>OZ018331.1:42351967-44978217 GCA_963969495.1 Ceratothoa steindachneri | reverse complement strand
GGCCAAAGTTTGGGAGAAACTTTGGACAGAGTAAATTCCGATGGATCCAATTCTCTGTAAGGAAATTGCTTCAAGAGCTTTGAAGTGGCGTCTTTATAGTAGATATCAGCCTTGCTGTCACTGTGGGATCGCTCCCTCCACTCTGGATAAAATATCTATGCGTTTGAGGGAAGTTGACAACATTGTTTGCTGCTATCAGCATTTAATTTGGCGGGTCTTATTCAGGTTTCTGTTGGTCGCTTTATTCAGTTCGCACGAGAGCGAGATTCTTCCGACGTGTGGTCCAAGGAGCCATGGGAAGCGATACAGGTCCTCTCTTTGCGAGAGACCTGCCTATAAGAATAGTTGTCTGACAGGACAAGTATTGCAATAGGTTGGTGGCATACGTGAGAGAGTGACTTATATTTCTACATTACTTCACGAACTTCTGCTTGACGAGGAAAGGTTTTATTTTCAATCGTCATTCCACTCAAGAGTTAGCAGTTCATACGGTGGAGTTCAGATGAAGAGGTAGGCGCTTATGTGCACATATGGTGTAAGCAAGTATGAGCGTTTGGTGGATGAATAAAAAAGGAAAATGCGAATTGAGTCCACATCACTCCTCAAAATCGCATTAGAGTGGAAGATATCTCATCTTTGACGAACTGATGAACCTACTCTAAGGATCACGATTTAGTCGGATGGAAGACCCATTGTAGTGACCCCATTGGTCACTCTATTATCCACGAATCCATTATTTGTGCAATAATTCATCACTGGATTTTAAGTCGGACTGAATTAAAATTAAATTGCTTTAATGAGAACCATTTACTGCAGCTATGGGCGAGAGGAGGCTGCAATTCTCTATATTGGCCATAATATGAAACTTCAATTCAAGATTTGATCATATCAGGTAGCAACAAGTGAGAAGATCGCCTTTAATTAATCCCAAAGATCTTAGTATGAAATGTTGATGTCCTTAGAATATTACCAATTACATTCAGACGGCAACGTGTTCTGTGGATCTTTAGTTTCCTCTACCTGCAATAAATGGAAAATACGGTAATTAAAGTGATATTCACACAAGATGAATGAGATAAGGAGATATGTTGTGAAGATGTTAAGAGCTTTATGCGTCATATGAGCGTCTGAAGAGAGACTTCGAGGTCGAGGTAACACCGGTTATAATGTCATGAAAGATTTGATGCGGGAAAAAAAAGATTTTGTATATTTTTTAATAGCTACATAAAAACAAATGGAACATTTTTGCCCGAAAATATAGAATAACATCGTATAAATTTTGAAATTCATGGCTCGTTTACAATATAGAGAGTACATCGTAGAGTGATCAACATATGAGACTATTTGCTTAACCAGCAACCCTAAGAGAGCAGAAATCTTGTGTATTTTCCCAGGCTTTCAACAAACTCCGCTTTCTTTGAGGATAATCTAAGTCAATAACCTAATATCTGATGAAAGAGATCTCATTCTAAAGATTGGCGACGCCATAAGTCAGAATGAACCTTCAGTAAAATTGAAGCCACCGATGGATATTATGTGTTCTAACCATGGTAGGCAAGAGATGAATGAGCCGTCTTCACTCTCTGTCCTTTGTTTTTAAATTCACTCTCTATCTGTAATGCACCTCGATCTGCACTCCACAACTAATCGTAATTGCTACTTTCACGTGATGTTATGTGCTTTGAGAATCTACTTTCAACACAGCAGTGGGCACCATTAATAAAAATGGAAGGCAAATTAAATTGAGAGAAGTTCAGTTTAAATTCGCCTCTGTTATAGATTTTGACGAGATTCGCAAATTGTAGGATTTGAAGACTCGCTTTATTTTCTCTCATTCTTCAGACGAAGGAAATCGTTTTGGAAACAATCGAATTACTTTCTCTTGACAGGTACTAATTAAATTATAACGAAGGAAACTTATCAAATTTTTTTCATCCTTTTCTATCTATCCAACCTTTCCTTTCATAGAGGCGATCAATTCTTTCCAGCGAAGGAGTCGCTGACTTTTCCTCCAAATCGCTCGTTTGTGTGGAGGTGGCTGCCAAAGCCACCAAAAGCAACCTCGCCAGGCGTCTATATAATTCTTTGACTTAGTTTAGTAAGCAGCACTAATAGACTTCCCACTTACCATCGCCAACGAGCTGAAGGAAGCTCGCCTCTCCCCATCGGCGATTTCGAATCGAGAACGAAGGCTAAATCGGCATCCGTGAACTATGCCATAGTCAATCAGCGAGTATCTGACGGGGATTCCCATCCCCGAAGGCCATCTCCGAGTGCTCCCTCATCTGAAGCAAGAGGCAATCCGACTTCCGACTTCGTATTCATCGTATCCCAACTGGGCCCTTTTCTGCAACGAGCACGTAAGCAATTGTAGCCGTTGCCACTTGCAGATTGATCTAGAATCTGGCATACCCTATCAATCCATTATTTGTGTGTGCGCCGCGGTTTCAAAATCTTACTTTAAATCACCGACCTGATCTGACCTACTTAATCCCCTGATTAACCCACCTGTATCTCGCGTAGACATTTAACTCCCTCTGTACGACCATTCCCTTTAAACCCAATATTTGTGTACAATAAAATATTATTTTGTTCCTATTAAAGATAAATTTTCGTCATTGTCTTTTTTTGGCAATTCCAACGCGTACCAGCTACCTGTTAATCTTTGGACAACTTTCATTTTGAAATATTTGTTATAAAACGGACCCCTCAAAGTTACTAATAAACCATCCCCACTGAACTCCTAACAATTTCCCCTTCACTAACGGTCTTCAACTAACTTCGGCACCAAGCCGCAAAAGTACCTACGTATATATATATATATATATATATATATATATATATATATATATATATATATATATATATATATATATATATATATATATATATATATATATGTGTGTGTGTGTTTAGAGTCTGGCCATTCCACGACACTTATTTATCGCTTACAATTGCCCGAATATCATATATGACAGCTTTAATTAATACCACGGCCACTCCTCAAAATAAAGTACAAAACTTTCAAAGTGAAATTTATAAAAAATTAATCTAATCAAAGAATCAATGGCCAAATTTGTCTTAGCAAAATCTTTTTATCTTCTCTAAGTTTATGATACGATCACACAGCCTCACCTGCTTTTTTAATATCCCCCTTTTCTTTATCTGCCGTTCGTCTTCAAACACTTAAACTTATTAAGGCTTTTCTTATTTACGAAACGTCAGATTGAAACCATAAATATATAAGACACTTGGCCTAGATCTATTTGGAGGAAGTTTCAATGTTCTTTCAACAATTGATGTGGATGCCTTGGAAAATTCGTGAAGCTACTTAATATATTTGATGGAGTAGTTAATAATAAAATGAACCATTCGTTTGGAAGGTAAAACTGCAGAGGGACCTAATTAAAACTTATTTTTCTCTATGCATCGACTGCGTTTGGAATTAACCGAGCAATCGCCTACAGCTTTAACTGAATTAGTTTATTCATTTTCATCATAAACAGAAGAAAATAGCATAAGATAACGTTGTTTGTTTGTGTCAACAGATGTCTTTACTTCTAAACATCCTCTGTGTTAAACATTTCCTATCAATTTTGGTCTTAGGCATAAATTTAAGCTCATGCGGATCAGATACGTTACATCAACTCCTACTTTAACTAATGCTTCAAAATCCATGGTCAGGCAGGGAGAAAATCCTAATTTTCTGTAATTAAATGTCGGTGTACGATTCCATCTTAGTACGAATCTATGAAATAAATAAAACTTTATAGTTTATATTTAAATCGGAGTAAAGCTTGGAAGTATTTCTAGCAGAAAAAATCAATCAACGATCCCAAACATTCGGCCTCGTCTAGAGTGGAGAAATCGTTTGAGATTTCACAATTAATGTTATGAAGTGGCCATCACAAAACGCAGATCAAACGTCCTTGAAAGATGTGGGTGGAATTAAAACAGCAAATCCGCCAAACGAAAGAGGACGAGTTGTGGATGTAGTGTAAGAATGAATGAAGCAAAGTTTCCACGGAAGAGCTAAGCAAGTTAATTAAAAACAACAAACGAACGTTGAACACTTGCAATTGCTTGCAAATGTCACGCGACCAAATATGTTCTTATTTTCTATGCATTTACGAACTTTTGCTTTTTGGCTAATAATTTTAATGTTCCTGAACTAAATTTTTTCGAGTCCGGAACAATTTAGAGAGGATTTTTGCACTACCCTTGAAATGGTCTTTCCTATGAGACTAAAATCATTTAAATTTAAAAAGTGTAAACCAGGGAGGGTCGTGTATTCAAAACTACTTAAGCTCCAAACTGTGAGACTACTCACTACTCTCCTTCCATCACACCTTCACTCCCATTTACTCCTTGTTGCGGATTCGAGGTTGAATCGGAATTCTGAAGATTAGCGATTTAAAGGCATCCAATTACGTTCTTAGAGGCATCATTTTCCTGATTACGGTCTGGCTTGCTCGAAGCGCTGAAAAATTGGCACTTCAGGTTAATAATTCCAAAATGACCATGTGATAGAACGTGTTGAAGCTGCGTTTAATTTCAACTCCTACCCCGTATTATTTAAAACCACGATGCTGCCCACGTGCATCTTCGATTCGAGGCTTGGAGTCTTATCTCAGCTACCGGATGCCAATGTTTAAACAAGGAGGCTATCGTCCCCCCGTTCGCCCCCATACGCCGACCTCGCCAGATCGAGTTAGGCTTATGAACAGATAAGGCATTGTTCCCCGGCCCGGCTGTGCGTTCCCTCCAAGCTTTCACTCCATTTTCCCCCACGCCAAGGAGATGTCCTGGCTATTTATATGGAAACTTTGCCACTAAGATGAGATTGGAGATCCAGATTTTCGTCGCGAAACATCACCACGACCCTCTCTCCCTTTGTGCGCCAAGGGACCTCGACCTCGAGATTCACCATCACTTGTCCAGAAGGAGGACAATATTCCTTGAGTGCCAAAGGTCCGAGCCTTTCCGACGCCAAGTCCCCAAGGCCCCCCCCCTGTTGTTCAAGGAGAACAGCATTAGAACAGCCCTTGTTCGTTTTGAGCCCTTCGCCAAGAAGCGGTTCTCATCCCCCCCCTGTTGTTCAAGGAGAACAGCATTAGAACAGCCATTGTTCGTTTTGAGCCCTTCGCCAAGAAACGGTTCTCACCCCCCCTGTTGTTCAAAGGAGAACAACATTAGAACAGCCATTGTTCTTGAGCCCGTAGACAAGAGACGGTTCTCATCTCCCCCTTTGTTCAGAAGAGAACAACCTAGAACAGCCATTGTTCTTCAAGCCGTTCGTCGAGAAACGGTTCTCCTTCCCAAGACGCCTCGTCAGGATCCTTTTATCCCCCCCCTTCGGCTGGAACTCGCCAGCGGACCGAATATTCCTTCAAGTACCTTCTACTGCACCCTAGTGCCAAAGTTGCATAAGCCAAACTTCACCTTTGAGTATTGATCCCTTTTGTCAATTCTATCCTGTGCTTTAAATGGTTTATCGAATCATCCCATCTCTTTAACTTTATATTTGTTTTACCTTTTTAAATCCATTAAATCCTCGTATTAGCCTGAGTCTCCACGACCCTTTCATTCCCTGTTTATGTCAATATTTTCCGTCTTGTGTTTGTTGGTAGTTATTATTAATAAAACTCTATTTTATTAATGATAGCAATATTATTATCCTTGAGCTCAGTTCCACTTCTTAAGCATATCGAAGATACATAATATCGGCCGCCAGACAGTAACGCACTCTAAAGATAATTAAGGAAGTTCCCTCAACGAATAGTGTTCTATATGGTATCGTCGGGAGTCATTCTACGACAGACTATTCTTCGTGATATCTTGGCCGCCGGCAGCAATTCTGCTTTATTTAAGTGCGATAAAAATCTCCCTTGGAGTTATGATGTTCAAAATACGTTCAAACAAATGAACTACCTCCGTTTCAAACTTTAAAAGACTTTTCCATTTTTAATAATTCGTTTGGGGAAACGAGAGTACCACTGAGAATATAATATACAGAATAAGAGGTACATTTTATAGAGGGAAGATATTAAACAAATCTAATATATAAAAATAGTTTAAATCACACTAAGGTCACGCTTTGAAATTCATCTAAAGAAATAGAACAATAAAAGAGGGATTTTGCCCTCAAAAAATAAGGGAAGAAGAAAGAGGTTAAATAAAAAGAAGAAAATTTAAACTTGGTGACTGGAAAACATAAAAAGGCAGATCGTGTATCGGCAGCCAATAATAAAGAATGAAGGAGACCAGAGGAAATAGATAGTTAAATAAATCAATTATAAAAATATAAAATCCTGTTCATTGGTAAAAATGAAGAACTTTCCGCACCTCAACTGCGTGAATCATTACAAACCAAGATGGAAGAGGCCAACGTAATCGTGTATTCCTTTGACTCATCCTACAAACACTGAGCATCATTCAATATTGCAACCATCTGTCGCGGAACGGATTCCTGAAGCCCTATCACTCATCCCCACATCTTCCAAAAAAATCATCCGAGATCACGCACAATCTGATTTAAGAGGTGCTTTCACAAACATGATTGGCGTGAAATTAAAAAAAAATCTAAAAAGATATTTGTAGTTGGCAGAATTCTGCTTCCCGCACCTTGGTGTGTTATGGCGAGAAACATTCAACCCAATAAATGATCGCCAGGTGGAATAGACTCAACCTGTTATAATAAGCATCTCCAAGAAGTGGAGGCAGTTGTTACCTCTTGACTAATACCAGCTGAGAACTTCTCTTTTTATCCTTTTTGAATTGGGATCGATGCCTCCAGAATTGGATTAACATACCAGGTTCGGAACCTCGCTGATTTCGTCCTTTCATAATTATCATGACGTCATGAAGCATCGAAGGAAATCTTCATTCGGCTTCGATCGCACTTTTGGAATCGCCTTTGATTGGGATCATTTTGGAAAGCTCTTCGTCTTCCGCTTCTCTTTATTCCATCTCTTAGGTATTCATTTTTAAGGAGAACTTTAGAAAAAACTAGAGAATAACTAGAGAAAATAGAGTACAATTATAACTAGATGAGATTCTCAGATTAGAGAGGAGGAACCTACAAAGAAGGATTATTAAATCTATCAATTAATATTTAATCGAGATGTTATTTATTCACTTACGGAATTCAAAATTAGGGAAAATAATTTGCTTTCATTTTACGAAGCCATTACTTAAGGTGTCGACTCATGACAATAATATTAAGTGTGGCTAAGAATATTCCACTTTAGTGGTAGAGGACATTAATGGTTGTCAAAAAGGATGCAAATAGGTCATCTTATGAATGCGGGACGGATTTGTGTAATGGAGTTTTGCTGCAAACATTGAGAATTTCTGAAATTCATTAGTGAAGAAGATTTGGTGAAGAGATTTTTTTAAATTGAGACAAGAAGAGAAAGGAGCAAATTGCACCAGACAACTGCATATTTCAGGGAAATCGTTCAAGTGTAGTGTTTGCAAGTACTAAAATTTGCATTATATACATATATATATATATATATATATATATATATATATATATATATATATATATATATATATATATATATATATATATATATATATATATATATATCTTTGGAGATTTTAAATGTCTAATTTGTGCTCCTGATCTAAAGAAGCCCCTGCGAAAGGCACGAAGCTTCGTGGTGTATATTTCTGACTCGAATGTGAAACGCAATATCAACGAAGCCGTATCTCTCAATAAAATTAGACATGGGAGATGTGTAAAGAAAGATGTGAAGGAAGACAAAGTGTAAAGAGTGGAAGATAAATCGCCGCATGGCCTCACCATCCAACCCCTTGCGGAAACCGGGTACGTGGCAATGACCCGAATCTCCTCGAATTCTGCCTCAGACTTTAAGGAAAGAAAATGGGAGAAAAGACGTCTCCGAGGGTCTGCTATTTTGACAGCTCGAACACCCTGTATGTCAAAATTTAGTTCTAAAGCGCAAATTTGAGCAAAACTAATCCGTACTCCGTCGGATGTTTGCCCATTAGCTAAAGGGATTCTTCAATCAATATTAGATCCTTTAGGGATCGAAATAAGGCAATGAGCCAAAATAAAGCCGAGGGAATCTAGTCCATAGAAGGGCGATGAAGATGTCACAGTCCTGTGAGTCACCAAGCAAAACTAATCAGAAGTTGTTGTTTTTTTTTATTTTTTGAAGAATAGCGGTCCCAATTGACCCAGTGACCGCTAATCTCTAAATTAGAAAAAGTGTTCCCTCGAATGTTCACTTGGGGCAATTAAGAAATGACCCGCTAGAAAAGGGTAATTCAGGTTCCGCCTACCCATTCTTGAATAATTAGGATGAGGTTATTTCGGTAGTAAAGTGGTTGGTTGAAATTTTCCTTGCTTATGTAAAGTCAATGTTTGTATTTATGGCGCTTGATAGAGCTAATTCCCTCGCTACGGTGGCTCACCATACCGAAGCAATCCAATCCAAATGATTTTACTTTTATCGACTTTTTCTTTCATACTTCCTGATTTGTGGTCCTCTATTCTGGTGATGGGCATAAACTGGAACCTTTATTCCTTAAGTGGGCAAAACTGGAACCACTATTGTGTAAATGTGTATAATTAGGACCCATTCTTGCTCAAATGGGTCAATTGTGGCAGCTTTTCCTTAATAGCTCCATTTTTTGTCCAATATTAATCTTTGAAAGTCAATCAAAATTATCTTGGCTCCAACAACGGACAATAAATACGGTCTCCTCTTCGCAGATCGAGCTAGCGACGGTATTAATTGCGGTCGCATTCATCGAGGAAATTACGAGCGCAATTCCAGTTGCCGTCAATATCACGGCAATCAGACGCATTCCACTTAAATATTGTAAAAAGATCAACGAAACTGATTCAGTGGTTTAAGTTGTAATTATAGGCCGATTCATTAATGAGGTTCGGTGTTTGGTCTACCAACACCTTCCCCCTTTATTGCCTAGTCTACAACAGAACTCATCCAAGGTTCGGTTAGGAAACGTCCCCTTTCCCTCCCTAAAATTATGCTATTGAACATCCTCTCGCCTAAAGCTTTCTGTTGGTGAAGATTGTTTGCAGTTGATAAGTTAGGCCATCCGTCCCTTTTCGATGGTGGATATTTAAGATGAGAGCGGATCGGGGGCCAAACCCCTCAAAATCTCTTCTTTCATAACATCGGTTGGATAGATACACAGCTTCACTTTTTAGCTCGCTTTGAACTTTGCTACATACTAATTATGTAGATAAGAGAGACTATATTGAGTTCTACAGCACAAGATCGAGGAGGTGGATTTTATAATATATAATTACAAGTTAATCTTTGTTGCTATGGTAATTATAATGATGTTTAACGCAATGAACCAACTCCGATGAACCAACCATGCGGACAATTTAATGCGGATACGGGAGGAGTGAGACCGTATGAAGGTTGCTAAATAGGGAGAATGTATGGTTTGGAAATAATGGTTCTAATCCATGCCAAAAAGAGATAGATGCCTTTTTTGATCTTCATTTTCTCATTCTCTCATACTTTATCGAGATATTTGCACATGTAAGATGTCAGCTCTTCGTGTTCCTTCAAAAAAAGGATTTAAGACTTTTATTACACGATTATAATCACATTGAGACGCAGCCACGACGCAGCCTCCCTTATAAGGGATAGATGGCGCTGCTCTGGAGGGCTAAACACTAAAGACATTCAGTCCCCACAAGAGACCAATTTCTTCTACTGATTTAGGGACGAACCAATTTTTTTCAAAGCATACCGAAAATTACCTACCTCTTTTCTGATCATGTTTAGCTTTAATTATTATAATTAGAAGTATGTTAATATATCAGGCAACTGACTTAAATGACCCGCCATCTTCATCCGTGGATGGGAAATGGTATTCAATGTGGTTGTGATTTTTCGCTTTTCTTCCTTGTGAGGAATTTGGAGGCTAAGAATGAGCCGAGTAAAAACATTGGTCAGGAATTTGTGCATTTGCATTTTAATTCTGCTTAAATTGCTATTGAAATCAGCTACTATAAGAGGCTCCGCTCTGTTTCATTATTTGTTTCAAAGTATAGTTTTTGAATGTTTTTCTAAGTTGTTCCATTTTTATTAAAATAAAGAGTAAGGATGTTTAGAATAATTATTTATTCAACGATATATTTACGGAAATTAGTTTTTATTTCTATTTTTTATTGTTTATTTTCTCATGGAATCGAGGCCAAATCGAGGAGCTTCAACGAGGTCAGATTATGAAGATTTTGATTATCTTGGTTAATAATTGCTAATGGGAAATCAGTACAATGCTTATAGATTTCTTTGCCTATGAAGATTGCTCTATAAAAATCAATATTTATAATTAGATTTCGAGAGGTAAATTTTGGGAAGGTGGATTCATGCAGGCCATTTATTATGAGGTAGATACATATGTGGGGGGGGGGAGATTTGAATTATGTAACTCTATCATCTACGAATCTTTGATTCAAATAGACATTATCCTGAGAATATTTAATTGTCGTCTGACATTTAAAAATAGAAGAATGTTGATCGAATTGGTGTTTCCATTGCGACGCCCTCGGTTTAGTGGGGATGTTTTTACTGTCCAAATATAATGGCAATTTGCGAGACAAATACTCGACAATTCCCTTAAAACGTTTTGTGGCAATTGAGGCGTGTTTATGTCTTTGTTGTAATAAAGTTCATTTATTATGACATTGAAACGGACAGGGAAGTTAATAAATATTCGAATTTACTTTTCAATAAAGTTTGTATTCTTTAGTCAAATAACATTTATTTTAGTCTTTTTTTCGAAAGCCTAAATTATTTTTTTTACTTCCAAATGTAGAGATAGTTTGTTTGAACTATTTGATTTTATTCTTAAGTAATCTATTCATTCACATTACGGTGTGAAGGGAAGGATCTGACTCATTTTCGTCCATTTGGGAAGATCCTAAGAAGTACACCTTATTGAATGGATTGATTTGGTTCTTCATCTGATCTATTCTTTCGAAGTTTCCCTCGCGTCATCACAGCGGAGTAAAATTGTTTCAATTATATTAATGTGTAACCTTGCCAACGCACGGGTTACATTCAGCAGGTTGACTCCACCAACACCAAATTGCACCCCGCAACCCAGAACCCCCCAAAATGTCCCATTACCATTTGAATCTTATAAACACTATACATAAACCCGGTTTTCGCAAACGTAAACAGTGATTTGTGCTCAGTTTCCTTCCTAGTTACCTGAATTCTTTTGGTTATGGGTTGCGGGGTGCAATTTGATGTTGGTCGAGTCAACCTTGAGCATGTAACCCGTGCGTTGGCAATGTTTGTGATTTTCTCTTCCTTCTATGTTTTTTCCTTCCTCTTTGGGAATTCTAAAGTTTCATTTTTTTTAGTCTGGCAGGAAATTAGTTATTTCTTTGCGTTGAAAAATGCGGACGAATGCACCTCTTTCAATCCCTACGTCCACATACTCATTATCTCATCACAAAAAGGAGGACCACAGCTCTTCGGATAAACAGAGTAATCAAAACCACATTACCTCACATGGATCCAACTGATATGGACTGAAAATGGTCGGGGTTTGTGTGTACAACGTGACGTTATTGTTACGTAATGCGAAACACAAGTAGTAAAATTTTTCCTTTGTATATCAGCCTAACATATTGTAAAAGCACCGAAAAGTAAGCGACTAGCGACCATTTAACTGTTGAAATGATTCATTATAAAGATCTGGTTAGAAAATATCAAATAGCTCCAGACGCGCGTCAATCTTCTCCGGCTATTTCTCCGCCCAAATTAATAATATTTTATTACTTGGAAGCGAACTATAAACACATTTGTTCCAGTCTCAAATTTTACGAAGAGATCGTCTCGTAAACGAAATTGGAGACTCTCCGGCAATAAACCGAAAATACTGAACTGATTTAAGAATTAAATCGATTAGGAAAGTGACGAATAAAGGCAAAAGATGGCTCCAAGCGCTTTCTAAGACTAATTCATTGCTCCATCGCGTCCAAAATGAAGACCCGGTGAACAGGGTCTTACTTTCGAAGACTTTGGACTAGAAGGAATTCTTTATATGTGTGTTTTCAAAAGTGCCTTACAATATAGGTGAGATTATAACTATATTAGTATTCAAGTGTGTCTACGAAAATATTCATATTTTGTAGTCTAACACTTCAACACTTTAGAGCACGCGACTTAGATCTGTTACCTTGTTCGGTCTGTCCTTCCTTCCTATCATTATGAAGTTTAAATTGCCCTCGTTAGTTACAAAATATTCCGTCCCTTACTAAGTGAACCTATTCTCTATTTTTTATAGATTTGAGATTCTTACTCCAAATTAATCATGCTTCATTCTTTCACTCACTTTTTTTCAGCTTCTTTTGACACATCGTGGAGACACGAATTGGAATTTGGTTCCTCCCTTTTCATTTCTGAGCAAATATTTATAAATAAGGATCAAAGTATTGATTCCAAGAATCTGTGCAAACAACCTTACAAAGAAGACGAATTAGAATGAAGTAGATAGGCTTAAATAGAGCAGAGGAGGGAAAGACGGGGAACGTTCTAAAATATTTGTCCTTGTCGGGGCTTACCATCATCAGACCCACAGCCAGTTTTTAAACTTTCTGATATTAATTAATAACAATATTTAATAAAAAAATCGAAAAAAAACAAGTTGGCGAGAAAACCCCAAATAAAAACCAAGAAAACAACCAACACTTATTCATTACCCTTTCACCAAATATGAGTCGAAATTTCAGTCCCTGGATAATCTCAATTAACCAGCAATGAGGTGCGATAGAGAACATATATATATATATATATATATATATATATATATATATATATATATATATATCCTCAAATTTCAATAGGCCTCATTTCTTAATTTTCTGAAATGGTTAAATGAATCTTTGGTGATAACTAGCTTATTGTGTTTAAAAACATCATATCAAAACATGAAAGTCTTTGGACTTTTCTTCTTTATTCTAGAGCACGTGTTCGAGATGAACTCCATTTAGCTTTGTGCATTTCTTGAGGCGCAGCACAAAGTTGTCCATTACGTCCTTACAAACCGACGGACTAGTTGTTCTGATCTCCTCCCTGATGGCTTCTTTGAGTGATGTGATTGGCCTGGGTCTCCCTGCGTACATTCTCTCTTTAAGGTACCCAAGAGAAAGAAATCTGGGGCACTAAGGTCTGGGCTGGGAGGTGCCTACTCAAAATCAGCCTTGAGACTGACCACACGGTCACCAAAGTTCTCTTTCAGCCAAGTTCGGGACAGTTTTGACGTGTGAAAGTTTGCTCCATCTTGCGGGAACCAGAGCCTTCCCATAAGCAATGGAATCAGGGTATGCAGCTCCCTCATGAAGGTTTTGAGGACCTCAACATGCCGCTCCTTGGTGATTGTCACTGTCGCGCCAGAGTCGTCGAAGAAGAATGGTCCGATGATGCCTCTGGCTGAGATAGCAGTCCATACCGTGCGTTTAGGGAGTGTAGGTGCTTGGTGGCTACCTCATTTGGTCTGTATGTCCCCCAGAAGACTTTGGGTTTGAGTTTTCCTTTCCTTCAGGATGAAAGTGAGCTTCATCTGAGGCCCAAAGGAGGTTAAGGAAAATTAGGGTCTCCTGAATCTTCTTCAGCATCTTGACTGCCTGGCCATTCTCTGCTCCTATCTGAGGCTTTAAAGATCTGTTTCTTCTGTATTATGTATGGGTAGGCCTTTATATACATTACAAGCATCTCTCCTGCATGTCTCACGGAATATACCAAGGGACTGACCTCGCTTGCGGACAGAGCGTTTTTGACTCTGCTGAACTGACTCTCTCAAGCTATTGACCAGCTGAGCTGTACGCTTCCTGGGGCGTACTGAATGGCTTGGATGGTTGTCACTGGCTGCATTAAGGTTCTGTACTGTCCCATAGTTCTTAAAGTGGTCCACCTGGTCCTGAATTCTGCTCTTGGAGGGGTCTTTTCACATTAGAACTGATGCACAAAAGTGTCCTGCACTTTCTTGAACAAGCCTGTCTTGTAGTACTGTTTGAGCCGTATATTCTTTGCTGGAGCTCTCTTTGAGATTTAGTTGTGTTCACAGGTGTTGTTTCTGTCATGTCCTGCAAAGTAAGGGTGATTAGTGAATGAATGAATGAAGGATATATCACAAAAAGTGCGTGTAGGCCCGTTTTTGGGGGGGAGGGGGACCCTGTATAAATAAAGCCGAGGCTTTTGCATTGCAAGCTGGCGAATGCCAAGATATCCGAAACGAACATAGGTGTCGAGAGAAGCTAGAGCGATCGATTCGTCTAAAGCTTCTGGACGGACAACACTTGGGCTCAATTGGAAGGGTGCTAAGAACAGGCGAGAAGGTAACAAGGTAGAAAAAGTTACAAAAATAATTTATGGAAGAAAAGTAATTATTTATTTATATACAAAAAAGTAGGCAAACTTAGTAAAGAGAGAATAATTGAAAACATAATGATTAAAGTGACAAACTCCATCAAAGTGAGCAGAACTACTTACAAGTTTCCATATCTTCCAACAACTCAAGCCACACTCGTCTAAGTATGAACCACAACATCCTCTTTTCATCTTATTAAACAGGGCTCGATTAAATATAATACACCTCATTATTATGTACTACATAATTATATGTACCAATTAGGGCTCGTCTCAAACATCCACATCAGCACTTTTCTGCACACCCAATTATGTACATAAGGCTTATGAATACATCCTTTTGGCTTCGTTATTTAGGACTCAATTAACTACAGAGATCTAGTGGAATTCCTTCTTAGTATCAGTATGATTCATTATTGTCCTTCTTACATCCTTCCTAGCACTTTGCTTTTCCTCAGTGAATGACACCATCCTTGGAGGATTACGTCATCCACTTCCCCTCATAATCCAACCATTACTTGATCCTGGAACACATACTCAGATTCATGTCATCGTCTCTACACATTCTTTATTCCCATCTGTTGTCAACTACCACAGGTTAAGGATCACAAGTACCACTTTGTTAATGGTCTATTAATAATAAATACAGAAGTAAATCCACAATTGGTGCTCGTGCAATCAGTGAGAGAGAGAGAGAGAAAGAGAGAGTGTGCGTGTGTGAGAGATAGAGAATGATCAGGTGAAGATTCGATGTTTGGCGGGGAATGATCTCTTTTTAGTATGAGTGGAGCCTCGTCATCGTTAATGTTGTTGTTGTTATTAAATGAAAGTAAGAAGAGAAAAACAGCGGAAATAACTCCTCCAGAGAGGTTGTAATGAGTGAAGTGCATAGAAGGTGAAGATGATGGAGGTGACAATTTGTAGATATAGAGCAACAGATATATATGTGGGTGTTGGGGTTGGTAGGGCACGCAATCGACTGAATATCACTTAAAAAGGTGTGCTAGTGCTCCACTTACTTGGAAATCTCGCTATGAAAGGTTTAAGTTGCTATTTCGTCGTAACGAACTCGTTGCCATTTTAATGCAACACGACACATCTCCCCACCTCTTCCTTTCTTCTCCCCCACAACCAGGGACAAGTTTGTAATCTCGAAATATTGCCATCCTTATACCAAAGACTGAAAGTAAGGCATATGTATATATGGTTGCTCTATACATTGTTATGGCATTTGCCATTTCAATCAATGTCTGGAGTGAACCGCCCGCTCGTATCCGCTTCTCTCCCTATTAAAAGATTAAAATTAACTTTAGGATGTGAAAATCTCCCAGGATTGATTCTTTTGCCGGACACGATCCATGTTTTGGTATACTGAAAGCCCGAAAAGCTCATCAGAGAATTCGATCCACCTTTAAATTTTAAATGGTCGGTCAGATCATTTTTTGCCTTTATTATTTTAAGTAATAAAGGTTAATGCTGTCGAGGTAGGAGTAAAGGGATACAGAAAAAAATATTGAAAAGAAAAAAAAAGATTTTAAATGATCATGGACGATTTAGATTTACCAGGGCATTGAAAGCCTAAGGGAACCAATATTTTGAAGGAAACTTACATAATAAAGTATAATTTATACCTTTTGTAAGGATACAGATCAGACTGATGGGAATCTCAACTCCTTCTAACAGACGACTAAATCATTGGAATACCCAACTTCCAACTTAAGATGCTTTTACTTAGTCTATAACTTAAAGGCATTTGTCAAGATGAAGTCAGATTTCAGTTCAAACTTTGTTCAAAACTTCTAGAATTTTTATTTCTTCTCTCGCAAGGACCAATTATGCCGGGAACATGTTCCATGCTAAACTTCGATTCTCGAAGAGGATTTTCAATTTATCCCTTCCATTTATGTAGCTTTGCGTTAATTAAGGAACTATAAATAGCTGCATCTCGAAGACAAAATAGACCAAAGATTTGTGGAGACGTCTAATTATGATTTCAATTTCTGAAAATACGGGTTAATAGTTTGTAACTCCTGTAGTGATCAAGAAGCCATTTGGGGCGAAATTTGACAATATTTACTCTTTTTTTCAGGAAAAGGTTGATGTTTTAGTTACCAGTCAAGGGCGTTGGAGAGGAGACAGGGTAAAGTTTTAGTTTAAAAAAGTTAGCTGAAATGGAGGAGAGAAAGACATCTGAATATTGGAAAGGAAAAAACGGGATGATTCGCGCCGGGTATCAAAATGCCGACGTTTTGACTGTGTAAATTTCAACACTTAACTTAAAATAAAACTCCCAATTATTTATGTATTTCCAATTTGAGTAGTTTGTAATTATCCTTAAAAAAAAACAAAATTATTTACGTTAATGTTGGACATAAAGTTCGAGAACTCAAACACCCAAAGTTAGAGAAAAACGTATGAAAGCATCCAGAAGGAGAATTAATTTGTCCCGCGTTGAAGAGAGACAATTTTATGGTGGAAGCAAAATCCGATGATTGAGTTGTTCATCGAAAGGTGATATTTAATCCCATGCCACTCCTGTTATTGCAGATGGTACTTACCTTCGAAGAACTTATCACTCGTCGATGGTTACAACATTCTAACCTATCGCTTACCAAGTTGATCTTGGGAGGCAAAGTAAAGGTGGGGGTGACAGAAAATACATTAGCGGAAATAGTAAGGCTGAAGCGAAAATACACCCTCCAAAATAATGATTTGGAGAGAGAAGGTTACCGTTTCAATTGGATAATGGACGAGGTCATCGGTTTAATCTTAAGAATGCACTAATAAGAGAGAATAATCTTCCATAGGATAGAAGCACAAGTAAAAATTGCCAGGGCATTTGACCTGGGCGAGTGAAACACTTCTTCCAGGTTTAGTTAAGTTAAGCGAAGGCAAGCGTGAAGAGTCAGCAGATGGAGTTCAAAATTCGGATCATCATTGAGGCGGCTGAGAAATGCCGAAGCAGCATGTTTCGGATCCCCACATAATCTGCGGATCCTCACCGATAAAGGCCTCAAAAAGGAGCGCAGTTTGTGGTAATAAATCCTGTATCAACAAATAAAAACCAAAACCCTAAACAGTAAAATTTTGATATAAAATATCAGAATAAAACCCTTCCCCCCAAATTGCTCAGCCTGAAATCTTTTGCCGTATCCTCAGTAGATCCTTCAGTCTTCAATTGGGCGATTATATCGCCAAGTCCATAGCAAATGTGCAGCCGATGGGAGAGAGGCAAAGACTTCTCGTGTTCTCTCGCTTCTCCATCGCCATAAAGCTCTCTCCAATGAGGTCGGTAGAAGCCCACTGAAGAGCCGAGCAGACAGTAATAAATCTAAGACTTCTAAGATGATAAAGAAGAAAGACGAGAAATAAAGGAAAGGTTGGCAGTGAAAAACGACCAAGATGACAAGGGAGACAAATGAGCGAACGAGATGACTAATGAATGGTTGTGGAAGTTTAGAATTCCAAAAATCGAACTGGATATTAGAGGCGTTATATGATGCTCGAAGAAAAATGTTAAAGAGAGATTCTTAGCTGTCAAGTACTCATATAAACATTGAACATGAATATTATGATGATTTTTCCGAGATTGTATCTATGAAGAAATAGGCGAGCCTCTTTTCATTAAAACTCTCAATCTGGTCCAAGTGAATTTTAATTTAAAATGTTCACAAAAACTGCTAATTAAAGCAGATGTTTACTCGTACGGATTCTAGTCATCAAAGATCCTCAAATAGAGAGATCCTCTCTACAGATCTGATCCTCAGATAGAGAGATCCATTCAACGGATCTTCACCAACCGAACAAAGAGAGATCCACACTGAGCTACCATTGTTGTCCTATAGTACCGTGCAACTCTAAACCATGACCATTTCATTTGGTTCTTAATAATTAATCATGGATTATGGTGTTTAATGGCTACTCGCAATTAAATAAAATTAGGATCGTGTTTAATTAATTATCTATTATGGTCAGACTGATCTTAAGCAAGTTATTTGTTGGTAGATAATTATTCACCATTTATTCAACTACAGGGACCCATGTTATATATGGGGTAATATTAATTATTTTTTTAAATGAAGAGAAGAATTATTGAAAGTTTTGAAGGTCATAAATCGGAATAAGTGAGAACACGCGACCCTTTGGTAAGCAGACCTTGTTTTGAGTACGACTGAGTATATTAAAATGCTAACACCTTTAAGTAGTTAAATTTTAATTAATAAAATCAAGAAGATAATTAACTTTATCATTCGTTTAATCTACTTAAAATAAATTACTTTGGTGCAATGTATAATAAATGGAACGAGACCCCAAAAGACTGGTAACCATACACTTCAGTAAAGTTGGCTTTGACAGAGAGAGAAGTTTGCTCATAAGAAAGCGAATGTGAGAAAGAGAAGTTGGTTCTATCCGAAAAAAGAAATCGGCTCTGTTAAAAGATCAAGATGGTGCTGTGAGAAAAGTAAAGTTACCTTTGTCAGTCAAAAAAATTGGTTCTGTCAGACAAAGAAGTTGGCTCTATCAAACAATGAAATGGCGCTGTGAAAAAGAGAAATTTTTCCTGTCAGAAATTGAGGTTGCCACCAATGCTGCCTAATCGCATGGTAGTGGCACAGTTAGGACGAGGATTATCAGGTCAGTTCCCCACGTGAGAAAAAAGTATTATTAACTCTTATTTTAACTGCGCCTAATTTCCTCGGCGCTCTCGGGTCGGCTACTTGAATCTTGCTTGAGTACTATAGTCCTTGCTTACGGCGAAAGAAAAAAGAGAGAGAGAGGAGGGGGGGGGGGCATAGCCATTTACTAGGTAGTGCAGAAGTTATTTTCATCTTGAAAGAATTAGAGAAAATGCATATTAGGAAGCCATGGGAGCAGGAGCAACATTTATTGGTCGGAAAATGGCTCGCTCAAAAGGTTCCTTTTGGCCGCAATGACGATTGGAAAAAAAGGATACAAATGTCGCTTTGGAACTTCGGTTGAGAGAAGACATTCGGAGTTGTCGCGGGAAATCAGAACTTTGATTGTGGGAGCAAGAAGAAGAAATAAGACAATTTACCATTCTACAATTTAAAGATATCGAGAAATGGCCGGATAAAACCCCTTTTTATTTCCCTCGCTCTTCGTGACGACTTCGTCGAATGGCAGAATATGGTCTTTTTCAGTAAAAAACATGACTATGACAATTTATTCTTTCAAAAAGACGGAAGAATTGCATTATTTATCTGTTTCACTGCTTTTGAAATGATGCACGTTGGTTATGAAAGAGGATGGGGATTCTGGGCACAGCGCCTCCTAATATTACGCAAGATATCCTTATAGAAATCGTTATTCCATTTCTTTAAAAAACACAAAATATAATATTTCGATTCGTCTTAACTTGTTTATCTTGATGAAAGTGTCATCATCATTGGCGACTTTGCTTCATAACAAAGTCTACAAGAATCGGGAATCGACTTTTTCGATATTCCGCCAAGACCAAGAAATTCCTCTGATTGAAATGCGACTGAACCCTTGGATGTCTGGTTGCTAAAGATCGAATGGAAAATAAAGTGGTACAAGAACGTGGTCCTGTATAATATTCACATCATATCCTTCCTCACCATACAGAAACCATTCTTACAATAAATGCAAACGACACTCTATTATTTGAATATTTTTTTCAGTTAACTTTTAAACTTTACAAACATTGCACGATGCAAAGCATGGGAAGAACAATTATTAAATATATTTAAACCTTCATTTTCCTGCCTCTCATCCCTTCCTACTTCTTCATTAGTGATTTCCTGTCTTAGAGGCGCTCCTTTATCATTTAATAGCTTATATATACCCTTATTATATTATTAACTCTTGTAGTTATCCTTGGCAATGAACTGAATAAAGTTCGAAAGTACCTTTTTCATTTTTCCTGTGGGACATTGCATTCATTGCGAACCTCACGTGCTACTTTTTGAGTTATTAATTTCATATATATATATATATATATATATATATATATATATATATATCATTTAAATAAGTCACAATCAGGACTGAAGAGACAATTGACTTTGAATCCTCCTCTTTAGTCCCATTCAAGGATATGAGAAAGTTTGAGTTTTCATTTGGTAATTTAATTTCTCACGATTTTGTTTAATCCCTCTTGGTATTACCTGTCCTTTAGTCTTAATTTTCTCCATTCAGTAACAATATTTTTATTATTATTGCAGACCTTTTCAAAATTTTAACCATTTAATTTTTACGTTCTAAAAAAATGGTGATAGACATTTTTGAATGGTTCGCGAGTTGCTGGCACCTAATTCCTTTCTTCGGGCATCGGAAGCTCAAATTTCTTTTGGACATTAATTTAACCATTCACACACAATTTACAGCCAATATAAAACTTCAGATGGAAAAAGATTATCCTAATTATTGCCTCAAATAACCAACAAATAAATCTGGAAATTTTAAAACTTTTATGAATAAAGAGAGAAAAAATCTTTCGTTATTATATTACGGGACACTGTTAAATGAGGCTATCGCCCAGTATAGTGAATCCCAACGTTGGCACTAACGCCCCCTTGTGGGCATTTTGGAAGCACAAGAGGGCGCTGTAAGATGCTGCTTTACTTAGGGGGCGTTGAATGCACACTGGGGGCGTTCGGCATTTATTCAATTTAAACCATATCAAGTTTAAATATTACTCAATACTGAGGAAGTGAAAAGGAAGTTGTTAGGGTGGAGAGAGCGATAACTAAGATGAGCCTTTCTTAAAATCTTCGGGCATAACTGACCGAGTGGCTTAAGATAAACCGGCCCTCGGTACCAAAATATTCCTGGTTGGCGGAACTTAAACTTTAGTTTAAAATCCTACTAGTTCTCTAAATTTATTATATAATCTCAGAATTTTATGTAATAATTAGTTATTGCTCTTAGACATTCAGAGGTTGATTCATTGAAAATCTTAACTCTTAAGATCCGACTTTGAGAGTCTTACCAATTTTAAAGAAGTTTGGCCAAGAAATTAATTAAAAGACTAGAAAATTCTCTCCGTTTGTATTCCCTTTCCACCCCGTACTCAGAGCACTATTCAGAGCAGTGCTTCCATCTGCCTGATGAAAAGATGCCGTTCCAACTCGGTCACGTTACAGGAGGGGACCGGATATCGGGACGTCCTTGCCAATAAAGATTGTTCCGGAAAGTAGAACTCCCGTCAGTTGTCTTCAAGAACATCCGTTTCGACATCCAGTATTGAACCAACAACACTTTAAAAAATAAGCCTTAAACATTGTGATAGAACGGTCTGAGGCCGCTTAAATTCAGCCGCTATCACATGTTTAGAAACACATGGCTACCCACGGGCATCTGCGAAAGGGAAGCAGAGCGCGTTATCGCCCACCTTAGCAAATATTTAATCAAGGAGGTTCTTTCCCCCGTTTTGCCTCCATACGTTGATCTCGCCAGATTGAGTTAGGCTTATGGGCAGATAAGGTATTTTCCCAGGCGCGACCGGGGCATTCCCCCCAAGCCTCCCACTCAATTGTCCCCTACGCCAAGGGGATGGCTTCGACTATTTATATCAAAGCTTTCCCGATTGAAGCAGATCAGATCAGATCAGATCCAGATTATCTTCGCGAGGCATCACGCTGATCCGGTCTCCCTTGTGCACCTCGAGATCCACCATTATTGTCCAGAAGAGGACAATATCCCTTGAGTGCCAAGGTTCGTGCCTTCGAGACGCCAAGTCAATAAGGCCCCCCCTGTTGTTCAGAAAGAGAACAACGTTAGAACAGCCATTGTTCTTTGAGCCTGTTGACAAGAAACGGTTCTCACCCTCCCCCCCCTGTTTTTCAGAAAGAGAACAACGTTAGAACAGCCATTGTTCTTTGAGCCCGTTGACAAGAGATGGTTCTCCCCCCCCCCTGCTGTTCAGAAAGAGAACAACGTTAGAGCAGCCATTGTTCTTCAAGCCCGTTGTTCGAGAAACGGTTCTCATTCTCAAGGCATCACGTCAGGATAACTTAATTCCCCCCTTTTTAACGTTCTTCAAGAGAACGATTGGTTTCAACATTAACCTCCATTGTTCATCTAGAACATGCCCTATTTGCTATCACAAAGATCGCTCGTACCTCCAAGCCCCACTTCGCTCTCACTCTTCGAAGACAGTCCTTTCCCTTTGCTAAGGACAACCCCCCCAAAGAACCTTTCTGCTGGTAATCACCAGTGGACCGAAGATTCCTTCGCATTGTCTTCCTCTGCACAACAACCTTGTAATTACGTAAACTGAGCATTACCTTTAATTATCTAACCTTTTATCAACGCTATCCTGTGCTTAAATGGTTAGCGAACCATCCCATCCCTTTAATTTTTATTTGTTTACCTTTTTAAATCTCTCCAAATCTTAATCCTCGGATTAGTCAGATATTCCCACGACCCTTTCCATTCTCCGTTTATGTAAACATTTTCTTTTTGTGTGTGGTTGATAGTTTAATTAATAAAACTCTATTTTATTAATGATAGCGATATTATTAACCTTGAGCTCAGTTCCACTTCTTAAGCATATTGAAGATAAATAACCTCGGTCAATCAGATTACCACGCCCTCGAAATATTAGAATAATTCCCTCAACGAATAGATATATATATGGTATATCGTCGAGAGTCTATTCTACGACAAACATAATGGTCCTTACGGAAAGAATACACCCAGCATAGGTAATCCAGCCTGGGTTACATTAGGAGCCTCAACACTTTCTCAAAATCATGAATTCTATCGGCCACTTTTCTCAAGTCTCGTCTGGTACTCTTCGTTTAAAAAGGTATCCACACTGTACACGTATCTCCATATTCGGACGAGTTTAGGTCGGTCCAGGAATGTGTAGAAGGTTCACAAACAAAGAAATTCTTTTATGTGACGCCATAAAAACAAGTAACACTCATGTTAGATATATAGAAATGGGAGGCTCTACATCATTGTCTGATAACTACTACTTCTATCCGTGTGGTCGATTAAATGAATAAATCTCTAAAAAAGTGCAGGTTCTAACCCGATAAGAGAAATGTGTACCGGCAATCGAAGATCTCGGGTGACTTTGACGAATACCGGAGGCTAGCCAGGAGAGTAAAGTCCAGTATAAGGGCGGCTAAGCGGTCTGAGGAACTCCGAGTGGCGAGACTCTGTAAAGAGAATCCCAAGGAGTTTTTTGGATATGTGAACAGCCGTAAACCAATCCGTCGAACGATTGGCCCTTTGAGGAATGAGTAAGGGACATTAAAGCATTCAGATGCAGAAAATGCTAACCTCCTCAACGAATACTCCTCTTCAGTGTTTACTGAAGAATGTGGTCACATTCCCCAGCCGACGGATTCCTACTCGGGGGAAAAGCTGGAGGCAATGGACTTCACCGAAGGAGAAATAAAGAAAAAGATCGCTGACCTAAAGACGAATAAGTCCCCTGGACCGGACGGGTTTCTACCTTAAGTGTTGAAGGAAGTTTGCGATGAAGTATCACGACATCTGTGCGCTATCTTCAACATGTCAATCCGGACCAAATGCGTTACTAGAGACTGGCGTGAGGCGGAGGTGACTCCTATCTTCAAGAAAGGAGACCGTAACCAACTGTCGAACTACCGACCTATCAGTCTGACTTCGATAGTCGGTAAACTCATGGAAAGCATCATGGTGGACAAAGTCACGTCGTATTTAGAGTCAAACCTGCTACTGAGGAGTTACTAGCACGGCTTCCGAAGGCAACGGTCATGCCTGACGAACCTTGTGGAATTCTTCCACTCCGTTTTCAGTGAGCACGATCGGGACAAGGCGGTGGATGTGGTCTACCTAGACTTTCAGAAAGCCTTTGATAAGGTACCACACCGCCGCCTTCTCCGGAATGTGCGAGCGCTTGGCATAGACGGAAAGGTAGCCAGCTGGATCGAGAACTGGCTAAGTGGCAGACGGCAACGGGTGGTGGTGAATGGACAGTCTTCTGAGTGGGTGCCCGTTACTAGCGGGGTGCCTCAAGGTTCTGTCCTGGGACCACTACCATTAATCATCTACGTCAACGACAAGGACCGTGACATGGTTGCCAAGATTTCCAAATTTGCTGACGATACCAAGCTTGGTATGAACGTTGCAAAGGATGGAAATACTGCCCGCCTGCAGGAAGATCTTGGGAAGATTGGGGAGTGGTCGGACACGTGGCAAATGCCTTTTAACGTGGGAAAATGCAAAGTGATGCATATCGGCCACAGAAACCCCCAATCTCATTATATCCTTAAGGGCACTGCTATTGAATCCACCGACACTGAGAAGGACTTGGGTGTAACAATCACTAGTGACCACAAGTTCTCGAAACAGCGCATTCAGGCGGAGAAAAAGGCCCAAAGGATGCTAGGCTATATTAAGCGCCAGTTTGGTTATCGGAACCAGGAGATTGTACTGTGCCTGTACAACTCACTTGTCCGACCACACCTGGAGTATGCCGTACAATTTTTGAGTGAAATTCTTTTACAAAGTATATTATGTTTACTTTTCAGAAATTGTATCTATGAAGAAATACGCTAGCCTCTTTTCATTAAAACTCTTAATCTGGTTCAAGTGAATTTTAATTGAAAATGTTCACAAAAACTGCTAATTAAAGCAGATGTTTACTCGAACAGAATCTAGTCATCAAAGTTCCTCAGATTGAGAGATCCTATCTGCAGATCTGATCCTCAGATAGAGACATCCAATCAGCTTGTTGAAATAGTTAACTATAAACATCTGGTTAGAAAATCTCAAATAGCTCCAGACGCCCGATGATCTTTTCTGCCAATATTGAAAATATTTTAATACCCGGAAGCGAACGATAAACGCAGATCTTCCACTCACAATCTTTACGAAGGAGGAATCAACTCGTAAAATAACTGGGAGACTCCGCCGACGATGAACCGACACTACTGAACCGATTTTGGATTTAAATTATTTCGAAAGTTGACAAGTATAAGCAAATGATGGTTCCAAGAGCTTTCCAGGACTATGTCCTTATATCATAACGTTCATATTAAAAAGTGAAGACTTGCTGATCTGGTTTAGAGCTTACTATGGTCCAAATACTCGCAGATTTCATTATGCCCTGATTACTCGATCGAAGAGGTATATAAAAGGATTAGAAGACCTTGATCTAAAATGAATTCTTTATATGTTTGTTTACATAACAATAGTCGCACCAAATAATATGGAAGAAGTTACATATGCCTATTCAAGCGTATCTACGTGTATGTTAGTATTTTTTAAACTGGCTTCAACACATATACTGGTAGCACAACTTGGTAATTAAACTCTTTGGAAGAGATTACGTGAACCAACTCCTTTTGCAATTTTATATAGTGGTTAAAATATTGATTCTATTTTCACCTTTTTAAAAATACCATTTTTCTCTTAAGCATTAATTGGTTTGCGTAATCTATGACAACAAGTGTAACTACCAGGTTGTGATACCAGTTTTCTTTTCCTAGGGCTATTAACTACTTATATATATGAAGTGAGAGAAGAACGTTGCTTGATTCTGGCGGAGGTCACCAGTTCCAAGTTGGAACAATTATTTCTTCTCTTTCATATGAATCCATGTTCAGGATTTGAGTTCATTTATGAGGGTGTTCACCAAATAGATTCGTATTTGAATTTACAAACGAATTTATTAAAAAACTTTATTCTGAGCTTAACGATTCATAAGATGAATAGCTAGAATTGGTGAGCTTAAATACTTTTTTTCGGTGAATTTAGTTGTAGAGACTTTGCAGCCCTTCCTTGTGTACTTCAGAACCAGCTGCTTAAAGGCGAGCAAAAGTGGACCTCGAGGTGCAAAAGAGTAAATATTTTTAATCTCGTCTTTTGCACATTTTAGAAACGTCATGTCTAGAATCAGTCACACGTGGTAAATGAAGTAAATACGAATTATAAATAAATTATTCGTAAACTCTTTAGTAAACTTCAATCATTATTCTCTCCATTTGCTTAAGAAAGTTCAATGATTCTTGTCGGAAAATTTTAGTCAAAATTTAAACCAATTTACTTTAAGGTAATCCACTATTATTTCAATCAATTAAGTAACATTAGTAGAAGTGTCCTTTTTTTGATTGGAACCACAAGAAGATACATTAGTTTGTAAAAGCATTTGTGGCAATTTTTGAGTTGTTGTTGTGGGAAATTTACCATGTCGCAGCAGCCATAATGTGGGTCCAAGATCCCAAATTAGGCCCCATTGCTCATCATGATTCGGCTTTGTCTGGAGTTAAAAGAAGCTGATAAACAGAAGAATACAATTACCACAGACCAAAAAATTAATAATTTGAAATTCATATTTATTTAAGATTGATTGCGATGCTAACAAAATTACAGAAAATTGAGAAAATATTTTCACTAAACCTTGGGTATTATTTTTAATAATAATAGTAATAAAATTGATAATAATAAGCACAATTAGGGAAACTTGTTTAGACCTAGTTGTTATTTAACGAACCAAAATTATAGGCGTTGGATGAGAAATTCTTTCAAAAAAATAATATAATGTCAAAATCATTTGCCTTTTTTATTGTTTCGTTAATGGTCTTATTATTCTTTCGTGATACAAACGAATAAAGAAATCAAAATAATGAATATTAATAAAAACTGCAAAATGCCAATGCAACTAGATCTGATTATTTTGGATCCTCATTTTAGAGAATAAACAAATTCTCACCTGGAAAGAAACGTTCGAAAAATACACGAAATCCAAAATAAACAAAACTCAAATTCCTCTTCATGCTAAAAACATGAAACGGGTTATATTAGAGCCTTCAAATTCGTCCACCATAATCACCTAAATCAACCATGACACGTAAATTGTCTAGAATTAGCCCAAAATCTTATAATGAGAATCAGACATTAAAAGACGCCTTCAGCCTCACCTTTCAGAAGCTCCCCAAACCCCACTTCTAAAAGCCTGGCGTATAAGGCAAACATAAAGGGCCCATGGCATAAACTAGCGCTCAAATAATAGGAAACATCCTGATGTTTTGGCTGCATCGCGACAATCGGCGCTCGAATCCTGGAGAGAAAAAATGGTTCACGTATCAGAGAATTTTATAATTCGGTTCGTTTTAGCTCTTGAGTAAGGCATAATAACGCTGAAACTACCATACAAAACTATACAAAATCCATAGTCTAAAGTACTTCCAGAATCGACGAAACCTGCTTGACGTCCCCACATTGGCTCCGATCGGAGGATTTCACTCTGGTTGCGATGATCCCACTTTGATTATGTGATTATAGTTCTTTTATTGGGTCATCTAGGCGTTAAGTGCGTTAAAGATCTTAATTAGCGGAGGCTTTAAAATATATAATTATAAAATACTTTGAGGATACAAGATTTTTATCGAGGAAAATCGACCAGAAAAATGATCAGCAACAGATCCAAAGAAGTGCAAGGTCAGAAAAAGAATATTAGAACTGAATTCATGATTATAGGAAAACTGGCTAAAAAACAGAGTATAACCATCACGAATAAAAAGTAAACAGAAGAAATTGTTACAAAAAAATATATTTACAGCCAGAGTAGCCAAGATTGTAACAATACCCACCATCAAAATCAAATTATCGAGGAGGAATTAAAATTCTTTTAAAATTGATAATCAACTATTGTTTACGCATCTCTCTTGGATCAAACAACAGAATCCAAATATTCAGGTCATCCATTGTATGATACTTTGCCAGGCATTAGTTGCGAAGGATTTGGAACCAGAATTGAAAGCTGTGTTGAATGATGTAATTAAGATTGTTAATGTTGTAAAAGAGCAGGCACTAAACACGAGGATGTTTCGTGATTCATACGGAAGTGAGGTGGCTTTCACGTGGAAATGTCCTGAATAGAGTGTGCGCTCTTTAAACCTAACTTGAAATATTTCTGACTGATCAAAAACACACACTTGCAGAGAAGTTCAGAAAATCAATCTGGCTAGCTCTTCTTGCATACTTAGCTGACATTTTGGGGCATGTAAATGCGCTGAACAAGGAATTACAAGGAAAGAAAGTAAATTTCATCTTAGCAAGGGAAAAAATGTCAGCATTTGTATCAAAGCTTCACTATTTTAACCAAAAAGTAAATGCCAATAAGATTGCTGTCTTTCCAAACCTGCAGAGTTTTGGAAGAATATGAAGACTGCAGTCTTAGTGACATGAAGGAATCAGTCACAAAGCACCTGACCAAACTTAGGAATAGGTTCTGTGACTACTTTCCAGAATTTGATTCTCAAATTGTCAGCTGGGTTGTAAATCCCTTCACATGTGAACTGGCTGATTTGCCTGAAGAGCCTGAAGGATTGGCAGAAGAGCTTATTGAACTGCGTTCCAACAGTGAAACAAGCATGGAATTTGAGACCAAAAAAAGACCTCTCTAATTTTTGGATGTCAAAAGCTGTAAAAGCTTATAAAACTGCACATTTGGAAGCAACTAAAATGCTGCTACCTTTTACAACAACCTACCTTTGCGAACAAGGTTTTTCTACCCTTGTAAATCTAAAAAAACAAAATACAGAAACCAGTTGGATCCTGAAGACAGCATCAAAGTAGCAGTGACATCAAAAATCCCTGATATTGAAATTGCTGTATCAAAGATGAAACAGTATCATTTTTCCAAAGCTTGAGGGAGCTGATATATTCAAGTTCTAAATAATTTTTCATTAGTTTTATTTGTGTACCATTTTCATGCCAGAAAGGGTAGACATTTTTCCCCCATAATAGTGGATTCAATAACATAATCCTATTTTGTTTTTGTAGGAATTTTAAATAATTTTTCTTGTGTGCCATGTAATGCTAAAAAGTTACTGTTTTATTTCTGTTTATAAATATATAATTTCCTACATTTTTTTCTTGTGTGCTATTTCCATGCCAAAAAGACGGACTTTTATTTCCTAATGATAGATAAAATGAAAAATTAAACATTATCCCAATATAAATTTTTTATGTCTTTATTATCCATGATTTTTATAAGAAAATTGGTTTGTCCCCCAGAGTACTTCAAAGTCAGGGGTAAATTTATTTTAATACAAGTTCTTTTCGGGTAACACCCCAAAAAGTTACCCGACCTCTGCTCTAACCCTTCGGTTTTATTAACAGCCAACGATGGGACGCGGAGGAAAAAGACCCAAGAAAATCCAATAGATTGGGTTAACAACATTTCGATGATGGAAGGAAGTTTTATCGCAGTGGTGAAAAACAACCAGGTTGAGCAATAGTGGACATGATAATGAACGCGTGGTTCAAATCTATCATCAAAAGGTAGATGAGTGCATAAACGGTATGAGATAGATACAGTAATCAAAGCAAAGACAGAGTACTTTACATGGATTCAAAGCACATGGACTGGAAATGGTCTGTGCTTTTAAAGAATACGTAACGTTGCTTTTTAAGTAACCTTTCAACGCAAGTTGTAACGCAGGTCGTTTGTATATAAACGTAACATACTAAAAGTTCACGGAAAATAAGCAACTAAATACTATTATAATGGTAAAAATTGTTCAGTATAAACGTCTGTTTAGATAATCTTGAATAGCTCAGACGCCCGGTGATCTTCTCTGGCTATTTTCCCGCTGGTATAAATAATATTTTATTACCTGGAAGTGAGCTATAAACACACGTGTTCCACTCACAACTTTTATGAAGAAGAGATCACCTCGTAAACGAACTGGGAGACTCCACCTACGATAAAACCATAATACTGAACCAATTTAATTTAATTCGAAAGCTGACAAGTAAAGCCAAAGGATGGCTCCAAGAACTCCCCTGGACGAGTTCATTTCACCATACGGTTCATGTTCCAAAATGAAGAGCCGGTGAACTTCTTGATGCTCCGATCACAATATTGAAGAAGTATTTATAATGATTAGGAGACTTTGCACTAAAAGGAATTCTGTATATTTTGTTAGCAAAATAGGAGTCGAGCCATATTACGAAGTCGCACCTTATAATATGGATTAAATTATAAACATAATCGTATTCAAGTGTGTCTACTAAGCTTTCAACACATGTACAGTATATATATATATATATATATATATATATATATATATGTATATATATATATATATATATATATATATATATATATATATATATATATATATATATATATATATATATATATGTATATATCGTCCTCCGATACTCCTGGACAACAACTTTAAAGATTCTCTCTAGATTGGTTGGATGGATTAATACTACTGATGGCAACAAAGAAATAAGAGAAAACTTGCCCGAGCAAAACAAATAATGAAAACAAGAGTAGACTTACTTAACCTTCTCTCGATACATTCACGTCTGATATTTGTTGTTTACCTGCAAAAGAAAAAAAAATATTGTTACACGAATGTTTGGACATAACAAACAAAGTTATTTAAACAACTTAATTAATATTTGCTACAAGCAAAAGGCCTACGTGTTTAAATTAATTAAATATTTATATGAAGTTATCTTTTCTAATCGGGTGAGTTGATGGCGGATGGGAAATGATGGTTCCTTAAAGGTATCACATATTTACAGTTCAAAATGTTGCTTAAATAAAGACTAAAGAAAGACTCAAATAAATAAGGAATCATGAATCGAATAAAGACCGTATACCACATAGATAAATTAGCAATAAGCAAGATTTGAATAGGACGCAAATAATGCTTAAATAGAGCTAAAATAAAAACAAAATAAAACCTAAATTCGGAGTTTAATAATTCCAAAATGAAACACGAAAACCATAAAAGCTTCAAATAATAACTGAATAAAGACATAAAATAAAAAGGACACCCAAGTACTACTATAAAAAGAAGTAAAAGTCTTTTGGTTCAATGAGACCAGGAAATTGCTTGGATGAAATGTTTTTTTGGCAGCTCTAATTTACTGTAGTCCATCGTGGGTTAATTAAAAAAAGTTGGGGATCGGGTTTGGTAATCTTTTAAGATTAATTTTTTATACTATCTCTCTTCTCTCTATTAATCCGCCCCTCTTATTTGTCTGACTGTAACTTCCCTCTATCTTTCTTCTGTATTTGACATTTCAAAATCTTTAAAATCAAGAGAATTCAAATTACAGTAAGAACCAGACCAAGCGTTTGTTCTATTGTAAATGAGTCAACTACTTGTTATCGTGTTGTAGTCTAGTCATTCATTTTTTCATCATGTCCTAATTACTTATGATGGAAATTAAGAGATACGGTTATCACTTTGAGAGCGATAATCATCAATGAACGGCTATGTTCCAAGAAACGCAAACTGAACGGAGAGAATATTAAGACGCCTACCAAAGTTTGGTTAATCGGGTGGTGGAGTTTTGATGTTTGTATATGTTGTAGTTCCAGATGGAAAAAAGCTATAAAGTAAGAGGTGAAAGTGAGGAAGTAAGCCAAAGGAAATGTATACATGTGATTGTATACTTAGGGGTGCAGATATTTCGGCACATCTCTTGCACAATTCCGATCTCGTGTCTAAATTCTACTTTGTCAACAATTCCACTTCATTAGACGTAGAAAAGAATGAAACCACCCCAAAATATGAGAAGTGTTTTGGGCCACGAGAGTATTTAGTTATAAGAGGTTAACCTTTCATCATTAAGATAAGGCAAAGTCTTCTATTACAGGCGCCGACGAAGCGCTTGTGGCCTTCCGTCCGCGGTTGAGCTGTGAGTGGACAAGATGCTACAGCGTGTAGCAGCGCCTTTTCGATGAAGGACCAATTTGCTGCTCCAACAAATGATGGGAGGGAGTGTTCTTAAAGGGGCATAAAGTGGTTAGAAATTGTTAGTAGGTTTATGCTGTTGATGTCACTGATTTTTTTTTATGAAGTGGTTGTGGTTGCAGAAGGTGAAGAATAAAAATATAAAATCCCCATAAATAAAGTGCTTTAAGGCTAAAGGAAAAGAGTGGAAAAATGAACGAAAGTTCTCCTATATCAATAAACACACGCAAATTTATTAATCAAGACTAATTTCTATAGTTCTGTTGCTTCTTCAACCCTCAAGACTCAGTGGATGAAGCTCTTCAATTTATTGTAATATTTCGTGGCTCCAAGAAGCTGGCGTTGTATGACCAGCGGCCACACCCCTGCAGACTGCACAACCATCAGGCTAAACCAGGTGACAGTAGCTGTAAGGAGATATTTTCCTCAGCGAGAATAACCCCACCCGACCTGTGGGTTACCCTTGATTGGGATAGGTCTACGGGAGCACAACCCCGAATGAAAAAGCTGTGAGTGGGGTCCCACATTGGGTGGCTTTCGACAAACAGGATGTCCGGCAGGCCTCTGCAACCTCTCACAGTCGATGGTCGTCCTGATTAACTCTTGCCACCATCAATTCTGTGTGAGACTAAGCTGTGGGGATAGGCCCAGCGCAAGCCACTCTCGAGATTAATCCACTCACTGAGCAAGCACAGCTCCACTCATCTTTTTATTTTTCTCATCTCTTTTTTTTACTCATCTCTCTCACTCTCTATTTCATTCAAAGAACAGCCATAATAAGTTGTCACAAACCACAACTCGAATGTTGTTTTTTTCGCGAAGGCTTCGAAACGGTGAGGAAATAAGAGGAGGAGGCAATGATGAATCAATCAATCCACACTTGACAAATGATTCCTTTCAAATCTTAAAATTTTTTGCCAAAGGAAAATTGCATTTATGCTCCGATTTGGTGGAGCAGCTTTGACATTACGATTTGTATAAAAGCTAAGCCTCTTTCGTAATTGTGTATTTCAGAGGCATTTATGTGCAATAAAACTAATTTTTTTATGCAGTATGTAGTATCAAGTGAGCATCGTAGTAACTAACACGATATGTTACCTTAAAAATCACAGTATGAGAATCATTTAATTATTGCTCTTGCAAGTTGTTTATGTTTCTACGTTCATATTTTGCCATTTAATTCTTTCCAATACTTTGCTATGTTTACAAAACAATTCAATTAATGGTTTTCTCACCCTAAACCTGCTTCAAAACATGTTTTATACCAAATCAACCAAGCTCGATCTCTCCCTTGAACCACCATAAGATGTGGTTCGATGAAATTATACGATTCATTTCCCGGGTCGATGAAAACAGCTTTGGATATTTAAAGGCCTCTGTTCTTGGAAGCGATACATTTAATCCGAGTTCAATATAAAAACGAAGTTTTTGGTAATTAAACCTTAGCGATAGAGTACACAGTTTTCCTTTAGTTTATGATTGGGTAGACATGATGCTAACCCAATGACACAATACACCGTAGCATTAAAGATGTGATGGTTGAGGGAATTACACGAAGTTTAATCAGAAAGGAAAGGTAAAATGGTACTGAAAAATTACTGCATCGCTCTTTTATATTAGACAGGAGACTAAAGAACAAAGGACTCCATCGCTATAAAGGGCAAATGGGAGTAAAGAAAGAGGTGCCTTGCTTTTGATAAGGGATAAAAGAGTGTAAAGGGAAGCTATTTTCAATACTAGTCGACCTGATCTATATGGAGATATTACTTTATATATATATTGATTTGTGTGTGTGCGTGTTACTATATTCCAACACTCCAGTACGGCGAGTGAAACGATAGATGCCTTTGACTTATCTACCATACTCCGTCAGGTTTATCCACCTCATCAGGTATAATCTAATGGTTCCTCTTTTTTTTCGGACGAAATATTTAAATTTGCGACGTGTTTTGTGAACTTGCAATTTCATATGCGCTTCTTAAATATCTTTTGTATATTTATAATAATGCATTAGATCAAAATAGACATTTATAAGATTTAGTTACAGTATGAGGTACCGATTGAAAATCAGAAATAGTATTTGATACCCTCAAGAAGGAGAAAATGGTAGCTAATTAATTCAAGATTCCCAAATATTTTAGGTCTTTTTCCTGGTCCTCAGCTAACCCCTTTTTTGTTAACAAACCTAATACGTTGTTTTCCGCGTCTTTCAAGATTAGGCATTGAGACTAACATATATTAGTCATCATGAGTTAAGAGCTTTCGATCTTTCAGAACACCCATAGACTTCTAGCACGAGCCAAATCATGCTAGAAATAATGGTAGATGAACTCTAATATTACTCCATGTAATGACAAAAATAATGATATTAATGATGATATTATGCAACATTCTAGACCTTAAAAACCTAAATGAACATTGTAAGTATTCCCTCGAAAAGGCGAATTTGGGATTTTGGTCGAAGCCGCGTTCTTTACGAGGATTTGGGTTAGAAAATCCGTCTCTTTTCATGTTCCCAGACAAATAAACAGCAACGTATGGCTAAGTCACCACGACATATATATGCCTTAAATTGGTCTTAAGTTTTCCCTTAAAACGCATTCCACAAAAATTTAAGCTACATGTATCATCATGAACTCAGTCTTTTATTCCAATTGACTGGAATAAAAATTGCCTCAATTTTATAAAATGCATTAATGGTCAAAATCCTGGTGTAATTGTAGTCTCGCCACTATTAATGAAGATATTCTCTTCTGTTCTCTTTCTCCCACTGTTTCGAGGTCGACCTTAAATTCAAAACTGAAGAAAGGCCGGACGTGGGATCAGAGGCGCCACGAGAATTAAAACCGACCTTCGAACTTATTATTTATATCTCAAAATGAATTTAAAATGAGAATATTCCTAAGGATTTGGGGTAGATGAAATAGATTTTTAAGGCAGTGTAAGGAAATATAAATGAGAAATACATAAATATTAGGAAAACTTTCTTAATCGGCATCGGAAGCTCAAATTTCTTTGGGACATTAATTTAACCAATCACACACAATTCACAGCCAATATAAAACTTCAGATGGAAACAGATTATCCTAATTATTGCCACAATTAACCAACAAATAAATTTTGAAGTTTAAAACTTTTATGAATAATGAGAGAAAAAATCTTTTGTATTCAAAGTACTGGACACTGTGAAATGTGATTATCGCCTAGATGCCCTTGAGAATGATTTTGAATCTCTTGTTTATCGAATAGCACCAATAAATTCTCGGTTTTTCAATTATTCGACCAAAATTTACAACAAAGCCTCGCCTCACTTATGTTTTTCTAAGAATTAACAAAATTAAAATATCGTGTAAAAGATATTAGTATTTAGTTCATTTTGTCCAATTAAATAAGAGATTGATCAACTCCCTATTGAAAATCTGATTTTTTTTATTCTTTTTCCACACAGATGTGCTTTCTTGACCATAATAATTTTCAATTCACTACCATAAAAAAAGTTTTATTACCTGTCGAAAATAATTCGCCTGAGGTGAATTAACATAAAAAAAACACTTCGGAGAACCTCCATTAGTGAAGTAATTCTTATGCCATCGCCAAAAGTTTGTCTTTTCTTTGGAAAAATAAACTCGGATTTATGAAGAAGTATTGAATAGGACGTTTCCCAAAGCGACGACGCGGAATATATTTGGAGTGGTACGAGAATAGAGAAAATAGAAGAGGTTCTTTTAAATAAAGATTATCTTAACGTGAGTCAATAAAATTATACGAGTGAGGAAAAACAGGAAAGAAGAGATTAAAATACGAATCTCATCTATAAAATACCTGAATATAACCTCATACCAATCCAGTAGCAACCCTGTATAAACTAAACAGGGATGGTACATATTTTAGTAGATGGAATCATGGATTGCAAACAAATGACATGAAGGGAAAAGGCGATTGAAATAATCAAATAAGCATGTACAAATGGGTCTAAAGCCTACAAATTAATAGGTGAAATTCATGTTCCTGTATTTACACACTTCTCTCACAACATTCAAAAATCCCTTCCATTTCACTGTGCAGAGGCACAACGTCCCTATCTCGTTTTTCTTTCACCACTTCCTCATTAGGTAGAGAAACATTCAATCTAATAAATGATTGCCAGGTGGAATAACCTCAACCTGCCATAATAAGCATCTCGAAGAAGTAGAGGTAGTTGTTATCTCTTTACTAATAACAGTTGAGAACTTCTCTTTCTAAAAGTTTCGAATTGAGATGGCTACATCCCGAATTTGTATTAGCAAACCAGGTTCAAAACCTCCCTGATTTCATGAGGCTTCAGAATAGATGTTCATTCGACTTCGATTGAAATTATAGAATCACCCTTGATTGGCATAGTGTTTGAAAGCTCTTTGTTAAGGTAAGCCTGTGTAGACTAGCTCGACACACAGAGTCGTACACAATCACGGGCAGAGAGGTGACCACAGGGCGCTTAAGATATGTTTTGTGGCGAGTAATAAAGAGTGCGATTTACGGTTGACCAGGTTTTGACTAATGGCTTGCCAAGTTAAAGTTCAAAGGGTATATAAAAAACATACCCCAAAATATAATTTAAAATACGAGTATACGAGGGGCGGACAATAAGTTTTGCAATTCGGATATAAGGAAACGAGATATGAGGAAAAGTGTTTTATTATTTTTCAATGTAACTACCCTCGACTTCAATGCACTTGCACCACTTGTCCCTGAGGCTTCGAATTTCCGACAACCAGAAATCTCCCGACTGCTGTTCATTATACTTCTGGACGGCGAGCTGGACATCTTCATCGTCCCTAAACCGGTGTCCACGCAATGCAGCCTTGAGCTAGCGTAATAAAAAGTAGTCGCTAGGGGCCAAATCTGGACTGTAGGGGGGATGGTTGAGCTCCTCGAATCCGCACTCGCGCAGGGCAGCTTGTGCAACTCTAGCCTTGTAGACGTTGATGACGTTGAAGTCGATCATTGAGCGTGAGGTTTCTAGGGACTCAACGGGCAGGGACCTTGGTCATGGCCAAATTGTCGTGGATGATGTTGATAACACTTTCATGTCATATTCCAAGTTCTAGCTGGATTTCTTTGACCTTCACCCTTCGATTCTCGAGGATCATCCTCTCTACGCGGGCCACATTGTCCTCGTTCATCACGTCTGACGGGCGTCCTGGACAAGGGGTAATCTTTAAGGGACTCACGACCATGGCGGAACTCCCTATTCCAGGGAACAATGGTTGTATAGGAAGGGGTGGTGTCGGTGTACACTGCAACCATGCATTCATGGATCTCTTTTGCATTCTTGCCTTCGTAGGTTAAAAATTTAATCAGTACGCGGTGCTCAATCTTCTCTATTGTTAAAAAATTTGTGAGTGACGATTTGCGATCAGCTACTGCTTCTTAAATAGATGAGGCAGGAGCCTGCGGCTGCAAGTCCTTACGGGTCATAACTTGTCCTAACACCCCCACAAACAGCCATCCCCCTTTCTCTGTTTTTCCATACCAATTCGCAAAACTTATTGATCGCCCCTCGTATATAATGAAAGAGGTGAACAAATTACTTAATAAAGGTAGTTAAATAAATTATGCAGAGATTATCGAGGTAATCTGTAGATATTCATACAAGATCTCTCTACCATCGAACGCGGTCGAATTGGAGAGGAGTGAAAGACAACAGCGCAAGTCTTCAAGAAGATATTTCAGGGAGTCCTGACGAGGTGGACTCAAAGATGGGGTGGTTGGATTACTTCATGATGAAGAATGAGATTTTCGCTGCTTCAGAGAGACATAATCTCAACTCGAGATGATTCTCCAGATCGACAAGGAGTATCAGTCATGAAAGAACCGGAATCTCGAAGGGGTGGTGGAAATGAGATGGCCGGACAACTATCCGGGAGGGGAAGAAGGGGGCTCGATAGCTTTCCTTTGAACATGGGCCAAAGCTTAACGAAGGTAGATCTGCTTGCGAGATCTTCGACGAACTACGATGACTCGACGGGTTACAGGGGTTCACATGAAAACAGACGGCAGTCTGAAAGGAGTAAATGGCAGATAGCAAATTCCTCGAGAAATATTGCGCTTCAAGTTATATAGCCGGATGGCTGGTCCGATAGACGCCTCGGGGCTTGGTGGTCCCTATAGCTGTGATGGGTAATCCAGCGAAGGACTGATTCTTTCTCGAACTTTCAAAAGTTTTCACACTAGGCGCATGTGGTCTTGAAAGAATAAAGGGGTATTTCAGAAGGGGCTTCCTCACATGGTATTCCTTCTCGGGCATCCACTAACATCCTTCATATTCTTTTCTTTATTCTATCTTTTATTGTATTCAAGTTCAAGCAGAACTATGGAAATGACTTATAATTAGACAAAATCCATACTATTTTAAGTAGATGGAATTCTAAGATTATAGAGAAGGAGAAATCTTCAGAGAACGATTATTAGGTTCCATTAATAAGTAATTGGGATGTTATTTATCCCCTATGAGAGAGTCCCCAGCGGGTGTCCAGCTTCCAATTCGAAATCGGGCTTTTCGCTTTCATTTACTACCACGTATGGTCTTCTATCGGTTAGATAATCGCAAAGAATTATCTTACATATATCAATAACCTCACGCAAATATATTATTAACAGAAGCTGTTAATCAAAAGAGATTTTCTAAACCTCAACCACACATGCGTTTTCACGAACGTTCCGAAAATGGGACAATAAAGAGGAGGAGGCAATGATGAATACGGCAATCTACACTTCAAAGATATTTTAATAAATCTCAAATTTTTCTCCCAATGAGAATTGCTTCTATGCTCCGAATTTGTGAAGCAGCTTTGGGAATACGATTGTCATAAAGCCTTGCATTTTAGTAATTTGGTATTTAAAAGAGGGAAAACGCATAATTTATTTTATCCATTAGAACAATGCTGGGTCCTCTCGGTACTACTATAAATTGGCGAAACATGAACCACATACCAGCGTCATGTGAATTCACTAGAGCATTTCCACTAACGATGTCTCCGAAGAATCCTAGACACTTCCTGGGAGGAACGAAGAACAAACATAAGCGTTCTAGAAGAGGCAGATTCCACCAGTATCGAGGCCCTCCTAATGAAACATCAACTTAGATTGGCGGGGCACTGCGCTCGGATGCCAGAGAGAAGATTGCCTCGGCGGATCTTTAAACTGGCGCCCGCGCGAGAGGAGAACAGAAAAGGCGATGCAAGGATACATTGAAGTCCTACATAAAGAAAGGTAACATTAAAGTCAATTCATGGGATACCCCCGCGGGGGTTTGCTCTAATTGACAACATGCAGCCAACCATGCAGTGGAGAGGTTCGAAATCCCCGGACGTGACAACGAACAGCTGGGAAGTGACGTCGGCATGCGAAAGTTGCCAACGCGGTGCTGTGGCAACAACTTCCCCTGGCACCATCTGAGGGACGTGCGGGAAACATTGCCGTCGCATCTTGGCCTCCTCAGCCAGCTGAGGACCTACGGGTTCGATGACTACTCAGAGGACGTCATCCTCGCTCGCGAGTGACAGCCGAGTACTACTACAACACGAAGCATGAATTGAAGTATCTTCGACGCGTAGAATCACATTAGTTTTAAGGGAGCACATTTTTGGATATCTGCTTCGTCTGGAAAAGAGAAAAGCTTCCAGTAGGAATAACCAAACATTATAGTGCAGGTTCATGAAGTGAAAGCCAAGGTTTCTTTTCGTCGAATGACTAAAACCACTACAACATTTATATTAAGAACTAATTGTATTCTATTTTACCAAACTAATCAAATACCAGATAGAATAACAAATACTACAATTTCTAGTGGTCCGCACTAGTGATTGTAATCCTAATAAACTAGTGGCTGCGAATGCGTGCTTCAATGACCGATGATACAACCAAACATAACAAAACCATAGCTTGTCCTCTTTTGAGGGGGGGGGAGGGGATGATCGCCTCTAGAATTAATTAACGAATACGAGAAAATTGACAATCAATTTAATGGACTCGATTTTAAGCAAAACATTTCGACAGCAGTTGTGCCTCTGCCGAGAATGGCGTTTGTGGTGGAATTTCCTCACTCAACCATAACTTAGATTTACTCACGTTCTACATAGAAACAGGAAGCTGGTGAAATGGTATGCAAGAAGCTCGAGGGAATAAATTAAGAGTGAGAGGTCAAATAAAACCGCAACCAACCACACTGCATTACGACAACACAACTCGAGGGAATAAATGTTTAAGTGTTAAAATAAGATGTAGTTTATGATTTGCAACAAAACATTGCAACCTCAAGGGTAAATGACTCGATCTAAGAGAGAGACAGGATAAATGTCTGAAATATTGTCCATTAAAATAAAGAACTAACAATGGCATCTCAAGCAGAGTTTGTAAGCAGTTATCGATGAAGAAAATGAAGATGGAAGAAGTGAAGAAAGTGAAGATAGACGGACTGAGGAGAGTGAATATGGAAGAAGTGAAGAAAGTTAATATAGAAGAAGTGAAAAAAGTGAAGATGGAAGAACTTAACGAAAGTGAAGATGGAAGAAGTGAAAAAGTTAAGATGGACGGACTGAAGAAAGTGAAGATAGAAGAACGGATGAAAATGAAAATGAAAGAACTGAAGAAAGTGAATATTAAACAAATACAAAAAATGAAGATGGAAGGAGTGAAGAAAATAATGATGGCGGAACCTAAGAAAGTGAAAATGCAGGGCTGGAAGATAGTTAAGAAGGAAGAACTGAAGAAAGTGAAATGGAAGAACTAAATAAAGTAAAGATATAATGAGTAAAGAAAGTGAAGATGGAAGAAATTAGTAAAAGAAAGAAGTAAGCAATGAAGAAAATGAAGACGAAAGAACTGAAGAATGCGTAGATAGAAGAAGTAAAGAAAGTAAAGATAGAAGAACTGAAGAAGGGTTAGATAGAATAACTGAAGAAAATGAAGAAGGAAGAACTGAAGAAGAGGTAGATAGAAGAACTGAAGAAAGTAAAGATCGAAAAACTGAAGAAAAGGAATAAGTAATGGAATTGAAGATGGAATAACTTAATCCAGTGAATATAGAAGAAGAAAGAAGATGAAGATGGACCGACTGAAGAAGTGAAGATGGAAGAACTGAAGAAAGTTAAAATGAAAGAACTGAAGTAATTGAGATGGAAGAAATGAAGAAGTGAAGGTGTAAGGAATGTAGAAAGTGATGATAGAAGAACCAGAGAAAGTGAAGATGGACAGACTGAAGAAAATGAAGATGAAAAACTGAAGAAAGTGATGATCGAAGAACTGAATAAGGTGAAGATGGAAAGAGTGAAGAAAGTGAAGATGGAAGAACTGAAAATGTCTGGATGCGTATAGAAGCAGACCCTCCCACATCAATTGCAGTCTGGAGGGAACGCACCTGCTTGAGTTGGGGCCAGGAGGGTACGCAATCTTTCAGATGACAGCTGCAGCATGGTTTTCTAGGTTACATCTCACACCCCATTGTGGGGGTAAATTTACTCCAAATTTGTACTCTTGATTCCATTTAATCTGTGCTCTGTACTACATTTGAGTACTTGTAAGTACAGGGTGTGCAATTTTGTTCCTAGAAACTTCGAAGGTGTCCTTCCTTCCCAGCTGAGGTGGTTGAAGAGATGTTATGGTAGACCCTTTCATTCCATTCCTTACTCTGTTTTACTTCATTTTATTTCCTATTAGAACCAACTCGAGGGTGAAAGATGTTTTTTAACCCACCCAAACTGACGTACAGCTAGTATAGAGCTACCAGTAAATCGAGATTAATGGAGGGAGAGCAATGCTTTAGAGGACATGAAGGTAAAAAAGGGAGTATGGAAGAGATGGGCGATGGAGTAACCAACATAAACCTGTCCCTGGTCCCTGGATGGGGACCTTCGCTACCATTATTCGTACAAGAGGTGCAAGGGACGAACTCTGAGAGGTGAGGCCAAGGAGAACCGCTCGATGAAAGCAAAGAAGCAGAAGCATCCTGTTGAACCAGAGACGATCCGGTTCTTCTCGGAAGAAAGGAACCTCTGCCAGGACAAGTTGCACAACACTCCAAGCAACAGGTAGCTTGCCTATAATAATCCAAGCGACGTTGCCCGTAGGATGAAGACCGAGTTCCCACAAACTGTGATGGTCTGAAGGTGTGTCTTCATGCCGCCCGGCATCTTTGATCACGCTCTTAGGCTCAATTCAGACGGTTAGGAGGAGCTACTTCATTGGGCGCAAACTCTGGGTGGAGAGGGTGGCTGCTGGAGGACCATACCTCTGGAGAGAGTCAGAAGGGGTTGTCGGAGAATTTTTACGACTTCAACAGCCCCCTTTTTGGCCCCTTAGCTATCCTGATCGTATTCCGATGGATTCGTATGTATGGGGCACTGTTGAGAAAGACACTAACAGCTTTGCTTGCAGCCTCATGGCCGAGCTGGTGGCCAAGATGAAGATGGTGTTCGAAGATCTTCCCAGGGACACAGTGAAGAACGCATGCACCAGGTTTGGCGGCCGTCTTGAGGGTGGCTTCTTTGAGTAAACTGTTATCTACCAGCCATAATCGAGGGGTTTTTTAATTTTTATAATTCATTATTTTGGGCTGAGATATTGTAGTGATGGGAGGGGGTTCTTTTATGCAAACCGTCAAATTTAGCCACAACACTGTATAATTGGATGATTAGTTTTCAAGGGCGAGTTCTTCAGCTTATAGTCATCCGATTTATCTTTTAGGCCGAGAATTAGTTCGTTGGCACTAGTCTGTACCGTTGCTAACACTTCATCATCCTTTCACTAGTTGGGAAAACAAAATCGAACCTCATATTTCAAACTAGATTCTATGTACTACTTTTTTATTCTATTTCTAAATCATATTTTTGTTAATAATTCTTAGCACTATGTTAGCATGCTTTCAAAGTGCGGTGCACATCCTTGTAAATTTCAACTCCACGCCCACCCCCGAGTGACACCAATTTTCCCAGACGCTCTATAACACTGATACGTGAGGCCAAAGAAAGACAAGCAATTTTGCCGGATTTCCTTCCTAACAGTGGTCCAGAGGAAAGAGTCTTGAATTTGGCGAAACAGATTCTGGAGTCGATAAATACCACTATTTTCTCTGCATAAATTTTACTCCTTTTAAAAGGCTCCTGTTAGAAAACATGTTATTGAATCAAAACTTTATATGAATAATTCATTAATTGAAGTGTTGTATCATTTGATTAAAAAAAGACATGCTTCAAAAAATATCATGACCGAATAAACATCTCCGGGTTTGATGATCGGAGCTTATCGCGATCGTACAAAATTTTAGCTTGAAAAAAGTCAAGAGCGAAACACGACAAACATCGATTCTGAGTTAATGGCTCACATGGAAGTCCAATGAAGCCAAGCTCCGTTAGAGCTTAGTCGATTGTGTTGGTCATATTTATTTTAAATAAAAGATTTATATTTAGTCCCAAGATAAGAAGAAATTTCTCTGAAATTATGAAGACCACATGATGGAGTTTTCAAAAATAGCTGCGGGTCGGTCGCAAGTTTGTTCTGAGATAATTCTTGGAATTTACTTGTAATTATAGACATAAATACACATGTGAGGCAAAAATTTGAAAAATAAGAGCAAAGGGTAATTTTTGTTTTTTCTTGTTTCTCTATCGTTATTGACGGGATCTTAGATCAATTGAGATACAGTACTCCATATATGACCGCATTGCTTCAGTGATTCTGGTATCAAATACATAGATAAACTTAAGACAAGTGGAACTGAGAGACAACGAAGAATTACCCAATTGGGAAAGGTGACGAAAAGCACACATTCCCCTTTAGCAAATTTAGGCGGACTTTCTATCAAATAGGAGAGAAACAATGGATCAAATAAAGATCCTCCCGAGCCATGGAAAGTAACTATTTTTATTTATTTTTATCTAACCAATTAGACTAAATAATGCCCAGATGTTAACTACGGATAGGTCTAACTCTTCGAAATCATACTTTTTTATTCCTCTTTGTAAAGAAGTGAAAAGTTAAATTGTAGACATTATGTACATAACTGATTTCTGCACCGTGATTTCATGTACCTTTTGTTTTTAATTATTCATTCTTTATTTGTTTTACTATCTTTTTCTCTGTATTTCCTTTCCTTTATTCATTTTTTATTTGAAGTTCTTGGAAATTAGGCATGCGATTAGGAAAGATGCCACACCCGGAGTACAATGTTTTTTCTTATTTCGGAAACGTCAGAATGAAACCATAAATATATAAGATACAAGCCCTAGATCTATTTGTGTGAAGCTTCAATGCTCTCCCAACAATTGATGTGGATGCCTTGAAAGATCCATGAAGCTACTTAATAATGGCGATGGAGTAATTAAAATAAAATGAACCATTTGGTTGGATGATAAAGCTGCAGAGGAACCTAATTAAAACTCATTTTCCTCCATGGATCGACTGCGTTTGGAATTTAACGAGCAATCGCCTACAGCTATTAATGAATTAGTTGTCTCTTTTTCATCATAAACAAAAAAAGAAATAGCACGAGATAACTTTGTTTGTTTGTACCAACAGATGCTTTTACTTCTAAACATCGTCTGTGTTGAACATTCTCTATCAATTTTGATCTTAGACATAAATTCCGATACGTTACTTCAACTGCTAAATTATCTGATAGCTCACATTTCAGGGTCAAGAAGGTAGAAAAATACTGATTTTCTGTAATTAAATGTCGGCGTATAATTCCAAATTAAAATGCGAAATATTATATATATTATCTAAATGGAGTAAACATTGAAGCTATTCTTTTCTCAAAATGACAGCTGTTAGCCATGAATTCGGGGCGTTTTCTTGAGCGGAAAAGGCTTGGTATTATGAACATTCAAGAGGCTAAACAAGAAATTTATGGTCGTTTTCGTCATCGGGGCTGGCACTTCACTCTTCATTTGCTCTAGCTCATATTTTTCCGTTGGATTCTTCCGAGCAGCGTTGCGGTTTACCTGGGATGAGCCGCCAGGCTCGAAGCAGGGTTGTTCCCCCTACCACCGTAGAACACGCTCAGGATACGCCAGAGTCAGAAGGATTCGTCACTTGTGAGTCTATCGCCCGCTACCTCGTCCCTCGATTGCAGTCCCTGGATACGGGTCTCTCGGACGCTCCCGAGGTCAACGTCGGAAACAGCATCCTCAGGCCTTCTCCTAGGCCCCACGTTTATGACACTCTGCCCTGCTAGAACGAGGTTCCACCTTTACCTTCCGGCTTTCCGGTATCACCCGGGCGGGCTGCCCCGGAAACCCCTAGGTCTCTACGGAGACCAGCGTCTAGTACTATCGACTCTACCGATCTGCGGCCTTCCGACCACGTGGCTTTCCACGGAGTGCACTAAAAAGTCGTCGTCGAGACTCTTCGTTAAAATATCAATACCTCGGTCTTCAAGGTAAGAAACCGTGAAGAAATTAACTCCCTTATCAGTCTCTTTAGGTTCATGTCCCAGCTCAACAGGCTACAAAATTGCCTTCGTCTCTACCATACGGTTTAGCAACACGGGAGGCAAATAGCCACCAGGGAATCTCGTGAACATGCCACCATCTTTTCCGGAATCGTTATCAGCGAATCTGCCTTCACCGGTCCCCGCGTCTAGATTCTCTGCAGCAACCGCCCTCCCCCCTCCTACCTGCTATGGATCCTGGGGCTTCTCTACCCAGATGGGTGGTCAAGGTGGAACGACAGCACGGAACAGGCCTACTACACCACGCCAAGCAGTTACTCCAAGACGCCGCCGTGTGGCGCCTTCACATTGCCCGTATGTGAAGGGAACAGGTGTGCCCTGACGACCCAAGGGCCTCCACTTCGGAAGAATTTCGCTTAAAATCTTGGAATTCCGACGACTCCTTCCCTCTTTCGTGGACGGATGCTCCGTTCACACTCTCTTGAAATGAGGCTTTCTCCAAAATTCATGTGGCCTCTTGCCGGGACCCCATTTCTCCGCTTTCTCCTCCAGGTCTCCGCGATTGGGCCCCTCTCTCGCCCTTTCTTGCGCCGATTTCTACGCTGTCTGACCCTGGGGCCTTAGCTCCCTTAGGTTCACCCTCGAGGGATCCTATCTCACCTCTTCAAGATCCTTCGACGGCTCTGGTGACTATTCGGGACGAGGATAACCTTAACAACGTTCTGAGTTCCCCCCCACGACGAGATTCGTGACTTCATCGACATCGCTGCTGTCGAACTCGGGGCCCTGGTTATAGAAGTTTCCCATGTCCCCGCCCATATCGTCCACATACCCCAACCCGGCCTCGCCGTTCCAGCCGTCATCGAGATCCCAGTTCCCGAGGTTTCCCCCACCGCTTCCATTTCAGACTACGCCTCGGACCATGGTGATGTCCTCCTTGACTTCTTCAGCACACCCCCGGACATCATGGCCAATGTACGCGGCCAACAGGACGAGGACAACCGGCAGGACGAGAATCACGACGAGCGTAATGAGGAGCACGACCGTGAGGAACAGCGTGACCCCGCTGAACGCGAACAGGACTTTGTGAGCCCAGGACTAGACCTCCTGGAGCCTGAGAACCGTCGCGTGGATACCGACGCTTGCCTGGACGTCGTCCCCCCGGGTACCTTCGACAGTCTACCGGACGTCAACCACCTCCTCAAGGTCTGCCACGGCCAGGGCGTCAAAGTGTTTTTAAACAAACACTACCACCGTTGGGTGGCTTCTTCCCCGTCTACCCTTCCCGTCATCATCCAACTTCTGGACCTGGGCATCGTGGAGGAATCCGACAACGTCACTAGATGACACAGGTCTTTTGCGTCCCCAAGCCAACGGGATAGCTCGTCTCATCTATTGAATGGAAAAGACTTAAGACTTCTTTAAGCTCATTTTCTTTCGTCTCCCCTCCCTTTTCAAGGTACTCTGTTCCTGCTCACTAAGGGCTGGGCCGCCAATATCTCTCTCTCATTCTATCCTATTCGTGTAAGTTAGGCTCTGTTACACTCGTATATTTACGCGATCATCCCAAAATTATTTCAAAATGTTAATAGTAGGAATATTAATTAAACTTGCTACCATAAATAAAAGTTATCCAAATTATTGGAGTGTTTTCAGCCTTCTTATTTTGTTAACGAGTTTTGGCTCCCTCTAAATAGTTTATTACAGTTGAGGAATATCAATCCACCTCTATAAAATGGAAATCCTCCCATGTCATGATTCGGGGAACTTGCAATAAAAGTCATCCCATTCAAATATTACTCGTAGACATTTGTTATGGGTGATTAGAGAAGATAAAAACATAATAAAATCTTATAGAAGAACAGCCTAGTCTAATCTCTTTATTCAAACATTCATTATGAGATCTTATGTTTTAGTAAAACAATGCATGAGCGGCATCCACACAACGAATGCGCAGATGACAAAAAACAGGTTACTATCTTAAGATCTCCTGAGGAAGTCTTAGGAGCGATTTTGGCCGCTCTTACAGTTGTGGATTCCTAGGTGTACTCCTACATCCCTCATATACACAACTGACTTGATATACTCTTTCTCTATTTATCATATTATAGCTCTTTGATTACATACACGAACCTTTCATATAGTCCAATGTCGTAGACTTGCTCATGGTCTGGTCCAATAATTATTCTAGTACTTGGTCTGGACACACCGCTTTTGTCTAAGTCGATGGTATTGATCCTGTGACTCAATCTACGATCATTATATATATACATAGGCTTTAATTCCTACTGATCGTGCGAAAGCTGGTCAGAGGCGGGTTGTGCCCTAGCCAGGATTCTCATTATAAAAGAATGCATAATACAGGTTGAATAAATTAGCCGAAGGGATTCTTAATTAAAGTCTTGCCATTTACGTCAAAAAGAAGGTGCAACAAATAAACACACGTACAAAAATAAACTTTACTTTACACCAAAATTTTATTATTAGCATGTCTGGCGGCATGCGAGTATGTACGTTCCATACCCTCACATCCAATATTACTATTTATCTCGCTATTAATTTGACAGTGGTCGTTTATTGGGGCATCGGACATTGTATTTTTTCCTGGGCATCATTTGTCCAGGCAGAAACTAGAGGGAAGCTTGGCGAGGGTAGAGTTTGTTTAACACTAACTTGTTCAGCTTTTTGCTGTTCTTTTTCTATTATATATATATATATATATATATATATATATATATATATATATATATATATACACATATATATATATATATATATATATATATATATATATATATATATATATATATATATGTTACACAATTCGACCCCTTCGTCTTATCCAGAACTGGCTGCCTATTATATTTTAAATTACACTTAAATTCCTACTCACATTCAAAATCCAAAACAGCCGCAACTCCCCTTACCTGTCCTTCCCTTTGGCTGTGTCCAAATAACAAAGTGCCCGTCACTCGAGAAGTGCCCTCCTGCTTTTTCTTTTCTCTCTCATCTCTCGAGCCTTGTCTTTAGTTGTCCCTGAGCTGTGGAATGGTCTGCCTGATGGCATACTCTCCTCATCTTCGCCTGGTGCTTTCAAGCGAGCTTTGAAAACCCACCTCTTCTTTCAGGCCTTTTCAATGGACAGGCTCCATGCGAAACTTTCAAGATCTTGAATGGCGCCTTGTACCTCCATTTTTATTCTTATTCTTTTTGCAGTGTCTTAAAAAATGGTGGAGAGAATGAATGAACACGCTAAGCAAAAAGGAAGGATTGACTAAAAGGATAATTACAAGAATTCATACTGGCATAAACCTTAAATCCTGGTTTCAGTTTACTTGTAAACTTCGAGAAACAAATATTTTAAACAAATACATATTCATGAAGAGCCTACTAAGATTCAGAGAAGAATGGTAACTGGGGCAGCCATCTGGATCTCATTTCGCAATTCAAAATGAGAGAAAATCAAGAAGTCCCAAATAGGCCACATATAATGGATGTCCTTCACATGTATCGACCTTTTATACGATCTGAAGAAGAATTGCTTCGATAATTACTCGAGCGATAACATACGATTTCGAAATCTGGAGAAGCAGCTTTGTTCAAAAGCCAATCGCAATTTCGGCGATCGAAATAAAAGACGGCACATCTTAAGGAACCTTCCCCACTCCATCTGTGGTAGATCGAAAGACAAAAAAGGTCAGTTCTGTATCGCGTTAAACCTTTTTCATAGGAGTAGAAATGGAAACAACCCTTGTTTCTTTTCGATTTGTTTTCTTAATAATCAATAAAATTGTCTTCGCCTTTTTTGTCCGTTGCCTTTTCATCGAATTGGGATTTCACCGAATATTTGCTTCCAATCAAATCTATGACAAGTGTCGGCCCCATTAGCTACCCTAGATAAGCAACAACACTTTCTAGAATCATCAAACTTCTAGAAATAGAAAGAATAGTTCTCTCCTGCCGACACTTGAGTACACCCTGTAGTAACCTAATTTTATTTCACCCATGGAAAAATCCAGGGTCTCTTTTCACCTTCCCCCTTAAATTTTACCCCGTAGACATTCCCTGATTATTATACCCTCCCCCCCCCGGGGTGGATTTTAATGCCCTGATTTGTGGCTTCGGAGCCCCAACAGGTCATTCATCCCTTCGTGGGATTTCAACTCTCAAATCGACGCGTTAAGGGAGAGAGAAATCGCCTCGTTGAGAAGCCTCGATGGAGCGCAGTTCGAGGGAAACAGCCTCGATTGAAGTATCTCGGCTTCAGCCTTTCATAATTCCTTCAGGTCTAAATTTAATCGATTACAAATGCAATAAAAGCCCCAATCTGCCAAGATCAGAGGACGGTGTCAATTTCTTGGAAATGGAAAAGGAAATTGGCGCCCATTAATGGGATAATAGACTCCTGAGTGGAGGAAGGGTGGATACAATCGACTCATTTTGAAGAAAATGAAAATGAAAGTGTGAGCCTAGAAAAAAGAAGGGAGAAAGGTAGGAATGGTAGAGAGAATAAGAATAGAGTAAATTAAATCTACTACTAAAAGTGAAAATAACAACTACCACGGCCATGACGGTAGTACTCGCAAAACTGTGTAGTTCTAAGCGAAGCATTGAACAAATCATTATTGAGATAAACCACACGGGTGGTGTGTGGTTGGGAATATCTGTCAGTATTTTCATCGTTATTATGCTTAAGTCCTTTGAAACTGCGAAAGTTTGGGAGAAATAGAGGAATAATTTAAGGTGTGAAAGCGTAGCTGTAGGACGGGAAAGAGGAGATAATGAATGCAAGAATTACATTAAAATTTATATGTGTGGAAGTTGTAGGCAAATTTTATGGAAAAGATAATGATAAGGAATGATCGGGGATGGGCATAGGGTATGTAGAGCTCGTATGACCTCCGGGCATCAATTGTGGAAAGTATAAGACGAGCGTCAACATTGAAGTGAAGCTTAGAGACAGGCAAAATGTAGATATAGGTAAAAAAGAAAAGGAAAATAGAGGAGAATAAAACTCTAAATTGGATCGAACTTCGACCGAATCAGGAAATTGAGGGATTCAGGAATCACAACGCCGAGACGCCGTTCAGCCACGAAGGAAACTGAACGGTAAATAATAATAATACTTTATGAACGACACAAAGACCAAATGCAACTGAACGGTGAATAAATAATCTTTAATGAATGGTAGGACGACCACAACATACATTTAGGAACAAATTCTAGTCATTATTTTTCTGTCAGACAGTTAACGAGATATTGAGAGATAATGACGATAATGATGATGGTGGCGAGCTACTTGCAAGGTTCCTCCAAGCGGGTGAATATCCACATCCCGGCAGATGGAGTGAATGTGCACAAGTATAGATCTTTTTAGATGACGAAAAGGAAGATGTGACCAACGATTATTAGGATGATGATAAATAAAGGAACAGGTTGATAATGACAAAGAGTATGAGGTGTCGCCCTCCACGAACATGGACAAGGGACACGTTCTTAAAGTACCATCTTGAAGCACTTTCCGCATGCCTTTCCCCCCTCCCCCCTCATATTTTCTACCTCAAATTCACCACTTTCCATACGAACCTATCCTCACAAAGTACTGGTGCAGATGCCTTCGTTGATTTACGCGTCAGGATTTTATAATAATAATAATAATAACCACGTTTGAGCACCTGCACCTTAAGAGAAGGGGGGGCGCCCTCCACGAACACGGACAAGGGACATGTTCTCAAAGTACCATCTTGAAGCACTTTCCGCGACCCTCCCCCCCCTTTGCCCCTAATTACACGTAAAAGGGGGATCTAAGTTTAATGCGGGGAGGGAGAATTTCCTGGTGAATTCAAGACCCTCCCAATTCTGAGTGCAAAAAGTAGTCTCCTCTCCGGAACCCTCGGGTTATATAATATTTTACACCTACCTCAAATTCACCACTTTCTATACGAGCCTCTCCTCACAAAGTACTGATACAGATGCCTTCGTTGATTTACGCGTCAGGATTTTATAATAATAATAATAATAACCACGTTTGAGCACCTGCACCTTAAAACGTTCCCTCCCTACCCGAGCATTTCGACTTGAAGGGGTCTTTTATACACCTCAGTTTTCTCTCTCATCATTTTTTTATTGTTTACACTTCTTTTATTATATATTCTTCAGCTCTCTTTTCTCCCACCATTTTTTCCCAACAATGATTAGACCAGAGTAAGAGAGAAAGATGGCGTAAGGTGCTTTAAAGACCGCTCATTATATTCTATAAATATAAATACTTAACTTTATTATTTTTTTAATTAAACTTAGTTTTATCCCCTTTTTCCCTATACAGTGTTTAGTGTGGATTTCCAAATTGCTTTTTTATTTCCCTGGGAAAAGCTGTTTTTTGTGAGACAGATTTTTAATTTAATATCTAAAAAACGAGGCAGAAAATGGCTAACATTTTTGTAAATTAACCAAAAAAGTGAAAAGGAAAATACTAATGTTCATTAAAATTATCAGGAGGCGACATATTGACCCTAAACCGTTGAGGGTCAATAGGAAAAAGAACCCAAAGATGTGAATCTATAAAAAAGAAGAAGCAATACCAATTATAATGATCAACCTCGAATAAAACAACAATGAATGAAAAAAATATGTATTCATTCAAGGAAAGCCAGAAATAAAACAAGAATGAAAACAAGACAAAAATATAGAGAAAATGAAAAAAAAAGAAAAATACAAATTTCGAAGGAAAAATGAAGTGAAGAGACGAAAAAGAAATAAAAAATAAGCTAAAATATAGGAAAATAAAAAAGATTATAATAAAAACTAATAAAGTTTAAAAACTTTAAATATGGGAAAATTGTATGAGGAGCGCACGGTAAGGAGGCAACATGGGTGTACAAAAATTGTTACACTCATGTTCAGAAGATGTGAATCGTCAGATGAGTTGATATGTGACCAAATCTCGATGATTGTCCCGTTTTAAAATTAGATTCTCGCCCCGATGTGGAAATTCTTTGGCTCCTTCTTAAAGAAATTTAAGGCGGTGCATTTCGAAATGAAAGCTGATGATGCAGACATGATTCTTTTGGATCTGCATTTTAATGTTAAAATGGTAAAGTTGTCTTCAAACACCTATTCTATTTGACCTTCCACAGCAGCAGAAATTGCCAATTCAAATGTTGGAAAGTAACGAGAAAAGCAAAAAATCATTTTCAACAAAATTGCTCACTACTGTGTTCACTCGATATTCAATATTGATTTCATATGCAAATGAACATCGTTTTCTTCTCTGCAAATATAACAATTGAGCCACGACAACACTAAAAACACTCGGGCCTAATCGAAAAGCACGATTCCGTGGAGGCCCAAACTACTTACAATAGGCCCTAACACTAAACGAGCTCTCACGAGACGCAGAAGTTCCAACCACTCCCTCTTCATCGATACTTTCTTTATCGCTTCACTACTTACCCTGCTAATGGACGCGAAGAAGAAACTAATGAGGTGAAAAGGTAACTCCGACGATCCTCTCGGTAATGCCAATTGAGTAGTAGGTACACAATTATCCAACCAATATCGGAAGTTAATTAATTAACTTTTATATAAGTTTGGGGATTATTGACCTTAAAACTACCATTCAAGGAGGAGAAAGTGAGAAAAGGTTGAGACGCCACGAAAGATGATGATGTAGAATGAGAAAAGTAGAAAACACAAATAACTCGAATGTACACACAATTTTACAGACATCCTCGGACCAGAAAAACAGGGTGTACACGAATGCCAACATAGAATAAATAAATAATTGACAAAATCCTCCCCCAATCGGTCTATCAGTGCCCCTTATAATTCGGGGTCATTAAAAGAGATGACCAATTATCAATTCGATATCATTCAACCAATGCCCAAAACATTTATCTGAATTCACTGAAGTGATAAAACCCCCATTAATTACAATACAAAGATGTAAAAACACCTGTCATAACAACCATTACGCAGAGTGATAGAGTGTGACTATTAAAGACCAACATTAAGGAACGATGGCCAAAACAAATCCGTTAATTGTGCTTTCGGACGCCTGGTCATTAAAGTACCAGTCACAGTAAAGGGAAAGTGGCCCCAATTAGACAGCCCTCCAATATTATGAATCACGCCACCTTGTGCCACTCTTAATTCTCAATTAATAATTATTTTATTATTCGAGAGAGCGGCAAAAATTAATGAGACTTTGTTTCTAATCCTTGAATCGCTTTCCGTTGGCATCTCTCATCTCATCCACCCTTTATTCATATGGATCACATATATCAAGGCCTGGTGAGGTTCATTTTAGTGTTCTTCAAGGCTCGGTTTTTGGTCCGACCATTTTTCGGATCTTTTCCCATCGGGTTTTCTTAAGCATCGCCTTTGAGCTTTCCTTGGAGTTCAATGCTGCTGTTGACACATAAATCAGCGTCGCTTTCTCCCGAGCCTCATTTGCCGAGAGTCTTAAAAGTCTTCCTTGCGGATGTGATATCATTAGTGAAGGTCTCTCGAACAAATGACTGAAACTTAATCATGTCTAAAGTGAAGTTCTACTGGTGTGCCCTCCGAAAGGGGTGGTTTGCTTTATAACTATTATTCGTGACTTCCACTCTTTGTTCTTCTCAGCCGGCGACGTATCTCTAGTGAAACATCCTTCCTCCTTGAACTGCACTGGACATCTATTCGATCTAGAATCGGTTTCAAGGTCTTCCTTCATACACATAAGAAATTAACACCACTGTACCCTCCTACTTGTCTTTCGCATTAAACCTATCACGTCCCATGAGAATTTTATTTCCTGAGGCTGCCATCTTTACATCTTGTTCCTCGTCTGTGCTGTATAGGTGAAAAAACCTTCTTTATATTTGCTCCGAGAATGTTGAATGATCCCCCCCCCTCCCTCTCGGTGCCGTAGAAAATGCCTTATAGTATATTCTATTATTTTTATTATTAATTTATAAGTCAGATGATTATAAACGAAGCTCTAGGGGACATCAATCGCATCGTGCAATGTTCAATTCATTTCTAAATCTTTCCTCTAAACCTTCGGTTTTATTAACAGCCAACGATGGGACGCGGAGTGAAAAGATACAAGACAATCCAGGTAGATTCGGTTAACATTTCAATGATGCAAGTTTCTATGTTAGTGGTTAAAAACAACCATGTTGAGCAATGGAGGACATGATAATGAACGCGTGGTTCAAATCTATCATCAAATCTACCATGTAAAGAAAAAGTACTTTACATGGATTCAAAGCACATGAACTGAAAATGGTCTGAGGTTGTAAGCAAAACGTAACGTTGTTTTTTGAGGAACTTTTAACGCAAGTTGTAACGCAGGTCGTTTGTATACAAACGTAACATGCTATAAGTCCACCGAAAATAACAAATAAATACCATAATACTTGTAGGGGAATCGTCACCCTTCCCCCATCCCGTTCACTCGTAGTGGAGTTACGAGGCGGTTACCGCAAGGACATCCGGCCCCGGGTGCCGGCGGGTGAAGCGCGTAACCGCAGCGCCGCACCACTCGGCGCTATGAAAGACCTAAAGGTTAAAATGCAAGATCTCCCCCAGGAGAGTCAGATTCAATTTCACGTCAAATAAGAAATTGGAGACGTGTTTCTCCCAAGCTCGAAGGCTAACGAGGAGCCGATGTAAGACTTGGTGGGAAAAACCGTTTGGCATAAGAACCCGCCTAGGGCCGTCCTCAAGCCCCTGCCCCCTTATGACTTCCCCAGTGGGGTGACAAGGTATAAATGAGGAACACTGCGAAAAATCGAGGTAGTATACGTCAGTCTCTAGGTGACGAAGTCCCCCGAATTAAGATCGGGCTACCGAGACTGGAGAGGTAGATTACTTGGCTCACCAGACCAAGAAGTAACCTGCAAGAGAGGCAGGGCTACCTACCTTAAGGGGCTAAGAAGCAGCTCATCCTCGAGCTAGTCTCTGGTTATCTAACCAGACGCTAAGTAAACTTTGTTAAGTTCAACTTACTCTCACCAGCAAGACTCCTCATATCCTGATGCATCTTAAACACCAAGGGTATTCCTCGTCCTTGAGGAATAAGAAAAAGAAAGAATGAAAAAGGCTCCCCCTCGAGCCAGTTACTCGGTGGCCACACCGAACTCATAAGTTAACTTGGTTGAAGAACCAAGTTCAACTTATTCTCGTCAGAGAAATCCCCCTCCGTTATACTCGCCCTTGAAGAAGACTGGAACTAAGAAGAAGCTCATCCTCGAGCTAGTTCCTGGTTACCAAACCGAACTTTAAGTAACCTAATCTCGTCAGAGAAACCCCCCTCATCGATCCTCGCCCTTGAAGAAGACCCTCCCTGAGTTCAGTCCTCGTCTATTAGGAATTAAGTAACGAAGGAGAAAAGCTCCCCCTCGAGCCCGTTACTCAGGGGTCACACCGTACTCCAAGTTAACTTGGTTTAAGAACCAAGTTCGACTCCCTCTCGCTAGAAAGACCCTGACTACCTTGGTGCCGCATAAAGCACCGTAATTGTTCTCGTCTTTGAAACCCCCCCCCCTTCCCGGAATACCGTGTGGACCCCCCAGCTGCTACCCTCGCCAAAAGGACAGCGTGATCTCGCCCACCTACATCTGGCCAGGCGGCACGCGTCGTGAGACAATAACATTCCTGAGGGATTTAAACTCCAGTATAGTCCGTAAGCCTAAATCTTATATATTGCTGTGTGTAAAGAATTTAACCAATTTTAGAGGGTATAACTAATTGAATTCATTCTTGTGTATGATAATATTCTGAGTATTGTTGTGGTTTATTTTTAAATTTTGAGTATTCATCTGTTAAAGTTAAAAATATAAGTTTATTTTGGGAATTATTGTGCGTTTCTCTATATCCTTACGTGTTTCCAACGGCTTTATTATTTAAGATATTATAATATCAATATATTAGACACTCGTCACTCTTAGAACAAAAAGGGGGGGCATTCTATGACATACTATAAAAGTGGTGTCAGGTGTGGGGTTTTATACTATGGCAAACTGTTGCAAATTACACTCCAACAAAATCCACTTCTTTCATCTTCTTGGGTTAAAAGTTTTATTACTCAGTTGTTCATAACTAAATAAAAAGAAAAAAGATGATTTTGACCTCCAAGACTTTCCCTTTGTGGGTAGGGCACTGAATTTCTAAATTTCCCTTTTGGAAAATAATGTTAGGGTAGTATTGATTTTAGATTGGGAGGGGGGGATATATAAAAGGGTGTAGGCTTTAATTTTTTCAAAGAATGGTATATTTGTAAATATTGTAATGTTGGGTATAATATTTATTTTAAGGAAATCTTCCAAAACAATCTAGATTTAATCAGAAATTTCCTAGAATTTTCTGAAGTTTCAAGAATGTTTCAGAACACATCCATAACACATTTATTCATAAATCCCTCTTTTACATTTCACAATATTATTTATCATTTACACGATTTATCAATGCCTTTTGTGGTAGAATAATGTGCAACTATTAAAATCTTATTGTGCCTCCACAACTTGGTAAGTGCATACAATCCTCCCAAGCTAGTGAAAAAGGCTCTCCACCCCATGCTTTAGAGGCAAAACCTGTCTTCATTAAGATAAGGCAAAGTCTTCTATTACAGGCGCCGACGAAGCGCTTGTGGTCTTCCGTCCGCGGCTGAGCTGTGAGTGGACAAGATGCTACAGCGTGTAGCAGCGCCTTTTCGATGAAGAACCAATTTGCTGCTCCAACAAATGATGGGAGGGAGTGTTCTTAATGGGGCATAAAGTGGTTAAAAAGGGTTGGTAGGTTTGGTGTTGTTGATGTCACTGATTTCTTTTTTTATGAAGCGATTACGGTTGCAGAAGGTGAAGAATAACAATATAGAATCCACGCAAATAAAGTGCTTTAAAGCTAAAGTAAGAGTTTAAAAATGACGCTTCTCATGAATGAATGTACTCATGTATCAATAAACACACGAAAATCTATTAATCACTGAGGTCGACAACCACAAAAGTTATCCTAAAGCACAACTCGAATATTTTTTTTCGCGAAGGATTCGAAAAGGGGAGGAGGAAATAAGAGGAGGAGGCAATGATGAAGTCGGAAATCCACACTTGGCAAATGATTCCTTTCAAATCTCAAAATTTTCCTCCAAAACCCTGGAAATTGCTTGTATGCTCCGATTTGGTGAAGCAGCTTTGAATTTACGGCTTGTATAAAAGCTGAGCCTTTTTCGTATTTGTGTATTTGAGAGGCAAAAACGCACACGTTCTTTTACAGTCATATCTTGCATTTGCCAACCCGAAGCATAGATCGATATATCCGCAACGCCTAGACTAAATAAATCAACAGAAACCAACGATGGAAGAACTAAAGAAAGTCAAGATGGAAGAACTGAAGAAAGTGAAGATGGAACAACTCAAGAAAGTAAAGATGAAAGAACTCAAGATGCCTGTATGTGTATAGAGGCAGATTCTGCCACATCATTTGATGCCTGGAGGAAAGGCAACTGCAGGAGTTGAGGGCGGGAGGGCACGCAATCCTTCAGATATTCTTTACCAGTGGCGACATGTTGGCTCTTGTCGGGATCGAACCTCAGTACTGAGGGATGGAAGTCCATCGCCTCATCCACTCCGCCAATACAAATTGCTTAAATTTTGTTCTAATCTCCGTCGTAAAAGGTGGTTAAGTGGTACTTAAAAAGTGGTTAGGTGTTTCTTAAAAGGTCGTTACGTGGTACTTAAAAGGTGGTTACGTGGTACTTAAAAGGTGCTTAAGTGGTACTTAAAAGGTGGTAAAGCGCTACTTAAATGGTGGTAAAGTGGGACATAAAAGGTGGTTAGGGGGTAGATAAAAGGTGGTTAGGTGGTACTTAAAAGGTGGTTAAGTGGTACTTAAAAGGTGGTTAAGTGGTACTTAAAAGGTGGTTGTTAGCTGGTACTTAAAAGGTGGTTAATTGGTACTTAAGAAGTGGTTAGGTGGTACTTAAAAGGTGGTTAGGTGATACTTAAAAGGTTGTAAAGTGGTACTTAAAAGGTAGTGGTTAGGTCGTAATGAAAAAGTGTTTAGGTGCTACATAAAAATAAGAAGCAAATACCAATGGAAGCATGTCGGAAAGAGAGAGTTTTTGAAGAAGGTGGTGAAGTTGCGGTAGAAGAATTTTTGGGATGCGTCCACCTTTTGGCCGCCAAAAATAAATTAAAATTTAACAAAAACTGATTTTTAAAAGAAAATAATTTATTACTTAATTAATTCAATAAAAAATAAATAAAAAAATTCAAAATTCACAACAAAAACAACAAAATCATAACTGAGCAAAAGACAAGCAGATGTGCTCAAGGTGTTGAGGGTAGGGAAGGTGTTCAGAGGAAATGAAAATAGGTGGGAGATAAATAGCCACAGATCCAACCTGCGGGGGTTAGGGTAAGTAGGGCACGGAATCTCACAGATGTCAGCTGTAGCATGGTTGCCTATTCTACACACAGTCTCCCATTACGATGGGGGGGGAGTAAGTGGAATAATCTCCCCCTCTTGACGAACTCCGCAAGCAAATTCCCGAGGATCAAAATGCTCGTCAGCATTTTGAAATTCCCTCGTTGGTTTCTCCTATTTTTCCTTAAGAAAGAGGCAGCTGGCTAGTGTGGTTGGCGCCCATGGATCCCCATTCCTCCCTTTGATCAGCTCCTCAGACCCGGTCGACCACCCTTCTTCGTCCCATATCCGACGTTGAAAGTAGAACGTCCATAAACTCGACTCGCTCTCTTCCTCTCACCTAAGTCCCCCCCTCCTTGTCCTCCACCCCCTGGTTCTGTCTAGTCCAGCCCTGGTTCCATCTAGTCTCGTCCTGGTTCCATCTAGTCCCGCCCTGGTTCCATCTAGGTCTCAATTATCATTACACATTTTTATTTTTTATTTTTCTTCTTCAAAACTTAATTTTTGAAATCCTTTCAAAAATAGACATTTTTTGTGGTCATCTTTTAGAGATTTCCTCTGAACAAACGTCATAGAGCTTTCTTTTGCCTGCAATGGAGAATGCTTTAGACTCCCATCCCCCTTTATTTGACCCTAGAGGGTGTTGTGGGGATATTAAAAGGTCATGCTGAGTTTGGTTGGTCAAGAGGTGTTGAAACCATTTGTGCTTTCAATCCTGAACTGATAATTTACAAAGAGATCAAAAGATTAGTAAAAAAATAAATAGGAAAAGAAAATCGTACAAAATGAATGAAAGAAAAGAAATAAGTGAAAACTCATAATTATGATCGATCTAATAAAGACGGTAATTAAATTTTTAAATTGTAGACAGATGATGGGATTAATCGGTCAACATTTTAAAGCAAGTTGTCAATCAAGTGTTTCCTCCTCCCTTCTCGAGCGCTCCCATGGCCCCTTCCGGCTACCGATCTGGACCTTCTTCTCTTCACCGTTTTGAAGCCTTCGACACCGAAGCTCGTCGATCCTCCCTAGCCATTCTTCGCTAATCTTAATTGCTTCACAGGAGATGACACGCGACAGGGCTTCAAATTTCACGTCTTAAATTCAGGTTTCTTTCTCATTTAAAAAATATATTTAATGCTCAATGTAAGGGAGGATTTGACACTAGTAAAGTGTTGAAGTATGGGTAAGTGAAAGATCAGAAACTCATATTTTCATTCGATTATACGGTTCCCTGGAGAAAGGGGTATTTACATGTCCTGGCACCTGGGATTAACAGGTATCCAACCTAGTACCCAAGGTACGTCTCAAGGAAGAGGAGAAACGTTTCGGTTCGTCTTCAAAATAGTGGTCAGGTTTGGATGATCTTCGGTCTAAAGCTTGAAGTGGTTTTTAATCTCCCAAGAAATAGGAATATTTCGGGCAAAATTAAGAGATTTTGTACAAATCCTCAATATTTTATGATTATATATTAATTTGTTAACATAAACAAACACAGGTTAACCCTTAACACAAATTATGGTTAAACTTGTGATTTCGCTACCTAGATATGATGTCAAATTTTATGGTTGTTATAAGTTATAGTTACTAATTTTTCCTCCCCGTTTAGGCAGTAAGGACTAAGAGGGAAAATTAATCGCTTCGAGAAGTTTAAACAAGTATGAAATAATTGTCAGTGTAGAAGTCTAAATAGCACATACATTTGTGTATGCAGAAATACTCATACACAAGCTGCATGTCCCTTTGCGTATTCCAAATTCACCTTTCGCCTCGAATTCCCTCCGACCCTTTCGCGCCTTAGAGACAACCAAATTCGAGACGGCCGTTCAGGAAAATTTCTGCCGCTAAAAGACACCTGAATCCTGATGAAGGTCCGAGTTTTCGCGCCGTCGTAAATTGCAACGTGGAGCGAAGGTGTAAGAGATTTACTCTGTCTGCCAGCAGATGAAAAGGTCTTTCATGCAGCCATATGGCTTTTATGAGAATTCTTCGCTCTCTCTCGGTTTCTGCTCGCAAGGGAAATAAAAGGGAAACTTCTCCCTGGAGTCAGGTAGAAGACCTTGAACCTACGTTGAGTGTGTGTGGAGCTCGTTCCACAAAAAAAAACAGTTCGCCCGTTGCAAGGAAGGAACTTCTCGGGGAATTGGTTGTTGCCGTCAGGGTACTTGTAGGTGCCAAACTTCTCGCAGCCCCTACCCTCATTCAGAGTCTGAGGTTACACTGGACCTCCCTCTGCGGAATTACCCTAGACGTAGCTAGGTAATCGGTTTTGGCTACCCACTCCAGGAGCCGAGTAATCGGACAGTCAGTTCGAGGAAGAAGAATTCCGATTTGAGCCACAGTTTGGCTCGCCTTCATAATCCGGCATAGGATCAGTATATCACCTGTCTAGGATTACCTTCTCATTCGGTAACCTCGGATGGCCGGACTAAGTGCGATAATCGTCACCGGAAGAAGATCTTCACCGTCATTCTCAGAAATACTTATGAACTCAAAAGTATCGTTAAAGTGAATTATTTCCTCCCCTAACTTCACCAGTTTATTCGTTAACTAGAATTCCCATCCCGAGCCCATAACCTCGAGTATTAGAAGTGATTAATTCAGTGTTTAATTGATAATATTATTCCATTCATTCTGTCGGGTGTAATCCCCACGACATTATGTAGACTTAGTTATTTAGTGCAAAGATTAATTCTATTTATACCTATATACGCTGTTTCATATTTCTAATTCATGTACATTAAAGATTATTTTTGTATCTGTATGTTTAACTATTTTGGACGATCCTTTGGCAATTATTAAGCAATCCACCCGGCTTGAATATCAATATTACACAGGTCCAAAAATGAATGGCTTTTACTGAGTGATGACGCACTCAGGGGATCATTATCTTAACTTTGGTCAAAAGGGAAGCACCGGGGTTATTCTTATTCATCGGAAGTGGCTACGGTAGGTGTATTGAATACACTTCACTTCCGCTTCACCTTTGTGCAGGAAACAAAAATATATGTCCAGGAAGGGGGACTGGGATTACCCACTCACTTAACAGCTGCCTGGATGTTAAGGAAGAAGTAAGATGAGTATCTGGCATTAATATAGGTATCTTGTTAAAATGAGTTTTCTTATCAAAACAAAGATCTGGAAGGCCTAAGAAAGTTCTTGTTTGAAAAGTAGTGTTCGCTCGGGGCGATCTTCAGTTATCATTATCAGTATCATCACTAACTCTATAATTTAAGAAAGAGATTTTTTTGAGTATTTCAATAATAATTTCATCTTAATTTGGTTATGACATGTTTTTTTATCAAAGTTATTTCTAATAATTCTTTTATATTATCAAAAAACAAAATGGTGAAGTTCAGAAATAAATATAAGAATCGAAGTTTTGTGAATTTATTTTTATATATCTTCTTCTATAACTATATTTTAGCAAAGGGATCTTTTGAAATGCTGGGGTAATTCGGTTTAGAGTTGCTTTTTAAAATTATTATTATTGGCGAAGTTCAGAAATTTTAAAAAAATTAACCATGGCTACTTTTTTTTAAATCTTAAATTTTAATTTTAGTAACGAAGCACAAGCTCCCCCCCGTAGGGGGCAGTAACGAAGCCATTGCCTGGTATATAAAAGATTTTAAAACGCCGAATCCTAACGAGGGAATTTGCAATTTTTTAATCCAAAATATTAACCTTACGAAGTTCTGTTGCCTATTAATTAGTCTTAAAGATTCCCAGTAGCAGCCGGTCGCCGCTGATGATTTCAATTAGGATCTCAATATGCAACTGCTTCTTTTATTTGGTTCTTCGTTGGGTTTATTTCTAATTCCCGTTTATCTCTCCCATTGTTCACTCTTTTAGTCACTAGGGAATTACACATCATCAGCCACTATACAGAGACTTAATAAACATAAACTACGGGTTTTTCACTCAAATTAGGAATTTTTGATAATTTCCAGAGGGAATGGGAAAATACTTATATAGAAACTTTCCTCTTACCCTGGGCGATCAGAAATTATGAGGGTGGGACTCGTGGCAGAGAGACCATGAGTGCTGAGATGGAGGGGGGGGGGCATCGAGTGTTGCCTGGTGTGGCGTGTTTGAAATTGTCACCGCTTGGCTGAGTTACATTTTCTCGTTGCGCTCCGCGATTGCGTCATTGGTGGTTTCGCCCTCTAACCGGAGACATGGATTTCTCGGAAGAAGGTTGCAGGTTCTACACCTTCACTCGATGAAAACTCGGGAGGGAAAAGCAACGGAGATCCGAGGGGAATTATTGCAAGTTTTCCCCGAGTCTCCTCATCACTGGAAAGTGTTTCCCGCTGGGTTTGAGCTTTTACTGACGAAAGGACAACCTGGAGGACAACACATCAAAGGTACTCGTTTTAGTTCTCATTGCAATGAAAATCAAAATTGATAATCTGTTCTGGATTAAAACTTGAAAGAGTACACTGAGGCACATACACTCACCAGTCAGTAAGAACCAGTAAGTACAGGGTGGCCAAAGCAGTCCTGTCTGGACAATGATGAGAGAACGTGAAGTGTCGTGGCAAGAGATTCTTTCACACTTTGGAGTAAAAGTGGTGATGAATCATTACTATCATTAGACTAATTAAGGTCGGAGAGACGCAATTTCGAACAGTCAAAACATTCCGCCAAATATTTTATTAGTTTTAATTGTGTAGATTAAGTTAGGGTAGAATAAATATAGGTCGGGCTTGGTCAGAGCTAGCTAAAGTCAGGTTAGATGAAGTATAGGACACGTTAGGTTAAATTTAGGTTAAATTAGATTGAATATTGGTCAGGTCATGCTGCAGCTAGCTAAGGCTGGGTTAAGTTATGTTATATTAAATTTACCTAAGTGTGGGGGAATTCCATGTGGAATTTCTTTTCCAGCACGGAAGTGACGTCCATGCGTTAAAGAAAATCCTTCAATTTGGTTCGGCTTAAATTGGTAAACCTCCTCCCCCTATTCACCGCGTCCACCCCGGACCACCTTTTCGTGGGTTAGAATCGCCTGGGCGTAAAGGTTCGAGGTCTGGCCAAACACCCCATGTTTCCCCCACACCTTTGGGGGAAGCCTCGGATATATAGGGCTCGTCTTCCAGGTGGAAGATACAGAGTTGAGGAGTCCCTCCAGGATCCAAAAAGCATTTTCCCTAGTTCCAAGTCAGGTGCTTAACAACGAAGCAAAGTGACGGCTGAACTTTTCGTGTAATTGGAATTAGCACAGCCAGTGAGGTATTTCCATTTGACGATCGCCACCAAGCGATTTTTCGACTCCACTCATCAGCTCCTGTAGAAGCCTTCCTAACTCCCTCCTCGTCTTAGGGTGGCCGAAATACTCTCCCCTGGACCGGACGTTACCACCCACCCACCCTTGGAGAACCGTCATCACGTCAACTTCCCACTCAGAAGCTCCGAGTGCCCTCGCCCTCACGTTCATTTCCTACAGAAAACATCCGTGAAACCTTACCCTGACGTCCCACCAGGAATCCTCCGTCAGCCAACTCCTTCTTCCCTTCAGCAACCAATTTGAGTTAATCCTTCCAATTGGAATAGTCTCCTTCTGTAACGCATTAATTTCTAACTTCAGAGTCTGATGCATAACTCTGCAATTCCCCCCCCCCCTCGTATCCTTATTTACCAATATAATTTTGCCCATTGATTCTCTTATTTTATGTAAATAAAATTATATTTTTGTACCCCCTTTAAATAACCTTGAGGTGTGCCATTGCCCAAATTTTACCTGACCTCGTCGAAACTCATGGCGTTCCGCCCCTTTGTCGGTTTGCCTTTAAGTATTAGTCCCTTCCCCATAGATATATTATGGTATTGGTATAATATAATGTCACACCACGACACTAAGGTTAGTTTAAGTTAGGTCAGACTGAACCAAGTTAGGCTAGGTTAAATTTAACCAAGTTTGTGTTAATTTAAGTGTGGTAAAATGGTCGTTTAAGTTGGTTAGGTTCGTTCGGGAAAAGGTTGGTAGTTTTGGAGAGGTTTAGGTTAGTTACCTTAGAATAGATTTGTTTAAGTAGTGATAGGTTTCACCTAACACAAACCTTAAATCACCTAACCATTAGGTTAAGGTTAAATTTGGCTAGGTAAAAGTTAGGTTATATTAGGTAGAGTTTAGGTTATTTTTCCTTTTTTCAGTGATTAAAAGAAGATAAATTTGAAGTGTTTTCCCTTACATGGTGCTGCCTTGTTGACGACTGTATGTTGGGGGCCAGGGATCGGGGGTGATTGAGACAAATAGTTACCCACCTGCCTTAAACAGGTATATACATATTCGCCTCCCATTTTCAGCTCCCCTTAATTAACAGTGTTAGAAATCTATTTTTCACTTTTTTTTTTTACTTTCTTAAGAAATTAACGTTTTGGTCTCATGGTCCTACCATTTAATACATATTAAATTTCTTTTTAACGATATTTGAAAAGTATTTTGCTTTTGTCGACATTAGTTTATTGTTACAACATGGCCTATTATTTTAGTGTTCAATATGTGTGCCCAACTTCAACATTTCATAAAGGCAACAGGGTGCTCATTTGTGAGGTTCTTTGTTCGGTTTACTCAACCTTGTAATTTGGGCGCTACACTGCTTCGTTCTGGCCTGAAAACGATGTTGTGTCGTAGTTGTCAATACTTATGAATGTTTTGACGGTAGTGACAAATAAACCCCTGTTATTACCCTCTGATGGAAGGCAAGTATAGATGAGGGGCAGTTGTATATAGGCGGCCCTCATATAAATGAGAAAGAACTATAGAGCTGTGTCAGAATTAGATGCCTCGATGAATACAATAGTAATTCTTGTGGAGGAATAAAGAGAGAATCAGTGATTAACACTACACATGCCACAATTTAACTCAATAGAATTACTTGATTAATTATGGATTGCCAGATGGAGACCAGGATAAATAAGAAAAGGAGAAGCATCTTGTGGATTGTGCCAGAAGGGCATACCTGATTTATGATACTCCGTAAAACACCAAGCAAGGAAGAAAACCACTTTCGATAACCATAACCTGAGGTCGAACCACAGAAAACAACTGCTAGTAAAAAGCAGCGGCGTTGAAGCTTAGTTATTTCACGCATTGAAAGCAGCGAAAACTCTTAAACTGATTACTTGTCACAATTGCTTCTTCCATAGCAATTCACTGCAGAGGAATTCGATAATTTGGGGGAAATAAATCAAACAGAAGTAATCAATGCCAATAAAATCTTAATTCTTAAAAATAGCGTTGTTGAAAGGCAATAATTGGGATAAGCTTACAGTGAGCAGTTTTCTAATTTGAATATGAAAGTCAAACTATTCCCACTAGTTATTATTTATTTTCAGATATGCTATAGAAAAATAATTGAATTTTATTCCTTAGAATTTAAATATAATTTTGAAGCTGATTATAATGTGCAAAGGTCATAATATTGTCTAGATCCATAGATTCAGGAATATTTTATTTCTCTATAAGAAATAGACAAAATTCTTGATAGTAATTTAAGACAGAGGCACCTAGAAAACGCAAGAGGGGCAGCAAATAGAATGAAAATACCTTAACAATAGCCACATCATAGATGAGCTAGTTGTAGTATTGACGGATAAGAAGACTGTAGGAATGAAAATTCGGATCAGAAGGAGCTTGATAAGTATTAATCAGTTATTATCAATTGAATTTATAACCATTCAAAAGGAAAGATATGTCATTCAACTCTTCTATTTTGTGATTTGTTAAAAATTTCTCCATTATTAACAAGTAATTTTAGACTGTAGTAATTCTACTTTACAGTGTAGAATTAACCTCGCCTGAGAGATAAAGTTGAAATCACACCAATCTCTTTAGATCAAGACATATTTATTACCCTTGGTATTCAAAAAGCAACAAATGAATACCTCTCAACCAAACTTCATTGTTCTTATCGCCGGCCACATTTGCTCAAGAAGAGTCAAGGTTCTAGATATGGAAAGGATACGCCGCACTTCTGTTACTGTTTTGTAATAAAAGCAGGTCCACTTCTGGTGAAATGGATGTTCAACGGTACATTGAAGTTGTGGGGCTTCGACCCAACACCAAACTTAAGAACAACTGAGCCTTAAAATAGGTCACACTCTTAAAGTGTGACCCAGTTTAATAATGGTGTAAATGTATCACCGTTGATAACCAATTAAAAAAGCGAGAAGTACGCCTTAATCCATCCTGAATCTGTTGCTTATCGGCAAATCAGCAGAGAACATCGACGCGCTGGCATCGCGTTGTCTTTGAATTCGCGAATGACTGGGTATGAAAATCGGATAGGTGGAAACAACCCGCAACCATACTTCAAATCAAAATAAACTGCCTATAATGCTACTATGTAATTTGAGAGATGAAAATCAGCCAGGCTTTATAACTATTTCCCTCTCAACTGTCAAGGCATCGACTCCAAATGATTAATTAGTGAAAACACTAGAATAGTGGATTAGAAAGAGATGCTTTCCTTCCTGCCAATGTCCCTCCCTCCCTCCCTCCAATGTCCCTCCCTCTTAATAAGTAAGGTGCAAATCGCAACCGTAGTCCTGCTGGGATTATGGCAAGGAATGAAGTAAATCTACATTTGAAACCAAACCTGACATATTAACTGTTTTATTAGTCTCTTAATTTATATAATTCATATCATGTCTGTTCATCGATGTTTTTTATACAGTCTGCCTCCTCTCAGCCTGCTTGAACTGAGTTTTTAACTACCCCATCTAGGAGGTTCTAAGCTTGCACCACAATATCTCCTTACCCAATCAGCGGCCCTTATACAGAGGATCAATAGGTCGATCCTATTAGACGTAAGAGGATGAGCAAGGAGGGAACACATCTTCCCGTCGTAATCTCCGGATCCAAACTAAATTTAGAACCCAAAGAAGGAAGCATCGTGCGATAGACTACTACATTTTAACACGTCCATTTATTCCTTCAGTCGTAGCACTTTAATGGGCATTCTGATAGAAAAGATTGAAAGTGATGAATAGGAAAAGATCTCCACACAGTTGCCAGTATTACATATTTCACCCCATAAACACAAGTGCAGAAGGGTCTTTACATTAGAAGATCCTTACGGTATATTTACTTCTCAGAGGGAGCAAATATATTTGGGAAACGTGTCCGTTATTCGACTTTGCCTCACCTCAAGAGTTTTGACTTCGGACTCATCCTCAGATTTACAATAAGATTTTCGAACATTTTCTTGGCTACATTGCTAAAGGTTATTGCAAGGTAGTGCTTTATTGGAGGTAAATAAAAGAATTATGTTAATCCAGTTTAATAACTCATATAGGTATTATGAAATGAGTGCATAAGCTGTTTGAAGTAAATTTAGTATCTAACCATATGACGATCTTCAGCCATGCGTATACCAAGAGGTTATTGGGCAACATCTTCACCTTCAGCTGCTCATTCACGCCATCAACTCTCAAACTCATTTGGCCCCCTCTCTCGCCTAAATTTATTCTAACATTCGGTCCTTCAAATTCATGCATGAAATTCTATCTATTTCGTACCCTTAAACTAAACTCTAACTAATAAAAGCATTCGGAATTAAACATCCTTTCTGATAATCTCGGCAGAGGAAAAATTATCTTTACAAATCAATCAGAGACAAACGCCTCTCATCAAAGCGCCACAAACTTGCTTAGCTCTGTCCTGCTTTCGGGGTAATAAATTTAACGTTACTTCGGTATTTGGTAAACTCTTAATGATGAGATATAGAATTGGTTTCCATGCGGCTGAATAATCTTATCTAATCTGCTCACTTTTTTTTCAAGGAATAATGATTTTGACCCCCAAAATGCTATTGGAGTTAATCTAAACTTCAAAAAGGCTTAATACACCATTCCACATAAACACTATTAATAAAGTTAAATCACACAGAATAGGGAACAGCGAACTAAAAGGGTCGCTGCAGCCCCTTGCTTTTAATATATGGAAAACTATCTTTAGACGAATCTATTGTATAAAATTTCCAAATTTAGTGATCACACGAAACTAGGTTTAAGAGCAAAATACCATAGTGACAGTGAATAAATAATTGTAAAAGACTTGGATAAAGTAATGAAAAATGGTCGAACAGTGTCCAGAGGAAATTCATCGTGTATAAGAGGAATGTAATGCACATAGGTCATACTAATCCTCTAAGAAATTAAAGTATGGGTCGCTAAACTTCTCAAAGTCATCATGGAATAGGATTTAGGTCTCTCTATCATGAGTGAACAACAATATTCAAAAACAACGCGTTCCGACGTCATAAAAGACTAATAGGTTTCTAGGAAACATCGATAGATATTTTGTATTTAAATTGAAAGATATCATTCGTCCATTATATAAATTCTGGTATCCATTCATGCTAAACGACATTATAATATTGATCGCTTCCGGCGATGAGAGACGGAATTAATTCCTGAACCTGGAAATAGATTGTCGTAGAATAGGCTCCCGACGATATACTATATATAATTATTCGTTGAGGGGATTATTCTATCTTTCGAGTGTGTGGTAATCAGATACCGAGGTTAGTTCAAAAGAGGGGGCCTGGAGATGGCTTATTTATTTTCAATATACTTAAGAAGTGGAACGGAGCCCAAGGATAAATAATATTGCAAACATTAATAAAATATAGTTTTATTAATTAATCTATCAATACAACACATGGAAAATGTTTACATAAGCGGGGATTAAAATGGGGGAAACACAGGAAATGAAAAAGGTCATGGGAATATTTGACTAAGTGAGGATTAAGAATTAGAGGGATTTAAAACGGCAAAAAAAACAAAAAGGGGGAATGGTTGGCTAAACCCGTTGCGTTGACAAAAGGTTAAATGGTTAAATGTAATGCGTAGCTTACGTAATTACAAGGTCGTCGTGCAGAGGAAGGCGACCGGAAGGAATTTTCGGTCCAACTGGTGATTTTTTTCCAGGAGAAAGGGTTCTTCGGGGGGTTGTCCTTAACGAGGGGGAAGGACTGTCTCCTAGGAGTGAGAGCGAAGTGGCGCTCGGAATTACGAGGAGCGATCCTTGAGCTAGGATATCGGAGATGTTCTAGATGAACAATGGAGGTTATTGTTGTAACCAAGCGTTCTCTTGAAGAACGTTAAAAAAGGGGGGAATTAAATTACCCTGACGTGATGTCATGGGAACGAGAACCGTTTCTTGTCGAACGTGCTCGAAGAACAATGGCTGTTCCAAAGTTGTTCTCTTTCTGAACAACAGGAGGGCCCTGTTGACTTGGCGTCTCGCGGGGCACGAACCTTGGCACTCAAGGGATATTGTCTACTTCTGGACAATAATGGGTTTCACCGGGGAGAGTTCCTAGGTGCACAAGGGAGACCAGATCGGCGTGATGCCTCGCGAAGATAATCGGGATCTGGTTAAAATGCGAAATGCTATCGCATAAATAGCTGGAGCCAGCCCTTTGGCGTAGGGGACAATGGAATGTCCCAGTGGCGCCTGGGAAAATACCTTATCTGCCCATAAGCCTAATTCAATCTGGCGAGATCAACGCATTGGGATTAAACTTGGGGATGGGAAGGTGAAAACGCGCCTTCTACTTCCTCTCGCAGCATACACGTGGAGAAGCATGTGTGTTTCGACATGTGATAGGGGCTGAAGCATCGCGGCCTCAGACCGTTCTATCACATGGATCGCACGAGGAAAAAATGAGGCACTTCAATTCACGTTTGATGGAGGATTGCATCGCCCCGACCAACTTTTTTATGTGATTAAAATATTAAAATCGTTCACTAATTTAAATTATGATAATATCTGAGCTTGATAAGTGAGCGGGTAGTTAGAAATTACGATATCACCCTAGGTAAACAAATGAGTTAGACTCCGATAGCGCAGATTTCTTTTCATGCAAAATAAAACAAACTTAGATGGTTTGCCTCAGAATGTCATTGAAACCTTGGGTAAATAATTTTAATAGAATAGATAAATATTACTGTAGAATTTGACCTTACAGAAACAAGAGTTGAAAATCTAATTCTTTAAGCATATCCTATTTTATTTTTACTTTCTTTTCATCTGTGAATTCTACCTTCTCTTTTTTCTACACACGAGTGGATTTTAGGGCCTTTTTTCAAAATCAACTTTCGCTCTTGTTTTTCTTTTAATTATTCATTTGTTTGATTAGCATTAATCGGCTCCAGCCTGACTTCAATAACATGTCTTCTGCTCACGTTTTCGCCGTTTATTTCAAATTGAATCCAGTTAAGATAATGTCTAATTGATGATATTAAGCTGTACCTCCCAAAAGAAGGGTTATGCAAGAGCCCTCATTTTTGTTTTAATAACCTCATTTTACCCAAAGTAATAATAATTCAAAATAAATCGCTTCGAATAAAGATTTAAAGGCTCGTATTCCTCGCTGATCCATTGGCGACAAAAGCGGGTGATTCGCAAGGAGAAGGAGCCTACCTTTCAATGGGAGAAGGACCTGACCTTCGCACCGCATTCCTTCATTTCATGAAGATAAAATTCAGCCACAAGGTCACAAATGGACGAAGAGAGACCGGACAACGAATGGAAGAATCAAGATGGGAAAGAATGAAAAGCTTATGCAGATACATTATTATTTATAATACATAATTATGTGGATGAGAGGAAATTTCTCATAAATGATTGTTCTACCAACAAATTATCTTTTTGGTTGCTCAGGATTTTATGGCCTAAGAGACTGGATTTGAAATTGACTTAACATTTATGAATATCCTCCGGCCGAAATCGGAGTAAAGATCGAAAGCTCAAATTATTGATTTACGAATCACGTGAGATGTTCTTCTTCTTTATTAAATAGTCACTTTTTTATGGCGGATGTGATACGAATCAGATTAACTTCGGAAAATTGAAAGGCAATAACGCGGAAAGGGGCAAAAGGTGCAAACCATGTCTTGGTTTCTCTTAAAAGAGGTTAATGGTACCGAATATTTTCAGATTTCTTCATAGTATCCAGAAGATCCACTCAAGTTAATAGAACTCGACCCGTGTCTTCATACTTTTTCCTCCAAATGGGAATTAAACCTGTCTTTTGTTTACTATTAAAGGCAATTTAACAATTGAAGTAAGTAGTGCAGACTACATTGATCAAGAGGGTGGAGGGTTGGGGATACTCCAATTGCAGAAGTGGAAGTGTGTCAATTTCCCTCGTTAGAAGAGAGGCAAAGAAGCGTTCTAAATTTCCACACGTTCTTGAACTCCTCTCTTCCACACCTTCCTTGCGAGTCAGTGAGAAAGGGAAAATTGTTTGAAAAATTTACCTCTTTTTTTTCCTTCCGAATTACAAAAGATGTTCGTCACCAACCTGCAAAAGAAGAGGGGAAGAAGGTCAATTTGGGGAAAGGAATAAAGACAAACAAACTTCAAGACAACAAGAATTCAATATGAATCCGCCCCACTAAGTGGGGGCAATGCGCTTCAACTACTAAAATTACACTCCCTCCCCTCTCCTCCCTCCCCTCTCCTCCATCCCTTCTCCTCCCTCCCTTCTCCTCCCTCCTAACTTATTCTCCCTTAAACGACCTTGGTCTCTGGAGGGAACTAAGGTTCGATGGCTCGAGAACTGCGGGCAAAATGTATTTCCTGCAGTCATAAACCACGGCACTCGGCACTTTAGGAACTTTAACAACAATTGCAACTAATTTGACCTCATTTGGGGCAAAAGGTGTTGGATTATAATCAATTAAACAATTCAATCAACTTTGCTGCTCTCGCCGTTAGACACTATGGAACCGAATAAGATGTTCATTAAGGTTTCCTTATTTCACCTGCAAAGGAAACACTGACAAAAGAATCAGGACTTGATTACTGAATCCCACCAACTATCAACATTCAACCTGAAAATGTTTTCTAAAACCACAAAAAAATAACAAAAGAAACAAAAAAGCGGACTTAAAAAAATAATGAGGTTGGAAATATTTATTGACTGCCATCCATTGCTATAAGAATAAAAACTGCCATGAAATGTGGATGAATAATGAATGAACATCAATCAGCGTCTGGTTGAAATATATTTAACTCTTTTGGCAGAGTCATTTCGACACAGAAAAAGAATAATTAATACATTTGTCTATTGTGTTAATCTTTACTTTTCCTATAAGCTGGTTTTTCCTCCTTGTTGCTGCTGGGTTCGAGCCGATGTTGCAATCTTTCTAATTTTAATATTTGTCCGCTTTATTTTTATATTTTATTCTTAGTTCTCTTTTTTACAAACATTCTCACATTGTCATGATATTGTGTGTATACCTCTTCTACTCTTTCGTTTCGGTAACCTCAATGAAGCCCCCTCACCCGCCCACCTCCTGAATTTGCAATGCAAAGACTTCAATCCTGGAAGCGATCGCAAACATATGAATTCCATCGGACTTCCACAGATTCCAACTCCGCACCCAAGCGCCAATTTCCCTTCTCCGGCGCACGATTATTATTCATTGAGCAATATTCATCGCGGATTAACGAGGTCATAGTTAAACAACCAATCGAATTTGAATAAAAATGTATTAAATTCTAAATACAACAACAGATAATCTTGGGTAATTTAATTTAATTAATTAAATGATTCTACTTGAGAACACAGAAGCTCCTGTGATCAACAGAACCGAGTGACCCATGGCTTCGTTTCCTTGACCTCGTATTAAATATTGGTAATAGCATTGATGCGATGTGTCCTTGTCATTAGAATAAATTTTTCTAGCTGATGTGAAGAAAATACTCCTAACTAACCATTTAATGTGGATACGGGAGGTGTGAGCCCTTATGAAGGTTGTTAATAAAGGAGATTGTTTGGTTTGTCAATAATGGTTCCTATCCATGACGGACGGAGATGATTTCGTCAACTTTATCTGATTTTCCTTCTCTTTCTCTCTTTCTCTCATACTTTATCGAGTTTCTTGCACACGTAAGATGTCAGCTCTTCGTGTTCCTTCAAAAAGCGGACTTAAGACTCTTAAATGCATTGAGACGCAGGGCGGGTGCGGCTTTCTTAATAGGGCAAAGATGGCGCTAGGAAAACAAATAAAAATGACGACCTCACTCATAAGGCTTATATTAACGGCGTTCAGTCCCCGCAATAGACCAATTTTTTCGACGGATTTAGGGACGAACAAATTATTTTCAAAGCATACCGAAAATTACCTGCCTCGATTCGAATCATGTTTAGTTTTAAATGAAAGTAAAGGTATGTAAATATATCAGGCAACAGACGTAAATGACCCGCCTTTTTCACCTCTGGATGGGAAATGGTAGTCAATGTGGCCGTGATTTTTTGCCTTTCTTCCTTGTGAGGAATTTAGAGTCGAGTAAAAACATTGGTCAGGAATTCGTGTATTTGCATTTTAATTTTGGCTTAAATCTGCTACTATTTGAGGCCTCCTCTTTTTCGTGGGCCATTATTTGTCCATTTTTCTACTCTAAAGAGTAATGATGTTTAGAATAATTATTAATTCAACGATGTATTTACGGAATGTGGTTTTTATTTCGACTTTTTTGTTGTTTTTTATTTCATGGAAGAGAGGACAGATCAAGGAATTTTAATAAGGTAAGATTATGAGGATGTTGATTATCGTGATTAATAAATAGATAATCGGAAATCTCTAATGCTTATGGAATATTTTGTTTGTTCTTTTGTTAATATTAGAGGATAGAAATCGCTATTATATTTAGATTTCTAAAGCTAAATTTTCGGACGGTGGATTCATGCAGGCGAGTGATTATGAGGAAAGTATGTGGGAGGAGATTTCAATTGTGCATCTGTATTATTTACAGATCTTTCATACAGTTTCCAGTTAAAATAGTCATTTTCTGAGGATATTTTGTTTTCTTTCGTTTTACATTTAAAATGGAGGAATGTCAATGGAATTGGTGTTGCCATTGCGATGCTCTCGGTTTGGAGTCAGGATTTTTGCTGTCGAAATATAATGGAGATTTGGGAGACAAATACTCGGCAATTCTTTTATAAGTTTCTGAGGCAATTACGTCGTGTTTATTATATCTTTGTTGTAATAAAGATCATTTATTATGACTACTTAAACGGACAGGGAGGTTAGTAACTATTGAATTTACATCGCAATGAGGCTTGTATTCTCTATTCAGATATCATTTATTTTAGTTATTTTTTTTCGGAAGCTTAAATTATGTTTTTGCTTCAGTATTTACTGATAATACGTTTGAACTATTCAATTTAATGAAAAGCGGTGGAAAACCACAACCGAAACCAAACAAATTTTGGCTTATTCGTCCTTCCAACATAACCTCATATCTTTTCTCTCTCTTCAAATGAAGCCAACTCTCGCCGAGTTCCTCAAAGTTTTAGATGATTTAGTAAATCCGCAAAATGATTTCCACCTAATAGGCATTTTCCAATTTATGAGATGACTTTTTTATTAAAGAAGGAAAAGCACCGGATAAGAATATCATTTTTTCCTAATTCCTCCAACAATTAAATTTCCGCACACGCCAACAATTTCCTCAGTGGCTGCAATTTGAACGATATATAAGATATTATTCACTTTTATGCTCTTGAGTTGTTAAGTAGATATCTTCCAGCTCACAACTAATGGACTCAGAACTAATTGTTAAATATATAAATTAACAGTGTGATTAAAAGAGATAGAGCGATTAGCTACCGTATAATAAAAATTCAACGAGGCTGACATTTATTTTTAGCTTCCCTTTTTTTAATCTTATTTAGAATTCAAAAGTCCTTAAACAGCTAAATACGAAGGAAGAAATAATTCCTCCGTTTGAGATTTTCCCCATTCTAACGCGAAGATTCGCCGTGTTTTAGAAAGTTTCCAAATGTTATTAAATCAACTTAAAATAACGAGATTAAAGAAAGCTAACGAAGACAGATAAATGTGCCTGTTTGTGGACAGATACGGAGAGATTCGTAATGTTTCACAAAAAAAAGCAGCAAGAAACAAAGAAGTGAATAAAGGAGGGCAAATTCCATTGAAGTAGTAACTAATGGAACGTTTTGTTTGTTCAATTACCAATCTTCTCGAATTGTGAGGTATAATTCAATCAACCAACGGCCTGACAGATAACAGGGTTTAAGCAAGTTCAACTCTTAAGCCTGTAGGAGGATATATATGTAAATACAATAAGTATAATAATTATATATAAAGTAGAATGAGTTGGAGAAAACACACAACTGTTATTTTTAAATCTTTAAAACTAGTCCCCAGGACAGGTGTTGCAGGTAAAGTAAGGACCAATAAGTTTAGCCTAGTCATAGATAACGAATACTTGATTGGTAGCTTTACCAAATTCCGGATTCTGCTACTTCCATAGTCGGGCGATAAGTAAGCGCGGTTGTTTGCCGCTATGCCCGCCAGGGGGCGATTCCAATCATTGTTACGATTTACTTTGGGTGAGACGCTGCTGCCATCTTGGAAAGTTTGGAAATCATAAGTTAATTGTATTTATTTGCCGTTGTAGGCCTGTTAGCTCTAGTACTTGTAAGTAGTGAAGATGTGGACTCCTGCTATTTAAGTGAATAAGTTATTGTCGAGGTTTAGTGAGTGGGTAATCCCAGTGGCACTTCCTGGACATATATTTTATTACCGCACCGAGGTAAAGAGGAGGTAAAGCGTATCCAATACACCTACCTTAGCCACTTCCGGTGACTAAGAATAACCCTAGTGCGTACTCTTTTGATCATAACTAAGATGATGATCTTCTGAGTTTGTTATCCACTCAGTAAAAGCCAACCATGGGTGGGTCGGTGGAATATTGAGAATTAAGCCGAGTGGATTGCTTAATAATTGCCAAATGATCGTCTTAATTAGTTAAACACACATATACAAAAATAATCTTTAATGTACACGAATTTGAAATAAGCAACAACGTATATAAATATAAATAGGATTGATCTTGTACTGAATAAATAAGTCTACAAAATGTCATGGGGATTACTTGCAGATTACTCACTGGGATGTTTGCGTTTTAATGACACCTGACAGAACGAAGGAAATATTATTATTGAGTTAAACACTGAATTAAGTAAGCACTTCTAATATTCGAGGATATGGGCTCGGGATGAGAATTCTAGTTCACAAATAACTGGTGAAGTTAGGGGAGGGGATAATTCAATTAACGATATCTTTGAGTTCGTAAGTATTTTTGAAAGAGCCGGTAAAGATCTTCTTCTGGTGACGATGATTGCACCTATTCCGGCCGTCCGAGGTTACAGAATGAGAGGGTAATCCTAGACCGGTGATATGCTGATCCTTTGCCGGATTACGAAGGTGAGCCACACGGTGACTCAAATCGGACTTCTTCATTGAAGTACCTGTCCGATTATTCGGTTCTGGTGTGGGTAACCAAAACCAATTACCTAGCTACGTCAAGGATAATCCGCAGCGAGAGGTCCTGTGTAACCTCAGACTCTGAAGGGGGGGCCTGCGAGAAGTTTCGCACTTACAAGTACCGTGACGGCAACAACCAATTCCCCGAGAATTTCCTTCCTTGCTGCGGGCGAACGGTTCCTTATGTGGATTGAGTTTCACACAAACTCGACGTAGGTCCAAGGGCTTCTGCCTGATTCCAGGGAGAAGTCTTCCTTTTATTTCTCCCACGAGCAAAATCGAGAGAGGGAATCGAATTCTCGTAAAATCCGTATCGTCGCGCGAAAGCCCTTTTTTCATCTTTGGGCTAACGATATGTCATTCACGGCTTCGAGCCATCTCGGATTTTACGGCGGTGCGAAAAGGGCGACGGAGAATTAGAGGCAGGCGAGAGGTGCGTTTGGGAAAACGAGAACGCACGCAGCTTTGTGTCGGAGTGTTTCTGTGTACACCTATGTACGCGGTATTTAGACTTCTAAAGTTATAATGTGTGTTAAATAAGGGAATCCAGCATATGATACATATATGTTGCTTGGGGAGGGACAGTATAATGATCTAGAAATTGCAAACTTAGCCTTAAGCCTCACGATGCACGCGTTAATTTCTAAAATAACTTATAAGTTATAGCAATAATTACGTAAATAATACACTAATTTAAATTAATAGTGCATTTACGGTACAATAAACTTAACTATTATCGAATACGATTAGGCTTAACAAGATTGCGATCGTCTAAAATTGTCAGAAATGACGTTATTGAACGCATTTTTTTTTTACGGCAGTAGCTCCTCCATTCGGCAAAAGTATTCTCAAACATATATTTTTTATTTTGATTTCGTTAACCCTGTATCGGCGCCGATATATCGGTTATCGGCTAATTTGCATATCGCTGCAACCCTAATCTATGGTATTGTTTATCCATAGATAACTGTGATATTAAAAGTCGTGGTACGATATGCCCCCTAAACTAGACTTTCACCGATGCCTTGGGTTGATCAAATCATCCCTGGCTAGAGATTAATGTCAAATTATATTTTATTGTCGTTTATCATCATCACTAACTATATAATTTAAGAAGGGTATTTTTTTGAGTATTTGAAAAATAATTTCATCTTAGTTTGGTTATGACTTTTTTAAATCAAAGTTATTTCTAATAATTCTTTAATAATATCAAAAAACAAAGTATCGAAATTTTGTAAACTTTTTAAAACCCAAAGAATTACAAATGATGAAGTTCAGAAAATTTATTTTTATATATCTTTTTCTATAAATATATTTTAGCAACGTTATATTTTAAAAGGGGGGAAATTTAGTTTAGAGTGCCTTTTTAAAACTATTATAATTGGCGAAGTTCAGAAAATTTATAAAAATTTAACCATTGCTGCTTTTTTTAGATTAAAAATTTAAATCTTAGTCGCGAAGCGCAAGCTCCCCCCGTAGGGGCGAATGTCGAAGCCATTGCCTGGTAAATTTATTAGACACGGGTTCAAAGACAGCAATAAAATCTAATTAATAATACTGTACTGTTATTCATATTATTACAAATGGTGTATTACTTTGCCAGAAAGGCCCACAGCCTCCTAAAGTGTGTTTCTTGCCAGGAGGCAACACCCTTATGCCCTCAATGCAGGTAACCGACCCCGAAAAGCTACCAGAGACCTTCAGAGAGATGATTGAATTCCAGGACCGCGGCGTTCTCCTATACCCCTCAAACGAGTGCATCTACATGGACATGATGGCCGTGGAAGTCTTCAAAGCAGCCTACTCTTCAGAAGAAGTGTTCGTGAGTGTCTACACGGAAATAATGAGCAATGTCTTAGGCATATCCCTGCTGGACTGTGAAAAGGGTTGCAGCCTGGTCAAAACCGTTGTTCCTGCCATCGCCAGGTCCCTCTTCCATGTCATGGGCACAAATATGGTGTCAAAAGCTAACAGTGATGCCCATGCAAAAGTCAAAAGAAGAGTCATAAAAAGAGGTTATTCCGATGCACCCGAGAAAGCTACCAGGAGCAAAAGTGACTACAAGAAGAAGAAACTTTCTAGTGAGAAAAAGTCCTAAGTCAATTTAAGTGTGCGTAGCCACTGACATTTGTTATGTATCTTTATTTGTAGGGGGGTAGATATTAGAATCCAGGTTAACCATGAAGTAGGTTACTAGTACAGGGTGTCCACACCTGAGATTCATACTAGCTATTATTTAGTATACCTATTTCAGAATAATATAGTCGATACTCACCCATGGGCTATGAAAAAGATTCATAAAGTTAAAAAAAATGAAATCAAATGCGGGGGTGTAGCTAAATGATACCTAATGGAAACATAATTGCTTGCTAGTTTGGTCAGGTGTGGGCCCTGGAGGGATTTCTTCTTCTTTTCTTTAATTGATGCTACCTAATTTATTTCATTTATTAGAATATACCTTGAAATATGTTTGTAGTTAAATGTAATATACCCATTTTTCCTTACAGTTTTAATTAGAAATCTTGCCATTTATATTTTTTTAAGTACCTGGAAAACCTATGGAATTTTGAAATTTGATATTAGTAGACACCCTGTAGTATCTAAGAATCCCATTGTACACAGCCTTATTATATAAAATTGAATTGGATATAACCAACATCGGTTATAAATATAAGGTTTTTATTTTTCATTAAATAAGTCACACTTTCGTTTGTCACGCCGAATCGGTTCGTCGAATAAAAACTTGACTTCACAGCTCGATGAGAGTATTATTCAACTAGAAGAAGGATTCCTTAATATAAAGGAATAGCTATCTGGAGCCGTAGATAAGTGAATCGACCGGAAACCTCAGAATCTCCACCTACGAACGCGCAACTAACCAACGCCTACCTTTTTTGGCTGGAGAGAATCTACGCCATTCAGCAGAGATCTGCCTATCATAGGCCCAAATCTGCACCGAGACGGTGACGTCACACACAGCCAGCCAAGCCTTCGAAAAAATAGCAGTAACTCAAACATTTTTTTAGTATTTTGTGGAATCTATCCACAGTTCGCATTGTTGGGCGATTACTGAATTCGTTAAAACGAATGGTGCCCCAAAGTTATCTGGGTAGCCCGTTGTAATATCCCTTTAGTAAGCCAGTGAATTATGAGTCAAGCCTAATATTAATTAGCGAGTTAATTTTTTAAAAATATTTTTGGATTTGATCAATTAGTTTGTTGTAAAATAAACTACTATTTTTGGTTATTGTTTCCATCTATCGCGTGAGCGAAAGTTTTCGCAATATTAGTAGTCATAATTCGAGATTCTACCTTGGTTTGTAATATTAATCCCTTGAAGCGCTCATAATTGCCTTAATCGAGTACATACGAGGTGCAAGGCACCAGCTCTTAACCTCAGCATCGATCAAAAATATATATAAAACTACTACATAATAAACTGGTGTCAGGTTTTAGAGGTTTATAAACGACCCCCTCCCCCCCAAAAAAAATATATATATATTTGTTAGTCGTTTTGCCCCTTGTTGAATAAGAACAAATTATTGCCAAATCGTTCAAGGATAGATAAACACAATAGCAAGATAAATTCGGGTTAGAATTTTTGTGTGTAGCTAATTGAAGGTATTCAACCCGTCAGGGAGGGAAAAAGGAAGTTATGTTTTGGTGCCGATCGCTAACCTAGTTAACTTAAAGAGAGAGGTGAGGTTAGGCAGAGCGCTAAGTGTTTAGTGGTGGTATAAGTTCCGTTCGCTTAAGTAAGCCCCTTATCAATTAGTTGAAAAAGTTACCGCACCCCTTCCGTAGGAAACATCCCCTTCGTCAGCGCCTTATGCGTTCCCCTCAGATCCACCAGAGCGACTGGTGAATTGCATAATAGATATGAAATCACCCGGAAGAGTAAAATTCGAGTTTGGGGCGGTAAATGGTCATCAAAGACAAAGAAATTACAGAACTAAATATGGACAAGATCCTCCAGCAGGTCACTCGATTCGCAAATGGCATAAACAATTAATGGAAACAGGAATGTTGCTACAGAAAGCGAGGAATGGAAGGCCGAGAACATCTAATGAAGACATTGAGCCCATCTAAGACCATCTGTACAGCTCCCGTTTAACAACAACTGCCATGATCAACAATTCACAAAGTTCTCCATAATAATCTAAGGCTTTATGCATAGAATGTTCAATTACTGCACCAATTAAGAATTAGATTAATTGAAAATATAATATTAAAATACAAACTCTTAAACCTTGGCTAATCATAAGAAAATAGACTGTAACGCAAAATATAGCGAGGATGTGGCTATATTAAAAGAACTATAGGTAGTCGAAGCGTTACCTTAGAAGAAAAAGCTTAATTTGTTGTCTAAACAAAGATGTATTGCATTTTAATGTAAATAAGCAAACGCACAGTCCACTGGAGGAAAGAAAGTGTCCGTAGTGGAACGGACGCAAGCCCAGGGCACTGAACAATACGTGCCTTTCGTCTACCCCCTACAGCCAGACGACTGGCTACCGACTACACCCGGAACACCTATCCGGTCGCCTCAGCGCCCCGTTGAAGCGGGTGCTGCGGCTGGACCCGTACAAGACCCGACCGAGTGGTCAGTTGTGGTGTCGGATCTCAAAACGCACCTCAATAGTCCCGCCTTTAAGCGGCGGAACAGGGAGGAGATCTCACTCCTCCTAACCTTGTATCGTGTCAGGGAGGACTTGACTTCAACCGAACGACAGACCACCCATCCCCTCCTCCTTAGGCACTATTTCTTGATGTCAAATTCCCGGAGCTCAAAGAAGCAAACAGCGCAACCACACACTTACACATTTAATGGGGCGCTGAGGGATGATGGTAGGGTTATTTTCGTCTTTTGTGAGAATGGGACACGAAACAACAGTTGCATCGTTGCATTCAGCGGCGGGGGCGGGGGTGCATCTACAAGTAATGCACATTATGATAAAATCTCTCTCTCTCTCTCTCTCTCTCTCTCTCTCTCTCTTTATTTGTCTCTCTTTCACAATTTGGGGATTTTAATTCTCCAATTTGTGGTGTTGATAAAACAGAGCCAATGCAGAAGGCACAACAAGACTGCTGGATATATATTTTTGACTCGAATTTGAACCGCAATAGCAACGAGGCCGTATCGTGCATGGGAGATATGGGCAGAAAGTAGTGAAGTTATAGGAAGTAAAAATAGTGTAAGGTAAATAGCCGCATGTCCTTACCATCCGAACCTTTAGGGAAACCGGGTAGGTGGCAATGACCAGTCTCCTCGAATTCTGCCTCAGAACTTGAGGAAAGAAAACAGAGGAAACGACACTTCCGTTATCCCAATTTTGAAGGCCCGAACACCCTGTATGTCCATATTCATACCCCTTTGGAAGTTTGCTCCTAAACCAAAGGGATCCTTCAATTAGCATTAGATCCGTTAGGGATCGAAATAAGGCAATGAAGTCCGAAGATCTTTGGGAAGAGGAATTTATGGGGACGGCAAAGGGCGACGAAGATGTCAGAGTCCTGTGAGTCACCGAGCAAAACTAATCCAAAGGGATGTTTTTGTTTTATTTTATGTAGTTTAGCGGTCCCGAAGTAAATCACAGAGAAATTTAATCAAATAGTTTTTATTAATACGAAGCAATTACTTATGGATTTCTTTGCTTCTTTATCTATTCGTTTAGATAAATGATTTCATATTAAAATTTATCGTCATCATCATCACTAACTCTATAATTTAAGGAGGGGATTTTTTTGTGTATTTGAATAATAATTTCATCTTAGTTTGGTTATGACTTATGTTCTTTTATCAGAGTTATAAATAATAATTCTGTTATAATATCAAAAAACAAAATGGTGAAGTTTAGAAATAAATATAAGTATCGAAATTTTGTGAATTCTTTCAAACTCAAAGAATTACAAATGGTGAAGTTCAGAAAATTTATTTTTATATATCTTCTTCTTCTATAACTCTATATTTCAGCAACGTGATATTTTGAAGGTGGGAAATTTAGTGAAGAGTTTCTTTTTAAAATTTTTAGAATTGGCAAAGTTCATAAAATTTTCAAAAATTTAACCGTGGCTGCTTTTTTTAGATTTTAAATTTTAATCTTAGTAGGGAAATGCAAGCTACCGCTGTTGGGAGGAGTGGCGAAGCCATTGCCTGGTTCTTTGTTATATTAGGAGTATTCTTACCTCTGAATCAAAATCAATAATGATTATAATTATGAGTCAATTAAAAACAAATTAAATGAGTATGAGCATCGAATTAAGAGGGAATGAATAAATTGAGATAAATGTGTGGCGACTTCATGGTTGATGAACATTTGAAATTTAAGGTTTGAGTGAGGAGGAAATTTGATTTCTCCATATCCTTATTTTGATTTAGATTATTTTCCGTATGAATCCTGTTTACATTAGCGGACACTTCCGACTGAGGTCTGAATTCAATAGACCGATTAAACAGTCCTTAAAACAACTGTTTCACTTACCTGTTTTAACCTTCAATCTCAACACCGCAGTACACCAAAGGGGTTGCAATGTGAGCAGTTGTGCTTTGATGTTTAACAGATAATTCTATTCTTATGTTAAATTGCATTTGGCATTTCTCCATCCATTGAAAGAGTTTGGTCAACTCGTCTTGTAATATACCTCAGCATCGTAGTCAGGCCTTATAATCCTACCTAAGCGTCATCAGCGAACTTGATCAGGTCGTTACTTATACCTATGTCCAGATTGCGAATATAAGTGAGAAACACCGACCCCAGAGAAACACCACTGGGAACATTCCTTCATTCAGATTTCATGCCATCTATACCAATTCCTTGCTGTCTGAATCCACCCCAAAATGCTTCCATCGAACCCATGAGATTTAACCTTATTCAAAATGCGTGAGTGTAGTACCCTGTCGAAAGCCTTACTAAAACCTAAATAAACAATAGCGCAATTACTATCTCTATCGGAAGCATCCTACACGTTTCTATGAAAGGCAGTGAATCACTCAAACACGATTTGCCTTGAGTAAAGCCGTGTTGTGATTCGTGTTTATCTAAGTGATCCCTAATAGATTTCACTACTACAGATTCAATCCTTTGCTCCACTAAGAATGTCAAACTCACTGACCGGTAATTAGACTTACTCATTTTATCCACCTTCTTAAAGATAGGTATCGCGTTAGCTTTCCTCCACGACGTTGGTTCAACGCTAGTCTCTAACAACTTTCTAAATAGGCATACTGTAGCTTTACTTAACTCATCATTTGATAGAGATTATTCTCTCGCTACGCTCTCTCATCATGCCAAAGCAATCCAAACCCAACCTAAAAGTAACGACTTTAATTTGTTCAACTTATGCTTTCATATTTCCTGCTTTGGGTCCTCTATTCTTTAAAGGGTCATAAACTGGAACCCCTATGCTTCAAATGGGCAAATCTAATGTTCGAAGAGACAAAGCTGTGACCACTCTTGTTCAAATAGGTCAATTAAAAGAGCTTTTCTCCAAGAGCATTATTCTTTTGTCCAATATCAATCGTTGAATGTGAATCGGATTTTTCTTGGCCTCAACAACAGACGAGAAATGCGGGCTCCTCTTCCCAGATCCAGCCAGTCATGTTATTAATTAGAGCTGCATTCATCGAGGAAATTACGAGCGCAATTTCAGTTGCGGTCAATATCACGGAAACTGGACGCTTTCCACTTCAAGGCTGTGTGGATATAAATACCCCTTGGGTAGATTCCGGAACGACACAGTGGAAATGAGCATGTGAAGAAAAAGCCAGCGGTGTTTCTTTACAAATCGTCCTTTATACCTACTCCACGAGATATGCCTTCGTTGGCTTACGTTTTAAATGAAAACCAAATTACTAAAACCTTAAATATTTCGCTCATTGTAAGGATAAATTGCCCCAATCCCTGTGGCAAGGGCTTCAACTGATTTCTCTTTGTGGTAATTAGACTAACTCTCTTATTTAAGCTACTTAACGATTAGTACTTAACTAATGTTTCGGTTCTCTTCCATCAGCCGTGTTTCGGATCCCGCGTTAAATAGTAGGCCCACATTTAAGGAATGGGAGAACATATTAAATGAAATCCTTACCAATTCCTTCTTTCATAACATCGCTTGGCTGTATACACACCATCAAATTAATGCATAAAATGCAGATAGGAGAGACTAAATAATTGGTCTAATTATGTTGATAACTTAATGGATGCCTCAATTCTTAAGGGGAAGTAAATTTGAGGCTAAAGTTCATCTTTTTGGTGTTTCGAGAGGCGGGAATTCTGAGCTGTCGCCATCTTTCTTTTGATGATTCGGAAAAGTAGCAAAGGTTTCTGAAGGAGCGAGAGAGGAACAGACAGAGACGAAAGCCGTCCATAAAGGATGACTTGATTTAGAATTAGATTAAAGGAGACTCGTAAAGTATAAGACTTACTTCTGAACGGTAAGGGTGGAAGGAGCTACGAAATTGAAGCGCTTAGGATTTGAAATTCCATTTAAACGTTTTATAAACAAATCCGTTCCAAATCTTCAAACATCCTAAAAATCGTAATTAGAACATCCTTGCCTCAGACAAAGAGAGAGAAGGAACAAAGTAGAATTAAATCAAATATTTGTAAAAAAATTGTGAAAAATTGATAACACACCGAAAAAACAACTTAACGACAATTATTATTACTCAACCGAACTAAAAAATATATATTCTAAATATGAAGCTAAATTTAATTTTAATATTCAGAGCGCTCTGAGTGCCAATACCGACTGTTTCTGTATCGATATATTTATCTAATATATATATATATATATATATATATATATATATATATATATATATATATATATATATATATATATATATATATATATATATATATATATATATAAAACTTAAACAGTGACAATACATATTTTCGAGAGGGAAATTATCAACTTTTGTAGCATTCCTATTTTCTGTATTAGTTTCAACGATATTTCCAAGATTTATATTATTGCTTTTTCATTCTCACTCACTTTTCACTCTCTCTTTTTTCTCTTCGTGTAAATCATACACTGTTTACCCTTTTTTCCTTTTGCAATCATAGGAACATCAACATTTCTAGCCTTATTTCAAAATGTTCCTATAAACAATCTTACCATTGCAAATTCCAACGATGAATACATTTATTTAAATTAATGAGCTTTAATTAAACCTTATTTTGTTAATGATGTTTTATTTCCCTCTATTTAGTAAATTACAGTTTAGGAATATAAATCTGACTCTATAAAACTGAAATCATTTCATAACTTGATCCTTGACACTTGCAATAAAAGTCATCCCCATTCAGCTCTTACCCGTAGATACTTGTCATGGAGGATTAAAGAAGATGAAAACATCGTAATAAAATGTTATAGAATGACATCATAGTTTAATCTCTTTATTCAAGCATTCATTATGAGATCTTATGTTGTAGCAAAACAATCCATGAACGGCATTCAAACAATCAATCCGCAGATGGCTTCTAAAAACTCACTTTCTCAAGATCACCTGAGGTGGTCTTAGAACCACTTCTGGCTGTGTTCACAGCTCGGGATTCGTAGCTATACTCCTAAATCCCTCCTATTCACAACTGACATGGTGTACTCATTCACTTTTATTGTAATATATCTCTTTTATTGCATAAGCGACACTTTATATAGTTCACTTATACTATTTTTCTCGCTATCTATTTTCAGTGTTCGTTTATGAGAGCAACGGACAAGGAATTTTTTGCTGGGAATCATTTGGCCAGGCAGAAGCCGGAAGGAATTTTGAGGTGGATGGAGTTTTGGGAAGTAGTACCTTTGATATGTTCTTGTATTTATTTTACTATCTTCTTCATTTTACACTATGCCCTCACTTTCAAATCACTTATTAATCTTTAGTAAGGGCACGAAATTAAAATCTCGTAGCTTATTTTTTTGTTTCCATAAAAATTTCTTCTTCTCGGAGCCCACAATTGATTGTTCTGGGCTCCTTTTTTCTCGTTGGTAAAAATAAGCCTTTTTAGACTTCCGTGACGTCTCGAGGACATTGAAATCGGAGCGGAGCTTTAGGAACCCATCTTGCTGTAATCCTAAGGACTCTTGTCCTTGTCTATCAAGTATTTGGCTGATTTTATTTGAGGAGACGCCACCGACCTGATAATTGCCCCCAAATCACCTGGAATTAGGTTATATTCACTTTCTTTGAATCAAAGATCAGGTCTCTCGGGGCCTCAAAATGAGATAGTTTTGCTTCAAGCCTCACGCAAGAGTTGGCCAAAACTCACCAGATATTCTTCAAGTAGGTGAAAGAGAGAAGAGTGGTGTAATTCTTTTAGCATGAAATGTGCAGAATGATAAGGATCTTCTTTCTCACTTTCTACCATCTTCAGTGAAGGAAATACCACTACCCTCATGAGACAACCACCCGACACCGCCTAATCGCTTAGAAATCCTGAGTGTCGCCTACTCTGTCCAGTGGGTATATCGACATCCTCACATTCGGTCCCTCCACCTAGCTCCATTCTAGTGTCTCTATACTCATTTTATAGCGTTCATGTGTTAAAATTCTACTACACAAGGCTGACACGTCTGCAAGTTTAGAAGTTAGGGTCAATTTGTGAGTGGTCTCAACGCTCATGACTCCTAAAGTAAATTATGAGTCCCTGGATCATTTGGAGACTGGAGTTTCCAGGCAAAAAGAGTTTTTGTCCAAGAAGGAAAATGCCTGCATTCGTTACACAAATTCCCCTGCCATTATTAAATTGATTGACCCAAGATTAAAATATTTAACGTAATGTTAGCACATTTTATCCTCAGTGGATTGAGAGAAGGAAATAATCGTATGTACTCATTGAAATTATTAGGAATTAACATTAATGTTCACTTTTTTACAATGTTTTGCAGCACAACAGTTCTGAAATTTCATTCTTAAAATCAAATTTATGTCTGAATCAATGAATTTGTGTGGCAAACAAGGAATAAGAAGACTTCCCCTCACCTCCCTCACCTACCACGACCTGGGCCCTAGCATATTGATCTCTTCTCGTCTCAGTGATTCACCCCCGAGTCAGTGGGGGTTCAAATATGCCTCTAGTGATCACCATTGCATGGTATTGGCAAAGAATGTTTATTGAGGGGCCATAAACATTCGTTATTAAAGTCCTCAAAGTATTCAAAGGCAATTAGGGGTTAACAGTGCCTAAGTTTACCGCTTTAATTAAATATGGATATAATAAGTGTTGACTTCTTGGATTAATCGTCGGTCTTCGCGAGCGAGGTATAATATCTTTTCTCTAACGCCATTTGCCTTCATTGATGGCAATCAATTTTTATCAATAACCTCTAAGCTCTCAATCATAATTATTTGATGGGAATTTACTTGAAGGTTAAAAATAGACAATCAATATATTTCATTGCATAAATCCGTCTCAAAAAATTATTAAAGCCGAAAACCAAACAAAGGTTTCACTCTGCCCTCAGCAATCTACACTCCCGTCATCTTTCCACACTAACGTTTGCAAAGTAAAAGTGTAAATGGTGTTTTATTTACTTTCTACTCTTTATTATTCATTACAAATCATTATAAACAGAATCATTAAATGAATAGATTCGTAATATGATAGGAATCGAACTAATGAAGCTAAGTTTTAGAACAACCAAATTCAGACCAATTAACACCAAATGAATAAATTCTATTTAATTTCAGATTTAAATCTTTTCAATTGAATTTTTTTAGGTTCCAAGATTTATCCCAGTTTTTTATTTAAAAGATCGCAAGAGAGAATTTGTCCAAGAACACCACCGATGGATCTTTTGTGTTCTAACCATGGTAGGCATGAGATCAATGAGTCATCTTCGATCACTGCCGTTGATTTTTAAATTTGCTATCTATATGCAATAACCTTTATCTGCACCCCATAACTAATCCTAATTGCTACCTTCGCGTTGACGTTACCGGCTTTGAGCAGCTGTTTTCAATACACCGTCGGCGCCATTAATAAAAATGGAATGCAAATTAAATTAGAAGAAGCGCCGTCCCGGATCTAGATTTTGACGAGATCCGCAAAGTGAGGAAAATCATTTTAGAAACCCTCGAATTACTTTCTCTTGACCAATGAAAATATAATGAAAGAGAAACCCAACTAATTTTCTCCTCCCTCTCTATCTATCTATCCATCTTTCTTTTTCATAGAAGTGATCAATTTTTTCGAACGAAAGGATTTTTTTAGAATAGTATTCTTGCTTTATTTTTAGGTAATACTTAATTTATATTTTAATTATTAATTTGATTAATCTATCAGATAATCCTATGATTACCTTAATAAATAATTCTTTTTCTCAGGGTATGGGGAAACCTGCGCCACCAATATGCTCGAAGTTTTTACCTTTATAGGAGAATAAGCGACCCCTTTTCAAGTCGCTAGTTCTTCTTCTTTCTTTTTTAATTCTCTGAGACCAATAAAACTACATTCTCTCTTCTCACTTTCTCCTTCGCCTAGACGGAGTTGAGTGTCTTTTATGAGCATCCAATCGTCCTCCTCAACCAGATTTGTCAACTCTTAACACCCATTTAATTTAACCGGGCGAATCTTAGGCCCCTCTGCTCTCGAGACTACCTGCTCATTGCCGTCATCAGAGTCTCTTTCGCCTCCAGAGAATGAAGGCAACAAAGACAAGGACGGATGAGATAAGGGGAAGATCATCTAACATTACAAAGACGTCTCTTGATTGCTAGGTCATTATGGGATTATTTGCCTTTTTCGACACGCCAATAGACTGTATAGTGATCCTGTCAGGACCACATACAGGTACAGCCACGACTCTAGATATTAGAATAAATATCACCACATGATTTGAAAGGGACGATGACAGGTAAGAAGTTGGCTATGCGTTTCGGAGGCGATAGAGGGGGAATATGGGCTGATGAGCATAGGTATTAGCGTTGATGCGAGCCGATCTTGCCATTGAGGCAAATGGTAAAAGTTGAAGTGAAAAAAACATTCATTAGAAAGGCAAAAATAAAAATTAAAAGAAATATAAATAAACGATGAGGGAAAAACTCCCAAAGCAAATTCATCTCTTATTAATAGAATTCACAATTTCTTCTCTATTAAATTCATTATTAATCTCATTTTTAAATAACTAATTAGTTGTTATACGCTATTAAACGCTTCGCCAAATTGATATTCTTCATACTGTTTATGCTTGCATTTCTTTGCAATTTCTTAGGCGTCGGTTCTATTTAGCCTTGGACACAACACCCATTCCCTCCACTTGCAAGCAAATAAATTAAAATATTATCCAAAGGAAAATCATCCTCAATTGAGCAGATATATTCTGTTATATAGAACTTAGCTTTATTTCGCTTACAAATGAATTAAATTAAGCATTTGTGTCAATGTAATATCGTGATCAGATCAATTCATCTTCACTCACAGTGAAGATTATTTATGTAGGATTTTCTTGAATATTCTTATTTATCGGACAAAACGGGCAGAAGAGGAGGGTTCCTCAATGACCCCAAGCAATGGACATATCTCTATCAATAATCACTAACTTAAAATGCTTGCAGTGACCTACCGAGGATCGAACCTATTTGTGCTCAAGTCGAAAATTACGGTCCTAATTGATATTTACTAGAATTTTCGCTAATTGGATTAACTTTGAATATTGTTTATTATTGAAGCAATTTTCCTATTTAATAAATTTTCCTAACCATTTTTGAATGTAAATAAAACTGGTGCCTTTTATAATTATATTAATTGATCTCGACAATCCACTTTAACTGTAGCGTTACATGGATTTGTGGTTAATCCGAAGTTACAGAATATTTAGTTTAGGATGGAGCACATTTCATCCTTCCGTGATGTTAATTAGCATCAAATCAGGACTTCAAGTTACAAAATTAGCTTAACAATAGTTAGTTGAGGAGAGCTACCTGTTATTGTGATCATTAAGTCATACAGTTCTGTTCTTTTGTACTCACTTGTACCTTGTACATCTACACATTTTCACTTCTAACTACATTCCTTTTAATCCACTTCATAAAACCTATTTGATAATATATTCGTCATTTTCCCCTTTAATTTTCTTAATAAATCTTAATTGTATCCACTGATAACCTAAGTTATTAGATCATTCAGAGTTATTTTAAGCTAATACCTAGTCAAAGAATGATAAAAACGGGATCCAGTGACCACCGTTACCACCATAACATCCACCTGAAGTCGAACCAAGGAAAACAACTGCTAGTTAAAAGCAACGGCGTCGAAGCTCAGTTATTTCACACCCTACCACAGTTAAGGTAGCGGATTATTGAAGAAGTTAACGCCATACTCCGCAGTATGTGCGAACGTGCTGTACGAATCTTCAGAGGTCGACTCTTTAAAGTGTGTTGCTGTTAACGGCTGCCATCCTCATGACCTTATTTTCAGAACCTAGGTATTATAAATGGTATGTCCTGCTAACCTAGAGTATAATAACATTTCTTCTCTATATCGCCACACCCTGTAGAAACACGATCAAAATGGAGCGGCTTAAAGGGGGTCATATCAGTCGATTAAATGAGTATTTATCAGATGGATTTCATTGACAGAAAAATGAGAAAGGTAACGATTATACAGTGTTGGATAATACCTTAAAATCTTATGAACGCAACAATGATTGCGCTAATTTCAGGATAAGAAAGATGTGGAGTTTAAACAAAAAATTATCCACATAAAGATGTTGGTAAAATTTGTGCAAGTTATTTTATGAAGTTATCAGATTTTAGAAAGATGGTCGCTTGGCTGAGGGTTTTAGATCATCTTCTTACTCCGCAGATGTGCGTTTATGGATTGCGTTGAACATAGAGCATTATTTCAAAGGCTCAGGTTGCCCTGATTGATACCCTGGTAATATTTAGTAGTTAGAGGTTTCGTTAATTCTCATCTTCCGGCCAAGTTTAAGGAAAGCGTCATCTTGGCTCCGCAAATAAAGGACCTCGGGAAAGACCATTACATCTTGATGACTTGGAGACGCAGGCTTCGAACTCTCTCTGTTAATTCCGAGAAAATTCTTTGGAAGCGGGTGAATTTAACCATTTTAAAAATAAAAGGAACAAATGGAGAACTTTAGAAACTGCAAAATCATAAACGATAAAGGAATAATCAACTTGCGGAACCCATATAACAAAAAACAAATTTATTCTCTTATAAACATCGATGCTCCCGTGTAGACAAAATGCGATAGTTTTCGCTTTTCTTCGAGGTAATTTAACAATGATACAAAACTTATGTGTTCTTTAAATTTTCGAATAGAATTAGATGAGGGCCGCTAGGATTCGCTGTGCTGTGATGTGTGGCCAAGCAATATTTTTCCCTATAAATTATTGGAAATAATATTTTATAAGGATAAAAATACATTATAGCAAAATGGCCATGCGAATTAGTTTGTGATATCGATGATATTAAATATGGAATACACAGTCACATTTTCATCACATCATATTTTATTATAGATCTTTCTGAATTAAAATATAATGTGGACATTTTATATTAATTAACATTCGAAATAAAGTAACGCGACTTTCTTGACCAAATGTTTTTTAAACATTTTTGAGAAATAAAAAGAATGGAAGAAAGGTTTATTAAAGAAAAGAGAGCATCTTCTCTTTCAGACTCTTTTTCTTCTCTTTTTGTTAAGTCTAGATTTATACACCTAAAAAGAGAGGAACGGAAGAAGTCCGGGAAAAAGACCCGAAATGGATCATAAAGGCACCTACTCCGCAGGAATGAATGGCCGTATGAGTTCCCCATAGAATATGGCGTCTTCGCGGTTTCTGGTTCCAAATCTGGGCGGTTACTTGGTTAATTATATTTCAAAACCCAGGTTGTTATTGGGTGCAAATCTTGCCGCGGCTTTCTCCTCACCTTAGCCGCATCCGCACCTATTCGGATCAAAGAGCTGTCGAACTTGCCATTCACATCTTCTTCTCCTTCCCCCTTGATTACCCCATCTATACTTCCTCTTTCCAGATCCCTCTCTTCCTCTCTTCAATTATTCCAAACATCTCTCTCCTTGTTTCACTCCACCGACGACGTTTCTATCGCGAAACATCCTTCCTTCTTGAACAACACTGGGGAGATATTAAATCTAGAATCACTTCCTAGGTCCTCCTTCGTACACAATAAGAACCTAACACCGCAGTACTTACCCACTTGTCTTTCGCAATGAACCTATCTCAGCTCCTGATTACATCACGTTTTTGATATGCCCTCATTTCGTTTTGTTCCTCTCTTTCGCCTGTCCAGAATGGGTGATAGAACTGTAACTTTATTTGCTCCTAGATTGTGGAATGATCGGCCTGTTGTTCTTCGCTTCTGTTCCTCCTTCGGCGCCGTTAAGCATTGCCATACCAAAATGCATTTCACTCTTATTATATTCTTTTTTATCCTAAATTTCGATCCGGCGTCGCAATCTTTCTTTGTCCGTTTTATTTTTTCCTAGTTTTCTTTTTCAAACATTCTCATTTAGTCATGATGCGGTGTCTATACCTCTTCTACTCTATCGTATCGGTAACCCCAACGAAGCCCTCACCCCCTCCCCCCTCCTAAATTTGCAATGCAAAGACTTCAATCCTGGAAGCGATCGCAAACATATGGACTCCATCGGACTTCCTCGGATTCCAACTCCGCACCAAAGCTCCAAATTGACTTCGCCAGGCGGAAGATTATAATTATTCAACGAGCAAAATTCATCCCGGATTGATTAGGTCAGAGGTCAAGAACCAATCAGAGGTAGGAAGGAGGGATCAGATTGGAGGTGAGAGGATGGACGTAGCTCACAAATCTCTGTGTCTGCTCGTGATTGTCCAATTTAAAAACTTCTTAAAGCAGTTTTGAAAAATCACCCATTTGAAATGCATATTTGAGGTAGAGACTGATGGGTAAGTTTTAGGTGCGCTGATTAGCGCCAGCCACACCTAGTTTCAAAGCAGCTAAATTGATGTTTAAAGGAAAAATGTAAGCTATTTGACTTTGTCGTATATTTTTAAATAAACGCTCCTATTAATAAGGCAAAATGTCAATTTTGATTCATTTTATAATTATTTCTAGTTATTCATAACTGAATAATGATTCAAAGTAAAAATGATTTGTTGAATTAAATAGAAAACAAAAGGTAGCAACATTAGAGAAAAAATTGGTTCTTATGTGGTAAAATGTACAAACAACAATTGCTTGTACTGAACTTATGAGGAAGGCAATGAATTTGAATAGCAATATATTAATTTCTAAATACAACAACAGATAATCTTCGTTTAGGGAATTAATTCTACTTGGGATAAGCAGTGCTTAATTTCCCTTTATCCGCGTGGCGAAGCGAACAGAGAGGCTTCTTATTCTTAGTTCAAGAGAACCGAGTGACCCGTGGCTTCGTTTTCTTGACCTCAGTGGACCAGCTGCTCGGCTGACCGTGCCTTCGCTATTAACAGTGCCCTTAGATTTGGAATGACCACTCTGGCCATATATATATATATATATATATATATATATCTACCGTGCAAAGGAATAAGACCGAATATACAAATTTTCCAAATTTGAGTTATATGTTGATTTTTATGTAGTTCGACCCGTAGATTCCATTTCTGGCATTGGTTTACGCCCATCTTTCACTCGTTTTGAGTTAGAAATTGGCCACACACCGAATATACGCGACACTACCATAGTTAACATAGAAGAAACACCGAATATGCAAAATGCAGAGGTTAAACACCGATTATACTGAATATTCGGTCTGTTTCATTTATATGTAGCACGATATTCACACTTAAAACACCGAATATGCAAGCTTTCTATCAATTTATTGCCGCTCCTCTCATGCAGCAACTTGTTTTTTTCCTGAAAAAATTGTGAGCTACGCGTCTGTACTGAAATGTACAAGAGAGTTTTTTTTTGCCCTATGTCAAGTTTTATCTTTTTAATTCAGTCCGTGTTCATCTCTTCGTTCATGCAGAAGGGCTGGTAGCCATGGCTTGCAATTAGAATACGCCATCAAACATCTTCCAATTTTTAAAAGAACAGTAAGTGAATTGTCGGTCTATAAACAGGTAATTTAGGATTTTTTTTTTATTTAGATCCAGATTATGTTCTCTTTTGTGCATTGTGTGTGTGTTTGCCATGTTCACGGCACTGCGCAGCTGCCTGCATCTCTTGCTGAGTCACCGACATTTAACTTTCAATATTGTTTATCTTTAATATATCGTTGTTTATATATATATTTATTTTCAGGAGCAAGCCTTAAATAGTTGTATGCCTCTAAGTTATAGGTGTGTCCATTTGTTAACACAAAAATACTTGCACCGTTATGCTGTGTATACAAGTTAACAAGCATAAATTAAGGTGGTGGTGAGGGATGTATGGGAAGATGATGATGGTGACGATTATCATTATGATAATGCAGTAATTCCTGAAATTATTGTATGTGCTACTTAAATGCAATGCATAAATATGTGTTTATTTTTCTCCTTTCAGAGGCGTTTTGAGGACAGAAGAGCAAGACTTTTCATGCATTCAAGAGAATAATATAGCAGCTGCTATCGAAGTTCAATCTCCTGGAGTTTCCGATGCTCATAAAGCAGTGTATGACAATAAAATGGCTTCCCATCACACTCTGTTGCTTTCAGAGGTTAAAAAAAGATCATTCATGATAAAAAACACCCAATATTCAATGGATGTGATATAGATAAATGCCCTTACAAATGCCATGCCAAGATTTCAGATGAAATGCGAAACCAAATTCACTCAGAATTTTGGAAAAAACTGCTATGATATGAGGCAAGCATGGTTGTCAAGCAAAGTAACAATGAAAGAAGTAGAAAGAAGGTATATTCAGGAAGATTTATCAAGCAAGAAGTCATCGTATGTGTATACACTGATCGATGCCCAAGGACACGCAATCAAAATCTGTCAGAAATTTTTTCTCAGCACTTTAGGGTACAGTCAAGATCAGGTTATAAAATCATTATTTCATTCCATTGATGCAGCTTCTTCATCCACAACTAATTTGTCAGGAAATATCGCAGCGACAGATAACATAGGAAAACGTGATCCTACCAATCAAGTTAATAGAAAAGGAATAATGAATCACATCAAATCTGTAAATCCAGTTATTTCTCATTTCAGAAGAGACCATGCTCCACATGTAAGATACCTTCCAACAGATCTCTCCGTTGCTTCAATGTACAAACTATTTCAAGAAAAACACGCATCAGTCCGTTGTTCAAATGAATCCTATCGGAGTATACTAAAGAAAATGAACATAAGTTTATCTGAACCTTGTGTTAACAAATGTTCAACATGATTATTTTATGAATTGAATATGAATGAAGAGAATGCTGAAAAGGCTCAATTGCACAATGAAATGCAAAAAGAAGAAAGAAAAGAATACAATAGAGATAGTGAGATATATGAACAAATGGATGGACTTCTAATATTTGCCGTCGATATGCAAAAGGTTTTGCTCCTGCCAAGGATGCCTGATGTTAAAGAAAGTTTTTTCTGCTTGAGAATGGTTGTGTTTAATGAAAAATTTGCTTCTTTAAAGAAAAATCAACATCACTATTGTGTAGTTTGGAATGAAAATCTTCGAAGTAGGAATGCTCCAAAGAGTTGCATCATCCTATATCAAAGTAATTAAGGAAAATAGAGATACAAAGAAGTTTATATTTTGGACAGATAATTGCGTTGCTCAGAATAAAAACTGGACATTATATTCAGCATTCGCTTTACTTGTCAATGAAGATCTTAAACCCTCGGATATCACGTTGAAATATCTTGTCACCGGTCACACATTCTTTGCCGCAGATGGCGTTCATGGAAAAATTGAACAAGTAATCCGAAAAAAAAAGAATCTGTATGATATGAGAGACCTCTGCGATTCACTGGAACTTTCAACAAAGAGAACAACGGTCCTAGAAATGCAACTTTATGATTTTAAGGCCAACGAAAACTTGTCAAGGTTAAGAACAACCCGAAGAGTGTCTTCTGAGAATAATATTCCTCTTTTACAAGATTTATGTGAAGTCCGATTTGAGAAAGATCTATAGAAAAACATTTGAGGACTCTGGAACTAAAGTTAAATTTATGAAAGAAATTATTCCACCCAATTATTCGGCGAAATATTCATCAAAGCCAAGAGAAATTCAAAAAGAAAAATTGGATCAAATTCACTCGGGTCTTGTTATGAGAATGCCTATTTCCCGTCCACCATTTTGGAATAACCTCCCTACTAGTGATAATATCTCCGATCTCTTAAATTCTATGGTAGATTATACATAAAGGTCTTATCAATTTTTCAGTTAAGTTTAAAATGGATTTACTTTTTGTGTATTTAGCCATTTTTCCTTAAAAAGAGATATAACTACAGTTTTGGGGAAGTTTTATACTTTTACTCAGTTCGTTTTAAATATGACTTTATGTTCACTATTTTTTTTATTAAATTAAGGATATTTAAAACTAATATTAACATGCAAATAGAAAGATAAGTTGATTGAATTTTTTAAATATTTTGTTTGCTTTGTATTTTTAAGGTCAAAATACCAATAAAAATTACATAGATTTATAGGATTGTTTATACCTTCCCAATGCATTGTTAAAAATTCTAATAATAAACAAAAACAGTAACGAATGTATAATGTAATGTGGTTGCCATAATTATAATGAAGTCTGATTGCTGAATGTTGTCAATTTCAAATATATGATTGTATTAGTGCACATTTTTGTGTATAGAATGCAATTTAACCGATATGATAATGTTTAAATGGGAAATCATTTACTAGAGAAAATTGACTAAAATATCTTGAGGTTTATTGACCATCATAAATTAGTAAACCTAATTATAATTCAGTGTTTTTCTATTTAAACATAGAACACACAAACTGTAATTGAATGGTTTGGAAACTCATTTGGTGTATCCGCTTTGTAAGTATATTATTTTCAGAGAATTATAAATTTAAATTATTTGATATTAATTACTGTTATAATAAACGACTTATTAAGTTTCTAATGAAAACATTATAATGTATTAAAGACAAAATTTCGAATGGATTTAATCTTATCCCTGTATTCAGAATCGAATTAAAAAAGTGAGACACAACGAGTAAGTCGATCCTAGAGGGATGCTTCTTCTTTATCTTTAGGTTGATGTTCTTCGAAGAGAATCTACAGGTTTCCCCCATTATACTAAGCCTTAATTATGAGAACCAGGCAAAAGTAATTAAATTTTGATGCTCGAATGACACTACATCTACTTGAACATTAAAACATAATCGGAGGCAGGATTGGAAATTAATGAAAGAAAATATTTGGAGTAACTTGCTAAAATTTGTTCCTCGAATGATCTCAACCTTTGACCAGTATATTCCTCATTTTCTTAATGTCTGAATACTGAATAGATATCTAGATTTTTTAATAATTCTTAATGACTTGGCTTGCTGAATTGCTTGACTATATATTCAGTTTTACTTGCTATGGGGCATGGCCTAGACTCGTTCGTGGGACGAGCCTCCGTTGTCAAGTTCATTAGAAATCTGTGTTTGTCCAGGTGATTTGTAGACTCCTGTCTTCTGATGAATCTATCCAAACACGCGAATTGTTTGTTTATGTGTTTCCTCTTATTGACTCAGTTGTCTTGATCTGATATCAGTTTCCCGCGTTCTTATTTTGTGTGCTCCCGCACGCACCTCCAACGACTGCTTGCCTCATATATATATATATATATATATATATATATATATATATATATATATATATATATATATTAGAGTCGTCCCAAAATATATGCAAAAGATTAAAATTAGTTGGAAATGTTCGCCACATGGCTAAAATTATGCTCTAAGATGTTAAAAGAACTGGTGAAAAATATTGACTAAATTGGTAAATATTTAGAGGTCGCTATATGTCTCCATATTTTTAAATTTCAGTCAAAATTTTGGAACTTTTTAATAGTATGCATTTGTTGGTTGTTACTTATATACTATAATATATTTGTCATTGATAACTCGTTCGTTATGAATTACAATAATTAGTAAAAGAAATCAAGATATTGCATTATCTGAAAAGTGGAGTGACATTCACATACTCGGCGTATGATGCAATAATAATTGTTGTTTCAGCTTGTTGATTTCTGAGCCCATTTGTAAAGTGATGACGCAATAACGCCCCTCGTTTCAAATGGTGATGCAATCGCACCATTTCCTATATAAGTCAGCGAGGATTGATTAATTGTTGATTTGTAGTTTGAAGTTTAACGGTTGACGTAATACAAGTGAATACAAGTGCTGGTTTATGCAAGTATATATATAATTATTTAGGTAAGTAATATACTTTGTTTATTCAGTGCATAGATAATTTGCAGTTTTTTATCAATATCAGACTTACTTATATAATATTAGAATTATATGTTAACACACTTTATGTTTAGATTTTAATCCACAATATATATATATATATATATATATATATATATATATATATATATATATATATACATATATAATTATATATATATATTTTAATTAAGCATGACTGCCGTAATTTTTTACAAACACAGGAGCCTATTTATTTAGGTCAAATGAAAGCAAATTCTTTCATGAATATTGAATATTTAGCTATTTTAGGCTATAAAAAAAATATCTTCTAAGTATAACTAAATGGAGGGGAACCGTGAGCTCACTCAGTTAAAATAAATTGTTATTTCTGTTGCTTTAGATTATGGCTGTAAGTACTCTTTCATTTGCGGCAGTCTGGCTTTTAGGACATCCTACTAGTGAGCTTTCATATGCAAGACTACCAGCATGTGGTGATGTGCTTCGTGTTGTTCAGTACCACCATCAAGTGGAGTCAATGACTTTTACACAAAGTTACAAACTCGCTTGCAAAAAAGTCATAAAAGTATGGGAAAGATCCCGAATTCCCACACAGCGAATAGACTCTCGCGGTAGGAAACTCTCACTGTTGTATGAAGAATATCTTTGTTTGAAAAAGAACCGCAAAACTGAACTGTACTCATGTAGAATGAATGAGCGTAGTTTCGAATCTACTCTTTCAAAACTTTTTGACATAGCCTCAAAAAATGCTTTAAATGTTGTAAAAAGTGAAGAAGACCGCCAATTTCTTTTGATGCAGAGGGAGAACATTTTCTCCTGCAGTATGTCGTGCCGTGATAAGGTTACTTTAGCCAATGAATGCCGTAAAAGATATCGACATGAGAAGGTTTTATAATACAAAGAAAAAGTATATACTTCTAAGAATCAAGCACAGGCTGCTGCTGCTCATGCAGATTTCGAGTTATCATCTTCTGAAGGAGAAAGTTTAATTGCAGCAGACAAAGAGTTTTGTTCAACTTCTTCAACGAGAAAAAAGAATGCACAATGTAGTCTTCCAAATTAAAAAAAATATCTTTACAACTTTAGGTTTGGCTGCTGTTCTTGATCGTGCAAACATTACGGATAGAAAAGCAACAATGGTTGCTGGATCAATAGCACAAGCCTTGGGTCAGGATATTGCAGCTATGACACTTTCCAGGAGTTCTATGCGACGTTCCAGAAAGCAAGTAAGAGAGGCAACATACAATGAAGACAAAGCTTCGTTGTCTTTTGAAGGACCGATCCTTCTTCACTTCGATGGAAAACTACTACCTGCTATTGATGGGGCAAAGGAAACAGTAGAACGAATTGCAATAATAGTTTATGTAAATGGAATGGAAAAACTTCTTGGTGTGCCAAAAATAACACGAGCAACAGGAGAAGAACATGCTATGGCATGCATTTCATCAATTAATTCCTGGAATCTTTGTGACGAAGTTCAAGCCATTGTATTTGACACAACTGCATCAAATACAGGCCTAGAAAAAGAAGCCTGTACCATAATTAAGAAAGTATTAGGAAGGGAGCTTGTTTGGATTGCGTGCCGTCATCCTATTTTTCAAATTATGTTGACATGTGCTTGCATTATTTTACTTGGGCCTACAAGTGGTCCAAAGAGGAGTATCTTTGAACGTTTTAAAGAACAATGGTTGTTCGCCGATTGAATCTTACAAAAAACATCGAGGATTTGGACTTGCATGAACTGGTAACTCAAAAAACTAAGCTAACCTTTAGTCTTCTAATGAAAGATGGATACAAGTTTGCAAAGGATACTTTCCTGAAGACTAATCCAAGTTCTTAGGAAGAGAATACGTGCTTTCAAGAATTTAAGATTGAGCGATTAACTTAATGGTTATTAACGATCCTAGCAGAAAGAGGTATTGCACTTATCAAATCGTATAATGCATCTCTAACAAAAGATGAAGAAAAGAAACAGTTGTTTCTCAGATTTTTGGCAAAACATCACAAAAAATTTCCCTCATGCTCAAAAGGATCAATGTTTAATCAACAATTTTAGTTATAATTTGTGTCAAAAAAATATCTTTTGCCATTTAACTATTTTTTTTTCTCTTTAATATAAATATTTAAAAAAAATTGTCTTTCAACACGAAGATCTTTTTTAAATAAACTAGTATTTGCAAAGACTGTTCATTTCTATCCTAAAAATTAATTTACCAGCAGACTAATAAGTTAAGATCCATATAGCGACCAGTAAATATTGTTTGATTTTGATGAAATTGAGTATGTGACCTACTGTCAATGTGGTAATACAATCAGGCATGTGGAGATAAAAAACTAAAAAAGTTTTCTGAGGAACCACCCTAAATTAAAGATATATATATATATATATATATATATATATATATATATATATATATATATATATATATATATATATATATATATATATATATATATTCATTCATTATTTTCTATACAAATTCATATATGAAAAGTAATATATACATTCTCATCTTCTCCTCCTAATATTAGACATATTATTTTATATGCGTGGATTATGTCAGGATTTAATAATACCACCCCGCGTCCATTTTGTGGAGTTTCTCGCTGGGCCTATTGATTCCTGCCATTTGGTGCCAGTAGCCTACCTATTACATAACCCGAGCACTAAAATACAAGAGTGGATTTCAATTATCCAGGATTGATGATAACACGTTTCCAAGCATCGTTTTTGTTTAATTTAAGCGTTGGAGGTAAAGGTGGGTACTTAAATACAAAATTGACCATAAACCGAAAAAAATGAGGTATGGGAATATTGGAACCTTATCTATAAATTTGATTTATTAACGTAAAATGTTGTTTTAAGTTTATTTATGCAGTTTATACAAAGGAATCAAATGCAATTTTAAATGGATTCTATTTAAGCGTCTTTAAGATCGGCTTTTTTCGAGGATTTGTTGACATTGATTTATCGAACACTGAAAATTAGGCATAAAATGGGTACGCCAAAGATTCGGTGACATTCTTTTGCTTATATTTTTAATTTTCTGGAGTGAAACTGGCAATAAATAAGAATTATAGGATGTATTATCACATCACTCATTGAACAGGATTAAACATTACGAATGAAATGTATCAGAAACAATTTAAAAATTGAAAGAATTTCTAATAAAATCCTGATTTAGTTTGTGGGATTTGGGAGGTAACAGGGACGAAAAGTTGAAATAATCAAAGTGGAAAAACATCACCATCAAACTTAGTTTCATGGGGTAAAATTAAAGCCTAAGATTTTACTTATTTGATTCTTTTTATATAAGTTGATAAATTAATTCTTTTTTCCTCCCGGCCTCGTTTTCTTGGCGGCTGAGTTTGGCAGTTTCGGGAGAAGTCCTACATAAGTTATTAAAGATTTCCGGGTTATCTCCTGCAAATTGTGTTTGCCTTCACACAAAACTCTATAATAAGTTAGAAACAAAGAATAGCGAGAGACGATTACGTTAGAACTTAGTCCTGTTTTGAGGTGAAACACATGATTCGGCATCGAAGAAAATGTCAGTTATTTACATGCGAATAAATCCAACGGGATATTTTCATACGGAATCCTTTAAAGGATTTGAGTTGGAAAATGCGTCTCCTTTCTTGTTGCCAGGCAAATTAACAAAGGAGTACGGCTGAGGTACCACGACATATATATTCCTTAAAGTGGTCATAAGTTTCACGTTAAAACGCATTCAACAAAAATTTAAGCGACACGTCTCGTCATCAACTATGTCTTTTATTGAAATAAAGTAGGATATAAATGGGATAAATTTTACAGAATGTGTAAATGGTAAAAGTTTGACGCTGATTTTTTTCGCCACTTTTAAATAAAATTTGTCCGTTGGTTCTCTCTCCCACTGTTTCGAGGTCAACTTCATACTAAAAACCAGAGTGAGGCCGCAATTGCGACCAAAGGCGCCAAGTAAATTAAAAACTGATCTTGGATTTTTTATTTTTATCTCAGACGAATTTAAAAGGAAAATATTCCTCCGGGATGGGGTAGATGGAATACAGTTTTAGGGCAATTTCATGAAATTTTCTGCAAAGATTTAACATAAGTTTAGATTCCAGTTCACATCACGATTATTAAGATCTCTGTAATGAAAAGAATTCAACACCTTTCTGACGAAGGTAGAGGCTTGACATCCTTTCCAAGGGCATCTTATAACAAGTCCAAATTTCACATGTCGATCTCCCTTCCATTTTGTTGAATTGCGCTTCTGGGTTTGCGTCTTTAATGTCCAGAGATTCCAAGCTAAACAGAGGTTTAATCCCTAAGTCTAAATGAGTAACGGACTTGAATAAATTGAGGATGGGGAAATATGAATAAATAGGGTTAAAACCCGTGTTGGACATAGGGAACAATGGAAGCAACCGTTTCTGAGTCGGTATCAGAGAGCCCTACGGCTGGTTTTAATTTAAGCTCCACCGCGTTATCTTGATTGACCTTGAGTACTGTGGAGTAGATCAACGGTGGATTGCTTCCTGAGGCAGGGCTTCCGAGTTTAATTTGAATGGTGGGTTTCGTGTAAGTTTGAGTTTGAGTATTTTGGGGTTTTGGATGACCATTTGCCTTCGCCCTTGTCTCATCTCCTTTTACCTGAGAAAACACTGAAACTGTCCCCATCCTAGCCTGGCAAGGGCAGGCGCCCGTGATCTCTGCCTTTCTCGCTTTCGAAGAGGTCCCGCCTATCTCCCAGGCTAAATGTTTGTAGCGGGGAGGCTGATCGCGTATATCTTTATGGGTGGCGCCTGTCGCTAGTGGGGCATAGCAATCTTTCCCCTTGAGGGTTTAATACACTCCCAAATAAGGTGAGGCCGAGCCCACAGGAGAAAAAGGCATCAACGCTCTCATATTGTTTATATAAAGGAAGAGGTATTCCAGGCTCATTAAAATCCCTTCCCAAGAGGGGGTGAGGTGTTCCTTTACATTCTTCTTAACCGAGGAAATAGTTGCTTAAGTCAACCCGTCAACTTGACCATTCCGAAATTCAGCCAAGAACCCTTAGAATTATTTCGGGGGGGTTTCTTCGATGGAGTGATTGATGGTGCAGATTTTTAAAGATTCCAAATCCGGTGATTGATTATTATTAATTCCGTGACACTTTTCTGATCAAAATATCCCCAGAATTTCACACATAGCAGAGCACATGCATTCCTACACAATGATGTACGTGTGAGTTGAGTAAGGGAGACTATAAACCCCGTACAACTTTGTGTCGGGGCATTTTCCCAAGCGATCACCCAACAGTTATTACGCTGATCTGCAGTGATGAATCTCATTTCCATTTATCAGCGTTGGTCAACAAACAGAACTTTGAGTACTGGTCTAACACTAACCCTCTGGAACTCCACCGGCGCCTGCAGTCTAAAACTTACTGTCTGGTGTGCTGTAGGTGATTTCGGTGTGTGCGGTCCATATTTTGGGGAAAAGAACGGTCTTACGTTGACGGTAACCTCAGCTCGTTATTGTGAACTAATCAAGAATTTTCTCCGTCCAAAAGTCAACGAGTTACTCAACGATCATGAACGAGAAGATGTCTGATTCCAGCAAGATGGTGCCTCATCGCATAGGCCTTGAAGTTCACTCGGAATTCTCAGAGAATTGTTTCCGGGGTGATATCAGGTTGTCCCCACGTTGGCCGGATTTGTCCCCTTTTCACTATTTTTCTGTGGGGACACAAATGGCCACGAGTGTACCAACACTAGCCACGAAAGTTGTAAGACCTCAAAACAGAAATAACGCAGGAAATCGCTGTGATTCCACGTGACATCCGTAGGTCAATGGAAAAGTTCTGAGGGAGATTTCAGAACTGCATCGATATTCACGGTTGTTATTTAACTGATGTTCTTTTTTAAAAAAATAATTGCAATAGTATATTATGCAGGTCTCAGGGATATTTTTTCAAAACATAATGAATTGTAATGTCATAAAATGTACCTTCCTCGGCTAAAAAATCTTTTTGGTATCTTTCTTTCTTTCCTTTTTATTGCCGTTCCAAATTAGGGAGATCTTATTGCCGCACCCTGTACTTGCGTCCAACGAACAAACAACCGCATCTCTCGTGTAAAAGTCTTTTTGTTCCTGAAAATGCGTTTCATCACCTATTAATTAAGAAAACCACACCTGTTGTGTTCCTTAAGAACCTGCTTTAATTCGGTGCCCTGGGCTCGGGTTCGTCTCGGATTCTTCTATTGCTAATTAGTCACGAGCAGGGAAAGATGTCGAAATCCTCTCAGGAATCAGCTCACATTTGCAAATTAATTAAAGATGCATCACGGATTAATTAGATATAAATTAAAAAATAGGAAGAAATCTGATCCTAGACTTAGTTCGTTCGATTCGTCGAATTTAATCGAGATATGATAAGATTAAAAGCATAATTGGCATTCTTGTATTATTATGAAATTCAACGTTTTTTTTCCTTTTAATCATGTCGATTAAAAAGTTTAATTAGTTGTATTGTTCTCTAAATTTAGTAACAACATCAACTAAAAGTTATGGCAAAACCTAAAAAAATTAAAATTATTCATTAAGATAACTTTCGAAAATTAACTGAATCCTGTGTCAAAATTCACCGGATCTCAACATCATCGAGAGAATATATTTAATTAATATGCAACTCGAGAGATATTATAAAGGGTTAATCCTTGTTTATCTTCTTGTTTATATTATTTTATGTTTATGTTAACTTTTTCCCCTTCAAATATAGAATTATATGGAGATAATGTCAGAAAAGATAAAAATATAAATTTACAAAGGTACTTTCGCACATTAATTATTTCCATCCAGCAAGAAATGTAAGGTTTGGTTAGGTTAGCTAAGTTGGAATAAGTTAAGTTAAGTTTGGCTAGGCTTTATTAAGTCAGTTTAGGTTTCTCTACGTTTGGTTAGGTCAAATAACGTTAGCACAGCACTACAAATGAATAGAATCATCCATAACATATCCAAATTACTGGAAACATAAATTATAGCAGCAAAATCCATCAATAGAGGGAATATAAATATTTCCGCTCATTTCCTTCCTAACTTAAAGCTATAAATAGACACAAAATACTATCGCTAAAGACAAAAGTAAAAAAAGTTGTACCATTTTTGGCGCTGTTTACAAGCGAAGAGCTTTTAGTTTTGGACCTTCTACAGTGTTTTGTTAAGGACCGTCGCTGTACAAAACCTACTGGTAATCCATAAGTATTTTCTTCTCCCAGAAAAGCCTGGTATCGAATTTATTTTTTTTTATATTTTGTATTCCTTTTCAATTTAGTACAATGTGTTCTTTTATTTCGTAATGCGAAGGTATTGCACCCCCTTTTCCATTCCCTGAGATGTCCCTTCTTCCAGAAGTTCGATCTTAAGAGGAAAAAACATGTCAGAGAGAGAGAGAGAGAGAGAGAGAGAGAGAGAGAGAGCGTCACGCGGACAAAGAGGCCTAGGAAGTACATCACGGATGAAAGGACGTTCAACCGGCGTCTTTCAGGAAACTTCCGGGGCGATAGCAGATCGTCAAGACGAGTCAAACCGGACCCCGGAAATCAAATCAGCCAGAGGGCGCTAAGCTCTTTCCCGCCGCGCCTTTGAGACAGAGTGGGACCCGTCCCGACTGCAAACAAAATCTCTTCCTGCGAAGTTGTATATATTTCCCAGCACGGGAACGAGCCTAGGAGTATTCAAGCAGAAATTAGCCAAAGACCCGCCGCGTCACTTATTAAGCGACTCTCAGGCACCGTAAGGGCTTGCAGGCAAGAAGGCAGTTGTTTAAAGCTATGGCAGTCAAGAACGTAAGGACTCATTCTGGAATAATCCGCTCCGTTCTGTGCCCTGCAAGGATACTCCTTTCAACAACCACTTGAGCCCCCCTCTCCCTCTTGGACAATCGTAAGCTTATTACATTTTCTCTATATCATCGTCGAAAAGGGGTAACGTTTCTGACTACGAAGCTTAACCTCATCGTCTCCTATTTTATTTGGGATAAATATTGTGCTACTCACCGCTCGTGCCGAAGCATTCATTGTAAATTAATTTTCCTTTGTTGAATGATGAGTTTTTCCCATAGTGTATCATTTATTGTTAAATTCTTTTATTTGATTGTATAATAGTAAAGATTATTTTGTTTATCTTTTTTAAATCCCAGAATCACACAAAAAGACATTGAACTATTTGACTAAGTCAGTCAACGGTAGAAAACGCACTCACATATTCCACACAATTAAAAGGGGCATTTCCCCGCATCTAGGGAGGGCAAGCGAAGGTCCGTGAAGCCTACTTGACCTACGACACTGAGCTACCATTGTTGTCTAATAGTACCGTGCATCCCTAAACCATGACTATTTCATTTAATTCTTAAAAATAAATCATGGATTATGAAATTTAATGACCACTCCCAATTAAATAAAATTAGGATCGTGTCTAATTCAATATCTATTATGGTCAGACTGATCTTAAGCAAGTTATTTGTTGGTAGATAATTATTTACCATTTATTAACCTACAGGGACCCATGTTATATTGGATAATATTAGTTAATTTTTAACATACATATATAGAGAGAATAGAAAGAAACAGATACCACTAAAGGCATCTCCAGAGGAAAAAGGATAATCATAAACCTGTTTACAATGCGATTGCTAATTAACTCTTTGTTTTTGTTTACATAAGGAGGTTTGTATGGAAAATTTTGCTTCACCCTGTATAATTTCTCAACTTTGTACACCTCTGCCATAAATTAAAGTTAATGGGATTTTGATGCCGCCGCCTCCTATCTCATCTCATGGCTCACTTCCATAATGCAACAACCACGCTGTCCATCGGCTGATCAGAGCAACATTGCTCAGAATCTATCCATGAGGAATTTGAACTCGTGCCTTTCTCTCCTCCACCATCATGAGGGGATGAGACCAGTGTGCATACAAACACCGACTATTAAATAGACACCCAGTTTTTCTTGCAATGCATTTATTTATATTTAAAAAAAGTAGGAACGGTGATTTCAAATAACGAAAGTATAGCTATCGATACAGTAATTTGTTGACTTTTCCTTCAGTAATGGAAGAGATACAATGCGTCTAAGGACGATAAGCTGAAGAAAAGAGCAAAATAATTAGTGTTCAAAACTGGGCATTCGAAAGCGCCACGTCCCAGGCGGAGGCCGTAGAGAAAATTGTTAATGGTCAATTCATTAACATCAAAGGAAAGTTAGATATCACCTCTTTGGAGTTTATTTGTATGGAATAATGAAAAGCTGGTCAGGGTTTTGATTGCGCATCATCATAAAAAACTCTTACCCGGATTGCAAATAACATTTGGGCGACTCGTTTTAAGACTGGTTCTCGATTCAAAATAAGGGTGAATTTATTCCTTTTAATTTTAAAGCCAACCGTGGTTCAGAGTTTACATCGTCATGAAGAATCTTCAAAGAGGTCGAATGATAACAAACTCTTAAAGAGAAATTAAAATCCGCTTAAATTCAATATTTCTTCTCCCGAGGTGGAACACAACACAATAGCGGTCTCGGGTTCAGTTAATCCCATCCATCGCCTCAGCGCTCCAAAACGATTCAGCTGTGAGCGCTTGGCTGATGAGTCTGAGACGCGGCGAAGGTGTTCGAAGGCGTTATTATTCCCGGAGCATCCTTCCTTTGGGGTGGAGCGATTTCACCTCGACCCCTCTGTGCCCCTTCGTTTTTCGACTCCTCAGGGCTAGAGAAAGAAGAAATTGACCTCGCAACATCCACTCGCTACCAAAAGAGAGACTTTTACGACAGGCTTTGACAAAGGGCAAATTTGTCGAGGCCGTTCGTGGGTTATTTGAGCGCTGGAGCTGATACTTCGTTTTTAACGAGAATAATAATGAAGGGGATTTTCAATAGCTTGGGCAAAGCGGTTGGTTGATTAGGCATGGAGATGAATGAATAAAGGGAATGAAAAATAAAAATGAGAAAAAAAGAGGAAGAAACAATATAAAAAATTGATCTTTTCAACTTGTAATCAAATAAAAAATAACCTCAAAATAAACACAATAATAATCGTTTAAGGAAATGTCAACAGCGAGTTACGTATACATTTAAGATCTGTTTGAGTCCACATCTTTCATTTCGACTTTGGCAGTTGATAGATGATATAGGAGGGCAGATGCGTATTATTTGTACGCATTCGAAAATTCAGGAAGGAGAGACATTTTAAAAGATGCAATATAATATGAAAATGTTAACTATGTATATGAGTAACTTCGAAGTCTTATTTAATTGATTCATCTTTGTTTAATGAGTGAAAACTGATTTGTAGAGATTATGTACATAGCTGATTACTGCACTTCTTATTTCATGTAATTTTTCTAATTCTTTATTTTTTATGATTTCTCTCTCTCTTAAGATAAATATATACATATTTATATATATATATATATATATATATATATATATATATATATATATATATATATATATATATATATATATATTTATATTTATATTAGGAACAATTATTGCAGTAACACAATTGATTATGCGGTTAAAAGGCTATTTTTGGCAGACACAGTCTTCATCAAAGCCCTCGGAAGGAGCTCTTCTCACATACACGAGAAGGTAACACTAAAATTAGGCGTTCTCTCAGATAGCCAAAAACTATCATTCGATTGGCCTTTTCAAGTCACCCTTGATTTTCGAAGAGAATGGAAAATGTCTTATATATATATAATACTTGTAAATGATTTGTTCCTTGGGAATCTGATATGTAGTAGGAATATGAAGATCCAGGTGATTACACTAATCATTTATTGGCAGGACGTTTCGGACCTTCACTAGGACCATCTCCAGCGACTGTGTCGACTAATGAAAAGGGGAAGGAATATAAACGATAAATATTAAAAGAATGCATTAAATAATGGCTAAAAAAGCGGATGAAGACAATTTAAAATAGAAAAATTGAAGATTATTGAGATAAAAGTAAAAAACACAAATAAAAATATATAGAATTAATTAATACTATCCACTGTAATTTTAAAAAAATAATAGAAAGAAGTGAAGTTATAAAATAAACGGACTTGAATATCAAATATTAAAGGTAACTGGAGTAAACATTAAAATAACCTATTATATTAAATTATAAACAAAAAACTACAAAAACCTTCCAAAACAAATTAGAATGACTTAACTGTTATCGTTAATATTCCTTCCCCTTCTCATTAATCGACACAGTCGCTGAAGATGGTCCTAGTTAAGGTCCGAAATTTCGGCCAATAAATGATTAGTGTAATCACCCGGGTCTTCATATGCCTACTATATATATATATATATATATATATATATATATATATATATATATATATATATATATATATATATATATATTTTTGTTATAAATCCGAAAAGTTGTTGGGATATAAAAAACATGATTCGGAGAAATTTGTGGAACTTTAATGGTAGCATTCAAAACACAAAACTGAAACAAAAAAAAAACTTAAATTCAAAGGGAATTGAAAGTAAAGAACTATAATGAAATAATTCCTAGGACACAAATAAAATTTTCCAATGATTCATTCTAGTAGTAACTATTTTCGCAAAAAAGAGTGGTGACTTTGTAAAAACCAAAGGCAAACCTGTCAGCAGATACAGAGAAAAGGCTGATTTAATCAGAAGAATTTATTTTTTTGTCAAAAAGGTTAGATTGTGTGGTTGAAGAATATAAATTTCTGGATAACCGAGAATTGTAGCAGAATTTTGTCAAGCTGAGAATTGGGAAATAGAGTGGCCTGGTTTTACTTCTTCTACCCCATGAGTTTTCAAGGTGGGAGGCGCCAAAGACTCGTTCAAACACTAATGTTTACGTATTGCATTACTGCAGGCTTAATGGAGCGTGGATAGAATAAACTAATTAGTTATGCTACCTCTGTAAGTGTTGAACTAGTGTTCATTACTTATTTTCACTGTTTTTTAACAGTAATTCGCTCTCTATAATGGTTATTTATCATGGTCTGGACTTACAGAATGTGGAATCCGAATCACTCCAGCCGAGATGTCACCTACTCAACGACTTGTAAGAGAATAAAGGAGAAATTTTTCCAGGATTTCTTTTGTTTTAATAATAGTTTATAATAAAAATGGGAAGGGCATTTGTTCTTTGAAAACAATTAGTTAACAAGAATAGATTGTTATGGTGAACAATTGATCATTCCACATTTTGAGAGATGGTTGTTTTCTAGTTGTTTTAGTGACCACTTTTTAACCTAACAGTAATATATTCGTTATACCGTTGGTTCCTTTGTTTACCCATCCGAGGTGGTCAATTACAGTCCCTTACAACCTTGCGGTTTTTCTTTTACTTATTTGGCATTTAAAAAAAAAATATTGTTCTTAAGACACTTTAAAACACCTTTAGTGGATGCCATTAATATTACACCAGTCCATGTTAGGCGACCACATAAATGCTGGAATCGGCGTTTCGTTCATCTCATCAAATTAGTCCTCACTTATATGCAACTACAGAACCACACACGTGTGTGGGTATGTACGGTACTACATATGTTTTTGAGGCAAAACAATACAGATAATTAGGTACGATTTTAATATGCAAAACATGCATGATTTTCATTTTGTTCGAGGCACTGAGTGAAAATTGAGCAATTCCACTAAACAGACCAGAGTTTGCCGGGGATGAATTTCCGCGAAGTTTTGAATTATAATAACTTGTTTACGTCCCGCACCTCGGAGTTTCCTCGTTTTGGACTCGCGTTAAAGAAAATCTCTGCTTATCTGATTCAAAGATAAGCGGTTGCGAGGTAGAGAACGGGTAATTTCTTCCATTCAGATGGCTGGTCATGCTTTAAGGCTTTCACAAATTGTTTCATTAAACCTAATTTTATGTGAAGTGGTGGCAAAATTATGTTTTTCTAAGGCAACAATGGTTTACCTAAAACATTATGACAACCTACTTTTGTGTCTTCTCTTAAAGGCCATTCTGAGCGTATGTAATGTTCTCCCCGAACTCTACTGTCCCACTGGCACAAAAAACACATGAATTTTATGTAGCCTGACCGCAAGCCATTTAAAATGGCTACTACCTTAAGGTCAGCACAAATCAACAATTTACGTTCACTGTATTTAATGCTTTTCAAAATAAAATTTAAATTATGATGTTTCTTTCAAAACAATAGAATGAGCTACTGGTATCGATGGTAGTTTATTTCCATTATGCCAAAGCACGGCTTTACTACTAAATAAAGAAGCGTCAATGAAAAGTCTCCATTGACTGGATTCATAATGTTTATCTAATTCTTCAAAGAGACGTGGAATATTATTACAGTAGCATAAATTGTTTTTAAATAAAAATTTGTTTTATAAATGGTTTGATCGAATGCGAAACTTAGTAATTCAACCATCTTCTGCTACTAAGTTTCTTTCTTTCAGTATGCCCAGTTTTGTTAAGTTTAGATATTTTACAAGATCATCTAGATCAAGTTATGAGAAAGGCTTTGGAGTAGTATCAAACAGTTTCAGGAACATAAATTTTAGTTTTTGGTTCACATGATTCCATATCTGATTCATCAGAGTTCGACAAAACAATATATGCAGGTGGCTCAGGTACTGGAATGTCTTTTAAGTGAGGTATAGGCCGAATTCGCAGATCTAAGGTTGGGATATACCACAGCTGAAAGGGCACTTCGTTGTTTTACCTAAAAGAATGGAAATTATATGCATAAAATTTAAAGTTATGTACATATGTGTGATTACAATAAAGTGGTTCTAAACTTAATTAATTTTATAATTTAAAAAAATAATATTACAGTATACTACTTCAAAATATAGGTACAGTGGACAATAAAAAATCACTTACTTTCTATGTCTACCAAACAGAAATAGCAGTCAGTGGCATGATCTTGGAGCTCTCGCCATACCATTGGAACACCAAATTGAAGGCTTTTTATTTTTCCTTTAGACCATTTGGATAAAGAATTAAAGCATGTCGTGCAACAGATATGTGGTGCCCATGGTTTATCTTGGTCGCCAATTTTACATCCAAAATATAAATTATATAGTTTTTCACTGGAGAAGAAATTTTCTTTTTTATTTTTTAAATCTTACTGAACCACATATGTAGCAGAATTTATCTGGGCTATTTTTACACTGTCCTCTTGCCATTTTAATTAGAAAATTGTTGCTTTTATTTAAAATTTCATTTATTTGAAATAACCTGAAAATAAGAAATAAAAGAATGAAATTAGTTAAAATCTTCAAAATTTTACAAAAAATAGTAATTGCCAACTTACCAAAAACTGGAGTCATTTCGTTAAAAATGACTTCAATTTTTTAAATCTATACAAAAAACTACATTAAAAAATGTTATTCTAATCTTTGTAGTCGACAAAAAGTTAAATTTTGTTAGTGTAATTGTTATTTACTGGAATTTTCTGATTAACTTTAAGTTTTCTTTATTATTGAAGCGATTTTCGTTTTTTCCACCTTATTTTAACTTTGTATGAAAGTAAATTAAACAGATATACGTAATAATTATGTTAATTGATCTCTACAACCCACTATACCTGTAGCATTACCAGTATTTGTAGTTACTCTGTAGCTACAGAATATTCAGTTAGGAATGGAGTACATTTTATCCTTCCGTGATGTTCATTAGCATGAAATCAGGACTCCAAGTTACAAAATTAGCTATACATGAGTTAGTTGAGGAGAGCTGCGTGCTATATTGATCCTTAGCCATTAAAGTCCACATAAATTTTATCTACTTGGGCCGTTCATTTCTACACATTTTCACTTCTAACTTCATTCCTTTTAAACAACTTCGTAAAACCTTTTTGACAATATTTTCGTCAGTTTCCACTTTTATTTTGTTAATAAATCTAAGACTACTTACTGATAACAAGAGCCATTAAACCATTCAGAATTATTTTTAGTTAATCCCTAGTAAAATATAAATAAAAACAGGATCCAGCAACCACCGTTTCCACCATAACCTCCACCTGAAGCCGAACAACAGAGAATAACAGCAAGTATAAAGCAGCGGCATCGAGCTTAGTTTTTTCACGCCTTGAAAGCAGCGAAAACTCTTAAATCCTTCAATGGTCTGAACACTTCTAATGATATGCGAGTCACAATTTCTGCCTCCATAACAATTTACTAGAGAGGAATTCGATAATTAGGGAGGATAGATAGAACAGAAGTAACCAATGGCTATAAAACCTTAATTCTTAAACATAGGTTAGTTGAAAGGCAATATTTTGAGTAAGCTTATGGTAAGCATTTTTCAATAATAATTTGAATACGAAAGCCTAACTATTCTCTCTAATATCATTTTATTTTTAAGATATGACAAAGAGAATTTTATTCCTTGAATTGGAATATTATTCGAAACTGAATAGAATGCGCAACCGTCATGATATTTTCCAGATCCAAACATTTAGGAATATTTTATTAATAAGAAACAGATAAAATCCTTGAAGGTAGTAATTTAAGACAGAGGGACTTGGAAGCCGCAGGAGGACAAGAAAATAGAAAGACAAGGCCTTAAAAATAGCTAAATTAGTGTTGAACTATTGGCAGCTATTGAAGGATAATGAGATTGCTGGGAGATAAATTCGGATCAAAAGGAGCTTGATAATTAATCAGTTGTTATCAGTTGAGGGTAACTTTTGATCGTTCGTTTTCATGAGAAGAGAACATTATTCGCAGCAAATCCGCTCAAGAAGGCAAAATCATATTTGTCGTATGTGAATTGGGAAGAAATATGAAACCGCTTCTTTGTCTCCTTACATTTCATTTATAATTTTGCATTATCAATTATGCAAATATTCGGAATGGTTGCACTAAATTTATGATAAGAAAGATGTGAAACTTAAACAGTCAATTATCCACATAAAGATGACTTCGGGGAAAAGTTTGGCATGTTATTTCATGATGTTATTGGATTTTAGATAAATGCTCGCCTGGATGTGGGTTTTAAATGTGCATTTATGGAACGCGTTGAACATAAAACATGATTTCAAATAGCTCATGTTTCAGCGAATAGCAGCACTGATAATATTTACTAGTTAAGGTTTTCGTTACATCCCGTCTCGTCTCTTACTAAATGATTGATTCTTCATTTGAGCTTTTGGAAAATCACTTATTTACTGATTTTTCTCCTTTAAACTCTGCGTCATTCAAACTTTCCTTATTTCTATACAATTTTATTATGTACTTATATAATTTTATTTTCTAATTTTTAGCTCTTTAGCGATGTATACAAAATTGAAACTTTGAGTTTCTTTGAAATAATTTGGTGTTCTTCATTAATAAATCGTCCATTCCACGTCTAGAGACGTCGATGGGTCGGTGTGCTTATTAAATCGTGGGCTAAGGAAGTTCCCCACTTGGACGACGCGGTTGGGGGAGGTTCATTTCCAGATTCATGTCTCAATTTTGCCCTTCTTATTTTCCCCTCTACCTGCAAACGACACCTATTTGATGGAGTATCGGGCAAATCTAGGAATAGTTTATAGGTTTCTATTTCTTCTCAACATTTCATTCAATATTCTAAGCTGTAATTTGAATAATCTTTCCCGATTATTAATATTTTTAATTTCTATTAACATGTTTGTAAGTCGACGCTGTAAGTGTTCGATTAACCAGGAAACCTCACAAAGGAAACAAGACAACCTCAATGCAGAAAGTACTAAAGGAAAACAAAAAACAATAAAAAGTAAGCTAAATATGTGCACTCAAATTGGAAAAGATGGAAAAACTAAAAATAATATAGAAAAACAGTTTCCGATAAATGGATATTATCACGATCGGAAGAGACGAAGTAAATACAGAAACAGATCAAATAAAGACGATAAATTAATACGTTTTAACCTAAAACCCCACAGGGCGAGAATTCGGGGGAGTAGTAATATAAAAGGAATATGAAGAGATGGAGTAAGCATACCTCGCTGGTGTAATGTAAATGCAAATAATACCGATAACAATAGGATAACACCCCCCGTCCCCGAACTATATGGCATTAATCACATAATAGAAGTATTTAACACATGGAATCCCACTCTGGTATTGAGCGACCCGAACGCTCGTCGAGGGTGGCCGGATCTAACGACTAAAATGGGATTGGTCATAACCTAAAAATATTCGAGATAGAAAATATAATAAAAAGTGGCATCAACTTTCCTCACATACATAACAGAAAACACAGCCATATAATATACATATGGAACCAGTAGTAGTGACCATATTAGAATAATGGTGGTTCAACTAGAATCCGATACAGGTATTCCTCAGCGGAAGAGTTAGGCGAGAGCCAACTGGGAAAAGAACACGTTGGAGAATACTCCCCTACTCCATTAGAGAGGGTCACCAAAGAAGACATAAATAATGAACGAGATAAAATAACTACAAAATTGATAGATGTAGACAAGGAGAATGTTCCGTAACTTCAAAGTAAAACACTACTTCACCCCAAACGATGACAGAGAAAAGAATTAGTGATAAATATCAAAGAAATATATAAATGAACAAGGAATGAATCCACATCTATATTCTTAATTGCACAGATTAAAAGGAGAAAGGATAATTTTGATTAAGAAAAGCACGAGGAAAAGTAGGATAAATTGATGGAAACGTGGATAAAGAAGAATGTCCACGCAATGCATGACAAACACCTAAGATAAATAAAGGAAGGCTAAAAAGAGACACCTAAATCTTAAGAAAAAGATAAAACCTTTTCTATCATCCATACATTACAATCAGAGCAAGTGGAAATTACTTCATGCTAATACAAGATGTTTTAAAACACAAAATATTTTTAAAAAATGCTATAAATAAATAAATAAACACAAATTTTTTGTAATTAAAAGAAAATGCTACTTCTAATAAATATTATTATTATTATTATTATTATTGTTATTATTATTATTATATTCCAATGGCCTACTATCTCTTGTAAGATAATTGAAAGATAGATAATTATGGCCATTGCATTCTTTCTCTTCTGCCAGGTCACTGAACTAAGGGGATGGTAGGGGAATCCAACTAAAATATGTAAAGGATTTTGTAAAAAGCGACTAAATTGAAGAAGTAAAGAATTGATCAGAAGAAAATACCTAATGATTCCAAGACCTTCGAATGTTATGATGTTCATCGTCATTCTACTTCACTTCTTCTACCCAGTCTACATACCTCCATTTTATAAGCTCATCATGAAGCTTGTATGACTTGAGATGTAGATCTACCTCTATATATAAAAAATTCAAAATATCCATTAAAGGATTTTGACCCTCCCCCCCTCGCCCCGCGACCTACAGGGTAAAAGAAGAACCACAACTATATGTACATTCTTTGGTACTAAATTAGTCTCCATCTCCCAATTTTATCCGACAACAGATTTAATGAAAATATTTACCAGACTGGGATGGCAGTTCCTGGTTTGGTGACTATGTGGCCTTTTATGGCCACCTGTTCAGCGGAGCTCTAAAATTATCACTCTGGCCATTCTTCATTGATCCTAAAGACTCCCCAGAAAGAAGTCGGTGCGAAGCCCGAAGACAAATGCGCCGGTCACTCTTCAGCCATTCAGTATTCATCGGCAATCAGAAGATGCCTTTATTCAAACCAGGAGAAGCGATGAATAGAGATAAATATTAATAATTTTGATTAAATAAAATAAATGAGAAAAAGGTGGAGAATTGTGATTCAAATGTACAAACTGATAACACTGTACAACAATGAAAAAAACGGAAATAAGAATGACTTTTCTAAGAGTATTCTTTACGTAAATCACAGATATAACATCCATCTATTCCTGCAACCCTCCAGTTTCTTGTAAATTACCATCTTACTTACGTTAAATACACTGATGATTCGGTAGGGATTGAATGCAAACAGGATTGCGCCGAACCTGACAACTCTAAAAGATATAAACGGTTTTTTATATAATTTTAACGGAGTGTTTCTAAGGTATTTGTGAACCTAACTCGGAAATTTATGAAAGTAAACTCAATACTCTTCTCGTTATATGGGTCCAAATCCGTAGTAACTCTTACGTAACGGTTGGTAATTGTGTAACTTAGTCTAAATGCTTCCTATTTTTAATATTTATTTAATATTTGGCGCTGTTACTATTTTTATTCTCTTCTTTCATTACAGCTCTCTACTTACAACCTTCTTGCAGAGATCTCTTTATTGGTTTTCCTTCTAAGTTTCATGTAAGCAAGAAACTCCCATCCTCTCTCTCTCTCTATCATTCCGGCCAAATATATTCAATGAATTTAACATCATTCTCTTTTCAACTCAAATCTCATTTCACTCGTATGGATTTGGGGTCAAAATTTTCCCTTTCTGCGCATCAGTTCCTTCTTTTTATTTACTGTATTTGTTTGTCTGTCGACTCTTGAGTCTTTAAGCTTCCTCATTGTTCGTTTTGTCAATGTGTTTCTTAGGACCTTTTTAGCAATTCTTCTCTTTGATGGGAAAGTTGGTTTATGACCCATTTTAATAGAACTTCATGAAGATGTTGCAGCGTTCTTTAGAGGAGGGGATCTTGTTGTTTGTTAGAAGGGCGGCGTGGGGTTGGGGAAGATAGAGTGATTGTATTTGATGGCTTTCCACAGTTTTGTTGTGTTGATTACGCCTTCGTTGCATTTTTCTAATGGTGCGTTTGTTTTGATTGATGAGGTGTGTGAGAAATGAAATTAAATCAACCACCTCTGAGTGCTACATCGCTTACCCCTACATAGCACACCTTTTCTTACCCACCATAGTTAAGAATCCCTGATCTAGTTGTGTGTGAAAGCTTTACCAAAACTTTATCTTCACGAAAGGTTCCGCACCAAACTTATGCAGCACTTCTATTTTCTGCATTAGTTTCAACGTCCATTCCCAGGATTTATATTATTGATTCTTTCATACACAGACACACTCTATCTCTCTCTCTCTCTCTCTCTCTTTCTCTCTCTCTCTCTCTCTCTCTCTTCCCTATTCGGTTAATTCATGCTCAGTTTACACTCGTATTCTTACGCCATAATACAAAGGTCAACCTTTATATTACCGATTCTCGCCTTTAGTAGTGGGCAGCTACAATATTTATTTCACGTTATTGGCAACATTTTTCTTTCCTGTTGCTCAATTTTTACATTTGAGTCTTTATCCCTAACCAAGTTGGATTTAAAGTTGATCATGATCTTCCAGCTTTAATTTACTCTGCTTACCCATTAATTTTGTTTTAGGTTTTCTGTTCCTCTATTCTAGTCTACTTCTGTTCGCTCCTATCAATTTTATTCCTTTGTCCTATTACTCTATCTTCTTTATTTTTTCAGAGTACATCTGTCAAGCAGTGAACCTCTTCTGATTTATGTATCCTTCGGGATTGCTTTGGATGACATCTTCTTTGGTCTTAATGAATCTGTCGCGATGATCGATTGAATTGGCACGAGGCAGCGGTCAGCTCTCTTCACCTCTACGAAGCTTCCTTTCAATTTCCCCATAGAATGATAAAAAGGGAAGAAAGTTCAAGGGGATCTGACGAATCAATTTAGGTTAAATACACCAAATTTGATTCAATGAATCATTAAAATGCAGTGATTAATTATACATATATTTATTAGCATTTTATACGACTATATTAAAAAAATAGGAGATAACATAAACCAAAGAAAGGAAAATTAAAGAGTATCTGAATAGAGAGGAAGAAACACAATTCAAAGGTGAAATAGAACAAATGAAACCAAAATTAATAAAATAAGAGAAACTTGTTCTTTAACAAGACCGAACGAATACAAAATAAAAGGGGATAATATCTTAATCAAGGTTAAAATGCTGGGATAATGAGTAATAATAATGAAGATAAGGAAGCGGCATTGCCAATATTAAATGGTCTCCGATGTTCAAGAGGTGATTTCCAGAAAAGAAGAAAAAAACAATAATAATCCTTCCAAATCATAGAGTATTTCAATGTTTGGTATGGCTCTCCTTATCATCTTGATTAATTATTTGATTCTTCTATTATTTGGGGCCTTACAACTACGTGAATTTAGTTGGATAAAATTACGACTACTTTTTCGCTTTGGCGTCATTGCCACCTCTAGCGATCTGGAATTAATATTAGCAATAAAATACTGTTAAAGACTTAAATTTCCTTTTCTCTGAGAAGGATATAAAGGTCCTTAAAAAGGATATTAACTAACCGATGTCCTAAGCCTCTCATCTCTCGAGAAGTTCACCGGATTTTCAGCTTGTAACCGAGCAAAAAAACTTCTCCTCAAGCGCATTTGGCAGCGGCTGTGAGTGTCGAATATCCAATCCCTCTTATCCCTTTGTCATTTCATTTTTCTTCAAGCTTCCTTTCCCCTTAAGGCAGAAACAAATGAATATAAATTGCTATCTCCTCAAAATGGACACGGAATTCATACAAGGCACAAACGCATCCACTACGAGAGTCTGATCTCTTGTGATTGCAATGGCTAAGTGGCTGCAATTTGTGTTGAAGGCTTCCCTTATCCTTTCAATATTAATTTTCAAAGACGCCCTTGAGTTTGTGAGGATATGGAAAACAAGACTCCTTTTTACCACCACTTCTTCATCATCAAAAAGAAATTTCTTCTCTTCTCGTCGCAAGAAAAGCCATTGCTGAGTAGGCTAAAATTCGTCCTGGGGATCAAATATCTTAATAATAAAGACTTGAAAACCATAACGAGGATAAGAACTCCAAATACTCAGCAATAATTGAGGTTTTGTCCTGGATTTTTAGTATCTTGTATTAATTCTCTCTCTCTCTCTATATATATATAAATTTATATATATATATATATATATATATATATATATATATATATATATATATATATATATAATGTACGTGTATGCTTATGCATACATATGTATAGGTATAATACATACGAGTATATATTATACTCGAACAGAGACCCAAAACAATAGAGAAGAGATTTTCTGCCCTTGTCAACTAGAGCGGTCATTTAGCGAAAACCGAACCATCCCCCGGGACTCCTTTTTATTTTAATTAATTTGCTTTGAAAATAGTCCTTGGGCAAGTGCCGCCAACCTACACCACTTAGTACCCCACAATTGAATCAGCAGTTCCTGCTCTCCCGAATAAGACCCTTCTCTGCTGCTCGAGTTGCCCCGCCTCAGAAACCGAGCGAACAAATCCGATCTTAAAATCTTGGGGCATAACTGACCGAGTGGATTAAGATCTGGATAAAGCCAAGCTTCGTCTGGTACTCGTCATTTGGATGGAAAGGTATCCACGTTCCACATCTCTCTAACTATTCTCACTATTTTAGGTGACTCACAGGAATGTTTCAACGGTTAAAAAACAAATAAAATATGCAGAATATTTTTATGTGACGCTATAAAAGCAAGTAACACTCATGTTAGATTGACATAAATGCGTTGATCTACAGCATGTCTAATACCTGCGACATCTATCATTGTGATCTATTAAGTGAACAAATCTCTGAAGAAGCCCAGGTTCTAACTGGATCAACTAGCCATTTGTGAACCATTTTGCCTCTCTATTCAGAGATCATTATCGGTCTTCAACAGCTTATTCAGACGCTCGGAAACATTGCGGGAGTAGCGGGTGTTTGTTCTCTTGGAGCTGAGGAGTGGCATGAAGCTACCTATTATGACCGAGCGATTCAATGTGAATCCTACGCTTGGATTTCGTTTGCTTCGATTGATTTTGTTGAATTGATGGGATTTTTATTTTTATATAAAAGGCGAATCCTGTATAAATAGGTTCTTAAATAGGAAAGGAAAACCAGCATATTTTCTAGCTCAATTTCTCATAAATTTCTCTTTAAAATTATACAAGATATTTAATTCATTTCCTGGACATTTAAAAAAAGCTGAGATGTCCTCAGATTGTGCTTAAGAACGCGATGCAGCTCCTGGATTCATCGCATTTACACATTTCAAAGGAGTTTAAAAGTTGATTGCGTATTAATGCGAAAAATAATCTGCTAACACTAAAAAATATCTGGTTTAGCAGGAATGTAAAATATAAAATTATCATAATTTACCCTCTAATGAATCAATTTTCCCTCATCTTCCAACCAGCAATTATTCAACCATACTGTTGTTTTACAACTCGATTCTTCTTCACTGGTTTCCTTAAAATCCCACTCCTGATAGTGCTCAGAAGCGAGTGGTTGAGTAAATATATTTTGGTAACGAGGAAATTATTCATAAACTGGCGTCATTATTTTAAGCAATTTCTTAGAAAATATGAAATAATGTTTACTCAGATATTGATGAAGCATTCCGTATGGATGGATATTAAGACAGAAATAGGCGTCACTGCCGAGCTATATGGGCATAACGACACAAAGAATTGATGAGGAGACATTGTGTCGGTCTCTGGACATTGGACATATAAAGTAAGGAATATAGTAGTAAAGGATTTTAGTAGGAGAAATAGTGGGGGAAATTGGGGGAAACTAATAGGAGAGCGAAAATGAAAAGTAGAATGAAAGACAGGTCCCTGGGAATAGGGTATCTCTGACTATCTTTGCGTTTTGGTATATACATATATAGTTTTTTTTTATATATATTTATATATATATATATATATATATATATATATATATATATATATATATATATATATATATATATATACATATATATTTATATATATATATATATATATAAATATATATATATATATATATATATATATATATATATATATATATATATATATATATATGAAAGGCATTCAAGGCTTTATAACAGAGGGTTTTTTGGTCCCTACTGCTTGGTGGAAAGAATTTGTGTTTAACTGTGGTTTTTACGCCCGGATTTTGCGTTGTTATTTTGGGGTATTATTATTTGAGTTGTATATTTTTATTTTTATTTTTGGCGAGTGTCCTCGATTGTTTCTAATGCTGATCTGAGTTCATGAGCATAATGTCTCTTGTTTTATAAAAGGTGAGCGCGAGGTCGACACAAACTCGAGGGAGAGATACGTAATGGAAAAACAGTTATTGATGTTAGAGATCAAGGCACAATAAATACTGGTTGAAGAGTAGATGAATTAACCAAAGAGAGCTCAGATGTTCGCTAGCTGGGACACCTGAGTGCGACAAGAAAGATTTCATGAGCGTGCACAACTTTTGTGTACATTGATCACTACATAAATATTCGCCCTATTTTCATTTTCCTTAACTTAACAGATTTAGAAACCTATTTTTCACTTTTGCTTTTTACTTTCCTAAGAAAGTAAGTTTTTTTTATCTAATAGTCCTATCATTTAATACATATTAAATTGCGGTCTAACATTATTTGAAAATATTTTGCTTTGTTCGACATTAGTTTATTGTTACAACATTTCATATTATTTCAGTGTTCAATATGTTTGCCGAAATTCAAGATTTCATAGTGGCAACAGGGCGCTTATTTGTGAGTTTCCTCGTTGGGTCTGCTCCACCTTGGAATTTGGGCACTACTACACTGCTTCATTTGGGCCTGAAAACGATGTTATCTCGGAGATAATAATAACTATGAGTGTTTTGACGTTAGTGACAAAAAACCCTTGTTATTACCCTCTGATGGTAAGCAAGTATAGATGAGGGGTAGTTATATATAGGAGGCCCTCATATAAATGAGAAAGAACTATATAGCTCTATCAGAATTAGATGCCTCGATGAGTACAATAGTCATTCTTGTGAAGGAATAAAGAGAAAATCAGTGATTAATACCACACATCCTACAATTTAACTCAATTAAATTACTTGATTGATTATGGATTGCCAAGTTGAGACCAGGTCATAAGATAGAGTAAAGGCATGTTATAGATTGTGTTAGAAGGCCAGAACTGATGCGTAAATCTTCCTAAAACATCGAGCAAGAAAGAAAATCCCTTTCGATTAACAAAACCTGAAGTCGAACCACAGAAAACAACTGCTAGTAAAAAGCAGCGGCATGGAAGCTTAGTTATTTCATGCCTTGAAAGGAGCGAAAACTCTTAAATTCGTTAATGTTCTGAACACTTCTAATGATATGTGAGTCATACTTGCTGCTTCCATAGCAATTCACTGCATAGGAATTGGATAATTTGGGGAAAATAGATCGAACAGAAGTAATCAATGCCAATAAAATCTTATTTCTTAAAGATAGCGTTGTTGAAAGGCAATAATTTGGATGAGCTTACGGTAAGCAGTTTTCTAATTTGAATATGAAAGCGAAACAATTCCCAGTAGTTATAAGTTTATTATTCAGATCTGGGAAAGAAAAATATTTGAATTTTATTCTTTGAATTTAAATGTCATGTTGAAGCTGAATATAATTTGCAACCGTCATAATATTGTCTAGATACATAGATTTAGGAATATTTTATTTCTCTATAAGTAACAGATAAAATCATTGATAGAAATATTATCAAATATTAGGGCAGGTTCTGAGAATGTATAGAAGAGAATAAACTTTTGGATGGCGTGAAAATTATTTATTTTGGAAGTAAGTCGTGTGATCGGGTGAAAGATGGCCGGAGTGAGTGCGTTGATAGAAGTGGAGGGGGAGGGGGTAAGGAAAGAGTGTCTGATCTCTACATGGGCGCATAGAGGAGTGGGTTCTATATGTGTGGTCGTGATCCAGTGGTAAATGCAGAGTGTGAAAGGGAATTGTAATTGTTGATCGAATAAGTATGTGGATGAGAATAGTAAGGTAGTGTGTTATTAAAGTCTAGGGTGTTCTCTTGGAACAAATGCAAAGTTGTAAGTGTCAGGATGGATGGTTTAGATGAGTGGTAGAGGTGAAGCAGATTGCAACCACAAAGTTTCGAATGGTAAAATGGTATTTGTGGTGATATGGGTGGTAGTGAATATTAAGGCTAATGTGTTGTGTGTGAAATGTACCAGCAAGCAAATAGGGGCGATAATGTTGGTATATTGGAGTGAAACAAATGTATGAAAGTAAAGAAGAAGGTCTAGAATGTGAAAGTGGAAATTTTGACTGTGTTGCCGCCTGCTGTGTGAATGAAGTATAGAAGGTGAGGACGGAGGGTGTAAGAGGTAGAAAACGGATGACATAGAATTTTCTAAGGTGTAATGTGCATGTAAGAGGAATGGAAAGGTAGGAAGACCCGGGTAAAATGGTGGTTATCTGTGTGTTTGAGAGAGAAAGAGGTGTGACCAGGAAGAGAGAATGAGAAAATGTATCCTATGGGTGCATAGAGGGTAGTTTGTGAGATGAAGCCTGACTGTACGAAAAAATACACCACCACGCAGCACTAAACTACGCAGCACCACGTCACTATGAAAGGCTAATTCAAGGTGGAATAAGTGATGTGTGGTTTTGTGAGTAAGAGGGGTTGGAGTGGTAGGGGAGTGTCTTGTTGGCAGTAATGCGCACTTACTACACTTAGTGACAGAGGGATTGATAGTGATGAAAGAGTGAAAGAAGTCTTAAGTTTCTCAATATTTTTCGGATTCTTTTGATTATAAAAACTCCATCATAAATTAGCATCCACCCATGCAGTTTTCACATCAAATATAAGTTAATGTTGATCCCTCTCTTTCTGTTTTCTCATTACACCTCATTTATCATAGTCCGAAAAGCTGAAATTACCTAAAATAAATAATAATAAGCAATAAATAATTCAGCTTCAAACGCCCTGTACATTTCATTTAAACATATTGGCAACAAATCAATGACTGACGGAAAACTGCAAATTAAGGAAGATAAATAATTATTGACGAGTCAATCAAAATCTCTTTTCTACCAAAGTGAAAAACAAATCAACTCCTTCAGCGTGAGTTGACCAAAAGTGAGAAAGAAAAACCAAGGTCCTTAAATTGTAGATTTGCGACTCGTCCTCGGTGTGAATCAAGATGCTAAACCGAGTTTAAAAGCTTCTTACACCAAAACAAAACAAGACGCTATAATGTCAACATTTGCCTTACACCAAGATTACAGCCTATTGCACCGTCTTACACATGTGTCCGTGTGAGCATGCATGAGCGCATGTACGTCAAATGAGGATAGCTTGGATGGTATCCTCCCGTAGTGCTCCCCTCCCCCCGCCCCAGTCGCCAGATGGGCTCTAAAAGAAAAAAACGCCTTTCTCTCTCTCTCTCTGGCCTATTCTTTCTACTATCGAAGACGGAAGACGGACCGAGTAGTTTATAGGTATATGAGTGGGAAGAATGTGTTTACGCGCTTGGGGCGTCTTGGGCATCTGGATGACTACCACCGCTCTCCACTTCCTTGGCGATCAGTTCAAGAATGACCCGGAAGTTTATGGTTATATGAGTGGTAGATGGTGTTACGCGTTCTTTCGGGCTTCGGACGCCTTCCTCGACTCCTCCCCCTAATCATCCCCCAACTCGCCCTTTCCCGCTTCTTTGAAAACCCTCATGCAGGAGAGACAAACAGTCACTCTCTCTAGATCAGAAGCTGGAAGAAGAAACAACTCTCTGAAACTCCTCTCAAAACTCAAACTCTTGGACTCCGGGGCGGACCGTTTCGAACCTTAAAGAAAAAGGAAGAGTCAACACTCAAAACTCTCCTTAAACTCTTGGACTCGGTCGGACAGAAAGCTTCAGAAGAGTCCGGCGCCGTGATCGCCTCCCCCTCGCAAGGAGGTCCTCGCCCGGGTTCTCCGACCAAAGTAAGGTTTTATACCCTCTTTCTCGCATTGGTTCTGCGTGCCCTTGAATTCCCTTCAAACTCTCTCTCTCTTTTGACGCCCTCTCTCCGTGCTTATTCTCTATTAAGCGCATTTGGTTTATGGAGGGACCTAAGGTTCGATGGCCCCCAAAACGTCCTGCAAAATTCATTTCCTTCAGAGAGAACATTAAGAAACGTGACGAAATTAGGTTAAACGCATCGTGGAGTTTCAATAGTTGTATGCGTTGTAGTGCCAGATGGCAAAAAATATAAAGTAAAAGGCCAAAGTCAGGAAGAAAGTCTATAGTGTCACAGTGTCAAGGCTTCGTCGAATAAAATCGGATCGAACACGTGAGAAGTTGCGGAGGAAACCGAGGAAAGACTTACAGATATGATGGATGTGTGGTTTAAACGAGAGTTGCTCGTCGAAAATAACACCAAGATTACTGACGGTATCATAGAAGGCGACATTGGTTTTCCCAAGGGTGAAGGAGGGGAAGCTAGCTTTAGATTTCTCCACCATCAAAGCGGTACCAACAAGAAGAACTTCAGTTTTATCATGGTTAAGTTTGAGAAAGTTGGCAGACAGCCATTCGTTTATGGAGGTGTAGGCTGAAAGCAGCTTAGTAATTGATTGAGAGAGGGACACATGGGATGGCGATCAAGGAAGCCAGTGTGGTCGATGGTGTCGAAAGCCGAGGAGAGATCTAGGAGGACTAAAATAGACGTACAACCCCTATCAGCTGCTCTACGTAAAACCGTCTGAAACACTATTAAGAGCGGTTTCAACAGAGTGCTTCGCTTTGAACCCAGGCTGGTACATTTCATCGATATTGCAGTTAGAAATATGGTCATTAAGGCGAGAGAAAACCATTCTCTCGAGGACCTTAGAGATGAATGGAAGCTATGAGATAGGGCGATAGTAGATGGTTCAGAGGAATTAAGTTGTGTTTTTTTAAGGATAGAACGAATTAAGCAATATTTGAAGGAAGAAGAAACCACACCTGTGGCAAGTGAAGTGTTAATGAGATGAAGAATCAGTGGGAGGACAGCAGGAAAATTTGATTTGAGGAGTTTGGGTGGAAAGGCGTCATTAGGGGATTCAAATTTGTTAGAGCGTGAGATCAGGGCAGTTACTTTCTTAGAGGACGTTAAAGGACAATGGAGTATGGTCATGGAGAATAGCATGGGCTTGTTCAAACGACTGAGGTAGTACGGCGCGATTGTTAATAACTTTATCAGAGAAAAATTTAGAAAGAGTAGAGGGGTTGATGGAGAATAGGTGGGAGAAATGTGGCTAGGCGAGGAAAGACGAGAGAGGAGACCCAAAGATAGTCCGAGGGTCTGCCTTTCTCTCAAAGGTTTGCGTGACTGAGCCTCGCGCGCTGATTTTTATTTGGAAGAATAAGTCGAAGTAGCAAGGCGATAGGCAAGTGAGAGAGAGGTCGTGCCCTGGACATTTGAGCGTGATTTACGAAGGGCTCGTTCATGAGCACCTAAGTACCTCCTTGAACGAAGGAGTCCATGGTGAACCAAGGGGCACGGGTGATGGTGGTTTAAAGAAGAAATGATAAATGGGGCGTACGTGTCAAAGCAGGTGAGTAATGATTGGTGCAGAGAGTTTAAGGTTCGGTCAGGTAAAGCAGTAGTATCAATAGGAGGTAGGGCAGAAACAAAGTCATTAAAGAGAGAAGTAGTATAAATTGACGATAGTCGCCGGAAAGGAGTAGGATTTCGCGACGAGCGAGGTGGTAGGGATTTTAGAATTTATAATTGACCAAGAAGTGGTCGGAAATCGTACTTGAAAGGTCAGTTACTGTTTTTTAGAGATATGGAGGTTCGAGATGACTAAGTCCATGGTATTACCGTGTAAGTGTGTTAGGGATGACACATGTTGCCTAAAAGAGAAGAGGTTGATGATGTCAATGAATGCCCAAAAAGTCTTATTGTGGCTAGGAAGATTCAAGTCACTGAGAATAAGGAGAGAACCAGTAAAGGATAGGTCAGAGAGTAGTTTACTGAACTCCTCGAGAAATAAAGCTGGAGACGAGCTGGGAGGGCGGTAAAGGACCACAATAGTCAGAGCGGGTACAACACGTGTGACAGTAATGAGAGCCTCAAATTAGGCTAGAAGGGGGGAGGGGAGAAGATTCAGGGAGAAGGATTAGTTGGAAATCGTGCAATCCCCCCCTTCCCCTACGGTGGTTCCGTGAAACATGTAGGAAAGAATTACCCGGAGGGGTTGCAAGGGCAGTGCATGAACCAGAATCAGACTCAAACCACGTTTCTGTAAGGCCAACGAAGGAAACCCCAGTGCGAACAACGTGCGAACAACGTGCGAACACCGATGACTATAATGTACTAATTTCTACCCATGTATTGCGAGAAACTATTGTAAATTCATTCGAAATTATCAATGTGCCATGATAAACCTCCTTAAGTTCTTTCTACAAGTTGAAACTAAGTTATTCTTCTCACTCTATGTAAGTGAACATAAAAACATCTGTATTTTTTAGAACTTGGAAACAAGTTCTATTTCTTATCGACAAAAGATAACCCTGTCACAAGTTTCTCATAACTTGGTAAAGAATAGTATTCCTAATGTAATATTACTGAAAAAAAACCTTTCTGGTTTCTGTTTAGAACTTAAAAACGTATACGCCTTACTATTTTCTCCTTCATATTTAAAAAAAAATGTTGTACTTTTGACGTCGTGTGGCTTCTGCGAATAATTTGCCATCGATTTGTCCTCCTCAATTCACATGTGCAAAGTGTAAAATTTGAAAACACGTTGTACTCCTCACATCATATAAACAGAAAGAAACCTTCTATTGCTCTATTTCTATAACTATAGAGAGAATTGCTCTCTTCCCATCCTTCAGGCGGAGAGAAAACCTGGTTTCTTTCGAGATCATTAAAATAATTAGTACTCTTCACGTTTTTAATATTAAAATCTCGACCAATAAAATGAATTAAAGCCCGACCCGTTGAAAATTGTCCGCAACGATCCTCGTGCGGAACTAAACATCGAAATGACCCCAGCAATTTAAGATGCTCTCGTGCTTAGGCAATTGCGGGTTACCGAGAAGGCAAATGTTGGAAAGTCGGAACAAAAAGTTCCCATCCTGAGGAAAAATCATGTGAAAGTAATGGAAGCCAGAGTTAAGACGAAGAAATATTCTTTTCATGGCAGCAAAGATCACATGTGGGAGTAAATTTCTTTTCGCCGCTGAATTTCGGATAGAAATAGAAGATTAGAGGTTTGAATACCATTGAGGTCAGACAGATTGTAGAATCCTCCTTAAATCTCTTAATAAAAGATAATTAAATTGAGTAATGGTTCAAGTATGATCAATAATAATTTTCAAATCATCTTTAAAATTTATTTATGTGTATTTCTTTTGAGAAAATCTTTTATGGGCGCAGATTCCTTAAAATACCATTTTAAGCTCGTCTCTGATGAGCGACAGATTTGGGGCCACTTGGTGAATATCGGATTAATTTTGGCTTTTTAATCCAGGTTAATTTCCATTTAGACAAATGTTTTAATCCAAACCAATTAACATTCAAAGATCGTAGTCCACATTCCTAAAACTACTAATGATAATTGGTAGAATGAAAATAATAGTAAACAGAGAGATAAACTGTAAGAAGTAAGACTTGCGAATAATTTAGAAAGGTCAAATTGTTCATATCTGCTACAGTTTTAATTTATTTAGTTAATCCATAGAATGAGGGAGATAAAAGAATTTTGTGTTAAAAGAATGATCTAGTGCTAAAAAGATGTTTACACCTAATAGGCATTTGGCATTATATGAGTGCTTTGTTATTAAAGGAGACATGATAGAAACAACACCGGACCAGAATCAATTTATCTTCACATGTCTGACAATTCAATATCCATAGGAACCATCATTTTTTCCATTCGCTGTATTATTTTATGATATACTATCTTGTCATGCTCTTGATGTAGTAATTCCATCCTAACTGTGAATTCAACTAATTTCAGAGCTCGCACGAATGGGTTTAGAACTAATTGTTAAACATATACATTCAAAGTATGATTAACAGTATTCCATTAACTAGGTCCTTAAGCGAATTTAACCCTTAAGTTACTAATTTCGAGGGACGAATATCGCTTGAATTAGGTTGTCGACGTCTGGAGATGCCGATTTGAGTTATCGAATGTTTATTTTGCCGGTCAATGGTTGGCCAATAGTTGCTCGTCACTTGCTTTATCCTCCCCTTCAGTTATTGTGATTGGTTGTATAATCAAACCATAGATTATGGGTTAATGATTCCCCTCCACTTTTTTATTCTTTTAGTTACTACTGTAGTCCCTACAGTCGGCTTGCAACAAATTTAGACACTTAGAAAATGCTTGCGAATTTTGGGCGACAGGATTTTGTCTTAATAGAAACTTTTTTATACTTTTGGGGAAGGTTATCATTTAGAGGAGGGAGGGGCACCCTTCGGGTAAATGATAACCTTCCCGAGAATGATCAAAAAAGTTTCCATTAGGACGAAAGACCGGTCTCAAAAAATTCTCAGGCATTTTCTCAGTGTCTAAATTTGTTGCGAGCCGACTGTGTGGGTATTCCTTTTACTTTTCAGTTACACTTTCACCGCTATACAACCTTACATTCCCACATAAAAACTTCGAGAGTCTCCGTTTGGCAGCAAAAACTCGGGTCTATAATAATGAGTTGCAACTTGATGTTATAATGGTGATGTTCCGTGTAAAAAATAGGCTTGGTCGTCGTTTTCCTGCTTCCTGGGTGGTTTTACGTGTTTTCTCTTCTACTATTATCCCGGATTCCCAAAAGAGACTCGTAAGGAAGTTGTTTACATAATTTGGCCCCCAAATGAAGCCATTTAATCGGATGCCTTTATTGGATAACAACGAGTGGAGGATTTTGGTACCGGATTCTGTTTCAACGATGGTCCGGAGACTATATCGGTCAAAGGACTTTTTAATTAACTATCAAAACTCTATATTTTATTTCAAAGATATGATTAATGCTAATTAAAGTAAGTTGATGAATCAAGACAAAATATTTAATGGATTGGAGTTATTTTTTAGGAAGTAGATGAAAATAATTATCTGAGGAAATGTTTACAGGACCAAAGCCACAAAATATATAGATTAAAAGCCTGGTGCGAAAATCCATTCACCTAAAGCCTATTGATCTTCTCTTACTCTCTCCTTATCATGTATTTTTCCTAACTATGCTATTTTAAATGCAATTTTTATAACTTAAATATACAGTTTAGTTGTACTCTTTTCCTTTCTACCCTTTGAAGAATGAGATTAGTTTAAGCCTCAAAAATAGAAGGATAAACACCTCCTGAGGGGGTCATTTCCAAACCCATACCCCTCCACTCTAATAATTAAGCAAGCCTTGATTTGTCAGAATAAATTAGTCTGTGCAAGAATTTCAAAGACCTGTCTCTCATTTAATCAGGCTCCGCATTCCTCTTCTAAAATATTGGTCAGAAATAAAAGAGGCTTTATCCTGTTTGCCCGTCTATAAATCCAAGAGAGCAGGACATTTACTGCTTTGTTTAGGCTGATTCGGAATGTTTCTGCCGCTTCAGAAGCTTTTAACAGATGGGTTAATCAATGAATCCTCAGTTAAGCACTTTATTGATTCACTTCTCTATAGTTGAACACTTGTTTCTTATTTCACTATAGTTAGGCAGAGTTTGTTTGGGAGGTCTTCACTTTGCACATTTTGTTACGCTTCACTGTTTTCATTTTGAGTGTGTTCACATTTAGGATTCTAGTCACTTTTTGTCTCATAGGTTTAGTCACTTGGAGTCATTTGGGATTTTAGGTCATGTTGGATTTGGAGTTGTCACGTTCGGTAGAGCTCATAGGGAGCAGCTGGTCATTGTTCTGGATTCTATGTATCATTTATGTGCTCAATGGTGTTTCCACTATTCCATGTTCAATTTTCCACTAGGGAACGAAGAGTTAAAAGGAGTTTTTACTGGTGATGGTGTTTTCTGAAAGGGTCAGAGAATGTTGTAGATTTTCCTCTAGATGTTTGCGGCTCTGTTTCTGATGACGTTTTTAAAGCGGTTAAATCTTGGCCTCTCTATGTAGGGCTCTGTGCGTCATTTTATCGTCTCTTCTGAGTATGTAGAGAGCTTTTTTTCGAAATCTCTGGAGGTGGCTATTTCTTGATTTTTATTTAGTGTTTCAAGGGGATAAGAGGATAGATGAGCGTCTCCCCTCCTAGAACTAGATCGGTTTTTATTTTGTTCCTAGTGCTTAAGCCTCTCATTGAAAGAAGGAATCTTAGAGGATGGCCTATTCTTCCTATTCTTAGCAGGCTTATGTATCTTCTTGAGATTATTGTAGGGAAATGATACCCCACCATTAAAACAGAGGGCCCTGTTCGGTCACCACAACGTCCTAGCGCTTGGCAGCGTAACCTGATTACTTAACTCCCCTGAGTCCGCTCTCCCTTCGACCCGCGGACCACCAGAAGGCCTCTTCCAACCACAAAAAGTACAAATCATCAGATTTCTGGGCCGGCGAGCATAACATTGGTTAAACCGACACTATTTCCCCTAAGAGTTGGGATCTAATTTCGCGTCATAGACGAAATTAGAGGAGCGTCGACAAAAAGCCAGAAGATGTCTTTAGGGCTAAGTGGAAGACGCTCGGAGAAGAGTCGTCAGAGGAGCGGGGCTTAATTCCTAACCCCTTATCCTACCCCCTTCCCCTACCCCAAGGGGGTTGGTGAAGTATATAGGTGTATAACTGGAGAAGAACAGAGAAGGTCGAGTTAGAGATCGACATGACGAAGTCCGGCGGGAGTGCTCGGCAATCAAAGAAAGGAACAGAGAAGAAGCACATGCTGAGCCAGTTCCTGGTGGTCACACCAAAAACTATTTTTTTTTGTATTGAGAATCACTCTCTTGCATCTCTCGTCAGAGAAAACCCCTATCCCAGTTTGCGATAAATACCAGAGATAGTCCTTGTTATTGAGGAATATTCAAAGTGAAATCTTCTCACCCCCCCCATTCGTCAAAGGATTTACTGTTTGCTGTCGCTCGTCAGTGCGAACCATTCCGAGATTAACCCGAAGATTGGGAAAAGCATACCTTCACGTTCCCATTGTTTAAATCATCTGACTATAACAAGGTGCTTAAAGCCATCCATCGCCCTCACCGAAATCACCTGTTGCCTCAAGCCCGTCTCCGCGCCAGTCAAACAGCTGGGTGTCTATGGACATGCCCACGCGCCTAACCGCAAATATTTTTTTTGTATACATAAAAATTCAAGGCCAAGGTCATTCTCCAGCCGGATTCACGTGTGTTTTTTTTTAAAGGTAAAGAAATCCAATTATTTTGGAGTGTCAATTAGCGTCCAATATTAAAGTGAGCTTTGGGTCAACCATTACTTTATATTTATTTGGTTTAAATTGGTAAGTCTAACATAAACTCGTAGCTGTAGTTTTTTTTTTTTAGATTTCACATTTTTATGTTGTGATTAAAGATATTTTATAAGTGTTTAATTCAATCCTCGTAACCCTGCACCTGGCACTAGAAATCTTCAAAGTTTATAAAACGTAAAATAATATAGCATTCCTAGAAAAAAACGTAATCAAGGAGTTATTCAAGTACGTAACAAACCTATGTACGTACACCAACTCGGGCCTTACAATACCCCGACAATTATCTTTGCCCTAATACATTGTCTTTCTTGTGATATGAGTAGAGCTATTCTTGTACTTCGATATCCTCTACCTTTTGTCTCAGGATAGAGACTTAGGTGAATTTTTTCAAGTTTGTTTATATTTTCCACTCCCGAATTGATTAATGCTTTTAATCTCCAGAGCTGTTCTCCGTGCCTGAGCTCTCACATTGCTGTATTGGACGACGTCTAGTTGACTTATGTCGTTTGGGAACTGGTAATTGAGGTTTCGGTATTATAAATGTTGGTATGTCCACTATATAAATCTAATACAGCGATGGGATGAGACAGGCCCTCTGCCTGAGTCCGCCTCCAATTCAAACTCGGATTCTTAGTAGTCATTGACTATCACGTATGCTCTTCTATCAGTCAGATCAACGCAAAGAATTATCTTAATATTTTTCTCATACACAAAATATGAATGGAGGGTGTTGTGGTTTTCGCCAACAGATAAACCGTGAATGGACAAAATGATACAGTGCATTGCCTTCTTTAGGAAGGGCCAACTGACCTTTCCAAAAATTGATCGATGGGTTGTTCTTAATAGGCGATAAAGGGGTGAAAAGGGGTTGGATGGTTTTATTGGCTTTTATGTTCATCGATTTTATTTTATACGAAGCAGTTACAAAGGTGAAAAATAAAGATATTCAAAAACCCAACAATAATGCTTTGAGGAAGAAGCTTAGCGGTTGCAAAACCAAACTTCTCATCAATAAATGTATTCATATATCAATAAAGTCACGCAAATATATCATTAGCCGAGGTTGTCAACCAAAATAGTTTTCCTAAACCTCAACTACAAATGTTTTTTCACAAACGTTTTGAAAAGAGGACTGTAAACCTCAAATATTTCCCAAAAGGAAATTCTTTTTATGCTCCGAATTTGTGAAGCAGCTTTGGGAATACAAAGTGTCATAAAGCCGAGCCTTTTTAGTAATTGGTTATTTCAAAGGGCAAAAACGCGCAATATGTTTGTGAAGCAGCTTTGAGAATACAAATTGCATTAAAACCGAGCCTTATTGGGTAATTTGGTAATTCAAAAGGGAAAAACGCAAATATTCTTTTAAACATTCGAACACGAAGCATGAATCGACATATGCTCAACGCCTAGACTCGCCAAATCTACATGCAGAAAAAGCACCGACGGATTTAAAGGAGCCCAATTTTTGGATATCTGCTTCCTTTGGAACAGAGAAAAGCTTCCAGTAGAAATAACTAAACATTATCATGTTATTTTATGAAGGGAAAGCCAAGGTTTCTTTTTCCTTACATTACCAAAACCACTGCAGAAATTATATTGTGTCTTATTGTATTGCTTTTTAACAAACCAATCAAATACCAGAGAAATAACAAATCCTATGATTTCCAATGGTCCGCACTAGTGATTAGAATTCTAAAAAACTAGTGGATGCGCATGCGCACTTCAATTCCTGATGATACAACCAAATATAGCCAAACCAGCGTTAGTTGCAATTATGAAGGGAGGGGGGGGGGATGATTGCCCCCAGACTTAATTGAAGAATACGAGAAAATTGAAAATCCATTGAATGGAAGCGATTTTGAACAATAAACTTTCGACATGAGTTTTGCCTTGACCGAGAATGGCGTGTGCGGTGGAACTTCCTCGCTCATCCATAACTCAGACTACATCACGCTCTACATTCAAACAGGAACGAGGTGGAGTGGTATGTAAGAAGATCGAGAGAATAAAGTAAGAGTGAATGATCGATTAAAACCACAACCAACTACAGTTCCTGACGACAACACTATGCGAGGGAATGAATGTTGAAGTGTTAAAATCAGATGTATTTTAGGATTTGCACTTGAACATTGAAAATCAAGGGTGAATGACTTGATGTAAAAGAGAGAGACAGGATAAATATCCGAAATCGAGGCAATTAAAATAAAGAACCAATGATGGCATCTCCCGAAAGGTGTTGGTAAGCAGATATTGATAAATAAAGTGAAGATGGAAGAACTGACTAAAGTGAAGATGAACGAAATGAGGAAAGTGAAGATGGAAAAATTGAAGAAATTGAAGATAAAAGAATTTAAGAAAGTGAAGATGAATTAAGTAAAGAGAGTGAAGATGGAAGAACTGAAGAAAGTGAAGATGGAAGAGCTCAAGAAAGTGAAGGTGGAAATATTGAGGAAAGTGAAGATATATATATATATATATATATATATATATATATATATATATATATATATATATATATATATAATAGGCCAGTGGCCTTACACAAGCCTCTTCCTAGGTTGGATCGAAAGGTCTTTTAAGCTGCTTCCTTTCCTTGTAACCTATGACCTTATTTACTAAATACTCAGGTCATGCGTGTCGATTTTTTTCATTTGTTTCCATTTAATAAAATATGAAAGTGGAGAGCAACGAGTGAATGACAGCTAGGAAGGTTTAGACATCAGTGAAGTGCTGAAGTAAGGGTAAGTGAAAGATCCGAAACCCAATATCTTCACTCGTTTATTCAGTGCCCTTAGGAAAGGAAGGCTGTTTAACTCTCCTGACACAGGGTGTTCACAGGCACCTACATTGTACCCAAAGTATATCTGAAGGAATCGGTAAAACGTTTCGCCTTGTCTTCAAAGGAGCCAAAACGCCTCGATGTCGATGTGTCTAAAGCTCTAAGTGGTTTTAAATCTCCCAAGAAATAGAAAGATTTCGGGTAAAATTACGGGGTTTCAAGCTTATCTTAAAAAGTTAACGATTATATATTAATTTATTAACATAAAATAAATGCAATTTATCCCTTATAACAATTTCTAGTTCAAATTGTTATTTCGCTACCTATTTATGAGGTTAAAATTTATGATTGTTATAAAGTTATAGTTTCTAATTCTTCCGCCCTGCGGATGCAGGACTAGGGGGAAATTAGTCGCTTTGAAGCTTAAACGGGTATGAAATAATTGGTAGGATGTTAAGAGGTAAAGATGGTTATAAATGTTGAGATAAGTATCTGGCCTTGGAATATCTTGTTAAAATGAGTTTTCTTATCAAAACAAGAATCTGAAATGCTTAAGAAAGTTCTTGTTGGAGAGGTAGGCCTCGCTGGGGGGATATATTTAGTATATAAATGATTTTAAGACGATACGAGTCATAACGAGCTAATTTGCTTGTTTCTTCAACGCCTTTGGCTAAGAAGCTCCGTGTGTGCCAAACTTTCCAGATTCGAACACGGTAAATCCAAGCCGAAAATTGACTCGTAACATATATATGTAAAACGGCGATCTAATGGGGATATACTATGGCTACATGTTATTTTATATTTTTAAAATATGTATGGGTGAATGCACATTTTGTGTATAGAATGAAATTTAACCTAAATAATAGCGTTTAAATAGGAAATCATTTAATAAAGAAAATTGAGTAAAACTACATGAAATTTATTCACCTTCCTCATGAATCAGTGAACCTGAATACAATTCAGTGTTTTCCTTTCTAATCATAGAAACCAAAAGTTATAATTGAATGGTTTGGAAACGCACCTCACGTATCCGTTATGTATGTTAATTATTTTCAGATGTTTATAACTTACCAATTATCTTGGATATTTGATACAAACTAAAGTCATAATTAACGGCTTATTAAATTGTCAATGAAGCCATTATTATGTATTTAAGACTTAATTACAAATGGATCTAATCTCATCCCATCATTCAGAATTGACTTAAAAAATAGAAGACATATTATCGAGAAAGTCCAACTTAGGGTGTTCTTCTGAGTACATGTGCTGGATGTACCAACATGTCCTTATCTGTTCATGAGTCCTTTCGACCCTATATTTAAAATCGACCATTTTACTGCAGTTTATGGCATTCTTAACCTACCCACCGTTATCGCCGTGGCAACGCGCCATCTCTTCCCGAGAATATACGCGGTTTAATCACATTCTGTGTTTTATTCATTTTCTTTTCAGTCTTTTTTCTTTGAATTAACATACCTTCGTTTTTTATTCTTAATTTCCATTTTTAGGAATGTTTAATATATTTAAAGGCTTCTAGTGGCAGTATATAGTGATGTATCAAGAGACAGTATAATTCCAGATGGTGGCCAAAGGTAAGAAGAGTCTATCTGGTCTTCCTTATTCCTATTCTTGCTTCTTACACGTGATTTCTATTCCCTCATTGACTCAATCCTTTTTTCTTTCCCAAGTGAGGGATCTTGATCTCCCGATAACAAGGAAAGAAAAAGACAAAAATAACCACAGGCACAAGAAAAAGGAATTAAAGACAAAAAGAGTTAAACAAACAAAAATAAAATATAAAAAGAACAACAAAGGATAAAAAAAGCTTAAAAAATACACAGCGCCCCTTTTACCTATGATGTGGCTAAAGGATTGGTCTCATCATAGTTTTCCTGCCCAATCAGACAACGAGACCTGATCTTTATTGACCTCTTGATCTGCAGTTTTGTCGAAGAAAGATTCTTCCGAAACGGACCATCTTCTATCATCGAGCTCTCTCGTCCGTTTACTGGGCAAAATAAGCGCCGCGTTATACAAGAATCTGCTTCGGAAACAGGTAATTCTCCTCTCCCCAGACCTAGGAAATACGTAAGCTTGTTTACATGCAGGACAGTGATGCTTACCACTCAGCCAAGACGGTGAAGCAGTTCTTGGATGCTGAATGTATCGACGTGATGAACTGTCTTGTGGAGTGCCATGGATTAAACCCGATATAAAACTTATGGAAAATACTCGATGAGAAGGTCATGGTTGGGAAACAAATGAAGATCTCTGGCAAAGATTGAGAGAAGATAGAATAAAATCCCGCCCAAACAATGGCAAAAATTGATGAAGTCTTGCGGCCGAAGATGTGCTCTAGTCTTTCGGAACATGGGTCTGCATACTTCTTAATATTGGGTTTAATTGACTATGAGATAATTATGTTGTTTACGGGAATGGGTACATTAATACCTTGGATGTTGACGTTTGCGCACAAGTATGTACTTAATAATACCCGACTCTAAAGAACGGGAGGTTGCTCAGCCACAGTTAAAGTAAGAGTCACCAGGAGCGACTAGACAATGATTGCGCATTTCCCTCATTCATCTTTACTTCCAAAGCAAAGAGGAAGAAATGAAAGATGTCTTGTGAGGTTTTATCCAATCTACTTTTATTCACAAACATAAAAATTGATCAATTCGAGTTTGCTTCTCTCTTAACAATTGGCAAAATCAACTTCAATGTGAAAGAGAATTTCATTTTAAGGAATAAAGTCTGAAATTCAATAAATACCTCAATTTTATTATTACCAAGTTAACAAAAAATATAATAGTTATTAATTAAATGCTACTGCTATTTTTGATGGTCCTTTTGAATGACTTTCAAATAGGGCGACATCGGGAAATAATAGAATGGCGGAAACTTTATAAATATGCAGAATATACTAGGCCAAATGTAAAAAAGAAGTGATTATAGTATGGCATGTTTGTCTTCAGCAACTCTTGCCATTCTCAAATACTAAACAAGTGCAAACCTTTGGTTAAAATGTGAACAAAAGTGTAAAAGACTCTCCTCTTTTTTTAGTCCAAAATAAGGGTGGGAAGAAAAAGATTCAAAAGAGAGATGAGATAAACGATAAAGGACAACGGAGACTACAACGCCTCGTTAAGAAAATAAAAACGCTCCCAAGGGCGATCAATCCGAGGATCATCCTTGACCAAGAACAAGATCCCAAACTCTTCGGGAATCAAGGATCAGGAAAAACTAAACCCGACCAGGCGATCAAAATCCCTTGATCTCTACGACCATTAAGGAAAAAACCTCGGGACGATACGATTTGGTCGCTCGGTCCCCGCAACTCTCCCAGTGGGGTTCAACGCGAGCTAGTTTACACGGGTATACCTCGATATATATATATATATATATATATATATATATATATATATATTTAAAAACAACTTTTTTTTTAATGTAGACAATGTTTTTCTTGGACAAATTAAAAAAATGCTTTTGTGGGGTGTTTTTTGTTAGCTTAGTGCAATCGCATCTTATCGTATTATATATTACTTATAAGGTAACTTCGAAATCGGGCGCTTCGCCCCCATACGCCCTAAACATCGCAAATTTAAAAAACTAGTAATATTCCATATTCGAAAACCTAACCTTAGGTTTGAATCCAAATGGCAATTGCTAAATGTCGTTAGGGCTCTAGTTTTGATACTGTTTAGCTTGATTTCATACATATTAGCCACACCCCCGAATGCTAATTAAATCAATGATATTTTCTTTAAAATTGGTTATAATTAAAAGTACTTATTATATTTTAATTCTGAAAAAACTTCCTTCAAAAGGATAAATAAAACACTATGAAGCGATTCCTATGAACAACATGGAGATTGGCGTTTTCAGGTTAGACTAGACTAGGCCTTGAACGAGGGAAATTACTGCCGAATCATTTAGGTCCACAATTATATAGCATCTTAATTATAAAAGAAATATCTTGAATTATGTACAAAATAATACGCATCTTAATTATAAAATAAATAGTTTAAGTGTTTAACAGAGATAAAAAAAACTAAAATACATAAACCCTTACGGAACCGATTCTTTCAATTGATTAAAACTATATAACTGACAAGATGGCGAAAATTGCGGCCAATCTATTTTTGCCATAACTTCATATTTAGAAATTTGCCTAAATTAAATAGTGAAAGTGCTTACTTAGCAGAGCTAAGCATTTGCGTATTTTTTAGAAATTTAGATTTTTATAACAAAGCGCTCACAAATTTGTGAGGGTGGCATAAACCCCCAATTAACCATATATATATCATCACTAACTATAATTTAAGATTTTTTTTAGTATTTGAATAATAATTTCATCTTAGTTTGGTTATTACTTATGTTTTTTATCAAAGTTATTTCTGATCATTCTTTTATAATATCAAAAAACAAAATGGTGAAGTTCAGAAATAAATATAAGTATCGAAGTTTTGTGAATTTTTTAAAATCCAAAGAATTACAAATGGTGAAGTTCCGAAAATTTATTTTTATATATCTTCTTCTATAAATATATTTTAGCAACGTGATATTTTCTAAGGGGGAAAATTTAGTTTAGAGTTCCTAATAAAATTACCAGGCAATGGCTTCGCCATTGTTGAAAATAACTCCACATTTGTTTTTAGCCGAATGATTGACCATTGCGATGTGTCCAGCGCCTGGAAACTAAAGACCTTTATCATTTACGATGGAGTTGTTGTTGTTAGAGCCAAGAATCATTCATTTTTCCCCAAAGGATATCATCCCAATCATGACTTTATGAAAATTTTAAGGTTCGAGTTAGCTTTCTATCTAGTGTTTCTCCCATACTTTAACGTAATTCTTCCACTAGGGTAACTTATGACTCCACTGAATTTTTCTTTTAATCTTTCACGTCGTATTTAATAATGACAAACTTGAATAATAAATAATTTTTCAACATAAAGCCGATTATTCTGGTCCGCTAACTCGAAATCAGTCGCTATTCGTCTCTTGAAAATACTTATTTACAAAAGCAAAGTCTTAAAGACCATACTTCCATAAATTGAAGTCCTGCCACTAAACTCAGATAAGCGGAAGCAAATCTCCATTTAATGGCAGGATTCGGACGCTTTCATAATTCACCCGTGGAAAAGAACAACATCTCCGACGGCTGCAAATCCGCTTTTGTGATTTAGGAGGTGAGATCCCAATTCTGGTCATTTGCAAGAGGATGGAGGGAAACGGGGTTTGGAATTAGGGGGAACAATTCAAAACAAGTTCAGGGAAAAAAAAGAAGAGAAATGTGGGCAATGGAAATACTTTGATATTAAAATTTTCTTCAATAGAAAGAAGTAGAAGACCAAAGTGTGAGCGCAAGGCAAACAACATGAAAGCTATGTTAGGTATGAGAATCTTTTTTCTAAGGCATCACTCAGGAGGCGACATCCAACAGCATAGCCCCGAATTTTCCAACTTTAGCCTACTACTCCGCTAAATAAGAAGAACAGCCGAAATTACCAACAGCAAAAACAACAACAACCAAGCCAATAACACAAGAAAGGGCATAAGAAACATCGCTAGAAGCCTCCCCAGGCGTCGGCGGGAGGGGTCCCCTTCTTCAGGCGCTGGAGCACCACGTACACAACATCAAATAAATTGAAGGATTCCAACCTCCTCCAAGAAGGTCACAAGTCTGTGTGCACGAATGCGTCCCGAGAGAGGGGACAAGCTCGTCCTGGTATCGGGACAGGTAACGTGCGCAAAGAACCCCCAGACTGGAACACTCAACACGAACGTGAGGAACAATCTGGCGACAACGCAGTACTCGCAGTAAAGTTCAGGCGAGTGCTCTTTCAAATGGCGGTGCGCCCCACGAGTACTAGTATCGCTGTAGCTAAAAGATAAAGATGTTTTTTGTTCTCACAAAGTTTTTCGAGTATTATTATAACAATATATTTTTTCTTCCCTTTTCAATACATTTATTATGAACTATATAAAAAAACTACAAAATAGAAAAATCATACTATAATGAAAGGCTTTTTTTCATTTACTCCTTTATTTGTCTACTCATTCATTTATTCACCTCCACCTAATTCAATGATTCATCCACAATGTTCATGGGCGGATGTCTGGAGATGAACAGGGTGATGATGACCGTATTTGATTTGACTGAGATCTCTAGGGTGGAAAAAAGTCCGAAACCAGCTGGAAGGAAAATGTCGCCTTCGTGCCACGAGCAGTCGTAGTACCTGACAAATAAACGTTTTGGTCTCATGGCCCTAGAAAAGTTCGAGTGGAAATGGTTACCTAATATACCTTACTTAGTCCCAGTTTGTTCCTATCTTCCTCTTTAATGAATTCTTGGGAATAAGTCATTTGTCTCTTGTCTCTGGGTCGAACCCAAAATAATGGTCGCTCTTGTCTTTGGGTCGACTCCAAAGACAGAGGTGGTTCTGGAATATCCATATCGGCAATTTCCTCGACCACATTTTACCCAATGGTAATATATTTTTCAATGGTAATTACCGCTCAAAAGGCAAAAAATGGTGGCTAATTAATTATTAGTAATTCAAGATTTCCGAACATTTTAGGTTATCGACGATCTTGGAGGAAATCGCTCGACAAAGAGATGCAATTTCAATGTACCATTCTACTTTTCGGATGAAACTAGCGATATCAGGATTATCTGATACGGGAGTTAAGCCATTTCGAAAACTTGTCCATCGAAAGTTTTCGTATTTATTTGTAATATCGATTCGTACCTTCAATTACTCAAAATGATTTAATTCATCCCTTATATAAACCATTTAGGTGATTCGCCGCCAAAACTTTTTAGTATTAGTCTTTCTTGTTGATTTCAGTTTTCTAAGATGTTGTTTACCGACCCAAAGATCTTAGCTGATTAAATAGGAACCAGAGGGCTTTTAAGTCGCTTGCAGAGGGAGAAGTTATGCGACTATCCATAAAAATGACCTGGATTGTGGATAATCATTTATTGAATTACCCGCAAACTTGCAAGATACAGGCCACGGCAGCATTGCCTAAATTGAGTCCAATTTATAAACATCCGTTTAATGGCCATTGATCTCATGCATTTGTGCCTATTTGCCTTGAGACTACAATTAATGAGCTATTGTTTAAACAAAGGGGGAATAGGGGAGATCGCCTTGATAAACCGCCTTACCCCTACCACCATTGGACTAGATTCGCGCGTTCAGTTACATCAAACTATATTTTCCTGTTGTGCTATAAATAAGAATTATAGCTAAAGTAAGTCTGGGTGATAAATGTGATAAAAAGATAATAATCACGATCGATCTAAATAAATAACGGAGAAATAGCGAAGTCTAAATTTAGTTTAGTTCTCGTATTATAAATTATGGGCGAACATAAGTCCATGTTTGATAGATCGCAAGTTTCAGTATTTTAAGCGGCTTAAAATATAGTTGTCGATCCGCTATCCGGAAGAAATGGCCCCTGGATAGCGATAGCTCTAATTTAACCTAGTTTCACAGATTTAATCTTTGTTCTGAGGTAAAATTAAAACGCATTAACCAGAAGGAGAAGAAGCAACTGAAAGATAAAACGAAAATGAGAATCAATAGGAATGAATAAAAGAGAGGAGATATTATAATGTTAATTTTACCAATGCCTCAGTTATCCACAATAATGCCTGAATGTAAATTCAATTTCGATCTAATAAAAAGAGAAAGAATAAAAACAAGGGAATTGAAACAATTAATATATGGGTTATCCTTGTTTGAGGAATGATTTTACTTTACTGAGAAAGAAAAGGAAGCTGACGTATCTGATGGAGCATTGCCACTCAAAGGAGAAAAGGAGAGAGAGAGAGAGAGACAGAGAGAAAGAGAGAGAGAGAGAGAGAGAGAGAGAGGAGAAGTGATATCAAAAAAGAAAGAAAAAGAACGTACGAGGGACGGTCAATGAGTTTTGCAATTCGGATATAAGGAAACGAGATATGAGGAAAAGTGTTTTATTATTTTTCAATATAACTACCCTTGACTTCAATGCACTTGCGCCACTTGTCCATGAGGGCTTCGAATTCCCAACAACCAGAAATCTCCCGACTGCTGTTCAATCCACTCCTGGACGGCGAGCTGGACATCTTCATCGTCCCTAAACCGGCGTCCACGCAGTGCAGCTTTGAGCTGGCGGAATAAAAAGTAGTCACAAGGGGCCAGATCTGGACTGTAGGGGGGATGGTTGAGCTTCTCGAATCCTCACTCGCGCAGGGCAGCTTGTGCAACTCTGGCCTTGTTGACTTTGACGACTTTGAAGTCGATCATGGGGCGTGAGGTTTCTAGGGGCCCAACGAGCAGAGACCTTGGTCATGGCCAAATTGTCGTGGATGATGTTGATAACACTTCCATGTGATATTCCAAGTTCTCGCTCGATTTCTTTGACCTTCACCCGTCGAATTTCGAGGATCATCCTCTCCACACGGGCCACATTGTCCTTGTTGGTCACGTCTGACGAGCGTCCTTGACGGAGGTCATCTTCAAGGGACTCACGACCATGGCGGAACTCCCTATTCCAGCCAGCAATAGTTGAATAGGAAGGGGCGGTGTCGGTGTACACCTCAACCATGCGTTCATAGATCTCTTGATTCTTGCCTTCCTTGGTCAAAAATTTGATCACTGCGCGGTGCTCAACCTTCTCCATTGTTGAAAAAATTGTGACTGACGATCTGCGATCAGCTACTGATTCTTAAATAGACGGGGCAGGAGCGTGCGCTGCAGGTCCTGACTTGTCATAACTTGTCCTAACACCCCCACAAACAGCCATCCCCCTTCCTCTGTTTTGCCCTACCGATTCGCAAAACTTATTGACCGACCCTCGTAGCATGCACACTCCCTCTCCTCAATCCCGTATAATTGTGCCAGTGGAAATGTGTCCTCTAATGATGCGTTCGTACTTGGAGGACAACATTTCAAATGTACGAGTTTTAGTTATTGCAATGAAAATGAAAATAAAAATGAATAATCTATTATGCATTGAAAGCTGAAAGAAGCCACAGAGGCAGATACCCTCACCAGTCAGTATACACCAGCAAGTACAGGGTGACCAAAGAGTACCTGTTGGATAAGGATGCGAAAACGTGAAGATGTGCGGCAAATGTTGGACATTTCGACCGATAATTCATTTTTCCGAAGCAATTGATGTTCTAAACCAGTAATTCCCTCCCCCCGGAGGTGTCTGATCTAAGGTTACAAAAATGTGTTCTTTGACAATAAGCATCTGTTTGTTTTGTTTTTTAATAGTGCTAAAAGGCAAGTAAACAACCCAGAGGTGAGATAAAAATGAGTTCATTCGCTGCTTTGGCTCAGTCCTTCCAACTTGCTCCCCGTTGGCCTCAGTCGTAAGTGATGAGTGACGACGTATTTTCTGTTTCAGTTGCAGCGTCTGAGCGGCTAAATGAGCCAATACGAAATTTTGCTTATTAATTTGTTTAATCCTCTTTTAGTGAATAAATAGATTAGATTCTTTTGTTCTCAATAATTAAGATTACAATATTAAAAATCGTTAAAATATCTTCCTTTTTATCCAACCTACGGTGTGGTATAAGTTTTTCTTGAAGTTATAGAGGCGGGCTTATGTGGAAAGAGATTGGGAAACAGTGTTCTAACCTCTACACAGAATCACTGCATTCTTACAAAGAGTTGGCAAAAAAAACCCAAAATTTTTAAAACGCTCCAAACAATCCGGGTTTTATTTTGGATTTTTTCAAATCTCGGGTTTTTTCAAGAAACAAACGCTACAAGCATTAGAATAACGTATCAAAAAATAGCTATCTCTATTTTTATAATATTAATAATTAATTGATTTAATTATTATATTATAGTAAGAAAGGATCACAATAACAGATCACTGATCGAGAATTTTAGGTACCCATGATAGCCATAACCTGTTGAAATTATAAACATAAATATGCATTTTAAATAAAATAATGATAAGTAGGGTTCATTTCTTGAAAAATAACCCCGTGTAATTTTAAAATTAAAAAAAAAAAAACCAAACCCAGGTTTTTTTTCAAATTTCACTTGAAAAATAAACCCGGGAATAAAACCTGTTTTTTCCGGGTGTTTTTTTTTACCAACCCTGTTCTTACACACTTTAGTGTAAAAGTGGTATTGAATCGTTACTAAAATTCAACTAATTATGGTCAGAGAGACGCAATGTGGAAGAATCTAAACTTTTCGGCAATTTTTTATTAGTTTTTACTTTCGAGATTAAGAATTTCACTTTCCATTTTCATAATTTATTAATTACAAAAAAATAAAGGAGCTAAAAATTTAAGAGAGTGGAAACTTTACGTACTGGAAGAGAAAAAAAACAAAAGTATCAAAAAGAGGGACAACGTGAAAAAATCTTAAAATATTCTTTGGAACCAAATCTTCATAATTCTTCAAAGTGTTGAAGATAAAACGACCTATCTTAAAACCTCTCCCCAAGGCGTTGCTTTTGGTCCTATTCTGTTTTAATTACTAAAGAATAAATTATTCGCTTTTTTTCGTTTGTTGCTGATGGATATTTTTCCAGCTCCAGCTCCCAATGCATATTTTGCTAACGAAATTCCCCCACTACTGAAATCTAGCACACGAATCCTTCTAAATCCTGTATTTTACGTTCATTGAAATGTCGAAAAGAGCATAAGTATTGACACGACCGAAACCCTTTAGCGTGGGGTAATTAGTTAGGAACTTTTCATATACACAGTATTATAGTGAGAGAGACTCGGATAAAATTTTAAGCTAAAAATGTTCATGAGGCCTTAATATTCATCCCTGTCATTCATGCACCCTTTCGACCGGGTCCCAAAAGACCCAATTAGGTACGATGAAAAGGAAAGAAGGGAACGGATCAACGAGGACTTCCGGAAGGACCGCCTCGCATTGTCCTTCCTAAGCGAAGGTTTCGGGTTTTCAAGGTCTTGGCGATGAACGCTTCATTGGAAGGTGTCTCTTACACTTATGACCAACTACTTCACATTCAGCCAAAGTGAAGGACGTCCTCGAAAACGCTCTCACTGCTTGACATCACATCGCCTCAAAGAAATAATGGAAATTATTGTGAAGAAGTAAAATAAATTTTTGATTAATTAAAGAGAATCAAAACTAATAAATGGGATTGATTAGTTCGTGTCGGTGACCTTCGAGATCGATACGGGGTTGGTAATCTTCCTCTAATGGTTGAATCTGGTGGGTGATAATAACCCTGGTTCTTAGAACTTAGATTCTATTTAGATTCAAAAAAAAAAATATCTTTTTCACTCTATACACTTCTTTAATGTTTGCTCTCTCACTCCATTTATTAATATTATACCCAGGAAAGTCTTCGAATTATCATTTTGCCCAATTTCTCTCTCTCTTGCTCTCTCTTCTTTCCTTTTCTCACATCATTCACGAGATGCAAGAGCAGAGAGTAAATGAGCCCAATGAAGGATCAATGGGAGGTGAAGGAGGAGGTGTAGCTCGGTATTTATTTCGGCACAAAGGGTTGGGTTCAAGATAGAACTATTGTCAAATGTATGAACACCACGAGCAGGATTTCTTCAGTGGTATTAGTAGTTGTAGTAGTCAAATTAGTAGAAGTTATATCAGGAAATCTGCAAATCTATTAGAGTACCCAGATAATGCTTCTCGTCTACGCCATGTCGAGAGCTTCACTGCCTGTCACAAATGTAGGCCCTTTATTTAATTATTTCCGTAAGCAAATCTTGCCACCACGCTCTTTCTGGCTACCTAAAACAAACATTCAAAACCAGCGTCATAAAATAACGTATCCAGGAAATTATCCTGAAGGATTATTAGGTAGAATGGTTTCCTCTATTTATTTTAGTGTTTTCAGGATGTAGTTGAAGAGTCTTAAATGCAAGTTTAAGAACCAAAATTGCCTCCTGTAAAATGCAACTTACCCACATTCCACACTCTTATCGAAAATATGTCTTCATCCCTTCTCCTCTTTCTGAGTCCATCCTTCGAACAAAGCGGAAGCAAGAGTTAAAATTACATCCTAAGGACGAGGTCTCCGAAGGCTTTAAAAGCTCTTTTTATATAAATATTGAATTGCCCGAGTTTTCCGAACTCGCAAGATACAAGCGACCAAACGAGTGCGTAAATTGAGTCCAATTTATAACCCTCCGTTTAATGGCGATTGATCTCACGCATTGGTGCATATTTGCATTACGACTACAATTCATGAGCTATTTATTAGGCGGAGGGGGAATTGGGAAGATCCCATTTGTCTTACACCAAAACAAGATACTTTAATGTCTACATTTGTCTTACACCAAAACAAGATATCTTAATGTCAACATTTGTCTTACACCACAACAAAAAAAAAATGACAATTAAATTTCAACAATTGTGTTGCACACACACACACACACAAAAGTGACTTTATTGTCAAAATATGTCTTACAACAAAATAAAATAAGACATTCTAATTCAACATTTGTCTAACACCCCAAAAAACACTTTAATATCAACATTTGTCTTACACCAAAACAAGACACTTTAATGTCACCATTCGACTTACACCAAAACAAAAGAAGACACTCTAATGTCATCATTTTCCTTACACCAAAACAAACCAAGAGACTTTCCAATCCACATTTGCCTTAAGGTAGATGGACGTTGCTTTAGCTCCCCTCGCTGGCGACCTTCAGTTAGGTAAGCTAAAGGGAGCAAATCCATCGTAAGGGGGTGCCTAGCTTACACTCTTATATCTGGCACCTGTAGGAGTGACACGGCCTCGCGGTCTCAGGCCATCAGTAGTCTTAACCTAGATTGAAACTACCTGGGCTTTATTCATTATACATTTATCAGTTTCCCCATTCGTTTTTTATTATATTTCATCGCATTTCTCTCTTAATTTTCTCGATCGGTTGATGATTGTGTAGGCGGATGCGGGTTCCCCACTCTCTTCATTACTTCCCTCTCTTCTCCACCTTAACTTCCCCATCTCTCTCTTCCTTATCCATACTTTACTCTCTGCGCCGCGCATCTTAGAGGAACATCCGGCCGAATAAGGACTCGAACGCCATTCGGGGACTTATTAAAGACGAGGAACTTTTTCATTAAATGTTAGCCTTTAAAGATCCTTTTAAAGATTTATGGCATAATAAGCCACTTGCACTAGCCAGGTTCATCCTAGTTTTCAACGAGCCAAAATCCAGGATTAATTTAATTGAGGGAAAACTTGCCCATGAATCGAAAAATCCAGATTAAGCGCAAAAGATAGGAAATTGAGATTCCGATCACTTTCATTTTTTTATACAAAATAGCTGAGTTACCCTTCTTAGCATTGGTAAAAATCCAGATTGCATTAGGGATATATCTGATTTGTTCGCTCCCCTCACTCACTAGCTCGCCTTGGCCGACTTTCTAAGCTTTAAATAGGCGTTAACCCATAAATTTGAATCTATTGCAGTGCAGAGGAAGAAGAAGAAGAAATATGTGTGAGAGTGTAAAAGGCTAGTGTGTCCAGAGCTATCTCGCCCCATCCCCTCTCTTCTGGCCCACTATCGGGGTCAAAAAAGAGGAGAAGAGACAAGAGAGCCCGGACTCCTCCTATTCCCCTTTTCCCCACTCCCTGTGCCTTGGGGCACCAGGGAGAAGGTAACAGGGGAAAGTGGTGGAAGAGGAAAGAGAGCGATAGTACAGCAAGAAACAAGTAGAAGATCAAACAGATGACCTCTACCCTAATCGTGTTTAGCTTTATTTTTAGAAGTAGAGGTATGCAAGTACCTCAGGTAACACGAAAATGACACGCCTTCACTTGTACACGGCAAATGGTAGTCAATGTAGGTTGTGACTTTTCGCTTTTCTTCCTTGTGAAGAATTTGGAGGCTTTGATGAGTCGAGGTAAAACATTGGTCAGCAATTCGTGAATTTGCATTTGAACTTGGCCTAAATTTCTATTAAAATCTGCTACTATTAGAGGCTCCTTCTCTTTCGTGGGCCATTATTTGTCCATTTTTCTGCCCCAAAGAGTAATAATGCTTAGAATAATTATTTAGTCAACGTTATATTAGCAATAAGAAATAAAATTGCAACGAGGCGGACATTTATATTTAAGCTTTATTTTTAATCTTATTGATAATTTAATACTTGTCGTAGGGTGATCCTACACAGCTTACACCAGTTTAATATAGAATCGATATAACTATATGTCATAGAATAGGGTCAAGTTAACCCTTAATGCGGTTCTCAGTCGAGGTCGCATGGCTATGTGCTTGGCAGCTTTATAATACAAGCAGAGCGCGAATTAACTAAATGAAGGTTTGCCAAACATTCGACTATTTTGGAGTTTCCGGGACAATAGAAAAACAGGTACAAAAATAACTTTACTAATATGCAAATTAATATTCTATTACAAGGTTAAAAGGGTTTAATACATGGTTTATATACACATTGGACGTACACTAGTCTCAGCGGCTAAAAAGCCGGAGGGAGACTTAGAGGGGACGGTTGCCGTACAAACAAACAAACAATATTGACAGAGAGACGCTCGAATGACCTTGCGCGTATACGAAGACGACGGTGGAGGCTTACACTGGAGGGAGGAGGTAATAGAGAGAACACTTGCACCGGAGAGTTGCGCGTTGCTATTACTTCGAAGATTTGGTCTGAGGGAGTAACCCTTGCCTTGGCGCAAAGTTCAAATAATAGTCTCTTGACAATGACTATTACGGGATGAACATAGATCTTGGTTTCGAGTTAGACGCGAATTGAGACTGAGCGCGCTGCGTTCGAAGAGTGAATAGAACGGGTACGAGATAGACTCACATGAATTACACAAGAATACTCGGAGCTTGAGGGGTTCTGCGAGAATTGTACAGAGTCCAAAGGTACGCGAATATGGGTAGTAATGGGGGGCGGGCAGACGGCGGATACTGACGGAGTAGAGCGGGCGGCAGATACTGCCTTCCAACTCTGGCGCCGGAGAATTTATAGTGGGGTCGAATGGGGTTCATCCTCCCCTCCGTCCGAAGGGGAGGGTTCCAGGTTCCGACGCTGTGGCCGGCTAGAGTAGCTTTGCCCTTTTAGCAAGATCGCGAAAAGGTTCCTATGTCGGCAAAGCGAAACTTTGTCCGACTCCCACTGAGACCTTTTCGGGCTATCAAGTTTGTCGCGGCTTTCTGCGATGGCGGGGTTCAGGCCACCACGGCGTCTTATAATTACATTAGCGCAGACAAAAAGGGTCGTCCAGGTGTCTGTTGTCTATCTCTTTATTGAAGAGCGCGGCAGCGCGTATCTTTCTAGTTGCAGGTCCTACCTGCAACTAGTAAAACGAGGAAACTCGATTTGAGAAGATCAGACTTTGCAGGTCTTCATGCTGGACTGACTGACGCGAGGCTAGAAGTGTGCGATGCTGTTGAAGACTCGTAGAACAGTTTTAAAAATACACATTCATGAGTCTTCAATCGCGTTTCATCCCTCTGAAATGCCCCCGTCGGTCTTCTGTTCAACCAAAGTGATTTAATCACGAAATTGCCAACTGCTTAGGGAGAAGAAAACTGTGTACCGACAATCGAAGATCTCGGGTGACTCTAACAAATGCCGGAGGCTAGCCAAGAGAGTGAAGTCCAGCATAAGGGCGGCTAAGGGGTCTGAGGAACTCCTAGTGGCGAGACTCTGTAAAGAGAATCCAAGGGAGTTATTTGGGTATGTAAACAGCCGTAGACCAATCCGTCGAACGATTGGCCCTTTGAGGAATAAGGAGGGGACATTAAAGCATTCAGATGCAGAAAATGCTAACCTTCTCAACGACTACTTCTCTTCAGTGTTTACTGAAGAGTGTGGTCCCATCCCTCAGCCGACGGATTCCTACTCGGGGGAAAAGCTGAAGAATTTGGACTTCACCGAAGGGGAAATAAAAAAGAAGATCAGTGACCTAATGACGAATAAGTCACCTGGCTTGGAAGGGTTTTTACCTAAAGTGTTGAAGGAAGTGCGCGATCAAGTGTCACGACACCTGAGCGCCATCTTCAACATGTCAATCCAGGACGAATGCATTCCTAGAGCCTGGCATGAAGCGGAGGTGACTCCTATCTTCAAGAAAGGATACCGCAGCCAACCATCGAACTACTGACTTATCAGTCTGACTTCGATAGTCGGTAAACTGATGAAAAGCATGATGATGGACAAAATGACGTCGCATTTAGAGTCAAAGCTGCTACTAAAGAGTTGCCAGCACGGCTTCCGAAGGCAACGGTCATGCCTGACGAACCTTGTGGAATTCTTCCACTTCGTCTTCAGTGAGCACGATCTGGGCCAGGCGGTGGATGTGGTCTATTTAGACTTTCAGAAAGCCTTTAATAAGGTACCACACCGCCGCCTTCTCCGGAAAGTGCGAGCGCTGGAAATATACGGAAAAGTAGCAGGCTGGATAAAGAACTGGCTAAGTGCCAGACGGCAATAAGTGGTGGTGAATGGACAGGCTTCTGAGTGGGTTCCCGTAACTAGCGGAGTGCCTCAAGGTTCTGTCCTAGGACCACTACTATTCATCATCTACGTCAATGACATGGACGGTTACATGGTTGCCAAGATTGCTAAATTTGCCGACGATACAAGGTTGGTATGAACGTTGCAAAGCATGGAAATACTGCCCACCTGCAAGATGATCTTCGAAAGATTGGGGAGTGGTCTGATACGTGGCAAATGCCTTTCAACGTAAACAAATGCAAAGTGATGCATATCGGCTACCGAAATCCTTTATCACCCTATATCCTTAAGGGCACTGCTCTTGAATCCATCGACACTGAGAAGGACTTGGGTGTAACTATCACGAGTGACCTCAAGTTCTCGAAACAGTGTATTGAGGTGGAGAAGAAAGCCCAAAGGATGTTAGGGTATATAAAACGGCAGTTTGGATATCAGAACAAGGAGATAGTACTGTGTCTGTACAACTCTCTTGTCCAACCGCACCTGGAGTATGCCGTACAATTTTGGAGTCCTTCATTTTGAAAGGACATCGCGAGATTGGAACGCGTGAAAGCCAGGGTAACAAAATTGATTCCCTCTATCAGACATAAAAGATTTGAAGATAGATTAAAGGAATTAGATATGTTCTCGTTGGCGACCCGGAGACTACGTGGTCAGCTTATCGAAGTGTTTAAAATTCTTCGAGGCTTTGACAGACTGGACTACTGGGATATTTTCCAGCTCAGCGAGGAGAGAACAAGAAATCACGGCTTTAAACTTGAACTGAAGCGATACCACCGTGATCTGTGTGGGAAATTCTTCACTTACAGTATCTGCGGAAGTTGGAACGCACTTCCGACAGAAGTTGTCAACAGTGAATCTGTTGACCAGTTCAAGTCAAGACTAGATAAAGTCTTGCGAAATCGCCGTTAAGATCCGCGCGAGTGATCTTCGAGGTTGCCAACGGACACCTTCGATGATTGCGCCAAAAGTACCTTCCTTGTATGGACCGTAAGGTCTTCTAGGGTACTTGTTTTTCTTGTAGCTATTTGTAGCTCTCTCTGATCTCTGACAGTCCTTAAATGCCAAATGGAAAGGAAGAAGCAATTCCATTTTTAACGTGGATTTGCCATTTTTTAGAAAGTTTAAAAATGTTATAAAATCAAATAAAAATCACGAGTTTAAAAAAGCTAACGAAATCAGGATAGATGCGCCTGTTTGTGGACTGATCCGAGAGACTCGAAATGAGGCCTCAGAGAGCAGAGAGCGACAAATAAATGAATATAAATGTGATGAGAGAGAAGTTAGGGAAAAGCTAGAGAAAGTAGAGAGAAGAAAAGCAAAAAATTTAAGTGATGGAAACACAGAAATGTAGTGTATACCAAATAAATACACTCAGGTACACTCACAACTTTAGATATCAGAGTAAATATCACTACATGGGTAGAAAGGGACGATGACACGTAAAAACATGGCTATGCGCTTTATAGGGGATAAAAGGGGGTAGAATCTGATAAGAATATGTATTAGTGTTGATGCGAGGCGATCTTGTCATTGAGGTAAATCGCAATGATTTAAGTAAAGAAAACAGTCATGAGAGAAGCAAAGAATAAAATAAATAAAAATAAACGATGAATGTGAAACTTCCAATGCAAATTCACCATGATTACTCCATCTGAGTCACTTAATAATAGAAATAATAATTTCTTCTTTATTAAATTCTTCTGAATTTTAATGAACTAATTAGCAGTTCTACGCTATCAAACGCTTGGCCACATTCACATTCTTCATACTGGTTGCATTAGTATTCAAGTTCTTAGGAGTATGTGTTGCCATAGGAGCAACAACCATTTCACAGACTTGAAAGCAATTAAATTAAAATATTATCCAAGGAAATCTTATAAAATAGATACAGATTATTATACATAAAATTTCACTTTAGTTTGCCCTCAAATGAATTAAATTAAGCATTTTTGTCAATATAATGTAATCGGTTCCTCATCAATTCATCTTCATCTAACATTCCTTGGATGTTGATAATGTTGTCGAAGGATCTTTATAAGGAGACCTTTCACTTTTATAGTCTTTCACTCAAAACATTTCAATGTCTTTATTTTTCTGTGATGTGAAACTCCTTTACCGTCACTAGTAAGTTAAGCCATCAATCTCCCATTGTGGACAAATTAATTACTTACGACTTACCAACATTTAGTCATTCTTGAGCTGTACTCAATCTTATTGATGAAAAAATTACTTCTTTCAAAACATCCATTCATTTTTTACTTCTCTCGCAACAAGGGATGAAAAGAAAAAGCAACGTCGATCAACTTAGAGAGAACTGGTGTCCAAGCTATCTAAATGAAGCTACTTGAGCCCTAGTACGAACATGTTCCAATGGTAGGTTATGAAGGGCTTTCAGATATTGATTTCAGATGATGCTTGGTACCGTCAATCATCGTGTTGTAGATTGTAGACTACATAATTCACTGGTAGCCACTCGAGAGCTATGTTTATGATATATCGAGGAGAAGGGGACTTTCTCCATATGCTAATAAAGGTGAACTAAGATGTAAGCACATTATCAAAATCAGAAGGACCATATGTAATTTTATTTTTGAGTGGTGAAATCTAGATTGTTCATGTCTATTATTTTTTATATTGGAGAACCATGATTGGATTACATAGAGTCATAAATTCCATTTTAGCAAATAAAATGCCATTTGATTAAAACTGGCTCTTAAAGCATTCGTAAAATCAGTTCTTCCGTTTAAACAATATCTATTTCGAGTGTTTTTGTAAGTGGTGTCCATTTGTTAATAAGGTACCAATCTAGAGGAATTTGTTACCTTCAAGTGTTGTGTCATCAGATAAATAAAAAGAAATGCTTCAAAAAATATTATGACAGAATAAACAACTCTGGGCTTGATGAGTGGAGCTTATCGCGATCGTACAAAATTTCAGCTTGAAAAAAGTCGAAAGAGAAACACGACAAACATCGATTTAGACTTAATGGCTCACATCCAAGTCCAATGAGACTAAGCCCTATTAAGAGCTTAGTCGATTGTGCTGGTCATATTTATTTGAAAACGAAGGTTTATATTTAGTCGCAAGATAAGAAGAAATTTCTTTAAAATAATAAAACCAAATGAAAGATTCTTCCAAGATAGCTGCGAGGTCTGTCGCAAGTTTGTTCTCGAAGTGCGAATAAATTCCTGCAATTTACTTGTAATTTTACACATAAATGCACATGTGATGCCAAATATGGAAAAAAATAGCAATCGGTGATTATGATTTTCTTCTTGCTTCTCTCTCGTTAATGTCGAGATCTTAGATAAAGGGAGGTACAGTTCTATATATATGACTAGGTTGTTTCAGTGACTCTGGTATTAAATGCATAGAGAAAATTAAGATATGTGTAACTAAACGGCAACGAAGAATCGCCCTAATGGGAAATGTGAGGAAAAGCACACCTTCCTCCGTGGCAAATTTAGGTGAAATTTCTAGCAAAACGTCGATAAACAATGGATCAAATAAAGATCTCCCCTCCTGGAGAGTAAGTATTTTTATTTATCTTTTTCTAACCAATTTAACTTAATAAATTTGCCTAAGTAAGGTTGAGGTTGGGGTTGTGGTTGGGGGATGAGGGTAGAGCGATATGACTGTCGGTATGAAATGGAAGGAGAAAAGCAAAGGATTATTGTGTCGAGGCAGGAGGCCGGAAAGGGAGGGCAGGAGACTGAGGGGTATGGATCTAAGTGGATGTCGAGTAGGGTCTTGTAAAGGACCAGTGGGGGAAGGGTCAGCAAGGCCCAGCAAGTGTTGAAAGAGGGTTCGATGGGGACCCAAACTACATATTCTGGGACAAAACAGGTCCTTGGTCCAGGAGGGTCAATGGTTGTTAAAAGGAGTCTCGGTGGATGATCAATAGAAGGGGCTGATTGGGGGCTCACAGAGGACTCCATGGGTTTGGTGAAAGTAGGGAATGTGAGTATTTGTGGAAGATATAGTGGTGGACCTCCTTAGACAGCCCTCCCCTATTATGAATCACGCCATGATGTTCCACTCTTAATTCTCAATTAATAAATATTTTATTATTCGAGAGAGCGGCAAAAAATAATGAGACTTTGTTTCTAATCCTTGAATCGCTTTCCGTAGGCATCTCTCATTTCATCCACCCCTTATTCATATGGCTCACATATATCTAGGCCTGGTGAGGTTCATTTTGGTGTTCTTCAAGGCTCGGTTTTTGGTCCGATCATTTTGTGGATCTTTTTCCCTCAGGTTTTCTTAAGCATCGCCTTTGAGCTTTCATTGGAGTTTAATGCTGCTGTTGACACATAAATTAGCGTCGATTTCTCCTGAGCCTTATTTGCCGAGAGTCTTAAAAGTCTTCCTTCCGGATGTGATATCATTAGTGAAGGTCTCTCACACAACTGAGTGAAAATAATTCACGCAAACACTGAAGTTCTCCAGGCGTGCCCTTCAGAGAGAATGGTTTGCTTTATAACTATTTCTCCATCACTTACACGAATCTCCGCATCTATCTCTCTTCATCTCTGGACCCCACTCTCCCTCTCTTTAATTGTTTAAAACTTCGCACCCTTTATTCATCTCCGCCAGGGATGTTTCTATATTGAAACATCCTTCCTCACTGAACAACACAGGACACCGATTCGACCTAGAATCGAGTTCGAGGTCCTCCTCCGATCTTTCGTACACATAAGAAATTAATACCGCAGTACCCTCCCACTTGTCTTCGACAATGAACCTATCTCAGTTCCTGATAACCCTATGTTTAGGGTCTGCCCTCCTTTCGTTTGTTCATCCCTGTTTTCTGTGCAAAATGGTGGATTGAGCTCTCACTTTATTTGCTCCTAGAATATGGTATGATCAGCCTTCTGCTATTGGCTCCCGTCCCGCCTTCGGCACCAGTAAACATTGCCATACAAAAATGTATCCACCTTTATTCTATTATTTTTATTATAAAGTTATAAGCAAGTGATTTATAAACGAAGCCCGAGGGGGACGTCAATCGCAACGAGTAATGTTCAATTCATTTCTAAATCTTTCCTCTAAACCTTCGTTTTTATTAACAGCAAACGATGGGACGCAGAGGGAAAATCCCCAAGAAAATCCAAGTAGATTCTGTTAATGTCTTGATAATGGACGGAAGTACCTATCGTAGCTTGAAAAACAACCATGTTAAACAAGTGCATCACTTTTTATTGCCGTTGTCAAACGGTGAAACATGAGTGGACTTGATAATGCACGCATGGTTAAAACCAATCAGCAGTAGGTAGAAAATGCGTGAACGGTACCGAGTGAAATTAGAAACACAACTCTTCGGATGAACAAAGGAATCAAAGCCACATTACCTCACATGGATCCAACGCACATAGACTGAAAATGTAACGTTGCTTGTTACGTAACGTGGAACGCAAGTTGTTAATTTCTATATCAGCCTAAGATATATAAAACCACCGAAAAGTAAGCAACTAGCGACCATTCAGCTTGTTGAAATAGTTCAGTATAAACATCTGGTCAAAAAATCTCAAATAGCTCCAGACGCCCGATGATCTTCTCCGCCAGTATTAATAATATTTTATTACCAGAAAGCGAGCAATAAACGCGTATATTCCACTCATAAACTTTATGAAGAAGAAATCACCTCGTAAATGAGCTGGGAGACTCCACCCACGATTAACAAACAATACTGAACCGATTTCGGATTTAAATTAATTCGAAAGTTGAAAAGTATAGGCAGAGGATGGCTTCAAAAGCTTTCCAGGACGAGAAAATTGCAAAATAACTTTCATGTTCCTAAATGAAGACCCACTGATCCGGTTTAAAGCTTACCATGGTTCAAATACTCATTATGCCCAGATTACTTGATCAAAGAGGTATTTAAAACGAGTGGAATACTTTGCCTTATAAGGAATTCTTTATATGTTTATTTGCATAAGAGGAATCGAGGGGATATTGCGAAGTCTTACTTTAAAATATGGGTGAAATTATTTATTTGTTTATTCGTCTTTTGTAGCCTAACACTTCAACACACATACAAACACACCTCGACATCAACTTTAATTTAATGACTTTTGTTTCTTGTTTAAATATGAAAATCTTTTTGGTGCGGAATTCTCCAAAAAGACTCCTCAAAATTTATTTCTGACAACAAAGAAATAAGAGAATACTTGCTCGAACAAAACAAAGAATGAAAACAAAGGGACACTTACTTAATCTTTTCTATCTATAAATCAATTTCTGATATTTGTTATTTACCTGCAAAAGAAAAAACTATATTGTTACGTCTGTTTGGACTTGACATACAAAGTGATTTAAAAAATTTAATTATTTTTTGCTAATAGCAAAAGGCTTCTGTGTGCTAATTTAATTAAATATGTATATAAATTTTAGTTTTTAACGGGATGAATTACATCACAGCTTAGTTTTACATTATAACATATTTCTAGCCGAGGAATGAAATTTTTCACTGAGCTACATTTTTACCGTCATAAAAATAAATGAAGTTCAATATATTATTCAAATACAAACTAAAGCAAGACAACTAAAATGTAATATCGAAATAAGGAATCTCGAATTAGAGGATGACCACATAAGACTGACTTATGTCAGAGCAGATATGGACAATCATTTAAGAGAATTGGGAATGGGAGATTAGGGGAAGAGAATGTGGTTTCAGAAGGGCAGAGAGATTAGCAATAAGAGAGGACAAATTGCCTGGATAATGAGTCTTATATGCTAAAATGGTTCTATTAATAAACGACCATTTTACCTATGTCTCCCTAGATAAAGGTCCTACGATTCAGGTTAATAGTGAGTTCCATAAAAAAGTGTGTTCCCATCTTAAACATTTTCCCGATTTAATTGTTAAATTTAAATCTAGTAATGCCTCTCTGCCATATTTATATGGCCTTGTAAAGACTCATAAGCCTAATAACGCTATGCGCCCTGTTATTAGTTCTGTTGGCTCAGTTTCATATTCCTTATCTAAATGGTTTACTTCGTACCTCACTCCCATTATTGGTACCATTTCTAATTCTAATGTTAAAAACAGTTACGACCTTATTGAAAAACTCAACTCCATCCCTTACTCTAATAACTTCTCCCTTGTTAGTTTCGATGTTTGTTCTCTTTTTACTAAAGTACCTGTAAGTGACCTTTCCCCCTCCCTTAGAGATAAATTGCGTAACCTTGATATTCCCTTGGCAGTTAATATTTTCATTGTACTCATCTCAATGTGTCCTAAAAACTGTAAGTTTTCTTTTATTGGTAAATATTGCCTTCAAAAGTTTGGTTTGGCTATGGGAAATTGCTTATCCCCTGTTCTTTCTAACATATATAGGGAAGTTTTTTAAACTACCTTACTTCCCACCATTATAGATTTTTCCCTTGTTTGGTTACTATATATAGATGATATTATTTGTTTGTGACCTTCTTCTAAGGATATTAATAGTTTTCTTACTGAACTTAATTCTCTAGTTCCTTCTATTAAATTTACCCTTGAACTCGAAAGAAATGGTGTCCTCCCGTTCTTAGATCTACTTATTCATAGGACTCCATCTGGATTTAAATCTTCCGTCTATCGTAAGCCTAACAACGCCTGTTCTTATATTCATTTTTACTCAGGTCATAATGATAAGTCAAACGCTGTGTATTTATTTCAATGTTTCTCCGGTTGTTGCGGGACACTAGACCGGAATTCTTGGATCGTGACATTTCTAAGATTTTTGAAATTGGTACCAATCTTTGCTACCTTCATAATGTTCGTGCAGGATGCCTAGATTTGGCAAAAGAATCCTTTTATAGAACGGAAATCTCTCTCGCATACACTTTTAAGAACTCCCTTGTTTTACCGTTTTCTGAGTCCTTTTCCTTGCTTCCCCGCCTTTTGAATAAGTTAAATACTTCTATTATATTTAAATATCAGTCTACCATAGGTGATGGGGTATTCTGTTGATTGTTCAGTTTGCCCTAAGCAATACTTTGGGCAAACCGGTGAATCATTAATTGTACGCCTGACGCAACATAAATACAATATTAGGAGGGGGGAATGCAGCAGCGCTTTCTTTGTCCATTTATCGGAAAACAGTCACAGTATCAATTGGAATTCGGCTAAATTTATTTACAAATCTAATGAATTTATTTAAAGAAATATTGTTGAATGCTCATTCATCAATTCCTCGCCTAATTTTAATATATTTTCTGGTCTCTTTAAACTAGACTTTTAATAAAATGCTCATTTATAACAAAATTGTCCACTTATCCGTTTACTAAATTTATTAATTTAGTTATTTATGTCTCTCTTGTTTATTCTTATTTATTCACAATTGGGTATGTATGTACTTAGTTTAGTAACATAATTGTCTACCTTATCTATTTGGTTTTAAAATTCACATCCGTCTTTGGTATTACTTCTCTCTTTTGTGTCCTTTCGTTGTACATGGGTGGGGTATTGCTCTTCAGTTTCACATATACGAGTACCACTTTTGTAAACATTTTCGTTATTCCCTGCTAATGAACTGAACATGTTCGAAAGTACTCGGAATCCGCCTTTCATTTTTGTGAGGGATTTTTTGCATTTATTGCTTTACTCACACGCTACTTGGTGAGTTTCTCATATATATATATATATATATATATATATATATATATATATATATATATATATATATATATATATATATATATCCGAAGGTTGCGAAATAACCATTGGCTTAGTGTAGAGGATGTTTTAGTTAAAGTCCATGAGATAAAATGTTATTAAAAAATGAAGGTTTAAATATATTACATAATTGTTCTGTCCAAGTTTGGCGTCATGCAATGCTCATAAACTTTTAAAGATAACTGAAAAATATTCAAATAATAGAGTGTCGTTTGTATTTATTTTAAGAATAGTTTCTGTATGTCGAGGAAGATTATGATATAAATATTATGCAGGGCCACGTCCTTATACCATTTTGTATTCGGAAATAAGAATAACCTTTTCTAAGAATATTCTTTACGTAAATGACGAATATAACATCCATCTATTCCTGCAACCCTCCAGTTTCTCGTAAATTACCATCTTACTTACGTTAAATACACTGATGATTCCGTAGGGATTGAATGCAAACAGGATTGCGCCGAACCTGACAACTCTAAAAGATATAAATGGTTTTTTATATAATTTTAACGGAGTGTTCCTAAGGTATTTGTCAACCTAACTCGGAAATTTATGAAAGTAAACTCAATACTCTTCTCGTTATATGGGTCCAATTTCGTGGTAACTCTTACGTAACGGTTGGTAATTGTGTAACTTAGTCTAAATGCTTCCTATTTTTAATATTTATTTACTATTTGTTGCAGTTAATATTTGTATTCTCTTCTTTCATTAAAGCTGTCTACTTACAACCTTTTTGAAGAGATCTCTTCATTGGTTTTCTCTTCTAAGTTTCATGTAAGCAAGAACCCCCCATCCTCTCTCTCTCTCTCTCTTTCTCTCTTTCTATATCATTCCGGCCAAATATATTCAATGAATTTAACATCATTCTCTTTTCAACTCAAATCTCATTTCACTCGTATGGATTTGGGGTCAAAATTTCCCCTTTCTGCGCATCAGTTCCTTCTTTTTATTTACTGTATTTGTATTTCTATCGACTCTTGAGTCTTTAAGCTTCTTTATTGTTTGTTTTGTCAATGTGTTTTCTTCGGACCTTTTTAGCAATTCTTCTATTTGATGGGAAAGTCGGGTTATGACTCATTTTAATAGAACTTCATGAAGATGTTGCAGTGTTCTTTAGAGGAGGGGATCTCTTTGTTTGTTAGGAGGGCTGCGTGGGGTTGGGGAGGGAGGGTGATAGTATTTGATGGTTTTCCAAAGTTTTGTTGTGTTGATTATGCCTTCGTTATATTTTTCTAATGGTGCGTTTGTTTTGATTGATGAGGTGTGTGAGAAGTGAAATTAAATCAACCACCTCTGAGTGCGACATCGATTACCCCTACATAACACAACTTTTCTTATCCACCATAGTTAAGAATCCCTGATCTAGTTGCGTGTGAAAGCTTTACCAAAACTTTTTCTTCACGAAAGGTTCCGCCCCAAACTTACGCAGCACTCCTATTTTCTGCATTAGTTTCAACGTCCACTCCCAGGATTTATATTATTGATTCTTTCATACACAGACGCTCTCTCTCTCTCTCTATTTTCCCTATTCGGTTAAATCATGCTTAGTTTACACTCATATTCTTACGCCATAATACAAAGGTCAACCTTTATATTACCGATTCTCGCCTTTAGTAGTGGGCAGCTTCAATATTTATTTCACGTTATTGACAACATTTTGATTTCTTCCTGCTCCATTTTTACATTTCAGTCTTTATCCCTAACCATGTTTGATTTAAAGTTAGTCAGGATCTTCTAGCTTTAATTTACTCTGCTTACCCATTAATTTTGTTTTAGGTTTTCTGTTCCTCTATTCTAGTCTACTTCTGTTCGCTCCTATCAATTTATGTATCCCTCGGGATTGCTTTGGATGACATCCTCTTCGGTCTTAATCAATCTGTAGCGATGATCGATTGGATTGCCACGAGGCAGAGGTCAGCTATCTTGACCTCTATGAAGGTCCTTTCAATTTTTCCATAGAATGATAAAAAGGGAAGGAAGTTCAAGGGGATCCGACGAATCAATGGAGGATAAATACACCAAATTTGATTCAATGAATCATTAAAATGCAGTGATTAATTACACATATATTTATTAGCATTTTATACGACTATATTAAAAAAAAAACAGGAGATAACATAAACCAAAGAAAGGAAAATTAAAGAGTATCTGAATAAAGAGGAAGAAACACAATTCAAAGGTGAAATAGAACAAATGAAACCATAATTAATAAAATAATAGAAACTTGTTCGTTAACAAGACCGAACGAATACAAAATAAAAGGGGATAATGTCTTAATCGAGGTTAAAAATCTGGGAAAATTGGTATATTAAGGATGAAACTTGAAATATAAACAAATAAACATTTTAAAGTCTTAAAATTATCCCAGTTAAAATGCAGATCTTTTTTCGAAATTCCTCCTTTGTTTTCTATCATCATAATAAATCATCAATGTAAGTTTCAATTAATAACCAGCGTTAATTACCCCACTACAACTGACCGAAATTCGTTTACTAGAGTTTTAATTAATACCACAACTACCCCTGTTAATATAGATTGAAAAGGTTTAAAAACGCCTTTTTCTAATCTAATCAAAGAAGACGATGGTCAAATTTTTCTTCCCAAACCTCTTTTTGTTATCTTCTCGATGATTATGATAGGATTGATGACACAGAATCAGCGGCCTTTTTAATATCCTCCTTTCATTTATGCGCGGTTTGTCTTCAAACTTATTATGTCCTTTATTATTTTAGAAACGTCTGGATGAAACCATGAATATAGAAGACACTAACTAAGCCTAGAGCTATTTGTGTGAGGTTCCCACGCTCTCTCAACAATTAATGGGCGCCCCTTGGAAATTCGTGAAGCTACTTAATTTGTTTTATGGAATAGTTTATAATAAAATGAACCACTCGTTCGGAGGGTAAGACTGCAGAGGAGCCTAATTTAAACTCATTTTCCCCTAGGCACCGAATGCATTTGGAATTAACTAGAAATAACGATAACTGAAGTAGTTTTCTCCTTTTCATCTAAAAATAAAAGGAAATAGCGCAAAATGCGAAAATAACGATGAAATCCCGGACGAAGGAAACCAGGAAACATTTTTTTATCATTGTCAACTAATTAATGCGTCTTTTTTCAAGAAAGATCAAATTGTATCTAATATACAAAGAAATATATTTATTTAGCGGTTTCCTCCATATTGAAAGTGGTTTGTCTTCGAAATTCATATAAAAGAGAGATTTTGACTTCAAAAAATAAGGGAAGAAGAAAGAGCTTAAATAAGAAAATTTAAACTTGGTGACTGGAAACCATAAAGTGTTAGATAATTTATCGGCGACAAATAAAAAAGAATGAAGGAGGCGGGAATAAATACATAGTTAAATAAATCAAATATAAAATCCTTTTCATTCCTAAAAAAATAAAGAATTTTCCTGCACCTCAACTGTGTGAATGATTACAAACCAAGATGGAAGAGACCGACGTAATCGCGTATTCTTTTGACTCATCCTACAAACACTCAGAATCATTCAATATGACAACCCTGCGTCGTGAAACGGATTCCTGAAGACCCATCACTCACCACAAACTCCTCCAGAAACATCGTCCGAGATTACGCACAATCTGATTTAAGAGGGGCGTTTACAATCATGATTTCGGAACTTGAGCGTAAAAACAACGAAAAATAAATTAAAAATTAAAGGCGTGAAAGAAAGAAATCTAAAAGATATTTGTAGTTGGCAGAATCCATAAATAAATGAAAAGTTTAAAAGAGCAAAAACGGTTCTGCAGAAAGGCAGAAAGAAAGTCGAGAGCAAATACTCCCAAAACGAGCGGACGAAATCTCTTCGAGGTCGATTAGAAGAGGCTCGTTCATGACTGCATGACCGAATGAGGTCGCGTATCTGAGGTCGTCTCATCTTTGAAAAATAAACTTGGAGTTTAGAAGTAGTGAATAAGACGTTTCCCAAAGCGGCGATGACCCGTAATGTATTTGGAGTGGAACAGGAATAGAGAAAATAGGATAGCTTCTATTTATTATCAATTATTGTAACGGGAGTCAATAAAATTATACGAGTGAGGAAAGAGAGAAAAGAAGAAATTAAAATACGAATCTCAACTAGAAAATACCTGAAATAACTTCAAAGATATCTAGTAGTAACCACATAGAAACTAAGGAGGGATGTTACATAATTTAGTAGACGGAATAATTCATGGATCGCAAGGAAATGACACAAAATATAAAGGGAAAAGAAGATTGAAATGATCGAATTGAACACCCTGTTGGTGAAGGGGAACAGCATGCCAAATAGCCTTTACTTAATACATATTGTTCAAAATCTTTGGAGACGTTTCTGCAAAGGCTGCAATTCCACTGCATTGCCCCTGGGGGAATAAGCATGTAAAACTGGGTCTAAAAACAACAGATGGAAAGGTAAAATTTTTGCCCAAGACAGACAAAATCGAGGAAGAATTCAGACTCTTTTGCGGATGTATTTTTAAGATATCCCGGAGAGGAGAATGATAACTTCGATTTAGACTTCGAAGACGGAATTATAAATGATCTAAATGACCAGATACACAGAACCTATCCTCATCATTATGTATCACGAGAAAGGAATATGGAGGGATGCGGCGGTAAAATTACTGCCGAAGAACTCTCGAAAACTTTAAAATCCTTTCGTCAACATGCACCAGGGCGTACAGGACTGACAAGGGAGAATTTTATTCCAACCCTGCCTAACACCCTTTTGTGGCTCATGAATTTCCTGAATGCGTGCTTGAACGTGGGTTACTTCCCTGACGACTGGAAGGTAGCAAAAATGATATTCATTCACAAACGCGGTAAGCTACTGGAAAGTCCAGCTAACTTCAGGCCTATATCTCTCTTGGAACTTTCAGGGAAAGTCTTCGAGAAGATATTGGGTAATAGGGTGAATGCCTTCCTCGAAGAAAACAATTTGCATAACCACCAACAGCATGGCTTCCGGATGAAGCGAGGAACACACACGACGCTAGCCGTGATCACCGAGAAGTTAGCAAAAATAAAAGCACAACACCGCTACGCAAATCTGGTGCTCCGAGAGGTCAAAAAGGCCTTTGACAAAGTATAGAGAAGAGGTTTACAATACAAGATCTTACACCTGGGCCTCGACCCAACACTTGAAAGGATAAAAGGATACTTTGCGATTACGTGATGGAGAGGAGAGCGTATGTGCACGTAAAAGACTTCAATGTCCCTGCGATCGAACTTGAGGCAGAGGTGCCACAAGGCGGGTGTATATGTCCCCTGCTCTATAATATATACACAAATGACCTTCTTCAAACTCTAACGATGTATCGATGATCCGCATGACACCTTATCGGAATGCCAATTATATGGTACAGATTATGGCGGTAGAAATCGAAAACATCAACTCTTTCGAAAGGAGATGAAAGATATCTACCAATGCCCCAAAGTTCCAGATAATCCCACTATTGCGACGGACCTAGGGCAGACATCCAAGGGGTGGTGTACGCATCCCATACCGCACGGAGGGCACGGTTCTGAGACTCTGGATTACGACTGGTGGGTATGGGAGTCATGTAAAAAGGATCTCAGCAAATGCACGGAGGGACTTGGGTGAATGCTACCGATTTATGGACCAAAGATCCTCCAACTAACTCAAAATCTATAATGCGTGCATCCGATCCAAACTCCGATCCAAACTCCCTATAAACGCGAGTCCTAAGACCCAGATCCTTAAACTGCAAAGGATTCAGAATAAGGCTGTCTTACTTATAACGTAAGCCCGAAGGAGAGAGAGGAGAAGGCAGAGTGAGGTCCATGGCGAACTGGGGTTGACCTCCATAAATGTGAAGCTTCACAAAAAAGCAATACACCGGCACCTTCCTCCCCAGTTTGTGCTCGAGCACATGAACTTTAATGATGCAAGAGACAGAAAATCAGTTACACGTAGCAGACTGCTCATCAACAACGACATAAACCCAACGTTCACTTAAAATTCCGTTCACGAAACAAATACAAACAAAGCCAACAACAACAAAATAAACGCAAAATCAGCACCTAAAAACCCAGATTAAGATTTGTTCACCATCATCATTAGGGGCCCAAAACCCCTCTGCTATAAAGGCTTGAATGCTTTTCGTATATATATATATATATATATATATATATATATATATTTATATATATATATATATATATATATATATATGTATATATATATATATATATATATATATATATATATATATATATATATATATATATATATATATATATATATATATATATATATATTATATATATATATATATATATATATATATATATATATATATATATATATATATATATATATATATATATATATATATATATGTATATATATATATATATATATATATATATATATATATATATATATATATATATATATATATATATATATATACTGCATAAAAAAAAACGCAAAGAAAGCCAGAGGTACCCTTTCACAAGGAATCTGTATTTGATTCTATTTTCATTTCACTTTCAAATTATTTTCCCTAATTTTCCCCACTAGTTTTCTCCTACTAAACAACTCTACTATTATATTCCTCACTTATACATATATTTCCAATGTCGAACGACGATAAATCGACAATAATTCGAAAGCTAACGAGTTAAGCAAAAGAATGACTCCAAGAGATTTCCAGGACTAGTTCATTGTTCCATCGCGTCCAGGTTCCAAAATGAGCACGCGGTGATCACGTTTAGAGCTTGCGCTGGTCCTAATACTCGCAAAAGTTCTAGGCCCAGATTACTCGATCAAAGAGGTATTTAAAATGATTGGAAGACTTTGCACTAAAATGAATTCATTAGGTTTGTTCACATAATAATAGTCGAGAGGATTTTATGAAGTCGCACCAAATAATATGAGAGAAGTTATATATGCGTATTTTTAGAGTATCTACGAGAATATTCGTATTTTTTAGTCTCCTTTCCTAGGACTATTCACTAAATCCATTATATATCTCGTGTCATGTGATTTTCCTGTTTATTATAAACAAAAAGACCCTGCCCTTTCCTATTAAAAATACCCGCTTGCCTCTCCCTGAGTAAAAAAAAACAGCACTTTTGAACCACGTAGGAAAAATGAAAAGCAAAATGCAATGATACATCTCGTCTCAGTCACTGAAATTTGTCGAGGTTTTATTTTATACGTGTGTCTATGAAGGTAACAGAATTCCGGGAAGTTTTGTTTTCTCTTATTCCACAAACCATTTTTGCTTGACCTCCAAATTAATTATTTGGGGGTTTTGGAAATATAAATAAATTTAGTTAATTAAAACAAGAATAAATAATACGAATCAGAACTTCCGCGAATGGCATGCCTGGTTTAAGATTGGGTGTTCTAGGAATACCCTCTTCCCCTAGGTATTCTCCCTGATACGGATAGCAACGGGATACGAAGGGTGAGTCCACTCCCCCTAAATGATAAGCTTCCCGAAAAGTACCCCAAAAAGTTTCCATTAAGACAAAAAAAAACCTGTCGCCAAAATTCGCAGCTTTCTAACTAAGTTGACTTTTTGACTCCCGTGACTCGCTGTTAGAAAAGAATCGACAAGGATAAAACGACGGAAAGTCGTCTCTAAAGAAACCTTAAACTGAAAACAAGAACGAAATTTCTGTGAAATTCTTTGAAGATTTTAGTTTTTTTTTTCTATCTTACTCATTGGAGAACCAAATTTTGTAATTTGTGTACGCTTTAAAACGTATACGCGAATTTATATCAATAGTAATACCACATCGACCGATAATTTCTCGGCTGTGATTTAGAGGACAAAGAAATTGGGATTTCATCACTGTAAACAGAATTCATTCAACGGATCCAACTGAGCTTTATGTAAATCTGATCGGTTACTTCCGCCCTTTATCACGTTCGAATCTCGTTCAAATTTAAGTGCCCTGCTTTGCGTCAGGTAGGTCATTAGAAAACTCAGCGGGGTATTAGATCCCAGTCCTAATGATACCCAAACTCTCCCGAGAATGGCATAAAACCTGTCTGAATGTTGTTGGAATGGATTCCTAGACGAAAATGTGGTAGTAAATCCAGAGAAACCGGGAAAATTATTTAATCAGTTCTGAGGTGTAGTCAGAAAGGCCGAGCAATAAAAGCCAGTAGGATGGTTGATCGATTTCCTTATTAGGATATTCATCGAATTCATTCGTCGATTTTATTGAGCGATTAATCTAACCAAATCTTCCGGCGCCCATTCTTGCGCCCACGATATCGAGATTAATCCTGATACGAGATATAGGCGACCAAATATTATTTTAATACCACTCATTACTGATAATATTTGAGCGAACGCCATTACAGCGGATTATTTTTGCTCTCTGAACGCCACAGAAAAGCTTTCGTTTCGCATCAAAGATTCTCCCTGAAGCTGAACAACAGAGAACACAGCAGCGAGTAAACTGCAGCGGCGTCCAATTTCAGCACCAAAAACTCTTATATTCGTCAATGATCTGAATACTTCTAATGATATTGGATTTGTTATCTTCTCTATGATATTTTGATTTGCATTCGTCCTACATAATGAAAGTTGGATAAAAATTACGTGGAGGAATAGAGAAGCATCCTATTTTAATGACCTTGGTGAGTCTATTGATGGAGTATCAAAAGTTGATGTTCAAACAGACATTTATTCCAATTAATAAGATAATCAGGTGTGTCAATGAATCTGTGGACATTTCTGAATGATTTTTTCAAATAGTTTTAATTGGAACTGACTTTTGTTGCATTTAAAAAGCAAAGTCAATAAACCTGTTTAAACAGAGAAGAAAACCTCGGAACTAATTGTACAGGTTAAACTTTCTCTCAAAGTGTAGTCCATAGTTTAAAAAACATGAAGAAAAAATGTCTCCAATGATCTCTAGTAAGGGAAAATTCACAAGAAAATTATTTATTAATGATCCATGTTTATAATATGTAAGTGCTCCACTTCTATGAAAGTAATCAGTTATGGAATCCCTCTGCGTGTTTGAAATTCTTTTTTTTCCTTCAAATTCGGTATAACTTAGTGCCTACAATTGCTTTAGGTTCTTAGGGACATTTTCTTTAAATCTTTGTAAGAATCATCAAAGTTCCTGGATTTAGTTTCAATATAATATCATTTCGTATCCCCTAAAACAATGGCAAAATATTTTAAAACACACAGTGGCTTCAATGAGCCAATATTAGAAGCTTTCCTTTGTCCTCGTCAGAACACAAAAATCGTGGAAATCAACCGTCAATAAACTTAATTTCCCATTGATTATAATTAATTTGTTTCCGTTATTTATTTTCATCTTTTTTAATGTTTCGAAAGACTGTGATTATGTTAAAAGTCACAGAAGCGTATATGATAGATAACAAGGAATAAACAAAGAAGGAAAGAACGAAAGACAGAGCTTTTTGCATTGCCATAAACACTCCAAAACCCAGCCATGCTCTTCAAGTGCTCTGAGCTCTGCTCAAAACCTCCACCTGGATATAAAACACCTAATCTTATATCACCTGAAGATAAGCCTCCCAACGAAAGCTTACGATGCTTATCTTGATGGAATTCCAGTTTAATGGGAGTTCTTTGATTGTACATAAAAATTGATTTGATTTGATTTGGTTTGGGCTTGAAAAAATCTGTGTTATCGATTAGTTTTAAAACACTAATAAAATCAGTTCCTTAACAAAAATTAGAATTCAAAATAAGATTAAAGAAACATAAACAATAACCACCTTTAATCTCTGTTGAAAATCATAACATCTACATAGATAATACTAACTTCAGGAATAATTAAAGTGAAACATATTATGTGGTTCTAAACGTAATTATAACTTATTATTACATTGCAGGTATTTCAAAACTAAGACTTTGTTTGAGTATCTTTCTCCTAAGTCATTTCTTAGACTTTTTGAAGGATGTTTGAGTAGTCATAATTTTGGGGGGTCGCAGGATTTGAGTCGTGGTCACCCATTGACCCCTTGTTTTTCTTGAGGGTGCATGGATTAACTAAGAATCTGGGCCGCATGGATTAGCTACCTTAATTAGTCAACTATTATGCAATTCCGATCTACTTCGATGATATTTTTTCACCTTTCTAAATTCTTTAAACCGAAAAATTCCACTTATTTATACGTAGAAAAGAACGAACCCTCCGAATGAGAGAAGTGTTTTGGACTACGAACGTATTTACTTCTAAAAGGTTAGATACGAACGTAGCGTGATTTTAATGTACAAAGTTCTACGTCTGTTTAAAACGACAAACAACTGTAAATTCGTACTCAATAACCCCTCTCTTATTTTGTTTCTATGAACTCTAGGTCGAATTGTACTCCTTGAAAGCTAGTTGTACTCGTCCTTCCCTCTAAGTAGACAGACAACCTGGTTTCTTTCGGAATCATTAAAACGAGTTGTACTCCTCACGTCTTAGATATTAAATTAAGTTGAGCGTGGCCCTAAAATCTGGACCAAGAAAGTAAATTAACGCCTCGATGGTTGAAAACTGCCCGCAACGATCCTCGTGCGGAACTAAACATCGAAATGACATCATTACTTTACCGATGGTGTGTTGCTTATGTAATGGCGAGTTAAAGAGAAGCCGGATGTGGGAGGGCTCGCGGCAAAGATGTCACAATCATTTCATGGCAGAACAGATCACATGTAGTAAGTTCTTGTTCGAGGGTGAATTTCGGATAGAGGTTTGTGGATGGGCGGGGTATGAAAAGGTGAGTAATGCTTTCGTTACGAAAAGGGAATATTCGAGGTTTAATTAAAAAGGCTGACTGAATTTGGGAAGACCGCTCGGAAGGCGGGTCAGTTTGGGATATTTGTTTAGTCAGTGGAAAGGTAACCTAGAGTATTAGGGGTCATCTTAAACCCTGGTCTATGAGCCAACCAGGATTCTTTTTACCAGTCTAATTCACCCGATCAAATTATTCAGCATTTATATGCAACTAGATAACCACACACGTGTGTGGATAGATGAGTGCGTTACCATGTATTTTTAATTCAAAATACTAGATATACTTAAATACGGGTTGAATTGCAAAACCCGCATGATTTTCCATTCTGTTTGGGGCACTGAGCAAAAATTGAGCGATTGGAATAAACAGACCAGATTTTGGCGGAGGTTAATTTCCGCGAGATTTTGAACTATAATAACTTAGAGCTTGTTTAAGTTCTGCACCTCGTAGTTTCCTCGCTTAGGACTTGAGTTAAAGATGCATCCCATCAATGGCTATTTGATTATCTCATAAATGGTTCGCAGGTAGGCTGCTTTGAGGTAGAGAGTGGGCAATTTCTTCAATCCAGCCTAGTATTGGAAACAATCAAGACTCCACAAAGATTTGTTTGCAAGAGATAGCTTCCAAGTCGTCAAAGAACGAGAGGAAGACAAAAAAGGCGGAGAAAACGAATAAAAAGTATATCGAAGAAAGAAAAGGAAGTGTTGCAGCAAACGTTGCGAGACTTAAGGTGAATTAGTAGAGCAAATTCTAGGATTCCTTTTGTTATATGTACTGTTTTTTTCTCTTCCTCAGTTTCTATATTACCTCGTTAAGGAACTCCTCTTGAATATATTATTTTTGACTTGAAAAATTTGGAGCTAATGACCTGATCAATTGGTATTGATAATAAATTAGATCTCATTCAATTAATTGCTGCGGGAATCATTGAATTTCGATATCTTTATGATTTGGGTCAAATTCATGACTCTGGGCCGAGAGAAGAAGAGGAGAAAATCCGGAAGTAGAAAAATGGACTTTAAAACGACCAAGATAAAGAAAAATGAGTACTTTGATGACACTTAAACAGACCCAATAGGCCCCATAAGATGTTGCTAAAATTAATTGGATGACTTAAGCCTTCAAAAAACCCTTGAAAAAGAGATTGTGATAACACATGTCTTTGACAGACTTATCAACCGAAGATGTCCGCGACAGATTAATCCGATGACTCACGTCTTAAATCGAGCCATCAAAGGGAAAGAGTCGAAAAGAGCTTTAGCGAATGACATTAGCAACAGTCACATAAGACGATGACGCCGAAAGTAAATAAATTAGAAGATAAACGTCTTTTTCGACCGTGAAATAAATCCACTGAATTAATTCACTTAGCCAATCAATGAATGAGCCGTAGCTCTAAGCGTTGTGCTCAGAAGACGCCATTCATCCACTGTAGAGCTGCATTGGAATAATATAAGAGGTGAAAGTGTAGAAGAGAGATAGAAAAAGGGAGAGATATTGTGTTTGGTATGTGTGCCAAGTTGCCTGGCAAACGCTTTCATTTTCAATTAATTTGGCCTTTTATTTGCTTTATTATTTGTTTGTAATTTAAGCATTCGAGCCTTTGTTATCATATGCTCATTTGAGCTTTTTATTTTTGTTTTATTTTGAATTTTTTTTATTTTTGCATTTTTTTTAGTATAATGGTTATATACTATTTATATTCATTTTACTTTTCCTTCTTTTACTTTGAGTTATCATCGTTATTTTATGTCCATTTTCTCATTAATGTGTCATTACTGTTTGTTCCATTTCGATTGATAATATCTATAATTTTATTTGTTGTTAACATTGTTTTATTTATAGATAGTGTCTATGTTTATCGTTGCTTTCTTTCTACTTCCGTCAAATCTTTTTCTGTATTTGATCTGACGCATTTCATTGTCTGGTACGGTAATCTTGCTTATTTCTTCCTGGGTTAGCGATTGTCTGGTACGGTAATCTTGCTTATTTCTGCCTGGGTTAGCGATTGTCTGGTACGGTAATCTTGCTTATTTCTTCCTGGGTTAGCGATTCGTTTAGCTTTACCAATAGGTCTTTAGCGAGTTCGTGGACTACTTTATTTATAGGTTCGAGTTCGGTTCTTTGATTTAGGTCCTACGATGATATTCGGTCCTGCCTTCTTTTATTTTCTATAAATCGTGTTGCCCAGTTTTGCAGTTTTGGGGCTTTTTTATTTGTGTGGTACTCAACGGATGTGTATGGATGATAGGGTCTACCATCTTGGATCGGACAATGGCTATGTACAGTTTTCTTTTGTTCTTATTTGAGAGGTTACGGAATCTATGTATCGTGGTCATAGTCGCTTTTGCTTCTGTCACTTTTTTGACAGATTGGAGACATATCTATTTGTTGTTATTTTGAGTCCGAGGACTCTCCCTTCCGTGTTATATCGATATTCCTCTCCGTCGACTCTAACTGCGGCTGTTTTCCTCGGGTTTATCGGTATTAGGTTGAATTTATTTATGTTTGTTTTGATTTTATTCTTTCTTTCCAAGTCGTTTAAGTTCATAATTTCTCTCGCTGTCTTCTGGACGATGTCTCTTGGATTCATTCTATCGCTGAAGATGATTTACGTAATGTCATCCGCTAGTTGGATGTGCTTTGCACTCTCTTTCGTTGGCTTGGGTGTCCTTAAAGGACACCTGCTTGTAGAGTGAATGCCTCATCTATTTGGTCGTTAATTTGAAGAAAAGCTTTTCTTCCTTCCAGGTAGTGGCATAATATTTTGTTTAGGTTGGGTTCCATGTTGAGGCTTAGTCACGTTAGCTTGTAGGCCAGGAATCCGCACTTTATCGAAAGCTTTGGCAACGTCGCGGAGTATGGCGTCCACTCTGTTGCCTCGCGCTGTTTCGGTGGCGATTTTTTCTGCAATAATTGCCAGCGCGGTTTCCGTCCCTCGCTCACTCCTGAACCTATGCTGTTGTAGTGGGTTATAGAGCTTATTAGTCTCGAGGTATCTTTTAAACCTTTTGTTTAGGAGCTTTTCGAGTAGTTGGCCGAAGAACTCGAGCAGCGAGATTGGATGGTAGCCTTCGATTTGGTGTTTTGGTTTACCCAGTTTCAACAAGAAGATCATCTTGTCGTTTTGAAATCCTAGGGATAGTATCCAGTATTCAAACAAGCATTGAAAATCTTCAAAGGTGCTTTATGCACGTTGTTTGGTGCATAAATTAGGTGCGCCTTTGTTATTCCACTTAGTTCTGGTGCTTTCTGCTTAAATGACTTGACTGTTGTCAAGGATTCTTCCATTGTGAATGGCATTTCCTCTTCCGAGCGTATGGCGTGATGTTATCTTACTGTGTTTGTAATGTTTGAGCGACTTCTTCTTCATAGTCAAGGTCTTCTTCGGGAGAAATTGAAAAAAGTGAAGATGGACCGACTGAAGAAAGTGAAGATAGAAGAAGTGAAAAAAGTAAAAATCGAAGAACTGAATAAAATGAAGATGGAAGGAGTGAAGAAAGTGAAGATGGAAGAACTTAAAATGTCTGGATGTGTATATAAGCAGATCCTCCAACATCAATTGCAGTCTGGAGGGAACGCATCTGCGTGAGTTGGGGCCAGGAGGGCACGCAATTCTTCAGATGACAGCTGTAGCATCGTTGTCTAGGTTACACTTCATACCCCATTGTGGGGTTAAATTTATCACAAATTTGTACTCTTGATTACATGCAATCTGTGATATGTACTACATTTAAGTACCCATAAGTACAGGGTGTGCAATTTTGTTCCTAGAAACTTCGAAGGCGTCCCCCCTTCCCAGTTGAGGTGGTTGAAGAGAGGTTATGGCAGACCCTTTCATTCCATCCTCTAGATTTTTTTTACATTACTTTGGGCTGAGATATTGCGGTAGAGAGGGGGCTTCTTTTAAGCAAACCGTCTAATTTAGACAGAAAATTCTGTAACATTGGAGTTCTTCAGCTGATCTTCATCCGATCTATCCTTTAGGCCAGAACTATTCCATTCGCACTAGGCTGTACCGTTCCTACCATTTTATCATCCTTTTACTAGTAGGGAAAACAAAATCGAACCTCATATATCAAACTAGATTCTAATACTTTTATATTCTATTTCTAAATCATATTTTTGTTAATAATTCTTAGCACCATGTTAAATTCTTTTCAAGGTTCGGTGCACATCCTTGTAAATTTTAACTCCTCCCAAACAACCCAGCGAAACCAATTTTCCCAGACGCTCTATAACACTGATACGAGAGGTCGAAGGAAGGCACAAGCAATTTTGCCGAATTTCCTTCCTAACAGGGGGCCAGAGGAAAGAGCCTTGAATTTGGCGAAACAGATTATGGGGTGGATGAATACCACTATTTTCTTTGCATAAATTTGACTCCTTTTAAAAGGCTCCAGTTAGAAAATATCAATCCTTCAATAAAATTTTATATGAATAATTCATTAATTTTAAGTGTTGTATCATTAGATTAAATAAAATAAATGCTTAAAATAATATCATGACCGAATAAACATCTCCGCGTTTGATGATCGGCACTTGTCGCGTTCGTACAAAATTTCAGCTTGAAAAAGTCGAGAGCGAAACACGACAAACATCGATTCAGACTTAATGGTTCACATCCGAGTCCAATAAAACCAAGCCCCATTAGAGCTTAGTCGATTGTGTTGGTCATATTTATTTGAAATAAAAGATTTATATTTAGTCCCAAGATAAGAAGAAATTTCTCTGAACTTATGAAGACCAAATGATGGACTTTTCTAAAATAGCTGCGGGTCGGTTGCAAGTTTGTTCTGGGAGTAGGAGAGAATTCTTGTAATTGTAGACATAAAAACACACATAAAGCAAAAATTGGAAAAATAACAGCTAAAGGTCATTTTTGTTTTTTTCCTGTTTCTTTATCGTTAATGAAAGGATCTTAAATAAAGTTAGGAACAGTTCTTCATATGTATGTATGTGTATGACCGCCGTGCTTTCCTCTCTCCATTAATTTTCTCCGTCTGTCTGTCCACACCTCTCACCAACCTTCCCTGAATGACCCTGCCCTCATTAGATTACACAAGTTCCTTTGTCTATTTCTTGTTTAGGTTAAATAACATTTGCCACCTAGCCCAACTTCACCACTCTCCCTACGAACCTCTCCTCATAAAGTTCTGGTGCAGATGCCTTCGTGATTTACACGTCATGTTTTTATAATAATATTAATGGCCACTTTTGAGCACCAGCATTATTTAAATGTGCCCTCCCTACACGAGCATTTCGACTTGAAGGGGTATTTTATTCCACTCAATTTTCTCTCTCATCATTTTTTATTGTTTACATTTCTTTTATTATATATTCTTCATCTCTCTCTTCTCCCATCATTTTTTCCCAACAATGATTAGACCAGAGTAAGAGAGAAAGATGGCGTTAAGGTGCTTTAAAGACCGCTCATTATATTCTATAAATATAAATATATTTTTTTAATTAAACTTAGTTTTTTCCCCTATTTCCCTATACAATTTTTAGGGTGGATTTCCAAATTGCTTTTTTATTTTCCTGGGAAAATTCAAATGTTGGAAAGTAACGAGAAAAGCCAAAAATCATTTTCAACAAAATTGCCCACTACTGTGTTCACTCGATATTCAATATTGATTTCATATGCAAATGAACACCGTTTTCTTCTCTGCAAATAGAACAATTGAGCCACGGCAACACTAAAAACAGTCGGGCCTAATCGAAAAGCACGATTCCGTTGAGGCCCAAACTACTTACAATAGGCCCTAACACTAAACGAGCTCTCACGAGACGCAGAAGTTCCAACCACTCCCTCTTTATCGCTTCACTACTTACCCTGCTAATGGACGCGAAGAAGAAACTAATGAGGTGAAAGGGTAACTCCGACGATCCTCTCGTTAATGCCAATTGAGTAGTAGGTACACAATTATCCAACCAATATCGGAAGTTAATTAATTAACTTTTATATAAGTTTGGGGATTATTGACCTTAAAACTACCATTCAAGGAGGAGAAAGTGAGAAAAGGTTGAGATGCCACGAAAGATGATGATGTAGAATAAGAATAGGAGAAAACACAAATAACTCGAATGTACACACAATTTTACAGACATCCTCGGACCAGGAAAACAGGGTGTACACGAATGCCAACTTGGAATAAATAAATAATTGACCAAATCCTCCCCCAATCGGTCTATCAGTGCCACATATAATTTGGGGTCATTAAAAGAGATGACCAATTATCAAGTTCGATATCATTCAACCAATGCCCAAAACATTTATCTGAATTCACTGAAGTGATAAAAACCCCGTTAATTCCACCTACAAAGATGTAAAAACACCTTTCATGACAACCATTACGCAGAGTGATAGAGTGTGACTATTAAAGACCAACTTTAAGGAACGATGGCCGAAACAAATCCGTTAATTGTGCTTTCGGACGCCTGGTCATTAAAGTACCAGTCACAGTAAAGGGAAGGTGGCCCTAATTAGACAGCCCTCTCCCCTATTCTGAATCACGCCATCTTGTATTACTCTTAATTCTCAATTAATAATTATTTTATTATTCGTGAGAGCGGCAAAAAATAATAAGACTTTGTTTCTAATCCTTGAATCGCTTTCCGCTGGCATCTCTCATCTCATCCACCCTCTCTTCATATGGATCACATATATCCATTCCTGGTGAGGTTCACTTTGGTGTTCTTCAAGGCTCGGTTTTTGGTCCGATCATTTTTCGGATTTTTTTCCCTCGTGTTTTCTTAAGCATCGCCTTTTAGCTTTCATTGGATTTCATTGCTGCTGTTGACACATAAATCAGCGTCGCTTTCTCCTGAACCTCATTTGCCGAGAGTCTTAAAAGTCTTCCTTGCGGATGTCATATCATTAGTTAAGGTCTCTCAAACAAATGACTGAAACTCAATCATGTCTAAAGTGAAGTTCTACTGGCGTGCCCTCCGAAAGGGGTAGTTTGCTTTATAACTATTACACTGGTCTGCGTCAAAAATGTTCCTGAGGGTTTCATAGGTGATTCTTAATGAAATTTGTCTCGTAAATCCAAATCAAGCATTCATATTGCTCAATCAAGTCTAGTTCTTAAGATACAGGCCAAGCTCCCTAGATGGCGTTAGAGAGCTCAGTCTCTAGCTGACCGCGAGCGCGAGTGGTTGTGTGTTGCTTGCTCACTCTCCAACTAAGTGTTGGTTTTTTAATCCATGACTTTTCTCATCTATGAACAGTGTTTAAAGTGTATTTCTAAAACTTTATTTATCTTTGTGAATTTTTTTGCAGGCAAATACATTAGCAAAACTCCTTATATTTCATAAAAATGAATAGAAAGTGTAAAAACAGTCCTGATAGATTTTGTTTTGTTTGTGGAAAGGTAACTTTTAGTGACCAGCAATGCACTATAACGCCGTTATTAGAGTTCCTTTACAATGCATATTTTGGAATAAAGCTAGGTGATCAAGACCAAAACTTTGCTCCACATATGTGCTGCAAAGCCTGTGTCATAGCCTTAAGACGCTGGAGTGAGGGCAAAACGAACTGTTTGTCATTTGGTGTACCTATGGTGTGGAGAGAAGGCAAGGACCACATTACAGAATGCTATTTTTGCATGACAAATCTTAAAGGTGAGATAATTACTTTAACAATATAGTCCTTGACAAATCTAGAAATGTTTATACAAATCTTTTGGTAGCCTATTAAAATTGTAATTGTGTATAAAAATAGTGTATTATGCTGGTAGAAAAATTGTGGTTAAATTGTATATAGAAATTGATTGTATTTAAAAATTGTAAATTTACCTGGTATGAAAAATGTGTATAAAAATGTGGAAATGAGGGTCGAGTGAATTAAAAGTATGTAAATTAAGTATGCAAAACTTTTTTTCAGGTGTCAATAAGAAGAACAAACACACTGTAGTCTATCCTGATGTTCCTTCTGTCATTAAACCACAACCACATGGTCCAGGAGTTCCAGTTCCTTCTCCACCTAAAAATACTGAGCTACAAGACAATATAGAAGATATAGAAGTGGATGACACTGACACTTCAGTGACATATCAGCCTACCTCTACAATGACTTTGCCAAGACCACTCACTCAAGGTCAATTAAATGACTTGACTAGAGATCTTGGTCTTTCTAAACAGAACGCACAACTTCTTGCATCCCGTCTTAGTGAGAGCAACCTCCTCTCTCAAGAAACTACATACTTTCGGTTCAGAAATAGAGACGAAGAGTTTCGAAAGTTCTTTGCAGTTGATTCTTGCAGCTCTTTGGTGTATTGCAATGATGTAAAAGGTTTAATTGAGGCACTTGACCTTCCTTACCACCCAAGTGAATGGAGGCTCTTTATTGATTCTTCTAGCTGAAGTTTGAAGGCAGTACTCTTAAATATTGGCTATAAAATGGCATCTGTACCTTTTGGCTATTCAGTTCAGTTAAAAGAAAGCTACGAAAATATGAAAGTATTGATTAATACAATCAAGTACTCTAACCAGAACTGGTTAATATGTGGTGATCTCAAGGTAAGATATATTTTACTTTATTGAACTTGTTAAATATTTCAAGGAATTTTTGTTTCTAAATACCAATGACAGAAGGATATTATACACATATTAGTTTCTCCCTACCCCTAATAAACTTAGTGAAAATTGCCTATGCAAAAAATAGAAGTTCTTAGAAACCATGTACATCAATATGCATCAATATGTTTTCTTTCAGGTTGTGTGCCTTCTTCTTGGGATGCAAGGAGACTACACAAAATATCCATGCTTCATGTGCTTATGGGATAGCCGGGCGGATAGCCTTCACTATAAGCAAAAAGACTGGCCATCTCGAGAGGCATTCCAAATTGGCTGCCACAATGTGGTAGCTCAACCTTTAGTCCCTCCCAAAAATGTTTTACTGCCTCCTCTTCATATAAAACTTGGCCTGATGAAGAACTTTGTCGAAGCACTGAATCAAGAAGGTCAAGCTTTTAAGTATCTACTGCAAAAATTCCCACAGATCAGTGATGCAAAGCTCCATGCAGGCATATTTGATGGTCCCCAAATTAGAACTCTGTTAAAGGACAAGCATTTTTACACCAATATGGAAGCCAGTGAACAAGAAGCATGGCGAGCGTTTAGTAAAGTAATTGACGGTTTTCTGGGAAATAAAAGAAGCTCAGAATATATCTTACATGTAAATTAGCCTATGAAAAGCTTCGAAAAAATGGGAGCTCGCATGTCGATAAAAATGCATTTTATCCAGTCACATCTTGACTATTTTCCGGCAAACTGTGAAGATTATAGCGAGGAACAAGGAGAAAGATTTCACCAAGACATAGAGACGATGGAGACAAGATATCAAGGACGCTGGGACATCAACATGTTAGCTGACTATTGCTGGTGTCTTAAACGCGACGAACCAACATCGCTTCACAAGCGGAAGTCATCAAGGACTTCTTTTCTTGGAAAATAGTTTCTTTACACTCCTGGGTAATCTCATAAGTAGTCTGTAAGTTTAAAATTAATTAAAAGAAAGTCGAATTGAGTCGGTATTTTTTTATTACAAGTAATTGTAGTTTATTAAATAACTTTTATATAAATAAGGGATTTTTTCAAAAATAGCCCTTTTCTAAAAACAGTAGTGCGCTGTATCTCAAAAACCAGACTTGATTGAGCAAAATGAATGTCATATTTCAATTTAGGAGAACAATTTCGTTAGGAATCACTAAAGAAAACCGCAGGAACAGAATTTTTTTTTTCAAACGCAGGCCTGTGTTATTCGTGACTTCCACTCTTTGTTCTTCTCAGCCGGCGACGTATGTCTAGTGAAACATCCTTCCTCCTTGAACTGCACCGGACACCTATTCGATCTAGAATTGCTTTCAAGGTCTTCCTTCATACCCATAAGAAATTAACAGCGCTGTACCCTCCTACTTGTCTTTCGCATTAAACCTATCACGTCCCCTGAGAATTTCCTTTTAGAGCTGCCGTCTTTACATCTTGTTCCTCGTCTGTGGTGTATAGGTGATAAAACCTTCTTTATATTTGCTCCGAGAATGTTGAATGATCGACCTGCTGGTATTGGCTCCCGCCCCTCCCTCGGTGCCGTAGAAAATTCATCCTTGTATATTCTATTATTTTTATTATTAATTTATAAGCCAGGGATTTATAAAATAAACCAATCCCAAAGTACAATGTTCAATTCATTTCTAAATCTTTCCTCTAAACCTTCGGTTTTATTAATAGCCAACGATGGGACGCGGAGGGAAAAGACCCAAGAAAATCCAATAGATTTGGTTAACAACATTTCGATGATGGAAGGAAGTTTTTATCGCAGTGGTGAAAAACAACTAGGTTGAGCAATGGTGGACATAATAATGAACGCGTGGTTCAAATCTATCATCAGTGGGTAGATGAGTGCGTGAAGGGTACGGGATAAATACAGTAATCAAAGACAGAGTACTATACATGGATTCAAAGCACATGGACTGAAAATGGTCTGTGCTTTTAAGGGATACGTAACGTTGATATTTAAATAACGTTTAACGCAAGTTATAACGCAGGTGCTTTGTATATAAACGTAACATACTATAAGTCTACCGAAAATAAGCAACTAAATACTATTATACTGGTAAAAATTGTTCAGTATAAACGTCTGTTTAGATAATCTCAAATAGCGCAGGCGCCCGATGATCTTTTCTGGCTACTTTCCCGCCGGTATAAATAATATTTTATTACCTGGAATGGAGTTATAAACACACGTGTTCCACTCGCAACTTTTATGAAGAAGAGATCACCTCATAAACGAATTGGGAGACTCCACCTACGATAAAACCATAATACTGAACCGATTTCGGATTTAATTCGAAAGCTGACAAGTAAAGCCAAAGGATGGCTCCAAGAGCTCCCCTGGCGAGTTCATTTCACCATACGGTTCATGTTCCAAAATGAAGAGCCGGTGAACTTCTTGATGCCCCGATCACAGGATCGAAGAAGTATTTATAATGATTAGGAGACTTTGCACTAAAAGGAATTCTTTATATTTTGTTTGTAAAATAGGGGTCGAGACATATTAAGAAGTCGCACCTTATAATATGGATGAAATTATAAGCATAGACTTAAATAAGACTTAAATAAGACGCAAATAATGGTTATATAAAGCAAAAATAAAGACCAGATAAGACCTAAATACAAGTTTAATAATTCTAAAATAAAACACGGAAACCATAAAAGCTTCAAATACTAAATGAATTAGGACATAAAATAAAAAGGACACTCAAGTACTACTATAAGAAGAGGTACTAAAGTTTTTTAGTTCAATGAGTCTTCAAGAAATTGCTTAGATGAAATAGTATTTGTGGCATCTCAAATTTACTGTATTCCATCGTGGGTGAATTAAAAAATGTTGGCGGAGAGGGGGAGGTATTCTAATCTTTTATATAGAGTCACTTTTTTACTATCTCTCTTATCTCTATTAATCTTAACCTCTTATTTGTCTGTCCGTCACTCCTATCTATCTTTCTTCTGTATTTTACATTTTAATATCTATAAAAATGGAGTTCTTCAGCTTATCTTCATCCGATTGAATGTTCAGATTGGGTCAACGTCAGTAGTGGAGTGCCACAAGGCTCCGTTCTTGGCCCATTATTGTTTCTAATATATATAAACGATTTGGATAATGGCGTATTTAGTACGATTTCTAAATTTGCTGACGACACGAAGCTGGGCAACCGTGCCTATGTAAGATCGGATGTAGAAAAATTACAAAAGGACCTAAACTTGATTGTCAGATGGGCGGATAAGTGGCAAATGCAGTTTAATTTAAGTAAATGTAAGGTGATGCATTTGGGTTGCCATAATTTGAGGGTAGAGTATACCATGAAAGGCCAGGTCCTCAACGTAGTTAAATTGGAAAAAGACCTGGGAGTTTTAGTCTCGGATGACTTCAAAGTCACGAAACAATGCGCGGATGCATGTAAAAAAGCAAATCGTGTGCTGGGTTATATCGCGCGTAATTTCACGTTCAAATCCAAAGAGATAATTTTACCATTGTATAAATCACTTGTGCGTCCACTGCTCGAATATGCGGTTCAATTTTGGGCTCCATACTTAAACAAAGATATCGCGCAATTAGAAAGAGTGCAGCGTAGGGCTACAAAATTAATTCCCGAGCTGAGAAACAGGCCCTATGAGGAAAGACTCAGGGCATTAGATTTGCCATCTCTCGAAGGCAGAAGATTACGTGGCCAGCTAATTGAAGTATTTAAAATATTGAAAGGATTTTCAAACGTTGATTATAGGAATTTGTTCGAATTGGATCATAGGGGAAATACTCGGCAACACGGATTAAAATTAGTGAACAAGCGATTTAACACTAGTATAGCCCAAAACTATTTTACGTTTAAAATTACTCAAATTTGGAATAGGCTACCCACCCACGTAGTGGATAGTAGGTCGGTAAATATGTTTAAAACCGTCTCGACGCGCACTTAAATAGTATAAATATAACGTAGTCTGAGCACAGTAAATAATAACGTCTTTGCAAAAGGAGTTTGGAGCGGAGGAACAACGAGAATAAAAATGATGACTAAAAATGATGCCAGCGATTTCTCTTGCATGTGTAGTTTAGATATCCATTTTCTTTTCCGCCTATCCTATAACTAGATTTTCACCACTAGCAGTCGAGGGCTGCGGAAGTTGAGAAGAAAAACTTTCTATCACCCCCCCTTAGGTTGAAGTAGTTAATATGCCTGACATTGTACACATGTAGATAAGTGTGTACAGTAGATTATATATTAAAAAAAAAAAAAAAAAAAATATAGCATGTTAGAGATACACTCGTAGATAAGTGTGTATCGTAGTTTCGGATGTAGTGTAGCGGACTAGCCTCGAGCGGACCTTAGGGTCTTTGTTGGTCCTAGATTCTGTAGTTCTGTAGTTCTGTAGATTTATCTTTGAGGCTAAGAATTTGTCCTTTGGCACTAGGCTGTACTGTTGCTGGCATTTCATCATCCTTTCACTAGTAGGGAAAACAAAATCAAACATTATATTTCAAAATAAATTCTACCACTTTTTATTCTAGTTCTAAATCATATTTTTGTTAATAATTCTTAGCACTATGTTAGCCTCCTTTCAAAGTTCGGGGCACAGCCTTGTGAATTTCAACTCCTTCCACCCAAATCCAGCGACACCAATTTTCAAAGACGCTCTACAGCACTGATACGAGAGGCCAAAGGAAGCAAAAGCAATTTTGCCTCATTTCCTTCGTAACAATGGTTAAGAAGCGAGGGTCTTGAATTTGGCGACACGGATTCTGGAGTGGATAAATACCACTATTTTCTCTGCACAAACTTTACTCCTTTTAAAAGGAGTCAGTTCTTCAATCAAAATTTTATATCAATAATTCACTAATTGTAAGTGTTTGCATCATTAGATTGAAAAGAAAAAGGCTTCAAAAAATATCATGACCAAATAAACATCTCCGGGTTTGATGATCGGAGCTTATCGCGATCGTACAAAATTTCAGCTTGAAAAAAGTCGAGAGCGAAACAAGACAAACATCGATTCAGAATTAATGGCTCACATCCAAGTCCAATGAAGCCAAGCCCCGTTAAGAGCTTAGTCGATTGTGTTGGTCATATATATTTGAAATTGAAGGTTTATATTTAGTCCCAAGATAAGAATAAATTTCTCTAAAATTATGAAGGCCAAATGATGGACTTTTCCAAAATAGCTGCGGGTCGGTTGCAATTTTGTTCTGAGATCATTCTTGCAATTTATTTGTAATTTAAGGCATAAATACACATGTGATGCAAAATTTGCAAATATAACAGATAAAGGTAATTTTTGTTATTTTCCTGTTCTTATATCGTTAATGAAAGGATCTTAGATAAAGGTAGGTACAGTTCTACATACTTTGGCCAAAAGTATGAGCCCTCCTTCCCCCTCATTTTTTTAGTTAGCAGTCAGAATGTTAATAAAACGGGTGCCTATGGTTGATGTATGGTATATTTCAGAATATACACTTGATCTGATACCTCGTTGACCCCATTCCCTTAGCTCTAATTACTGCAGCACACGCAACAATTTCTTGCAAAGGTCAGGTGTAATTCTATCACATTTATCGTGCAGTTTCTGCTACAAATCGTCTTGATTCTTAACTGTCGTGTTCCTAGTAGCTTTACCAAGGACTGCCGATAAGTGGTTAATAGATTTTAAGTCTAGACTTTGAACCTGCCAGTAAATCGGAATAATGTCCTGTGTTTTAAGCTAATTCAGAGTATTCTTGGTTGTAGGTCACGGGGCATTTTTTTGTTGGAAGATAACTTTAGCTTGTGACACGCCTGGATGTAATTTAGTAATTAATGGCCTAAAACATCCGATAACATGGAAACATATGTAGCCAAATTCATTCTGCCTTGCAATAAAAACACCTCTCCGGGCCCTGTGGTAGACATGCAAGCCCATAACATGACGGAACCGCCTCCATGTTTTTCTGTTGGGAGGAGACACTTAGGCCGAATAGCTTCGCCAACTCTTCGACGGACGAGAGTTCCCCTCCCCCCCCCACCCGAGGTGTGCAGAAAACCTGAGGCAAATAACATTAAATACAATCAAATGCATTATTATGTATATGTCTCATAATTTTCGGCTTCAACAAAAATATTATGAGCTAATATATTAGTTCCAACCTTCTACAATCTTACCTCATAGTTACTTTCATCAGACCATACGACTTTTGACCATTACTCGGTATTCCATTTGGAATGTTTTTTTGCCCAATGAAGACGGTTCTACTTGTTTGTATCAGAGATCCATGGCTTCTTACGGGCTTTGCAGCCTTTGGGGACATAGACTATAAACCTCCTTCTTACAGTTCTAGTCGATATTTGTGAGGCATTCGCCTCATTAAAGTCGGCATCGAGGTCTGAAGCTGTTTTTCTCTTGAAGCTGTCCTCAATAGGAGATGTGACCCTTTTCCCGCCAGTTCTTGGTTTTGATTGGCCACCTTTAGCTCCCTGAAGCGCCTGAGAGTTGTTTGGACTTCCCAATGAACACATTGCATCTTACGAGCTTATGGAGGATGGGGGGAGTAACTAGTTTAGGGGGGCGTGGTCAGTGTTTATAAGGGGATATATTGAAGGTTCATCGTTGCTATTGCGCGCTCGACGGGTAATGAGGACTTTAAGCAGTGTTGAATTGGTTCTGACTCCTTATAATTCCCCACGAGGGTTATGTGTTAGGCTGGGTTCACCGAAGGTGGCTCGGTAATCGGGGTAAATAAAGGACTTCGAAAGAACGCGGCCAAGAAAATATAACTTTATTCTTAAATTGGCCTACTAAAGGGGGAAGTGAAAACGTCTGGACATCTTTGCGGTCAATGTGTAGGCTTTCTGTTTTATGTAAAGTATAGAGTCTAAAAGCAGCAGGATTAGGCAAATAAATGGGATTCCTTAATGTTACTAAGAGTCTGGATTAACTACAGCATTCTGAATAATTATCTAATGAATCAGGACTAGTCTGTCTGTCTATCTGTCTCTCTCTCTCTCGCTCTCTATCTCTCTCTCTCTCTCTCTCTCTTTCTCTCTCTCTCTCTCTCTCTCTCTCTATATATATATATATATATATATATATATATATATATATATATATATATATATATATATATATATGTGTGTGTGTGTGCATCGTCTCCAAAGAGCGTAACCTTGACTTGTCCGTGGGGCAGACCCAGTGATCTAGTTTGTTCGTTATTTCCACCCCTTGGGCGGTGTTTACAAGAGCTCTATGTACCTACATATTTCTCATAGATTTACCTTTATTATAGGGAATCGCTTGTTGCAGATCTCTGCTTAAATCATATATTTCTTCAGTTGACTTGTAGTCTTCCGTATGATTATAAATATTCCCAACACGCCTATGGTTGTTTGTGCGCGATCCTCGTATTTGTTCAGGTAATCACCTTTGATAGCTCTGTATGTTCGTGTGTTTCCACGTGACTTTAACGACAGCTTGCCTCACATCTATTTGTACAATTTGACATATATTTTGTTTCTTTCTCTAATTCTTTTAGGTTCTTTATTTATTCCACTTTGCATATTAATTCCTTAATTTAAACACATAGCCATTTTTCAGGATTTGATAAATCTACCGAGCGTCCATTTGTGGAGTTCCTTACTCAACTTAGTAAATCCTGAAATTTGGATGCCACAACCCTACTTATTTTATAAAAGGAGCCCTACAAATACCTCTCTGCCAGTAATGCAGTTACTGAAAAATAAAGCTTTAGAAATACATAGGTAGATACATATTAAATACATACTTCAGACAGACCTAATTGTTTAACGGCATTTTTAACACTCATATAGGGCATTAGTATTCGCAAGCACATACATCTCTACTAGAAATAACTGGCCTAATCATTATTCCATGTTCTGCCATATGATGCACAATAGATATTTTTATCTTACAATTAAGTCTCATTCTCTTTTTTACTACTATGTATACAATGTGACCCCCCCCCCCACAATCAAAACGGGCCTGCACACACTTTTTGTGACATATCATTCATTCATTCACTAATCATTCTTACTTTGCCTGACATGGCAGAAGCAACGCCTGTGAACACAACTAGATCTTAATGGGAGCTCCAACAAAGAATATACTGTGTCAAACATTACTACAAGACAGGCTCGTTCAAGAAAGTGCAGGAAACTTTCGTTCATCAATTTGAAAGTGAAAAAGCCCCATCCAAGAGCAGAATTCAGGACTGGCTGGACCACTTCTAGAACTATGTAACAGTGGAGAACCTCAATGTGACAACCGTCCAAGCCATTCAGGACGCCCCACGAAGCGTACAGCTGAACTGGTCGAGAGCGTGACAGAGTCAATTCAGCAGAGTTCAAAACGCTATGTGCGCAAGTGAAGTCAGTCTCTCGGTATATCCCGTGATACTTACAGGAGAGTGCTAGTAATGGATGTAAAGGCCTACCCATAGAGAATACAATTTCTTACTCTTGGACATTTCTTCATCACTCCTAAAGACTCCTCAAACGGATGTTAATCAGAATAACTTCATTTACGAGACTCGTAGAACTTTATTAATGAAATCTTATTCGAGATGAAAATGTTCTCCTTCGAAATATTTGCAAAGGCTCCAAGGAATGGCGATGCTCTTGAATATGTTTTAAGACTCATTCCAAAATGATAATTTTCTTTTTCTCTATAAGATTCCTTTCATAGCTTATTCGGGCGTGAAAACAAAAAGATAATCAAGTGAGATAGTTTTGTAGGAAAGTGTATGAAGGGAAGGATTTGATATTTCACCAAAATTGCTCGACGAGACAAAATGTTCTGTTGCGATGTTCATTGACCATCCGTTATTCTGTAAGGCAGGTTATTTTAAAGAGGCTTTATAGCGATCGCTGTTGAACCTAACTAATAATTTCAATTCTGCCAGGCAAGATATAACTTTAATAAAGCCCTTGTATGGTTCCTTACAGTCTTGTTTCAATTTTATCCTTTCGTTTTCAATCTTTTTTTCCTCAAACACTTAAACTCCGTAGTTAGCATATTCATTTGTACTTCCCTTCATATTAGACACCACATAAATGCTTGAATTTAAATCGTGCCCAGTGGGTTGAGAAGCCCCTCTCCCACTTTGGGGAACCGATCTCAAGGTCACTATATCAAATTGTGCTCTATTTGTATGCAGCAACATAATTACGCACGTGTCTGGATATGTACGGTACTACATATGTTTCTGAGAGAAAAAACTGACTAGAAATACCTAAATACGGGTTTAATATAAAAAATATGATTTTCCATTTTGTTGACGGCACTGGGAGAAAATTGCATGAGTGGAACAAACAGACCATCTGTTGCGGAATGGATTCCTAAAGACCCATCACTCACTGCCCCCTCCAAAGTAATGTTCCAAAATCACGCACAATCTGATGACTTAAGAAGTGCGTGCATTAGCATGAGGCCAGAACTTGAGCGAAAAAAACACGAAAAATAAATTAAAAGTTAATGGCGTGAAATAAAAAAAATCTAAAAAGATATTTGTAGTTGGCAGAATTCATAAATAAATGACAGGTTTGAGAAGAGCAAAAACGGTTCTGCAGAAAGGCAAATGTCGAAGGACCGAGCAATGACCTCAATGTCAAAATAATTCTCTAAACGGTCCTCACTTCTATGGATGGAGGTCCTGGGGTCTTTTCAATCATATTTCAGGGCATTCTCAAGGACGCCGAATGTTCGGGAGATTTAGTAAATCCAATATTTTGGGTCTTAATTAAAACCTCCCAAGGAATGTTTCTCTTTGATGAGCAACGAATCTATGGGAAAGGAAAGAAAGTTTGGGGTGGTATCATGACCAGAAAAGTAGAAATACCCCCCAAATTAATGGAGAGGAAAATTGGCATAAATAAAAAACAAAATTACAAGGAATAAAAACTGAAACTATATTATGCAAATCCATAATGCAATGTATTCGTAAGTAAGCACATCAGTTCCTCCATATATATATATATATATATATATATATATATATATATATATACCATTACTTCTAGCCTAATTAAAAAATACCGAGATGACATTTGAACTTCAAAGAATACTTTCTCTTTAACTTAATAAAATAATAAATTCATTGAAGTTTTTATTAAGAAAAATGGCTTGAAATCTAACTTGATTTAACTTAATGATACATATTCTACTAAACGGAATCATGGATCGCAACCAAATGATATAAAACCCTTTAGTTGAGGGGGGGAGGGGTTACAGGGGAACAGTAAGCCAAAAGCTGCACTTCCAGTGTATTGTCCCTGGTACCATATTTCTACTGTTTTTCCTCTCCGACAGTTTCTATATTACCTCGAAAAAGTCCTCTAATTGAATATATTTTCGACTTACAAAAGCTTGGCCCAAATGATCTGATCAAGTGGTATTATATTAACTCCACTTGATAGAATTAGTCATAATCTGCTCAAACACGCTCAAATAAGCTTTTCTAAAAGTAAACAACAACCAAATAAATGCACAATTCACACAAAGGAAATACGCACATATTTGAAATTTCAATGTGCCAATTGAGGTGAAACAGTTTCGACTCTAATAAAAGAAGGATGTAATCACTGGTGGCTCGTTGGAAAGGGCAAGTCTCACGTGGAAGGTAGAATATCCATTTATCATGCCATTTGCCTCCAATAGTGGCTCTTCCTTTACTATTTTTTTTAATCATTTCATTACTCCGTATAGAAACAAAAAAGCCGAAAACCGAACCCAACAGTTCAAAGGCTAAATTAACACCGCCCTCCAAAATCTACATCCAAGTTCTTCTTTGCAAAATGAAAGTTTAAATATTGTTTTATTTCATTGTTAACTCTTCATTTTGCATTATAAAATAATTTAAACCAGGATCCTTTTAAAATATATTTGTAATATGATAGAAAGAGAGCTAATGAGGTTGGAATAGAGAAGACGGATTGATAGCATGAAGATTTCTGGCACGTCTGATTATTGCACATAGCACATAAAGTATTTATTCAGAAATCTTGGCGCGAATTGATATAAGTTGAATGTGTGTGTGTGTAGGGGACAAAAGGGTGTATGGGTAGATAGACTAAAAGAGACAAGTGGTGAAGAGAGAAAGTAGTGTGGGAGATTTGCAAAGAGATTCTAGAGCCTGGTGATCAGGCCTATAGCATTCAAAATTTTGTTCGTGTGTTTCCTTTGTTGTTTTCGTTAGTTTTTATTATTATGGCTTTCAAGCCCTTTATCCTTAATAAAATTAATGCTCCTAGGTATGTAATGCGCATTTGCTGTTGTTGTAATAAATTACTTTAAGTTTGGTGTTTAGTTTCTTTGTTTTTATTTATCTTGTAGTTAGTGTATTTTTGTGTCATTTGTTTCTCTTTTCTTGAAGACTTGATCGGTGTAGATTAGTCTTCATCGGTGAATTTTTAATCAATAGTTGGTGATTTTTCATTGTTTGGGGTATTGTTCTCTTAATCGGTTTCTCTCTTTTTTTGGTAAAATACAATTCTTTTCATGCGAAGAATAACAATATTCAGGACCCCGAGCAAAAGTGCTCTAAGGGAAAAGCCAAAGGGCTGAAAAATGAAACTTCTCATGAACGAATGTACTTATATATCAATAACCGCACGCAAATATATTAATAACTGAGGTTGAAAACATAATAGTTTTCCTAAACCACAACTTCACATGTTTTTTTTACAAAAGCTTGGAAAAGGTGGGCAAAAAAGAGGAGGAGGCAATGATGAGCACAGCAATCCACACTTCGCAAATGATTCCTTTCAAATCTTAAAATTTTATCTGAATGAGAATTCTTTTATGCTCCGAATTTGTGAAGAAGCTTTGAGAATACGAATTGTTATAAAAAACGAGCCTCTTTAGTAATTGACTATTTCAAAGGCGAAAACGCACACGGTCGTTTACAGTTGCATCTTGCCTTGCCAACCTGAAGCTTGAATCGACATATCCTTAACGCCTAGACTCATCAAATCAACGTAAAGAAAAGCATCCTCGCAGTTATTGGGCACAATTGATATATATATATATATATATATATATATATATATATATATATATATATATATATATATATATATATATATATATATATATAATATATATGTATGATAAATAACACCCACAAGGAAAATGGAAAAACGATTCCGAGCGCTTTCGTTTTTATTCCATTTTCCTTGTGGGTGTTATTTATCATAATTTTGACTCACATGCAAGTTGTGAGTTTCTTTTCATATATACAATATATATATATATATATATATATATATATATATATATATATATATATATATATATATATATATATATATATATATATATATATATATATATATATATATATATATATATATATATATATATATATATATATATATATACAGCTCTGGCTCAAATTATGGGGCAGGTATGAAAAAGTGAAGAATATGATCGATTGAAACTCATTTATTTCATACTTAACATAATACAATTAAACCTTTTTACGTATATTCTATCAATATTTGACGTGTCCTCCTTTTGATTTTATAACCGCCTTTATGCGGTTTTGCACACTTGAGACTAAGTTGGCACAGGTGGTTGGCTCAATTTTCTGCCCCACCTCATTAATTTTCGCTGTTAATTCACTTTTTGGGGATCATTTGTGCACCCACACTCTTGTGCTCAAGTGTGACCACAAATGGTCAAAGGGGTTGAAGTCTCGAGATTGAGGGGGCCATTCCATCAACTTCAAGTCTCTGTTTCGTCTGTAAAAGAAAAAAGCTTCCGAGACAAATCACCAAACCTTGTCTTGAATTTATATGAAGAGAAACCCCAGGGTTTACGCTTCAACATGGCCAAAACCACCTCAGATATTATATTGTGAGCTTGCAGTGTCCGTCCCCCCCCTTAAACCCTCCTCTCCTAATGGCCTCGTTGGTTTCCACTATGTCCTTATTTTGGGAAAGGACCCAAGGATAAGGGTGGGGTCCACTTGTTGACACTGACATCACCTAAGGGATCAAAGCGGCCGATAAAAGAAGATACAAACGAGGGAACGTGGAGGATTGGAATGTAAAGGGTAGACAAATATCTTTCATTACAAACCACTTTCTCACAAGTGTGATCGGAGCTCATCAACGCCATAAAGTAACACACATCCAAGCCTTTATGTGTAATCAAGTAGCCCCCTCCCCTTATCACTTAATCCAGCCCCTTCGGCCCATGATAGCGATGGAGTGGTATGTGGATGTAGCATAAAGTCAGGTTTTGTGTCCAGAGCCCCTAAACACGTCCCCTTGTACATCCCCGATGCACAAAATCATCCACTTGATCCTTGGTTACCCCCCGCCTATAACCCCCATGCACACACTCAACTCCCATCTTTTACGCGATCTTCCAACCCTTCTTAAACCCTCACACTCTATTTATCCTTGATTCTCTTCCAACGCTTCTTACACCCTCACACTCTTTCTCCTTAAGTAAGAGGAAGTGCGCGTGGCTTCACCACTCGGCCGAACGGCGCCACGGAACGACCGCAAGACCGATTTTGGATTCCTGTCGGGATTCAAGAATTCCTCCACGATCGGAAAATTGCCTCTTCTCTTCCAATGTTTTCAGGTATCGGAGACAACGTACAGGGTACAGGGTTGTTAGTATCTACTAAACCCTCAGGAACCCCCGTGTATACATGCCCATGTAGACGGAATCGATACTCACCTCATGAAGTTACCATCACCCCTATGTTGTGCAAAGAATAGGTCCCTCCAAAGGACGATATTCAGTGTAGTTTGAGGATGATCATGTGTTAATATGTAGATTTTATCATTAAATTACCACCCAGACTTGGTAATAAAGGGGACCAGAAGCCTCCTCTTCCTCTCGATGCACAGCGCTCTTTATTCCCTTTTCAAGAGCCAATTTCGTGTTTAATTTATTTGTCAATAACTTTCCTTCGTCTGCCCTGCCCGAGAGAAAGGTCTCTTTAGACCTTCCTCATTCACTCCAAAATATAGATTTCCTTTTAAGATTCTTAATTCTATTTCATTCCAATATTTCTTTTCATGTGCTCTTTTATCTACTCTTATCTATTTACGACTCAACGTTCTTCATTTTATTTGGTGGTTCATTTCCAGACTTTCTTTGCATGATTTTGAGTTGATTCGTGTTTTTATTAACAATTTTCGTTTCTCGGTTTTCATTTGCATTCTGAAAGATGTCTGATAAAATTGGATGAATGTTTGAATGCGTTCATGTCAGTTTGATCCGACCCCAAACTAGAATTTGCTCATTGTATCATTCATAAACGCGTTTTTGTTCACATGAGAAATCCTCAAGGAGATTTTCATAACCTCAGAAGGAAGATTTAGGTTAGGTTAATTTAGTCAATGTTAACCTTACCTAACCTAAACAAAACACCATCGAGATTGTGACCCTAGCAGTCAATTTGGGTGTTTGGTCTATTAGATACTAGTTATTGACCAGTATAAAACTACTTTTCTATGGAGAGTATACTTTGGAAATCAATTCCTTTTATTATCATTTATTCCTTTCCTTACCATTTCTTACCATTTATTCCTATTCTTACCATTCATTCTTCTAATTCACTTGTCTTCCATATTTATGTAAAGATGCAAAATTCCCGGGAAAAAAATGTTCTGTTTCCTTTATAAAATTGGCTCAAGTCTCACCTCAAAATTCTCCATCTATCCAAGGACGCAAGAACCCGCCGATCACATGTGATCGCCCTGTGTAATTGAAAACCCAAAGGGTTCTTGACACCTACAGTCAGTGTGTGGAAGACTCGTTTCCTCAATTGGCTCAAATTCTGTTATGGGGCCATTTTTGAATATTTAGGGCATAAAAATCCACTTGATCCAGCATGATTCACTTATGTTTTCAAGAACTCATAACAACATAAGCAATAATTCATGATTTATATTTAAACGGCGGAAAACCATTGAATCCAAAAATTTAGATTAAAAGACAAAAAAATAGGAAACTGAGATTCCTAGCGCTTTCATCTTTATTTACAAAATGGCTGAGTTACTCATCGTTGCATGGGTGAAAAGCCACATTCCAAATGGATAAATATGATTTGTTCGCCATGTTCGCTCATCATATCGCTTCGGCAAACTGTTTAAGCAGTAAATATGTGTTAACACATAATATTTGTATATATGGCAATGTAGAGGTTCTGTATAAATGAATGACCACAAAATTCAAACATTTGTCTCGGGTCAAATGACATGAATTAAACTTGATGTGGTCCAAACCAGTTTCGATTCTAATTTGCAATTTATTGTATATATCTTGACTAAATACCTCAATAAATAGAAATATAATAGAGCTATTACATTCTTTTTAAAGCCTGGTGATTGTGAAGTAATTTTAAAATTGATTTGTTCATCTGTTTATTTTTAATAATAAACCTTAAACGAACAAACTATCAAATATATATATATATATATATATATATATATATATATATATATATATATATATATATATATGATGAAAATTAATGCAATATCGCAAGAAAAGATGAGGAATTAAACCACATTCTCCGAAGACAATTTAATTCAGAACAGTTTCGGTGTATCTCACACCCTTTTTCAACTGACACTGGGTAGAAAATATAAGAGAAGTGCATATAAGCATAACACAAGATCCCCTCTTTTTTCTCCCAATCTCCTACTTGTGGCTAATCTGGGAGGAGGGGGGGTCAGGCCTAAACATATTGAAGGGCTGACATTTAACTATTTTGTTTATATGCTTTCTTATTACAGGATTAAAAGAAAATTGACCCTCAGATAGATTTAAATTAGGAACTGACGATATCAAGCTTGATTCTACGATTCTTCTCTTAACATAGTTAGCCGATTTAAATACCATTTTAATTCCATTGAAATCGATCGTATGATTCTTGTCTCTAACATGGCAAAATATTCCACTGCTTTCGCTGCCCACTCTAATATCTTTTTTTGTGTTCGTACAATCTCTTGTCTAGATTTCTCCCCGTTTTCCCTATATAAACTTTATGGCAATCGTTGCATGGTATTGCATATACTCCTATGTTATGATGTTCTTTGGGTTTCCTGGCCATCATCAATTGGTTTAAGGAATTATTGTATTTAAAGGCTAGATTAATACCCGCTTTTCCAAATATGTCCTTTAAACTATTTAATTTATTATTAAATGGCAATGTTATACATATGTTGAAGTCGTTAGTGCGGGAAGGCTTATTACCATAGAATGTTTTCCTAGCTGCAAAATGGGCAGACGATATGAACCAATCGGGGTAATACAAATTAGAAAAAATGGTCCTGATAATGACAATTTCTTCATCTAAATAGGAAGGATGACATATTTTGTATGCTCTAAGGAAAAGGTTACAAATTACCGATTTTTTAACAGTATTATCGTGAAACGAAAAATAATGTATATAGGCATTCGAGTGGGTTGGTTTCCTATACACGTCAAGTTTTAATTCATGGTGATCTTTATTGATGAGGACATCTAAAAAGGGTAATCTATTATCATATTCCCATTCATATTTAAATTTGATGGAGACATGCAAATTATTCAAATTATTAAAAAAGGTATCAAAATCATGGCCATTAGGCCATACAGAAAATACATCGTCAATGTACCTTAACCATATAAAGTTAGCGGGAGAAATTGTGGGAAGGAGTTCAGTCTCAAAATATTCCATGAAGAGACATGCCAATATCGGAGATAAACTATTTTCCATGCTAAGGCCAAATATTTGTCTATAAAACTCATTATTTACTCGAAACACATTGTCAGAGAGACATAATTCAACTAAATCGATAAATTTACTCGTAGAAATGGGAAGATCCAAATTAAGTCTAGGCATGATTTCCCGCAGAAGGCCCATGGTTTGGTCAACCGGAACTTTGGTAAACAAAGAGTTTACATCAAAGCTCAAAAGTTTTCCATCCGGTAATTGCAAGTGGTTGAGGCGGTCAACGAAATCTTGAGTGTTCATAATGTGTGCAGATGAGACTCTTCCTACTGCTGGAGATAAATGCTTGGCGAGCCATATATATATATATATATATATATATATATATATATATATATATATATATATATATATATATAGAAGAAGGAGCAAATGCAAGTTCTGTGGGTGATAACAACCACTACAGGGCTTTCGCCATATTTATTTTCTGCCTTTCAAAACAATTTTGAAGACAGAAATAAATGGTGCAGAAACCTTGCATTGCAGACTATATAGCAATATAGTACAAGAAAGAGAAATTGGAAATTGGCGAAAGCTCTGTGGTGGTTGTTATCACTCGCAAAACTTGGATTTTCTCCTTCTTCTTTGTATGTGACAGGGGGGATGAGCCTTTAAATTGTGAGCGAGTAAGAAGATGTGGTATAAAAATTACTTGGAGATTCCTAGCTTAGAGAGATACTGGGTTTGATAGGGTAACGCTTTGGGCGAATTAGAGTCACTGTGCCTGTTAGTTCAGCGGTAGAGCATCTGACCGGCAATCAGCAGACCCGGGTTCGAGTCCCGGCTAGGAATTTCAAACTTTTTTCCCCGTGGCGTTATCTCTGTCTTCTCGGTAAAGGATTGCCTTCATTGTGCCACCCTCTGCTCTCTTTGATTCTAGTCTTCTTCTAATGTCCCTTTCTCTTACCTCTAAAAAACTCCTGTTTCTTGTCTCATTGCTCATTCGCGTCCAATTTCTCTTTCTTAATAAATATATATATATATATATATATATATATATATATATATATATATATATATATATATATATATATATATATATATATATATATATATATATATATCTGGTGGTCCAACAAAAGACTTCACTAAATTCAAACTTGAATAACTCAGTCAAATGTAATTGGATATAAATGAAAATTCGTATACACCTGATCAATATGTCTACCTTCTTGGTCACATACACCCTTTAATCATGTTTTAAAGGAAGAAATACATTTTCTGATATCCCATACAAAGAGAATTTTTCCTTAAGTTCAAATTCACTAAATTTATTTATTTTATTACTGTAAACTTCTTATTGAAGTAAATTCCATATGGAATAGTTCGTAGGGGTCAGGCAATTGAGGAAGCCATTCTTTCCTTTCGATAAAATGAAGACGATTTTTCTTCTAAAAATTTCTGTTGTTTTGCTAAAATGAGAGGGTCCACCTTTTTGCTGGGAAATGAAGTCTCGCTTAGGAGAGGGATGATGGTAATCAGGAAGCAGGCCGAGGGATAGTAGTTTGATGTAATTTTCTGAATCGACCTTTGAGTTATGTGTGTCGGTAAAATGGATTCTCGTTTTCCCACTTCATGACACTCTTACAAAAAACCATTGGTTCTTCCTAAATCTTGAAGATTAATGATAAAGGCGAGATGGATGGATGTCCTTTTTCTTTGAGTTATAAACCCCATTATTTTGAGATTCGAAGGAGTTATTTTCGAAGTGTCGATTGCTGTATTTTCGATTACCCACTTCTATTGTTTGCCATCTTCGAAAAATTATGTGGTGTTGTGGCTTAGGAAAAGTATTTTGGTTGTCAACCTTAGTTACTTATATACTGATAGATGTGTATATCCGTTCCTGAAGACTTGCCTTTTTCAACCCTTTTTGGCTTCGGCCTTAAAACACTTTATTTGAGTGGCTTCTACAACCAAAACAGCTTCAGTGCGTAGCAGCTGCAACAAAACCTACCCACCCCATTACCGCCCTTTTTATCCCCTATCAAGGACAACCCCACCCATCATATGTTTGGGCGACAAATTAATCCATCAAAACGGCGCTGTTACTCCCAATAGGCCACAACGCGTTCCTTCATATCCTGTATAGAGGCCTTTGCCTTATCTTAATCATGACAGGTTTTGCCTCTAAAGCGTGAAGTGGAAAGCCATTTTACTATCCTTGGAGGATTGTGTGTCCATACCAATTTGTCGAGGCGCAATAAGATTTTATGGGTTGCACCCACTGATGCCACGCGAGACATTGGTTAATCACGTAAATGAAAAATAATAGCGTATGTACAATATATTAGATATATTGTCAATATTTATTAATGAGCAAAATGCATAATCAAGTTGTCTTGGTTTATTTTGTATTTAATTAATTTCTATAAGTAATTTACAAAGACCCTTTCTTGGGATTTGGGGGCAATGTGCTTGCGCGGGCAAACCTTAGAATTTTAATTTACTACATTACTCGACGAGCGTACAGGTTGCGTCAACTCTCGCCCAGTTCTGCTCAGACCTCGACAAGAGCAAGTTGTTTGCTTTTTACTCCGCAAGAGTTTAATTTGCGATGCCTCCCTCTCCATATGAGCATCGCTAGTGCTAACCCGTTTTTTGTAAAGCTACTCTTTTAAGGAAGATTCTGCCGGAGAAGAAAGGTGTGTATCTCTCAGGATACAATTGTTCAAGTTCGCTCTTAGGACTCTTGCTGAGGTCGATAGGGCCCTCCACTATTTATCGACCTCCATGGAACTTCCTGTATTTCATCAAGCAACCGCCATCATGAGTGCTTGAGGCACACCATGTGAGAGAGTTTAGCTGCAGCAGATTCGGCGTTGCAACGCCAACCTTTTAACGGAATTCAAGTAAGTTAGCAGAGCCTAACGTTGAGTCGAGTTTCTTGCGATAACTTAACTTGAGATCGTATTCATAGCCGCACAAGAGCATCTTTACCCACGATTGTCCCGGGAACTAGTTTCGGTATTCGAGTAGTGCCCTTGAATTTCATTTGTATATAAATCAAGGTATACTTTGGTGGTTGCATTTGTACTCAAATTGAAATTAACTTAGCCTCTTTGCTATTTTTTAGTTGGAGTTGGCTCAGACACGCCGTCACGAAGGATGGCCCTACGTTGACGCCTGCCTTTTCATTCTGTCATAATTTAGCCACCGATTTATTTAAAGTAAATTTATCACTTAGAGAATCAACTATTTAAATCGCCCAGTAACGATTTTGGATAGGAATAGCTTGATAATGGCGAAGGCTCGGAGGAGTCCCCTATTTCCCATCTCCCCCTCGTTGCCTACCGTAAAAAGTAAATGGAGTATTGCGAAAATGATCTAGAAGACTTATTTTTCTAGTAGATTGCTTTGTTGGTTTTTAACTTTGTATGTTGACGTATATATATTTTTCTTCAGCTCCTCTTGCCATTCTCAAATACTAAACAAGTGCAAGCCTTTGGTTAAAATGTGAACAAAAGTGTAAAAGACTCGCCTCTTTTTTTTTTAGTCCAAAAGAAGAGTGGGAAGAAAAAGATTCAGAAGAGAGATGAGATAAACGATTAAGGACAACCAAGACTCCAACGCCTCGTCACAAAAATATAAACTCTCCCAAGGGCGATCAATCCGAGGATCATCCTTGACCAAGAACAAGATCCCAAACTCTTCGCGAATCAAGGATCAGGAAAAGCTAAACCCGACCAGGCAATCAAAATCCCTTGATCTCTACAATCATTAATGAAGAAACCTCGGGACGATAGGATTTGGTCACTCGGTCCCCGCAACTCTCCAAGAGGGGTTCGACGCAGAGGGCTACGATCGAACTAACTCATCTCACCACTGGAGATGAAGACACACGAGGAGGTTCGTCTCGATTCCAACAGGAGTGAACCCTGTTTTAACTTCATCGGGATCGATCGTGGTCGTGTTTTATAAGTTCTCGGGTGAAGGAAGATGACCATCGAAGGAATCCTGTAGAGGAGAAGGAGAAAAAGGGTGTGAAAGAAGAGAAAACGACGGGAAATGAAGAATGATCACATAAAAAAACAAAGAAGATAAATGATGGTCGAAATTGGCTGTACTACGTTGACCTTCTTCGGGCAACTGCCATGGAGCTGGACGGAGTATTTGCCATATTAGTAGAATGATTCTTGCCATCTTTATTTCCACCTCTTTCTGTTACTTCTATTCATTCTCACTTGTTTTTTGCTTTCATTCTATAATAAATATGACTACATTGGATTACTCATTTATTTTATCAAAAATATGAAATAAATAGTCAAATATCTTGTCATCTAAAGTTCATCGGAGGGGGCGTTGCAGTTGTTGTCATGACTACAGAAAGAATCCTCAAATGGATGAACCCGTTGCTAAGCAACTGAGGGACGAATTCTCTGGATTAATGAATTAATTAAGGTCAATGAATGAAGGAACATTGAGACGCACGGAATTAATTCCCTGACCTCTTTAATAACGATTGTTCGTTTCGACACCGAAGTCCTTTCGCTCAAGCAGTTCTTCTTGGATCTCCTTAGGGGTGTCGTCATCGGGTTCGCCTCAACTCTTGTAATAGTGTTTGTCTCGAACCTCTGACTGAGACATTTCGGTCTAAATGATGGCACAGGGCAGAACGGAACTCGGTAGAACCTATTGACTTTTACCTTTATCCTCCTCTGTATTCTCTACTTCTTGTGCACTTATGGGTGTACAACTTAGGATCAGTAGGTTTACGTTCATCCAATATCATGAACGAATACAGGCCAAAAGATGAAACAATTGTGATGTAAAATAAGCGTTTCATACAATCAGAAAAATACTAAATCATTTCTCTTCTTCACTTTATTTTTCTGATCGAGTACTCAAGTCCATCGTAAGTTGTCCACCATCAGTAAAATTGATCATCAATTTCTTCATTTTACCCAAAGGGAATTTTCCTACCATTCATCTCGGTACGAACAACTTTAGCAAATCATTTCCTTATCCTCAAATTGGAGCCAACATATCTTCTTCTTTTGGCCTCATTTTCCTATCTCGGATTATCATTTGTTTGTTTTTTTATCTCCGCAATAAAATGTTATCCATGGGGAGGTTTTTTTTGACAATTATCGGACTCTGCTTTATTCGGATTCTGTTTCGAACTGTTTCACTTTTTTACAATTACCAGATTCATTGAGATTCTGAGATATACAAAAATAGCAGAGGTAATTAATTAATAATACTAAGCAAGGTAGAATTATTATATCTGCAAAATACCTGCGAATATTTTCATGACGGTGTACTTTTGTATCGATGAAATGGCAAAGGCGCCAAACAACGACGTAGCATCATTTTGCGAAGCATCGCTTACCATTAACGATAAGATATAACATTCCTTTACAGCCCAAAAAGAACAAAGGCTCGAAATATAAATAACCCGTTCTTCTTTTTTACCTTTACTGTTCTTTGACTACGACGAAAATATGTTCATAGGAAATAGCTCCTGAGTGAGGGTTGATCCGAGATGGATTCTAATGATCAAATAAAACTGAGACTAAATAAACATTCCACCGACGAGTCCATTTCATACATCTTATTATTTAGTGGCCAAAATCCACTCAACATTTAACGAGGATTAGCGAAATACTCACCGGCCTCGTGATGCTTACAGTAAAGGAAATCAAGTTCAGAACCGACCTGCAAAAAGAAAGATCAAAAAGAATTAGGAAAGAGAAGGTAAAAATATAACATTTCAAATCCCCATTTTCAAAAAGAGGGGCGTCGTAAATAAAGTTAAAATTCAACACGAATCGATCCTTAATTTACACACAGGAAAATGAAAACGAAAATCGTTTTTACAGTCTTATAGTTACTCAAACAAAAAGGAGATCAAATGAATAATTGAGAATTAATGAGACAAATACATTTGCTTTTATGAGAATTGTAAACTGTTAAAATTGTAAAGTAGTGGATGCAAAAAAGCTCACAGAAGAAGAGGAAGAGTGTAAAAATTAAAAACTACAAACTTAGGCATTTCTAATTGCTTCTATCATTATGAACACGTTCATTTCACTTCATTTCATCATACCAAATCCCCACATCCTGACCTACAACAAATCATTCACTCTGGCCATCTTTCCCTCTTCTTCTGCACGCCGCTATACTACTCACAAAAAATATTCAACCACCACCTCCATCAGTTTACCACGCACTCCTTACATCCTCAGAGCCTGCCATGCGCCTTCCAACAGACATTCAAGCTCTTTCTCCAGATCCATTAATCTAGGATAAACCTCAATTAAATGGATTAACATCGAATACAGTTAAAGGATTATGTTGACTAACGAAAGATCCTTCATTAAGCAATTCAGGTAGAGGATCATGACATCACGCGTACGCCGTCACGTTGACCACGGACTAAGCCTTCAGGGCACGCAACTCTTCTCGGAAACCACGGAAGGATCGAGAGAAGACCACTGCTGACTAGTTAGGGTAAAGTACAAGAGACACTAGGTCTCACTTGGTTGAAATGGGGAAACGAAGAAAGAGAGAGAGGAATAAAAGGCAATTGGACTAAATATAGATTGAGAATAACGCGAAGCATTACAATACACCCAAAATTGTGGCATGAATTTGAACGTCTTCCGGCACAACCATGGAGCTAACCAAAAAGGACCAATGGTTGGTGAACAGACAGATCCAAAATGTCTTGGAATCATCTCAACCGAAAAAGTCATCGTGAGGAATTCAAATCTTTCCTTTCAACCAACTCTACCGATTTCCTTAATTCAGTCGGGCGACGTGGAGTTGAGCGTTTGGGCAATGGTCATAATATCTAATAGATTTAATAATGGGTCTCATCTCGTTTATATAAAATGACAATAATTTCTTCTCCAATTATATTACAAATTAATCAAATCAAAGAAGATGGCCAAATTTTCTTCTAAAACCTCTTTTTGTTATCATCTCGAAGTTCATGAAACAATCACACAGACTCACCGGCAGTTTTAATAGCTTCCGTTTATTTATGCGCCGTTCCTCTTCAAACACAAAACTTATTATGTCTTATCTTATTTTAGAAAAATCAGAATGAAACCATAAATATATAAGATTCTAGGCCCTGAGCTATTTGTATGAAGTTTTAATGCTTTCCCAACAAATAATGTGGTTGCCATGGAAAATTTATGAACCAATTTATTAGGTTTGATGGAGTAGTTTATAATAAAATTGCCTATTCATTTGATCGGAGGATAAAACTGAAGAAGCATCTAATTAAAACTCATTTTCCTCTATGCACCGACTGGGTTTGGAATTAACTCAGGAACCTCCTGAAACTATAACTGAAGTAGTTTTCTCCTTTTAATCTTAAACTAAAAATAAATACTGAGAAATAACATTGTTTGTTTGTGCCAACGATTGCTTTTACTTATAAGCATCGTCTGTGTTAAACTTTTTCTATCAAGTTTGATCTTAGACATAAATTACGATACGTTACTTCAACTGCTAAATTATCTGATATCTCACAATTAAACGTCAAGAAGGTAGAAAAATACTGATTTTCTGTAATTAAATGTCAGCGTATGATTCCGAATTAACAAATATCTATAAAGTAAAAATATGATTATATTTTTCATCGAAAGTGGAGTTAAGGTTGAAGCTATTCTTTTTCTCCAAATGAAAGCTGTTAGCCATGAATTAGATGCGTTATCTTGAGCGGAAAAGGCTTGGAATTATGAACATTCAAGAGGCTAAAGAAGAAATTTATTTTCCTTTTAAAATAAAACACAGCATCAGAAGAGTGCTTCTAGAGTGCTTGTAAAAGAAGCTTCGTAAAATAGATATTAATTCAAGAGAAGTAAAAATGCGTGAAAGAAGCATAAACCCTCGAGGCAACAGACACGAACTACTTTGGTCTCTCTAAAAAGAGAAGAGGAGGAACTCTTCAAGATCTTCCCTTAAAGGAAACTTCCCTTGTGAGTATCGGTAATGGCCATAATCTCATCCACATCGGCCAAATCCGGAAATCAAAATCCCTTGACGGTAGCAGAATAAGAAAGTGCCTTGGCCATTTCTAACACAATAATTTGCTGCTATCCATGAAACTGTGGAGGTTGTAAGAAGTGTAGTAACACTACCTTTCATTCATCTCCCAGATGTGAGAGCAGAGAGTCCATAGACTTGACTTACTCTCTTCTTCTCGTCCTAGTCCGCTCTAGTCTCTCCCTGGTTCCCTATAGTCCTGCCACTTGACACTTTCTATTTCTTCAAAAATCATTTTATTTTACTGTTTTTTATATTGATGGAAATGCATCATTAAAGTGAATAGACAAGTATAATTCCTCTCCACATGCCAAAGATCAATCATGATTGAGTGCTACACCCACTCGTAGGGAGAACACCCTATCAGTTAAATAGACTTGTTCAAGTGTTGTATGAAAGCTTTATAAAATCTCTTTCTCCACGAAATGCTTCACTCCAAACGTATGTAACTTTCCAATTTTCTGAATAACTTTCAACTGCCTTTTCCAAAATTTATAGTTATGAATCCTACACTCTTCTCTCTCTCTCTCTCTCTCTCTCTCTCTCTCTCTCTCTCTCTCTCTCTCTCTCTCTCTCTCTCCTCTTCGTGTAAATTAGGTTTTGTTTACACTTGAATCTTTACGCGATCATCCCAAAATTATTTTAAAATGTTAATATTAAGAATATTAATTAAAATTGCTACCATGAATAAAAGTTATCTAAATCATCGGGGTGTTTTCAGCCTTCTTATTTTTTTAACGATTTTTGGTTCCCTCTAAATAGTTTATTACAGTTGAGGAATATAAATCCACCTGTATAAAACTGAAATCTTCTCCTGTCAGGATTCGGGGAACTTGCAATAAAAGTCATCCCATTGAGATATTACTCTTGTTATGGATGATTAGAGAAGATAAAGACATAATAAAATGTTATAGAGGAACAGCGTAGTCTAATCTCTTTATTCAAGCATTCATTATGAACGGCAAACATTCATTATGAAACCACCCATGAACGGCATCCACACAACGAATGCGGAGATGGCAAACAAGTTCCGTTCTCCTGAGGTGGTCAAGTTGTGCGTCTGGCGCGTTCACAGCTGGGGATTCATAGATGTACACAATTGACAAGGTATATCTTAGTACTATTAATTGCATTATATATATATATATATATATATATATCTCTCTTTCATTACATACAATAACCCTTTATATAGTCCACGATTACTAGTTATCTCTCTGTTGAGGTTTAGTGAACGGGTAATCCCAGTCCCACTTCCTAGGCATATATTATAATCCCGCATCAAGGTAAAGCGGAGGTCAAGTCTAGCCAATACACCTACCGTAGCCACTTCCGGTGAATAAGAATAACCCCGGTGAGTCCCTTTTGATCAAAATTAAGATAATGATACCCTGAGTGTGTCCTCACTCTGTAAGAGCCAGTCATGGGTGGACCTATGTAATATTGAGATTTAAGCCGAGCGGATTGCTTATTAATTGCCAAAGGATCGTCCAAAATAGTTAAGCACACAGATAAAAAAATAATCTTTAATATACATGAATTATAAATATGAAACAGCGTATATAGGTATAAATAGGATTAGTCTTTGCACTGAACAGGTAAGTCTATATATAATGTCGTGAAGATTACATTTGAATTCTACGTACAAGGATGCTTGCGTCTTAATTGCACCCGACAGAATAAATTCAATAATATTATGGAGTTAAGCACTGAATTATCACTTCAGATAATCAAGGTTATGAGCTCGGGATATATTCTAGTTAACGGCTAAACTAGTGAAGTTAGGGAAGGGGATAATTCACTTTAACGATACCTTGGAGTTCGAAAGTATTTGGAGGGTGAAAATGAATGTCTTCTTCTTCTGACGATGTTCACACTTAGCCGGGTCGTCCGAGGTTACCGAATGGTGCGTAATCCTAGACCGGAGTCTTGATATAATGATCCTAGACCAGATCGCGAAGACGAGTCAGACTGTGACTCCAATCGAAATCCTCATTCTCGAAGTGTTCGTTCCGATGATTGGGTCCTGGAGTGGGTAGCCCAAATGATTACCTAGCTGCGTCTAGCGTAATCCGTAGAGGAAGGTCATGAGTAACCTCTGACTCTGAAGGTTGTCTCAAAGGCGCGAAAAAGGGTGGAGGGGATTCGATGCGAAAGGCGAATTTGGAATAAGGAAGAGACACGCAGCTGTGTCGGTGTATTTATGTATACACTAATGTATGGATGTAGCTAGACTTCTAAACTCGCTATTTATTTGGCAGTGTCCATTTATGAGGGCATCAGACATTGTATCATTTCCTGGGCATCATTTATCCAGGAAGAACCTGGAGGGAAATTTGGCGGAGGTGGAGTTTGATTAACTATAATTTCATCTCCTTCTTGCTGTTCTTTTTCTATTATATATATTTTACACAATTCGCCCCCTTTAACTTATCCAGAAGTGGATGCCCATTACATTTCCAATTACACTTAAAGTCCTCCTTTTCACATTTACAATCGTAAACAGCCGCAGCTCCCTTTACCTGTCCTCCCCTCTGGCTGTGTCCAGACAACAAAGAGCCCTTTGCTCGGAAAGTGTTCTCCAGCCTTCTGTGTTTCTCTCTCGTCTCTCCTGCATGGAAGATCCTGCCTTCCCTGTAGTTTTCCCTAAGCTGTAGAGTGGTCTGCCTGATCGCATTCGCTCATTTACTTCGTCTTGCGCTTTAAGTGGGCTCTCTTAACACACCTCTTCTGTCAGGCTTTTTCATAGTCGATGGACAGGCGCCCTGCGAAGCCTTTAAGGTCTCGAATAGCGGCATATATACAATCCTAAAATCCTGCTTTTGGTTTACTAGGGGACTTCGAGAAAAAAATATTTTAAACAAATACATATTCATATGGAGCCTACTAGGAATCAGAGATGAATGCTTACTGAGGCAGTCATCTGGATCTAATTTCGCAATTCAAAATGAGAGTAAATAAAGAAGTCCCAACTATGCCAAATATAATGTAGTAGTAGTTAGTTGCCCGTCGATTTCGGTGATGGTGTCAATTTATGCCCTTAAAAAGAATATGTTGGGCATAGAGAGAAACTTGCAGCAAAGATGCTTAGAGTAGGAAGGGGTTGTGCATTCGTCAGCCCACTATCTTGGCACTCCATAGTTGGGCTGACGGCAAGGTGGTCCAAGACGACAAGCCATTGTGGAGTGTTGCAGGTCTAATAATGCTCGCCTAGTGTGGGTGGCCGCAGCAGATTTTGCCTTAGTCTTTGTCTAGTCAAGGACAACTATAACACAATGGGTCAGTAGTTGGCGAGGAATCAGGGCGTGTGCACACTTTGGTGGGCCAAGGTCCAACACCTCTGGGGACTCCTGCTGTTCCGAGATCCTCATGATTCGTTTTTTTTATTTTCGAAGCTGATCTATATTAATTTTATCATTTTATAGGCAGAGTTTGCGCGTCGCAGTATACTTGCTAACCATCGTTGAACTCTTAAGAAAGATATTTCTGAAGAGCAGTACGTTTGGCACCAGGTTGGCTTCAGAAGCTGCCAGAGTCAGCGAGCACAGCACACTGGCCCACTTTCGGCGCTCCACATGTATCCACCTTTTATACGATCTGAGGAAGAATTACTTCGATAATTACATGAGCGATAACAGAGGATTTCGAAATCTGTAGGAGCAACTTTGCTCCTCCAGAAATAAAAGAACGGCACATCTTTAGGATTCTTCTTCCCTCCATTGGTAGTAGATCGATAGACAAAAAAGGTAATTTCTGTATCACGTTCGAACTTTTTTAATAGGAGTAGTAGTTAAAAAAAACCGTTTCTCTTCGATGCGTCTACTTAATAATCAATAAAATTGTCTTCGCCTTTTTTGTCCGCATCGAACTGGGATTTCATCCTCTAGCTTGGCGTAATGGAGTCGCCTTGTGTGGCAAATGGGGGATAGGGATGGAGTTACTGTATAAGACAACAAGAGTTCAAAGGGTGTTCAATGTCAAAACATATTCCACATTTTTACACCTATACCATCCTGAACAATGGAATTGGAAGTTATTTATAGCTGAAGTTTATAAATCAATAACAGATCCATCTGTCATCAGTGACTAACTAGCTTTCTAACTTTGGTAGATATGCCTTCATTAGTTTTTGCTCCTTAGTTTCATCTAAATGAACATAATTGTGATCCATATTTTATTTAAGTAATAATAATGAAGAAAAGAAAGCGGTATTGCCAATAAATATTACAGTGTCTCCGATTTCACGAGGTGATTTCCAGAAAAAAACAATAATAGTTCTTCTGAATCACAGAATGTTTGGGATTTCAATATGTTTGTTATGGCACTCTTTATCATCTTGCTTAATTATTTGAATCATCTATATATTTTTTTATGCCACTCTTTATCATCTTGATTAATTATTTGAATCATCTATTAATTTTTCCACTGTCTCAACATCTACGTGACCTTAGTCTTATCAAATTAATCTTCCGTATTCTCTTTTGAGTCATTGCAACATCTAGGAATTTGGAACTAATGTTATCAATAAAGTGCTATTAAAGATTAATAAATTTTCCCGATATTTCCTTTTCCATGAGAAGGATATAAAATACTAACAAATTTCCTACAAAAGGATATTAACTGACTGATGTCCTAAGCCTCTTCCCTCTGAGAAGTCCACCTGATTCTCAACTCGTGACCGAGCGAAAAGCTTCTTCTCAAGCGCATTTGGTAGCGGCAGTGAGTATCGAATATCCTTCTTATTGCTTTTTTATTTCGGTTTTATTCAAGCTGCCTTTCCACATAAGACTGAAACACATAATTATAAATTTCTCTTTGCTCAAAATATACAGGGAATTCATACAAGGCGCAAAAATATCTACTACAAAAGGTCTGCCTGATTTCTAATGCTGATTTCCATGCTAGATGCCGTCGCGAAAAAGCTATTGCCTAGGAGATCCCTGCTTAAGCACTAAAATATCTTAATAATAGAAGCCTTAAAATACAAATATACAGCTATAATTGTGGGTTTGTACATGGAATTTTAGTAGCACATAATAATTTCATTTAAAGGCCAATTTCTTACTCACAATATTCGGCTTGTCTGATACCCAGGTAATAAATATCGTAACCATAATACTTCTTTAAAACTCACGACTTCTATCACCTTTTTATTCCGAGGTTTCTCAGGTATTCGTCATTTGGAAGAGTATCTACGCTGCCCACTTATCCACATACTCTAATCAAATAAATAAAGTCCAAAGAACAACGAAATAGTTGAAGTCAAAGGTCAAGGTCGCAATACGACCAAACAAGCAACAGAAGTAACCACTGATGGTGTACACGAAGAAGGCAAATGAGACAAAACAAGAAAAGAGAAGTACCTTAGAGATGCCCTCTACACCAGGGAAAAACTCACCATCTATTTTACCTATATTTATCTTCTACACTTTTTCTCTCATTGTACATCAATTAATTTACATACTCGCACGATTTTAGGTGGCTCACTGAATGTGTGAAGGTTAGAATAAAATAAGAAAATATGCAGAATATTTTTATGTTAAGCCATAGAGCAAGAAACAATAATGGAGGAAAGAAAGTGTCCGTAGTGGAACAGACACAAGCTCGGGGCACTGAACAATACAGGCCTTTCGCCTACCCCCTACAGCCTGACGACCGGCTACCGACTACACCCGGAACACCTATCCGGGCGCCTCAGCGCCCCGTTGAAGAGGGTGCTGCGGCTGGACCCGTACAAGACCCGACCGAGTGGTCGGCTGTGGTGTCGGATCTCAAAACGCACCTCAATAGTCCCGCCTTTAAGCGGCGGAACAGGGAGGATCTCTCCCTCCTCCTAACCTTGTATCGGGTCTGGGAGAACTTGACTTCAATCAAACGACAGACCACCCATCACCTCTTCCTTAGACACTATTTCTTGATGTCAAATTCCCTGAGCTGAGAGAAGCAAACAGCGCAACTACACACTTACACATTTAATGGGGCGCTGACGGCTGATGGTAGGGTTATTTTCGTCTTTTGTGAGGATGGGACACGAAACAACAGTTGTATCGTTGCATTCAGCGGCGGGGGCGGGGGTGCATCTACGAGTAATGCACATTATGATAAAATCTCTTTCACTCTCTTTATTCGTCTCTCTTTCACTCTTTGGGGGATTTTAATTCTTCAATTTGGGTGTTAATAAAACAGCGCCAATGCAGAAGGCACAACAAGACTGCTGGATATATATTTTTGACTCGAATTTGAACCGCAATAGCAACGAGGCGGTATCATGCATGGGAGATGTTAGCAGAAAGTAGTGAAAGTATAGGAAGTAAAAATAGTGTAAGGTAAATAGCCGCATGTCCTTACCATCCGAACCTTTAGGGAAACCAGGTAGGTGGCAATGACTAGAGTCTCCTCGAATTCTGCCTCGGAACTTGAGGAAAGAAAACAGAGAAAACGACGCTTCCGTTATCCAAATTTTGAAGGCCCAAACACCCTGTGTGTCAAAATTCGTAACTCGTTGGAAGTTTGCCCCTAAACCAAAGGGATCCTTCAAATAACATTAGATCCGTCAGGGATTGAAATAAGGCAATGAAGTCCGAGGATCTTCGGGAAGAGGAATTTATGGGGACGGCAAAGGGCGACGAAGATGTCAGAGTCCTGTGAGTCACCGAGCAAAACTAATCCAAAGGGATTTTTGGTTTTAGTTTATGTAGTTTAGCGGTCCCGAAGTAAATCACAGAAATAAAATCGAGTAGATTTTATTAATACGAAGCAATTACTTATGGATTTCTTTGCTTCTTTATCTATTCGTTTAGATAAATGATTTCATATTAAAATTTATCGTCATCATCATCACTAACTATAATTTAAGAACGGGACTTTTTTGAGTATTTGAATAATAATTTCATCTTAGTTTCGTTATGACTTTTGATTTTTATCAAAGTTATTTCTAATAATTCTTTTATAATATCAAAAACAAAATGGTGAATTTCAGAAATAAATATAAGTATCGAAATTTGTGAATTTTTTGAAACCAAAGAATTACAAATGGTGAAGTTCAGAAAATTTATTTATATATGTCTTCTTCTATAAATATATTTTAGCAACGTGATATTTTGAAGGGGAGAAATTTAGTTAAGAGTTTCTTTTTAAAATTTTTATAATTGGCGAAGTTCAGAAAATTTTCAAAAATTTAACCGTGGCTGCTTTTTTTAGATTTTAAATTTTAATCTTAGTAGGGAAATGCAAGCTACCGCTGTTGGGAGGAGTGGCGAAGCCATTGCCTGGTTCTTTTTATATTAGGAGTATTCTTACCTCTGAATCAAAATCAATAATGATTATAATTATGAGTCAATTAAAAACAAATTAAATGAGTATGAGCATCGAATTAAGAGGGAATGAATAAATTGAGATAAATGTGTGGCGACTTCATGGTTGATGAACATTTGAAATTTAAGGTTTGAGTGAGGAGGAAATTTGATTTCTCCATATCCTTATTTTGATTTGGATTATTTTCTGTATGAATCCTGTTCACATAAGTGGACACTTCAGACCAAGGTCTGAATTCAATAGACCGATTAAACAGTCCTTAAAACAACTGTTTCACTTACCTGTTTTAACCTTCAATCTCAACACCGCAGTACACTAAAGGGGTTGCAATGTGAGCAGTTGTGCTTTGCAGTTTAACAGACAATTCTCTTCTTATGTTAAATTGCATTTGGCATTTCTCCATCCATTGGAAGAGTTTGGTCAACTCGTCTTGTAATATACCTCAGCATTGTAGTCAGGCCTTATAATCCTACCTAAGCGTCATCAGTGAACTTGATCAGGTCGTTATTTATACCTATGTCCAGATTGCGAATATAAGTGAGAAACACCGACCCCAGAGAAACACCACTGGTACATTCCTTCATTCAGATTTTATGCCATCTATACCCATTTCTTGCAGTCTGAATCCACCCCAAAATACTTCCATCGAACCCATGAGATTTAACCTTATTCAAAATGCGTGAGTGTGGTACCCTGTCGAAAGCCTTACTAAAACCTAAATAAACAATATCGCAATTATCATCTCTATCGGCAGCATCCTACACCTTTCTATAGAGGCAGTGAATCACTCAAACACGATTTGCCTTGAGTAAAGCCGTGTTGTGATTCGTGTTTATCTAAGTGATCCCTAATAGATTTCGCTACTACAGATTCAATCCTTTGCTCCACCAAGAATGTCAAACTCACTCACCGGTAATTAGACTCACTCATTTTATCTACCTTTTAAAGATAGGTATCGCGTTAGCTTTCCTCCACTACGTTGGTTCAACGCTAGTCTCTAACAACTTTCTAAATAGGCATACTGTAGCTTTACCTAACTCATCATTTGATAGAGATTATTCTCTCGCTACGCTCTCTCATCATGCCAAAGCAATCCAAACCCAACCTAAAAGTAACGACTTTAATTTGTTAAACTTATGCTTTCATATTTCCTGCTTTGGGTCTTCTATTCTTTAAAGGGTCATAAACTGGAACCCCTATGCTTCAAATGGACAAATCTAATGTTCGAAGAGACAAAGCTGTGACCACTCTTGTTCAAATAGGTCAATTGAAAGAGCTTTTCTTCAAGAGCATTATTCTTTTGTCCAATATCAATCGTTAAATGTGAATCGGATTTTTCTTGGCTCCAACAACAGACGAGGATTGCGGGCTCCTCTTCCCAGATCCAGCCAGTCATGTTATTAATTAGAGCTGCATTCATCGAGGAAATTACGAGCGCAATTTCAGTTGCGGTCAATATCACGGAAACTGGACGCTTTCCACTTCAAGGCTGTGTGGATATAAATACCCCTTCAGCAGATTCCGGAACGACACAGTGGAAATGAGCATGTGAAGAGAAAGCCAGCGGTGTTTCTTTACAAATCGTCCTTTATAACCACTCCGCGAGAGATGCCTTGGTTGGCTTACGTTTTAAATGAAAACCAAATTACTAAAAGCTTAAATCTTCCGATCATTGTACGGATAAATTGCCCCAATCCCTGTGGCAAGAGCTTCAACTGATTTCCCTATGTGGTAATTAGACTAACTCTCTTATTTAAGATACTTTACGATTAGTACTTAACTAATGTTTCGGTTCTCTTTCATGACCCGTGATTCGGATCCCACGTTAAATAGTAGGTCCACATTTAAGGAGGAGGAGAACATTTTAAATGAAATCCTTACCAATTCCTTCTTTCATAACATCAAATTAATGCATAAAATGCAGATAGGAAAGACTAAATAATTAGTCCAATTATGTTGATAACTTAATGGATGCCTCAATTCTTAAGGGGGAGTAAATTTGGGGCTAGTGTTCATCTTTTTGGTGTTTCAAGAGGCGGGAATTCGGAGCTGTCGCCATCTTTCTTTTGATGATTCGGAAAAGTAGCAAAGGTTCCTGAAGGAGCGAGAGAGGGACAGACAGAGACGAAAGCCGTCCATAAAGGATGACTTGATTTAGAATTAGATTAAAGGAGACTCGTAAAGTATAAGACTTACTTCTGAACGGTAAGGGTGGAAGGAGCTACGAAATTGAAGCTATAAAGCGCTTAGGATTTGAAGTTCCATTTAAACGTTTCATAAACAAATCCGTTCCAAATCTTCAAACATCCTAAAAATCGTAATTAGAACATCCTTGCCTCAGAGAAAGCGAGAGAAGGAATAAAGTAGAATTAACTCAAATATTCGAAAACAATTTTGTGAAAAATTGATCACACACCGGTGGAATAAGCTTATAAAACTGGGTGTAGAGAATGAATGGAAAGGTAAAATTCTCGCCCGAGTCTCAAAAAAACATTAAAGCCAAATATCGAACAAAGATTCCACAGGTTTAAAACTCTGCCCTCCACAATCGACATCTCCTTCATCTTTCCAAGGTCTCTTTTGTAAAATGAAAGTGTAAATGGCGTTTTTTTTATATTCTCTGCTCTTTATTATGCCTAAAAAATCATTTTAATCATAATCCTTTTAAAAGAGATTCATAATGTGATAGGAAGAGAACTAAAGAGGTCGGAATAGAGAAGACGGATTGATAGCATAAAGACGATTTCTGGCACATCTCATTATTGTACATAACATAAAATCTTTATTCATAAATACTTCATTAACAATAGACAGATAAAGTGAGGAATATAGCAGTAGGGTACTTTAGTAGGAGAAAGTAGTAGTTAAAATTGGGGAGAATAATAGGAAAGTGAAAATGAAGAGGAGAATGAAGGACAGGTCCCTGGTGATTGGATATCTCTGGCCTTCTTTGCGTTTTGGTATATTTTTTTTAATATATATATATATATATATATATATATATATATATATATATATATATATATATATATATATATATATATATATATATATATATATATATGTGTGTGTGTGTATGTGTGTGTAAGGCATTCAAGTCTTTGTAGCAGAGGGGTTTTGGTCCCTACTGCTATGGTGAAGGGTTTATCTGTGTCTTTTATGCCCGGATTTTGCGTGTGTTTTTTTTTTGTTTTCTCTAACTTATGGCGAGTTGATCGGACTAAAATTTGGGAATTAGTACTTGACTAATTTTTAAAGTGGAAAGGGAATGCTTGGCTTAGTATTTTGATTTGTAGTGTTGAGTGTTTGGAATTCAATGTGAGCGTTGGATTTATGTTATTATCGATGAGCAGTTTGCTGCTTGTAAAAGATTATGGGTATCTTATCTCATTAAAGTCCATGTTCTCGAGTACAAACTCGGGAGAGAGTTATTTATCATTTACGTGATTAATCAATATCTTGTGTGGCATAAGTGGGTGCAGCCCTAAAGCGCCTTCACAACTTACATTCGTCCTAAGCTAATAAAAAAGGCCCCCCACCCCATGGTTTAAAAGAAAACCCTCTCATCAGAAAGATAAGTCAAAGTTCTCTATTACACGATACGAAGGGACGCGTTGAAGTCTGAGTGGAATAGATGTTACAGTGCGTAGCAGTGCCTTTCTCTGAAGGACCAATTTGCCCTCCAAACAAATAAGGGGGTGGGGGATTGTTCTTGATTGGGCATAAAGAGGTTAGGAGGGGGTGGGTATGTTTGGATGGCGCTGATGCGCATTAAATATGTAACGGTTGAAGAAATTGAAGAATAACAAAATAAAGCCACGCAAATAAAGTGCTTTAAGGCTGAAGCCTGAACAACGAGTCTTAATGAGCCAATGTACACTTATATCAATTTATTATTAACTGAGTTTGACTCCAAAACACCTTCTCTAACCTTAAGCACAAATGTTTTTCAAGAAAGCTTCGAAAAGGGGAGAAAATAAGAGGAAGAAGGCAATGACTATAGCAATCAACACTTTGCAAATGATTCCTTTCAAATCTCAAATCTTTTTCCCTAAAGGAAATTACTTTTATGCCCCAAATTTGTGAAGTAGCTTTGGGATTCAGAATTGTTATAAAAACCAAACCTCTTTAGTAATTGAGTATTTCAAAGGCAAAACTGCACACGTTCGTTGACAGGCACATTCCGCTTTTGCCAACCCGAGCGACATATCCTCAACGCCTGATTCACATAACAACATGAAGAAAAATTATTTCTTCTGGAAAAGAGAATAGCTTCAGAGAGAAATAATCAAACATTGTATTGAGATATATCAAAAGAAAGCGCAGGGTTTCCTCTTTTAATATGACCAACACCACTGCAGATATTACGAGTATATTGTGAAATTAATGTGTTTGTATCCTCTCCTTCTGTTGAATACCAGAGAACTAACAACTACGTGGACATTGTTTGTCGGGATGTATCAAAGGCGTTCGATAAGGTGTGGCAACGGGGAATGCAGTACAAGATCTTACGACTGGGACTAAGTGAAAACTTAGAAAGAACTCTCTGTGACTATGTCATGGAGAGAGCGGCGTACATCAGTTTAGGGTGCACGGACGGGCCAAAGTTTCCGCTCAATGCGGGCCTCCCGCAAGGGGGGTGCCTGTCTCCCACTCTCTACTTGATTTACACCGCGGATGTCCCAGTCCCTGTAAACCCAACTTGCCTCAACTTACAATTCGCCGATGATTTCACCCAGATAATTACTTGTCCATGGAGGAATGCGCCCATGCAAGCTCGCATGACAGCAGCAGAAATTGAAAACCTGAACACTTATGAGGCCCGGTGGAAAATCCATACCAACCAGGATAAGTTCAATGTAGTCCCCATAGGCAGGAGACTACTTGATGACGTCAGGGGGGGGGGATAGACGATATCCCTACACCAATAAAGGGAACGTACTCGGCATAAAGTTCACCTCAACCGGGTACGCAAAGCACGTCCAAGAACGAATCACCAAGGCCACTGCTGCAGTCAAGACTCTGTACAGGTTCAGAAATCTTCGTCAAAGCAACAAAAAGAAGATCTATACTGCATTAGTTAGATCAACGTTGTTATACCCCGCTTCCGTCCTCTCCTGTATCTCAAAGACACAGAAGAGGAGACTACAAGTGGTGCAGAATAAATGCGTGTACGTAATCACAGGTACACGCAGAATGGAAAGAAGATCCCAAGAAGAGCTGCACCGGGAGAAGAAGTTAACCCCCATTAACGTTGTCATCGAAGAACGGACAAGGAATATGCTGGAAAAGGTCAATCGTGAATTGGACGAGGATATCGTACAAATGATTGACCAACACAGAAGAGCAGTATGTCGCGCCAGATTTCCAAGCTTTGCTGAGATTTTAGCCGGCGGAGCAGAAGTACCATTCTACGCTAGATGAGTCGAATTTACCCCAGAACAAGACTAAAAATACCAACCATGAAATCAACCGAATTCGACAAAACTCACCGATATTGACAAAATCAACCAACCATGAAAAACTACCGAAAAAGGAAACACACACAAGAAGATGATATTCACCGAGCAAGACAACAGGAAGAAACACTATACACGAAATACACACATGACAAAATAACAAAGAAACAAAGATACTAATACAAACACAGTAAGTTATATTAATGACTTACAAAAACAACAGCTAACGCGCACAGCATAACCAAATATATTAGCAATAGAGACAAATGGCTTGAACGCCAAATTATATATATTATATATACATGTATATATATATATATATATATATATATATATATATATATATATATATATATGTATAAGCAAATAATAAACAACAACGGAACTACAATACAGACAAATTTGAAACCGATAAGCCTGATCACCAGGCTCTAGCAATCACTTTGCACCCTACCACACTTCTTTCTCTTTTCACCACTGGTCTACTTTCCGCTATCTATTCACACATCCTGTCTATCCCCTCACCTGCACACTCTCGCATACATTCCCCTCCCCCAAAAAACAAAAAAAACAACTACTCTGATTTCTAGTTGTCCTACTAGTGATTGGAATCCCAATAAACTAGAGCATGCGCTTGTGCACTTCAATGGCCAATGATACAACCAAACATAACAAAATCATCTATTGCCCCCACTTATGAAGGCAGTGGGGAAGGGGGGGGGGGATTGTCTTGAGACTTAATTGACGAATATGAGAAAATTAACAATCAATTTAATAGAGTCGATTTTGCCCCACAAACTTTCGACATTAGTTTTCCCTCAAACGAGAATGGCGTGCGTGGTGGAACTTCGTAACTCAACCATGGCTCAAACTCACTCACACTTTACATACAAGCCTGAGCGGGGTGAAGTGGTATGTAAGAAAGTCGAGAGAATCAAGTATGAGTGGGAGGTCGATTAAAACCACAAGCAACCACACTTATAGGCGACAACATTACTCGAAGGAATGAATGTTGAAGTGTTAAAATCAGATGTAGTTTATGATTTAAACCTGAACATTGAAACCACAAGGGTGAATGACTTGATGTAAGAGAGAGAAAATTCGTACTCTTGATTACATGTTATCTGTGGCTCTCTACAAGATTTGAGTACCTGTAAGTACAGGCTATACAATTTTGTTCGTAGAGACTTCGAATGTGTTCTTCCTTACCAGCTGAGGTGGTGGAAGAGATGTTATTGCATACTTTTGCATTCCTAGCTTTTTACTTTTGTTCACTTTGTCGTAGAATGGACTCTCGACGATATACCATATATGACTATTCGTTGAGGGAACTTATTTAATTATATTTAGAGTTCGTGGTTGTCTGGGTTGACCGATATTATTTATCTTAGATATGCTTAAGAAGTGGAACTGAGCTCAAGGATAATAATATGGCTATCATCAATAAAATAGAGTTTTATTAATAAAAACTATCAACAACACACAAAACGGAAAATATTGACATAAACAGAGAATTGAAGAGGGTCGTGGGAAATCTAGCTAATCCGAGGATTAAGAGAGATTAAAAAAGGTAAAACAAATATAAATGAAAGGGATGGGATGGTTCGCTAAACCATTTAAAGCACACGGTAGGGTTGACAAAAGGGCTAAATACTCAAAGGTAACGTTCAGCTTACGTAAATACACTTGTTGTGCAGAGGAATGCGACGTGAAGGAACTTTCGGTCCGCTGGCGAGTTCCTGCCGAAGGAAAGGGGGGAAATTAAATGATCCTGACGTGGCGTCTTGGGAATGAGAAACGTTTCTTGACGAACGGGCGTAAAGAACAATGGCTGTTCTACGTTGTTCTCTTTTGAACAACAGGGGGGGTGAGAACCGTCTCTTGTCTGCGGGCTCGAGAACAATCGCTGTTCTAATGTTGTTCTCTTCTGAACAACAAGGGGGAAGGTTGAGAACCATATTTTGGCGAACGGGCTGGAAGAAAAATAGCTGTTCTACGTTGTTTTCTTCTAAACAACAGGGGGGGGGGTGAGAACCATTTCTTGTCTACGGCCTCGAAAGAACAATGGCTGTTTAAACGTTGTTTTCTTTCTAAAAAACAGGGAAAGCCTTGTGGACTTAGCCTCACGAAGGCTCTAACCTTGGCACTTAAGGGATATTGTCCTTCTTCTGGACAAGTGATGGTGGATCTCGAGGTCGAGGACCCTTGGCGCACAAGGTGAGAGTGGATCGTAGTGATGTTTCGCGAAGAAAATCTGGATCTCGAATCTGATCTTAGTGGTAAGGTTTCCATATAAATAGGCGAGACATCCCCTTGGTGTAGGGGACAATGGAGTGGGGGATTCGAGGGAATGCACAGCCGTGCCTGAGAACAATACCTTATCTGCCCATAAGCCTAACTCAATCTGGCGAGGTCGGTGCATGGGGCGAAACGGGGGAAGATAAACCTCCTTGTTTAAACATTGACTCAGGTGGCGGCTATAATGCGCCTGGCTTCAATGCAAAGATGCACGTGAGGAGCCTCGTGTTTTTAAACAACATGTGATACCGGTTGAAATTAAGCGGCCTCAAACCGTTCTATCACACCCCTCCATTCTGGGGGAAGTTGTCACTTCGAAAAAAAAGAGAGAATGGACAACGATAGAGCTCCGTTGTGGGGAACTCGTTTTCTTGTACCAACCGTACCTTCATGCACCTAACTAGTATTACCTCAATACATATGATTATTTTGATCTTTTGATTATAGGGGAAACTAACCTTTAATACAACTTAATCAATAAAAGGGGCATGGATCAATGAAATGATATAAAATTAGTACATATGGGACAAAATAATTTATACGTAATTTAATGGGTACAAATATATATACATACAAAAAAATAGACATTGAGCGTTACAAAATTCAGACATATACATTAACTAATGATATTACAAGAGAATCTAATTTTAGTCGTACAAGACGGTATATACATACAGGGAGATACTAATCCTACGAATACAATTACTCTACGCTATTTGGTAACGCATTCCTACTGAGTGCGTCAGCGACCTGGTTATCAGAACCTTTTATATAATATATTTTAAATTGATACTCTTTCAAGAGTAAACTTCAGCGCATAATTCGGCCGTTGGAGTGTCGTACATTCCGGATAGAGGCTAACGGACGGTGGTCGGTTCCTATCTGAAATTCTTTTCCTATCAAGTACATTTTGAATTTGTCTATAACCCAGATAATTGATAGAGCTTCCTTCTTTATAGTGGCATATCTCTCTTCGCGTGGTAATAATTGGCGACTAGCATATGCAACTGGATGACTCGTTCCGTCGTCCTCGTATTGAAGGAGTACACCTCCAATGCCCTCGTTGCTCGCGTCGGTCTTAATCCCAAAGGATTTTTTTCGGGTTGGGCTACTTTAAAATGGATGTTAGAAATGAGCTTACTTTTGAGCTGATTAAAATGGGAAACAGCGACATCATTCCAACGTAGACGATCGAGAAAATTCTTTTTTAAAAGGGAGCTGAGGGGCGCCGAAATTGCAGCGAAATTCAGAACAAATCGCCGATAGTAAGAAGCTGATCCTTGGAACGATCTTAAGTGCTTCTTTGTAATCGGGAGGGGCATGTCGGCGATTGCCTTAATCTTGTCCTCTTAGGGACCTAACTGGCTTTATCTGTTTTTGAAACCCAAGTATTTTATGGTTCCGTGGGCAAAATGGCATTTGCTGGGGCCAATGGTGAGGCAATTTTCGCGCAGTCGCTCGAAGAGAGCTAATAGGGTAGTTAAATGGTGACTCCATTCGAATAGTTCTTGTAGCTGACTCTTTTGATGTGGTGTCAGCTGCGCATCAATATCCAGGTCAGAGGGTTCAAAAGACGGTAATCGGCATCAGGTTGGATGCACACTGTCTGTATTACCTTAAGGGACTCCGCGGGGTAATCTTCTTCAAGCGACGATGTTTCGTCCAGTGCTACCAAGGTATCTCCATGGGCGTGTTAGGGGTACTTTTTTTCTTTGGGTCCACGGACAGTCTCCGTATCCTTGTCCTGGGCCTTATCGCCTAAGGGTGTTAGTAAATCACACTCCTTTTGTGCCGTCCTAAGGTCCTGGTTAAGGGTCTCCGAGAAATCGGACGGTATCGGGCTTCTGATCGGGACGGGCTCCTAAACTTCTTTCTTAGCTCGGCCTCGAGGAAGGGCGGCCTGAGACACAGGGTCGGAACTTACTTGGGGGCTCTGTCCTATAAGTACAGAACAGAATTGTATGGGTGCTGAAATGACTTCAGCCCAGCCATCATAATATTGACACTGCAAGTAACATCTAATGACGGGGAATTGGTTTGCCCGCCCAAGGTAGTCATGTACCACCGCAATTTTTCGTGGTTAGGTTCCACTGGGGGGAGGAGCTCGTCAGACACGATGAAACACGTACATCCTGTGTCCCTGACGAGAGTTGATACTCGGCAGCCGTTCACGCTGCCCTCCTCAAATTTCAAAGTTCCCGATGAACTTTTGTCAAAAATAAAATTTACCTTGTGGCCTGACGGAGGGGGAGAAGTTGCTGCTTGGGTCTGCACCACCGGGGAAGCCGGGGTGGCATTAATCTGGTGAAATTGGTGGGCTGGTCCGCTCTCAAGCCTAGAACTTTGGGGGCAATTCCAGCTCATGTGGTTTTCTACACCACAGGTGAAGCATATGATTGGTCGCTTCGGGAAGAGAGATGGAGGAGAAATCTTAACGGGAGGTTTGGAGTCCCGTTGTTGGTTTTGAGAAAAGAAGTTTTGGGGTTTTACGGGGCTCGGAAACTTCGTTGGCTTTCCTGTGAAGGGACGTGAATCCTTCCTTCTTTCCTTGTAGGGGGATTGGTGAGAAGTTCGATTCTCCTTTGGGTATGAATTATGGCTTGTGGCATAGACATCCGCTTCTTCGGTACATTCTTTAAAGGTCTGGCACCGACGATCCTTGACGAACGCGCGGATCTCCGTCGGGATAGACGCCAAAAATTGATCCCACAACACGAAGTCTGTTAAGGACTCCTAGTTAGGATCAACCTTTGAGGATTCTAACCAAAATTTACAATTCCTCTGAAGAATGTATCCGAATTGACGGAACGTCTGTCCGGGTTTAATACGACCTCCTTGAAATTCTTGGCGGTAGAAATCGGGAATCATATTATGAGCGGCCAATAACTTAGCTTTTAAGGTGCTGTAGTTAATTGTACACTCAGATGGTAAAGATATAATAATTTCGCGCAATTTACAATTTAACAAGGGAAGTAATCTGACTATACCTTCAGCCTCCAGATCCATATTATTGATTTCGAGGATCTTTTCGAAGTAGGCTAAAAATGCTCCGAAATCCTCTCCGTACATGAAATTGGGGAGCTTAAGTGGGAGATTGGGGGGGTGGGGGCTTCTGAACGTGAACTGGATGACTGTATTTTTGCTTCAACACGAGCTAATTCAATCTGATGGTGAAGCTCAGCTTGTCTTTTCCGTTCCTCTCTTTCTTCTCGTTGGGTTTCTCTTTCTCTTTCTTCTCGTTGGATTTCTCTTTCTCTTTTTTCTCGTTGGATTTCTCTTTCTCTTTCTTTTTCTTTTCTTTCTCTTTATGTTCTTTGCTCCTCTTGAACTTACTCAAAGAGTTCTTTTCCGGAAAGTCCCAAGGATTCTCCTTTCGCTTTAAAGATTTCGAACTAAGTCATCTTTGCACTTGGGGGCGCAATGGTCACCAACTAAATTCCTTGCAATAAGAATTATGCCTTCTAGAGAATTAGCCTACCTAAATATGGGCCCTGACCTATTCCTACTTGGTTGCTCGATCTAAATAACCACTGACTAAAATCACACACAAAAAAAACACAAACAAATTATTATAACAGTTGCTTGAGCTACTCCAGCTTCTTAAGTTTAAAAAAAAAGGGTATAGCAATCGTTAAAACAGAAGGAAACTACTATATTCTATTATTATAGCGTAAAACCCTATGCTTTACTCGACTGAGACCAGTGTTTGCAAAGATATAGCGTTAAACCTTACACACTTGATACCAAATTTAAATAGTATATATATATATATATATATATATATATATATATATATATATATATATATATATATATATATATATGTCGTAGAATGGACTCTCGACGATATACCATATATGACTATTCGTTGAGGGAACTTATTAAATTATATTTAGAGTGCGTGGTTGTCTGGGTTGACCGATATTATTTATCTTAGATATGCTTAAGAAGTGGAAGTGAGCTCAAGGATAATAATATAGCTATCATTAATAAAATAGAGTTTTATTAATAAAAACTATCAACAACACACAAAACGGAAAATATTGACATAAACAGAGAATTGGAAAGGGTCGTGGGAAATCTAGCTAATCCGAGGATTAAGAGAGATTTAAAAAGGTAAAACAAATATAAATTAAAGGGATGGGATGGTTCGCTAAACCATTTACAGCACAAGATAGGGTTGACAAAAGGGCTAAATACTCAAAGGTAACGTTCAGCTTACGTAAATACACTTGTTGTGCAGAGGAAGGCGACGTGAAGGAATTTTCGGTCCGCTGGCGAGTTCCAGCCGAAGGGGGGAAAATAAAATGATCCTGACGTGGCGTCTTGGGAATGATAACCGTTTCTTGACCAACGGGCTTGAACAATGGCTGTTCTACGTTGTTCTCTTCTGAACAACAGGGAGAGGGGGTGAGAACCGTCTCTTGTCTACGGGCTCGAGAACAATGGCTGTTCTAATGTTGTTTTCTTCTGAACAACAAGGGGGAAGGGTGAGAACCGTTTCTTGGCCAACGGGCTGGAAGAACAATGGCTGTTCTACGTTGTTCTCTTCTGAACAACAGGGGGGGGGAGGGGAGAACCGTTTCTTGTCTACGGCCTCGAAAGAACAATGGCTGTTCTAACGTTGTTTTCTTTCTGAACAACAGGGGAAGCCTTGTGGATTTATGTCACGAAGGCTCGAACTTTGGCACTCAAGGGATATTGTGCTTCTTCTGGACAAGTGATGGTGGATCTCGAGGTTGAGGACCCTTGGCGCACAAGGTGAGAGTGGATCGTAGTGATGTTTCGCGAAGAAAGTCTGGGTCTCGAATCTGATCTTAGTCGTAAGGTTTTCATATAAATAGGTGAGACATCTCCTTGGTGTAGGGGACAATGGAGTGGGGGCTTCGAGGGAATGCACAGCCACGCCTGAGAACAATACCTTATCTGCCCATAAGCCTAACTCAATCAGGTGAGGTCCGTGCATGGGGCGAAACGGAGGAAGATAAACCTCCTTGTTTAAACATTGACTTAGGTGGCGGCTATAATGCGCCCGGCTTCAAGGCGAAGATGCACGTGGGTAGCCTCGTGTTTTTAAACAACATGTGATAACGGTTGAAATTAAGCGGCCTCAAACCGTTCTATCACACACTTCTTTTTATTTTAAACAAGTTCCGGGGATGGGTAAAATAGGGGGTTTAATACTCCTCAACTAACGTACACCTAGCATAGAACTACAAGTAAATCGAGGTTAATGGAGGGAGGGAAAGGATTAGAGGAGATGAGGGTAAAAAGGGAGTGTGGGAATTCCGAGAGCTTTCGTCATTATTAGCAAAGATCTTTTTAAAGAAACAAAGTAGAGTAAAGGACATCGGCCTAAATATGCCAGGATGGAGGGATTCTTGCCTCATAGCTCTAATCGGGATTTACCATCACAGACCCACAGGCGATTTTAATTGCCCTTGACGAGGAGGCAGAAATGGAAGCCTCCTATCCATCTGAGCCTTTTAATTTTTTCCAAACCGTCTGTGTCGAAGCGGAGGAAAACTACCCTCTCCCTTCGCTCCCCGGTTCCCGTATAAACTCCACTCAGGAACACGTTTTAAACCCCCAGTCGGAACCCCCTCAGAAGACGCAATTGCCACCCGCAAGCTGGCGATATGTGCCAAACTTTCCCTCCAATTGATCTGTCTGGAATTTCCCAGGTAAAATATACTTCCAGATAAGTTCACGTATGCAGTATTCGGTTATTTGCAATATACCAGTGGTTGTGTGTTTGAGAGTATTAAAGGTTTCACGAGTAAGTTTTTCCGTCACCTCCGTCATGGAATCCCAGAGATTTAGCCAGTTGAAAAAATAATGCAAGAAAAAATATCCTTCATTATTCTCGTCATTCGTCAGAGGGGTATCAAATTTATTTTTAAGACGAAGACCTTTAGATGGGTTTTTTACATTCATTATTGTCCACCAAACATGAATTATTTCTATTTACTTTGCAACATCTTAAAAGCAAGGTAATTTATGTACTTTTACAAGAGTTAGTAATGCTTAGACAATATACTCATTGAAAATATGAGTAACTAAATTGACATTCACCCTTTCCATAGTTGAGGGTGACAGAGCCTTTAGCGTAAGCTTATAAGCATATTTTAGGAGAGAATCTGCTTCTACAAAGTAAAATTTTGTTAGAGTTGTAAAAGGAGCCTTGCAAATTCTAGATACTGAGTCACATACATTTTCTAAAGAAAAATGGGGAAGTTCCATACATATGTCACTGTCGTAAAATTCCCCCCCTTTTTGTTTTATCTCTAAGAGTGCTAAGAGTGTCTAATATAGTGATATTATAAGAATATCTTAACGAACAGAGCCGTTACGAAACACGTAAGGATATATAAGAGAAACGAACATTAATCCCTAAATAAACTTATATTTTACCTTCATCAATTGAATACATAACATCTAAACATTAATTACAGCAATACTCTGAATATTATCCTAAACAAGAATTAATTAAATTAGTTTACCCACAAAAATTGGTTAACTTTTTCTCTACACACAACAATAATATAAGAATTAGGCTTACGGACTCATGTGGAGTTTAAAGGCCTCAGAAATGTTATTTACTCTCGACGCGTGCCGCCGGCCAGATGTAGATGAGCGAGATCACACGGTTGTTTTGGCGAGGGTGGCAGCTGGGGAGTCCACACGTTCTTCCGGGGGGGGGGGAAGGGGTCTTCAAGGACAAGAACCAATACGGTGCTTTATGCAACACCTAGGCAGTCGTGGTCTCTCTGGCGAGAGTGAGTCGAACTTGGTTCTTAAATCAAGCTGACTTGGAGTGCGGTGTGACCACCAAGTAACGAGCTCGAGAAGGAGCTTTTCTCCTTCGTTACTAATTTTCTTATGGACGAGGACTGAACTCGGGGAGGGTCTTCTTCACAGGAGAGGATAACGGAGGGGGATTTCTCTGGCGAGAATTATTTGAACTTGGTTCCTTACCAAGTTAACTTAGGAGTTCGGTGTGGCCACCGAGTAACGGGCTCGAGGGGTAGCCTTTTCCTTTTTCTTCTTAATTCCTCAAGGACGAGGAATACACTTGGTGTTTAAGGTGCACCAGGATATGAGGAGTCTCTCTAGCGAGAGTAAGTTGAACTTACCAAAGTTAACTTATCGTTTGGTTTTATAACCAGGGACTTAGCTCGAGGATGAGCTTCTTCTTAGCCCCTTAAGGTAGGTAGCCCTGCCTCTCTTGCAGGGTACTTCTTGGTCTGTCGAGCCAAGTACTCTACCTCTCTAGTCTCGGTAGTTCGGTTTGATCCGAAGACTTCGTCACCTAGAGACTGACGTATACTACCCCGATTTTACTCAGAGTTCCTCATTTATACCTCTTCACCCCACTGGGGGGGTGGTAAGGGGGAGAGGGGCTTGATGACGGCCCCAGAAGAGTTTTTTTGGCCAACGGTTTTTCAAACGAAGTCAAACATCGGCTCCTCATTAGCCTTCGAGATTGGGAGAAACCCGTCTCCAATTTCTTATTCGACGTGAAACTGGATCTCACTCTCCTGGGGGAGATCTTACATTTTGACCTTTAGGGTCTTTCATGGCACTGAGTTGTGCCACACTGCGGTTAAGCACTGAACCCGCCGATGCCTTCGACGGTTGTCTTTGCGGTAACCTCCTTGTGACTGCACCAAGAGTGAACGAGGAGGAGGGGGGGTAAAGGGACGATTCCCCTCAGTCACCATTTTTCTGGTCCAGACAATTGTTTCTATTCCATTTGAATATATGTACAGAATCAAACAAGAAAAACAAAGGTCTGGAATTTTTTGCTGGGTGGCGATATGCAGTGGAACATAGAGGGAGAGTGTGAAAGTATGGCATGGCTTTCTTGTTGATGGCATTGTTGTCTGTTACAACACATATGACTCGGAAGCCTATTTGCTCTAATCCAGTGATGACTAGCTTTATTATTGTATGCAACGTTTCTGCTTTCAACGTTTTAACTGGCTACCACATCACATCTCAGTATACTGAGGACTTATTAGTCAATATCATGTACTCGCTATAGTATGTTATCGTGAAAAGGCTTAGAAATGAACTCACAAAACTGTATAACAACATATTTACGTACCTTGGTGGATTTAGTAGGCACAAAATCCTCTCGTCTTATTGCTCACACCCACTGAGCAGACAATACCTCGTCTTTAAGGAAAGAAAACACACACACTTTGTTCCCATTTCCATAATTTTCTCGGCATAATGGAACACAACACTTGTTTGGCATGTTGCACCAGGCTTGTATTGAAAAACCACCATGAAAATGATTAAAATATCCTGGTTCACTTCACACGACCCTTGTTCTCTCGTGACCCACAGCAAAGTGAAATTGGGTAAGTTGCCGATTAGTCCGGCGGTTAAGTTGCCAAATAGCCTTGCAGCAGGAGGCCGCCGCTTGATGATGACGTAGGCGCCACTCACAGACCGAGTGACGATGCCTTCTATTCACGAAGGCCACGATCTGATCCGGCCGACCAAAAGGTATTAAAAAAGAAAACCCGTGCACACTTTGAAATTGAATATAATAGATATATGTATGGTATATAGAAACCTATTCCACGATATATATATATATATATATATATATATATATATATATATATATATATATTTATATATATATATTATAAAATCTGGTGTAAAGTGTGTTAGGTGGATTTAAAAGGGTTTTTTTTAGATCTTTTAAAGTCCCCGTACTAAATTGTGCGTGTACCTAGACCCCGACAAACAGTCAAGCGTAGAATTTTCCAGGCGTATTAAGTAGACTGACTATTTTCTTTTGTGCATTGGAATTGTCCCAGAGATAGGAACTCGAGTAGTTCTTGAGTGCAGGTAAATTTTACGCACAGGCAGTAGGTCCACATTGGCGTGATTTTAACACAAATGAACCTAAGAAAAATTGAAAAAATCGCTTCATTCGAAGTTTTTAAGGCGCAAGGTGAATCTCTTGGCCTGTCGGCAAGAGATTTGATGGAATATATAAAATATGAAGAAAGACATGCTAGGGAAGAAAGAAGAAGTAAAGAGAAGCTAGAACAAGAAGAAATACAACGTCAACTAGAAAGAGAAGAAATACAACGTTAACAGGAAGAAAGGCAACAAATACGCCAGCACGAAGTGGAAATGATGCGAGCACAAGCAGAAACACAATCTGTGAGTAGCAGATCAGAAGCCACTCAAGGTGGCCCCCTTAAACTCCCCATATTTAAGGAGGGCGAAGAATTTCCTGCATTTCTCACGCATTTTGAGAAAATCCTTGAAATCAATCACATTGATTTGGAAACAGGAGTAGCGAAGCTGCTCCTCTTACTCAACTCTAAATTGAGAGATATCTTCACTTCATTGCCCTCAGAATGCACAATTGATTATTCGACCCTCAAGACTGAATTACTCGCAGCACATAATATGACCCCTGATTATTACCGCCATAAGTTCGGTGGCGCTAGGATCCTACCCGGTCAAACTTTTCGACAGTTTGGGTATACCCTCCAAAGAAGCCTTAAATTTCGGTTAGAGTCTTCACAAATTTCCCCCGATTTTGAGTCCCTATTAGATTTTGTTTTAAGGGATCAATTATTGGCTTCGCTGCCCCGAGAGATCCTCGCAGCCGTGAAGGAACGGCGTTGTCGATCCTTGAAGGAATGCGTTGAAGAAGTGGATGTCTTCGCAGTGAGTCATAATCTGTACCCTAAGGACTCCAAAAAGCCCTCTCGACCGTCCCCTAAATCGAAAAACGGAAATCCCAGATTTAATCAAAATTTCCAGTCGAAGTTCGTGAAAATTCCCGGCCCCTTTAAACTAAGAAGTTTTGCCTCCACTGAACCTCGAGACGTGAAGCCCCCTTTCCAGTCTTTTCCTCCAGTATCCTTCCCTAGGAGAGCCATTGTATGCTATACGTGCGGAGTAGCAAACCACATAAGTTCAAGCTGTCCACCCTTCCCCTACCGCTCCCCCTCTTCTTCCCCTCGAGCCCCCCGTTCCTTCATCTCCCCAAGGCCCGCCGGATGCCCAAGTGAATTTTATTTTTAATAAGAGCTCACCAGAAGCCTTAAAATTTGAGAATGGCAGTATAAACGGCTGTCGTACTTTCACTATTGTCCGTGATACAGAGTGTACTTGTATCATTGTGTCGTAAAAGCTTCTCTTCTTGTGGCCCCTGACCACGACACATTTGCAGTAGTCCATGACTACTTAGGACGTTCCAAACGCTTCCCAATTGTAATGTGCTACATTTACTGTCAGTAATTTAAGGGCTGGGTCGAAGCAGTCTCGGCCGCAATTAAATTTTGTTCGGTATTAATTGGACAAAGTCTCCAAATATCCCCTAACCCAGTGGCTCAGCCTTTTACCACACGCGCAAAAACAAGAAAAGAATCACAGGATCCTGCTACCCTCGAAGTTCCCGCTAATTCAGAATTTAAGGGAATTCTAAACCGAGAATTCACCAAGCCACCGAAAAAGTGTGGAATTCTTCTTCCCTTAAGGAAAAAGTCTCAAAATAAAGAGCAAGACCGTGTCGTATGCCGAAGTAAATTTAACAAAATACAAAACCTACTTTGACGTGCAACGTCTCCATCTGCGAAGAAGAACTCAAGTCTTGTCCCAAAGGTTTTAGTAAAGATTGATCTTCACGCAAGACCACTTAATTACTCACAGTCGTCAAATCAATCCGTTTTGATGTCTCAGAAGAAATTTACCCTCCGTTTTCTTCGAAGGAATTCTATCGGAAAAATTCACAGCCTCCACCCTTTAAGGCTCTACCCCCCCCCCCCTTCTTCCCGGTCATCTCGAAGGAATATTTCAACTCCGAGCAAGCCTTGGCCCCGTCGAAGTGAACTTAACTTCTATTTCCCCTCTTCGCCGGACGCGACCATCGTCTTCCCCCCTTCATTTGTACACGGTATCGTAATAAATATTTTAGCTTCCTCAATTTTATAATTGCCGCCTACCGTTCCCCCATTATCATTGTGTGTTCACTAAGTCACCGAGTAAATCCCAATTATAATCCCGTTCTGCCGACCCCTTTTATTCCATTTAAATACCTAATTTCATTACTTGCCCGTCAACCACTTTAACGATTTGTCTTATTGTGTCTTCTTATTTTGTACCATTTTAACCTAAATTCTTAATAATTATTAAAGTCTATTTTTTGTCGACTCCTTTGCTTCCAACCTTTGAGCTCATCATAGCCGCGTGTGTAGTTGTCCTGTAAATAAGTGAGACTTAAACAACTCAGCCAATAAGGAATCAAAGTAGCTCTATTGGATTAGTCCTCTCTTACGAGAATCTGACCTCGTAATCTGTCCCGGCTGACCAAAAGGTATTAAAAATGAAACCCCGCGCACTCTAAAATCGAATATAATCGATGTATGTATGGTATATAGGAATCTATTTCACAACGTTACTACTCAAGTCTCGGAAGCGAAGAAGACGACACACGAAGAAATCAACGAGGAAACACAGCAAATAAATTGCAACAACGAAATAAAACAAAGCAAATCACTGAGTTACAGAGAAATAATGAGTAAAATATCAAACAATTTCACTAACTCAAAATAACCACAAAACTACTCGAGAATGTAACAGTAGCTCACCAAAGAATTTATCATTTTGCGGGTAACATAAAAAATTTCGCTGTTTGGGTTTTTTTTTGTTAACGACTTGGAATCTTAAATTTCAAAATGTCCCTTTGATCTGTAAAGAATATCATCATAGTTTGCTATCACATTATTTCGGGTCTGTTCATTGTTGACAGAAATAGATAAATCCTGTCTCTTATATACATATCTGAACTGGTGCCCAGATCGTTTGTCATGAGGGAAATGAAGGTCTCTAGCATTTTCATGAGGGTCTCCGAATGGTTTAAGAATTAATATTTATATCCATAATTAAAAATTTTACAAGTAAAATCTTGCGTATTCATTTCAAGCTTCTTTTTCTCTGAATCTGAATAAATTATATTTAGATGAAGTTTACTTTTCATTTTATTCACTCAACCTAATAAATATCGAATTCATTGACCAAAATAATAGGAAAAGGCTGGTTTGCTCAGGCAGGTAGTGTAGGTGTGGATCAAGTGTTGAGAGAAGCTGGAATATGAGGGGAAAGATATAGTTTTTTAACCTGAGCAAAGCCTCTAAACTCATGATTACCAAAGAGATATGCAGGTTCTTAGGGGGTGTGGAGTAGGTGCCAAAATGCTGAATTGTGTGTAATATATATATATATATATATATATATATATATATATATATATATATATATATATATATATATATATATATATATATAAAGCTTATTCACACATTTGTGCGATTTTGCGCACAAATGTGTGAATAAGCTTTTGAGCGAGAGGATCCGGACGCAGGAAAAGGGAAATGAGATTCTGTACGAACAGTGAACATGGAGGGGGTTTCGAACTGGGTACATGGGGCATTCTGCCGCCGCCGTCGGTGAACTATGACTGGGCGAGATGGTAGAGCGGGCACCCCCTGAACCCTCTACATAAATGGGCACGAGTGAGGGAAAAACGATGGGAAGCTTCGTACTCCATAGACGATGAATAGAGAGGTGGATTTCTCCGGTACCCAATTGTGCCCACACCAATTTGTGGGCAAAAGGGAAAATGAGATCTAAAATGGGAACATAATTGGCACTTGGGCCAATTAGTTAGTTAATTCATTGTGAAAATACGAATTGACGTAAGGAATTAGTGGAATTGTTGATGGTTGCAATACGATTAATAGGGCGAACATTAATAGGAAGAGGAGAGTGATTCGTCAGGGGCGTTGATGCTTGCCAACCCCGCTGTATGCGTGCGAATACGCTGATGTTGATGTTGATCATGTTGGGTATTTCCAAAGCGATGTTGCGCACAAATGATGAGTGCAGAAGGTTGGTCCTCGTAGAAACATGGCGAACATTAATAGGAAGAGGAGAGTGATTCGTCAGGGGCGTTGATGCTTGCCAACCCCGCTGTATGCGTGCGAATACGCTGATGTTGATGTTGATCATGTGGGGTATTTTTAAAGCAATGTTGCGCACAAATGGTGAGTGCAGAAGGTTGGTCCTCATAGAAATATGATAAGAGGAGACAATTACTTTATTAAAAAGATAAAAAACTTTTGATAAGAAATGACTCCATTAAATATTCTTTAAATTTTTATATATATGACTAAAAGATTAATTCTTTTTGTTTAAATGAAGAAACCAAATACTTCAGCGGATTTTCCTTTTCAATGGAATTTTGGTTTTCCTTCTCTAAGGAAACTTAAGTTTTGTCATTCAATAACAACCGGCTAACCAAAAGAATGATATGGGACGGTTCTATGTGGTATGTCTTTCTTTTGCCCGGTTGTGATGAAAAAAATGTCAAACTATTAAGAGTAGTGGAAGAAAAGTGTCATTCCCTCGTTTGTTACCACTAAGTATAACGAAGCAACTCGGCAAACTAATGCATGATAGTAGGAGTTCTAGTCTGTTTTTTCAGTGAACCAATCACCAATCTTCGGTAGTGTAGGAACCTGCTTGAAAGAACTGACACATTAGGTGTGGTTTCTTATCCAGGCTCGAGCTTTCTCTTTAACCTATACCATTGGTCCTTTTACACACCTCACTCCTCCTCCCCAATTCCACCTCAAAGAAATTATAAAAGCTCAAAGGGTCATTTCTCCCTACCCATTTTAGTATGACTTCTTCAAAGCATTAAATTCATCCTTATAATATCCTTCCAAATTATCCTGCTGGCGTACACATCCTCTAAAGCTCTGCCACACTTGTCCTATAAGAGAAAGAGGTTTACCACAAATGCAGAATCTTCTCGTGGTACAATTTCGATTCACAGGATGAAACAGTACCTACGAATGCCCCACAATATAACCAGTGGCAATGGGGCATCATGAATTCCCTTTCACTTGACTACCCTCAAAATCCATCCCTCCCTTTATTTACCCCGAACCCATTTAACACAGTTCACTCATGAGGTTAAAAGGAAAAATGATTAATACTAACTTTTACTTCACGATCCTTTTTTTAGTTTTATTTAACACTCGAAATAAATCTTTGTTAAGTTAATATTCTCACAATAAGAGAGAGTGATTTTTCATAACTACAATAACAAACTTAAAGATTGATATGTTGGGGAAAATAAAAATCAAGACGAAAGGAACTCAAAATCATTTCATTTATCTCAATTTTGGAAACTAAAACAACAAAAAAAATCAAATCAAATTCCTTTTCATGTTTAGATAAAGAAAAGATTTTGAAGGCAAAATCATCAACTCGAAACTACCTCGCCTCTTAAGAATTCTCATCAATCAAATCTGTTTTAACTTTGAAAGCGAAATGGATTTCCTAAAAAGGCACAACCGAGGAAATAATAAATAATTCGAGAAACATTGAGGAAAATTTAATCAATCTAGGACCCAAGCATAGATTTTAATTAACCAGGGTTGATAAAAACACTTTAAAGGCACCGCTGACGTTTAATTTAACCGTAGGAGATAAAGGTGGGTACTTAAATACAAAATTTAGCATAACCCGAAAGGAATGATATACGGGAATATTAGAACATAATCTAACTATTTGATTTATTAAAGTAAAACAGAGTTTTAAGATTTACGATTATTTATGAAGTTTAGACGAAGGAACCAAATTTAGTTTGGATTTAATTCTCTTTAATCGTCTTTAAGATTGGCTTTAATTGAGGATTTGTTGACATCGATTTACTGTCCACTGAAAATTTCGCTTAAAATGTGTAAAAGAGATTTATTTGACATTTTATCTTTTATATTTTTAATTTTCTGGGGTGAAACTGGCAAAAAATAAGAATTATACGATGCAATATCACATCACTTATAGAAGAAGAGGACAAATATTGAGCATAAATTGTATCAGAAACAATTTAAAGATTGAAATCATGATTTAGGTTCTGAGAGCTGGAAGATTACAGGGACGAGAGAGAAGGAGAGAAATAGAACGTGTAGTGCCCCGTTGCAAGGTGGATTAGGATTGACAATGAAGGCTCACAAATGAGTGTGTCATATGAATCCTTTGAAGGCTTAAAATGGGAACGCATATAATTATGCACATGTATGTAACCTCTAAATTTCTAACACTTTGTCATGTAAATAATAATAATAATAATAACATTTTCGTATGTAAATAATAACATGTAAGATTTGGGCAGGTAAATAATAATATATACTTTTCGTGTAAGAGCTATAGGAAAAATAAATTCGAGAACCTTTCACACGTTTACACATTCACACGGATATACACTTAAACACGCAGACACAGTCACACGAAGAAAGGCGCCTCTCGCGATTTCATTCCGAGGCTCTGAGATGCGCCAAAAACAGATGTGTTAGCATGTTTAACAAAACGCACCGAGCTGGGAAACGGGAATATGCAGATTTGGGTTTATTATCACATGGCCATGAAACACGAAATCTTATTGTCGAAATTTGAGATAAAGATTGTTTAACGGAACTTAACTCCCTGCTTACCTTTTCTCAAAACCCGTGTACACACGAATAAACATCGAGTCGCGTAAGATCCGCCTAAACCGCATCATTGGCTAACAGTGGGCCACGCCCACAATTTTAGACACATTAAAGAACATCTTAAGTAGACTCCAAATGTCAGTCAGAAAAGACTAAAAAGCAGAAATAACAGTAAGACAATAGCCAGTTGCGAGGAAGCGTAGACCAAAGTAGACCCAAACATTAGTAGGACTGCCTCAAATACCCGACATACCGTGAATCGAATTCATTGCACCTAAGCCTACCGAGTTCTTCGCCCCTTAAAGAGTCCTTGAATCCCTCTTCCTAGATTTTCTTTTCCTATGGATAATCAGCCGGTCCTCTTACCCAGCCTACATCACTAAAATCAAGCGAGAGGGTAATCTTACCTTCAAAATTACACTCAGCCCAAGGTCAGCGCCCGGTATCTGAGTTCCTTACTAGCACTACGTCAAAGTTAAGCAGCATTGGGCCTTGTTAGCACTTGAATGAGAGACCACCAAGTTAGCCTCTACCGGTGAACATTTAGCCAATGGAATCTGGCCCTACCCCTCTCCCCTATAAACAAATGAGAATTCATCGACGAAACATAGAGAGAGAGAGAGAGATTTGGCAGCGTGGTTCGGAGGGTAGACTCGGAATGAACGTGGACGTTCATCTTCAATGTAAAGATCTATAATGAGGTAGAGTGGTATATGGTCAGTAGTTACAAAGGTTATAGTGGTGAAAAGAGCAAAAGGTAAAGGAGTTGCAAAGAGAGGCAAGGTGCCTGGCGGTCAGGCGTATCGTTCTCACTGATTGAATGTGGATTGCGAAAGTGACTCCCTCTTTTGACGCATCACTCTTGAGTGAGGAAGCAAAGTCTCAGTGAGTCATTGGGACTGGATCGTTATGACTCGCATCAATTTTTATCGTTAAAGTGATGAGAAAATCATTTCGTCAGAGAAGATCCGTGTGTACCAAAATTTCTAAATACGCACACGTTATAACGAAACAGGAAAAAAGACTCGTAACATATATATGTAAAACGGCGATTTAATGTCGATATATTTTGGTTACATTATATTTGATATTTTAGAAATCTACATGGATGAGTGCACATTTTTGTGTATAGAATAGAATTTAAACGAAATAAAGGATTTAATAGAAATTCATGTAATAAATAAAATGAACTAAAATTACATGAAATTTATTCAGCTTCCTCATAAATCAGTGAACCTGATTACAATTCAGTGTTTTCGGACCTAATAATAGAAACCAGAATGTGTAAGTGAATGGTATGGAAACGCAGCTGGTGTATACGTTCATTATTTTCAGATGGTTATAACTTACCAACTCCTTCAATGATTTAATACTGATTACCGTCATAATAAACGACTTATTAAATTGTCAATGAAGCCATTATAATGTATTTAAGACTTAAGTGTGAATATCTCTAATCTTATCCTATTATTCAGAATCGAATTAAAAAAAGTGAGACCTAATAATGAGTAAGTCATTTTAGAGTGATGCTTCTTTTTCGCTTAAAGGTGGAGGACCTCACTCATGTTTCCCTTACACTTAGCCATAATTATGATAACCCGACCAGAGGTATATAAACTTTGATGCACAGGAGACACTAAATCTTCCTGGATGTTAAAACATAATCGGAGGCAGGATTGGAAGTTAATGAGAGAAAATCTTCGCAGGAATTTGTTAGAATGTATTCCTCAAATCTTCTCAACCTTTGACCAGTATAAAGCTGACAGTATTTGGAAGTTCAGAAGACGTTTGATGCTTTGATGCAAAGGAATCTACTGCAAAATTTGACCCGCATGGCCCAAAATGACTCGTGACAAAGTTGCCCCAATAGAATAAGATGACTTGTGACAAAGCTACCATTTGCTATAAGATGTGCTGTACTTAATTGGGTGAGAACTGGTTGGTCAAGTGCAGGTAGAGAGTCGTGGTAAATTGAACGAACTCATTGTAATTAGTGATTTAATTCACGCTTAGTAATACCAAAAGTTGGCCATTAATTTAAGACCATGTTTTGATACTGCCCAATACTTGAGTATTTTTTAAATGTACTCACCTGTTTACACTGCTATTAGCGCCTGCGTTGACAAAATTAAGGTCACATACATTTGGTGATAATAATAAATACCTAATGGAAGATCAAATTTAATTAATTTGTCAATAGTAATTGTGAAAATAAAAATTCTCTGAGGCTACCACCGTTCTTTGGCTCATTTGAGAAATCCAACTTCAATGTTTAGACGTTAAGAGAAATCGATAACCTCACCTTTGTCGCCCCTTTCTTAGGATTGGTTTAAATAGAAGATTCACTATTTTTTCCGAAGAATACTAAGGGAGTGAAAAGGAAGTTGATAGAATAGAGAAAGCGATAACTAAGATGAGCCTTTCTTAAAATCTTCGGTCATAACTGATCGAGTGGCTTAAGATAAACATGCCCTCGGTAACAAAATATTCCTGGTTGGCGAAACTTAAACTCTAGTTTAAACTACTTCTAGTTCTCTAAATTTATTATATGAGCTCGGAAATTTATGTAATAATTAGTTAGTGCTCTTAGACATTCAGATGTTGATTCGTTGGCAATCTTAACTAACTCTTAAGATCCGACCTTGAGAGTCTTACCAATTTTAAAGAAGTTTGGCCAAGAAATTAATTAAAAGACTAGAAAATTCTCTCCGTTTGTATTCCCTTTCGACCCCGTACTCAGAGCACTAGTCAGAGCATTGCTTCCATCTGCCTGAGGAAAAGTTGCCGATCCAACTCGGTCACGTTACAGAAGAGGATCGGATATCGGGACGTCCTTGCCAAAACAGATCGTTCCGGGAAGTAGAACTCCCGCCAGTTGTCTTCAAGAACATCCGTTTCGCCATCCAGTATTGAACCAACAACACTTTTAAAAATAAGCCTTCGACATAACGGTCCTTACGGAAAGAGTACACCCAGCACAGGTAATCCAGCATGTTTTACATTAGGAGCCTCAACACTTTCTCAAAATTATGAATTCTATCGGCCATTTTTCCCAAGTTTCGTCTGGTACTCGTCGTTAGGAAAGGTTTCCACACTGTACACGTGTCTTCATATTCGGACGAGTTTAGGTGGGTCCAGGAATGTGTAGGAGGTTCATAAACAAAGAAAATTTGCAGAATTCTTTCATGTGATGCCATAGAAGCAAGTAACACTCATGTTAGATATACAGAAATGGAATACTCTACATCAATGTCTGATAACTGTGACTTCTATCCGTGTGGTCTATTAAGTAAACAAATCTCTGAAATAGTGCAAGTTCAACCCGATAAACTACCTATTTAAGAACCGCGTTTGCCTCTATTCAGAGATTATTATCGGTCTTCAACAACTTATTCAGACACTCGTTAATATTGCGGGGAGTAGCAGGTGTTTGTTCTCTTGGAGTTGAGGAATGGCATGAAGCCACCTACATATGTCCGAAGGAATCAATGTGAATCCTACGTTTGGATTTCGTTTGCCTTGATTATTTTGTTGAATTCATGGAATTTTAAAAATTATATAAATGCTAAATCCTGTATGAAAAGGCTCTTAAAAGGAAAATAAAACTAGAATATTTTGTAGTTCAATCGCTCCTAAATGTAGCTCTAAAAAGATAAATTTCATTTGAGTGATGATAAAAAAAGATTCCGATTTCATTTTCTAGACATTATAAAAGAGCTGAGATTTGATCAGATTTGTGCTTAAGAACCCGATTCATTCTTTGGTTTCATCCTGTTTACTCTTTCTCAAGGAGAAGAAAAATTCATTATCAATTTAGTGCGAAAAATAATGCGAATATTTAATGTTATTGCTAGCATTAAAATATCTGGTTTAGCAACAATGTAGAATATAAAATTATCTTGATTGACTTTCTAATCAACCAATTTTTCCTCAAGCATTAATTCAACCACACCGTTGTTTTACATGGCCATTCATCTTCACCGTTCTCTTTAAAATTCTACCCCCCTAAGGTATTCCGAAGTGTTTTCCTATGTAAACTATCCATAATACTGGATTTTCTATGTGTTTGAGTTGCAATAACAAATTGCTAAAATCGACTTAGAAAATATTTGGGCCAACAAAAACTGGCCCTGTTTTTCCAATGAACTTTAGACCACCGGATTACACCAGAATGCCACGGTTCGTGCAATCCAGGGATTTCGATTCGGGAAGAAGCGATGATTTACACACAATATTTTGTGCGCCGCCTGAAGGGTTGCGTTCCTGAATGCTTCCATCGTTGCTAAGAAGAAGAATAGCAGTTAACTTGTTTTCACTTGTTCCAACTACACAATTTTTCTTTATTCCCTCGCTAGTGTACACATGCGGCTCAAAAACAACTTCGGATATCAGTAATAATTATTATTGTTGTCATTATATATTGTGCGGATTTATATATTAACAGGTTTTGCAATAATTCTCTTACACTCTGGAGGTTTTTATCTTTGGAGAGATTTACGTGTGTGATAGAGAACGTTCCGTCAGACGAACTTAAACTTCATCTTTTTCCATCAGATGTCAATAAAACGTCTTTTCCATTATGTGTTGAGATGTAAGTGAAAAGAATTGAGATCTCTGCTCTCCTGCTCTCCTGGGCTACAACAAATACGACATGGCCAAGCGGCTCCATGTCCGCCGGATGACCGTGTCAAGGAGGAGGTGTTAAGAGCTTGAGGTGCGTGGGTAGGCCTAAGCGCACCGGCCGTGTGCGAGAACAACGTTGCGAACGCTGTCCTTGACTTCTCAATCACTTGAGGAGTCATGGCAATCGAATTCCCAATCAAAGAATTTTCACGGTCAATCCGCTCATCAAGAAGCAGAAGTAGCGCGTGATAAGCTTCGGCGGGGATATCTCAGAGGTCCGCTCTGTGTAGACGTCCGACCAACCGCCTTTTCTGATGATGGTCGGCTTCGTGGCTTCGAATGGCAAGAAGATGCCGCAGGTGTGGCCGATTACAGGGACAGTTTCGCCATGAAAAGCCTACCTTGGGCGAGAAAAGTCACGAAGAAGACGGACTACATCTTTCAGCAGGACGGTGCCCTGTCCCAAAGGGGCCAAAGACGTGGAGGAGTGGGTGGGGTCGAACATGAACTTCTGGTGGAATGAATTTTTGCTGTCGCAGTCACCCGATTGATAATAAATAACAGTTTAAAATGCGGAAGTGAACACTTAACTCTCTCAGATCCGAATGCTGTTCCACACATCAGAAAAGGAGAACTTGTAGTTTTGAGACGTCAGCTAAGGTGTGATACTGAATATAATAATTATTTTTGAGAATTACTTCTATTTTAGATATGTATCATATAAGATACATTTGATCGCAACGGTTGAATATATATATATATATATATATATATATATATATATATATATATATATATATATATATATATATATATATATATATATATATATATATATATATATATATATATATATATATATATATATATATATATATATGAAATGAATAACTGACAATGTAGTACGTGAGGTTCGCAATGAATGCAATGTCCCGCAAGAAAAATGAAAAGGTGCTTCTAAGTACTTTCGAACTTTATTCAGTTCATTCTAGAGGATAACTACAAGAGAAAATAATATAATAAGGGTATATATATATATATATAAGATAATAAATGATAAAGGACCGCCTCTAAGACAGGAAATCACAAATGAGGAAGTAGGAGAGGGATGGATAACTTCACATTATGTTTACCTATAACAGGTAGCATGGTTAAACCGAGGGGCAAGAAAGAGTCAATAACAGAGCTAAAAGGGTTAAAACGATTAACAAATAAAGTAATAATCTAAAGAGCGAGATTAGGAGAGACACGAGAAGTAAGCAGATACGTAGGGGAGAGAGACGAGTAGAGAGGAAAAGAAATAAAATAATGTTAATACAAAATCAATGCAATAATTAAATTGAAAAATCGGGTGCCCATAAAAATTGCAAGAAAATTAGGAACATAAGTCAAAGCTAATTTCTTTAAGAACGAGTTTTTTCATAACAGCATCCATTTAAAAAAAGGCACGGGGAAATGTAAAAGTTATTAAATTGACTGATACATGAACATTCAACAAGGTTTCTTTTAATTGAGTCATTTGAGCGAAAAATAAATTACGCTGAATTCCAATTAATTAGGTAGTTATTTTCGGACATATGCACAAAAAAAGCACTATTATTTACAGCTCTCCTAACATTGTATCTATGCTGATTAATACAGACAGATAATTGCTTTCCTGTCTGTCCAAAATATTTACTTGGACAAACAGAACATTCACTGAATAGATTCCCCCAATATTATTTCAATTATTATGAACTATAAAGTTTTTTATAGTTGACTCGTATTTGAAAGCAACTGAAATATTAAATTCTACTTGTGATAATTTGAAGAGGAATCCAAATAGAATGGCAATGAATCAACCTGCATCTGAAAGTGAGCCAACTATTTGAGTTATTTCCCGTTTCAGCCATCAACTTTAAAACTCACTCATTCACCCTCTGGTAATGGTTCCCTCAAAGTAGATGACCGCCCACATTAAATATAACCCAAGTCATATAAAGCCTCATTGGATTATCTTTTGCAAGTGTGATAAGAAAATCCAGTCACTTTAACATCCATCACTACGGATTGATTCATTGATAAACTAAAACAGAAAGTGAAATTATTATCTATTCTTCCTCTTGGTTTGTACTTTCTGTTATGGTATGGGTGGTAGTGTTGGTTTTGCCTCTTGCTAATCCTCAAATGACTGAATCCAAAATCACTTAACACCAAAATGTAATTTTTATATTCTCTCACACTCGGTTTAACCTTCCAAACGTGTTGAATATCTACAAAGCACAATTTTAGTGAGGTGAAAGCAACCTCATTTCTAGGATCATCACTCAATTCTAACACTCCTCAATCACTCGTCCTTTTAAAATTCCTTAAAGCAAAAATATCAGATCCGTTCCATTACAAAAGCACAATCCTCTTTTAGCCTATTCCAAAATATAGCATCCACTCCAACTGGTTTCAATATTTTTTATTCTTTTTATACCACTAGGGACTTCTTGTGTATTTAGTGATTTAATGATGGATTAACTCTCTGTCTGGCAGATAAAAAAGGTTGAAAAATAGATGAGCCAAATCGTCTTTGGTCCTAAAATATTTTGAACATTTTACTCTCTCTCGCGGTCCCCTGAAACCACTGATTAAGATGATTAGACTTTTTTTTCTTCTTCCCTAATAATGAAGGTAATTATTTAATATTTAAACTAAAATTCGTCAAATAATTCCATTTTTAACAGCTAACTAGTTTCAATAGCCAAGATTTCGTATAATTAACTTTCGGGGATATAAATTCGTACTTAGTGTGATCATTACATCACTACAGACATTCATACACACATAATGTCGACTATGTGTCTTTTAGGAAGTCCTTTTGATATCTCAATTTCCAAAAAGTGGCTTTGTATAAGAGGGACCCTCAAAACACTTTGGTGCAAAAGTCTTTAATTAAAAAGATCATCGGAAATTTTCGAGTTCAAGCACGTTTCATCATACCTTTGGTTTGTGCTGATAACTCCAAAAGGTCAAAATATATTAAAGCGAGTCCTAGGACAATAAGTTTCACGAATCTCTGAAGAAATGAGACCTATTGTGGTAGGGTTGAAATACCCCAGGGTATTCAGAGATTAAATTGAAGATGGAACGGGAATCGATCAAGGCAGATTCATCATCTTATCATTAGATCGACATTTTATAACTTTTGCTGAGTTGTACTTTCCATTGGGCTAAACTGGTGTGAAGCAAAATTGGTGCATAGATCTAATGGTAAGATCCGAAATTAAGTTGCTTAATGATCTTTGATTGCTTCTCCACATTTATTTTCTCCTCCATAAATAATAAAATTTGCTTTGATATAAACGTATAAATTTTCCACATTACTCTCACTTAGATGCCTTAAACTTCCTTTATTATGGCACTGTGTATTATAAAAATATCTGTTAGACATAGGTGTAGAGTTGATTGATGTGACGGAAAGCGTCGAAAATATGCAGTAAAAAGTTAAAAAGTTTTGGTTTCTCATTGTTTTTATTGAGTCATAAAGCGTTTCTCACATTGAGTCATTAAAAAGAGTGACTCTTTAGATCATCAACGGACTCATTCTTTCTTCATATGCAAACGTACTCTCTGAAACTCACCCGTAGATGAAGAATTAGTCAAGGCAGCATTACTGTAGGGCAAAGGAAAGCTGTACGACGAGAACTTCAAAGTCTACGAACCATCCCTCCATAAGAAGATTCGATCAGGCAGGCCTTACAACCATAAGCCATCGGGTGGATCTGACTCTCAAGATGGCAACCATAAATAGGCTAACTATTCTAGCACATAATGTGCAAGGGTGGCTTGTACATAAACATCGGTTATGTAACATATATCGAGGACTGAATCCAGGGATTCTTCTGTTGTCAGAGACTGGAATCACGGACAACGATAAGCAGAAGATCTTAGGATACAACGTTCTACAAAGGAACGTTACAGGAGAGAGATTCGACGGAACTATGATAGCAGTCAAAAAGGACCTTCAGTACAGACCAGGGAATATAATATACGAATCGTTTCTGTCGATCATACTGAGTGCTCTCTAGGAGATATCGAATTGGGTGCAAGCTACCAACCTTCCCGTCGCCCATATCTACCTATCCACGATATGATCATTCTTTTCAATAAAGAGCACCCAGTATTGTTCACCGGATACCTGAACGCCAGAAATAGAGCAGCGGGATATGCAAAGACAGACGCAAGAGGCAAGAAAGTCGATTTATTACTAAGAAGGGGTGTTGCTGAGCGCATCGGGCTGGACTTCCCCACATTCTTACAGCCGGGGTCGGCCACCAAGTCAGATGTCGCTCTCACGAATCCCAACTTTCTTTTCCCCCTTCTCGTCAGTCCAGGACCACTACCACCTAGTGATTACGTCCCCATGCTAATCACCATAGCAATGGCTCATAAAAAAGTTCCCGCTGCTCCTAGAAAGGACTTCCTCAGGGGCCGATTGGGAAGGGTAGAGGAAAGTGTTCCCATTGGACCTCCCAGATCTGGATGGTGCTACCGAGGAAGACCTCGACAAAGAACTAACTGTTATCAACGACTGCATTCCCAATGCAGACGCAACAGCAATTTAGACGATTACTCACAGAACTCTGCTGCCAACTACCCCTACGCAGGAGAGAGTGGTACTACTAAATACGTTTTATACTGTTTATAACCGCACCCTCGAAATGGGCTACACTAGGCCCATGGATTTCCATCTTGTTCATCACCTCAGGAGACAACTCAACAACGCACTGGCCCCTGAACTGAAAATAAAATGGAAAAGTCTGATCAAGAAGCTAGACACTGACAGTAATCCGATGTCTTTCTGGGCAGCCAGCAACAGACTTAAGAGGACCAGCCAAAGACACAACTCAACCACATTTCTGCAACCTCCCCGATAAAGAAGGAGAGGCTCTTTCGCGGAGTCTGGAGAAATGTTTTTATTATCTCAGACGAAGAGAAGGAAAATTTTGATCTAGCCTTCGAGGATCAGGTTCTCGAATATCTTGAGAGGAGAGAGGACCAAATCATGCATCATGATAGGTTTAACCTCCACTGTCTTCAGGGTAACTCGCAGGAGCGTAACTCAATCACCAGTGCAGAATTGTGCGAGGCCATTTCCTCGTTTCGGCCAAAAGCCCCAGGCTTCAGCCAGATTACCACCAGGCACTTGAAAGAGGCACCGGAGAGACTTCGGAGTAGACTGCTGAACCTAATCAACGCGTACCTGGCAATGGGATACGTCCCAGATGGTCTGAAGACGTCTAAAATGATATTCATTACGAAGCCTGGCAAACCACTCAAAACAGGCCATGAACTACAGGCCCATCTCAGTGCTAGAGACGGTTGGGAAGGTTTTCGGGAAGATTCTCAACAGGAGGCTATCGGATCACCTGTCAGAACACTCCCTATTCAACGAAGAACAACGTGGATTCAGGAAGCACCGAGGCACGGAGACAGCCATAGCCCACATGCTGCATCAGGCAGCAGTAGGGCGTGCCAGGGGGGGGGGGGATGGACGTCATTTACAGAGACGTTAGGAAGGCTTGCGCCCCAATTCGAAAAATCCTCTGTAGCTACTTGACCAATATGGGATACCATTATAGCCTTCACGAAGCCTTTGAACTCCTTTCCAGTGTTCCCAATGGGGAATGTCTAAGCTGCACTATCTTCACCATCTACATGAAGGATATACCAAAACCTATTGATTCAACAACTTTGAACATACAATATGCAGATGATGTCATCCAGGTTGTGGTGAAAAGAACAAAATCCGCAAGAATGATGAAAAGAGCCACGGCCGCTGAGGCTGAAAGCATCTCCAGATTCTAAAGACGCTGGAATATCCAGACCAATGTGTCTAAATCTAAAGTAACGGCAATAGGGAGATACCGAACCGTCCCCCACAACTTGGAAGACACCGAAATCGGCTACTCGCCGAATGTGTCTGTGCTCTTATTCTGTCTTCGAAGTCTAAATCAAAGTTGTCATTCTTCTTCGGGGATATCTTAAAAATGGATGCCCAAAAGAGTCTGAATTCTTCCTCGACTTTATCAGTTTCAGTATGTTCCAGGTTGTCTCGTGTGATTTTTATTGACGTCTGTGTCTGTCCTCCTTTTAGCCTTTTTACAGTCTGCCTAGAATGTACGCGAGTTGTTTCCTCGGTCAAGTCTGCCTATTAAATTGTCCCAAAGTACATTCTGCTGTTCTCTAATGAGTGTCATTAGTTCGTCGCATATTTGTCGTGTTCGTCTGTGTGTAGTGATGTTAGGACCAGTGAGGTTCACTTCATTGATCCATTCCCCGTATTCCCTTACAGAGAGATCTCATTCTAGGGGTGTAACAAGGGGCCGTGAGTGTTTTATACTTTAATCGGGGAATGGCTTCCTTATTGGCATTTATTAATTGATTGGTGATTTTGTCCAATTCCTCGTCGATTTCTTCTAAATTTGCATCAATTAAGTGGTCGGGAATGTAGCTTTCGAGGAGTTATTTATACGTATTTATAGGAGTTATTTATAGCTCTTGCGTTCTGGGATAGGGACCTGAATAAGTGTAGTGGATATTTTAATAAGGAAGGTCTTGTGGTCGCTGGGGACGGTAGGGCCGGGTTCAATGAAGTAATTATAAGGGAACGAAGTGCTTGTGAGCACTATGTCCGGTTTTGTGGCTGATCTGTCTGTGATGTAAGTGGGGAAGTTTGGCCCAATTCTTGTCATAATTTGTCTGGCAATAAGTGTCTCGAGATTCCTGCCTGCTGGGTTGGTCTACGTATAGTTTGAAGCAACACTCCTTGCATTGAGGTCGCTGGCCAATACAACGGCTCTGTCGTGACCACAAATATGCAGGAAGTTATGGAGGGGTAAATACCCTCTCCTTGGGGGCTGGTACTCTGTTGCCAGGACCAGGGGCCCCACTGCCGTACGTAACTCTAAAGCTAAGTAAGATTCATCGAGACCACTTTTTTCTCTGTAAACAATAACTTTTTTCACATCAATTGCACAACTGTCAAATCGTTCTCCACTGTGATTTCTGGTTATGACTTTGTATGAAAAGATTTTTATTAGGTTTCTGTCTGTATTTATCCCGTGTTCTGAGATAAATACAAAGTCTAGGTGATTTTTTCGTATTATATTACCGCAAAGTAGCCTTTTCTCAGTCCAATCGTTTGAATTAAAATATAGTATTTTTAATTGGTCCATTGTCTATTCTGGTAAGGTTCCTGTTTATGTATTGTTGTTATGGCTTATTCTCTAACGATCTTGAATCCTTGCGGAATGTTTAGTGGCTTAATCGTTTTTCCATTGCGTTTTTTCTGTATTCACCGTCTGTAAAGGTAGTGATGGTTTTGGGAGCCATTTTAATTGGGCCTTGGAGTAAAGCCTCCTCGACTTCTTTTTCGGTACAGTCGTCCGAAGAAAATCCCTACCTGTACTTTCCGGACATTAATCCTTCAGTAACATCAAGAGAAGTCATCTCCTCTAGAAAACGGGACCTTTCGGTGGAGTAGACCTTCAATTTTATTTTTCTTGTGTAAAATACGTGCTTAGATTCCCTTTTATAACAAGAGGACGACCTCCGACATCTTTGTGAAAACGAGCTTTTCCGGGAGCGGGGCGAATCCGCTCCTCCATCCGGTCTCGCACCCTCAATCACCGAAACTTCTATTTCCGTTTGTGCTTGTGTGTTTGTTTGTTTTGTGTGTTGTTTGTTTTTTTAGTGCGGGAGTTTGCATCTCGCGCTGCCTGCGCCTGAATCCTGTGGTCTCTGGAAGGAGTTTGGAGCGCTGTCGGGGTGGGGAGTTTCTGACAACTAGTCTCGCACGAGGATTGAGACTAATTTTTAGAACCTCCTCGGACTGTGGGTTCTGTGGAAACCACATCTCCTGCATGCCATTATGCGTCAGCATTCTATTTAGCTCTTTCGCAAAGGTCCCTAGGGAGGGAAGATTCGCGATATGAACATAATAAATGTAACACATAATTTTCGTCGAGTTTTCATTCTCGACGTGCAGGTATGTCTTGCTTTCTTTAGACTCCGTAATCGCAGCTTTTGCAACCTTGGAATAGGTTTTGTTTGCTTTAGCTTGTGTTTTATCATTTTATTTCTTTCTAATCATATCTTTCTTAACTGAGCATGCCACGGATTGCGTCTTATGTGCTTTTGCAGAGTTCAGACACTTCAAGGAAGTGCTATTGCAATGCCTCCATGAATGTGTATCTGAAGAACAGATGGAAAATAAAAGAGCGTTACCCCTGAGGCAGGCGGCTGTCGTGTGTTCCTTGTACTTATAGCACTTTAAGCACATCTGGAGGTTTATAAACTAATCACGCTCGATCTGTTCAGGGTAGACTTGGACGTAAAAGAGGAGCATACCTCCATCCGCAGCCTTGTTCGCCATTGCCGTGTCGCAAAAGATAATCGTGAAGACATGAGTATAGTCTTTAAATTTTATAACCTCAGCAACCTCAGCCCAAGTGTGTTTTTTCTCCACCCCCGCGTGAATTTCTTCCATGGAGTGCCCCCCCCCCCACCTCAGGGATCCAGGCGGCGAAGGATAACGTTGCAGTGGCTTTTTATTTGAGGTGGTATATTTGGTTTTAGGTATATATTTTTTAAGCACTCTGCTGCTTTTATAGAGGTGAGTGCTTCGCAATCAACCTCCCTTGGACAGATGGCTAAATAGCCATTGTGAATATCAATAAGCCTTACCAGCGCGATAATTAGATCCGCATAGATTTTGGCAAAGACCCTCCCACGATCAGGCTTGGGGCCATCGGAGAGGGTCTTTGGTGTAATCCGCCGGATCTCTATCATTTATTCTCCATCTGTCCTAATTTTGACATATGGAGAATATAACTTGAAAGGGGAGCGCCACAGAGTGAGCGTTTGTGTGTGTTGACTGTATATGTGTATGTAAGAGAGTCTATCAGCAGGGTTTAAAAAATAGAAAAAAAATTTTTTACCCTAACAGGCACTTTACCTTAACCGGAAGCGCTTTTCGAAAGTCCGACAAGGGTTAGAGTTCGTCAGAAACCGAGGCTGACTGGTTGAAGATTGGGAGGGGGGGATGGGTAAGTGAAGCAGGTTCAATTCCCGCCAGAGGGTTCAAAAAGCGGCTGAAAAGATTCACGTATTAACGCAATTCGTAAATGACATAAAAATCTCACTTGCCACTTGCGAAAACTTTAGCGATTGAAAACACGGCACTCGCGAGTCCAAAAACACTAACTCGCTTTTGACTTTATGAGAAGTAAAAATTCTTCCCCAGCGTAAGAAAATGCGCCATATTTCCGGCAACCAGAACAGTCTGCAGTTATAACTGAATTAGTTCCCTCTTTTTCGTCTTAAAATAAAAAGAAAAAAACGAGAGATAAGGTTGTCTGTTTGTGCCAACAGATGCTCTCACTTCTCCTAAAGCGTCTGTGTTTAACATTTTTCTATCAATTTGTATCAGCAATTTCTTCACACTTCAAGAGTGATATAACGCCCGTTATTATCGTCATCAATTGTAGCGAAGTGTGGCAGTCACGAAGATGATGTGGTGATTCTTCCTGCACGCAATTAATCGCCCGTCTAAATTATTCTCAATTTGTCTGTTTCATTGAAACGAAGAAAAACCAGGCTCTAAAGCAACAACTGTAGAATAAACAGGAAAGAAAAGTGAGAAAGAAGAAGGAGGATGAAAAGTGTCAATAGAGCATAAAAGGAGTGAAAATCAGAGACGAAAAGACTTGCGATCGAAAGAAACATCTTCGTTTATTAACATTTAACATGGATGAGCGGAGGTGATTTAGAGGCATTTCTGGACGAAAGTTGAACCAGAGAAGAGAATCACAAATATTTACACTTAGAAACCCATCCTGACCTCTGACCTTTGGAGGTTTGAGAGGTTTCTAAGCATAACCAAAACCACTACTTAATAATATTGGTTCTCCCTTTGCAATTTTATACCTTACGTCAACGAGGCTGTCCTTCTACAAGGTCTCTTCTTTCTACCACCACTTTCATTTCAAACACTCTCAAGCAGATCTTTTAGCACTCTATTTCAAGTACCGACCCTCCCTGCTTCACATAGACACCCTAGCAATGTCTACCTATAGATAATCTCTATGGTGTACTTAATTTTTCATAAACGAGACATTTGGTTCTCTTTCACAGTTATTTTATGCTTCTTTGATCAGTTCGCCGGAAATAATTAAGATCTGTCATTTTATTTATTCTATAAATCCTAATTATGGTCGGCTACGATCATTCTTTGCATTATGAAAAGCTAAATTCCGATCGATAATTTCATTGTACATATTTATCTAGGGAAGTGTCCTGTCAAAAACCGGGTAAAGGGCAATTATTACACGATCAGAAATGTATTGAGGCGCAGCCTTGATGTAGCCTTCCTAATATAGGCTTCAGAGCGGTTGAACAATATGAGGATTCGTTATAACAGGCCAATTTTTTATACCTATTTAAGGAAGAACCAAATATTTGTAAAGCACAACTTAAAGTGCCCACCTTTATTCTAATCGTGTTTAGCTTTAATTTTATATAAGTAGAGATATGTAAATACACGAAAATGACACGCCTTCACTTGTACACGGGAAATGGTAGTCAATGTGGCTAAGATTTTTCGCTTTTTTTCTTCTGAAGAATTTGGAGGCTTTGAATGTGTCGAATAAAAACATTGGTCAGGAATTCTTGCATTTGCATTTTAACTTGGCTTAAATTTCTATTCAAATCTGCTACTATTAGAGGCCCCTTCTCTTTCGTGGGCCATTATTTGTTCATTTTTCTGCCCCAAAGAGTAATGATGTTTAGAATAATTATTTATTCAACGTTATATTACAGAAAGTAGTAATTGAGGCCAGATCGAGGATCTTCAATGAGCTCAGGTTCTGAGGATTTTCATTATCGTAGTTAAAAATTTACTAATGGGAAATCTCTAAAATACTTAGGGGATTTGTTTGTCTATTATTTTGTGAAGATTATTTTCTAGAAATCAATATTTATAAGCAACAGAATTCGAGAGGTAAATTTGGGGGTGTTGTGTAACGGTATCATCGACAGAGCTTTCATAGAGCTACGAATTAAAATAGACATTTCCTGATAATATTTAATTGTCGTCTCAGATTTAAAATAGAGGAATGTCGACGCCGTCGTTTTAGTGGCGATTTTGCTGTCGAAATTCAATGGAGATTTGCGAGACAAATACTCAGCAATTATCTTGTAAATTATTGAGGCGATTACGGTGTGTTTATTTCTTTGATGTAATAAACTTTATTTTTATGATTATTTAAACGGACAGGGAGGTTAGTAAATATTTGAATTTACATCGCATTGAAGTCTGTATTCTTTAGTCAAATATCATTTATTTTAGTCATTTTTGTTCGAATAGTTAAACTATTCGATTTCATGCTTAAGGAAGGATCCGATTCATGTTTTTCCATTTGTGGAGATCTTAAGAATTAAACATTATTCTTCTTTTATTTTATTTATTCCTATTTCCATTACCGACCGTATCGCTACGTTGTTCGCGATACGGTCGGTAAGCTAAGGTCTTTCCACGCCGTGAAGAAGGAATACAGCTCATTTAAATCCAGATTGGCAGATAATTATTCTTACAATAAATTCCCAACCAACGCCAATTTCTGCAGGTAGATCGGCAGCTATATCTCTTCAACACATTTACATTACACCCGTCCTTTTTTCTTTTATTACAGATCTCTACTTACAACTTTCTGGCAGAGATGCCTTAATTGATTTTCGCTTCTAAGATACATGTAACAAGAACCCCCCTTCCCTTCTCTCTTTCTTTCCTTCAGGCCAAATATAATTAATGGATCTAAGATCATTCTGCTTTCAGCTCAAGCCTTATTATAGATTTGGGGGCAGATTCTTCCTTTTCTTTGCCATCATTTCCCAGTCGTTTCATTTATTTGTATATCTAGCAACTCTTGACTCTTTAAGCTTCCTTATTGTTTGTTGGGTCAATGTCTATTATTCGGACTTTCTTTGCAATTCTTCTATTTGATGGGAAAGTTTGTTTGTAACTCATTTTTTAATAGCGCTTCATGAAGATGTTGCAGTGTTCTTTAGAGGAAAGGATCTTGTGGTAGGTTAGGAGAGCTTCATGGGTTAGCGAGAGTTTTGTTGCGTTTATTATACCTTCGTTGTATTGGTTCTAATGGTGAATTTGTTTTGAGTGGAGCCGTTTTATGGTTGAATTCAGATGATTGATTTGCTAGATGGTATCACGACAGTGTAACCTGCTTTGAATAAGTAGGTTTCTTTGTTTTATGAAAGCAGCAACGTCTGAGGTGATACTTGAGATCTACCGAGTTCTACGGCCTTGTATTGCTTGTCTTTGTTATGATTTTAATAAAGTGTTTGAGTGTAGCCTTTAGGGTTAAGAAGTCCGATACGTTGAAGTTAATGAGTCTCTCTTGAATGAATGACAGTCATCTGTCACTCTAATCTTGCACCACTATATCTACTTTCCCACTCAGTAGCACCAATACAATTGATAAATCGGTCGATCCTATTAGACATTAAACGGTGAGCAAAGAGGGAACACATCGTCCCGTCATAATCTCCGGATCTAAACTAAAGCAAGAACCCAAAGAAAGAAGCATCGTGAAAATTTAACCCTCTATTCATACCGCTTTAATGGTTAATCTGATTTTAAGGATTGCATATCTACTTTTGCTTTCCATTCTAATTACAGTATCAATTAAATTTTTGTTTTTATAATTACAGTGTTAATTAAATGCTTAGAAGTTAAAGTCGAAATACACTTCCGATTAGATGGAAGCTAAGCCACATCGTGTGTGATGAGACGCAGATTGGAGTCAAGATTGAGGTCACTTGGCTTGGCTGGCTGCCATAAGCCGTACCTACTATTCAAGGTTCGGATCCCCCCCTTGGTTCCCTCTAGTTTTGCCATCAGAGTTTTTCTCTTGAAAATTCCTTTTATTTTGAGTTATTGAGTTTATATTGATGCAATTTGATCACTGAAGTGAACCAAAACATATGATTCCTCGCTACATCCCAAAGATCACCGTCTCTGAGTGCTATATCGCCGACCCCTAGCACACCTGTTTCGTACGCTATAAGGGGTGTGAGCACCCCTTTAGTTAAGAACACCTGATCGAGTTATACGTGAAAGCTTTACAAAAACTCTTTCTTCATGAAATTCCCCTTCCCCCCCTCAACTTATTCTCTGTATTAGTTTCAACGGTCATTTCCAAGATTTATATTATTGCTTTTTCATTCTCACTCCCTTTTCACTCTCTCTTCTCCCTCTTCGTTTAAATCATACTCTGTTTACACTTGTTTCCTTTTGCAATCATAGAAACATCAACATTTCTGGCCTTATTTCAAAATGTCCCTAGAAACAATCTTATCATTGCAAATTCTAACGATAAATACACTTATATAAATTAATGAGCTTTAATTAAACCTTATTTTGTTAATGATGTTTTATTTCCCTCTATTTAGTTAATTACAGTTTAGGAATATAAATCTAACTCTATAAAACTGAAATCCTTTCATGGCTTGATCCTTGACACTTGCAATAAAAGTCATCCCCATTCGGCTCTTACCCGTAGATACTTGTCATGGAGGATTAGAGAAGATAAAACATCGTAATAAAATGTTCTAGAATGACATCATAGTTTAATCTCTTAATTCAAGCATTCATTATGAGATCTTATGTTATAGAAAAATAATCCATAAACGGCATTCGAACAAGCAATGCGCAGATGGCTTCTAACAACTCACTTTCTCAAGATCACCTGAGGTGTTCTTAGAACCACTTCTGGCTGTGTTCACAGCTGGGGATTCGTAGGTGTACTCCTAAATCCCTCCTATTCACAACTGACATGGTGTACTCTTTAACTCTTATTGTAATATATCTCTTTTATTACATAAGCGACACTTTATATAGTTCACTATTACTATTTATCTCGCTATTTATTTTCAGTGTTCGTTTATGAGAGCAACAGACAAGGAATTTTTTGCTAGGAATCATTTGGCCAGGCAGAAGCCGGAGGGAAGTTTGGGACTGGTGGAGTTTATGGAAGTAGTACCTTTGATCTGTTCTTTTATTTATTTTGCTATCTTCTTTATTTTACACCATGCTCTCACCTCCAAATCCCCTAAGTATCTTGAGTAATGGCACGAAATTAAAATTACGTAGATTATTTGTTTGTCTCCATAAAAGTTTTTTCTTCTTGGAGCCCACACTTGATTGTTCTGGGCTCCTTATTCTCTTGGGTACAAATAAGCCTTTTTGGACTTCCGTGACGTCTCGAGGACATTGAAATCGAAGCGGAGCTTTAGGAACTCATTTTGTTGAAATCCTAAGGACTCTTGTCCTTGTTTATCAAGTATTTGGCATTAGGTTATATTCCCTTTTTTGAATCGAAGATCAGGACTCTCGGGGCCTTAAAATTAGATAGTTTTGCTTCAAGCCTCACACGAGAGTTGTCCAAAACTCACACACGATATTCTTCACGAAGGTGAAGGAGAGAAGATTAGTGTGATTATCCTAGCACAAAATGTGCACAATGACGAGGATCTTCTTTCCCACTTTCCACCATCTTCGGTGAAGGAAATACCACTGCCCCCATCACACAACCGCTCGACATCGCCTGACGGCTTGAAATCCCAAGTGTCGCCTACTCTGTCCAGTGGGTAGATCAACATCCTCACATTCGGTTCCTCTACCTAGCTCCCTTCTAGCTTCTCTATACTCATTTTCTAGCGTTCATGTGTTAAAATTCTACTATACAAGGCTGACTCCTCCGCAAGTTTAGAAGTTTAGGTCAATTTGTGAGTGGTTCCAATGCCCCTGACTCTTAAATTAAATTATGGGTCCCTGAATCATTCGGAGACTGGAGTTTCCAGGCACAAAGAGTTTTTGTCTAAGAAGCAAAATGCCCAAATTCGTCACACAAATTTCCCTGCCATTATTATATTGATTGACCCACGATTAAAATGTTCAACGTGATGTTAACACATTCCATCCTCAGTGGATTCAGAAAAGGAAAAATCGTATGTACTCATTGAAGTTATTAGGAATTAACATTAATGTTTAACTTTTTACAATGTTTTACTGCACAAAGGTTCTGAAATTTTATTCTTACAATCACATCATTGCACATTTATGTGTGAATCAGGGCATTTGTGTGACAAACAAGGAATCATAAGACTTCCCCTCACCTCCCTAACCTACCACGACCTGGCAACCAACACATTGATCTCTCCTCGTCTCAACGATTCCCCCTTGAACCCATAGGAGTTCATAAATGCCTCTAGCGATCACCATTGCATGGTAGTAGTCAAAGAATGTTTATGAAGAGGCCATAAACATTCGTTATTAAAGTCCTCAAAGTATTCATGTCGCAATTAGGGGTAAATAGTTCCTAAATTTGCCCCTTTAATTAAAGATGGATATAATAAGTGTTTTCTTCTTGGATTAATAGCTGGTTTTCTCGTGTGAGGTATAATATCCTTTCTCTCACGCCATCTGCCTTAAGTAATGGCAATCAATTCTGATCAATCATTATTATTTAAAGGGCATTTAATGCAAGGTTCAAAATAGCCAATCAATATTTTTAATTACATAATTCCGTCTCAAAAAATGATTAAAGCCGAAAACCAAACAAAGATTTCACTCTGCCCTTAACAATCTACACTCCCTTCATCTTTCCACACTAACGTTTGCAAAGTGAAAGTGTAAATGGTGCTTTAGTTACTTTTTACACTTCATTATTCATTACAAATCATTATAAACAGAATCATTAAAGGAATAGATTCATAATATGATAGGAATCGAACTAATGAGGCTGGAATAGAGAGGTCGGATTGTTAGCATAAAGACCATATCTGACACATCTGATTATTGCACATAACAACACATCACATAAAATATTTATTCATCAATCCTTCATTAACATTCCACAGTATTATTTATCCTTTACGTAATTAATCAATGTCTTGTGTGGAATAAGTGGGTGAAACCCTTAAACTTTCATTTCCCCCTTGAAAAGGCACGAATAAAGAGAGTCATAAGGACGAATAAAGAGGGACATAAGCACGAATAAAGAGGGACATAAGCACGAATAAAAAACGATGGTCACATTAGATGCTAAATTTAGTCATTAAGTTCTTTTTCCGTTTGTTCTAAGTAACTTTGAAGGGATTTGTCCATTGAATCTTATGAAGAATGACATCTTCGTTGTAGGGACGGCGGAAGGGGGGCAAAGAGCTGATCCAAAGTCCATTTATATTTAACAGGAGGGGGCGGGGGCGTAGAACAATCGCTATAGCTAAAAATATTGTCCCAAACCTTTTCGAGTATTATTATAGCGATAGAACCTTTTCTATTCTGTCCTCCATACATTTAATTTTAATTATATAAAACTACTAAATAGAAAAATCACACTTTAATGGAATGTGTTTTTTCCCATTTTCTCCTTTATTTATTTATTTTCTTTAAATCACATCGAGTTCGGCATCGCCCCCCCCCCCCCTGCAAAGAGGTGTCACGAGATCAACGAGGAGATCGATGATGGACAGTATTTAAAGTGACTGAGATCTCGAAAGCAGAAAGAAGACCAAAACCAGGTAAAAGGAAGACCAAATCGAGCTGGAAGGAAGACCTTGCTATCAAATAAAATTTCTAAATCATGTAACCATAGGAGTTAAGTTTTGGAACAACCAAATTCAGACCATTTAACACCAAATGAATAAATTCTATTTAATCTCAGATTTAAATCTTTTCAATTGAATTTTTTTAGGTTTCAAGATTTTTCCCAGTTTTTTATTTAAAAGATCACACGAGAGAATTTGTCCAAGAACACCAGCGATGGATCTTTTTTGTTCTAACCATGGTAGGCATGAGATCAATGAGTCATCTTCGATCACTGCCGTTTATTTTTAAATTCGCTATCTATAAGCAATAACCTTTATCTGCACCCCATAACTAATCCTAATTGCTACCTTCACGTTGACGTTACCGGCTTTGAGCAGCCGTTTTCAACACAGCCGTGGACGGCGTTAATAAAAATGGAATGCAAATTAAATCAGAAGAAGCGCAGTCCCGGATCGAGATTTTGACGAGATCGGCAAAGTGAGGAAAATCATTTTAGAAACCCTCGAATTACTTTCTCTTGACCAATGAAAATATAATGAAAGAGAAACCCAACTAATTTTCTCCTCCTTCTCCATTTATCTATCCATCTTTCTTTCCATAGAAGTGATCAATTTTTTCGAACGAAATGATTTTTTTAGGAGAGTATTCTTGCTTTTTTATAGGTAATATTTAATTGATATTTTAATTATTAATTTGATTAATCTATCAGATAATCCTATGATTACCTTAATAGACAATTCTTTTTCTCAGGGTATTGGGAAACCTGCGCCACCAATATGCTCGAAGTTTTTACCTTTATAAGAGAATAAGCGACCCCTTTTCAAGTCGCTAGTTCTTCTTCTTTCTTTTTAATTCTCTGAGACCAATAAAACTACATTCTCTCCTTTCACCTTCTCCTTCGCCTAGACGGAGTTGAGTGTCTTTTATGAGCATCCAATCGTCCTCCTCAACCAGATTTGTCAATTCTTAACACCCATTTAATTTAACCGAGCGAATCTTAGGCCCCTCTGCTCTCGAGACTACTGCTCATTGCCGTCATCAGAGTCTCTTTTGCCTCCAGAGAATGAAGGCTACAAAGACAAGAACAGATGAGATAAGGGGAAGATCATCTAACATTACAAAGACGTCTATTAATTTCTAGTTTTTATGAGATTATTTGCCTTTCTCGACACGCCAATAAACTGTATAGGGATCCTGTCACGACCACATACAGGTACAGCCACGACTGTAGATATTAGAATAAATATCACCACATGATTTGAAAGGGACGATGACATGTAAGAACTTGGCTATGCGCTTCGGAGGCGATAGAGGGGGAATATGGGCTGATGAGCATAGGTATTAGCGTTGATGCGAGCCGATCTTGCCATTGAGGTAAATGGTAAAAGTTAAAGTGAAAAAAACATTCATTAGAGAGGCAAAAATAAATATTAAAAGAAATATATATAAACGATGAGGAAGAAACTCCCAAAGCAAATTCATCTCTTATTAATAGAATTCACAATTTCTTCTCTATAAAATTCATTATTAATCTGACTTTTAAATAACTAATTAGCTGTTATACGCTATTAAACGCTTTGCCAAATTGATATTCTTCATACTGTTTATGCTTGCATTTCTTTGCAATTTCTTAGGCGTCTCTTTTATTTAGCCTTGGACACAACACCCATTTCCTCCACTTGTAAGCAAATAAATTAAAATATTATCCAAAGGAAAATCATCCACAATTGATCAGATATATTCTGCTATATAGAATTTAGCTTAATTTCGCTTACAAATGAATTAAATTAAGCATTTGTGTCAATGTAATATCGTGATCAGATCAATTCATCTTCACTCACAGTGAAGATTATTTATGTAGGATTTTCTTGAATATTCTTATTTATCGGACAAAACGGGCAGAAGAGGAGGGTTCCTCACTGGCCCCAATCAATGGACATATCTCTATCAATAATCACTAACTTAAAATGCTTGCAGTCACCTACCGAGGATCGAACCTATTTGTGCTCAAGTCGAAAATTACGGTCTTAATTGATATTTACTAGAATTTTCACATATCGGATTAACTTTGAATTTTGTTTATTATTGAAGCAATTTCTCTATTTAATAAATTTTCCTAACCATTTTTGAATGTGAATAAAACTGGTGCAGTTTATAATTATACTAATTGATCTCGACAATCCACTTTAACTGTAGCGTTACATGGATTTGTGGTTAATCTGAAGCTACAGATTATTTAGTTAAGGATGGAACACATTTTATCCTTCCGTGATGTTAATTAGCATCAAATCAGGACTTCAAGTTACCAAATTAGGTTTACAATAGTTAGTTGAGGAGAGATACCTGTTATTGTGATCATTAGGTCATACAGTTCTGTTCTTTTTTACTCACTTATACCTTGTACATTTACACATTTTCACTTCTAACTACATTCCCTTTAATCCACTTCATAAAACCTATTTGATAATATATTCGTCATTTTTCCCTTTAACTTCTTTAATAAATCTTAATTGTATCTACTGATAACCTAAGTTATTAGACCATTCAGAGTTATTTTGAGCTAATTCCTAGTGAAATAGAAGTAAAAACGGGATCCAGCTACCACCGTTTCGACCAACACCTTCACTCTTGATTGCCTAGTCTACATAAAAACTCAACCAAGGTTTGGTTAGGAAACCTCCCCACCCCCTTCCCTAAGATTATGCTATTGAACATCCTCTCGCCTAAAGCTTTCTGTTGGTGAAGTTTGTTTGCAGTTGATAAGTTAGGCCATCCGCCCCTTTTCGATGGTGGACATTTAAGATGAGAGCAGATCGGGGGCGAAACCCCTCCAAATGTCTTCTTTCATAACATCGGTTGGATGGATACACATCTTCACTTTTTAGCTCGCTTTGAACTCTGCTACATACTAATTATGTAGATAAGAGAGACTATATTGAGTTCTACGGCACAAGATCGAGGAGGTGGATTTTATAATATATAATTACAAGTTAATCTTTGTTGCTATGGTAATTATAATGATGTTGAACGCAATGAACCAACTCCGATACCAACCATGCGGACAATTTAATGCGGATACGGGAGGAGGGATCTTGTGGTAGGTTAGGAGAGCTTCATGGGTTAGCGAGAGTTTTGTGCGTTTATTATGCTTTCATTGTATTGGTTCTAATAGTGAATTTGTTTTGAGTGGAGCCGTGTTATGGTTGAATTAAGATGGTTGATTTTCTAGATGGTATCACGAATGTGGAACCTGCTTTGCTTAAGTAGGTTTCTTTGTTTTATGAAAGCAGCAACGTCTAATGGGATACTTGAGATCTTCCGAGTTCTACGGCCTTGTATTGCTTGTCTTTTTTATGATTTTAATGAAGTGTTCGAGTGTAGCATCTAGGATTAAGAAGTCCGATACGTTGAAGTTAATGAGTCTCTCTTGAATGAATGACAATCATCTGTCACTCTAATCTTGCACCACTATATCTCATTTCATATTCAGTGGCACCAATACAATTGATCAATCGGTCGATCCTATTAGACATTAAACGATGAGGAAAGAATGAACACATGTTCCCTTCATAATCTCCGGATCTGAGCTAAAGCAAGAACCCAAAGAAAGAAGCATCGCGCGATAGAAGAGTACATTTAACTTGTCCATTTAACCCTCTATTCATACCGCTTTAATGGTTAATCTGATTTTAAGGATTGCATATCTACTCTTTCTTACTATTCTAATTACAGTATCATTTTAATTTTTGTTGTTATAATTACAGTTTTAATTAAATGCTTAAAAAGTTAAAGTCGAAATACGCTTCCGATTAGATGGAAGCTAAGCTACATCGTGTGTGATTAGACGCAGATTGGAGTCAAGATTGAGGTCGCTTGGCTTGGCTGGCTGGCATAAGCCGTACCTACAATTCAAGGTTCGGATCCCCACCTTGGTTCCCTCTAGTTTTGCCATCAGAGTTTCTCTCTTGAAAAGTCCTTTTATTTCAAGGTATTAAGTTTATATTGATGCAATTTGATCACTGAAGTGAACCAAAACATATGATTCCTCGCTACATCCCAAAGATCACCGTCTCTGAGTGCTATATCGCCGACCCCGAGCACACCTGTTTCGTACGCTATAAGGGGTGCGAGCACCCCTTCAGTTAAGAACAGCTGATCGAGTTATACGTGAAAGCTTTACAAAAATTCTTTCCTCATGAAATTCCCCCTCATCTTTCAACTTATGTAGCATTCCTATTTTCTGTATTAGTTTCAACGGTCATTTCCAAGATTTATATTATTGCTTTTTCATTCTCACTCGCTTTTCACTCTCTCTTCTCCCTCTTTGTGTAAATCATACTCTGTTTACACTTGTTTCCTTTGCAATCATAGAAACATCAAAATTTCAGGCCTGATTTCAAAATGTTCTTAGCAACAATCTTACCATTGCAAATTCCAACAATGAATACACCTATTTAAATTAATGAGCTTTAATTAAACCTTATTTTGTTAATGATGTTTTATTTTCCTCTATTTAGTTAATTACAGTTTAGGAATATAAATCTGACTCCATAAAACTGGAATCCTTTGATGGCTTGATCCTTGACACTTGCAATAAAAGTCATCCCTATTCGGCCCTTACCCGAAGATACTTGTCATGGAGGATTAGAGAAGATGAAAACATTGTAATAAAATGTTCTAGAATGACATCATAGTTTAATCTCTTCATTCAAGCATTCATTATGAGATCTTATGTTGTAGCAAAACAATCCATGAACGACATTGGAACAATCAATGCGTAGATGGCTTCTAACAACTCACTTTCTTAAGATCACCTGAGGTGGTCTTAGGAGCACTTCTGGCTGTGTTCACAGCTGGGGATTCGTAGGTGTACTCCTAAATCCCTACTATTCACAAATGCAATAGTGAATTCTTTCACTTTTATTCTAATATATCTCTTTTAATACATAAGCGCCAATTTATATAGTTCACTATTACTATTTATCTCGCTATTTATTTTCAGTGTTCGTTTATGAGAGCAACGGACAAGGATTTTTTTCCTGGGTATCATTTGGCCAGGCAGAAGCCGAAGGAAAGTTTGGGGTTGGTGGAGTTTATGGAAGTAGTACCTTTGATCTGTTCTTGTATTTATTTTACTATCTTCTTTATTTTACACCATGCTCTCACCTCCAAATCACTAAAATATCTTGAGTAATGGCTAGAAATTAAAATCACGTAGCTCATTTGTTTTTCTTCATAAAAGTTTCTTCTTCTTGGAGCCCACAATTGATTGTTCTGGGCTCCATATTTCTCATGGGTAGAAATAAGCCTTTTTGGACTTGCGTGACGTCTCGAGGACATTGAAATCGGAGCGGAGCTTTAGGAAGCCATCTTGTTGAAATCCTAAGGACCCTTGTCCTTGTTTATCAAGTATTTGGCTGATTTTATTTGACGAGACGCCACCGACCTGATAATTGCCCCTCAAGTCACCTGTAACTATGTTATCTTCACTTTCTTTGAATCGAAGATCAGGTCTCTCGGGGATCTTAAAATCAGATGGTTTTGCTTCAACCTCACACGAGAGTTAGCCAAAACTCACACACGATATTCTACACGGAGTTGAAGGAGAGAAGACTGGTGTGATTATCCTAGCACGAAATGTGCAGAATAACAAGGATCTTCTTTCCCACTTTCCACCATCTTCGGTCAAGGAAATACCAGTGCCCCCATCACACAACCGCTCGACATCGCTTGATGACTTGGAAATCCCGAGTATCGCCTACTCTGTCCAGTGGGTAGCTAAACATCCTCACATTCGGATCCTCTACCTAGCTCCCTTCTAGCTTCTCTATACTCATTTTATAGCGTTCATGTGTTAAAATTCTACTACACAAGGCTGACACCTCTGTAAGTTTAAAAGTTCATTTCAATTTGTAAGTGGTTCCAACGCGCCTGATTCCTAAATTAAATTATGGGTCCCTGGATCATTTGGGGACTAGAGTTTCCAGGCACAAAGAGTTTTTGTCCAGGAAGAAAAATGCCCACATTCGTCACACAAATTGCCCTGCCATTATTAAATTGATTGACCCACGATTAAAACATTTAACGTGATGTTAACACATTCCATCCACAGAGGATTCAGAGAAAAAAATAATCGTATGTACTCATTGAAATTATTAGGAATTAACATCAATGTTTACCTTTTTACAATGTTTTACTGCACAAAGGTTCTGAAATTTCATTCGTACAATCACATCATTGCACATTTATGTGTGAATCAGGGCATTTGTGTGACAAACAAGGAATCATATGAATTCCCCTCACCTCCTTGGCTTACCACGACCTGGTAACCAGCACATTGATCTCTCCTCGTCTCAACGATTCTCCCTCGAGCCAATAGGGGTTCATAAATGCCTCTAGCGATCACCATTGCAGGGTAGTAGGCAAATAATGTTTATGGAGAGGCCATAAACATTCGTTATTAAAGTCCTCAAAGTATTCATGTCGCAAATAGGGGTAAATAGTGCCTAGATTTGCCCCTTTAATTACAAATGGATATAATAAGTGTAGGCTTCTAAGAGTAATAGCCAGGCACAAAGAGTTTTTTGTCCAGGAAAAAAAATGCCCACATTCATCACACAAATTTCCCTGCCATTATTAAATTGATTGACCCACGATTAAAACATTTAACGTGATGTTAACACATTCCATCCACAGTGGATTCAGAGAAAAAAATAATCGTATGTACTCATTGAAATTATTAGGAATTAACATTAATGTTTACCTTTTTACAATGTTTTACTGCACAAAGGTTTTGAAATTTCATTCGTACAATCACATCATTGCACATTTATGTGTGAATCAGGGCATTTGTGCGACAAACAAGGAATCATAAGACTTCCCCTCACCTCCCTGACCTACCACGACCTGGCAACCAGCACATTAATCTCTCCTCGTCTCAACGATTCTCCCTCGAGCCCATAGGAGTTCATAAATGCCTCTATCGATCACCATTGCAGGGTATTAGGCAAATACTGTTTATGGAGAGGCCATGAACCTTCGTTATTAAAATCCTCAAAGTATTCATGTCGCAAATAGGGGTAAATAGTGCCTAGATTTGCCCATTTAATTAAAAATGGATATAATAAGTGTTTGCTTCTAGGAGTAATAGCCAGGCACAAAGAGTTTTTTGTCCAGGAAGAAAAATGCCCACATTCATCACACAAATTTCCCTGCCATTATTAAATTGATTGACCCACGATTAAAACATTTAACGTGATGTTAACACATTCCATCCTAAGTGGATGCAGAGAAAAAAATAATCGTATGTACTCATTGAAATTATTAGGAATTAACATTAATGTTTACCTTTTTACAATGTTTTACTGCACAAAGGTTTTGAAATTTCATTCGTACAATCACATCATTGCACCTTTATGTGTGAATCAGGGCATTTGTGCGACAAACAAGGAATCATAAGACTTCCCCTCACCTCCCTGACCTACCACGACCTGGCAACCAGCACATTAATCTCTCTTCGTCTCAACGATTCTCCCTCGAGCCAATAGGGGTTCATAAATGCCTCTAGCGATCACCATTGCAGGGTAGTAGGCAAAGAATGTTTATGGAGAGGCCATAAACATTCGTTATTAAAGTTCCGAAAGTATTCATGTCACAATTAGGGGTAAATAGTGCCTAAATTTGCCCCTTTAATTAAAAATGAATATAATATTTGTTGGCTTCTAAGATTAATAGCCAGTTTTCGCCTGTGAGGTATAATATCCTTTCTCTCACGCCATCTGCCTTAAGTGATGGCAATCAATTTTTGGTCAATAACCCCTAAGCTCTCAATCATAATTACTTAAGGGGTATTTAATGCAAATTTTAAAATAGTCAATCAATATTTTTCATGAGTCATTACATAATTCCGTCTCAAAAATCATTAAAGCCAAAAAATAAACAAAGATTTCACTCTGCCCTCAACAATCTACACTCCCGTCATCTTTCCACACTAACGTTTGCAAAGTGAAAGTGTAAATGGTGTTTTATTTACTTTCCTACTCTTCATTATTCATTACAAATCATTATAAACAGAATCATTTAAGGAATAGATTCGTAATATGATAGGAATCTAACTAATGGCGCTGTAATAGAGAGGAAGGATTGTTAGCAAAAAGACCATTTCTGACACATCTGATTATTGCAAATAACACATAAAATATTTATTCATCAATCCTTCATTAACATTCCACAGTATTATTTATATTTTACGTAATTAATCAATGTCTCGTGTGAAATAAGTGGGTGATACCCTTAAAATCTCATTGCCCCCTAGAAAAGGCACGAATAAAGAGAGACATAAGCACGAATAAAGAGAGACACAAGCACGACTAAACAACGATGGTCACATTAGATGCTAAATTCAGTCATTAAGTTATTTTTCCGTTTGTTCTAAGTAACTTTGAAGAGATTTGTCCATTGAATTTTATGAAGAATGACATCTGCGTTGTAGGGGTGGCAGGGGGGGGGGAGGAAGAAGTGGTCCAAAGTCCATTTATTTTTAACAGGCGGAGGCGGGGGCGTAGAACAAACGCTATACCAAAAAATATTGTCACAAACCTTTTCGAGTATTATTATATTTATAGAATTTTTTCTATTCTGTCCTCAATACATTTAATTTTAATTATATAAAAAACTAAATAGAAAAATCACACTTTATTGAAATGTGGTTCTTCCCCTTTTATCCTCTATTTATTTATTTTCTTTGAATCACATCGAGTTAGGCATCGCATCCCCCCCCCTGCAAAAAGGTGTCATGAGATGAACAGGGTGACGATGGACAGTATTTGAAGTGACTGAGATCTCGAGTTCGAAAAAAGACCAAAACCAGCTGAAAGGAAGACCAAATCGAGCTGGAAGGAAGACCTTGCTATCATCGTGCGACAAGCAGTAGTATGTAAATAAAATTGCTAAATCATGTAACCATTAGAGTTAAGTTTTAGAACAACCAAATTCAGACCATTTAACACCAAAGGAATAAATTCTATTTGATTTCAGATTTAAATCTTTTCAATTGAAATTTTTTTTAGGTTTCAAGATTTATCCCAGTTTTTTATTTAAAAGATCACACGAGAGAATTTGTCCAAGAACACCACCGATGGATCTTTTGTGTTCTAACCATGGTAGGCATGAGATCAATGAGTCATCTTCGATCACTGCCGTTGATTTTTTAAATTCGCTATCTATATGCAATAACCTTTATCTGCACCCCATAACTAATCATAATTGCTACCTTCGCGTTGACGTTACCGGCTTTGAGCAGCTGTTTTCAACACAGCCGTGGACGGAGTTAATAAAAATGGAATGCAAATTAAATTAGAAGAAGCGCAGTCCCGGATCTAGATTTTGACGAGATCGGCAAAGTGAGGAAAATCATTTTAGAAACCCTCGAATTACTTTTTCTTGACCAATGAAAATATAATGAAAGCGAGACCCAACTAATTTTCTCCTCCCTCTCTATTTATCTATCCATCTTTCTTTTTCATACAAGTGATCAATTTTTCTCAACGAAAGGATTTTTTTAGGAGAGTATTCTTGCTTTATTTGTAGGTAATACTTAATTTATATTTTAATTATCAATTTGATTAATCTATCAGATAATCCTATGATTACCTTAATAAATAATTCTTTTTCTCAGGGAATCCTAAGCCACCAATATGCTCGAAGTTTTTACCTTTATAGGAGAATAAGCGACCCATTTTCAAGTCTCTAGTTCTTCTTCTTTCTTTTTTAATTCTCTGAGACCAATAAAACTACATTCTCTCTTCTCACTTTCTCCTTCGCCTAGACGGAGTTGAGTGTCTTTTATGAGTATCCAATCGTCCTCCTCAACCAGATTTGTCAACTCTTAACACCCATTTAATTTAACCGGGCGAATCTTAGGCCCCTCTGCTCTCGAGACTACCTGCTCATTGCCGTCATCAGAGTCTCTTTCGCCTCCAGAGAATGAAGGCATCAAAGACAAGGACACATGAGATTAGGGAAGATCATCTAACATTACAAATACCTCTGTTAACTTCTAGGTCATTATGAGATTATTTGCCTCTCTCGACACGCCAATAAACTGTATAGGGATCCTGTCAGGAACACATACAGGTACAGCCACGACTCTAGATATTGGAGTCAATATAAGCACATGATTTGAAATGGACGATGACAGGTAAGAAGTTGGCTATGCGCTTCGGAGGCGATAGAGGGGGAATATGGGCTGATGAGCATAGGTATTAGCGTTGATGCGAGCCGATCTTGCCATCGAGGTAAATGGTAAAAGTTGAAGTGAAAAAAACATTCATTAGAGAGTCAAAAATAAAAAAATTAAAAGAAATATAAATAAACGATGAGGGAGAAACTCCCAAAGCAAATTGATCTCTTATTAATAGAATTTACAATTTCTTCTCTATTAAATTCATTATTGATCTGATTTTTAAATAACTAATTAGTTGTTATACGCTATTAAACGCTTCGCCAAATTGATATTCTTCATACTGTTTATGCTTGCATTTCTTTGCAATTTCTTAGGCGTCTCTTTTATTTAGCCTTGGACACAACACCCATTTCCTCCACTTGTAAGCAAATAAATGAAAATATTATCCAAAGGAAAATCATCTACAATTGAGCAGATATATTCTGCTATATAGAATTTAGCTTTAGGTCGCTTACAAATGAATTAAATTAAGCATTTGTGTCAATGTAATATCGTTATCAGATCAATTCATCTTCACTCACAGTGAAGATTATTTATGTAGGATTTTCTTGAATATTCTTATTTATCGGACAAAACGGGCAGAAGAGGAGGGTTCCTCACTGGCCCCAAGCAATGGACATATCTCTATCAATAATCACTAACTTAAAAGGCTTGCAGTCACCTACCGAGGATCGAACCTATTTGTGCTCAAGTCGAAAATTAAGTTGTTAATTGATATTTACTAGAATTTTCACAAATCGGATTAACTTTCAATTTTGTTTATTATTGAAGCAATTTTCCTATTTAATGAATTTTCTTAACCATTTTTGAATGTAAATAAAACTGGTGCCTTTTATAATTATTCTAATTGATCTCGACAATCCACTTTAACTGTAGCGTTACGTGGATTTGTGGTTAATCCGAAGTTACAGAATATTTAGTTAAGGATGGAGCACATTTTATCCTTCCGTGATGTTAATTAGCATCAAATCAGGACTTCAAGTTACAAAATTAGCTTAACAATAGTTAGTTGAGGAGAGCTACCTGTTATTGTGATCACTAAGTCATACAGTTCTGTTCTTTTGTACTCACTTGTACCTTGTACATCTACACATTTTCACTTCTAACTACATTCCTTTTAATCCACTTCATAAAACCTATTTGATAATATATTCGTCATTTTCCCCTTTAATTTTCTTAATACAAATAACATTTTCTACTATGGGTTGAATAAAAGCAAATATTGTTGCAATTCTGAGGTCTCCATGGTTACGGAATTCCGTTAACGCTATGCCTAGGCTAAGCACGGCGTATCTGGACATTCTATGACCGGTGAAAAATTCTGATTTGTTTTCTGAATTATTGTTTTTTTAGGGGACGAAGCTTTTCGTAAGTAATCCTTAGTAATGATCGTCTCTGTTCCCTTGTTCTGCCTCGAGTATGGGGTAAAATGAAAAGTACTAATTGATAAAGGAAAGATTATGGAGAAATCATCAATGCATAGGCTTTATCAGTCGAGTTCCTGTGTTATGTACAAACCGTGGGAAGAGTTCTTGCCAATTACACTTCTTTTGTTCTGCTTTTACGTGAATTTTATTAACATTGATTATCTGAAACTGTTCATTGGATCATTCTTTAAATCACCACCAAAATCCTTTGAACAACTTTTCGAGGGAGGAAACTTTACCAAGTTGGTGAAAGAGTTTTCCTCAGTCTTCGGTTCTGCAATGGTAAAAATGCCTAGTATCACTAATCTTTACTTGTACTACAATTGTCCAAGGTCGGAAACTAACTAGTAACGCAGCGTTGAACTATTTCTGAAATTATTACATTTTTCTGAAGGAAAGACGACCTAAGTTGTACTGCGTAACCGAAGTGTGGGCGAAGCAGGATTTCCTTCCAAGTCCCTCTCGTCAACTCCACACGGTCATCTCTTCTACCTCATCAGTATATTCAACAAATCCGCCTCACCTGCAATAGTGCCATCTAATTTCATACATGGTGCTATTAGCCCGATCCTTAATAAAGCTAAACTGGACCCAAACTATCCGACATACTATCGCCAAACCCATAATAACCAGTTCCTTTCCAAAGCACTGAAAGGCTCTTGTCATCCTGGATTCTCAAACACCTGCCATACTTCAACCTTGATACTACTTCCATCCTGGCTGCAAAGCTGGTCAGAGCACCGAATCAGCTCTAATACATAAACCTCCGATTCAGGTCTGCATACCACTCTAGTACCTTTCTTCGATGTCTCGACAACCTTCAGTACACTCGATCTTGTTGTTCACCTTCATCGCGTCTTCTTGAATTCTAGGGTGTTTCTGAAACCGCCTTTGACTGCTTTTGCTGTTATCTATCATCTGATACTCCGTCTATTCATATCGAGTGTGATTGATATATCTGGGTGAGGTGAGTTAAGCTTTTGTGTTCTGCAATGCTTGGTCCTTGGTCTGTTCCTTATCGTCTATTTTTCCCTTGGTCTTTCTTAAGCATTGCCGTCGTCTATATTCTCCCTGGTCTTTCTTAAGCATTGCCTTCGTCCATTTTCACCTTTTCTTTCTTAAGCATTGCCTTCGTCTATTTTTCTCTGGGTTTTATTAAGCATCGTGCAATGTTCATTTGGTTTAGAACTTTCGGTTTTATTTATAGCCAACGATGGGACGCAGAGGGAAAATCCCCAAGACAATCCAGGTAGAGTCTGTTAGCCTCTAGATGATGGACATAAGTGTTAATTGTAGTGGTAATAACACTCAGGTTAAACAATAATGAGCGTGTGTTTGAAATACATTAATAGTGTGTAGAAATTCCTTGAATGGTACGGGGTGAAATAAAAACCATAAGACTTCGGATGAACAGAGTAATCAAAAGCCAGAGTATCTCACATGGATCCAACTCATATGGACAAAAAATGGTCTGGACTTTTAAGTTAAGGTTTCTTGTTTCATAAACCTTGTATATAAACCTGACACACTGTAAATCCACCAAAAAGTAGGCCAACATTTCATTGGTTGAAATGGTTCAGTATATAAACATGTCGTTAATAAAATCTCTAAGATCTCCAAACGCCCGATAATCTTCTCCGATGATTTCTCCGCCCAAATTAATATTATTTTATTACTTGGAAGCGAACTATAAACACGTATCTTCCACTCACAAGTTTTAAGAAGAAATCACCTCGTAAACGGACTCAGAGACTCCACCGACCATACACCGACAATACTGAACTGATTTCGGTTTAAATTCATTCGAAACCAGACATGTAATGCCAAAGGATGGTTTTAAGAGCTTTTCAGGACTAGTTCATTGCTCCATCGCTTCCATGTTCCAAAATGAAAACCAGGTGAACTGGTTTATAGCTTACGTTAGTCCCAATATTCCTAGACTTCTTTATGCCCAGATTACAGGATCGAAGAAGTAGTTAAATTGATTAGAATATTTTGAACTAAAAGAAATTATTATATGTTTATTTGCATAAAAGGCATCGAGGGGGCTTTATGAAGTCCCACCTTATAATACAGGAGAAGTTATATATTCGGATTCAAGCGTGTCTACGAGTATATTCTTATTTTGAGGTCTAACACTTGAACACACATACATACAAGCAGTAAATAATTATCTTTATCCACTAGGACACCTGGACAACTTTAAGTGAATGATTATTTTCCAATTTAGTCAACCATGAAAATCCTTGTGGTGTTGGACTCTCCAAAGAGACTTTCTCAAGAATGGTCGAATATGAAGTAGACTTGTCCAAACAAAACAAAAAACAACAACATAACGAGACTTACTTACATTCTCTCCATAAATTCACCTCCGATATTTGTTATTTACCTGCAAATGGAAGACATATTGTTACACCCGTTTGGACATAACATAAAAAGTTATTTAAGCAACTTACTTGTTGTATTTGTGCTAACAGCTCCTGCTTCCGTATGCTAAGCTAATTATATATAAATAATAGTTTATAACGGGATGAAATACATCACTACTTAGTTTCAAATTATAACATATTTCAGGTTTACTGAGTAAAAGTACTAACGGAGCTAATTTTCCCGTCATAACAATCAATTAAGTTCAATATATTACTCAAATAAAGACTAAAAGAAGAATGAAATAATATGTAATACTCAAATGAGTACTCAAGAATCAGATGTTGACCATATAAGACTTTGATATGTGAGAGCAGATATCGACTATCTTTTAAAAGAATTAAGCAGGGGAGATAAGGTGAAGAGAGTGGGGTTTTAGAGGGGCAGAGAGATTAATGCTAAGATTGAACAAATTGAATCGATTGTCTTTGTTATCTCTATGGATACGGCGGGTGTGAGTGCAATTTCATTTGACAGTGTAGGAGAAAGTAGCGAGTGAATAGGGAACGGGGACGGGTTCTGTCTCACCACTAGGAGTTCGAGCAACCTAAAATCTGTCTCTCAATGGCTCGTCTGTGTTTCTCACCATTCAAGCTAGTAGCTGCAAACCATTGGGCACAATCTCTGCGGGTTGAGGTGGGGAGGATGGTGGCATGGACGTTGGGATCGGTAGAGATAATCAGTGGCGGAATAGCGGAGAGCCAGGTTGAGGCCAATGGAGGTAATAACAGAGTCTATCGGGGGAAAGAGTGGCGATTTCTCATGTCATCTCTTCTTTTGGTACTGGAAGAGAGACCGACATGATGATGCTTGGCGGCAGGGTGTGAGTAAATTTTATGTAAGAGAGGAAAACGAGAAACAAATCTGGTGAGGGAGGAGACAGAAATGTGTGTAAAGGGGTCAGTTATGGTTAGGTATGAAATAGGAAGCGAATTGTGAATTGGGAATGAGACAGATGAAAAGGCGAAGAGCGAGATCAAAGTTGTTAATATGTGAGAAAGTCGTAAATAGGACGGCATACGATTTAAAGGGGCCTCTATGAAATACATTAAAATAAGAAAAATTATTTCTCTCAAAATCTATAGAACATATATTACAAACTTAACAACTTAGAAGTTACTTGTGAGGGAACAAGCACGTGATGGCAAAAATAACAGGGTTTTTTAAGGATTGCCTCCACGTGATGGACCTCGTTGCCGTTTAGAAGCATTTTTCCAAGTTTAAAAGCGTGAGAAACAACAGGAGCGGGCTGAGAAATGCAGCTCTTATCAACCCGGGTATTTACCAAAGGAGACTCCCTCACGACCTTTTCCCTTTCCAGCCATGAAGGGATCGACTGTGGCAAACGCCAGTCCAGGCCTCGTTCGCATTACTCAAACGATGGATGATAGCCTCCCCCACCCCCTTATATGGGGTAAGCTCCCTCAATCCAGGCGTGCATATTTACCCGTGTCGCCAGGAACCATGGAGATTGTGCGAGGAAAGCTCACGTCGAAAAGAGGATTTTACTCCTCGTTGATTCGAGTCGTCGTACGCCGAAGGCAAAGACTCTGCGGGATAACTCGAATATCCCTCCTGGATAAATCAAATATCCACCCTAGTTAAGTCAAGTATCCTCTTGCTGGATTGGTCAAGAATCCTCTCCCCGTTAAGAACACCCGTCTGACTCCGTGCAACGTCTCCATCTCCAGAAAGAAGAATTCAAGTCTTCACCCAAAGGCTTCATTGAAGATTGATCTTCGTGTTAGACCCCTTAATTAGGCATATTCGTCAAATCAATCCGTTTTGACGACTCAGAAGTAACTTACTCTCCGTTTTCTTCGAAGGAATTCAAACGGAAAAGGAATATTTCAACACCGAGCAAGTTGACCCTGGTCCCCGTCGAAGTGAAAACAACCTCTATTCTCCCTCTTTGCAAGACACGACCATCGTCTCCCCCCTTCATTTGTACAAGGTATCGTACTAAATATTTTAGCTTCCTCAATTTTATAATTGCCGCCTACCGTTCCCCCATTATCATTGTGTGTTTACTAAGTCACCAAGTAAAGCCCAATTTTAATCCCGTCCTGCCGACCCATTTTACTTCATTTAAATACCTAATTTCATTACTTGCCGGTCGACCACTTTAACGATTTGTCTTATTGTGTCTTCTTATTTTGTTCCATTTTAACCAAAATTATTAATAATTATTACAGTCTATTTTTGTCGACTCCTTTGCTTTCAACCTTTGAGCTCATCATAGCCGTGTGTGTAGTTGTCCTGTAACTAAGTGAGACTTAAACAACTCAGCTAATAAGGAATCAAAGTAGTTCTATTGGATTAGCCTTCTCTTACGAGAATCTGACCTCGTAATCTGACCATGGCTTTCCTGAATAGAAGGCCGCGTCACTCGGCCCGTGACGTCATACCTGGAGGCCATAGCCGCGCTGCCGTCCACTGAAGTTTTCACCTTTTTGCCCTTCATTTTGTGCATATACACTTCTTAGTATGTCTGTTATCGTCATACATAACATCTTTAAAATTAGAAAACGATCATGAACTTAGAAAATACTGAAACCACCTTTTTATAATTTAACTGATCATAACACAATGGAAGATAAATAAAAAGATAATAGCTATGTATTCCTACTTTTATTGACAAATATGGGCATCCTAAATACTACTAAATCAAGGCGGACAGTTCGCATATAGGCCTATTCTATAGTCTGCAACTTCCTTTTTTTCCCTTGTGTCTTGATTTCACAAATAAAATCATTTTCCTTAGCACAAAAGATGTTGAGGAAAGTATTGGTTGAGGCCCACAGCAGCATTTTTTGAATTTCCTCTATGTCATTACCATTATTGCAGTTATTCAATGGGAGGAATCCATCATTATAGTTAGTACATTGAGTGGTACTTCTGTAGCAATAGTCCTTGAGTGAAGTGATTTTATGAATTGAGGATTTTTTGTAAGTTTATTTATAACTAAATAGTTATACATAATATTTACTACAGCGTCGTGAGGATAAAAAAGTGAGCCTCTGCTAATACCACGTATATAATCATGGTTATGTGGCAAACTTTCTATGGTTTCATTGCAGGTAAGAAGGTCTTTGCACAATGCGCATTTAATTTTCCTTGCAACGCTAAAACAACAATATCCAGCTATGGATGTAAATCTTGTTGATACCCCATACAATCTTCAATATCATTTCCAGTGATGTCTATATCATACTTCGCCAAATTTAGCAAATCAGTTATTCCCATGTATTCCCAACTCGTTTATTCAAATATTTTCAACTCTACACTTTTGTTACAGAAAGGTAATTTCAGCACAGATATCATTCTCAGTTTTTTCTCACACTCAAACACTTGCCAAACTGATATGTTATAATTGCCACCCGCAAGCTGGTGATATGTGCCAGACCTTCCCTCCAATTGATATGTCTGGAATTTCCCAGGTAAAATATACTTCCAGTTAAGTTCACGTATGCAGTATTCGGTTATTTGCAATATACCAGTGGTTGTGTGTTTGAGAGCATTAAAGGATTCACGATTAAGTTTTCCCGTCACCTCCGTCATGGAATCCCAGAGATTTAGCCAGTTGAGAAAATAATGCAAGAAAAAATATCCTTCATTATTCTCGTCATTTGTCAGAGAGGGAGCATATTTATTTTTAAGACGAAGACCTGTAGATGGGTTTTTACATTCATTATTTTTCACCAAACATGAATTATTTATATGTACTTTGCAACATATATGTCGTGGTATGACTTTATATTACATCAATACCATATTATATCTATGGGGGAGGGACCAATAAGTTAAGGGCGAACCGAAAAGGGACGGAATACCACTAGTTCCGACGGGCTGAGTAGCGAGAAAGATTGAAACTAGGTCAAGTAAATTATGGGCAATGGCAAAGCTCAAGGTTATTTAAAGAGGCATCAACAAAAATATAATTTTATTTACATAAAAATAATGAGAGAAATGACGGGCAAAATTACATCAGATAAACGAGGGGGGAAAGGATTGTAGTTATGAATTAGACTATGAAGTTAAAATTAATGTGTTACGGCAGGAGACTATTCAAATGGGGGAATTAACATTAACACAAATGGGTTACTGAAGGAAGAGAGGGGTAGGCTTACTGAAGATTCCGGGTGAGACGACGGGGTAAGGCTTCATGGATGTCTTCTGCACGTGAGGCGAGGGAGCTCAAAACTTTAGAGCGGAAACTTGAAGTGATGACCGGTAACGTCCGGTCGAGGGGAGAGTATTTCGGCCACCCGAAATCGAGGGGCGAACGAGGAAGTCTTCGACAGGAGTTGATGGGAGAAGTCGGAAAAATCACTCGGTAGCGATCGTTAAATGGAATTACCTCACTGGCTGGGGCTAATTCCGATACAAAAATAGTTCAGCTGTCACTTTACTTTGTTGCTAGCACTTGACTGGAACTAGGGGGGATCTTCTTGGGTCCGGGCGAGACTTCTCAACTCTGTCCTTGTCTCATGGGCAGCGAGCAATATATATGTCTGAGGCTCTCCCCACGAAGGGAGGGGGGGGGGGTTAGTGGGAAACAGCTCTACTCTCGAATGGCCTCGAATCTTCTTGCCGAGGCTATTTTAGCCCGTGTAAAGGTGAATCGTGGTGGACGCGTTTCGAGGCTAACGCTTGTGGAAGGGGGGGTTAGGCTTACCAATTTAAGCCTAACAGAATTTTCTCAATCACATGGAACTTCCGGGATGGAAAAGAAATTCCACGTGGAATTCCTTCACAATCTTCAAAGCAAGGTAACTTATGTACTTTTCCAAGAGTTAGTAATGCTTGGACAATATACTCATTGAAAATATGAGTAACTGAATTGACATTTTGCCTCTTCATAGTTGAGGGTGACAGAGCCTTTAGCGTAAGCTTATAAGCATATTTTAGAATAGAATCTGCTTCTACAGAGTGAAGTTTCTTTAGAGTTGTAAAAGGAGCTTTGCAAATTCTAGATACTGAGTCACATACTGTGATAGAACGAGTTGAAGCTGCGTTTAATTTCAACTCCTATCCCGTATTATTTAAAACCACGATGCTGCCCACGTGCATCTTCGATTTGAGGCTTGGAGTCTTATCACAGCTACCGGATGTCAATGTTTAAACAAGGAGGTTATCGTCCCCCCGTTCGCCCTCATACGCCGACCTCGCCAGATTGAGTTAGGCTTATGAGCAGATAAGGCATTGTTCTCCGGCCCGGCTGTGCGTTCCCTCCAAGCTTTCACTCCATTTTCCCCCACGCCAAGGAGATGTCCTGGCTATTTATATGGAAACTTTTCCACTAAGATCAGATTGGAGATCCAGATTTTCGTCGCGAAACATCACCACGACCCTCTCTCCCTTTGTGCGCCAAGGGACCTCGACCTCGAGATTTACCATCACTTGTCCAGAAGGAGGACAATATTCCTTGAGTGCCAAAGGTTCGAGCCTTTCCGACGCCAAGTCCCCAAGGCTTCCCCCCCTCCCTGTTGTTCAAAGGAGAACAGCATTAGAACAGCCATTGTTCGTTTTGAGCCCATTTGCCAAGAAACGGTTCTCATCCCCCCCTGTTGTTCAAGGAGAACAGCATTAGAACAGCCATTGTTCGTTTTGAGCCCTTCGCCAAGAAACGGTTCTCACCCCCCCCCCTGTTGTTCAGAGGAGAACAACATTAGAACAGCCATTGTTCTTGAGCCCGTAGACAAGAGACGGTTCTCATCTCCCCCTTTGTTCAGAAGAGAACAACCTAGAACAGCCATTGTTCGTTTTGAGCCCTTCGCCAAGAAACGGTTCTCACCCCCCCTTCCTGTTGTTCAGAGGAGAACAACATTAGAACAGCCATTGTTCTTGAGCCCGTAGACAAGAGACGGTTCTCATCCCCCCTTTGTTCAGAAGAGAACAACCTAGAACAGCCATTGTTCGTTTTGAGCCCTTTGCCAAGAAACGGTTCTCACCCCCCCCCCCTGTTGTTCAGAGGAGAACAACATTAGAACAGCCATTGTTCTTGAGCCCGTAGACAAGAGACGGTTCTCATCCCCCCTTTGTTCAGAAGAGAACAACCTAGAACAGCCATTGTTCTTCAAGCCGTTCGTCGAGAAACGGTTCTCCTTCCCAAGACGCCTCGTCAGGATCCTTTTATCCCCCCCCTTCGGCTGGAACTCGCCAGCGGACCGAAACTCCTTTGCGCCACCTTCCACTGCACCACTAGTGCAAAAGTTACGTAAGCCAAACGTCACCTTTGAGTATTGATCCCTTTTGTCAATTCTATCCTGTGCTTTAAATGGTTTATCGAACCATCCCATCTCTTTAACTCTATATTTGTTTTACCTTTTTTTAAATCCTTTAAATCCTCGGATTAGCCGAGCCCCCACGACCCTTTCAATTCTCTGTTTATGTCAATATTTTCCTTCTTGTGTTTTTTGGTAGTTATTATTAATAAAACTCTATTTTATTAATGATAGCAATATTATTATCCTTGAGCTCAGTTCCACTTCTTAAGCATATCGAAGATACATAATATCGGCCGCCAGACAGTAACGCACTCTAAAGATAATTAAGGAAGTTCCCTCAACGAATAGTGTTATATATGGTATCGTCGGGAGTCATTCTACGACACATACATTTTTTAAAGAAAAGTGGGGAAATTCCATACATTTGTCGCCATTTTTCTGGTTAAGCCAATTGTTTCTAATACATTTGAATATATGTACAGAATCAAACAAGGAAAACAAAGGTCTAGAATTTTGTGCTGGGTGGCGATATACAGTGGAACATAAAGGGAGAGTGTGAAAGTATGACATGGCTTTCTTGTTGATGACATTGTTGTATGTTACAACACATATGACTCGGAAGCCTATTTTCTCTAATCCAGTGATGACTATCTTTATTATTGTATGCAACGTTTCTGCTTTCAACGTTTTAACTGGCTACCACATCACATCTCAGTATACTGATGACTTATTAGTCAATATCTTGTACTCGGTATAGTGTGTTATCGTGAAAAGGCTTAGAAATGAACTCACAAGACTATATAACAACATATTTACGTACCTTGGTGTATTTCGTAGGCACAAAATCCTCTCGTCGTATTGCTCTCACACACTGAGCAGACAATACCTCGTCTTTAGGGAAAGAAAACACACACACTGTGTTCCTATTTCCATAATTGCCTCGGCATAATATACCACAACACTTGTTTGGCATGTTGCACCAGGCTTGTATTGAAAAACCACCATGAAAATTATTAAAATACCCAGGTTCACCCTACTCAACCCTTGTCCTCTCGTGACCCACAGAAAACTGAAATTGGATCAGTTGCCGATTAGTCCAACGGTTAAGTTGCCAAATAGCCTTGTAGCCGGAGGCCGCCGCTTTGTGATGACGTAAGCACCGCTCACGGACCGAGTGGCCAGACCTTCTATTCACGAAGGCTACGATATGATCCGGCCTACCAAAAGGTATTAAAAAAGAAACCCCACGCACTTTAAAATCGAATATAATAGATATATGTATGGTATATAGAAACCTATTCCACGACATATAGTAATATATATATATATATATATATATATATATATATATATATATATATATTATAAAATCTGGGTAAAGTGTGTTAGGTGGATTTAAAAGGGTTTTTTTTAGATCTTTTAAAGTCCCCGTACTAAATTATGCGTGTACCTAGACCCCGACGAACAATCAAGCGTAGACTTTTTCCAGGCGGATTAAGTAGACTGACTATTTTCTTTTGTTCATTAGGATTGTCCCAGAGATAGGAACTCAAATAGTTCTTGAGTGCGGGTAAATTTTGCGCAAAGGCAGTATGTCCACACTTTAGCACAAATGAACCTAAGAAAAATTGAAAATATGGCTTCATTTGAAGTTTTTAAGGCGCAAGGTGAATCTCTTGGCCTGTTGGCAAGAGATTTGATAGAATATATAAAATATGAAGAAATACATGTTAGGGAAGAAATAAGAAGTAAAGAGAAGCTGAAACAAGAAGAAAGACAACGTGGACAAGAAGAAAGACAACGTGAACTAGAAAGAGAAGAAAGACAACGTGGACAGGAAGAAAGGCAAAAATACGCCAGCACGAAGTGGAAATAATGCAAGCACAAGCAGAAACAAAATCTGTGAGTAGCAGATCGGAAGCCACTCAAGGTCTCCCCCCTAAACTCAGCATATTTAAGGAGGGCGAAGTATTTTCTTCATTTTTCACGCATTTTGGAAAATCCTTGAAATCAATCACATTGATTTGGAAACAGAAGGAGTAGCGAAATTGCTCCCCTTACTCAACTCGAAATTGAGAGATATCTTCATTTCATTGCCTTTAGAATGCACAATTGATTATTCGACCCTCAAGGCTGAATTACTCGCAGCACATAATATGACCCCTGATTACTACCACCATAAGTTCCGTGGCGCTAGGATCCTACCCGGTCAAAGTTCCCGACAGTTTGGGTATACCCTCCAAAGAAACTTTAAATTTTGGCTAGTCTTCAAAAATTTCCTCCGATTATGAGTCTCTATTGGATTTTGTTTTAAGGGGTCAATTACTGGCTTCGCTGCTCCGAGAGATCCACGCGGCCGTGAAGGAACGGCGTTGTCGATCCTTGAAGGAATGCGTTGAAGAAGCTGATGTCTTCGCGGTGAGTCATAATCTGTACCCTAAGGACTCCAAGAAGCCCTCTCCACCGTCCCCTAAATCGAAAAAGAAAAATCCCAGATTTAATCAAAATTCCAGGCCCCTTCAAACCAAGAAGTTTTATCTCCACTGAACCTCGAGACGTGAAGCCCTCTTTCCAGTCTTTTTCTCCAGTATCCTTCCCTAGGAGACCCATTGAATGCTCTACGTGTGGAGTAGCAAACCACATAAGTTCAAACTGTCCCCAGAACTCTAAATTTCGGAACAACCCACCTCAAAAGGTTCACCAAGTAAGCGCCGCTACCGCTCTCCCTCTCCTTCCCGTTGAGTCCCCCGTTCTTTCTTCTCCCAAAGGCCCGCGGGATGCCCAAGTGAATTTTATTTTTAATAAGAGCTCACCAGGAGCCTTAAAATTTGAGAATGGCTGTAAACGGCTGTCGTACTTCCACTATTGTCCCTGATACGGGGTGTACCTGCATCATTGTGTCTGAAAAGCTTCTTCCCTTGTGGCCCCTGACCACGACAAATTTGCAGTAGTTCACGAATACTTAGGACGTTCCAATCGCTTCTTAATTGTAAGGTGCTACATTGACTGTAAATACTTTAAGGGCTGGGTCGAGGCAGTCTCGGCCCCAATTAAACTTTGTTCGGTATTAATTGGACAAAGTCTCCAAATATCCCCGAACCCAGTGGCTCAGCCTTTCACCACACGCGCAGGAACAAGAAAAGAATCTCTGGATCCTGCTCCCCTCGAAGTTCCCGCTAATTCAGAATTTAAAGGGAATTCTAAACCCAGAATTCACCAAGGCACCGAAGGAGTGTGGAATTCTCCTTCCCTTATGGAAAAAGTCTCAAAATAAAGAGCGAGACTCGGTCCGTGGAAGTAAGACCGTTTCCTATGCCGAGGTAGATTCAGAAAAATACAAGACCTACTTTGAGGTGCAACGTCTCCATCTCCAAAGAAGAACTCAGGTCTTGTCCCAAAGGCTTAATTGAAGATTGATCTTCACGCAAGACCCCTTAATTACGCACAGTCGTCAAATCAATCTATTTTATTTTGACGTCTCAGAAGAAACTTACCCTCTGTTTTCTTCGAAGGAATTCTATCAGAAGAATTCACAGCGTCTACCATTTAAGGCTCTACACCCCTCATCCCTCCCTTCATCTCAAAGGAATATTTCAACTCCAAGCGAGTTGATCCTGGTCCCCGTCGAAGTTAACTCAACTTCTATTCCCCCTATTCCCATGACACGACCATCGTCTTTCCCCTCCATTTGTACAATGTATCGTACTAAATATTTTAGCTCCATAAATTTTATAATTGCCACCTACCGTTCCTCCATTATCATTGTGTGTTTACTAAGTCACCGAGTAGAGCCCAATTTTTATCCCGTCCTGCCGACCCATTTTACTTCATTTAAATACCTAGTTTCATTACTTGCCCGTGGACCACTTTAACGATTTGTCTTATTGTATGTCTTCTTATTTTTATACCATTTTATCCAAAATTATTAGCAATTATGAAAGTCTATTTTTGTCGACTCCTTTGCTTTCAACCTTTAAGCTCATCATAGCCGTGTGTGTAGTTGTCCTGTAACTAAGTGAGACTTAAACAACTCAGCCAATAAGGAATCAAAGTAGCTCTATTGGATTAGTCCTCTTTTACGAGAATCTGACCTCCAAATCTGTCCCGGCCGACCAAAAGGTATTAAAAAAGAAACCCCGCGCACTCTAAAATCGAATATAATAGATATATGTATGGTATATCAAAACCTATTCCACGACATTACTACTCAAGTTTCAGAAGCGAAGAAGACGACACCCGAAGAAATCAACGAGGAATCAGAGCAAATAAAAAACAGCAACGAAATAAAACCAGGCAAATCACTGAGTTACAGAGAAATAATGAGTAGAATATCAAACACTTTCACTAACTCAAAATAACCACAAGACTACTCGAGAATGTAACAGTAGCTCACCAAAGAAATAAGAACAAACAAATACACTAAGAAAAAAATATCAAACGCGGCTTCCATGAGGAGGGATTGTGAGCCAAAGGAGAAGAGAGAAACCCAATCAGCGAATCGCTGCTTCCCTCAACGCACAACTTTAAACACCAGAATCTTACTCGTGAGCAGCTAAGAAGCAAGCATCGCCAGAGCCACTAACTACTAGGGGAAAAGTCCCCCTAGTCACCTTATAACCTAATGCTAGGATAGATTAAAAAAAAACATGTGCAAAATACAAATAAAAAAACTACAAAAACAATAACAAGCAAACAAAAACAAAAGAGAAGCAAAAAAGTAAGAAGAAAAAGGAAGCACGTTCCGGCGACGGGAAGAGGAGGCCAGACTCCTCCAAAATGTCAGATAGTCAACAATCTGTGTAAACGAACCCGTCCCGAGTCCAAAAGGAATAAGAGTTAGCGACCTCGTTCGTCAGGGTACCGAGACAGGTAACATGCGCGAAGATCTCCCAGACTGGGTCATTCGACAAGAATGTGCGGAACAGTCTGGGGGACAACGCAGTCGTCGCAATAAGGTACCGGCGAGCGCTCCATCAAATGGCGGTGCAGGAATCATTGAATTTTAGAAATAGGAGAGCAAGCGATTTCCTTACCATGAAGCAAGCATTCGTAGAATTTAGCAACATACCTGTTTGATACGGAACCATGCGGGTTGTCATCAGATTTGGTGTTTTTAAATTAGTGCGGAGTCAATAATATTATATGTATTAAGTCCCACAAAGTCTCGTCTGCGCATACTTGGATTCCGTGAGTCGGCTGCGACTCTGAAAAATGTTTACTTTATTTTTAGGTAGTTTATAAAAAAAATAGTAAGGATTCATTAGTAAAATTTCAAAATCTTATTTCAAATATTCGTTGTTGACACACCGGTCACACCCTTCAACCTTGGTTAGTGAGCCCTGTGGCGCTGGTCCTGTGTTTGTTCGGGTCGCATTGATTAGTAGTGGCTGTTTATTAGCAATAGTAATTAGATTATGTTTTGAAAGTTATATTTCAACTATATTTTAGTATCGCAATCATTGTTTATTAAAGCAAGAACTCATACCATTTAATATGAACAAATGGTTAAAAAAAAACTCTTAAAGGAAGTTAAGATACTTCAAATCAGCCAATTGTAAGTAGGCCAAGCGTTCACTTGTTGCCAATTCTTCCATGTTCCACATTGATAGTAATAAAGATGCCGATGACGTTTTAAGGGACGGAAAATATGATGAAGTTATTTGAATTTTGGCATTAATTGGACTGGATACGTGGAAGAGCCGAATGGGCTTTGCGTCGTCGAATGTGGAGTAGTTCTTAATGATAGTAGTCTTTACCAGCGAAGATCAGGCGACAACTGGAAACTAAACACTCACATGAGTACAAAGATGCATCCGGTTGATATGAGTAGACTTGATATTAGTGCAGACACGATTGTTATTTGTGGTAGTATCTTCACTGCCACCGGCGCCTCCTCTCTTGCGAAAGGTCGAGGCTAAAGAAGGAAGGCAGAGCGAAGCCCGAAGACAGAGAGGCGCCACTCACTCTTCGACCATTCAGTATTCAGCCACAATCAGATGACGCCTTCATTCAAACCAGGGGAAGCGATGAATAGAGATAAATATTCAGAATTTTGAATAAATGAATCTAAATGACAAAAAGTTGGATGCCAATAAGAATATGGAATATAAATTGCAATGGAAGAGGAGATGTAATGAAGAACCAAGTGGGAAGATACATTTACTAAACTCTGGCCTCAAATTGCACAGCCAGGATTTATTCCACTTTCGAGAAAATAAAATTTAAAGCTACGAAAACGTTCGTAGGATGAAGATTTGTGGCTCGAATGTGCGAACTGATAATTAGTGTTTGGTAAATTATGTAAGTAAACAGAATTGGTTATGTTCCAAAAAAGAACAGATACAGTAAGAACAACGAAAACGAGGACAAAGAAAAATAAGAAAGGTTTTATTAACTTGTCAACAAATTAATGCATTTTTTTTTAAAGGAAAGTCAAATTGTATTTAATAAAAAAGATCTATTTATTCATCGGTTTCCTTCAGTATTGACAATGGTCTCTCTTCGTTTAATTAGGCAGTGGAGACATTTCTGGATGAATTCATTCGGTTTCGATGATTTGTTTTCCTTTTCCACTTGCTTCATATTAGAGTCGTCTCTGCCATTGAGGGGGTGTGGTAATGAGTCTAATGAGTGGCAATCAGATGGTGCAAGGCCATTCATTCTTTTGCTGGGTCAAGAGTGCCAATTAAGGGCGTGCCTTGTCATGGGAGAGGAGGACCTCCGTTCAGTTGACCGGGTGTAGCAGTATATACAAAGAGGACCCCCCTGCGGGGTCAGGTTTGGAGGCTAAGATAGTCGGATAATATAGATTGCCAGGAGAGTTTTCAATATCTCTATTTAATTTTGCCTTCTTTTTATTTTAATCTCTATTCTCTGTTAGACGTTCGTACTGTCATTTATTTCCTTTGTTCTTTACGTTTAAACTTTGAAGTTGTTTATTGATACTTCTTTTCTTTGTTAAGTAAAAATAGGCTCTTCTCTTATCTGTAGGGCCTTTTGCCTGCTTGGTAAGTGCTTCTCTTCGGTGTTAAGTCATTGGCAATGTCAATTTATTCCTCCAGATTTAGATTGAGGTCGTTTATCCTTCCCCATATTACGATTTCCTGTTTTTTGAGACCAAAATTGACTGGTTCAAGGTTTCCTTCGCTGGTGGAAATCTCTGATTTTCCTCCTTTCAAATCTTTTTTACCTGGAAAATTGATTTCTTCCGAATCATTTGAAGTCTTCTCTTCGCTTCCTTTGAAAGCAAATCCATTAAGATTGGAGTGAATTTGAAGACTGTCCTTTTAGGTAAATCTTCCCAAGATTTTCTTGCCCTCGGTTCTCGAGGCCGTGGCAGAGTAGATTTCTTCCAAACATTGCCTTTTTTTATCCGTTTCTTAGATATTACTTTTGTGGGTCGGGTCGGGTCGTCTATATTTTAGTGGGATCAAATGTAGATTACGGATCCCAGCCTTGTTTGGGGTCCGTATTATACATTAGGGGATGTTTGGGGTCCGTATTCTCCATATGTCCATTTTAATAAAGTTTTTATAGCTTCCCGTTAAATTTCAATATTTGAAAAGTTGTTTCATCAAATTGGAATATTATTCAATTTTTTTATAATACTAATTTTTTTTTAGCTTTTAAATTTCCATCAGTCATTTTCAAAAGAATGATTGAAGTAATAATTTCATCCCCTAAAAAATATATTTATTAATACATTTTTCAATTTTGTGATACCATTAGTTCACAATATTCTTTTAATTAAACTTATAATAAATATGACCTTTTATAATGACCTTTTAATTAATCAAAGACAACTTTTTTATATTAGTGTAGTAAAAGCAAGAAAACTAACCTAACCATTCAGTTAAATTAAAAAAATATATATTAAAGTTTGTTTTATTAATTATACTTGAGTTATGTATTCTTTTTTTGGCAAGAATGGGGTCCGTAATCTACACAAGGGCAAAGTTGGGGTCCGTAATCCACATGAGGCAAAGGTTGGGGTACTTATTCTCCATACGGGTTACTTGGGGTCCGTAATCTACATATGATCCTTTTGGTGCAGTAATCTATCGTTTATAAAGTCTAGAAGTTGATTTCTTACCTTTTCCGTTGTTTCATTCTAGAAATCTACCTTCATAAGATTGAAATCACCGCATATAATCTTTGTCTAATTAATTTCAAAAGTGTTTCAAAAAGAATAAAAATCGTTTGTTGGACCTAGTAGCCCACGACAAACTTTGTTTAGTTAATATTTAACGCGAGGTTTTCCAGCTCTATTTAAGCTGTAATATCTTAGAGATGTCCTTCATTTACGCGACGAGTTCCTTCTTAATGTAGAAAATGACTCCACAATTTCTTTTAGCCAAATGATTCCCCCTTGCAATGTGTCCAGCTCCTGGAAACTAAAGACCTTTATCCTAGCAAACTCGAACGGAGACTTCTCTGTCATCATCATCCTCTCTCACACATATATTTTATCTTTCTATCTACATATTTTATCTCTCTCAGTATTCTTCGCAAGATGCATCAGCGTAATCCTTGCCCGTGCAGACCTTATAAATCTACCGAGGTTTCTTTTAAATCTTCCATGTAGTATTTATGAATGACAAACTCGGATAATGAACAATTTTTCAACATAAAGCCTATTATTCTGGTCCGCTAACTCATAATCAGTCACGATTGGTCTCATGTGTGTTTGTGGATGAGGCGAGAAAGCCTTGATGAATCTTCAGCTTCGAACTCATTGATGGCAGTTTTTAGGTTGATGAATAGTTTTTTGGTTGTAAAATAAAGGCAAAGGTTAAGACAAGCCGAAATGAGGGTGCTTAAAGCCCTTTTTAATTCCGCTTCGCCACAGATCTTTCCTTCACTCTTCTCTCACATCCGGACGACACAGAAGAAGTCCACGGATTAACAACTCTTACAAATCAGCGTCAATTTCAATTTTAATCCTCCTCTATCTGTCTAATCCATCGTGACTAGAAGGTGAGAAAGACTGAAGGAGAGGATGTAAAACTAGGGTGTTGATGTGTGGTATTCAAGAAAGATCTTATAAATAATTCCTCCTCTGTTGGAGGGGTGGGGGTGGATCTTTGAGAAGGAACCGATCCAAAGTCCAGTCATATTTTTAAACGAGTAAAAGACAACGTAGGCATCGGGTATCGCCCATGACTCCGGGTAGGGAAGATATTTCTAAAATATCGACCCCAAGCCCTTATTGACACTGAACTAGTATTATTATTAAGAAGTTTGTAATCACAATAATAAAATGTCGACGGAAACAAATGTTTGAACAATTAAATAATTATAGCAAAGGTCCATCTTCAGTAAGTGAAAAGACACCCGGACAAGATAATGAAATTCACATAAAGATAAGCATGCAAATTAATGCCAAACCAGAGGACACCAGGAGGCAGTCCTAGTAGGAAAGAGTAAAGTGTAGAAAATGTGGCAATTGTATCTACGAACCAGGAAGCAGGGAATCCCTCATGACCTACTAAGAGGGCGGGGTGCGTTTCGCAACAGGGATTAGTGGATATAAAACCCATTCGGCAGATTTCGGGAAAGGAATTGACATGCGATACCCAAGAAAAAGACGGTCTTGGAATCCAAGATCTCCAATTGTCCTCAGTTGGCATTGAGAACGACGAGAGGAAACGATTTTAGGCCACCTTCTGGCGAAAGACGACCTTAATTCCCCGTTACATAAAGACTAAATCTTGCGCAAAGGATTAAATTGTTCAAATAGTCGTTGTACATTTGGTGCTTCATTTCAAATTTCCCGCCGTAGGCCCATTTTGCGAGGTGAACAAAGTTAAGCCGCATCAGGTGTGGTTAACCCCGGATTTGGGTGGATTTGCACACAATTGGAGGCCGTTGATTCCAATACCGTCTTTTACTTGGGTATCGTATGTCAATCCAAGCGAATGAATTTTAACTCAGTTGATATCCGTCAATTCAGTCCCGTCTCTATTAAAAACTAATTAAGTAGGCCAACTGTTTACAATGTTCTCAATCGCCATGGCAACACTACTGAGTGCGTCGGCTGAGCCTGGCTTTCTCTATCCTAAGGACCGAGCGTAGTCTAGTGCCCGACTCGCTTCCTTCAACGCGTTCACAAGTGCTCTGATGAAGCTGGGGAATATTGCGAGCATTTGGCAGGGCTAATTATTATTTATACTAACAATTCGATATCACATTTTAATCAGATAACTAAATAGGCTTTCATTGGCGATTGCTATTACAATACGAGTATATAGTTATTTTAGATTGTTTTTTTTACAAATGATAAAATTGATGATCCTCTAAAATGTTATAGTCTTTTAGGGCACACCCTATATGTATATATATATATATATCCTTTTAGTGTATATATATATATATATATATATATATATATATATATATATATATATATATATACACTCTGAATGAAGGCTGTAAATATGGAGCACAGCGCTTTTACGACGAATCTACCGAGAGACAGATGAAGGAAGAAGAAAATAGGAATAGCAAAACAAAACAAGTTCTCGTAACCCTTCCCCCACCCTCCAACACCCTGGGGAAATGAAGACCTAGCGGAATCGAAATATAGATTGCGAGCCGAACAAAGTTAAGCCACATCGAGTATGGTTAACTCCCGATTTGGGTGGATTTCGCACACCTCACCTAAGATACCAAAAAGAAGCAATGGTTGATGAACAGACAGATCCAAAATGTCTTGGAATCATCTCAACCCCAAAAGTTTCATTTCACCCAACTCTACTGATTTCCTTAAATCAGCCGGGTGACGCCGAGTTGCGCTTTGAACAGTGGCCATAATATTTAAGAGATTCAATGATGGGTTTTATCCCTTTTTTAGAAAAACGACAATAATATCTTGACAAACTAACTTAAATAATCATAAAATGAACTACCATCTCTACTAATGGTTTATCCTTCTCTCAAAAATATCCATTGGTCGAAAAATTAATATGTTTGATAGAGTCGTATAAAATAACATAAACCATTCGTTTGCAAAATACAAGAGTAGAGGAACATATTTTCCTCTACCCATTTGGAATTAGCTGGGCAATAAAGAGCCTGCAGCTAGAACTGAATTAGTTCTCTCCTTTTCATCTTAAACTAAAAAGAAAAAAACGAGAGGTAATGTTGTTGGTTTGTGCTGGTAGATGCTCTCCTTCTACTAAAGCGTCTGTGTTTAACATTTTTCTATCAATTTTGACCCAAGCCATAAATTTCAGCTGATGCAGATCCGATACATTACTTCAACTCCTAAATTATCAGAGGCCTCAACTGTCAAGAAGAGAGGCAAAAAATACTAATTTTCTATAATTAAATGTCGGTGGGGGATTCCAATTTAACGCATACCTATGAAATAAATAAAGTTAACTTTTTATCGAAATTGGAGTAAAGGTTAAAGGTATTTCTCTCGTAAAACAGCCAAAAAGTGTAAAATTTAATTTATGCGAATATTTTTTGCTATGTTTTGCCTCTGCCTTCCCAATAGCCGTTCCTCGTAGTCCTTCTGCGCTGCTGCCTCGATGATCGCGATTTCGGGATATTTCCGCGTGCAATAATCGGCCTAAGACGAGGCGCTCATTCAAGTGCTCTGAAGCCTGGTTGGAAGCCCCATCAACTCTTTCTTGCGTAGTTACTCTTCAGTAAAGAAGCAAAGTCTAGGTGAAGTCAGTAGGTTCATTATCCTTAATATGATGAAAAAATCACTTCATCATCAGTTCCTTCAAAGCCTTTGGCTCAGAAGATAAAACCACGTTATAACGAAGCTAATTTGACTAAATATATATATATAATATATATATATATATATATATATATATATATATATATATATATATATATATATATATATATATATATATATAACAGCAATCTAATGGCGATATATTTTTGTTATATTAAATATATTATAGAAAAATCTACATTGATGAGTGCCTATTTTTTAAATTAGTGAACCTGATTACAATTCAGTGTTTTTGTACCTAATCATAGAAACCACAATGTCTAATTGTATAGTTTGTAAATGCAGCTGGCGTAGCCGTTATGAATGTCTATTATCTTCAGATAGTTATAAATTACCGACTATTTAAATGAGTTGATACTGATTACTGTCATATTAGACGACTAATTAAATTGGTAATGAAGCCATTAGAATTTATCTAAGACTTAATTACAAATGGATCTAATCTTATCCCATTAGTCAGAATCGAATTTAAAGAAGCGAGACATTAAATATTTTGACTAACAACTTGTTAGAATTTTTTCATCAAATGATGTCAACTTTTGATCAGTTTAATGCTGGGGGTATTTAGAATTTCAGAAGGCGTTTGATGCTTTGCCGCAAAGGACACTTGTCACAAATCTGACCAGCCTGACATAATGATGACTTGTGACAAAATTGAGCCACATGGTATAAAATGCGATGTACTTAAATGGATGATAACTGAGTGATCAACCGTAGGCAGAGTTTTGGTTCATCAGATTAGCTTCAGCTAGATTGTGATTACTATCGGCGTACCTCAGCGATTATTAGTTTTTGGTTCATTAGATTTTAATCAATATTAACGGTTTAAATAGTAATTTATTATCTAAAATTTTAAAATTTCCGAATAATAAAAAAAATGTTAATTGGTGTAATATATTCCACTGATCGACGAAGAAGTTGCTTACGGGAATGAAATTGAAATGAGATCTTTAAATTTGGGGATGTTTCCCTTTATATTTCGCTCTATTCGTTTGGTGGGACTCAAAATGGATGGTTTTAAGTGGAGAGGCAAAAGGATTTAATGAGTCAAAATGGATGGTTTTAAGTGGAGAGGCAAAAGGCTTTAGTATCCAACCTTACCCTCCTTTGGTTTAGTTCTAAGGGATTTGGCTCAAGTTGGTAACGGATGACTTTGAAAACTGCTTTGTCTTCCTTTTTATCTCTTCATCCCTCTTCACATTACTCCAAGGACTGGTTAGGGGTTTTAATCTTAAGAGTAATGAATTATATTTAATTTTCAATCTTACATACAATAGTCAACTGTAGCAGAGAGTGAGAAGTATGAAGGCCATCAAGATGTTGCCTCTTTAGTGAAGAAAACTACAAATATTTAATAGATTCACATCTCCAAATTCTTTTATTTCAGTTTGAAAGCAACATAAGATGATCCCATGATGATTCCATTTTTCTCTTAATTCTAGATGATCATTAAAACTGATCACCTACCAGAAGTTGTGTCGAGATTTCATTTCAATAAAACCCATATTCAGCGTAACTTGAGGATGATCATGTGTAGAATTTATCATTAAATTACCACTCAGACTTGGTAATTGAGGGTGCCCTTACTTAATAAGATGTATAAATGCACTCCTCGGTGGAATGTTTAATTTAGTCTCAGTTTTATTTAATCATTAGAATCCATCGCAGATCATCCCTCACTTACAAGCTCTTTCCTCTGAACGTATTTTCGTCGTAGTCTTTGAACAGTAAATGTAAAATAAAAGAACGGAGGTTTTGTATTTCATCCCGAGCTTTTTTCTCAGTAAGTTTTATGAGAATGTTATATCTGATCGCAGACGGTAAGCGATGCTTCACAAAATCATGTTTGTCACTTTTGGGGGGGATGTGTGCGAATTTCACCTCCACTTTTGATGTTTCTTGTTTGGCACAAAGATCGCTTATACTATTTCATCTGTTCCAAATTATACCCTCATAAAAATATTCCCAGTTATTTTTCAAACAATAGAATCTAAACTTGGATTAGAATCGATAATTACTTTTATGGACGATATTCATTCGACCTCTGTTATTTTTATATATTTCAGCATCTTAGTGAATCTCGTGGTGGTAAAAACTGAAAGACAAACCTTGTTCGAAACAGAATCCCAATAAAGCAGAATAAAGATAATTACAAATAAACCTCGTGAGACTCAAAAATTTCCCGTAGATAAACATTGAAGATCGAAGATAAACCCAAATGATAATTCCAAGAAAGAGAAAAACGGATTTAGGGAGGTTGGTTCCAATTTGAGGATTTGTATAAGATTAGATAAAGACACTAGTAAAAAGAGGAAAGATAGAAAAAATCCCTCTGAGTAAAAAAAAATTATGGTCACTTTTATTGCTGGTTGATAACTGTCGTAGAATTGCTCATAGTCCGGTCCAATAATTATTCTAGTCCTTGATCTGGACACACCGCTTTTGTTTAAGAAGATTTAAATCGGCTAACTATGTTGAGAGGAATCGTGGAATCGAGCTTGATATCGTCAGTTACTAATTTAAATCTATCTGAGGGTCAATTTTCTCTAAATCCTATAATACGAAAGGAAATAAACAAAATAGCGAAATGTCAGCCCTTCAATATGTTTAGGCCTAACCCGCCCCCCTGATTAGCCACAAGTAGGGGATTGGGAAAAAAAAGGGGATCTTTCACGACCTGACTGTGTTATGTATGTAAGCATTTTTAAATATTTTCCATCCAGTGTCAGTTGAAAAAGGGTGTGAGATACCCCGAAACTGTTCTGAATTAAATTGTCTTCGGAGAATGTGGTTTAATTCCTCATCTTTTCTTGCGATATTGCATAAATTTTCATCATATATATATATATATATATATATATATATATATATATATATATATATATATATATATATATATATATATATATATATATATATATATATATATATATATATATATATATATATATATATATATATATATATATATATATATATATATATATATATATATATATATATATATATATATATATATATATATATATATATATATATATATATATATATATATATATATATATATATATATATATATATATATATATATATATATATATAGAGAGAGAGAGAGAGAGAGAGAGAGAGAGAGAGAGAGAGAGAGAGAGAGCATTTAATTCCTACTGAACGCGCGAAGGCTGGTTAGAGGCGGGTTGCGCCACGGCCAGGATTCTCACTATAAAAGTCCCACTTGTTACTGGGGGGCGGTTTGTGATTGTTAAATTCTAAAAATATATTAGCCGAAAGGATTCTTAATTAAAGTCTTGCCAAGGGTACGTCAAAAAGAAGGAGCCACCAAATAAAAATATGTACAAAAATAAACTTTAGTTTACACAAAATAATAATTAGTAGCAATAGTTAAACGGGCATTTACGTAAATAAGGATTAAATATTAAACACGGATTAGTCTGGGTTGACAGCAATTATAAATAATAATATGAGGGAATGACGCACTTGAATCTCCTTAAAAAAGGGGAGTATAACACTGACGTTAAGCGCTTAGATTTATAATGACTCAATGGGAGTATCAATCACTGTTAATTAAATAGGTAATTTAATAATAGAGGGACACTGGGTTTACAGATTACCATTAATTGTGATGGTTGTGGAGAGACGACTACTCATGTCCAGACGGGGTGGTTCGGGTGGCGTTAACACGAGTTGTCGGGGAGAGGGGGGATAAGACGACGGGTTCGGGGCTGCTGACTGCAGTTCCGGTTAGCTCACTCCTAACTGGATGTGACACTAACAAATAGTTGCTTCCAGTAACTATTTGGATGTTCCTTTTTCTTTCTTAAGTTATGTTGAGCAACAGAGCGTATTATTCTAATCACAGACTCTGCGGGGTGAGATTTGTCTCAGGAACTCTTTGAGACAGCGACCAGGTTGACTCAGCAGCACGCGTTGGCATTCGATACGTTACGGCAACGACTCTCGCTCAACATGAGGATTACGCGAGTAGGTCCAGAACACTTCTTCTGAAGGATGAACGGCGTTGCTATTTATACCGCGGACTGTGTAAAATCGAGAGAGAGATTCGCTATACGACAATTCGCTTATTGCGGTGCCTTCTGGACAATCTCCTTGGTATCATAAAGAAGGCAAATAAAATTTAGGCTTCTCTGTGAGATAGGCCTTCTTCCGTCAGACTTCCTGTCGCCTGTTGGGGAAAGGGTGGGGGGAGAGGGAGAGGAGACAAAGGTCAACTCAAACGAAAAATTTCTTTCGTTCCCACGATTGTCTAGCGGCATGTGTACGTTCCATACCCTCACACACCTACCTATTTCGAGGAACATTATTCCGCCAAGAAATAAGGAAGAATGTGAAGATTAACTTTACCGAGGGAATTTGTAATTATCTTCCTCGACTCGAACAATTGAGTTGGAATTTTTATCAGAACCTTTAGGACTTTATCTTAGTATCTAATGGCTACAAAATACTACTGCTACGTCAGTTTCTCTAATTTACATATTTTAAAACAATACAAAACACATACAGAGTACAGGCAAGAAATAATTATTTATACAAAGAGATACACACCCAAAAAAATTAATTGACTATTAATCGCGATCTGAAATCGGGTTTCTTGAAAGGCTATCTGCAAGTACATTGTCAGACCCTTTTATATACCTGATTTCATAACGGTTTTTTAAACCGTCTATTACACGGCGTATTATGCGGTTGTAGCTACTGCAGGCAGTGACTAGGCCAAAAGGAAGACGAGTGAATTCCATTAAACCATTGTCTGTAGGAAAGGCTGTTAGTTTCCTCGCTGATGCCTTTAGGGGGATCTAATAATAGGCCTTACATAGGTCTATCTCAGTGATGTAGGTGGCTCCTTCGAAGAGATGTAAATTTTGGTCAATTAGGGGGAGAGGCTCAGCGTCGAACACGGTGACGGTGTTTAACTCTCGAAAATCGACGTACATCCTAAAGGACTGGTCTGGCTTGCGGACCATGACTATTGGAGAACAGTAGTCGGACGTAGATGGCTCGATAATCCCTAATTGCAAAAGATTGTCGACCTACTCATTGAAAGCGTCTCTTAGGTGCACCGGTACGGGATAGGGCTTACATCGCACAGGTTCGAGCGTAGTGAGGGCGATATCATGTTCGAACTGAGTCGAGCATCCGGGTGACTCGGAAATGAGGTCACTAAATTCTTCCAAAAGCGCCATCATTTGGTTCCTTTGGGCAGGGTTGAGGTCGGAGTTTACATCCAACTCGGGAAAAGGTTTTTTGGGGGGAGAGGAGGGGGGGAGTGGGCAGCTTGGACGGGAGGACGGGAAGGGGACAATCTTCGCTTGACTCCACGCAAATCGAATTAACGATATTTAGGGAGGATATATTAAGGGATTTGTCCAATGCCTCCGTCAACCCACACTAATGAAAGAAGGCAAATGTAATTTTGATCACAAATAAATAAAAGAATAAAAACGAGGTAATTAAAACAATAAAAAGAGGGAGTAAACTTGTTTTAGGAAATTATTTTACTTTATTGAGAAAGAAAAGGAAGCTGGTGTAATCCGATTGAGTATTGCCACTCAAAGAAGAGAGAATGGAGAAGTGATAAAAACAACTGAAGTGAAAAAATCATAGCAAGAACAGCCCATCACCCTGTTCAATCCTGTATACCTGCGTCAGGAGAATGGAGGTCCGTCCGACAAGGATGCGTTCGTATCTAGAGGACAACATTTCCAAAGGACGAGTTTTAGTTACATTGCAATAAAAATGAAAGTAAAAATCAATATGTTGTGCATTAGAAGTTGTAAGAAGACAAAAGTTCATCCAGCCACCAGTCAGTATGCATCAGTAAGTACAGGGTGGAATAACAGATCCATCTTGCATCATTGACTAACTAGTCTTCTAACTTTGGAACCAATACCCTCATTGGTTTTCGATAGTTACCTACAGCTAAATGGTCATAACTTTAATCAACATTTTAGTTAAGTAATAATAACGATCGAAATGGAAGTGGCATTGCATAGATTAACGCGTCTGTGATGTTCAGGAGGTGATTTCCGCAAAAGAAGTAGAAAGACCCCAATAATAATCGACCCTGTGATTGGGGCTTTACGATGTTTCGTATGACACTATTTATCGTCTTGATTAGTTATTTGATTCCCGTATTTCTTTTTCTCTTTCTCTATACCTATGCGACCTTATTCCTATCAAATTACGCTTTCTTTTTCTCTTTGGTGTCATTGTAGCATCTAGGAAATTTTAATTAATGTTAGCAATAAAATACTGTTAAAGCTATTAAATTTCCCCCATAGTTCCTTTTCCCTGAGAAGGGCATAAAGTAACAAAGATCCCTCAAAATGATATCAAGTGACAGAAGTCGTAAGCCTCTCATTTCTCGAGAAGTCCATCGGATTCTCAACTCATAACCGAGCGTAAACTTCTCCTCAAGCGCATTCGGCAGCGGTTGTGAGTGTCGTAAATCTCTTGTATCGGTTCCTCATTTTCGGCTCCCTTCAAGTTCTCCGCTACCTAAGACTGGAACACCAAAGTTAGGTTTTTCTCTGCTCAAAAAATACACGGAATTCGTACGAGGCGCAAACGCATCTACTATAAATGTCTTTCTGATCTCTACCTGTGCTTTCAATGCGTTGAGAAGATGCCTTTTATAGTGGATGTCTCCCTTATCCTTGCGATATTAAAGTTCAAATACGCCCTTGAGTTGGTGAGGACACGGTAAATAGTGCTCTTTTTCACGGCGACTTCTTCATGTTCGAAAAGAAATTTCTTCTCTTCTCAGAATGAGTAATCACGAGTCGCGAGAAAAGCCATTGATCAGCAGAAGGAGATTAGTGCTTGGAGATCAAATGTCATAATGATAAAGATTTGAAAACCACAACAGAGGATAATAACCCGGAGGCGGGTTTTACAGAAAAACTGATTAGGAGGTGTAGAAAGTAAGGGATCAGACTCCTCCACATGGTTGAGGTCTTGACTGGTTGGTCACCAGTAAAACCACAATGAAATGGTCGTCATCATCATCACTAACTCTATATTTTAAGAACGGGATTTTGGGGGAAATAGTAAATACTTGTTTTCTTAGTTTGAAAATGACTTGGTGTGTTTTGTGTATTTTTAAAAAAATGAGATAACAGAAGGCGAAGTTCATAAAATTTATAAAAAATTAAACATGGCTGCTTTTTTTTAGATCTTAAATTTTAATCTTAGTAGCGAAGCGCAAGCTCACCCCGTAAGGGGGAGTGACTAAGTTATGGCCTGGTACATTATATTTTAACTTGGGGAAAATTTAGCGATATTTGCTAAGAATTTTTTTTAAGTTCGAGAATTGCCATTATGTTCATTAAATATTCCAATTTTAAAAGGAAATAAAACTAAAAAATGTCTTAAGCTAAAACTGCTGCTGTCTTCTCACGTTATCACACTTGTGTCTCCTATTTTGTTTAAATCTTCGAAATATTACAAAAAATTTAGTCAGGTGAAGCTACTTATTTTATTTTCTAGGCCTAAGGGCAATAATTATTTTAGCGGAATTCTTTTTCCTTTACTTAAAAAATAATTGTATTGCGATTGGTGGATACAGGAAGGATGGCTTTTTTAGCGCTAGATATAGCATCCTAAGATTTTCTTGCCCTCGTTTATTGAGGCGGTAGAATAGATTTATTCCAAATATTGCCTTTTCTGTCGTCTTCAGTTTCTGCAGTAAGTTGATAAATTCTAGAAGTCGATTTCTTCCATTGTTCGTTGTTTCATTCTAAAAATCTACGTCTAGAAAGTTGAAGTCACCGCATATAATCTTTATCTAATCAAGGTCGAAAGCGTTTGAAAATTAATAATATCGTTTGTTTAAATAATATCTATCTCGAACACTTCCAGCTATATCTCAGGTGCAATATCTATAATAATGTTTTTCATTACCTCGACTACTTCGTTTTTAATGTAGAAAATGACTCCACATTTGCTTTTAGCCCAATGATTCCCCATTGCGATGTGTCCAGCGCCTGGAAACTAAAGACCTTTATCATTTACGAGGCAATTATTGTTGTTAGAGCCAAGAATCACTCATTTTCTCCCAAGTGACATAATCTCCATCACAACTTTATAAAAACTTTAACGTTCGAAAAAGTTTTGATTCTGAGTAAACTCGGACGGAACTTTTCTATGTCATACATACACATTAGCTTTCTATCTAGTGTTTCTCTCCTACTTAAACGTATTTCTTGCACTAGATAACTGGTGACTCCACCGAATCTTCCTTTTAATCTTCCATGTCGTATTTATGAATGATAAACTTGGATAATGAATAATTTTTCAACATAAAGCCGATTATTATGGTCCTCTAACTCAAAATCAGTCACTATTTCTCTCTTGCAAATATTTATTTACCAAAGCAAAGTCTTTGGTAGGTTCGAAGGTCAGTCTTCGACTGACCTTCAAACAGGTAGCACGTGTTTTATAGAGCTCTCAGTCTGTTGATCTATTTTTCAGATTTTTCTATAGTTTGTTTGTTTTTTGTTTTTTTTCTCACCACAATCAGCCAAAGCTAAGTTGCTCTTCTTTTTTTTCTTATTGCTACTTAAATTCTTTCTTTGTTTGAATAAGTGATGGAGTTTGGGGATGAAAGTGAGCATGAGTGTCGGAATGTATGCATTGGTTGTGGTGTATTAGGTGAGGGGTATACATGTGTTGTATGTGGGCTGCGTGAATGCATTGTAGATTTAGAGGGGATGAGAAGGCAGGATTTAGACAGGATATGTAGGCTGGAGGGGTTAGTTGCTGAGCTCAGGAGGGAACTTAGTGTTAGGCCTAGATTTGGGAATAGGTTAGGTGGTGAGGTAGGCCAGTTAGATGTTTCAGGTGAAGGTAGAGGGCCGGTGGAGGAGGTAGGATATGATAGTTCTAGTGATAGTGAAGTTAGCCCCCTTAGATTAGTTAGAAATAGGCCTAGTGAGGATGGGGGACAGTGGAGAGTGGTTAGGAAACATGAAGCTAGGGAGGCTTCTCCTGTTCTTTGTGAGAATAGGGTTGCCTCTGTTGAGGTGGTTAGCCAGGGGGAGAATAGGTGTGTGAGTCAGAGGGACACAGAACCTATTAGCTTGACTAATAGATTCAGTGCCCTAAGAGAGGAAGTAACTGGAAGTGATATGACTGATGGGGGTGGGGGTGGAGTTCGAGTGACTGGTAGTTTGAATGAGAATAGGAGTGGGGATGGAGTTAGGTCTGTGGGGGTTAGGAATAGGAGTCTGACTGAAGTGCTTGTGATGGGTGATTCGCGAGTTAGATATTTAGATAGGAAGTTGAATGCAAGTAGATTGAATGGTTTGAGGGTGTGTTTGCCGGGTGCTGGAGTGAGAGATCTGTCTGATAGGTATGAGGAACTGGTGTCTGGCTGTGCAAGGGATGCGGTTGTGATTAAACATGTAGGAGTGAATGATGTGAAGAAAGTGGGTGCATGTGAGTTACGTGAGAGGTACAAGAGGTTGATTGAAAAGGTGAAAGAAAGTAGAATGAAAGGTGTTGTGACAGGTGTGCTTCCAAGAATGGATGTTGGGGTAGAATGGATGTCTCGTGCAATTGGTCTGAATGATTATGTGAGGAGGATGTGTGAGATGGAAGGTGTCATGTTTGTGGATGTGTGGGATAGGTTTGTTGGAATGAAAGAAATGTATGCGATGGATGGACTGCATTTGAGTAGGAGGGGGGTAGATGTGTTGTGGGAGGAGTATGATCGTGTTATTAGGTCTTTGCGGGCGGGAAACTAGATACTAATAGTGGTCAGGGAATTATGAGAGGACATTATAGTACTGAAAGTAGAATGGACTTGGCACATAACAGAAATAGGTTCCAAGGCGATAGAGGTGAGGTCATTCAAGTTTCAAGAGGTGCTTCAGGGATAGGGGGGTTAAATTGTTTCTATACAAATGCTCGTAGTCTTAGAAACAAGAAGGATGAGCTATTTAGTTATATTAGCAATGAGGATATAGATATATTATGCGTTACTGAATCATGGGTTAATGAAATAGAATTTAGTGACACTATAAGTGAATTTGATTTTCAGGGCTATAATATGTACATTAGTCAAAGGACAGGTAGGATTGGTGGAGGAATAATTATCTATATAAAAAACAAGATTGTTTCAAGTTTAAATACTTCAATAAAGCAGGATGGAGTTGAGTCACTTTGGATAGATATTAGGTTCAGTAAAAATAGAATGGTGCATTTGGGAGCTTTTTACAGGCCACCTGGGCAGACTGATGATATAGATGAACTAATGATAAGGGAAATAAGTAAGGGATGTGAAACAGATGCAGTTATTATTGGGGACTTCAACTTAAACTCTGTGGACTGGGAAAATATGATAGGTAGGGATAGAACAAGTGGCAGGTTCATAGAATGCTTTGAGGATAATTTTTTGAATCAATTTGTTAATGAGCCAACGAGGGGGGACAATATATTAGATTTAGTACTTTCTAACAGTGATCATTTAGTTCAAGAATTGACTGTTGGGGAAGCATTGGGAAATAGTGACCATCAGATAGTTCGTTTTAACTTGGGAATTGAGAAGGGTAAAATAACTGAGAATGCTGAAAAAGTTCCAAATTTTCATAAGGAAGATTATGTAAAACTTCGAAGCTTGCTAAATTTGGTAGACTGGGATATAGAATTCAGAGGTAAAAATGCTTATGGGATGTGGGATACTTTCAAGCATATAATAAATGTAGTCCAAGAACAATGTATCCCAATGAAGGCCATTAGGAACAAAAGTAGGAAACCATTATGGTGGAATCAGGAGATAGCTAGAAAAATTTCAGAGAAGAAAAGGGCATATAAAAAATTACAGGTAGAAAATAATATTCAAAATTTAAGTGATTATAGAATGGCTAGGAATGAGTTAAATAAGATTATAAAGAAGAACAAAAGGGTGTCAGAAATTAAATTAGCTCAGGATAGCAACAAAGATCCTAGAAAGTTCTTTAGTTACTATAAAACTAATAACAAGTGTGGCAGAGTTAAAATAGGACCTATCAAATATGAAGGGTTTGTGAGAGAAACTGATGAGGAAATAGTTGAGGTACTAAATGGTCATTTTGCATCAGTATTTACAAAAGAGAAACTAAATAGTCCTATGTATAGTACTCATAGGTCAGGAAAAGAGGTGTTTACTAACATTTGTGTGGATCGGAGGATGATAAAAGGACTAATAGGTGATTTAGATACTACCAAGGCCTCCGGCCCTGATAATATTCATTCTAGGATACTTAAGGAAGGGGTAGAAAGTATCTCAATAGCTCTGGACAAGTTATATACTAGGTCATTGGAATATGGAGAAATACCCGATGATTGGAAGAGAGCGAATGTAGTCCCCATTTTCAAGAAGGGTAGTAAAGAGGATCCAAATAACTTTAGACCGGTTAGCCTAACTCCTGTAGTCTGTAAAATTCTTGAGAAAATAGTTAAAAAAGGGATTTGCCAACATCTAGAGAGGGAGGGGTTAATCAGCGATGCTCAGCATGGGTTTAGATCAGGTAGATCATGTTTGACTAACTTACTAGACTTTCTGGAGTTTGTAACAGATCAAGTAGATAAGGGAGAGAATGTAGATATAATTTACTTAGATTTTAGTAAAGCATTTGATAAGGTACCACACAGGAGACTAGTTCATAAATTAAAAATGATTGGGATATGTGGGGGTGTTTCAAATTGGATAGCTGAGTGGCTGAAAGACAGGAAGCAAAGGGTAGTGCTAAATGGTGTAAAGTCAGAGTGGAGGGATGTTATCAGTGGGGTTCCTCAGGGATCAGTTCTCGGTCCATTATTATTTGTCATCTATATAAACGATCTTGGGGAGGCAGTTAATAATAAAGTGTCAATTTTTGCGGATGATACCAAATTAGCAGCTGTAGTTAAAGATATTGATGATAATTTTAAAGTGCAGGGGGACTTAAATAAATTGTTATCCTGGGCACATAAGTGGCAAATGACTTTCAACCTTGATAAGTGCAAAGTTATTAACATGGGAAAAGATAATAGAGAATTTAACTATGAAATGGATGGGCATTGGCTGAGCTCAGTAGAGGATGAGAAAGATCTAGGAGTAGTAATAGATAAGTCATTAAGGTTTTCTAAGCAGTGTATTGAAGCAAGAAATAGGGCAAATAGAGTGCTGGGTTTTATTAAGAGAAATGTCAGTTACAAAAGTAAGGAGGTTATTCTTAAACTCTATAACTCTTATGTTAGGCCACATCTAGAGTACTGTATACAGGCATGGTCCCCACATTTTAGACACGATATTAACCTTCTTGAGTCAGTGCAACGGAGGGCAACAAAGATTATTCCTTCCCTGAGGCACCTTGAATATGAAGATAGACTAAGGGTATTAAATATGTTCTCGTTCGAAAGGAGGTGTGTGAGAGGGGATATGATTGAGCTGTTTAAAATTTTTTCCGGGATAGATAAATTGGATGTTAGCAAGTTTTTTGAGTTAGATGATGGAAATCGGACTAGAGGTCACCACTTGAAAATTAAAAAGCAAGGGTGTAGGTTGGATTTAAGAAAGTATTTTTTCACCAATAGAGTGGTAGACTTCTGGAACAAATTGCCGCAGAGGGTAGTAGGTAGTCCAAATCTAAATGTATTTAAGAGTAGGTTGGATGAGTTTATGGGAAGGGAAGGTTGTGATGGTTCCTAAGTTTTGTATATATTAATATTGTTTGTATATATCTATAGCTGCATGATTTAGTTCTTGACAAGCCTTGATTGGTGATACCCTTGTTTCTGGATGCAATCCTCTGGATGTAGTTTTCCTGGGAGTTTGGGTGCCTTGAAAAAGAGGCCGCTTGACTCGGATGACCTATGATGAGCCCTTGTGGCTTTTGTCATCCGTTATATTATATTGTGGGGGACTTTGATTTTGTCTTCCCCTGGTGATGGTGCTTTTTGTGGGTGGGTTTTGACGGAGGCGGATGACCTTTGATAGGCCCTTGTGGCTTTTGTCATCCGTGTAATTATGTTATGTTATGTTATGTTAAAGACCATACTTCCATAAATTGAAGTCCTGCCACTAAACTCAGATACGCGGAAGCAAATCTCCATTTTATGGCAGGATTTAGACGCTTCCATAATTCACCCGTGGGAAAGAACAACATCTCCGATGGCTGCGAATCCGTTTTTCTGATTTAGGAGGTGAGATCCTAATTCTGGTCATTTGCAATAGGAGGCAGGGGAACGGGGTTTGGACTTAAGAGGAACAATTCCAAAAAAATTTTCGTTGATAGAAAGAAGTAGAAGACCAAAGTGTGAGCGCAAGTCAAATAACATGAAAGCTATGTTAGGTATTCTAACTTTTTTTCTAAGGCATCACTCTGGAGGCGGCATCCAACAGCATAGCCTCGAATCTTCCAACTTTAGCCTAAACCTCCGCTTAATAAGAAAAACAACAAAAATCAGCACCACCAAAAACAACAACAAAACAAGCCAATAGCGCAAAGTTGTAAAGTTTAATTCATTTGTAACCAAATAATTCTACATCTTCGTGACCACTGAGATAAAGAATAATTCATAGAGAAAATATAGGAAGCAATTCCAAGCAACGACCAATTCTCACAAGACATGACATTTATTCATGTTTTATTATATGATGATAATTATTAACGGGCCCCAATCATCCTAGACATTTATTAATGTGTTTTCTTGAATAATAAAAAGTCATTTGCAACAAGCCAGAATACAAAAGAATGCAGACAATTATTTTTCATTAATTTATTTGATAAAATTAGCAATTAAACAAAAGAATAAAGCTAACAAATTTGTGCACTAGATAGTGCACTAACAAACTAACAGTGCTTAAATACCATTTATTTTATTTGAATTAGGCGGTAAACAATATCAATACAATAAAAATCAAGATATTTAAATTGGTTTGTACAAAAGATATTCGGCTATAATTTTGGGTAAATCAAATTTAAACCAAAATAGGAAAACTATTTGCTCACCTAAAATATTTCCCATGATTTAAAATCAATCTGGGAGGAGCAGTATTTCATTTTCCCATAATATCAACAACAGTTCACAAAAGTTTACATTAGTTATTAATGGGAAGAAAAGTTAATAGATTTCACAAATATAAGTATTATCTTGTATCTTTAATATTTATAAATAATACAACTTTACCCGCCCCCCCTCCCTCCCAAGTGCAAAAGAAAGAAGTCAAAACTTTTATGCGCATCTTTTGAATGAGGATCCGATTGTAAGTGATTTTATGTTGCATCAGAAGACCACTCAAACACCAGCTCTATAACCAAGCTCATAAAATCACCAAACTTTCATAATTGTAGTAAAAATTAATCTAATCAAAGAATCGAGGGCAAAATTATTTTTCGCACACTTATTTATGCTATCGTATCGGAAATCGTGATACGATCACACAGACTTATCGGCGTTTATAATATCCTCCTTTTATTCATAAAACCACAAATATAAAAGAAGTTTCAATGCTCTGGATTGACAACCCCTTCAGTAGACTCTTAGATGGAAGAGTAATGTGTTGTGTGTGCAAAAATAACAAAAGAAAAGAGTCCCAAGTCTTGTTATTTGATTGTTCCTGATGAGACATGTAACCGACGAAGCTGCTTGGAATCTTACGCTAGACTCTTCGTCAGCCACGATTGGGGCAGGGGGTTCTTTACCAGCGGCCACATGTTGGCTCTTGCCGAGATTCAAATCTCTGTCGTGAGGGATGGAAGTCCATCGCCTCATCCACTCAGCCAATACAAATTGGTTAAACATTTTTCTAATCTCCGTCGTAATTGGTAGTTAGGTGGTACTTAAAAGGTAGTTAGTTAGTATTTAATAAGTTGTTAGGTGCTACCTAAAAGGTGGTTAGGTGGTACTTAAAAGGTGGTTAGGTGGGACTTAAAAGGTGGTTAGCTGGTTCTTAAAACATGGTTAGGTGGTACTTAAAAGGTGGTTATGTGGTACTTAAGATGTGGTTAGGTGGTACTTAAACGGTGGCTAAGTTGTACTTAAAAGGTGGTTAGCTGGTTCTTAAAACATGGTTAGGTGGTACTTAAAAGGTGGTTAGGTGGTAGTTAAAGGTAGTTAGGTGGTTCTTAAAGGGTGGGTAGTTGGTAGTTAAAAAGTGGTTAGGTGGCACTTAAAAGGTGGTTAGGTAGTTGCTAAAATGTGGTAAGGTGCAAATGTGGTTAGGTGGTGCTTAAAAGGTAGTTAAGTGGTACTTGAAAGGTAGTTAGGTGGTACTTAAAAGATAGTTAGGTGGTACTTAAAAAGTGGTTAAATGGTAATTAAAAGAGGGTTGAGTGGTTATTAAAAGATGGTTAGGTGGAACTTAAAATATAGTTCGATGGTACTTAAAAGGTGGTTAGGTGGTATATAAAAGGTGCTGAGGTGGTACTTAAAAGGTGTATAGGTGGTACTTAAAAGGTAGTTAGGTGGGACTTAAAAGGTAGTTAGGTGGGACTTAAAAGGTGGTTAGGTGGTACTTAAAAGGTGATTAGGTGGTACTTAAAATGTGGTTAGGTGCTACTTAAAAGGTGTTTAGTTGGTAATTATATAGTGGTTAGGTGAGACTTAAAGGGTGGTTAGGTGGTTTTTAAAACATGGTTAGGTGGTACTTAAAAGGTGGTAAGGTGGTTTTTAAAACATAGTTAGGTGGTACTTAAAAGGTGGTTAGGTAGTCCTCAAAAGTTGGTTAGGTTGTTCTTATAAAGTGGTTAGGTGGTAGCTAAAAGGTGGTTGGGTGGTAGTTTAAGAGGTAGTTTGGTGGTTCTTAAAAGGTGTTTAGGTGGTACTTAACAGGTGGTTAGGTGGTACTTAAAAGGTGGTTAGGTGGTACTTAAAATTTGGTTAGGTGGTTCTTAAGTGGTGGTTAGGTGGTACTTAAAAGATGGTTAGGTGGTACTTAAAATGTAGTAAGGTGGTACAAAAATGGTGGTTAGGTGGTCCTTAAAAGGCGTTTGATGGTACTATAAAGTGCTTAGGTAGTACTTAAAAGGTAGTTAGTTGGTTACCTTAAAAGGTGGTTAGGTGGTACCTAAAAAGTGGTTAGGTGGTACTAAAAAGTGGTTAGTAGTACTTAAAAGGTTCTATTTAAAATGTGGTTAGGTGGTACTAAAAGGGTAGTTAGGTGGTTCTTAAAAGGTGGTTAGGTTTCACTTACAACGTGGTTAGGCGGTCCTTAAAAGGTGGTTATGAGGTAGTTAAAAAGTGGTTAGGTGGTCCTTAAAAGGGGTTTGGTAGTACTTTAAAGTGGTTAGGTGGTATTTAAAAGGTAGTTATCTTGTACATAAAGGTGGTTATGAGGTATTTAAAAGGTGGTTAGGTGGTAATTAAAAGATAGTTAGGTAGTTAGGTGGTAGCTACTTGAATGGTGGTTAGGTGATACTTAAAAGTTGGTTACGTGGTACTTAAATGGTTGTTAGGTGGTAGTTAAAAGGTGGTTAGGTGGTACTTAAAAGATGGTTAGGTGGTACTTGGAACCATGCGAGTAACAACGAGTGCACGTCGGAAAAATAGACTTTGTAAAGTTGGTGAAGTTGGGGTATTAGAATCTTTGGAATGCGTCCACCTTTCGGCCGCCAGAAATAAATTAATCTTTAACAAAAAGCGATTTTTAAAAGAAACTAAATTATTAATAAAATAATTCAATAAAAATAAATATAAATTTAAAATTACACCACAAAAACAACGACATCAAAACTGAGCAAAAGAGAAGCAGATGTGCTCAAGAGGGAGGGGGAGGGGGCAGATGAAATGAAATTAGATAAGGGGAGATAAATAGTCGCAGCTCCAACCTGCGGGCGTTGGGGGAAGTAGGGCACGGAATCTTCCAGATGTCAGCTGTAGCATGGTTTCTCATTCTACACCCGGTCTCCCATTGCGGAGCTGTGGTAAGTATAAGAACCCTCCCTTCCTATCCAGGGCGGCTAGCTCGGGGGATGGGCATCAGATTCGATCGCGTCAAGTGGCGATCCGCAATGATCAAAATGGTCATCCGCATTTTTAAATTCACTCGTTGGTTTCTCCTATTTTCCTTTAAAAGAGAGGCAGCTGACAAGTGTGGTTGGCGCCCATGGATCCCTATTCTTCCCTCTGGTCACCTCCTCAGACCCGGTCCACCCCTCGCCTTCGTCCATCTCCAACGTGTGAAAGCAGAACGTCCATAAACTTGACTCGCTCTCTTCCTCTCACCGGAGTTTCCCCCTTGTGCCCTGCCCCCTGGTTACGTCTAGACTCGCACTTGTCCCATGTAGTCTTACTCTTGTTCCTTCTAATCTTACTCTTGCTCCCTCTTGTCTTGCCTTGTTCAATAACTCATAAAATAAAGGTTATAAAGAACGCGGTATGTTCTTTTGTATTCCATTGTTTGTCGAGTAAAAGATTTACATTGCATTTTTCTAAAAAAGATCCACTTCGTAGATGATCCTGAACTTGTTTCGATGAATTCGTTTGCAAGCGACATCGCAAACAATCAATCTGATCCTTAAAAGCCTCGAGGATTACTTGAAATGCCGATATCAGGATTATCTGATTCGAGAGTTAAGAAATTTCGAAAACTTGGCCGTCAAAAGTTTTCGCATTTATTTGTGAAATTGTTTCGTAGGTTCAATTTCTCAAAAAGGATTCGATTCATCTCCTGTATAAACCATTCAGGTGATTCGCAGACAAAACTATTCAATTAAGGCAATAAATTTAATCCACCATTTACCCATTGGTAATAATTAATTATTAGTCTTTCTGATTGAGTTCAGTTTTCTAAGATGATATTTATCGACCGAAGGATCTTAGCTGATTAAGTTGGGAAGTTTTGCGACTATTTACAACAAAATCTGGAGTGTAGATAGTCCTTTGTGATGGAAAAAGTAGATTACATAGAATTAGGAATAATAAGGATTATAATCACAAACCTTTTTAATTTAAGATGATAAGAATGTGAGGATTTATCATACAAATCCATAAATTAGAGCATTCGTGGTTGAAAGAAGTAAGGAAAGTTTGTTCTGACAAGGGAGAACCGTATATAAACATTAGAATGAAGATAGTACAAACATATTACAATGAAGATAGAAAACATAATTAATGCTAGTGTCATACATCCAATTAATAACGGAACAGTGACTTGATTCTTATGATCAAGGATAATTAAATCACATGATGTCCTTTCGTTATCAAGAGGAAAATCGTATCACCACCCGAGACATCGGGAAGGGAGATGAAGCCTTCTAGTATGACGTCATGCACAGGTTTTTCTGAGGGGGTGAGTTTAGGGATATCACGTAAAGCGAAACGTTCACTTCCCCTCTAAAGCTTCTCTCTGTTGATAGGTTCGAGCTCCCCCCAATTTGCAGCCAATGCTCCACCCATCACTATGAAGACGTGAAATTCCCTATAATCTCCTCTATGGCGTCTCTCTTTAAGGCTCAAATCCCTCAATTCGATGCCGCAGGATTCAGTTTTATCGGGATGAAGGATTTTAGGGAAATCCCGGAGGGGATCAGAGGGACTTTTCGTTACAGGGGCCACGGCCCTCTCAATTGACAAAGAAGTGATCCTTTCCCTAGCGAAGTCAAGCCACATCGAGCACGATTAACCACCGCCGGATGGAGCTCCGATTCTGGCTGCTCCCTGCTTTAGCAATGCCCTTGTTTCGATTACCGCGTTAATCAGTAGTCCTCCCTTGACTGAGAAGAGGCCTCCGATAAAGAGATTAGAAATCGGTGATAAACCACACCTTGTCGCCGTTCGAGTGGTTGGTAACTGGATTAGGAACCATTTCCTTGTAATTAATCGCCTCCATTTACGAGATTTAACCACTCGATGCGATTTCACTCGAGCGACAAGGATCGAACTCATACAGAAATACGGATTATTTCTTTCGAAAAATTTAAAGGCAAAAACCCACCGCCGGACGAGGGCGTCTCCCCGGGAAAGGGTGCTAGCAGAGAGCTGGATAAAAAAGTGAAGAAAGAGGAGGTGAAGATGTGTGGAAGATATATAGGCGACGGTTCCCCTGCAAAAATTAGGTCCCAAATGGCACGCAATCCTCCATATATAAGATAGGGCGTGGTCACATCCCTTCGAAGAATAAGCATATGTTAGACCCGCGGGCGGCAATATGGGCACCGAAGAACTCAACGACCTCACATATCTGCCATGTGAGCCATTGGGGAGTCCCTTTGATGCCTCCATTTGCACAAAGTGGCGTTGTATATTGCATTTTGTATTAGCCTGTATCTTCCTCCACTACTTCATATCTTTTCCACCCAAAATATAACATGAATATATACTTACTCCAGAAACTATTCATATCTCTGCGACGACCACAATTTTCATCTATTTCCTGAACAGTTTATTACAGTGTTACGAAATTTGGTGGCCTGTAGTAAAATGTTTTACAAAACACATCCACATGATTTCAACAAGTTTGATAGAAGAATGAAGGATTAATATCCCTTTTCGTGATATCATTTCCACATCCTTATATATAATGTTTAGATTATAACACTGATTCGAAATCATTTCTGTAACCTCCTTTTTATAATTTGAATTCCTCAGAAATAGTCTAGAACGTTTCAACATCCTTCTCTTCTGCATCACCAACTCGACCGAAAGGTCGTAAAGATTTTCTCGCCCTTAAATCGAGTTCTTTTACCAAATTCAAATTTAAGATGAGTTAATTGAAAATTTCAGAATAACAAAATGTTCCTAAATCTACAGTGCGGTCAATAATAGGAAAGTTTAAGAAACTGCAGACAAATTTCTCTCTTTCGAGTTGTGAAGATCCAAAGATCCGTTATAAATAATCAATGGATGAGAAGAAGAAGATGAAGGATCCGTTTCGCGAGAAATGTAGCGATGTTAGTTTGAATACCATATACAATATGTTACATAAGGCGGAAATTCATGGACGTCGCCTTGGGAAGAAACCTTTATCGGAAATTCCTCTACGCTTGGTTAGGGACAGATTTAAATTTGGGTGGCGATGTGCAATGATCAGATAAAAATGAGATTGAGTTATTCGGCATGAATGGTGTCATGTATAACCTGGCGGAAAAGTAGTGAGGCTGGTCTTCTCCAACCACTCGCAATAAAACATGGAGGTGCATCTGTTGTGTTCTGGGACAGTTTCTGTAGAAAAGGTGATGATAGACTTCAACCAGTTAACGGAACGATGAATAAAGAATGGTACAGAAATATTTTTGAAGATTATCTGACGAGTGATGCTCGCAAGATCGTCGTAGGGAGAAGATGGGTCTATGAAGCTGACAAAGATCCAAAACACATAGCAACGAAATTGCTTTTTACCTGGTAAAAGGAAGCATTTTAGAATGTCCATCACCTTCGTCAGAGCACAAAAAGATAAAAAAAAATATGGCCCTAACTGAAGTCCCGCGTCCATTCAACACCAAAAAGTTTGATAAGTTGGAGAAGTTTTTCAAGGAAAAGTGGAACAAATTTACACCAGATTTTTCGTTGAAACTAGTCAAAAACTAGCTCTAGCTTTATCGTTTAATTTCTATGCTATTGACACTCAAATATTGTTCTCCTCCACCTGAGTCATTCGTTATGACAGTCATCAATCATTTATCTGCATATGTATGACGCCACTACTGAATGGCTATCAAGCAACTTCCTCAAACTCAACCATGTCAAAACTGAGGTTCTTATAACGGGTAGCTCAGCAAATGTAGTTCGCTTTAAAAATGTACCCCCACTTCCTTTCTCAATAGAGGTGTCTCCCCTATCATAATCTATGACAACGTTAGAAATTTGGGTGTTTCTTTTTACAGTTTACTCGATTTCAAATCGCATTTTGCCAATATCAGCTTTGACCATAACTTCAGTCATGTCCGGTCCCACCAAACAGTTTCAAGAGAGCCATCATTGCCTTTATTACCTCTCTTCTTATAACTCTCTTCTCACTGGAGTCCACAACAACTACAATTTAACTTCTTTATCTTGTACAGAACTGGCTGCACTGGCTGCCTATTAAACTTTGAAATACATTTAAAGTCCTTCTCACACCTAAAATCCTGAAGACCGCAACTCCCCCTTGCCTCTCATCCACATTGGCTTTGTCCAGACAACAAAACGCACTTTGCTCGGGAAGTGCCGTCGTGGTTTCTATTCCTCGCAGTTTTCTTTGTTGCATGGGCGATCGTGCCTTCTCTGTAGTTGCCCTTAAGGTGTGGAATGGTCTGCCAGATGACATACGCTACTCTACCTCCTCTGGCGATTTCAAGTAGGCTCTAAAAACTCAGTTCTTCTGACAGGCCTTTTCTAAGTCGATGGACGGACGCCCTGCGAAGGCTTCAATGTCTTGAAGAGTGCCATATAAAACCCTATTATCATTATTATTCCTCTTGTTGCATAAGAAAGGATGGTAAAGAGAATCAATGAATACAATAAGTAAAAAGGATATAATGACTAAAAGGATAATTACATTTATTTATATTCTTAAAAATCTTAAATTCTGTATTTGATTTACTGGTAGACTTCAACAAGCAAATATTTTAAACAAATACATATTCATGCGGAGCCTACTAAGATTCAGAAGAAGAATGCTAACTGAGTCAACATTGGAATCTAACTTCACAATTCAACATGAGACTAAATCAAGAAGCCAATTACGCCACATATAGTCTCTACCATACATTTATCAACCTTTTCATACGATATGAGGAAAAATCACTCGGCTAATTATAACTAGAGCGATAACATAAGATGTCGAAATCTGGAGGAGACACTTTGTTCAAAAACCAATGGCAATTTTGGAGATCGAAAGTTCTTTCGGTCAGAAATAAAAGAACGGCACATCTTTAGGAGTCTTTTCTCCTCTATTAGTGGTAGAGCGATAGAAAAAATAAAGTAAATTCTCCATCGCGTCTAAGCGTTTTTCATATGTACAGTTGTAAACACGAGGCCTACTTGGCTGGTGCATTGATCCAGTCAGGCTCTTTGTAAATGACGAAAGAGGCCAGTTTCCACTCGATCTCCGTTGCCTTTTCTGCTAACTGCGATTTCATCCTTTCGGTAGTCGTAATGGAATCGCACATGTGTGGTAGCAGAGGGAGGACGGGGTTATGGTGTCCAAACGAACAACATTTCCAAGTCTATTAAATGTTAAAACACCTTCCACATCCTCACATTCATACCATCCTGAACAATGGAATTGGAGGTTATTCAAAACTGAAGTTTAAAATCAATAATTAATAGATCCATTTTGCATCATTGAATAATTATGAGACTTCTAAGTTTGGTAGCGATGCCCACGTTAGTTTTTTCTCCTTAATTTCAGCTAAATGGTCACATCTGTGATTCACATTCATTATTTTCCTTCTTACATCTTTTCTCTCCTTTTGATTTTCATCAGTGAATGAGAACGTCCTTGGGGGGATTACATCATCCATTTGTCCGAATAATCCAACCATCACTCGAAAATGCAACTTATACTTCTGATTTATTTAATCGCTTCTATACATTCTTTCTCCCCATGGTTCGCTTCAGCTACCACAGTTGTGAAATTGTTTATTAGTAAGGAAAGGCGAGAGGAAATCCGCAGTTGGCGCAATCAAAATGTCTTCTGATTGGGATAAGAATTGAGGCCCTTTGGAACGGGAGGGAGAGCAATTCTCTAGGACCCCCCTTTTTTGAATCGAGAGGCCCTTTACCCTTCTCTACACCTAAAGAACTTCAATCTCGTTTCGGGACCCAATTTTCCGGTTACCACATGACCATCTTTGCATTGAGCGATTGATATTGGTAGGAATAGTGTCTTAAGCCGAGAAAAGGGACTTTGTCTGATGTGGGTCACCTGTTTCAGAATTCTAAACTACACTACAGGTAGTGTTTATTACTCAAATATTTGTGGTAGAAGAATTCCTCTTCATCGTTGATCTTTTTTTGTTAACATTACCACAAGTTGAATGCAATATAAAAAAACAGGATTGGGAGACATTTATAGAATTTGAATGGTAAAAGTAAAAACACAAAACTAAAACAAAAAGAACAAAATTCAAACAGAATTGGAAATAAAGAGCCAAATTGAAATGGTTCATAGGAACAAAATATTTTACCTGACTCATTACAGTGGAAAGTATTTGAACATAAACGCGAATGAGAACATCGTAAAGGCAAAGACAAACCTATCAGCAGAAAGAGGAAAAAACCTCACTCTATCAGAAGAGTTTAAGGGGATAGCACATTCATTTTTTCAAATTTTTCCCCCTCCCTCTCTGGGATCTTTTCTTCAGGGGTTGTTCCCAGAGAGGCTCTGGCCTTCTCGTGGCGAGGGGGGTCAGTCCTAGGCCCCCTAGGGAACCCATGGTGCTGCAAACAAGACTTTTAACATACCCCTCTTTATTTCCTCCTCTATTACGCTCTTCCACTGCCCTTTATTTCCCCCTCTTCCTTTACCTATCTAGTGGTCCATATCAATACCCGACCTCTGCTCATTTAATGGATTGGTTCTGAATTGTTCTTTCATTAAGGTGAAAGAGGCTGGGCATCTCCACCGCCTTCGTCTTCTTAATGCCCAAAGAGAAACCCATCGTTGGCCCCTTTTCTCCGTGCGTTGGAGACCTCGGGCAGCCTCTTAGGGTTATAAAGATGGTGTGGTGGATCCGTATCCATTCTCCAAGAGGACATACCGGACGTAACTGATTGTTTATTTGCAGTAGTGCTGGGCCCTTGTAGGCCTTCATGGTGGGGAGCCCCGAGAGAGAATGCAAAGTTTTTTTTCTTTTTGCAATGGCTAGCCATAAACCAAAAACCTCCCCTTCTCGTAAGGGTTCTCGTGCCAAACGTTCCTTAGCTTCCCTTTCAGCCTTTCCTCGCTCGTTGGACCCCTATTCCAACGAAGTAGACCCAGATCTTGATTATCCTCGCTTTCTTGTCATGAATTCATCATCCGACATCCCACTTGCAAAAGTCGATGTGTTTGACGTCAATGAATCTTTTGAGTCCCGCTGTGGCGAACCCCGCCGGATGTGGTCAAGAGGAAGTGGTGATGTCGTAGTCGAGGTGTCATCCCACTCACAACACAACCTTGTGCGAAATCTATCTTCGATAGCTGAAATTCCAATAACTGTCTCGCCCCATCCGCGTCGGAATTTCGTCAAAGGTGTCGTCCGTTCAAACGAACTAAAGGAGTACGACCCCATCCGCCTTCAGAGTAAGCTCAGTACCCAACGTGTCACACACGTACACAGGGTAACTAAAACATTAGGCTCCACTAAAGTCCCAACCCCCACACTGATTTTAACATTTGAACGACAAGAACTGCCGCAGTATATTAAAGCTGGGTACCTTCGTGTCCCGGTAAGTCCCTACATCGAACTACCCAGACGCTGCTTCAATTGCAATAAATTTGGACATGTTGGCCGAGCTTGTCGGCACCCTCGCTCCTGCGTGAATTGTAGCTCTGACTACCATGGCCCCGAATGCACCAAAACGCCCCACTGTGCCAACTGCGGAGGTACCCACAGTGCAGCGTCAATACTTTGCTCTATATTTTTATATGAAAAGGAAGTTCTCGCTTTGCGCGACTCTCTACGTCTAGATATAAGAGAGGCCCGCCAGCGTGCCCGAGCACAAACCTCGCCACTCGGCCGGCTCTTCCCCGACGTTTTACGTGATGGTGGACGAAACCGACTAACACGCGCGAGTTCCGACCAGCCTGAAGCACTTCACCCTAGATCTACTCGCAGCGTCGAAAATATTCAGAATATGCAGTCGAAACATCGCTCTCATACCGAGATAATTAATTTAGCCCCCCTCTCTCCAGCAGCTCTAGCGGGGAGAGACGCTCGGGGTGAGACGCTTGAAGGCATCAGGCGCTATTTGAAAGAATCCTCAACATTGACCAGTGAAGGTTCATCCACCCGGCCACAAGACTCAAAGCCCAGTGGTGAGAGAAAGGATTCCTCACCTGGGTCATCGACCACCAATAAGCGGGCAGCCTCTGGAGCCGACTCGGCCGAACCCCGAGAATCTCCAATGGACTCCTCCCCTATGGTTGAACATTCTCTGCCCTTAAGTCCGTCTCGCCCTTTACAGGACGTAGGCCCCATCCTGATCCAAACGATGGCAGAAATACACCCAGCTCCACACACCTCTCTCAGATCACCTGTTCGTCCCACCCACCCACCAAACCAAGATCCGATGGAGGCAGTTGATACTCCAACATCACCAGCTGCGGTGGTTGGACCAACTCCTCAGACACCGAAAATACCCTCGACCCATGAATCCAGGTCTACCGGCCGAAAATCCCTTCTGGATTTTCCTTTTCCGCCAGGTTGCGAGCCCGAATTACAATCAAGGGCCTCGGTCGGTTCTCCAAAACCCACGAAAAAAAACTCAGTTACTACTCCATCTAGGATCTCTCCCCCTGCAAAAGCAGGATCCTCAAAATCAGCTCTCCGTCTCCTAAGCTCTTTGGGAAGAACCTCAAATACATTATCCGCCTCAAAAGAGAAAAAGATATCCACAGTGGTATCCAATCGTCACACATATCTTCCATTTTACAATGGAATTGTCAAGGAGTTCTTCCAAAGTGGGAAAAACTCAAAGTTCTTTTGACGACTATCCACCCCGCTGTTATTTGTCTCCAGGAGAATAAACTGGGTATACAGTCCTTTCCGCTGGTACCCGGTTTTCTCACTTTCAACTCTATTGCTCCTGCTGGACGCCCCTCTCATGGAGGGGTGTCAATCATGGTATCTTCATCCTACCATGTTTCTCTCATCTCCCTACATACTACCCTCCAAACTGTTGCTGTAAGGGTTTTTCTTACTAAGCTTTTTACCGTTTGCTCTATTTACCTACCCCTTTGTTTATCATTGTCAAGATCCGACCTTTCAGAACTTATAGACCAGTTGCCCTTCCCATTCTTATTACTAGGAGATTTTAACGCCCGTCACCCATACTGGGGTGACATCACTCGAAATGCCAAAGGCAGTGTTTTAGAGTCTCTTTTATTATCTGACCTTCTTTGTGTTTTAAATACTGGCGATTTTACCTCGTATCATGTCCAGACGGACTCTTTTAGCTGTGTTGACCTATCTGTTTGTTCCCCTGATTGCTTCACGGAATTTCGATGGTCAATTCTTGACGATCTCCATGGGAGTGACCACTTTCCTATTGTCTTGTCGGCCCTTCAAGTTAGCCCTCATACAACCATGCCCCTGAAGTGGGACTTAGGTCATGCAGATTGGGAAGGTTTCCAAGAGGCGTCCTTCACAAACGCATCTTTGGGGACCTTTAATGAAGTGGACGCGGCAGTAAAATACTTTACATCGACTATCTACAATGCAGCAACACAGACCATCCCACCGAGGTGACCTGTCACGGGCCGCTCAACCGTGCCCTGGTGGACTTCGACGTGTGCAACATCTATCAAAAATTACAAGTTAGCCCATGCCTGATTCCGAAAGAACCCAACTTTGTGAAACAAGGTCGACCGAAACCGAGCTCGTGCGCTTCGCCAAAGAACCCTTCGTCGACCTCGCCGAAATTCATGGCGCAGATACGTTTCATCGATCTCCTCTATGACACCTACTGCTAAGATCTGGAAGAGGATTAATAAGATCAGGGGCCGTTATGCTAATCATCATACCCCCACACTTAACTTAGACGGTTCCTTGGAGAATGACGGCCTGGCGGTCAGCAATGCTTTTGCTGACCATTTTCGCGCCGTCAGCAGTGTCAACCGTTACGATAAGGCTTTTCAATCCTACAAATCAAAGGAAGAATCTCATTCTCTCAACTTTACAACAAAATCTAACCTTCCATATAACGCTCTATTCAGCATGAGCTGCAAAGCGCTTTGTCCCTTTGCAGATCTACATCCCCTGGCCTTGATGAGATCCATTTCGACATGATTCGGCACCTACATCCACACTCTACTCTCTTCCTGCTTGATTTGTACAACCTTATATGGGTGAAGGGTTTTTACCCGTCATCATGGCGCATAGGGATCATCCTTCCCTTTGTCAAACCGGGCAGGGACGGGTTAAATGCAGATCACTATCGCCCTATAGCTCTCACCAGCTGTTTAAGTAAGTTGCTGGAAAAAATGATATTGGAGTGCCTAAACTAGTTCCTAGAAGCCAATCACCTTCTCTCCCCATTTCAATGTGGCTTCCTACTAGCACGTTTCGAGGGATCAGTCTGGAAAGCTTTCTCATTAAAGCACCGGGTCCTAGCCATATTTTTCGATATTGAGAAAGCCTACGACACAACATGGAGATACGGCATCTTGAAGCAGTTATACATCTGGGGGATGAGAGGCCTTTTACCTTCACTTATTCAAAGTTTTTTAGCATCTCGATCCTTCCAGGTACGTGTTGGAGACGCATACTCTGACCTGCAACCACAAGAGGAGGGAGTTCCTCAGGGCAGTGTTTTAAGTGTCTTATGTTTTATAATTGCCATCAATGATATTATTTCGTCTCTCCCAGAAGGTGTATCGGCAACTCTGTTTGTCGATGGTTTAGCACTATACTGTTCATCACCTCGCCTTTCATCAGCAGCGCGTCGGCTACAACTGGCGTTCGATGCTGTATCCAAAAGAGCACAACTTAAGGGATTCCGCTTTTCCACGACCAAAACCAAAGCAATGTATTTTCCCTGAGGCAGAGGGGTTTTTGTTCCGCCATCTATATCCCTACAAGGCGAAGATATAGAGTTTGTCTCCGAGTTTCGGTTCCTTGGCGTAACTCTCGATCCCAAGTTATCCTGGTTACCACACCTACGCCGACTTTGAACAGGCTGTCTGCGGGCTCTAGACATTTTAAAAGTCCTCTCACACACTTCGTGGGGCAGTGACCGACAAACATTGTGGACATTATACACAGCCCTCGTTCAATCCAAATTGGATTATGGCTGTCAAATTTACTCATCGGCTTCCCCTTCAGCCCTTAAAATGCTGAACCCCATTCGAAACCTTGGAGTTCGCCTTTCTAGTGGAGCCTTCCGTACTTCTCCTGTCAACAGCCTTTACTGCGAGAGTGGGGTACTCCCTTTGCCCTACCATAGACTTCAAATCTGCATGCGATACCTCTGCCGAGTACAGCAAGCCCCTGTATCAGAGGTCTACAGATGCCTGTATGCTGCCGAATCAACGGCGACATATGATAAGTTGCCATCTTTACCCCGCCCTTTGAACCTTCGCATAGGAGATCATCTCTCTAACCTGAGTGCTCCAAGGGTCCTTACCCTTCCATCCTTACTGACCCCTAGGTGGCGTGCTCCTCTCCCCACAGTATGTACCAACATGTGGAGCCTGGAGAAGTCCTCCATGGACCCTCGCATCATTAAAAGCCTGTGCTTAGAGCATTCGATCTCCCACAAACAATGCTGCCCACTATACACGGATGGCTCTAAGTCGGACGGTGGCGTGGGCTCCGCAGCCATCTACCCAGGAGGAGAATTCCTAACTCTATCTTTGCCACCAGCAGCATCCATTTTTACCGCTGAACTTTCAGCAATCCTTTTAGCCTTTAGACTCATCCAAATTTTACCTTTTAGTGATTTTGTTATTTTTTTTCGACTCAAGGAGTGTCTTACAGTCAATTAGATCGTTTAATGCGTCCCATCCCCTGGTCACAGAAATTTGCAACTGGCTGATCCAAAATGCATCCCGATAGAGAATTATTTTTTGCTGGGTCCCTGTTTTAATGGCGGACCGAAACATATATTTGTCAGTTGGATGAAGGGGATGTTAGGTGAATAGTTTGGGTGTTCTGAATGCCCTGGAATTTAGTTTGATCTATATTCGAATGATGCTAAAAATATAAACCAGTTCACCGGCGCCGGGTTTTTTTTTAGCAAATATTTAAAATCTCATGGCGTAGTTTGGTGTTTTGTTTAGAAATTCATTTTAAAATCTACAGAGAATTTCCACGAATGAATACAATTTTGCACTATCATAATTTTCACTATGTTCTATGCATGTTGCTAAAACAAAATATATACTATAAAAAGTGCATAAAATTTGCAATAAAATAATATAATATTCAATGCTGTATTTTTGTTTTGTTTTTCACAAATTAACTTTAAATATCTTAAAAACTTTCCATGAATGTATACAATTTTGCATTATCTTAATTTTCACTATGTTCTAGTCATTTTGCCAAAAAAAATAATTATATTATAAAAGGTGCATAAAATTTTCAATAAAATGATATAGAAAACCAAAAAATGCGATTGTGAAAAAGAGTCGCATGTGCAGTTGAAGCATGAAGAACTCGGGATAAGTGAGAATGGAGGCAGAAATTTGTCAAACTGAGAATTGAGAGGTAAAGCGGCGAGGTGTCAGGTCTTCTACCTCAGGGGTTTTCAAGTTTGAAGGCGCCAAGAAATCACTCAAATATTATTGTTTACGTACTATATTACTTCAGAATTTATGGAGCGTGGATAAAATAAACAAATTAGTAATCTTACCTCTTATAACACTGATTCATCCTCTCAAATGATAATTTATCATGGTGCGCACCTACACAAACTTGACTCCAATCGCCGCAGCCGAGATGTCACGAAATTAGAGTCATTTAAAAGAATAAAAGAGAAAATTTATCCAGTATTCTTTTCTTTTAGTAATTATTTCTAGCAGGTTTAGTGAACACTTTTGAACCTAGCAGTAGTAGTTTCGACATACCGTTGGTTCCTTTATGTATCGATGCAAGGTGACCAATCATCGATAATTAAAATTTTGATTTTTTCAAAGCCACGTACGGTCCCTTAGAACCTTCTGTTTTTGTTTTTTTTCTTATTTTTCCTTTATTTCAAAATTATTGTTCTTTAAGCACTTTAAAGCTTCGTTAGTGAATGCCATTAATTATCACACCAGTCCATGTCAGGGGACTACATAAATGCTGGAACTGGTATTTCGTTAATCCCATCAAATTATTCCTCATTTGTATGCAACTACAGAACCACACACGTGTGTGGATATATACGGTACAACATATGTTTTGGGAGCAAAACAATAGAGATAATTAAACGTGGAGGATTTTCATTTTGTTCGGGGCACCGAGTGCAAATTGAGCGATTCGACTAAACAGACCAGAGTTTACCAAAGATGAACTTCAGCGAAGTTTTGAATTATAAGAAATTAGCGCTTGTTTACGTCTCGCACCTCGGGGTTTCCTCGTTTTGGACTCGCGTTAAAGAAAATCTCTGCTTATTCAGAGGCTGACTCCTTGTCAATATAAACTCTTAAGATGGGACCTTGAAAGCCTAATAAAATTCAATCCCTTTGTATTCCTTTTCTACCCCCGTACCTAGAACATTAGTCAGAGCAACTTTTATGACGACGAGATGTGGATTTAACCCGGTCACGTTACAGAAGAAGACTGGATACCAGTACGTACGTGCCCACAAAGATTGTCCCGGAAAGTAAGACTCACGTCCGTTGCATTCAAGTACATCTGCTGCACCAACCAGCGTTGATCCTCCAACAGTTTAAACAGTTAACCATCAACATAACAGGACTTAAGGAAAGAGTTCACCCAGCATAGGTGGTGACCCAACCTGTTTTACAATAGGAGACTCAACACTTTCTCAAAATAATGACTTCTATAAGCCATTTTTCCCAAGCTTCCTCTGGCACTCGTCATTTGGAAGGGTATACAGACTGCACACGTATCTACTTATTCGCACAATTATAGGTGGCTTAAAGAATGTGTTGAAGGTTAAAGAACAAATAAAATATGCAGAATATATTTATGTGATGCCAGAGAAGCAAAGGACACTATATTAGATAGACCCAAATGGGATGATCTACATAATGTCTGATACCTATGACTTGTATCCGTGTGGTCCATTTAGTAAACAAATCCCTGAAAGATTTCATCAAATACTGCATAAGAACCCGATGCAGCCGCCGAAGTTAACGCGTTTATTCATTTTAAAGGAGAAGGATCAAAGTTCATTACCCATTTACTATCCAATCAATCAAATTTTGACTCCTCCTCCACCCAGCAATAAATCAACCACACCGTTGTTTTACAACGTCATTCGTCTTCACTGCTCTTCTTAAAATTCTTTCCCCTGAAGGTACTCCGAAGTGAGTCCTTGAGGAAACATATTTTGACAATAAACTGGCGCCATTATTTTAAGCAATTTCTTAGAAAATATGAATTGATGTTTACATTGATGAAACATTCCGTATGGATGGAGATTGAGGCGGAAAAAGGCGTCGCTTCAAACCTACCTAGGCAGTTCGACACGAAGAAGTGATGAATAGACATTGTGTCGGTCTCTAAGGGTGGTTCCTACCCCCTTTATATAAACCCGTCACCTTAAATATAAAAGGGCTTGATTAAAAGGCTAAGAAAGATTCTACGACATCTGAAACTCAAGCTAAGCCTTACTCGTGCTTCAATACAAGTAAATAAACCATTCACAGGACAAGGTAGCTACAAGTGGAAATGGATAGTTTTTGAAGCTAAGAAGATCAGTATGCAAACTGCACTCCGACCACACTCTTATATTCCTCTGCAGATTCGAGATATGTTGATTTCTATTTTAATGGGTAAAGATTTGCATAACCCAACGTTGAATGTAGAAGATAAAAACTAAATAAATGAGTATTAAAGCTAAGAATTGACCCAACGATAAAACAAGGGCTGGATTTAAAGTGATAGAAATGCAGGGAATAATAGGAAACCAGAGAAGAAGAATTCAATTGGCCACAAAACCATTCGAAAATTAGGGATTTTCTATGAGTTTGAGATACAATAAAAATGATAAAATCTAAAAGAGAATAGATTTCTTTTTATAAAAAACTTGCCACGGTTCTTGTAATGAACCTTAGATCACCGGGTTACACCTGAGTACCACGAATCGTGGTAATCAGGAAGTCCAGGAATTTCGTTTGGAGAAGAGCATTTGGAGGTGACATACACACATACATTCAAGACTTTTGATGCTGCTTGAAGGGATGCGTTTCTGAATGCTTACATCGTTAGTCCAAAGCTTTAGGAGTTAACTTGGCTTGTCTGTCTGTCTGATTTGTCCGTTTATTCACTTTTTAGGTATGCTCAGCTTCGCTAGTTGGCGGCGTTTAGTTATTAGCCAAATCGAGCAAAGGAGAGCTTCAATTCTCAGGGAGAGTCGTGTCTTACCAGTTCCTGCTTCCCTAGAGAGGGGGTGCCAAATGTAGACTCTTATATCTGGCACCTGGAAGAGCAATACGCAGTTCCCATTTACGAACACCGGTAGTCTAGAACTAGATTGAAACTACCGGGACTTTAATCCTACTGGATATTTCAATTTAAACAGGGAAAAGAGAAAAACTGTTGATTACCATTTATAACTTGGCAAAATGTTATTTACCAACAGATACTAAGAATATTAGTAATATTATCAAGATTATTAAACAGTAGCACTAGTAGCAGCTGCGTAAACTTTAATTTTAGCAGTCGAACTTCGAGGTAAATCTCATTGATGTTCAGTGTAAGGTTGACATTTGTTAGCAGGGAAATTTATGCCAACTCAACACTTTTCCCATCGGCTCTGTCGCTCTTGTCTACCTGCCGCTCACAACAAGACAGCATTAATCAGTAATAATTAATATTGTTGTAATTATGTAGTGGGGAATCTTGTGCGGATTCATATATTAGATACTTCACAAATCGCAGACGACCACGAATCTTGTTAAGTTTAATGTCAAGCCTATAGGAGAATATATATATATATATATATATATATATATATATATATATATATATATATATATATATATATATATATATATATATATATATATATGTATATATAATAAGTATAATAATTTTATATAAATTAAAATTAGTTGGAAAAAACACAGGGGTTGAAGGTAAAGGAGGAGCCAGTAAGCTTAGCCTCGTTTATTCTAAGCTTTCGGACATAAGCCAAGATCCTTCCTCGGAGGCATTCGCGCTCTGAGGTCTAACATGGAATGATCTCTTACTTGATCCTTCTTTGAAGAATGTAAGAGAATGTTGGAGGTGAATAAGCGAGAGAGTTTGGAAAATAATTTAGGAGTAAGAGAGAAATAGAGTTGGGTACAGTGGGTAAGAAAATTGTCATATGACTGGATTGGCTAATTTTTTGTTTTGTTTCGCTACGGTACTATCTATCATTTTATGTCGCTTCCGAATCAGCCGTATTAGTGAGAAGCAGCGTTATCGGAAAGCGGCTACTCTCTTAAAAACACTTAAATCACTACAGGCTATAACACTTTTCTTTTGTATGCCCTAATCTGGCCTTTCTACAGCAGCACGTTTTTGTTGTTTTTCTCATTGTGAAGTTATGACGTCTCTCTCAGCCAACGGGGTGGGTAAAGGCGGCAAGGTATGTGAGAGATACCAGTAGACCTTCTTAAACTTCTCTGTGAATTCGCTTCAGAAGTTACTTTCCTCCCTTCCAGAGGCTCTGTATAAAGCCTTTCTCACAACATCACAGCCTTTCTATATAAATGGTCTATGACCGCTACTTCTACACGAACGATTACCTTGTTTTAAATTGCCCTTTCGGTCCAAAATGAACAGACCAAAATTACGCAGTAGCCAGAAATGATGATATTCCTAACAAATCGAGGGGACTTTCTTGGAATTTAAGATTCCAAATCTTTAACGAACAAAAAAAAATGAAAAAATTCTTTTTGTTCTCATAGACCCGCAAAAAGGCACACATTCTTTCGCAATACCCTTGGTTCTAATTCTTCCTTCCTCTTTGACGGTAGTGACAGATAAACCACTGTTATTACCCTCTGATGGTAGGCAAGTATAGATGATGGGCAGTTATATATAGGAGGCCCTGATATAAATGAGAAAGAACTATAGAGCTGTGTCAGAATTAGATTACTCGAGGAAAGGACTTAGTAGTTCTTGGGAAGGAATAAAGAGAAAATCAGTGATTAATACCACCCATCCCACAATTTAACTCAATAGAATTACTTGATTAATTAGGACTGCCAAGTTGAGACCAGGTTATAAGAGAGAGTAGAGGCATGTTGTAGATTGTGCTAGAAGGGCAGGACTGATGCATAAATCTTGAGAAAACGCCGAGCAAGGAAGAAAACCACTTTCGATCAACAAAACCTGAGGCCGAACCACAGAAAACAACTGCTAGTAAAAATTAGGGTGGTTGAAGCGTAGTTATTTCACGCCTTGAAAGCCGCGAAAACCCTAGAATTGGTCAATGATCTAAACACTTCTAATATTATGCGAGTCACATTTGCTGCCTCCATAACAAATCACTGCGGAGAAACTCGATAATTTGGGGAGAAATAAATAGAATAAAGTAATTCTTTAACAGAGCTTTGTTGAAAGGCAATAATTTGTGATATGTTTACGTTATGCAGTTTTCTCATTGCAATATGAAAGCCGAACCATTTCTCACTAGTTATAATTTCAATTTTAAGTTATAATAACGAAATCTATTTAAATTTTATTCCTTGAATTTAAATATCATTTGGAAACTGAATAGAATACTCAACAGTCATGCTATATTCTAGATCCATACATTTAGGAATATTTTATTTGTTTCTAAGAAAAATACAATCCCTGATGATAATTTAAGACGAGCACTTGGAAGCCGCAGGAGGGGGAGCAAATACAATAAAAATACCTTAAAAATAACCACATCATAGATGAGCTAGTTGCATTTAGTGGAGGACAAGAAGACTGCGGGAATTCGGATCAAAAGGAGCTTGATAATTATTAAAAAGTTGTTATCAGTTGAATTAAGAACCCTTTAAAAGGAAAAGATAAGTCATTCAACTCTTCTATTGTGTGAATTTTTAAAAAAGCCACTCCATTATTTACAGGTAATTTTAGACTGTAGTAATTAAAATTTACAGTATAGAATCAACCTCTTCTGAGAGATAAAGTTGAAATCACACCAATCTCTTTAGACCAAGACATATTTATTACCCTTGGTATTCAAAAAGCAACTTAATTGTACTTATCGCCAGGCACATTTGCTGAAGAGAAGTCAAGGTTCTAGAGATGGAAAACAAACGCCGCACTTCTGTTACTGTTTTGTAATAAAAGCAGGTCCACTTCTGGTAAAAGAGATGTTCAACGGAGCAGTGAAGTTGTGGGGCTTCGACCCAAATCAAAGTAACAACTGAGCCTTAAAATGGGTCACGCTCTTAAAGGTAGCAGTCAAGTCAATGGTGTAAATGTATTACCGTTGATGACCAATTAAAAAAGCGAGCAGTACGCCTTAATCCATCCTGAATCCGTCGCTTATCGGCGAATCAGCAAAGAACTTCGACGCGCTGTCATCGCGTTCTCTTTGAATTTTCGGTTGACTGGGAATGAAAATCGGGCAGGTGGAAACAACCCGCAACCATACATACAATGAATATAGACTTCCTATAATGCTACTATGTAATTATGAGAGATGGAAATCAGCCAGGTTTAATAACTATTTCCCTGTCAAGCCATCGGCTCCAAATAATTAATTAGTGTAAACACTAAAATAGTGGATTAGAAAGAGATGATTTCCTTCCTGCTAATGGCCCTCCCTCCGTCTGCACCTGTTTTCCCTTCCTAAGAAGTAAGGTGCAAATCGCAACCGGAGTCCTACTTGGATTATTTCAAGGAATAAAGTAAATCTACATTTGAAAACCAAACAGGACATATTCACTGTTTTATTGGTCCTTTAATTTATATAATTCATATCATGTCTCTTCATCGATGCTTTTTATACAGTCTGCCTCCTCTCACACCCTGTTTGCACCGAGTTTTTAATTGCCATATCTAGGATGTTCGAAGCTTGCACCACAATCTCTCCTTGCCTAATCGGCGCCCCTAATACAGGGGATCAAGCAGTCGTCAATTAGACGTCAGAATATGAGCAAGCAGGGAACACATCTACCCATCGTAATCTCCGGATCTAAACTAAAGCAAGAACTTAAAGAAGGAAGCATCGTGCGATAGACGACTACATTTAACGCGTCCATTTTACCCTCCATTCTTAGCGCTTTAATGGGCATTCTGATATGAAAGATTGAATTTATACTTGCATAAATCAAGTCAGGGAAAATGAAAAATAGGAAAATATCTCCACACAGTTGCCAGTATTACATATTTCACCCCATAAACGCAAGCACAGAAGGGTCTTTCGTTAGAAGATCCTTAAGGTATATTTACGATCCGAATGAGGCAGGTGAGGCACGATCCGAACCAACCTTCCGCTGAAGATAGCCAAGCTTCAAAGATGACGTTCGATGGGGAATGTGGGAATTCTTGTAATTCCACTGAAAGAGGAATCTTCTTTTCCTCAAAGGTAAAAGATGGAGATTTTCTTCGGTTCCATTAAACGAAGGAAGACTATTGTGCAAATTCAAAGGCTTCCCGTTCACAGAAGCTACCAATTGACTTGGGTAGAATCACGGCTGAAGAAGGCGGCGGTGTTGATTCATCATTTAGTAGCAAGGGGGCAAGACAGAGCGGCTCTTTCACACATTTTCACCGGGGGAAAGGGGGGCTGATGAAGGCTTGGGACGCTTCGAAAGTTTGGGAAATATTTTCCCAACGTGCTCAGGAGTCGAGAATTCGAGAATGTTCGAACAGGAAATGACGTCGTCCATGGCGCGATACCATAGCACGCAAATATCTTCATTCTATAATAATTACATTTGTATATAGCAAGAGTAAGCCCATACATATATTGGCTAATATTAAGTAAACTTTTATCATACACATACAGAGAGAAGAGAAAAAAACAGATGACGCTAAATACATCTTCACAGGTAGATGGATAATCATAAATCTCCATACATTGCGATTGAGAATATGTTAGGGGAAGTTTTGCATCGTAACTTTTGCTTCACCCTGTATAATCCCTCAACTTAGTTCAGCTATGCCATAATTTAATGTTAATGGGTTTTTGATGCCGACACCTCCTATCTCATCCAATGAATCATTTCCATAATGCAACAATCACGCAGTCCATAGACTGATCAGAGTAACATTGCTCAGAATCTATTTCATGACGGATTTTAACTTGTGTCTTCTCACGCATCATATCAGTAGGTTTGTGTGCACAGTGGCACGAAGATAGAAATGCGCACACATCCAATATTTATTGCAATATTGAATAAATTAAAAACAATTCTTTCAAAGCAAAAGGTATGGCTGTTGATACAGAACATTGTTGAGTTTTCCTAAGTATTAGATAAACTACATCTCGCTTAGAAACAAAGGGCTAAAGAAAATGAAAAAAAGAATTAAGGTTCAAAACTAGGCATTGATGAATAGTGGTTGTAATTAATGGGCGTACAAATGAATATTACGTGAAAACTGATCAGATGTGAAATGGATGAGAAAGTCGGTTTATGACTCATTTTAATACAACTTCATGAAGATGTTGCAGGGTTCTTAGAGGAGGAGATGTTGTTTGTCAGGAGGGCTGATTGGTGTTGGGGAGGGTGCTTGAATTTGATGGTTTTCCAGAGTTTTGTTCTGTTAATTATGCCTTCGATGTATTTTTCTAATTGTGCGTTTGCTTTGATTGATGAGGTGTGTGAGAAATGAATTTGGATCAACCATCTCCAGGTGCTACATCGCTTACCCCTACATAGCACACCTTTTCCTACCCACCATAGTTAAGAATCTCTGATCTAGTTGCGTGTGAAAGCTTTACCAAAACTTTTTATTCACTAAATGTTCCGCCCCAAACTTATTCAGTATTCCTAAAAAACAAAACAAATGATTTACTCAATAGTGGAAGATAATATGGATAGTAGTAGGAGATGGTTGTTTAAGGTTGGAAGAAACGGTTTTTCCCGGGTCAGAAGGCATTGCAAGAATTTATTTATTTATGTTTTTTTGATTTTTCCGTTTTGTTGTTTGTATTTAGTGTTTTTGTCAACTTGGTTTTTGTTTGTTCTTCTTTGTATTCGTGTGTTCTTCTTACTTGTCTTTGTCTTTTTTAGATTTGTTTATTTATTCTGTGTGGACTTCTGAGCTTTCAAACCTTTATAGGCGGGTGAGTTAGGCACTTCGCCTCGTGTTCGTGTTGCGGCCGCGCAACTCTCCTTGAATTGCGGATCTCCTTATTAAAGAGGCCTTCAAGAGGGCCTTGTAGAGCCATCTTTTCAATCATGCTTTCCTTCTCTCACTGACAGACTAACCTACGAACACATTGTTATTATTATTATTACCTGTACCGAGGCCCAATCTTAACGTCGTGAACCATCACTGGACCATTGATATTGGTTCAAATAGTCTTTTGCTAATGCTCTTCACCTGTTTCCTTATTAACAACTACACTATCGCTAGTGTTTATGAATCAAATATTTGTGGTAGAAGAATTCCTCTCCACGGTTGATCGATTTTTGTCAAACTTCCGAAAAGTTGACTGAAATCTAAAAAATAGGATTGGCAGACATTTATAGAATTTGAATAATAGAAGTCAAAACACAAAACTAAAACAAAAAGACTAAAATTCAAACAGGAATTGGAAATAAATAACCAAATTGAAAAGGTTTCTAGGACCAAAATAAGATTTTTCCCGATTCATTGCTGCGTAAACTATTTGCACACAAAAGGGATTCTGAAATATCGTAAAAATCAAAGGCAAAACGGTCAGCAGATACAGAAAAGCGACTTATTCAATCTGAAGGGTTCATTTTATTGTTAAAAAGAGTTATATGTGTGGGAGAAATATAAAGAACTCGGAATAACCGAGAATGGCAGCAGAATTTTGTCAAACAGAAAATGGGGAAATAAAGCGGCCCGGTTTCAGTTCTTGTACCAAAGTAGAATGCGCCAGGAATCGCTCAAACGCCACTGTTTACCTATTGCATTACTACAGACTTAATCGAGCGTGGATAGAATAAAGTAATCAGTTATGCTACCTCTGTAAGTGATGAAGTAGTATTCATTACTTTTTTAACTAAGTTTTGATAACACTGATTCGCTGTCTCTCTCTAATGGTTATTTCTCATGGTGTGGACCTCCACAAAGTGGACTCCGAATCACTCCAGCAGAGATGTCACCTACTTAGCGATTTATAAAAGAATAAAGATTTTATTTTATTTTAATAATGGTCTATAATTAAAATGGAAAGGGCATTTGATCTTTGACAACAATTGATCGATAAGAAGTAATTTGTTGTGGTGAACAATTGACCATTCGATATTCTGAGAGATGGTTGCTCTCTAGTGGTAGTTTTAGTGATCCCATTTTAACCCAACAGTGATAGTTTCGACATACCGTTGGTTCCTTTGTGAACACATCCACGCTGACCGATCATCGACAATCTAAATATATATATATTTTTTTCCTAAGTTAAATACGGTCTCTTACAACCTTCCCTTTTTTTTACTTATTTCCTCTCTTTTCCCCAAATTATTGTTCTTAAGGCACTTTAAAACTCCTTTAGTGAATGCCATTAACTATAACACCAGTCCATATTAGGCGACCACATAAATGCTGGAACCAGTGTTTCGTTCATCCCATCAAATTATTCCTCATTTATATGCAACTACAGAACCCCACACGTGTGTGGGTATGTATGGTACTACATATGCTTTAGAGGCAAAACAATACAGATAATTAAGGACGTTTTAATATGCAAAACAGGGTTGATTTTCATTTTGTTCGAGGCACTGAGTGAAAATTGAGCGATTGGAATATACAGACTAGATTTTGGCGGAGATGAATTTCGCGAGGTTTCGAATTATAATAACTTAGCGTCTGTTTACGTCTCGCACCTCGGAGTTTCCTCATTTTGGACTCATGTTGAAGAAAATTTGTGCTTATCCACTTCGAAAATAAGTGGTTGCAAGGTAGAGGGTTGAAATTTCTTCCATCCCTCCTAGTATTGGAAAGCATCATGACTCTGCGGAGGTTTGCTCTTAAAAACTAGCTAAAGGTCGAAAAAGAACGAGAGGAAGAGGAAAAAGGTAGAGAATACGATGAAAAAATAGATCAAGGAAGGAAAAGTAATGTTGAATTAAACAGTGCTATCCTTATCCTTAAATCCTGGGCAAAGGTCAATTAACAGAGTGAAACCTAGGATTTGCTCGCAAGGAGACTCTACTTGAATATGTTATTTTCGACTTGGTCCTGATGATCTGATCAAGTGGTATTAGTTAATAAATAACATCTTATTCAATTAATAGCTGCACCTCAATTCAGGTTTTGAAACAGACTAAACCCACCCGCTCAGTTGTGCTTTCCTGAGCGTAAACAACAGCAGGAATCTTTGAATTTCGATATCTTTATGATTTGGGTCAAATTCATGACTCTGAGCAGACTGAAGAAGAAAGTCTAAAAATAGACTTTAAAATTACCAACATATAAAACAAGGTCTGCTGACCAAAAACTTACGTGCCCTCACTTATTCTGATTTATCTCCTTACAACTTTGAAAACTTCCAATAATTCTCGGAGTAACCTTGGGGGACCTTGGTAATTCTATCATTCGAAAAAGAATGTGCACACGTTAAGGGTTTCAAATTTCGTAAGAATTGGACGAATACTTATGATGTTATTGCCCCCCAAAACTAATTCTTTGGCTAACCTTGGGTGATTTTAGGAATTATATTCTTTGAAAGGGAATGTAAAACAATATAAGGGTTTCAAATTTCGTTAGAATCCGCCGAATAGTTATGATGTTATTGCCAAAAGCAACTAATTCCCGGACTAACCTTAGCAATTATATCATTCAAAAGAGAATGTAAAACAATATAAGGGTTTCAAATTTCGTTAGAATCCGCCGAATAGTTATGATGTTATTGCCAAAAGCAACTAATTCCTGGACTAACCTTAGAAATTATATCATTCAAAAGAGAATGTAAAACAACATATGGGTTTTAAATTTCGCTAGAATGGTCGGAATAGTTATGATGTTATAGCCAAAAGAAAATAATTCACTGGCTATCCTTGGGAGGACTTTGGCAATTATATCATTCGAAAGTGAACGTAAAACAACATAAGGGTTTCAAATTTTGTTAGAATTGGTTGAATTGTTATAACGTTATTAAAAAAAACAAGAAAAACGTGGACCGAACGTTAGCCTAGTATTGTCTAGAATAGTATAACATTTTATAGTATAGCCCAGTATAGTCTCGAGTAGTAGTCTGGCAAAACCTAGCATAACGTAGGATAGCCTACCATAGTATTACCTCAACTAGCATAATAAAGACTATCATAGTATAGGCTAGCCTAGATTGTCTAACGGGGGAAATCCTGCTTAGCCTAGCTTAGCATTGGAAATCATAAAATAGTATAATATAGTATAGTATAACAGAGTATATTATGTCATAGCATAGCCTCTCATAGTATAGCTCAGCCTAGCATCGGATAACCTAGTCTAGCCTAGCCTAGCCTCGCCTTGTATAACCAAGTCTAGCCTATGATTCACTATAATAGTAGAACTTACCATACCATACTCTAGCGTAGCTAGCATAGTATATCCTAGCCTTACCTAGTATAGTTTAGCCTGGCATAGTATATCTTAGCTTAGACAAATCTAGCCTAACCTAGCAGAGAATGTATAGTATGGCCTATCTTAGCCTAGAAACCATAGTAAATCATAACCTAAAAAAACTAGCCCAACATAGCCTGGTACAGCCTAGAATATATAGGATCATATCCTAGTATATATTATCCTATCCTAGCTTAGTTAGCATATCTAAGCCTAGACTAGCATCGCCTAGTATAATATATCATAGCCTACCTTATCCTAGCTTAATTAGTATAGTATAGTATATGATAGTATTATTGCCTAGCCTAGACTAGACTATTAGATCTTAGGCTAGGGTTGCATAGCCTGTAAAACATACCCTATCCTATCCTAGCAAAGCCTCGTTTATCCTAGCCTAGTATAGCGAAGACTAACCTAGTGTAGCATAGCTTAGTATATCATAGCCTAACCTAGCATACCATAGCGTAGCCTAACCTAGTATAGCCTTTCATGCCCTACCTAGCCTAGTATAGCTTATCCTAGCATTAACTATCCTGGACATGTCTATCCCGAAATATGTACTATATGCTATTCTATCATAGCATATTATAGCTTAAATTAGCATAGTATATTTTACCCTTGTGCATTATATCTTAGCATAGCTTAGCATAGTATAGCCTAGCCTATAGTATCATAGCATAGCATAGCCTATTCTAGGCTTGCCTAGCAGAGTATAGTATATTATAGCCTAGTCTAGTCTAGCAGAGTATTGGCCTGATAAGGTAGTCTTCGGAAGAAGCAGAAGAGGACATTTGGCTTTAAATTGAACAGAGCCTCTCGGTGGCTAGGTTTCTGTCTATCTCCCGAACCTAATCCAATAATGTCAAGATGAAACTTTTTATCATCCATAAATTACAATCAAAGCAAGTGACAATTACTTCATGCTACAAAGAAGTATTGTAGAACTTATCACAATATTTGTTAAAAATGTTATAATTAATTAAATAAACAAAACATTACTAAGTGAAAGAAAATGCTACTGCTAATAAATATTATTATTATTACTATTCCAACGGCTCTTTATCTGTCATTCTTCATTTTGTTGTTCTTCAATTAATATCAGCATTTCGCTTTTCAGCCGCCGCAGTTTCCTGCAGAGCTAAGTTTGGGTGCCTTGTTGCTTTCTTGCAATTCCAGATTCCAAGTCTTTAACAAACAAAAAAAGGAAGAAATTCTTGGGGTTGCGATTTATCCGCAAATTGACACAAATTCTTTCGCAATTTCCTGCGTTCCTGTTTTTTTTCCTCCCTCTTTGACAATTCTAAAGTTTTCATTTTTTTAGTCTCGGCTGAATTTAGTTATTTTGTTGTGTTGGAGAATGTGGTCGTGTCTGTTATTGTTGTATGCTTACCTTATGTACAACTTTTAGTCGCTTTGTCCACATACACATTAGACTGTATCTAAAAAGACAAGAGAATTGAGATATTTTCGGCATTCCTCACCTTGTAAATTAGTTAAATAAAATGTCGCTATCAAATATTAGTATTAGATTCCGGAAAATGAACCTCATGGAAAAAGTAATGGCCAATTTGTTGCTTAACTGCGCAGCTTAAAGTGGAGGGAGGGGGGGGGGGTTTACTAGTTTTCTCTGTTACCCGTGATGATATGTTTATGTGTGATGTGTGGTGTGTGTGTAATTTATGAAAATACAGAGAGTGAGTCCTCCTTCCTCCCCCATATTGCGACCCCACCCTCCCGTGAATCTGAACTTCCGATGATGGAGTGAATGGATGATGGAGGAATAGAGTCGAGAAGGGATCCTCACAAGGGGTAAATCATGGCAGATTGGAGGATGGAAGAATGCCGAATCCACGGGGGGCCCGCCCCCTTATTTTGCTTTTAAGTCGCGACTGCTTCTCCCTTGCACAGAGACGTTCATGTGTCCCTCTGTGGTCGTGAGCGGACCCCTGTCGATTTGGCTATAATAGGTTTCCTAAACGGATTTGCAGTCCGCCCCTTTTCCGGGGATTCCTCTGGAAGCAGTGGGCTATTCCTCAAACCAGCTTCCATCAATGCCACCAATGCTGCCTAATCGCATGGTAGCGGCACAGTTAGGACGGGGATTGTCAGGTCGGTTCCCCACGTGAGAAAAAAGTATTATTACCTCTTATTTTAACTGCCCCTAATTTCCTCGGCGCTCTCGGGTTGGCTACTTGAATCTCGCTTGAGTACTATAGTCCTTACTTACGGCGAAAGAAGAGAGAGAGAGGGGGGGTGAGGGGAGGTGTGCATAACCGTTTACTAGGTAGTGCAGAAGTTATTTTCATCTTGAAAGAATTAGAGAAAATGCATATTAGGAAGCCATGGGAGCAGGAGCAACATTTATTGGTCGGAAAATGGCTCGCTCAAAAGTTTCCTCTTGGGGGCAATGATGATTGGAAAAAAAGGATAAAAATGTCGTTTTGGAACTTCGGTTGAGAGAAGACATTCGAAGTTGTCACGGGAAAGCAGAACTTTGTTTGTGGGAGCAAGAAGAAGAAATAAGACAATTTACCATTCTACAATTTAAAGATATCGAGAAATGGCCGGATAAAAACCCTTTTTATTTCCCTCGCTCTTCGTGACGACTTTTCCAAATGACAGAATATGGTCTTTTTCAGTCAAAAACATGACTATGACAATTCATTCTGTCAAAAAGACCGGAAGAATTGCATTATTTATCTTTTTCACTGCTTTTGAAATGATGCAAGTTGGTTATGAAAGAGGATGGGGATTCTGGGCACAGAGCCTCCTAATATTACGCAAGATATCCTTATAGAAATCGTTATTCCATTTCTTTAAAAAACACAAAATATAATATTTCGATTCTTCTTAACATGTTTATCTTGATGAAGTGTCATCATCCATGGCCACTTTGCTTCATAACAAAGTCTACAAGAATCGGGAATCGACTTTTTCGATATTCCGCCAAGACCAAGAAATTCCTCCGATTGAAATGCGACTGAACCCTTGGCTGTCTGGTTGCAAAAGATCGAATGGAAAATAAAGTGGTACAAGAACGTGGTCCTGCATAATACTCACATCATATCCTTCCTCACCATACAGAAACCATTCTTACAATAAATGCAAACGACACTCTATTATTTGAATATTTTTTCAGTTATCTTTTAAACTTTACGAACATTGCACGATGCAAAACATGGGAAGAACAATTATTAAATATATTTAAACCTTCATTTTCTTGCCTCTCATCCCTTCCTACTTCACCATTGGTGATTTCTTGTCTTAGAGGCACTCCTTTATCTTTTACTATCTTATTTTACCCTTATTATGTATATTATTTACTCTTGTAGTTATCCTTGGCAATGAACTGAATAAAGTTCGAAAGTACCTTTTTCATTTTTCCTGTGGGACATTGCATTCACGTGCTACTTTGTGAGTTATTAATTTCATATATATATATATATATATATATATATATATATATATATATATATATATATATATATATATATATATATATATCAATTAAATAAGTCACAATCAGGACTGAAGAGACAATTGACTTTGAATCCTCCACTTTAGTCCCATTCAAAGGTATGAGAAAGTTTTAGTTTTCATTTGGTAATTTAATTTCTCACGATTTTGTTTGATCCCGTGGTATTAACTGTCCTTTAGTCTTAATTTTCTCCATTCAGTAACAATATTTGTATTATTTTTGCGAACTTTTTCAAGATTTTAAGTATTTAATTTTTACTTTATATATTTAATCGCCGTGTGTACCTAATTTAATAAGTGTTAGAAGAGGTGTCGTAATGCTTCTAAACTTGATGGAACTCTCCTTCTCTGTATGGATTATCCCAACCGTAGTGAGAGAGGGTCTGCCTTTCCCTCGTCACTTGGCTTAAAGGAATCTTTCCCGTTGCGATTTTAATCTCAGAGAACCCCGACCCAAATCATTCAGGGCCGTCATCAGCTCGATGCCCATTTGGTGGATACGCTGATACTTACCCTTGAGTGGTAAACCACCCAATACAACGTATACCCACGCCCCCACTCTCCACACACTCAACGAATATCGCCCCTGGTGCCTTTGGTCTCAACAGTGAGTGTCATACTAATCTATATGTGCATTTCATTATCCAGAGTTCATGTTTTGCACGATGAGATGGAAGAATGTCCCTACCTACCTACACATTGTAGACCCCATTGGTTTAAGTTATGTTTCAATAAAAGAGTTGAAAGGGAGGCTATTTTCATTACTAGTCGACCTGATCTATATGAAAAGGTGTGAAATTCATTTCAAATGGAGATATTACTTTATATATACTGATTTGTGTGTGTGCATCTTATTATCTTCCAACACACGACGTGTTTTGTGACATTACAATTTTCTATGCACTTCTTAAAGACCTCTTTGATATTTATAATAATGCATTAGATCAAAATAGACATTTATACGATTTATTTAGAGTATGAGGTACCGATTGACAATGAGAAATAGTATTTGATACCCTCAAGAAGGAGAAAATGGTAGCTAATTAATTCAAGATTCCCAAATATTTTAGGTCTTTTCCCTGGTCCTCAACTAACCCCTTTTTTGTTAACCAACCTAATACGTTGGTTTCCGCGCTTTCAAGATTAGGCATTGAGACTAACATATATTAGTCATCATGAGTTAAGAGCTTTCGATCTTTCAGAACACCCATAGACTTGTAGCACGAGCTAAATCATGCTAGAAATAATGGTAGATGAACTATAATATTATTCCATATAGTGACAAAAATAATGATATTAATGATGATATTATGCAACATTTTTGACCTTAAAAACCAATGTGAAAATTTTAAGTATTCCCTCGAAAAGGCGAATTCGGGATTTTGGCCGAAGCCGCGTTTTTTATGAGGATTTGCGTTAGAAAATGCGTCTCTTTTCATGTTCCCAGACAAATAAACAGAGGCGTACGGCTGAGTTATTACGACATATATATGGCGTAAATTGGTCTTAAGTTTTCCCTTAAAACGCATTCCACAAAAATTTAAGCTACATGTATCGTCATGAACTCAGTCTTTTATTCCAATTGACAAAATGCATCAATGGTCCAAATCCTGGCACAATTTTAGTTTTGCCACTATTAATGAAGATCTTCCCTTCTGTTCTCTCTTTTCCACTCTTTCAAGGTCGACCTTAAATTCAAAACTTAAGAGGCCAGAAATGGGATCAGAGGCGCCACGAGAAATAAAAACCGACCTTCAAACTTTTCATTTATATCTTAAAAGGAATTTAAAATGAGAATATTCCTAAGGATTTGGGGGAGATGAAATAGATTTTTAAGTCAATGTAAGGAAATTCAATGGAAAAATACATAAATATTATGAAAATTATCTTATACGTCTCTTCTCCCTCTTAAAAAAATAGCCCAATGAACGTTCTAAGAAAAAAAGTGATGGACGTCTTTCAATGGTTCGCGAGTTGCTGGCACCTAATTCCTTTCTTCGGGCATCGGAAGCTCAAATTTCTTTGGGACATTAATTTAACCAGAAAGACACAATTCACAGCCGATATAAAACTTCAGATGGAAAAAGATTATCCAAATTATTGCCTCAAAAACCAACGAATAAATTTTGAAGTTTAAAACTTTTATGAATAAAGAGAGAAATATCTTTTGTTATTAAAGTACTGGACACTGTGAAATGTGGTTATCGCCTAGATGCCCTTGAGAATGATTTTAAATCTCTGGTTTATCGAATAGCACCAATAAATTCTCGGTTTTTCAATTATTCGACCAAAATTTACAACAAAGCCTTGCCTCACTTATGTTTTTCTAAGAATTAACAAAATTAAAATATCGTGTAAAAGATATTAGTATTTAGTTCATTTTGTCGAATTAAATAAGCAATTGATCAACCCCCCTATTGAAAATCTGATTAAAGTCTTTTTCCACACAGATGTGCTTCCTTGACCATAATAATTTTCAATTCACTACCATAAAAAAGTTTTATTACCTGTCGAAAATAATTCGCCTGAGGTGAATTAACATGAAAAAAATCCACTTCCGAGAACCTCCATTAGTGAAGTAATTCTTATGCCATCGCCAAAAGTTTGTCTTTTCTTTTGAAAAATAAACTCGGATTTATGAAGAAGTATTGAATAGGACGTTTCCCAAAGCGACGACGGGGAATATATTTGGAGTGGTACGAGAATAGAGAAAATAGAAGAGGGTCTTTTAAATAAGAATTATCTTAACGTGAGTCAATAAAATTATGCGAGTGAGGAAATACAGAAAAGAAGAGATTAAAATACGAATCTCATCTATAAAATACCTGAATATAACCTCATATCAATCTAGTAGCAACCCCGTATAAACTAAACAGGGATGGCACATATTTTAGTAGATTGAATCATAGATTTCAACCAAATGACAAAAAGGGAAAAGGCAATTGAAATAAACAAAATTGAACACCCTGTTTTTTGAGGGGAGGGGGGGGGGGGGTAAGGAGGGAACAGCAAGCCAAACAGCCTTTACTTAATACATGTCGATCAAAATTATTGGACACTTTTCTGCAAAGGATGTAATTCGCCGGCATTTCCCCTTGGGGAATAAGCATGTACAAGTGGTCTGAAGACTACAAATTGATAGGTGACATTTTTGCTCGTGTGTTTACAAACTTCTCTCACAACATTCGATAATTCCTTCCGTTTCACTATGCAGACGCAGCACGTCCTTCTCTTGTTTTTCTTCCACCACCTCCTCGTTAGGTAGAGAAACATTCAATCTAATAAATAATCGCCAGGTGGAATAACCTCAACCTGCCATAATAAGCATCTCGAATAAGTGGAGGTTGTTGTTATCTCTTTACTAATAACAGTTGAGAACTTCTCTCCTTACAAATTTCAAATTGAGATGGCTACATCCCGAATTTGTTTTAACAAACCAGGTTCAAAACCTCCCTGATTTCATGAGGCTTCAAAATAGATGTTCATTCAACTTCGATTGTAATTGTAGAGCCACCCTTGATTGACATACTGTTTGAAAGCTCTTTGTTGAGGTAAGCCTGTGTAGACTAGCTCGGCGCACAGAGTCGTACACAATCACGGGCAGAGAGCTGACCACAGGCCGCTTGAGACATGTTCTGTTGCGATTAATAAAGAGTGCGATTTACGGTTGACCAGGTTTTGACTAATGGCTTGCCTAGTTGCAGTTCAAAAGATATATAAAGAACATATCCTAAAATATAAATAAAAATATATATAAGGAAAGGGGTGAACAAATTACTTAATAAATGTAGTTAACTGAATTATACGGAGATTATCGAGGTAATCTGTGAATGATCGTACAAGATATCTTTACCTTCAAGCGCGATCGAATTGAAGAGGGTGGAAGACAACGGCGCAGGTCTTTAAGAAGATATTTCAGGGAGTCTTGACGAGGAGGACTCGAAGATGGGGATGGATTACTTCGTGATGAAGAATGAGATTTTCTCTGCTCCAGAGAGACGTAATCTCAACTCGAGACGATTCTGCAGATCGGCAAGGAGTCTCAGTCTTGAAAGAACGGGAATCTCGAAGGGGTGGTGGAAATGAGTGGGCAGCACATCTATCCGGGAAGAACGGGACTCGATAGCTTTTCATCTGAACAGAAGCCAAAGCTTAACGAAGGTAGATCTTCTGGCGAGATCTTCGACGAAGTACGAGGACTCGACGACGGGTTACAGGGGTTCACGGGAAAACAGATGGCAGTCTGAAAGGAGTGAATGGCAGGCTTTCAATCTCCTCGAGAAATGGTGCGCTTCAGGTTATATAGCCGGCTGGCTGGTCCGATAGACGCCTCAGTGCCTGGCGGTCCCTAGAGGATTCTTGGTGCCATCTTATACAAACACATTTCATGATAACGATTCGGTCCAGACGGTGAAACTTGCCTCGTGATATGGGGGTAGGATTAATGTGGCTCCACATGGTTTTATCGCAAGGGAGATGGGAAGACAAGTGGCATCCTAAAGCAAACACAGCCCTGTCGGGTAATCCAGCGAGGTAACGATTCTTTCTCGAACTTTCTAAAATATTTACACTAGGCGCATGTGGTCTTGAAAGAATAGAGGGGTATTTCCGAAGGGGTTTCTTCTCACGGTAGTCCTTCGCGGGCCTCCACTAACACCCTTCATATTCTTTTCTTTATTCTATCTTTTATCGTATTCAGGTTCAAGCAGAACTATGGAAATGACTCGTATAATTAGACAAAATCCATACTATTTTAAGTAGATGGAATTTTAAGATTGCAGAGATGGAGGAATCTTCAGAGAACGATTATCAGGTTCTATTAATAAGTAATTGCGATGTTATTTATCCTCTATGAGACAGCCCCCAGCGGGTGACCAGCTTCCAATTCGAACTCGGGTTTTTCGCAGTCATTGACTACCACGTATGGTCTTCTATCGGTCAGATAATCGCAAAGAATTATCTTACATATATCAATAACCTCACGCAAATATATTATTAACCGAAGCTGTTCACCAAAATAGTTTTTCTAAACCTCAACCACACATGCGTTTTCACGAACGTTTCGAAAATGGGACAATAAAGAGGAGGAGGCAATGATGAATACGGCAATCTACACTTCGAAAATGTTTTTTTTGAATCTCAAATTTTTCTCCCAATAAGAATTGCTTCTATGATCCGAATTTGTGAAGCAGTTTTGGGAATACGAATTGTCATAAAGCCGAGCCTTTTTAGTAATGTGGTATTTTAAAGGGGGAAAACGCACAATTTATTTTATACATTACAACAATGCGGTGGTGCTCACGGTACTACTATAAGGTGGCGAAACATGGAACACATACCAGTGTCATGTGAAGTCACTAGAGCAGTTCCACCAAAGATGTCTCCGAAGAATCCTACACATTTCCTGAGAGGAACGAAGAACACACCTCAGCGTTGTAGAAGAGGCAGAGTCCACGAATATCGAGCCCCCCCTAATGAAACATCAACTTAGATGGGCGGGGCACTGCGCTCGGATGCCAGAGACAAGACTGCCTCGGCGGGTCTTCAAACTGGCTCGCGCGATTGGAGAACAGAAAAGGCGATGGAAGGATACATTGAAGTCCTACATAAGGAAAGACAACGTTAAAGTCAATACATGGGAGACCTCTGCGGGGGATAGCTCTAATTGGCGACGTGCACCCCACCGGGCAGTGAAGAGGTTCGAAACCCCCCGACGTGACAACGAACGGCAGCGAAGAGAGCATAGGCATGCGAAAGCTGCCAACCCAGAGCTGCGGCAACAACTTCTCCCGGCACAATCTGCTGGACGTGCGGGAAACATTGCCGTCGCGTCTTGGCCTTCTCAACCACTTGAAGACCCATGGGTTCGATGACCACTCAGAGGACGCCATCCTCTCTGGCGAGTGACAGCCGACTATTACTAAAACACGGAGCATAAATCGAAATATCTTCAACGCCTAGAATCACCTCGGTTTTAAGGGAGCACATTTTTGGATATCTGCTTCGTCTGGAAAAGAGAAAAGCTTCAAGTAGGAATAACCAAACATAATAGTGCAGGTTCATGAAGTGAAAACCAAGGTTTCTTATCCTCGAATGACTAAAACCACTACAGAATTTATATTGAGAACTAATTGTATTCTATTTTACCAAACCAATCAAATACCAGAGAAATAACAAATACTACAATTTCTAGTGGTCCGCACTAGTGAATGTAACCTAACAAACTAGTGACTGCGTATGCGCGCTTCAATGTACGATGATACAACCAAACATAACAAAACCATTGCTTGCCCTCTTTTGAAGGGGGAGGGGATGATTGCCTCTAGACTTAATTGAAGAATACGAGAAAATTGACAATCAATTTAATGGAGCACATTTTTGGATATCTGCTTCGTCTGGAAAAGAGAAAAGCTTCAAGTAGGAATAACCAAACATAATAGTGCAGGTTCATGAAGTGAAAGTTAAGGTTTCTTATCCTCGAATGACTAAAACCACTACAGAATTTATATTGAGAACTAATTGTATTCTATTTTACCAAACCAATCAAATACCAGAGAAATAACAAATACTACAATTTCTAGTGGTCCGCACTAGTGAATGTAACCTAACAAACTAGTGACTGCGTATGCGCGCTTCAATGTACGATGATACAACCAAACATAACAAAACCATTGCTTGCCCTCTTTTGAAGGGGGAGGGGATGATTGCCTCTAGACTTAATTGAAGAATACGAGAAAATTGACAATCAATTTAATGGAGTCGATTTTAACCACAAAATTTTGACATCAGTTTTGCCTCGACCGAAAATGGCGTTTGTGGTGGAATTTCCTCACTCAACCATAACCCAGATTTACTCACGTTCTACATATAAACAGGAAGGTGGTGAAATGGTATGCAAGAAGCTTGAGGGAATAAAATAAGAGTGAGAGGTCAAATACGAGTAAAACCACAACCAACCACATTGCCTTACGACAACACAACTCGAGGGAATGAATATTGAAGTGTTAAAATCAGATGCAGTTTATGATTTGCAACAGAACATTGTAACCTCAAGGGTGAATGACTCGATCTAAGAGAGAGACAGGATGAATGTCTGAAATATTGTCCAATAAAATAAAGAACTAACAATGGCATCTCAAGCAGAGTTTGCAAGCAGTTATCGATGAAGAAAATGAAGATGGAAGAAGTGAAGATGGGCGGACTGAAGGGAGTGAATATGGAAGAAGTGAAAAAAGTAAATATGAAAGAAGTGAAAAACTGAAGATGGAAGAAATTAAGAAAGTGAAGATGGAAGCAGTGAAAATGTTAAGATGTTCGGACTGAAGAAAATTAAGATAGAAGAACGGAAGAAAATGAAAAAGAAAGAACTGAAAAAGTGAATATAAAACAAATAAAGAAACTGAAGATGGAAAGAGTGAAAAAAACGATGACGGAATAACCGAATAAAGTGAAAATGGAGGGCTTGAAGATAGGTAAGATGGAAGAGCTGAAGATAGGGAAATGGAAGAACGAAATAAAGTAAAGATAGAATGAGTGAAGAAAGTGAAGACGGAAGAAATGATGAAAGGTAAGATGTCAAGAATCAAGAAAGTGAAGATGAAAGAACTGATGGAAGAAGTAATGAAATTGAAGATAGAATAACTTAATACAGTGAAGATGGAAGAAGAGAAAAGGTGAAGATTGACCGACGGAAGAAGTGAAGAGGGAAGAAGGAAAAGTGAAGATGGACCGACTGAAGAAGTGAAGAGCGAAGAAGGAAAAGTGAAGATGTACCGACTGAAGAAGTGAAGATGGAAGAACTGAAGAACATTAAAATGAAAGAACTGAAGTAATTGAGATGGAAGAAATAAAGAAGTGAAGGTGCAAGGAATAAAGAAAGTTATGATGGAAGAACCGGAGAAAGTGAAGATGGACGGACTGAAGAAAGTGAAGATGAAAGAATTGAAGATAGTGATAATCGAAGAACTGAATAACGTAAAGATGGAAAGAGTGAAGAAAGTTAAGATGGAAGAACTGAAAATGTCTGGATGCGTATAGAAGCAGACTCTCCCACATCAATTGGAGTCTGGAGGGAACGCACCTCCTTGGGTTGGGGCCAGGAGGGTACGCAATCTTTCAGATGACAGCTACAGCATGGTTTTCTAGGTTACACCTCACATCCCATTGTGGGGGTAAATTTACCCCAAATTTGTAATCTTGATTACATTAAATCTGTGCTCTGTATTACATTTGAGTACTTGTAAGTACAGGGTGTGCAATTTTCTTCCTAGAAACTTCGAAGGTGTCCTTCCTTCCCAGCTGAGGTGGTTGAAGAGATGTTATGGCAGACCCTTTCATTTCATTTCTTACTCTTTTTTACTTCATTTTATTTCCCACTAAAACCAACTCGAGGGTTAAAGATGGTGTTTAACCCGCCCAAACTGACGTACACCCAGTATAAAGCTACCAGTCAATCGAGGTTAATGGAGGGAGAGCAATGCTTTAGAGGACATAAAGGTTAAAAAGGGAGTATGGGAGAGATGGGCGATGGTGTAACCACCATGAATCTGTCCCTGGATGAGGACCTTCGCTACCATTATTCGTACAAGAGGTGCAAGGGACGAATTCTGAGAGGTGAGGCCAAGGAGAACCGCTCGATGAAAGCAAAGGGGCCGAAGCATCCTGTTGAACCAGGGACGATCCGGTTCTTCTCGGAAGAAAGGAACCTCTGCCAGGACAAGTTGCACAACACCCCAAGCAACAAGTAGCTTGCCTATAATAATCCATGCGACGTTGCCCGTAGGATGAAGACCGAGTTCCCACAAACCGTGATGGTCTGAAGGTGTGTCTCCATGCCGCCCGGCATCTTTGATCACGCCCTTAGGCTCAATTCAGACGGTTATGAGGAGCTACTTCATTGGGCGCAAACTCTGGGTGGAGAGGGTGGCTGCTGGAGGACCATACCTCTGGAAAGAGTCTGGGATTTGGCGAAACAGATTCTGGAGAATTTCCCAATTGAGAAATGTGACGAAAAGCACACCTTTCCCTCTAGCAAATTTAGGCGGACTTTCTATCAAATAGGCGATAAACAATGAATCAAATAAAGATCACTATTTTCTCTGCGTAAATTTGAATCATTTTAAAAGGAATCAGTTCTTCAATCAAAACTTTATGTGAATAATTTATTAATTGTAAGTGGTATCATTAGATTAAAAAAAAGAAATGCTTCAAAAAATATCATGACCGAATTTCAGCTTGAAAAAAGTCAAGAGCAGAGCGCGACAAACATTGATTCAGACTTAATGGCTCACATCCAAGTCCAATGCAGCCAAGCCCCGTTAAGATCTTAGTCGATTACGTTGGTCATATTTATTTAAAATAAAAGATTTATATTTAGTCCCAAGATAAGAAAAAAATTCTTTCAAATTATAAAGACCAAATGGCTGACTTTTCCAAAATATCTGCGGGTCGGTCGAGGGTTTGTTCTGGGAGTATGACAGAATTCTTGCAATTTACTTGTAATTTAAGACATAAATACACATCTGATGCAAAAATAACAGCTAAAAGTAATTTTTGTTATTTTCCTGTTTTTATATCGTTAATGAAAGGATCTTAGATAAAGGTAGGTACAGTTCTACATACTTTGGCCAAAGGTATGAGCCCTCCCCCACCCATTTTTTTAGTTAGCCGTCAGAATGTTAATAAAATGGGTGCCTATGGTTGCTGTATGGTATACTTCAGAATATACACTTGATCTAATACCTCGTTGACCACACCCCCTTAGCTCTAATTGCTGCAGCAATACGCAACAATTTCTTGCAAAGGTCAGGTGTAATTCTATCACATTAATCGTGCAGTTTCTGCTACAAATCGTCTTAATTCATAACTGTCGTGCTCCTAGTAGCTTTACCAAGGACTCATCATAGGTGTTCAATGGGTTTTAAGTGCGGACTTTTAGCCTGCCAGTACATAGGAATAATGCCCTGTGTTTTAAACCAATTCAGAGTATTCTTGGTTGTATGGAATGGGGCATTTTCTTGTTGGAATATAACTTCAACTTGTGACACGCATGGATGTAATTTAGTAATTGATGGCCTAAAACATCCGATAACATGGAAACATATGTAGCCGAATTCATTCGGCCTTGGCATAAAAACATCTCTCGGGGCCTTGTGGCAGACATGCAAGCACATATCATGACGAAATCCCCTCCATGTTTTTCTGTTGAGATGAGACACTTGGGCTGAAGAGCTTGGCCAACTATTCGACGGACGAGAGTCCCGTCCCCACGAGGTGTGCAGAATACCTGAGGCAAATAACATTAAATACAATCAAATGCATTATTATGTATATGTCTCATAATTTTCGGCTTCAACAAAAATATTATAAGCTAATATATTAGTTCCAACCTTCCAATATCTTACCTCATAGTTACTTTCATCAGACCATACGACTTTTGACCACTATTCAGTATTCCATTTGGAATGTTTTTTTGCCCAATGAAGACGGTTCTACTTGTTTGTATCAGAGATCCATGGCTTCTTCCGGGCTTTGCAACCTTTGGGCACATAGACTATAAACCTCCTTCTTACAGTTCTAGTCGATTTTTGTGAGGCATTCGCCTCATTAAAGTCGACATCGAGGTCTGAAGCTGTTTTTCTTTTGAAGCTGTCCTCAATAGGAGATGTGACCCTTTTCCCGCCAGTTCTTTGTTTTGATTGGCCACCTTTAGCTCCCTGAAGCGCCTGAGAGTTGTTTGGACTGCCCAATGAAAACATTGCATCTTGCGAGCTTATGGAGGGGGATAGGGGGGAAGTTACTAGTTTATGGGTGCGTGGTCGGTGTTTATAAGGGAAAATATGGAAAGGGCCTCGTTGCTATTGCGCGCTCGACGGGTAATGCCTCTGTTGAATTGGTTCTGACTTCTTATAATGTCTCACGAGGGTTATGTTTTAGGCTGGGCTTACCGAAGGTAGCTCGGTAATCGGGGTAAATAAAGGACTTCGAAAGAACGCGGCCAAGAAAATATAACTTTATTCTTAAATTGGCCTACTAAAGGGGGAAGTGAAAACGTCTTGAGTTCTTTGCGGTCAATGTGTAGGCTTTCTGTTTTCATGTAAAGTATCGAGTCTAAAAGCAGCAGGACTTAGGCGAGTAAATGGGATTCCTTAATGTTACTAAGAATCTGGATTAACTACAGCATTCTGAATAATTGTCTAATGAATCATGACTATCTGTGGGGCGGACCCAGTGATCTAGTTTGTTCGTTATTTCCACCCCTTGGGCGGTGTTTCCAAGAGCTCTTTGTACCTAAATATTTTTCATAGATTTATCTTTATTATAGGGAATCGCTTGTTGCAGATCTCTGCCTAAATCATATATTTCTTCAGTTGCCTTGTAGTCTTCCGTCTGATTATAAATATTCTTAACACGCCTATAGTTGTTTGTGCGCGACCCTCGTATTTGTTCAGGTGGTCACCTTTGATAGCTCTGTATCTTCGTGTGCTTCCGCGTGACTCTAACGACCGCTTGCCTCACATCTATTTGTACAATTTGACATATATTTTGCTTCTTTCTCTAATTCTTTTAGGTTCTTTATTTATTACACTTGGCATAATATTTCCTTAATTTAAAAACATAGCCATTTTTTAGGATTTGATAAATCCACCGAGCGTCCATTTGTGGAGTTCCTCACTTGGCCTAGTAAATCCTGAAATTTGGATGCCACAGGCCTACTTATTTTATAAAAGGAGCCCTACAAAGACTTCTCTACAAGTAATACAGTTACTGAAAAATAAAGCATTAGAAATACATAGGTAGATACATATTAAATACATACTTCAGACAGACCTAATTGTTTAACGGCATTTTTAACACTCATATAGGGCGTTGGTATTCGCAAGCACATACATCTCTACTGAAAAAAAAAAAGCCTAATCATTATTCCATTTTCTGCCATGTGATGCACAATAGATATTTTTATCTTATAATTAGCTCTCATTTTCTTTTCTACTACTATGTATACAATGTGCCCACCCCCTAATAAAAACGGGCCTGCACACACCTTTTGTGATATATCCTTCATTCATTCACTAATCACGCTTACTTTGCAGGACATGACAGAAGCAACGCCTGTAAACACAACTAGATCTCAATGGGAACTCCAACAAAGAATATACTGCGTCAAACATTAATACAAGACAGGCTCGTTCAAGAAAGTGCAGGACACTTTCGTTCATCAATTTGAATGTGATATAGCCTCATCCAAGAGCAGAATTCAAGACTGGCTGGACCACTTCTAGAACTATGGAACGTTGGAGACCCTCAATGTGACAACCGTCCAAGCCATTCAGGACGCCCCAGGAAGCGTCTAGCTGAACTGGTCGAGAGCGTGATAGAGTCAATTCAGCAGAGTTCAAAACGCTCTGTGCCCAAGCGAAGTCAGTCTCTCGGTATACCCCGTGATACTTGCAGGAGAGTGCTAGTAATGGATGTAAAGGCCTACCCATAGAGAATACAATTTCATACTCTTGGACATTTCTTCATCACTCCTAAAGACTCCTCAAACGGATGTTAATGAGAATAACTTCATTTACGAGACTCGTAGAACTTTACTAATGAAATCTTATTCGAGATGAAAATGTTCTCCTTCGAAATATTTGCAAAGGCTCCAAGGAATGGCGATGCTCTTGAATATGTTTTAAGACTCATTCCAAAATGATAATTTTCTTTTTCTCTATAAGATTCCCTTCATAGTTTATTCGGGCGTGAAAACAAAAAGATAATCAAGTGAGATAGTTTTGTAGGAAAGTGTATGAAGGGAAGGATTTGATATTTCACCACAATTGCTCGACCAGCAAAAATGTTCTTTTGCGATGTTCATTGACCATCCGTTATTCTGTAAGGCAGGTTATTTTAAAGAGGCTTTATAGCAATCGCTGTTGAACCTAACTAATAATTTCAATTCTGCCAGGCAAGATATAACTTTAATAAAGCCCTTGTATGGTTCCTTACAGTCTTGTTTCAGTTTTTTCCTTTCTTATTCAATCCTTTTTCCTCAAACACTTAAACTCCGTAGTTAGCATATTCATTTGTACTCCCCTTCATATTAGACACCACATAAATGCTTGAATTGAAATCGTGCCCAGTGGGTTGAGAAGCCCCTCTCCCACTTTGGGGAACCGGTCTCAAGGTCACCATATCAAATTGTGCTCTATTTGTATGCAGCAACAGAATTACGCAATGTGTCTGGATATGTACGGTACTACATATGTTTCTGAGAGAAAAAAACTGACTAGAAATACTTAAATACGGTTTTAATATAAAAAATATGATTTTCCATTTTGTGGACGGCACTGGGAGAAAATTGCATGAGTGGAACAAACAGACTATCTGTTGCGGAATGGACTCCTAAAGCTATCACTCACTGCCCCCTCCAAAGTAATCACCCCAAATCACGCACAATCTGATGACTTAAGAAGTGCGTGCATAAGCATGAGGCCAGAACTTGAGCGAAAAAACACGAAAAATAAATTAAAAGTTAATGGCGTGAAATAAAAAAAATCTAAAAAGATATTTGTAGTTGGCAGAATTCATAAATAAATGACAGGTTTGAGAAGAGCAAAAACGGTCCTGCAGAAAGGCAGATGTCGAAGGACCGAGCAATGACCTCAATGTCTAAATAATTCTCTAAACGGTCCTCACTTCTATGGATAGAGGTCCTGGGGTCTTTTCAATCATATTTCAGGGCATTCTCAAGGACGCCGAATGTTCGGGAGATTAAGTAAATCTAATATTTTGGGTCTTAATTAAAACCTCCCAAGGAATGTTTCTCTCTGATGAGCAACGGATCTATGGAAAAGGAAAGAAAGTTTGGGGTGGTATCATGACCAGAAAAGTAGAAATACCCCCCAAATTAATGGAGAGGAAAATTGGCATAAATAAAAAAACAAAATTACAAGGAATAAAAACTGAAACTAATAATGCAAATCCATAATGTAATGTATTCGTAAGTAAGCACATCAGTTCCTCCATATATATATATATATATATATATATATATATATATATATATATATATATATATATATATATATATATATATATATAATATATATATATATATATACACCATTACTTCTAGCCTAATCAAAAAATACCAAGATGAAATTTGAACTTCAAAGAACACTTTCTCTTTAACTTAATAAAATAATAAATTCATTGAAGTTTTTATTAAGAAAAATGGATTGAAATCTAACTTGATTTAACTTATGATACATATGCTACTAGACGGAATCATGGATCGCAACCAAATGACATAAAACCCTTTACTTGAGGGGGGGGGTGGAGGGGTTAGAGGGGAACAGCAAGCCAAAAGCTGCACTTCCAGTGTATTGCCCCTGGTACCATATTTCTACTGTTTTCCTCTCTGACAGTTTCTATATTACCTCGAAAAAGTCCTCTAATTGAATATATTTTCGACTTACAAAACTTGGGCCAAATGATCTGATCAAGTGGTATTAGTTTAACTCCACTTGATAGAATTAGGCATAACCGGCTCAAATCCGCTCAAATAAGCTTTTCTAAGAGTAAACCTCAATCAAATAAATACACAATTCACACAAAGGAAATACGCACATATTTGAAATTTCAATGTGCCAATTGAGGTGAAACAGTTTCGACTCTAATAAAAGAAGGATGTAATCACTGGTGGCTCGTCGGAAAAGGCAAGTCTCACGTGGAAGGTAGAATATCCATTTTTTTTCATGCCATTTGCCTTCAATAGTGGCTCTTCCTTTATTATTTTTTTAAATCATTTCATTGCTCCGTATAGAAAAAAAAAGCCGAAAACCGAACCCAACAGTTCAAAGGCTTAATTTACACCGCCCTCCAAAATCTACATCCAAGTTCTCTTTTGCAAAATAAAAGTTTAAATATTGTTTTATTTTATTGTTAACTCTTCATTTTGCATTATAAAATAATTTTAACCAGAATCCTTTCAAAATAGATTTGTAATATGATAGAAAGAGAGCTAATGAGGTTGAAATAGAGAAGAGGGATTGATAGCATAAAGATTTCTGGCACGTCTGATTAATGCACATAGCACATAAAATATTTATTCGGAAATCTTTGCGCGAATTGATATAAATTGAGTGTGTGTGTAGGGGACAAAAGGGTGTATGGGTAGATAGACGAAAATAGACAAGTGGTGAAGAGAGAAAGTAGTGTGGGAGATTTACAAAGAGATTCTAGAGCCTGGTGATCCGGCCTATCGCTTTCAACATTTTTTTTCGTGTGTTTCCTTTGTTGTTTTCGTTAGTTTTTATTATTATAGGGTTTAAGCCATTTGTCTTTAAAAAAATTAATGTTCTTGGGTATGTAATGCGCATTTGCTGTTGTTGTAATAAATTACTTAAAGTTTGGTGCTTAGTTTCTTTGTTTTTATTTATCTTGTAGTAGTGTATTTTTCGTGTCATTTGTTTCTCCTTTCTTGAAGCCTTGATTGGTGTAGATTAGTCTTCATCGGTGAATTTTTAATCAATAGTTGGTGATTTTTCATTGTTCGGGGCATTGTTCTCTTTATCTTTGTTAAAATACAATTCTTTTCATGCGAAGAATAACAATATTCAGGACCCCGAGCAAAAGTGTTCTGAGGTAAAAGCCAAAGGGCTGAAAAATGAAACTTTTCATGAACGAATGTACTTATATATCAATAACCGCACGCAAATATATTAATAACTGAGGTTGAAAACATAATAGTTTTCCTAAACCACAACTTCACATGTTTTTTTTACAAAAGCTTGGAAAAAGTGGGCAAAAAAGAGGAGGAGGCAATGATGAGTACAGCAATCCACACTTCGCAAATGATTCCTTTCAAATCTTAAAATTTTATCTGAATGAGAATTCTTTCATGCTCCGAATTTGTGAAGCAGCTTTGAGAATACGAATTGTTATAAAAACAAGCTTCTTTATTAGTTGACTATTTCAAGGGCGAAAACGCACACGGTCTTTTACAGTTGCATCTTACCTTTGCCAACCTGAAACATGAATCGACATACCCTTAACGCCTAGACTCACTAAATCAACATGAAGAAAAGCATCCTCGGTTGTTAGGAAGCACAATTTATATATATATATATATATATATATATATATATATATATATATATATATATATATATATATATATATATATATATATATATATATATATATATATATATATATATATATATATATATATATATATATATATATATATATATATATATAACGGTATCACGAAAATAGGGAACGTGAGGAATTTATGAATAACGTTACAGCCACGAGGAAAATGAAACAACAGAGAACTGCGAGGCCTTTCGACTAATGGTCCTTTACTAAGCAGACTAAAAGAGAGGGAAAAAGAGAAAGATATTTATACACCTGATTAATGAAAATATGGGATATAAAGATTAAAAGGGGTGGGATTAGCAGATACCTGGAAAAATCCTATTAACGAGATGAGCCATCAGGGTCAAAAAAAAAAAAATTACGGGTTACAAAAGAAAGGGGGGAGGGGGCAGTGTTTAGGAATCACATATGCAATATGAAAACAAAAAAAAGTTTACACATGATAACTAGAAAATATGACAAAAGAAAAATATAAGGAAAGGTTTTTTTATATAAATAAGCTAAAATAACTTCTAGGTGGACCCTTGTATCAAAAGAATGTTTAGGAATGATTTTAAAGATAAAATTTCTGAATTAATGATCACAATATATATATATATATATATATATATATATATTTATATATATATATATATATCTGGTGGTCCAACAAAAGACTTCACTAAATTCAAACTTGAATAACTCAGTCAAATGTAATTGGATATAAATGAAAATCCGTATACACCTGATCAATATGTCTACATTCTTGGTCACACACAGCCTTTAATCACGTTTTAAAGGATGAAATACATTTTCTGATATCACATAGCGTTCTGATATCCCATACAAAGAGAGTTTTTCCTTAAGTTTAAATTCACTAAATTTATTTATTTTATTACTGTAAACTTTTTCTTGAAGTAAATTCATATGGAATAGTTCGTAGGGGTCAGGCAAGTGAGGAAGTCATTCACCCCTTTCGATAAAATGAAGACGATTTTTCTTCTAAAAATTTCTGTTGTTTTGCTAAAAGGAGAGGGTCCACCTTTTTGCTGGGAAATGAAGTCTCGATTAGGAGAGGTGTGATGGCAATCAGGAAGCAGGCCGAGGGATAGTAGTTTGATGTAATTTTCTGAATCGACCTTTGAGTTTTGTGTATCGATAAAATGGATTCTCGTTTTCCCATTCCATGACACTCTCACAAAAACCATTGATTCTTCCTAAATCTTGAAGATTAATGATAAAGGCGAGATGGATGGATGTCCTTTTTCTTTGAGCTATAAACCCCATTATTTTGAGATTTGAAGGAGTTATTTTCGAAGTGTCGATTGCTGTATTCGCCATTGCCCACTTCTATTATTTGCCATCTTTAAAAAATCATGTGGTGTTGTGGCTTAGGAAAAGTATTTTGGTTGTCAACCTTAGTTACTTATATACTGATAGATGTGTATATCCGTTCCTGAAGACTTGCCTTTTTCAACCCTCTTTGGCTTCGGCCTTAAAACACTTTATTTGAGTGGCTTCTAAATTGTTATTCTTCAGCTTCTTCAACCGTAACAGCTGCACCAAAACCTACCCACCCCATTCTCGCCCCTTTTATCCCATATCAAGGACGAAAAATTAGTCCTTCATCTAAAAGGCGTTGCTACGTCCGGTAGGCCACAACGCGTTCCTTCATATCCTGTATAAAGGCCTTTGCCTTATCTTAATCATGACAGGTTTTGCCTCTAAAGCGTGAGGTGGAGAGCCTTTTTACTATCCCTGGAGGATTGTGAGTCCATACCAATTTGTAGAGGCGCAATAAGATTTTAAGGGTTGCACCCACTGATGCCACGCGAGACATTGGTTAATCAAGTAAATGAAAAATAATACCGTATGTACAATATATTAGATATATTGTCAATATTTATCAATGAGCAAAAGGTATAATCAAGTTGTCTTGGTCTATTTCGTATTTAATTAATTTCTATAAGTAACTCACAAAGACCCTTTCTTGGGATTTTGGGGCGATGTGCTTGCGCGGGCAAACCTTATAATTTGAATTTACTACATTACTCGACGAGCGTACAGGTTGCGTCAACTTCGGGAGTTCAGCTCAGACCTCGACAAGAGCAAGTTGTTCGCTTTTTACTCCGCAAGAGTTTAATTTGCGACGCCTTCCTCTCCATATGAGCATCGCTAGTGCTAAACCGTTTTTTGTGGAGCTACTTTTTAAAGGAAGATTCTGCCGGAGAAGAAAGGTGTATCTCTCAGGATACAATTGTTTAAGTTCGCTCGTAGGACTCTTGCTGAGGTCGATAGGGTCCTTCCCTATTTATCGACCTCCATGGAACTTCCTGTATTTCATCAAGCAACCGCCATCATGAGTGTTTGAGGGACAACACGTAAGAGAGTCCAGCTGTAGCGGATTCGGCGTTGCAACACCAACCTTTCAACGGAATTCAAGTAAGTTGGCAGAGCCTAACGTTAAGTCGAGTTTCTTTCGATAAATTAACTTGAGATCGTATTCAGAGCCGCACAAGAGCATCTTTACCCACGATTGTCCCAGGAACTAGTTTCGGTATTCGAGTAGCGCCCTTGAGTTTCATTTGTATATAAATCAAGGTATACTTTGGTGGTTGTATTTGTACTCAAATTGAAATTAACTTAGCCTCTTTGCTATTTTTTAGTTTGAGTTGGCTCAGACACGCCGTCACGAAGGATGGCACGACGTTGACCCCTGCCTTTTCATTTCGTCATAGTTTAACCATCGATTTATTTAAAGTAAATTTATCACTGAGAGAATCAACTATTTTAATCGCCCAGTAACGATTTTGGATAGGAATAGCTTGATAATGGCGAAGGCTCGGAGGAGTCCCCTATTTCCCATCTCCCCCCGTTGCCTACCGTAAAAAGTAAATGAAGTATTGCGAAAATTATCTAGAAGACTTATTTTTTTAGTAAATTCCTTTGTTGGTTTTTAACTTTGTATGTTGAAGTATATATGTTTTTCTTCAGCTCCTCTTGCCATTCTCAAATACTAAACAAGTACAAACATTTAGGTAAAATGTAAACAAAAGTGTAAAAGACTCTCCTCTTTTTTTTTAGTCCAAAAGAAGAGTGGGAAGAAAAAGATTCAAAAGAGAGAGGAGATAAACGATAAAGGACAACCAAGACTCCAACGCCTCGTTAAGAAAATAAAAACGCTCCCAAGGGCGATCAATCCGAGGATCATTCTTGACCAAGAACAAGATCCCAAACTCTTCGGAAATCAAGGATCAGTAAAAATAAACCTGACCCGGCGATCAAAATTCCTTGATTCCTGCGACCATTAATGAAGAAACCTCGGGACGATACGATTTGGTCGCTTGATCACCGCAACTCTCCAAGAGGGGTTCGACGCAGAGGGCTTCGATCCAGCAAACTCATCTCACCACTGGAGATGATGGCACTCGAGGAGGTTCGTCTCGATTCCAACAGGAGTGAACCCTGTTTTAACCTCATCGGGATCGATCGTGGTCGTGTTTTATAAGTTCCCGGGTGAAGGAAGATGACCATCGAAGGAATCCTGTAGAGGAGAAGGAGAAAAGGTTGTGGAAGAGGAGAAAACGATGGGAAATGAAGAAATGATCACATAGAAAGCAGAGAAGATAAATGATGGTCAAAATTGGCTGTACTACGTTGACCTTCTTCGGGCAACTGCCATGGAGCTGGACGGGGTATTTGCCATATGGGGAGAACGATTCTTGCCATCCTTATCTTCACCTTCGTTTCTGTTATTTCTATTCACTTTCACTTGTTTTTTGCTGTCATTCTATAATGAACATGACTACATTAGATTACTCATTTATTTTATCAATAATATGAAATAAATAGTCAAATATCTTGTCATCTAAAGTTCATCGGAGCAAACAGGAAGGGAGGGGGCGTTGCAGTTGTTGCCATGACTACAGAAAGTATCTCAAATGGTGGAACCCGTTGCTTTGCAACTGAGGGACGAATTCTCTGGATTAATGAATTAATTAAGGTCAATGAATGAAGGAACATTGAGACGCACGGAATTAATTCCATGACCTCTTTAATAACGATTGTTCATTTCGATACCGAAGTCCTTTCCCTCAAGCAGTTCCCCTTGGATCTCCTTAGGGTTTTCGTCATCGGGTTCACCTCAACTCTTGTAATAGTGTTTGTCTCGAACCTTTGACTGAGACATTTCGGTCTAAATGATGGCACATGGCAGAATGGAACTCGGTAGAACCTATTGAATTTTACCTTTATCCTCCTCTTTATTCTTTACTTCTTGTGCACTTAGGGGTGTACAATTTAGGATCAGTAGGTTTACGTTCATCCCATATCATGAACGAATACAGGTCAAAAGATGAAACGATTGTGCAGTAAAATAAGTGTTCCTGAGCGATCAGGAAAAATACGCAATAATTTCTCTTCTTCACTTTATTTTTCTGATCGAGTACTCAAGTCCATCGTAGGATGTCCACCATCGATAAAATTGATCACCAGTTTCTTCATTTTACCCAAAGGGAATTTTCCTAACATTCATCTCGGTACGAACCACTTTAGCAAATCATTTCCTTATCCTCAAATTGGAGCCAACATCTCTTCATCCTTTGGCCTCATTTCCCTATCTCGGATTATCATTTGATTTTTATCTCCGCAATAAAATGTTATCCATGGGGAGTTTTTTTTTTGACAATTATCGGACTCCGCTTTATTGGGATTCTGTTCGAACTGTTTCACTTTCACTTTTTACAATTACCAGATTCATTGAGATTCTGAGATATACAAAAATAGCAGAGGCAATTAATTAATAATACTAAGCAAGGTAGAATTATTATATCTGCAAAATACCTGCGAATATTTTCATGACTGTGTAATTTTGTATCGATGAACAAAGGCTCGAAATATAAATAACCCGTTCCCCTTTTTTACCTTTAGTGTTCTGAGACTACGACGAAAATACGTTCATAGGAAATGGCTCCTCACTGACAGTTGATCCGAGATGGATTCTAATGATCAAATAAAACTGAGACTAAATAATCATTCCACCGACGAGTCCATTTAACGAGGATTCGCGAAATACTCACCGGCCTCGTGATGCTTACAGTAAAGGAAATCAAGTTTAGAACCAACCTGCAAAAAGAAAGATCAAAAAGAATTAGGAAAGAGAAGGTAAAACTATAACATTTCAAATCCCCATTTTCAAAAAGAGGGGCGTCGTAAATAAAGTTAAAATTCAACACGAATCAATCCTTAATTTACACTCAGGAAAATGAAAACTAAAATCGTTTTTACAGTTTTATAGACACTCAAACAAAAAGGAGATCAAATGAATAATCGAAAATTAATGAGACAAATACATTTGCGTATATGAGGGTTGTAAAATGTTGAGATTGGGAAGTAGTAGATGTAAAAAAGCCCGCAGCAGAAGAGAATGAGTGTAAAAACTGAAAACTACAAACTTAGGCATTTCTAATTGCTTCTATCATTATGAACACTTTCATCTCACTTCAATTCATTATACCAAATCCCCACACCTTGACCTACAACAAATCATTCACTCTGGCCATCTTTCCCTCTTCTTCTGCACGCCGCTATACTACTCACAAAAAATATTCAACCACCACCTCCATCAGTTTACCATCCACTCCTTACATTCTCAGATCCTGCAATGCGCCTTCCAAGAGAGCCTCAAGCTCTTTCTCCAGATCCATTAATCTAGGATAAACCTCAATTAAATGGATTAACATTGAATACAGTTGGAGGATTATGTTGACCAACGAGGGATCCTTCATTAAGCAATTCAGGTAGAGGATCATGACATCACGCGTACGCCGTCACGTTGACCACGAACGAAGCCTTCAGGGCACGCAACTCTTCTCGGAAACCACGGAAGGATCGAGAGAAGACCACTGCTGACTAGTCAGGGTAAAGTACAAGAGACACTAGGTCTCACTTGGTTGAAATGGGGAAACTAAGAAAGAGAGAGAGAGAGGAAGAAAAGGCAATTGGACTAAATATAGATTGAGAATAACGCGAAGCATTACAATGCACCCTAAATTATGGTAGGAATTTGAACGTCTTCCGGCACAACCATGGAGCTAACCAAAAAGGACCAATGGTTGACGAACAGACAGATCCAAAATATCTTGGAATCATCTCAACCGAAAAAGTCATCGCGAGGAATTCAAATCTTTCATTTCAACCAACTCTACCGATTTCCTTAATTCAGTCGGGCGACGCCGAGTTGACCGTTTTGGAGAATTGTCATAGTATTTAATAGATTCAATAATGGGTCTAATCTCGTTTTTATAAAAATGACAATAATTTCTTCACAACCTACTAAAAAATAATCATAAAAATAACTACCAAGCGCAGTTATGGTTTATTCTTCTCAAATTATATTAAAAATGGATCAAAGAAGATGACCAAATTTCTTCTAAAACCATTTTTTGTTATCATAACGAAGTTCATGAAACGATCACACAGACACACCGACAGTTTTAATAGCCTCCGTTTATTTATGCGCCGTTCCTCTTCAAACACACAAACTTATTATGTCTTATCTTACTTTTAAAAAATCAAGATGAAACCCTAAATATATATGATTCTAGGCCCTGAGCTATTTGTATGTCAGTTTTAATGCTTTCCTAACAAATAATGTGGACGCCATGGAAAATTCATGAATCAATTTATTTGGTTTAATGGAGTGGTTTATAATAAAATTGCCCATTCGTTTGTTCGGAAGATAAAACTGCAGAGGAATCTAATTGGAACTCATTTTCCTCTATGCACCGACTGGGTTTGGAATTAACTCAGCAACCACCTGAAACTATAACTGAAGTAGTTTTCTCCTCTTCTTCTTGAACTAAAAAGAAATACTGAGAAATAACGTTGTTTGTTTGTGCCAATAGATGCTTTTACTTCTAAACATCGTCTGTGTTAAACCTTTTCTATTAATTTTGATCTTAGACATAAATTCCGATACGTTACTTCAACGGCTAAATTATCTGATATCTCACAATTAAACGTCAAGAAGGTAGAAAAATACTGATTTTCTGTAATTAAATGTCAGCGTATGATTCCGAATTAACAAATATCTATAAAGTAAAAATATGATTATATTTTTCATCGAAAGTGGAGTTAAGGTTGAAGCTATTCTTTTTCTCCAAATGAAAGCTGTTAGCCATGAATTCGATGCGTTATCTTGAGCGGAAAAGGCTTGCTATTATGAACATTCAAGAGGCTAAACAAGAAATTTATTTTCCTTTGAAAATAGAAGAAAGCAACATAGGAGTGCTCCTGAAGTGCTTGTGAAAGGAGCTTCGTAAAATAGAGATGAATTTAATAGAAGTAAAAATGCGCGAAAGAAGCATAAACCCTCGAGGCAACAGACACGAACTGCACTGGGCTCTCTAAAAAGAGAAGAGGGGGAACTCTTCTAGATCTTCCCCTAAAGGAAACTACCCTTGCGAGTATCGGGAATGGCCATAATCTCATCCACATCGGACAAATCCGGAAATCAAAATCCCTTTACGGTATCAGAACAAGAAAGTGCCTTGGCTATTTCTAACACAACAATTTGCTGCTCTCCATGAAACTGCGGAGCTTGTAAGAAGTGTAGTAACACTACCTTTCATTCATCTCCCAGGTGTGAGAGCAGAGCGTCCATAGACTTGACTCACTCTCTTCTTCTCGCACGAGTTCGCTCTAGTCTCTCCCTGGTTCCCTCTAGTCTTGCCACTTGACACTTTCTATTTCTTCAAAAAGCATTTTATTTTAGTGTGTTTTTTGTATTGATGGAAATGCATCATTAAAGTAAATAGACAAGTATAATTCCTCTCCACATGCCAAAGATCAACCATCATTGAGTGCTACACCCACTCATGGTACGAACACCCTCTCAGTTAAATAGTCTTGTTCAAGTGTTGTGTGAAAGTTTTATAAATTCTCTTTCACCACGAAATGCTTCGCTCCAAACGTATATAACTTTCCAATTTTCTGAATAACTTTCAACTGCCTTTTCCCAAATTTATATTAATGATTCCTTCACTTTTTCCCTGTCCCTCTCTCCTCTTCGTGTAAATTAGGTTCTGTTTACACTTGAATCTTTACGCGATCATTTCAAAATTATTTCAAAATGTTAATAGTAAAAATATTAATTAAAATTGCTACCATGAATAAAAGGTATCTAAACTATCGGGGTGTTTTCAGCCTTCATATTTTGTGTACGATTTTTGGTTTCCTCTAAATAGTTTATTACAGTTGAGGAATATAAATGCACCTCTATAAAACTGAAATCTTTCCATGTCATCATTCGGGGAACTTGTAATAAAAGTCATCCCATTGAGATATTACTCTTGTTATGGGTGATTAGAGAAGATAAAGACATAATAAAATGTTATAGAGGAACATCGTAGTCTAATCTCTTTATTCAACCATTCATTATGAACGGCAAACATTCATTATGAAACAATCCATGAACGGCATCCAAACAACGAATGCGCAGATGGCAAACAAGTTCCGTTCTCCTGAGGTGGTAAAGTTGCGCGTCTGGCTGTGTTCACAGCTGGGGATTCATAGATGTACACAATTGACCAGGTATATCCTCGTACTATATATTGCATTATATATATACGATTATCTCTTCCATTACATACAAGAACCCTTTATATAGTCCTTGATTACTATTTATCTCGCTGTTGAGGTTTATTGAATGGGTAATCCCAGTGCACTTCCTATGCATATATTATAATCCCGCACCAAGGTGAAGTGGAGGTGAAGTGTAGCCAATACACCTACGGTAGCAACTTCCGGTGAACACGAATAACCCCGGCCCATCCCTTTTGATCAAAATTAAGATAATGATCCCCTGAGTGTGACTCAGTCTGTAAAAGCCAGTCATGGGTGGACTTGTATAATATTGAGATTTAAGCAGAGTGGATTGCTTATTAATTGCCAAAGGATCGCCCAAAATAGTTAAACAAACAGATACAAAAATAATCTTTAATATACATGAATATGAAATAGGAAACAGCGTATATAGGTATAAATAGGATTAATCTTTGCACTAAATAAGTAAGTCTATATAATGTCATGGGGATTACACTTAAATTCGACGTACTAAGATGCTTGCGTCTTAATTGCACCCGACAGAATGAATTGAATAATATTATGGAGTTAAGCACTGAATAAATCACTTGAGATAATCGAGGTTATGAGATCGGGATGGAAATTCTAGTTAACGGCAAAACTGGTGAAGTTCGGGGAGGGAATAATTCACTTTAACGATACCTTGGAGTTCGAAAGTATTTGGAGGATGAAAGTGAATGTCTTCTTCTTCTGACGATGTTCACACTCCAGATCGCGAAGACGAGTCAGACTGTGACTCCAATCGGAATCCTCATCCTCGAAGTGTTCGTTCCGATTATTGGCTCCTGGAGTGGGTAGCCAAAATGATTATCTAGCTGCCTCTAGGTTAATCTGCAGAGAGAGGTCCTGTGTAACTTCTGATTCTGAATGGGGAGGGGGGGTTCTGCGAGAAGTTTGGCAACTACAAGTACCGTGACGGCAACAACCAATTCCCCGAAGTTTTCCTTCTTGCAACGAGCAAATTGTTTCCTTTATGAGACTAGCTCTACACACAACGTAGGTCCAAGATCTCCTGCCTGACTCCAGGGAGAATTTTCCCTTTTATTTCCCTCATGAGCAAAAAATCGAGAGAGAGCACCGAATTCTTATAAAATCCGTATAGCGGCACCAACGACCTTTTGACTCCTGCCAGGACAGACCAAATGCTTCACACCTCGGGGCCATCCGAGCTTTCCTCGTCCCACGTCGTGGTTTACAACAGCGCGACGAAACTCGGACCTTCGTCGGCTAGCAGGTGTCGTTTGAGGCAGACATTTTCCTGTGTGGCCGGCCGCGAATTTGGTTGCTCAAAGGCGTGAAAAGGGGTGAAGGGGATTCGATGCAGAAGGCGAATTTGGAATAAGGAAGAGACACGCAGCTGTATCGGTGTATTTATGTATATACTAATGTATGGATGTACCTAGACTTCTACACTCACTATTTATTTGGCAGTGTCCGTTTATGAGGGCATTGGACATTGTATCATTCCCTGGGCATCATTTGCCAGGAAGAACCTGGAGGGAAATTCGGCGGGGGTGGAGTTTATCTAACTGTAACTTCATATGCTTCTCGCTGTTCTTTTTCTATTATATATATTTTACACAATTCAACCACTTCATCTTATCCAGAACTGGCTGCACTGGCTGCCCATTACGTTTCAAATTACACTTAAAGTCCTTCTTCTCACATTTACAATCGTAAACAGCCGCAGCTTCCTTTACCTGTCCTACCCTCAGGATGTGTCCAGAGACCAAAGACCCCTTTGCTCGGAAAGTGTTCTCCAGCTTTCTGTGCTTCTCTCTCGTCTCTCCTGCATGGAAGATCGTGCCTTCCCAGTAGTTGTCCCTAAGCTGTAGAATGGTCTGCCTGATCGCGTTCGCTCATCTACCTCGTCTTGCGCTTTAAGTGGGCTCTCTAAACACACCTCTTCTGTCAGGCTTTTTCCTAGTCGATGGACAGGCGCCCTGCGAAGCCTTCAAGGTCTCGAATGGCGGCATATAAAACTTCCCCTAATATTATTTGTGATAGAACGAGTTGAATCTGTGTTAAATTCAACTCCTATCCCATATTAGTTAAAACCTCGAGGAGGCCCACGTGCATCTTCGATTCGAGGCTTGGAGTCTTATCAACAGCTACCGGACGCCAATGTTTAAACAAGGAGGTTATCGTCCCCCCCGTTCGCCCCCATACGCCGACCTCGCCTGATCGAGTTAGGCTTATGGACAGATAAGGCATTTTTCTCCGGCCCAGCTGTGCGTTCCCTCGAAGCTTCCACCCCATTCTCCCCCACGCCAAGGAGATGTGCTGGCTATTTATATGGAAACTTTACCACTAAGATCAGATTGGAGATCCAGATTTTTGTCGCGAAACATCACCACGACCCTCTCTCCCTTTGTGCGCCAAGGGACCTCGGCCTCGAGATTCACCATCACTTGTCCAGGAGGACAATATTCCTTGAGTGCCAAAGGTTCGAGCCTTTAGTGACGTCAAGTCCCCAAGGCATTCCCCCCTGCTGTTCAAGGAGAACAGCATTAGAACAGCCATTGTTCGTTTTGAGCCCTTCGCCAAGAAACGGTTCTCATCCCCCCCTGTTGTTCAAGGAGAACAACATTAGAACAGCCATTGTTCGTTTTGAGCCCTTCGCCAAGAAACGGTTCTCTTCCCCCCTGTTGTTCAAGGGAGAACAACATTAGAACAGCCATTGTTCGTTTTGAGCCCTTCGCCAAGAAACGGTTCTCATCCCCCCCCCCTGTTGTTCAAGGAGAACAACATTAGAACAGCCATTGTTCGTTTTCAGCCCTTCGCCAAGAAACGGTTCTCTTCCCCCCTGTTGTTCAAGGGAGAACAACATTAGAACAGCCATTGTTCGTTTTGAGCCCTTCGCCAAGAAACGGTTCTCATCCCCCCCCCCCTGTTGTTCAAAGGAGAACAACATTAGAACAGCCATTGTTCTTGAGCCCGTAGACAAGAGACGGTTCTCATCCCCCCCTTTTGTTCAGAAGAGAACAAAGTAGAACAGCCATTGTTCGTCAAGCCGTTCGTCGAGTAACGGTTCTCCTTCCCAAGACGCCACGTCAGGATCCTTTCATTCCCCCCCCTTCGGCTGGAACTCGCCAGCGGACCGAATATTCCTTCAAGTACCTTCCACTGCACCCTAATGAAGTTACGTAAGCCAAGCGTCACCTTTTGAGTATTGATCCCTTATTTGTCAATTCTATCCTGTGCTTTAAATGGTTTATCGAACCATCCCATCTCTTTAACTCCATATTTGTTTTACCCTTTTTGATCCCTTAAATCCTTGGATTAGCCCGAGTCTCCACGACCCTTTCCATTCTGTTTGTCAATATTTTCCGTTTTTGTGTATTGTTTATAGTTATTATTAATAAAACTCTATTTTATTAATGATAGCAATATTATTATCCTTGAGCTCAGTTCCACTTCTTAAGCATTTTGAAGATACATAATATCGGCCGCCAGACAGTAAAACGCACTCTAGAGATAATTAAGGAAGTTCCCTCAATGAATAGTGTTATATATAGTATCGTCGGGAGTCATTCTACGACATATATATATATATATACTATTTAATTTGGTATCAGGTGTGTGGGGTTTAACGCTATATCTTTGCAAACACTGGTCTCAGTCGAGTAAAGCATAGTGTTATTCGTTATAATAATAGAATATAGTAGTTCCCTTTTGTTTTAACGATTGCTATCCCCTTTTTTTTAAAACTTAAGAAGCTGGAGTAGCTCAAGGAACGGTTATAATAATTTGTTTGTTTTTTTTTGTGATTTTAGTCAGTGGTTATTTAGATTGAGAAACCAAGTACGAATAGGTCAGTGCCCATATTTAGGTAGGCTAATTCTATAGAGGCATAATTCTTGTTGCGAGGAATTTTAGTTGGTTGACTAGTGCGCCCCCAAGTGCAAAGATGACTCAGTTTGAAATCTTTAAAGCGCAAGGAGAGTCCTGTGGACTTTCCGGAAAAGAACTAATTAAGTACATTCAAGAGGAGCAAAGAAGAGAAATACAACGAGAAGAAAGAAAAAGAGAGGAACAACGAGAAGAACGAGAAAAAGAAATCCAACGAGAAGAAAGAGAGGATCGGATAAGACAAGCTGAGCTTCAGATTGAATTAGCTCGGATTAAAGCAGAAGTTCAAAGAAAAAAGGTAGAAAGAGAACGGGAAAGAGTAATCCAACCAGAAGAACGAGAAAAAGAAATCCAACGAGAAGAAAGAAGGACGGACTCGCGCTCCTTCCCAGGAAAGCTGACAAAGTTTCCGAGCCCCGTAAAACCCCAAAACTTCTTTCCCCAAAACCAACAACGGGACTCCAAACCTCCCGTTAAGACTTCTCCTCCATCTCTCTTCCCGAAGCGACCAACCATATGCTTCACCTGTGGTGTAGAAAACCCCATGAGCTGGAATTGCCCCCAAAATTCTAGGCTTAAAAGCGGACCAGCCCACCAAGTTAACCAGATTAATGCGACCCCGGCTCCCCCGGTGGTGCAGACCCAAGCAGAAACTTCTCCCCCTCCGTCAGGCCACCAGGTAAATTTTGTTTTTGGTAAAAGTTCATCGGGAACTTTGAAATATGAGGAGGGCAGCGTGGACAGCTGTCGAGTATTGACTCTCGTCAGGGACACAGGATGTACATGCTTCATCGTGTCCGACGAACTCCTCCCATTGGCCTCTAACCACGAAAAATTTGCGGTGGTACGTGACTACCTTGGGCGGGCGAACAGATTCCCCGTCGCTAGATGTTACCTGCAGTGTCAATATTATAATGGCTGGGCTGAAGTCATTGTAGCACCAATAAAATTCTGTTCCGTACTTATAGGAAAGAGCCCCCAAGTAAGTTTCGACCCGGTGTTTCAGGCCGCCCTTCCTCAAGGCCGAGATAAGAAAGAAGCCCAGGAGCCCGTCCCCATCAGAACCCCGATACCGTCCGATTTCTCGGAGACCCCTAACCAGGACTTTAGGACGGAAAAAGAGGAATGTGATTCACTAAAACCCTTAGGTGATAAGGCCCCAGACAAGGACACGGAGACTGTCCCTGGACCCCAAGAAAAAAAGAACCCCCAACGCGCCCATGGAGATACCTTCGTAGAACTGGACGAAGCATCGGCGCTTGAAGAGGATTGCCCCGCGGAGTCCCTTAAGGTAATCCAGACAGTGTGCATCCAACCTGATGCCGATTACCCTCCTCCTTCCCTACCAGGCAAGTCTTTGGAACCCTCTGACCTGGATAGTGACGCGCAGCTGACACCACGTCAGAAGAGTCAGCTCCAAGAACTAATTAAATGGAATCACCATTTATCCACCCTATTAGCTCTTTTCGAGCAACTGCGTGAAAATGGCCTCACCATTGGCCCCAGCAAATGCCAGTTTGCCCACGAAACCATCAAATATTTGGGTTTCAAAATAGGACAAAGCAAGTCAGGTCCCCACGAGAACAAGATTAAGGCAATCGCCCACATGCCCCTCCCGATTACAAAGAAGCCATTAAGATCGTTCCTAGGATCAGCTTCTCCCTATCAGCAATTTGTTCCGAATTTCGCTGCAATTTTGGCCCCCCTATGCCCTCTTCAGAAAAAGAATTTCTCCGATCGTTTACGTTGGAATGATGTCGCTGTTTCCCATTTTAATCAGCTCAAAAGTAAGTTCATTTCTGCCCCCATTTTTAAGTTGCCCAACCCGGAAAAATCCTTTGGGGTTAAGACCGACGTGATCAACGAGGGCATTGGAGGCGTACTCCTTCAATACGTGGATGACAGAACGAGTCATCCAGTTGCATATGCTAGCCATCTATTATTACCACGCGAAAAGAGATATGCCACTAGGGAAAAGATAGCTCTATCAATTATCTGGGTCATAGACAAATTTAAGCTGTACTTGATATGTAAAGAATGTCAAATAGGAACCGACCACCGTCCGTTAGCCTATATTAGGTATGTGAGACACTCAAACGGCCGCATCATGCGCTGGAGTTTACTCTTGCAAGAGTATCAATTTAAAATAAATTATATCAAAGGTTCCGATAACCAGGTCGCTGACGCACTCAGTAGGAATGCGTTACCGAATAGCGTAGAACAATTGTATTCATAGGATTAGTATCTCCATGTAGGTATATACCGTCTTATACGACTTAATTTAAGATTCTTTTGTAATATAATTAATTAATGTATATGTCTGAATTTTGTAACGCTCAATGTCTAATTTTCTTGATGTATATATATTTGTTCTTATTAATTTACGTATAAATTATTTTGTCCCGTATGTACTAAGTTTATAACATTTCATTGTACCATGCCCTTTTTTTTATTAAGTTGTATTAAAGGTTATTTTCCCCTGTAATCTAAAGATCAAAATAATCATGTATTGAGGTAATACTAGTTAGGTGCAGGAAGATACGGTTGGTACAAGAAAACGAGTTCCCTACAACGGAGCTCTATCGTTGTCCCTTCTCTCTTTTTTTTCGAAGTGACAACTTCCCCTGGAATGGAGGGGTGTGATAGAACGAGTTGAATCTGTGTTAAATTCAACTCCTATCCCATATTAGTTACAACCTCGAGGAGGCCCACGTGCATCTTTGATTCGAGGCTTGGAGTCTTATCAACAGCTACCGGACGCCAATGTTTAAACAAGGAGGTTATCGTCCCCCCCGTTCGCCCCCATACGCCGACCTCGCCTGATCGAGTTAGGCTTATGGACAGATAAGGCATTTTTCTCCGGCCCAGCTGTGCGTTCCCTCGAAGCTTCCACCCCATTCTCCCCCACGCCAAGGAGATGTGCTGGCTATTTATATGGAAACTTTACCACTAAGATCAGATTGGAGATCCAGATTTTCGTCGCGAAACATCACCACGACCCTCTCTCCCTTTGTGCGCCAAGGGACCTCGGCCTCGAGATTCACCATCACTTGTCCAGGAGGACAATATTCCTTGAGTGCCAAAGGTTTGAGCCTTAAGTGACGTCAAGTCCCCAAGGCATTCCCCCCTGCTGTTCAAGGAGAACAGCATTAGAACAGCCATTGTTCGTTTTGAGCCCTTCGCCAAGAAACGGTTCTCATCCCCCCCCTGTTGTTCAAGGAGAACAACATTAGAACAGCCATTGTTCGTTTTGAGCCCTTCGCCAAGAAACGGTTCTCATCCCCCCCTGTTGTTCAAGGAGAACAACATTAGAACAGCCATTGTTCGTTTTGAGCCCTTCGCCAAGAAACGGTTCTCTTCCCCCCCTGTTGTTCAAGGGAGAACAACATTAGAACAGCCATTGTTCGTTTTGAGCCCTTCGCCAAGAAACGGTTCTCATCCCCCCCCCCTGTTGTTCAAGGAGAACAACATTAGAACAGCCATTGTTCGTTTTCAGCCCTTCGCCAAGAAACGGTTCTCTTCCCCCCCTGTTGTTCAAGGGAGAACAACATTAGAACAGCCATTGTTCGTTTTGAGCCCTTCGCCAAGAAACGGTTCTCATCCCCCCCTGTTGTTCAAAGGAGAACAACATTAGAACAGCCATTGTTCTTGAGCCCGTAGACAAGAGACGGTTCTCATCCCCCCCTTTTGTTCAGAAGAGAACAAAGTAGAACAGCCATTGTTCGTCAAGCCGTTCGTCGAGTAACGGTTCTCCTTCCCAAGACGCCACGTCAGGATCCTTTCATTCCCCCCCCTTCGGCTGGAACTCGCCAGCGGACCGAATATTCCTTCAAGTATCTTCCACTGCACCCTAATGAAGTTACGTAAGCCAAGCGTCACCTTTTGAGTATTGATCCCTTATTTGTCAATTCTATCCTGTGCTTTAAATGGTTTATCGAACCATCCCATCTCTTTAACTCCATATTTGTTTTACCCTTTTTGATCCCTTAAATCCTTGGATTAGCCCGAGTTTCCACGACCCTTTCCATTCTGTTTGTCAATATTTTCCGTTTTTGTGTATTGTTTATAGTTATTATTAATAAAACTCTATTTTATTAATGATAGCAATATTATTATCCTTGAGCTCAGTTCCACTTCTTAAGCATTTTGAAGATACATAATATCGGCCGCCAGACAGTAAAACGCACTCTAGAGATAATTAAGGAAGTTCCCTCAATGAATAGTGTTATATATAGTATCGTCGGGAGTCATTCTAGGACATTATTATTCTTTTTGCAGTGTCTGAAAGAATGAGAAGAAAATGAATGAACACGCTAAGCAAGAGCGATAAAATGAGTAAAATGATAATTACAAGAATATATACTCGTATAATCCTTAAATCCTGGTTTCGGTTTACTGGTAGACTTCGAGAAACAAATATTTTAAACAAATACATATTCATATGGAGCCTACTAGGAATCAGAGATGAATGCTTACTAAGGCAGTCATCTGGATCTAATTTCGCAAGTCAAAATGAGAGGAAATAAAGAAGTTCCAACTATGCCAAATATAATGTAGTAGTAGTTAGTTGCCCGTCGATTTCGGCGATGATGTCACTTCATGCCCTAGAAAGAATATGTTGGGCATAGAGAGAAACTTGCAGCAAAGATGCTTAGAGTAGGAAGGGGTTGTGCATTCGTCAGCACACTATCTTGGCACTCCATAGATGGGCTAAGGGCAAGGTGGTCCAAGATGACAAGCCATTGTGGAGTGTTGCAGGTCTAATGACGCTCGCCTAGTGTGGGTCGCAACAACACATTTTGCCTTGGTCTTTGTCTAGTCAAGGACATCCATAAGACAATGGGTCAGTAGTTGGCGAGGAATCAGGGCGTGTGCACACTTTGGTGGGCCAAGGTCCAACACCTCTGGTGCCTCCTGCTGTTCCGAGATCCTCATGATTCGTTTTTTTTATTTTCGAAGCTGATCTATATTAATTTTATCATTTTATAGGCAGAGTTTGCGCGTCGAAGTATACTTGCTAACCATCGTTGGACTCTTAAGAGAGATATTTCTGAAGAGCAGTATGTTTGGTACCAGGTTGGCTTCAGGAGCTGCCGGAGTCAGCGAGCACAGTACACTGGCCCACCTTCAAGGCTCTACATCTATCCACCTTTTATACGATCTGAGGAAGAATTACTTCGATAATTACTTGAGCGATAACATAGGATTTCGAAATCTGGAGGAGCAACTTTGCTCCTTCAGAAATAAAAGAACGGCACATCTTTAGTATTCTTCTTCCCTCAATTGGTAGTAGATCGATAGACAAAAAAGGTAATTTCTGTATCGCGTCTAAACTTTTTTTCATAGGAGTAGTAGTTGAAAGAAGCCGTTTCTCTTCGATTTGTCTACTTAATAATCAATACATTTGTCTTCGCCTTTTTTGTCCGCATCGAACTGGGATTTCATCCTCTAGCTTGGCGTAATGGAGTTGCCTTGTGTGGCAAAGGGTGGATGGGGATGAATTCACTGTATAAGACAACAAGAATTCAAAGAGTGTTTAATGTCAAAACACATTCCACATTTTCACACCTATACCATCCTGAACAATGGAATTGGAAGTTATCCATAGCTGAAGTTTATAAATCAATAACAGATCCATCTGTCATCAGTGACTAACTAGCCTTCGAACTTGGGTAAATATGCCTTCATTAGATTTTGCTCCTTACTTTCATCTAAATGAACATAACTGTGATCCATATTTTAATTAAGTAATAATAATGGAGAAAAGAAAGTGGTATTGCCAATAAATATTACAGTGTCTCCGATTTCACGAGGTGATTTCCAGAAAAAACAATAATAGTTCTTCTGAATCACAGAGTGTTTGGGATTTCAATATGTTTCTTATGGCACTCTTTATCATCTTGCTTAATTATTTGAATCGTTTATATGTTTGCTATGGCACTCTTTATCATCTTGATTAATTAGAATCATCTATTAATTTGTTCCCTTTCTCAACCTCTACGTGACCTTAGTCTTATCAAATTACTCGTCCGTTTTCTCTTTCGGGTCATTGTAACATCTAGGAATTTGGAATTAATGTTATCAATAAAGTGCTATTAAAGATTAATAAATTTCCTCGATATTTCTTTTTCCCTGAGAAGGATATAAAGTACTAACAAAGATCCTCCAAAAGGATATTAACTGACTGATGTCCTAAGCCTCAACTCGTGACCAAGCGAAAAGCTACTTCTCAAGCTCATTTGGTAGCGGCAGTAAGTATCGAATATCCTTCTTATTGCTTTGTCAATTCGGGTTTCTTCAAGCTGCCTTTCCACATAAGACTGAAACACATAATTATAAATTTTTCTTTGCTCAAAATATATAGGGAATTCATACAAGGCGCAAAAACATCTACTACAAAAGGTCTGCCTGATTTCTAATGTTTGCAATACAGTGAAAGGCTGACTTTTGTGCCCAATGTCCATTTTACCCCTGCAATGTCTAATTTGACATACGCTCTTGAGATGATGAGTAAATGGTGAGTTTTTTACTACCCTCTTTGTTATTGTTTTTACTAGTGTCACAACTTGTTCCAGATTGAAAAGAATTTTGTTCTCTCCTCAGAAATGCTGATTTCCATGCTAGATGCCGTCGCGAAAAAGCTATTGCCTAGGAGAGGGAGATCCCTGCTTGAGCACCAAAATATCTTAATAATAGAAGCCTTTATGACCATAGAAGATCATAGGAAATACAAATATACAGCTATAATTGTGGGTTTGTACATGAAATATTAGTAGCTCATAATAATTTCATTTAAAGGCCAATTTCTTACTCACAATATTCGGCTTGACTGATACTCAGGTAATAAATATCGTAACCATAATACTTCTTTTAAACTCACGACTTCTATCATCTTTTTATTCCGAGGTTTCTCATGTATCCGTCATTTGGAAGGGTATCTACGCTGCTCACTTATCCACATACTCCAATCAAATAAATAAAGTCAAAAGAACAACGAAAGAGGTAAAGTCAAAGGTCGGAATACGGCCAAACAAGCACCAGAAGCAACCACTGATGGTGTACACGAAGAAGGCAAATGAGACAAAACAAGAAAAGAGAAGTACCTTAGAAATGCCCTCTACACCAGGGCAAAACTTACCAACTATTTCACCTATATTTATCTTCTACACTTTTTCTCTCATTGTACATCAATCAATTTACATACTCGCACGATTTTATGTGGCTCACAGAATGTGTGAAGGTTAGAATAAAAAGAAGAAAATATGCAGAATATTTTTATGTGATACCATAGATCAAGAAACACTTATGTTAGATAGACAGAAATGGGCTGATCTTCATCATGTCTGATACCTTCGACATCTATCCGTGTGGTCTATTAAGTGAACAAATCTTTGAAAAAGCGTAGGTTCTAACCCCATAAACTAAACACTTGAAAACCAGTTTTGATTCTATTCAGAGATTATTATCGGTCTTCAATGACTTATTCAGACGCTCGGTAACTGCAGGAAATAGCGGGTGTTTGTTCTCTTGGAGCTGAGCAGTTACATGGAGCCATTCTTCTATGAGCGACGATTGAATGTGAATCCTACCTTTCGATTTAGTTAATTTGATTGTTTTTATTTAATTCATGGATTTTTAAAAATTATATAAAAAGCGAATCTTGTATAAAAAGTTTCTAAAAATACAAAAATAAATCCACCCTATTTTGTAGCTCAATTGCTCCTGGGTGTAGCTCTAAAAGAATAAATTTGTCTTTAGTGATTTTAGAAGAATATGATTCATTTTCTGAAGATTTTAGGACAAGTGATATTTCGTAATAATGTGGTTAAGAACCCGATGCAGCCAAGGGATTCATTACATTTACTCATTTCAAAGGAGGAAGCTAAAATTCATTACCAATTTTCTGCGAAAAATAATCCGAATATTTATTAATGCTCTCGCTAGCACTAAAAAGCCTGGTTTAGAAAGAATGTAGAATATAAAATTATCTGAATTTACTCTCCAATCAATCAATTTTTCCATCCTCCTTCACCCAGCAATAATTCAACCACACCGTTGTTTTACATCGCTATTCATCTTCACCGGTCTCTTTAAAATTCGCCCCCCTCCTAAGGTATTTCGAAGTGTTTTCTTATGTAAAACATCCATAATACTGAATTTTCTATGTATTTGAGTTGCAATAAAAAAATGATAAAACTAAAAGAGAAAATATTTGGGCACACAAAAACTGGCCACTGTTTTTATAATGAACTTTAGACCACCGGATTACACCAGAATGCCACGGTTCGCGCAATCCAGGAATTTCGATTCGGAAAGAAGCGATGATTTAGACACAATATTTTGTGCGCCGCCGGAAGGGATGCGTCCCTGAATGCTCCCATTGTTGTTAAGAAGAAGAAATAGGAGTTAACTTATTTTCACTTGTTCCAACTAAACAATTTTCCCATCACCTATTCTTTATTCTGTCGTTAGTGTACACCTGCCGCTCACAACAAGAGGACATTAATCAACAATAATTATTATTGTTGTGATAATATAATGGTTAAACCTGTGCGTATTCATACATATTAGCGGGTTTTGCAAAGGTTTTGTTACACTCGCTTTTTTATCTTTCGAGAGGTTAACGTGTGTGATAAAGTTACGTCGAAAGAAATGAGCTTCTATTTTTCTCGCAGGTGTCATTGAAGCTTATTTTCCATTGTGTGTTGAGATAGAAGTGAAAAGAATTGAGAACTCTGCTCTGTTTAGCGCGGGCCACAACAAGTCCGACATCGCCAAGCGGATCTACGTCCGCCGAATGACCGTCCAAAGAGTCGCGGAGAGGCTTAATAACGCGAAAGAATTCAAAGATAAAAATCAAACCGAATAATTAAGCTTGTAATTATCTCCATCTGTCTCTCTCTCTCCGCAGCAGAGCTCGATACCTTAGCCGTTGACGCGAGTATACCTAAACGAAAGCACGAAGAGAGAAGGTACAATCCCGCAATTAACCTGTTCGTGGCAGCTATTTAAATTTACGTGAAACTTTACACGGGACGTTCCGGCTGCTTCTCAAACCGCAAGATTTCAACATCACTTATTTTAAACCCTCTAATAATGAACAAGTTTGGCAATTTCCCACGCGTTTAAAGAACAAATTCCCAATTACTTTTACGGGAATATAATGCTAATATTTGAAACCAATAAGTTATGTATGCAATTTTCGAGGTGAAGAAATGTAGAAAATATCTCAATTCCCTCCTACTTTATAACACGGGATAAGGGGTATATGGACACAGTGTGCAACAGAGATACATAACTAAGCATACAGCTATAACACACACGTAGCTATTTTCCAACGCAAAGAGATATCTAAATTCACCCGAGACTAAAAAAAAGAAAACTTCATCACTGCCAAAGAGAAGGAAAATTTAGAACGCAGGGAAGTGCGAAAGAATTTGTCATTTTGTGTGTAACAAAAAGAACTTCACTGTTTTTTGTTATTTTTTGTTAAAAACTTGGAATCTTATATTTCAAGAAGGTCTTGTTTATCTAGGAACAATAGCATCATATTTTACTTTCTCATTATTTCGAGTCTGTTCACTGTGGACAGAAATAGCTAAAGCCTGTCTCTTATATTCACATCTGTACTGGTGTCCGGACCATTTCATTTTTCATCGGGAAAATGAGGTTCTCTAGCATTTTCATGAGGGTCTCCAAATGTTTAAGAATTAATAATTATATCAATAATTTCCAAATTTTGAACTTAAAATCTTGCGTTTCATTTCAAGCTTCGTTTTCTCTAAATTTAAAATAAATTATATTTAGATAAAGTTTTACCTTTCATTTTATTCACTCAACCTAATAAATAACGAAATTCATTGACCACAATAATAGGAAAAGGCTCGTCGGCTCACCTAGATAGTTTCGATGTGGATCAAGTGTTGAGAGAAGCTGGAAGATGAGGGGGAAGATATAGTTTATGAACCTTAGCAAAGTCTCCAACCTCACCAATGGCAAAGATTAAGGTAGGTCTAAGGGTGTGTGGAATAGGTGCCAAAATGCTGAATTGCGTGTATTAATATATATGCTAACTAAAGCGTGGGTTACGATGGAAGACGACCAATGAGAATCGGTTAAAGGACGGGGCTTCTGAGACTATTTGTGATAATTTAACCATAGCTAATAAAATCTGTATTGATAGTGTGCTGAGAGAAATCTTAACAGGGTAATGCAGCTGAGAGTACAGCAGTGATGTTTTGTTGGAGGGAAAATAAAGGTCGTGTGTAATATTTAAATTGGGAGATGGGCGTCGCTGGAGGACTTATAGAAGTTGAAATGCGTCGTAGAGCTATAACAAGGTTATGATAGTAATCTTATAGTAGTTTGTGTGAATTAGTGTGCCCTATGGAAACTATAACGCGTTCAGTACATTCCGCTACAACGTAAAAGCAATCCAACAGGGAACTTCATGCGATTGGGGGGGAGAGAGATGAATGTCAAAAAGAGTGAAAAACGATTTGTAAAGGAAGAGCTGTTCCAGGGGTAAACCACGAATGTAAAGAGGTGGCATTGGCGTAAAAGCAAAGTGGAGATGTTAAGCAAATACAGAATAAAAATGAGTGTAAAGAGCTAGAGTGTGTGAGTGAGCTTTTGAGCGAGAGGATCCGGACGCAGGAAGAGGGGACTGAGATTCTGTACGAACAGTGAACATAGAGGGGGTTTCCAACTGGGTACATGGGGCATTCTGCCGCCGCCGGTTAACCATGACTGGGCGAGATAGTACAGCGCGTACCCCCTGATCCCTCTACATAAATGGGCACGGGTGAGGGAAAAACGATGGAAAGCTTCGTACTAAACAGACGAAGAATGGAGAGGTGGATTTCTCCGGTACCCAATTGTGCCCGCACCAATTTGTGGGCGAAAGGGAAAATGAGATCTAAAACGGGATTATAATTGGCACTTCTGCCAATTAGTTAGTTAATTAATCGTGAAGACACGAATTGACGTGAGGAATTATTGGAATTGTTGATGGTTGCTTTGCGTTTAATAGGGCGAAAAGGAATAGGAAGGGGAGAGTGATTCGTCAGAGGCGTTGATGCTTGCCAACCCCGCTGTATGCGTGCGAATGTGCTGATATTGGGATATTTCTAAAGCGATGTTGCGCACAAATGATGTGTGCAAAAGGTTGGTCCTCATAGAAACATGATAAGAGGAGACAATAAAACAACTCTTAAAGACAAATATTTAAAAATTACTTTATTAAAAAGATAAAAAAATGTTTGATAAGAAATGACTCCATTAAATATTCTTTAGATTTTTATATAAATGATTAAAAGATTAATTATTTTTGTTTAAATGAAGAAACCAAATACTTTAGCGGATTTTCCTTTCAATGGAATTTTGGTTTTCCTTCTCTAAGGAAACTTAAGTTTTGTCATTCAATAACAACCGGCTAACCAAAAGAATGGTATGAGACGGTTCTAAGTGGTATGTCTTTTTTTTGCCCAGTTGTGATGTAAAGAAAATGTAAAACTATTAAGAGTAGTGGAAGAAATGTGTCATTCCCTCGTTTGTTACCACTAATTATAACGAACCAACTCGGGAAACCAATGCATGATGGTAAGAGTTCTAGTTTGTTTTTTTCAATGAACCAATCACCAATCTTCGGTGGTGTAGGAACCTGCTTGAAAAGAACTGCCACATTAGGTGTGGTTTCTTATCCAGGCTCGAGTTTTCTCTTTAAACTATATCATTGGTCCTTCCACACCCCTCACCCCTCCTCCCCAATTCTACCTCAAATGAATTATAAAAGCTCAAAGGGTCATTTCTCCCTACCCATTTTAGTATGACTTATTCAAAGCAATAAATTCATCCTTATAATATCCTTCCAAATAATCCTGCTGGCCTCCACATCCTCTATAGCTCTGCGACACTTGTCCTATAGGAGAAAGAGGTTTACCACAAATGCAGAATAATCTCGTGGTACAATTTCAATCCACAGGATGAAACAGTACCTACGAATGCCCTACAATATGACCAGTGGCAATGGGGCATCATTAATTCCCTTCACTTGACTACCCTCAAAATCCATCCTTCCCTTTATTTACCCCGAACCCATTTAACACAGTTCACTCCTGAGGTTAAAAGGAAAAATGGTTAATATAAACTTTTACTTCACGATCCTTTCTTTAGTTTTATTTGACACTCGAAATAAATCGTTATTAAATTACTATTCCCACAATCAGATAGAGACGTTTTCCTAACTACAATAACAAACTTAAAGAATGATATGTTAAATAAAATAAAAATTAAGACGAATGGAACTCAAAATCATTTCATTTATCTCAATTTTTGAAACGGAAAAAACAAGAAGAATAACATAAAATTCCTTTACATGTTTACATAAAGAAAATTCTTTGAACGCGAAATCATCAACTCAAAACTACTTCGCCTCTTAAAAATCCTCTTTAATCAAATCTGCTTTAACTACTTTGAAAACGAAATGGATTTCCAAAAAAGGCACAACCAAAGAAATAATAATAACCTTGGAAACATTTGGTGAAATCTGATCAATCTGGGACACAAGCATAGATTTCAATTACCAGGTTTGAGAAAAACACTTTAAAAGCACCGCTGTCGTTTAATTACCCGTAGGAGGTAAAGGTGGGTGCTTAAATACAAAATTTAGCATAAGCCGAAAGGAATCATTTACGAGAATATTGGAACATAATCTAAATATTTGATTTATTCACCAAAATGTAGTTTAAAAATTTCTGATTATTTATGCACTTCAGACGAAGGAATCAAATTTTAGTCTTGATTTAATTCTATTTAAGCTTCTTTAAGAGGGGCTTTTATTGAGGATTTGTTGACATTGATTTATCGTCCACTTAAAATTATGCATAAAATGTGTAAGGAAGATTTATTTGACATTCTATCTTTTATATTTTTAATTTTCTGGAGTGAAACTGGCAAAATGTGAGAATCATATAATGTATTATGACGTCACTTATGAAAGAAGAGGACAAACATTGTGCATAAATTGCATCAGAAACAATTTAAAGATTTGAAGAATTTCTTATAAAATCATGATTTAGTTTCTGGGAGCTTGAAGATAACAGGGACGAAAAGTTGAAATAATCAAAGTCAATCGTAAGCCAAAATGTTATGAAAAGATTAATTCTGTTCTTATATTTACTGAATTGCTCAGCTTCTTTATGAAGTAAAATCATCACCATAAAACTGAGTTTCCAGTGGTAAAATTAACGCTAAAATTTTACTCATTGGATTTTTTATTTATATCCATAAATGAATTCTTTTTTCCTCCCGGCCTTGTTATCTTGGCGGCTGAATTGGGCAGTTTTGGGAGACATCTTATATAATTTATTAAAGATGTGCGGGTTACTTCCTGCAAATTGCGTTTGCCCTGTACTCAAAACTCTAAAATAAGTTAGAAACAGGGAAGAGCGAGAGGCGATTACGTGTAAAAAAGGTGAAAGATCAACCTGGCAGTCCTGTCCGACGTTGGTTCTGTTTCGAGGTGAAACACACGATTCTGGATCGAAGAATTTTTTTTTTTTTTTTATTTAAGGGGCTATCTGGCGACTGCCGACTTAGGCATAATGGATCGAAGAAAAAGTCACTTATTTTCAAGGGGTTAAATCCAAGGGAATATTTTCTTATTAAATCTTATTGAAAGGATGATCATAAGGAACTTAGTTAAGTTTGGGTAAGGGTATAGAATGGGATAAAGCTGCATAGTCATAAGTAGTAAATATGATGCTTAGAGACGACAAGAAATCTCTCACTCTTTACAATGTCTTCATTAACCAAGCAATGCAGCTCTCTCTCTCTCTCTCTCTCTCTCTCTCTCTCTCTCTCTCTCTATCTATCTCTCTCTCTCTCTCTCTTTCTCTTTCTCTCTCTCACTCTGTAAGAAATAAACTGTGACTGGGAACCACTTGCATAGAATGAAATGGGGTGAGAAAAATACCTGTGAAGTTGATGCAGGATGACGTGAGATGAGTGTGTGAGCGAGAATTTATAGAGAAGGGAGTCTAATTAAAATGATATTGTCTTTCTTCTTATTTGTGCTTCTCCTTTGATTTATCATCTTTCATCTCTTTTTTTAATTAGCCTCGAGTGGTTCATATGTTGATTGCAGGTTCCTCATTCTGTAAACATTTAAACCACGCAACCAAAACCCATCATGAATAAACTTCTCTTTATCGCAATTATAATTTTTATTCAATCAAAACAAACCATTTTACACGTTGCCAATAACAACAAAAAACATAATTCTGTATTAAAAAGTAAACCCTAAAATTATTCCATATAATGGCCATAAATAATGACATTAATGATGAAATTATGAAAAATTTTGCACCTCAAAAGCCAAAAAGAACATTAGAAGTATTGCCTCGAAAAGACGTTAAAATGATTTACCCTCCGATCTGCACTTTTATTTTGATCTATAATTTCTCAATGTGATTCCGAGAGCTTTCGTTTACATTAAAGCCCATCTATGTAATACAAGCGAAGGCACTCGGAATCAAATCTTTCCTTTTCCTTCAAGTAATATTAAGCTTTCAACCTCTAGCATTTGAAGTGTCTGTCTATCCATTATTTCTAATTGGTGTCGATCTGCGATAAGACGGACGAAAGAAGAAGCATCAAATCTGCGCTGACGTAGATTGAGTTGAGATTGAGGCGATTGTGTGAGCACTCATACATTCACCCGTGTCAATCCAGGTTCAAATAGTTGCTAAGGCCAGGTGTGAGGGAAAGTGTGACTCTGTATACATATGTACGTACTTTTATGTCTGCCATCGCCACTAGGGTTATCATCATTTTCCCCCTGGATTAGAATGAGCGACCTCTCGATTGAGAAGCTCGAGCGTCACCACTGAACCACGATGAATGGTGACGCCCGCGCTTCTCGGATGATAAGTCGCTGGTTCGAAACCGAATTGAAGCTGGCTATTTTTCAGCTTTCGCCTTGAGCGCTATTAGACCTTATCGAACTCTAATGTCTAATATTTACGTGGGTCGATCCCTAGACTACAGCTAAGATAGAAGCTAGAAAAGAATCGTGGTTGCTGCGTCTCCGATTGTTCTGACAATCATGAAATATAACCCCAAAGATCCAACATTAACTGGATTTCACCTGCCAAACTGCCTCCCATTAAGAGGAGTCTCTCGTGGCTGGGCGGTTTAAAAAGGACAATCCAGGTTAATGCCCTCAGCTGAGTGCTCGTTCTGAAGTTTGAATTCCTCTGTTCGTCCAAGTCACTTCAATATTCCCCTTAGACCTCTTTCGCTAGAGCAATGACTCTAACCCATTTGGGCAAAAAGCTTTCTAGAGCTGTGACTATCAATTCTCTTCCCAAGAGATCCCTAGAGCGCTCGAGATTGTAATTTAAACCTTTCTCTCAAGCATTGTTTGATGAGCGACAGCTCAAGTTTACTGTTGTGAGAACATACGCCAGTAGGAAAGACAAAGTTAGGGTCATTTCTTCCCAGTATGACTCCGGTATGACGAGAACTAACGCCAGGAACAAAGACCTGATTACCGATCTGAATACAAGTGTCTGCTTCTTTCTGGCCTATAAAAGACTTCGTGTCCGAATTATCAATACTCAATAGCGTTTTGACTGCAGAAACACAAACTACTGTTATTCTCCTCAGATGATAAGTAAGTATAGATGAGGGGCACATATATATGAAAGAAGCCCATAAATAAAGAGTGTTCAAATAACATGGACCAATTTTGAATGTGAGTTAAGTTTAAGCGTCTAAAGATTTTTTTCTTTTTCTTTTAGATTTAATAACTTCAGTCTTTGGCAATTTTAGCCATCGAAAGATTAATAATCTAACACTGTGTTAAAGTTATAGAAGCCTATTACGAATAGGGACGTTCAAACAGAAACGCATTTCGTGCACTTCGCGATTTTTTTGGTCAACATAATCGACCAACCAAGAGTGTAATTGGGAAAATTGTTCGTAAATTCAAACAAACGGGGTCGGTGGCAGATATGAAAACGCCATTGCGTGCTCGATCACTCCGTTCAGCTGAGAACCTGGCTGCAGAGCGCGAGAATGGGGCCGAAGATCCAGACACCTCTATTCGTCATCGCGCGCAGGAATTGAACCTCTCCACAACAACGTTACATCGTATTTTGACCACAGATTTGTCTCTACACGCTTACAAAATTCAATTGACACAAAACTGAAGAATGCTGACCATTTAAAGCGCCGTACATTCGTCAATTGTGTGCATGAGCAAAGACAAGCCGATGATGATTTTTCGCAAAAAATTATCTTTAGTGATGAAGCCCATTTTCATCTTAGGGGAATCGTTAATAGGGAGAATTGTCGAATTTGGGCTAATGAAAATCCCAGAAAGATTGTTGAAAAGCCACTGCATCCACAGAAAGTCACCGTTTGGTGTGTTTTTTTTGCTAGCGTAATCATTGGGTCGTATTTCTTCGAAAATGATGCCGGGAATTCTGTTACGGTGACAAGTGAGCGATACCGTGCAATGATAACCAACTTTTTATGGTCTGAAGTGAATTCTATGGATGTCGAAGATTTGTGGTTTCAACAGGACGGCGCCACATGCCACACAGCCAATGAAACAATGGCTTTATTGAATGAGAAGCATCATCTCTCCAAACAGCGAGGTCAATTGGCCACCACAATCGTGTGACTTGACGCCTTTAGATTTCTTCCTTTGGGGTCATCTCAAAGTAAGGTCTATGCCAACAAGCCAACAACAATTCAACAGCTGAAGGATGAGATAATAAGGCATATTGGTGAGATCAAGGAGCAACTATGCAGAGACCTCGTCAAAGGTTTGACCATCGAGTGGAGGTGTGCCGCCGAAGCCTTGGCGGACATTTAGGCGATATTATTCTTCACACATAATTGCCATGACTCACATAACATGATCAAATAGTAAAATCAATAATTTTTCACCAATTTACTGCTAACTTCGATCCGTCTTAATGGAACACCCTTTATAAGATAACTATGGCTCTGAGTAAAAATAAGATGCCCCGATGGATAGATTTCAGTAAATCTGGATATTATATTCTCATTATTCATTATATTTCATCGTCAATTATATTATTATTGTATCCTCACTCAATTTGTCTGTTCTAATTATGTTCGTACAACGGGCAGAAGAGGAGGGTTTCTCACTGGCCCCAATCAATGGACATATCTCTATCAATAATCACTAACTTAAAAGGCTTGCAGTCACCTACCGAGGATCGAACCTATTTGTGCTCAAGTCGAAAATTACGGTCCCAATTGATATTTACTAGAATTTTCGCTAATCGGATTAACTTTGAATTTTGTTTATTATTGAAGCAATTTTCCTATTTAATAAATTTTCCTAACCATTTTTGAATGTGAATAAAACTGGTGCAGTTTATAATTATACTAATTGATCTCGACAATCCACTTTAACTGTAGCGTTACGTGGATTTGTGGTTAATCCGAAGCTACAGAATATTTAGTTAAGGATGGAGCACATTTTATCCTTCCGTGATGTTAATTAGCATCAAATCAGGACTTCAAGTTTCCAAATTAGCTTAACAATAGTTAGTTGAGGAGAGCTACCTGTTATTGTGATCACTAAGTCATACAGTTCTGTTCTTTTGTACTCACTTGTACCTTGTACATCTACACATTTTCACTTCTAACTACATTCCTTTTAATCCACTTCATAAAACCTATTTGATAATATATTCGTCATTTTCCCCTTTAACTTCTTTAATAAATCTAAAGTATATCCACTGATAATCAAAGTTATTAGACCATTCAGAGTTATTTTAAGCTAATACCTAGTCAAAGAATGATAAAAACGGGATCCAGTGACCACCATTCCCACCATAACATCCACCTGAAGTCGAACCAAGGAAAACAACTGAAAGTAAAAAGCAGCGGCGGCGAAGCTTAGTTATTTCACTTAATGAAAGCAGCGAAATCTCTTCAATTCGTCAATGATCTGAACACTTCTAATGATATGCGAGTCACAATTCCTCCTTTCATAACAATTCACTGCAGAGGAATTCGAAAATTTAGGGGGAAGAGATAGAAGAGAAATTATATAACTTAAAATACTTTTTTAAAAATTCCTCCTTTGTTTTCTATCATCATAATAAATCATCAATGTAAGTTTCAATTAATAACCGACACTTATTACCCCCTACAACTAAAGTTTTGATAAATACCACAACTTTCACTGTCAAAATAAATTAGAAAGTTTCAAAATGCATTTTATTAAATATTAATCTGATCAAAAAGGTCGATGGTCACATTTTTCTTTCCAAACCTCTTTTTGTTATCTTCTCGAAGATCATGATATGATCCTACAGAATCTTCGGCCTTTTTAATATCCTCCTTTTATTTATGCGCGGTTCGTCTTCAAATTTATTATGTCCTTTATTATTTTAGAAACGTCTGGATGAAACCATGAATATAGAAGACACTAACTAAGCCTAGAGCTATTTGTGCGAAGTTCCCACGCTCTCTCAACAATTAATGGGCGCCCCTTGGAAATTCGTGAAGCTACTTAATTTGTTTTATGGAATAGTTTATAATAAAATGAACCATTCGTTCGGAGGGTAAGACTGCAGAGGAACCTAATTAAAACTCATTTTCCTCCGAATGCATCTAGGAATTAACTCAGGAACCGCCTGAAACTATAACTGAAGTAGTTTTCTCCTTTTCATCTAAAACTAAAAGGATAAAACATTATTTTTTGTGCCAACAGAAGCTTTTACTTCTAAACATCGTCTCTGTTGAACATTTTCGATCAATTTTCATCTAAGACATAAATTTCAGCGCATGGATTTCAGATACGTTTCTTTAACTCCTAAATTATTGGAGGCCTCACAATCTACTGTCAAGAAGAGAGGAGCAAAATACTGATTTTCTCTAATTAAATGTCGCTGTATTATTCCAATTTAACAAATATCTATGAAATAAATAAAAATTCATGCTTTTGTTATTGAAAATGGAGTAAAGTTTGATGGAAATTTCTATCAGAAGACAACCAAAAAGAATCAAATTTAAATTCCGCAAATATTTTTTTAGTTTCTTCCAAATTAAAGCTGTTGGCCATGGAATAGAGGCGTTATCTCGAGGGGGAAATTTTTGATATGCTAAAAAAATTGAGGCTCAAAAATACATTTTTGTTCCTCTGAAATAGAAGAAAGCAACGAGGGATTGGCTTCTGGAGTGTTAACGAAAGAAGGTTCTTAAAATTGGGGTGAATTCGAGGAAAGAAAAAAAGCATGGAAGATGCATTATCCTCGAAGCAACAGGGAGTACTTAGGATCCGAGAGAAAAGAGGGGATCCGCGTGTCCTTCCGTAACTTGGAACACATTTTAAGAGATTCGAAAAGTGGTGACGGTGGGGGAAGTTGAAATAATTGAGATGTACATACGTATTAGGGGAAATAGAAAAAAAGGTGTAGAAGATAAATGTCAGCTGCAGCATGTTTGCCCCTTATACATTCCGTTCACCGTCTCGGGGTTGTCGTAAGCAAAATAAGCAACGCTCTCAATGGGGGCGTCGAGGTAATGGGCATCGGATACGATCGCTCCTTTCTGGCGATCTCCGAAATTCGATTCCCGAGGATCAAAATGGTCTTCAGCATTTGGAAATTCCCTCGTTGGTTTCTCGTCTTTCAAATAGCACTGCTTCTCAACACCACAACTGTGAGAATCATTAAATGGCTCTCAAATGTCAAAGAACGGAGAGAGTCAGATTTTCTCCATCACCTGAAGTTTGATGCCCTGGGACATGTCATCGATGCGTGCTTAACTGTGTTGTTAGAGAGAACCTCCATGACCTCTTTGAAGGTCATTACCCGCAGGTTGGGAACCACTGGTCTAGAAAATACTAACTTCTACCGTCTAAATGATACTAAACTTTGATTCGCCCGAGCTTCTTCACCCTTCATATTTACCGAAGTTCATATCTTTATACCTTCACCCTCTGCCCGCTTGGTTATTTAAGGAACTAACTAGGTCACTGGAGGACACATGTTATGGCACGAGTGTCTCTTCACTCTGGTATCGTATATATATTTGAGAGTGTAAATGTGAATGAACGAATTTTCATCATTTGAGAAGAAAACAAACCCCTGTTAACCTTTATTATCTCATCTTACTACTAAGACTAATACTAAAAAAAAAACACCTTTAGAAAAATTTGCGTACTTTCTTCATTTTCAACCAACCATTTAAATTTCAACACTTAACCTAAAATAAAGCTAAATAATTATTTGTGTACTTCTAATTTGAGTATTTTACAATTAGCCAATGATGAAAAGATAAGTATTTACGGTAATGTTGGGCATAAAGTCCGACAACCCAAACACTCCAAGTTAGCGAAAAACGTCTGAAAGCATCCAGAAGGAGAATTAATTTGTCCCACGTTGAAGGGAGACAATTTTACGGTCGAAGCAAAATCTACTAATTGAGGGGTTCATCAAAAGGTGATATTTAATTCCATGCCACTCCTGTTATTGAGGATGACACTTACCTTCGAAGAACTTATCACTCGTCGGTGGTTACACCATTCTAACCTATCGCTTTCCAAGTTGATCTTGGGAGGCAAAGAGAAGGTGGGGGGGGACAGAAAATACATTAGAGGAAGTAGTAAGGCGGAAGCGAAAATACATCCTACAAAAAAATAATTTGGACAGAGTAGGTTACCGTTTCAATGGGATAATGGACGAGGTCATCGTTTTAATCTTAAGAATGCATTAATGAGAGAGAATAATCCTCCATAGGTAAGAAGCACAAGTTAAGATTGCCAGGGTATTTGACTTGGGCTAGTGAAACACCGCTTTCCGGATTAGTGAAGTTAAGCGACAGCAAGTGTGAAGAGTCACCAGATGGAGTTCAAAATTCGGATCATCAGTGAGGCGGCTGAGAAATGCCGAAGCAGCATGTTTCGGATCCCCACATAATCCGCGGATCCTCACTGAGTAAGGCCTCAAAGAGGAGCGCAGATCATGTTAATACAACCCCTACAAGAGAATAAAAACCATAAATGTTGATTTCAAATGTCAGAATGAATCCTTTCCCCCCAAATTGCTCATCCTGAAATCTTTTGATCTATCCTTCAGTCTTCAATGGGGCGATTATATCGCGAAGTACATAGCAGATTGGCAGCTGATGGGAGAGATGCGAAGAGTACTCGTGTTCTCGCGCGTCTCCATCGCCACAAAGCCCTCTCCAATGAGGTCGGTATAAGCCCAATGAAGAGCTGAGCAGACATTAATGAATCCAAGACTTCTAAGATGATAAAGAAGAAAGACGAGAAATAAAGGAAAGGTTGGCCGTAAAAAACGACCAAGATGACAAGGGAGACAAATGAGCGAGCGAGATGACTAATGAACGGTTGTGAAAGTTTAGAATCCCAAAAAACGAACTGGATATTAGAGGCGTTATATGATGTAAGAAGAAAAATCTTAAAGAGAGATTCTTAGCTGTCGAGTAATCCCATAAACATTGTACATGAATATTATGATGATTTTTCCGAAATTGTATCTATGAAGAAATACGCGAGCCTCTTTTCATTAAAACTCTCAATCTGATCCAAATGAATTTTAATTGAAAATGTTCACAAAAAACTTCTAATTAACCAGAGTTTAATCGAACGGACTCTAGTCATCAAAGATCCTCAGATAGAGAGCTCCTATCTGCAGATCTGATCCTCTAATAGAGATATCCCCTCTACACGGCGACTTATGCCCAAGTGGGTAGTTGCCAGATGGGCTCCATAAAATTAAAAAAAAAAAAAGATCCCCTCTACGGATCTTCATCAACCGCACAAAGAGAGATCCACACAGCTACCATTGTTGTCCTATAGTACCGTATATAAACCATGACTATTTCATTTGTTTCTTAAGAATAAATCATGGATTATGGAGTTTAATGGCTACTTGCAATTAAATAAAATTAGGATCGTGTTTAATTAATTATCTATTATGTTCAGAGCACTTCTTAGAAATTGGTTTCGTGGACGAATTAATAATTATTATTGACGCCACAATGCGTTTGGCGAGCGTCGCCTTCGCATCATGAGCAGTAACTGCAGGGGCGCGGGAGGTGAGACTAATAAAATGTGGAAGAGGGAGTGAGCTCTCGTGAGTGGCGAGCGTTGATTGATGACTGACAGCTCAATTCGGCAGGTGTGTGTTCGTTCTGAGGGACGGCCCAAGTTTAAGCCAAAATTGGCGATATTAACTTGCGATCAATCTAGCCTTCTGTAAAGAACCTGCTTTAAGACATTTATACTGGCGTATTTATAGTGGGTAGCTTCCTTTTTTACTGTGGAGGTCTTCCTTCCACTCTGAAGAATATATTTATGCGACCGAGGTTAAATGACAAGATGGCTGGCCGCTATCAGCAATTTATTTGACCAGTTTCATTCAGATTTCTGATGATCGTTTTATTCATTTCGCGTGAGATTCTTCCTAAGTGTGGTCCGAGGAGCTATGGGAACGCGCTACATGTCCTTTCTTTGCCAGAGACTTGCCTGTAAACAAGGTTGCCTGACAGGACAAGTGTTTCAATAGATTGGTGGCCTGCGTGAATGACTGACTTGTAAATCTGCTTTACTTCACGACTTTGTACTTGGTGAGAAAAGGTTTTGCTTTCATTCGTCGAGGTAGATGACTGACAGTCCATTAAAGCGTTAGGATTGCAGATGAAGAGCTAGGAATTTATGTCACATATGTTGTAAGTGAGATCGTTTGGTGAAGGAATATCAAGGAAAACGTAAATTGTGTCAACATCATTCCTTAAAACCACACCAGATTGACCAATATGTCATATGGCACGCAACTACTAAACCTACTCTAAGGATCACCATTTTGGTGGATGGTAGACCCATTCTAGTGACCCCATTGGTCACTATATTATCCACAAATCCATCATTTGGTGCAATATCTCATGACTCGATTTTCATTCACAGTGAATTAAGATTAAATGGCTTAATGAGAACTATTTACTGCAGCTATGGGAGAGAAGAGGCTGAAATTCTCTATACTGACCAGATTATAAAATTTTAATTGAAGATTTTATAATGTCAGGTAGCAACTAGTTTCACGATCGCCTTTAATTAATCCCAAAGGCCTTGGTAGGAAATGTTGATCTCCTTAGAATATTACCGATTCTAATCAGATGGTAACGGGATCTGTGGCTTAATAGTTTCCTCTTCCTCTTAGAATAGATGAAAAATACGGTAATTAAAGTGATATTCATACAAGATAAATGAGATTAGAAGAGATACTGTAAAGATATTAAGAGCTGTATGTGCGATGTGAGAGACTAGATGTAACAAGAGTTACGTTGTCACAAAAGATTCGAGGTGAAAAAGAAGTTTTTGAATATTTGGTAATAGTGACATAAAAATAAATGGAACAGTTTTTCCCTAAATTATAGAACAACATCTTTTAAATGGGAAAAATCATGGGTCGTTTGTAATATGGAGAGTACATAGTTAGAGTGATCATCATATGGGCTTATTTGCTTTACCAGCAACCATTAAAGAGCACAAATGATCTATATGTTCCCACGTTCTGAACAACCTCCGCTTCCATTTAGGAGGATGTAACTCAATAACTTATTTTAAAGATTTACGACGCCATAAGCCAGAATGAATCTTCGCTTAAAGCGGAGACCACAGATGGGTCTTCTGTGTTCTAACCATGGTAGGCATGAGGTTCTGATCAAAGACTTTGCAAGGGGAAAAAAGTAGGGGAAAATTATTCAACCACAAATAAAATGGAACCATACAAAAATAAATATCATTTAACTTCTTACTGTAAGTTTTGTTTAATTTCGAATCTTCGATAAATAAAACTTTATTTTATGATTTATTATTGTTTATATTTTGAATTACAAATGTTTAATGGGACAAATATTTGTCACTGCTTAGAGGCTCTAAGGATCTTAATCCGGCCCTGACTCAAATAAAAAGAAGAAAGTTGGAGGAAAATTGGAGTAGCATGTATGGGGAAGAAAATGGACAAGCGAGATATGTTTAATGCCGTTACCAACCTCTGATTTTGACCAGAAACCAGAATATGGATTTTATTCTACCAAGTCCTCCAAAATCCTTTGATCTAAATGACGCTATGAAGCTCACAGCGGCTTTCATAGGACTATGAGTCGTTTCCCGCTGTGTGCAATAGACATGGAGAATGTATATCACGGATGATGACAAATCTTCCTTTCAGACATGAGGAATGAAAATTAAAGGTTAATTAGAGAGGAAGCAAAATGGCCATTCATCATCAATTTACCAGCAACCATTAAAGAGCACACATCATCTATATGTTCCCACGTTCTGAACAATCTCCGCTTCCCTTTAGGATGCTGTAACTCAACAACTTATTTTAAAGATTTGCGATGCCATAAGCCAGAATGAATCTTCGCTTAAAGCGAAGGCCACAGATGGGTCTTCTGTGTTCTAACCATGGTAGGTGTTAGATCGATGTGCCGTCTTCAATCACTGTCCTTTCTTTTTAAATTCGCTCTCTCAATGCAATACACCTCAATTTGCACCCCATAACTAATCGTAATTGCTACTTTCACGTCGACGTTACCTACTTTGAGCATCAGTTTTCAACACTGCCACGGGCGGCGATAATAAAAACAGAATGCAAATTGAATTAAACGCTGTCCCGGATATAGATTTTGATGAGATCGGCAAAGTAAGGAATTTGGGAGATGAAGACTCACTTGATTTCTTTCAATTCCTTAGGCGAGGAAAATCGTCTTAGAAACATTCGAATTACTTACACTTGAAAGGTACCAATTAAATTATAATGAAGAAAACCTAACTAATTTTATCATCCTTTTCTATCTATCCAACTTTCAATTTTATTAGATATTCCTTTATGAATAATTCCACTTCCCAGGGTATGGGGAATCAATCCTATACCCCAAATTTCTTTGACGTTTTCATCTTTATTAAGAGAATACGCGACCCCTTTTCACGTCTATATTTTTTCTTCTTCTCTCCTTCTGACTCCTCTGAGATCAATAAAGCTCCATTCTCGCCTCTCACATTTTTCTTCACGTAGGCTGAGTTGAGTGTCTCTAAAGAGGATCCAATTGTTCTCTTTAACCAGATTTGTCAACTCTTAGCGCCCATTTCATAAACCGGGAGCATCTTGGGTCCCTCTGCTCTCGAGCATATCTGTCGTGGTACACCACTCTATAGCATACACCACTCCTATATTATGTGTGGGGTGACTTAATCACCTACTGCAACGCGAACCGTTGAAGGACTATTCGCAGGGATTAACGACCAACTAGGAGGTCAAACTTGAAGCGTTGAGTTTTAAATCCTTAATAATCAGACAGAGTGCATAAATGGTTGGCAATATTTACTTGAATAGGCCGAGAATATCGTTCAAGGTTAGTTAAAGATGAAACAACCAAAATATAATTTTATTTACAAACATCAAAATAAGAATTAAAAAATGGCAAAAGGTGATTATTTAAATTAAAATAGTTTCTAGATAATTATTAGGAGGAAAGATTCTCGTATAGAGTTAATTGATTAGCGTTACTAGGTTCAGATCAAAAGGAGGACTCGACAATACTAAAAAAGGAGGGGAATTTCAGTCTTACGAGTTGGTGACCTCGAGCAAGGTCCTTCTTGCGATGAGGTGAGTGGGGAACGATCCGATGCGGCAAGTGGGCTACGATCCGATGAGGCAAGTGGGGTACGGTACGCATAAGGCAGGTGGGACATGATGCAAACCAACTTTCCGATGAAGATAGGCAATCTTCAAAGATGACTTTCGCCGGGAAATGTGGGATTACTCGTAATTCCACTGAAAGAGAAATCTGCATTTTCTCAAAAGTTATCGATGGAGATTTTCTTCGGTTCGATTAAACGAAGGGAGACTGTTGCGTAAATTCAATGGCTTGCCATTCACAGAAGCTACCAATTGAACGGGGTAGAATCACAGTGGAGAAAGTCTTGTGGTCTGACGAACTTGAGGTGCGTGCAGGACTCATCGAAGTTCAGTTATAATCGAGTATTTGTATGCGCAATTCTGAGGGGAAGAGGGGAATTTGGAAAAAGGGGTCACAAGCTCCAGACATCTTAATCTGGAGGCGGAGTCGATTTATCATTTAAGAGCAAGGTGCGAGACACAGTGGCTCTTTTTTGCCTCGTCACGGGGAAAGGGGCGTGATGCTTAGGACGACTCCGCAGGATTGGGGAATATTTCTCCAATGCGCTCAGAAGTGGAAAATTCGCGAATGTTCCCAAACAGGAAGTGACGTTCTCCACGGTGGGCTACAATTGCACTGGTCTCCAAATAACATGAGAAGGTCAGAGGTTGTTCTTTTACATCCCTCCCTTCTATACTATGGAACTTTTCTAAAAGAGAGGGAGGACCAGGTGACATCGCAAATTTGGATGGGAGGAATTATGATTAGGGCGTCAGCCTGATTAAGAACAAACAAACGAGAGACCTTGACCTGTATTCAACAGGCTTACAAAGGGGTATGATATTGATCTGAGCAAAAAAAAAAAAATTAATGGGTCGACAAAAAAAATATATAAATTAAGGAACCAAATTAGAACTTTGTCTAAAAAGGTAGTAGAACAACAACACTATATTAAATAAGTATCTACAGGGACCATAGATATATGTACAGAGTTAAAAAAATAAAAAATAATTTATACATGATTAGCTTACGGGTTTACAGGCGACCTATAATTTAATGGATTAGCCAGCATTGTTGGCTAATGGATTCCAACTAAGATTATCAGCTATACAATTCTCGGTACCACGTATATACCAAACTTTAAACTAATATTGTTGGCGTATCAAAAGCCATTGCATTATACGTCCGTTCTGGCTCTTAGTATTTCGGAGGTACGACGAAGGGCGATGGTCAGGTTCGACAATAATCTCTTTCCATATTAAATACATGCTAAATTTGGTAATACTTCATACTATAGCTAAAGCTTCCCGAGCTATTATCGAGTAATTACGTTTACGGGGCAGTAGCTTTCGGCTCGCGTAAGCAACCAAGTGGCTTTCACCTTCATCAGAGTATTGGAGCAGCACGCATCCAATTCCTTCGTCACTCGCATCCGTCCGGATGACGAAGGGTTTAGAGGGATTAGGGAGACTCAAAATAGTGGCGGACGCTAGCTTGTCCATGAGCTGCTGGAACCTGGCAGTAACTTCAGCATTCCATGAAAGGGGTTCTAGAGATCTCTTCTGAAGGAAGGCACTTAAAGGGGCAGAAATAGACCCGAAATTAGGGATAAATCTACGGTAAAAGGAGGCCGATCCCATGAATGACCTCAGCTGTTTCTTCGTGCGGGGAAGGGGCATCTCGACAATGGCTCTGACATTTTCCTCCTTGGCCCAACTGATTTTTAGAGCGAACAAGCTCTTGAGTTGTAAGGATGATGTTATGCTCAAATTGATTGGAGCAACCGGGAGTCTGGAGGATGACATCTTTAAATCTATTTTGCAATTGCTGCAGCTGACTCTTTTGAAGAGGTGCTAGCCTGGGTGAGACATCCAGCACGGGGGATGATGATTCCGCGGGTCTAGGTAAAGAAGGAATAGGGTAATCACCATCTTGTTCAATGGATACACGTTGCAGGACGGCGGTGGTATTTCTTCAACATATTGATGTGGAAATCCTTATCTCTTGAGGGGGTTTGAATCAGGTAATCCACTGGTTCTTTTACCTCTAGAACGGAAAAGGGGCCCTTCCACTGGCTCATGAGTTTGTTACTCTCCGTGGGAAGTAGCAACAGCATCTCCTCGCCAGGCTTATAGCTTCTTCCCTTCGTCTTTAATTCAAAATAAGTTCGATATTTCTCCAAATCTACCTCAGCATTTTGATATGCCATTTTGCCACATATCTCGAGGCGCTTTTGGAGTTCTAAGAGGTACAAATAGGAGGATTGGATTTCGTTATCCAGACGGGGTTTGGTGAAAAGTTCCTTTAAAATAGCAAGGGGGCCTCAAACATTACGGCTATACAGTAATTTGAAGGGGGCGAATCCTAGGGTCCCATGGGGGATTTTACGACACGTAAACAGTGCCACGGGTAAAAAGCGATGCCATTCTCGGGGCTGATCTATACACAATTTTCTGAGGATTGCTTTCAATGTGCCATTTGGCCTTTCGCAAACTCCGTTTGCGGCTGGATGGTATGGGTTAGTAAACAGAGGTTTTACCATTAGGAGCTTGCCAACATACTTCATAAGCTCGGAGGTAAATTGTCTTTCTCGTTCCAACAATACCTCTTTCGGAATTCCTACCCGAGAAAAATGGAAATGAGGGATTCGGCCTACAAAACGTTTCAAATTTCAAACCAACCGGGGAAGCTCTTATTAAAGAGAAAATTTACTTGGTGACCGAAGTTGTTGGTCGACGAGAGAGACGTAGTGGTATCTTGAAGAGATGGGGAAGAAGCAGGAGTGGCACTAACTTGGTGTACCTGATGAGAGGACACGCTTCAAAATTGGGAATTTTGAGGGCAGTTTGTGCGTACATGGCCTTCTATTCCGCCGAACGTAAAACAAATTATCTGCCTTCTGGTGAATGACGACGCGGGGGGAGCGGTAGTTTGGGGCTTAATGTCTCTTGGTTCCGTTGGAGGGAGGTTTCTTGGTTTCGAGGACTCTTGAACTTTCCGGAATTTAGTGGTATTTCTTGGAGGGGACCTGGAGTTATTAATTTTATACTTGGGAGGAGTCAGGGGAGGCTTCTTATTAACCTTGGGATACAAATTATGGCTGCTTGCGTACACACTAGCCTCTTCAAGGCATTCCTTGAACGTAGAGTAGAACTTGTCCTTAACGAAGGCACGGATTTCGTGGGTCAGAGAAGCTAAAAATTGATCTATTATGATGAAGTCCAGAAGGGACTCGTACTCTTAGGGGACTTTACACGCATCTAACCAAAATTGCAGGTGCTTCTGGAGGCTGTACCTAAAATGGCAAAGGGTCTGACCGGGACGGATCTTTTCGTGATGGAACGGGCACGATAGAAGTCTGGAGTCATATTCACGGCAGCTAAGAGTTCAGACTTGAGGGTAGAGTAGTCCACTCTTCAACGAGACCACAGGATTCCTGAGGTGTCTGGGCTCATTAAGTTCAAGGTCAGACTCAAATCCGTCGCAGGAGAGACAAAGGTATTTAAACTCCAGTAGAGACAGTTAGCAATTTTTTATATTGAAGTGAGTGGTGGGTTAACCATCACTATAATGTCAAGTAGGTCAAGTTAGAAAGCCTTACTTAAAAATTATTGAAAGCCTGACTGTGTATTAATTCGGAAGATTTATGTAGTTCATGTTTATTTGTTTTTGTGTTTTAATTAAAGTTTCAGTTTGTTTTAACAATTTTTTTATTCTATCCTCGAATCGCTACGTTGGCACAGGGAACCTTTAAAGTTTAAAGAAGTCAAGACTCAAGATAATAATAATCAAACATATATACCACTCTTAAGAGATAAAACGTTAATTAAGGAGTCCTTTTGGGGGGGATAGGACTTAAACAACCCGTAAGTACGAACTCCTTCCATCACTCGGTCCTACCTATACCATGACAACACGTAATAATTTGGCTATGCGCTTCATAGAGGATAAAAGGGGGATATTGGTTGATTAGTATAAGTATTAGCGTTGATGCGAGCCGATCTTGTCATTGAGGTAAATGGTTATAGTTGAAGCTAGGAAATTAGTAATAAGACAGGCAAATAATAAAAATTTAAAAGAAAGAGAAATAAACGAGAGTGAGAAACTGCCAAAGCAAATTTATCATGAGTACTACACCTGAATCCCTTATTAATAGAGGTATCGATTTCTTACCTATCAAATTCATTATTGTTCTGAAATTTAATGAGGTAATTAGCTTTTCTGAGCGATCAAACACTTGGCCACATGGATATCTTTCATACTGCTTGCATTTTATCCAATTTCCTCTGCGTCCTTGTTGCCTTGGGGACAACAACAACAACTTTCCACACTTGAAAGTAATTTAATTGAAATATGATCCAATGGAACATCATATTCAATAGAAGAGATATATTCTGATGTATAGAATTTCACTTTAGTTTGCTTACAAATTAATTAATTTGAGCATTGTGTGTTAAATTAACATCCGACTTTCCTTTGATGTTTATAATGTCGTCGAAGCATCTTTATAAGAGAAACCTTTCATTCTTTTAGTCTTTAACTCAAAACATTTCAACCTCTTTCTCTCTCTGTAATATCAATTCCCTTCACCGTCAGTAGTAAGTTGAGCCATCCATCCATCGCATCGAGTACTTATTTAGTAATTACTACAATAATCACCAACTGTCAGTCATTCTTGAGCTATAATCCATCTGATGGATTAAAAATTGCTAAAAAACTTACTTTTCTTAAAATATCCACTCATATCGACTTCTCTTGCAGGAAAAAAAAGGCGACATCAATCAACATCGAGAGAACTGGTGTCCAAGCCCAGTTCGAACACGTTCCAATGGTGGGTTATGAAAGGCTTTCTATTTTTAATTTAGTGGATGCTTTGTCTCCCCCCTATTCCCGTATACATGAACGTATCCAGCACAGATGAAAGTGTGTGGTTGAGAATGAGGCTGAATAAGCTCCCGTTGAATTCAACAGACGCGTCAAAAACAAACAAAGACAGCGATTGACTCGGTCTCTTTGATTAAAATCATTTGTTTATGTTTTTTTTGAAAAGTTGGGTCACTCGGAGGGGGACCGAACCAATTTACCGGGTTGGAGTTTGAAGTGAATGAACGGGAATCGAACCGGGGTCTTTTGAGATCATCTCTAGAAAAAGAGGAGAAAATGAGGGAGTCTCGGAGATGAACCCAGAATGGGGTGCTGACACACACACGGATATCGGGTGCTGTAATGGAAAACTAATATACGATTCGACCTGCAGGAAAATGAAAAAGTGAAAGGCTTTGGAATTCAAAGAATGCACATTTCAACATCTCCACAATCTCGGGTATGAAAATACAGTCTACAGTCGAGTGATTCAATCACTCAAGGAATTTAGGAGAGAAGAAAAGGGGACACTACCTACAGCCACCAAAAACTACAAAAGCTTTTGATTTCTTAAAAACAAGGAATGATGAAACGTCGTCATGTTGGTGCCCATGTGGGCAATGTGCAGAAGAGAGTAGACACCCCGGTAGACGAATTAGGACACCTTCACACGATTGTTGGGGGTGCGATTATTTCTTGGCCACCAGTTACGTCACCGAGAGACTTCATCCTGATAATGGCCGCGCCGAAAGTCGTGACTCGTGTGAATAGCTCCGTTATTTTCCATGAAATAACGTCGTGGCGCCACCAGCCTAGCCACGTTTAAATACACCATGACTCACCACAAAAAATATTCGGTGGCGCCACCGTGGTTTCGTCGTACGAAAGGGGCCCACTTAGCCCAAGTTTCTCCACCATCATCTCATCTTTCTTCAGCCAACATCATCTCTTTCCCTCCATAGTCACACTTTTTTACTACCTTGAGGTTTATAAACCCCCATTCGAACCCTCTCTGGGTATTAAACAATGAGCCTTTGTTGAACCTCACCTTTATCACTATTTATCTTTATCTGTCAGTCCTCACTCCATTCGCTCTTCTTTGAGGGAAAATTCCTTCCTTGGTTGCGCTCTTTCCTTTTCCTCTCACTTTAATTATAAAAACAAAACAAAACAGAGACATTAAACCATACCGAGAGTTATTTAATTTATGGTTTTTGGAGGATTAACAGATTTATCCACCATTACATTCTTTATTACTTTTTCCATCCTCTATTTTATTTCGTGATTTTCTCCTTTCGCCTTCTTTTACTTAGTAGCTTCCACTCTTTTATTACTTTCAAAATTACAATCCAAATTACACTACTTCACGTTTTCAATTAAACGAAAGAATTGTTAAATTATTTAGTCTTTTAGAAAAAAATATTCACTCTCAAGTGATTGAAAAGTGAGCACCTGCAACCTATCCTCATATGATCACTTCATCGCAATCCGAGAACTTTCTTCGTTTGCCGGAGATGATTGATCCCTTCAAGCATTTCAACATCTTTTCTCAGATAAGGAAACCTGAGCTGAGTCGCTAAGTGGCATCTAGAATTTAATAACCAAACACCTGCTTTAGCTTACAGCCTCGTCATTGATCGCAGTAAGGGTTTTCAGACTAGACATATTCGTCATAAACACGGTTTAAAACATACAAAGGACAAACCTTTGATTAATCAATAGCTTGAGACTCTGAGAGGATGGAAACGGTCACTATATAAGAGGCTAAAAGGCAACTAGTAATTAGGGCAAAAATTTATCTACCCATAAAGGCAGATAAAAAGAGAAGTGAACGCTGTTCAATGAAGGTACAAAAATAGATTAGCGGAAAGGTCACTCGATAATCCGAAAGCATTCTACAGGTGTTAAAGAACTAAAAACAAAGAGTCAGTTCAGATACTTAAACACAACGACCGAGTAGTTCAAAATGACCTCGAAAGGTGAATACCTTAAATAACTATTTTGCTTCAGTTTTTAACAGGGATATCCCGAATTTAAATGAGGAAGGCCTAGAAAACATAAATAGTATCACTCCAAAAATGAATGAAATAATAGTTACGGCAGATGGTGTAAAGAATGCAATTAATAAATTATGTCCTGATAAAGTTAACTGTGTTGATGAAATGTACTCGCGAAGTATTAAGGAAGTTAAAAATGAAATTTCCACTTTACTCGCTTTTCTGTTTGATTACTTTCTGGGGGCAAATTTTGTTCCTAGGGATTGGAAACTGGTCAATGTTGTCCCCATATTCAAAAGAGGTAGACGTGAGGAAAAGGAGAACTATCGGCCAGTAAGCTTAACTTGACTTATATGTAAACTAATGGAGTCAATTATTGATTTAAAATTACGCAATCAACTGGAGAGAAATCAATTCTTAGTAAATAGTCAGCATGGTTTCAGGAAAGGGAGGTCCTGTGTCACTAGTCTGATCACATTTTATGAACATGTAGCAAAAGCTGTCAATTCAGGTTCTAGTTACGATGTGGTGTTCAATATCCTCCTTTCAAAGCTAAAAGCTATGTAGATCCATGAGAAAAAGATAACTTGGATTAAAAATTGATTGACAGATCAAAGGAGAGGGTAATTTTAAATGGGGTGACATCCGTTTTGGGACCCCTACTCTTTATAATTTTCGTAAATACCTTAGCTTCTGGAATGAATTGCAAAGTAAATTCATTCGCAGACGATACTAAACTTGGGCAGATAATAAAAGATAAGGAAGACTCAAGCTGTTTACAAAACTGCCTGAATATGTTAACTAAATATTGCAACGAATCTGGCATGAAGCTTAATGACTCCAAATGCGGCGGCGTTTTACACTTCGGAAAAAATAATCCTAAATTTAAATATTATCTCGAAGACACCGAGATTATAGAAGTAAAAGAGGAGGTCGATCCAGGAGTTAAAATAGATAATAAATTAAATTTCTCCAGTCAATGCGTTCCATGCAGAAATAAAGCAACACGAGTTGCATCATTGATCAGGAAATCCGTCTCAACGCGTAATTCAGAGACGATGTTAAAACAATTAACGTCATTAGTCAGACCTATATTAGATTATGCTGCTCCCTTCGGTTTCCCCGATTAACTAGAGATATAAATATAATAGAACAAATACAGCGTCGCTATACGAAAATGATAAGGGGAATTAAACATCTTAGCTACAATGATAAGGGGAATTAAACATCTTAGCTACAATGATACAATTAAAAAACTCAATCTCTCTTCCCTCGAACATAGAAGGAAAAAGGGTGAACAAATAGAAACAAATAAATTATTGATAAATATGCCCGATACTGCAGAAAACCTTTTTAATTTGACAGGCGTGTCAGCGACGCAAGGACACGACAAGAAGATGAAGAAGTGGAAAGTCAAAACATCAATGGGAAAATTTGCCTTTAGCAACCGCATCGTTTAAGTCTGGAACAATCTACCACAAGAAGTAGTCAGCGCTCCAAACACAGAATTTATGAAGACGAAATTTGATCAATACTTAGAAGAAAATAAAGTTAAAATATCTCACAATATTTAGAGTGGGTTCCTACTAATTTAGCCTTATTCTTAATAGGGCCTACCATGTATGAGCTCCTCTGGCTCCCTGTAGGTGCCAATAAATTGTTTGTTTGTTTAGTTTATTAATCAAGCATGTTTTATTAATTAATCTAAAGTTATAAAGTTGTTACAATTTCCCCTTTTGAAAATGAATGTTTCGTTACTCTTTTCATTATTCCTGGAATGACGCCTTCCTCTAGCGATCTAGGAAATATTTTTATCAGAGGTCGAACAATGACAGCTTCTAATTATTTAACGCGGCGATGATTAACCATATTTGGCCAAAGTGCTTTCAAAGATTTTAGTTTATCAATGAAAAAAAACAACTTTATTGAAGTTTGGGAAAATGCAATCTGCGGTTCGACAATTGGAATATTTTTCAAATTCTATTTGAGTAAAATGCTTATCTATGCAATCTTTGGAAGGGAGGGGGCATGTTTTTTGGATAGTCTGCCAAGTTTTTTTTTATACTACGCGTTTTTTCTGTTTAATCGGCTATAATTTGTTATTTTTTTAAATATCTTGGAATAGAGTAAGGTTAAATTATCATCGTGGTAAATATGTTTATATCTTTGTAGGATCATTTGGGTTGAGAACTTGGCTTACGTCATTGTCGCCTATGTACACTTTCTTCATCCGTTTCTTTGAGACTTTAGAAAGAGTGCAGAGATTGTTCTTGCATCATCATGCTCGAGAGTCGAGGTTTCTGCAACTTCCCTTATTGCAAGTTTAAATTTATTTAGTATTATTCTATGTCGTAGGTCAGGTTAGATCTCCTGACCTCCGTTTGCTTTCCGTGTCACGAAAACGATAGCGGATAGCACGCAGGTCAACTCTGGAATTGGGTCTTGCCCCGAATAGTGCAATTTAACTATGGGTTGCAATAAATCTCGTAAAAGTGACGAGTTTCCTTATGACAACAGCTACACTTGGCAGAATTAAATCAACTATCTAGAAGGTTCTGGATTTCAAACTGGGTGAAACTAAAAAATCTTTACCACTGTACAAACAAAAATAAAAATAATGGACATGAAAGATAAATGCAAATGAATAACTGGGCCAATAAGTTTAGAATACTGGCTCCGGGTGGGATCTGTGAGTATACATAACAGAGAGACAAAGGAGACTACAATTCCGAGTGGATCTGCCACCCAGAGATTTTGCTGCTCGATAGAAGCAGGGGTATGAGCATTGAGCCTGATTAATTTCCAACAGCACAGGTTGGGTTTGCACTTAAGGCCGATTAGTACTCGGCCTGTTCGAAGTTATGACGGAGGATACAACCTCTTTTCCCGTAACCATTGATAGCATCAAAAGTAGGGATCGAGGGAGTATTTTGCCGGGGGTGGTGGGAAGCTTTGCTTGAATATGGCAGTGTAATAATAATAATAGGTATTTATAATGCGCCCTTCAAGGCTATTAGCCCGCCTAGAGTGCATGTTGTGTAGCGAGTGTAGAGAAAGTTTACAGGGGAGAGAAGGCAATTCTGAAGAGATGAGTCTTCAGGAGACGTTTAAAAGTAGCAAGGTAGGGAGAGGATCGGACTTCGGCAGGAAGAGCATTCCAGAGTCTAGGAGCACAAAGTGAGAATGAACAGTCACCCATCGAGCAGTGGACAGAACTAGAAGTGTTCAGGATAAGAGGAAGGTTAGACCAGAGTGCCAGAGGAGTTTGACCACGGGAAAGAGAAGACGAGAGATAAGGTGGAGCCTCGAGGTTTGGGCCTTGTAGTTGATAAGGAGAATTTTCGAGTGTGTACGGAACCGAATAGTTAACCAGTGTAACTCCTGTAACAGAGGCATCAAAGGAGAGAAACGAGCGCGCCGAAGGAGGAGCCAGGCAGCATAGTTTTGAACTAGTTGTAGAGGGCGAAGTGACGAAAAAGGGAGATTCACTAGTAGAAGAGAATAGCAGTAGTCTAAGCGTGAGGTGAAGAAGGCATGAATAGAGGCCTCAAGGCTTCGTCGATCAAAATGGGATCGAACACGTGAGAAGTTGCGGAGGAAATCGAGGGAAACACATAGATATGTTAGATGTGTGGTTTAAACGAGAGTTCCTCGTCGAAAATAACACCAAGATTCATGACATTATCAGAGAAGGCGACATTGGTTTTCCCAAGGTTAAAGGAGGGAAAGAGAGCTTTAGATTTCTCCACCATCGAAGCAACGCCAACAAGGAGAACTTCAGTTTTATCGTGGTTAAGTTTGAGAAAGTTGGCAGACATCCATTCGTTTACGGATGTATAGGCTGAAAGGAGCTAGGTAATTGATTGATACAAGGACGCAGGGGATGGAGAAAGGTATATCTGAGTGTCATCAGCATATTGGTGGAAGGACAGGCACAAATTGCGATGAAGAAAGCCAAGAGGAAGTAAGTAGATGCGAAAGAGGGAGGACCAAGGACTGAGCCCTGAGGCACCCCAAAATGATTTGGCGCGGGCTCGGAGACAGGTTATCGAGCGCGACCGATTGAGTACGGGAGGAGAGGTATGAGCGGAACCAATCAAGTGCAGTCAGTGCCCGAGAGACCAAAGGCGATTAAGGAGGACAGTGTGCGGGATGGTATCAAAAGCAGAGGAGAGGTCTAGGAGGACTAGAATGGACGTACAAGCCTTATATTTCAAAACCAAGGTGGCTCTTGTCTGGTTATTGTTGGAAATTGCAATTCACGCTTTCTTCTCCTCTCCCTTTGATTACTGCATCTCTCTCTTCTCTATCGATCCCATTCTTCCTCTTTCCAATTATTCATGACTTTTCACACTTTTTGCTTCCCCACCGGCGACGTTTCCATCGCGAAACATCCTCCCTCCTTGAGCAGCACTGGGCAGATGTTCGATCCCGAATCGCTTTCAAGATCCTCTTTCATAAACACAATACCTTAACACCGCAGTACCCACCTACTTGTCTTCCACAATGAACTTCTCACGCCCGTAGGTACTCTGCCTTCTAGAACGGGCATCCTTACATTGTCTTCCTCGTCTTCTTCTGTGCTGCATGGATGGTAGAGCTTTATCTATAATTGCTCCTAGAATGGGGAATGATGGGCTTAATTCTCTACGGACCCACCCTTCTCCTCAGTGCCATTAATCAGTGCAATACACAAATGTCTTTTTTTATTCTTCATAAGCCATTGATTATAAACGAAGCCCCAGGGTGAGGTCAATCGCATCGTGCAATGTTCAATTGATTTCTAAATCTTTTCTCTAAATTTTTGGTTTTATTTACAGCCAACGATGGGACGCAGAGGAAAAATCTCCAAGACAATCCAGGTAGAGTCTGTTAACCTCTAGATGATAGACATAAGTGTTTATTGTAGTGGTAAAAACAACCAGGTTAAACCATAATGAACGTGTGTTTGGAATACATTAGTAGTGGGTAGAAATTCCTTGAATAGTAGGAGGGGGGGTAGTAGAAACACCAACTCTTCGGATGAACAGAGCATCAAAGCCAGAGTACCTCACATTCATCCAACTAAAAGGACAAAAAATGACCTGAACTTTTAAGGTAAGGTTACTGATTACATAATGTGTAACGCAGGTCGTTTGTATATAAACCAAACATACTGTAAATCCCTCAAAAGTAGGCCACTTGGCACTATTTTCTTAGTTGAAATGGTTTAGTATAAACATCTCGTTAATAAAATCTCTAAGATCTCCAAACGCCCGATAATCTTCTCCGATGATTTCTCCGCCCGAATTAATATTATTTTATTACTTGGAAGCGAACTACATATAAACACGTATCTTCCACTCACAAATTTCAAGAAGAAATCACCTCGTAAACGGACTCAGAAACTCCAACGACCATATGCTGACAATAATAACCTGATTTCGGTGTTAAATTAATTCGAAACCAGACATGTAAAGCCAAAGGATGGTTTTAAGAGCTTTTCAGGACTAGTTCATTGCTCCATTACTTCCATGTTCCAGAATGAAGACCCGGTGAACCGGTTTTGAGCTTACGTTGTTCTAAATACTCCTACACTTCTTTATGCCCAGATTACAGGATCGAAGAAGTATTTAAACTGATTGGAGGACTTTGCACTGAAAGGAATTATTATATGTTTGTTTGCATAAAAGGCCTTGGAGAGGGTCTTATGAAGTCCCGGCTTATAATACAGGAGAAATTATATATTCGGATTCAAACGTATCTACGAGTATATTCGTATTTTGTAATCTAACACTTCAACACACATACATACAAGCAGTAAATAATTATCTTTATCTTCTAGGACACCTAGACAACTTTAATTGAATATTTTTTTTACATTTAGTCAAACATGAAACTTCTTGTGGTTTTGGACCCTCCAAAGAGACTTTCTCAAGAATGGTCGAATATAAACTACCTATGAAAACAATGAAACAAGAGTAGACGTATCCAAACAAAACAAAAAGCAATAATACAACGAGACTTACTTGTTGTTTTTGTGGTAATATCTCCTGCTTCCGTGTGCTAAGTTAATTAAATATTTATATAAATTTACAGTTTATAACAGGGTGAAATACATCAGTGCTTAGTTTCAAATTATAACATATTTCATTTTAATGAATAAAACTATATACGGAGCTAATTTTGCCGTCATAACAATCAATAAAGTTCAATATATTCCTCGAATGTCGTAGTCGGCTGTCACTCGCGAGCGATGATGACGTCCTCTGGGTGGCCATCGAACCCGTGGGTCCTCAGATGACTGAGGAGGCCCAGTCTCGACCGGCAGTGTTTCCTCCACGTCCCGCAGATGGTGCCGAGGGGGGGGGGGAGGTAGTTGCCCCAGCACTCGTTTGGCAGCTTTCGCATGCCCACGCTCTTTTTGCTGCTCTTCGTTGTCACGTCGGGGGTTTCGAACCTCCCCACTGCCCGGTGAGCTGCAGGTCACAAAACATGGCGATCCCCTGCGGAGGTCTCCCATAAATTGATGTTAATGTTGCCTTTCTTCCTGTAGGATTTCAATGTATCCTTCCATCGTCTTTTTATCATCATTTCGCCCTGGCGCCAGTTTTAAGTTCGGTGAACAATACCCGGCGAGGCAGTCTTGTCTCTGGCATCCGAGCGCAGTGCCCCGCCCATCTAAGTTAATGTTCCATTAGGAGGGCCTCGATACTGGTGGACTCTGCCTCTTCTGAAACGCTGATGTTTCTTATTCGTTCCTCCCAGGAAATGTGTAGGATTCTTCGGAGACATCTTTAGTCGAACTGCTCTAGTGACTTCACATTACTCTGGTATGTGTGCCATGTTTCGACAATGTATAGTAGTACAGTGAGGACCACAAGATTGTATACCGTGAGGTTTATCTTTGTTCGCAGGCCGCGATTGTCAAAGATCTTGTCTTTAGTTTCTGGAAGGCTGCTCCAGCGTTGTTAAGTCCATGTTACACTTCCTTGTCAATGTTTGCCTTCGCTGAGAGGTTATGGCCAAGGTACTGGAAGTTTTCCACACATTTAAGTTGCTCCCCTTCCACGGATATTGGAGGAGGGTTGGATGACCTTTATGGTCTCGGCTGGAATACGGTTTTGGTCTTCAGCGTATTTATCTTGAGACCAAGCTTTCTGTAAGCGTTGCCAAATGCATTCACAGCTGCTTGCGTCTCTTCGACAAAGTGTGCGATGATCGCGCAGTCGTCGGCATATTGGAGTTCAGATACGTCTAGTTCTCCGACTTTATTTTGCCTTCAGGCACTGCAGGTAGTATATTCCTCCATGCCGTCGGTAACATAGCTCCACCGTAAGTGGTAAGTCTCTTTGAGCTAAGTAGACGGCTACAACCACATAGATGTTAAACAGGCTTGGTGCGAGAACACAGCCTTGCTTAACCCCTGTCTAGATGTTAAAAGGTTCAGTCTGAATATCGTTGTATGCTACTGACCTTTCTAACTTCTCTTCTATAGATGTTTCATCCAATAAAATTGCCACCTACAACGACTTATTAAATTCTTCTTTAATTTCTTTTTAAGAAATCTTAACTAATAGATTGAATTAAGTCATTTTCACTATCAGATTATGTACCCTTGAAAAGAGTCGCAGTTTTTAAATGATTCTCAAGCTATACATCAAATTCTCCCATACAAATTGCTAATTCAATATAGTTACCTCTTTTATCAGCGGTTACTTCTTCATTGTGACCCTGAAATGCTAACTCTTACATACCCAAAAAGCATGTAATCCTAATTAAGCGTTTCAATACTTCTCTGTTCTTACTTCCTCGTTATGTCTAGAAATGGCAGCTAATTTTTGTTTTTCAAGCAATAAATCAATTCTTTTTGATTTTCTAATTGTTTTTGAATCAATAAATGCGTTAATGTGAGAACGAACCTTTTCATGACGAGAAATAGCAGTGTATTTAAATCGTCAAATCCACGATCAACAGAATTCCAAACAGATTTTTCAAAATGCATGCTTTCTGTATTATATGAGTAATTTAAATGATAACAACTAAATTATGCACATATAAAATTGTTGTAACTGAGACGTAAATATATATTTTTAATTTTTTAGCATCTTTTGCAACATTTTAACTGATGTATTTATCTACAAAAACTTGAAGATGTTAGACGTTATAGAAAGCGAAGGAATGTATGCAACAAACAACCTTTTGTCTTAAACAATAAAAATCATTTTCTGTACAATGACACAATCTTTGATAGCTATATGATCTCGGATGGATTGCTAGTGTACGCAACAAACAGTCTTATTGTCTATAGCAATCAAGACGATTTTTCTGTATCCAGAGAGAAACTTTAAAAGCTGAGGTAATCTCTGCAGACTCCCAGAAAATTATCCTTTTAATCTTATGAAATAACGTTTGATTTCTCTGCAGTGTCAAAACCTTACAAGTTACAGTACGTGATTCTCTGAAAACAAGGCAAGGAGTGTATGCCTTGCATTCATGAAGGAATCGCCACTCATATACATTACTCGCTTAGGCTTCACAAAACGCCCATCACAGGTGCAGGAATATTATTATTGTTTAACAACGTTATAAAGAACGCGATTTGAAACAATATAACGAGGAAAATACCGTGTAAAGTGATGCTTTCGCGTGATAAAATTCACTCAAAAAACATGCCATTTTGGCCAAATTTTGTTTCAAATTCAGATTTCTATAAGGGTTCATTTTTTGTGTAATAAATTTACAAAAGTGAAAGTCTGTCAATTTCCATTGTTAGAAGAGAGGCAGAGAAATGTTCTAAATTTGCACACAATCATGAACTCCCTTCTTCCTTGAAATTAAGTTAGAAAAGGGAAATTGTGTGAAAACCTACCTCTCTTTTCCCTCCGAATTACAAAAAGACGTTAGTCACCAACCTGCAAAAGAAGATGGGAAAAAGGTCAGGTCACTTTGGGGAAAGGAATAAAAACAAAAAAAATTCAAAATTTTAACAATTCAACATCAATCAGCCCTACAAAGTGTGGTGGAGGCTATTCTGCTCGATTAAAACTACCCGCCCCTCCCTCCCCAATTATTCTATATTAAACGTATTTAGTCAATGAAGGGGAATAAGGACCGATGGCCTCCAGAACTGCCTGCAAATCACATTTCCTTCAGTCATCAACCTCAGAACTTGGGGATTTCGTAATTTCAGCTCTGTGATAGAACGGGTTGAGGCCGCGTTAATTTCAACCACCATCACATGTTATATTAAAACCACGATGCTACCCACGTGCATCTTCGCTTTGAAGCTGGGCGACTTATCGCGGCCACCTGAGTCAATGTTTAAACAAGGAGGTTTATCTTCCGCCGTTCGCCCCATTGCGCCGACCTCGCCAGATTGAGTTAGGCTTATGGGCAGATAAGGCTTGTTCTCAGGCTCGGCTGTGCATTCCCTCGAAGCTCCCACTCCATTGTCCCCCACGCCAAAGGAGTGTATCGACTATTTAGATGGAAACTTTACCACTAAGATCAGATTGGAGATCCAGATTTTCGTCGCGAAACATCACTAAGACCCTCTCTCACCTTGTGCGCCAAGGGACCTCAACCTCGAGATTCACCATCACTTGTCCAGAAGAAGGACAATATCCCTTGAGTGCCAAGGTTCGAGCATTCGACGCCGAGTCCACAAGGCTTTCCCCTTGCTGTTCAGAAAGAAAACAACGTTAGAACAGCCATTGTTCGTTCGAGTTCGTTGACAAGAAACGGTTCTCACCCCTTCCCCTGTTGTTCAGAAAGAGAACAACGTAGAACAGCTATTGTTCGTTTGAGCCCGTTCGCCAAGAAACGGTTCTCACCCTTCCCCTGTTGTTTAGAAAGAGAACAACGTTAGAACAGCCATTGTTCGTTCGAGCCCGTTGACAAGAAACGGTTTTCACCCCCCCTCCCTGTTGTTTAGAAGAGAACAACGTAGAACAGTCATTGTTCGTGTGAGCCCATTCGCCAAGAAACGGTTCTCACCCTTGCCCCTTGTTGTTCAGAAGAGAACAACATTAGAACAGCCATTGTTCTTGAGCCCGTAGACAAGAGACGGTTCTCACTTCCCCTGTTGTTCAGAAGAGAACAACGTAGAACAGCCATTGTTCTTCAAGCCGTTCATCGAGAAACGGATCTCATTCCCAAGACGCCACGTCAGGATCATTTTATTCCCCCCCCTCCCTTTGGCTGGAACTCGCCAGCGGACCGAAAATTCCTTCACGTCACCTTCCTCTGTACAACAAGTATAAATTAAGTAAGCCGAACGTTACCTTTGAGTATTTTACCCTTTTGTCAATTCTATCTTGTGCTTTAAATGGTTTAGCGAACCATCCCATCTCTTTAACTTTATATTTGTTTTACCTTTTTAAATCTTTTAATCCTCGGATTAGCTTGAGTCCCCACGACCCTTTCCATTCTCTGTTTATGTCAATATTTTCCGTTTTGTGTGTTGTTGATAGTTATTATTAATAAAACTCTATTTTATTAATGATAGCAATATTATTATCCTTGAGCTCAGTTCCACTTCTTAAGCATATCGAAGATACATAATATCGGCCAGCCAGACATCCACGCGCTCTAAAGATAATTAAAGAAGTTCCCTCAACGAATAGTTATATATGGTATATCATCGAGAGTCCATTCTACGACAAGCTCCACTAGCAAATACTGTAATTTAATGACATTTGAAGCAAGAGTCGTTGAATTATAACACTAGTCAACAATGATTTTTCTACTTGAGTATTAGCTTGTGATTTTTACTAAATTGAGTATGCTGATTCCGAATCTGCAATCAGAATTGTTTTAGCACGTGAGGTTTCTGAGTTACACACATACACTTTAATTTCACATATGGGCAGTGTTGCTTCGGCTATCGTAGTGAGAGGATGTGTTATGTGTGTTTGTGGTTCATGCGTTACACTCCTGCTTTATCACGTTGTCAAATTTAGCCATTATAGTATTGGTGTTGAAACGGTATTTACATACAGTGATTAATTGCATTTTTCTTTCAGATTTATCTCTCAATTAATATGTAAACTAAGTTGAAAACATGAATCGGCGAGGATGTATAAATAGTCCAGACAACTTTTGTTATATTTGTGGAAGATATACTCTAAGCAACCAGCGAAAAGGTTTTGCTAAAAGAGTGAAAACTGCATACAAATATTATTATTTTGTTTGTAAAATTGGTGACCAAGACAAGGCCTGGGCACCTCACAAATCTTGTACTGTGTGTTATACGGGGCTCACACAGTGGTTAAATGGCAAACGGAAGGGTATGCCTTTTGCTGTACCAATGGTGTGGCGTGAGCCAACAAATCATGTTTTTGATTGGTACTTTTGTATGACAAATATTGCGGGATTTTCAAATAAAAAAGTCAAATGTTGTATATCCAGATTGTAAGTCAGATATAAAACCAGCCCCCGATAATATGGAGATGACAATCCCAGTTCTTTCATCAGCTAGTGCAGGTAAATAAGATGATTCATCGCCTGAAGAGGAGGATAACAATGAAGATGAAATGTATGAGGATGATTCTAAGGAAAAGAAGATCCAGTTGATAAATCAAGAAAGATTGAATGATTTGGTGAGGGATTTGTCATTGTCAAAGGAGAACGCAGAACTATTGGGCTTCAGACTACAGCAATAGAATCTTCTAGAGGAGCGTGCAAAAATATCTACTTTCCGTAAACGCCATGAGGCCTTAGCTGCCTTCTATAAAGAAGATGGTGCTTGTTTCTGCACTGATGTTAATGGCTTTATAAATCAGCTAGGAAACGAGCATTTACCTGATGAATGGAAACTATTCATAGAGGCAAGCACTGCTATCCTCAAAGCTGTGTTGCTAAACAATGGTAACAAAGAACTTTCAATTCCTGTTGCACTTATTGGGGGGATGATAGAGACATATGACTAAATGAAATTTATTTTGGAAAGTGTCCATTGCTTGCATGATAAGCGGGATATCTGTGGTGATCTAAAGGTAATTTCTTTACTTCTTGGACTGCAGCTAGGATATACAAAGAATAGTGCTTCTTATGCCTATGGAACATCCGTGACGACAGGAATCATTATATTGTCAAAAAGTGGCCCGAAAGAGAAGAACACATAGTTAGACGATACAATGTGAAGCACATGCCTTTGGTACATCCACAGAAGATCTTCCTTCCACCATTTCACATCAAACATGGACTTATTACGAATTTTGTTAAAGCAATGGACAATGATTCTGATGGATTCCAGTATCTCAAAGAGAAATTTGGTGCAAAGAAAACCGATACTAAACTTAAAGCTGGCATTTTTGTAGGGCCGGAGATCAGAGAATTGATACGTGACAGGGAGTTCAGAAATCAACTAACTCCACTTGAGTTTGCAGCATGAGATTCATTTTTCCATGTAGCGCAGAACTTACTTGGTAATCATAGGGCTTAAATCTATGAAGAACTAATGGACAACATGCTAAAAGCCTATCAACGAATGGGGTATCGGATGTTTCTTAAGATGCATTTCTTGCATTCGCATCTACTAGATTTCTTTCCATCTAATATGGGTGATATTAGTGACGAACATGGGGAAAGGTTCCAACAAGATATCGCAATGATGGATAGCAGGTATCAAGGCCGCTTCAACGAAAACATGATAAGTGACTATTGCTGGTTCCTACAGCGGGAGGATCCTATATCCACGTACAAGCGCAAGAGCATTACTCTCAAACATTTTTTAAGAAATTTATAGTTAGGTGAGTACAACCTCTTTTATATGTAATACATATCTGTCTGGGTCAGCAAAAGGACATACATAATGTCAAATAGGGTGCCCCAATTCCAAAACTTTGCCCAGAAACGTCTCATTCATCTCAAACTCGTAATAATTATTTCACTAATTGATCCAAGGTGACAAAGTGAGCCATATAGCCTAGTTGCATAACTCAGGAACCTTACGTGCTAGGAATCAGCGAAACAAAATTAGTTAGTTACAACAACATTTACTCAAGTAGCAGAGACAAAGTTAAAGTTTGTTGACTAGTGTAACGAATTAAACAATTCAATCAATAATTCAATTACTATTTCATTTGCCCAGAAAACACTGACAAAAGAACCAGGAATAACCTGAACATGAGTACTGAATCCCACCAACTCTTAATTGTGTAACCCGATAAGCTTTTATGAAAACACAACAAATAACAAAAGAAACAAAAAAAAAGCGGACTTAAAAAATAATGAGGTTGGAAATATTTATAGACTGCCATCCTTTGCTATAAGAATAAAAACTGCCATAAAATATGGAGGAATAATGAATAGATATCAATCAGCGTCTGGTGGAAATGTATTTCACTCTTTTGGCCGATTCATTTCGCTACAGAAAAAGTTTAGAGTGAAGGACTATCATAACCCTTTCAAAACCATAGCCGGAAAAACTTCATCAGGTCATAGGCATAATCCTTTATGGACCTGGTATGAAATAAGAACAAGGACAAGCCAAAAACAAGAGAAAACAAAGAGAACTAAGGTACAAAAACAAAACAAAGAGACAAAGCACGTTCCGGTGCCAGATGGAGGACACCCTCCATCCTGCCTCTTATCATTCAACCTACACCATTCAAGTATACAGGGTGGATGGAGGAGGCCTTCCTCCTCCAAAAAGTCGATTATACCTCGATCAAGTTTGCGCGAGCTCGACCGGACTACAAGGGATAAGCGGTGCCGACCATGGTCGTCCCGGTAGCGAAGATCCCCGAGTCCGGGAATATGCCGGGCCGTGTGGGGGACCACGACCTCAAACCACAAAAAGAATCCCCAAACATTCACAGTCATGCGCGAGAGAAGAAAAGGATAAAGTTTCACAAAATGTCGATCAGTTTATGCCTCTTTTGATGATTTGATATTTGTATTAATTTTAATTACCATAACCTGAGCGGCAGGAAAGTTGGGACGTGCCTCTCTGGCCTCAGATTGCTTAATATCACTCTAAGACCCGATAATTTATTGATGCATTTTGCTGTTTTAGCCCATGATATTACCCAAGTTATTCTAAAGAGGTGTGCGTTGCATTATTATTATTATTATTGTTTTCCATTATGAGCACCAAAGAGGTTTGGTTAAGTTTTCGTTTCTTTTGACTCTCAATTTTCCCAATATTTAAATAAAGAAACGTCGAATGAATTTCATAATTAGCAGCAATCTCGTTCCACTTTAACCGATTTATTGCTGTCAATCAATTGTGATTTCATTGATCAAATCGAGATTAGATATGTGCTTAAGTGATTGTAACTAATTAGCTACATCCGAACATAACTCTGACATTTGCTAGAATGCTGAATACATCCCCTTCACTCCATGTCCTCCTGCAATTAAAAAGGCTCGTTCCGTACAGCTTGAGGATGAGATTCCCCGAAAGGATCATGAAGGCTGAAAAGCGTTCTAAATCTCCACACGTTCATGAACTCCTCTCTTCCACATCTTCCTCGCGAGTCAGGTTAAAAGGGAAACTTTGTGAAAACCAACCTTTCTTTTTCCTCCGAATTACAAAAGACGTTCGTCACCAACCTGTAAAAGAAGGAGGGAAGAAGGTCATTTGGGGAAAAGGAATAAAAACAACAAACTTCAAAATTTCAAGAACTCAAAATCACTCAGCCTCACAAAGTGGGGTGGAGGTGCTTTAACACTACTATAATTTCCCGCTCCTCCTTTCCCACCTATTCTCTATTAAGCATATTTTGCTTATGGAGGGACCTAAGGTTCGATAGCCCCGAGAACTGCGTGCAAAATGCATTTCCTTCAGTCATCAACCTCTAATCTTGGGTAAATTTAACCACACTGGCGTTGAATTAATGCTCAATTTAACAATTCTTCAACTTCCCCATCAGCGTTTGCCATTATGGAACCGAATAAGGTATTCATTAAGGTATCAGTATTTCACCTGTAAACCAAACACTGGCAGAGGAGTCAGGAATACCCTGAACGTCGACACCGAATCCCATCAACTCTTAATCCTGTAATCCGATAACGTTTTCTAAAACCACAATAAATAACAATAGATACAAAAACTGGATTAAAAAGATTAAGAGGATTTTTATAGACTCATCCTTTGAATTAATTGATTGCAAGACTAAAAACCGCCACAAAATATGAATGAATAATGAATGAATAAAATTCGGCGTCTCGTGAAAATGTATTATGTTCTTTTTTCCTTTCATAAGTAAATGCATTTATTTACGTCCTTTGGAATCCATTCATTTCAATACAGAAATATGTATGAGTGATAGATTATCCCAACACTTCAGAACCAATGTCGGAAAAGAATTCTCCTGAAAACATGAATAATGCTTTCTGGGTTTTGGGCGGGTAAATCTTGGGCTCCTCTGTAATAAAAACAACAACAAAGTGATCCAATCCGAGGAGGAAAAGTAATAAACGTAAACAGAGCGAACATTTAAGGCAATCAGGTTCAATAACGACTTGACCACAGTTCCAAACCAGATCAATTTAATAAAGGAAATGTTAAAATTGTAATTATTATAAGAATTCAAAATCTATAAAGAATAGGAAAAGACTTCAAAATGAATGCCCCTCACATTTCCACGAGAGAGTTATTGGAATTTTGATAGAGAATTTGTTTTATCGATACAAATGCTTAAAACCAATGCACATGTTCTTCTTTCTCCTTTGTTAGGAGTGTTACCACAACAGGAGTTGAAATGTTTGACATAGTCGGTCACTCCGGGCGTCAGCACTTGTAGCAAGAGGGGTCGGTTCTTTCTTGTGGATGTCCGACCGAATAAAGTCGTACTCGGTTTTCTGTTATCAACTTGATGGATATATAACTTTATTTCGAAATTTGAGGTTTTTATAATGAAGGGCTGAAGCTTGGTGAATTCATCCACCGAAATGGAACGCATCATAAAGATTAAGAACTGTCCTCGATTGTTTCTGATGCTCACCTGAGTTCATGAGCATAATGTCTTTTGTTTTATAGAAGGTGAGCACGAACATGAGAGAGAGAGAGAGAGAAAGAGAGAAAGAGAGGTAGACACAGCCTGGAGGGAAAGATACGGAATTGAAAAACAGAGTTATTGATGTTAGAGATCAAAGGCCAATAAATACTGGTTGAAGCGGAGATGAATAAAGCAAAGAAGGATCAGATGTTCGCTAGCTGGGACATCTGACTGCGGCAAGAACGATTTCATGAGAGTGCACAACTTTTGTGTAAATGGATCACTACATACATATTCGCCCCATTTTCATTTTTACTTACTTAGCAGTTCTAGGAACCTATTTTTCACTTTTTATTTTTACTTTATTAAGAAATTAATGTTTTGGTCTCATGGTCGTACCATTTCATACATATTAAATCTAGGTTTAACATTATTTGCAAGTGTTTTGCTTCGTTCGACATTCGTTTATTGTTACAACATTTCATATTACTTCATTGTTCATTATGTGTGTCCAAATTCAAGATTTCATAGGGGCAACAGGGTGATCATTTGTGAGATTCCTCGTTGGGCCTACTCTACCTTGCAATTTGGTTGCTACACTGCTTCGTTCAAGCCTCAAAACAATGTCGTGGCTGAGTTGTCAATCCTTATGTGTGTTTTAACGGTAGTGACAAAAACCCCCCTATTATTACACTCTGATGGTAGGCAACTATAGATGAGAGACATTTATATATAGGAGGCCCTCATATAAATGAGTGTCGTGGTATGACATTTTATTATATCAATACCATATTATATCTATGGGGGAGGGACCAATAACTTAAAGGCGAACCGACAAGGGGACAGAACGCCACGAGTTTCGAAGCGCGGAACAGCGAGAAAGAGTGCAACGATGTCAGGTAAAATTTGGGCAATAGCAAAGCTCAAGGTTATTTAAAGATGCATTACAAAAATATAATTTTATTTACATAAAAATAAGAGAATAATGTGCAAAATTACATCAGTAAACAAGGGGGGAATTGCAGAGTTATGCATCAGACTATGAAGTTAAAAATTAATGTATTACAGGAGGAGACTATTCAAATGGAGAGGATTAACTCAATTGGGTTGCTGAAGGGAGAGAGGGGTTGACTTACGGAGGATTCCGGGTGAGACGTCAGGTTAAGGCTTCACGGATGTCTTCTGCAGGCAATAAACATGACTAGTTGAAAAATAATAATATTTATTGAGGACCAACCGATATTCTTTACAACCATGCACTTTATTTCCTCCCCAAAATGAATAGAAAGAACTGTTAAAATGAGGTTTAAGGCAAACTTCTATGGACGCAGTGATGAGGTTCGGTTCGGATTTTAAAAAAGAAAGTCCCCACGGAGGGGGGAGGGGATGATCCCGTTTACTGCCAAGGCAAAAGTGAAGGTCAAAAGAGCCAATTAATACATATCTTTTTAAGACTGTTAAATTGGCCTATTGAATACAGTCACGCGATTAGCGTGGTGGAGGAGCGTCCCCCAGATGCATGTTAAAATGATAAAAACTGATCATTCACTTTCTTGTGTTATGGTGGGAAATCATTCACTTCTAATTGGGAATCAAACCTATTAGTATCGCTAATCTCTCATTATTTTTCTCCAATAAAAGGCAAACAAAATCTGTACGAGCAAATCTTAGTGAGTTGCGATCCGAAGGCTTGATGATCGTGGCACTTTGGAGTTAACGATGGAACCATTGATAGTTTTTGGTCGCTTAACAACTATGGTTGTAATTGACCCGAGAGGAAGTAACGGTTCCGGCTGATCCATATATATTGTTGGTCCCAATTGAACATCGACAGTATATGACTTCCTTTTACAACGAAACACGTCATTGTCGATCGCGCTCCATTTCCCTGCAAGCCGAATGCTAGAATTCTACCGAAGGATCTGAGCCCCAGTTAATTGGCCCATCCTTGGTTTCGGTACATTTCGTTTGGCACGAGTACTCCCTCCAGTTACTGTTACTACTAGAAGTTAAACTTTCCGTGGTTAAAGTCCCTCGAAAAACCAGCTGATCCTGGTTTCATCTCTTAAAGCCTCGAACCTAAGCAAGGATGAGGCGAATCATCTGTGGCATCCTTGTCAGTCATCTCTGTGTGTGTACGTACAGCGTCTTGTACAGCCTCTCGACCTCTCCCTTAGAGTTCGCTCCGAGTAGCTCTGTTAGATCGATTATTGTAAGCATCGAGTATCCATTGCCATGATTCTATTTTAAACTATTTATTGTCTATACTGTGTAAATATTAAAGTTTATTTTTGTTCCTACTTCTAAATAAGCCTCATAGCCCGCAATCTTCATTAGTTTAATAACGGCCGACTGCAAGCTATCGTTTGTATTTAAATCACCGTACTCCTTCAGAGACGTTGGTCCCCAACTTATCCAACTTCTATATCCCATCTCTGTCGTTACCAGAGTTGAGTCGAAGTCACTCGTTTGACCTTGAGCGTCCACGCATATCGGGTAGAAGTGACGTATATGTCGGCTTTTACACCATCTTGAGATTTCAGGGATGCGAAAGCCTAAACTCCCTTTAAGGCCTATTGGGAGCCCAGGGATTTCAAAGGCCAAATGGCCCGAGCACAAACAATCTTCTCTAAGGCTGGACCTTGAATATGTACTTTCATGAGCCTAAAATAACAAATGAATGGAAACTTGACTCTGTCATTTCCCCATTAATTGCAATTCCGTGTCTCTGGAATGTAAGCAACCGCTTATTCGAGACAAAAAATCAGGCAATTTGGAAAACAAGATATTTTATTGTCCCCCATGGCCTCGGAAATGGATCTCAATAGAGACAGAAAATGAAATTCAAGTTTCACTATCACCAATGTAGAATCTTAATCGAAGAAAAAAAATAACTAAAATATACTTTCGAGATTTCAGGGCATTAAATACACACAAACAAATAGAAACTTTATATTACCGATTCTCGCCTATAGGAGTGGGCACTACAATATTTATTTCACATTATTGGCAACATTTTGCTTTCCTGTTGTTCAATTTGACAAACTTTACCTTTATACCTTTGAGTCTTTATCTCTAACCAAGTTTGATTTAAAGTTGGTCACGATCTTCCAGCTTTAATTTACTCTGAATACCCATTAATTTGTTTTAGGTTTTCTGTTCCTTTATTCTAGTCTACTTCTGTTCGCTCTTAGAAATTTTATTCCTTTGTCCTATTACTCTTTCTTCGTTATTTTCCAGAAGACATCTGTCAAGCAGTGAACCTCTTATGATTAATGTATGCTTCACGATTGCTTTGGATGACATCCTCTTCGGTCTTAATCAATCTGTCACGATGATCGATTGGATTGCCACGAGACAGCGATCAGCTGTCTTCATCGTGAAGACAGGAATTGACGTGAGGAATTACTGGAATTGTTGATGGTTGCTTTACGATTAATAGGGCGGAAATGAATAGGAAGGGGCCAGTGATTCGTCAGGGGCGTTGATGCTTGCCAACCCTGCTGTATGCGTGCGAATGCGATGATGTTGATGTTGATCATATGGGATATTTCTAAAGCTATGTTGCGCACAAATGATGAGTGCAGAAGGTTGGTCCTCATAGAAACATGATAAGAGGAGACAATAAAACAACTCTTAAAGACAAATATTTAAAAATTACTTTATTAAAAAGATAAAAAACGTTTGATAAGAAATGACTCAATTAAATATTCTTTAAATTTTTATATAAATGATTAAAAGATTAATTCTTTTTGTTTAAATGAAGAAACCAAATACTTTAGCGGATTTTCCTTTCAATGGAATTTTGGTTTTCCTTCTCTAAGGAAACTTAAGTTTTGTCATTCAATAACAACCAGCTAACCAAAAGAATGGTATGGGAGGGTTCTATGCTGTATGTCTTTCTTTTGCCCGGTTGTGATGTAAAGAAAATGTAAACCTATTAAGAGTAGTGGAAGAAATGTGTCATTCCCTCGTTTGTTACCACTAAGTATAACAAACCAATTCGGGAAACTAATGCATGATGGTAGGAGTTCTTGTCTGTTTTTTTTTCCAGTGAACCAATCATCAATCTTCGGTGGTGTAGGAACCTGCTTGAAAGAACTGCCACATTAGGTGTGGTTTCTCATTCAGCCTCGATCTTTCTTTTTAACCTATACCATTGGTTCTTTCACACCCCTCACCCCTCCTCCCCAATTCCACCACAAACGAATTATAAAAGCTCAAAGGGTAATTTCTCCCTACCCATTTTAGTATGACTTCTTCAAAGCAATAAATTCATCCTTATAATATCCTTCCAAATTATCCTGCTGGCGTTCACATCCTTTGAAGCTCTGCCACACTTGTCCTATAAGAGAAAGAGGTTTACCACAAATGCAGAATCTTCTCGTGGTACAATTTAGATCGACAGGATGAAACAGTACCTACGAATGCCCCACAATATGACCACTGGCAATGGGGCATCATTAATTCCCTTTCATTTGACTACCCTCAAAATCCATCCTTCCCTTTATTTACCCCGAACCCATTTAACACTGTTCACTTCTGAGGTTAAAAGGAAAAATTATTAATACTAACTTTTACTTCACGATCCTTTTTTTAGTTTTATTTAACACTCGAAATAAATCTTTGTTAAATTAATATTCCCACAATCAGAGAGAGAGAGATTTTTCCTAACTACAATAACAAACTTAAAGAATGATATGTTGGGGAAAATAAAACTTAAGACGAAAGGAACTCAAAATCATTTCATTTATCTCAATTTTGGAAACTGAAACAACAAGAAAAATAAAATCAAATTCATTTACTTGTTTAGATAAAAAAAAGATTTTGAACGCGAAATCATCAAATCGAAACTACTTCGCCTCTTAAGAATCCTCAGCAATCAAATCTGTTTTAACTTTGAAAGCGAAATGGATTTAAAAAAAAAGGCACAACCGAGGAAATAATAAATAATTCGGAAAAATTTGGTGAAATTTGATCAATCTGTGACCCAAGCATAGATTTCAATTAATCAGGGTTGAGAAAAACACTTTAAAAGCACCGCTGTCGTTTAATTTAACCATAAGAGGTAAAGGTAGGTACTTAAATACAAAATTTAGCATAACCCGAAGGGAATGATATACGGGAATATTGGAACATAATCTAAATATTTGATTTATTAAACTAAAGCGAAGTTTTAAGATTTACTATTATTTATGAAGTTTAGACGAAGGAACCAAATTTAGTTTGGATTTAATTCTCTTTAAGTGTCTTTAAGATTTTCTTTAATTGAGGATTTGTTGACAGCGATTTAGTGTCCACTGAAAATTTAGCATAAAATTTGTAAAAGAGATTTATTTGACATTCTATCTTTTATATTTTTAATTGTATGGAGTAAAACTGGCAAAAAATAAGAATTATACGATGCAATGTCACATCACTTATGGAAGAAGAGGACAAACATTGTGCATAAATTGTATCAGAAACAATTTAAAGATTGAAATCATGATTTAGTTTCTGAGAGCTGGAAGATAACAGGGACGAGAGAGAAGGAGAGAGAGATAGAACGTATAGTGCCCCATTGCAAGGTGGATTAGGATTGACAATGAAGGCTCACAAATGGGTGTGTTATATGAATCCTTTGAAGGCTTAAAATGGGAACGCATATAATTTATGCACATGTATGTAACCTATAAATTTCTAACACTTTGTCATGTAAATAATAATAATAAATAACATTTTCTTGTGTAAATAATAACATGTAACATTTAATCATGTAAATAATAATATATACTTTTCTTGTAAGAGCTATAGGCAAAATGAATTCGAGAACCTTTCACACGCTTACACATTCACACTGATATACACTTAAACACGCAGACACAGTCACACGAAGAGAGGCGCCTCTCGCGATTTTATTCCAAGGCTCTGAGTTGCGCCAAAAACTAATGTGTTAGCATGTTTAGCAAAACGCACCGAGAAGGAAAACGGGAAGATGCAGATTTGGGTTTATTCTCACATGGCCGTGAAACACGAAATCTTATCATCGAAATTTGAGATAAAGATTGTCTAGCGGAAGCTTAACTCCCTGCTTACCTTTTCTCTATACCCGTGTACTCACGAATAAACACAGAATCGCGTGAGGTCCGCCTAAACCACATCATTGGCTAACAGTGGGCCACGCCCACAATTTTTGACACATTAAAGAACATCTTAAGTAGACTCCAAATGTCAGTCAGACAAAGACTAAAAAGCAGAAATAACAGTAAGACAATAGCCAGTTGCGAGGAAGCGTTGCCCAAAGTTGCCTCAAACAATAGTAGGACTGCCTCAAATACCCGACATCCCGTGAATCGAATTCATTGCGCCTAAGCCTACCGAGTCCTCCTCCCCTTAAAGAGTCCTTGAATCCCTCTTCCTAGATTTCCTTTTCCTATGGATAATCAGCCGGTCCTCTTACCCAGCCTACATCCCTAAAATCAAGCGAGAGGGTAATCTTACCTTCAAAATTGCACTCAGCCCAAGGTCAGCGCCCGGTATCTGAGCTCCCAACTAGCACTACGTCAAAGTTAAGCAGCATTGGGCCTTGTTAGCACTTGGATGAGAGCCCGCTAAGTTGACCTCTACCTGTGATCATTTAGTCAATGGTTCCCTGGCCCTACCCCTCCCCCCTATAAACGAATGAGAATTCATCGACGAAAGAGAGAGAGAGAGAGATTTGGCAACGTGGTTCGGAGGGCGGACTCTGAATGAACGTGAATGTTCATCTTCAATGTAAAGATCTATAATGAGGTAGAGTGGTGTATGGTCAGTAGTTACAAAGGTTATAGTGGTGAAAAGAGCAAAAGGTAAAGGAGTTGCAAAGAGAGGCAAGGCATGGTCAGGCGTATCGTTCTCCCTGATTGAATGTGGATTGCGAAAGTCACTCCCTCTTTTGACGCATCACTCTTGAGTGAGGAAGCAAAGTCTCAGTGAGTCATTGGGACTGGATCGTTATGACTCGCATCAATTTTTATCGTTAAAGTGATGAGAAAATCATTTCGTCAAAGAAGCTCCGTGTGCCCTAAAATTTCTAATTACGCACACGTTATAACGAAACAGGAAAAAAGACTCGTAACATATATATGTAAAACGGCGATTTAATGTCGATATATTTTGGTTACATTATATTTGATATTTTATAAATCTACATGGATGAGTGCAAATTTTTGTGTATGGAATGGAATTTAACCGAAATGCAGTATTTAATAGGAATTAAATGTAATAAATAAAATGAACTAAAATTACATGAAATTTATTCACCTTCCTCATAAATCCGTGAACCTGATTACAATTCAGTGTTTTCGTACCTAATCATAGAAACCAGAAAGTGTAATTGAATGGTTTGGAAACGCACCTGGCGTATCCGTTCATTATTTTCAGATAGTTATAACTTACCAACTCCTTCAATGATTTAATACTAATTTTTGTCATAATAAACGACTTATTAAATTGTCAATGAAGCCATTAGAATGTATTTAAGACTTAAGTGTAAATAGATCTAATCTTATCCCATTATTCAGAATCGAATTAAAAAAAGTGAGACCTAATAATGAGTAAGTCATTTTAGAGTGATGCTTCTTTTTCGCTTAAAGGTGGAGGACCTCACTCATGTTTCCCTTACACTTAGCCATAATTATGATAACCCGACCAGAGGTATATAAACTTTGATGCACAGGAGACACTAAATCTTCCTGGATGTTAAAACATAATTGGAGGCAGGATTGGAAATTAATGAGAGAAAATCTTCGCAGAAACTTGTTAGAATGTATTCATCAAATCTTCTCAACCTTTGACCATTATAAAACTGACAGTATTTGGAAGTTCAGAAGACGTTTGATGCTTTGATGCAAAGGATACTACTACAAAATTAGACTTCCATGGCACAAAATGACTCGTAACAAAGTTGCCCCCATGGCATAAGATGACTTGTGACAAAGCTACCATTTGCTATAAAATGTGCTGTACTTAATTGGGTGAAAACTGGTTGGTCGAGTGCAGGTAGAGAGTCGTGGTAAATTAAAACGAACTCATCGTAATTAGAGGTTTAATTCACGCTTAATAATCCCAAAAGTTGGGCATTAATTTAAGACCATGTTTTGATACGCCCTAATACTTGAGTATTTTTTAAATGTACTCGCCTGTTTACACTGCTATTAGCGCCTGCGTTGACAAAATAAAGGTCATATAAATTTGGTGATGATAATAAATACCTAATGCGAGATCAAATTTATATAATTTTTCAATAGTAATTGTGAAAATAAAAATTCTCTGAGGCTATCACCGTTCTTTGGCTCATTTGAGAAATCCAACTTCAATGTTTAGACGTTAAGAGAAATCGATAACCTCGCCCTTGCCGCCTCTTTCTTAGGATTGGTTTAAATAGAAGATTCCCTATTTTTTCCTAAGAATACTGAGGGAGTGAAAAGGAAGTTGATAGGATGGAGAAAGCGATAACTAAGATGAGCCTTTCTTAAAATCTTCGGGCATAACTGACCGAGTGGCTTAAGATAAAGCGGCCCTCGGTAACAAAATATTTCCTGGTTGGCGAAACTTAAACTCTAGTTTAAAATCCTTCTAGTTCTCTAAATTTATTATATGAGCTCGGAATTTTATGTAATAATTAGTTATTGCTCTTAGACATTCAGAGGTTGACTCATTGGCAATCTTAACTGACTCTTAAGATCCGACCTTGAGAGTCTTACCAATTTTAAAGAAGTTTGGCCAAGAAATCAATTAAAAGACTAGAAAATTCTCTCCGTTTGTATTCCCTTTTGACCCCGTACTTAGAGCACTAATCAGATCAGTGCTTCCATCTGCCTGAGGAAAAGTTGCCGATCCAACTCGGTCACGTTACAGGAGAGGATCTGATATCGGGACGTCCTTGCCAACAAAGATTGTTTACGGGAAGTAGAACTCCCGTCAGTTGTCTCTAAGAACATCCGTATCGCCATCCAGTATTGAACCAACAACACTTTAAAAAATAAGCCTTCAACATAATGGTTCTTACGGAAGGAGTACACCCAGCACCGGTAATCCAGCCTGTTTTACATTAGGAGCCTCAACACTTTCTCAAAATCATAAATTCTATCGGCCATTTTTCGTCTGGTACTCGTCGTTAGGAAAGGTGTCCACACTGCACACGTATCTCCATATTCGGACGAGTGTAGTTGGATCCAAGAAAGGGTAGAAGGTTTAAATAAAGAAAATATGCAGAATTCTTTCATGTGACACCATAGAAGCAAGGAACAATCATGTTAGATATACAGAAATGGGAGGCTTTACATCATTGTCTGATAGCTGCTACTTCTATCCGTATGGTCTATTAAGTAAACAAATCTCTGAAAGAGTGCAAGTTCAGCCCGATAAACGACCTATTTAAGAACCGCGTTTGCCTCTATTCAGAGATTATTATCGGTCTTCAACAACTTATTCAGACACTCGTTAACATTGTGAGGAGTAGCAGCTGTTTGTTCTCTTGGAGCTAAGGAGTGGCATGAAGCCACCTACATATGTCCGAAGGAATCAATGTGAATCCTACGTTTGGTTTAGTTTGCTTCGATTATTTTGCTAAATCCTGTATGAAAAGGCTCTTAAAGGAAAATAAAACCAGAATATTTTGTAGTTCAATCGCTTCTAAATGTAGCTCTAAAACGATAAATTTCACTTTAGTGATGATAATAGATTTTGATTTCATTTTCTGGACATTTTAAAAGAGCTGAGATTTCATCAGATTTGTGCTTAAGAACCGATTCTTTCTTCGGTTTCATTGTGTTTACTCATTCTCGAGGGGAATAAATATTCATTACCAATTTAGTGCGAAAAATAATGCGAATAATGAATGTTATTGCTAGCATTAAATATCTGGTTGAGCAACAATGTAAAATATAAAATTATCTTAATTTACTTTCCAATCAACCAATTTTGCCTCCAGCAATAATTCAATCACACCGATGTTTTACATGGCCATTCATCTTCACCGGTCTCTTTATAATTCTCTCCCCCTAAGGTATTTCGAAGTGTTTTCTTATGTAAACCATCCATAATACTAAATTTTCTATGTGTTTGAGTCGCAATAACAAATTGCTAAAATCTAAAATATTGGGGCCAACAAAAACTGGCCCCTGTTTTCATAATGAACTTTAGACCACTGGATTACACCAGAATGCCACGGTTCGTGCAATCCAGGAATTTCGATTCGGGAAGAAGCGATAATTTACACAAAATATTTGGTGCGCCGCCTGAAGGGTTGCGTTCCTGAATGCTTCCATCGTTGCTAAGAAGAAGAATAGCAGTTAACTTGTTTTCACTTGTTCCAACTAAACAATTTTTCTTTATTCCCTCGCTAGTGTACACATGCGGCTCAAAAAACGACTTCGTATATCAGTAATAATTAAAATTGTTGTCATTATATATTGTGCGGATTTATATATTAGCAGATTTTGCAAAACATGGGCAACACTCTGGAGGAGAGGGGGTATCTTTGGAGAGATTTACGTGTATGATAGAGAACGTTCCGTCAGACAAACTTAAACTTAAACTTTTTCCATCAGATGTCAATAAAATGTCTTTTTTCTTAAATGTTGAGAGGAAAGTGAAAATAATTGAGATCTCTGCTCTCCTAAGCGCGGGCCACAACAAGTCTGACATGGCTAAGCGGCTTCCCATCCGCCGGATGACCGTGTCAAGGAGGAGGTGTCAAGAACTTGAGGTGCGTAGGTAGGCCTAAGCTCACCGGCCATGTGCGAGAACAACGTTGCGAACGCTGTCCTCGACTTCTCAACCACTTGAGGAGTCATGGCAATCGAATTCCCAATCAAAGAATTTTCACGGTCGATCCGGTCATCAAGAAGCAGAAGTAGCGCGTGATTAGCTTCGGCCGGGATATCTCAGAGGTCCGCTCTGTGTAGACGTCCGAACAACCGCCTTCCTTGATGATGGTTGGCTTCGTGGCTTCGAATGGCAAGAAGATGCCGCAGGTGTGGCCGATTGCAGGGCCATTTTCCCCACGAAAAGCCTGCCTTGGGCGAGAAAGGTCACGAAGAAGACAGAATATATCTTTCAGCAGGACAGAGCCCAGGCCCAAAGGGGTCAAAGCCGTGGAGGAGCGGGTGGGGTTGAACATGAACTTCTGGTGGAATGAATCTTTGCCCTCGCAGTCGCCCGACCTTTATCCTGTCGACTACAACGTGTGGGCGCATGCCGAGGGCAAGGCCTGCGAGGCCCTTCACAGCAACGTCGAAGAGCAGAAGCAATCCGTCAACTGCGTGGTGGCCTTCATGCTGAAGGACTTCGTCCGCAACTTGTGCGCGGCCATCAGATCTCGCCTTAAGCGTGTGCTCGCTGCCTAGGGTGGCCACATTGATTGATATTACAACATAAACACATATGTTAAAGAAATAAAAACTTGTCTAACTGCATCACTATGCCCTTTGTTGAGAGCGTCGTAAGGAGCGTAAGAGAGCTTTGGCAATACCAGGCAGGTACTTCACAAATTGCAGACGACCACGAATCTCGTTAAGTTCAATGTCAAGACCGACCAAGGACCAATGCCCTCATATTACCCTCACGCCCACTTTTAATGGGTTATTTATACTCTTGAGGGGGACTTAATAAAATAAAATTCTCGGAAGAGGTCAAAAGTGGATGACGAAAGATTAGATTAAACAAAAGGAATAAAATTAAATCCTTTTCTGTTCATTTCCTTCTAAAACCTTAAAGTTTAATACGAAAAAAGTGGAAGATCAACAAAAAGGAAGAATTTCATCGACTCAGCATCGAGCTTTCAAAGGAGGAGGAAGAAGCAGTCTTCCTTCTTGCCATCCCCAACCTTGCTTACTTGTGTTCCTCATAGTACTACTCTTTTCCACATGGTACTCTTACTTCTTATCCCCTCTTCTTCCTCTCCTCTTCTCTCAAGTTCTTCCTTGTTCGTGGGAACGACGCCGATTTTAGCTCGAGAATGAAATGAGAAACTCGATGGCCGATTGTGCCAAATGCCATTACAATCCAATTATACAAATGGATTATGCCATTGCTATTCAATTATACAAATCGATTATGCAATTGTAATTCAATTATACAGGGTCTTTTTTCTTATATATCCTACATTTGTAATTTAATAAAATCATGAATAATTTTGTGATCATAATTAAATCTTCAGAACCTGTTGCTAATCGCGGTAAATCATTTTTCCTGAAATGGTTAATTGATACATCTATTTTTGTAGAAGTTAGGCCAGTTTTACTGAAGCATTGATTTTTAACAAGTTTTCGCTTAACTTTCAGATATTTATCGACTATTAAAACCAATTTTATTTTAACTAATTTTATTTGATTAAAATTAACAAAAACTAAGACTAATAATCAATTAGCGCAATTAACATAATAACTTAATTTATTTAAAGATTGTTCTTTTAAAATGTTGACCATTTTTCTCATAACTTTTATTTACTCTTGACGAAGTTGCTCTCATCACTTTTTTCAAATGTTCTTCATCCATGTTATTAATTTCTTCAGTGATATTATTTTTGAGTTTTTGGATACTTCTAGGATTATTACGGTAAACACAATCTTTTAAATATAACCATCCAAAAATCCAGAGGTGTTAGATCGGGGGATCTTGGATGACACTTAAATTCACTGTTTCGAAAATGATTTTTTTTTCTGAAGATTCTTTCGTCTTAACAACTGTATTGTTTCATTCGATGTATGTAATGTTGAACCATGTTGCTAGAAAAATAGTTGTGGTCTATTTAAAGCCTCCAAAAGTTCGGTAAAAAATACTCTTCAAGCATGTGCCCGTATCTTTCGCCATTCACAGTGACTGAATTTCGATTTTTATTCTCATAAAAATACGTCGCAGTGATCTTCAGAGGTGCTATCGCACACCACACAGTGGTTTTGGCAGGATGCAGCTCTTTCTGGTGGATAGCTTCTGGGTTGTGATCCGACCATATTCTGTTGTTCTGATTATTATTGTATCCACTGAGATGAAAGTGCGCTTCGTCAGACATTATCACGGGTGGTACATCAACTTCCCCAAATTTCCTCTAAATTAATCGGCCTATGCCTTTCTTTTCGCGAAATCGTTGTCTTCTAATTTTTGCACAACCAGAATCCTGTATGGCTTAAGTTTCAGTTTTTTCTTCATTACATCCTATGTTTCATTTTTAGACAATCCCACTTATTCTGGTCTTCTTTTCAATTATTTCTGCTGCGACCGTTCGACGTTTTGACGCAACTCTTCAATTTTATGCTATTCTACGCCTTTTCTGCCAACACGCCCTTTTCGTCCATCTTGTCTGCATTGCGCTCGTCGGGATGGTACGTCTTGAGCAACTTCGCGTCTCATCCGTCGTTGTTTTAAAACCACTGAACAGTTGCATCTGAACAATGTTTCAACAATTATTTTTCGTCCAATCATTTCCAGGAGTTTCCATGTTTTCAGTATTAAAAATTTCTTAATAATGATTTTTGCTAGAAATATTTGAGTATGATACTAATAAATTTGGTACTTCACAATTTTTGCGAAACTTTGCTAAAAATCGAGAATTTCAAACATCACTTTTTTTAACAAAACTTTTTACGCTTTTCGTTTCTAGAAAAAGTTACTGATTTACTAAAACTTGTCTAACTTCGAAAATAATAAATGAATCAATTAGCCATTGTAGAACCAGGATCTAACAACTATTACCAATAACTTCTAAAAGTTTCATTGTGATCACAAAATTATTCTTGATTTTATTGAACTTCAAACTTAGGACATGTGAAAAAAAGACCCTGCACAAATTGACTCCCTAAACGGCCCTCTTCAACAGTCATTAAAATGAACCGTCTTCGAATCTCGAAGGAAATTTCCAAGGAAAAAAATGCTACCGTTTTAAATTTCCTTCCTTATTTAATAGATTGTCAAGAAATTAATCTCTTTTATTTAATAGGAAATTAAATAATTTTAATATAAAAAAGAATCCATTTATTCCTCACAGTAGTTTCCAGCATTACTGACAATACTCTCATATCGCTTTCAAATCCTTTTGGTGATATTACTATTTCTCATTTGCCAACACATCTACCACCACCAAAAATTCGCACGTTCCTCAAAATGAGCCCCGAAGGATCAAACATTGGAGCTTAGTGGCACCGGAAACCAATGTTCCTTCAGGATAATTACCCTTAGTGGCAATACCTTAGCCCCGTCCCTTTAAAAGGACCCCATCCCAAAGTCCCGTGTTCTAAATAACGATGGAGCTGAGGGGAAACAAATTAACGACACCCTGCCCCGCCGATGGACATGATTAAGGGGGCCTATTTTATTCTCCTCAAATAGGGTGATTATATCACTCACACTCTTGAATAACGGCATTGTATTTTGGACCTATTTTGTATGTGAGAAAGAGTGGATAATTCCATTGTGCTAAAAAGGCAATAAAATGAATGTTTATTATTATTCGGAACTGAAGCTGGGATGAGTTATGTCGGGTGAGACGCCTCGAATTGGAGACCATTAATGTACTTGACTTTAACCGGGCTCATGTTTTCCTTAACAAAAGAGTAAAGAAAAAGATAAGAAAAATATAATGAGAGAGAAAAGAAGAATTTTAAAACGATAGAATTAAATAAGGAAGAAATTTAAGCGGTGTTAGAATGCCCCCACAAATCATAAAGAGAGAAAGAGAGATAATTCCATAATTCTATTATTTCTTTAGGAATGTCGAATTAATATCAACACTTAGCTGATATTTATCAATAATAACATTTATGTGGATGTTGGCGGATCGATCAACGGCGTGGGATTTGGGAATAATAGGCAGGGATTCATTTGTTTATTATCATTAAAGGAGAAACCTCCTTTTGAAGGACTGGTAAAATCCTGAGGCTCTTCTAGGGATTTATTGTAAGACGTTGTTTTATAGATTAATTGATTTCTTGCCAGAGTAGTGGATAAGGAGTTGGAGTTGCACTTCTGGGTACCGGGTTTGATTCCCGGCGAAAGGCCGAGACCAAAGATTCCATCGCTAGAGTGAGTCAGCCGCCAATGAGGGTAGGTTGTCTCAGAAAGAAAATTCTAAGGATCTTGGAATACTTCTTTTATCTATTAACATGATTCTAGTTCGATTTAAGATAAGAGTATAACATCACGGTTGTCACGACCTGGTCGCCATGGAGCAATTTAGAACCATGGACGGTCAGAGTTATGTGAATGTGTTAGAAATATGAACTCGGAGAAAACATTTCCATTCTGTAAGAGTTCCTTCAACGAGGATTTCCAATGGAAAAAGAATGATGTTTATTGATGTAAGACGAGGGATCTCTAACTTACTGCCGAAAGGACGAAAGAATGGGGCGTTCGAGGCGCTATCAAAGCACATCCTTAGCCGAGGGAGGTCATTGACATCCAAGCCAATGGAACATGTGAGGGGAATACTAGAAAATACCATTCAGAAAACGTCCAAAAAACAGAAACACGTTCACAATTGCTGAAGGACTTACGGCCTCTGCAAAACATAGTTGAAATACCGCAATCTCTAATCTCAACATATTTATTCCATGTCTTTGTGGAGTTTAGCTCCTAAAAAACCTCTAAAGAGAAGTCTACAAAGAAATAATAATTTACTTTGATCGTACAAAATGTATTTTATTTTTAAATTGACAAATTTACAAAAGATTAAATAATTATTTATAGAGAATTCCTTCACTGCTTTAAATAAGCAGCTGTGTCGACTTAAATTTAAAGATCCACCCTTATTGGGCACCTCTAGACTCATGTCAAAATTTTCCGATACGCGACTCCTCTCATGTTTGGGGATGCCCTTTTTCCACCTCTTCGAATCAGGAAAACGTCATCTTCAGGAAAGGAGGCGTGTGAGGGGATGCCCTGGGAGGACCATCGTGAGAGGAAGCCCCTTGGAGATACCCTTCTATTCTTTCTTGTATTGGTTTATATTAGAGATTCCTGCCTTAGTATAAGATTCCAGTGCCCTTGCTCTCTTCTCTGCACTAGAAACGATTTGCGTGATGTTATCTGCGAAGTGCAGATACATCGTGTCCCTGTGTATCGAAGTCGGGAGGTCGATAGTGAAGATCAGGTAGAGCAGAGAGCTCAGACAGCTTCCCTGGGGAACGCTTACAGTGAGTTCAAACTCTGGCCCTCTGTGCTCTTCGATCAGGAGACGCGCCCTTATGTCCATGACGAAGCCACAGAGGACTCTTTCCAGAACAGGATTTAGCTGGAGGCCTATGATCTTGTATTGAAGTCCTTCCAGCCAAACCTTGTCGAAGACCTGCACGTCCCTCAGCACGATGTCTACATAGTAACCCTTCGCTCGGCAATACGCGATCTTTCCTGTTAGGAGCGCCAGAGCCGTTTCTGTGCGCCTTTTTGGACGAAACCCATGCTGTTACGGATTATGCGGTTCTAACTCGTTCAGTTGAGCTTGTAGCTTATCGGCTATAATCTTCTCAAAGATCTTGCCGTGTATCTGCGTTTGGTTTGAGTTGATGAGGTGTGTGAGAAGTGAATTTAGATCAACCATATCTGAGTGCTACAGCGCTTACCCCTACATAGCACACCTGTTTCTTACAAATGACGAAATGTCTTCACGAAATGTTCCGTCCTAAATTATGCAGCATTCCTATTTTCTGCATTAGTTTCAACGTCCATTCCCACGATTTATATTATTGATTCTTTCATACAAACACACATACACACACTTTCTCTCTCTCTCTCTCTCTCTCGCTCTTCTCCCTCTTCGGTTATATCATGCTGAGTTTACACTCGTATTCTTACGCCATTATACAAAAATCAACCTTTCTTGCATCATTTCTACAGGTTAATAACAATAATGCTACTGAAAATTCCTACCATTAACCTTTTTATGTTGGTAATGATTTTTTGCTTCACTCTAGATAGTTTATTACAGTTGAGGAATATAAATCTACCTCTAGAAAACTGAAATCTTCTTCTGTTATGATTCGGAGAACTTGCAATAAAATCCCCATTGAGATATTACTAGTAGATACTTGTTATCGGTAAAAATGAATATAAGAGTTTGAATTTGTTGGTTTGCGATAGATTGCTTACTTCTCGCGTCTCTCCTAATCTCCCTCTTTAGACTATCGCTTGCTACCTGTTATAGCTAAATCTTAATGTGAATCTACCCGTCCCTCTCCTACTTCCTCATTGGTGATTTCATGTCTTAGAGGTGGTCCTTTATCTATTACTAGCTTATATATAACCTTATTATATTATTTCCTCTTGTAGTTATCCTTGGAAATTAACTGAATAAAGTTCGAATGTACTTGGAAGGACCTTTTTCATTTTTCCTGTGAGACATTGCATTAATATATACATATATATATATATATATATATATATATATATATATATATATATATATATATATATATATATATATATATATATATATATATATATATACATTATATTTCAACATGGGAAAATTTAGAGATATTTTCTAAGAATTTTGTTAAGCTTGAGAATGGCCATTTTTGTGCATTAAATATTCCAATTTTTAAAGGAAATAAAAGTAAAAAATGTCTCAAAGTGAAGCTGCTGTCTTCTCACGTTATCACACTTTTGACTCCTATTTTGTTTATATCTTCGAAATATTACAAATATTTAGTCAAGTGAAGCTACTTATTATATTTTCTAGGCCTAAGGGCAATAATTATTTTATCGGAATTCTTTTTCCTTTACACAAAAATAATTGTATTGGGATTGGTGGATATACGAGGGATGCCTTTTTAGCGCTAGATATAGCATTCTAAGATTTTCTTGCCCTCGTTTATTGAGGCGGTAGAATAGATTTATTCTAAATATTGCCTTTTCTACACGTTTCTGGGAGATTACGTTCATGGGTCAGGTCGTCTTCAGTTTCTCCAGTAAGTTTATAAATTCTAGAAACTGATTTCTTCCATTAATCGTTGTTTCATTTAAAAAACCTACGTTTAGGAAATTGAAGTCACCGCATATAATCTTTATCTAATCAAAGTCGAAATCGTTGGAAAATTAATAATATCGTTTGTTTAAATAAATCTAGCCCGAACACTTCCAGCTATATTTCAGGTGTAATATCTATAATAATGTTTTTCATTACCAGGAATAGTTCGTTTTTAATGTAGAAAATGACTCCACATTTGCTTTTAGCCGAATGATTGACCATTGTGATGTGTCCAGCGCCTGGAAACTAAAGACCTTTATCCTTACGAGGGAATTATTGTTGTTGGAGCCAAGGATCATTCATTTTTCCCCCAAGGGACATAATCCCTATCACGACTTTATGAAAATTTTAAGGTTCGAAAGATTTTGATTCTGAGTAAACTCGGACGGAGCTTTTCTCTGTCACATTTACTCCTCTATGTCCTACATACACTTTAGCTTTCTATCTAGTGTTTCTCCCATTCTTTAACGTATTCTTTCACTAGGATTACTTATGACCACCTAATCTTTCTTTTAATCTCCCATGTCGTATTTAAGAATGATAAACTTGGATAATGAATAATTTTCTAACATAAAGCCGATTATTCTGGCCCGCTAAATAAAAATCAGTCACTATTCGTCTCTTGTAAATACTTATTTACCACAGCAAAGTCTTAAAGACCATACTTCCATAAATTTAAGTCCTGCCACTAAACTCAGATAAGCGGAAGCAACTCTGCATTTTATGGCAGGATTTGGAGGCTTTCATAATTCACCCGTGGAAAAGAACAACATCTCCGATGGCTGCGAATCCGTTTTTCTGATTTAGGAGCTGAGATCCCAATTCTGGTCATTTGCAATAGAAGGGAGGGGAACGGGGTTTGGACTTAGGAGGAACAATTCATTACAAGTTCAGGGAAAAGAAAGATGATAAAAGCGGTAAATAGAAATACATTGATATTAAAATTTTCGTTGATAGGAAGAAGTAGAAGACCAAAGTGTGAGCGCAAGGCAAATGACATGAAAGCTACGTTAGGGGTATGAGAATCTTTTTCCTAAGGCATCACTCTGGAGGTGACATCCAACAGCATAGTCCCAAATTTTCCAACCTTAGCCTAAACCTCCGCTAAATAAGAAAAAGAACAAAAATCAGTACCAGCAAAACAACAACAAAAAAGCCAATATCGCAAAGTTCTAAATATTAATTCATTTGCAACCAAATAATTCTACATCTTCGTGACCACTGAGATAAAGAATAATTCATACAGAAAATATAGAAAGCAATTCCAAGCAACGACCAATTCCCACAAGAAATCACATTTATTCATGTTTTATTATATGATGATAATTATTAACGGGCCCCATTCATCCTAGACATTTATTAATGTGTTTTCTTGAATAATAAAAGTCATTTGCAGCAAGCCAGAATACAAAAGAATGCAGACAATTATTTTGCTTTACACAATTTATTTGATAAAATTAGCAATAGACCAAAAGAATTAAGCTAACAAATTTGTGCACTAGAGAGTGCACTAACAAAATAACAGTGCTTAAATACCATTTATTTTAATTGAACTATGCGGTAAACTATATCAAAAACAATAAAAATCAAGATATTTTAATTGGTTTGTACAAAAAATATTCGGCCATAATTTTGAGTTCACCAAATTTAAACCAAAATAGGAAAACGATTTGCTCACCTGAAATATTTAGCATGCTTTAAAAGGAATCTGAGAGGAGCAGTATTTAATTTTCCCATAATATCAACAACAGTTCACAAAAGTGTATATTATTTATTAATGGGAACAAAAGTTAATGGACTTTACAAATATTAGTATTATCTTGTATCTTTAATATCTATAAATAATAAAACTTTACCCGCCCCCCCCGTCCCAAGTGCAAAAGAAAGAAGTCAAAACTTTTAGGCCAAAAGTTTGATTGAGGATCCGAGTGTAAGTGATTTTAGGTTGCATCAGAAGACCACTCAGGGAAGGTTACTTACATGTACGTAATCTGACCACGTTCATAAATGCGTCGAACGTCGTCACATGGACGCTTTATTGTTATGGTTCAACCTATAGATTTGATGATATGGAATAAAGCGTCCGAAATACGGGAATATTTGCATTAAAGAATTTTATAGAAATTCTCAAAATATACCATAAAATGAAGATAGTGGTAGATATGTGTTACGCTCCTTAATTATACCCTGTAGTCACAAAACCAGATTGCGAGGGGCAATATATATATATATATATATATATATATATATATATATATATATATATATATATATATATATATATATATATATATATCTTTAAATTTCTCTATCAAATGATAAATAAGGAAGATATTTTATGGGTAACCGAGGCAATGGAGGTTAAATATTCCGAATTTTATTACAGAAATTGCAAATGATTCATCCGATCAATGACTCATTAAAATAAATATATTTATTACCATTTTATACGATTATATTCAGAAGACGGGACGTAATTGCATCCGCTAAAGAAAGGAAAATATAAAGAACTAAGGTCGCAATAAAGAGAGAGAAACACGAATCAAAGGTGAAAAGGAAGAAACGAAACAGGAATTAATAAAATAAGAGAAACTTGTTTTTTTAACAAGACAGAACGAATACAAAATAAAAGGCAAAGTGTCTAATCTTGGTTAAAAAGACAAGGTTAGTGAATATACCAAAGATAAATCTTGAAATGTACAAAAACATCATAAAAGATTAAAATTATCGAAAATCCTCATTTTCTTTCTATCTTCTTTCCTTATAAATCTTATGAGAGCTTCAATTATTACCACAACCACACACTCAAGAAAATCTCAAAAATTTCACAATTGTAGTAAAAATTAATCTAATCAAAGAATCGAGGGCCAAATTATTTTTCGCACACTTATTTATGTTATCATTTCGGAAATCGTGATACGATCACACAAACTTATGAGCGTTTATAATATCCTTCTTTTATTCATGAAACCACAAATATCAAAGAAGTTTCAATGCTTTGGATCGACCCCTCCTTCGGCGGACATCTTTGATAGAAGAGTAATGTGTTGTGTGTGCGAAATAACGAAAGAAAAGAATCCCAAGTCTTGTTATTAACTTGTTCCTGATGAGGCATGTAACCGACGAAGCTGCTTGGAATCTTACGCCAGTCTCGTCGTCAGCCACGATTGCGGGAGGGGGTTCTTTACCAGCGGCCACATGTGGGCTCTTGCCGAGATTCGAACCTTAGCCCTGAGGGATGGAAGTCCATCGCTTCATCTTCTCCGCCAATACAAATTGGTTAAACTTTTTTCTAATCTGCGTCGTAATTGGTAGTTAGATGGTAGTTAAAAAGTAGTTAGTTGGTATTTAAAAAGTTGTTAGGTGCTACTTAAAAGGTGGTTAGGTGTTACTAAAAAGGTGGTTAGGTGGTACTTAAAAGGTGGTTAGGTACTAATTAAAAGGTGGTTAGGTAGTACTTAAAAAGTGGTTAGGTGGGACATAAAAGGTAGTTAGGTGGTTCTTAAAGCAGGGTTAGATGGTACTTATAAAGTGGTTAGGTGGTAGTCAAAAGGTGGTTAGGTAGTAGTTAAAAGGTAGTTAGGTGATTTTTAACAGGTGGCTAGGTGGTACAAACAGTTGGTTAGGTTGTACTTAAAAGGTGGTTAGGTGGTACTTAAAAGGTGGTTCTTAAAACATGGTTAGGTGCTTCTTAAAAAATGGTTAGGTGCTACTTAAAAAGTGGTTAGGTGGTACTTAAAAGGTAGTTCTTAAAACATGTTTAGGTGGTTCTTAAAACATGGTTAGTTGCTACCTAAAAGATGGTTAGGTGGTACTTAAAAGTGTCTACGGGGTACTTAAAACTGGTTAGGTGGTACTAATAAAGTGGTTAGGTGGTACTTAAAAGGTGGTTAGATGAATCCTAAAATGTGGTTAGGTGGTACTTAAAAGGTAGTTCTTAAAACATTGTTAGGTGGTACTTAAAAGGTAGTTCTTAAAACATGGTTAGGTGGTTCTTAAAAAATGGTTAGTTGCTACTTAATAGGTGGTTAGGTGCTACTTAAAAGGTGATTAGATGGTACTTAAAAGGTGGTTAGGTAGTGCATAATAGGTGGATAGGTGGTACTTAAAAAGGTGGTTAGATAGTACCTAAAAGATGGTTAGGTGGTGCATAAAAGGTGGATAGGTGGTACTTAAAAAGGTGGTTAGGTGGTTCTTAAAAGGTGGTTAGGTATACTTAAATGGGAGTGAGGTAGTACTTGAAAGGTACTACTTAAAATGTGGTTAGTTGCGACTTATAAGGGAGTTAGGTAGTAATTAAAAGGTAGTTAGGTGGTAGTTAAAAAGTGGTTAGGTGGTACCTAAAGAGGGTTAAGTGGTACTTAAAATGTGGTTCAGTGTTACTTAAAAAGTGGTTAGGTTGTACTTAAAAGGTGATTCTTAAAACATTGTAAGTTAGTTCTTAAAAAGTGGATATATGATTCTTAAAAGGTGGTTAGGTGGTATATAAAAGGTAGTTAAGTGGTAATTAAAAGGGGTTAGGTAGTACTTGAAAGGTACTACTTAAAATGTGCTTAGGTGGTACTTATAAGGGAGTTAGGTAGTAATTAAAAGGTAATTTTGTGGTACTTAAAAAGTGGTTAGGTGGTACTTAAAAGAGGTTTAAGTGGTACTTAAAATGTAGTTAGGTGGTACTTAAAAGGTGGCTAGATGGTACTTTAAAGAGGGTTAATTAGTACTTAAAATGTAGTTAGGTGTTACTTAAAAGGTGGTTAGGTGGTACTCAAAAGGTGATTCTTAAAACATGGTTAGGTGCTTCTTAAAACATTGTTAGGTGCTACTTAAAAGGTGGTTAGGTGGTATTAAAAGGTAGTTCTTAAAACCGTGTTAGGCTGTTCTTAAAACATGGTTAGATGCTACTTAAAAGGTGGTTAGGTTGTTTTTAAAAGTGGTTACATGGTACTTAAAAGTGGTAAGGTGGTACTAAAAGGTGGTACTAATCAAGTGGTTAGGTGGAACTTATAAGTTGTTTCTTAAAACATGGTAAGTTAGTACTTAAAAGGTGGTTAGGTGGCACTTGAAAGGTGGTTAGATGGTACTTAAAAGGTGGTTAGGTGTTGCATAAAAATTGGATAGGTGGTACTTAAAAAGGTGGTTAGGTGGTACTTAAAATGTGGTTCTTAAAATATGGTTAGCTGGTTCTTAAAACATGGTTAGGTGGTATTTAAAAGGTGATTAGGTTGTACTTAAAAGGCGGTTAGGTGGTACTTAAAAGGTGGTTAGATGGTTCTTAAAAGGTAATTAGGTGGTACTTAAATGGTGGTGAGGTAGTATTTGAAAAGTTACTACTTAAAATGTTGTTAGTTGGGACTTATAAGGGAGTTAGGTAGTAATTAAGAGGCAGTTGGGTGGTACTTAAAAATTGGTTAGGTGATACTTAAAAGAAGGTTAAGTGGTACAAAAATGTAGTTAGGTGTTACTTAACAGGTGGTTAGGTGGTCCCTAAAAGGTAGTTCAGTGGTACTTAGAAGATGGTTAGATTGTAGTTAAAAGGTGGTTAAGTAGTACTTAAAAGGTGGTTAGGTGCTACTTAAAAAGTAGTTAGATGCCACTTAAAAGTCGGTTAGGTGTTTCTTAAAACATGGTAAGGTGGTACTTAAAATGTGGTTAGATGATTCTTAAAAGGTGGTTAGGTGGTACTAAAAAGGTAGTTAGGTGGTACTTAAAAAGTGGTTAGTTGGTACTTAAAAGTTGATTAGGTAGTACTTATAAAAGAGTTAGTTAGTAATTAAAACGTAGTTTGTTGTTACTTAAAAAGTGGTTAGGCGGTACTTTAAAGAGGGTTAAGTCGTACTTAAAATGTAGTTAGGTGGTACTTAAAAGGTGGTTTGGTGGTACTTAAAAGGTAGTCAAGTGGTACTTTAAAGGTGGTTAGATGCTACTTAAAAGGTGTTTAGGCGGTTCTTAAAACATGGTTAGGTGGTACTTAAAAGTTAGTTAGGTGCTAATTAAAAGGTGGTTAGGTGGTACTTAAAAAGTGGCTAGGTGGTACTTAAATGGTGGTTCTTAAAACCTGGTTAGGTGGTACGTAAAAGATGGTTAGGTGTTTCATAAAACATGGTAAAGTGGTACTTAAAAGGTGGTTAGATGATTCTTAAAAGGTGGTTAGCTTATACGTAGATTAGCCTGGCTATGCTGGGCCTAACCTAGCCTAGCTTACTATAATCTAGCTAGCCTAGTATAACCTAGTATTACCTAACCTACCCTATGATAATATAGCCTAGCCTAGCTTAGTAGACCCTAGTCTAACCTAACATATTATATTATAGCCTAGCTTAGCCTAGCCTAGTATAGATTTGCCTAGCTTACTATGGACTAGCCTAGCCTAGCCTAACCAGGTATGGCTTAGCATTGCATGCCAGAGCCTACCCTAGCGTTGCCTAGAGTCGCCTAGCCTAGTATAGCCAAGCTATAATAGGGTACTATAGTGTAGCCAATATATATCCTTCCATACGATAGCCTACTCTAGCATACTATAGGCTAGCTTGTTCTAGTCTATCCTAGCATAACCACAACTAACATAATTGGTCCAAGCGTGTCATATTATAGCCTAGCCTAGTATATCCTAGGCTAGTAAAGCCTATCATACCCTAGACTGGAATAACCTTGCATAGCCTAACCTTCGTTAATTAGCCTACCGTACCCTAAAATAGAATTAACTAGCATAGCAGAGAATAGCCCTCCCTAGCCTATTATAATTTAGCCTACATTAGCATAGCATAGGATAGCCCTGATTGTACCCGTCGCACAATCAAGACACTACTAATAGATTCCTTCGTTGGTTTTTGACTTGCCCTATTTTTTCCCGTTTCTCTTGACCACCCATCGGAATTGCTCTTATAAAATTTCCTGTCAATAAAGGGAACTGTCCAAGCTGGTATCTAACTGGGAACCATCCCTTTTATCTAACTTACTCAATTAACAACATCACAAAGATAATTAATCAACGACGATATAAGAGAGATAATTAATTAAAGACGACAGAAGAAAGAAAAATGCAAATAAAAAGACTGGAAATTGGCTCATATCTGTTCATAAAATGGCCAAGGATGAACGAAACGTCTCTCAATTAATTTTCGGTTTCTCGATGAAGACGAAATCACGACGTCAACTGAGCATCCATATATTAATAATAGGGAAAATCCCTCGACAAGAAATTGCGGAAGGATTTGATAATTCAGTGAAGAGGTGGTGGTTTTAATCTTCCGACATTTAATGGGTTGAATAATTCCCCTAAATTGGACAGATTTGCGTTAGATGAGTGGAATTGGCCCGATTAATTAGACAAGTCCCGCAAAGGGGAGAATATTTTGGTTCTTCTGAGGGTGGTTTCGGCGCCTTTCTCCCTCATCACTCAGTTTCTTAGTTATCCCAAGTACCAGTTTAATCACTCATTCAGCCCTGGTTTGTCCGAGGTTAAAATCCAATATAGAGACGATACCAGTGAGTGGGTTACACCAGTATGATCGGCCTCCTTTCGTCTTTAAATCAATTAAAGACGACTTTTCGTAGTGGTTCACAGACACCAGGTGATGTAAACTACTTACTAGGGTGATAAATACACTAGTTGGTGGAATAAAATCATAGCCTCATCACTACAACTGTTAAGAACTGTTTCTGGCATAGTTTTGGAATTATTTGAGGAATAAATAATCTAATTCTTCTCACAAAGGAAATATATAAATAGATATAAATCTTTTAGATATTTTAAATCAGAAATGGGCAAATTATACATTGAATAACAAGCAATATAAATCCACTTCTTTCTTCTCAGTCCCTATAATATTTACTTTCCGGATTAATAACCACCAATAAAAAAGACTATGGGAAACACTGATCACAAAATAGCCTCAAGAAAAGGCAGTGAATCCATTGTACGACCGACTCGCCCTTTAAACCCTCTTGGGATTTCAGGGATACGAACGCCTAATCCCAATTTAAAGCCTAGTGGGAGCTCAGTGATGGAAATGCCTTAAAGCCCTTTAAAGCCTCTTGAGCGCTTAGGGGATGATAAGGGTTAATGGCCCGAGGACAAACAATCTTCCCTCAGGCTGTGCCTTGAGTACTTTCGTGCGCCTGAAATGACAAATGAGTCGTAACTTGAGTCTGACATTTCTCCATTAGTTGCAATTCCGTGTCTCGAGAGAAAACAATGAGGCAATTTTGAAAACAAGGCATTTTATTGTTCCTTAAGGCCTCGGAAATGAACCTCAATAGAGACTCAAGTTTCACTTAATATCACCATTGTAGAATCTTAAATTGAAGAAGCAAAAAATAACGAAAGTCCACTTTCGAGATTTCAGCGATTTGCCATTCTGGCCGCCGTGCTGACGGGACTCAGCACCCCGTTCGACCCCAGCTTAGCCTCTTATTCTTCTTCAAAACACTTGTTTCCTCGCTTTTCATACAACCTCTCCCACAACTTTCTCTGCTCAGCCTCTAATTTCACAGGGTAGATGCTGACCTTCCTCTCAGCCAACCGTCCCGCATCGGGGCTGAGGGGGAAGGGGACAATGTTTCCTAACCCCTGAGTTCCGGTCTGGGGTGGCTGGTTTTTAACAACCTGCTTCATCCCCACCCATACCTTCCTCACATCATTTTTCTTCATCCTATTCACATTCTATCAATTTTACGCCGTGTTCAAGGTGGAGCCTGGTGGACTGCCAGGCCACCAGGCGGGAGGGGTGGTCCGAAATGGCGGCACCTGGCTCTGCCAGGCCTGTAAGCACCTCTTGCAGTGCGGGCTATTGCAAGAGGTGATGAGCTATTGTGCCCCGTAGCACAAATAGGGTCACCATGCCCAATGATGAAAATAAAAAAACCCAACCCTCAACTTCCCCAAGAACATCAACGGAGCCGCCCTCGGGCAGCTCCACCGAGAAAATGGAGGTCCCCCCCTCCTGGTGCTTGCGCAGGAGACCTTTCATACTTCTTTAACCGGAGAGGAGGCTTACTCCTCTCCTACGCCTACGGGTGTAGGTGACTCCTCCTCACCCACTTCTCTGGGGGTGCTTTCGGGTACCTCCTTATTTGCAGTGGCAGTCCCTCTTTTGCTTTCTAAGGGGACTGCCAAGAAAGCCAGCAGGCAGCCCATTGCCGACCGCCCCTCGTGTAAGTGGCTCAGGAGGGCAAACCCCCTTAGGGGGGAAAGGAAAGCCAGGGTCCTTTGGTCGCTTCCCTCAAAAGACCTGCTGGCAAGAATATTAAACCTTGCCGGGGTCAAGGCCTGTGCCTCCCCACTAAAGACTCATGACGCCGCCAAGGGGACCTGCGATGTCCTGGGAGGGGATGGCCAACTGGAGGCCCCTGCTGTGATAGACATGGTCCTTGAGGAAAACCAGCCTCAGACGGTGGGGCCTTCCATGGGGAGATTTCCCGCTCGGCGCCAAGCACCGAACCCGAATCCGCCCCTATGCAAGGTCCTCCTCAAACGGCTGGGGATTCTGAGGCAGTACAAGGAGGGGAGGGATCTTCTTAGGGTGATGCCCCTGCGACCACCAGGACCTTCTCCATTTCGGAGAAGGACCTGGCTGAGGCCGGTACATCTGGCCTAGGGGCTTCTACCGGAGGGCGTGAGAAGCGGGTTCATTTCCCGCCCTCCTCTCAAAAAAAGAAAAAGACCAAGACCAAAAAGACAAAGAAGACAAAGAAGACTCGGGGCTCCTCTCCATCCGAGGGGGCTGTGGGGAAGGATGGGTCTGCTGCCACTCTGGCAAGCGACCAAGCCAAGATCAGCACATCCGACCCCTCTGCCCTCCCGGTTGCGGAGCCCCTGACTAAGACCAAAAGTGCACAAGGCGGAGCCTTGATGACATCGGGGCCCCTCATTTAGAGGTTACCTGGCGTTGTCGAGCCCGCTGGCTTCAAACGCAATCTCGTTATTCGCTCCACTGATGGCAGCATGTTGTCGAAGGGCAACAGGATCCATAAGAGGAGAGGATCAGCTACTGCAATTGGTAAAGAGCCGAAGGTGACCCGTTTCTCGGACGGGAGCCTTCTGGCGAATGCGGTGAATCCTGCCGAGGCGGCCAAGATAAGTGCTCTTCGGACACTTCATGGCACCCCGGTGAGTATGACGCTGCATTTTACCATGAGCTTCGTGAAAGGAGTAGTTTAGGCGAGGGAACTCGTTGACTACTCCATTAAGGACATCACCTTAGAGCTGGCTGACCATGGGGCGGTCAAGGTCGAACGTGTGATGAGAAAACAGGGAGGGGCCTCGAGACCCACCCTTACACTCTTTGTCACGTTTGACTGTGACAAGCTCCCTGTGTCGGTGAGTACCGGTTGGTACCGCTACCGCGTGAAGGCATTCGTGCCACTGCCGCGGCGGTGCTATTACTGTCACCGCTTCGGCCATACGAATCGCTCATGTAGACGTGCAAAGTCGGGGTCACCCGAAGCCTGTGTAAATTGCTCCAAGGTCGCACACGATAAGTCCAAATCGTGTGTGGCCAAGTGTGTCAATTGCGGAGAGCCGCACCCTTCTTTTTCGAAGCAATGTGGTGCATATCTCCTTGAGAAAGAAATCCTGGCCGTTCAGGCCCAGGATCGACTCTCATTCCGTGAGGCTAAGGACTTAGTCCTGGAACGCCCGGCTCTGCCTGGGACGTCATATGCCTCAATTGTTACAAAGGCACCCTCTGCTCCTGGCCCATCCAGGCCAACGAGCACGGTTGTTTCCGCGCCCATTCGGAGCCATTCTGCGGGCTCTACCCAACCCGGGTGCTCCTCTGGTAAAGCTGGTGGCTAAAAGGGTTCATACCCAGCCCCTGCTAAAACCAGGGCTCCCCCCCTCTTCCCCCAGCGTGACCGTTTCCCGTAAGGCGAAACGGCCACTCGCCTCCACCGAGTCGTTAGACTCACAGGAGGCAACACCCCTGAAGATGGTCGCTAGGCCATCTTCCGGGGTTCCTAAAGCTGTTCCCCGAAACGAGGACAGCAACAAAGGAGCGTCGGCTCCTTCGCCCACGCCCCGAGGTGGAGCGAGTGGCTCGGAGACGGTGGTTCCTCGAAAAGAGGGCCCCCCCGCCTCGAAGCCGCAGCGCCCGCCTAAGGTTTCGAGGCGGAGAAAGGAAGAGACTAGCATGGCGAGCCCAACCTCCCCCAATAAGTCCTCGAAGGCGACAGCGCTTTGTCCGGCCAACAGCGCTTGGTGTTCTGCCCCCAAAAAGCGTACGGCTATTCCCGTGAGGGTCTTCAGTTCGAGGAGGGCCCCCGCGTCTCCTCCGAGCTAGGCCTGGAGGGCATATTCCTTCAATGAAATTGCCGTGGACTCCGGGCCCACTAGGAAGAGCTGCGGAGGCTCGTCTCGTCCCGTTCTCCGTTAGCTATCTTTTTGCAGGAGCCCATGCTAGGCGCGTTCTCCCTGCCCGCCCTCCCGGGGTATAAGGGACTTGCGACCCCACCACTGCGGGATGGCCAGGCTGGGGGATGCGCGGTTTACACCCGGCATGATGTCTTCGTTCCTACTTTCTCTTTAGATACCTCCTTTCAGGAAGTGGCTGTGCAGCTGCACCTGGATAGGAGGTATACTATCATTTCTGCGTACATTCCACCGTCAGCTGACTTCGACGCGGGGGACTTCCGCCGCGTCGTATCATGGTTGCCGAGGCCCTATCTCTTGTTTGGAGATCTAAACGGTAGGCATCCTCCCTGGGGAGATTACTCTATAAATTCCAGGGGACATTTCCTTGCCGATCTGATCGAAGAGCTTGAGATGGGTGTCCTAAACGTGGATGAGTTTACGCATCACTGTCCGAGAACCGCTTCATTTTCTTGCCTTGACCTATCTGTGTGCTCTTCGGATGCACAGCCTAATTTTGAATGGAGGGTGGTCGATGACCTGCATGGTAGTGATCACTTTCCCATTTAAATATCATTTTCAGGGCAACTGCCGCCTGAGAGACCACCTCGGTGGTGCTTGGCGTGGGCGCGGTGGCCTGCATTTCAGGAAATGGCTGAATTCTCTATCTCAGTCGAGGAGTTTAGGTCGGTAGATAAGGCCGTTGAGTTCTTCTCCGGCAACCTCATCGCCGTGGGCCTGACTACTATTCCTAGGACTTCTGGCCGCTTTGCACTCCGACCACACAGATGGTGGTCGGCCGAGTGTGAAACGGCCCTCAAACAGAAGCGTTATGCCTACATGCGCTATAAGCGCTGCCCGAACGATTTCACTGTCGCTGAATTTCGTCAGGCTAGGGCTAGGTTCCGGTATATTTTGAAGCACACCCGCCGCTCTTCTTGGCGAGCCTACGTGTCTTCACTTAACAGGAAGACCCCTTTAGCTGAGGTGTGGAAGCGAGTCAAGTTCTCGCAAGACCCCCCTCCCGTTCTCCAGGAGAATGGGACTGCAATCTCGGACCTCGCGTCTGTGGCAGGAACCTTAAGGACCGCTTTTTCCGCATTCTCTAGCCGTGATGCTGCTCCGCCAGCATTCAATGCACGTCGTGATGTCGCGGAAGGTCGCCTGCTGGACTTTACCTCCAGAGGCGGAGAACCCTTCAACGACAAGTTTACTGTGAGGGAGTTGCGTTCCGCCCATGGTCCGGACGATGTCCCGTACACCATGCTTCGACACCTGGGTGAGCGAGTCATGGCCTTTCTGTTAGATTTGTTCAACAGGATCTAGGTGGAAAGTCTTATCCCTGACTCCTGGCGAATCGCTACTGTGCTCGCCTTTCGCAAACCGGGGAGAGATCACTCTAATCCGACCGGTTTCCGCCCAATCTCTCTAACCTCTTGCGTGTGCAAGTTGATATAAAAATTTGTAAATGTTAGATTAGCCTTTTTCCTGGACAGCGGAGGCCATCTATCTTCCACACAGTGCGGCTTCCGCAAGTTCAACTCCACGTCGGATGCTCTGCTCCGACTGGAAAATGCCGTCTGCGAGGCTTTCCTTCGTAGACAGCACTACGCCACGGTCTTTTTCGATCTAGAGAAGGCCTATGATACCACATGGCGATACGGTATCATGGAGACTCTCAACACGATGGGGGAGAGGGGACGCCTCCCAATGTCTATATCTGAATTTTTGCGAGATCGTCGATTCCGCGTACGGGTGGGGGGAGCCCTCTCCGTCCCAAAGGAGCAGGAAGAGGGTGTCCCGCAGGGAAGTGTCCTCAGTGTCACACTTTTGCCCTGAGCATCAACGGCATCACCTCGCTGCTGCCGGAAGATGTTCTCGCTACGCTCTACGTGGACGACCTTTCGATCTCTTTTGGCGCGGCCCAGATGCCAAATCTGGAGCGTCGACTCCAACAGGCATTGAACCACGTCTCTCGCTATGCCGAAGCGCACAGGTTTCGGTTTCCTTTGGCCAAGACTAAGGTGGTGCACTTCTGCCGCCATCCACGGCTTCACCCCGAACAAGATTTGTTTCTTAATGGGGTGCGCCTAGATGTGGTTGAGTCACACCGTTTCCTTGATCTTGTATTCGACCGACGCCTCACCTGGGAGGCTCATATTCGCAGCCTTAGGGTCTTTTGTACCCGCGCCATGGACATTCTCCGTTCCGTGACGTTCAGCGCTTGGGGCGTTGATAGGGCTACTGCCATACTTTTTATCAATCCTTTGTTCGTTCGAAGCTCGACTACGGATGCGAGTTTTATGCATCCGCAGCCGAGCGTTTATTGCGGAAGGTGGATTCGATCCAACACACCGGCCGTCGCCTTGCAACCGGTGCCTTCCGCGCTTTCCCAATTGAGAGCCTGTTGGTCGATGCTGGGGAGATGCCACTCGCTCTGCGCCGCGTGCAGTGCATCACTCGCCTGTACGCGCGAGCCCGGCGCCTCCCTCAGTCGCCAACAGCTCTCACTGCATCCGCAGCTGATCTCGATGGTGCCTAAGCCGCCGAGAGACGCCAGTCATACCCTAAGCCCTTTGGGTTTAGGGCCAATAAACTCCTTCGAGAGGTAGATATAGCTCTCAGGCCGGTGGCGCCCCTGGTTCTGCCCAGGACGCCACCCTGGAGGGTACTACATTTGGCTATTTGTCGCCACGCCTCTGCTCCCAAAGCTTGTACTGCCCCGGGAGTATTGCGTTCGACCTTTTTGGAGCACACATCGTGTCACGCTGTAACCGTGCCAGTGTATACGGATGGCTCTAAGTCCCAAGAGGGGGTTCGCTTCCACGCCCTATCCCCTCTGTTTGAAGTCAGCGGCGCTCTACCAGGCGTTGCGTCTGTCTTCACGGCCGAACTGGTGGCAATACACCACTCGGTACGGGAGATTACGCGACGTGCCCAGTTTGGAAACCGGATTGTGATCTATAGCGACACACAAAGCGCCCTGAGTGCTCTCGGGGCATTGGAATCTCCGCATCCCCTGGTTCGCGATATCCGTGACGCAATGGTTTTGGCGAGCCGGGCGGATGTCGAGATTATTTTCTGCTGGGTTCCTGGACATGTAGGAATTGCGGGGAATGAGCACGCCGATGAGGGCGCCAAAGAGTCCGCGAGGACTCTGCGACCAACCCAGCGTTTCGCTCTTCCTCACACCGACTACATGGCAGGAATACGGGCAGCTCTTCGGACTGCTTGGAAAAGAAGATGGGAGACGGTCGAAGGGAACTTAAAGTTGCGTGCCATTGCGCCACGACTGTTCCCATGGACCTATCCCCCATTGCCGCGGCGGCTTCAGGTTGCTTTCTGTCGTCTCCGGATCGGACACACTCGTGTGACGCATCGCTATTTGATAGAGCGCTCGCCTGCGCCCTATTGCAACGACTGCGTCATCCCCCAGGCTGTTCGGCACATTCTTGTAGGATGTCCCACTCTGGGTGATCTTCACGCACGATACCTGTCCCGGTACCGGGAAGGGCGGGTCTCTACCGCCTTTCCCTTGTACTCGGGACAGATTCGTGCACATTGACTTGTGGACTTATTGACTTCTTGGGGGAGGCCGGCCTTTTCCCTATTATTGAGGCAAGGTTTTTTTTTTTTGGTTTCGTTTTGTTTTTTGCATTTGTTTTGTTTTTTTCCTTTGGTTGCACGCTCCTGCGCCGGGGAGACCTCTCCCCGACGCACCAGCTTGCTTCCTTTCCCCCTTTTTGTGGCGTTTTTTTTTTCACTTTAATTTTATTTTAAAGTAGCCTAGAACTAGGCCAGTTTTAATACGGCGACTAATGCCCAAGTAGGCAGTGGCCAGATGAGCTCTTGAAAAAAAATAAAATAAAGACACACGCATAGATATAAACTTTATATTACCGATTCTCGCCTTTAGTAGTGGGCACTACAATATTTATTTTACGTTATTGGCATCTTTTTGCTTTTTTCTTGCTCAATTTTTACATTTGAGTCTTTATCCCTAACCAAGTTGGATTTAAAGTTGATCATGATCTTCCAGCTTTAATTTACTCTGCTTACCCATTAATTTTGTTTTAGGTTTTCTGTTCCTCTATTCTAGTGTACTTCTGTTCGCTCCTATCAATTTTATCCCTTTGTCCTATTACTCTCTTTTCTTTATTTTTCTAGAGTACATCTGTCAAGCAGTGAACCTCTCCTGATTTATGTATCCTTCAGGATTGCTTTGGATGACATCCTCTTTGGTCTTAATCAATCTGTAGCGATGATCGATTGGATTGCCACGAGGCAGCGGTCAGCTCTCTTCACTTCTATGATTCCTCGTCTTTGATTGCCTTGCTTCTTCTTAAGTGAGCAATCCAGCTCCTTTCCAGCTTTCTTCTTTAAGCAAGTATCTCTTAACTATGATTCTACCTTTGTTATTCATTTCCTTTCATACTTCTTCTCAAATAGGAATTATTTAATAATATAAACTAAAAGAACTTCCTTCACACCGTATTACCAAATACTAATTCCTTTCAAAATCCTCTTCTTTACAATACAAATTCATGCTGTCACAACGCTCGCTAGCTAGGGTAGAAGCCCACAGCAGCTTTGCTATCCTACCCAAGGAAATTGGGGCAATGATTTTACGCGAGAACAGTTCCAAAACTGTGACTTAATAAAGCAAAAGAATTTCGAAATAGCTTTTGGACGGTTTAATGGTCATTGAGGCACTTTTTTCCGCACAGCGGACGTAGAAACTCCTGTGACAAAGGGTAATTACTGAAAGCAACTGTGCATTGGTAATTACCGGTGGCAAATTTATGGCAACACAAATTCTTGCTTCAAGAGCTTCTCTAATGAGGTGCGTGGGTGTAAATGAGCCGTGGGCGGCGACCTACCTTTACACCAAGCAGGCTGTTCCCGTGGAGCCACCTGGCCTTCTTTAATTAAATCTTTCATTCATAGCACTGAAAAAACGAGGATATTTTTTTTTAATACCAAAATATTAAAAATAAGAGAGACAGAGATGAGGGAATTAATGTAATGAATCTTCTCACAACATAGGACTACGCCCCCATCCTATGGAGAGACTGGAGCCAGCAGTGTTCCTTTATTAAGATAATCAGACCGTCCTCTTACCCAGCCTACATCACTAAAATCAAGCGAGAGGGTAATCTTACCTTCAAAATTGCACTCAGCCCAAGGTTAGCGCCCGGTATCTGAGTTCCCTACTAACACTACGTCAAAGTTAAGCAGCATTGGGCCTTGTTAGCACTTGGATGAGAGACCACCAAGTTAACCTATACCGGTGAACATTTAGCCAATGGCTCCCTGGCCCTCCCCCTCCCCCCTATAAACGAATGAGAATTCATCGACGAAAGAGAGAGTGAGAGATTTGGCAGCGTGGCTCGGAGGGTGGACTCGGAATGAACGTGGACGTTCATCTTCAATGTAAAGATCTATAATGAGGTAGAGTGGTGTATGGTCAGTAGTTACAAAGGTTATAGTGGTGAAAAGAGCAAAAGGTAAAGGAGTTGCAAAGAGAGGCAAGGCATGGTCAGGCGTATCGTTCTCCCTGATTGAATGTGGATTGCGAAAGTGACTCCCTCTTTTGACTCATCACTCTTGAGTGAGGAAGCAAAGTCTCAGTGAGTCATTGGGACTGGATCGTTATGACTCGCATCAATTTTTATCGTTAAAGTGATGAGAAAATCATTTCGTCAAAGAAGCTCCGTGTGTACAAAAATTTCTAAATACGCACACGTTATAACGAAACAGGAAAATGGACTCGTAACATATATATTATGTAAAATGGTGATTTAATGGCGATATATTTTGGTTACATTATATTTGATACTTTTATGTTTAGAATGGAATTTAACTCAAATAACAGATTTAATAGGAATTCATGTAATAAATAAAATCAACTAAAATTACATGAAATTTATTCACCTTCCTCATAAATCAGTCAACCTGATTACAATTCAGTGTTTTCGTACCTAATCATAGAAACCAGAAAGTGTAATTGAATGGTTTGGAAACGCACCTGGCGTATCCGTTCATTATTTTCAGATAGTTATAACTTACCAACTCTTTCAATGATTTGATACTAATTACCGTCATAATAAACGACTTATTAAATTGTCAATGAAGCCATTATAATGTATTTAAGACTTAAGTGGAAATAGATCTAATCTTATCCCATTATTCAGAATCGAGTTAAAAAAAGTGAGACCTAATAATGAATAAGTCATTTTAGAGTGATGATTCTTTTTCGCTAAAAGGTGGAGGACCTCACTCATGTTTCCCTTAGACTCAGCCATAATTATGATAACCCAACCAGAAGTACGAGTATATAAACTTTAATGTACAGGAGACACTAAATCTTCCTGGATGTTAAAACATAATCCGAGGCAGGATTGGAAATTAATGAGAGAAAATCTTCGCAGAAACTTGTTAGAATGTATTTATCAAATCTTCTCAACCTTTGACCAGTATAAAGCTGACAGTATTTGGAAGTTCAGAAGGCGTTTGGTGCTTTGATGCAAAGGAATCTACTGCAAAATTTGACCCGCATGGCACAAAATGACTCTTGACAAAGTTGCCCCCATGGCATAAGATGACTTGTGACAAAGCTCCCATTTGCTATAAAATGTGCTGTATTTAGTTGGAGGAAAACTGTTTGGTCGAGCGCAGGTAGAGAATCGTAGTAAATTGGACGAACTCATCATAATTAGAGGTTTAATTTACGCTTAAAAATACCGAAAGCTGGGCATTAATTTAAGACCATGTTTTGATACGCCCTAATACCTAAGTATTTTTTCAAAGTACTCACCTGTTTACACTGCTATTAGCGCCTGCGGTGACAAAAGTAAGGTCACTGTAGGGGAATTCCACGTGGAATTTCTTTTCCAGCACGGAAGTGACGTCCATGCGCTAAAGAAAATTCTAGAATTTGGTTAGGCTTAAATTGGTAAGCCTCCCCCCTCCCCCTCCACAAGCGGTAGCCTCGAACCGCGTCCGCCACGGACCACCCTTTTCGCGGGTTGGAATCGCCTGAACGTGAAGATTCGAGGCCATTCGAGAGTAGCGCTGTTTCCCCCACCCCTGCGGCGGAAGCCTCGGATATATAGGGCTTGTCTTCAAGGTGGGAGACACAGAGTTGAGGAGTCTCACCCAAACCCAAGAAGATTCCCCTAGTTCCAAGTCAGGTGCTAACAACAAAGCAAAGTGACGGCTGAACTTTTTGTGTTGGAATTAGCCCCAGCCAGTGAGGTAATTCCATTTGGCGATCGCCACCGAGCGATTTTTCCGACTCCACTCATCAACTCATGTCGAAGCCCTCTGCGTTCCCTCCTCGTATTTCGGGTGGCCGAAATACTCTTCCCTGGACCGGAGGTTACCGCCGCTTCCCTTTGGAAAAACCGTCATCACGTCAACTTCCTGCTCAGGAGCTCCGAGCGCCCTCGCCCTCACGTTTATTGCATGCAAAAGACATCGGTGAAGCCTTACCCTGACCCGGAATCCTCCGTAAGCCAACCCCATCTCCCCTTTCAGCAACCTTCTTTGAGTTAATCCACCCAATTTGAATAGTCTCCTTCTGTAACGCATTAATTTCTCACTTCACAGTCTGATGCATAACTCTGCAATTCCCCCCTCGTTTACCGATGTATTTTTTCCCATTAATTCTCTTATTTTATGTAAAATAAAATTTTCTTTTTGCACATGCCTCTTTAAATAACCTTCAGCTTTGCCATTGCTCAAATTTTACCTTACCTCGTTGCACTCTTTTCTCGCTGTTCCGCGCGTCGAAACTCGTGGCGTTCCGTCCCTTGTCGGTTCGCCTTTAAGTTTTTGGTCCCTACCCCATAGATATAATATGGTATTGATATAATGTAATGTCATACCACGACAGTCACATACATTTGATTTTAACAATAAATACCTAATGCGAGATCAAATTTATATAATTTGTCGATAGTAATTGTAAAAATAAAATTCTCTGAGGCGACCACCGTTCCTTGGCTCATTTGAAAAATCCAACTGCAATGTTTAGACGTTAAAAGAAATCGATAACCTCATCTTTGCCGCCTCTTTCTTATCATTGGTTTAGATAGAAGATTCACTATTTTTTCCAAAGAATACGGAGGCAGTGAAGTGGAAGTTGTTAAGATGGAGAAAGCGATAACTAAGATGAGCCTTTCTTAAAATCTTCGGGCTTAAGATAAAGCGGCCCTCGGTACCAAAATATTTCCTGGTTGGCGGAACTTAAACTCTAGTTTAAATTACTTATAGTTCTATAAATTTATTATATAATCTTGGAACTTTTTGTAATAATTATTTAGTGCTCTTAGACATTCAGAGGCTGAGTCATTGCCAATCTTAACTAACTCTTAAGATCTGACCTTGAGAGTCTTACCAATTTTAAAGAAGTTTGGGCCAAGAAATTAATTAAAAGACTAGAAAATTATCTCCGTTTGTTTTCCCTTTCCACCCCGTACGGAGAACACTAGTCAGAGCAGTGCGTCCATTTACTTGAGGAAAAGTTGCCTATTTAACTCGGTCACGTTACAGGAGAGGACCGGATATCGGGACGTCCTTGCCAACAAATATTGTTCCGGGAAGTAGAACTCCCGTCAGTTGTCTTCAAGAACATCCGTTACGACATCCACTATTGAACCAACAACACCTTAAAACATAAGCTTTCAACATAACAGTCCTTACAGAAAGAGTACACCCAGCACCGGTAATCCAGCCTGTTTTACATTAGGAGCCTTAAAACTTTCTCAATTCATGAATTCTATCGGCCATTTTTCCCAAGTTTCGTCTGGTACTCGTCGTTAGGAAAGGTGTCCACACTGCACACGTATCTCCATATTCGGACGAGTTTAGGTGGGTCCAGGAATGTGTAGAAAGTTCAAAAACAAAGAAAATATACATAATTCTTTGATGTGACACCATAGAAGCGAGGAAAAATCATGTTAAATATACAGAAATGGGATGTTCTACATCATTGTCTGATAACTGCTACTTCTATCCGTTGTGGTCGATTAAGTGAATAAATCTCTGAAAGAGCACAAGTTTTAACCCGATAAACTACTCATTTGAGAACCATGTTTGCCTGTATTCAGAGATTATTATCGGTCTTCAACAACTTATTCAGACACTCATTAAAATTGCGGGGAGTAGCGGATGTTTGTTGTCTTGGAGCTGAGGAATGGCATGAAGCCACCTACATATGTCCGAGGGAATCAATGTGAATCCTACGTTTAGATTTCGTTTGCATCGATTATTTTGTTGATTTTATAGAATTTTAAAAATTATATATATGATCAATCCTGTATGAAAAGGATCTTAAAAGGACAATGAAACCAGAATATTTGGTAGTTCAATCGCTCCTAAATGTAGCTATAAAACGATTAATTTCATTTTAGTGATGATAAAATATTTCTATTTCATTTTCTGAACATTTTAAAAGGGCTGAGATTTCATCAGATTTGTGCTTAAGAACCCGATTAATTCTTCGGTTTCATCCTGTTTACTCTTTTTCAAGGAGAAAATAAATTCATTGCCAATTTAGTGCGAAAAATAATGCGAATTATTAATGTTATTGCTAGCATTAAAATATCTGGTTTAGCAAGAATGTAAAATATAAAATTATCTTGATTTACTTTCCAATCAACCAATTTTGCCTCCTCCTCCACCCAGCAATAATTCAATCACACCGTTGTTTTACATGGCCATTCATCTTTACCGCTCTCTTTAAAATTCTTTACCCTTAAGGTATTTCGAAGTGTTTTCTTATGTAAACCATCCATAATACTGAATTTTCTATGTGTTTGAGTTGCAATAAAAAATTGCTATAATCTAAAAGAGAGAAAATATTTGGGCCAACAAAAAATGGCCCTTGTTTTTATAATGAACTTTAGACCACCGGATTACACCAGAATGCCACGGTTCGTGCAATCCAGGAATTTCGATTCGGGCAGAAGAGATGATTTACACACAATAGTTTGTGCGCTACCTGAAGGAATGCGTTCCTGAATGTTCCTATCGTTGTTAAGAAGAAAAAATAGCAGTTAACTTGTTTTCGCTTGTTCCAACTAAACAATTTTTCTTTATTGTCTCGCTAGTGTAAACATACGGCTTAAAAAACGACTACGTATATCAGTAATAATTATTATTGTTGTCATTATATAATGTGCGGATTCATATATTAGCAGGTTTTGCAAAAGTTCTGTTACACTCGAGTTTTTATCTTTCGAGAGTGTGAGGGTATGGAACGTACATACTCGCATGCCGCCAGACAATCGTGGGAACAAAAGAAATTTGTCGTTTGAGTTGACCTTCGTCTCCTCCCCCCCCCCTCATCCGACATTCTAGCGCCCTCCTCCGCCTTCCCCTTGACCTAAGTCGTTATCCGTGCTAAACTTCCCCAGCAGGCGACAGGAAGTCTGACGAAAGAAGGCCTATCTCACAAAGAAGCCTAAATTATATTTGCCTTCTTTATGATGCCATGGAGATTGTCCAGAAGGCGCCGCGATAAGCGAATTGCCGTATAGGTAATCTCTCTTTTGATTTCACACAGTCTGCGGTATAAATGACAACGCCGTTATTCCCTCGGCAGAAGTGTTCCAGACTTATTCGCGTAACCCTCACGTTGAATGAGAGTCGTTGCCGTAACGTATCGACTGCCAACGTGCCACTGAGTTAACTTGGTCGCTGTCTCAAAGAGTTCCTGAGGCAAATCCCGCCCCGCAGAGTCTGTGACTAGAAGAATACGCTCTGTTGCTCAACGTAACTTGAAAAAGAAAAAGGAACATCCAAATAGTTACTGGAAGTAACTATTTGTTAGTGTCACATCCAGTTAAGAGTGAACTAACCGGAACTGCAGTCAGCAGCCCCGAACCCGTCGTCTTATCCGCCCTCTCGTCGAGAACTCGTGTTAACGCCACCCGAACAACCCCGTCTAGACCTGAGTAGTCGTCTCTCCAATCCATCACAATTAATGGTAATCTGTAAACCCAGTGTCCCTATATTCTTAAATTACCTATTTAATTAACAGTGATTGATACTCCCATTGAGTCATTAGAAATCTAGACGCTTAACGTCAGTGTTATCCTCCCCTCCTTTTTTAAAGAGAAACAAGTAAGTCATTCTTTGATATTATTATTTATAATTGCTGTCAACCCGGACTAATCCGTGTTTAATATTTGATCCTTATTTACCTAAATGCCCGTTTAACTAATGCTACTAATTATTATTTTTGTGTAAAGTAAAGTTTATTTTTTGTACGTGTGTTTATTTGTGGCTCCTCCTTTTTGACGTACCCTTGGCAAGACTTTAATTAAGAATCCCTTCGGCTAATTTATTCAACCTGTATTATGCACTCTTAGAATTTAACAATCACAAACCTTCCCCCAGTAACAAGTGGGACTTTTATAGTGAGAATCCTGGCCGTGACACAACCCGCCTGTAACCAGCCTTCGCACGTTCAGTAGGAATTAAAGCCTATATATATAATGGTCGTAGATTAAGTCATAGGGTCTCAATACCATCGACTTAAAGAAAAGCGGTGTTTCCAGATCAAGGACTAGAATAAGTATTGGAACCAGACTATGAGCAATTCTACGACAGAGTGATTTACATGTGTGATAGAGAACGTTCCGTCAGACAAACTTAAACTTCAACTTTTTCCATCAGATGTCAATAAAACGTCATTCGCCTTGTAGTTGAGATGAAAGTGAAAAGAATTAATTTTCCATTTTGTCTGATCAAAGAATTTTCAAAGTCGATCCAGTCATCAAGAAGAGAAGTAGCGCGTGATAATCTTCGGCCGGGATATCTCAGAGGTCCGCTTTGTATAGACGTCCGAACAACCGCCTTCCCTGATGATCGTCGGCTTCGTGACTTTGAATGCCAAGAAGATACCGCCTGTGAGGCCGATTGCAGGGACATTTTGGCCACGAAAAGCCTGCCTTGGGCGAGAAGGGTCACGAAGAAGACGGACTATATCTTTCAGCAGGATAGAGCCCTGGCCCAAAGGGGCCAAAGCCGTGGAGGAGCGGGTGGGGTCGAACATGAACTTCTGGTAGAGTAAATCTTTGCCGTCGCAGTCACCCGACCTCCTGCTTGTTGAGTATAACGTGTGGGCGCATATCGAGGGCAAGGCCTGCGAGACCATTCACAGCGACGTCGAAAAGCAGAAGTCATCCTTTAACTGCGTGGTGGCCTTCATGCTCAAGGACTTCGTCCGCAACTTGTGCGCGACCTTCAGATCTCGCCTGAAGCGCGTGCTCGTCGCCGAGGGCGGCCACATTGATTGATATTACAACATAAACACATATGTTAAAGAAATAAAAATTTGTCTAACTGCATCACTATGCCCTTTGTTGAGAGCGTCGTAAGGAGCGTCAGAAAGCTTTGGCAATACCAGGCAGGTACTTCACAAATTGCAGACGACCACGAATCTCGTGAAGTTCAATGTCAAGACCGACCAAGGACCAATGCCCTCATATTACCCTCACGGCCCCGTTTAATGGGGTATTTATACTCGTGAAGGGACCTTATAAAATCAAATTCTCGGAAGAGGTCAAAAGTGGATGGCGAAAGATTAGATTAAACAAAAGGAATAAAATTAAATCCTTTTCTGTTCATTTCCTTCTAAAACCTTAAAGTTTTAGCGAAAAAAGTGGAAGATCAACAAAAAGGAGGAGGAAAAAGCAGTCTTTCTTCTTGCCATACCCACCATTGCTTACTTGTGTTACTCATAGTACTACTCTTTTCCACATGGTACTCTTACTTCTTATCCCCTCTTCTTCCTCTCCTCTTCTCTCAAGTTCTTCCTTGTTCGTGGGAACGACGCCGATTTTAGCTCGAGAATGAAATGAGAAACTCGATGGCCGATTGTGCCAAATGCCATTGCAATCCAAGTATACAAATGGATTATTCCATTGTAATCCAATTATACAAATGGATTATGCCATTGCTATTCAATGATACAAATGGATTAAGCCATTGCAATCCAATTATACAAATGGATTATTCCATTGCAATCGATTTTACAAATGGATTATGCAATTATAATTCAATTATACAGGGTCTTTTTTTTACATGTCCTACATTTGTAATTTAATAAAATTTAGAATAATTTTGTGATCATAATTAAATCTTCAGAACTTGTTTGTAATAGTTCTAAATCTTTGTTTCTGAAATTGCTAAATGGTACATTTATTTTTGTAGAAGTTAGGGCAGTTTTAGTGAAGCATTGATTTTTAAAAGATTTTCTCTTAACTTTCAGATATTTATCGACTATTGAAACCAATTTTATTTTAACTGATTTTATTTAGTTAAAATTAACAAAAGCTAAGAATAATATTCAGTTTGCATAATTAAGATAATAACTTAATTGATTTGAAGATTGTTCTTTTCAAATGATGACCATTCTTCTCATAACATTCATTTACTCGTGACGAAGTTGCTCACATCACTTTTTTCAAATGTTCTTCATTGATGTTATTAATTTCTTCAGCGATATTATTTTTGGGTTTTTTGATACTTCTAGGATTATTAGGGTAAACTCGATCTTTTAAATATACTCCACAAAAAATTCTATAGGTGTTAGATGTATGTGATGTTGCACCATGTTGCTAGAAAAACAGTTTTCATCTATTTCGAAGCCTTCAAAAGTTCGGTAAAAAATATTCTTCAAGCATGTGTAGGTATCTTTCGTCATTCACAGTGACTGAATTGGCATTTTCATTCTCATAAAAATACGGCCCAATGATCTTTTGAGGTGTGATCGTACACCACACAGTGGTTTTTGCAGGATGCAGCTCTTTCTGGTGTATAGCTTTTTGGTTACGATCCGACTATATTCTGTTGTTCTGCTTATTATTGTATCCATTGAGATGAAAGTGCGCTTCGTCAGACATTATCACTGGTGGTACCTCAACTTCCGTCTTCTTTCCTCTAAATTCCTCTGCATACGATTTTCTTTTCGCGAAATCGTTGTCTTCTAATTTTTTCACAGCCTGACTCTTCTATGGATTAGGTTTCAGTTTTTTCTTCATTACATTCAATGTTGCACTTTTTGACAATCCCGCTTGTTCTGATCTTTTTCAATGATTCCTGCTGCGACCGTTCGACGTTTTGACGCAACTCTTCAATTTTCTGCTATTTTACGCCTTTTCTACCAACACTTCCTGTTCGTCCATCTTGTCTGCATAGCGATCGTCGTGATGTTACGTCTTGAGCTCCTTCGCGTCTCATCTGTCCTTGTTTTAAAACCACTGAACAGTTGCATCTGAACAATGTTTCAACAATTATTTTTCGTCCAATCATTTCCAGAAGCTTCCATGTTTTCAGTTTTAAAAATTTCATAATAATGATTTTTGCTAGAAATATTTGAGTATGATGCTAGTAAATTTGGTACCTCAAAATTTTCGCGAAACTTTTCTAAAAATCGAGCATTCCAAACATCACTTTTTTTAACAAAACTTTTTATGCTTTCCCTTTCTAGCAAAAGTTACGGATTTACTAAAACTTGCCTAACTTCTAAAATAATAAATGAATCAATTAGCCACTTTAGAACCAGGATCTTACAGCTATTACCAATAACTTCTAAAAGTTTCATTGTGATCACAAAGTTATATATTAAGTCCCGCAAAGTCTCGTCTGCGCATACTTGGATTCCGTGAGTCGGCTGCGACTCTGAGAGTCGTTGAGGGTCGGTGCTTCCAACAATGTTAAAACAACAGCCTGATGACGTTTTTATGTAAATAAAATATTTCATTTTGAAGAAATTGATTTATTTTATGGAAAACGGTTACTTTATTTTTTCAACTACTTTATTAAAAAATAGTAAAGATTCAATAGTAAATTTTCATAATCCTATTGCAAATCTACGTTTTTGGACCACCGGTCACACCCTTCCACCCTGGTTAGTGTGCAGCTAGTCCTGTGTTTGTTCGGGTCGCATTGATTAGTAGTGGCTGTTTATTAGCAATATTAATTAGATTCGATTTTTGAAAGTTATTTTTCAACAATAATTTAGTATTTAAATCATTGTTTATTAAAGCAAGAACTCGTTGCCTTTAATATGAACAAATGGTTAAAGACAGATTCTTAAAGAAAGTTCAGATACTTCCAAAAAAAAAGGAAGATGAGGTTTTCTGTGAATTTTGTTCCATTATTTTCTAAATTTAAGTGTAATGAGGTTTGGAAGAATTATTTATTCAACTTTATATTACGAGAACTAGTTTTTATTTTCCTTTTTTTCATTGGGTTAATTCTTTTCATGGATTTGAGGACAGATCGATGAGTTTAAATGAGCTCACATTTTGAGGATTTTAATTATCGTGGCTAATAATTTGCTAATTGGAAATCACTACAATGATTATGGATTTCTTTGGCGTTTATTTGGTGAAATTATTAGATAAAAATCAATATTTTATAAATAGATTTCCAGAGGTAATTTTTGGGACGCTGGATTCCTGGAGACGATTTATTATGAGGTAGATATTTGTGGAGGGAGATTTGAATTGTGCAAATGTATCATCTTCAGATCCTTAATAATAGGGTTCTTCTGAGAATTCTTTGTTTTATTTCGTTTCACACTTAAAATATAGAAATGCCAATCGAATTGATGTTTCCATTGCGACGCCCTCGGTTTGGCGGCATGTTTTTGCTGTCGAAATATAATGGAAATTTGCGAGACAAATACTTAGCAATTCTTATAAATTTTTGAGGCGTGTTTATGTCTTTGTTTTAATAAACTTTATTTATTATGACATTGAAACGGACAGGGAGGTTAGTAAATATTTAAATTTACATCACATTAAAGTTTGTGTTCTTTAGTCAAATACCATTTATTTTAGTCATTTTTTCGAAAGCTTGAATTATGTTTTTTGCTTTCAAATGTAGAAATAGTTGGTTTGAATTATTCGATTTTTTGCTTAAGTAATCTATTCATTCACATTACGGTGCAAAAGGAATGAAGGATCGTGTCGGTAATAAATAGCCGTACTAAGGAATATGATGTGAAAACTGATCACTATGGAAATGGATTGCAGTGGTAAACTTTAGCATTATTTGACAGGGTCGATAGGGCGATTTTAAAGGTTTTTAGGAACAAAAGTTTAATATGAGAAAAATCAATCCAAGGTAGAAAAAAAGAATAAATTTTGGTACATTAACAAGTCTTCGATTGCTCTTCCCATTCTCTATCTTTGATGCCTCGAACGATGGAACGCATTAAAATGATTAAAGAACCGCCGCGAGGTTCCGAACCATTGAATGGCACATTCCAGTGGTCCTCCTTTTCTCCACTCGAAGCAGCGCTCATCACCTTAAAATTCCCTGCCTCGCTGAGCGAAGAGAGTCTCAAGTTCCCAACCAACGCCAATTTCTGCAGGTAGATCGGCAGCTATATCTATTCAACACATTTGCATTTCACCCGTCTTCTTTTCTTTTATTACAGATCTCTATTTACAAATTTTTGGCAGAGATGCCTTAATTGATTTTCGCATCTAATATACATGTAACAAGACCCCCCCCCCTTCCCCTCTCTCTTTCCTTCAGTTCAAATATAATTAATGGATCTAAGATCATTCTGCTTTCAGCTCAAATCTTATTATAGATTTGGGGGCAGATTCTTCCTTTTCTTTGCCATCATTTCTCAGTCGTTTTATTTATTTGTATTTCTATCAACTCTTGACTCTTTAAGCTTCCTTATTTTTCGTTTTGTCAATGTCTATTCTTCCGATTTTCTTTGCAATTCTTCTATTTGATGCGAAATTTGGTTTATGACTCATTTTTTAATAGCGCTTCATGAAGATGTTGCAGTGTTCTTTAGAGAAAAGGATCTTGTGGTCGGTTAGGAGAGCTTTATGGGTTGGTAAGAGTTTTGTGCGTTTATTATGCCTTCATCGTATTGGTTCTAATAGTGCATTTGTTTTGTGTTGAGCCGTGTTATGATTGTATTTAGATATTTGATTTGTTAGATGGTATCACTACTGTGAAACCTGCTTTACCTAAGTAGGTTTATTTGTTTTATGAAATCAGCCACATTTAAGGTGATACTTGTGATCTACCGAGTTCTACGGCCTTGTATTGCTTGTCTTTGTTATGTTTTCAATGAAGAGTAAGGAAGTTCGTTACGTTGAAGTTAATGAGTCTCTATTGAATGAATGACAATCATCTGTCACTCTAATCTTGCACCACGATATCTCATTTCCCACTCAGCGGTACTAATACAATTGATCAATCGGTAGATCCTATTAGACATTAAACGATGAGCAAAAAGGGAACACATCCTCCCGTCATAATCTCCGGATCCAAACTAGAGCAAGAACCTAAAGAACGAAGCATCGCGCGATGAACGACTACATCTAACGCGTCCATTTAACCCTCTATTCGTACTCGCTTTAATGGTTAATCTGATTTTAAGGATTGCATATCTACTCTTTCTTTCCATTCTATTTACAGTGTCAATTGAATTTTCGTTGTTATAATTACAGTGTTAATTAAATGCTTATAAATTAAAATAGAAATACGCTCTCGGTTTAGTTGAAGCTAAGCTACATCGTGTATGATTAGACGCCGATTGGAGTCAAGATTGAGGTCCCTCTAGTTTTGCCATCAGAGTTTCTCTGTCTTGAAAATGTCTTTTATTTTGAGGTATTGAGTTTATATTGATGCAATTTCATCACTGAAGTGAACCAAAACATATGATTCCTCGCTACATCTCAAAGATAACCGTCTCTGAGTGCTATATCGCTGACCCCGAGCACACCTGTTTCGTACGCTATAAGGGATATGAGCACCCCTTCAGTTAAGAACACCTGATTCAGTTATACGTGAAAGCTTTACAAAAACTCTTTCCTCATGAAATCCCCCTCCCCCCCCTCAATTTATGTAGCATTCCTATTTTCTGTATTAGTTTCAACGGTCATTTTCAAGGATTATATTATTGCTTTTTCATTCTCACTCACTTTTCACTCTCTCTTCTCCCTCTTCGTGTAAATCCTAATCTGTTTACGCTTGTTTCCTTTTGCAATCATAGAAACTTCAACATTTCTGGCCTGATTTCAAAATGTCCCTAGAAACAATCTTACCATTGCAAATTCCAACAATGAATACACTTATTTAAATTAATGAGCTTTAATTAAACCTTATTTTGTTAATGATTTTTGTTTCCCTCTATTTAGTTAATTATAGTTTAGGAATATAAATCTGACTCCAAAAAACTGGAATCCTTTCATGGCTTGATCCTTGACACTTGCAATAAAAGTCATCCCCATTCGGCTCTTACCCGTAGATACTTGTCATGGAGGATTAGAGAAGATGAAAACATCGTAATAAAATGTTCTAGAATGACATCATAGTTTAATTTCTTTATTCAAGCATTCATTATGAGATCTTATGTTGTAGCAAAACAATCCATGAACGGCATTGGAACAATAAATGCGCAGATGGCTTCTAACAACTCAATTTCTCAAGATCACCTGAGGTGGTCTTAGGACCACTTCTGGCTGTGTTCATAGCTGGAGTTTCTTAGGTGTACTCTTAAATCCCTCCTATTCAAAACTAACAAGGTGTACTCTTTTATTTTTATTGCAATATATCTCTTTTATTACATATGCGAGACTTTATATAGTTCACTAATACTATTTATATCGCTATTTATTTTCAGTGTTCGTTTATGAGAGCAACGGACAAGGAATTCTTTCCTGGGCATCATTTGGCCAGGCAGAAGCCGGAAGGAAGTTTTGGGTTGGTGGAGTTCAGGGAAGTAGTACCTTTGATCTGTTCTTGTATTTATTTTACTATCTTCTTTATTTTACACCATGCCCTCACCTTGAAATCACCTAAGTATCTTGAGTAATGGCACGAAATTAAAATCACGTAGATTATTTGTTTGTCTCCATAAAAGTTTCTTCTTCTTGGAGCCCACAATTGATTGCTCTGGGCTCCTTATTTCTTGTGGGCCTCAAAATGAGGCCCACGAGAAATAAGATAGTTTTGCTTTAAGCCTCAGACGAGAGTTTGCTAAAACTCACCCGATATTCTTCAAGGAGGTGAAGGAGAGAAGAGTGGTGTGATTATCCTAGCACGAAATGGGCAGAATGATGAGGATCATATTTCCCACTTTCCACCATCTTCGGTGAAGGAAATACCCCTGCCCCCATGACACAACCGCCCGACATCTTTACTGGCTTGGAAATCCCGAGTGTCGCCTACTCTGTCCAGTGAATAGATCAACATCCTCACATTCGGTTCCTCCACCTAGCTCCCTTCTTGCTTCTTTCTACTCCTTTTCTAGCCTTCATGTGTTAAAGTTCTACTACACAAGGCTGACACCTCTGCAATTTTATAAGTTAAGGTCAATTTTTGATTGGTTTCAACGCCCCTGAATCCTTAATTAAATTATGGGTCCCTGGATCATTTCGAGACTGGAGTTTCCAGGCACAAAGAGTTTTTGTCCAGGAAGCAAAATGCCCAAATTCGTCACACAAATTTCCCTGCCATTATTAAATTAATTGACCAACGATTAAAATATTTAACGTGATGTTAACACATTTCATCCTTAGTGGATTCATATAAGGAAATAATCGTATGTACTCATTGAAATTATTAGGAATTAACATTAATGTTTACCTTTTTACAAAGTTTTACTGCACAAAGGTTCTGAAATTTCATTCTTACAATCACATCATTGCACATTTATGTGTGAATCAGGGCATTTTTGTGGCAAACTAGGAATCATAAGACATGCCCTCACCTCCCTAACCTACCCCGACCTGGCAACCAGCACATTGATCTCTCCTCGTCTCAACGATTCACCCTCGAGCCAATAGGGGTTCATAAATGCCTCTAGTGATCACCATTGCATGGTAGTAGGCAACGAATGTTTATGGAGAGGCCATAAACATTCGTTATTAAAGTCCTTAAAGTATTCATGTCGCAATTAGAGGTAAATAGTGCCTAAATTTACCCCTTTAATTAAAGATGGATATAATAAGTGTTGGCTTCTTGGATTACAAGCCGGTTTTCGCGTGTGAGGTATAATATCCTTTCTCTCACTCAATCTGCCTCAAGTGATGGCAATCAATTTCTGGTTAATAACATCTAAGCTCTTAATCATAATTATTTAAGGGGCATTTAATGCAAGGTTCAAAATAGCCAATCAATATTTTTCATTACATAACTCCGTCTCAAAAAATTATTAAAGCTGAAAACCAAACAAAGATTTCACTCTGCCCTCAACAATCTACACTCCCTTCAACTTTCCGCACTAACGTTTGCAAAGTGAAAGTGTAAATGGTGGTTTATGTACTTTCTACTCTTCATTATTCATTACAAATCATTATAAACAGAATCATTTAAGGAATAGATTCGTAATACGATAAGAAGCGAACTAATGAAGCTGGAATAGAGAGGACGAATTGTTAGCATAAAGACCATTTCTGACACATCTGATTATTGCACATAACACATAAAATATTTATTCATCAATCCTTCATTAACATTCCACAGTATTATTTATCTTTTACGTGATTAATCAATGTCTCGTTTAAAATAAGTGGGTGAAACCCTTAAAATCTCATTGCCCCCTTGAAAAGGCACGAATAAAGAAAGACAAGCATGACTAAACAACGATGGTCATATTAGATGCTAAATTCAGTCATTGAGTTCGTTTTCTGTTTGTTTTAGGTATTTTTGAGGGGATTTGTCCATTGAATTTTATGAAAAATGACATCTGCGTTGTAGAAGCGGTGGGGGGGGGGGAAAAAGCTGATCCAAAGTTCAGTTATATTTAATGATAAAATTAATCCTTAGAGGGATAACAGGAGGGGGCGGGGGTGTAGAACAATCGCTGTAGCTAAAAATACTATCACAAAACTTTTTGAGTATTATTATAGCGATAGAACCTTTTCTATTCTGTCCTCCATACATTTAATTTTAATTTTATAAAAAACTAAAAAGAAGAATCACACTTCAATGAAATGTGGTTCTTCCCATTGTATCATCTATTTATTTATTTTCTTTGAATCACATCGAGTTCGGCATCGCCCCCTCCCCCCTGCAAAGAGGTGTCATGAGATGATGGACAGTAGTTGAAGTGAGATCTCGAGAGTTGAAAGAAAACCAAAACCAGCTGAAAGGAAGACCAAATCCAGCTGGAAGGAAAACCTTGCTATCATCGTGCGACAATCAGTAGTATGTAAATAAAATTGCTAAATCATGTAACCATAGGAGTTAAGTTTTAGAACAACCAAATTCAGACCATTTAACACGAAATGAATAAATTCTATTTAATTTCAGATTTAAATCTTTTCAATTGAAATTTCTTTAGGTTTCAAGATTTTTTCACAGTTTTTTATTTAAAAGATCACACAAGAGAATTTGTCCAAGAACATCACTGATGGATCTTTTGTGTCCTAACCATGGTAGGCATGAGATCAATGAGTCATCTTCGATCACTGCTGTTTATTTTTAAATTCGCTATCTATATGCAATAACTTTTATCTGCACACCATAACTAATCCTAATTGCTACCTTCGCGTTGACGTTACCGGCTTTGAGCAGCTGTTTTCAACACAGCCGTGGACGGCGTTAATAAAAATAGAATCCATTTAAATAAAAAGAAGCGCAGTCCCGGATCTAGATTTTGAAGAGATCCGCAAAGTGAGAAAGATCATTTTAGAAACCCTCGAATTACTTTCTCTTGACGAATGAATATATAATGAAAGCAAATCCAAAATAATTTTCTTCTCCCTCTCTATCTATCTATCCATCTATCTTTCCATTGAAGTGATTAATTTTTCTCAACGAAAGGATTTTTTAGGAGAGTATTCTTGCTTTATTTGTAAGTAATACTTAATTGATATTTTAATTATTAATTTGATTAATCTATCAGATAATCATATGATTACCTTAATAAATAATTCTTTCTCTCCGGGTATGGGAAATCCTACGCCACCAATATGCTCGAAGTTTTTACCTTTATAAGAGAATAAGCGACCCCTTTTCAAGTTTCTAGTTCTTCTTCTTTCTTTTTTACTTCTCTGAGACCAATAAAACTACATTCTCTCCTCTCACCTTCTCCTTCGCCTAGACGGAGTTGAGTGTCTTTTATGAGTATCCAATGGTCCTCCTCAACCAGATTTGTCAACTCTTAACACCCATTTAATTTAACCGGGCGAATCCTAGGCCCCTCTGCTCTCGAAACTACCTGCTTATTGTCGTTGCAGAGTCTCTTTCGCCTCCAGAGAATAAAGGCAACAAAGACAAGGACACACGAGATAACGGGAAGATCATCTAACATTACAAAGACGTTTCTTTATTGCTAGGTCATTATGTGAATTATTTGCCTTTTCCGATACTCCAATAAACTGTATAGGGATCCTTTCAGGACCACATACAGGTACAGCCACGACTGTAGATATTAGAATAAATATCACCACATGATTTGAAAGAGACGATGACAGGAAAGAAGTTGGCTATGCGCTTCGGAGGCAATAAAGGGGGATATGGGCTGATAAGCATAAGTATTACCGTGGATGCGAGGCGATCTTGCCATTGAGGTAAATGGTAAAACTTGAAGTGAAGAAAACAGTCATTAAAGAGGCAAAAATAAAAAATTAAAAGAAATATAAATAAACGATGAGGGAGAATCTCCCAAAGCAATTTATCTCTTATTAATAGAATTTACAATTTCTTCTCTATTAAATTCATTATTGATCTGACTTTTAAATAACTAATTAGCTGTTATACGCTTTTAAATGCTTCGCCAAATTGATATTCTGCATACTGTTTATGCTTGCTGTTTTTATAACACTAATTCCCTCCCTTTATTTATCATGATGTGGACCTGCTGAAAGTGTAATCTGAATCACCCCATCAGAGATGTTACCCACTTAGAGACTTTTAAAAATAAAAAGGATAAAATGTATTGAGGATTAATGAGAAGAGCACCAATGGTAATTTTTGTCTCTTTCCATTTATTTTCCATTTGTGCAAAATTGCCTTTGTTGACTTAAACTGGAAATCCTGCAGCCCAAAATCAGCGGGTAGAAGTAAATTCCCAAATTTGATTCGGGGTCGAAATGTTCGTGTGATTTGGAATTTTTTTCCTAAAAAAAATAAGTTCAGTTTTATGTGGGATCGTATTGAAACCCTTCTAAAATAAGTTTGTTGCTTTCGCTCAAAGCGTGCGGAACCTATTCACCGAGTTTTTCAACTTTCTCCATCGAATGAAGGTGATTCACTATAGTTTTCTGATCAAACGCCAATTGTACAGCCAATTCTTTAGTCGATTGACGAGGATTTTCAGGAAGAAAGTCGTTCAATCGATCTTCATCCAACTTAATGTGGCGACCAGAACGTTCTTAGTCATTAAGATTGAAATGCCCGTTTTTGAAACGTGAAAACGACCATTGAGCTGTCCTTTTTGATTAAGCATTTTCTCCGCACACAGCACAAAGGCAATAGCAAGTTTTTCAACTTGCTAATAACTCCATCTTCAGTAAATAGAAACTTTTTTCCATTTGAAGACCCAGTTCCACTAGAATTTTAAACAATAAGATTTCAAATTTTACGTACTAATGTTATTCACAAATAACATCTTCGTCCAAGATATATATCATCAATGAGTTTGTGATAGTTATTATTGCTACGACGAATTTCTGAATTATTTTAACGCGTGAATTTCCTTTTTGATAAAACAACTAAGGAGAGATTTATACTCAGCTGAGATATGTAAATAAAGGATGTGTAAGCGGAAATGCTCCGATTAAAACTCCAAATTTAGAGTGTTAACCTTTTAAACAGTACTGGAGAAATATCACCATGTGTATAGGTCCTTGCTTGAGTAATACATTATAATTTATTTTTGTTCTATCAAATATATTCCTTGTTATTTCGCTTTGAGAATACAGGTTTAATGTTTCATATTGCTCTAATATAGCCGCAAAGACCTTTTCTCGAGACAGCCACCTCGTCTGAGAAAGTTTTGGCACCTTAACGCGTTTTATGTTAAAAACATCTTAAAAAGATTCAAAATCTCTCAGATGTTTGCTACTATGAGAAAAGTAGGAAGAAACGTCCTTTAGAGAACCTCTAAATATACAGTAAGAACATTCACAGCGTGACTTGCACAGAGGGTGAATGAATGGTAAACACATCCTAAAGTAAAAAACAACGTATATCTTCTCTTAACAATTTGTGAAATCGACTTCTAACACCCATCATTGTAGAGCAGTTATCACTGCCAAAGCCTATTATATTATCAAATGGAATGCTTCTGTCCATTAGCAAAGTCTTGACTATACTCTAAAGATTTTACGCAGTTCCACTTTCAACTACAACTGTATCAAGTATCGCATTTGCAACATTTTACTTTTCTTCATCAAAGTATCGAACTACTACAGCCAACACTTGTGTCATTGCTACATCCGTACTTTCATCTATCAAAACAGAAATTTTTGTGGTCTAGAAATATTCGTTATTCTTGTTTTCTCGTCAAATGTAATGGATAAGATACGTGAGTTTTGTCCGTTTTGGAGCTAATTTACTTGCAATTTTGCAATCTGTAAATGCTCGTGTGTACAATTCTGTTAAATTGTTGACGTCAGAAGTTGTAACAATGTGCTCCGAAAAGTATCCAGCTATTAATAATAGTTCAGCTTTAGCTACTTTCTCACCCTCCAATGATGATGGTTTATAAAAATATAGTGACTTTTACTGTTGATTTAGCGGATTCAAAATTTTGACAATGTTTCACTGAATCTTTAGGCTGTGATAGCATGCTTTTATTGGCAATTTTCAATGTGGTATTTAAACCTTGGCAAAAAATGTCATCTCTACTATTTTTGTCTCTTTCTAAACAATTTTTAATTTGCACATCTTCAACCCATTCTTCTTTGAATGATTGTGTATGCCAATTACTTTTCTTCGTAGTAGATTCTTTTTCACCACTCATTGTTTTGGGCTAAAGATCACCTAAATAAAACAATAAGATATAAAAATTATTATGAGGCGGGAACAAACTAAATTAATCCACTCTAATAAATAAACGATCACCGACAAAAGAGGACTTTAGTCTCCCACACTTTAACCAAAAATAACAAAACTAAATCTGCAATTCTCTTATGAATAACTAATAATATTAAGTGTAATATTACGTCTGATACTCTAGTTTCTGATATCTACTTCAACATTGTTTTCGCAGACATGAAGAAACGCACAATATTTCTTTTCAAAAGATAGTTAACTTCAGCAAACAACTTTGTGACTAAAACCTCACACCGCACTGAAACACTTTGTCTTTCGCCAATCACCAATCACCCACGCTGAAGTTTGCAAGCCTGCAACTTCACAGCGACGTTGGAACGTGTTCTGTACATGTAATGAACAGGTTCGCAACTCGACTCAAATACATTTGTGTGAACCGTAGACTATTCCGGTAGTTGTTATATACGATATTAAGACATTATTAAACAAATAGTGAATAATTCTGATGGTCTTACTTATTAAAAGAAAGAAAAACCCAAATTATACTCTATTACAAAAGTAATGACCCAGCAACCCAGATATAACCCGTTAAACCCAAATCTTGGTGGTAAAACCGAGCATAGGCAGCACCGACCCTCAAAACGAAGCATCGCCCGATCGACAACTACAAATAACGCGTCCATTTAACCGTCCATTCGTAGCTCTTTAATGGACAATCTTATTTTAAAGATTAAATTTATACTTTCATAAATCGAGAGAGGGGAAACTGATCAATAGGAAACGATCAGTGGCCGCTATTACATATTCCACATCATCAACCTTCCTCCGCTCCTTCCCCATCATCCCTGTGCACTGAAGTAAACACAGGTTTACGTACCCAACATGCCTCCTCAAAAACGCAATTTTGCCACATCCCATCCATCTTCTCCCCCTTCTGAGTCCATCCTTCGAACAAAGCTGACGCAAGAGTTAAAATTACATTCTAAGGACAATGTCTCCGACGGCTTTAAAATCTCCTTTTATATAAATATTGAATTATTCGAGTTTTCCAAACTTGAAAAATACAAGTTACCAAACGAGTGCGTAAATTGAGCACAATTTATAACACTGTTTAATAGCTATTGATCTAACGCACTGAGACTCATTTGTTCTCAAGGTACAATTCATGAGCTATTTATTAGGGCACTAGATTCAGTGATATCAACCTATATTTTACCTTGTCAGATATAATAGGCAAATAAGAAATAAGCTAAGTCTGGGTAATAAACGTGAAGAATAAAGATAATAAGCACGTACAATTGAACTAAATAACGGAGAAATAGCGAAGTCTGAATTTAGCTTAGTTCTCGAATTATAAATTATGAGCTAACATAAATCCATGTTTGATAGATCGCAAGTTTCACTATTTTAAGCGGCCTAAAATAGAGTTGTCGATCCGCTATCAAGAATAAATGGTTTAGAAAATTAGCGCGGGCACTTTTGTTTAATGGGCCCAGTTCAGGGAGCACAAAATATCTTTTATTTCGGGATTTTCGTTCCTTATTAGAATTGGTAGTTAATGATAATTACTTTAGATTTGATAGGAAAATATACCGCCAGATAGATGGGGTTGGTATGAGTTCACTCATTGCTCCGATTTTAGCCGATATCTTCATGTCAAATTTTGAAATAGAATATATTAAAAAGTATCCAACCTCATTTAAACCTAATTTTTATAGATAGGTCGATTACACCTCCATTATTTTTAAATCAGAACAACAATCCATCAACTGCATTACATACTTAAACCAGCTACACCCACATATTCAATTTGTACAAGAAAAAGAACTTGACTCTTTCCCATTTCTAGACATTTTCATCTCTCGATCGGGAATATCTTACCTTACCTCGGTTTATCGCAAACCTACTTTTACTGGGTTTGGTCTGAATTTCTTCAGTGGCTGTCATCCCTCTTACAAATTAAAAGCAATTACTACCCTATTAAACCGCGCTTACCGATTATAATCGAACTTCCGATTCATGCAAATATAATTCTAATTTTTAATTCCATATTTCATCAACAATGGATATCCTACCTCGTGTAAATTAATATCGAATTTTTTAAATAACATTTATTTTCTGAAATTATCAACAATTAATGTACCCCAAAATAAAAGATATTTTGTGCTCCCTGAACAGGGCCCATTAAACAGAATTGCCCACGCCCTATTTTCTAAATTATTAAAAGAGTTTATTTACACACTGAATTTACTATAGATTTGGGGTTCATGGGTTCCACTGACAGGAAACTGAGAAGGAAAACGATCATTCATTGTTGGGAAAATATCTTAAAAGCTTATGAACGCATCAAAGGTTTTACTAGATTTAAAATAAGGAAAATGTGAAGTTTAAACAGTAAACTATCGAATAAAAGATTCCATCACAAAGATTTGTGCAATGGGGAATTGTTCAATCGTCTTCATAAAAGATCAAACCATTTTGCACTCTTATAAATTTGAAGGCATTTTGTTTGTTTGGTACCAGTATTGAGTTAGTATTTAGGTATTTGGAATGTTCAAAATCATTAAATATCCTAGAATGATAAAAGTAAGTTAACTGTTAAACACATTTTTTTTTAGTTCCAGGAAAAAATTTCCGTTTCATTTGCCCAAAATTAAAACAATTAAAATATATTTGATTTTCCCTTATCGTAGCCAAAACGATATTTCAGCCTCAAAAACAAATAATTTTTGAAGCAAGACAAATTTAAACATCACTTTATGTAGGGTACCCCAAACCCGAACAATTACCTCATTCAGAACCTCCGATTTTCACTTCAGCACTTCCTAACATTAACCGCCTATTGAATCTTGATAATAACATAAACGTGGGAATGATTCCGGGGCATGTTAACATTAATATATAATTACCGAGTCGATAAATGCGAATAAAGGGGCATAAATTCAAATTCAATCTTTAAATCGTGCTTCTAACACTGGCTAAGTTTGCTTTTGATAATTAATAGTTGGCTTCTATCATTATTGATTCACAAAGTGGAAGTAAAGGTGAAAATATTTTCGTTTGTCTTTTAAAAGATTAAAATTAACTTTGGGATGTAAAAATATCCCAGAATCGATTCTTTTGCCGGACACGATCCATGTTCTGTTATACTGAAAGGCTGAAAAACTCATCAGAGAATTCGATCCACCTTTAAATTTCAAATGGTCGGTCAGATCATTTTTTTGCCTTTATTTTTTTAAATAATAAAGGTTATTGCTGTCGAGGTAGGAGTGAAGGGATACAGAAAAAATATTGAAAAGAAAAATAAAGATTTTAAGTGATCATGGACGATTTAGATTTACCAGGGCATTGAAAGCCTAAGTGAACCAATATTTTGAAGGAAACTTACATAATAAAGTATAATTTATACCTTTTGTAAGGATACAGATCAGACTGATGGGAATCTCAACTCCTTCTAACAGATGACTAAATCATTTGAATACCCAACTTCCAACTTAAAATGCTTTTACTTAGTCTATAACTTAAAGGCATTTGTCAAGATGAAGTCAGATTTCAGTTCAAACTTTGTTCAAAACTTCTAGAATTTGATTTCTGCTCTCGCAAGGACCAATTATGCCTGGAACATGTTCCATGTTAAACTTAGATTCTCGAAGAGGATGGTCAATTTATCCCTTCCATTTATGTGACTTTGCGTTAATTAAGGAACTATAAATAGCTGCATCTCAAAGACAAAATAGACCAAAGATTTGTGGAGACGTCAAATTATGATTTCAATTTCTGAAACCCCTTTGGTGATCAAGAAACCATTCTGTCATTTATGCAGTCTTTGGGCGAAATTTGACTATATTTAAACTATTTTTTTCAGGAAAAGGTTGATGTTTTTAGTAACCAGTCAAGGGTGTTAGAGAGCAGACAGAGTAAAGTTTTAGTTTCAAAAAGTTAGCTAAAATGGAGGAGAGTAAAGGTTTGAAGCTATTCTTTTCTCCAAATGAAAGCTGTTAGCCATGAATTCGAGGCGTTATTTTGAGTGGAAAAGGCTCGCTATTATGAACATTCAAGAGACTAACCAAGAAATTTATGTTCCTTTTAAAATATAAGAAAGCAACAGAGGAGTGCTCCTGAAGTGCCAGTGAAAGGAGGCTCGTAAAATAGAAGTGAATTCAAGAGAAGTAAAAATGCATGAAAGACGCATAAACCCTCGAGACAACAGACACGAACTGCATTGGGATCTCTAAAAAGAGAAGAGGAGGAACTCTTCTACATCTTCCCCTAAAGGAAACTTCCCTTGCGAGTATCGAGAACTGCCCTAATTTCATCCACATCGGACAAACCCGGAAATCAAAATCCCTTGACGGTATCAGAACAAGAAAGTGCCTTGGCCATTTCTAACACAACAATTTACTGCTATCCATGAAACTGCGGAGCTTGTAAGAAGTGTAGTAGCACTACCTTTCATTCATCTCCCAGGTGTGAGAGCAGAGCGTCCATAGACTTGACTCACTCTCTTCTTCTCGCCCTAGTTCGCTCTAGTCTATCCCTGGTTCCCTCTAGTCCTGCCACTTGACAGTTTCTATTTCTTCAAAAAGCATTTTTTTTTATTGTGTTTTTTGTATTGATGGAAATGCATCATTAAAGTCAATAGACAAGTATAATTCCTCTCCACATGCCAAAGATCAACCATTATTGAGTGCTACACCACCTCAGTTAAATAGACCTGGTCAAGTGTTTTGTGAAAGCTTTATAAAATCTCTTTCACCACGAAATGCTTTACCTTAAACTTATATAACATTGCAATTTTCTGTATTACTTTCAACCCCCTTTTCCAAAATTTATATTAATGAATCTTTCACTCTCGCTGTCTCTCTCTCTCTCTCTCTCTCTCTCTCTCTCTCTCTCTCTCTCTCTCTCTCTTCGTGTAAATCAGGCTCTGTTTGCACTCGTATCTTTACGCGATCATCCCAAAATTATTTTAAAATTTTAATAGTAGGAATATTAATTAAAATTGCTACCATCAAACAAAGTTATCCAAATTATCAGGGTGTTTTCAGCCTTCTTATTTTGTTAACGTTTTTGGTTCCCTCTCAATACTGTATTACAGTTGAGGAATATAAATCCACCTCTATAAAACTGAAATCTTTTTGTTCAGAGAACCTACAATAGAAGTCATCCCCACTGAGATATCAACCATATGTACTTGATATGGGTGATTATAGAAGATAAAGACATAATAAAATGTTATAGAAGAACAGCATAGTCAAATCTCTATATTCAAGCATTCATTATGAGATCTTAGGTTGTAGTAAAACAATGCATGAACGGCATCCGCACAAAGGAATGTGCAGATGACAAACAAGTAACTTTCTCATGATCTCCTGAGGTGGTATATGGAAGGCGTCTGGCCACGTTCACAACTGGGAATTCAAAGGTGTAGTCCAACATCGCTCGGATTCCCAAGTGACTCGATTTACTCTGTGACTATTTATCGTATCTATTTTATTAAATACGTGACGCTTTGTATAGTCAACTATTATCATATATCTCACTAATTATTTCAGAGTGTTCGTTTATGGGGGCATCGGACATTGTATTATTTCCTGGGCATCATTTGACCAGGCAGAAATTGGAGGGAAATTGGGCGAGGTTGGAATTTGTTGAAGCAGTAACTTTGATCTGCTTCTTGCTGTTCTTTTTTCTATATTTTCACAATGCGACCCCTTCATCTTATCCAGAACTGACTGCACTGGCTGCCCATTACATTTCACATTACACTTAAACTCCTCCTTTTCACATTTAAAATCCAAAACAGCCGCAACTCTCCCTTAGCTACCCTCTACTCTGGCTGTATCCAGACAACAAAGTGCCCATCACTCGGGAAGTGCCCACCTGTTTTCTGTTTTCTCCCTCATCTCTCCTGAATGGAAGAGAGTGCCTTGTCTCTAGTTGTCCCTAAGCTGTGGAATGGTATGCCTGATGGCATACTCTCCTCATCTTCGCTCGGCGCTTTCAAGCGAGCTTCAAAAACCCACCTCTTCTTTCAGGCCTTTTCATTGGACAGGCTCCCTGAGAAACCTTTAAGATCTTGATTGGCGCTTTGTACCTCCATTTTTATTCTTATTCTTTTTGCAGTTTCCGAAAGAATGGTGAAGAGAATGAATGAACACTCGAAGCAAAAAGGAAGGATTGACTAAAAGGATAATTACAAGAATTTATACACGGATAAATCTTGAATCCTGGTTTAGGTTTACTTGTGAACTTCGAGACACAAATATTTTAAACAAATACATATTCATGGCGAGCCTACTAAGATTCAGAGAAGAATGGTAACTGAGGCAGCCATCTGGATCTCATTTCGCAATTCAAAATGAGAGAAAATCAAGAAGTCCCAAATAGGCCACATTTAATGTATGTCCTTTACATGTATCGACCTTTTATACGATTTGAAGAAGAATTGCTTCGATAATTAGTCGAGCGATAACATAGGATTTCGAAATCTGGAGAAGCAGCTTTGTTCAAACGCCAATCGCAATTTCGGCGATCGAAAACCTTTCAGTCGGAAATAAAAGAACGACACATCTTAAGGAATCTTCTTTCCTCCATTAGTGGTAGATCGATATACAAAAAAAGTCATTTCTGTTTTGCGTCTAAACCTTTTCCATAGGAGTAGCAATGGAAACAACCCTTGTTTCTTTTCGATTTGTTTTCTTAATAATTAATAAAATTGTCTTCACCTTTTTTGTCCGTTGCCTTTTCATCGAACTGGGATTTCACCGAATATTTGCTTCCAATCAAATCTATGACAAGTGTTTGGTCCCATCAGCTACCCTAGATAAGCAAAAACACTTTCTAGAATAATCAAACTTCTAGAAATAGGAAGAATGTTTCTCTCCTGCCAACACTTGAGTACACCCTGGAGTAACTTAATTCCATTTTGCCCAGGGATAAATCCAGGATCTTTCATCATTCAACCCATTTAATTTTACCCCGTATAAAATCACTGAATATACCCCAAGGGGGGCGTTTTAATGCCCCGATTCGTCACTTCGGAGCGCCAAGAGGTCATTCAACCCTTCGTCGGATTTCAAATCTCAAATAGACGCGTTAAGGGAGAGAGAAATCGCCTCGTTAAGAAGATTCGATGGAGCGCAGTTCGAGGGAAACAGCCTCGATTGAAGTATCTCGGCTTCAGCCTTTCATAATTCCTTCAGGTCTAAATTTAATCGATTAAAAATACAATAAAAGCCCCAATCTGCCAAGATTAGAGGACGGTGTCAATTTCTTGCCAATGGAAAAGGAAATTGGCACCCATTAATGGAATAATAGACTGCTTAGATGAGGGAGGGAATACAATCTACTCATTTTGACGAAAATAAAAATGAAAGTGTGAGCCGAAAAAAAAGAAGGAAGAGAGGTAGTAATGATAGAAAGAATGAGAATAGAGTAAATTAAATCTGCTACTGAAAGTGAAAATAACAACTACCACGGCCATGACCGTAGTACTCGCAAAATTGTGTAGTTCTAAGGGAAGCATTGTACAAACCACCATTGAGAGAAACCACACAGGTGGTGTACGGTTGTGAATGTCTGTCAGCAAAATTAATTAATTAATAATTGATTAGCAAAGAGGAAATTGTACCACAAACTCCTTTTATGTGTGGATGTGGACCTTTTATGCCCCTTTACCTGGTCACTATTTTCATCGTTATTTTGCTTAAGTCCTTTGAAACTGTAAAATTGTGGGAGAAATAGAGGAATAATTTAAAGTGTGAGGGCGTAGCTGTAAGATAGGAAAGAGGAGATAATATTTGCCAAAATTAAAGTAAAATCCACATGTTTGGATGTGGTAGGCAAATTTCATGGAAAATATAATGATAAGGAATGATAGGGGATGGGCATAGGGTATGTAGAGCTCGTATGACCTCCGGGCATCAATTGTGGAAACGATAAACGAGCGTCAACATTGAAATGAAGACCATAGACAGGCAAAATGTAAATAGAGATAAGAAAGAAAAGGAAAAGAACACTCTAAATTGACATCCCACGTCTCATCTTTACACACCGCCATTACAACTAACAGTACCTGCCCATATCTCATGGGATCCTAACATGATGTAAAGAAATGCATATTTTAACTCCCCTATTTATTACCCCCATCCAACAGATCATTGAAATTGCAATTTTGAAAACAAGAACAAAATCTTTTGCCTTCAAACAATTCTCATTGGATTGAACTTCGGCCGAATCAGGAAATTAAAGGAATAGGCAATTGCAATGTTGCTACGCCCTTCAGTCAGGAATAAAACCGAACTGTGAATAATAATAATACGTAATGAACGGCACAAAGACCAAATGCAACAGAACTGTAAATAATACTTAAAGAACGACAGATTGACCAAATGAAACTTAATTGTGTTTCCTTTGTCCCCTTATTCGTTTTCCAAATTCGACACCTTCCAATTCTTTCCTCCTTTCCTCCTTTCGTGGCAGACTTGTTTGAAGCCAATCAAATAAGTTAGGCAACTCCATCTATTCCTTTACATTAGTTCAATTTAATTTGGAACTATTTTTAACACTTTTCTTATTAATATTTAGTTTGTTTACTAACTAATTCTGTCTCTTAGTCCTATGTAGTGTAAGTTCCATTGGTTCACCATTTGCTTATAATCTTGTTTCCTATCACCAAACATGATCTGCCAACCTTTGAGAAGAAACGTCTGAAATAGCCTTTTTTTTCACACACGAGAAATCTATCTCCTTTAAATTATTGTGCAAATGCATATAACCATTTTTACAATGTCGGTTGCAATGCCCAATATCAACTTTTACTTTGTGTAAAATTCGTTTTTGCGATCCAAATATTAAGAATTAACGGATCGTAAAATCCAGTAAGATAAGGATAAAAAGGATCAACTTTTTCTATCTGAATCCTTCAAGATGTCTGACCGCAAAGGGCAGAGAAATCTTACTTGATCAGGGAGTCCTTTAATTTGTATTCGGACAATTTCTCGCGTTAAATATGATACTTTTTGAGACCTTAAAAAATATCAACCCAAATTTGGGGATCGGAGCTTACGTTCGGAGGGATATAAGACTTATTGATTTGACTACTCTCTCATTATGTCCTGCGTTATAACTTCTTCTAAAGGAAAATGCGAGTTCTTGGATTTCTGAGTTAGAGGGATAAAAGTAGTTTAGAGGGGGAATTTGACCACAACCAGAGACCAAAGTCCTCCTTTTAGAAAGGATAAATTCCTGTCTTTTATAAATTAATTATGGCATTTTGCAGTGGCTGGAAGTGGTGTAATTGTGTTGGTGTTATGAATACAGTCTGAGTAAACTGCTATTTACTCATGTTACTCTTTGTCCTTTTTAATCCTGGTTTTAGCTTCTTTGTTAAGGTATGTCCGATTAGACCCAGGATGGAAATCAAACTTCGCCTACCTTCTCGAGGCGAGCGAAGGAGAAGACGGCTGTCGCCCCGTCGATTCCTAACGACGCAAACATCCCGAGTTTAAGTAATTAAAGGGAAAATAAAGACCTAATTTGAATATGGGTTAGGGTAGCTGAGTAAAAGGATGAAGAAAATGAAAAAGAATAAGATAAGGAAAGAGGAAAATAAAAGAAAAAAGATTCAAATAACATCTTCTACTATGGGTTGAATAAAAGCAAATATTGTTGCAATTATGAGGTCTCCATGGTTACGGAATTCCGTTAACGCTATGCCTAGGCTAAGAACGGCGTATCTGGACATTCTCTGAGCGGAAAAAATTCTGATTTGTTTTCTGAATTATTGTTTTTTATTAGACGAAGCTTTTCGTAAATAATCTTATGCAATGATCGTCTCCTTTCCCTTGTTCATCTTCGTGTATGGGGTAAAAAGAAATGTACTTATTTTCTAGAGGAAGAAGGATTATGGAGAAATCATCGATGCATAGGCTTTATGTACAAACCGAGGGAGGAGTTCTTGCCAATTAATTATACTTCTTTTCTTCTGCTTTTATGTGAATTTAAATAACATTGATTCTCTGAAACTGTTCATAGGATCATTTTTTAAATCACTTCACCAGAGTCCTTTAAACAACTTTTCGAGAGAGGAAACTTTACCAAGTTGTTTAAAGGTGAAAAAAAAAACCCCGGAAAATTACTCCTATCATTTAATTTGAGTCTGTTTAATCGAGATTAATTTTTTGGTTCAGTAAAACATTTGAGAAACTTATAGGCTTCGAATAGTTTCTTTCAAAGTCTTTGGTTCTACAATGGTAAAAATGCCTAGTATCACTAATCTTTACTTGTACTACAATTGTCCAAGGTCGGAAACTAACTAGTGACGCGGCGCTGAACTATTTCTGAAATTACTACATTTTTCTGAAGGAAAGACGACTTAAGTTGTACTGCGTAATCCAAGTGTGGGCGAAGCAGGATTTCCTTCCAAGTCCCTCTCGTCAACTCCCCCAAGTTTTTCTCGTCTACATCATCAGTATCTTAGACAGCTCCGCCTCACCTGGCATAGCACCGTCTTATTTCATTGACGGTGCTATTCTCCCGATCCTTAATGAACCTAAACTGAACCCAAACTATCCGACATACTATCGCCAAACCCATAATAACCAGTTCCTTTCCAAAGCATTGAAAGCCTGTTGTCATCCTGGATTCTCAAACACCTGCCATTCTTCAACCTTGATACTATTTTCCAGACTGGCTGCAAGGCTGGTCAGAGCACCGAATCAGCTCTAATACATAGACCACCGATTCAGGTCTGCATTCCACTCTAGTACTTTGATTTGATGTCTCCACAGTCGATCCCATTGTTCACCTTCATCGTCTTCTTGAATTCTAGGGTGTTACTGAAACCACCCTTGACTGCTTCCGCTGGTGTCTATCATCTGATACTCAGTCTATTCATATCGAGTGTGATGGATATATCTGGGTGAGGTGAGTTAAGCTTTTGTGTTCCGCAATGCTGGGTCCTTGGTTTGTTCTTTCTCGTCTATTTTTCCCTTGGTCTTTCTTAAGCATTGCCTTCGTCTATATTTCAACTTTTCTTTCTTAAGCATTGCCTTCGTCTATATTTCAACTTTTCTTTCTTGAGCATTGCCTTCGTCTATATTTCAACTTTTCTTTCTCAAGCATTACCTTCGTCTATTTTCCTCTGGTTTTTCTTAAGCATCGCCTTCGTCTATTCTTAGATGTCTTTGCTAATAATACGTAAATCTAAATTACTTTCTTCCCAGCCACATTTGCTGAGACTCTTAGAAATCTCCTCTTCGTAGGCGATATATTATCGAATGTCTCTCGCAGAACTGAAACTCACTCATGTTTAAACTAAGGTTCTACTGATAGACCTTGATGAGGGGGTGGTTCGCTTTAAAACTATTGGTCCTTCTATTGAACATGGCGGCTTCAAGTTTCTCTGTTCCAAATCTATTAAAAATTCGGGAGTTACCTTAGATAGTAAATTATATTTCAAAACCAAGGTGGCTATTGTTAGAAATGGCCATTCAGGCTCTCTTCTCCTCTCCCTTTGATTACTGCATATCTCTCTCTCTCCTCTATAGATCCCATTCTTCCTCTTTCCAATTATTCATAGCATTTCGAACTTTTTGGTTCTCCACCGGCGACGTTTCCATCGCGAAACATCCTCCCTCCTTGAGCAGCACTGGGCAGATGTTCGATCCCGAATCGCTTTCAAGGTCCTCTTTCGTAAACACAAGACCTTAACACCGCAGTACCTATCCACTTGGCTTCCGCAATGAACTTATCACGTCCCTGGGTACTCTGCCTTCTGGAACGGCGATCCTTACATTGTCTTCCTCGTCGTCTTCTGCTTTATCTATAATTGCTCCTAGAATGGAGAATGATGGGTTTAATTCTCTACGGACCCACCCTTTCCCTCTGTGCCATTAAGCAGAGCAATACACAAATGATTTTTTTTATTCTTCCTAAGCCATTGATGTATAAACGAAGCCCCAGGGCGAGGTCAATCGCATCGTGCAATGTTTAATTGATTTCTAAATCTTTCCTCTAAATTTTTGGTTTTATTTACAGCCAACGATGAGACGCAGAGGGAAAATCTCCATGACAATCCAGGTAGAGTCTGTTAACCTCTAGATGATGGACATAAGTGTTTATTGTAGTGATAAAAACAACCAGGTTAAAAATAATGAACGTGTGTTTGAAATACATTAATAGTGTGTAGAAATTCCTTGAATGGTACGGGGTGAAATAGAAACCACAACTCTTCGGATGAACAGAGTAATCAAAGCCAGAGTACCTCACATGGTTCAACTCATATAGACAAAAAATGGTCTGGTTTTTAAGGTAAGGTTACTGGTTACATAATGTGTAACGCAGGTCGCTTGTATATATACCTAACATACTGTAAATTCACCCAAAAGTAGACAACTTGCCACTCTACCATTGGTTGAAATGGTTCAGTATAAACATGTCGGTAATATAATCTCTAAGATCTTGAAACGCCCGATAATCTTCTCCGATGATTTCTCCGTCCGAATTAATAATATTTTATTACTTGGAAGCGAACTATAAACACGTATCTTCTACTCACAAATTTAAAGAAAAAATCACCTTGTAAAAGAACTCAAGAGACTCCAACGACCATAAGCCGTCAATACTTAACTGATTTCAGTGTTAAATTAATTGGAAACCAGACATGTAAAGCCAAAGGATGGTTTTAAGAGCTTTTCAGGACTAGTTCATTGCTCCATCGCTTCCATGTTCCAAAATGAAGACCCGGTGAACCGGTTTAGAGCTTAGGTTGTTCCAACTACTCGTAGACTTCTTTATGCCGAGATTACAGGATCAAAGAGGTATTTAAATTGATGAAGATTTTGCACTAAAAGGAATTATTATATGTTTGTTTCCATAAAAGGCGTCGAGAGGGTTTCATGAAGTCCCGCTTTATAATAAAGGAGAAATTATATATTCGGATTCAAGCGTATCTACGAGTATATTCGTATTTTGAGGTCTAACACTTCAACACACATACATACAAGCAGTAAATAATTATCTTTATCCACTAGGACACCTGGACAACTTTAATTGAATGATTATTTTCTAATTTAGTCAAACATGAATATCCTTGTGATTTTGGACTCTCCAAAACCCTTTCTCAAGAATGGTCGAATATAAACTACCTATGAAAACAAAGAAACAAAAGTAGACTTGTCCAAACAAAACAAAAAACATTAACACAACGAGACTTACTTAACATTCTCTCCATAAATTCACCTCTGATCTTTGTTATTTACCTGCAAATGACAGATATATTGTTACACACCTGTTTGGACATAACATAAAAAGTTATTTAAACAATTTACTTGTTGTTGTTTTAATGCTAACAGCTTCTGCTTCCGTGTGCTAAGTTAATTGAATAGTTATATAAATTTATAGTTTATAACGGGGTGAAATACATCACTGCTTAGTTTCAAATTATAACATATTCCAGGTTTACTGAATAAAAGTACTAACGGAGCTAATTTTCCCGTCATAACAATCAATAAAGTTTAATATATTACTCAAATAAAGACTAAAAGAAGAATGAAATAATATGTAATACTCAAATGAGTACTTAAGAATCAGATGTTGACCATATAAGACTTTGATATGTGAGAGCAGATATCGACTATCTTTTAAGAGAATTAAGCAAGGGAGATAAGGTTAAGAGAGTGGGGTTTCAGAGGGGCTGAGAGATTAGTGATGAGATTGAGCAAATTGCATCGATTGTCTTTGTTATCTATATGGATACGGCGGGTGTGAGCCGCACGGGCGGAATTTCCTTTGACGTTGTAGGAGAAAGTAGCGAATGAATAGGGAACGGGGACGGGTTCTGTCTCACCACCAGGAGTTCGCGCAACCTGAATATGTCTCTCACAGGCTCGTGTGTGTTTTTGATCATTCAAATTAGTATCTGCGAACTATTGGGAACAATCTCTGCTGCGTGTTCAGCTCGGAAGAATGGGGGCATGGACTTTGGGATCGGGAGAGATAATCAGCGACAAGAGCTTATGCTAGCCGAGGGGATACAGCGTTGACCTCCCAACGTCGCGGTACTGGGTTCGATTCCGAATCCCGGCATGAGCGGACACAAACGTCAGCGCACGTAAAGATCTGGCTACCGATTGGTGGACGCGTTGTGCTCACCCCTGTATTCGGGTGGGTAGATCTTACACCTCACACATAACCAATCACAACACTGCTTTCTTTCTTCTTCCGTCTTCGAAAAACAACGCACTCTCTCTGTTCCAAAGAATCCTGCCGATGGGTATCTATATCCACGTAACTCTGACGCGGAACAGGTCCCTCTCCCCCGAGGTGACGAAGGCTTCCACCTAAACGCTGTTTGGTGTCAAAAACCAAATACTTCCTGGCACCTCTCCCCAAAAAGAGGACCGGCTCTTGGCGCCCTCGGGCCGACTAGTGAATGTCATACTGACCTTATATAAATTTGATTATCCGGTTGGGGATCCTCCCAGTATCAAGGAAGGATTGGCGCTGACTAACTAACTAAGTAATCAGTGGCAGAATAGCGGAGAGTAGGGTCGAGGCCAATAGCAGAGTCTATCGGGAAAAAGAGAGGTGATTTCTCATGTCATCTCTTCTTTTGGTACTGGAAGAGAGACCGACATGATGAGGCTTGGCGGCAGGGTGTGAGCAAATTTTATGTAGCAGAGGAAAACGGGAAACAAATCCGATGAGGGAGGAGACAGAAATGGGTGTGGAGGGGTCAGTTATGCTTAGGCTATGAATTTTGACATAGGAACCGAATAGGTCGAGGGTATTTCTTTCCCTGTGTGTGTTGGGAATGAGACATGAAAGAGAGAAAGAGCGAGAGCAAAGTTGTAAATATGCGAGAAAGTTGCAAATAGGACGGCGTATGTTAGTTGATCTTAAAATTTCCCCCCAAAAGTAAGGTTACAGAGGGATAAGAGGGATCTATGTGCAGAAATTCCTCCAGGGTATCAAATAATCTGTCCGTTAGATGACCTTGGGAAGGAGAAAGCATCGCACTTGTAAGAGTGGGTGCCAGAGGTAAAGTTGCAAGCGTAGCTTCCTAATTGTTGAGAGATTCGATTTGCATGAGAGATGGATGAAGATATCTGGCAGTAATTAAACCAACCCCAACTCCAAGGCCCGTACGACTAGCAATTAATATGGACAAATACCCCTCGCAGGGGCACAGAAATAATAGTAACTTCGTTAACCTAACCTAACAACGTTTCTGCAAAGCGAAAAATGGCCAACATCTCAGCTGCGAAAATGGACGGGTTGATGGTCGCTTTTCCAACGGGAAAATACAATCCCTTAAAGGACCAGAAGAGAGAGGAAGTGGGAATGGAGCAGAGTTCGTAATAGTGGAAGGATCAGGGTATTGATGAGTGATTTGAGGTGATATGTTAGTGTGTTAGCATCCCTTCAGGTTAAAAGAGATGCAAAAGGATTACGCAAGAGAGGGACGACGATGAATCCTGTCGGATGGCTTCAGTATAGCTACATTAACGTCCCCCAAAATTGGAACGGTTGTATTCCTATCGCAACATCTTCCATAACTTACACCAGAGAAAATCAAAAGTGTCCAAAAATGTTATAAACTTTGTTTAGGTAATCGTTATGTAAATAAGTCTCGTTATCAGCAGATACGTTATTTACGAGAAAAACTGGTATCTAAAATCACCCGAACGACAGCAGAAACCAATTTCTATTGGAATATAACGATTAAATTATAGGTGGAAATTATATGTACAAGTAATTATTATTTAGTATGGAAGCGTTTATTCTCGATGATGCTTTTAGATTTTCTACCAGAGCGATGAAACATTTGTTGACACACTTGTGCAGTATTTTTGCTCCATTCATCTTGAGGAATTTCCCCGAGTTCTCTCAATGTGTTCAGATGCCTCGCTTTAGTTTTCTCTCAGAATGGCTTCCAACCATTTTTAATGGGGCTCAGGTCCGGAATGTTCTCCACGTCCAGGAATATCTCCATCGATTTTATCAGAGGGCATCAAACTGAATGGAAATTTGCAGGCTGATTTTCTAAGGCTCGCAGATTGGGCAAAGCATGATGTGGCAGCGATTCCTTGCACACTTGTGCACTCACTGTGGCCCAGTGGCTTCACTAAAATTACGCCCAAGACTATGAAACTTCGCTCTTTTTTGGTGCAATTGATAGTCAATCTTTCACCTGCTCCGCGAAGAAACCACCTCCAGCCATCGAGGCCGAGTAAATTGAATTTAGATTCGTCACTGAAGGAGACTTAGCTCCGTTGGTCACCCTTCCAGTAAACTTGCTCACTGATAAATACAAGACGAGCCTTCTTGTCCATTCGACTGATTAATGGCTTGCCCGCCGCTGAATTAGGTTGAAGAATTTCTTGTTTCTACCGAACTGACACAGTCTACCTGTAAAGATTGATGGCCTAAAATGTCAGTAATTGCTCGGGAATCTGCCACAACTGTCTTAAAACGGTTCTTCTTCAAAATTCGGATAATAGGTTGGTCTCTCATTTTTATGTCTTCCTTCGCCTACCTCTTGATTTACTAGCCTTCCTTAACATCTTTATTCATAGGTTGACAGAATATTATTGAAACACTTTTGGAGCGCTTGACAGTCTCTGCAGTGGCTCCAATTGAAAGACAATCTTGGCAGCCCAGCTTTACGATCACCTCGCGGCAGAGAGAGTTCGGACAGATTTGGTAAGCGTATTATCTAGACGAGAGGAGATTGAAATCAAGAGTCTTGCTAGGCCAACAATGCCGCTTTTCTCTACAATTAATCTAAGGGTTAAGGCGATAATTTTTGATACCTGAATTTTTCTCGAAATTTGCTTAATTGCTGATAACTACTTCCGTTTTATTGATCTAAATTTGCAAAACATTTACCTAAACGTATTTTATACGTGTAAATTATCGTACACCAATTTTTGAAACCCTTGTTTTTCTGTGGCAAAAGTTATGGAAGATAATGTGATAGAAACACGGGCGTTCGGATCTTTTTGGACGATGTTGTATTGTGTGGTAAATTGGTTGGTCGACTCTGTTTGATGCTATTTTCGATGGATATCCGAGACTTTTAACACAGTGATTAAGTAACGCAGAGGTCGAGAGATCGAAGATTCTCTATACACTGTGATGGATGAGGACCAGGAATAGGGGGTTTGGGGCAGGGGGTACGATTTGGGGGGGTGCCTTTATGAAGTACATCGAAATAAAACGAATTATTTATGTCAAAATACTAAGAGAACATAAATTACAAACTTCAACAACCTAGAAGTTACTACTCAAGTCTCAGAAGCGAAGAAGACGACACACGAAGAAATCAACGAGGAATCACGGCAAATATAATACAGCAACGAAATAAAACCAGGCAAATCACTGAGTTACAGAGAAATAATGAGTAGAATATCAAACACTTTCACTAACTCAAAATAACCACAAGACTACTCGAGAATGTAACAGTAGCTGACCAAAGAAATAAGAACAAACAAATACAATGAGAAACAAATATCAAAGGCAGCTTCCATGAGACGGGATTGTGAGCCAAAGGAGAAGAGAGAAACCAAATCAGCGAATCGCTGCTTCCCTCAACGCACAACTTTAAACACCAGAATGTTACTCGTGAGCAGCTAAGAAGGAAGAATCGCCAGAGCCACTGAATACTAACGAAAAAGTCGCCTTAATCACCTTATAACCTAATGCTAGGATAGATTTACAAAAATAATAGGCAAAATACAAATAACAAAACTACAAATAGCAAACAAAAACAAAAGAAGAAGCCAAAAAGTAAGAAGAAGAAAAAGGAAGCACGTTCCGGCGACGGGGAGAGCGCCTTCCCCCTCCCTTGCGCCGCAGGAAAGAGAATGGAGGAGGACAGCCTCCTCCAAAAAGTCAGATAGTCAACAATCTGTGTAAACGAACCCGTCTTGAGTACAAAAGGGATAACAGTTAGCGACCTCATTCGTCAGGATACCGGTACTGGTAACGTGCACGAAGATGACCCAGACTGGATCCTTCAACAAAAATGTGCCGAAAAATCTGGGAGACAACGCAGTCGTCGCAATAAGGTACCGGCGAGCGCTCCATCAAATGGCGATGCAGGAATAATTGAACTTTAGAAATAGGAGAGCAAGCGATTTCCTTACCATGAAGCAAGCATTCGTAGAATTTAGCAACATACCTGTTTGATACGGAACCATGCGGGTTGTCATCAGATTTGGCGTTTTTAAATTAGTGTGGAGTCAATAATATTATATATATTAAGTCCCGCAAAGTCTCGTCTCTGCATATTTTGGATTCCGTGAGTCGGCTGCGACTCTGAGAGTCGTTGCATGCGCTCGGTGCTTCCAGCAATGTTAAAACAGCTTTATGACGTATTTATGTAACTATAATATTTCATTTTGAAGAAAGACAAATATTAAATTGATTTATTTTATGAAAAATGGTTACTTTATTTTTTCAACTATTTTATTAAAATAATAGTAAAGATTCAATAATAAATTTTCATAATCCTATATCAAATATACGTTTTTGGCCCACCAGTCCCACCCTTCAACCCGGGTTAGTGAGCAGGGCTGCCAATGCTTGGGTTTTGCCCCCAGATCTTGGGTTTTGAACTTACATCTTGGGTACTTGGGTTTTACTTTCGAAATCGTACAAAATCTTGGGTTTTTCGTGTCTCAAGTAAGGAAACACATAATTTTTATTGAAAATACATGTCATCTCATTTGAGCTTATAATTTATAATTATATAAGTTCAAAAGTACTATAACTAACCTAAGCCACAAACAGAAGTAACAACTACCAAGTGTGTGGGAATATTGCTGCTCTGCGACTGACCAGCTGATGCAATGAGTCAATTATTGCATCATCTTAATTACCACTTGGTCAAAACGTTTACGAACATTCAAGAGTTACCAGTGTTTCTGTTTCCTAACATTTTGTTTCATTGTTCAGTCCATTTGGACAGAAATGAATGAATCAAGCTGGCAACCGTGAAAGCTGTGAAACGTTTCTGCAGTGACTGCACAAAATCGCCTGTCGGTTGACTCGTTTGTCAGAAATCAGAATTCCAGTTCAGTTTCGATGCGCGTTGAACCGCATTCGTTCGTGAATGAACGGTCGAACTAGTTTCAATTTACTGAACAGTGATAGTTAACTTTAAATTTGCATAATATTTGACCGTAGCAATATGAGTGGTGAAGAAAAAAATCCAACTAAGAAAACGAAGTGGTATATGCAGTGTTTCAAAGCACAATGGTTAGCTGAACCCGAATTTACAGAGTGGTTGCAGCAAGATAAAAACGATAATGATTCCAGTTATTGCAAGTGTTGTAATGTCACTAAAAAACGCAAATAAATCCATGCTTATGAAACACAAAAATTCGGTTAAACATAGAAAATGTTTGTGAAGAAAAAAACTTCAACTGAGAGTGAACAAATCGCCAAGAGTGAGCTGCTCTTTGCTGCATATTTTGCTGAACATAATATCCCGTTTGCGGGCATTGACCCTCTTTTACCAGTTTGTAAAGAAGCATTTCCAGACAGCAAAATTGCAGAAAAATTGTCAATGAAGCGAAAAAACTTTCATATGTAATTCAAGATGGAATAGCTTTTGATGAAAAAAGTGTAGTGACAAATATATGCAAGACACAAAAGTTTTCTATAATAATCGACGAAAGCACTGACATTTCTGTAACACAAATTTTGGCGTTAGTTGTTAGATATTTTGATTTAAGTAAGCAAGATGTTGAAGACGCTCTGTTAGATAGTGTAGTTGTTGAAGATGGGACTGCTCTCGGTCTATATAATTCTGTGCAATCAATTTTGAGTGAAAAAAAGATTCCTCTTGAGAATATTATTGGATTTGGCAGCGATAATTGTTCTTCAATGATGGGAAGTAAAAAGCGGTTTCCAAAAGTTGTTGAAAAATGATGTTCCTTCTGTTTTTATTATGGGATGCGTTTGTCATTCCTTTGCTCTCTGCACCAATCATGCTGTCAGTGTATTACCATCATATTTAGAAGCGTTCTTAAGGGACATAACCTCGTACTTTTCACGCAGCAGCAAACGGCAAAGTGACTTCATCTTTATTCAAGAAGTGGTTAATGCGCCACGTCATAAAATTCCTAAATTAACTCAAACAAGATGGCTTTCCAGGAAGAATGTAATTACAGCTATATTGGATCAATACGATGCCCTGTTTTTGTATTTTCAAAGTGAAGCAAATAATGACAAAGTTGATGGCGCAAGAAGAATCTTCGAAATATTAAACAATCATGGGACCAAACATTTGTTACTATTCTTCCAGTATGTGCTGAGTTTGGCAGTTTTGGGAGAAGTCCTACATAGGTTATTAAAGATTTCCGGGTTACCTCCTGCAAATTGTGTTTGCCTTCACACGAAACTCTATAATAAGTTAGAAACAAAGAATAGCGAGAGACGATTACGTGTAAATAAAGGTGAAAGATTAACTTGGCACTCATGTCAGAACTTAGTCCTGTTTTGAGGTGAAACACATGATTCTGGATCGAAGAAAAAGTCAGTTATTTACATGCGAATAAATCCAACGGGATATTTTCATACGGGATCCTATTAGGGGATTTGAGTTAGAAAACGCGTCTCCTTTCTTGTTGCCAGACAAATTAACAAAGGCGTACGGCTGAGGTACCACGACATATATATTCCTTAAAGTGGTAAAAAGTTTCACCTTAAAACGCATTCAACAAAAAATTAAGCGACACGTCTCGTCATCAACTGTCTTTTATTGCAATAAAGTAGGATATGAATGGGATAAACTTTACAGAATGTGTAAATGGTAAAAACTTTGAAGTTGATTTTTTTCGACACTGTTAAAGAAAATTTTCCCTTGGTTCTTTCTCCTACTGTTTCGAGGTTGACCTCATACAAAAAACCGGAGTGAGGCCGAAATTGGGACCAAAAGCGCCAAGTGAATTAAAAACTGATCTTCGATTTATTATTTTGATCTCAGACGAATTTAAAAGGAAAATATTCCTTCGGAATGGGGTAGATGGAATACAGTTAGTTTTAAGGCAATTTCATGAAATTTTCTTCAAAGATTTGACATAAGTTTAGATTCCAGTTCACATCACGATTATTAAGATCTCTGTAATGAAAAGAATTCAACCCCTTTCTGACGAAGGTAGAGGCTTGACATCCTTTCCAAGGGCATCTTAAAACAGCTTCGAATTTCACATGTCGATCTCCCTTCGATTTTGTTGAATTGAGCTTCTGCGTATGCGTCTTTAATGCCCAGAGATTCCAAGCTAAACAGAGGTTCAAGCCCTAAGTCTAAATGAGTAACGGGCTTGAATAAATTGAGGATGGGGAAATATGAATGAATAGGGTTAAAACCCGTGTTGGACACAGGGGACAATGGAAGCAACCGTTTCTGAGTCGGTATCAGAGAGCCCTACGGCTGGTTTAAATTTAAGCTCCGCCGCGTTATCTTGATTGACCTTGAGTACTGTGGAGTAGGTCCACGGTGGATTGTTTCCTGAGGCAGGGCTTCCGAGTTTAATTTTATTGATGGGTTTCGTGTAAGTTTGAGTTTGAGTATGAAGGGGTTTGGGATGACCGTTTGCCTCCGTCCTTTTCTCACCTCCTTTTATCCGAGAAAATATTGAAACTGTCCCCATCCTAGCCTGGCTAGGGCAGGCGACCGTGATCTCTGCCCCTCTCGCTTTCGAAGAGGTCCCACCCATCTCCCAGGCTAAATGTTTGTCGTGGGGAGACTGATAGAGTGTATCCTTATGGATGGTACCTGAGGCTAGTGGGGCGTAGCAATCTCTTCCCTTGAGGGGTTTAAATACACTCCCAAATGGGGTGAGTCCAAGCCCACAGGAGAAAAATGCATCAACACTCTCATATTGTTTTTATAAGGGAAGAGGTATTCCAGGCTTATGAAAATCCCTTCCCAAGAGAGGTGGGGGGTGCCTTCCTTCTTTTACATTCTAATTAACCGACGAAACAGTTGCTTAAATTAACCCGTCAACTTGACCATTGCGAAATCCAGCCAAGAAAAGTTTAGAATTATTTCTGGGGGTTTCTTCGATGGAGTGATTGATGGTGCAGATTTTAAAGATTCAGAATCAGTTGATTGATTATTATTAATTCCGTGACACTTTTCTGATCGAAATGTCTCCAGAATTTCACACAGGGCAGAGCACATGCATTCCTACACAATGATGTACGTGTGAGTTGAGTGAGGGAGACTATAAACCCCGTACAACTTTGTGTCGGGACATTTTCCCAAGTGATCACCCAACAGTTGGTACTCTGATCTGCAGTGATGAATCTCATTTCCATTTATCAGTGTTGGTCAACAAACAAAACTTTAAGTACTGGTCTAACACTAACCCTCTGGAACTCCACCGGCCGAAACTTACTGTCTGGTATGTTGTAGGTGATTTCGGTGTGTGCGGTCCATATATTGGGGAAGAGGACGGCCTTACGGGGACTTTAACGTCAGCTCCTTATTGTGAACTGATCGAGAAATTTCTCCGTCCAAAAGTCAACGAGTTACTCAACGATCATGAACGGGAAGATGTTTGGTTCCAGCAAGATGGCGCCTCATCGCATAGGCCTTGACGTTCACTCGCAATTCTCAGAGAATTGTTTCGCGGTGATATCGGGTAGCCCCCACGTTGGTCGGATTTGTCCCCTTTTCACTTTTTTTCTGTGGGGGCACAAATGGGTACGAGTGTACCAACACTAGCCACGAAAGTTGCAAGACCTCAAAACAGAAATAACGCACGAAATCGCTGCGATTCCACGTGACATGATCCGCAGGTCAATGAAAAACTTCCGAGAGAGATTTCAAAACTGCATCGATATTCACGGTTGCTATTTAACTGATGTTCTTTTAAAATAAATAATTCTAATGGTATATGGTGCAGGTCTCAGAGATATTTTTTCAAAACATAATGAATTGTAATGTCATAAAATGTACCTTCCTCGGCTAAAGAATCTTTTAGGTATCTTTCTTTCTTTCCTTTTTATTGCAGTTTCAAATTGGGGAGATCTTATTGCCGCACACTGTACTTGTATCCAACGAACAAATAACTGCCTTTCTCGTGTAAAAGTCTCCTTGTTACTGAAAATGCGTTTCATCACCTATTAATTAAGGAAACCACACCTGTTGTGTTCCTTTAGAACCTGCTTTAATTCGGTGCCCTGGGCTCGGGTTCGTCTCGGATTCTTCTATTGCTAATTAGTCACGAGCGGAGAAAGATGTCGAAATCCTCTCATGAATCAGCTCACATTTGCAAATTAATTAAAGGTGCATCGCAGAATTAATTAGATATAGATAAAAAAATACGGAGAAATATGATCCTAGACTTAGTTCGTTCGATTCATCGAATTTAATCGAGATATGATTGAATTAGAAGCATAATGGGCATTCTTTTATGTCGATTAAAAATTTTAATTAGTTGTATTGTTCTCTAAATTTAGTAACAACATCGACTAAGAGTTATGGCGAAACATAAAAAAATTAAAATTATTCATTAAGATAACTTTCAAAAATTAACTTAATCCTATGTATAGACGCTCAAGATCATGAGAGTGAGTGAACGCACCCATAAACTTTTTCTTTTTATCAAGATTAAAATTGCCTAATTAGTAAAGTCACGTCCTTGGCATCACTAAAGAGCGGCTGCCAGGCGCGCCTGATGCAACGTGAAGGCATCTAACTTGTGTAGGCAGTGATTGTCCATTGCTCGCAGATGATTATAATGTCCAGATCTTCTTGTCTTATAGGATTAAAAAGTTAGCGCATTTTCTGTTCCAACCTATATATATATATATATATATATATATATATATATATATATATATATATATATATATATATATATACATATAAATCTGAAGAATTGGGTGATGGCCGAGGTATTAGTAATTTCAAGAGAAATAATTAGGCGCTATAAAAAATTCCATCTTGTTTATCGAAATTGATTCTTGTCCGACGTTTCAGGTTGTGAACCATTTTCAAAGACACTAAAATATGAAATGAAAGTACTACAAACCTTAGAGTGAAATTTAAGGGAAGGTTTGTTCTACTATAGTTCAGATGGCTGATTATTTACTCTTTTATATTACATTTTTTGACAGTTTATCTTAAATGAATTTAGATGAAATATTATCCATCCACCTTTATTATTTAAGTAAATTGTGCCCTCTCTCCTCCCTCCTCCTTTATGCGAGGTTAGAGAACACCCACACCGTCTTCAGGCTCGTGTAGTGTATGGTGACTACTGATGGAGAGTCCTAATACCATTTACGGGCGTGGCATAGACGGCCACTAGCGGCTAGGGACGGAAAAATACCCCTACCTACCTGAACGACGTGCTTTTAAAGGCATATCCTCTATTTCAGAATCTTCTTCTTCTAGTTATTCCTGTCCTTGATGCGCACCGACCAGGCAACTAATTTAATCGATCTCAAGCTTCGACCCTTTAATCGATCTATAGTTCGACACTTTAATCGATACCATCCCTAAAGTTGATTAATTGTAAAACTAAACCAATAAATCTCATTTGGTTTTTAATCAATTTTAACTAGATTTTTTTATAGAAAATGATGAAATAGGTAGCGTTTAAACAACCCAACAAGAGCGACTTGTTTCCAGGAGGTGGTTCTGGATTCAATGGTATTCAGTTGTGAGGAGCCGATCAAATTGAGCATGTCAACTGAGACAAAGGGAAGAGTTGCTTCTGAAGTGTGGCATTGTATACTAGATAGGGTGAAGTGGTTTCTTGTCTGTGGAATGAGAGAAATCGTTTGTTTTTCTCCATCGTGTAGTTATTTATGCATAGACAGTTGAGATTTAATGAAAAGTACCCTTTTATGGTCGACAGATCAGCTGATTCGAAGTTATACTTTTGAGTAACAAACTTTTCTTTATTGTAATGGGTGCTTCTACGTTCCCTACGAGCCCCAAAATAATGAGGGAGGATAATCCACTTATCTTTAGCTTGGTTCCATTTTGCTATTCTTCTTCTCTCTTCCTATTATTTATAAGCCTTGAAAAATTGCTCTACCAATTATAAAAATCACTTATTCTTATACGATATAGATATAGTATTCAATAATGAAATCTGAATATGCTTTTCTTCCCTAAAGTCCAAGAAATCACTGGATTTATCATTCTTTGAAGGGAAGCTGCCGAATTCTTCAATCCAGAAATTTGAGCTTCATACGTAAAGGTACCATCTTGAGTAAATAATGCAGTTACCTGTTGGACCTCTCTCGTGAGTGGAACTGCATTAGATCCCTTTGAGAGATCAAATATGACACAATATTGGCGGGAACTACCTCGTCAATAAGGTCAACAATCCGAGAAAGGGAAAAACACTTGTTTTGTCTTAGCATTAAGACGTCTATTTTCATTTATCATTCTATACTGCCCTCCCTTTTTAGGCACTCTTATGCAGGGACTGACTCAATCACGATCGCCCCTGGTACCTTCAGGCTCAACAGTGAGTGTCATTCTAATCTGTATATGCAGTTTATTATTCAGAGGTCATGTCTTGCATGATGAGCGGGAAGAATGGTCTTACCTACCTAACTTATGTTTCAATGTGTTTTTCTAGTCACACGTTTCTGAAGGTGGAATGTTCACCCTTTCAAGACCTGGATCCGAACCCCTCGAGGCGGAGTGACAAGAACTAGAATTTGGATTTAGTTTCGCCACTCGATTTTCCCGTCAAGATGAGAAGAGCACAAATGGTGTTTTTTCCCTCCTTTCATTTATTTTCCATTTGTGAAGAATCGCCTTTTTTGACTTAAACTAGAATTAATGCAGCCAAAAATTCTCTGGTAAAAGTAAATTCCAAAATTTGACTCGGGGTCGAAATCTTCGCGTGATGGAATTTTCTTCTAAAGAATAAATTCAGTTTTATAAGTCAGTTATGGCAACCCATTGATACAGAAATATTCACACACTCCTTGAAGATAAATGACATTATTCCTTTATTCTATTGTAAACAAAATAGAAAGGGCATCCCTTAGGTGCGGATTTTATCCCTGGCAAATAATTAGAGGAAAAGGATGGATAAAGAAAGTGGAGAAATCAGGTTAGACGAAAATGTATTGAAGGTACATAATTCTCATTAATACCATGAGGTCACGCAACTCTTCTCTACATGCCTTCGTCCTGGAAATAAAGGAGGTCCAATTGTGGGGCAAAATAGAGAGAGAAGGTATTATACATAGTGGGTATAAGTTAAACCCATTTGATTGTATCATTTCTCAAATGGGAAGACACCGACTCAGAACTACAATGGGATGGGCTGAACAAAAGAACTCTAGAACCGAGGTACCAGTTCTATTTTGGTAATTCCTATATTCTGCTTTATATTAGCAGAAGAGAACATGTAAGAGTATGTGTGCAACAAAAGTAATTGAGGTATTCGTTTCTAATTTAACGTCCCAGTTTAGAGATAACCTTTACCCCCCAACCTCCGAAGCATAGATTAAAATCGTTGTCGTGAATTATAGAAAACTTTCTCTTTAACTTAATTATAATCATCACTAACTTTATAATTTAAAAAGGGGATTATTTTGAGTATTTGAATAGAAACTAAACAGTGATGATACATTACTAGACGGAATCATGGATCGCAACCAAATGACATAATATCCTGTCGGTTGAGGGGAGGGGGAGGGGTGCGAGGAGAACAGCAAACCAAACATCCTTTTCTTAATAAAAATCAATCAAAATTATTGGGGACCTTTTTGCAAAGGCTGCAATTGCACTGTATTACATCTGGGGGAGGGGGGGATAAGCATGTACAACTGGGTCTAAAGACCAACTGGAAAGGTGAAGTTCTTACCCAAGTGTTTCACGCTTCGCTCACGGACTTATACAAACACCTGGTACCATATTTCTAGTGTTTTTCCTCTCCGACAGTTTCTATATTACCTCGAAAAGGTCCTCTAATTGAATATATTTTCGACTTACAAAAACTTGGCCCAAATGATCTGATCAAGTGGTATTAGTTTAACTCCACTTGATAGAATTAGGCATAACCGGCTCAAATCCGCTCAAATAAGCTTTTCTAAGAGTAAACAACAATGAAATAAATACACAATTCACACAAAGGAAATACGCACATATTTGAATTTTTAATGTGCCAATTGAGGTCAAACAGTTTCGACTCTAATAAAAGAAGGATGTAATCACTGGTGGCTCGTCGGAAAAGGCAAGTCTCACGTGGAAGGTAGAATATCCATTTTTCCATGCCATTTGCCTTCAATAGTGGCTATTCTTTTTTATTATTTTTACCAATAACCTCTCAGCTCTCAAGCGAAATCATTTGGGGGGTATTAAAGACGCGGTAGAAAATAACGAATCACTATTTTTATGAGTCATTTCATTACTCCGTATTGAAATAAAGCCGAAAACCGAACCCAACAATTCAAAGGCTTAATTTACACCGCCCTCTAAAATCTACATCCAAGTTCTTCATTGCCAAATAAAAGTTTAAATAGGGTTTTATTTTATTGTTAACTCTCCATTATACCTTATAAAATAATTTTAACCAGTATCCTTTTAAAATATATTTGTAATATGATAGAAAGAGAGCTAATGAGGTTGGAATGAAAAAGACGGATTGATAGCATGAAGATTTCTGGCACGTCTGATTATTTCACATAGCACATAAAATATTTATTCATAAATCTTAGCGCGAATTGATATAAGTTGAGTGTGTGTGTGTAGGGGACAAAAGGGCGTATGGGTAGATAGACGAAAATAGACAAGTGGTGAAGAGAGAAAGTAGTGTGGGAGATTTGCAAAGAGATTCTAGAGCCTGGTGATCCCGCCTATCGCTTTCAACATTTTTTTGTAGTGTGTTTCCTTTGTTGTTTTCGTTACTTTTTATTATTATGGCGTTCAAGTCATTTGTCTTTAATAAAATTAATGCTCTTGGGTATGTAATGCACATTTGCTGTTGTTGTAATAAATTACTTTGAGTTTTGTGCTTAGTTTCTTTTTTTTATTTATCTTGTAGTTAGTGTATTTTTGTGTCATTTGTTTCTCCTTTCTTGAAAACTTGATCAGTGTAGATTAGCCTTCATCGGTGAATTTTTAATCAATAGTTGGTGATTTTTCATTGTTCGGGGCATTGTTCTCTTAGTCGGGTTCTCTCTTTTTTTTTGTAAAATACAATTCTTTTCATGCGAAGAATAAAAATATTCAGGACCCCGAGCAAAAGTGCTCTAAGGGAAAAGCCAAAGGGCTGAAAAATGAAACTTCTCATGAACGAATGTACTTATATATCAATAACCGCACGCAAATATATTAATAACTGAGGTTTAAAACATAATAGTTTTCCTAAACCACAACTTCACATGTTTTTTTTACAAAAGCTTGGAAAAGGTGGGCAAAAAAGAGGAGGAGGCAATGATGAGCACAGCAATCCACACTTCGCAAATGATTCCTTTGAAATCTTAAAATTTTATCTGAATGAGAATTCTTTTATGCTCCGAATTTGTGAAGCAGCTTTGGGAATACGAATTCTTATAAAAAATGAGCCTCTTTAGTAATTGACTATTTCAAAGGCGAAAACGCACCTGAAGCTTGAATCGACATATCCTTAACGCCTAGGCTCATCAAATCAACGTAAAGAAAAGCATCCTCAGTTGTTAAGGAGCACAATTTATATATATATATATATATATATATATATATATATATATATATATATATATATATATATATATATATATATATATATATATATATATATATATATATATATATATATATATATATATATATATATACAGGGTGTCCACAAAGTCTAAGTACATAGGAATTTTAATATTTTATTTATTTATGTTTTTTTCCTCCCCAGATCGAAAATTAACATAAATAAATAAAATATTAAAATTCCTATGTACCCAGACTTTGTGGAGACCCTGTATATATATATATATATATATATATATATATATATATATATATATATATATATATATATATATATATATATATGATAAATAACACCCACAAGGAAAATGGAAATACGATTCCGAGGGCTTTCGTCTTTATTCCATTTTCCTTGTGGGTGTTACTTATCATATTTTTGACTCACATGCAAGTTGTGAGTTTCTTTTCATATATATATATATATATATATATATATATATATATATATATATAGCTCTGGCCCAAATTATGGGGCAGGTATGAAAAAGTGAAGAATATGATCAATTGAAACTCATTCATTTCATACTTAACATAATACAATTAAAACTTTTTACGTATATTCTATGAATATTTGATGTGTCCTCCTTTTGATTTTATAACCGCCTTTATGCGTTTTTGCACACTTGAGACTAAGTTGACACAGGTGGTCCGATCAGTTTTCTGCCCCACCTCATTAATTTTGGCTGTTAATTCACTTTTTGGGGATCATTTGTGCACCCTTACTCTTGTGCTCAAGTGTGACCACAAATGGTCAAAGGGGTTGAAGTCTGGAGATTGAGGCGGCCATTCCATCAACTTCAAGTCTCTGTTTCGTCTGTAAAAGAAAAAAGCTTCCGAGACAAATCACCAAACCTTGTCTTGAATTTACATGAAGAGAAAACCCTGGGTTTACGCTTCAACATGGCCAAAACCACCTCAGATATTATATTGTAAACTTGCAGTGTTTGCCCCCCCCCCCCTTAAACCCTCCTCTCTTAATTGCCTTGTTGGTTTCTATGATGTCTTTATTTTTGGAAAGGACCCAAGGGTCAGGGTAGGGTTCACTTGACACTGAATTCATCTAAGGGCTCAAAGCAGCCAATAAAAGAAGAGAAAAACGAAGGGAACGTGGAGGATTGGAATGTACAGGGTAGACAAATATCTTTCATCACCCCCTACCTTCTCACAAGTGGGGGCGGAGCTCATCAACGCCATTAAAGTAACCGATGGAGTGTTTTCTTCTTTTACGCGATCGTCCAACCATCCTTACACCCTCAAACTCTCTTTCTCCTTTATTCTCTTCCAACACTTCTCACACCCTCACACCCTTCCTCCTTAAGTAAGAGGAAGTACGCGTGGCTTCACCACTCGGGCGAACGGCGCCACGGAACGACCGCAAGACCGATTTTGGATTCCTGTCGGGATTCAAGAATTCCTCCGCGATCGAAAAATTCCCTCTTCTCTTCCAATGTCGTGAGGTATCGGAAACGGGGTACAGGGTACAGGGTGTTAAGTACCATTTCTTACTATTTATTCTTTTCCTCACCATTCATTCTTCTAATTCACTTGTCTTCCATATTTATGTAAAGATGCAAAATTCCCGGGAAAAAATGTTCTGTTTCCTTTATAAAATTGGCTCAAGTCTCACCTCAAAATTCTCCATCGTAAGACTTGGACCTTGAGGTAATTAGAACTCAACCTCAACTTCATCTATCCAAGGACGCAAGAACCCACCGATCGCATGTGACCGCCCTGTGTAATTGAAAACCCAAAGGGTCCTTGACACCTACAGTCAGTGTGTGGAAGACTCTCCTCCTCAACTGGATCAAACTCTGTTATGGAGCCATTTTGGAATATTTAGGGCATAAAAATCCACTTGATCCAGCATGATTCACTCATGTTTTCAAGAACTCATAACAACATAAGCAATAATTCATGATTTTTATTTAAACGGCGGGAAACCATTGAATCCAAAAATGAAGATTAAAAGACAAGAAATTAGGAAACTGCGATTCCTAGCGCTCTCATCTTTATTTACAAAATGGCTGAGTTACTCAGCGTAGCATGGGTGAAAATCCACATTCAAAATAGATAAATATGATTTTTTCGCCACGTTCGCTCATCATATCATTCGGCAAACTGTTTAAGCAGTAAATATGTGTTAACACATAATATTTGTATATATGGCAATGTAGAGGTTCTGTATAAATGAATGACCACGAAATTCAAACATTTGTCTCGGGTCAAATGACATGAATTAAACACGATGTGGTCCAAACCATTTTCGATTCTAATTTACAATTCATTGTAAATATCTTGACTAAATACCTCACTAAATAGAAATATAATAGAGCCATTAAATTCTTTTTAAAACCTGGTGATTGTGAATTAGTTTTAAAATTGATTTGTTCATCTGTTTAGTTTCTTATAATAAACCTTAAACAAACAAACTACAATATATATATATATATATATATATATATATATATATATATATATATATATATATCTGGTGGTCCAACAAAAGACTTCCCTAAATTCAAACTTGAATAACTCAGTCAAATGTAATTGGATATAAATGAAAATTCGTATACACCTGATCAATATGTCTACCTTCTTGGTCACATACAACCTTTAATCACGTTTTAAAGGAAGATACATTTTCTGATATCACATAGCGTTCTGATATCCTATACAAAGAGAGTTTTTCCTTAAGTTCAAATTCACTATATTTTTTTATTTTATTACTGTAAACTTTTTCTTGAAGTAAATTCATATGGAATAGTTCGTAGGGGTCAGACAAGTGAGGAAGCCATTCATCCCTTTCGATAAAATGAAGACGATTTTTCTTCTAAAAATTTCTGTTGTTTTGCTAAAATGAGAGGGTCCACCTTTTTGCTGGGAAATGAAGTCTCGCTTAGGAGAGGGATGATGGTAATCAGGAAGCAGGCCGAGGGATAGTAGTTTGATGTAATTTTATGAATCGACCTTTGAGTTATGTGTGTCGGTAAAATGGATTCTCGTTTTCCCACTTCATGACACTCTCACAAAAAACCATTGGTTCTTCCTAAATCTTGAAGATTAATGATAAAGGCGAGATGGATGGATGTCCTCTTTCTTTGAGTTATAAACCCCATTATTTTGAGATTCGAAGGAGTTATTTTCGAAGTGTCGATTGCTGTATTCACCATTGCCCACTTCTATTGTTTGCCATCTTTGAAAAATCATGTGGTGTTGTGGCTTAGGAAAGGTATTTTGGTTGTCAACCTTAGTTAATTATATACTGATAGATGTGTATATCCGTTCCTGAAGACTTGCCTTTTTCAACCCTTTTTGGCTTCGGCCTTAAAACACTTTATTTGAGTGGCTTCTAAATTGTTATTCTTCAGCTTCTTCAGCCGTAACAGCTTCTGTGCGTAGCAGCTGCACCAAAACCTACCCACCCCATTATCGCCCCTTTTATCCCCTATCAAGAACAACCCCACCCATCATATGTTGGGACGAAAAATTAGTCCATCAAAACGGCGCAGCTACTTCCGGTAGGCCACAACGCGTTCCTTCATATACTGTATTTAGGCCTTTGCCTTATTTTAATCATGACAGGTTTTGCCTCTTAAGCGTGAGGTGGAGAGCCTTTTTACTATCCTTGGCGGATTGTGAGTCCATACCAATTTGTAGAGGCGCAATAAGATTTTATGGGTTCCACCCACTGATGCCACGCGAGACATTGATTAATCACGTAAATGAAAAATAATACCGTATGTACAATATATTAGATATATTGTCAATATTTATCAATGAGCAAACTGCATAATCAAGTCGTCTTGGTTTATTTTGTATTTAATTAATTTCTATAAGTAACTCACAAAGAACCTTTCTTCGGACTTTGAGGCGATGTGCTTGCGCGGGCAAACCTTAGAATTTTAATTTACTACATTACTCGACGAGCGTACAGGTTGCGTCAACTCTCCCCCAGTTCTGCTCAGACCCCGACAAGAGTGAGTTGATTCGCTTTTTACTCCGCAAGAGTTTAATTTGCGATGCCTCCCTCTCCATATGAGCATCGCTAGTGCTAAACCGTTTTTTTGTGAACTTACTTTTTAAAGGAAGATTCTGCCAGAGAAGAAAGGTGTATCTCTCAGGATACAATTGTTCAAGTTCGCTCTTAGGACTCTTTCTGAGGTCGATAGGGTCCTCCACTATTTATCGACCTCCATGGAACTTCCTGTATTTCATCAAGCAACCGCCATCATGAGTGTTTGAGGGACACCACGTAAGAGAGTCCAGCTGCAGCGGATTCGGCGTTGCAACACCAACCTTTCAACGGAATTCAAGTAAGTTGGCAGAGCCTAACGTTAAGTCGAGTTTCTTTCGATAACTTAACTTGAGATCGTATTCATAGCCGCACAAGAGCATCTTTACCCACGATTGTCCCAGGAACTAGTTTCGGTATTCGAGTAGCGCCCTTGAGTTTCATTTGTATATAAATCAAGGTATAATTTGGTGGTTGCATTTGTACTCAAATTGAAATTAACTTAGCCTCTTTGCTATTTTTTAGTTTGAGTTGGCTCAGACACGCCATCACGAAGGATGGCACGACGTTGACGCGTGCCTTTTCATTCCGTCATAGTTTAGCCACCGATTTATTTAAAGTAAATTTATCACTTAGAGGATCGAGTATTTTAATCGTCCAGTAACAATTTTGGATAGGAATAGCTTGATAATGGCGAAGGCTCAGAGGAGTCCCCTATTTCCCATCTCCCCCCGTTGCCTACCGTAAAAAGTAAATGAAGTATTGCGAAAATTATCTAGAAGACTTATTTTTTTAGTAGATACCTTTGTTAGTTTTTAACTTTGTATGTTGACGTATATATGTTTGTCTTCAGCTCCTCTTGCCATTCTCAAATACTAAACAAATGCAAACCTTTGGTTCAAATGATATCAAAAGTGTAAAAGACTCGCCTCATTTTTTTTTTTAGTTCAAAAAAAGAGTGGGAAGAAAAAGATTCAAAAGAGAGACGAGATAAACGATAAAGGACAACGGAGACTCCAACGCCTCGATAAGAAAATAAAAACGCTCCCAAGGGCGATCAATCCGAGGATCATCCTTGACCAAGAACAAGATCCCAAACACTTCGGAAATCAAGGATCAGGAAAAACTAAACCCGACAGGCGATCAAAATCCCTTGATCTCTACGACCATTAATGAAGAAAACTCGGGACGATACGATTTGGTCGCTCGATAACCGCAACTCTCCAAGAGGGGTTCGACGCAGAGGGCCTCGATCGAGCAAACTCATCTCACCACTGGAGACGATGGCACTGGAAGAGGTTCGTCTCGATTCCAAAAGGAGTGAACCCTGTTTTAACCTCATCGGGATCGATCGTGGTCGTGTTTTATAAGTTCCCGGATGAAGGAAGATGAGCATCGAAAAATCCTGTAGAGAAGAAGGAGAAAAAGGGTGTGGAAAAGGAGAAAACGACGGGAAATAAAGCAATGATCACATAGAAAACAGAGAAGATAAATGTTGGCTCTACTACGTTGACCTTCTTCGGGCAACTTCTATGGAGCTGGACGGAGTATTTGCCATATGGGGAGAACGATTCTTGCCATCATTATCTTCACCTCCGTTTCTGTTATTTCTATTCATTCTCACTTGTTTTTTGCTTTCATTCTATAATGAATATGACTACATTGGATTACTCATTTATTTTATCAATAATATGAAATAAATAATCAAATATCTTGTCATCTAAAGTTCATCGGAGCAAACAGGAAGGGAGGGGGCGTTGCAGTTGTTGTCATGACTACAGAAAGAATCCTCAAATGGTTGAACCCGTTGCTTAGCAACTGAGAGACGAATTCTCTGGATTAAGGAATTAATTAAGGTCAATGATGAAGGAACATTGAGACGCACGGAATTAATTCCCTGACCTCTTTAATAACGATTGTTCGTTTCGACTACGAAGTCCTTTCCATCCAGCAGTTCTCCTTGGATCTCCTTAGGGGTGTCGTCATCGGGTTCGCCTCAACTCTTGTATAGTGTTTCTCTCGAACCTCTGACGAAGACATTTTGGTCTAAATGATGGCACATGGCAGAACAGAACTCGGTAGAATCTATTGACTTTTACCTTTATCCTCCTCTGTATTCTCTACTTCTTGTGCACTTATGGGTGTACAATTTAGGATCAGTCGGTTTACGTTCATCCCATATTATGAACGAATACAGGCCAAAAGATGAAACAATTGTGCAGTAAAATAAGCGTTTCTGAGCGATCATAAAAAAAATACTCAATCATTTCTCTTCTTCACTTTATTTTTCTGATCGAGTACTCAAGTCCATCGTAAGTTATCCACCATCGATAAAATTGATCACTAATTTCTTCATTTTACCCAAAGGGAATTTTCCTAATATTCATCTCTGTACGAACAACTTTAGCAAATCCTTTCCTAATCCTCAAATTGGAGCCAACATCTCTTCATCCTTTGGCCTCATTTTCTTATCTCGGATTATCATTTGGTTTTTATCTCCGCAATAAAATTTCATCCATGGGGAGTTTTTTTTGGACAATTATCGGACTCCGGTTTATTGGGATGTTTCGAACTGTTTCACTTTTTACAATTACCAGATTCATTGAGATTCTGAGATATACAAAAATAGCAGAGGCAATTAATTAATAATACTAAGCAAGGTAGAATTATTATATCTGCAAAATACCTGGGAATATTTTCATGACGGTGTAATTTTGTATCGATGAAATGGCAAAAGCGCCAAACAACGACGTAAAGCATGGAGGTGAAATTCGCAGACATCCCCTATGAGGAGTAGCATCATTTTGTGGAGCATCGCTTACCATTAACGATAAGATATAACATTCCTTTACACCCCACAAAGAACAAAGGCTCGAAATATAAATAACCCGTTCTTCTTTTTTACCTTTACTGTTCTTTGACTACGACGAAAATATGTTTATAGGAAATAGCTCCTGAGTGAGGGTTGATCCGAGATGGATTCTAATGATCAAATAAAACTGAGACTAAATAATCATTCCACCGACGAGTCCATTTCATACATCTTATTATTTAGTGGCCAAAATCCACTCGACATTTAACGAGGATTAGCGAAATACTCACCGGCCTCGTGATGCTTACAGTAAAGGAAATCAAGTTCAGAACCAACCTGCAAAAAGAAAGATCAAAAAGAATTAGGAATGAGAAGGTAAAAATATGAAATTTCAAATCCCCATTTTCAAAAAGAGGGGCGTCGTAAATAAAGTTAAAATTCAACACGAATCAATCCTTAATTTACACACAGGAAAATGAAAACGAAAATCGTTTTGACAGTCTTATAGTTACTCAAACAAAAAGGAGATGAAATGAATAATCGAGAATTAATGAGACAAATACATTTGCTTTTATGAGAATTGTAAACTCTTATAATTGGAAAATAGTGGATGTAAAAGAGCCCACAGCAGAAGAGAATGAGTGTAAAAATTGAAAACTACAAACTTAGGCATTTCTAATTGCTTCTATCATTATGAACATTTTCATTTCACTTCACTTCATCATACCAAATCCCCACATCCTGACCTACAACAAATCACTCTGTCCGGCCATCTTTCCCTCTTCTTCCGCAAACCACTATACTACCAACAAAATATATTCAACCACCACCTCCATCAGTTTACCATCCACTCCTTACATTCTCAGATCCTGCAATGCGCCTTCCAAGAGAGCCTCAAGCTCTTTCTCCAGAACCATTAATCTAGGATAAACCTCAATTAAATGGATTAACATCGAATACAGTTGGAGGATTATGTTGACCAACGAGGGATCCTTCATGAAGCAATTCAGGTAGAGGATCATGACATCACGCGTACGCCGTCACGTTGACCACGGACTAAGCCTTCAGGGCACGCAACTCTTCTCGGAAACCACGGAAGGATCGAGAGAAGACCACTGCTGACTAGTCAGGGTAAAGTACAAGAGACACTAGGTCTCACTTGGTTGAAATGGGGAAACGAAGAAAGAGAGAGAGGAATAAAAGGCAATTGGACTAAATATAGATTGAGAATAACGCGAAGCATTACAATACACCCAAAATTGTGGCATGAATTTGAACGTCTTCCGGCACAACCATGGAGCTAACCAAAAAGGACCAATGGTTGGTGAACAGACAGATCCAAAATGTCTTGAAATCATCTCAACCGAAAAAGTCATCGCGAGGAATTCAAATCTTTCCTTTCAACCAACTCTACTGATTTCCTTAATTCAGTCGGGCGACGTGGAGTTGAGCGTTTGGGCAATGGTCATAATATCTAATAGATTTAATAATGGGTCTCATCTCGTTTATATAAAATGACAATAATTTCTTCTCCAATTATATTACAAATTATCAAATCAAAGAAGATGGCCAAATTTTCTTCTAAAACCTCTTTTTGTTATCATCTCGAAGTTCATGAAACAATCACACAGACTCACCGGCAGTTTTAATAGCTTCCGTTTATTTATGTGCCGTTCCTCTTCAAACACAAAACTTATTATGTCTTATCTTATTTTAGAAAAATCAGAATGAAACCATAAATATATAAGATTCTAGGCCCTGAGCTATTTCCATGAAGTTTTAATGCTTTTCCCAACAAATAATGTGGACGCCATGGAAAATTCAGGAACCAATTTATTAGGTTTGATGGAGTAACTAGTTTATAATAAATTTGCCCATTCGTGTCTTCGGAGGGTAAAACTGCAGAGGCACCTAATTAAAACTCATTTTCCTCTATGCACCGACTGGGTTTGGAATTAACTCAGGAACCGTCTGAAACTATAACTGAAGTAGTTTTCTCCTTTTCATCTTAAACTTAAAAGAAATACCGAGAGAGAACATTGGTTGTTTGTGCCAACAGATGCTTTTACTTCTAAGCATCGTCTGTGTTAAACTTTTTCTAGCAAGTTTGATCTTAGACATAAATTCCGATACGTTACTTCAACTGCTAAATTATCTGATATCTCACAATTAAACGTCAAGAAGGTAGAAAAATACTGATTTTTTGTAATTAAATGTCAGTGTATGATTCAGAACTAGGGATTTCATCCTCTAGCTTGGCGTAATGGAGTCGCCTTGTGTGGCAAATGGGAGATTGGGATGGAGTTACTCTATAAGACAACAAGAGTTCAAATGGTGTTCAATGTCAAAACACATTCCACATTTTCACACGTATACCATCCTGAACAATGGAATTGGAAGCTATTTATAGCTGAAGTTTATAAATCAATAACAGATCCATCTGTCATCAGTGACTAACTAGCCTTCTTACTTTGGTAGATATGTCTTCATCATTACTTTCATCAAAATGAACATAATTGTGATCCATATTTTATTTAAGTAATAATAATGAAGAAAAGAAAGCAGGAATGCCAATAAATTATACAGTGTCCCCGTTTTCAAGAAGTGATTTCCAGAAAAAAACAATAATAGTTCTTCTGAATGACAGAGTGTTTGGGATTTCAATATTTTTGTTATGGCACTCTTTATCATCTTGCTTAATTATTTGAATCATCCATATATTTGTTATGCCACTCTTTATCATTGTCGTAGAATGGACTCTCGACGATATACCATATATAACTATTCGTTGAGGGAACTTCTTCAATTATCTTTAAAGTGCATGGATGTCTAGGCTGGCCGATATTATGTATCTTCGATATGCTTAAGAAGTGGAACTGAGCTCAAGGATAATAATATTGCTATCATAATAAAATAGAGTTTTATTAATAATAACTATCAACCACACACAAAACGGAAAATATTGACATAAACAGAGAATGTAAAGGGTCGTGGGGAATTGAGCTAATCCGAGGATTAAAAGATTTAAACAGGTAAAACAAATATAAAGTTAAAGGGAGGGGATGGTTCGCTAAATCATTTAAAGCACAGGATAGAGTTGACAAAAGGGTTAAATACTCAAAGGTAACGTTCGGCTTACGTAATTATACTTGTTGTGCAGAGGAAGGCGACTTGAAGGAATTTCGGTCCCCTGGCGAGTTCCAGCCGAAGGGGGGGATTAAATGATCCTGACGTGGCGTCTTGGGAATGAGAACCGTTTCTTGACGAACGGCTTAAAGAACAATGGCTGTTCTACGTTGTTCTCTTCTGAACAACAGGGGGGGGGGGTGAGAACCGTGTCTTGTCTACGGGCTCGAGAACAATGGCTGAACTAATGTTGTTCTCTTCTGAACAACAAGGGGGAAGGGTGAGAACCGTTTCTTGGCGAACGGGCTCAAAAGAACAATGGCTGTTCTACGTTGTTCTCCTCTGAACAACAGGGAGGGGGTGAGAACCGTTTCTTGTCAACGGGCTCGAACGAACAATGGCTGTTCTAACGTTGTTCTCTTTCTGAACAACAGGGGAAAGGTGAGAACCGTTTCTTGGCGAACGGGCTCAAACGAGCAATGGCTGTTCTACGTTGTTGTCTTCTGAACAGCAGGGGGGGGGATGAGAACCGCTACTTGTCGACGGGCTCAAAAGAACAATGGCTGTTCTAATGTTGTTCTCTTTCTGAACAACAGGGGAAGCCTTGTGGACTTGGCGTCACGAAAGGCTCGAACCTTTTGGACAAGTGATGGTGAATCTCGAGGTCGAGGTCCCTTGGCGCACAAGGTGAGAGTGGGTCGTAGTGATGTTTCGCGGCGAAAATCTGGATCTCCAATCTGATCTTAGAGGTAAAGTTTCTAAATAAATAGTCAGGACATCCCCTTGGCGTGGGGGACAATGGAGTGGGAGCTTCGAGGGAATGCACAGCCAAGCCTGGGAACAATGCCTTATCTGCCCATAAGCCTAACCCAATCTGGCGAGGTCGGCGCATGGGGCAAACGGGTGGAGATAAACCTTTCTTGTTTAAACATTGACTCAGGTGGCTGCGATAAGGCCCCAGGCTTCAAAGCGAAGATGCACGTGGGTAGCATCGTGGTTTTAAATAACATGTGATAGTGGTTGAAATTAACGCGGCCTCAACCCGTTCTATCACAATCATCTTGATTAATTATTTGAATTGTCTATTTATTTTTTCACTGTCTCAACATTTACGTGACCTTAGTCTTATCAAATTAATCGTCCGTATTCTCCTTTGGGTCATTGCAACATCGAGGAATTTGCAACTAATGTTATCAATAAAGTGCTATTAAAGATTAATAAATTTTCGGATATTTCCTTTTACCTGAGAAGGATATAAAGTACTAACAAAGTTCCTACAAAAGAATATTAACTGACTGATTTCCTAAGACTCTCCTCTCTCAGGAAGTCCACCTGATTTTCAACTAGTGACCGGGCGAAAAGTTTCTTCTCAAGCGCATTTGGTAGCGGCAGTGAGTATCGAATATCCTTCTTATTGCTTTGTCATTTTGGTTTTCTTCAAGCTGCCTTTCCACATAAGACTGAAACACATAATTATAAATTTCTCTTTGCTCAAAATATACAGGGGATTCATACAAGGTGCAAAAACATCTGCTACAAAAGGTCTGCCTGATTTCTAATGTTTGCAATGCAGTGAAAGGCTGACTTTTGTGCCCGATGTCTCCTTTATCCCTGCAATGTCAAATTTCACATACGCTCCTGAGGTGATGAGTACATGGGGAGTTTTTTAACCACCCTCTTTGTTATTGTTGTTACTGGTGTCACAACTTGTTCCAGAGTGAAAAGAATTTTGTTCTCTCCTCAGAAATGCTGATTTACATGCTAGATGCCGTCGCGAAAAAGCTATTGCCTAGGAGAGGGAGATCTCTGCTTGAGCACCAAAATATCTTAATAATAGAAGCCTTTAAAACCATAACAGATGATAAAAAATACAAATATAGAGCTATAATTGTGGGTTTGTACATGGAACTTTAGTAGCTCATAATAATTTCATTTAAAGGCCAATTTCTTACTCACAATATTCGGCTTGACTGATACTCAGGTAATAAATATCGTAACCATACTACATCTTTTAAACTCACGACTTCTATCATCTTTTTATTCCGAGGTTTCTCAGGTATTCGTCATTTGGAAGAGTATCTACGCTGCCCACTTATCCACATACTCCAATCAAATAAATAAAGTCCAAAGAACAACTAAAGAGGTAAAGTCAAAGGCAAAGGTTGCAATAAGACCAAACAAGCAACAGAAGCAACCACTGATGGGGCACACGAAAAAGGCAAATGAGACAAAACAAGAAAAGAGAAGTACCTTAGAGATGCCCTCTACACCAAGGCAAAACTCACCATCTATTTTACCTATATTTATCTTCTACACTTTTTCTCTCATTGTACATCAATCAATCTACATACTCGCACGATTTTATGTGGCTCACTGAATATGTGAAGGTTAGAATAAAAAGAAGAAATTATGCAGAATATTTTTATGCGAAGCCATAGAGCAAGAAACAATCATGTTGGATAGACAGAAATGGGCTAATCTTCATCATGTCTGATACCTTCGACATCTATCCGTGTGGTCTATTAAGTAAACAAATCTTTGAAAGAGCGCAGGTTCTCGCCCGATAAACTAACCATTTGAGAACCAGTTTTGCTTCTATTCAGAGATTATTATCGGCCTTCAATGACTCATTCAGACGCTCGGTAACGTCGAGAAATAGCGGGTGTTTGTCCTCTTGGAGCTGAGCAGTTACATGGAGCCATTCTTCTATGAGCGACGATTCAATGTGAATCCTACCTTTTGATTTAGTTAATTTGATTGTTTTTATTTAATTCATGGATTTTTAAAAATTATATAAAAATCGAATCTTGTATAAAAAGGTTCTAAAAATACGAAAATAAATCCACCCTATTTTGTAGCTCAATTGCTCCTGGCTGTAGCTCTAAAAGAATAAATTTTTCTTTAGTGATTTTAGAAGAACATGATTCATTTTCTGAAGATTTTAGAACAAGTGATATTTCGTAATAATGTGGTTAAGAACCCGATGCAGCCAAGAGATTCATTACATTTACTCATTTCAAAGAAAGAAGCTAAAATTCATTACTAATTTTCTGCTAAAAATAATCCGAATAATTATTAATGCTCTCGCTAGCACTAAAGAGCCTGGTTTAGCAATAATGTAGAATTTAAAATTATCTGAATTTACTCTCCAATCAATCCATTTTTGCCTTCTCCTACACCCAGCAATAATTCAAACACACCGTTATTTTACATCGCTATTCATCTTCACCGGTCTCTTTAAAATTCTCTCCCCCTAAGGTATTTTGAAGTGTTTTCTTATGTAAACCATCCATAATACTGAATTTTCTCTGTGTTTGAGTTGCAATAAAAAAATGATAAATCTAATACAGAAAATATTTGGGCCAACAAAAACTGGCCCCTCTTTTTATAATGAACTTTAGACCCCCGGATTACACCAGAATGCCACGGTTCGTGCAATCCAGGAATTTCGAATCGGAAAGAAGCGATGATTTACACACAATATATTGTGCGCCGCCGGAAGGGATAGGTTCCTGAATGCTTTCATCGTTGTTAAGAAGAAGAAAAATAGGAGTTAACTTGTTTTCTCTTGTTCCAACTAAACAATGTTCCCATCACCTATTCTTTATTCTGTTGTTAGTGTACACCTGCCGCTCACAACAAGAGGACATTAATGAACAATAATTATTATTGTTTTTATAATATAATGGTTAATCCTTACCCTCTTCACGCACACGTGTGACCAATATTTTACTCGGTTGATCAATCCAAGCTAGGAAGGTACACACAAAATCTCTCGCGAGTCATAGGTTAATCCTTCAGATGAGGAATGAAGCGACTTATGAATTGCCGTTGCAATTATTTATAATAATTGTAATAACTGTAATAATAGCATGAGTCTACATATAAACATTATTTTCACGTAATTTAAGGTTTAAACAAATGTTATCTGATTCTGATGATGTCCTAAAATGTTATACAAAAAGGAAAGAGGATTTCAAGAAATCTCATCACCTTCCTTGAAGCGGTTTTTGTTAATAAAAGTGCTCGGAATAATCTTTAGTTTTGTCCTTCCTAGCAACTGCTTCAAATGTTCAGTATTGCTTTAGAGGTCATTCTCACATTTAAAATCCTAAACACCGCAGCTTCTCCTTACCTGTCTTCTACAGTGGCTGTGGCCAGACAACAAAAAAGTCCTCCCGCTTTTGGTTTCTCGCACACGTCTCTCCTGCATGGAAGATTGTGCCTTCCCTGTAGTTGACCCTAAGCTGTAAAATGATCTGCCTGTCGGCATACTCTGTTCTTTCTCGCCCGGTGCTTTCAAACAGGCTCTGAAAATCTATCTCTTCTATCAGGCCTTCCCTAGTCGATGGACGAGCGCCCTGTGAAGGCTTCAAATTCTTGAAGGCCGCCATATAAAACCACTATCATTATTATTATATTATGCATTCTGGACCTGTTGGTGGACTGCAACTGAAATAAAACACTTTAACATTGTTGGTGAGTCAAGAGAAAACTATATTCCTCCAAATTTGTGGGTCAAATTAACTCATTCAAACTGAACATATTTACTTTTACACCTTAAACCTTTTGCCACCTGGCATGAAACAAATAAACACGCAGAGACAAATTTAGATAAAGAGAGACAGCCAAAAAATTGGACATGGGAGACGAATGCAAATAAGCAAGCTAATAATAATATGTGAAATACCAGCTCCCTCTGTCCTACATGCACACAAGAGAAATCAGATGTACACAAAGTAGCAGAATTCATTCACAAATCATATCAAATTATAACATTTAATGTATTAAATTACAGCCAATTAAAAAATATTAAAATATTTTCATAATGCTCGGAGAATGTCGGTATGATAATGGTTTGGGTGGTTAACCGCACAGGAAGCTGGTTTAGTGCGATTCCACCTTCTTTTTTCCCCTGAAAAACTACATAAAAAATTATTGAAAAATTAAATAAAAAAGCAAAAATAATAGATTATTATTAAAGTTTTTTAATGTGTTTTCACAGAACAATTAAAGAATTGAAAACTAAAATTCATCAAAATGGAGACGCCAGAAAAACAAAATGTGTTTAATGGTTTAGCGAAACAAAATCAGACATTCGAAGACAAAGAAATTACAGAACAAAATATGGACAAGATCCTCCAGCAGGTCACTCGATTCGCAAATGGCATAAACAATTAATGGAAACAGGAATGTTGCTACAGAAACCGAGGACTGAAAGGCCGAGAACATCCAATGAAGACATTGAGCCCATCTAAGACCATCTGTACAGCTCCCGTTTAACAACAACTGCCATGATCAACAATTCACAAAGTTCTCCATAATAATCTAAGGCTTTATGCATAGAATGTTCAATTACTGCACCAATTAAGAATTAGATTAATTGAAAATATAATATTAAAATACAAACTATTAAACCTTGGCTAATCATAAGAAAATAGACTGTAGCGCAAAATATAGCGCGGATGTGGCTATATTAAAAGAACTATAGGTAGTCGAAGCGTTACCTTAGAAGAAAAAGCTTAATTTGTTGTCTAAACAAAAATGTATTGCATTTAAATGTAAATAAGCAAACGCACAGTCCAGTGGAGGAAAGAAAGTGTCCGTAGTGGAACGGACGCAAGCTCGGGGCACTGAACGGTAGGTGCCTTTCGCCTACCCGCTACAGCCTGACGACCGGCTATCGACTACACCCGGAACACCTATCCGGGCGCCTCAGCACCCCGTTGAAGCTGGTGCTGCGGCTGGACCCGTACAAGACCCGACCGAGTGGTCAGTTGTGGTGTCAGATCTCAAGACGCACCACAATAGTCCCGCCTTTAAGCGACGGAACACTCCTCCTAACCTTGTATCGCGTCCGGGAGGACTTGACTTCAACCAAACGACAGACCACCCATCACCTCCTCCTTAGACACTATTTCCTGATGCCAATTTTCCTGAGGTGAGAGAAGCAAACAGCGCAACCACACACTTACACATTTAATGGGGCACTGACGGATGATGGTAGGGTTATTTTCGTCTTTTGTGAGGGTGTGACACGAAACAACTGCATCGTTGCATTCAGAGGCGGGGGGGGGGAGGGTGCATCTACGAGTAATGCACATTATGATAAAATCTCTCTCACTCTCTTTATTCGTCTCTCTTTCACTCTTTGGGGATTTTAATTCTCCAATTTGGGTTTTGATAAAACGGAGCCAATGCAGAAGGCACAACAAGACTGCTGGATATATATTTTTGACTCGAATTTGAACCGCAATAGCAACGAGGCCGTATCATGCATGGGAGATATGGGCAAAATTAGTGAAGGTATAGGAAGTGAAAATAGTGTAAGGTAAATAGCCGCATGTCCTTACTATCCGAACCTTTAGGGAAACCGGGTAGGTGGCAATGACCAGAGTCTCCTCGAACTCTGCCTCAGAACTTGAGGAAAGAAAACAGAGAAAACGACGCTTCCGTTATCCCAATTTTGAAGGCCCGAACACCCTGTATGTCAAAATTAGTACCCCGTTGGAAGTTTGCTCCTAAACCAAAGGGATCCTTCAATTAACATTAGATCAGTTATGGATCGAAATAAGGCAATAAAGTCCGAGGATCTTCGGGAAGAGGAATTTATGGGGACGGCACAGGGCGATAAAGATGTCAGAGTCCTGTGAGTCACCGAGCAAAACTAATCCAAAGGGATTTTTTTGTTTTAGTTTATGTAGTTTAGCGGTCCCGAAGTAAATCACAGAAATAAAATCGAGTAGATTTTATCAATACGAAGCAATTACTTATGGATTTCTTTGCTCCTTTATCTATTCATTGAGATAAATGATTTCATATTAAAATTTATCATCATCATCATCCTTAACTCCATAATTTAAGAAGGGGATTTTTTTGAGTATTTGTATAATAATTTCATCTTAGTTTGGTAATGACTTATGTTTTTTATCAAAGTTATTTCTAATAATTCTTTTATAATAACAAAAAACAAAATGGGGAAGTTCAGAAATAAAAATAAGTATCGAAATTTTGTGAATTTTTTAAAACCGAAAGTATTACAAATGGTGAAGTTCCGAAAATTTATTTTTATATATCTTCTTCTATAAATATATTTTAGCAATGTGATATTTTGAAGGGGGGGAAATTTAGTTTAGAGTTCCTTTTTAAAATTACCAGGCAATGGCTTCGCCATTGTTGAAAATGACTCCACATTTGCTTTTAGCCGAATGAATGACCATTGCGATGTGTCCAGCGCCTGGAAACTAAAGACCTTTATCATTTACGAGGGAGTTGTTGTTGTTAGAGCCAAGAATTATTCATTTTTCCCCAAGGGACATAATCCCAATCAAGACTTTATGAAAATTTTTTAGTTCGAAAGAGTTTTGATTCTGAGTTACCTCGAACAGACATTTTTCTGTGTCACATTTACTCTTCTATGTCCTACATACACATTAGCTTTCTATCTATTGTTTCTCCGATACTTTAACGTAATTCTTGCACTAGGTTAACTTATGACTCCACCGAATCTTCCTTTTAATCCTCCATGTCGTATTTAAGAATGATAAACTTGGATAATGAATAATTTTTCAACATAAAGCCCTATTCGTCTCTTGCAAATATTTATTTACCAAAGTCTTAAAGACCATACTTCCATAAATTGAAGTCCTGCCACTAAACTCAGATAAGCGGAATCAAATCTCCATTTTATGGCAGGAATCGGACGCTTTCATAATTCACCCGTGGAAAAGAACAACATCTCCGATGGCTGCGAATCCGCTTTTCTGATTTAGGAGGTGAGATCTCAATTCTGGTCATTTGCAAGAGGAGGGAGGGGAACGGGGTTTGGACTTAAGGGCAACAATTCGAAACAAGTTCAGGAAAAAGAAAGATGATAAAAGCGGGAAATAGAAATACATTGATATTAAAATTTTCGTTGATTAAAAGAAGGGAAAGACCAAAGTTTGAGCTCAACGCAAATAACATGAAAAATCTCTTAGGTAAGAGATTTATTTTTCTCAGGCATTTCTTTGGCGATGGCAACCAACAGCATAGTCCCGAATTTCCATCTTTTGCCCAAACCTCTGCTAAACAAGAAAAACAGCCAAAATCAGCAACATCATAAACAACAACAACCAAGCCAATAACACAAGAAAGGGCAAAAGGAACATAGCTAGAAGCCTCCCCAGGCGTCAAAGGGAGGGGGCCCCGTTCTTCCGGCGCTGGAGCACGTACACAACATCAAATAACCTGAAGGAGGCCAACCTCCTCCAAGAAGACGACAAGTCTGTGTGCACGAATGCCTCCCGAGAGAGGGGAGAAGCTCGCCCTGGTACCGGGACAGGTAACGTGCGCAAAGAACCCCCAGACTGGAACACTCAACACGAACGTGAGGAACAGTCTGGCGACAACGCAGTACTCGCAGTAAAGTTCAGGCGAGTGCTCCTTCAAAGGGCGGTGCGTCCCACGAGTACTAGTATCGCTTTAGCTGAAAGATAAAGATGTTTTTTTTTGTCACAAAGTTTTTCGAGTATTATTATAACAATATATTTTTTCTTCCTTCTTCAATACATTTATTAGGAACTATATAAAAAAAATACTAAATTGAAAAATCATACTATAATGAAATGTGTTTTTTTATTTTTCTCCTTTATTTGTTTACTCATTCATTTATTCACCTCCACCTAATTCAATGATTTATCCGCAATGTTCATGGGCGGATGGCTGGAGATGAACAGGGTGATGACCAACAGTATTTGATTTGACTGAGATCTCTAGAGTGGAAAGAAGTTCGAAACCAGCTGAAGGAAAACGTCGCCTTCGTGCCACGAGCAGTAGTAGTAGGTCTCATGGCCCTAGAAAAGTTCGAGTGTAAATGGTTACCTAATATACCTTACTTAGTCCCAGTTTGTTCCTATCTTCCTTTTTAATGAATTCTTAGGAATAAGTCATTTGTCTCTTGTCTTTGGGTCGAACCCAAAATAATGGTCGCGCTTGTCTTTGGGTCGACTCCAAAGACAGAGGTGGCGCTGGAATAACCATACCGGCAATTTCCTCGACCACATTTCACCCAATGGTAATATTTTTTATAATGGTAATTAACGCTCAAGAGGCAAAAAATGTTGGCTAATTAATTATCAGTAATTCAAGATTCCCGAACATTTTAGGTTAGCGACGATCTTGGAGGAAATCGCTCGACAAAGAGATGCAATTTCAATGAACCATTCTACTATTCGGACGAAACTAGCGATATCAGGATTATCTGATCCGAGAGTTAAGACATTTCGAAAACTTGGCCGTCAAAAGTTTTCGCATTTATTTTTGAAATTGTTTCGTATCTTCAATTCTCAAAAAGGATTCGATTCATCTCCTGTATAAACCGTTCAGGTGATTCGCAGACAAAACTATTCAATTAAGGCAATAAATTTAATCGACCGATTACCCATTGGTAATAATTAATTATTAGTCTTTCTGCTTGAATTCAGTTTTCTAAGATGATATTTACCGACTGAAGGATCTTAGCTGATTAAGTTGGGAAGTTTTGCGACTATTTACAACAAAATCTGGACTGTGGATAGTCCTTTGTGTTGAAAAAAGTAGATTACATAGAATTGTGAATAATAAGGATTATAATCACAAACCTTTTTAATTTAAGACGATAAGAATGTGAGGATTTATCATAAAAATCCATAAATTAGAACATTCGTGGTTTAACGAAGTAACGTATAAGCGAGGGTTTGATATCACAAGGGAGAACCGTAAATAAACATTAGAATGAAGATAGTACAAACATATTACAATGAAGATAGAAAACATAATTTATACTAGTGTCATAAATCCAATTAATAACGGAACAGTGACTTGATACTTATGATCAAGGATAATTAAATCACATGATGACCTTTCGTTATCAAGAGGAAAATCGTATCACCACCCGAGACATCGGGAAGGGAGATGAAGCCTTCTATTATGACGTCATGCCTAGGTTTTCTGGGTGGAGGGGGGGGGTGAGTTTTTGGAAAATCACGTAAAGCGAAACGTTCACTTTCCCTCTAAAGCTTCTCTCTGTTGATAGGTTCGAGCTCCACCCAATTTGCCACCAATGCTTCACCCATCACTATGAAGACGTGAAATTCCCTATAATCTCCTCTATGGCGTCGCTCTTTAAGGCTCAAATCCCCCAATTCGATGCCGCAGGATTCAGTTTTATCGGAATGAAGGATTTTAGGGAAATCCCGGAGGGGATCAGAGGGATTTTTAGTTACAGGGGACACGGCCCTCTCAATTGACAAAGAAGTGATCCTTTCCCTAGCGAAGTCAAGCCACATCGACCACGATTAACCACTGCCGGAGGGAGCTCCGATTCGCGCTGCTTCCTGCTGTAGCAACGCCCTTGATTTGGTTCCTGCGTTAATCAGTAGGCCTCCCTTGACTGAGAAAAGGCCTTGGATAAAGAGATTAGGAATCGGTGATAAACCACACCTTGTGGCCGCTCGAGTGGTTGGTAACTGGATTGGGAACCGTCTCCTTATAATTAATCGCCGCCATTTACGAGATTCAATCACTCGATGCGATTTCACTTGAGCGACGAGGATCGAACTCACAGAAATACGGATTATTTCTTTCGAAAAATTTAAAGGCAAAAACCCACCGCGGGCCGAGGGCGTCTCCCGGGGAAAGGGTGCTAGGAGAGAGCTGGATAAAAAAAGTGAAGAAAGAGGAGGTGAAGATGTGTAGAAGATATATAGGCGACGATTCTCCTGTGAACATTGGGTACCGGAGGCACGCAATCCTCCAGATATCAGATATGACGGGGTCACATCCCTTCGAAGAATAAACATATGTTAGACCCGCGGGTGGCAATATGGGCGCCGAAGAACTCAACGACCTCACATATCTGCCATGTGAGCCATTGGGGAGTCCCTTTGATGCATCCATTTGCACAAAGTGGCGTTGCATATTGCATTGTGTATTATCCTGTATCTTCCTCCACTGCTTCATATCTTTTCCACCCAAAATATAACATGAATATACACCTACTCCAGAAACTATTCATACCTCTACCTAATACCACAAATTTTCATCTATTTCCTGAACAGTTTATTGAAGGGTTACGAAATTTGGTGGCCTGTAGTAGAAAGTTTTACAAAACACATCCACATGATTTCGAAAAGTTTTATAGAAGAATGAAAGAGTAATATTCCTTTTCGTGATATCATTTTCACATCCTTATATATAAAGTTTAAATTATGACACTGATTCGAAATCATTTCTGTAACCGCCTTTTTATAATTTGAATTCCGCAGAAATAGTCTAGAACGTTTCAACATCCCTTTCTTCTGCATCACCAACTCAACCGCCTTTTCCTACAAGGAATCATCGTGACGAAAGGTAGTGACGATTTTCCCGACCTCAAATATAGATCTTTTACTAAATTCAAATCTAAGATGAGTTAATAGAAAATTTCAGAATAACTAAATGTTCCTAAATATACAGTGAGGTCAATAATAGGAAAGCTTAAGAAACTGCAGGCAACTGCAAATCTCCCTCCTTCGAGTTGTGAGGATCCTTAGATCCATTATAATTACCCACGGATGAGAAGAAGGAGATGAAGGACCCGTTACGCGAGAAATCTAGCGATGTTAGTTTGAATACCATATACAATATGTTACATAAGGTGGAAATTCATGGACGTCGCCTTGGGAAGAAACCTTTATTGAAAAACACTCAGTTGAAATCCCATCTGAAATTCTCTAACGCTTGGTTAGGGACAGATTTAAATTTGGGGTGCAATGCGCAATGATGAAATAAAAGTGAGACTGAGTTATTTGGCGTGAATGATATCAGGTCTGGTGGCGGAAAAGTGGTGAGACTGGTTTTCTCCAACCACTCGCAATAAAACAGGAAGGTGCATCTATTGTGCTCTGGGACAGTTTCTGTAGAAAAGGTGATGGTAGACTTCAACCAGTTAACGGAACGATGAATAAAGAATGGTACAGAAATATTTTTGAAGATTATCTGACGAGTGATGCTCGCAAGATCGTCGTAGGGAGAAGATGGGTCTATGAAGCTGACAAAGACCCAAAACACACAGCGACGAAATTAGTTTCCACCTGGTAGAAGTAAGCCTTTTTTAATGTGCATCACCTTCTTCAGAGCACAACAAGATAAAAAAAATATGGCCCGAACTGAAGACCCGCGTCCATTCAAGACCAAAATGTTCGATGAGTTAGAGAAGTTTTTCAAAGAAAAGTGAAACAAATTTCCATCAGATTTTTCGTTGAACCTAGTCAAAAACTAGCTCTAGCTCTATCCTTTCATTTTTATGCTAATGACACTCAAATATTGTTCTCCTCCACCTGATTCATTCGCCATGACAGTCATCAATCTTTTATTGGCATATGAACGACGCGACTACTGAATGGCTATCGGGTAACTTCCTCAAACTCAACCATGACAAAACTGAGGTTCTTATTACGGGTAGCTCAGCAAATGTCGTTCGCTTTAAAAATGTAGCCCCACTCCCTCTCTCGATATAGGTGGCTCCTCTATCATAATCTATGACAACATTAGAAATCTGGGTGTTTCTTTTTACAGTCAACTCGATTTCGAATCGCATTTTGCCAATATCAGCTTTCACTGCAACTTCAGTCGTGCCCGGTCCCACTTTGACCAGACAATTTCAAGAGAGCCATCCTTACCTTTGTTACCTCTCTTCTTAATAACTCTCTTCTCACTGGAGCCCACAACAACTACAATTCAACTTCTTTATCTTGTGCAGGACTGGCTGCCTATTAAATTTTGAAAGACTTTTAAAGTCCTTCTTACATATAAAATACTGAAGACTGCAACTCCCCATTGCCTCTCTTCCACATTGGCTTTGTCCAGACAACAAAGAGCACTTTGCTCGGGAAGTGCCGTCGTGCTTTCTATTCCTGGCAGTCGTCTTTGTTGCATGGAAGATCGTGCCTTCTCTGTAGTTGCCCCTAAGCTGTGGAAGGGTCTGCCTGATTGCATACGTTACTCTACCTCCTCTGGCGATTTCAAGTAGGCTCTGAAAACCCAGTTCTTTTGCCAGGCACTTTCCCAGTCGATAGACAGACGCCCTGCGAAGGCTTCACTGTCTTGAAGGGTGCCATATAGAACCCTATTATCATTATTATTCCTCTTGTTGCGTCAGAAAGAATGGTGAAGAGAATCAATGAATACAATAAGTAAAAAGGATATAATGATTAAAAGGATAATTACATTTATTTATATTCTTATAAATCTTAAATCCTGGGTTTGGTTAACTGGTAGACTTCGACAAGCAAATATTTTAAACAAATTTGAGTATTTTATTCTCGGAGGATTATGTTGATCAATCCAGGATTTGACTCCAATTACTAGTATCTGCTTAAAGTTGTTTTCATTATCCTAACTTTAATTTAAAAGGTGAAAGAAAGACCCTGGATTTCCTGAAGAATCTGGACGTCATTAGACCTTCACGTTCATATTCTTCGGGTGAACAATTTTAAAGTCAAGATTCTTTAGTTTTCTTTTGGTCGGAATGATCCGCTTCCAATGCTTTTTAGACCCACCCATCAAAAGATATGATAAACCTCCATTAGAATGCCATATTCACTAGAATGCAATAAATACAATGTCATAAATACAATGGTATAAATAGGACCGAGGGCGATGTTTCCTTCATCAGAGATCGAAGCTCAACGATCTTCTCCCTAAAGACTCGAAATGCTATTTACTTGTTTACGGAATTCAAAATTAGAGAGAATATTTGGCTATTATATTATGGTGCCATTATTACTAAAGGGAGTCCACTCATGAGAATGATATTGAGTGTGACTAAAAATATTCTATTTTTGTGGAGGAGGAAGTTAATGGTTGTTAAAAAGGATTTAAATCGCGAACATTTTAAATGTGAACGCATTTGAAATGTCGAGTTGTGCTTTAAATATTGAGCTTTGGGCGATTGCATGACTGAATAATCTTTTGTGGAGACTCAGAAGAGAGCAAATTACACCGAACAATTGAGTATTTCATGGAAATCTTTCAATTGTGGTGATTTCAAGTACTAAAATTGCTAAAATCCACCTTGGGTATTATTGTTGTTTTGACAAAACCTGTTCGTCACTTGAAAAATCAAGATGGCCGACTTGTATGACCAGGAAATATCATTTTTTCCCTCAAAAGTTCCAGATTAATTTTCCCATAGAAAAGATCAAAGTATCAAATCATAGATTTTAACCACATGGAAGCCACAATGTAAAATACGAAACCTGGAGGTGAGAAAATTTATTCAAAAATATCATCATTGCAAAAATGGCCCTAATAAAATCATCATTTAAAATCATGATGTTTTGATTTTATATTTAAAAGTAAAGAGAAAATTTTTACAAAATATTTTGATTTATTTTGATTAATATTTTCCTTTGAAATGTGAAGGCTGTAAAATGGTGTTTTCTGTTCCATTTTAAGAAATTATTAGGATGTTTCTCCTTTTGGTTTCATGACGCCATGAGGAACATTTGGTCAGAGGGAAGTTGTAATATACCGTAAGTATTTCGAAATGTTAACAGCTGCAATTCATTTGCTAAGTTATATTTTCTAACTCATGAGCTAGCTAGCCTAGCGCACTAGGGAGATAATATTAGCTACTAATGCGACTTAATTGTTGAATAAAGTGAGTCAAGGCAAAGGAGTTAATAATAACAACCTAAAGTTAACTATTGTTGTGGAACAGACGTCTGCCAGGCAACGTTTTCCTGCCTATTAACATTTAGAAAATGTGTCAGTTTAAATATGTTTAAACTATTTTTACTTTGATTGATTTTGCAAGTGTGAATAAAACACAACTGTCACACAATATAGCAAATTCAGCAGCGCCAGTGTCATCTGATTGGCAAAATCCCCACAAACTGGCGGAAGTTCCTTAGAGGGAATGACAATAAAATTGAGCTGTTCAACTACCGAACTGACAGAATTACACAACTGTTTACACCAAACGTGGTTATTACCACAAAAGAAGAACATGTTTCTCTTTGCTTCACTGTTAACAGTGACCAAAAGATGTTCTATTTTGAATTACATTAAAATAGTTTTTTTCTTTCACGATAATCGATTAAATTACTTATTTATACAAACCGCTACATGGTGATCGGAGTTCATCGTGGCGGCAACTTTATGGATTCTCGTGGAATACTCAACTTGTTAACAAAGAAATAACATTTGATTTAATTCATTAGGCACTTTTCCACCTATAAAATTTTACTTCTACCTGACATAATCATATTAGCAAATGCCAGAGGTTTAGGGAGCCATTTTTTGAAGGAAACCACAGAAATCTCCTCCTAAAATAATGTTTCTCATCTCTCATGGAAATATCGTCCATTCTCTTCCACAGTTAGAAGAAATCTTACCACTAGTATGAGTGAGGAATTAACTAAGTAGGCCAACTGTTTACAATGTTCTCCATCGCCATGACAACACTTCTGATTGCGTCGGCTAAGCCCACAATGGATTAGCCTAAGGACCGAGCGTAGTCTATTTCCCCACTCGCCTCCTTCGACGCGTTCACAGGTGCTCGGATGAAGCTGGGGAATATTGTGACCACTTGGCGGAGCTAATTATTATTTATACAAACAATTCGATGTAACATTTTAATCAGATAATTAAATTACTTCTCATTGCTGATTGCTATAACAATATATAGTTATTATATGAGGGTGGTTTTTGCAAATGATAAAATTGATGATGCTCTAAAGTGTTTATTTTCTTTTAGGGAACACCCTGTATATATATATATATATATATATATATATATATATATATATATATATATATATATATATATATATATATATATATATATATATAAATATATATATATATATATATATATATATATATATATATATATATATATATATATACACTCTGAATGAAGGCTGTAAATATGGAGCACAGCGCTTTTACGACGAATCTACCGAGAGACAGATGAAGGAAGAGGGTGAAAAGAAAGGAAGAAGAAAATAGGAATAGCAAACCAAACAAGTTCTTGTAACCCTTCCCCCACCCTCCAACACCCTGGAGAAATGAAGACCTAGCGGAATCGAAATCTAGATTTCGAGCCGAACAAAACTCCCGATTTGGGTGGGTTTCGCACACTTCACCTAAGCTGTAACGACCAATAAATAGATAGGGATTCGAACCACCGGTAGATAGCGTCTGGCAGCCGCTGTGACCTCGACCCCGATCGGTGCTCCATCCAGCCCCTTACCACACCTGATGTCGCTTAGCCCCGCTAGGCTGTGACCAATATAAATAATTGTTTTTTTTAATTACGACTTCGAGGATTTGAATCTCCCTCACTCTCCCAGAGTCCCAGCATTGAATTCCTTTCTTCATCGGGGCTGAAAATGCCTTACTGACCCCAACATAGAGATGGTGAGGTTTGGTATTTAGGCCATCGTTTTATTCCCTACTTTTCCCTCTATCCATTAAATCCCTCCGTCTGTTTGTCCAAACCTCTCACCACCCTCCGCTTAATGACACTTCCCTCATTGGATTAAACAAGTTCCCTTTGTCTATTTCTTGTTTAGGTTCCGAGGATTAATTATCATCCTTCTCTGCTCTGTTGGAGGGGGGGGGGATAAGTCCCCAAGTGTTCCAACCATCATTAAAAATCATTAATTAAAATCCGAAAGTTTCAATGTTGTTATTTCCTCATAAATCGAACCGTCATCCACACATTCACCACCGCCAATATTTGTTGTGGTAGAGAAAAAGACTCATCTTTGAAGGGTTGGGGTGAAGGACCCCATTGGAATCTCTGTAGCACCCAACCCTTTTGTTCCTGCCTGTCAATGGGTGCCGATTTCCAGGGATTTCCAGGACAGTTTTAACTTCCTTGTTAATGATCGCCAATGTAATCCTGACCCTCTTGATTCCTTCCCTATTAATCATGTTAATCCTGACCCTCTTGGTCCCTTTCCTTTTATTCATGTTAATCCTGACCCTCTTGATTCCTTTCCTATTAATCATGTTAATCATGACCCTCTTGATTCCTTTCCTATTAATCATGTTAATCATGACCCTCTTGATTCCTTCCCTATTAATCATGTTAATCATGATCCTCTTGATTCCTTTCCTATTAATCATGTTAATTCTAACCCTCTTGATTCCTTTCCTATTAATCATGTTAATCATGACTCTCTTGATTCCTTCCCTATTAATCATGTTAATCATGATCCTCTTGATTCCTTTCCTATTAATCATGTTAATCCTGACCCTCTTGATTTCTTTCCTATCAATCATGTTAATCCTGACCCTCTTGATTCATTCCCTATTAATCATGTTAATCATGACTATCTTGATTCCTTTCCTATTAATCATGTTAATCCTGATTCTCTTGATTACTTCCCTATTAATCATGTTAATCATGATCCTCTTAATTCTTTTCCTATTAATCATGTTAATCATGACCCTCTTAATTCCTATTAATCATGTTAATCATGATCCTCTTGATTTCTTCTCTATTAATCATGTTAATCATGATCCTCTTGATTCCTTTCCTTCTTATCATGTTAATCCTGACCCTCTTGATTCCTTTCCTATTAATCATGTTCATCCTGGCCCTCTTGATTCCTTTCCTATTAATCATGTTAATCCTGACCCTCTTGATTCATTTCCTATTAATCATGATCCTCTTGATTCCATTCCTATTAATCATGTTAATCATGACCCTCTTGATTCCTTTCCTATTAATCATGACCCTCTTGCTTCATTGCCTATTCATCCTAATCATGTTAATCATGAAACTTTTCCTTTATTTTCTGTTATCAAACTAATCATAACATCTTTCACTGCATTTCTTCCCATTTACTCCTCGTCTTCGGTTCCACCATAACATTCAATTCTGTGGAAGTTCGTCCCTGTTTTGTGGTCCAGACGATGCGGAGTTCGTCTCTATATACATTCACGTACCACCACACACACACACACCATCACAAACACACCAAGGATGTCTTTTTTCCTTGATCGATATTTCCTAAGGGCCCAAAAGTCCCGCCTTGAGCTGAATGGGTCTTCCGTCCTGGGTGGGGCTCGGTATCCCCCCAAATAATGGTTCCTTTATTATTATTATCCCGACCTTGACATCCCTGGATGCGCCATCAGCGGCATCGGCCATTGCTCTCTCGGCTGAATACTTCACTCCTTAGGGAGGAGTTAGGGTATTTAGTAAGGAGGGGTATGGGTATGTGGGTATTTGTGATTGGAATTTAGGTGGCTCAATTTGAAGTTTGAAACAGTGGGGGAGGGGGGGAACTGTGTGTGGTTTCAGTATATGAAGCTCTAATGATAGAGGTGAGATTGAAAAAGAGAGGCTCATGGGATCCTAACATGATCCATATAAATGCGTATTTTAACTCCCCTATTTATGGCCCCCACCCAACAGACCCGTGAAATTGCAATGCTGCAAACAAGAACAAAATTTTGCCTTGTTTGAATTCAAGCAATTCTCATTGGATCGAACTTCGGCCGAATCAGGGAATTGAGGGATTCGGGAATCGCAACGCTGAGACGCCGTTCAGTCACGAAGGCAACGGAAATGAGGATAATAATAATAATATTAATGATCATAATAATAATAAATGGCAGAATAACCACACATACAATTAGGGACAAATCATAGTAGCTATTTATTTGTCAAACAGTTAACAAGATTTCGAGAGATGATGACGATGATGATGATGATGATGATGAGATGATGATAATGTTGGCTAGTTTCTTGCAAGCTTCCAACAAACGAGCGAACATACACATCCCCCGATGTGGGAGTGAAAAGGTAGATGTGACCCAAGGGGAAATTTTAACCCCGAGTGGAAAAATAATGGGAGGAGACAAAGAATAAGAAGATTAATAGGATGATGATAAATAAAGGAAGAGCTTGATAATGACCGAGAGTGTGAGGTGTCGCCCTCCACGAACACGGACAAGGGACACATTCTTGAAGTACCACCTTGAAACACTTTCCACATGCCTTGCCTCCCTCTCCCCACACGCAAAGTGGTATGTGACTTAATTGCTGGAATTGGATACCCTCCCAGTTTCGAGTGCAATAAGTAGTCTCCTCTTTTGAGCACTTGGGTTATATAAAATACCCCAACTTCACCTCTCCTTACGAACCTCTCCTCACAAAGTTCTGGCGCAGATTCCTTCCTTGATTTCCGCCTCACATTTTGAACAAGAATAATAACCACCTTTGAGTGCCTGCACCGTAAAACGTGCCCTCCCTACCCAAGCATTTGGATTTGAAGGGGCGTTGTATAGCAATCAGTTTCCTCCTTCATCATTGTTTATACTTCTTTTATTATATATTCTTCATCTCTCTCTTCCCCACCATCCTTTCCCAACAATGATTAGACCGGATTATGAGAGAAAGATGGCGTTAAAGACCGCTCAAAGTCTTCTATAAATAGAACTTCTCAAATAATTAAATATATTTTTAAATGATTTCGGTTTTCGAACTATTGACCTTTTGATTCCCTTTCTCGTCTTCAGGTTTGGGTCTGGATTTCCAAATTGCTTTTCATTTTCCTGGCAAAAGCTGCTTTTTGGGAGACATTTTTAATTTATTATCTCAAAAACGAGGCAGAAAATAGACAACATTTTTTTAATCAACCAAAAAAGTGAATAGGAAAACAGTAATATTAATTAAAATTATCAGGGGGCTAAATGTTAACCCTAAAACACTTATGAGGTCAATATTTGCGCAGGTCCCAACGAATTTCACTAATTCTAAGCGGGTCACAACAGACTAGCCTACTTTACCCCTCCCAAACATGCAAAGAGGAAGCTTACCTTTAATATGTTTTATTATTTGGATTTCTTTTAGTTACCTTAATTGCAGATTGGGACCTTCATTATTGCATGACCCTATCGGGATTTGGGGTTTTATTTCCACGAGCAAATTTCTAAAATCAAAAAAGATTCTCAGAGATTGGAACTATGAACCCTCTAGGGTTAAAGAGGGGTTTTATCCATAGCCAAAAGAGGTTCTTTATTAATGGAGGAACAAAGAGTCTCGAAAATGTCAATTTCAATCCATTAATGGCGTCTGCGGACTCAAAATTAACGTCAATCTTATTTAATCACTTACAATTTGATTATTTGGTGGAAGGCTCAATTGCTTGAAAAATAAAACGATAACTTCTTCTGTTACAAATTTAATGGTTTAAAGGGAAATTTCACAAATTCACTAAAATCGTGAATAATGAGGTCACAAAATTAAACACCGTAAACCCACTTAAATTAATTCAATCCGGCAATGAGCGAAAGCTGGCGTTAAGACACGAATCGCAATTCAAACAGATAAAAATTAAGACACTATTTAATAATAACCACTAATAAAAGTTCGATTTCTTAGAGCCAAATCACGAAAATACACATTAAATTTTCATAAATAAGCTGTCTTTTATAATGTATTTGATAGACAATAGTAGATATTATATTATTGTAAATTGTACCGGAATTAGACACAATTTCCTAATGGCAAATTCCCGGGTGTTCACATGGTGCTGAGAGAAGCAAACAGCACAACCACTCACTTGCACAATTAATGGGGCACTGACGTCGGAAGGCTGATACTTTTGTTATTTAAACTCTAAAAGGGTCAGGTATTTTGTCTCTTTTGAGGATGAGACACGAAACAACTGCATTATTGCATTCAGGAGCGGGAAGGGAAGGGGGGGGTATCGGGATATTATTAAGTAAATCCAATATTTGAGGTCTTAATTAAAACTTCCCAAGGAATGGTTCTCTCTGATGAGCACCGTATCTATAGGGAAGAAAGGAAGCTTCAGCCGGTGACCAATACGCGAAAAGCAGAAAGACTACAAACATTAATTGGCAGGAAAAGAGGAATTAATAAAAAACAAAATTACAATGAATAAAAGATTAGAAATAAATCGATAACCACAAGATGGTAAGGTAGGTTCGAAAAATTACTAGCAGTAAGTGATTACAAGAGGACTCGTACTTAATAACTTATATAAATCCATAGTGCAATGTATTTGTAAGTAAACACGTCCGTTCTTCCATATCAATAAACACTCCATTACTTCTAGCATAATTACAAAACACGGAGATGTAATTTGAACTCAAAGAATATTTTCTCTTTAACGCCAAAATTTGTCTTTTTCGGTTGAAAAATAAACTTGGAATTTAGAAGTCTTGAAGAGGACGTTTCCCAGAGCGATGACCCGTAATATATTTGGAGTGGACGGGAATAATGTAAATATGAGAGCTTCTATTAATTATTGTAGCGGGAGGCAATAAAATTATACGAGTGAGGAAAGAAAGAAAAGAAGAAATTAAAATACGAATCTCAAGTATAAAATAGCTGAAATAACCTCATAGCAATCTAGTACATATTTTATTCGACCGAATCATGGATCAAAACCAAATGATCTAAAGGAAAAAACCGATTGAAATGATCAAATTGAACACCCTGTTGGTTGAGGGGAGGAAGGTGTGAAGAAGGAACAGCAATCCAAACATCCTTTACTTAATACACATCGATCAAACTTATGGGAACGATTGCGCAAACGCCCCAATTGCATTGTATTGTCCCTGGGGAGAATAAGCATGTACAACTGGATCAAAAGACCACAAATGGCGAGGTGTTATTCTCTTTTTTTCCCCGCCACACTTCTGTGTTAAGGCGAACTTCATTCAATCCAATAAATGATCGCCATGCGGAATCAACTCAACCTGTCATAATAACCATCTCGAAGAAGTGAAGGTATGGAGTTATCTCTTCACTAATAACAGGTAAGAATTTTTCTTTTTACAATTTGCTAATTGGCATGGCTTCATTTCGAATTGGATTGACAAATCATGTTCTCAACATCGCTGATTTCACTCTCTCACACTTATCATTATGTCCTGAGGCCTCAGAGGAAATCTTTATTCGGCTTCGATTGCAATTATGGAATTGGCCTTGATTGAAAGCTCTTCTTCTTCTTCTCTGCATTCCATCTTTAAGCGCATTCAGGTTCAAACAGAACTTTGGAAACTTCTCTGATATAATTAGACCAAATTCCACACTATTATAAGTAAATGCGGCTCTCAGATTAGAGACCCGGATTAGAAGGATTATTAATTTCCACTAATAAGTAATCGAGATGTTATTTACTCGCTTAAGGAATTCAAAATTAGAGAGAATGCTTGGCTATTTTATGGTGCCATTATTACTTAAAGGAGTCCACTCATGACTGATATTGAGTGTGACTAAGAGTATTCCATTTTTGTAGTGGATGACATTAATAGCTGTTAAAAAGGATTTAAATCGCGAATATTGTAAATGTGAACGCATTTAAAATGTCGAGTTGTGCTGTAAATATTGAGAATTTGGCGATTGCATCATTGAATAATGTTTTGTGAAGAGATTTGTTAATTTGAGGCCGGAAATAAATCTTAAGTAAATAACGAGATCATTTCTACTCCGTTGAGAATCGGAAGAGAGCAAATTGCACCAAACAATTGAACATTTCAGGGGAATCTTTCAATTGTGGTGATTTCAAGTACTAAAATTGGTAAAATCCACCTTGGGGGTTATTGTTGTTTTGACAAAACTTGTTCGCCACTTTAAAAATCAAGATGGCCGCTATTTTCAAGATGGCCGACTTGTATGACCAAGAAATATCATTTTTTTCCAAAAAAGTTCAAGAATAATTTTCCCATAGGAAAGATCAAGGTAGCAAATCATAGATTTTAACCACATGGAAGCTACAATGTGAAATATGAAGTTTAGAGAAGAAAATATTTATTGAAATATATTATCAACATGACAAAAATGGCCTTAATAAAATCATCATTTAAAAATCATGTCGTTTTGATTCTTTATTTAAAAATTAGGAGAAAATTTGTACAAAATATTTTGATTCATTTTGATTAATATTTCCCTTTGAAATGTGAATGCAGTTAAATGGTGTTTTCTGTTCCATATTAAGAGATTATTAGGATGGGAGTTTTGTGACCAAGAAAAACAACAGCTCAATGCCAAACAACATTCAACATTTCCACACTCATACCATCCTGAACAATGGAATTGGAAGTTATTCAGAGCAAAAGATTCATAATAAATAACAGAACCATCTTGTTTTAGTTACTTATCTTCTAACCTTGGTAGCGGTGCTCTCGTTAGTTTTTAATTCTTACCTACAACCAATCATCATAACCTTGGTCCCCATTTAAGTTAAATAAGAACAGACATGGAAAAGGAAGCGGTACTCCTAGATTAATGGGTCTCCGATGTTCTCGAGGTGATTTGCAGAAAAGAAAAAAACAACATAAATATTCCTCCCCAATCACAGTGTGATTGGGATTTTACGATGTTTGTTATGGCATTCCTTATCATCTTGATTAATTAAGTGAATTGACTATTTATTTTTCTCTTTCACTACACCTACGTGTCCTTAGTCATATCAAATTACGCCTTCCTTTTCTTTTGGGGGTCATTGCAACATATAGAAATTTTGAATTAATTTTAGCAATTATATACTCTTAAAGACTATTAAATTTCTCAGAAATTTCCTTTTCCCTGAGAAGGATATAAATTAATAAAGATCCTTTAAAAGGATATTAACTGATTGATGTCCTAAGCTTCTCACCTCACTACCGCATTTGGCAGCCGCCATGACTTCCACTTCTGTTCATTACCTGAAGATGACCAGCCACGGTTGAAATCAATAACGCTGCCACTGCTGTGGTCTTCAACGGTGCATGTATACAACATAGCCTCTTGCCTAAATATATATATATATATATATATATATATATATATATATATATATATATATATATATGAAGCTACCTATGACCGAGCCATTCAATGTGAATTCTACGGTTGGATTCCGATTGTTTTGGTTTAGTTTAGCGAATTTTTAAAATGATATAAATAGCAAATTCTGTATAAAAAAAATTCTTAAAAAGAAACATAAAACCAGCATATTTAGTAGCTCAATTGCTCTTAAATGTAGTATAAAGAGATAAATTACTCTATGACTATACAAGACTTTGATTTCATTTTGTGGACATATTAAAATAGTTGAGTGTGAGGGAACCCCACGTGGACTTTCTTGAGCAGAATGGAACTTCCATGCGCTGAAGAAGGCCCGGTTATGTCTAAATTGGTAAACCTAACCACCTTCCCCTTCCACAAGGGGTAGCCTCAAACCGTGTCCACCACGATTAACTTTTACACGGGCAGAATAGCCTCTGCAAGAAGATTCGGGGCCATTCGAGAGTATAGCTGTTTCGCACTTACCGCGTCCCCCCCCCCGGGGAGAGCCTCAGACATAAATATCGCTCGACTCACATAAAGAGAGACAGAGTTGAGAAGTCTCGCCTGGACCCCAGAAGATTCCCTATAGTTCCAAGTCAGGTGCTAACAACAAAGCAAAGTGACAGCTGAACTATTTTGTGTATTTGGAATTAACCCCAGCCAGTGAGGTAATTCCACTTAACGATCACCACCGAGTGATTTTTTCGACTTCTCTCATCAACTCTTGTCGAAGCCCTCCTCCTTTTGGGTGGCTGAAATACTCTCCCCTGGACCGGAAGTTACCACCACCCCTGTTTTTGGAGAACCGTCATCATTTTAAACTCCCGCTCAGAAGTTCCGAGTGGCCTCACCTCACGTACAGAAGACATCCATAAGCCAACCCCTCCTCCCCCTTCAGTAACCCAATTGAGTTAATTCCCCCCCACCACCACTTAAATAGTCTCCTCCTGTAATACCTTAAGTTCTAACTTCATAGTCTGATTTATAACTACAATTCCCCCCTTCGTTTACTGATGTGATCGTGTCTGTTAATTCTCTGAGGTAATTTTACCCATCAATTCTCTCATTATTTTGATCTAAATAAAATTATTTTTGTACATGCCTCTTTAAATAACCTTGAGCTTTGCCATTGCCCATAATTTACCTGACCTCGTTGCATTCTTTCTCGCTACTCAGCCCGTCTAAACTAGTGGTGTTCCGTCCCTTTTCGGTTCGCCTCTAAGTTATTGGTCCCTCCCCATAGATATAATATGGTATTGATGTAATATAATGTCATACCACGACAAAGGGTTTTGGCACTGCTTTAAGAGGTGCGTTCCTGAATGCTCCCATCGTTGGTCCAAAGCTTTATGAGTTAACTTGGTTTGTCAGTCTGTCTGTCCACTCAATTTTTCAGCCCACATCAAGACATCATTTGCTTGACGAAGTGCACCAGTGCCAGGAAAAATGCGGGGTTCAAGTAACGATAAGACATTTTAAAAAGAAAAGGATGACTCTTCTTCACTACTTAAACTTGAAGATGGCTTAATATTGCTAGTAGTTAATTAAGCCTGGCTGTTTGCAATCCATGACTATAAAGATAAATTATCTTTAAGATGACTCCGCAAAGATAATCCATCTATAAACTGACCTAGTTCAGATTTAAAGTTTAAAAATAAATTACTCACAAATGGGGGGCGGGAAGTTTCGTTTTCTGTTTTCAAATTAAATCTTTACTCGGTCAGTTAATAAATGGATTATCTTTGCTCCGTCATTTTAGGGCTGATTGATCTTTAATAATCCAAAATATTTTCAAAAGACCAAGTAACTTTGAATAATTTTTTAAGGTCACTGAAACAGTCAGGGATCGCAACAAACCAACCTCACTTAAAGAATAGTAAAGATAAGCCATATATGTTGTCTTACTAAAGATGAGTTAGTCAATCCTTATAATATGGCTTATCTTTACTTGATTCCATAAGCAGTAGACCTAGATTATAGATAATAAATCAAGAAACTGGTTTCAAGGAGGAAGAGTTACTTTCATGGTCATTTTCTTGAAGTCCGGAGTGGGGGGGCGGCCTATCTATCAATCTATATCGTACAAGAATAAGTGATTTTTATAATTGGTAGAGCAATTTTTCAAGGCTTATAAATACTAGGAAGAGAGAAGAAGAATAGTGAAAAGGAACCAAGCTAAAGATAAGTGGATTATCCTCCCTCAGTATATTTCGGCTCGTAGGGAACGTAGAAGCACCCATTACAATAAAGAAAAGTTTGTTGCTCAAAAGTATAACTTCGAATCAGCTGATCTGTCGACCATAAAAGGGTACCTTTTACTAAATCTCAACTGTCTATGCATAAATAACTACACGATGGAGAAAAACAAACGATTTCTCTCATTCCACAGGCAAGAAACCACTTCACCCTATCTAGTATACAATTGCCACACTTCAGAAGCAACTCTTCCCTTTGTCTCAGTTGACATGCTCAATTTGATCGGCTCCTCACAACTGAATACCATTAAATCCAGAACCACCTCCTGGAAACAAGTCGCTCTTGTTGGGTTGTTTAAACGCTACCTATTTCATCATTTTGTATAAAAAAATCTAGTTTAAATTAATTTAAAACCAAATGAGATTTATTGGTAAAGTTTTACAATTAATCAACTTTAGAGATGGTATCCACATTCCTCGCTAAATATTAAAGGGTCAAAGCTAAAGAACGATTAGAGTGTCGAACTATAGATCGAGTAAAGGGTCGAAGCTAGAGATCGATTAAATGAATTGCCAGGTTGGTGCGCATCAACGCCAGGAATAACTAGAAGAAGAAGATTCTGAAATAGAGGAATGCGGGCGCGGCAGATAAGGTTTCGGGACCGTGACTAGGAGGGGGGCGCTTCCCCTGACCGTCGACTCATACCTCTGCTGATATGCCTTTAATGGCACGTCCCTCAGGTAGGTAGGGGTATTTTTCCGTCCCCAACCGCTAGTGGCCGTCTATGCCACGCCCGTAAATGGTATTAGGACTCTCCATCAGTAGTCACCATACACTACACGAGCCTGAAGACGGTGTGGGTGCTCTCCAACCTCGCATAAAGGAGGAGGGAGGAGAGAGGGCACAATTTACTTAAATAATAAAGGTGGATGGATAATAATTTATCTAAATTCGTTGAAGATAAACTGTCAAAAAATGTAATATAAAAGAGTAAATAATCAGCCATGTGAAATATAGTAGAAGAAACTTTCCCTTAAATTTCACTCTAATGTTTGTAGTACTTTCATTTCATTTTTAGTGTCTTCGAAAATGGTTCGCAACCTGAAACGTTGGACAAGAATCAATTTCGATAAACAAGATGGAATTTTTTATGGCGCCTAATTATTTCTCTTAAAATTACTAATACCTCGGCCATCACCCAATTCTTCAGATTTATATATATATATATATATATATATATATATATATATATATATATATATATATATATATATATATATATATGGCAAGCTTAAGTTTTTTATTATTGTTTGCACATAACGACGGTAATTAGAATCATTTAGGTCTCTATTCTTCTGTATTTAACATTCCCGAATCACTAAAGTCAAGTATATTCAAATTACAGCAAGACACAGACCAAATGTTAGCATTTTTCTAATAAGCCTACAAATTGTTATCTTGTTGTAGAAGAGTCAGCCATTTTCTTATCATGTACGATTATGGAAATTAACAGATATTTTTATCAGGTTCAGAGCATTTATCATCGATTAACTGTTGCTTTCCATGGAACACAAACTTAACAGAGAGAATATTAAGAACCGTGACAAAATTTGGTTAAAGGTTTGTTGGAGTTTCAATATTTTTATGTCTTGTATTTCCAGATGGCAAAAGACATAAAGTAAGAGGTGAAAGTCAGGAAGTAAGTCCATAGAAATATATACATGTGAGTGCATACGCAGAGATGCAGGTTTCTCTACACAGCTATTGCACAATTCCGATCCACCTCGATGAAAGTATAACAATCTTGCTAACTTCTTTAAACTCACCAACTCCACTTCATTGGGCTTAGAAAAGAAGGAAACCTCTCAAAATGAGAGAAGGCTTTGAATCAGGAGCGTAATTAGTTATAAAATGTTAAATAGTGCGTGGTAGGAAGTGGTGAAGACAAGAATAAGATAAAATTAACAACGATCACATGATTACAATGTTTTAATTTCTACCTCTGTAGTACAACAAACTATTGTAATTTCATTTGCAATTGTTAATGGGTCATGTTAAACCTCCTTAAGTTCTTTCTACAAGTTAAAAATGAGTTGCTCTTCTCACTTTATGTAAGTGAACATAAAAATATCTGTATTTTTTTAGAACTTGAAAACAAGTTCTTTTTCATATGGACAAAAGATATCCCGGTCACTAGGTTTTCTTACTAGTGCTCTTTATCTAATAAAACTGAAGAAAAAAAATTTCGGTTTCTGTTTAGATCTTAAAACTTTGTACGCTTTACTATTTTATCTTTAATATTTCAAAAAAAAGTTGTACTCTTGACTTCATGTGGCTTCTTCGAATAATTTACCATTGATTTTTCCTTCTTGAAAACAAATTGTACTTATCACATCCTATAAACAGAGATAACCCTTCCACTAGTCTATTTCTATATCTATAGAAAGAATTGTTCTCATCCCATCCTTTAGAGGGAAGAAAACTTGGTTTCTTTCGAGATCATTGAGATTATTTGTACTCCTCAAGTCTTTAATATTAAAATCTCGACCGAGAAAATGAATTAACGCTTGACCCATTGAAAAGGAGCCGCAATGGTCCTCGAGCGATACTAAACATCGAAATGACCTCATTAATTTAACGATGGTCTCTTGCTTATGTAATGGCGGGGTAACGAGAAGTCCAATGTGGAAGGGTCGGGGCAAAGAGTTCCCATCCTGAGGAAAAATCATGTGAAAGTAATGGAAGCCAGAGTTAAGACGAAGAAATATTCTTTTCATGGGAGCAAAGATCACATGTGGGAGTAAATTTCTTTTCGCCGCTGAATTTCGGATAGAAATAGAAGAGTAGAGGTTTGTAAAAAAATGTTTGCTCTAAATAGTGATCCGCCAAATAATGATACTAAGGTGTGATTAAAGAAAGTATGGTAGAAACATCACTTGACCAGAATCAAATTACCCTTATTTGCCCAACAATTTAATACCCATAGGCACCAACATTTTCCCCAGTGGCTGTATTATGTTATGATAAACTTGATACTATCATGAGTTATGCTCTTTGTGTAGTAATTCTATCTCTACTTTTAATTTAAATAATTTTTCAGCTCGCAACTACTAGGCTCAGAACTAATTGTTAAACATATCTACTTAAAATATGATTAACACTAGGCCATCAATACCGAATGCAAAGCCTTTAAACGAAAAAAAAGGCATACTACTCGAGTTTGTTTTTCGATCCGAGAAAAATATTCTTGAAACGAAATAGTAGCAATTACATTGAAATTATTCGTTGTAGTAAACGATTAACGAGCTGACAATTATTTTCATCTTCCTTTACTCAATCTTATTTAGAATTCAACTGCCATGAAACTGCCCAAGTAAAAAGGAAGAATTAATTCGTGTGGAAAAATAAGAAGAAAGAGGAGGAATCCCCCCCTCCTTACTCCCTAGTTTGCTGTTAACCACTCTAAATTTGTTGGCCCAATATACTGCTAAAATTAGAACACTAGAAAGACCATTAAGGAGGCATCGCGACTTCGCGCTATGGAACCTTATCGCGACCCAAGGCAATTAAGTAAGTCTGTTGGAGATGAATCTCTCTCCCTGTCTATATAATTTCGGAGTATATATTCAATACTTCGGAGTTCATAGGGAGATTGTGTCTGAAGCCGCCGTCCAGTACGTTAGTCTTAACGTCTTCGGTAGTCGAGAGGGAATCGAATACATTCTCGTCCAGAGAAGAATTGAGTGATTGTCGAAGAGCCAAGGAAGAGCTAGTCGTCACTCAGTGTTGTTCGTGGAAATAGTTAGGCGCGCTTCAACCCTTCTCATCACGTCTTTAGATTTTAAGGATCGGAAAAGTCATCCCCGAAGTACCCTCCGTTTGCCTCTTAAGGATAAGAGGCCCTCAACTTCAGTTTCCTGAAGTTGAATGGATGGCGTCCCGTGAGACGCCCACAAGTTCAAGGTCGAACTTACATACCTGGTCCTACTCGCCACACATCAAGGTAAATGGGATTTAACCCCCGCTTCGTCACGCTCTTCCCACCTTTACCGCGTCGAACCTTAAGGATCCCCTTTGCTCTAGAACTTGCATAATTGTAAAATTATTACTTAATTAATTATCCCTCAGCTCAAAATTAATATAGAGTGTTAATCATCTTAGCCTTGAACTGTCAATATTTGATTGTATTGCCATTTAACTTGCCCTAAATATGTATATGTAAACTTTGGTCCTATTAAAATATATTTTTGTAGCCGTGTTTGGAATATTCTTCGGTCTAGCAACTATGTATTTAAAGCACTCTTGGAACCATCCCCAATTGGAGCCTTAATTTCGGTTGGCCAGCAGGCCAGTTTGCGTATAACCGTGTACACCTGGTCATACCATGTCAATTCGTACATATGGGTTTTTTCCTATTTTACCGTGAAAATTGGCAATATTTTTTAAATTTTCCAAATTTATTAAGTCAATTGGAAATAACGAGATTAAAGAAAGCTAACGAATACACAGAGATTTGCCTGTTTGTGGATAGATCGTGGAAGATTCGAAATAGTGCCAAAAAAAGCAACAAGCGACAAATAAATAAGTAAAAAAAATATAACACAGAATTAGAGAAAAGGTAGGAGAAGCTAAGCAAAACACAAAGGACTGATGGAGCCACCGGACCGCATCTAACTATGTAACTTAGGTAGGTAACATGCGCCTTAAGGAATTCTGACTTTAAGGAATTCACCGTCATCTTGGCCTTTTCTCTGAGCTGGTACAGCGCCAGAATCCTCTTGATGTGTTATTTTTAATTTACTCAGTATTCAATAATGTAATCTGAATATGCTTTTCTTCCCTAAAGTCCAAGAAATCACTGGATTTATCATTCATTGAAGGGAAGCTGCTGAATTCTTTAATCCAGAAATTTGAGCTTCATACATAAAGGTACCATCTGGAGTGAATAATGCAGATACCTTTTGAGCCTCTTTCCTGAGTGGAACTGCATTAGAGCTCTTTGAAAGATCAAAATTTGACACAATATTGGCCGGAACTACATCGTCAATAAGATCAACAATCGGACGTATATAGTCATTTATCATTCTATACCACCCTTCCTCTTTAGGCACTGTTTTGCCTTTTTATATGAATTCCGAGGTTTGAATCCATTGTGCATTTATAAGGATGTATGACCAGTCCTGAAGTTGAGGTCAAAACATCAAAGTTGAATTAAAATTTGCGATAGAAAGCAATCCCGCCAAGATGGAGGAGGCCAACGTAATCGCGTAATCTTTTGGCTCACCCTGCGACCACTGATAAAATATTCATTCAATATTGCAAACATCTGTCGCGGAACGGATTCCTGAAGCCCCATCACTCACCCCCACCTCCTCCAAAGAAATCGTCACAGATCACGTATGATCTGATGATTTAAGAGGTGTGTGAACAAAAATGATTTCAGATCTTGAGCGTAGAAACAAGGCAAGATAAAATAAAAAATAATGGAGGGAAATAACAAATCTAATAAGATATTTGTAGTTAGGAGAATTCATAAATAAATGACAGGTTTGAGAAGAGCAAAAACGGTTCTACAGAAAAGCAGAAATGCGCGATCAAATCTCCCGAAACGAGCAGACGAAATCTCTTCGAGGTCGATTAGAAGAGGCTCGTTCATGACTGCATGGCCGAATGCAGTCGCGTATCTGAAGTCGTCTCATCGAGCGAGAGACTTTTCGCCTCCAGAGGCAAAGGCAATGATGAAGGACCGAGCCATGATCTAGAGGCATTTGAGCATCGGCTAAATCATCAATGAGTTCGTCTTTGCAAGATTTATGGTTTTCCTCACAACTTATTTTGACTTCTTTTTATGATTCTCTCCTTCTCATTCTAAACTAGATTTAGATGCTAGAACATATTTGAAAGAATTCTCTGGTATAGACTCATCTATGCACACAATTCAACCTTACTAAGTATTTTCTCTTCAACAAAAAATCGTTAAAATGTAAAGAAACTATTATTTGTCGACCAAACTGTATTGGATGAGTAAAGTCGAAATTTAAACTGAAAGTTTTGAGACTTTCTTTGTAAACGAGTGTAAAATTCGTTAATGATTGAAAAGGGGTAAAATAATTAATAATACAAGGAATATTTCTCACATAAAAGAGTACATGGGGAGAGGGGAGTCACAATAGGGGAGGCAAGACTGGCAATTGCCTCGGGGCTATAAGTGAAATAATGCCTCCGAAGATGGCAAATTACATTGGACAAATCCGGAAGCCCCCTTCGAGTTCCTATTCCGGTACCTTAATTTCAACAACTTTGAAATTAAAAATGGGGTAACTTCAGTGCAATTACCCAAGAGGTAACCAAAAAAGAAAAGGCGAGCGAGAAGAGGTGGACATGAGTGGCCTCATTTGCCCGGGGGTTGAGGCTGGCCCGTTTTTGGTAGACCACTTTGGCCACAGAGTCCGAGTGAGTCTCAAACCCAGCTTAGCCCCTCCCCTCACACTATATATTTTTTTAAACGCCCCTGCGTCCTTACTAACTCACTCGACGAAGAAGTTGCTTACAGGAATTAAATTGAAATGAAATCTTTAAATTTCGGGATGTTTCCTTTTATATTCCTCTCTATTCGTGTGGAGTGACTCAAAAGGATTTAATGGGGATGCAAAAGGATTTAATGACTGAAAATGGATGGTTTTAAGTGGAAAGGCAAAAGGATTTAATGATTCAAAGTGGATGGTTTTAAGTGGAGAGGCAAAAGGATTTAATGCCTCAAAATGGATGGTTTTAAGTGGAGAGGCAAAAGGATTTAATGACTCAAAATGGATGGTTTTAAGTGGAGAGGCTAAAGGATTTAATGATTCAAAGTGGATGGTTTTAAGTGGAGAGGCAAAAGGATTTAATGGCTCGAAATGAATAGTTTTAAGTGGAGAGGCTAAAGGATATAATGATTCAAAGTGGATGGTTTTAAGTGGAGAGGCAAAAGGATTTAATGGCTCGAAATGGATGGTTTTAAGTGGAGAGGCTAAAGGATTTAATGATTCAAAGTGGATGGTTTTAAGTGTAGAGGCGAAAGGATTTAATGACTCAAAATGGATGGTTTTAAGTGGAGAGGAAAAAAGATTTAATGACTCAAAATGGAGGGTTTTAAGTGGAGAGTTAAAAGGATTTAGTTCTAAGGGATTTATCTCAAATTGGTAACGGATGACTTTGAAAACTGCTTTGTCTTCCTTTTTATCTCTTCATCCCTCTTCACCTTACTCCAAGGACTGGTTAGGGATTTTAATCTTAAGAGTAATGAATTATATTTAATTTTCAATCTTACATTCAATAATCAACTGTAGCAGAGGGTGAGAAGTATGAAGGCCCTCAAGATGTTGCCTCTTTAGTGAAGAAAACTGCAAATATTTAATAGGCTCACATCTCCAAATTCTTTTATGCCACACCATCATAGAATAGAACATGCGGCTTGAAAGCAACATAAGATCATCTCATTATACTTCCATTTTTCTCTTAATTCTAGATGATTATAATTAAATCTGATCACTTATCAGAAGTCGTTTCGAGTTAACATAAAAAAAACTCATATTCAGTGTAGCTTTAGGATGATATGTGTTAATATGTAGATTTTATCATTATATTACCACTCATACTTGGTAATAACGGGGCCAAAGAAGTCTCCTCTCGAAGTATAGCGCTCTTTTTTTCCGTTTTCGAGAGCCGGTTTCTGGAAATCTGCTTTTCTGATTTAGGAGATGAGATCCCAATCCTGGTCATTTGCAAGAGGAGGGAGAGGAACGGGGTTGGAACTTAGGGGGAACACTTCAAAACAAGTTCTGGGGAAAGAAGGAAGATAAAAGTAGGAACTCGAAATTCATTGAAATAACAAATTTCGTTGAAGAAATGAAGGGGAAGACAAAAGTGTGAGCGAAAGACAAGTAACATGAACGATATGTTGGGTGTGAGAATATTTTTTTTCTAAGGCATCCATGTGGCGACTGCGACCGAGACTAGAGTCCCAAACTTTCCACCTTTAGCAAAACCCTCGACTAAATAAGAAAAACAAAAAGAATCAGCCACAACAACAACAACAACAAAAAGAAGCCAATAACACAAATAAACAAGAAGAAAAAAGCTAGGGGCCTCTTCAGGCGGCGGAAGAAGGGCTGCCCTCTCTCTGCGCTGGAGCATGTACCCAACACCGAATAAAACGGAGAAGGCCAACCTCCTTCAAAAAGTTACAAAGTTGACAAGTTAGTGTGCACGAACTCGTCCCAAGTACAAGGGACAAGTGGTTATGATCGCGCACGTCCTGGTACCAGACCCCATAATGCGCGCGAGGATCCGCCAGACTGGAACACTAAACACGAACGTGAGGAGCAGTCTGGAGAACAACGCAGTCCTCGCAGTAAGGTGCAGGCGAGTGCTCCTTCAAAGGGCGGTGCGTCCCGCGAGTGTATCCGATTCGGCGATGACAGAAAGCGACATACAGCCGCCGGGGCATTGGGAGTTGTTTCTACAGTTGGTGTGAGAATGGTAGAATGAGGAACCATTAGGTTGTGCGGAAGGATTTAAATAGGGTTATGACCAAGAATGTTCTGAGGTGGTGTGTCATGAAAAAAATGGATTAGAAATGACTTGCTCAAAGAGAATTTGTGTATAAATGTGAGTGTGTGAAAAATGGTGAGAGTGCATTTAAGAGACAAATCATGTGATGGCATCATGGATGATAAGCGTGTATGGAGCATGTTCATACAGGGGCGTGTTGGGGCCTTCTGCCCTGGAGGGGGGGGGGGAAGGTCCGTGAGTAGACGAGATGCTAGAACACAGATCGTCTAAATTCAATGGAGGATTTGAAGGAGGATGTGTAGCTGTGTGCTTTTAGGGCACAAAGAGGTAAGTTAGAAATAGAACTTTGGTTGAATTTATCCATACCACGAACATGATTTTCTGTGACTCTTTATTACTAGTAGTTGTAGTATTAGTTAGTTCAGGAAAACCAGCAAACCAGTTAATAAAACCATGAGAATGGCTTTCATCTACGAGAATTCGAGCCCTTGACCACCTCTCACTGTTGTACTTCCTTTATATAATTAGTTCGGCAGGTAAGTACCATTCCTACAACGCTCCTTTCTGGTTTATTTTTCCTGCTACCAAAAATAAACTTGAAAATCTTAAAAAAACAAAGTCAAAATTTTGTTTCCATCTTTTTACTTAAGATTCCATCAAAGAATCTTCTGAGGAGAGTCTCTAACAGGAAGCCTTTGAAGCCTCTTTGAGATATACACAAATGTGTACACCCATAGCAACATACTTACACAACTATCATGTACGGTATAGAGGTGCAAAAAGAGGTGTGTTTGTGTATGCGGCGAAAAAGCCTTGATTAATCATCAGATATGGATCCATTGCAGGTAACATTTGAGTTGAACAGTTTTTTGATGCCAAGATAAAGGCAAAAGATAAGACAAGCAGAAATGGAGATGATTAAAGCCGTTTTAATTCCATTTCGCCAGAGATCTTTCCTTCACTCCTCTCTCACCTTATCATCTCTCTACTCCGTCCGACACAGAAGAAGTTCACGGATTAACAATTCTCTAAATTTGTTTACAAACTTCAATCAACGTCTTATCTTTTCGCAATCATACAAAAATCAACATTTCTGCTCTCAATTCAAATTGTTCCTAAAAACAATCTACTGAAAATTCCTACCACGAATAAAAAATATCCAAATTATTAAGGTTTTTTTTTGTTAAAGATTTTTTGTTCACTCTAGATAGTTTATTACAGTCGAGGAATATAAATCTACCTCTAGAAAACTAATCCTTCCATGTTTTGATTCTAAAACTTGATATAAATGTCATCCTCTTTGAGATATTATCCGTAGATACTTGTTATGGGTGAGTGGAGAAGGCAAAGACATCATAATGAAATGTTATAGAGCAACATCGAAGTCTAATCTCTTTATTCAAACATTCATTATGAGATCTTCTGTTGTAGCGAAACAAGACATGAACGGCATCCGCACAACCAACGCGCAGAAGGCAAACAACAAGTTACTTTCTCACGATTTCCGCAGGTGGTCTAAGGAGGGTGCCTAGCGAGCTCGCAGGTGAGGAGTCCTGGGTGTAACCCTACATCACTCGTATTAACAAGTGACATGATATAATCTTACATTATTTATTGTATTTTATCTCTTTTATTACATACGCGACCATTTAAGTAGTCAACTATTACTCTTTATATCGCTATTTATTTGGCAGTGCTCGTAATTGACGACATCGGACATTGTATCCTTTTTTGGGTATCATTTGGCGAGGCAGAAGCTGAAGGGAAATTTGCTATATTCTATGTTATACACCCTACTCTCACCTACAATGGAGTGAGGTATAGGTTCAGTTGAATGAGATGAATGAAAAAATTGGCAACTCTGTGGTTCCTAGCAACCAGATTACTGTACTCAGTTCATGTGCCTTAGATATATTTTCAAATCCCCTAACCTCACCTCTTTTTTATGATCCGATCTTTTTTCATTTTTCCTCTGGAGGAGCTTTCGATCTATGTAGCCTTTACTCAATATTTAATTTGATACTTCTCCCATTATTTCCTTACTGAGTACCATGCTCATCCATGGCGAGGATACCAGGCTAAGGATTTGAAGAATGAATAACCAGGGATGGGAAGAACCAATAAAATGGCTCAATCGATCCAAAGGAAAGACGGATGTGAAGAACAAGGCGAAAAATATGTTCCAAATGATGATGGTTTACTCCAATCGATGCATCCAACCAATACACGAGACTTGACTTAAAGAAATAATTCCTTATGCTATGGGTGGCTTCTTTGTAGTGGCAGAGAGAATGCTAAAGAGAATGCATGACCACTAAAAGTAAAAAGGATAAAATCACTGAAGGATAATTACTGAAATTCATACTTCTATAAACTTTTCAATAATCCGTAATTCTACAGGTGGACTTCGAGAAACCAATATTTGGAACAAGTACTTAATCTCATGAACCAAAGCTTCAGAGGAAGGTTGAAACTTCCGGTTGCCATCAGTATCTACTTTCATAAGTACCAAACTACGCCACATATACTGTATGTACTTTACATGTATCCATATTTAGGTATGCTATGTGATGAAGAATAACTTTGCTAATTTTAATTAGAGCAATAACATACGATAATTAAAATCCTTTTCCTCTTTGTTGGTGGTAGATCGATAGACAAAAAAGGTCAATTCTGTATCGCGTCCAAACTTTGTTCATAAAAGTAATTCAAAATTCAAATTCTGCCTGTCTGGTGCATTGATCCGGTGAGGCTGTTGGAACATCCCGAAAGAACCCCGTTTCCGCTCGATCTGTTGCCTTAATAAAAATGCCTTCGCCTTTTTTCCGTTGCCTTTTTTTCGAACTGTGATTTCATCCTTTCGGTTGGCGTAAGAGAGTCACACATGTGTGGCAAAGGGGGTAGGGGTTTAAGGTCCAAGAGAACAACAATTCAAAGGGTGCTTAATGTTAAACAACATCCCATATTTTCATACGCATGCCATCCTGAACATCGAATTGGGAGTTATTCAGAGCTGAAGCTTATAAATCAACAACAGATCCATCTTACTTCAATTCAAACTTTGGTAGCGATGCTCTCGTTAGTTTTTGGTACTTAACTACAACTAGATGATCATAAAGTTTATCTAGATTTTATTTAAATAATAATAATGAAGTAGAGGAAGAGGCATTGCCGATATTAACGGGTCTCCCAACTTCACGAGGTGAATTCCAGAAAAGAAGAACAAGCCCCAATAATATTGCTTCCCAATCACAGGTCGATTGGTATTTTACGATGTTTGTTATTGCACTCTTTATCATCTGTATTAATTTTGGGAATCGTTTATTTATTTTTCTCTTTCTCTACACATACGTGACCCAAGTTGGATCAAATTACGCGTCCTTTTTCTCTTTGAGGTCAATGCAAAATCTAGGAAGTTGGAATTAATATTAACATTAAAATACTGTTCAAGAATATTAATTTCCCCGATATCTTTTTTTTTAAGAGAAGGACACAAATATCATTCAAAGGATATTATCAGAGTGATGCCCTAAGCCTCTCATCTCTCGGGATCTTGAGCTCGTAACCGAGCGAAAAGCTTTTCGTCAAAGCGCTTTGGAATTTCGGTTCCCTTCAAGCTGACCGGCCACATAACATTCGGACACACAAAAATAAATTGCCCTTTTTGTTATATTTTTTAGCTTGTAGCAAATGAGTAAAATTTTAAAACCAAATTTGATATCCCTCCCTACTCCCTCAAAAATTAAACCGAATAATTCAGCTGATAATGCGGTAAACCTCGATAAAATAGATCAGACTGAGAGTATGTCTGAAAGAAAGCACCAAAAGAGAAGTTACAACCCCACAATTAACCTTTGCGCAACTAATAATTAAATTAACGTTAAATGAGGCTGGACGCTTTTAGGTTTAATCGACTCTGAGACGAAGATTTCGACATTACTTATTTTAAACGCTCTAATAATGAACAAGTTCTGTAATTTTGCACGCGGTTAAAGAACAAATTGGCAATTACTTTTACCAAGAGTATAACTTTCCTTATTTTGATGCTAATATTTTAAACCAAAAATTTATTTAACCAATTTATGAGGTGAGAAAATATCTCAATTTTCTCCTCTTTTTAGCCAAAGGCTAATGGGTATGTGGACACAGCGTGCGAAAGATCTACATAAGTAAGCATACTGCCAAACTCACAGGTACACATAAGGCGGTAGTTAGCCGACATCCACTTAAAATCATAGAATAAGTATGGCATTGTTGTATGTACTTCATTAGGAGATAAGAATTCGTTTTATTCCTTTTTTTCCCAGAGGGAGGATAAATGTGCCAAAGAACACGCAGGGTTCTTGCATACTTTAGCAAATCTGATACCATATTTATACCATATTTTTTATACCATATTTAGGTCATTGACGATTAAGATTAATCTACATAAGTCTTATTTGGCTCTAACAAGAAAATTTAGAAATTAATACAGAATTTGTAATAAACTACAAATTAGCTATTCTTACATAGCCTCCATTACGCACAATGTTTCAAGAGTGATCAAATTCTACCACTTGGAAATAATCATACAAATTGATTGATGATAATAGAAATGAAGCCTTCTTATTGAAATTGATAAACTTGTTAGAAGATTATTATAATTTTTACCTAAACTGAATCAAGAGGTTGGTGGTTGTTTTAGTCTTCGAATCAAAGGTACCTCGAGCGTCTCCTCGAGGAGATGGCACATTCATCCCGTTCGTAGCTGGAAGCCGTTTGTAGGTACGTGCTGCTAACCAAGACGGGGCTGTATGGTACTGCTTTCTTAAAGCTTTTCTCAAAGTATTTATACTGCCTCGGCGGAAGTGGGTCGCCGGGGACCCCCAAAGTGGAGACGGGGATCTCATTAGACTTGCCGCGCCAGGGGGGGAGGGGTGGTATAGTCTCGGAGCTCTCATAGCTTTCCGCAAAGGTCCTTGGGTATGCCGTTGGTCAGACTGTGAGGCCGGAAGAGAACCCAACCCGGGTCAGCCGACCGCACGAAGCCTCGATGCTCCCTTTTGGCTGTCTGGCCGTGCAGGTGCATCTTTCTAAGGTGCCACGGATAGACGTTAGGTTCTAGGGGGGGGGAGGGGGGTAACCTTCTCCCTCTGATAATGTACGATATACAAAATACCATTTTCTGTCATGCTCTTGATTTTGTAATAAGATATGATACAGCTCGCAACTAATGGACTCAGAACTAATTATTAAATATACATATTCACTTACAGTGCGATTAAAAGTGAGCCATTACCTACGAAATACTAAAACCAACGAGGCTGACAGTTACTTTTAGCTTCCATTTTTTAAAAGATTATTTCGAATTCAACAATCCCTAAACTGCCAAAGTAAGAAGGGAGAAATAATTCCTCCGTGTGGGATTTTCCTCATTCTAACGCGAAGATTGGCCATGTTTGAGAAAGTTTCCAAATGTTATTAATTCAACTGAAAATAACGAGATCAACGAAAGCTAACCAAGAGAGATAAATGTGCCTGTTTGTGGACGATAGGAGGAGATTCGGTAATGTTGCTACAATATCAGTAAGCGACAAATAAATTAATAAAGGATAAATAAAATAAAAGATATAATGAAACTTAGAGAAAAGGTAGAGAGAAAGCAAAAAAATAGCATTGCTGGAAACTTGCGAAAAGTATTGCACATCAAATCCAAAAAATCATTCATATATTTGTATTGGGATGAACTAAAATAGGTAGAGGGCGAATTCCATTGATGAGTCCTGAATTCAAAGTTTTGTTTATTCAATAACCAAAATCTTCTCAAACTATGAGGTATAAATCAATAAATAACAACTTGATTGATGATAAAGTTTAAGCAAGTTGAAATTATTAAGCCGGCAGGAGGATATATATGGAAACACAATAATAATTTTATATAAATTAGGATCAGTTTGAGGAAACTTACAGTTATGCTTCTGTGTCTTGGAAAACTTGTAGCACAGGATACGGGGTGAAGGTAAAGTAAGAACCAGTAACCCTAGTATCGTTTTTTCTGAACTTTCGGACCTAAGCTGAGGTCCTTCTGCAGAGGTGTTCTCGCTTTGAGGTCTAACAGAGAAGGATTTCTCCCTTGATTTTTGATTAAAGAAAGTAGGTTGGAGTGTTGTGGCTGAATAAGAGAGAGAGTTTAGAAAATAATTTGGTAGTAAGAGAGAAATAGAGATGTGTCTAGTGTAAAAGAAAGTTTCCACATGGCTGAATTATCGGGTGTTTTGCTTTCTTTAAGTTTATCCTTGTTAAATTTTATTTGTCTTTATTGCAGTAATCTGTGTTTTGTTGTTTATTTTTTGTTTTTTTCCTCATAGATTTATGCTGGTTTGTATTTTCAGCCGTATTCATGTACAGCTTTTCTTCCTTTATATTTCTCTTTCCTGTTTTTTTACATTTTGCCTTGGATTTTACCTCTATAATATTTATCTTCAACTTACTTCTCATCGTATTTCCTTTATCTCAATAGTTTGTATGGTAGATTTCCTTCTTAATTTAGGATCCGTAATAAGGAACTGGCGCTTATTTTACAGCCGAGATTTTGCCGGTAAAGTTACACCCCAGTCAGACGTCTCTCACAGACAACGGGGTGAGTAAAGGCGGCGGCGAGGTGTGGGAGAGATTGGGGTGGAACTTCATAAACTTCTCTTTGAATTCGCTACAGAAGATCCTTTCCTCCCTTGCAGGGGCCCTGAATAAGGCCATTCTCAAAGCACCACAGCCTTTCTAGAAAAAGGGTCTCTGTCCGCTTCTACACGCAGGATAACTCCGGTTAAGATTGCCTTTTCTCTCCAAAATGAACAGAACAAAAATTATGGGGTAGCCAGAAATTATGATATTCCTCACAAATCGAAAAGATCTAAGAATTTCAGATATCGAGTCTTTAACGAACGAAAAAGAAAGAAGAAATTATTTTTGCTCCCATTTATACACAAAATGACAAATTCTTTCACGTTCTGATTTTTTCTTCTGGGTTGAAGAATATGTACGTCTGTGTTATTGCCCTATGCTTACTCATGTACATCTTTTAATCACTTTGTCCATATACCCCTTTACCCGTGTCTAAAAAGACGAAGATTTTATATATTTTTTACATTCGTCACTTCTTCAATTCGTTAAATAAAATGTTGGTTTCAAATATCAGCATTAAATTCCAGGAAATGAAACTCATGGAAAAATTAATTGCCACTTCTTTAGTTAACTGTGTATAAAATTACAGATCTTGTTAATTATTAGATGTTTTAAAATAAGTAATGCTGAAATCTTGCGGTTTGAGTCGATTTACCTAAGAACGTCCAGCGTCAAGTTTTAGGTAAATTTAATTATTAGTCGGGCACAGGTTAATTACGAGATTGTACCTTCTGTCCTCCTGTTTTTGTTAAGATTTTGAGGTTTGCTGCGGAAAGAGGCCGACAGATGGAAATATTTGCAATTCGAATTATTCGTGTTTTATATTTACTTTTGAAGGAGTAGGGAGGTAAAAGTTGGTTTTAAAAGTTTACTTATATTATCTACAAGCTATAAAAGTTAGCAAAAAGTTTTATTGTGATGATATGAAAGAGAGCAAACAAGAAAAACAATTAAAAAATTTGATACTTAAAATTAATAATTTAAAATATTTATTGAATAATATCCTTATTAAAAACTGAAAAACATGTTTATATATTTCTTAAATAAAATTGTTACTAATTTTTCCTTGGGACGCGCACTGCAGAGGGAATTGGGGGGGCGGACTTAAAGACGTTTTACTTTTCGGATGATTAATCGAAGTGGATGTTTAAAAGAAATGAGGAGAAGTGAGCCGAGTGATTGATTAGAGTAGCCAATGAGCGTTAAGAACGATTCTGAGCAAGGATCCGGATGTAAGCAGGTTTTGAAAAGGGGTCGGAAAGGGGGGACACTGACCCTCAAGGATAAGAAATGGAGAGCAGTTTTAAGCGACGGCAGGAGTAAGAGAAGATGGGGAGAGTGTTCTGATGAGCTGTATAGAGGGAGTATGAAAGAAGGAGCGAATATGAATAAGACTAACTTCAAGAGGAGGAAGCGGGGGCTGCACTGGCGAGAGTTCGCCAGTGCTTTGAAATGTGTAGAAAAGAAAAAAAGCAACTGTTTATAACGATAGAATGGACATGGAGCTAAAAGTGGCAAAAAAAGTTACCTGACGGTTGTCTTGTCAGGACCTGGAACTTGAAGCTGTGCCGTTGCGTTGATACTACATTTCAATATCAAAGAATGAGATGGAGTCTACCAAGTCGGTTAACGCAGGTAGTGAATGAGTGGTTCAAGTGCTAGCAGGTAGAGGATGACCCTGAGGAAAACCTCGAACCTGGCAATAGAAAAGTGTTATGTCAGGTGTTAAGAAGGTAAGAAGTAGGTGGCAAATCATTGGATTGTGTGGAGTTATTTTATGTGCGAATAAAAGCGTGGATTAGGGTTCTGGAAGAGGGACAAGTTGGATCGTTTAACAAACGGGTTTAATAACTTGCCTTTGTAATGTAACCGTAGCTAATTAAAATGTCTTTGGGTGGTGTGTTGCGATGGTTATGAAAAGGGAAATGCAGTTAAGAGTACGAAGTGGGTGTTTGAATGGAGGGAAAATGGAGGTGGGATGCAGTATTCCAATAGGGTGCGAGTTTGCTGGATCAGGAGCAAAGTTTCAAGTCTCTCTGTTGTGCAGTGGCAGATTGAATTGCATTAGCGTGCACACCGGGTCAGAGTGTAGTGTGTGGCGGTGATACGGCAGGCAAAAATGGAGTAGAAATGAGTTGAAAAAAGACGACTTATGTGTGATTGCTTGAGAAATGGTAAGACCAATTACATAAATGATGGATGGTTATGGAAGAGGGCGTTTAAGAGAAAGAAAAATAGTCGAAAAATCCTGTAATAACCTCATGTATGATAAGTCTGGCGGGGCCTTCCTCCAAGGGGGGGATCCCTGACTGGACGAGATGCTAGAGGAACACGGAGCATATGAGCGCCATGAAAGGTCAAGGGTGCCTGAAGAAGGAGGTGTCGCTCGGTGTTTAAGAGGCCACAAAGGGATGGGTTAGAGACGGAACTCTTGTCAGATTTCTCCTGAAGGAGAGCTGGATTTTAAAGGGGGATGTATTAGGTGCGTATGTGTATGAAAGAGAAGAGAGCGTCATGTGCGTGCGTGAATGTGTTGTGCGAATGAAACCCTTTACTAGCACATTCGCGGGATTGGCAGGAGCTCCCTTCCAAAGCAGTGTTGGAGCCATAATAATCTGGACAATTCCATGCCCTTCTAGGATTAATAAGAGTAATCAGTGGTAATCAAAGAGTAATCAATTTCGGAGGCGGGTTCGAATTCACAGAGTCGTCCTTTCTACGTTTCGCTTTGTTCCAGCCTGACGAAGGGACGTTTCTCCCTAAAGAGGCGGACAAAGAGGGAGCCCAGGAAAAGGGAGTCTATAAACAAGGATTCCATGAAAAAGGAGTCCAGAAAAAAGAAGTCCAGGAAAAAGGAGTCTTCTTATCCTTCTTCTTCAGTCATCTCTTTACTGATGGCCCAAAGGCTTCTAACGACCAAATTAAAGAGGAAAAAATTAATCACAGGAATCAGCCAAATATCAACCAAAAATGTTGATTCTAGGATTATTATTATTTAAATTGTTGGCAAAACCAACGACATCAAGGCACAGTCATCGTTGGAGAGAGTAAAGTATAAAAAATGTACTAGTAGTATATCGCTACCACGCAGGAACTAGGGAATCAGGGTCAGTGGATATAAATCCCTTCGGCAGATTTCGGGAAGGAAGAGTAATGCGTTGTGTGTGTGATGATAGGAGGAACTATATGTGTGTCATGACTTGTGTGGATGGATGGCCACGATCATGAATGCATCGGAATCACCGCACTGGCAGAGAGGCGACTAGCTCCCAACAAACGCAGTTGAAATCCATCCGCTTGTCTAGCCATAGCTCCACGTCGATTTGACATCGTCGCAATATTGGAATTGACACGCGATACCCCAGTAAAAGACGGTCTTGGAATCCAAGACTTCCAATTGTCCTCAGTTGACAATCAGAATGACGAGAGGAAACTATTTGCGGTCACATTCGGACGAAAGACGCCCTTAATTCCCTGCTACATAAGGACTAAATCTCGCGGAAATGATTAAATTGTTTCAAACCATCGTTGTACCGTTGGCGCCTCATTCCAAATTTCCCGCTTTTGGCCCATTTGGGAATCAATCAACTTAATGAATCAGTGATTATAATTCATCAAAAAGAGCGAAGGATTGTTTGGTTTAGTTCTGAGTGGGCTTCTCCAAACCAATCTCTAAGTATTGTTTGGTTTAGTTCTGAATGGGCTTCTCCAACCCAATCCGGAAGGTTGTTTAACTTAGTTCTGAATTGGCTTCTCCGAACCCATCTGCAAGTATTATTTGGTTTAGTTCTGAATGAGCGTCTCTGAACCCATCTGCAAGGATTGTTTGGTTTAGTTCTTAATGGGCTTCTCTGAACCCAGCTGCAAGGGGTGTTTGGTTTAGTTCTGAATGAGCTTCTCCGAACCCATATGCAAGGATTGTTTGGTTTAGTTCTGAATGGGCTTCTCCGAACCCATATGCAAGGATTGTTTGGTTTAGTTCTGAATGGGCGTCTCTGAACCCATCTGCAAGTATTATTTGGTTTAGTTCTGAATGAGCGTCTCTGAACCCATCTGCATGGAGTGTTTTGTTGAGTTCTGAATGGGCTTTTCTGAACCAATCTGCAAGGATTGTTTAGTTTAGTTCTGAATAAGCTTCTCTAAAGCCATCTGCAAGGATTGTTTGTTTTAGTTCTGAATGGGCTTCAGTGAATCCATCTGCAAGGAGTGTTTGGTTTAGTTCTGAATAAGCATCTCTTAACCCATCTGCAAGGATTGTTTGGTTTAGTTCTTAATGGGCTTCTCTGAACCCAGCTGCAAGGGGTGTTTGGTTTAGTTCTGAATGAGCTTCTCTGTACCCATCTGCAAGGATTGTTTGGTTTAGTTCTGAATGGGCTTCTCTGAACCCATCTGCAAGGATTGTTTGGTTTAGTTCTTAATGGGCTTCTCTGAACCCAGCTGCAAGGGGTGTTTGGTTTAGTTCTGAATGAGCTTCTCTGTACCCATCTGCAAGGATTGTTTGGTTTAGTTCTGAATGGGCTTCTCTGAACCCATCTGCAAGGATTGTTTGGTTTAGTTCTGAATGGGCTTCTCTGAACCCATCTGCAAGGATTGTTTGGTTTAGTTCTGAATGGGCTTCGTAGGCATTATCTGTCTCGAGTCCGGAATGATGGAGATGACTTCTTTTGGCCCTAAGTGTTTGGGGTGGGTTCTTGCGCCCTGAATTGGGCTGTTAGGGAGTCGTGTAGGGGGCGTACCTCCTCTATAGTTTTATCCCTCACGAGGATAGAGGTCTCCTCTGGAACTCTCGAAAGAGCCTCGCACTGGTTGTTTTTTTTCTTGTTGCCTCTTTTGCTGGTATTTTTGTTTTTGTTTTCAATTAGCCTATTATTAAGTTTCCGGTTTCCCTTTTCGGCGGTCATGTCCTCCAAGGTGGCAACCAGGCGAAGAGAAGACTAAAAAAACACACACAAAAAATTCTCTTCCTTATATTATTATTTTTCTCCGAGTTTTTCTATCGAAGTCTTCCTTCATTATTATTTTCTTATTATTCTATTTGTTTTTTTCATCTTTAAAATCTTAGGTTATTGTGTTTAAGTTTACGTCATCGTCTAGAAAACATTTCATCCCATTCGTGATTGTGGCTTTGCCTGAAAAGATTAATTAAGTCCATATCAGATTTTTTTTTAATTCAATAACGGCCATCTGGCGACCTCCATTGGGGGCAAAAGTCGCCGTAGGGTCCACATCAAAATGAGAAGAAAACTCGTTTTCGTTCGCAAAACGTATCAATTACTTCCACGAAACAGGTAAGATTCTTTGGGACGGTGAAAACATGGCGTTTATGTAAAATTAATTAACCTATATAAGTATTCTTAAAGGTGGGGGGCGGGGGGAGTCACACATCTCTCTTATTCAGAGTTGGTTTAAAAAAGAAAAAAGATATGAAGGAGATAATTATAATTACTATAGAGAAAACCAGGCGAAACATTCGCAATAAATGCCTGCTTAAGATAAAACCTAAACAAACACTCAATTTAATACAACATTCTACTTTTATTTTATACATTTCCTTCAGTCCTAATATCTACTCACCGCATAACGTTAAAGGAGAACATCCCTGAACTTCTAAATAATTAAAATGATTTCAGCTCTATTTTGTTTTCTTAGAAACCACCGCGATGGATTTTAGATCCTGTTCTTGCGTCTCATTTGCAATCAAGTCGACTTCCGTTAACCGCAAAATGAAAATTGATCCACCATAAAAAAATAATAATGTCAAAGGATCTGAATATAAGATTCGTGGAATTTGTCTGATGTCGAAGATAAAAAGAATTTCTGAAGACATAAATAGGACAAAATGAGATTACAGAAGTATCTGTGGAAAGTACATTTTAGGGCTTAATTCGAGACATGTGGCCAAAAGTGGGCTAAATAGTTTTCAGCAAAGCTAAAGACAGTTGAAGTTATTTAAGAGGAAAAGGCAACAATCCATTTCAAAGCAAAAACTGTTTGCAATGACTATTATGAATCACAAATGTGTATGAATAAAGTTTTAGTGACATCGAGGTTCCATAACAAAGGGCACTGATACTTTAATATTACTTTAATGTATACAATCAATTAAAAAGTAACATAACGAATACATGATTTATGCTTATTCACTGTTCCTTCTTCGCTTTGCCTTACTTGGATTGTCCTAGACTCGATTCAAGGCTCTTTGCCTGTCTGTATTTATATATTATTTAATAGAGGTTCTTGAAATAGTTCTTAGTAAGATTGTAACAGTTTACCGTATTGCAGAAAGCTCTTTTTATACTCGATACTCTGCCAGACATTAATTTATTGATAACTTAACGCAATATATTTCGGTCCAAATTTAAGTTTCCTTGAGAGTTAGGCCGAACGAGAAAGGCTTTCAAAGGCAGATATTTTATTACTTGTTCCGACTGGCATTTACCATCGGGCGCTTAGTCATCGAAATCATGGAGGCTATTCTATGGTTCAAGAATTATAAAATGTGAGGAAAGAGAGGACAACAAAATAATAAACCGAAAACCCCCAAAGGAAAACAACTAAGAAAAAAATATAAAGGGCTGGCTGAGGTGAAGAAGGGAGGTTCGCTCACTCAATACGTCAACCTGTAAACTCCGGTGGCTGATGTAAACAACTCATTTTCATACACATTTTGTGAGGTGGTGTTTAGGAAATTACTTTTCTCTTCCACTTTTCATTTATTATTTACTAATAAGTCCATCAATACATTTTCCATCTTCTCTTTTTATCCTAGCTTTCGTCTCTAGGAGCATTAAAGAACGCATAAAAAAGCCCTCCCCCCCACTCTCTTAACAGATATGATAGAATACAATACTCATTTTGTCTGATAGTGCTTCGTTAATCACTTTTCTCTTGTACTTTTTGATTTATTGTTTATTATTACGTCCGTAAATAATACCATTTCCATCTTCTTAATCAGATCTACCTGTATACAACAAATCGCAGTTCGCTTTCGAACAGCTCGTTTGGTAAATCCACAAATTATTCAAAGTTATGCATTGCAAACTTTTAATCTCGCAATAAACGAGAAAGATAAGGCGAATAACTCACCCACCATCATTCTAACACGTTTAGGTAATGTTCCTTGCAAAATAAATACCCAAGCTATTTTCTAGCACGCACTTGAAACATGCTAGTTTATTTAGATTCCTTCCTACGGATCTTGTGTATCCCATATCTCGATTGAATTTACATATAAATGCATTTCGTAAGGTTTTCGACTCCCTTACGGCAATCGATGCCAGTTTACGATTGAAGGCTGCATTTATTTATTGATTGCCAGGAATCTTTTCATTTTATATTCAGAAAATATGATTGCCAATAAAGATAATTAGAGATGGTGATCTCTTCTACACATACGATTCCCTCAACTCAATCGAACGATGTTTATAAGTTGGGAATAACAGTTCTGTAATAGGTTAAGGCTGAAATCAAATTAGGTCACTTAGAGACATCGATTTTTAGCAATGGTATGTTGTTTTTAGTGTCTTGCCTTTTTCAAGTGATTCTTTATTTTTGTCCTCTTGTTCTTTTTTCCTTCTAATTTACGATGGAAATTTTCCTTTATGAATCGATGTTTCCTTTTCTTTAAAAGGCTTAATTCTCAATTGTGAGAAAATTGTGAAATGTCGGGTTTGGTATCGATAAAAAGGCAAAATCTTTGAGAAAAAAGGTAACTTTTGTGAGGGAAACAAAAAAGGTTATAAATCAAATCATTGTGAGTGATGAAACACATTTTTCTTAATTCCTTTTAGCGCCGTAATTATCTTAAAGGCTAATGCTAGGCTTAATGGATGAGTGTAGGGGTGGGTCTCGAGATCTTCCCCCTCCTGTTACCTAATCTCCGCTCCGCATTAACTGCTCCTTGGTCGGCCAGCTCTCCCTTTATGTCTTCTATGGAGTATTTAACATCTTACTTCACGTAATCAACTCCTTACCCCAAATTCATGGTACAGTGTGTCTTTACTTGCACAGGCAAGCCATTGAGTGTCTGCAGAGGACTAATAATGGTCGCATGGAGTAAATCCACCGCATTCATAAGAAGGATCCAGTTCGAGAAACAGGTAACCTGCGGTTCTGTACATAAGTTAACGTCACTGTCTGATCGAATATATATATATATATATATATATATATATATATATATATATATACAGGGTGTCCACAAAGTCTGGGTACAAAGGGGATAAATACATACCTTTAGAATATTAAAATATTAAAATTACTATGTACCTATACTTTGTGGACACCCTATATATATATATATATATATATATATATATATATATATATATATATATTTGTTTCGTCTGCAAAAGGCGTGACCGTGACTTGTCCAGGAGGACCCAGTGATCTAGGTTGTTCGCTATTTCCAACCCTTGGGAGAAGTTTCCGACAGCTCTGTGTACCTGTTGTGTCTACATATTTCCCATAGATTTAGCTTTATTATGGGACATCGCTTGTTGTAGGTCTCTGTGAAATTTCTCTGGTCAAAGCCTATACTTGTTCTGCTAATGATTAATATTCCCCAACACGCGTGTTTGTTCGTGTGTTTCCACGCGACTCTAACGACCGCTTACCTCAGATCTATTTTTTACAGTTTAACACATATATAGTTTCATTTCCTAATTCTGTTTGGTTCTTTATTTATTACACTTGGCATATCATCTCCTTAATTTACGCAGATAGCAATTTTTAGGATTTGATAAATCCACCGAGCGTCCATTTATGGAGTTCCTCACTGGGCCAATTAAATCCTGCTATTTGGCGCCAGAGGCCTACATATTTTATAGAACAAGCCCAATAGGACCTGCCTCACATATATGGAGCTGCCCTCGGGCACCTCCGACATTAATGAAGGGGTAATTAACCCCTTTCCCGCCTGTCGATGGTTGGAGGGGAACCCTTTCAGCAGTCTTCGGTATTGCCGTTGCTTTCCTCACCGACCCTAAAATCAATGTCCAGTGACCTTTAATTAATAGGGATTTACTCCAAAACTTTTCAGTAAATAAACCAACGTACACAAAATTCAGGAAGGTTGTGGCCATCTAAAGAAAAAAGAAAGCTTCGTGTGCTGTATTCCGCGTCCAGGCATCCCCATCCCTGATTTTAGGACCTTTCAGGACCCTACAATTTTAAACCGAATTTTCGTATCCATATAGACCACATCACCAAGGCACAGTGTTATACTTTTAATAAATCAACTGAATTTTCGTATCCATAGAGACCACATAGCCTAGTCAGAGCGCTATATATGTAATAAATCAACCAAATTTGAGTTGCCAAAGTGATATTATATTACAAAGAAGTCTGCGCTCATTCACCGTCAAACTTTATATACAATCTTATTAGGGACCTAAGCCCTTTTAGGTTTTTCTAAACCTTGTGGTGGAATTCCACGTGGAATTTCTTTTCCAGCACGGAAGTGACGTCCATGCGTTAAAGAAAATTCTAGAATTTGGTTAAGCCTTCCCCACATCCCCATCCACCAGCGGTAGCCTCGAACCACCTTTTCGTGGGTTAGAATCACCTGGGCGTGAAGGTTCGAGGCCATTCGAGAGTAGCGCTGGCCAAACACCCCATGTTTCCCCCACCCTTGCGGGGGGACCCTCGGATATATAGGGCTCGTCTTCCAGGTGGGAGATACAGAGTTGAGGAGTCCCGCCAGGATCCAAGAAGCATTTCCCCTAGTTCCAAGTCAGGTGCTTAAGAACGAAGCAAAGTGACGGCTGAACTTTTCGTGTCGTTGGAATTAACCCAGCCAGTGAGGTATTTTCATTTGACGATCGCCACCGAGCCATTTTTCCGACTTCACTCATCAACTCCTGTACAAGCCCTCCTCGCTCCCTCTTCCTCTTCCAGGGCCCGAAATACTCTCCTCTGGACCGGACGTTACCCCTCCCCCCTTGGAGAACCGTCATCACGTCAACTTCCCGCTCAGAAGCTCTGAGTGCCCTCGCCCTCACGTTTATTGCGTGCAGAAGACATCCGCGAACCTTACCCTGACGTCTCACCCGCAATCCTCCGTAAGCTAAGCCCTTCCCCCCTTCAGCAACCCATTTAAGTTAATCATCCCCATTGGAATAGTCTCCTTATGTAACGCATTAATTTCTAACTTCAGAGTCTGATGAATAACTCTGCGATTCCCCCCGCCCCCTTTCATTTACCAATATAATTTTGCCCATTGATTCTCTTATTTTATGTAAATAAAATTATATTTCTGTACATGCCTCATTAAATAACCTTGAGCTGTGCCATTGCGTAAATTTTACCTGACCTCGTTTTGCACTCTATTCTCGCTGCTCCGTGCGTCGAAACTCGTGGCTTTCCGCCCCTTTGTCGGTTCGCCTTTAAGTTATTAGTCCCTTTCCCATAGACATAATATGGTATTGATATAATATAATGTCACACCACGACAAACCTCTTTGACCATCCTTAATGTTGCATTGCTTTTGTTTGAATATCGCATAAATTGCGACTTCTTTCCAATAAATCACCTAGCCTTCCTCGTAAGGAGGCCATTCAATACGAAATGTCAGCCGTAGTTTGTGTGGTAGATTAAAAGAAAGGAATAAATACTCTTAACAAAGATGCAGCCCAGGGCATTCAGTTAAAAGTAAATATGAAGCTTCAGTTAAAATATTAGTAGGCTTTTCTCAATCACAATAGAGACTATCGTTTCTTTTGAAGAGAGAATAATAAACGACGTGAGAAGCTTTTGATTTTATTCGCGCTGTGAGAGAACTTCTATTAAATCAAAAAAATATTATTTAAACCATTTACCTCTCATTTATGTCTTCTGCTCTGGAATATCTAAAAAGCTTATAAAATTATAATTTAATATACCAGATCATATATTTGATTATATATTAGCTTACACAAATACAAAAGAGAAGACAGGAATTTAAATTTAATACAGTATACAAGTGTTGAGATGTAGATGATTAAACTAACGAAGAAATAAAATTAATTATATTCATTAGAAATATGATATTAAAATACAAACTATTGAGCCTTGACCAATTATAAGAAAATAGACTGTAGCATAAAATATAGCGCGGAAGTGCCTATATTAAAATAACTATAGGTAGTCGAAGCATGACCTTAGAAAAAAAAGCTTACTTTGTTGTCTAAGCAAAGATTTATTGCATTTAAATGTAAATAAGCAAACGCCCAGTCTACGAGATGTAAAACGTGTTGCATACAAATGAAAGGGAATTTGCTTTTTTGAGTTATGGTGAATTTATCATTTAGAATATCAATAAGTATTAAGTGCCGAAGACATTTTTCATTTGGAATAAATTCTCAAGGGACAGCAACAAGTTAAGCTCTGAGTTATGGGTTCTTTATAAGTTCCATAATTCGTGTCACCTAATAGCATATCAAAATGAACGAACACCTTGAACCATAATTATTTTCAATATTTTAAGCAAAGGTGTGTTATGAGAGTCAATACTAGTTCTACAGATGTTATCAAGATATTTTAAATGTAAATAACGGAGCTTAGTGTCGTAACTTTAGTATTCATGGAATAAAGTTACTTCGAATATAGACAATCTTTGGGATTCTCTCTGTTTTTTGCAGGTACTCGTGTAGAAAGGTGAAGCCTGAATATATTTGTGCCTAACCTTTATATTTAGCCACAAGTCTATTGTAACTTTCTTTGAAATTCTCATTTCAGATAAGAATTTATAAATTTGAGTTTTTTTTTCCATTGTAGTTTCCTAATATTTGGCATTGTTCTTGAGTATATAGCACTATTTAGTGTAGGGACCCCTTTCTTTACTTGTATTTGTCCCATTTCTCGTTGGTTCTGAATGGTCTTTACAACCAATATACTTTCATATATCCACTGATTCATTGGGCCCCCAAATATGAGTGAAGTATATGTGCGGAAGAGTTTGGAGGTCTGGAGAGAAGCAAGAAAATGATAAGATTTGATCATCACACCATTTAGCTACAAATGTAATCAAAAGTGACGATCCTTAGGAAATTTTGGAACAGAAAGATGCATAAGAGAAATAAAAATCAAGGTGAAAGAAAATATATACTGAAGCAAATAAATACAAATGTAGAATATTCAAAAGTATTTAATAGATATCCAAGTTGTAGACATGTTTTTGAAAGAACTAAAGGAGAATCAAACTAAAACTAATTAATGCTGGAGGTATTTTTTTCCGTAAATGTTACGTTTTAAATTGCGTTTGAAATTTGAAGATTTTAGTGATTGTTTTATAGTTTTTGTGCAATGTTATACACAGAATTTTGAAATAACATTTCAATTAAGTGAAAGAGAACTCAATTCGTATGCCAAAATATACAATGGATCGTTTTAGGCACTTCCTGAAATACTACCAGATTCGTAGAAGCAGAGATGATTTCAGAAATTCCCAATTAACCAACATAATTAGCCCTAGCTCGTACATGGCAACATCCCGCTAAAGATTAGTTTAAGGGTGACAAAATTTGGTGCACATTTGAAGTTATTTTCTCGTCTCTATCCCTGCCCCGTCGGTCGACGCCCTGAGCGCGCGCTCGATAATTATTCCAGAAAAGTGGCGCGCGCATGAGGCTATTACGTCACAGCACCCGTATAAAAGGACGCTTCCTTTTCTCGAGAGGGAAGAACCCGTTCAAGTCCGTAAGGCGAGGACCCTTGCTTTATCTCCTGCCAGTTTGACGCTGACCTGCTGTACGAGTGCTACTAATCTTGGACGTTGACAGTTCTCCATTTGGGAAGTCTGAAAACCGTGGGCTTATTTTGGCTCCCCCCCGCCTCACCTACCTTCTGTGTCACTCAAGATTATACCCGTGTGGTACGTCAGTCCCTCGGCCGTATCAACTTCAGAATCCCTCGTCACCGGGATCTATCACCACCTCCGCCGTCGCCATCCGTGGATTCGTCCTGCGTTGGATTACCCCCATCCGATGTGTCCCTCCACTGCTACAGTATCTGGTACTTTGGAATAGTTCTTTCATCTTGCGCCCTTACTAGACCTCCAAGTAAGTCTCGAGTATCCCTCCGCATAGTAGGAAAGGGCGTAAGACGAGGGGTTTATTCCGTGTGTACCTCGTACTCGAGGAGGGAAGCCTATTGTTTACCCCTTAATTAATACGACGTGAATTCTTCGCAATTGTCCACCCCTTTTATATAACGACTTGGGTCGTTTGTGGCCGAGAGCACATTAAGTTGTTATAAATCTTATTTTTTGTGTTTACTAAATATAGGTTTTGTATTTAGGATCAAGAAGTTCTTCTTAAATTATAAGATTAGAATTTTTCTTGTTTCTCTCTTTCCTCGCTGATACTCCAGGACCCACCTGGTAACCAACCGTAACCTACATAGTGTAGCCTAGTGGCGCTACCTTTTGTCCGCCTCGAATCAAACTTGGTTTTCTTTCTGAATAAATATGGTGGTGACTTTGTTAGTTTGCTAAGGTTATTAAGGGCCGCGTGAACTGAGTTCTGCGTTTGCCTTTACAATTATAAAAAAAGATGATTCCCGTAGAAAGAACTATACATTTTTTAATTATCTCTCAAAAGGATGGGAATAACGTTAAATTTGCTGTAAATATTCATAATTTAGTCACACCCAATATCAGTTTAAATAGATAAAATAAAATAAGGCGTTAACAATGCTCGTTCGTATGTCAAGATACCTAGGATATGTTTCATTAAACATCTGGTGTGCTCTGAGAAGTTAAGGAATATGCAGTACTAATTCTATTTAAGAAGATGAAGCAAAATTTAGCTGAATTTGGCTGGATTTAGACCTTACGTTAAGTAGCTGTAATGTCTGGTGAGACATCTGGCACGGAGCTTGTGGATTAACAGTCCAGAATTATAATCAAAACAATGCAAAGCAGGTACACTCACACACATATGCATATATATATATATATATATATATATATATATATATATATATATATATATATATATTATTTTATTTTTTATTTATTTATTTTTTTTTTGTAAACACCATAATATATTAGGTTGAGGAATAAGTTCTTGCGTTTTTTTTAATGTTGTGTTGATTTAAGTTTTGTTGACGTGATTTGTGCACATATTAAAAAACAATAATAAATAATGAGAGCAAAATTTGCAAAGGTTAGGCTACAGCGTAAACTATTAGGCTTTTGCTTAGGCTACGTCTTGAAGTTGAGTAATAAGTCATTGTGGTTTATTTAAAAGTTGTATTAATTTAATTTTTGTTCTGTACCATTAAAATGGAATGTCAAGTTGAAAGAAAGGCGCATTTTTGACACTTGTTGTTATTCATTTTCAATCGAGATGGGAACAATGCAAATGCAGCCAAAGTTCGTCGCGATATTTGTGCTGTGTACGGAGAAAAAAGTTTTATCAGAAAGGACACCTCAATGGTGGCTTTCACGTTTAAAAAACGGTTATTTCAATCTTAATAACAAAGAACGTTCCGGTCGCACCATTAAGTTGGATGAAGATCGATTGAACGACCTTCTTCATGAAAATCCTCGTCAATCGACTAGAGAATTAGCTGTACAATTGGCGTGTGATCAGAAAACTGTAGTGAATCACAATCATTCGATGGGAAAAGTTCAAACCTCGGTGCATGGGTTCCGCACTCTTTGAGCGAAAGCAACAAACTTCAACGCTACACGATTTCCGCAGGTTTGCTTGCTCGTCACAAGGCTACTCGTGGATATAAGGAGAGATTTATTCACCGCATAATCACTGGCGACGAAAAGTGATGTGTTTATGTCAACATGAACCATCGAAAACAATGGCTTAGCCCCAATAAAAAAAACACTTCCGCGATTAAAGCAAGGACTTCATCCACGAAAGACGATGCTGTGTGTGTGGTGGGATTGTGAAGGCATCATTCTTTATGAACTCCTTGCAAACAACGAGATTGTCAATGCAGAACTCTACGTTCAACAAATGTATCCACTCGCCGAAGCTATTCGTGAAAAGCGACCTCATCGACGTTATGGAGTCCTTCTGCAACACGACAATGCTCGTCCTTACATTGCCAATATGTCAAAAGACGCCATCCAAACGCTTAATTTGGAAATCCTGCCGCATCCTCCATATTCGCCAGAGTTGGCTCCATCGGATTTCCATCTGTTCCGATCGCTCTCCAACAATTTGCGCGGCGTTTCGTTCAATACTGATGTGGAATTAAGAACATGGTTTGACGAATTCTTCGAGTCAAAATCCAGATATTTTTATTGCAGAGGCATCGAAAAACTAGTTGAATGTTGGGATAAGTCGTAAATAACAACGGAGAATACATTATTGATTAGATTGCATATTGTTATTAATTAAAAATGAAGTTTTTCTAAAATTGTTAATGGTAATGAATAAATATGATAAAACCGCAAGAACTTATTCCTCAACCCATTATTTCGCCTTGATAAATTTCTTTTGGCAACTTTCCATTTTTTTACTGTCTTCTTTAGTCCATCTTGTAAATGGTAGATCACTTGTCCTATGTTCATATCTCATTTTAAAAAATGAAGTCTATTAAAGTTTGGATTTTACCAAACGCATTCATTTTTTAAAAAAGAGATATGAACATAGGACAAGTGATCTACCATCTGCAAGATGGACTAAAGAAGACAGTAAAAAAAATGGAAAGTTGCCAAAAGATATTTATCAAGGTGAAATATATTATGGTCTTTAACAAAATTTGTATATATATATATATATATATATATATATATATATATATATATATATATATATATATATTTATATATGTTTAGACTAAAGTAAACCATGCAGGATTACCTCTACGCTGCATAGAGAATATATATTTTAAATAAAAATATAAAATAAATAAAATTATATTTAATTTAATATTCTTCCGCTTAAAATTAAATTGTATTAAATATTGAACTGAAATGAAATGAAAAGGAAAGTGGAAGACAAAGACAGAGATCGGCCGACTCCTGTTCCCCATCCTCACCCGGGCACTCACGAGTGCCAGGGCAAGGAAGGAGGGCGAGGGCTCGGTACTCCCTTGTAGTCCTCCTAGTCCCCTACACCCGAGTCTGGGACTCAGAGTGGGGAGAACTCGGGGGTGGGAGTGAGAGGGAGAGGAAGAAGAAAGGTTAAGGATATAACAGCGAGAAATATAGTCTGAGACACTACAGGTGACCTATGGCAGTCATTGGCCCTACAGCTTAACGTGGGATCCGAACCACAGTGTGTATCTTCTTTTCTTTTTTTCTTTTTTTATCTCGGTCTATTCATTATTTTCTTAGGTCCCTTGTCCCTTGTGTAAGTTGTAGGCCCGATAAGTGTGTGTTTTGATAGAGGGAAAGTTCTTAGGTTGAAATGGAAGGAAGTAAGAGGTCTGCTTAGGATTGCAATGTTGCCTGGTGGTCAAGCGAATCTCCGGCAGTTTGAGTAGGTATTTAAGTTAGAATTTGTGTGAGTAGGTATTTGCTTATAGAGTTGTTTTTTAGTATGCTTAAAAGTTTCATGTTGTTCTTTTTTTCTAATTGTCATGGCGTTCAAACCGTTTTTAGCTTTAATAAATTACTACTGTTCCGCATTCTCTTTCTAGTACATACTTTTCTCTCGTATCTTTTATTTTGTTTCCAATAAAAAAAATAATAAAATAATAATTAAAGATCTACTTTACCTGTTCTATTTCTGTTTTTATCTGTTTTGGTGCAGCTTATTGTTTGGGAATTTTCCCTTACGTGTATAATTCTTCCATTTCTCTTTCCATTATTTCTAAGTTAATGGAAATAGTCGATGGGCTCTCCATCCTTCTAGGTGAACTAGTTGGTTGGGGAGTTTTTCTGCCATCTCCTCTTTGGTTTTCCTTATCATTTCTTTTGATCTTTTTTCTATTATTTTGTTGATAGTAGTAAGTTTTGCCTCTGTGTGTAAATCTCGTCGATTTCTTCGCTCCGCCCGTCTAGTATTCGTTATTATGGACACTGCTTTGTTCTGTATCCTCTGAATCTGTTGTAAGGCTCATCTCAGAGGTAGTGAGTCCACATTGCCACCGTAGGGTACACTAAAGCCGATTGAATAATTGTTTGGTATATTTTTCTTTTGTTCTTTAGGTTAAGATTTCTTAATCTGAAGAGTAGTTTCAGTCCCAATTTTTCTTTGTTAATTCTGCCTGTTACCTGTTTCTTGTAACCTGTTTTTGAGATGGTTAGGCCTAAAACTTTGCATTCGTTGCTATATCTTATATCTTTCACCTTCTATATTGAATATTTCTATAATTGGAATTCTCACATATTATGAGTTGACTGACTTCAAAGCCATATTTAAGAGACCACTGACATAGAAAAGGAGAGAGATGATGTCTCCTATATTTCACCAGCGTCATTATCATCATAATAATCCATGCCATCAACATCATCATTATTATTTTTTCTGTAAGATTGATTATTATTATTAGGTGTAAATGGAGTAGATAGTAAGGGAGCATTTTGGGGGTCCTATGGCAAGTGATGAGCCCTCATTAGACGAAATGCCAAGTGCATAGCGCTCTATCACCTCTCCCCAAAGAGGAACGATCCCTGGTGCCCTCGGGCTCACCGGCGATTGTTATACTGACCTTTATGTGTATTTCATTATCCAGTCGGGAATCCTTCTGGATAAAGGCAGGTTGGCGAATCAATACTGTTACTATGGCATAAAGGGAATGGGAGCAGGTGGTTAGTTTTCTTAGTGTTGTTGATGCGCTCCGATCATACTAGGCTGTAAAGTTAGGCTCGTGTCAAATTTTATTAGGTCTTGGAAGAGTGTATTTTTCGGAAAACGAGGAAGGCTAAATGTTGTATACGCTTTTATTGTTTTTCTCTAACCTCCCATTATGGCTTTACCGTCCTTGTAAATTAAGGGTTGAATTTCAAGGAAATAGGAAGTTGAATCCGTCTGTTTACGTAAATTCCAATTGGCTTTGTGTTCTTGGAGGCGATTAATGGCGGATGGGACGTTCTCGGGAGCTTCAAATATCGGTAGAGTTTCATTCACGGGTGGATGAGAGAATTCTGGGTCATTGGCGTTTTATTGAGCCCGATTTTGTGTTTACTATTTGATGTATAATATCGGCTTCATTATCATGTTCAATTTCGGCTACAATGTCGATTGCGTGTTCAATTCTTTTTCTAATAACTGGCTTAGTATAGCGTTCGACAGCCCTTATAAGATTAGGTTTAATATCGTTTTAACTACCCGGTTCAATATAAAAAATAATATCGTGACAAATATCCTGTTAATACTATCAGGTTTAATAACGTATTTAGTGTCGGGTTCAAGTTCATTCGTGCTCTCTTTATTAATCATGTACATTTGAAGTCGTGTACATACAGGGTGTCCACAAAGTCTGGGTACATAGGGGATAAATACATACCTTTAGAAAAAAACAATTTTATTTAATTATAATGTTAAGAAATTATATTTTCAATATGATTTCCATTATTCGCAATGCATAATTCGATGCGCCTTGCTAAATTCTGGTGAACTCGATTGAATAGGTGTACATTGCCGTCGATTTAAGCACACTGACTGATAATGCGTTCTCTCAAGTGGTTTAGATTTGCAATCTTCATTGAGTAAACTTTCTCTTTTAACATACCCCAGAAAAAGAAATCAAAAGGGGAGAAAGGTCTGGTGAACGAGGGGACCACTCCACATGACCTCTTCTTCCAATCCAGAGAGGAAAAGTGCCATTCAGCCAATCTCTAACATTTGTAGCAAAATGGGCAGGGGCTCCATCTTGCTGAAACCAGTCCGGAAGTCCCTCGCCTAGGCGCTCAATTTGAGGCATTAATTTGTCTCTCAACATGTTCAGATAAGTCTCACTGGTTACATGTTCATCAAAGAAGAAGGGTCCTAGCACATGAGCTTTCCACAAACCACACCACACCATCACCTTTTGGCAGCCTTGCTGTTTGGATGGATCCATCCAGTGTGGATTGTCTTGAGACCAGTATCGAAGATTCTGTCTGTTGACTCCACCATTAACATAAAACAAAGCTTCATCACTGAACAACAAAAGGTTTTTAGTAAAATTTATATTTTCATCCAATTTATCTGAAAACCATTCGCACATCTGCATTCGTCTATCGGGGTCGTCTTCATTTAAGTGATGCAATATCTATAATTTGTACGGATGGAACTTCTGCTCTACCAGGATTTTGTGGATAGTTGACCTTGGAACACCCAACTCCCTGGATGTCCGACGAAGTGATTTATTTGGGCTACCAGCAATCTTGGCCATGACAACCTCTTTCGTTTCGTCTGAAGTCTTTGCTCGCCCAGAACGGGGTTTGTCCAAGACACTGCCTGTTTCTTAAAACTTCGTGACCAATTTCCCGACGGCAGTAAAATAAATAGGTTGCCGATCAGGGTGTCGAAGGTTAAATTCATCGGCGATTTTGCGATAAGACCATCCTTCTCGTCCACTTAAGAGTACCAACTCGATTCTTTCTTCTTTAGACAGAGCCATCATTCGATCTGGGGAGGAAAAATAACATAAATAAATATAATATTAAAATTCCTATGTACCTAGACTTTGTGGACACCCTGTGGTAAAGAGCACACTATGTATATCGTATTCCCATTACGAGACTTGCAGGTATTGTGGCTTAAATTTATAGTGTGAATTCAATGAATAAAGATCAACGGCTGCGGAGGCAAACATAATGAGTCGCAGAAGTACATAAAATTCCGTTAAATTTCTTATACTTTGATACATTGAGAGATAAATAATTTGATAAATATGTTTAGATTCTCTATTAAAAAATAACCAAAATGAAGAGAATTCAGTTCTCGTAATTAAATTGAATATTTAATGTTAAATGGAGTAGAAATTATCTTTGGACGTCGTGGTATAGAAAGACATCAAGCAGAGAAGAAGGTAGGTTCTATATCAATAAATAAATAAGAAATTTATAATGATTGAGAACAATTATTAAAGAGATAATTAAGAACTCACTCATTATAAAATAGTTGATTACATTTTTTTTATATAATGTTCTAAGCAAAAGGGCCCCTGCGATAGCTGTATTATCATATATTAATTTCCTTATTATTCTTATGTTTTTATCGGTTATTGGCCAATGAACAGTATCATAAACTACATATGTGGTTGTTTTTGTGTTGTTTTTTTTGCTTTACAAATGAACGGAATTGAGATCATTATTCTCACACGCACTCACACAGTTACACTGCTAATCCCAACGTATAAGTAAAGATAAATAAATCTTGCTTCTACGATTCTTTTATCTTTAATATTAGTTCATTTATGTAATAAACATCAGGCTGTTACTTTTATAGCTGTCTATTTATCAAATGTTTTTTAACCTTTTTTTGACAGAATTAAGTTTAGTTTCTATCTACATAATTATGTATTTAAATCGCAAATATTGCGTTAAATCGTATATTAATAATGTAAATAAAGGAAGAACTTTTGTTCACAATTATTAAGCACATGCGCGCAATAATAAGCACGTGCGCGTATTTTTTAAGAAAATGCGTGCATTAATAAGCACGTGTTCATATTATTAAGAATATACGCACATTAATAAGCATGTGCGCACATTATCAACAACATGCGCATATTATTAAGAATATGCGCGCATTAATAAACGCGTGGGCTGATTAATAGGTGCGAGCGTCCATATATTTCGAGATGTCCTCGAAAGAGGACATCTAATAATAAATTTAATTTGATTAATATATATATATATATATATATATATATATATATATATATATATATATATATATATATATATATATTAGTGTAGTTAGGTAGCAGTCTTTCTTGAATACAAATTTTGTTGAAGACCATTGTTCATTTTGCCTTAATTAATTTCCTTTGGCAACTTTCTCTTCTCCTAACTATCTTTTTTATTCCATCTTGTAGATGGTGGATTATTTGTCCATTATTCATCTCTTTTTTAAATGAATATGTTTGTTAAAAACTAAACTAAAATGCTAAGCATTTTGTTTTTTACCAAACACATTCATTTAAAAAAGAGATGAATACTGGACAAAGAATCTACAATCTACAAGATGGAATAAATAAGATAGTTAGGAGAAGAGAAAGTTGCCAAAGGAAATTAATTAAGGCAAAATACATAATGGTCTTCAAGAAAATTTGAATTCAGGTTAGACTGCTACCCAACTACACTAATATTAGAACCCATGACCTAGCAGCGAAAAATGAACCTATAACTATAGCCTTCCGTCGCTATCTTATAGAAAGGCAAATATAACTTTTAAAGAAAACCATCCCCAAACTTGAAAGTGATGTTGAAGTAACGTTATCACAACTTAAAGAGCTCGAAATTCCACGTGCAACACGAGACTATCACAAAAGCTCTCTCCCACAGTGCTTTACAAACGGAAAATTCCGAAAAATGCATTAAGACCAAAAAGCTTAATAAACTGTACAAAGGACGTATAGCACTGCCAGATGCAACAACATCATTCATCTATCTCTCCCGTCATACGCTCTCTACTAGTAAAATAGAAGCCCTTAACCTCGGTTTGAATTGCCACCTACAAGCCAAATTCGATCCAATTTAAAAAAAAGTCGAACTAGAATCCCTGTTCCAATCGATGTTGAATCTACAAGATCAAGCCATCATTGAAATTAACTCCAACCTAAAAGACCAACTATGCGCAGAAGCCACCAAACCTAGATGCTTTATGGGTAGCAAACTCATAACACCAGAAATAAGTAAGGCCATCAGCAATCTAAAAAACAACAAAGAAATAGTCTTAAGAAAAGCTAACAAACCCAACATATACGTCATCCTAAACAAAGAAGAATATAACAAGAAATTGAATACCATTTTAAGTGACACCACTAAATTCAAACGCTTGAAAAAAGATCCAACAGAAGACTTAAAAAAGAAAATAAACGGACAAGTAACTAAAGCCAATGCACTCATCGGGGGACTTCACCTCCAAAAGATCATCGGTGATTACACACCAGGTTATCTGTTTGGCAATGTAAAAATTCATAAGCCGCACAATCCATTGAGGCCCATCATTTCCCAAGTCACTACTCCTACCTACTGTTCAGCTAAAACCCTAAATGCATTAATAAAACCGTACATCCCTTCGAAATATAGTATAAAATCCACGGAGAAATTCATTGACATACTCCACGCTACAAGATCGTCAGGACTAATAGCATCCTTTGACGTAGAAAGCCTGTTCACGAATGTGCCTATCGCTCAGACCATCGACATCATTATAAAAAACGTGTACCACCATCCTACAATGTCTCCTCCAATTCTTGACCAAAACATCTTAAGGTCATGTTACGTTCATGCACATCAGAGGCGCCGTTCAGGACACCGGATGGTAATCTATACACACAAGTGGTTGGAGTGGCTATGGGGTCACCTTTAGTGCCGACCTTCGCTAACTATTACATGGGTCAACTCGAGGAGAGATTATTGAACAACATAGAAAATAAGCCACACACATATTGCCGATATGTAGATGACATCTACATCAACATCCAAAACGAAGAACATCTCGTTAACATCAAGCCGCATTTTGAGGAGAACTCCGTGCTAAAATTTACTTATGAATTGAGCATGGGCAATAAACTCCCTTTCTTGGATGTTGAGGTCCATAATATCAATGGCAATTACATCACTAAAGTACATAGGAAAAGAACGGACATGGCAAGATGCCTCAATGCAGATAGCGAATCCCCTGAAAGATACAAAATAAGCGTAATCGGGTCATACATCCACCGAGTTTACAAATGCTGCTCTACGTGGGAACTTTTTCACCATAAGATTGCAAGAGTAAAGCAAAGACTTGTGAATAATGGTATATCAAACAGCTCTAATCATTTTTAAATAACCATTTTTAAGTAATCATGGAGAAGTCAATAACATCAAAGTGTACTACAGAAACTAGATGTCTACGGCCTATAAACTAGATGAAAAAAACATCAAGGAGATTATTAACCGTAACATCAAGGTTAAAAATCAAACCGATAAAATCCAAATCATCATCTATTATAAAACTACAAAAGCCAGCAACCTTCTGATGAAAAACAACATCTGCCTAAACTCCTCGAATCTCAAGTAAACCTACATAGTTTACGAGTTCACCTGCTTCAATAAAGACTGTAAGCTTTATAATAACTCTAAATATATTGGCATGACAACTACCACACTTTAGAGAAGGTTAACTATGCATCTACAAAGCGAAGGGCCTAAGAACCATATGGAGAGTGTACATAATATTAACCTAACGAGAGATATGCTCGTTGATAACATCATTATTAAAAGAAAAGAGGTTAATAAAGCGAGGCTTAACATCTTAGAAGCCATTTTAATAAATGAAGATCAAGGTCAAGGTCAAGGTTTATAAAGTTATAAATACAAAAAGGAGGTAATTACATACTATATATGTAGTTAAAATTATAGAAAAATAGTGGTGAAAATAGATTTAGCAGAGGAGGTTAAAGCACTGAGTAGAAGTAGGAAAAGATAGCATCCCGGAGACATGGAAATCATTATCAGTTTAGTTTTCAAGTTATTTACAATTTTCATACTATATAAAGATTATGGGTAATTACTATATATACTTAAATTTACATTTTTATACATTTGTTATAATTTATTTAATTTTTTGGTTTCTTATATTTTACTATACATTAAATTTACGGTTGTATTTTGCTTATTTAATTTTACATTAAATTGATTGACATTAGAATTTGATTTATCGTCACTGTTTAAAATTATCACTTTTTGCTTATTTATTTACTTCATTATTTTCCTTAGTTTAATTTCATTAAATTAGTTAAGATTACACTATAACTGTTCATTATTTTACGTTGAATTAGATTTACTCTCACTGACTATAATTTTAATAATTGTTCACTTTTGCTTTATTTGTTCTTATTTCTTTTACTTTACTATTTTCACTGTTACTTTTTTATAAATTAGATTTGATTCACTAGATATGGTTCACTATTTTTTATTTACTTTAGTTGCTCACTTTTGCGTATTCATTATTTGATTTGCGATGTCTTCTGTCCACTCCGTATAGTTTTGAATGTTGACATGTTGACGTTATGCACATCTCTCGGGTTGATGTATACTAGGGACTTTAGGAGTAGGGCTGACACTTCTTTCTTGAGTATGGTCCCTCGTCCGTCCATTTGTACTCACCTGCGGCTAGGCCGATGATGAGTAGTTCCAGGTCGTCCTTGGGGGCCGGGGACAGGGGGGAGCCGAAGACACGTAGTCCCACGTCTTTTCCGTCGAAAAAGAGTCCTCTTTCGAGGATTTCCTTGTTGTCGGTGAGTGGGAACCCTTCGTATCTGTCGTCGTCCTCTTCTTCCTCGTCCGAAGTAGACTGTGCCTTCTGCGGTGGTTTTTTAGGTGATTTCTTATTTTTCTTCTTTTTCTATTTTACGCCTTTTTCCTCCTCTTCTTTATTCTTCTCTTCTCCTTCCGACGGTGTTTGTATTTTTCCTTCTTCCTCTTTTTCGGTATCCTTTACCCCATTACTTGAGGAAGCCTTTTTTTCATCTTCGATAAATTCGAGATTAAAAAGGCCCGCCGAGTCTGGGTTTTCGGGAAACCAAACCTTTTTGTTACAACCATTCTTCTCCAGAAGAAGGTTGAGGTGGGTTGAGAAGGTACCGGGGTTTGTCATGTTTGCTAGGTGAGCAACCATGACCATGGCCATGACTTCTTTCCCTTCTTTAGGCATCACCAACTTCATTTCGTTCGTTCGTGCCGATGTTGTGTATTTTGCTGCCGTATTTGCGTAGGTGGATTTTTTCTTCTCTTCTTTTTCTACTTTCAGCCTTTCTCTTTTTTTGCGGATGGCTTCCTTGCGGATTGGGAACCTCATGGCTAGGGCCCTGTGGTCACCCCCACAATTTACACATTTATGCAGTCTTTCCTTGCACTCTATCCAACCGTGCCCGGTTTTGGCGCAGTTGAAGCATGCAGGGTCGGTAATTGTGCAGTCTTTTGTTGCGTGACTTTCGACTGCATAGCATTTAAAGCAGCAGTCGATTTGAATATATTCTTCTTTCATTATTTGTTCCGGGCTTACATTCAGATAGAAGCCGAGTAGCTCGTCGTTTTTTGCTCGGTTTGCCATTTCGATGGAGGCGAATACCATTTTCACCACGCCGTTCCCTTTCCCGAATTTGTGCACTGCTGTGATGCAGGCTCACTCTTGTTTTTCTTCGATTTCCTTCTTGATTTCTTCGCAGGAGTTTTCCGTGAAGATACGATCCAGCTTCGTAAGAATAATGGTTCTTTGGGCCAGTATTTCTTGTGGTACACTCGCTTCAAGTCCAATCTTCTTGAGATGTGCTTGAGCCTCGTCTGAAACCAGCTTCTCGACGTCCCCCATTGTGCTGCAAATGGTTGCATAACCATTGGGAGTGTCGAGGAGCCTGATCAGCACCACGTGGATTTTTGTGTAGATGGTTTTTATTACTTCCATCTTTTCAGGTTTTGGTGCCCCCCCTATGGTACGGAGGGGGATCCTTTTGAAGTCCTGAGGGGCTGCCCCCATGATGGGCCCCCTCTTCTAGTAGCTTTTCTTGGAAGAGGGCGTGAACGTAGAGTCTTGCGCGAATAAAATTTAACACTTATTGCGTACCGCTTTTACTATGCGTCCGCCTATTCACTCGAATTAACACAAAAAGTTTTTACACTGCCTTCGTGGCCAATTGCTTACGCAGAGCTTTACCTCCGGTAGACTTGCAAGCTGTCTGCTTAGTACGAGCCATGACGACAAAACAAAAATTTGACAAAACAAATTTGACAAAGCCGGCCATCAATAGTCAAGCGACAAGCTGGAATCGTATGTTAAAACTATTAAAAAATTCCACGCACAAGAGTGGTCCATTTCCTCTAACGTTACGTTCAACCAATAAGAATAAATACCCCTTAAAAACCATTTTCTTTCACTTAGGCTAGCTCGGAATTCTTGGCAGATATACCTCGGAAGAAGCATCTTGATATCTGGTAAAGGAGGAAAAGTTGTTTGGAAATCTTTACCTACACCTCCGAAAATCTGGTCTCTAATTTTAGAGCCAGATTTTAAAAGAGAGAGTACTATCCCGGTGCCACACTCATCCTCATCATCATTCACTACTAACCATCTTTCTTTTACAGCGGCTCACCTAAGCAGATGACTGCTTAAGTCCCCGACCCACCCCCCTGTGTAAACCGCTTTCAGATGTGAAAGGGGATTGCCATTTATGTTTCGTCCCAACTATGCCAGGCACTAGCATGGCCATAATTCGAGGCATTGGAGGAAGCTCGTTTGAGGAATAGCCCACAGCAGATAACAATGTCAGAAACCTTTCCGAATAAGGGACGGACTGCTACGACCGCTGCTCATCCCAGCTGGGGCCCCTTCCAAGACCATAGAGGGACACACAGCCGTCTCTATGGTATGTTGGGATGCGGTCGCGATTAAAACACCCTCGGGGGACGGCGTTGTCAATAAGTCCGTCATACAATCACACCCCTGAGAGGATCCCACCTGGATTCATCTCATCCATCGTATCATCCATCCTAAAGCCAATTCCCATTTCCATATACACACACACACGCAAAAATTACAAGCCGTGCTACAAACCAAGAATAACAGAGCTTGGTAAAGAAGATTTTCACCCCCCAGCAGAGGGGCTGCAAACGAACCAAAAAATGGCGTCCCACCCAGCCACAAGAGTCCCATTGAGGACAATAGGTGGACAACCTAAGCCGGACTGAGGAACGGTGTTCCAGACGATCTTCGGTAAGCTGAACGTGGCTATCCCAAGACTGATAGACACCACAATCGGCTACTCTGCAATCTGCGAGAAAGAACCAGATGCTGACGGGGGGGGGGAGAAGGACAGCAGATGCTAAAGGAGATAAACCTCCAGCCCAGCACTCCCCTTCAGATCCAGGCACATCGCAACGTGGTGTGCAGTCAGCTCAACCCCTGGATCGGTCAACATAGAAAAAAGAGATGAATGAGGAGATAAACCGAAATCAGTTGTGGGCCAACGTGGTGGAAGTCGTGAAGTTCCATAATAAACAGGACAAGACGGAGCACCAACACATGTACAAAGTCATATTTAATGACACTCAGATGGGCCAGAAGGCCAATGAAAGGGGCGTACTGCTGTTTAACGTTAAGATCAGCGCTGAGCAAATGGAAGGGTAAGAATTCACCCCAATCAAGATATGCTTTCGGTGCTATAAGTTGGAGCAGCATACAACTAAAGACTGCAAGGAGCAAAATATCACCTGCTCTAGATCAGGTGGTAAAGGCCACGGATGGCGGGAGTGCTCGGCAGCAGGGTAAAAATGCCCAAACTGTGGCCTGAACCACGGGGCGATGGCCATGTCCTGTCCCCAAAGGAAAGAACTGATAAAGAAAAAGAAAACTAAAGAAACGAGAAGGAATAATACCTCTTACGCACATGGAACAAAAACAGCCCCAAACAGAGTGACAGAAAAGCAACAGCCGAAGACGTATCTAAAACTAGAGAACGAGAATTCGACTAAGATTTTTACGTACATACTATTTGCGCACGTAAATAATCTGAAAAACCCGGGAACGTTCGCAAAAACACTAAATCTTATGCTGAAAAAGAACGACATGTCTGAGATGTGGTTTCCAATGATCCACCATCGGGAGACGAGCTGCAGCTTCAATTTCTTAAAAATGCGCAACAGAGGCACCTGCGACTCCATTTCCCACGGAGAAGAACATCAAAATCTGCCGAAGAAGAAAAAAAAAACACTACTGGTAGAAGTAACATATCCAGGCCAGACCCAAGACTGGAGGAACAAAGGCGCCGTGAGAAGAAAGAAAGGAAAGCGGCAAGAAGAATTAAAGAAGCAGAGGCAACCTCGCGAGCCAATCGTCCTCGGAATCTGACGCTGAAGAGGCCAAAAACAGGGCGACAAAGAGCCATGTAAGCTCGAGGAGTAGGTCGAAGACCCGAGAATCTCTCCCCAAGGAGATATTACAGAGGATCCAACAAAAGGTAATAAAATGGACCTACTCGGCACCAAAACGAGAAACAGATATTGAACAAGCGATGCAGGAAGGCACGGTAAAACTACACAAAGACTCCTGCATTATCCTAAGTGATGCAGAATTCAAGAAGATACGAAACGGAAAAAGACAACACATAAGACACACCAAAAGAACAAAAACACAGAAACAAGAACATTGAGAACATAAACAACGCTTTAGAAATACTTACACTGAATGTGAATGGACGGAAGGGAAAGACCATTCCTTACGGTAACATCTTCCGTAAGGTGGACTCGGACATCATTCTCATATCGGAACACGGCATTAACACAAACACGGACACTATCAAAATACACAATTACACAGTAATACAAAAAAACCACACACAAGAAAGGTACGATGGCGCAGCCATCGCTATCATAAAAAAACATAGAATTCAGAACAATACCGGACTTAGACAAATCATTCGTGGCTGTCGAGATCCCGAACCTGGTGGAGGCCTAACTGTGGCGGCAACCTGCCAGCCGCCCAGGCGACAGTACCTACCGATTAACAACTTATTCACCCTCTTTGGGCACAAAAGGCTAGCGTTGCTAGGTGGGGACCTTAAAGCCAGTTGCCGTGCATCTGGCTACAGGCGCGTCGACCAAAGGGGACGAAACTTGGAACTACTATTCGAAAGAAATAGGGTTCGGAGAGTAGGACCAGACTTCTCAACTTATCTAACGGAATGCTCGGCGACAAAACCGGACATTGTGTTGGTAAGTCCGGAATTTCCCTTCAACATCACCAACGCCCCAGGCCCAGTGGTTCCAAGCGATCATATGCCAATCATCGCCACCATTTTACTTGCGCCAATGCTCAAGCCCGTCACACTTATGAAAAGTTACGCGAAAGCTAACTGGGAGCAATACAGAGAAATGCTCAGCACCTATCAGCCAGCTGACCTGGATGACGCAAATCTTGAAGAAATTGATGAGGAGATTGACAAGATCACTAATCTCCTCATTCAAGCTGATGAAAGATGCGTCCCCAGAATCTCGAACAAAATGCTCCCACAACCTAGGTGGACGGACGAAATGAGGGATATCGCTAGGGAACACAGAGAAATCTACGAGGAAGCCGGTAGGACAGGCCCAACCCGGGAAGGGCAGCCCGAATAAGACAGCTAAGCGAGAAACTTAAAAACATAATCCTCGAGAAACAGAAGGAAATCTGGGACGATATCATAGGCAGACTAGACAGGGAGAGAAATCCTGTAAGTTTTTGGAATAGCATCCAAAGACTTAGGAGATTGCCCCCCAGGCCTGGTATAAAGATAAAGGAAGGCAACATCATCATAGAGGATCCGGATTCTCTCAAAAGGAGATGATTCAGGAGCCACTGGAAAGAGGTCTTTGCAATATCACCAAAGGAGAACGACGATTTCGACCAGGACTTCGAAGACCAACTGCTCGATGACCTCGGAGTGATGATACATAGGACCCACCCACAACCGCAAGTATCTAGAGAGAGAGAGAGATGGTTAACCACGGGCGCCCTATTACCATTGAAGAGACCATTAACACCATAAGATCCTTCAAACAAAGGGCCCCCGGTTGGTCTGGACTCACTAAGAACAACCTAGTAAATGCCCCACGGGAAATTATTCAGGGCATGGTGAACACCATGAACGCATTCCTGAATACAGGCTACTTCCCAGACGGGTATAAGATGGCTAAAATCATCTTTATCCCGAAATGGAATAAGCCCCCAGACCAAGTGGCTAACTACCGCCCAATCTCTCTCCTAGAAATACCCAGTAAGATCTTGGAGAAGATTATAGCCAACAGGCTACAAAATCAACTCGACGAGTTGGGGGCGCATAACCCACAACAACATGGGTTCAGACCAAAAAGGGGTATTGAAACGGCCCTGGCGCTCCCAACAGAAAATATCACACACTGTCGAGCGAAGGGTAAATATGTAGACATCGTGATGAGGGACGTGCAGAAGGCCTTCGACGACGTTTGGCTGAGAGGACTGCAATACAAGATCCTAGGTCTCCAGCTAAACCCAGTCCTGGAAAGGATTCTTTGTGACTTCATCATGGACAGAAGGGCGCGTATCATGATTGAAGAGCACAAAAGACCAGAATCCGAACTCAAAGTGGGCGTTCCCCACGCGAGCTGCGTAAGTCCCCTGCTTTACCTGGTCTTCACCATCGACCTGCCTACTCCAATACACAGAGACACGATGTATCTGCAATACGCATATGACGTCACGTATATCGTCCCCAGTTAGGTTAGGAGAGCAAAGGATCAGGCGAACAACACCATTGCAGAGATCTCGAACCTCAACCAATACGAGAGAAGGTGGAAAATCCGGACAAACAGGGAGAAATTTAAGATCCTCCTGCTGTGCCGCAAGTTGACCACGGATACTCGATTCACTACAAGGAGAGGCAGAATGTGGCGAAGAGAGAAATCTTTGATCTATATAGGTTCAGAAATCTTAGCTCGCCAAATATCAGGAAAATATACCTGACGTTTATTCGGGCTAAAGCTTATCTACCCAGCAGTTGTGACTCAAACGGCCAGCAAAACCGCTATGAGGAAGCTCCAGCGAGTGCAGAACTATGCATTCCTCTGCATAAATAAAACCAGACGAAGAGAGCATCTCCGGTAGAGGGCCCTGCACCGCAGGCAGCGACTAGAGCCCATTGACGTCTCAACCCAGAAACTGGCCAAAAAGGTCTGGTCTACAATGGCCAATGATATCATCTTAGAATTAAGAAGAACTGGTGGCAGAATTAACATGCCTGCCAGATTGCACGGGAAGGTCGCTCGAAACCGGCGCTTCCCAAGCACTAGACTTTGTTCCGATGAAAATACAATACCAATCTACACATAAACATAAAACAACACAGAGGGTGACACAAGAGACTACGAGACAAGATTAAACTCACAATCAACGAATAACAAGCAAATACAACAGATAAAAACACGAGGTATAACACTAAATTTGAACACAAATAAAGGCTGGAAATATCAACAAACACTGCAGAATACTAAGTAAACAAGACGAAGAGGAAAATAAACAGACAAACACGTCAACATTAATAAAACAAAAAAGGAAAAATAAGTATCAGAGAATAAAAATGCCTGTGATGCCCCTCAAACAAGGGCAACCCTACCTCTCTTTCACCATCTATCTTCTAACACTATATAAATCTTCCACTATTCAGTACACCAGCTCTCACTTAGAAGTTACAGCCGGTAAAGGAGGTAAAGTAGAGGGGAAGACACCTTAAGAAACCATCAACGACCTTGGCCTTCTCCCCACTGGACTCCAAGATATATTTTCTGCACAACCACGAAGAGCCGACCCATGTCTGGCTGCCCCCCCTTTCCCTCCGCGGCCCCCTCATCTGGGCGAGGGAGCTGAAATGAACTGAACTGTCATTCACCTAGTCTCGCTCCAACTATGTCGGTCCATTTGGATAGACATAATTAGAGACGTAAAGGAAAGCAGGTTTGAGGATTAGCCCACTGTGAAACTCCACAGAAGGGGCCATCCAGGTACGAGGCGGAGCTGAAAGCTTTGGGGAAGAGTACGCTCTAATCTCTAAGGGTAGTTTCCGACCAGCACCACAGGGGCAAACAACCGTCCCTGTGTATGTTGGAAGCAGCATCGATAACCAAACCCCCGGGTGGTGGTAGTTGATTCGATCACCACCCCTCATCAAGTCCGCCAGATTTCATCCGTCTGAGGGGCCTCCCCGGGTCCCCCCCGCCATTATTTATCCATTCCATCCCGCAGTTCATGTTCATGAAAACTCGCTTGCAACGAGGAGGAAGCCACTTTCAAAGCACTCTAATAATAATAAGAAGAAGCGGACCCTACAATAAAGGGAAAAAAATCAATACAGCGACGAATAACCAGCAGCCGCATATAAGACACAACAAGAAGAAACACAGCCCCAGGGGCAGCCCCCACCTGGGGTAAAATGGAACAGAATGGGACCACTCGGATCCAGCTGCGCGCCATCAGCGGAAGCAGCAGGCCTAGCCGAGAGAAGGTCTTTGAAGTAGTTTACGGAAAGTTGAAGATCGCAATGCTATGACTGCTTGAAGTAACAACAGGCTATGTTGCGATATTTAAAAAGGAGAAGGATGTGGAGTGTATTACAAAAGAAGAAGCAGTCGAAACACTCCGTGAAATAGGCCTACAACCGGCAATTCCACCGTAGATCCTAACACACAGGAACGTAGTCTGCCGACTACTGTACCCTTGGATAGGACAGCACTCTAAGGAAGAGATAAAAGAGAAAATATCAAAAAAATCAACCGTGAGCCAAAGTATCAGAAATTATTAAGTTTTGGAACAAGAGGCACAATTCTGAATACACTCACGTGTTTAAGGTTATCTTCTCCGACACCACAATGGCACAAAAGGCAAAGGAGAATGGATTACTGCTTTCTAATGCAAAGATCATTGGGGATCAGATTGAGAGAGAAGAATTCCCTCGCATACAATTCTGCTTCCGCTGTTATATAATGGAGACGCACAAAATAAAATAATGCACAGAGCCACAGGAAATATATTCAAAGTGCAGTGAGCCAGGGCACCACTGGAAGAACTGCAACAGTCCCAAAGAGAAGTGTGCAAACTACGGCCAAGGACATCGTTCCATAGCCATGGCCTGCCCAATAAAAAAGGATCTTATATAAAAGAAGGTGCAGCTAAAGAAAGACGAGCATGAACGCAGAAGCAAAATATCATATGCTCAGGCGGCAAAAGCGATATTCACAAAAAAAATGAAAACATAAAGCCATACTTGAGAATCAAGAACGAAAACTCAACGAAGATACTGACCTGATTCTTATACGCTCACGTCAGGAATCTAACTCAACCAGGAGTATTAGCGAAGGAACTCAACCAAATGCTCACTAAAAACGGCATGAGCGAAATGTGGTTCCCTGATAACCCTCCTTTAGGGGATGTACTGCAACTGCAGCTGAATCCCAAACATATACCAGGAAAGAGCCAAGATAAAAGAAAATAAGATGAACATAGACGGCCTGATCCAAGAATTGAGGCCAAAAAAGAGAGAGAGGCAGCCGCAAAAGCAGCACACTCGACCAAACCAAAGGACGAGGAACATATAGAAACTGAATTCTCTGAAACCCCGGACACCTCAGACTCAGAGAACGCAAAAAAGGAAGTACGACGCAAAAAAGGTAAAAGAGGAACAAAGAAAAGGATAGATACAGGCTAAATTAACTTCTGCATCTACGCGAGCGAACAATTCCCCTTCCCGAAGTACTGGGACGCAAACAAAATTTGCGTGGGACTAAAAAAGAAATACTATAAATGGGACTTCGACGCTTAATGCGAGGAAGAATCGGTTGAGGAGGCCTTATACATCCAAACCGTCGACTACTACCAGGAAACATTTATTGAACTCTCCCCAGCAGAGTTCGAAAAGAAGAAGAACGGAAAACGCAAGTCAGCAACCCATAAACACTAAGTCATCCACCTAAGCCAGAACAGAGAATGGAAAACCAGAACAACAGGTTAAGGATCTTGACACTCAACTTAAATGGATGGGAGGGGAAGGCCACGGCATACGGAAACATATTCCGTGTGCTTGATTCCGACATCATATTAATCACGGAGCATGGTATCGATAGACCAACAAGCAGTTAAAGATACCAGGCTACAGAGTGATCTCAAAAAAAACATTTTCAGGAGAGGTACGACGGTGTTGCCGTTGCCGTCAGAAGGAATCTCTCGTTTAGACACCTTCCGGATATGGACGAGTCCTTCGTGGCGGTAGAGCGGCATACTCTAGTGGGCAAGCTCATAATCGCGGCGGCTCACCAACCACCTCGACGAAATTACCTTCTTCTCACAAGCTTCTACACCCTGTTTGGCCACGGCAAAATGGTATTCCTTGGGGGCGACCTCAATCCTAAATGCCAAACGGCTGGCTATGGTAACACGAACAAAAGAAGCTATAACTTGGAAATGATTATGCGAAGGAAAAAAATCCAGCGGATAGGTCCGGATTTTCCGACCTATTTCACCGTAAGGTCAGCAACAAAGCCCGACATAATCATGACAACCGATGACTTCCCCTTCAATTTCCGTAGTGAGCCAGGCCCAACAGTCCCCAGCGACTACATAGTGATCTTGACGACCATTTCTCTCGCGCTAATACAGCTTCCAATCCCTCTTCAAAAAAGCTACGCTTCGGCCAACTGGGAACGTTACAAGGAAATCCTTACTAGATTTGAACCAGTGGACCTAGACGGAGCAAGGCTAGAGAGGATCGATGAGGAGTTGGAGAAGATAACTGCCTACATCATCGAAGCAGATCACAAGAGTGTACCGATGAAGAGGTACAAAACTCTCCCACAACCCGGATGGACCGAAGAAATGAGAGAGATCGCTAGAGTGTACAGGAAAATGTACGGGGAAATCAGGAGAGAAGGTACAAATCGGGAAAGAACCACTCTGCTACGACGCCTGAGTGAAGAACTTAAGCAGGCTATTAACGAGCAACAGGCTGAAATCTGGGACAGCCTGATTGAAAAAGTTGACAGCGAGGTGCGACCCGATGTGTTCTGGTGACTTGTGAACGAGTTAAAAGGTCTTACAAGTAGAGAAAAGACCCGCATTAAGGAAGGCGATGACTACTTGGAAGACCGGGCGGTATTGGAAGAAAGATTCCGCACATTCTGAAAAGATCTCTTTAAGATAATGCCAGAAGACAAGGCGGAATTCGACCAGGAATTTGGCAGACCGTGGCCGCCCAACTACACCTGAAGAGGTCATGGCAGTCATAAAAACCTTCAAACAAAAGGCTCTAGGCTGGATGGGCATCACCAAAAATAACTTGGTGCATGCCCCCCGGCAGATCATTCCGGGAATCACGAACATCTACAATGCTTTTCTGAATACGGGCTACTTCCCCCTCGGTTTTAAGATAGCTAAAATCATCTTCATACCTGAAGGGAGGAAGCCCGATCAACTGGTGGACTACAGGCCAATATCCTTCCTGGAGATTATAGGCAAAGTCTACGAAAAGCTTCTAGCCAACAGGTTACAAGACCAACTGACCGAGCTGGAAGCTCACAGCCCTCAGCAACACATGTTCCGCAAGAGAAGGGTGACTGACACAGCCCTTGCCCTTCTCACCGAAAAGCTTGCCCGCCGTAAAGCTGAGAGGAAATATGCAGACGTGGTGATGCGAGATGTACAAAAGGCCTTCAATAAGGTTTGGCTAGAAGGTCTACAATACAAGATCTTAGGCCTTCAGCTGAACCCAATCCTGGAAAGGTTCCTCTGTGACTACATCATGCGCAGAAAAGCTCAAATTTCGATCGAGGGCTTCAGAGGAACCGAGTTTGAAATTGAGGAGGGTGTTCCACAAGGTGGCTGTCTGAGTCCGCTGCTGTACCTTTTGTACACACTGGACTTACCTGATCCAGGAGGAAAGGTAGGGATGTACCTGCAGTTTGCAGACGACATCACACAAATTGTCACCAGTTACTACAAACATGCTGGATTTCAAGCAAGGTAGACAACCATTGAAATCGATAACATCAGTTGATACGAACGAAAGTGGAAAATCAAGACCAACCGCCGAAAGTTCCAGATCCTTCCAATTAACCGCCGAAAACGTGTGGATGTCTTAGTGGACGGCGAAGTATACCATTACAGAAATGAAGGCAAAGTCCTAGGTTTGTACTTAACATCCAAAGGATACAAATTGCACATTAGCAGCAGAATCTCCCTAGCCAAAATACAGCTCGGAAAACTGTATAGATTTAAGAACCTCTGCTTCAAAAATCTTAAAAAGCTATATACTGCTCTGGTACGCTCAACCTTAGTGTACCAGGCAATGGTCATGCAGGCTGCGAGTTCCACCTCGCTCAAAAAAATGCAGAGAGTGCAGAACAAAGCAGCCTGGCTAATAGCTGGAGCTCGAAGGATTCACCATATACAGCAAACAGAACTGCACGCAAGAGCAGGTCTGAACCACTGAATATGCAACTCCAAGGCTAGGGAAAAAGACCTGGGACAAGATCAAAAATGAAATACACCCGAATATGAATGTTGAAGAATAGGCTCTCGACGATATACCATATATAACTATTCGTTGAGGGAATTATTCTAATATTTCGAGTGCGTGGAATTTGATTGACCGAAGTTAGTCCAAAATGGGGGAAAGGGGCCTGGAGAGGCTTATTTATCTTCAATATGCTTAAGAAGTGGAACGGAGCACAAGGGTAAATAATATGCCTATCATTTAAAAAATAGAGTTTTATTAATTAAACTATCAACAACACACAAAGAAAATGTTTACATAAACGGAGAATGGAAAGGGTCGTGAGAATATCTGACTAATCCGAGGATTAAGATTTGGAGAGATTTAAAAATGTAAACAAATAAAAATTAAAAGGGGGAATGGTTCGCTAAACCATTTAAAGCACAGTGTAGCGTTGACAAAAGGTTAGATGATTAAAGGTAATGCTCAGCTTACGTAATTACAAAGTTGTTGTGCAGAGGAAGACGATGCGAAGGAATCTTCGGTCCACTGGTGATTTCCAGCAAAAGGGTTCTTCGGGGGTTGTCCTTAGCCAAGGGAAGGACGGTCTTCGAAGAGTGAGAGCAAAGTGGGGCTCGGAAGTACAAGCGATCTTTGTGACAGCAAATCGGGGATGTTCTAGATGAACAATCGAGGTTATTGTTGAAACCAAGCGTTCTCTTGAAGAACTTTAACAAGGGGGGAATTAAATTATCCTGACGTGATGTTTTGGGAACGAGAACCGTTTCTTGACGAACGGGCTTGAAGAACAATGGCTGTTCTAATGTTGTTCTCTTTCTGAACAACAGGGGGGGTGAGAACCGTCTCTTGTCAAACAGGCTCAAAGAACAATGGCTGTTCTAACGTTGTTCTCTTTCTGAAAAACAGGGGGCCTTGTTGACTTCGCGTCTGGAAGGCACGAACTTTGGCACTCAAGGGATATTGTCCTCTTCTGGACAATAAGGGATTTCTCGAGGTAGAGAGTTCCTATGTGCACAAGGGAGACCGGATCGGCGTGATGCCTCGCGAAGATAATCGGGATCTGATCTGCTTCAATCGGGGAAAGCTATGTATAAGTACCCGGAGCCGTCTTCGTGGCGTAGGGGATAATTGAGTGGGGAACTTCGGGGGAATGCCCCGCTTGCGCCTAGGAAAATACTTTATCTGCCCATAAGCCTAACTCAATCTGGCGAGATCGACGTTTGAAGGCGAAACGGGGGAATGAACCTCCTTGATTAAATATTGGCTAAGGTGAGCGATAACGCGCTCTGCTTCCTCTCGCAGATGCACGTGGGTAGCATGTGTTTCTAAACATGTGATAGCGGCTGAATTTAAGCGGCCTCAGACCGTTCTATCACAATGAACCTGATCTAGACATTCCGAGAGCAGTTAGGTGACGCGCCACCAGGCAAGCCCTATGCCCAAGTCAAAGAAACTGCTCGCGAGAAAACCAAATTGAAATATATACTTGATCAAGAAAAGCACAAACACCTAAGTGTAATAAAAACTGAAGAAAAAGAGGCTAAGTGCCCACCATTAAAACAAAACAAATAGAAGTGAAAAACAACCTAAACTCCGGCAAAATAAGAGTTATAAATTGATATTTAAAATAACAACATATATATATATATATACATATATATATATATATATATATATATATATATATATATATATATATATATATATATATATATATATATATATATACATATATATATATATATATATATATATATATATATATATATATATATATATATATATATACATATATATATATATATATATATATATATATATATATATATATATATATATATATATATATATATATATATACATATATATATATATATATATATATATATATATATATATATATATATATATATATATATATATATATATATATAGATGTACTACAAAATCAATAATAGTATAGCCAATTTTGAAACACCATCTATTATTTTTTTTGTGGAGTAATACTAAAAAATACGATCTTTTCTGAACGCCAGAGTAAGAAGATGGACATTTTTACCCTTTTTATTATCCTCATTGGTCTCTCTTCTAACCTCCCTCCCCCCCTCGCTTTCTGGTGCGGTACTCTTCTGAAAACAGCTGCTCCAAAATAATAATAAGCCTCTATCTGACCCGGCTTGGCGGACGCATCCACGGTTATTTATAACAGCGCGAGGCCGTATTTATAGGATTAAACAGCGATGCCTGTCACAGAAGCAAGATGCTAGTGGTACTTTCATCCAACTGGAGGTCGAAGGATTAAGGGACGCTTCCTAATTGAACAACTGCTTTCGTTAGCGAGATTTCAAACAAGGGTTTATACTCCTTTTAGACAAATGAGAGAAATTATTTTTGATGTGAAACTGTCTGAAGGGGAACTGAAAGATCTGCTGAAAGCTGATACAAATAAATACCAAGTTAGAAACGGATGGTTTTACTTTGGTAGTGGTTAAAATAGAATGTAGGGATTAGCGGAAGATATACAAAATCATACAAATCATCGCCTTTAGAGTGAACCACATAAGACGATTATATTTAAATGTACAAGATTTATATTTATTTCATATAAATGGAAATCTTTCATAGAGTGAAACAGTTCTCGTAAACTGTGAACAATGCAGAGGTAGACCTTGTATAATAAATACCATGTCATAAAAGGAGAGTTGCAGTGGCTAAATGTGCATGAAAGAATCAGGCAAGACCAACATAAAAGAGGTGCGTGGATGGAACGAGTCTGAAGAACAAAAATAATAATAATAAAATAGGATACACATATATTCATTTAGACAAAAGATGTGGACAAAAAAAGCTTTACTGTATTTTAATGCTGAAACCAAAGTTAAATTCTCTTTCGGAAACTAAATTCCCTACAGTAGTATTAGACTATTCACTCAGCAGTTTACATTTTACTCGCAAGTTTACATCTTGACATAAGTGTATTAGGATAAAATATAGTAAGCAAGATAACGTGCACTAGTAAAATAATCGGAAAATGGTGGATGCAATTAATTCAATGGACGCGAGTGTAAGGTAATGCAAATAGGTAAAAGTAAACACCGATGAGCTTATAAAAGGGTTGGTCAAATTTTAATCTAAAGTGATCTAAAATATTGTAATCACGGTATTGTAGCTTCCCCCCCCCCCCCCAAAAAAAAAGAATACCGTTCTAATATACATACACAATCATTTTGTGTTTAAATCGAAGGATGTATTATATAACACGATTTTAAAACCTCATTTGGAGTATGTGGTGCATATTGATCTTCATACGTTCAAAATGTCATTGCAGGCTAGAATACGTCCAGCGTTCAACGACAAAATTAATTCCTGAACTTAGAGATAAATCGTACGAAGATAGATCGAGGCACCGCAATTTATTTGTAGATCGGTATCTACGCAATCAACTTATTACAATCTACAAATCTTAAATAGTTTAACTTATATAATCTTGACTTGATATTTGTGTTAGATAACCGAGTAACCACTAGAAATAATGGGTTTCAAGCCAGTAGACCAAAGATTGAGCGCTACTATACCTACTACAAAATTTCCAGTCTTATAAAATGTCACAAATTTGGAATAACTTGCTTTCTTTCCTCTCTCTCATCTTCGAAGCACAAAACACACACACACACACTGTTCCAAGGAATCCTACCAATTGGTCTCTATATCTACGTACTTCTGACACCTCTTCCGGGACATACGGAACTTTATGTCTATTTCACTCTCCAGTCGGGATCCGCCTGGAAATAGGCAGATCTCTCTCTCTCTCTCTCTCTCTCTCTCTCTCTCTCTCTCTCTCTCTCTCTCTCTCTCTCTCTCTCTCTCTCTCTTGCTGTCGATCCACTACTAATACTATCATTACAAAATTGTATGATCTCTGTTTGTTTGTTTTTTAATCTGTGTGTTATTATCATCAATCCTGACGATAAAAGAGACCAACATTTCTCTGGCTTCATTCTTTGCATGCTTAATCATGAGTCTGTTATATCCTCGAGAAAAGGGGAAGGGGCAATTAATGTAAAGAACCCCGAACGCATTATCACTTAGTTAAGAAAGAATAAAAGAAGAAATACAGAAGAGGGAAAAAGAAGCATGAATAAATAAACAGGAAGAGTATAAAAGGTAAAGAAATGACAGATTGAAAGCAAACCCATATAACTCCATCTACTAGTGCAACAAAAGTCTATTAAAAACTTCTATGAATTAATTTTATTAATGAAATCTAGCTCTAGTAAATACGAGGTTGCCTTGTTGTGGGAAAAAGCTTACCTAACCAAACCTTACTTAACTTAACCAAAACTCACCAAAACAAAAGAAATACTACTTTAAAAAATAAACTGTGGAATGAGAAAAGGGAGAATAGTATATGATTGGATGTTGTTTTATTGAATTTCTGGCAGGGTATAATTAAACCTTTGACTGCCTCTGGAATAAATGCAGCCTCTCTTTAAAATTAGATGCAGCTAAATATATAGGTCTAGTGACGTTTCTCTTCTTCTATCAAGTCATGCATGAAAATATTAGGCCATGACCTAATTTCAGCGTCATTTTCAGGTATGTATCAAATTTACTTGATATTCAGTAGGAATATTTGCCTCTCGCAATGTCGAAAAGTTGAATACTTTTGGGTACTATAAGAACAGCTTCAATCTACTTTCTTAATCATGTTTATTTACTCTTAGATCTAATAGTTTAATTATTTGCTGATGTTTATAGAGCGGGTTTCATAAATAGGAGAAAATTATTGAAAAATATTATAACATTAATATTAAATGACAGCTTTTTATGTCCCAGTGACAATGGCAAAATTTGTAAACATTCTAATGTTTTGATTCAACAAGAGGAACTAGTTTTAATAGCTACATATTACTAGGTTTAAAATTTGTTTGAAATTTTTATAAACAAGTATATAGCATTATAATTTTGTCTATTATTACTGTGACATAAAAAATTGTCATTTTTTAAATAATTTTTTTCTATTTAGGAAACACGTTCTATGAAAATCAACATAAAATTTTAAAATTTGAAACTGATTTTAATTTTTCACAAATTGCCGCAATGGTGGAGAGTAAAGTAAATATAATAACCATAACAAAGTAATGGAAATAAGTTAATAAAAATTCTTATATAAATTTTAGAGTTTTGTCTAAAAAACACAAAAAAGGGAGTTTCATTGCAAATTCAGAATTCACTTCATTAATTAAATAACTCGATTCATTTTTCTCACAACTTCCTATATATTAGGATCTACAACTCATCCAATCAATTTAAATAAAATGTTCCTTGGGATTTTTTATTAACTATAAGGCAAAGAATTATTTTTTTAAAAACAAAAGCTTTGCAATAAAGTTAATTCTTACAACAACCGATATTTACATGATTTGCGATTTTAAGGATTACCGGAGATACAGTTGCGACTCAAATTGTTCATACCCCCTCAATCTTAATGAATTGGTACGATATATATATATATATATATATATATATATATATATATATATATATATATATATATATATATATATATATATATATCAAAGTAGCACGAGAGAATGATGGAAATGAATCCATTAAACCAGATTGAAAGAGAAAACGGAATAATTTTTCCTTGCAGTAATATTTTTATTACCTTTTTTCGAAAAAATCCGTCCAGGGAAGCGATTCGAACCAGGCACACTGAGGAAGCGAGAACCGCTTTGATCACAGTTAAAAGTATGCCGTTAGTACACTACGGTACGCATACTTTTAACTGTGATCAAAGCGGTGCTCGCTGCCTCAGTGTGCCTGGTTCGAATCGCTTCCCTGCACGGATTTTTCGAAAAAAGGTAATAAAAATATTACTGAGAGAAAAAATTATTCCGTTTTCTCTTTCAATCTGGTTTAATGGATTCATATATATATATATATATATATATATATATATATATATATATATATATATATATATATATATATATATATATATATACAGGAGAAAAAGAAATTGGACGCGAATGAGCATCTGACCGGCAAACAACAAACCCGGGTTCGAGTCCCGGCCAGGAATTTCAAACTTTTTCCCTGGTGTTATTTTTGTCTTCTCGGTAAAGGATTGCCTTCATTGTGCAACCCTCTACTCTCTTTAAATCTAATCTTCTTCTAACGTCCCTTTCTCTTACCTCTAAAAGACTTCTGTTTCTTGGGTTTTAATGCTCATTCGCGTCCAATTTCTCTTTCTCTTGTACTACGAGGGGCGGTCAATAAGTTTTGCGAATCGGTAAGGCAAAACAGAGGAAGGGGGATGGCAGTTTGTGTGGATGTTAGGACAGTTATGACAAGTCAGGACCAGCAGCCGCACGCTCCTGCCTCGTCTATTTAAGAAGCAGTAGCTGATCGCCGATCGTCAGTCACAAATCTTTCAACAATGGAGAAGGTTGAGCACCGCGCAGTGATCAAAGTTTTGACCAACGAAGGCAAGAATGCAAAAGAGATCCATGAACGCATGGTTGCAGTGTACACCGACACCGCCCCTCCCTATGCAACCATTGCTTGCTGGAATAGGGAGTTCCGCCATGGTCGTCAGTCCCTTGAAGATGACCCCCGTCCAGGACGCGCGTCAGACGTGACCAACGAAGACAGTGTGGCCCGTGTGGAGAGGATAATCCTCGAAAATCGACGAGTGAAGGTCGAAGAAATAAAGGCGAGAAATTGGAGAGATGAATAATAATTTCCTCTTAGTTTGGTTATGACTTATGTTTTTTTATCAATGTTATTTCTAATAATTCTTTTATAATATCGAAAAACAAAATGGTGAAGTTCACAAATAAATATAACGGCCGTATGCTAAAACAAATGTGAAATGCATATTTGAGTAAAAAACCTAATTTTTTATATATTTTACATTTTAGCTTTTTGCATATAATACATTTATAAATAATTGTGAAGCTACACTAAATCTGATAAAAGTGCATTTCACATTTTTCTTAGCCTCCGGCCGTAAATATCGATTTTTGTGAATTTTTTACAACCCAAAGAATTACAAATGGTGAAGTTCGGAAAATTGAGTTTAGATTTCCTTTTAAAAATGATTATAATTGGCGAAGTTCAGAAAACTTCTAAAAATTTAACCATGGCTGCTTTTTTTTTAGATTTTAAATTTTAATTTTAGTATAAATTTAAAAATTCAGATTTAGTTTTCCCAATCATTTTTCTCTGCAGAGCCGCAGCTTACATACGAGTATATGTAAATATAAATCAAAATGGATTGAACGGATCTGTTGGGGCACTTCTACTATATAGGCGTAGGAAGTGTGAGTCATGTGCTCTGTGCTACCCTATTTTGTGGAATATAACCTAGAGTATAAGAAAAATAAATATTAAATGACCTGAAAAAAGGATTAGTAATTTTTCGGGATTTAATCCCGGGATTTTTACTCTCCTACTGCGCACACATTGAGAACGAAGTCTTTCCTCACGCAGTTAACGGAGTTCAGCTCGTCGACGTTGCTGTAGCGGTCCTTTCTGGCCTTGTCCTCGACATCTGCTCGCATGCTGTAGTCGAGGAGGATTGGGTTTGGGTGACTGCAGCGTCCAAAAGTCCTTCAACCAGAAGTTTATGCTCGACCCCGACCACTCTTGCACGGTTTTGGCCGTATGGGTCGGGGCACCGTTCTGCTAAAATCTTAGTCCGCCTTCGTGATCTTTTCCCCAAGGCAGGACTTTCGTGGCCATGATGTTTCTGTAATCGGCCACGATGGCCTGTAACCGGCAGCAAACCACACCTGCGGCATCTTCTCGCCATTCGAAGACACGACGCCGAGATTCATCACGAAGGTCATGGATACGTAGCCGACCTCGAAGCTGTAGATAGAACAATGTATTCGCTACAGTAGCAGGAAATAGTGAGAAAAAACGTTGGACCTTCATTGGAGACCATGAAGCTCGGACTCAATTAGATACTCGAACAGAATAACAATAGGAAGCACAGATCTAAATCCACACATGAGTGGTTGAAGATAAAGGCATGAACCGTGTTAGAATGGGAATCGGAGTCTCGTGACCTAAATCTCACTTAACATTTATGGTGAGATTTGAACAAATCCGTTCACCGAGGGATGCCATGAACCTAATCAAATTATAAACATGTCGACGAGGAATGGGGACAGAATCCCAAAAGGACGCTGCTAAAATCCTTATTGCAACAAGTAATTACGATCATTGGGGGTTATAACAAGTTTAACTTTGTTTGAAAGGGTGTGAACAATTTTGATATAAGGGAAATTAATAAAATTGGTATATGGAATTTAGTTCAAATATAATCAAAGTGTAATTTGTCTTAATAAACTAATAACTATCATCTTTTGTGTGTAGTTTATCTAAGAAAGTGATAGTATATATATTTCCTGCCAATTCATTAAGATTGAGGCACATAAATGTTTTTTAGCGCAACTCTAGAATGGATTTGGAATGGATTTATGGATCTGTATATTCCTTATGGTCTTTCTCTCGCACATTATTTCGCAATCTCATTCATACTCCCACACTTTTTTCACATACTCTCTACCTCACAAACCTTACAAACTATCTCTATCACACATTCCCTTCAAACACTCTCCCAGACTCTCTCATACTCTTTCTCTCACACAGTCTATTTAACAACAGTCTCTTCACACTCTTTCACTCTTTTTCTCACACACTATTTATGAAACTCTTTAAATGACACTATCACACTATCTTTCTCAAACACTCTAACACACACTCTGGCTCTCTCAAAACACTCACACATACCCTCACACATTCTTTCACACACTTAGTTTCTATCTAACACAGTCTCTCTCTCTCTCTCTCTCTCTCAGACTATTCATCTCTTAAACTCTCTTACACTGCCTGCCTCTTCAGAATCTCTCACTCGTTTTCATACATAATCACTCTTTCTCTAACAATCGTTCTCACACACTTTCTGTCAAATCAAACTTTTACTAACAATCCTTCACAATCTCACACTTAAAAATAATCTCGCTCTCACTCTCTTACACTTTTCATATCTCTCACATACTTTCTAGCACATATTCTCTCTCTAACACCCAGATGCTCAGGCGAGAATGCTTCCGACGTTCAATAGCCGATTTTTTTTCTGCAGGGCTGCCTCAAAGAGCAAAAAAGAAAGAAGAAAGAAGAGATAACAGAAATAGAACTACAGAACTACAGAATCTAGGACCAGCAAAGACCCTAAGGTCCGCTCGAGGCTAGTCCGCTACACTACATCCATACATGCTATATATTTATTTTTTTTATTTCATTTTATTTTATTTTTTTTAATATATAAACTACTGTACACACTTATCTACATGTGTACATTGTCATGCATATTAACTACTTCAACCTAGGGGTGAGGGGGTGATAGAAAGTTTTTCTTCTCAACTTCCGTAGCCCTCGACTGCTAGTGGGGAAAATCTAATTTTAGGATAGTAAGACTATTTATAGGATAGGCGGAAAAGAAAATGGATATCTAAACTACACATGCAAGAGAAATCGCTGGCATCAATTTTAGTCATCATTTTTACTCTCGTTATTCCTCCGCTCCAAACTCCTTTTGCAAAGACGTTATTATTTACTGTGCTCAGACTACGTTATATTTATACTATTTAAGTGCGCGTCGAGACGGTTTTTAAACATATTTACCGACGTACTATCTACTACGTGGGTTGGTAGCCTATTCCAAATTTGAGTAATTCTAAACGTAAAATAGTTTTGGGCTATACTAGTGTTAAATCGCTTGTTCACTAATTTTAATCCGTGTTGCCGAGTATTTCCCCTATGATCCAATTCGAACAAATTCCTATAATCAACGTTTGAAAATCCTTTCAATATTTTAAATACTTCTATTAGCTGGCCACGTAATCTTCTGCCTTCGAGAGGTGGCAAATCTAATGCCCTGAGTCTTTCCTCGTACGGCCTGTTTCTCAGCTCGGGAATTAATTTGGTAGCCCTACGCTGCACTCTTTCTAATTGCGCGATATCTTTGTTTAAGTATGGAGCCCAAAATTGAACCGCATATTCGAGCAGTGGATGCACAAGTGAGTTATATAACGTTAAAATTACACCTTTGGATTTGAACGTGAAATTACGCGCGATATAACCCAGCACACGATTTGCTTTTTTACATGCATCCGCGCATTGTTTCGTGACTTTGAAGTCATCTGAGACTAAAACTCCCAGGTCTTTTTCCAATTTAACCACGTCGAGGACCTGGCCTTTCATGGTATACTCTACCCTCAAATTATGGCAACCCAAATGCATCACCTTACATTTACTTAAATTAAACTGCATTTGCCACTTATCCGCCCATCTGACAATCAAGTTTAGGTCCTTTTGTAATTTATCTACATCCGATCTTACATAGGCACGGTTGCCCAGCTTCGTGTCGTCAGCAAATTTAGAAATCGTACTAAATACGCCATTATCCAAATCGTTTATATATATTAGAAACAATAATGGGCCAAGAACTGAGCCTTGTGGCACTCCACTACTGACGTTGACCCAATCAGAACATTCACCATTTATAACTACTCGCTGCGAACGATCCTTCAGCCAATTTCTGATCCAATTTAATATCTTACCCTTCACACCGATTGCTTTAACTTTCATTAATAATCTCTCGTGCGGAACGGTGTCAAACGCCTTTTTAAAGTCTAGATAGATTACATCTACAGCTTTGCTTTCGTCGTAAACGCAAATCATTTTATGGAAAAATTCCAGCGAATTTGTCAAGCACGATCTCGCCCGCCTAAACCCATGTTGGGAATCTTTAATCAGATTATTTAGCTCGAGGTGGCTCACTATTCTATCTCTAATAACCGATTCTAAAAGCTTTCCAACTACCGAAGTTAGACTAATAGGACGAAAATTCGTTGCTTCGTATCTATTCCCATTCTTAAATATTGGTGTAACGTTTGCACGCTTGAAGTCTAAAGGGACTACGCCATCTTCTAATGAGCGATTGAAAATTGCACGCAACGGCTTCGCAAGCTCATTCTTAAGTTCCTTTAAATGAGTGGGGTAAACGACATCGGGCCCGGGTGATTTCGACTTTTTCATCAGGTTAATATATTTAAGAATTTCCTCTTCATTAACTGTTATATCGGATATGCAAATATCACTATTATGTACTTCTTCAACTAACGATTCTAATTCGGACGAATCTTCAACAGTAAAGACGCTTGTGAAATATTCATTTAAAATTTTAGACATTTCCGCCGGAAATTCCTTCAAGCGACCATCTTTGTCTTAAATCGGCCCTATTGAACCTTTTAAGGGTTTTCTACTGTTTACATAGCCGTAAAACCGTTTCGGTTCCTTCTTTGATTCCTTCGCCAGTTTTATTTCATATGACCGCTTCGCATCTCTAACTGCCCGTTTAACTTCTCTTCGAGAATCTATGTAATTTTGCCGACTTATAAATGACTCATTGTTCTTATGTGTTTGAAATTTTCTATTTCGGTCCTTAATTAAGCTTAATATTAGTGGGCTTACCCACGGTGCTCTCATCGACTTCTCGCTCTTACGGCGCACATACTTTACTAAGGTGAAATTTACACTAAGGAGTGTACGCCGAAGCTCAGTGTACATTTCTCCTACCGACCTATTCTCGAAGCGCATTCCCCAGTCAACATCCTTAATCCTTTCGTGAAAAGTATCAAAATTACAGCTACCAAAACGTGGCATGAGCTGTGTATTAATTTTGACTTCTACACACGTGTTTACTATGAATCTAATCGCATTATGGTCACTCGAGGCTAAATGCTCTCCTACACAAACATTTTCTACAAATAACTCGTCAGTCGCCATGATTAAATCGAGGATATTATTATCACGAGTTGGTTCCTCCACTTTTTGAACGAGAAAATTCTCCAGAATAAAGTTTAGTAGTCTCTCCCCAGCTTTATCTGACGTTAGGTTACTATAATTAACGTTTGGATAGTTAAAATCGCCGCAGAGAAAGTAGAAAGAGAAGAAAAGAAAGTGGAAACATAGGACAAGAAAGTAGAAGCAGAAAAAGAGAAACGAGAAAAAGAAGAAGAGAAAACAAAGGAAGACAAGAAAAATAAGAAGAAGAAGAAGAAGAAGAAAAAAGAAATGTAGAGATACAAGACGAAAGCGGCAAGTCGCTTCCGAAAGGAAAGACTAAGTTGTCTGCAGACAAATGTGCAAGAGTCACTCTTATTGGTGATTCTCAAGCACGGGATCTGCAGCCCCTGCCAGCAGCCCGCCTTCGCACTAGTGTGAAGGTAAGCTGCCTGCCAGGATGTGGTAACCACCACATCATAGTAGAGGCTGAGAAATCACAGATTTCTCAGAGCTCAGTCGTTGCTCTGATGGTCAGTGGAAACGACCTCTACCTGAGAGGAGGTAGGGTAGGCCCTACAGATAAAATCCTCCACACGGTCATGGGTGCCGTGGACGACTGTGGGCTGAAAACTCGCAAGCGTGTTGTAGTCGGGATGCTCCCGAGGAGAGGTCCAACACGGACCGCTCACTCGATGAATGTGTCTTTAAACCGGCGCCTGGCAGATTTGTGTACGGCAGAGGGGGTCTTTTTTGTGGACTATTACCGCACCTTTTATGATAGAAATGATCTCTACCAACGGGATGGGGTACATCTTTCCTTTAAAGGAAAGACTTTTCTGTCCAACATCATCCAGGATGTCGTAGAGAGGACCCAAAGGAGTATCTGGCTAGAGTGAGGGTGGATGTACGCCAGTACGCTTGTGTCACTCCTGAAACGACCTTCTTAGAGGTCGCAAAGAGGGGTGCTTCCTCGCTAGCAAACAAGCCAGGAAACGGAAAAGCGTAGGGAGTCCTACAGTCGGGGGACTCTCTGAAAGTTCTTCTCTTCAATGTGAGGTCAATCAGGAACAAGTTTCCTGAGCTCCGTGGCCTCATAGCGACGGAAGGACCCGAAATGGTAGCCATAACAGAATCGTGGATAAAAACCTCAAACCCAGACTTTGAAGGTGAATTCACGGTTCCTGGCTACCAATTATTCCACAAAGATAGGCCAGACAGAGAGGGTGTTGTATGTCAAGAATACAATCGAATCTACGAACTCCAACATTATATCCGACCCCGAGCTCCTAGGTATTGACCTAGAGATAGATCCTGTCAGACACAGGACCCTGGTGCTTTACAGACCTCCTTTCCAACCCGTTGAGAAGAACAGGGAACTGTACCAGCTGCTGGGTGAGCTTGTTCAAGGCAAAGTGTGCATCGTTATGGGCGACTTCAACAGACAAGTTGACTGGGAAACCAGAGCAGCCTGTGGCGAGAGCGCGCTACTCCTGGAGTTCGCCAACAACGAGTTCCTCACTCAATGGGTCAGAGAACCGACGAGAGGAGAAAATATCCTCGACTTGGTCTTCACCTCTGAGGATAATATCGTTGAGGATGTCTCTGTAGGCGAAGAGCTCGGTGGCAGTAATCACCAGCTAGTTAGATTTAACGTCAAGATCCCGAAGGTAAGGTCTGTTGCCAGTCAATCAAGGAAACTTGACTTGAGAAAAGCAGACTTTGCAAGCCTTCGTGCTGGGCTGACTGATGTAAGGCTAGCGGTATGCAAAGATGTTGAGGATTCGTGAAACAATTTCAAAAATAAGTTCATGAGTCTTCAATCAAGTTGCATTCCTCTGAAATGTCTACGTCGGTCTTCTGTTCAAGTGGTTTAATCGAGAAATCGGCCAACTGCTTAGAAAGAAGAGAAATGCGTACCGGCGATCGAAGATCTCGGATGCCTTTAACGAGTACCGGAGGCTAGCCAGAAGAGTGAAGTCCAGCATGATGGCGGCTAAGCATACTGAGGAACTCTGAGTGGCGAGACTCTGCAAGGAGAATCCCAAGGAGTTCTTTGGCTATGTAATTAGTCCTAAACCAATCCATCGTAGGATTGGGCTCTTAGTGGACGAGGAGAGTGCATTAACTAACTCAGATGTAGAAAATGCTAAGCTGCTTAATGACTACTTCTCTTCAGTGTTTACTGAAGAGTGTGGTCCCATCATCCAGCCCACGGATTCCTACTTGGGGGAAAAGCTGGAGGCAATGGAATTCACCGAAGGAGAAATAAAGAAAAAGATCGCTGACCTAAAGATGAATAAGTTCCTTGGACCAGACGGGTTTCTATCCAAGGTGTTGAAGGAAGTGTGAGATGAAGTATCACGACATTTGTGCCCTATCTTTAACATGTCAATCCGGACCGGATGCGTTCCTAGAGAAAGGCGTGAGGTGGAGGTGACTCCGATCTTCAAAAAAGGAGATCCCAGCCATCCGTCAAACTACCGACCCATCAGTTTGACTTCGATAGTCGGTAAACTCATGGAAAGCATGATAGTGGACAAGATAACGTGTTATTTAGAGTCTAACCTGCTACTGAAGAGTTCCCAGCACGGCTTCCGAAGGCAACGTTCATGCCTGTCGAACCTTGTGGAATTCTTTCACTTCGTGTTCAGTGAGCATGATCTGGATAAAGCGGTGGATGTTGTGTACCTGAACTTTTAAAAGGCCTTTGACAAGGTACCACACCGCCGCCGTCTCCAGAAAGCGAGTGCGCAGGGCATAGACGGCAAGGTAGCAGGATGGATAGAGAGCTGGCTAAGTGATAGACGGCAATGAGTAGTGGTGAATGGACGGGCCTATGAATGGGCGCCCGTATCTAACGGTGTCCCTCAAGGTTCCGTCCTGGGACCACTACTGTGTATTATCTATGTCAACAACATGGACGGTGACATGGTTGCCAAGATCTCCAAATTTGCCGACGACACCAAGCTTAGTATCAATGTGGCAAAGGATGGGAACACTGCCCGCCTCCAAGAGGACCTTCAAAGGATTGGGGAGTAGTCGGACAGGTGGAAAATTCCTTTCAACGTAGGAAAATGCAAAGTAATGCATATCGGCCACCGAAACCCCAAATCTCAGTACATCCTTAAGGGCACTGCTTTTGAATCGCAGGGACACTGAGAAGGACTTAGGGGGAACTAACACTAGTGACCTCAAGTTCTCGAAACAGTGCATTGAGGCAGAGAAGAAAGCCCAAAGGATGTTAGGCTACATAAAGCGCCAGTTTGGATACCGTAACAAGGAGATAGTACTTTGTCTGTAGAACTGTCTTGTTCGGCCGCACCTGGAGTATGCCGTACAATTTTGGAGTCCTTCGTTTCGAAAGGACATCGCAAGGTTGGAACGCGTACAAGCTAGGGCAACCAATCTGATTCCTTCTATCCGACATAAAAGTTATGACGATAGACTAAGGGAATTAGATCTGTTCTCGCTGGAAACCCGTAGACTGCATGTTCAGCTCATCGAAGTTTTCAAAATACTTCGAGGGTTCGACAATGTTGACTACCGGAATATTTTCACACTGAGTGAGAACAGAACGCGCAATCACAGCTTCAAACTTGAACTGAAGCGTTACAACCGCAATCTGTGTGGAAATTTTTTCACTTACAGTATTTGTGGTAAGTGGAACGCACTTCTAGTGGAAGTTGTCAACAGTGAATCTGTTGACCAGTTCAAGTCAAGACTAGACAAAGTCTTGAAAAGTGGCCGTTTAGGGACGCAAAACAATTGAACAGCCATGTACCCGCTCGATTGCTAGTCCAAAGGTACCCTCTGGACCGTAAGGTCTCCTAGGCTACTTCCTTTCCTTGTTACTCCTTGTTACTCTATCTCACATCTCTCATATACTCTCTCGCATTTTCTCTTACACTCTCACACACCAACTCATACATTCTCTCTCTCTAACTCGTACACTCTTATTCTTTCGCAGGCTCTCTCTCCCTCTTTATATCACAATCTCTCTCACACCCATTTTGATTCATACTCTCTCTTTCTCTAACACAGTATGACACACTCTTTGTCACACTCTCACACAAACTCTCTCACATACTCACTCTCAGACTTTCTCTCAAATACTTCTCACACACCCACTCTATTTCACTGTCTCTTATTCTTTCCATCATACGCTATCTCTCTCACAAATTATATCACTCCCAGACACCCCTACAAAACTCTCTCTCACACACACACACACTTTCTCTCATACATCTAATATCTCTCTAACAGTCTATTACACACTCTTCCACACTCATACACTCTCTCCCAAACAAACTCTCTAACACTCGCTCTTACAATATATATATATATATATATATATATATATATATATATATATATGTATATATATATATATATATATATATATATATATATATATATATATATATATATGTATATATATATATATATATATATATATATATATATATATATATATATATATATATATATATATATATATCTTTCAATCTCTTTCTCTAACACTCACACACAGTTTCTCTTTATCACACTCTCTCACACTCTCACCCACTAAGACTTTATCACAAAATCTCTCTCTATCTCTTGCCTTTCCACCTCCGCCGCTCTCAAAAAATAAAAATATTTCTAGTATTTATAGCACTAACTAAATTGGGAAAAATATTACCATATTTTTTTAAATCAAGAAAGTGGTGACTGTTAATAAAAAAGCAATAAAAATCACTTCTCTTTTATTTATTTTCTCGTCTTTCTTCTAAGCTTACATAAATTTGTTTTTGTAATTCAGTTTCCCACATGCCCTGAAATATTAATAGGAGTCAGAAAATATGCATTTGTTTACTTCTCACCCACGCTTAGTCTAATAAATAATCATTAACGAGATGTCAGTTTGGGAAAAGCAGACATTGAATAAGATAAAATAACCAATAATTATTTTTAATATTATTCAGGGAGTCAAACTATGAACTAAAAAGAAGCAATAAATTTTATGGTGAGCCAAAATTTAAATTTTAAATTACACAAGTTTGCGACATTCCTTTATATTCCGTGTAAAAAAAATATATTTTTACAACTACCAATTTATCAAAATTAAATTTCGGAAGATGTTTTTCCCCTATTGGGTTTGGTCTGCTTTTAAAATTCGCACTAAAACGTGTCAAAATCATTATTACTTCTGTTAAATTAAGAAAATTTAATTCCGGTTTCGACCATCTTCATTGGACGTACTTTTGCTATATAAATTTTAAGGATTTTCTGAGGGCGATTTTACCCAATTCTGAAATGTGTTGTGGTGGACGGATGACCTTTATTGCCAAGGCTCGGCTGAGGATGAATTTATTGTCCGAGGGCGCAACTTGCGAGAAAAATGTAAATTTGTACCTTAGAACTATTTTCATTATATATTCGGTTCGGATTTTTTTTTAATATGGCGATTACCACAGACTTGGTCGTTTTTTGGGAGTGTTTATTAATGTCCGTTAAACCGCACTATACGTTGCGATGATATTCGGTTACAATAACAATGATTACCACATTCATACTGCAGCGGCCATGCTGGGGAACATTCATTATCCAAGCCAAACAATTGCAAATATCCAACAGAGCAATTCGGATAAGGAGTGTCCATCACCGAAAGCTGGATATTCATTGATAGTCTTCAGAAACCACATTAAAGCATGTTGCAACTTGGAAATTTCAATCCTAATCGGTTTTAGGATTCAGTCAAAGTCAACCAAAGAAGAAGAAAGGAAATTGGGAGGATAAAAAAAGAATATAAGTTCAAAAAGACCTAAGTCGTGTGCTCCCAATTATTCTGACTTAGGACCATATGACCTTACGGCCTTCAAAACTTTCAATAATTCCAATACTAACATTGGGAGGACATTGACATTTATATTATTCGAAAAAGAATGTAAACCAACATAAGGGTTTTAAATTTCGTTAGAATCGGCCAAATAGTTACGATGTTATTGCCAAATAATTCCCCGACTAAACTTGAGAGGACCTTGGCAATTATATAATTCAAAAGAGAATGTAAAATAACATAAAAGTTTCAAATTTCGTTAGAATCTGCCAAATAGTTACGATGCTATTGCCAAATAATTCCCGAACTGACCTTGGGAGGACCTAAAATAACATAAGGCTTTTAAATTTCGTTAGAATCAGCCGAATAGTTACGATGATATTGTCAAAAAACTTATTGAAAAGTAAAATGGGTACTATCCGATCGACTAACCTATGGACCGACAGAGTAACTTATAGAGTCCCGTTCACGGAACTAAAAACTACTAAGATTGAAGATGACTATGCCTCAGTCCCGTAGCCACGGGGTGTTATGGGCGGGGGGGGGGGGGGTTATCGTCCAAAAATATCTGATTAGCTCCCCCCCAATTTTTTAGGCTAAAATAATATGATTTCAATTCCACACAAGGGAGATGTTCTCCCTCGTGTGAAACATTACACAGCAAACATGTACATTTGTATCTTCTGGTAGAGGTTAGTTTGTCTGTGATTCCAGCTTCATATTACCACTTTGGTTTTGCGAACTGACTGATTGGCTTACTAGTTGGAAGAACTGACTGCATAGTAAAGTATTTTTCCCCTAGCTATTCCATAAGTGAAAATACATTCAAACTTTCTAAGAATTCATCTGGAAGTCCATTCCACTAATTTTGTAGCAAACACCATCTTCACAATCCTCAAATCCCATTTGCAATTTTATTTCCCAAACTGATTATATTAAATATCATTTTATAAATCAATTTTATGATAAAAATACAAGTGTTTGTATGTATTATCATAAAAAAAATCCTTTAATCTCAACTCAAAACCCTACAACAATAATGCTACCATTGGACTGAACTTTTGTTGGCTTGGTAGTCGCGGTATACTTAATAACGACCTGGGTGGTAATTGGCTTTTTCTTATCACTTTATTCCCAATTTCAGATATATATAATTACGGCGAACCGAAAACTTAAACATCAAGATGGTATTTGTAAAAAAATATTTGTAAAAAAATTAGCCCCCCCTTCCCTAATAAAATCACGGCCTGGCTACGGCCCTGCGATGCCCCAAGACCTAGGGCCGAAAACGGATGGTGAGCTATCGGCTACAAACTCTCCATTATCAATGGTCAGAGGTGCCGATATAACTTTAGTTTTTTTATAAATATTTAACTGTTTACTACTAATTACACAGTTCTTTATTACGAAGATAATAATCTTCCTCCCTGGCAGGAGGTAAACCACATTGAGGTTTAGCTTAGGTTGCTGTGGTAATGTGAGGCTAGAAATTACAATGAACGAAGATAAATAAAACTTGTTACTGATATGAGAAGCGGACGAATTAAAATGGGAAAAGGACTTGAGGGAGAAATTTGAGGAGCAGATTTTGCAAGGATATGGTGGAGTGACGAGTAATAGGATTTAGTTCCGAGTAAATTGAAAATAATGATAATAGTCAGTGATTTATTTCTTCAACAATGGGCCGCAAATTTTACAACACACTGTTAGAAATGCAAATTTACCGTGTTTTGAAAAGGTTCTGTTACACATTTGAGAGGTTTACGTGTGTGATAGAAAAGGTTCCGTCAAACAAAATTAAAGCTTTACTTTTCTTGGATGTGCCATTAAAATGTCTTTTCCATTGTATGTAGGTGTATCGAGATAGAGGTGAAAAGAATCGAGTTCTTTGGTGTCCTGTGCGCGGGCCAACATCAGCCGGATGACCGTCAACAGAGTCGAGAAGAAGCTCAAGAATGGCGAATAGCTTATGGTTAGTCTTCGAGGTTAATAAATGGGTACTAGTTGTAGAGGGTCTAGATTTAATATGAACATCGACCGTTCTTGTGGGGGGAATTCGTTTCACCGATGCTTGAGATTAGGTAGGCTGGGTTTAAAGGATCGTTGCGGATTACATGTAGCAAGGAAATCACAAACGGAGGAATTTCGGACTCTTTATTTGGGCGTAGAACTCTGCTAAGCTTGGCGTAAGAAGGATTCAAGATGGGCGTGTAGTGTGTCTTAGTGATCCTATTACCACACGACGTCTCTCTGACTGTCGGACTGACTGACTCTCTGACTTGCTGACCTACTGACCTTCTTACTCTCTTGCTGTCTTTCTTACTTTCTTACTGTCCTGATTATGTGAGCTTTAATATATATTTGTGTCGGAGACAATGGGCGTTGCCTATTATTATCCACTGATGTTGTTTAGGTAGAGTTTATTCCATATTTGAGTTGAGTCTATTTCACTCCGTGTTAATTCGTGTATATGGAGATAGAGGTTTTGTTTCTGGTCCTAATACCAAAGGCTCGCCTTAGAGTTCGCAGTTTTTTTCGCTAGCAAACATTGGCCGCTGCTATCGTGTTTCCAGTTCTCCATCTGCATCCCAAGCTTTGTGGAATGTCAAGATCTTGAGGTGCGTGAAAAGGCCTCTCCTCACGCACCATTTGTGAGAACAACGTCGGGAGCGCTGCCGTCGCCTTCTAATGACTTTTGAAGTGTTATGGCAATCTAATTCTTATTTTTTCTGATAAAAAACCTTCACAATCGATCCGGTTATAAATAAGCAGAATCAACGCGTGGTAAGCCTCATCCAGAACGTCTCTGTGGTCCACTACATGTACAGGACTAAGCACCCGGCCTCCATGATGATGCTCAGCGTCGTAGCTTTGAATGGCAAGAAGATGCCGCCAATGTGGTTAACATATTTTCTTTTAATATGGTTTCTTTTTTTCGTCTCTTTTTTTTTCTTTTCCTGACGTATGTTTCCCTTTGGGACCACCCTTGGTCTTGTAGGCTTATCCTTCCCATTGGAAAACTCTGTATTTGTATAATAATAATGGCCAGTTACAGGCTCAACACGGCCAATTACTAGAACATCTTGCCCATGAAGGTTCTACTTGGATGAGAAAGAACACGAAGAAGGTGTACACGTCTTTCAGTAGGACGGAGCCCTGCCCCACACGGCCAATACCGTGCTAGAGTGGTTGGGGTCAAACATGAACTTCTGACTTTTGGCCATCGCAGTCGCCCTACCTTAATCCCCTCGACTACAGTATGTGGGCACATGTCAAGGGCAAGGCCTGCAAGATACGCCACAGCAACGTCGGCAAGCTGAATTTCTCCGACAATCGTGTGTGGGTGAGTTAGCATGATGAAAGACTTCTCCCGCAACGTGTGCGCGCGCTTCAGGTCTCGCCTGGAGCGCATGCTCGGCGCCGAGGGCGACCAAGTTGATTTATATTATTTGATAAACAGATATTTACTTGTTAACGCAATAAAAACGTGTCTAATTACATAAAAACTATCATTGTGCTCTTTGTTGAGAGCTTCTTAACGAGTGTGATGGGACTTTTGCAATACCCGGTTAGGGTCAGTTGGACACGGATCGTACTGCTAGTGTTTTTGTGGTTATCAAAACTAAAGTTTTTAAGTTAGCAGAAATCCAAAGTTCCCAACAGGTAGTTCATATAAATACCTTTAGTTTCCACATACAGAACTTTGAAATATGTTTACCTTTTCAGATTTATGGCGTCATTTTTTTTAAAAGTGTTTTTGTAAGGATCGTGACCATGTAGGACACGCTCCTACGCTCTTGGTACCATTGTTTGTATTTTTTTTATAAGCCATAACCGAAATTAAAGGATCTACTACTACTAAATTATACACAAATGTTAGAAAAAGTCATAATATAAAAAAATGGTTAGAATTGTTATTTTACATTTTTACATTAGTATTAAAAATAATATATAAAATAATAAATTTCTTAATTTTATAGAACAATTTTGAACAAATAATGCACAGCCCTTATTGTTTACCATTGTATAAATATATTAATAACCTCACTAGGCAATTTAAAATCCCCATCTTACTGTAATAATGCAATTGGAAAATTGAAAATTGAATTTCAAATTTTCAAAAATATTTGAAAAATACACTTATCCTATTACTTAATACACTCAAAATAGCACTGTATATAGTTAAATCTTGCATCTAACTTAAAATAATTTTAAATAATAACACAAATAACATCATTTAACACTGATAAAAATAGTCAGATTTGCACTTTGATATCTTGTATTTTCATTCATTTCGGGGGCGTTTTTCCACATTTAAAACATACAGCAATGTTACGTGATCAACAAACATTAGTTTCAAAACAAAATCTTCATTAGAATAATTTTAACGAATTTCCAAATTTTGTACAGACCGTGTACTACGCGCCATTTTATGCAAACTGTAAACACAGAAATACCCATGCTGGTCACAGTTATGAAGTCACACTCATTTTCTTTAACAATGATCATATTCACCATGGAAACCATAACCCGCGGAATCACGCAATATTCACGAACACTGCGGAGTATAATCTAACTCGTAAAAATTACATCAGTCACGTAAAATACCAAAAAACTTAACTAGCAAACAAAAATGGCGTCGGAACTCCGCGGGAAGAAGAGGGAGATTACGTCACATCAGACTCGTTTTCTATGCAAAAGGTAAACTGAATCAAACCCATATTTTGGCAAGAAGGCCTTTTGTACGGTCCGTGTCTACTTTACCCTACACACTTTTAGTTAACGCAAGTTAATAAAATTTACAAAGCACGTAGAACTTTATATAATAAATGCAATGCAATAATCAGAAAATCAAAATGGTGAACAGGAAATATTTTATAAGGACAATAGTGAAATTTGACAATGCAGAAGTTTACAACACATTTATAAAATCTTCCAGGTCCTCTAATATTAGATTGAAAACAAAGATCCCGCACAACCTTTTTTTTAAAGTTTATAGGTTTATTTAAAAATTTATTTATTCATAGATTTATACAGGGTGTCCGACTAGTTAATGTATAGTGGCCTAGTCTTTCCTAAGCCTCGCTTGAAACTGCACAGTGACCTAGAGCCTAGGTAGACTAGGTCACTATGCATTTTCAAGCGACGCCTAGGAAAGCCTAAGCTACTACACACTAATTAGTCAGACACCCTAAATGATATCTTAAAGATTAAAAACTTCCCCATAAAATGACTTTTTCTCGTGAACAGCAACGTACTCTTTTTACTGTATGATTACAAATCGACCTAAGCGCTGCCCACTCGCAACGTTGCATAAAACCAACCATTTGGGGAAGACACAATAAGTTGTCTTGCAGCCTGCAATTGTTTTAAGAAGTTTCAGCGTGTCTAATTTGATCTCCAAGATCAGTCGCGAAGTAGTCGACCATCACTTATTGACAATGACCGTTTGTGCGCCTGTGTCAAGGCTGAGCGACATCTGACATCAAACTAGCTGTCAGAAAAGATTAGCGGCAGCCATACAGCCATTTTGCATCATTTAGGGGAAATTGACAGTCAGCAAACTAGACGTATGGAATTCACGAAAACTGACCTACTTTGAACGTCAGCGCCGCATAGACGCCTGCATGACACTACTGTCCAAGAAACCTAGTTTTGATTTGCTGAACAAATTGCCTATTGCACATGAGAACTGGTATCTATATTCGAATAGAGTATGCAAAAGAAGCGAGACAGAAACAGTTGCACCTGCACAACTTCCGGCAAAGGCCGAGGTACATCAAAAGAAACCTATGGTTTGTTTCTGGTGGGATGTGAAGAAAGTGATTTACTGGCAAATGTTTGAATGAGATCATCTTATCGATGTCCAAATATACAGTCAATAACTGCAATAGGTGGCAGATGAAATTGCGCAGAAATGAACAGAATTGACTGATATCACGATAACACCCGACCACAAGTTGCAAATCATACCCGTAAATAATTCCTAGAGCTGGGACAGATCTGGCGCCAACAGACTATCATCTATTCCGGAAACTGCAGAACTTCTTGACTGGCAAAACATTCTCAAATGATGAAGAACTGAAAACTGCAGTTGGAGACTTCTTTGAGAGCAAACCATTTGAATTTTACAACAAAGGCATCCATGATCTATCCTGTGTTTGGAAGCAGGGGCTCGAAAATAACGTTAATTACATTATTCATTGATATGTTTCTTTTATTAAATTGTTTCATTGTAAATAATTCTTAACAAAAGTTGTGTGAGAATATTGTTTCCAACCTAATATTAAATGCAGCGAGGCTCTTTATAATTTATACATTATAATACTAAAGATAAAGATCCCAAATAAAGAATTAAAAATAAAAAAGGACCCTTAAATATATATATATATATATATATATATATATATATATATATATATATATAATTTATATATCTTAAATTCCATTCTAAAATATCCAATATTGTTACTATGTGCATATATTCATATATGTAGATGGGTATATTTGTGTATGTATCTGTTTCCGCATTGAAATTGCTAATGTGTTTCATGTACTTGTATTATTAATTTTCCCAACTTTCATTTGTTTTATAACACGTTAGCGATAGTCATTTTTTTAAATATTCCGTTGAACGATTGTCTTTTATTTTTAGGATACCTCCATTTATTTTTAAAATATTATTCAGTCCTCTTTTGTTTGTCCCTCGAAGATATAATAAACGAAAGCGCTCGGAATCCCGCTTTTCTTTCATTTCCCGTAGTTTAACCATTTTTTATATATATATATATATATATATATATATATATATATATATATATATATATATATATATATATATATATATATATATATATATATATATATATATATATATATATATATATATATATATATATATATATATATATATATATATATATTAGACTGGCCCAAAAGTAAAAAAAAGGAAGAAAAAATCCTTGGCCTCACCCCTGGATATAGTGAGGCTTGATGAAAAAATGCGCTGTGTAAATTAGCAGCAAAATATAATAATATTTAGTAGTGCCACGACGAATGTTAGTTTCACACATATTAATAATATGTACCAAATATGAAAAATAGATAAATATTAGTGAATTTTTGTCTTTATCAGAGTAAGTATTACCTAAATATAAATTAATAGTTGTATTATGTTAACAGCTATATTAAGTGCATTCTAAATTTCATTATCATCCTATAACCTGTGATATTATAAGGTAGGTGGTACAAAGGACAAATAAGCCTAATGTGTAGTCTTGTAGGCGCTCTGGTGTCGTGTTTCATTCTCTCAGCAGCACATCCCTTACCAATTGGCAATTACCTATGCTCTACTCACTGCTGTGTGAACCAGTGAAGAGTAAGCATGGTTTCAGTGTCTATCTGTGCTTAACAAAGTCTTTTTGGAATATAATTAACATGGTAAGTTCAATTAAAACAAGAAGTACAACAGAAGTATGGCTTATTGGAGAAACAATTGATGCAATTCAAATGTTAAACACAATGCAAAGAGAATGTATTAGATGCCTGTAACATTTGAAAGATTCCAAGAATCTTTAAATAATTTGTTTGATATAGCACATGCTAATGAACGGAAGACTGTTCATTTCTACAGACTCAGAGAGGGAGAGAAAGGTAGACGAGGCTATAGAGGTAGGGTTGACAAGAAAACAGTAAAATAATGAAGAGAAAAACGCAACAGAAGTAAAGAAGATTCGCAGCGAAATGAACGAGAATTGTGTAGAAAAGTAAATTTGTGAGTTGTTCAGTGAACAAGTAGCTCAAGCAGCGAAAAAAAACCCAGCAGTGATGAAGCAGAGCCCGGTCATCTAATCTTCCGAGAAAGAGAATATTTAAAGGCGAGAAAATTACTTCACCTCACCTAGTGACTACATTAGACAGAACGAAAATGAGTGATCGTCATGCGATGATGGTGATCTCAGCAACAACATTAGCCCTTAGAAGGGATATTATGATGATATAACCATAAGTAGAAGTACACTGCAAAAAAAAAAGAAAAGAACTGCGTAAAGAAATAGCAGATATTTTGAAGCAATTGGCACTGAAAATATAGATAGACTGCCTGTGTTAATGTCTGGTGGTGGTAACTGTAAGCTTTTGGGAATACCGAAACTAACGTCAGGTACAGGTGCTGAAAGAGCAAAGGCAGTTGTGAAATGTCTTCAAGATTGGAATATCAAGGACAGTGTTAAAACCATGTTTTGACACAACTGCTAGTAACACTGGTCCTAGAAAGGTACATGTGTGACAATAGAAACAAAACTAAATACAGGTCTTCTTTCTTTTCCTTGCAGGCATCATGTTCATGAAATAATTGTATCTGGCTTATTTCAAGTGTTTTGGTGCTTTATCCAGACCAGAAATTCAATTATTCAAGCGTTTCCGTGATTCCTGGAAGACTATCAATACTTTGCCGCATGAAGCACATGATACATGTGTTTCTTGGAAAGAAGCTGTGCTTAGTTTTTTTCAAGGACAGTTGAAATGTCATCAGCCTCGAGCCGATTACAAAGAACTTTTGCAACTATCAATTGCATATTTAGGGGGTGACACAGAAAGCTTTTCTATCAAGCAACCTAGAGCAGTGCATCGAACACGTTGGCTGGCAAAGGTTATTTATTCAATTAAAATTGTACTCTTCAAGTTACAGTTTGTTGTACAGGACTACGATCCCAACTGGTGTACATCTTCCACTGCTCCACGAAAAGACTTAGAGTACTTGCAAAGTTTCCAAGTATCTAAAGATAAGGAACTTGCTTCTGTAGCCAGCATGGTACTTGGAGAATTCAGAATCCATATATTCAGGACTAACAACTCATAAAGCCCGTAAAAACATAGAGGAGAAAACGGAACGTTTGACTTTGGGACTATGAGAAGAGTAAAAATGAATATAAGAGTTTGAATTAGTAGTTTGCGATAGATGGAGTATTTAAAACCAGTCGGTGTTCTATTAATAAAAAGATCGACAAAAGGGAGGGTTCTATCATTTAAAACTTCATGGGTAAATTTAATGGAAGGAACGAGTGAATTAAGTTTGGTAAGAAGGCTATTAACATCTTTAGAATTAGGCCACAGGCAAATGAGATCATCAGTATACCTGTACCAAACAATAGGGAAGTCAAGTAAAGTAGGAAGATGTTTTTACGGGCTTTACCAGTTGTTAGTCCTGAATATATGGATTATGAATTCTCCAATATCTTTGAAATTAGCCATAAACTATGTTACCCTTATCCCTTTCTTCTAAACTGTCTCTCCTCTGTAAAAATGACGTTCTATAATACAGCTCATGCTATCCCTTTTAATGTTAAAAACATTTTGGTTTTACCCTTCTATGTTTGTTTCATTGACCTTCCCTGTATTTTAAAAGACTTAAACATTTCAGTTGCTTTCAAATACGAGTCAACTATAAAAACCATTCTAGTTCACAATAATTGTAATAATATTGGGGGAGTCTATTCGGTCGAATATTCTGTTTGTCCAAGTAAATATTTTCGACAGAAGGAAATCAACTATCTGTACGTATTAATCAGCATAAATATAATGTTAGGAGAGCTGTAAATAATAGTGCGTTTTTTTGTGAATATATCCGAAAATAACCACTTAATTAATTTGAATTCAGCAAAATTTATTTTTCGCTCAAATGACTCAATTAAAAGAAACCTTGTTGAATGTTAATGTATAAACCAATTTAATAATTTTAAAATTTCCCTTGGCCTTTTTAAAATTAATGTTGTTATGAAAAAACTCATTCTTAAATAAATTAGCTTTGACTTATGTTCCTAAATTTTTTTGCAATTTTCACTTTTATGGGAACACGATGTGTCAATTTAATTATTGCATTGATTTTGTATTAACATTATTTTAATTCTCTTCCTTTCTCCTTGTCCCTTTCCCCTTTGTTTCAATTTTCTTATCGTGTGTCTCCTAATCTCCCTCTTTAGACTATCGCTTTATCTGTTAATCGATTAACCCTTTTGGCCCTGTTATTGACTCTTTCTGCCTCTAGGTATGACCTTGCTACCTGTTATAGCAAAATCTTAATGTGAATTTACACATCCCTCTCCTACTTCCTCATTGGTGATTTCTTGTCTTTTAGGCAGTCCTTTATCTTTTACTAGCTTAGATATACCCTTATTATATTATTTTCGCTTGTAGTTATCATTGAGAATGAACTGAATAAAGTTCAAAAGTACTTGGAAGCACATTTTAATTTTTCCTGCGGGACATTGACTTCATTCCGAACCTCACGTGCTACTTTGTGAGTTATTCATTTCATATATATATATATATATATATATATATATATATATATATATATATATATATATATTAGTGTAGTTAGGTAGCAGTCTTTCTTGAATACAAATTTTGTTGAAGACCATTGTGCATTTTGCCTTTATTAATTTCTTTTGGCAACTTTCTCTTCTTCTAACTATTTTTTTGTATTCCCTCCTGTAGATGGTGGATCACTTGTCCTGTATTCATCTCTCTTTTAAATGAATGTGTTCGGTAAAAACAAAACTAATTTGCTGAGCTTTCGATCTCATACGATCATCTTCGGAGCGTTATGGAATTTCTTGCCTCCTTTACCAATGTGATGAGTGGAGTGAGGATCTGGCAGAAAGTTAAGTGAAAGAATGATGATGATGATGCTGAATAATAGTTAGGAAGAGATTAGCGTGGAAGATGAGAAGATAGGTTATAGGTGAAGAGAGTTTGTATGGTTTGCCCTGGTAGTGAGGGCTACGCTTTTCATTTGTTTAATTTTCTTATTCCCTTTTTTTATGACCTTCAATCCTGTATTTTGTATTTTTGTGTGTTTCTTAATTTATATTTTACGCATTCAAGCTTTTCTTCTGTACATAATTTGCAACTTTTTTTTTCCTTAATATTATGCTTATTTTAAGAGAGATAAACTTACATATATTATATATATATATATATATATATATATATATATATATATATATATATATATATATATATGTATATTTCCTTTTTATTTTATTTCATTTTTTTCAGAGTAATACTAAATGTAGTAGTTCAAGAGTCTACAATATACATTTAATTACCTTACATACTACACATTCATACATGTTTGTGAGTGTATTTGTTAATGTATCGTGTTTGTATTTGTTTTTTCGGTGTGGTTTATTATGTGAACCACGTTGCCAACTGCTCCTCAGAGCATTCTCTCGAGCTAGGAAATCGCCTCTTTCTGCTTACTTTATTCCTTCTGTTCGCTGGGATTTTTAGATCCTCCGCTAGTTCAGGCGCTGTTTCATTTAAGATCCTCTCCCAAGTTCATTTGGCTAAACTTTGGGTCACCAGATTATAGGTGCCAGAGCGGCTCTTTGATGGAGTTGTCTTTGGAGAATTCGGTCTCGCTTTCTGTTATTATTTATGTAGAGAGTCGCCTTGTTTTGGACTATTTGTAGGTGCTTCAAGCGCTTGCTACTTAGGGTTTGGGTCATCACCGTGGGGTATATCAGTGTTGGTCGTACGTGGAAGACATATATCTTTCGATTATTGCTCGATCTCATATTCCTGAATCGGTGGAGTTTGGATAGTTCCAACCTCGCGAGATTTTCCCGCGTTTTGAAGTGATGCTCGTACCCGATGGGGGTGATTTTAAGTCCCAAAACGGCCCCTTCTTGGTGATAAAGAAATATCAGTTCCCCTATTGTCACGTCTGCTGTTTTTCTGCGACCGAGGGCGAGGATCTTGAACTTCCTGCTATTCGTACGGATCTTCCACTTACTCTCGTACTCATTTATGTTCCTGATTTCATTAGCAGTCTCTTGAGCCTAAGCCCTGGGATTCCTGTATGTACCAGGGATCACCTGGGTTATATCATCCGCGAACTAGAGATATAATGAGTCCTCCTTTACCGAGGTTGGTAAATCTATTGTGTAGATTAGGTAAAGGAGGGGGCTCAGACAAACTCCCCTGCGGGACTCCGGCCTCGAGGAGGAAATCAAGTCCTTGGTGACCCTCAATCACGATTCTGGCGCGTGGTTCCATGAGGAAGTCGGAGATAATGCGCTCCAGAATTGGGTCTAGCTGAAGGTTCAGTATCTTTTATTGAATGCCCCTCAGCCAGACCTTGTCGAAGGCCTTCTGTATGTCCCTGAGCACGATGTCCGTGTAATTACCTTTCGCTTGGCACTTGGCGATTTTCTCGGTTAGGAGCACGAGTGCGGTATCTGTTCCGCGTTTCTTCCGGAACCCATGCTGTTGAGGGTTGTGGGTCCTCTTCTCCTCGAGTTGTTTTTGAAGCCTGTTGGTTAGAATCTTTTCCATAATCTTACCGATGATTTCCAGGAGGGAGATGAGCCTGTAGTCCATCGGCTGTTCAAGCACCTTTTTCCCTTTTGGTATAAAGATGACTTTTGCCACCTTATATCCATCGGGGAAGTAGCCAGTGTTCAGGGCCGCGTTCATTACGTTCGTTATGCCTTGTAGCAGGCGCGGAGGGGGGCGTTTACCAGATGGTTTTGGTAATCCCGGTCCAGTCAGGAGCTCTCTGTTTGAAAGTTTTGAGCGTGCTCAGGAATTCCTCAGTGGTGATTCGTCGTCCGTGGCCCATCATTCTCCTCTCTTTGGAAACGTGCGGGTGGGGATGCATTCGGTGGATTCTGGTATTGAGTTCGTCTACGATCTGGTGCTCGAACTCTAAGTCGAAATTCTCGTTCTCTTCAGGGAAGGATGGAGAATACTTTTCTCCAGTACCTCCTGAACTTTCTTTCGAGTCTTTCCGGTTCTTCGATGATTTCGCCATTTTCTTCCAGCCTCATTTTCTCCTTCGGGGCAAACCTCTGAGCTTTTTTATCTCCCTCCAGAAGTTTTTGGGGTTCTGCTCGGAGTCGAGTTTTTCTATAATTTCGTCCCATATGGCCCTTTGTTGTGTGTTGATCAGGTCTTTGAGCTCCTCTCTAAGTTGTCGTAGTCTTCTGGTGTTGTACCTGTTTGGGGCAAATTTCCTTACTTCTTCATAGATCGATCTATGCTCTGAGGCAATTTTTCGTATCTCCTCGGTCCATCTGGGTTGCGGAGGGCTTTTGTGCGTGATGCACATAATGCACTTTTCGTCCGCTTCCATGATCAGGAGTGTGATGCGGTTAATCTTCTCGTCAATCTCTTCCAGGATAGCTTCGCTTAGGTCTACTGGTTCATAGCTGTTGAGCATTTGCTTGTACAGCTCCCAGTTTGCCTTTGCAAAGCACTTCCTGTGTGGGATAAGAATCATGATAGGTGCGAGGGAGATTGTGGTCATAATGGAGATATGGTCGCCTGGAACCGTGGGGCCAGGCATACTGACCAGATTGAAAGGGAAGTTGGTACTTGTTATTTTTATGTCCAGGGCTGTTGCACTTCTCTCAGTAATGTAGGTCGGAAATTCCGGCCCGGCTCTCTCGAGCCTGTCCCGGTCGATGACCAGTTGTAAATTTCTTCCTCTTTCGTTAGTTCTGGTGTAGCCCGAGGCCCCCAGACAAGCATTGAGGTCGCCCCCAATAAAGACATTCCTGCAGTGGGCTGTTAGGGTGAGGAGGTTGTTGATGGGAAGATTCCGACGGCGAGGAGGCTAGTATTGCAGCTGCAATTGTGAGTCCCCCAATAAGTGTAGGGAGTTCGACCGCCACGAAGGACTCATCAAGCTCTGGAGCCTTTTGAAGGTGATGTTTCTTCTAATGGCGATAGCAGCACCGTCATATGTATCTTGAGTGGCGTTATTTACCAGGACGTGGTAATAAGTGAAAGAAAACGGTTTTGTAGGGGTATTTATTCTCCTTGGTTGAACGTAACGTTAGAGGAAATGGACCACTCTTGTGCGTGGAATTTTCAAAATAGTTTTAACGTACGATTCCAGTTTGTCGCTTGACTGTGGATGGCCGGCTTATCTTGGTTTATTAAAATGGATTCTAAGATATTAAGCCTCGCCATCTTGTTTCCAGCGTGCAATTGTTTTCTGCATAGTCCTTATTCCTATACCTGTTGCTTTAGAGAAATCACGTGTTTATTTGACACATTCATGGAAGGCGACGATGTGTCCTTTATCAAATGGTGTAATGTCTTTTCCGCGCGTCTTCATTCTTACAACACCTGTGAAAATTAGGACAGTTGTAGCATCTATACTAGGTGGTTGCTACGTCAGAGACACTACTGAATGTTGCCATATAGGTTTACTATAAACTAAAGGATTTTGAAACAAATTAGTGACAAAAAACATACAATGTATCAAAACTCAGTGAACAATCTTTATTTTGGCCAGGCAGTGTATATGGTATTTGCGTATCTCTGGGGCGATTCAGCCTTCTCAGGGGGATTCTCTGAATCGATTGCACTCCAAGGTTAAACAGATCTCGCCAAGCAATTCTGGATTCATGCTTATGCTATTGTTGCCATTATCTTGCAGTTTCTTTGTAACAAATTAATGTCATAACATAATTTCAAGAATGAAATAAGTTCCTAGAGGCAGGCAATTAACAGCATGTAAAAAAAATTGGGAGTGAGCAATCTCAAGGTTAATTAAGATAACTTAGGTTTTTATTTCGGTGACACCCATTTGAGCCTCCGTGAATAAACCCCATGCCCCTGAAGTTCTTTCTTTACAGGACCGAATTCTCATCAACAGCAGAATTATTTTAACTCTTGCCCTTCTGGGAAGAAAATGTCCCTGTTCCCCAATGCGCATAAAATAAAATAGCGAAATAAAAGAATTTTGTAACCATTGATTGTATGATATACGTAAAATACCAAAAAAAATGATACTAAAAAAACTGATCTCATTAGTGCCAGTCATAATTTGATCAATTTTCCTCTTTGCACGTTGTGGCACTGCGCATAGAGTAATAGTCGGAATTTGGTTAGTTTCCAGTGGTAAAATATTAATGTATGTAATGTTATTCTAACAAAGAAACTTTTTTATTTACCTTGAATTACAATTAGCGATTTTTTTCCCTCAAATCAAACCAATGACTGTGTGTGTTTTTTTTTCGCCTCTATGGTCTTGAAAAGAGAGAAAATGGGTCATGAATATCAGAATAACTATAATAAATATTAATATTGATTATAATTTCTTCTACCACAGAATTTGCTAAAGAAAAATTCAAAATATTCATTCTCTTTGCAGGGATTCTTTTTACGCACATGAGGCCTATCCATGAGCGAGTGTCGTACGTAAACATGGCGACTTTAGATGTCGAATGATATATACATTAATAAATCAATGCTTCTCAGCCAAAGTGATATAGGAAATTGCAGTTTTCTGCTCTCACTCTCTATATTTTAGACTTAAATATAAAAATAGGCCTTTATGGAAATTCCCTTTCGATTACTCAAATCCCTTAATAGGCTTTACTTCGAAAATGACTTTCGAGAATTCATTGGTGTATGGAGATTTTGGTGTAGAAAGACCAATACCCTGCTAAACATAGAGAAGGGTCCAGGAAGAAGTGTTTGGAAGACAGTGACAGAAGAATAAACAATAAATAATAAAAATATCGAGTAAGGACAAACTTAACAATGGAGAAGAGTGAACAAACGTGCGATTGAAATCATAAGAAAATTGGAGTAAGGTGAAGAAATGAAGAAGAGTGAACGAACGAAGAAGTAAAATAATAAGAAAAATAGAGTAAGGTGAAAAATGGAGATGAGTGAAGAAACGTGGGATTAAAATAATAAGAAATATGGAGTAAGGTGAAGAAATAGAAAAGAGTAACTGAACGTAGGATTAATTATATGATTAATCTAGAAAGGATATAATCTGATGAATCTCTTATCAGTCATATTCATAAAGCTATTCATTTTCGTTCTCTGGGTCTTTATGCTCTCGAGATCCTCTCTTTTTAAGGATTATTTGCTAGATTTTTTAGTTGTTTTTTTTTTTTAAGTTATTTATAGTATTCAAAACTCGATTTTTTTTCCTTGACGACACAGATATAGTTGAGGGGATGACGCATACACAGTCTCGTCCGCTAAGAACAAACCTAATGAGAATGGAAATAAATTCAAGAGAATTGCGGGTCTTTCCCATCGGCAAGTCCCTTAATGGTCTTCTTTTCGGCCTACCTTGGTTATGTATCTAATATTTTTCACTTCCCTAACTCATCCACTTTTTAATGCTCTTTTCCAAAACCATAACGCAAAAATCCTCACGTTGGTTTTCAGAAGACTTCTCAATCTTGCTGTTTGTTTATTATTATTTCCTTAAGGTTATAAACTAGAATAATTCTCGATTTTTTCATATCCCTAAGTACGAATAGAAGATATGTCTACCATTTTATCGACTTCTATTTAGAAAATTACTTTATCGAATTATAATAATAGACTACTAAGTTATTTAAAGTATTATCTAAGAAAAGGTGATTTTTTGAAAGGTCCCATTGGAAGAATGGGTGCTTGGTAATTCTTAATGGAAATTACTACGTAATGGAGAATTTTTTGAGAAGCGATTCAGAAGGCTACAGAAACCATAAAGCGGCCCGCGATGCCTTTCCGTGCCGCCCGCGTGGCACTTGTCAAAATTAACATTGCGTGCGGCCCACCAGATCATTTCCTGGGTCATCGGTGCGGCCTTCCAACATTCCAAACGTGTGTTTGAAGTGTTTCTCAAGAGCGTTTTTTAGGATAGGTTCAAGTTATGGTTAGGGTAGGTTTAATTAATTTGTTTAGTTCAGGTTCTGTCGCTGAGTGTTAGTTCCAACAAAGAGCTCCATCGAATCAGTATATAGTCTGGCCCAAGCACCAAAGAGATCCATCAAATCAGTAGAAAGTCTGGCAAAGGCACCAAAGAGCTCCATCGCACCAGGAGAAAGTCTAGCTTAAGCACCAAAGAGCTCCATCAACCTAGTAGAATGTCTGGATCAAGCAACAAAGAGCTCCATCGAACCAGTAGAAAGTCTAGCTTAAGCACCAAAGGGCTCCATCGAACCAGTAAATAGTCTGAGTCAAGCATCAAAGAGCTCCATCGGATCTGTAGAAAGTCTGGATTAAGCAACAAAGAGCTCCATGAAACCAGTAGAAAGTCTGACTCATGCAGCAAAGAGTAACATCGAACCAGTAGAATGTCTGGCTTAAGCACCAAAGAGCTCCATCGAACCAGTAGAAAGACTGACTCAAGTACCAAAGAGCTCCATCGAAACAGGAGAAAGTCTGGCTCAAGCATCAAAGAGCTCCATCGAACCAGTAGAAAGTCTGGCTCAAGAACCAAAGAGCTCCATCAACCTAGTAGATTGTCTGGCTCAAGCAACAAAGAGCTCCATCGAACCAGTAGAAAGTCTGGCTTAAGCACCAAAGGGCTCCATCGAACTAGTAGATAGTCTGACTCAAGCATCAAAGAGCTCCATTGGATCTGTAGAAAGTCTGAATTAAGCAACAAAGAGCTCCATGAAACCAATAGAAAGTCTGGCTCAAGCAACAAAGAGCAACATCGAACCAGTAGAATGTCTGGCTTAAGCACCAAAGAGCTCCATCGAAACAGTAGAAAGACTGACTCGAGTACCAAAAAGCTCCATGGAACCAAAAGAAAGTCTGGCTCAAGCATCAAAGAACTCCATCGAACCAATAGAAAGTCTAACTCAAGCACCAAATGCTTCTTCGAACCAGTAGAAAGTATGGCTCAAGCACTAAAGAGCTCCACTGAACCAGTAGAAAGTCTCCTCAAGCATCAAAGAGCTCTATAGAACCAGTAGAAAGTCTGGCTCAAGCATCAAAGAGCTCCATCGCACCATTAGAAAGTCTGGCTCAAGTATCAAAGAGCTACATCGAACCAGTAGAAAGTCTGGCTCAAGCACCAAAGAGCTCCATTGCACCAGTAGAAAGTCTGGTTCAAGCATCAAAGAGCTCCACCAAACCAATAGAAAGTCTGCTCGAGTATCAAAGAGCTCCATCGAACCAGTAGAAAGTCTGGTTCAAGCACCAAAAGCTCCATCGAACCAGTAGAAAGTCTGGTTCAAGCATTAAAGAGCTCCACCGAACCAGTAGAAAGTCTGGCTGAAGCATCAAAGAGCTGCATCGATCCAGTAGAAAGTCTTGTTCCAGCACCAAAGAGCTCCATCGCACCATTAGAAAGTCTGGCTCAAGCACCAAAGAGATCCATCGAACCAATAGAAAATCTGCTCAAGTATCAAAGAGCTCTATCGAACCAGTAGAAAGTCTGACTCAAGCACCAAAGAGCTCCATCGCACCAGTAGAAAATCTGGTTTAAGCATCAAAGAGCTCCATCGATCCAGTAGAAAGTCTGGCTCAAGCACCAAAGAGCTCCTTTGCACCAGTAGAAAGTCTGGTTCAAGCATCAAAGAGGTCCACCGAACCAGTAGAAACTCTGCTCAAGCATCAAAGAGCCTCATTGAACCAATAGAAAGTCTGCTCAAGCATCAAAGAGCTCCATCGAACCAGTAGAAAGTCTAACTTAAGCACCAAAAGCTCCATCAAACCAGTAGAAAGTCTGGCTCATGCATCAAAGAGCTCCATCGCACCAGTAGAATGTCTGGCTCAAGCATCAAAGAGCTCCATCGAACCAGTAGAAAGTCTTACTCAAGCACCAAAAGCTCCATCGAACCAGTAGAAAGTCTGGCTCAAGCATCAAAGAGCTCCATCGAAACAGGAGAATGTCTGGCTCAAGCATCAAAGAGCTCCACCGAACCAGTAGAAAGTCTGGCTTTCTCCAGTTCTTCACGTTACGCATCTTATTTTTATATCATTTGCCAATGAATGTAATTGTGTGTGGTGGGGTACAAAACATGTGTGGAACAGATAGAAAGAGATAAAAGTCGTGAAAAGTGAAGGTAATGTAGGAGATTTGCAAAGGGATCATCAGGCTGATTGCTTTCTTATATTTTTGTTTGTGTATCTTTCGTTGTTGTTCTATCTTTTGCTATATTTGAACAGTGTTCAAGCATTTGTCTTAAAAACTTGATAATCTTTTTGTTTTGTTTATGTCGTGAGATTTGCTGTTGTTTTATTTTCTATTAAATGAATATTTACTGTTTTTCTATTTAATTTATTTTGTAGTGTATGTTCATTTTAGTGTCTTTTTTGGTTTTCTTTCTTAAATCTTCTTGTTATAGTCGGTTATTTTTAGTCATAATAGGTAGTTTTTTGGCTATTTGGTTAAAAAATTCTTAGTTCGTGAATTTTGTTATTTGGTATGAGTTTTCTTTTCCGTTGTTAAACACTGATCATGCGGAGAACGACACTTCGCCACCTTTAGCAGGGAGGCTTTTGGCAGTGCTCGCTTTAACTCCAAACTGACATTTTACTGCTCTATTGAATTTTTTGTTGCCCTTTTAATAAATATCCATTATGCTAGTATTTATATTAATATAAACTTACTCTATCTCACATTATTACACTCCAAAAGATTAGGGGATGGGTTTTTTTTATTTTTATAAATAGTTCTTTGTAATATCTTGTCCTTAAATTTTCTTAAGGTTCTCAATTAATCCAAATTTACTCTTGTTTCAGAAAAAAAGTTCGGTGAAACGATCAATTTCACTTGGAAGTATCATTTTGTACTAAACATTTGTTGTTCAGTTACAGCTTTGTGATTTTTTCAACTCTCATTAATCTCTGACGAAGATTTATTTGTGTTGAGGAAAAACCTGTTAATGGTTGAGGTTTAATTAACTCTTATGAAAAAGAGGAGAAAATGACATAGCAGAAAATATATGGATGGAGCCATTTGTCGAAGAATAAGTTTAGGAAGCGTTCACACGAGGAAAAATTCCAGTTTAATATTGACTAACTAAGAGGAATTTCGATTAAGTGATCTGGTTTAATTATATAACCAAATATGAAAGCCATTTTTAGTAAATTGGTCACTTGAATAAGTACGCTGTAAGTTTAGCTCTCTAACAAATCATTTAAAAAAAGGCCATTTCTCTTTTTAATTTCCAATATGGCCTTTGAATTTAGTTTAATCTAAGCAAGTAAATTCACCTGGAAACCAACTAGGCAATATATGACTACAATATTCATTTTCTCAGTACACAAAAAATTCATAATGGCTACGATTGTATTTATTGGCGCTGTTTTATATCACCTTCAGAAAACACAATTAGTTTAATAACAGTTTGGGACTCTTCCTTTCTACCTTTGAATTATTTCTCTACAGGTAGATCTAAAACTTAATTAACATCTGTCAGAACCATGAATGATATTTGGAAGTATTTTGTGATTGGAAAGACGTAATAATACTCGTATGAGCATTCAACTTGCTAAATCTAAGATGCTAGATCAGATTCCGAGCATTGAATTCATATCTTCTCTATGACCTAAACCCCAAAATGTAGAAAACTCAATGCTGTGGTTGAATGTTTATATATATGCAATGGTTTTAGAGCTCAATTTTCTTCATATTATTGATAACACTGGTCTGCGTTGTTTTCAAGGTCAAATATAAAATACTTTATTTTAGTTCAGTTTTTTGCACTGAATCTGAAAATCATGGTCATTTTACCCAATCAGGTCAGGTTTTTGAAATATGAGCACATACCAAAAACTCCTATATTTCCAAATATTTGTTATGAATGAAACACATAATAACAAATATTGGACCGATTTACTCACAGAAGGTTTATAGAATATTTTTAATAGATAGCATGAATAGTACAATGCACAAAATAAGCTACTCATGGATGAATGGTCTCTTCTGTGACCCTCGATTGTGCCGAGCAGACACCACATCCCTCTTAAGGCACCAACAGTAGTCAGCCAGAAAGTTCACATCCCATTGGCCTTGATAGCGTTCTTCCATGACACGAATGTCTTGGTGAAAGCGCTCACCCTGTTCTTCACTGAAGTCTCCGCAATTTTCTGGAAAATAGTCCAGATGGGACCGAAGAAAGTGCATTTTCACTGACATACGCGCACCAAATTCTCCATTAAGTCATCAACCATCTTCTGGTATTGAGGACTTCTGTGGTTACTAAGGAAGTTTACAATGAGTAACTTAAGGGACAGCCAGGCAGAGAGTTCAGTAGGATTTAATAAATTATCAAAACTAGAGTCTTTTATGAGTTCTCTTATCTGACGACCATCAAATCTACCTGCCTTAAGCTTTTCCATGCTGATTCGTTTGAACTTGTGGTGGAGGAAGGCAAATCCTCCACCTTCCCTGTCCAGTGCTTTTACAAAGTTCTTCATTAGGCCAAGTTTGATGTGTAAGGGTGGAAGTAACACCTTGCTCGGTTCAACCAGAGGGTGGGACAGAACATTGTGTGACCCGGGTTCTAATCCTTGTCTTGATGGCCACTCTTGTCTGACATAATGCTGGTCGTCAGCCCGACTATCACACAAGCACAAAAAGCATGGATACTTTGTGTACCCACCTTGAAGTCCTAAGATGAGTCCAACAACTTTAAGATCTACACAAATTAACCATTTATGTTCCTGGTAATTGAGAGCAGACAACAGACGTTCCATGCTGTTGTGGGATTCTTTCATTTCAGCCGAGTGTCCAACAGGGATTGATGAAACCTTATTTCCGTTATTTAGAAGAACTGCCTTGAGACTTCTGTTAGACGAGTCAATAAAAAGTCTCCATTCCATGGCAACATACTTCATACCCATTAATTTCATCAGTTCAGCAATATTGTTAGAGTAGATCAGTGAAGACGCTCTTCATCGAACATAAAGAATTTTATGAATTCGCTTTTGCGTTCCCGATACCAATAGAACGTTGTTCCTGGGGCAAGTAGATGTTTCTCTCGAAGACGAGAACTCAGCAGCTGGGCAGACTTCTTAGATAGGTTCAGGTCTCGTGTCAAGTCGTTGAGTTCGTCTTGGGTCAATGGTACCGGTCGGTCGTCCTCTTCTGGCTCGTATGCACCACACTTACCTGTATCAGTCATGTCAGTAGATTCGAAATCAGAACTAGATTCCATGATGACATCCGGCTCAGGAACAGGAACATCTGGTCCATAAGGAATTGGCTTTATGGTGCTTGTTCTTGCAATTGATTCCTTTTAAATTTGTCATGCAGAAGTAGCAGTCGGTAACGTGATCTTTTCCTTCCCTAAACACCATTGGGACATCAAATGGCATACTCTTTCTTTTCCTATTCCTCCAATCCCGTAAGTTATACACACATGTTTTGCATCAGATATGGGTAGCAAATGCCCTTATCCTGGTCCCCTAGTTTGACTCCAAAATAAGCGTAATAAGCCTTCTTCACAAAATCCGTAATTTTCGCTTGACAGTCTGGAGGAACCACGTATCCGCAGATGAAACAAAATTTGTAGGATGGTTCTTACATTTCCGATCCATCGTACTGCACAACTAGACCTGAAAGGAGAAAGAATAACTAGTTATTTAAGGTAACCCATGACCAGCTGTGGCAAAAACAAAGCCCATATACGCTTGGATGATAGCGCAATTTGGGAAAATATGCTGTAATAAAAATCGAGTGTATCTTAAAAACAAGACCTGACCAAAGAAAATGAATGATATTTTTGAATTCAGCAAAAAGGATCCTAAATCAGTTGGAAAACCCTTGACCTTTGAAAACCATTTCGAAACGCAAGCCAGTATTTAAAATTTGATTTTCTTTTTAAGTGACCATTTTTTTGAATTTTATAACCACTATTAGAACTTTCTCAATAGAAACGAACCTAATTTGCTTGAGTTGTTTAATGGATTTTGATGATATGGTTGTAAAAAATTAAGAGGTACAAAATTAACCCTTTGAAATTAAAAAAAAATTAGCAAAATATTTCGACAGAGAAGTTTCTGAATATTTTGTTTTAATAATCGACATAAAACAAAATGATCAGGCCAAAGGACTATTTTTATTGTACGGTGGGGTAAGAATGCATAAATTGACAACAGACAAAAGTATGTCATACAAACATTTGACATTTGCAAAGATGTTTGAAGTCTTCTACGAGAATCTTTCTCGAAAAAGGCTAAAGACTGCTAAAAGTAATTTTTGTATGTCTTGAATAGAAAAAGAAAAAGAAAACCCCTTTTCACACTGTTTCGTTTCATTCTTTCCTAAAGAAGAAATTGAAGTATCCTTTCTAGATATACATAGGCATAAATACCATAAAAAAATCTCTTATTTTTAAGTTTTCTTTATTACGATACGAGTCAATATATAGTAATCCTCCTAGAGTCTTGTATTTCACCCAATTATTTCCTTTATGAAATAGCAAGACTTCATTTTAAATTTTCCTATAAAAGTAGTACAGTTTTAACCATATGAATTTTAGATTGCTACCTTTATTTACGCAAGGCAAGATTTCTGCTCTTGGGTTGTTATTAACAACTGCCAAAAACTAGAGAACAAAACATTAAACTTTCCAATTCTTTTGAAAAACTGGTTAAATTTCTAAGGAAATGGCATAAACTATTCTTTGAAATTTGCCTAAAATACTGGTTTAAATTGCATGGAAATGGCACAAAATATTCTTGGAAATTTTCCTAAAATTCTGGTATAATATACATGTAGATGGCACAAAATATTCTTAAAAATTTGACAAAAATACTGGTTTAAATTGCATTGAAATGGCAAAAAATATTATTTGAAATTTGCATAAAATACTGGTTGAATTTGCTTCGAAATGACAAAAAAAAAATGGTTTTGAAATTTGCCTAAAAACAGGGAAATGGCACAACATATTCTTTGAAATTAGCATAAATTCCTGGTTTAATTTACATGCAAATAGCTCAAAATATTCTTTGAAATTTGCCTGAAATAATTGTTTAATCTGCATGTAAATGGCACAAAATATTCTTGTAAATTGCCTGAAATAATTTTTAATCTGCATGTAAATGGCACAAAATATTCTTGTAAATTGCCTGAAATAATGTTTAATCTGCATGGAAATGGCACAAAATATTCTTGGAAATTTGCCTTAGATAATGTCGAAGTTCTATTTCATAGAACAGCGAATAAACAAAATATAAGAAGAAAATATTTTGTATCCGAAGAAACGATTCGTCCATGACCAGAAGAATGATAAGAATATATATACTAATAACCAGAAACAACATAATTATGTCATAGAAAATTAAACAAAAGAATAATAAGAATTATGCAAACCCTTGTTCTGAATGATGAGCAAATCTTCTACCACAGGCAGAACTTCACCAATATTTTGCATTGTTCAGTCAGAGATTTTATTCCATTCTTTGCCGAGATCTTCAACATTTGCCGGGGATTATCTTTCATATATTTTCTCCTAGGGTCAAATTAGGGCTCTGCATGAGCTAGTTCATCACGTTAATATTTTCAGTATCAAAATACTGCTTCACGGCCTTTGCTGTTAGGCATGGAGCAATGACCTGGATAAAAACATGCTCATTCAGACGACTTCCATCTTCCATGTGAACTAACTTTTTCTCAACTAAAACTTTACTCTATACCATCCAAAGCTGTTGACTGTTCACCGATACATCGACATGTTTCTGGAAAAAAAAGACATTAAAAATCGTCACATTTAGTCCGAACACCCCCTTTACTATATTACGTGCCTAATACAAGGACTCTAGTACATTTAAATAACAAAGAGGCAACTGAAGGTACAGAAACTATGTAAACTCGCCTCGGGGCAATAATTTGGTACTGAAGGTGATGCTCTAAAAATTAAGGAGGTCGGTCGGAGAGGAAAAGTATTTTTTTCTAATATAAAATATATATATACCTACATACATGAATATACAGAAATAAATGACCGTACATATACCAACAAGGAAATATCAAAATATAATTAGTAGAATGTGTTTTATATATCTTAAGAGGCGAAACCGGCTATGGCATTACCCGGCCGAAAAGGTTGAAATTAGATTAAGTCATGATGTATCGAATAGATGTGTTCAATAGCCTAAAGACGAGACACCGGGACTCTTTCCAGCCTTGAGCCTACACGAGATCTTATTAGAGAGATCCCTCCTTATTCTAACTAGGTCAGTTGCTCCCAAACTTTTCTATCTTTACCCCCTTTTCATATATGATATTCATCCATGCCCCCTTTGGAAGAATGAGAGAAAGAAGGAATTCCCTCCCCCCTGACTTCCCTAGTTCGCCGTTGACCGCTCTAAATTTGTCTGCCCTATATACCTCGAAAATTAGAGTAATGGAAAGACCATTAAGGGGGCATCGTGACTTCGCGCTATAGAACCCTATCGCGACCCAAGACAATTAAGGAAGTCTGTTGGCGATGAATCTCTCTCACCCTCTAGATAATTTTGGGGTATATATTCAACAATTCAGAATTCACATGCAGATTGTGTCTGAAGCCGCCGTCCAGTACGTTAGGCGTAACGTCTTCTTTAGTCGAGAGGAAATCGACTACATTCTCGTCCAGAGAAGAATTAAGTGTTTGTCGAAGAGCCAAGGAAGAGCTATTCTTCAATCAGAATTGTTTGTGGAAATAGTTAGGCGCGCTTCAACCCTTCTCACCACGTATTCAGATTTTAAGGAATGGAAAAGCCATCCCCGAAGCACCTTCCGTTTGCCTCTTGAGAATAAGAGCCCCTTTCCCCACGAACTTCAGTTTCCCGAATTGAATTGAGCGTCCCATGAGACGCCCGCAAGTTCAAGGTCGAATTTACTACCTAGTCCTACTCGCCGCACATCAAGGCAGAAGGGATTTAAGCCCCGCTTCGTCACGCTCCTCTCACCTTTACCGCGTCGAACCTTAAGGATCCCATTTGCTCTAGAACTTGCATAATTGTAAAATCATTACTTATTTAATCATCCCTCAGTTGACACTCAATTAATAGTGTTAATCATCTTAGCAGTGAATCGTCAATATTTAATTGCATTGCCATTTAACTTGCCCAATATGTATATGTAATCTTTAGTCTTATTAAAGTATATTTTTGCAGCCGTGTTTAAATACTCCTTAGCCTAGACACTGTGTATGTAAAGCGCTCTTAGAACCATCCCCAGGTGGAGCCTTAATTTCGGTCGGCCAGTAGGTCTGTGTTCGTATAACGGCGTACACCGGTCATAACACGATCTAAAACTGGCGTCAGGTGTGGGGTGTTATATATTTATGTATATATATATATATATATATATATATATATATATATATATATATATATATATATATATATATATATATAACTGGCGTCAGGTCTTTGGGTTTGTAAAAGATTCCACCCTACCTGATATTTTTGCTATTTCCTTAAAGATAATTATTTCCACTATATACAGTTGCAAGTGTCAAGAATATTCATAGGCATTTTTTTTTTTAGTTAAGCGTATTTACGTGAGTCAAGATATCACTAATTAAACGGTAGGAATAGCTGCCACTTTAGGTTTTGCTGTGGTAAAATTACCAGAAGACTCAGTCCTGAGTCGGGTTCCCTCGTTAGTTATTTTCTTTTCCTAGTGTGCATAAGTAATTGAAGCCGTGTTCATGTCGATATATCTTCTGTGGGATCACGTAACCATCAGCCACAATCACCCTCGTTAAAACTCCCCGCGCATAAAGACGGATAAGATTTTTGTTTTTATCTGACCCACTTTGAAAAAAATTCGAAGTTAACAATTGGGATTTAGAATCAGATGGAGTTGCCCGTCTATTTCCCCTCTCAAACACTCGTCTGCGTGAAATCTTCATTTGTCTCCTCTCAGAAGCAACTCTGTTTATTCAACCCTAAAGGCAGAGCTCCTATCTGCTATTAATATGAATCCGGAGCTCTATCGGGTTAGATTCAGCTCGGTTAGGAGACAGCCGGGACAAACGTTTAAGCAATTTGGGTTTACAGTTTGGGCTGGACTCCTCACAAGTGACTAACGACTATGAGTCATTAGTCGACTTTATTTTAAGGGATCAACTCATGGCTACCCTTCCCCGAGAATTAAAGGCCTTCGTAACAGATAGAAGAGCTTCTTCGTTTAAAGAGTGTATAGAGGAAGGCGACCTTCACGCTTCCAGCCTCGACCTATATCCAAAGGAGATCAAGAAGAGTCACCACCGTCCCCCAAACATAAGTTTGGTTATGTTTGGGGATAATAAGTACCATGCTAAGAATAATGATAGCTTCGTAAAGATTCAAGAGCCCCATGAGCCCAAGCCTCATCCTCAACGTTAACAAAAAGACGTAAAGCCTTCAACATTCCCTTCTGCGCCGTCTCACTACCCGCGTAAACCCATCGTATGCTTTACGTGTGGCACCCCTGGGCGCCTTAGTTATAACTGCGCCTAGAACTCGCAGCTAAAAGACCACCCCTAATCAAAAGGTCCATCAGGTAACCACTTCTCTTCCCCCTAACTCTTCTGCCTCGACATCGCCGTCGCCACCTGCTCCCTCTCACTCGGAACAACAAGTAAATTTTCTCTTCTTAAGAGCTTCTCCGGTGGGCTTAAGTTTGAGAACGGCACGATAAATGGGTGCTGAGTGTCAACCCTTGTAAGAGACACGGGTTGCAAATGCATAGCAGTCTCGGACAAGCTGTTGCCACCAGTAAGTCCCAAACATAAGAAATCTGTGATCGTTCACGACATTTTAGGTCGTGCTACTAAGTTCACCTTGGTAAAGTGCTACATACAGTGTCAATATTTCACAGAATGGGCCGATTTAGTCGCCGCCCCGATAAAGTTTTGCTCTGTTCTTATCGGACAGAGCACGCAGCTCTCTCCAAAACTTATCGCGGAATCAGTGATCACCAGGGCCCAAGCCTCAAAAATTACCGTTATCTCGGTACCTTTAACGTCCTCGTCAACCCCGGACGTCGAGTTATCCAGCAATGATCAGTTTGCTGAAGTTCAAAAGAATTGCCCTTCTTTGCAACCACTGTGGGAAAAGACCAGAAAAAAGGAGCCCGAAACCGTTCGAAGAAATAGAAGAATTGACTACATAGAAAAAAAAATCGTTGCTACATCGATCTTTTGAAGGACCAGATAACGCCCCTGTCACTACCCTGTGTGTACTCAGGATGTATGTACGTCAAGTTCTGCAGATGGCTCACGACAGATTAATGGCTGGGCACTTCAGTCATAACAGGACGGCCCAGCGCGTTTTCAAATATTTCTTTTGGCCAGGCGCTGCCAAAGAAATATCCGACTTTTGCAAGTCTTGTGACATCTGTTAAAAGCTCACCGCCAAAAGTCGTGTTGCCCCCGCTCCCCCTCAGGAGACCCCAATCGTGTCTGAACATTCCTTCAAGGATCGCGATCGGTTTTAATAAGCCCTCCGGTCCCCCGTCTAGTGAGGGACATTCCTATATTTTGGCCCTCGCAGATTGTGTTACTCGTTCCCCAGATGCGGTCCCCTTGAATAACATTGATAATATTTCGTGTGCAGAGGCGTTGATTTCTATTTTTTCCCGAGTAGGAATCCTGAAGGAAGTCCTATCGGACAGAGGCTGTCAATTCACTTTAGAATTGATGGAATATGTAGGAATGCTCCTGCTGGTCAAACCCCTTTTCTCAACCCGTTATCACCCCACCTCAAATGGAATGTGCGAGAAATTAAACGAGACTCTCAAATCAGTTCTCAATAAATTGTGCCACGCCCAGGCGAGAGTGGCACCGCTACCTCCCAGTGGATTTATTTGCGTGTCGGGAAATCCCCCACCGAACGCTCGGAGTTGCCCTGTTCGAGCAATTGTACGGACAAAACGTCCGTGGGCCGATGAGCATCCTAAAAGAATTATAGTCAAACCTCAAGCTTGATGAGGAAGTTAAGTCCTCCTACGCTTTTGTGTTGTATTTGCGTACGCGCCTAGAAATTTGTGCAGACCTCGCCTTCAAGAATTCTGAGATGAATTTGTAAAAATACAGAACGTATTTTGATATCAAATCCAAAGCACGGAAATTCGAAGCAGGCGATAAAGTACTACTTCTGTTTCCCTCGGAGTCTAATAAGCTTCAATCTCAGTGAAAAGGACGTTTTTCAGTAGTAGAACCCCGAGACCCGGTCGACTACTTAATTCAGACCCCCTCAGGTAATATAGTGTACCACGTTAACCTGTTAAAAAGGTACCACCACCGACGTGCGTGCGTTAGTAATCTGGTCGCTTTCAACGAAGAACTCGTCTTAGAGACAACTTACCCGGCTGAACTGTTCTGGCTCGTCCAAACGGTCTGCATGGAAGCAGACGACAAATACCCTTTGCCGTCTCTCCCTTACCCTCAATCGGACTCAGCCCCCGAGCTCAAGAAGGCTCAATTGGCGAGCTCACTAAGTGAATTCTCGGACGTAGTCTCCGAAACCCCAGGCTGCTCAACCCAATTCACTCATGAAATTGTTTTAAAAACACAAGAACCAGTAAGAACTGAGCCTTACCTATTCCCGTTCATTTACGCCCCGCGTTTAACGCCGAAGTAACCTTTTATTTTGACAACGTGTACGTTGCCACCAGTATATGAGATCAGCACGTACAGTCCCTCCGCGCTTTGTTAATCCGTTTGCGCGCACACGGACTAACGATAAGCCTGTCAAAGTTTCATTTCGTATATGATACGATTAACTATCTTGGTTTTAAGATCGGAAAGAAACAGATTGTCCCCCAAGAAGACAAAATTAAAGACAGCTGAAATGCCGCTTCTCCAGACAAAGAAGCAGGTGCAGTCATTTCTAGGTTCTGCTCCTATTTTGAGACTCCCGAATCCAAACAAAATGTTTGTAATTAGTACTGATGCCCCTCGTGATGGTATAGGTGGTGCCATCATGCAGTATGAGAACGATGTAAGTGGATATCCCGTTGCGTATGCGAGCAGGAAGCTGTCTGTCCGAAAGAAGGCTTACGCTACCATTGAACTCGAGGCGTTAGCTATAGTATGGTCGAATTGACATTTTAGAATGTACCTTATAGGAACCGAATTCGTAATTGAGAGTGACCATATGCCATTGTCGTACCTTCGTAATTTCAAGAGTCAAAATGGACGACTAAATGCGTTGGAGTCTGTTGCTCATGGAATATCAATTCCGTGTTGTGTATATTCAAGGGTACTCAAAATTGTTTAGCGGATAGTTAAGTAGAAATCCTCTAGAAGACCTTATTGACATAAATTAAAGATACCATTAGCGTATCTCCTTGCAAATATGTTTGTTGATTTGTTTTATATATAGGTTAATTGTTTGAAATGTTGTATAATTATCCTCAGATGTAGTGTGTCTGTAGTAATGTTTCATTTTTTCTCTTTTATTTAGATACTTAATGAGTTGTATGGCTTAATTTTAATTTTTGTTTATTTTGTTAGGTTAATATTATTCTCGTTGATAACACCATTATTAAAAGAAAAAAGAATAATAAAGCGAGGCTTAAAATCTTAGAAGCCATATGAATAAATGAAGATAAGCCGGCCATCAACAGTCAAGCGACAAGCTGGAATTGCACATTAAAACTATTTAAAAAACTCCACGCACAGGAGTGGTTTATTTCCTCTAACGTTACGTCTAACTAAGGCGGAATAAATACCCCTTAAAAATCGTTTTCTTAAGTTGTATTCGCTGAAACAGAAATGGCAAGGAAGGTGAAGAAAGCAGGGCTCTAGCTGTTCAACGCAAGGATAAGCAGCGATCAAATTGAAAGGGAAGATTACATCCCAGTTCAGATGTGCTTCCGCTGCTTTAAGGTGGAGAGCCACACCACAAAAGAATGCAAAGCGGAACAGGAAACATGCTTTACATGCGGCGAGCTGGGCCATAACTGGAGGATATGCAAGAGCCCCCAGGAAAGATGTGTCAACTGCACGATGTGACACAGGGCCATAGTCATGGTATGCCCATTAAAGAAACAAATAATAAGGCAAAGGGCTAACGAAAAAAAGGAAGCCGAAGTTAAGAGGAAGAACACCACATACGCCCAGGTCGCGAAGGCAGCTCTAAACCAGTACGACGCGAAGAAGGTGTACCTTAACATTGACAACGAGATGCCAATCAAAATATTGTCCTGCATAATGTACGCGCACGCGCGGAACCTTATGAGGCCAGGGACATTCGAAGATGAGCTAAATGCCATGCTGGCGAACAATGGGATAAGCCCCATGGTCTTCCCCAAAAAAACAGCATCCGAGGACATCTTTCAAATGAAATATGCCCCGACAGTTCCCCTAAACACTCGAGAGAAAGGCACACGAAAGACGACGGAGAAGAAGACTGAAGCGCAACAACCACCTAAAAGAGAAGACCCACATATCTTAGCCAAAAAAAAAGAGACCAAGATAAAAAAAAGGAACTAGAAGGAGAAAACCCCTGAGGCCAAATCCGACAGCTCGGGGGGCGAGAGGGAAACACCAAAAAAACAGAGAAAACCAAAGAAGAACATAAAGAAAAAAATAGACGCAAGCGATATCAATCTCAAAATATACGCCAGTGAAGATTCCCCGTTACCGAGAAAAATAACATGAAAAAGTCTCCTAGAGGGAATCAGATCAGGCAGATACAAATGGGAGTTTTATGCCGACGTAGACTCAAAAAAGTTGAAGACGCAGTAATACTTGGCGACATAGAGCTCCTTGAGGACTAATGTGAAACTAGAACCCCGCAAGAGTACAAAAAAATACAGTGTGGAAGAACAAGAAAGGACAAGAAGTAACCACTAACAGACAGGACAACCGACAGACACAAACATGGAAAGGACAAACAACAGACTAAGTATAATGACACTGAACGTAAACGGATGGACAGGAAAAAACATAGTATGCAGTAACATATTTAGGGAGACAGACCCAGACATCATTCTTATCAGTGAACACGGACTCGACAAAAAACACAAGAAAGCAAAAAATAAAATCCCAAATTACACGACTTTAGCAAAAAATTGCTCCCAGGAAAGGCATGATGGGGTGGCGATCGCGATAAAGAGAGACCTTAAGTTCAAACACTTACCTGAGCTTGACGAATCCTTTATGGCGATTGCTACCCCGACTCTCGTGGGTGATCTTTTTGTAACGGCGGGGTACCAACCTCATAGGATTAAGTACCTTCCGATATACAACTTAAACACACTAAGTGCGCACCAAAGAAAAGTATTCTTCGGAGGTGACCATAACGCAAACTTGGGAGAAACTAGTTAAAAAAAGACCAATGAAAGAGGCAGGAATCTGCAATTCTTACTGGACCGAAAAAGACTAGACATAATTGCACCTGACTTCCCGACATTCATAAACTTGCGGTCGGCGTCGAGGCTGGACGTTGTCTTGACCAGCTGCAACTTCCCGTTTAACCACCATAGCAATCTGGGACCGCCCGTCCCGAGTGACCACATATCAATACTCAGAACCATTTTCCCAGTGCCCATTCAGATCCTGGTGGAGACAAGAAAGTCCTTTGCTCCAGCCAACTGGGCGAGGTACCGGAAATGCTGAGCGAATACCAGCCAGCAGATCTGAATGGAGCAATACTCAAAAAAATAGATGAAGAGCTGGAGCTATTAACAACCTCGATCATCAGGGCAGATAGGGAGAGTGTCCCAACAACATCATATAGAACGCTCCCCCAGCCAAGATGGACAGACGAGATGAGAAGTATAGCAAGGGAACATAGGGAACTCTATGACCGGTTGAAACGCACGGGAACGAGCAGAGAATTAGTGGCCGGGATCGGTCGCCTTGAAGCCGAGCTAATGTGAATAATCAGGGAAAAGCAGACAGAAATATGGGAACAATTGATCGACAACATTGATGACGAAGACAATCCCGACAAATTCTGAAGACAGATAAAGGGACTCAGAGGTACAAATAAAAGAGAAAAAAACAAGAATCAAGGAGGACGAATCATACATCGAGGAAACAACAGATCTCGAAGTACGGTTCAGGGAGCACTGGAGAGAAGTCTTCTTAATTTCTCCAGAGGAGAACGAAGACTTCGACTCAGAGTTTGAAGGTGAGATCATCGACGAGCTGAATGATGTTATTGAGCGGACCTACCCGTACCCGCACGTCTCCGAAGAAAGGGAGATGATGGGAAACGGAAGGGCAATAATATTGCAGGAACTCATTGATACCACCAAATCCTTTAAACAAAAAGCTCCAGGTTGGTCGCGAATAACAAAAGCGAATTTAACCAACGCTCCACCGCAAGTGCACCCGGGAATGCTGAACGTAATGAATGCAGCCATGAACACCGGCTATTTCCCCGATACGTTTAAACTTGCAAAGGTTATATTTATCCCGAAAGGGAACAGACCTCCCGACCAGCTCCTAAACTATAGGCCAATCTCCCACCTGGAGTTCATAGGAAAGATCTTTGAAACGATCATAGCTGACAGACTACAGAATCAGCTAGAAGTGAATGATGCGCACAACTACCAACAGCACGGCTTCCGCAGAGGAAGAGGAACCGACACAGCGCTCGCACTTCTCTCAGAAAAACTAGCGAAATCCAGGGCGGAGGGAAAATACGTAGATGTAGACCTTAGAGACGTGCAAAAGGCCTTTGACAAGGTTTGGCTGAGGGGTCTTAAATTCAAGATTCTAAACCTTAGGCTGAACCCAGTCATTGAAAACATCCTCTGCGATTATGTGATGGAAAGGAGAGCTCAGATACAAATTGAGGGCCGCAAGGGACCGGAATTTAGTCTCAAGAGTGGTGTGCCGCAAGGCAGCTGCCTCAGCCCTCTGCTGTATAGTATCTACACGATTTATCTTCCATCACCAATCAAGGGTGACGCGATGTATCTGCAATTTGCAGATGACATCACGCAGATACTACCGAGCACTTACAACAACGATCTAGTGCAAGATGCAGAGACGGCGGCGGAGATCGAAAACATAGACTCTTACGAGCGTAAATGGAAGATAAAGACGAACGTCCAAAAGTTCGTCATCATCCCCATGAACCGCACGATATACGAAGACAAATATGTTGGCAATCAAAACCACCACTACTCTCAGGAAGGCAAAGGTCTCGGGCTCAAAATTACCGTTAGGGGGTATAAACCTCACGTTACAGACCGGATCAACTTAGCAAAGGGGGAACTGGTGAAACTGCACCGTTTCCGCAAACTGAGCAGGAGTAACTTAAGGAAACTCTACCTTTGCTACGTAAGACCAAAGCTTATATATCCAGCGGTAATCACGCAGACCTCAGGGATCATGACACTGAGATCTATGCAGAGGATACAGAATAAAGCCTCCTTGATTATTAACAATACGAGCAGACGGGAATGCATATCACAAAGAACACTACACAGAAGAGCGAGACTACAACCAATCAACACCCTAATACAATCACAAGCAAAGAAGACATGGGACAAAATAGAAACCGAAATACTACCGAATCTGGACCTGGACTTAGACATTGACATGGCAAGACTAAAACAGAAAATCTCACGACGGACTAACTTCCCAAGTGGCAGGCGAACTACTGCTGAGGAACTGACTGAACGATTGACATAGAATATCGTTTATATACATTGTATGACCCAAGGTTCAAAAAGAAACAACACTATAATTTCGACAAAGCATCTGAAATTACTCCAACTTATGACCTAAATCCTAAGAGATGCCCCAATCACCAGGGCAAAATATCAACGGTGTGTTTTCACCAAACTATCTCTCTCACTATATAAAAGATCTACAACTACTAAAACTTTAAACATCAGATTTTCTTTCACTTTACTTTCTGCCAGAACCTCACTCCAATCACTACATCGGTAAAGGAGGCAAAACATTTCAAAACGCTCCGAAGATGATCGGATAAGATCGAAAGCTTAGCAATTTAGTTTGATTTTAACCAAACACATTCATTTAAAAGAGAGATGAATACTGCACAAGTGATCCACCATAACAAGATGAAATAAAAAAGATAGTTAGAAGAAGAGAAAGTTGCCAAAGGAAATTAATTCAGGCAAAATACACAATGGTCTTCAACAAAATTTTCATTCAAGAAAGACTGCTACCCAATTACACTAATATATATATATATATATATATATATATATATATATATATATATATATATATATATATATATGGGTGAGAATGGATGGAGGAAGTAAATATCCGGAAAAAATAGAGTTCTTTATTAACGTTACGATATTCAGCTAGTTTTGCTCCCTATAATGAACTAATGTTCTAAACGGTAATGATCATAGAATTGAACCAATGATAAATCCGGTATTGAACCAATATTAAGCCAATATTGGACTTTCGATATACTCAGCCGGGACTGTGGAGGCATTGTTATACAGTGGGCTTCTGGGAACGTTCTGATTTTGAAGGAGAGAAGCAACTTTTACCAAATTGAGGGAAAAGCGTTCCCTATTCTCCACCAGGGGGAAGAGCAGTTGTAAGTGCAGGTAACGCCACAACCTACACGCCAGAGAGTAATAAACAGTGCAAACTTCTGATATAGTTTAACAAGAAATGTCATAAAACCAGTGGTCGACATAGAAGGGTAGAGAGGAAAACTCGAAGACACGTTAAAATAGGAAAAAAAGAGGGTAGATAGACAAAATAAGAAAACGCAATATTAACGTCAGTATTTAACCAAGGTTGAAAACAGTATAAGACCGGTATTGAACGAAAGTTAAAAAACTATATTGGATCCGGCATTAAACCTAAGTCGAAAACTAAGTTTGATATTGGATCCAATATTGAACCTAAGTTGGAAACTATATGATATTGGAACGATATGGAACACAAGTTGAAAACTATATTGGATATTGGACCCGAGTATTGAACCAATGTTGAAAACGCATTAGATCCGGCATTAAACCCAAGTTGAAAACTATATTGGATGTTGGACCTCGTTATTCAACCTAAGTTTAAAAATATATTGAATATTGGACCTCGGGATTGAACCAATGTTGAAAACACCGTGGATACGGCATTAAATCCAAGTTGAAATCTATATTCGGTATTGATCCGGTATTGAACCTAAGTTGAAAACTATATTATATATTGGATCCAGTATTGAACCTAAGTTAAAAATTGTATTGGAAGTCGTTATTGAACGAAAGTTGTGAATAGTATTGGATCCAGTATTCAACCTAAGTTGAAAAGAGTATAGAACCTCGGTATTGAACGAAAGTTGAAAATGGTATTGCATCCGGTATTGAACCTAAGTTGTGAAGCATATTGGATAGTGGACCTCGGTATTTAATCAATGTTGAAGACGCATGATATCCGGCATTTAACACAAGTTAAAAACTATATTGGATATTGGATCCAGTATTGAACCTAGGGTAAAAAAACATTAGATCCGGCATTAAAACCAAGTTGAAAATAATATTGGATAGGGGGCCACGGTATTGAACCTAAGTTGAAAACCATATTGAATATTGGATCCCGATATTTAAACAATGTTGAAAAGGCATTAGATCCGACATTAAACCCAAGTTGCAAACTATATTGGATATTGGATCCGGTATTCAACCTAAGTTGAAAACTATTTTGGATATTGGATCCGGTATTGAACCTAAGCTGAAAACTATATTGGATATTGGACCTCGGTATTGAACCAATCTTGACAACGCATTAGATCCGGCATTAAACACAAGTTGAAAACAATATTGGATATTGGACCCCGGTATTGAACCAATTTTGAAAACGCATTGGATCCAGCTTTAAACCCAAGTTTAAACTATATTGGATATTGGATCCGGTATTGAACCTAATTTGAAAACTATATTGGAGACGGTATTGAACCTAAGTCGTAAAGCATATTGGGTAGTTGACCCTTGATATTTAACCAATGTTCAAAATCCATGGGATCCGGCTTTAAGTCCAAATTCAAAACTATATTAGATATTGGATCCGGTATTGAACCTAAGTTGAAAATTGTATTCGACTACTGTATTGAACGAATTTTGAAAACAGTATTGACCCGAGGTATTTAACGAAAGTTGTAATCGATATTGCATTCGGTATTGAACCTAAGTTAGAAATTTATTTGGATAGTGGTCCCCGGTATTTAACCAATGTTGAAAACACATGGGATCAGGTATTGAGCCCAAGTTGAAAACTATATTGCAAATTGGATCGGGTATTGAACCTAAGTTGAAAACTATATTCGATCCGGTATTAATCCTAAGTTGAAAACTGTATTGGAAGTCGTTATTGAACGAAAGTTGAAAATGGTATTGGATCCAGTATTCAACCTAAGATGAAAACAGTATTGGACCTCAGCATTGAACGAAGTTCAAAATGGTATTGCATCCGGTGTTAAACCTAAGTCGTAAAGTATATTTGCTACTGGACCTCTGTATTTAATTAATGTTAAAAATGCATGGGATCCGGCATTAAACCCAAATTGAACACTATATTGGATACTGGATCCGGTATATAACCTAAGTTAAAAAATATATTGAATATTGGACCTAGGGAATGAACCAATGTTGAAAACGCATTAGATCCGGCATTAAACCCAAGTTGGAAACTATATTAGATATTGGACCTCGGTATTGAACCTAAGTTGACAACTATAATGGATATTTGATCCCGGTCTTGAACTAATGTTGAAAACCCATTCGATCCCTCATTAAAATTGTATTGGACCACGGTATTGAACGAAAGTTGAAAACAGTATTGGACCTAGTTATTGAACAAAAGTTGAAAACGGTATTGCATCCGGTATTGAACTTAAGTCGGAAAGTATATTGGGTAGTGGCCCCCGGTATTTAACCAATGTTGAAAACGCACGGGATCAGGCATTAGGCCCAAGTTGAAAACTATATTGGATATTGGATCCAGTATTGAACCTAAGTTGAAAACTATATTGGATATTGGATCCGGTATTGAACCTCAGTTGAAAATTGTATTGGACCTCGGTATTGAACTACAGTTGAAAACGATATTGGATCCGGATTTGAAACTAAGGTGGAAAATGTATTGGAGATTGGACCCGGCTATTAAACCAATGTTGAAAACGAATTAGATCCGGCATTAAACCCAAGTTGAACACTATATTGGATATCGGATTCGGTATTGAACCTAAGTGTAAAAATATATTGAATATTGGACCCTGGTATTTAACCAATGTTGAACACGCATTGGATACGGCATTAAACCCACGTTGAAAACTATATTGGATATTGGATCCGGTATTGAACATAAGTTGAAAATTGTATTGGACTTCGTTATTGAACGAAAGTTGAAAATGGTATTGGATTCATTATTCGACCTTTGTTGAAAACAGTATTGGACCTGGGTATTAAACGAAAGTTGAAAATGGTATTGCATCCGGTATTGAACCTAATTTGTAAAGCATATTGGATAGTGGACCTTGGTATTTAATCAATGTTGAAAACGCATTGGATACGGCATTAAAGCCAAGTTGAAAACTATATTGGATATTGGATCTGGCATTGGTCCTAAGTTGAAAACTATATTGAATATTGGACCTGGGTATTGAACAAATGTTGAAAACGCATTAGATCCGTCATTAAGCCCAAGTTGAAAACTATATTGGATATTGGATCCAGTATTGAACCTAAGTTGAAAACTATATTGGATATTGGATCCGGTATTGAACCTCAGTTGAAAATTGTATTGGACCTCGGTATTGAACTACAGTTGAAAACGATATTGGATCCGGATTTGAAACTAAGGTGGAAAATGTATTGGAGATTGGACCCGGCTATTAAACCAATGTTGAAAACGAATTAGATCCGGCATTAAACCCAAGTTGAACACTATATTGGATATCGGATTCGGTATTGAACCTAAGTGTAAAAATATATTGAATATTGGACCCTGGTATTTAACCAATGTTGAACACGCATTGGATACGGCATTAAACCCACGTTGAAAACTATATTGGATATTGGATCCGGTATTGAACATAAGTTGAAAATTGTATTGGACTTCGTTATTGAACGAAAGTTGAAAATGGTATTGGATTCATTATTCGACCTTTGTTGAAAACAGTATTGGACCTGGGTATTAAACGAAAGTTGAAAATGGTATTGCATCCGGTATTGAACCTAATTTGTAAAGTATATTGGATAGTGGACCTTGGTATTTAATCAATGTTGAAAACGCATTGGATACGGCATTAAAGCCAAGTTGAAAACTATATTGGATATTGGATCTGGCATTGGTCCTAAGTTGAAAACTATATTGAATATTGGACCTGGGTATTGAACAAATGTTGAAAACGCATTAGATCCGTCATTAAACCCAAGTTGAAAACTATATTGGATGTTGGATCCTGTATTGAACATAAGTTGAAAGCTATATCTGATATTGGACCCCGGTATTGAACCAATGTTGAAAACGCATTGGATTCGGCCTTAAGCCCAAGTAGCAAACTATATTGGATATTTGATCTGGTATTAAACCTAAGTTGAAAACTATATTGGATATTGGATCCGGTATTGAACCTAAGTTCAAAACTATATTGGATATTGGACCAGGGATTGAACTAAAGTTGAAAACGGTATTAGAACCGGAGTTGAACACGATATCAAAATTAATCCCGAATTGAGAACTGTAAAATTGATTGCTAACGAGAGCATCCCCACCAATTTGAGAAGAGACATTTATTAAGTAAGTTTTAAAGTGAGGTTATGTTAAAATATGAGGATGATACTTACCCGACTGGACACCTTTATAGAGTTAGGGGCAGGTAAAGCACCCCCCCCACCTATCCAACTTGCCTTCATTCTACAATAAAGCTATTTCCTCTTAAAGGGGCGCGCAACTCTTTCATACCTAAGTTCGTATGCTCTTAACCCACTCCGAGCAAGTGAATGTATTCAATAGATGCAGCGTGTAATGTGAAGGTAACTATTCTGCTATACTAATTCATACCATCACTGTGCATAGTGTTTTTCCTTACGAACACAGTAAACCAAGAACCCTTACTAAAATTATGAATCATAAATAATTCAAAGTACTAATCTTTTTTATACTGATCCTAGCGTACACGCGTGTGTGTGTGTGTGTGTCCGTCTCTGCATTTTTAAAAAATGTGAAATGATTTTTTTTTCTTGCACAACAATTTTGAATGTATTGTTAAATAAAAATAAACTTTAACTCGCACACGTTTTTAATTTTGTGAGCGAAGCGAACATGCGCCGGAACAAGCGCTGCAGGGCTTGCAAAAAACGCTCGTAGGGCGGATTTTTGCTGTATTTTTATTTCCTTTGGAAGACAGAACGAAAACCGTAACTAACAACATTCCAGGAAAACTTAATGTCAACTATAAACGAAATTCTGTTCTTTCTCTTGTTAAATTAAGTAAATAAATTGTATTTAAAAAGGTAAATATGTCTTTTATTGATGAATTCTGTAAAAGCTGTCTTATTAATGCCTCTTATCACTACTTCAAACGCTGTTCTGGTGCTATCGTTAAAGATGAGTTTCAGTTAAAACTCATTTATAGAAGCGTCCTTCACAAATAGCGATTCTAAGATTAGTATAAAACTGCATCTAGTTTAGAAGTTTGCTCTCAAATTTCGTTATACTTGAGCATTATGAAACTCAAATAGGTTTGGTAGTAATCTTTTATAAGAAATTTTATAAGTGGTTTAATAGGTACTTATAATTAGAATGCATTTTTCAGCTGTTATCTGTCTTGACATCTTAAATCATTAAATAAATTTTGTTAGCAATTTTATTTTTACCACCATTAAACGAAGAATGAGAATGCGTTGAAAGTAAAGAGTACAAACTTATAAAATGATTCTTCAAAGCATTCCCCCATCTCCCGCCCTTAATTTTTAACAGCTTCTCTTCTTTATGGGGTTTCTCAGATTAATTTTATAACTCTTTTCGCCCATTCTATCCAGCTACCGCATGTCCCTTCAAGACTTTTTTTCTAGCTGAGAAGAATCAGGTAAGACAATAAAACAATTAGTAGATCTCCATCATTCTAGCTATTTAATATTTTATTCTCCATGTCTGAAATGTTGGAGAGATAGGATTTATTTAGACAGTGTGGTATATATATATGTATCCTACGTCTGCACCAGATAGTGGCACGCAAATTTCACCGAATATTCTGTTCCTATCTTTATATCTTAAAATAGAAGACTGAGGTGTAACTTGTTTACTTACATTGACGAATTCTACTAGATTTTCATGATAGCTCTATATATACCTACTCCAGTCACTAAACAAGCAAAAACATCCGTTTGGCGAATGAGCTAACTTCTGGCTTTCACTCTCGTAAATGATTGGATGATAGGAAAAAAAAACAACAGTACTAGTACAAATTCCTCATTTGTTGTCATTCTATAGAAGCTCGGGAAGAGCGAATGGTCAAATAAAGGACCTCATACGGGCTAGTTTTTTTTTTTTACTATCCTCCCCTCTCCACCTGCGATCAAAGGCGGTCAGTATTACACTCCTACGCGACTACTAGATGATACTACAAAGTCCAAGGTAATTGATACTGAGAAAATAGTGGCCGAAGATTCCACATTCCTCTTATTCATTTCTGGATACATCTCTCCAATTACTTCAAGACCTCGGCAAAGTGGAGAGTACTGCAAAAGTTTTTCCCCAAAATTTCAAGTCGATATATGACAAAGGAAATCCTTAAAATGGGGGAGAGCGTATGCTATCTCTTCATACCCTAACAAACAGCATAAGCTTGTGGACATTTGTTCGCTAACAGATAGAACTTTGATAGATTCACGTTAGTTTAGCGCTTTTATTCATGATGAAAAAGGCACTAAGATCTTTTTGTAACTCAACTATGAAGCATCAAACGCGCTATATATATATATATATATATATATATATATATATATATATATATATATATATATATATATATATATATATATATCGTGAGACGAGAGCAGGAATTTCGACCATTTTCTCCTCACCTTGGTAGTGGAAAGGCTAAAATGAGTTAATAATACTACGAATGTCCTCAGAGATATGTAAGTTTTTCTAGATTAAAGTTTCAGATAGTATTTATTAAAATAGTGCTTCTTGTTATCGTTTAGGAATGTTACAATGAGTAATTTATACCTTTTTCTTTTAGATTATAAAAATATTGTCATAACCTTCTTCGATATTCAATTCTATTTCCTCGCATCTAAAATTCACATTAGACATGTTTTAGTCTATGAGGTTCGTAAAGGTGTCAAGCCAAGTAAAGCGGCAAAATCCATTCAGAGCACTTATGGGGATGATTGAGTAAATGAAAGAAGTTGCAGGAGGTGATTTTTACTTTTCTGAAGTTGAGATTTCAGTGTAAAAGTTGCACCAAACGAAGGTCGTCCCAAAGAAATTGATTTCAAAGAGTTGGAAGCTGTTGTCGCAGCAAATCCTGCTACAACCTCTAGGGAACTCTCAAAACAATTTAACGTAACCTAAACAACTGTTTTACGCCAACTGAAAACGATTGGAAAGGTTCCAGTGATTAGAAAATGGGTCATGCACGAACTGTCCACGGTGTATCTGCAACAGCCTGTTGCTTGCTGTGAATCATTGCTTTCACACACCTTCAGGCACCATTTTGGGGGCAGTCTTGTTCCTGGTGATGAGAAGTTGATCCTTTATCATAACTTTAAAAGCCGCCGTTCATGGTGGATCAGTCTAAGAAATAGAATTTCTCAAAAACCGAGAAGAGGACTTCATCCCCAAAAGATCATGTTCAGTGTATGGTGGGATGTTGTAGGAATTGTCCATTACAAACTATTAGACAGCAATCAATTCTAATATCTACTGCAATCAACTTCTTGGTTTGAAAACCGCTTTGGGCCAAAGGTGACTCTCCTAAGTCAGTAGAAGTGGTATCATCCTCCTTCACGATAATGCCCGTCCTCACACATCTCGAATGACCAAAGATCTCTTGGAGGAACTCGGTTGGGAAATATTCCTGCATCTTCCATATTCTCTTGACCTTGCTCCTTCTGATGACCACTGGAGTTGGATTCATACTTTGCATCAAGACCTAAAAAGAATTTTACAAGCGTGGTATTTATAAGCTTGTGGACAGATGAAATATATTCTAGGAAGCAATTGAAGTTATGTTTATTATTAAATATTTTCATGGTCATAAGTTTTTTCATTCTTAATATATACTCTAAAATGGGACATTACTTTCGTTTCAACCTGAAAGATGTAAATCAGCAACCAAATGCTGTGAACCTCAACCTTATTATTTTAACCATTAAATAGGGAATCTCACAAAAAAATTAAGCTATTTAAACTATCTATGTAGCACTTTTACCCAAATTCTTGTCTAACGTGTTAAGAAGGATAGTTTTGCAGGTAAGAATATCCACAGGTTCGCTATTTTTTAGCATATTTCAAGCCAAAGAGAGATAATCTGTGAAGATAATTTAAAGCTAAATGCAGAAGAGTTTAGAAAATTTTGTCTGATAAATAAAATATATTCAAGAAAAAATATATAATTAATGGTTAATAGTAGTAATAATCCCCTATCTTTGCAATAGATGTATGCAATCTGCTTAGCAATTTGTGGATCCATCTTCATAGAATGTTCGTGGTTTAGCGGTAATCCAATCAGCTAGAATAGCATGAGTTTATGCCATCTGCTTGGCAATTTCTCGAATCATTTGCATAGAATGTTCGTAGTTTAGCGGCAATCCAATCAGCTAGAACAGCATGAATTTATGCCATCTGCTTGGCAATTTCTCGATTCACCTGCATAAAATGTTCTTGGTTTAGCGGTATTCCAATCAGCTAGAACAGCATGAATTTATGCGATCTGCTTGGCAATTTCTCTAATCATTTGCATAAAATGTTCGTAGTTTAGAGGTAATCCAATCAGTTAGAACAGCATGAATTTATGCCATCTGCTTGGCAATTTCTCGAATCATTTGCATAAAATGTACGTGGTTTAGCGGCAATCCAATCAGCTAGAACAGCATGAATTTATTCCATCTACTTAGCAATTTCTCGATTCATATGTATAGAATGTTCGTGGTTTAGTGGTAATCCAAGCAGCTAGAATAGCATGAATTTCTACCACTGAGCAAAGATTTATACCAACGATGGCCATACGCTTCACAGTGACAGAACTCCGGGCGCTGTTGGCCGGACAATTCGTTGAAGGGGCTGTCGCCTTCGAGCACTTATCGGGGGAGGTTGGGCTCGCCATGCGAGTCTTTACCTCACTCCGCCTCGAAACCGTAGGCGAGCGGGATGGCTTCGGGAGCGGGGAGGGGGCCTCTTTTCGAAGACCCACCGTCTACGAGCCACCCAGCATACCACTGGATGTGGGTGAAGGAGCCAAAGCTCCTTTAGTGTTGTCCTCCTTTTCGAAAGCAGCTATATCAACCCCGGAAGATGGCCTCACTCCCCCCTTCCGTGGTGTTGCCTCCTATGAGTCTAACGCCTCGGTGGAGGCACGCGGCCGTTTTGCCTTGCGCGAAAAGGTCACGGTAGGTGAAGGGAGGAGAGCCCTAGTTTTAGCCCGGGCTGGGTGTGAACCTTTTGTGCCGCCTTGTTTATTAGGAGAGTGGTCGGGGTGGCTAGAATTCGTAGAAGGGTTCCGAATGGGCGCTGGAACGACTATGCTCGTAGGTCTGCACGGGCCAGGAGCAGAGGGAATCTTTCTCTTCAGGACCAAGTCCTTAGCCTCGCAAAATGAAAGAAGATCCTGGTCCTAAACAACCAGGATTTTCTTCTGGAGGATATACGCACAACATTGCTTTGAAAAAGTGGGGTGTTGCTCTCCGCAATTGACACACTTGGCCACACGCAATTTGGACTTATCGTGTGCGGACTTGAAACAACTTACACAGACTTCGGGTAACCCCGACTATGCATTTCGGCGGGAGCGGTTAGTATGGCCGAAGCGATGACAGTAATAGCACCCCCGTGGCAGTAGCACGAATTCCTTCAGGCGTTAGCGATACCAACGGCACACACTGACTCAGGGAGCTTGTCAAAGTCGAATGTGACGAGGAGTGTAAGGATGGGTCTGAAGGCCCCTCCCTGTTTTCTCATCCCACCCTCGACCTTGACAACTTCACGACGTTCATGGTAGAGTGCGGCGTTACACTCACAGGCGTGCCATCAAGTGTCCGAGTTGCACTAATGATAGCCACCTCGGAGGGATTCGAAGCATTCGCCAGAAGGCTACCGTCTGAGAAACGTGTCAACTTCTGCTTTCTACCAATCACACTAGTTAGAACTCTCCTCTGATAGATCATATTGCCCTTAGCCAACATGCTGCCGTCAGTGGAGCGGATAACAAGGAAAGGTTTGAAGCCAGCGTGCTCGAAAACGCCAGGTAGCCTCTGAATAAGGGGCCCAGACGTAATCGTGGCCTTCGTCTGGGACTTCCCATCCGGGGGACCAACGGGGCCGGATGTGCCAATCTCGGATTGGTCGCTTACTGAATCGGCAGTGGCCTGGTCCCTACCCTCGGCCTCCGCGGAAGGAGAGGAGCCCTGAGTCTTTTTTGTCTTTTATTTGTTTGTTTTCATTTTAGGAGAAGGCGGGGAATGAACCCGGTTTCAACCCCCGCCGGTAGGAGCCTCTAGGCCAGATGAGCTGGCCTCAGCAAGACCTTTCTCTGAAATGGAAAAGATCTTGCCTATCATAGGAGCAACAGCTGTGAAAAAAGATCCCTCCTCTCTTTGTGAGGCCTCGAGGACCTGAGCCGTCCGAGGGGGAGCTTTCATAGGGGCGAACACGGGTTCGATCCCATGGAAGATCCTACCGTCTGAAGAGGGGTAACCTCAGAGATCATGTCCATCTCATGGAGGCCTCCATGTGGCCCTCCCTTCCTGAGACATCACAGATCCCACTCGAGATACCTTTTTTACCTAATGTCGGCGAACTAGTATCCGTCGAGGAAGAGAGGGGGGTACGTATAGTGACCCCCTGTAGCCTATTAGCGCACGAGCTTAGGAAGTTAGGGGGGAAGGACCGACGGGCCCTGTCATTCTTTAACTCCCTGAGGGGGTTGGCCCTATGGACGAGCTTCAACCTGGAGTGGTCAATTTTAAGCCGCCTGCGTGCTTTCCTGGCAGTCCCTTGTGGAAGAAAAGGAGGGACTGACGCTGGAAGGAGGGAGGCACGCAAGGGAGCCTCCAGAGAAGGAAGTAAGGGGGAATCCCCTGCACCCGTAGTAAAAGGTGAGGAGTAAGCCTGCTCTCTGGTAGAAAAAAATTTGAGGGTGCCCTGAGAAAGCACAGGGGGGGGGGGGGAGGCCCCCATTTTTTTCACGGAGCTGCCCGAGGTAAAGGTAAAAGAGTTATTTTTAATTCATCCTTAGGCATGGTGACTCCTTTTATAGCACGGGACGCAAACTCTCATCACCACACGCAGTAGCCCGCTCTGCGAGGGGGTGAGTACGGGGCCGGCAAAGCCAGCTGCCGCCATTTCAGGCCACTCTTTCCGCCTAATGGCCTTGCAGTCCATCAGCATGGCGGCTTCACCTTGGTCTCTGCGTAAAATAAAAAAATCAATAGGGATTGAAAGGAGATTTAAGGGAGGCGTCGGTGGAGATGGAACCGGTTGTTAATAACTCATCACCCCAACTTGATCTCAGGAATTAAGAGACGCTCTTCTCCCCCCCCCCCTCAGCCCCAATCCGGGATAGTTGGGTGAGAGGAGGTTGGTCGGCATCTACCCTATGAAGTTAGAGGCCGTCCAGAGAGAGTTGTGGGAGAGTTTGTAGGAAGAGTGAGGAAGTAGGGTGAAACCGCAGGCTGTCTGAAAGAAGGAGAAGAGGCTAAGCTGGGGCCGGACGTGGGGCTGAGTTCCGTCAGAACGGCGGCCAGGAAGGCAAATTGCCGAGCCCCTTACGGGGTCGCTTTACGGGAAATGGTCACGCTGATATTGAGGGGAGAACCATGGTTTTAGGTCAGCACGGGTGTGAGCCTTTTGTACCGCCAGCTCTGGCTACCAGGTGAACGCATGGGGGAAAGAAGGTTAAAATCTGCAAAGTGTTTCTAATGGGCGCAAAAACGACCGTTATCATAGACCTGGAGAGGCCAGGAACAGATGGTACCTTTTTAAAAAACTGAAGTATAAGACGTCACAGGGAGTGCTGGGAGCACCAGTACCATGTTCTTAGCCTCGCGACATAAGTGATGTTCCGTTGCCTGAACGGCCAGGATTTTCTTCTATAGGGAAAACGCACCACATTGTTTCGAAATAGCAGGGTGCGGCGCTACGCAGTTGATAAACTTTGATATACATGATAGGCCTTATCGTGTAAGGCATTGGAACAAGTTATATTGATTCGGGGTAATCTCGACCCTGCAGGTATACATAAAAGTTCGTATGGCAGAAGCGGTGAAAGTAGGAGCACTTCCTCGGTAGTAGCACAAATGCCTTCACGCGGTAGAGATACCAACTGGCAAACAATGACTCAGAGAGCCTGTCTTGGTCGAACGTGATTAAGAGTGTAGGATTGGGTCTCGAGGCAACTACCATTTTTTTCATCACATGTTCGGCATAGACAGCCACGTAATCGGCTAGCTCTCAGGCGAGTTCTTGTAAGTAGTGATTTACGAGTTCCCTCGCATAAAATACTCCTTCCCGAAGTTCATGGTAGAGTACGGCGTCGCACTCACCGGCTAGTCATTGAGTGCCTGAAGTACACTAATCATGGCCGCCTCGGAAAGGTCCGACGCATACTCCAGAAGGCTCACGATTGAAAGAAACGGGGTCAACTTCGGCTCTCTATCAACTACACTAGCTAGTGCTCTCCTGGAATGGATAATGCTAGCTTTAGCCAGCATGAATTTTTAGTGGAGCGAATAACTAGAAAGATTTGAAGCCAGCGGGCTCAAAAATCCCAGGTTATCTCTCAATGAAGGGACCTGACGTAATCGAGGCTCTACTCACCGCAATTATGATTTTGGTCTTTGTATGGTCATCCCCATACGAGGGGAATTGCCTTGCTGAAGTGACCCGTCCTTTTCAGGTGCTTGGCACCGAGCACGGGTTTGCTTCCATGGAAGATTCTGCCATCTGGGCGCGGTCATCGCCCGGATCATGTCCAACTCAGTGGGGGTATCCATGTGATCATCCAACCCTAAGGTATCACGGATCCCTATCCACGGCTCTTCTCTACAGGAGTTTTTAGTCGTTTGAGCCGTCAAACCGACCTTTAACGCAGATAAGACGGGGACAGGCGCGTTGCTCCCCTACAAGTTCCCAAGGCATACCTACAAGACAGTTGGTAGGGGGCCGCTATCCCTTGCCCCTCTAAGAAGGTGAGCCCTATCGGGGTGCTCGCAATTCTGGGCAGCACGCGTCTTCTCTTGGCAGTCTCATGTGATAGCAAAGGGCTGACCGACGTTGGTGCAAAGATGGAGTCTCTCTTGAGCGACTCCAAAGAAGTGGGTGGGATGGAAGTCACTTTACCACTCGACAAAGGAGAGGAGTAAACCTCCTCTCAGCTGGAAGAAAGTTGGAGAGGCTAGTGAGAAAGCATAGGTGTGGGGATCCTCTTTTTCTGAGGCCGAGCTGCCTGGGGGCGGCTCCAAAGATTGCAAAGGGAAGCCCGTCTAGCTGTTGATGTGGAGTTTCGACTTTTCAGATCCTTCCCGACACCTTGTGAGTGCGAGGCCACACTTGGAGGCGGCTCACCGTGTATTTCCGGTCGGCCACTATTTCTTTCAGTTGTATCCATAATCACAGAAAAAAAAGGAAAGAAAATGTATGGGAAGTAGATACTCTGACCTCCTAATGCCATGGGAGTTAAGAGAAAAGTCTGCATAGGATAAGAAGTTTTGAGAAAAGAGCAGATTGTTCGCTGTGGTTACATATGTATAACTATAACCACAATATCAACTGGAATAGACCCAAATCAGTCATTAGATGCAGCAATTACATTTCTAGAAATATTTAGAATGTATATCCATTAACACTTCTCAAATTTCAATATTATCCCTGGTTTGTTTATGCTAGGCCCGATAATTACTTCATATATAAAATCCCAAATTTATATGTTTCAGGATATTCTACCCTTTAATTAGGGTTTAGAGAAAGGTAGTCTAATCTCCCCTCTCTACTATTTAATCCAATTTATGACCCGTCTTGTGTTATTCCTTGAAAAGGTTAATTAGAATAAAGGCGAAAGCGGTCGGAATCGTTTTTCCTTTGCGGGTGTTTCTTTACATATATATATATATATATATATATATATATATATATATATATTGAGTACTGGAGCGGTTGGTCTTACAAACGCTCTCCAATTATGTAACATTTATTTACAATATCAGATAGCAATTCTGATTGGTTGTTCAAGTCATATATCTGCAGCTTGCGTGAAAGGAGAATTTGTAGGTTGATGGTGAGGCTAACACTTGTCGTAAAACGAACGAGTAAATTGAGATATTGGATGTTGAAGATGGGGCTGGCACTTGACGTGGAACGAGTTAGTGAATTGAGAGATTGGAGGTTGATGGCTAAGCTGGCACTTGTCGTGGAGCGAGTGAGTGAATTAAGAGATTAAGGTTGACGGTAAAGCTGGCACTTGGCATGGAGCGAATGAATTGAGAGATTGGAGATTGACTGTGAGGCTGGCACTTAGCGTAGACCGAGCGAATAAATTGAGAGATTGGAGGATGACGGCAAGGCTGGCATTTGGCGTGAAGCGAGCGACTTGATGATGAAAACACGATATGCTAAGCATCTCTTCTTAGTGCCACTAAATATGCTCGAGTGGTGTAAAGTTGCCAGATATCGCCATTATGGGGTTGCTAGAGGTCGCTGGCTGCGCAAGGACACCTAACTATGATTGGAGTTAGATCAACTTAAAATAGAAATTAGAATAGGCTATTAAATGGATATATATCTCTCAAGCAACTACACTCCCTCTCAGGTTTGGAACGTCCTGATTACATCGCCGTGTCTGTTGCTTGATCATGGGTTCTATCTTTTCAATCAGTCATGAAAATCTAGAATAAAAGAAACTGGATAGGAACTCTGGGAAATCTTAGTTATCCATTAAATCAACAATTTAAGGATGAAAATCAAGGAATCATGACCAATTTAGCGGAACTTTGTATGGAGTCGATTGTTTAGTAAGAGGGAATGGAAGAATGTCGTCAGTAAAACAGTTAAAACAAAAATGTTTTTAAAATTTGGTAAAAGAAAATGTAAAGAATAAGTAATGGATGTTAAAGTATGTTAGGCAAAGCCGCCAAAGCAACTACATACAACCACGGTGCATTGAAGCAGAATGAACAATGATAAAACACCTTCTGTACATAAAATAAACGAGCACATGAGAGGACTCAAATGCGATTATTTATGCTGTATTTTGTTCCAGACGTTTATTTTCAGTAACATGATTATGTGAAAAGTGTTATTAAGATAATATTTATGAAAAAGTGGATATTTTTGATGGTTAAGAGGAATAATTCCGATAAATTTGTTATAGACTGAACATTTTTCATAATTCAGGACATTCAAGCGTCCTAACAGAGTTGATTTATGACACAGGACAAAATCAGGACATGTCCTAAATTTTCAGGACGTCTGGCAACCCTAACTCAGACGGATGGAAGACTTAGCAAAAAACAGTTACCTAGAATAGCTACCTAAAAATGTAAATCATTTGTTACATTTTATTAATAACTAATAGAATACTTGTTCACACTCACCATATAGAATCCTATTGGAACAAAATAAGCTAAAATAAAAAAAAAAGATGTATGAAGGCAAAAAATAATTCTTACACTTAAAGGACCTCGATGTTATTGCGAGTATTGAACCACTTTATAGTAGGGGATCGGGGGTCTTCGCAATCGAATATGTTCCGACTCCAAAAGTTTCTTACGGGGAATACGTATTAAGACTGGGTTCAAGAAGGTGCCTCTGTAATCACGGGTTAAAGAAAAAGACTTCGAAAAGTAGACGGCGATAATTAGGTTTTATTCTTAGCTTGGGGCTACCAAATGCGGAGCAAGGGAAAACGTTAGAGTCCTACGCGGTTATGTGTAAGTTTTGCGTTCAGGATATATAGCAGAGTCTAAAGGTGGTAGGATTCAAGGATGAGGGAACAAATTCGTGACGTTAATAACACTGGCCGACAAATTTGAACTTTTTTTAATCCTCAGAGACCTGAGCAAACTTTTCTCGTGGCACTTTCCTCGCTGATTTCAAATCTGACTTTAGTTTTTCTTTAGCAAATCAGGTTTTTGAGATATTCAAAACTGCTATATGCCCGCCGTCGCTGATAGAATGTAGCGTTTTACTCTGATTTCTTTGCCGAAACTGGTGATATATTGTTGCATGGCACCATTGCTAGAAAATAACTGCCTTCTGTATATCTCCATGTGCATTGAGAAGTTGAACTGACACAAAATAATGCATTTAACATATAGAAACTCTAAAATTTAACATTCTCTTTAGGCGTAAATATATGATAAAGATAAATAGGCATGTTTTGTTTATTTCACAAGCATCATAAAGTTAATAGTACTTATATTGCATGTATTAAAATGGTAAACAATGATTGAAGGGCTAATAAGTCAAAACTCGAATTCATAAACGTAGTGCATGGGATTTGCGTTTGAATTTTTTCTCAGGATTATCACGATACAACATCCGACAATGATCTCCCATCATGCTCTCATTCCAAAATCCTTGATAGCGAGTTTCCATGGTCTTGATATCCTGGTGGAAACGTTCACCTTGCTCCTCACTTACGGCTCCAAGATTTTCTGGGAAAAAGTCGAAGTGCGAATGCAGGAAATAGATTTTAAGTGACATACGGCATCCCATTTCTTTATAAGATTGAAGAAGGTTTTCTACGCTATCTCTGTATGCAGGAAGTTTGCACATAACTACTTGAAGGCTAGCCATGCATTTAGTTCAAGAAGAGTGAGGGTCTTCTCGAAGTCAGGGTCTGCTAAAACCTCCCTGATTTGTGGTCCCACAAATATGCCTTCTTTCAGTTTTGCCACGCTCAGTTGTGAAAATATTTTGCACATATATTGGAATCCCTGAGAATTGTCCTTAGCCATTGCTTTTACGAAGTTTTTCATTAGACCTAGTTTCAAATAAAGAGGTGGCAGATATTTATTTTATGAGGCTCTACCAGGGGGACAGACTGAACACTGCTTATTCCAGGCTCATATGTAGATCGAAGTGGCCAGTCACGCTTGTCATAATGTTTTTCAGTGGCATGGCTATCCCACAGGCAGAGAATGCAACAGTACTTCGTTAATCCTCCCTGCATACCCATTAGCATGCCTATGACTTTTAGATCACCACAGATGTACCACTGATGAGCTTAGTAGTTTATGGCTTTAAGAAGAATATCCATATTGTCATATGTCTCCTTAAGGTGGACAGAATGGCCAATAGGAATGGAAGGCTTTACATGCCATTGTGCAAGAGGACAGCTTTCAGACTTGTCTTAGAAGCATCCATAAAGAGACGCCTCATATGTCTGTGACAAGGCTTCAAACAATCCATTTATATCATGGCAGTAGCAGAAAGGTCCATTAACTGTGAAGAATGAAGTTAAATCACGATTACGCTTTCTAAAGTAACTCACATGCACATTTTGCCTGTAGTCGAGATGCTAGAAGTTCTGCTTTCTCCTTTGACAGTGACAGATCTCTCACAAGATCAGTCAAATCTTCCTGAGTAAATAACTTTAGCTCAGAGTTAGCATCCTCATATTCAACATCCGCATCTAATGTGCATGCACCTTCAGTACTGCTATCATTACTGGTATCAGCAGGTACGAGGCCATCATCAAATGGAACTGGAATTGGCAAAGATGCATCATGTGGAACTGGTCTACACGCCGAATCCATGGTTGGATAAACAATTTGGTGCTTGTTCTTTGCAGAAAACTCTTTTGTGGTCACACTGCAGAAATAGCAATCTTCGAGATGACCTCTGGGCTCTCTTCATATCATAAGAACAGCGAAGGGCATTGAATCTTTCTTTTTGTTAATCCAGTCACGTAATCCATTAAAACAGGAAATACAAATTTGGTGTGGTGCCCATGCTTTATCTTGGTCACCCAGAGGGCAACCGAAGTAGAGTTTGTACATTTTCTGAATATCATTTGTGATAGTACGGTGCTGAGATTTTGTTGTAAAATGCCCACGTACATAACAGAATTTATCTGGATGATTTTTACACTCTCGAGGCATTGTTACTGCTTTGTGGAAATATTTTGAAGCCTCTTCTGATCAACACAGAAGGAGCAGCTTAGAAGATAAACATCACATGAGGAACCTGAAAGCATAAAAGAGAATTATAAATAATTGCGCAAAATATGCATGCGGGTTAAAAATGTAAATGAATTCTTCTCTATACCCCTTTAACCAGCAAGAACTCACGAAGTTCTAGTTTGCTCATCTTAGCTGTATAATAATGATGTATGCAATAGAGCAATACCAGTAATATGCTACATTTTATAATTGCAGGCGGCCATTTTTAATTTTTGGCATATCTTAAAGAATGTACATGCTAGAGCAAAACCAAAGACCCATTTGGATCCAGCATGGAAAATGCATTTAGAAAAATATAGTAAGGTCTCTGATGAAGAATGTGTGTTGACCAGTGTAATAGCAATAGGCTGCTGACAGACAGACGACTCGACAGATTCTCTTTCTCTCTCTCTCTCTCTCTCTCTCTCTCTCTCTCTCTCTCTCTCTCTATATATATATATATATATATATATATATATATATATATATATATATATATATATGCAATGTCCGGCAGGAAAAAATGAAAAGGTGTTTCCAAGTACTTTCGAACTTTATTAAGTTCCTTATCAAGGATAACTACAAGAAATAGTATTATATTAGAGGTATATATACGAAAGAAAAGTATGAAAGACCACCTCAAAAACAAGAAATCACCAATGAAGAAGAGGGAAGGAGGAAGGTAAAAAAACACATTAAGAATTACAAGAAGCAGGTAGTAAGGTCAAACTAAGTCGAAGGAAAGGGTAACAGATTCAAAGAAATGCAGATAGACTAACGAGGGAGATTATAAGACACGATCAGCAAAAGGGGGGAAAAATACAGGGTACAAAACAGAGCAGTGGCAATTAAAAAATAATAATAAAAATTAAAATAAAGTAGGGGCCACATAACTAAAGAATGTATATAAAAAAAACACTAGGAACGCAAGACAAAACTAATTTTTTGGAGTATTAATTTTTTAATTATAGCATCTATTTTATATAAACCAGGGGAAAGGTTAAAATTATCACATTGGCTTATAAAAACACATTCAATGATATTTCTAACCTTTCCCCTAGTTTATATAAAATAGATGCTATAATTAAAAGATTAATACTCCAAAAAATTAGTTTTATCTTGCGTTCCTAGTGTTTTTTTTATATACATTCTTTAGTTATGTGGCCCCTACTTTATTTTAATTTTTATTATTATTTTTTATTTTTTAATTGCCACTGCTCTGTTTTGTACCCTGTATTTTTCCCCCCTTTTGCTCATCGTGGACAACTGTCCTTTAGAATTCAAGCCTATTGTCTTCAAAAGATTTATAGATGACTGTATTTTTAAGCACAGGGATCATCCATCCTTATTTCCTGATTATATTAACCAACAACATTCTAACATAAGGTTTTCTATGGCAAAAGAAAAGGACAACAAAATCTCGTTCTTGGATGTCAACGTTGTTCGAGCAGGTTCGTCTTATAATACATCCATTTACAGAAAACCTACCACCTCTAGATTGGGTACACATTTTTTTAGTAGCTCTCCCAGTCAGTTTAAATTCTCTAGCATTAAAAGCCGAATTTTCAGAACCTACCATATATGATCTAACTTGTTATCTTTTCATGAAGAAATAACTTATTTAAGGGATTTCTTCAATTTTAATTATTACTCTGATTTCATTTTCGACCAGTTAGTATCTAAATTTCTCTCTAAAATATATTATCCTCGGCCCATTCTTAGTACTATATCTAAGCAGAAGGTTTTCCTTAGACTACCCCATCTCGAGCATTTAACATCCAAGTTTAATAAACTTCTCTCTACCCTCAACAATCATTTCCCTCATTGCCAATTCATTTGTATAAATTCCAACCATGTATCGTTGAATTCCTTTTCTCTCAATAAGGAGCAATTCCTTTGATTTTGCGATCCTGTATAGTTTACAATTATACATGCACGACCTGCTAAAGTCGTTATGTAGGCCAAACTGGCTTGCAACTCAAATGCAGGATCGCAAAGCACTTAGGTTCGTCTCATAGGACTGGTATTCCTCTTTCTAAACCTGAAGCCTCTTCTATCAGGCTACACTCTGAGTATCCCCATCCTCCTCTTAATTCTGATTCATTTACCATCTTATCATCAGTCTTAACTTCTCTTGATTTGAAAATCTTAGTCACTGTACATCAATAAAATAAATCCAAACCTAAATAATTACTCCTCCTCAACTAAACTATTCACTATATAACCAACCAACACCTTAATACATTGACTAGCCAACCGACCAAATCTCGTTAGTATTTTTTCTATCGTTAGTTAGTTGATTAATTCATGCGTGTATAGCAATGCCTCTGGGCATTGTTATAATAAAAACCTCCTGGAAAACTTAAATATATTTATACATCAATTATTATGTAAAATTCATATACAATTATTTTACTTAACATTTGTAAATTAAATAATTTTATGTACAACTTAATAATTAATTAATTCATTTATTTTACTTGTCAATTCATTTAACGTACTACTGTTCCAAACAACATCTCTCAAAATTTCACACACAAATAAACAAACACCCGCTTTCAGCTCGACCAAATAACACACTATTCCTTCTCATTCGACTCTCGACATTCTCCGTATAAAGGTCGATAATCATTCCTTCTACAATTAGTCATTTACTTCCAAGCAAATCATACTTAGTTAATTCCACTTTCACATTCTTTGCAAACGACCATACGAGATTAGGTCCTAATTATATTTACTTCTCATATTGCAGCCCCTAATTCACAGTCCATCATATTATTCCTCCATATTATTTCATATTTATTTCATATACTTCAATTCTCTTCAGATCTTGTTACTGTAAATCATATGTTACAATATCTTACATTGTATACCTAATCTACTTATCTCATTGTACATTCGTTGATTCTATGAATATATTTATATTTGTTTAATTGTTTTTCTTAAAACCCAGTTCATTATTTCAAAATGTATTTCGCTCTCGTCTTAGGCCTAAAAATTATCAGCCAACAATTTCGATCAAACAAATTTATGGTTAAGGTTTTCGAAACGCTATTTAGGCTGAATTATTAACAGAAAATAAATCACATGAATAACCATATACTATACGTGTACCCATTTTTGAGATTTCATAGATCCACCGGGCGCCCATTTGTGGGGGTTCCTCACTGGGCCTACTTATCCTATAACTTGGGTGTCAGAGGCCTACTTTCCTTGCAATTCGAGTGCCACACACTTATTTACAAGAATTTATGTATCGTGAACGACATCAGGAAAATTTATTTAATTATTTTTCTGCTCAAATTTCGAAACAGTATTCGTGTAAGTTATAAAATGATTTATGTAATAAAACATTACTAAAGTATTTTCATGTGTATTTTTTTAATATGATTTAAAGCAAAGTACTATACTCGCCGCAGCGAGAAATGGATGGTGGGGTGCGGCAAGCACCGTCACAGGTGAGAGAGGAAGAAGGCGGGTAGCGGATCTGTGGAGATATGGCAACAGTGGGGGGACACCTGTGACGGTGCTTGAAACACCCCATCGTCCATTTCTCGCTGCGGCGAGTATAATACTTGTTATTCACTTTACCTTATATGTTTTCTAATCTTCATTTGCCACAAATTGGGGCCCTGATTATTCAAAGGGCCGAAACTGGGACCCCTGTTTTAAAAAGTTATGTGTGACTCCTATTCTTCAAAAGATCCGTTTTGGGGTGGGAGGATGACCTTAGCGTCTTTTTTTTTCTTTTTTGCAAGAATCTTTCCTCGAAATTTGAATCTTCTACGAGACACTGGGAATGTGAAGTCACCATCTGAAAGGAAAGATTTCTTTTAATTTTTTCTCGGTTTTATAAAACCGAGAAAAAATTAAAAGAAGAGACTAAAAAAATCAACCCTCAATTTCTATTCTAACTTTTTCAGTAAAAAAAAAATAATACTGGAAAGTACTTCATCTAACCCCAAAAGCACATTTCCTAATGCAAATTATTTTCTTTAAAAAAGAACACCTTTGATAATAAACTTTTAGTACCGTGAATTTTTTAATAAGAAGTTTTAACCCTAAAAATTATCTTAGAAAACAGTGAGATTTTTAAACGTTCATTTTAGCATTCCGAAATCGGACAATTTTTTAACCTTAAAATAATTCTTCGGGATAAAAGTCTTGCTTTAATTTATCTCCAGCTTTCGAATAATGGCAGACATTCATGATTTTCTGAACGACCAAAGATTATAATCAGAAGCTAAGTCTATTCATTAAGTAATCCCATTTCTGGAGCTGAATCATATTTAGCAAAGTCTCGTCGATTATTTCTTTCATCCATATCGGAAAGTCGTCGTTCTCAGAGACATTGTAGAAATTTACTTAGAAGCCGGCGAACCGGTTGAATAAAAAGCCTTGGATACACTTTTTGAATGGGAAACAAACACTAAAAGCCTTCGGAGTAGCTAAGTCAACCATGTAGATAAAAAAATAAAATAAGATTCGTCACCAGGACACAAATCCTAAGCTTCTACTTCGAGTGGTAAAAATGAAAAAAATATAAAAACGAAAATTAAGGAACACATTTCCTCGTTGACGGAAATGTTCAGAGACGCGGATCCTACATTTATCCGTGAGGAGGCTAAAAAAGCAGGTGGTAGTGATGAAAAAATCACATAATTAATTGAATTTAAAATGACAAACAATGCATACCCTAAAGTTAGTGAGTAAATGAATAAAAAAGACATAGTTAACAAAAGACGGTAATTGATAGAAGAAACCAATGTCCGGGAGTTTCTGAAACATTTTAAAGAAGACCCTGTAAAGGTATTTGGAGATAAGAGTAGGAGAGTCAACCTTCAATACAAAACCGCTGCTCGAAACTAGCTACTGAAGGAGTTTCCTTGGACTTCTCGCTTATTTATTGACAGGGAATTCAAAATGAATAATTATCACTACTGGCCGACGTTTAAGGCTTTGAAAAAAGTTTCCCAAACACTAAAAACTAAACGAAAGATAAAAAGAGATCAGGCTGTTAATGACGACCCTTTTTTAGCTAAAGAGATTACATACTCTAAATTAGAAACAAATATCGAGTCTTATTTAGCCAAATAAAATTAAAAAAAGAGGGCCGCACGCGAAAAGGGTGATAATAAGCCATAATTAAATGAATGTCTGTGTTGTTTCGAGAGTGAAGTGCTAGAAGACGACATGTCCCCGTGTAAGAACCCCCAAAATTAGCACTACTACTGCAATACCTGCATTCGTTAGTATGTCAATTAATAAATAGGACTAGGACGATACACTTTTAAATGCCTCTAAGGATGGTGTAAATACGAATATAGTCTTAAAACTCTTCAAAACATTGTGTTATCCTCCATTTTTTAGAATATCTTAAGGAACAAACAAACTGAAGAGATTGCAGCGGCGAAGATAAAAAATCTAGAAATGTGTCCTTATTGCGATTTTGCTGTTATAATGCCAAATAAACAAGATAAGACATTCCGATGTCTAAATCCAGAATGTTTAAAAGACTCCTGCAGACTCTGTAAAGGAGCAAACCACATCCCGAGAAGTTGCGAAGAAGTTAAAAGATAGGCTCGTTACAAAAGCCGAATTGAAGATGAAATGTCGAGAGCAGTGATTAGACAATGCTACCGATGTCAGAACCGTTTCATCAAAGGCGATGGTTGCAATAAAATGATATGTCCCTGCGGTGCTTAAATGTGCTATTTCTGCAAATAACCAATACAAAATTATACTCATTTTAATTAGTCACTTTTTGGCTTATCAAAAGATAAGAATGGAAAATGTCCGTTGTGGTCCAATTCTGATACACTGCACACGAAGGAAGCGGAGGATATTAGCAAAAAACCTAGATATGCCTGAATCAACATACTTTATTCAGTCACTCCAGAATTTCAGACCTTGTTTTTTTTATTAAAACTAATATAATACCCTCTATTTTATTAATTTGCAAATAAACTTTATGTAATTTAGTGACCAGCTAAAAGCAGTAAGCATCGGTCATTTTATGAGCTTAATTAGGGCCATTGGTGTAAAAAGTGGACATCGTTGTTGATTCTGGTTCATGCAGTTCGGTTTATTGACGTCAGAATACCAATCATCTTCCGTCCTTCCATATACAGTTATGGGCATGAATTTAACAGGGGTTAATGCCCCTGCTACAAATGAAAAAAGATAGAGTGGTATGCCCTACAAAACCCTAGTACCCCAAAACTGGTGCTCTCCCCACCCCCCTCTTTAAAATCTCCTACAAGCTTTCCCGTGTAGGTAAAGACCCAAAATAAGATGAAAGGGATCGAGCATTAATATATATATATATATATATATATATATATATATATATATATATATATATATATATATATGGTGTAGGGATTTTAATTAATTACTCGATGGATATTTAATGCATTTCCGTGATATAGTAAATGTTGAAATTTCATTCTTAGGGTCGTGCACAAATAGTATTTAGAAAGCTCCGTCTCCCGAAGAAAGAAGTTATTACAACAAGATTACACACATTTGTTTGCAGACACTTACAATTTTTTTTTCACAGGAGCCTTGCTAGAAATTAATATTTTATCGCAAGGGCCTTGCTAGAATACTATTTTGTCACATGGGCCTTGCTAGAAATTACTATTTTGTCGCATGGACCTTGATGGAAATTATTATTTTCAAGCATGGGACATGCTAGAAATTATATTTTGCGCATGGGCCATGCTAGAAATTACGGTAATCTTTAACATTATTTAGCCGCGGCGATTGTCTTTTTGGTTCGAGCCAAAATGAATGGAAACGCTTTTTTATGTTTCGTTGAGCGCACATGAATACTTTATTGCTGTACCAATTTAAATCTGACGGTGCGAGTTGTTTGTTTTTTGTTTTTTGTTGCGAAACACAAAAAAATGAAAACTCGGCTTATTATAAAAAATGGGAAACTAATTTAATTATAATTAGGAAAGGCATTACTTGTCAAAGAGAATGAAGGTCCTTTTCTTTAAGACTCCCAAAACATTTTCAGAGTAAAAACGAGCACCTTCGTTAAATTTTTCTCGATGGGAAAACGGACGGGTATATATATATATATATATATATATATATATATATATTTGCAAGGTGAACGCATCCCTTCTTTGTACGACCGAAAACTATCGGTCAGTATTCGTTGGCGTGCAAACTAGAAGAAATCTACCACGTCCAGGCTTATACTGCGTGATAAAGGAAATGTGTGCCAAATTTTACACAGAAGCAGGATTTCACCCAATTCGAAGACGGGAGAAAGCGAACTAAAGCCGTGTTAGAAATGGGGGTTAGTTCCATAACAACAGTGGCGGGACAATATCAAGCAAATTTAAGTTCCCCTCGGTCATCTCCCATCTTCTTTGCCAAACATACCGGAGGGCTGACCTGCCATGTAATCGGTGTAAGGAAGAGTGAAACGCTGGTCTGATCGCCCAGTCCTCAAAGCTTCTTTAGCACCCTCATCGGCACGCTCATTCCACGCAATTCCTACATGTCGACGAACCAAGCACAGATAATCGCGACATCCACCCGTATCGCGGCAACCGTGGCGTCATGAATAATACGAAACAGGTGTTGTGGAGATACCAATCCTCCAAGATCACTTAGGGCGCTTTGAGTCCCTGAGGATCACAATCCAGTCTCCGAACCGGGCACGATGCGTTATATCCAGCACCGAGCGGTGTATTGCAACCAGCTCGGCCGTGAAGACAGGCGCAGAGTCTGGTAGAGACCCGATGACTTCAAACGGAGGGGATAAGGTGTGGAATCCAACCTCTTACTGTGACCTGGAACCATGCGTGTACACTGACACGGATCCAGCGTGACCGGGAGTTTGCTCCAAAAAGGCCGAACGGCGCAATACTCCCGGCGCTGTAGAAGCTTTGAGGGCAGAGGCGTAGTGACAAATAGTCAAAGGTGGGAAATTATAGGCACCAGTAGCCCGAGAACTACACCGAGCTCTTGCATGAGTTTCCTAGCCTTAAACCATAAGGGCTTAGGGTATGACTGGGGTCTCTCGGCGGCATAGGCACCGTCGAGATCGGCCGTGGATGCAGTGAGAACCGTTGATGAAAGAGGGAGGTCCCAGGCTTGCGTTCTTATGCATATAATGCACTGTCTATGGCACAGATCTAGTGGTATGTCGCCAAGTAGGCTGTCACTCGGGGACATGCGGAAGGCACCGCTCGCTAGTTGGAGACCGGTGTGATGGATCGAGTCCATCCGACTTTCGCATTAAATGCATATAACTCGCATTCGTAGTCAAGTTTTGAACGAAAAAAGGAACGATAGAAAAATAAGGCAATAGACCAATCAGCATCCCAAGGGCTGAACGTCAAGGAGCGAAAAATGTCCATGGCACGGGTACAAAATGCCCTAAATCAGCAAATATGAGCCTCCCAGGTGAGGCGTCGGTCGTAAACAAGACCGAATAAACTATGAAAATCAACCACTTCCAGGCATACCCCATTAGGAACAACTTCGGGCCAGGGTGGAGGTGTGTATGGCAGTAGAAGTGCACCACCTTAGTTCTAAACAAGGAAAACCGAAACCTGTTAGCTTTGACATATCGACAGACTTGGTTCAATGTCTGTTGGAGTCGACGCCCCAGAGCTGGCATCTGGGCCGCACCAAAAGAGTGTAGCAAGAACATCTCGCGTCACAGAGATGATACCGTTGATATTCAGGGCAAAGAGTGTGACACTGAGGATTCTTCTTGCTCTATTAGATCGGTGAGGGCTCCCTCCCTGCCCTTATGAGGAATCGATAATCTCGCTGAAACTCAAAAATAAAGAGTGGGAGACGTACTCTCACCCCTATCGTGTGGAGAGTATACGATACCGTAACGCCATGCATATCATTAGCCTTCACCAGATCGAAAAACACCGTAGCTTCGGACTGTCTACAAAGGAAGGCAACTCCTAGGACATTTTCCAGTCCGAGCAGAGCATCTGACGTGGAGTGACACTTGCGAAAGCAGCACCTTACAGAAGACAGTTGGCTAGTCTAACATTAAACAATTTACCGGTGTACATGTAATCTCTCCCCAGTTTGCGATTCCTGCCAGGAATTTGGCATGATTCCCTCTGTCCAAACCCTGTTGAACAAATCTAACAGAAAGGCAATGCTTCTGACTCGCTTTCACACTTGTGCAAGAGGGGTCTTCGTGTTAAGTGAAAACACGTATGCCTAGCTCTAGCTCTAGCTTTCCGAAATTCACCACAGTTAAATCATTCGTACCGCAGTTATAGAGGATGTGCGCATAACCCTTGTTTGAAGTCCGTCTCACCCTCGTCTGACCACCATAGTATTTATGCCCACAGCGATGAAGTTGCCGAATAAGAACTCGCCTCTTCATCCACAGACCTAAACTCCTCAAATTAATGCGTCCACCGCACCCACGCCAAGCAACACCGGGTGTTTTTTTCAGGTGGTGGCGGAGTTACATAAAATGATATTTGAATGGGAAAGTGATCACTACCATGGAAGTCATCGACCAAATCCCACCCAAAATTAGGCTGTGCATCCGGAGCAAAGGGATAGCGGGTATTGCAAAAGTTTTGTTCTCATCATTAGCAAGGTCGATAATTTTAATATATCTGAAGGAAAATATAAATACAACAAATATATCTCGAATACTGTTGCCAAATTCATATATAAACCGCCCGAATCGGTCGTTCGCGAGGATTAAGAATTTGCTCCTTGAATCACGCATATATTTGTCTTTCATTTTGTTTCCCCTGTTTTCATTTTTTTAAGTCTGTTTTCACCTTTAGATACTGAAGTCGCATGCCTTGCATTTCATTGTACAGTTAATAATGGCGTAAGCCAAAACTAGTCCTGTTTGCAAATAAATCTGATTCAAATATGGTGGTTTATTATTATTTTTTGTCACTATATATATATATATATATATATATATATATATATATATATATATACGTATATGTTTCTTCAGCAGGAAAAGGAGAGCAAGTACTGAATATAACATATATTGCCAACGTTTCGGGCTCTGGATCCATCTTCTAGGCTAGAATATTAAAGATTTATATAAGAACAATTGCTTAACAATTATGAGAACAATGATAATTAATGGCTTTAGGCTAAAAATGTACTAGGATTTAAAACAAAAATAAAAAAATCAAAATGCAATATAAAGAATAAAAATCTGTATATTAAGATAAAAAATAAATAAATTTAAACGAAATTAATAAAGTTACAATTGGAAGAAAAGAAAAACCTCAATAAATACACTAAAATTTGTTACCTGATTCGGAGAAAGCTGTGAGCTGAATGAATGAAATTTGAAATTATACTAACAAAAAAGATGTGATTTAGTATTAGTTGGTTCCCTGATCTATGTAGTTGGTCGGTCGAAAAAACAACAACAAAAAAGTTACTTAATTGGTTGTTTAAGTGGTTATTAATTTATGGTGACTAGTTAAAAAAAAAATTCAAACGAAATTAATTAGGCAATATATAACGGTGTGGAAGTCGAGTCCTTATTTAACTGAGGCTGATTATATTTAATGAAAAGGGACTTAATTATGAGAAGCTCAGATTTAGATTTTGATGCAGATAATATTTTAAATTGATTAAAATCTATAGGGATTTTACATGAATAGGAATGAGATCGGACAACAGAGTTTGTCCGATTTATTGGGGTTTTCCTTTTCTTCTAATTGTAACTTTATTAATTTCGTTTGAATATATTTATTTTTTATCTTAATATACAGATTTTTATTCTTTATATTGCATTTTGATTTTTTCTTTTTGTTTTACATCCTAGTACATTTTTAGCCTAAAGCCATTAATTATCATTGTTCTCATAATTGTTAAGCAATTGTTCTTATATAAATCTTTAATATTTTAGCCTAGAATATGGGTCCAGAGCCCGAAACGTTGGCAATATACGCAGTGGTGGGCGTGATAACTAAAAAATGTATCACGATAACCGATAAATCAATAACGATAACCGTATTGGCGATAACCAATAATCGATAACTGGCGATAAATTTATCGCTCAATAAGGTGATAATCGATAAATCGATAAATCCAAAATTCCAAGGCTCTCCTTTATATCCTTATAGATTTTGATTATTCTCCTCCCCAGCGTCCTCCTGGAGGGGACCTTTTTCTTAGGGTTGAGGGTGTGAACCATGTCCCTAAAGCTCTGAGTGCCTGAAATCTGCAGCGGCAGCATGTTGTCCACCACAAACCTGACAATTGTCTTGTCGACGGTGGACTGCAGGATGGCGCTCCCCTGGGCCATGATGTCAAAGGTCTCGGCGATGGACACCTGCCGCTGCTTCTTGCTGGTTGACCCGCCGTCGTCTGACTGACTGGACCGGTTCCTGCTGCATCTGCCAGTCCCAACGTTGGCCTTGCAAGCTTCATCAACTTGTTTTGCCTTGTCAGGATGAATCCTGTTGAAGTGGCTCTTCAGGTTGGCCTTGGTGCCCTTGTTCACCTTTACCTCAGTGATCTTGGGGAGACAAGACAAGCAGTGGAAGATGTAGAGGTCGCCAACCATCTTCTTGTACTTCACCCACTTGCCAAGGAATGGCAATAGACTCCGCTGAGTTTCTTTGGCTTGATGCGGGCACAGTCTCTTGCGACGCTATCACTAATTCAATACTATGAAATAGCAAAGCACTGCACTACTAAATTACAATAAAAATAGGATCAGTTTAGAATAGGGGCGTGACTTGGTAAGTGTTCAAAACGTTAATAAACGGATATAAAAGAATAGCACCGAATAGTAGATGCATTCATATACACGTGCACAAAAATATTAGAACGGAAGAAGCACAAGAACATGGGGAAAAAATCATCAAAGAACGCGTAAAACTGGTAGCGCGCAGGCGCAATACCTCGTGACCTCTCGTCCGACAGGTAGTGAGAGACTGAAGCTGAGCGAACGTTTTGAGAAGATTTCAAGACCGGCCGCCCCGCAGTCCGTTCAGTATACGTTTGGTTCCCAGCTCGGACCTACCTATTTCTGCCTCCATGGCATGAGCGGCTCGCCTTTGTGCTAAACTGGAACAAAAAACTGAAATTATCGATTATCGCTAGTTTTGAACCAAAAGTATTTGCGATACCGATGTATCGATAACGCGGAAAAAATATCGGACAACCGATAAAGCCCACCTATGAATATACGTTATATTCAGTACTTGCTCTCCTTTTCCTAATTTATTTATATATATATATATATATATATATTATTATTATTATTAAAGTTCCAAGCCACAACCCCAACTGGAAGAGCAAATAGCTATAAGCCCAAGGGCCCCAGCGGGGAAAGAAACCTGGTATGGAAAAAACGAAACAAAGATTAAGAAAAACATAATAAATAAATAGAAAATTAAAAAAAAAAAAAAAAAAAAAAAAATTAAATGCTATAATGTTAAAAATATTATAATATTATATATGTGTGGATAATGAATAAAATATTAAAGTTATAAGTTTCTGTTAATTAAAAATGTATTAGCACCCACTTTAAATTTCTGAAGTTCCAAGGACTCAACAACAACAGTAGGAAGTTCATTCCACATTTTAGTTGTGTTAGGAATGAAACTTCTTGAAAACTGTGTTGTGTTGAATCTCATAGGCGTAAAGGCCCTACTATTGGCATTTAGTACACCTCTGGTAACTCGTTGAGGGGCATATAAATTGGGCAGATCGTGATGCAGTGGATGATCTGCATTGTTAAAAATTTTATATAAGATGCATAAGGAGCTTATATATATATATATATATATATATATATATATATATATATATATAATATATATATATGTTAGTGTGTGTATGTGTATGTGTGTGCATATGTGTGTGTGTTTAAATTAAAATATCAATTAATGTGGCGGCCCTTGGCAGCGAGCACGCGCTGCAGGCTTTACCTGAATGCAGCGCCCACGTTGCGGACGAAGTCTTTCATGATTCTAGTTAACATGCAGTTGATGAAGGTAATCGGCTCGTCAACATTGCTGTAGCGGACCTTGCAGGCCTTGCTCTCGACAGGTGCCGACATGCTGTAGTCAAGGGAATCGAGGTTTGCTCAACTGATTGACTACCCCTCAGTATCACATCATAGATTCAAAAGGAAATAGACAGTGTCGAGGAATAGGTCACCTCCCCAGACAATACGTCTATATATATATATATATATATATATACATATATGTATCTATTGGTTGGTAGGAAAGAGATAAAAGCCACGAGAATATGTATATATACAGTTATATATATATATATATATATATATATATATATATATATATATATATATATATATATATATATATATATATATATATATATATATATCCAATGATGGACAGTCCGTTAGTACCAATGACGGAAGGTCCGTTAGTCCGTCACTAACGGACTCCCGTTTCGCTGACGACTGACGGAAACATTATTTGCCGAAGGTCGTTTTTGCTTTTCAGGTGAGTGACGGTTCGGGTGACGGCCGAGAATTGCTTCCGTCGGCGCTTATTCCGTCAGTCGTCAGTCCGTCAGCTAAAGAGGAGTCCGTCAGTAACGGACTGATGGACCTTCCGTCATCGGTACTGACGGACTGCCTACCACTGCCTATATCCTCTAATGTGCGTACGCGTCCTTCAATACCTACAAGTATGTTCACTTCGTAAGAGTAATCCGTTGATTACGAGGTATAAGAGTGCGATTTACTACAAGGGCCGATAGCGTTTAATGAGTTTACCAAGTTGCAGTTCAAGGATATACTTAAAGAGTGAAAACCAAAGATATAATTTTAATACGTCACTATTTAACATATATACATACGGGAAATATAGGAAATGTAAATAAGGATAATTCTGACAAGATATAGATTAATTGGCAATCGGGTAACGTTAATTACTCGTTAATCAGCTTTTAAATGGGATACTATAAATCAGTTATACAGAGGGAATATTTAGCGGTCGGAAAGTGGGTTGATTAACTGGAGATACAAGCAAGGGTCGTTTTACCTTAATGGGGTCAGCTTGAGGAAGGGGAATCCTTTAGCGAGTCGGCGCGGGGAAAATGGAGTCGGACAATGGTCGGGATTCTTGGCTGAATATCCTGATGGTGAAGAGGATGAAGGAGGCGGAGATCAGAAGACGAGTTCACGATCCTCCTTGAAGACGGACGATGGTACCTCTGCTCCAGAGAAGTGCAACTTCCAAAAATCGAGACTCTGATGTGGCTCTGCGCGAAATCTGACACGGGAAACTGGAGATCCTTGATGAGGAGGGGGGAGGGGGGATCCAGATGAGACGAGAGGAATCCTGGCCAATCCTTCGGGAACGAAACCAGTCAATGCTTGCTCTAAACAGAGTGAGCCTTCACAAAAGAGATGGATCTGCCTGTTGAGATCCAACCTTGATCGTATAAGCGACTACCAAGGACTTGGGAAAACAGACACACGATCTGAACCACAGTCGACGGGTTATCAAACCCAATCTGCCGATATTCGAAAATCTAGGGTATTTATATGACGGCCATTCTTTTTGTTTCTCCTCGTTGTCAGACTCAGACGACTGGCTGACTACTTCCGGTGGCCAAATGGATTAGCGTCTGTCTCCTGACCCAAGTCTTAATGGCCTTTATGATGTGGGTGGGAAACTTTCGGCTAGCAGTTTCCCGACTACGGAGATTAGCACTTCCTCAGCGAGATAAAAGTTTTCAGCGCCCAACTTAATTAACTGCGCATGTGAGGCGGCTGACAAATATTCAAATTATTTCTTCTTGTAGTTTTCTCTTTGGGTTCAGAGATTACTCCACTTAGAGTTATACTTATGAGACATAGAGAGGGAAGAAATTCATAAAACAAATGAAAGGGTTATTCTTCTTGGCGTCCCTTTCCCTTACAGATAGTAAGCTAATAGGTAACCCAAATCTGCGCGCACGTCAGCCACACCAAAGGTTGTACTATACTGTAACTGAATGTAAGCATTAAGAAGTAGGCAAAAGGATATGCGATATGCAATGAGATATATAGTGCTTTTTACAGTACAGTCTACAAAATATCATAAATACCTCATTCTTTATAATAAAACAATGCTTCCCCCAGTGACTGGCGAAGACGTTTTAAATATGTCTATATTCACTGCCCTTACTATACTTTCAGGTAGGGAATTCCAGAGGTCAATACATCTAACACTGAAATATCTTCGTCTACATTGAGTAGCTACATGAGGCTTAACCAATTTCAATCCATGATCTCGAGTGGAGGAGACCTGAGAGAAAGTAAATATATTAGGAGCAATGGTAGATTGATAATTAAAAACCTCCAACATGTAATAAGCTCAGCTCTCAGAAGCCTTCCTCTTACAGAATAGAGGATAAAGAATTTCAGCATACCTTAGATCAAATAAGCCGTCAATATGCTTGGTCCAGCGGTGCTGCACTGACTCAAGATTAATTGATTGGTTTGTTTTAAGTGGTGCAACTACTAGGTTAGTGCCACCAGCTAAACCTTTTTATGTACTTTGAGCATTTATTATGGACGGTGAATTAGTGAGGGCATCCGCCTCTTCATTGCCAGGGACCCAGCAGAATTACACACTGCAACCTCAGTTCATCAGTAGATGGAGCCACTCTAAGATTGATAGAACCAGCGGGTGGTCAGGATTAAAACAATCTATCGCCTGAATGGGACTTAGAGGCTAAATAAATTACATAGGACACATCAGTCTTCAAGGAAATTAGGCTGAGTGCAGTCAAGATTGCAGTAAGTTTTGCAGTGAATATAGAGGCAGCTCTAGAAATAGTGCCCCTTTCCTGGATGAGGGAAAGATAACTCCAAAACCGATTCCTTATCGTCCTTGAAACTATATGTGTAGACTAGTATAGATCCCTTATGCAAAGAATGATGGTATTTAGCCTAGAGGATCTCAGCTTGTGGCGGAAGTAATCCTTTTCTCCATGAAAGTCCCCTACAAAAAATGACGTCAGGTAGATCCAAGGGACCTAATCTTATTTGCACAGTCAGGTCAGGGTGAGCGTCAAGCAACACCCGGACTCGTGCACCAAATGCCTCTGGAGTGGAGCCTCTACTAAGGTGTTGGGTGGCATTGGCATCAGCCCTCACTCTTTGGCTAGCCAGAGAATCAGGCAGTCTCTGTAGGCGGCACCAACACCTGATCATTGATGAATGCCTGCGGAGGTCCAAGGGAGATGCACCTCTACCAACTAGAAGGCTAGGGGCTTTCGGGCAGCCGAAAGACCCTTCTGGCAGCTGCACAGTCTTGGTTCCACCAGGGAACCGGACGTCGTCGGAAATTCCCAGATGTGCGAGAGAGGCTCACTGAAGCGGCAAATTGGAGTCGTGATGTGATGTATTCCACAGCTGCATTGACAGTGCCAAAGTCTAATGACTTGTCTTCCTTTGGGGGACGAGTAGTGGGAGGGGATACCACGACCTTTAGAATTATAGGATAGTGGTCACTTCTACGTAGATCTTCGTCCACCATCCAAGTGAAATCCACTGCTAAACTTGAGCTGCAGAGCAAGAGGTCTAAGGGAATGGATGTGCCCGTTTGAGTATGGAAATGGGTGGGCTCACTAGTGCTGAGGACAACTAAGTCATGCCCATCAATAAAGGTGAGGCGGGAGTCCCCTTTGCTATTGTAGATTGAATCCCCCCCCACAAAAAATAACGACAATGGAAGTCTCTGAGCAGTAGCAATAGGAGAAGGAGCTGCCCCACAAGGTTTGATAGGTTCTGGGGAACAATATCGTCACTCGGTGGTAGATAAATGGAATAGACTGTGTAGTCTGCGCCAAGGTGGACACGTCCTTCCACGTTTTGCAGGGTGGATTATAAATTTATTTCCTAGAAGGGGACATCACGACGTTGGTATAAGCAACCGCCGCCACGATGTCGTCCACGACCCGAAGTAGAGGTTTTCAGCACCTCATATCCCCTAAGGCAGGGTCAATTTTCCTGCCTCATCATAGTCTCTTGAAGTCAGATAACTGCTGGGAAGGAGTCTGCCACCAGGGTGGCAAGTTCCTCTCAGTTTACTCTTAGACCACGAATGTTCGTTCCACTTCAGGATCGTGGAGATCGAGATTTAAGGACCACTAGGCCTGTATTTTTGGCCGGTGTTACTGCAGTGGAACTTAACTTTTTTCAATCCATCCCTGAGGTGAAGGTAGTGGGGTGAGGGTTGGAAATCTTTTTTCTTTTTTCTTCTCCAACGTTCTTTATAGGGAGCTTGATGGGGTTTTTTGTGCAGCCCCAGTGGTACCCTTTTTGGAGGTGATCCACTGATGGCTGCATGTCACCTGTGTCCTTATGGATTTCTTGGTGGACTCTACCTACCCAGGGTGCGACAAGACGTCGTACTCCTCATGGGATGCCGAACGGGGCTTCAGGTTGAAGCTTTTTGCAGTGTTGCCCTCCTGCTTCTCCATGTCTCCGTTACTTGACATGTTGTCGGTGACTTGATCTTTGTCCGCTGGGGATTTTGGAGTTGTTTATGCAGCACTTACTGGCTCCGGCTCCTGAAGCTCCGCTGTCAAGATGAGTTTAGCCGGGACAGGTGTCTCCAAGGACTCAGAAGAAGAGCGACGTCTCTTCTGGTATTAAAATTTTGTAGACAGGTCCCTCTTTGGCTTGGGCTCTGGAGCATGGACTGAGCCGACCGGTGGTGACTCAGTTGAGTTGGCATGTGTCGGCTCGACCTCTTGCTCTAGGGCACCAAATCTGTTCCTCACTGTCACTGCAACAACTGCACCTTCTGGGGGCGGGACTGTGGCATTCTGTTTTGGGAGAGCAGCTTTTGTTTCTTTGGCAGGGAGGCTAGCCACGGTGGAGGAGAAGGTCTTCACTCCTCCCTCCTTCCACGGCCGAAACATCACCTCTCTCCTAGTGCTCCTCAGGCTGATTTTCTGAGTTAGCCAGATGTAAGATGTCTTGTTCCAATGTATAAGTTTTGCATTGCCGGGAATTCATAGGATGATCCTCCCTGCAATGGAAGCAGTGGGCCTCTTTACTGCATTCCGTCGTGGCATGGTTATATAGGGCAGAGCAGTTGCCGCATCATGCTGTATCTTTACAGTGCTGCTTCCTCCCATGCCCATAATTGAAGCACTAGTAGCATAGGAGGGGGCCTTTCTGTGAAAGGTTTCACCTTCATTGATCGAGGGCCGATCTTGATCCTGTCGGGAGCGAAGTATACGAAAAAAACCATGATTATCAGGTTTTTTTACTCGTTCATTTTTGTGACATGGCTCACATGGTCAGGGCACATCTTAACTATCTCCTCTTAGGAGAAGTCGAAAAGTTCATAGCTGTATATGCACCCCTTACTGAAGTTAAAGGTCTTGTGGGGCTTAATGGTTTTAAACATGCCATCAGATGGGCATGGAAGGTTGGACATCATTTTCGCCTGGGTAACATCTTTACCGTGTATGAGGATTCTCTTCTTATAGTTTTTATATGGCCTTCAGAGATGAGTCCTATCTCTCTCTCTCCAGATACCGGGGGGGTTGGATGAATTTACCCTTGCCATCTCTGTAGTAGAAAACGAACCAGTATGGAGTGTGTACTTTTCGTGGCCTTGTTGAGTCCTCTGTCAGATACTCTTCAAATATATTCGGACAGTATTCTTGCTCTGTTTCTTCCAGATTACTGGATCTTACAAATCTGAAGGAGAAGTTCTTGTCGCAAATCGGTAAGGAGGTTATATGTTCAAGGACTGTCTTAGTGGCATCCTTTGCCAGGAAGACCATATATGATTCCGATTTCTCGTTATGGTACCAAACTTCTTCATGATAGTGTGTATTGCATTGTATGTGAGGCTTTTTAAGATATCATAAGGGTGTCTCGGTTTTGTGATGATCTAGAGGACTCAGCAGCTGTCATGCTACCAACTTTCCAATTCTGGATTTCTGAAGCAGTGGGAGATGCTCAAATCTGCTTCTCTTCAGCAGCACAGCAGCCAGTAGTTGATGTCTCGGGTGTCTGGTAGACCACCTCCCGCAGACCAGAATTTTGTTTACACCCATATTCGTGTTAATTTCCTGTTTGGTTCCAGGAGCCAAGAGCCACCGCCTACTGTTCTGCGCAGGGACTGGGCACTAGCCGACGAGGACAGGGTACCTTGTCCCGAGGGAGACTGGTCGTTTTAAAAAGCAGGCCCCTTGATGCAAAAGTTTGTCTTCACCAAAGCTGATCTCCCCACACGCATCCCCACTCCGGACACCCAACCATCCAGGACAGGACGACTCTAAAGAGTGATCCCTCAGGCGGGCGGCGCTGTTGACCGGTACTGAAAGCCTACGTTGGAGCCATTTGGTCTGTTGCCTAGCTGACGACACATCTAGTATGGGTAACCCTCTCCGGCAAAATGGGTAGAGTTCCTTCGCGCATAAACCATTCCTTTCACGGGAGTTCCTGGTAGAGTGCGGCTCCACACTCACCGGTGAGCCATCAAGTGTCCGAAGGGCACTAATCATGTCGCCTCGGAGGGGTCAGACACATTCACCACAAGGCTCCCGTCCGAGAACTAGTTCACTTTAGGCTCTACTAATCACACTAGCTAAAGCCCTCCTCTGATGGATCATATTGCCCTTAGCCAACATGCTGTCATCAGTGGAGCGAATAACCAGGACTCGTTTGAAGCCAGTGGGCTCAAAAATGCTATCTAGTCTCTGAATGAGGGGCCCTGACGTAATCGAGGCTCCGCTCAGCGCCCTTGCGACTTTGTTCTTTGTCGGTGCTTCTGAGCCGGACGTACCGATCGTAGCCTGGTCGCTTGCCACAACGGCAGTGGACTCGTCCTTCCCCGGAGACACCTCGCAAGTAGAGGAATCCCTAGTTCTCTTCGCCTTCTTTTTGTGTTTGTTCTTCTCCTTTAAGGAGGAGAAAGCGTGGAGTGAACCCGCTTCTATTCCTCCTCAGAAGGCACCCCTAGGCCGGATGGACCTGCCTCAGTAAGATTTTTTCCGAGATGGAAAGGGCTTGGCTCTTCTCAAGGGCACACCATTCGGGGAAGGAGATCCATCCTCTCCTTGTGATTCCTAAGGGACCAGAGCCGCCTGACGAGAAGCTTGCAAAGGGACAGACTCGAGTTCTGCGTCTGGCACCGGGCCCCGAGTTCAACCTCATGGAACATCCTGCTATCTTGTGCTGCGTCACCTCCAGGAGCATGTTCATCTTAGTGAAGGCCTCCAAGTGGCCATTTCCCTACCCCTACAAGGCAACACAGATCCCTATCGAGTGTTTTTCAGTCTTGTCTACAGCCGAGTGGGCTGACGCCCATTTTGAAAACGAGGGGGAAGGCACGCCCAACAACCGCAGTCAAAATACACGACTGCATAATTTACGCCCCGATGGGCTCCGCTTTTCCTAAGGGGATGGCCCTATCGATTCACTCCACCGGGAGCCGTCGATTCTGGTCCGCCCGCCTATTTTCTTTGTAGTTCCCTGCGAAATGCAAAGGGGAGAGCGCCGCTGATGCAGAGGTGGAGTTGTCCATGGGCGACTCCTCAGGAGGGAATGAGGGGGGAAACCGGGTTTTATTACCAGGCTTTTTCAAGTAAAATTTTTAAAAACCCGGGTTTGTTTTTTTTAAATTACAGGGTTTTATTCAAGAAATGAACGCTACTTATCATTATTTTATTCTAAATGCATATTTAGGTTAATAATTTCAACAAATATCAAATTAAGGTTATTTCTCTGATACTGACTCATAATTAATCTCTTCTTCTACAGGTTATGGCTATCATGGGTACCCGCAATTCTCGATCAGTGATCTGTTCTTACCTTAATATAATTATTATACTAATTAATTATTAATATTATAAAAATAGAGATAGCTATTCTTTTTTTATGAAATTCTAATGCTTCTAGTGTTTGGTTTGTTTTTTTTAAACGAGATTTGAAAAAAAAACCAGAATTAAACTCGGGTTTTATTGGGCTTTTTCAAAATTTGGGGGTTTTTGCCAACACTTCACTCGTAGGCGTAGATGAGTAAACATCTTCTCCGAAAGAAGAAGGTTGGAGGAGCCCCTGCTTAAACACGGGGAGGGCCACCTCCTTTACTGAGGTAGAGCCACCCTTGGGGAGCTCCAAAGATGCCAAACCGAAAGCCTCTTTACCGCATGAAGATGGTCAGAGGGGACCCCTTCCACCGGGCGAAGGTGTGTCTTATTTTGCCTCGTCCTCCGAGACACCTATGGAGGCGGGTCTACATACGCCAGAGGTCGCCCACTATTCTCTTCACTTGTAGCCATAGTCAAATGAAAAACGGGAAAAAAATGCATGTAAGTTAACTATGACCTCCCAAATGCTTGGGAGTATAAGAGAAAACTCACCATAGAATCAGACAATTCCTGGATGTGATCATTTACACATACTCTGTCCATAGATCCAGCTAAGGTGGGCTTTGATAACTCGGTCCGCCATTCAGGCAAAATTGTCCTCGCGCTTTGATCATAAAGGATGGTACCGGTGTTGCTACTTTATATGTGCTGAAAAAAGGTGAGCAGAGCCAACGGTCCAACACACCTCGTGCCTAATAATTGCCCTAGCCAGCGGGATTTAGGACCTCGCAGCAAGTAGTGCCCTTACGGTATACACTGACACTCGACAGAGGCTCATAAGAGGACGAGAGTGCGCTGGGCAACCAGAACCTCTGTGGAGAGAAGAGCAAGTTTGTAAAGGGGTTGACTGGTATGTAATTAAGTAAATATAGGTGGGTTGACTATGTGAGAGGAACCCCTCAAAGGACCAGCGTGACAGGAAGCCCCTCGAAATACCCCTTTTCAGCCCCTTCGAGCCACATATCACGTGCTCCTTGGCGTTGAAATTCTAGAATCGACAAGAAGGAAGTTGTCTCGCACTGAGCCGCGACCCGGTCGTATTTACTTAAGCGGGACACACATCGCTTTACCTTTCCCGCGATAACGCTGAGTCCTCGCCTCCATGCCTCACAGACATTTCCTTCCCGTGCGAACGCGCTAGTACAAGCTTAACCTCATATCCTGAGGCAAACTTCGTCGTTCGATCCAACTATCTCGAAATATGTTTGCACAGACTGGTGTCGCGAATTCTCTTGGGACGGCTATGCTCTGGGGTTATCTAACGGACCAGCCATCGGGCTATTTAACCCTGCGTCAGCCATTCCCCGAGGAGATTGAGAGCCTGCCAGTCCCTACGTTCAGACCGTGTGTCTGTTTCCCGCTAAACCTCGTAACTCCTCTTCGAGTCGTACCTCGTCGTTAATATTTCACCAACAAATCGCCCTTCGTGAAACTTTGGCCCTGTTCGAGGAAAGTTTATCGAGCCATCTTCCCGGGGAACTGTGCGGCCCCCATCGTCTCGCACCCCCATTTAAGACTCTCGTTCCCCGTGTATGAAACTCCCTGCCGTGCCGCAGAACAGTCTCTCGTGTTTGAGATCCCATATCTCTGGAGCAGAGAAAATCTCGTCCTTCTGCAAGAACTACTCCTAACCCCCATCTACGAGTCCTCCTCGTCGAAATCCTCAGAATTGTCTCTTCAAAGACCCGTGCCGTTGGTCTTTCCCCTCCGAACAACTCTAAGCTTCAAGGTAAAGCGATTTTGTTTTGTAATCCCATGATTACCCCCCGCCCACACACACACACCGTCATTCGTAACCTAGATTCCGTAGCATCCCCTTTTAATTGACTCCCCACTCAAACTTAAATAATCTCCATTATTCGGATTAACGATAATTTTGCACTTCCCACTTAGCTCTATCACATTGTAAATTGTCCCGATCTAATTAACTATTCTTTTAAAGCATAATTTGTTCCCCTTTTTGTATATATATTGCCCCTTTTAGTACATATATTAAAATTATATTTTGGAGGTGTTGATCTTTATATATCCTTGAACTGCAACTGGCAAGCCAGTAGATAAATCCCGGCCATTTGTAATCGCACTCAATCAAGGATGCGGCCTTCCACTCCTTCAATTGCTCCAAAGCCTATCGCAGACGGCCTCGTGTCGACTATTTGTCCGTGCAAGTGTACCCGTCCCTACACCGAAAGGGTCTACACAGGCATACCTTGACATAGTAATGAGTAGGATGGGTAATCACTTATATAATCATACCCTGGTGCTAGGTGATTCCAAGATGGCATACCGTCCACCAAGGCACCATGGCTAACAGACCGAAATCTTCCCGTTGGGAACAGTCTTTCTGATACAAAGTGCGAGTAGAAAAGGTTGAGGGGATAGCCATAATAATAAATAATGATAAAAAATAATATATAATAAAAATATATAATAATAATAAATACAACAATAACAATGCTAATAACACATAGGTAATAATAATAATAATAGGAAGAATAACAATAAAATAATACTAATAATAAATAGAGATAAAGGAACGTTGAGATGGAGCAAGGGGGAAGCGTACCAACAACTTTCAGGGCCCCATCAGAGTTCAGGTCAACTCAGTGACCGGGCCTCCCTAATTTGTACTCAGCCGGGAGTACCTGCAGCTTCTCTGGGTACTAAGTGTAACCTGCTACACAAGGCAGCCCCTAACGGGTGTTAAAAGGAAGTGACATTATCCCTTAATGCGTTGAGTCCCCAAAAGAGGACAGTCAAAAGTTTAGGCAATACCCAGAGCTGGGCGTTGCGGCAACGAGTTGCGACTTTGCCGCACTATGGATTTAGAAGTCGCAAAGTCTAAAGTCGCAAACGTTTTGAAAAAGTCGGACTAAGCAAAGTCGCACCGCCAATTTTCCGCGACTTTGAACAGGAACAAAGACGACCTTTTTGAAAAAATTGCCGCGGCTGTTTTATATATGTGTTTTTTTCTGTCAAATAAAAGCATGTTTCTGTTATCGCGCTAAAGTTTACTTTGAAATTTAGCAGAGTCGCACCGGGAGAAAAAAGTCGCAGTCGTAAGTCGTACTGTGGGGACCAAAGATAGAGTCGCAAATTTGCAGTCGCACCAGATCCGACGGTAAAGTCGCACCTGAAAAAAATAAAGTCACGCCCAGCTATGGCAATACCAAATAGTTTTAAAATTATGATTATGTAAATTCTTTTTTAATTATTAGCCTTGAAGATATCTTCCCTCAATATCAATTAAAACCTAAAGTTTTAGCTGTGATATTTTCTTTATTTCAAAGATACCCTCGCTATGAAAATTTATATTCTTTATTAATACAACTAAAGTGTATTTTGAGGGACCATCTTCGCTCTCACTTATTTTGAAATGGTGAATGCAAGACTTTAGACTGAAAAATTACTAATGAATATTAAGGAGAGAAAGGACAAAATAAAACATAAATTGACCCATCCTATTGTGTTTCCTGACCTAACTTAACCTTGCATTCCCCATTTCAAAATAACATTTGAAAATATTATTTTCACTTTTCCCATTTACCATAATTGCATGACCATTCTCGGATTACCATTGCTGAGCATTTTTTATGCCACTCATATATTAAACTAGTTCTTATACACACTCTCCGATTAAATAAGAGACGCGAAAAAATTCAATACTTTGTAGATACTAAAACATTAAGAAATATATACGGGATTAGAAAAATTGAAATATTTAAGTGCATGATTTTTAGTTCTTAGAAATAAGTTTACCTCAAATGACTCTCATCGCTCCAAGATCACTCGTGTTATGCTCTTTCTTCCCTGCTTCTTAGGTCTTCAGAAAAGACGCCAAATCCGGCCTATTCTTGAATCTGGCTATTTCATCTCAGTTACGTATACACACTTCTCTTTAAACATAAAATACACACCACTAAGCATAAATTATCTTCCTTATAATAATATATGCCTTTCTTTTTAATAATTATAACTTTTCAAGTTATCTAAAGATTATTTAGTGGTTTTATAATTCACGGAAACCCTCTACAAATGTCAGTGAAATTTTCTTTCGCAATTTTGCTCAAGATCAAAATTAAAATACGGCATAAATTTTGTAGTTTCCTATCTTCATTAAAAAATGTCCTATCCACTTAATTGTCACTAACTAATGGAACTTTCTTTATAATCCTATTTAGCTCCTTCCTAGTCAATCTATAATGCTTTAAATTTTTAAGATTATTCTCTAGCTGTAATTTTTGTTATATCCTTTTCTTCTGAGAAATTTATCGAGCTATCTACTGATTCCACCATAATGGCTTCCTACCTTTCTTCCTGATGGTCATCATTAGGATACATTGCTCCTGGACTAAATTCAATACATGCTTAAAACTATTCCATATCCCATAAGCATTTTCTTCCTCTGAATTCTACATCGCACTTAACCAAATTTAGGAAGTCTCGAAGCTTTCCATAATCCCCCGTATGAAAAATTTAGAGCTGTTTAGGCATTTTCAGATATTCTACCTTTCCCAGTTCCATGTTAAAATGAACTACCTGATGATCATTATTTCCTAACGATTCTCCAACAGAAAACATGTAGGTATATAGGCACTCCTGGTTTGCTTATTAACGAATTGACAAAAGAATTATCCTAAAGCATTCTATAAACTTAGAACTTACTTCATCTCTTCCTGTCATATTTTCCGAGTCCATAGTTTAAATATAAGTCGCCAAGAATAAATGCATCTCCCTCACATCCAGGCGCGGATGGAGAACTAGGGGGCTGAAACTCCTGCCCCCCACAAATATCAGACCAGTTTATATTTATATTTCTCTTTTAAGTCATATTTGTATTTTGTTATTTAGTTATGTAATAATATAGAATATATCAAAATCAGTTTTTAAACTGTTGCGATCTAATGCATCTTATATGATACGTGTCTAAAATACAGGTAAATTCTCAAAAATAATTTGTGGGGGTCGAACCAAGTAAACATCGTATGAATAATTTAAACGGTTCACACAAAATCTTTGGGCAACGTTTATCAAGAATAAAGAATCCAACTATATACTTTCCTTTATCCTAAGGAAGCTCGCTGATCACATAGCCCAACCTACGAAACCAGAGAGAGAATTCATTACCCACACACACCCTATAAATTATTAAATTCAATATTATACCTTAGTTGACGTCCAAAAACTACAATAAACCACAATTCCTAATTTTCTGATGTGTGAAAAAAAAATTGGATCTGATAAGAGTTGTGCTCACTCCTGTGTGAGATAGTTATTTATTATAATCAATACTGTGTAAAATAACCGCTATTAATGTTCAATGCCCTTTTTTCAGATTACACAGAGGGAGGAATTTAGGTTACCCCTCCTCCCCAAATTTTTATCCTGGATCCGCCACTGCTTAAGTCCTTTACTAATTTCCATCAGCCTTAATTCATCAGTATCCTCAGTCTGTGGCTACCTCGGTAGTCTGTCGAGACTCCCAAATGCACCATCAAGTTTTTACTCATCCAAATATCTATCCAAATTGACTCGACCTCATCCTGCTTTAATAAATTATTTACATTTTAAAATAATGTTTTGTCTATATCCTCATCAATATAACTAAATAACTCATGTTTCCAAGACTAGGAGGATTTGAATAGAGAACGTAAACAACTATCTCTGAAGCACCTTTTTTAATCTGAATGTCCTACTAGGCTTTAGCCCCTCTGCACCACGCTCCCTTCCTTGCCCCATCTTGTCTACCTTTAGTGCAATGATTTCTTATATTTCTTTTACCACTGACACTACCTAGTTTCTAGCCCACACGATCATACTCTTTCCATAAGACACCAACCCCATCCCTACTCAAATTTCACTAACCCATGATACTGTTACACATAGAGCTCCTGTTAGCCGAGTGGATACTGCGTTGGTCTGCCATCGTCGCGGTAACGGGTTCGATCACAACAAGAGCGGACACAAGCTTACTTCTCTGGCTGCCATTTGGTGGACGCACTGTGCCTACCCAACCCCTGTACTGGGCTGGGTAGATCTTACCCTTCTCATCACACACATAGCCAGTTTTTCTTTCCCCCCTTCCTGTCTTAAAAGAACAACACGCACATACACGTTCCAAGGAATCCACATACCTCTGATGCGGATCTGCCCCGGGGCGACGAAGGTTCCATGCCACTTGAAAAACTGCTCAGCGTCCAAACATAATACTTCCTGGCACCTCTCCTTAAAAGAGGACCAGCCTCTGGCCAATCAGTACTTAGTTCTCAGTCCGTAAAGACATAAAAACGCTCATACTCTTTCCACAACACATCAGCCCCATCCCTGCTCAAATGCAGCCCATTCGTCGTAAACACTTCTTCCTTACTATATAACCTATGCCAGAGATCAACAAACATCACACCTTCCTTCTCACATATTCATTCAGCCTAATCGCACGAGCCATAAATTCCAACCTAACATCCATTCCTAGAAGCACACCTAATGCATCTTTCATTCTACTTTTTTTTCTTCCTTTCAATCAACCTCTTGTATCTCTCACGTAACTCAGCTGCACTCACTTTCTTAACATAACCACTCATGCATGTGCAATCATAGCTGGGTCACTAGCACACCCTGACACCAAGCTATTCGTACCTTTCACACAGATCACTTCAGCGGCTGGCATCAAACAAACCCTTAAACTTTCCTGATCATACTCAACTTCCTATCTAAATATTTGACACGAGAAGACGCCACTTTGAGTCACAATGAGTCCATAATCGCTCGCCTATTTACTTCCCTGATATTTTGATTGCCATTAATATTAGTGTAATTAATGTCAGTAACATTTGTAAACTTCCAAGATCTAAGAAATTTGCTCGTGATTGGTGAAGTTCAAGTTTTCTGCGTTTGGTTCTCACATTTGCGAGCTAATATCAGTAAGAAATCTTAATTTTATTTAATGATAGTATATAAAATGTAAATATTACACATATATTTAATCTAAAAACATATTAGAGCGACTCAATATGATAATGCAGAGAAATATTTTATCATATGTATGTACTCCACAATGGTGTCTGGAAAGCAAACAATGAAATTAAATTTTTACCACTTGGCATATAATGAAATCTGATTTTCAATTTGATATCGAACCTTGTGCATTTCTAGCAGAAGAGTTCAGTTTTACAAATATTTAACGCCTATTTATCAACGGGGAGAATTCCATTTGAAAGATGGACGTAAATAATTTTTAATAGACTGTCAAAAATATATAAAGTTCAATGTCAAACTGAAAATCTGATTCGTGTCGCCAAGTCCGTAAGATAAAATTTCATAAAAAACTATTTGTAATTGGCATTTTACATTATCAAAGTATATATATTATGGTAGATCTAATGGTCTATGTAAAAGCGTACGCATGTATATTGAATCAGCTGCTAAATAAACTAGATATCGTAATATTCTGTTCAGGCCCTTAGTTTCACTTGTTTTTGTCTTGAATTACTCGAACTGGGTGTACTACTAGGATAGTTAAGAGCCTCAACTAAACAAATCATTTTGAACAATCCATTAGAAACAAAAGTAAATCCGTGTCAGAGGATTATAGACTAGGCCTTATATGAAAGCTTCATAAACCTCGAAATACGTAAATAGTTCGAACACTGCTATGGGTCGAAAAGCTTTAATGACATATTTTATAAATTCAAGAGCTTATGAAATCGAGACTGGTTTTATTTTGATACATATATTCACGGATTTAGTTAGAATGCCAATCGTCCAAAATCGACATTTTCCTATTTTCCAGTGCACATAAAATCTAACGAGATAGTGGATTGGCTGAAAGTGGGTTAGCACATTATCAATAGTCCCAACGGTGGATTTATTTGGTGGGAATCAATCACCCTTTACCATAAGCACTACACACTACATACAGAGGTAGGCATGTTTGAACAGAACTAAATTGTGACTGACGCAGTGACGCTCCAGAAGATCAATATCGGGTGAAAAATAGATGCCATTACCTCTATAAATAACTTCTAGGAAAAAAACCTCCCCATGTCTCTCATTTAAGGGTTTTCTATTATTTTTAATGGTAGTGGGAGAGACACGGTACCTTACGATCAATGATGATTGATATGTTGCGATCAGGCCCTCGTGCGCTAACTAGGTTAGGTTAGGTCAGGTAACTTTAGTTTAGTTTACGATAGGTTAGGCCATAAGAAAATCATATTCCATCATAAACGTATTGGACTACTTATTGTGTCTTCGTATCAGGCCTACCCTATATTTGCTAATACTTCGGATTAGCTTAGAAAAAAAATCATAAACCATCATAAACATGTATTGGGCTGCTTCGTTTTTCTTCGCATCAAGCCTACCATTGCATTGACAGTACTTCAGAAAAAAATTAGAATTGGTATCAAAATTTAAAACAACGAATACTTAAGTGGAATTAAAAATTAGCCAATAGCCTATAAGGTCTGAGTAAGGTATTCTCTCTAGTGATTTTGTAGGCTGGGTTAAGTGATCGTTGCTTCCTTTAAAGGTAAAGGAAATTTGGAGCAGGATTCAACTTTTTTATTAGGTGGGAGAAGACGTGTATACAAGTGACGAACAGGAAATATAACTTTCTTCTTGAATAATAATAACTTTTCTGACTACCTTTTACACAAAAATACACCTATATAAATAGTTATTTCATCTACTCATAACACTACAAAAATTCAACAACTCATGATTGATATACATTTAATAGTCATTCTTACGTTCATTTTTAGAATAACAGCCTTAGCGTTGACAAATTGACCAATCAGCTTTTAGATATAAGCACTGTAATAATTGTTCAATCAGCGCCATGATAGATTTAAACGGTTACTAACGCTCAAACCGTTTGCGCATAAACACGGCTGAAATCCATTTGAGCGTAGAAATCGTATGCGGAACGTGTCCAAGGCATTCGACAAAGTATGGCAAAGGGGTATACAACTCAAGATACTCAGATTAGGAATGAACAAGATCGAAAGGATTTTATGTGATTATGTAATGGAGAGACGTGCTTATGTGGAAATAGGAAGACATCAGGAAGAAATATTCGAGCTCACTGCGGGTTTGCCCCAAGGCGGATGGCTGAGTTCGTCTCTCTATTCAATCTACGCAGCAGATATACTAGCACCAAGAAATGAAGGCTGCTTGAACATCCAATTTGCCGACGATGTCACTCAAATCACAGCTTGCCCCTACAGGAACGGCCCATGGCAAGCTAGGATAACTGCAGAAGAGATAATAAGCATTAATAGATACGAAGAAAAATGGAAAATTAAAACCAACAGGGATAAATTTAAAATGGTACCCCTAACAGGAGGAGCATCTCAGATGTATATGTAGAAGGGCAGTGCTATAGCTACAACAAAGAACGTAAGATGCTTGGACTAACCATTACCAAATCAGGTTATAAAAAGCACGTAACTGAGAGGGTAAATCGAGGAAAGAGTGACCTGGCATTACTGTACAAGTTAGTTAACCTAAGCATTCAAAACAAGAGAAATATTTATCAAGACATAGTACAGTCCGCGATTATTTATCTAACCATCGCGATATACATGATCTCAAGAAGTAACCTATTAAGACTCCAAAAAGTCCAACACAAAGCTATCTACTTAATAACAAACACCAGAAGAGGAGAAAGAAGAAGACTACGAGACCTGCAAAGGGAGGCAAAGATAAAGCCACTTAACAGAATAATTGTAAAAAGAGCAAGGAAAGCCTTAGAAAAGACAGAATGAAGTAGGAGTTGAATTAACCAACCAAATTGCCCAGAGAGAAGGATCGAGATCACACAGATTATTCCCAAGTTTCCCAAGGCTAATTGAGGGAGGAGAACAAGACGAAGAAGAAATCTACACCTAGAGAAGGAGATTAATACTCGATGACGACTAAGAGTAACTAATTAACGGAAGCAACACCAGAGAATAGCATATAGTCAATTATAACTAGGATAAGGATAAGAATACGAAAGAATAGATGAAGAGATAGAAACCTACACCAGTTTTTAGTAAGAATATTTACTAATAACGGTTTGAACGCCTCATAAATACCAATACTACTTTCTAACTTTATCACGCTAGCTATACTACCGAGAATGGACAGAGATAAGCCTGACCTCCAGGCAACTAGCATCTCTTTGCAAACCTCTTACTTCCTTCAGCCTTCAGCATCTATTCGTTTTTGACTATCATATTTGCACACGGAACTCACAGTGATACGTGGGACAGGGGTCACGATAAACTACAAGGTTATAGTTAGAGACAAGCGACACATCGTGGTTCGGATTTCACGTTAAGCTGTAGGTCCCATGACTAACTAAGTCCACTTTTGTCTCCTACTATTTTATTCGCTGTCCTACCCTAAAACTTTCTTCTTCCTCTCCCTCTCACTCCTAAACGCCATACTCACAGTGTTTGGAGCCTACTTTGGCTCTAGACAGTGTGGCTATGGGAGTATATAAAGGAGTACCGGGCCTCCCCCCTCCTCCCTCCTTGGCCGCTCCATGAGCGCCAAGGGGGGGCGGAGGGAGGGTCGGAAGAGCTGTTTTTTGTCTCCCACCTCTCTTTTCATTTCATTTCATTTCATTTCCTAATTTTTAGACTTGGAAGAAATCTACAAGAAAATTGAGCTCACCGAAAAGTTCACAGCCGGCAAAGGAGGAAAAGGTGAGGAAGGGTCAGCTCAAGAAAACACCATCGATTTTTAACTTTTTTCCACGGGGACTTCAAGAACAAGATCTATTTTGTACGGATCCACGTATAGCCGACCCATGATACAGTACTGCATACTGGGGAGTTTAACTTCCTATTTACGAAAGAGAAATACTACAAAGCGGGAAGTTTATTTTCGTATTTACGAAAGAGAAATACTAAAGAGCGGGAAGTTTACCTTCTCATTTACGAAAGAGAATACTGAAAAGCGGGAAGTTTATCTTCCTATTTACGAAAGAGAAGGTTCAATGTGTGAACCGTTTAAAATTTTCAAACGAATGTTTACTAGGTTCGACCCCCACAAGCCTATTTGGAATAGTCTCTTTTAGCTTAGTCAAGGCTATTTAACAACGCATGTCATCTACCCTTGTACAGTTCGGTCGTAGGCGTATGCCTCGAGTGACGTCATCACAGATCTTGCTCTTTTTTAATGGGAAAGTGAAGAAAATTACGCATAAAATCCAAGCTTTTGATGACGTCATGAGAAACAAATATTGTTAAATTGTCCGAAACAAAATGACACATCGCAAAAATACCGTGGCTAAGCTGTTGAAGACCTTTTCCATCAAACAACTCAATCCCAGCTAAAAGTCGGTAATCCCTGTCCTTGCGCGACCATCGTGTTCCGTACGAATAGGTGAGAGAAGTAAAGGGTGATAGTTAAGTATCTAGCATGAGAAGGGTTTTTTTTTATTTCTGGGGACAGGGAAAGTGTGAGTATGTATAGTAAGTAAGTATATTATATCTTTTCAGGTATGTTCGTTCTAATTTACTTTTGATAACCGTTTCTTCTGATAACTGTGTTTCATGTCTTTTTTTTCTTTTTGGTTACTTAAGGCATTCATGCCTTCGTATTTTGTGTCTTGCTTGGTTTTCTTGTATTTATGTTTATCTAAGTATTGCTTGTTGCGCTTGCCGTAGGTGGAGCCTACTACTTAGGAGCCGCCTCTGATTATAGTTTACGGTCCGAATTCTCAGATCTCTACTCATCTCCCGATGTTTTTCTTTGATCTTTTCCCATATTTCTTTTGCCCTATTTTCCAGGGTTAAGTTTATCGGGTCGATACCTGCTATTTTTATTAATTCTCTAATTCGTTTACTTTCTATTCTTCTTGTCTTTGTTATTAAATACGTCGCTTGATTTTGTATCCTTTGCAATTTCTGTTTATTGGATTTCGAAATAGTGTGCAATGGGACCGGTGGATATTCTAAGAGTGATTCTATAAAAGCTTTCTATAAAGTTCTCTTCCATTTTAGGCTCATATTTCTTAAGGTGTGTAGCAGTCTTAGGCCGCATTTGGCTTTGGCTATCCTCGCCTTTGTATGAGCGTGGTAGCCTGTTGAGATAAAGTGCAGTCCCAGCACAATTCCCTCTGTCGCGTAGAGTTGTAGAGTTTGCGCCATCGACGGGTGATTTGGTCCTTTTTGAGACTTGCCATTGCTATTATCGAGGTATAGCCAATATATATATATATGTATATATATATATATATATATATATATATATATATATATATATATATATATATATATATATATATATATTGATTAGCCGAGTGGTGTAGGTGAGAGCGAAAAGACGCTCACTTGATCTGTCCTTGGATCCGTTACCAGATGATGTGGCAAATAACAAAAAGTGAGTGTAGATTGACCTTTAATTATTTAGCTGCGGCTGAATGCTGTTCTGGGTTATTTGAAAGAGTATTACAAAAGTAATATTTAATGACACAACAAAAAAAGATAAATATTTTCACAAATAAAATGAAATTGGAATATCCAAGACTATGGGGTGCTCGATAGTCAGGCAAAAGGGCCAAGCTAATGAGCTTAAGGCAGGTAAATGACCAAACTCGGATTGAGTCCTCGAAGGCTGCGCTGAGCCGAAATACGAATAAATCTTTACGGGATGACTGGATTAAGAGATCCGCACGCGTCAACGCCTTGCAGAAGTTAATGTTTGGACGACGAAGGAAAGGGGCAATTCGATGAGGAGAATTGCATAAGGTTGAGATTTACTCGGAATTCCTTGACAAGGGAGTACTTGTGATAGTGAACAAGAACGGCTGTTGCTGGAGGAATCGCCAATTGACTGGGGTGAAGTTCCTACGGGGTAGTTTCTTGCCTTTGCGCTCGTAGAGACGAAAAGGAGCCAAATCTAGAAGGACGTGTCTCATGCGGGATAGCGAGCCCGTACTAACTTGACCCGACCGAGCCTGGCGTTAAATACCGGCTGACGATGGGGTGAAATACCCTCCGGCCACGGAGGGGATTCTCTCAAGGTAAACACAGGGCTGGGGGATGGATGTCTTTCAGTCAGGAATTTGTGATAACAGATGTCCTTCCTCGCTCTCACACGCTTCCAGATGGTAGGCGAGAGGAAAGATTGCCTCAAGGCTTGGGGGCAAACCCCCATGAATAAATACAGCTGCGTTCCGAAAGCCTCTTCGCTTGGTTTTTAGGCCCGTTTCTCTTGTCATTTGATCTCGTGTTTGATTGCCACGTGGGTTTTTAGGGTCCACGTGGGGTTCCTTGACTCTATTCTTTCACAGCTATGATTTTGAATTTGTGGATGTTGGTTTGCTTCTGTACAACATAAGATAACAAAAAAATCATTTGGAGAATTTTTTAGGTACTTTTAAATAAATTGAGTGTCGTTAGATATTTTATGTTTGAAATAGAGATATATTTTTGCTATTTAGGCATTTTGTGGTCGTTCCCGCGCTATCCCGGTTAAAAAACACTGGAGTAGACTATGCTGTCTTAATGACTAGGGAAAATCGGTCGCTATGGCTACAATAGGCTTGTGATCACTTCTGGACATCTTATTACCACTGAACATTATGGTTTTATTTTCTTATTTTTTTTTATCTAAGAAAACTTTGTATACGATTCCGTAGGGGGTACATAATTAATACCCAGCAAGGGGGGATGATGTATGAGGGGCAATCAGTACCCTTGCTGTAACTGAAACCTTGAGTAGCGGTACGCCTTGTTGCCCCTCCTGACCCAATAGAAAGTGGTGCTCTCTCTCTCTCTCTCAGTTCTCGGATCATCTTTTTCCCTTCTCTTAGCAAATCTCTTTCGGCACACTTCTGGATCAAGATACCTTCGCTGGTTTGTGTTTTAATAAATAGAATTTTCGTCTTAAAAAGTAATTATATTTTCTCTTAACCACAGTATTAACCGTTGATCATTTTCTCTTCTGAATTTTATTCAGCCTTATTCTTGTTTTTACTCTTACTCTCTTTATATTCATTTGCTTCCCTTTTCTTTTGTCTCTCCACTTGCCTTCGCCACTAATCTTCACTTCACTAACCCCTTACTAGGTCGGCTGCTTGGTCCCTGACCACAGACTGCCGACACATCCTTGTCGAATGCCCTGGTATCGGGGAGTTCGCGCGGGTTACGCGTCCAGGTACCGGGACGAGCGGGATCGCTATCGCATGTCCCTTGTACCCGGGACGGACGGATTCTCATCTGATTGTGGCATAATTAAATTTCTGGTAGGGGAGGGGGGAGCTCCCCGGAAGCATATAGTTGTTTGGCCGTTACCGTCGGTGCCGGGAGAGACCGGTTCACCGGCGGCGCCTAAGCATTCCCTTTTGTCTCCTTCATAATTTGTTTATTTTTTGGTATATGCTCTTGGCTTTTGTTGGTTTTCGCTAGTGTTTTTTTTGTTTTTTATTCCTAACTTAGCCTAATTATAACCTAAATTATAATTGAGATAGCTATGCCTTTGCAAACAGTTGCCGAATGGATTTTATAAATGAAAAATCCGCACTAACCGAACGTTTTCCACACTGGTGCACGATTTCCTTATCTTTTCTCGGTGGATTTGGCGTATCTTCAAAAGTTCGGAAAAGTGCATCTTAGCACAAACACGTCTAAGTCGTAAATGTGGTAATAAACATGGCATAAAATACAGCATAGGTCCTTTTAGAGTCCTTGATATCTCAAAATGGGCAAAGGACCCTTATAAAACCAGTGATAAACTTCAATTAGACACCCGATCGCCTTCCACTGAGGTGGTACCGTTTCAAGACATTATTTATACAAGTCGCTCTGGCGCGCCGGAGTCAGCTCTGACTCAACCATGAACTCCGTTATGAATCAAACCCGTGGACGAGACCAAAATGCGAGCTGTGATTTAGAATACGTAATTGGATTCAGTTGAAATGGAGAAATCATATTCAATAGAGAGAAAAGTCATAAATAATTCATTGTAGTCACAACCTATATTTTAGGTGTTTTTTGATTTCATCATTGACGGGGGAGGGCGCTCGTTTGCATATCTTATGTCCTAAGAATTTGTTTAGGAGTTGCTATTTTAATGATAATATTTTGACAGTTTATGTTTAGAAAAGACTTTTTCTCCGATCCTAATTTATTCACAATTCCTTTTGTAAAGTTTGGGTTATAAAGGCAAAAATAGTATCTTCATGGTTTATTGCTTGTGCCTTTTGGTCTTCTGCCATCACCTGGGTTGGAAACTAAACAATGAATTCTTTCCACGCGCCCTGGTGTAGCGTGGAGAGAACTGGCTACATTTTGTCCTATTCATTTTGGTACTCACACGGCTTATGTCCATGCTGAACCGGCTTAGTATGCTTTTTGGTCACGTACACCCGACTCTATAAGTTACTGTTGGTTCGTAGTTTGGACGGTCGGATGGTAATCCCTTTACTTTTCAATGAGTTCTTTTGCCAATAACATCATAACTATTCGGAGGATTTTAACGAAATTTGAAACCCTTAAATCTTTTTGCATTCTCTTTCGAATGATATAACTGTCAAAGTCCTCCAAAGGTTAGTCCGGTAATTATTTAAAGAAAACTAACTATGGGTCGGATTACCCCACCTGTTGAGTTTTGAAGGTCATCAGGTAATGTGGTCATAAGTCAGAATAATTGATAGCACGCGACTTCGGTCTGTTTTCCTTGTTTTCCATGAAGGTATCGGTCGAGAGACTTTGTGTTTACGTTACATTAATTTTGGGACGCAGGTCAATTTGTAATGCTTTTTTCGGTGCTTCAGATTCGTTTGCAGAAAGGATTTGATTTTAATTCCATTTTATCAACAAAATTAATCTCAGCATGATATTTATCCTCTAGTAAATTTACTCTATTCTCAGTGAGACCTGGTACTTGGAGGAGTGGCCCAGGTACACTCGAACTAGATTGAGACCTTCTAAGCTTTGTTCCCCCTAAACATTTTAATTTGTGCTGTTATTTCGACACTTTCTTAACAAACCTTTTCTCACCGGTGGCCAATATCACAGGATCGACGCCAACCAGCTTTCGTCCACTCACTCTTAATCGGGGCTGGTCTCATACCTACCTTTGGGCTCTGATTGCGCTCGTGGGTTTGGACATGACTGATTTCTTCTCCCCCTTTTCTCCTTCTACTACCCTCCCCCCTCGTCATTTTTTTCTATATCTATCCTTTGACGTAACCGTAATGGGATGTCACGTGAGATGTTTAGGTTTCTGTTCCCTACCTGCCCCAACACCGTAAGTTTCTCGGTCCCAAAACTTGCAAGAGGATTTGCGGCTATGTATCTTCCGCGCAACTGTAATAATTATATTTACAGATTATGGATTTTCGTCTGTCCTCTGCCACCCCCGCCCTTGTCTGTCAATTTATCACGTGTCTAAATGTTTTTCTTCGGTCTTGGATCTACCCTGGGCATTTATGACCTTGTCAACTTTAAACTACCTTGGGGTGGTTTTACTGCCCAATGGTGGGACGCGATCTTGGACCTTATGAGTAATCGGGTACATCTTTTAAGAGGTAAGACATTGGAATGTCTTCCCTCGATATTCGGTCATTGCGGTGATAGTGGGCTCGTTTATATCTCCACACCCCTTGGGGTTGGAAGTGGGCGTAGTGAGCTTGCTACTCCATCTGGTGGGGGAATCTGAGGCCTTTTCTGCAGAGGTAACACATTTTTTAGAAAGGTTGTTAAAAGATCCCATACTTTTAACAATCCTACTCTCGTTTTCGGGGTGCACAGAAAGCCTCGTACACTGCTTTTAAAATGCCATTCATCTAGCTCTTTAGTTTTCTCGTCTCACAATTCTAATTGACTTTCCAATCTATTAAGTATTTTCATGATTGTATGCATCAACGATAAGTCAATTTGGGCTTGTATTAAGCGAATCAGGTGAATGTTATTTTGAGTATATTGTCGTCGTCTCTCCGATATCGTCAAATTTCGAACGTTAGAAGTTTAAAAATACTTCAAATTCATTTTAGACTGCAAATGTGCCGACTTTTTTTCAAATCCATTACCTTTATCAGATATTATTAACAAACTCCTTTACTTTCCCTAATTTCAAGCTTTCAAAGAGAGATTTTGCAACATAAAACAAATCTCTCTTTCAGACGCGGTAACTTGCAGTGTCATGGAAATTGCCTCCATTAGACTTTTAGGACCTTTATTTTCAAACATTCAACCTTGTTCAAACCTCTCTTTAAATCGTCGGGTCTTTTATTTCAAACTTTCAAAGAATAAAATTCCTTTCCACAACTATCTTCTAACTAACGAGAGAATTTGAGAGTCATCTTGTCTCAAAACATCTCCGGAAAAAGGTATTTAAACTTTTCCCAAACGGATCAATCCTTCTATTGCCTACTGTAAAGTATTTTCAAAACCACTACGACTAAACCTTTCGTAGGAGATCGAGACTCTCATATCCTCTGCGTGATACGTCCTATAGTTGTGTTTGTGCTTTAAATTCAAGGAAAAAATCCTATCACGAGTTACATCATTACATATTAAAACCAAGATTTGGTAGAGTTGTAAGCCATTTGTTCTATTTAATTAAAAGTCATTATTCCTTGTAGACATTGGCTTAGTGGCCATTGCCCCTTTGGGAAATTTCCGCGTCAACCCCCCTGCATTTATCTTACTCTCGCTTACTTCTCTTTTAATAATTCTTTAATTTAAAGCTTTCTAAGTCATATAACCGCATACTCGCATAACTTCATCAGTGTTAATCAAAATTTTAGTTCTCTTTTCTAACGTTTTGTTTCCTTTTCTAAGGTTTATGATCCAGTTATTTTAGGCCTATGCTGGATTTAACTAGCATTCAGAAAATAACCGGGAGGAAACCAAAAACGAGGGTTTAAGAAGCTTTGTTATTATTTAAAATGATTTTATAAAAAATCAAAAGTTTGCCTTTGTTGTATCTGCTAAGTTAATCATTTGATTTTTTCCTCGGGATTTGAGGCGAGCTTATTTCCATGCTACACTTACAGCTGGCACAATTATTCATTTCCCATTTAACGCTGAATTTCGTTCAGAGTCACACTTTAATATATTATTATTTATTGTGGCAAGTTTTTAGTTATAAATAAACTAGATTAGACATTTATCATTAAAAATACTTAGATTTAGTGAAATTTGTTACTTTATCCAGGTATTTTAAGCATTAATGTCGAAACATTTTGAAACGGGTTTGTTTCATAAAGGATTGCCAAACTTCCCCCATTTTTTTACACAAATTCCACCAGGCGTGAAGCTGAGCAATAAAGAGCAGTTTCACGCTGTGCGGAACCCGCCTACGCAGCCGCATCATCCGATGTCCACCCCCGGAGGGAGAGATGGACCCGTGCACTCATCAACCAGCACCGTCGTTTTAAAACCGACAGACTGCCTTAGGGATTTTCCCTTCGAGGGTACAAAGACAACCGCACTAGGCAGCCGCGGCCCGGCTAACAACCACATCTAACTCAGCGCGGTTCAGTCATGGAACGACCCACCCCGGTGAAGCAGGACCAGTGCACCGAGACGTCAAGAATCGGAACTTAAACCTTACACACGCACTACTACCGCCCACACAGATAGGCTCAAGCGCAATCAACCACACGTGAGAGGGGAGGAATAAAGGGCAAGGGAATAAATGAGGGACAGGAGGAGACCATGAATAAAATAATGAGACCATAAATATAGGTAAAAGAGGGGGAGGGGGAGAGTTATAATAAAAATCCACTTCGCAGTCCGCTCTGATGAGCGGTCATATGGATAATTCAAAGTTTGGAGAGAAATAGTTGCTTATTTAGGGTCCCACATGAACAAAAAAAGAGAGACTAATGGCGAGAAGGGACCAAAATAGACAGAAAGACTTCTGGCATCCAAATTGCAAGGTAAAGTAGGCCCAGTGAGGAACCTCACAAATGAGCACCATATTGGACCTATGAAATCCTGAAATTGGAGACACGCATTAATTACTGAAGTAATATGCCCTGTAATAATGAGCCTATCAAGAATAGGGCGAAAACTTATAGTACAAATGGACATGTGTTAAAAAAACATGAATGTAAATAATATATGTATTTTGCTCTTTGCTCGATGCGATAAGAATGAATTCGAGACGTTAACACGGCAACAAACATATGCACATATACAAAAGTGGTTCCCATAGCCACGACAGAAGGTCGGCTTCGCGATATCCGTGACCTCACGGTTTTGGCGAACGGGGCGGATGTGGAGATTATCTTCTGCCAGCTTCCTGGACATGTAGAAATTGTGGGGAATGTTCCCATAGGCGCGATGGAAGGTCGGCTGTTTGGGCAAACTTGGGATGCAGGTGCAAAACTGAAAACACAATAGCAGCAGCCATTGTTTGCTAGCAAAGGATTGCGAAACTGAAGTCGCGTCTTTGGGATAGTGACCAAAAACGGATCTCTATCTCGATAACAGGGGTGGAATAGGCTCCACCCAAAACATGGAATAGAATCCACCCAAACAGCATCATTGGGTAATAATAGGCCACGCCCATTGTTTCTGACACGAATATATATTCACACACCTAACATCACAAGCCAGCTAATTCTAAAGTGCCAATACAGATTTAGAAAAGGTAGAGGAACGGAGACGGCGTTAGCCCTCCTCGTCGAAACTCTGGCTAAAGCAAAATATGACAAAAATTATTCAGACCTTATACAAAGAGATGTGAAAAAGGCGTTGGCAATGTGTAGAGGTTAGGATTGAAATTTAAAATAAAAAGGTTTAGGCCTCCCATCAATCTTGACCAATTTTCTGTGCGACTACGTTACGGACCGGACGGTCTATATTGAGATAGAAGGCTACCAAGGACCGGAGATAGAACTTAGACAAGCTGTCCCACAGGGGGATGCCTGAGTCCCCCCCCCCTTTATACAATATATACGAGGGACCTACCTTTTTTTTTTTTTTTTTTAAGAGCTCATCTGGCGACTGCCTACTTGGGCATTAGTCGCCGTATTAAAACTGGCCTAGTTCTAGGCTACTTTAAAATGAAATTAAAGAGAGAAAAAAAAAAAAACAACACCCCAAAAGGGGGAAAGGAAGCAAGCTGGTGCGTCGGGGAGAGGTCCCCCCGGCGCAGGAGCGTGCAACTAAAGAAAACAAAAAAACAAAAAACAAACAAAAAATGCAAAAAAAACAACAACAAAAAACAAAACAAACAAACCTTGCTTAAATAATAGGGAGAAGGCCGGCCTCCCCCAAGAAGTCAACAAGTCCACAAGTCAGTGTGCACGAATCTGTCCCGAGCACAAGGGACAGGCGGTAGCGACCCCGCCCATCCCGGTACTGGGACAGGTATCGTGCGCGAAGATCACCCAGACTGGGACATTCGACAAGAATGTGCCGAACAGTCTGGGGGACGACGCAGTCGTTGCAATAGGGCGCAGGCGAGCGCTCCATCAGATAGCGATGCGTCACACGAGTGTGCCCGATTCGGAGACGACAGAAAGCAACCTGAAGCCGCCGCGGCATTGGGGGATAGGTCCATGGGAACAGTCGCGGCGCAATGGCACGCAACTTTAAGTTCCCCTCGACCGTCTCCCATCTTCTTTGCCAAGCAGTCCGAAAAGCTGCCCGTATTCCTGCCATGTAGTCGGTGTGAGGAAGAGCGAAACGCTGGTCCGGTCGCAGAGTCCGCGCGGACTCTTTGGCGCCCTCATCGGCGCGCTCATTCCCCGCAATTCCTACATGTCCAGGAACCCAGCAGAAGATAATCTCGACATCTGCCCGGCTCGCCAAAACCGTGGCGTCACGGATATCGCGAACCAGGGGATGCGGAGATTCCAATGCCCCGAGAGCACTCAGGGCGCTTTGTGAGTCGCTATAGATCACAATCCGGTCTCCGAACCGGGCACGTCGCGTAATCTCCCGTACCGAGTGGTGTATTGCCACCAGCTCGGCCGTGAAGACAGACGCAGCGCCTGGTAGAGCCCCGCTGACTTCAAACAGAGGGGATACGGCGTGGAAGCCGACCCCCTCTTGGGACTTGGAGCCATCCGTATACACTGGCACGGTACCAGCGTGACACGATGTGTGCTCCAAAAAGGTCGAACGCAATACTCCCGGCGCAGTACAAGCTTTGGGAGCAGAGGCGTGGCGACAAATAGCCAAATGTAGTACCCTCCAGGGCAGAACCAGGGGCGCCACCGGCCCGAGAGCTATATCTACCTCTCGAAGGAGTTTCCTGGCCCTAAACCCAAAGGGCTTAGGGTATGACTGGCGTCTCTCGGCGGCATAGGCACCATCGAGATCAGCTGCGGATGCAGTGAGAGCTGTTGGCGACTGAGGGAGGCGCCGGGCTCGCGCATACAGGCGAGTGATGCACTGCACGCGGCGCAGAGCGAGTGGCATCTCCCCAGCATCGACCAACAGGCTCTCAATGGGGGAAGTGCGGAAGGCACCGGTCGCAAGGCGAAGGCCGGTGTGGTGGATTGAATCCACCTTCCGCAATAAACGCTCGGCTGCGGATGCATAAAACTCGCATCCGTAGTCGAGCTTCGAGCGAACAAAGGATCGATAAAAAAGTAAGGCGGTAGCCCTATCAGCGCCCCAAGCGCTGAACGTCACGGAACGGAGAATGTCCATGGCGCGGGTACAAGAGACCCTAAGGCTGCGAATATGAGCCTCCCAGGTGAGGCGTCGGTCGAATACAAGACCAAGGAAACGGTGCGACTCAACCACATCCAGGCGTTCCCCATTAAGACACAAATCTGGGTCAGGGTGAAGCCGTGGATGGCGGCAGAAGTGCACCACCTTAGTCTTGGCCAAAGAAAACCGAAACCTGTGCGCTTCGGCATAGCGAGAGACGCGGTTCAATGCCTGTTGGAGTCGACGCTCCAGAGTTGGCATCTGGGCCGCGCCAAAAGAGATCGAAAGGTCGTCCACGTAGAGCGTAGCGAGAACATCTTCTGGCAGCACCGAGGTGATGCCGTTGATGCTCAGGGCAAAGAGTGTGACACTGAGGACACTTCCCTGCGGGACACCCTCTTCCTGCTCCTTTGGGGCAGAGAGGGCTCCCCCCACCCGTACGCGGAATCGACGATCTCGCAAAAATTCAGATATAAACATTGGGAGGCATCCCCTCGCCCCCATCGTGTGGAGAGTCTCCATGATACCGTATCGCCATGCGGTATCATAGGCCTTCTCCAGATCAAAAAACACCGTGGCGTAGTGCTGTCTACGAAGGAAAGCCTCGCAGACGGCATTTTCCAGTCGGAGCAGAGCATCCGACGTGGAGTGAAACTTACGGGAGCCGCACTGTGCAGAAGACAGATGGCCTCCGCTGTCCAGGAAATGGGCTAATCTAACATTTACCAATTTCTCCATCAACTTGCACACGCAAGAGGTTAGAGAGATTGGGCGGAAACCGGTCGGAGTAGAGTGATCTCTCCCCGGCTTGCGAAAGGCGAGCACAGTAGCGATTCGCCAGGAGTCTGGGAGAAGACCTTCCACCCAGATCCTGTTGAACAGATCTAACAGAAAGGCCATGCCTCGCTCACCCAGGTGTCGAAGCATGGCGTACGGGACATCGTCCGAACCATGGGCGGTGTCCGCGCACGAAGCGAGAGCGGAACGCAACTCACTCACAGTAAACTTGTCGTTGAAGGGTTCTCCGCCTCTGGAGGTAAAGTCCAGCCGGCGGCCTTCCGCGACATCACGACGTGGATTGAATGCTGGCGGAGCAGCATCACGGCTAGAGAATGCAGACAAAGCGGTCGCTAAGGATTCCGCCACGGACGCGGGGTCCGAGATTGCGGTCCCATTCTCCTGGAGAACGGGAGGGGGGTCCTGCGAGAACTTGCCCCGAATCCTTTTGACTCGCTTCCACACCTCAGCTAAAGGGGTCTTCCCGTTAAGTGAAGACACGTATGCCCGCCAAGAAGAGCGGCGGGCGTGCTTCGAAATATACCGGAACCTAGCCCTAGCCCGACGAAATTCAGCGACAGTGAAATCGTTCGGGCGGCGCTTATAGCGCATGTATGCATAACGCTTCTGTTTGAGGGCCGTCTCACACTCGGCCGACCACCATGGGAGTGGTCGGCGTGCAAAACAGCCAGACGTCCTAGGAATAGTAGTCAGGCCCACGGCGATAAGGTTGACGGAGAACTCAACGGCCTCATCTACCGACCTAAACTCCTCGACTGAGATAGAGAATTCAGTCATTTCCTGAAATGCAGGCCACCGCGCCCGTGCCAAGCACCACCGAGGTGGTCTCTCAGGCGGCAGTTGCCCTGAAAATGATATTTGAATGGGAAAGTGATCACTACCATGGAGGTCATCGACCACCCCCCAATCAAAATCAAGCTGTGCATCCGAAGAGCACAAAGATAGGTCAAGGCAAGAAAATGAAGCGGTTCTCGGACAGTGATGCGTAAACTCATCCACGTTTAGGACACCCATCTCAAGCTCTTCGATCAGATCGGCAAGGACTTGTCCCCTGGGATTTATGGTGTAATCTCCCCAGAGAGGATGCCTGCCGTTCAGATCTCCAAGCAAGAGATAGGGCCTCGGCAACCGTGCCACGACGCGGCGGAAGTCCCCCGCGTCGAAGTCAGCTGACGGTGGAATGTACGCAGAAATGATAGTATACCTCCTATCCAGGTGCAGCTGCACAGCCACTGCCTGTAAGGAGGTATCTAAAGAGAAAGGAAGAACGGAGACATCATGCCGGGTGTAAACCGCGCATCCCCCAGCCCGGCCGTCCCGCGGTGGTGGGGTTGCAAGACCCTTATACCCAGGGAGGGCAGGCAGTGGGCACGCGCCTAGCATGGTCTCCTGCAAAAAAATAGCTAACGGGGAACGGGACGAGGCGAGCCTCCGCAGCTCCTCCCAGTTGGCCCGGAGTCCACGGCAATTCCATTGAAGAAATATGCCCTCCAGGCCTAGCTCGGAGGAGACGCGGGGGCCCTCCTCGAATTGAAGACCCTCACGGGAATGGCCGTACGCTTCCCGGGGGCAGAACCCCGGGCGCTGTTGGCCGAGGGACCTACCAGATCCGGGATTTGCATCAACAACATATATATAGTTCGCAGACGACATAACAATAATAACTAATTGCCAATATAGGCACACACCAACAGTGGCTAGAATGTCTGCGGCAGAGAAAAAATATAAACGATTACGAGAAGAGATGGAAGATACGTACAAACACCGACAAATTCACAATCGTACCGGTAGGGAGAAGGAGAACATCAAGGATAGTGGTCAGCGACGAAGAATATAGGTACCGTGCAGAAGGCAAAGTTCTCGGCATAAGAGTAACAACAAATGGCTACAACAAGCATGCGGCCGAGAGAGTAGGTTTGGCAAAGGCAAGCTTGAGCAAGATATACCAACTTAGAGACCTGAACAGGAGTAATAAAATTAAATTATACAATTTATTGTGCCGATCAATCAATCCTCCTGTATCTAACGATACCACTAAATAGGCTGCACAAATCGAATATTATTAAGCTGCAGAGAATCCATAATAGCGGAGTATTAGATATTACAAATACTAAAAGAGAACATCGAAGGCAGAGTGATTTACACCAAGAAATAGATATGAACCCAACCAATGTAGTTCTACATGAAAGGGCAAGAAATGTTTGGAACAGGTTGGGGAGGTAATCGATGAGGAGAAGAAAAGAGCAATAGACATACCCCTAGAATACAGAAGAACGAATAGGGAAAATTTCCGAAGTGGAAAACCACTCGAGGAACCTGAACCAATATTCAGATATAACAGAAATTGTTGTATATGAAATAGACAAAGAAACAAAACAACTGCGGAAAGAACCGAATAGTAAACAAGTAAAAAACAAAGAATAATAGAGGCGTGAGAGCCTTCACCAACACATAGCAACTAAGAAGAACAGAAGAACGTAAAAGAAAATATTCGAGAGATGGCTGGTTACCCAGCAACTACAATTAACACTCAACATTTTTCTTTTCACCACTTTACCCAACAACTTCTATCCACTCTACTCTTACTTTATACTTTTTCTAACTTTATCAAGACGTAAGACAAGCCCGAAAAAGCAATAAAGCGAGTAAAGTTGGAGAGAGTAAGTCTCGAATCCTTCTTACGCCAAAGCTACCCCCGAGTCCTACGCCTTAATAAAGAGTCCGAGACTCCTCCGTTTGTGATTTCCTTGCTACAGGTAATCCCTGTCGATCCTTTAAACCCAGCCTACTTAATCCCAAGCCTCGGTCAAGTGAATTCCTCTCTACGCCGAAGCCTACCACAAGAACGTTCGGTGCCCCTATTAACTCTCGAGCCCTAATAACTGGCTGCCCATTTACTAACCTTGAAACCCATTAATATTAGCTTCATGACCCGGTATAACTGGTGACTTCAAGACTCGCAATAACGTCGAGGACCAGCCATAGACTAACGCAAAAAATAAGTGCGGGTTTGAAAGAAAGTATTGGGCCTAGCGCCGGGAAACTCGCTGGAAAAGAATTCGTTCAAAGAACACAAAAGCTCGAAGGAAGAATTCCAATATTTTTGTTAGGTAATACTAAGGATATTTAGTTTAGGATAAAAAGAAAATTCATCTTCTAATATATTTAGTAGTTTTATGACACTTAAAATCTCAAGCAGTGAGGTATCGTAATGGCAAGTGTTAGGCTTTAGATATATAAGTACTTTCTGGTGGAGTTTGTTATTTCTGTTTTAAGGTTATATTTAGAACATTCTGAAATTAAAGTCAATTATGTGTGTATTGAATGTGCAGTACAAGTAACAGCGTTTTGTTTGGGCTAACTAATTCAATTAGGTGAAAAACATAGACGGGTCTATTGCAGATAGATAAAATTAGCTTACCATTTCATATCATTTTTCTGCTGTTTTTTTGTTTTAGCAGAGAAAAGCGAAAAACGGTGCGTAAGTTTTGAATCAATATCAACTGCAGCCATGACTTTACGGATATGTGTGTGTAGGGGGGGGAGGGAAGTTAAACCCGCTTTGGTTGCGATTTATTATAGTGGTAAGACTAGTTGCATAGTTCTTTACTCTGAAGCCGTGCGCAGCCTAACTATATGTATATTTGGATGGGCCGACGGACTATGTGTGTGAGGGACCCTCACAAAAAAATAGATTGGCAGCCATCTTGTCATTGATTATTTGTTTTGAAGTCTCAAAAAAAAAACCTCACTGAGGGGTGTTTTGATTTTTTTGCATCAAATATCCCATCCATTAGCACATTCGTTCTCACGAGGAGCTAAGAAGTGAGGGTAATTGTCCAGACGAACCAGGGCCGGCTCTGCGCATAGGCCACACAGGCGGCTGCCTAGGGCGTCAAATTACAGATTTAAAATAATAATAATAAAAATATATGTATAATAAACTTGAAAACACACTCTTCATACTTAGGCTACTTGACACGTTTTCACTTAACTTGCGAAATCCGTGCTGGGAATTCAAGCGAATTTTTTTTTTGTATGTAGGTTCATTAGGCAATTCTATGAAGGATTCTTCAGCATTTTGACGCTCGATGAATCTCCTCGTGAATTATCATGGGTTTTTCAGCGCCTCAGTGTGCTTGGTTCGAATCCCACCTAGAGAATGGTCCGGGGAGGGGCGGGGCGAGGGCAGCGACTCGTACGTTTTCTTGATACTTGAGGGGTAGTGCATCAGGCCATCACTGGTTCTCAAATTGATACAGAAGGAAGTCGTCGTGTAATTTTTGTCAACGAGTTAATTGCTTATCTTTTGTAATGAAAAGGTCAACCAAGCCGTCAGGTGCTGCTTTCAGGAAGCGGGGTTGTTTTTTGGGGGGGTGGCGGGGGGGCGCCAAAGTACACTCTCGACTAGGTTACCAAATGATCTGCGCCGGTGACACGAACAACTCCAACGCAATTGAAAGCGCTTTGTTATATTTCTATTTAAAACAAAACAACCGCAAAATGCTATACATCTATCACTTTCATTATTTAATCGGGGAAGGAGGAAATTTATAATTATGATATAACGAAAAGTAGATTGGCAGCCATCTTGTCATTGATTGTTTGTTTTGAACTCTCCAAATAATGCTTGGAATAGGTAGAGCTTTTAAGTAGGGTACTATTTTTTAGTTTGTTTCTAAGCTAAGTTATTTTTTGTAGGTTCTTTTAGATTTTTTTTTAGCAAGTTGTTAAGTTTTGTGCGTTTTTCCCGCAGGAAAAGAACCAAACTAAAAGCCTATTCGAGAGATTTCGTGGTAATTTGACAGATTAAAACTAAACGCGTTTAAATAACCTACTATCCTTAACCTTTACAATGTAGTTAAATTACCATCATCGTCTCTAATATGTATTTGTTGAATCGCTACACAGAATCCCCCCCACCCCCACCACGAGGCTTATGACGTCATAGCAAGGGACAATTCTGATAGGCCTATAGAATAGATTGAAAGAACAAAAAAATAAAAATCGAACGTTGGAATTGTTCATCTGTAGAAATACTCAGATCTTTCAAGGCCTCTTCTTTGTGCAACCAAAGGGTAATATTACACATTTCTGTGCTGAAAGAAGGTTTTGATCCCAAACAAGTTGATCATTCCGATGATATCCCAGGAACTTGTCTCCCATTTTCCCCTCTACGCCATCAACTCATGGCCATTTCCATCCACCACTCGTTACAACTCCATAACTTCTTCACTTCTAGCACTACAAGGTTTGTGCACTAGATCCACGCCCAATTTCACCCGTTCAAACCTCAACTTCGCCTACATAATTCATGAGCACATTCATACTCGACTATTACACCGTGAATTCCCTCATGCAATAGCAGTATTACACCCTCTTTAAACATACCCCTCCTTCTTCACATGCCTCAAACATCTCCCCCCCCCTTTTCCTCACTCTTATCTATACTAGTCACATTCAATACACCTCAACGCGGATTGACTGGTCGTGGTTCGTGCCCTACATGCCCATTTCGCTTAACGGGGAACGAGTTTCACGGACTAGGGACCAGTCAACTTTTACGACCTGCACCGAAAGGGTACAAGGATTCTCTAGTCCCACATAAAAGCTCTAGTGGATAAGGTGTTGGGCTTCCACGCCGATGTACCTGGTTCAATCCTAGATAGTGGACAAAAAAACAGCGTAGGGAGCTAGCCGCCTATTGACGGACGTGGTGAGTCGACGCGCGGGAGGAATGACTTCTGCCCCCTCGCGTTTCCATGTACAAGGGCAATCACTACACCGGTATCCCCCCCCCCATCCCTCCTCACTCTTCTCTCACAAACAACATATTACTCTTCCCGCACCAATTTTGCCACTTCACTAACGAGAATCAGGTAGCTTTCCCTTGGGCCATAAAAGGTTCTCTGCTCACCGGTTGGTGCCAAAACAATACTATCACTCTCTCTGCAACCCCCATCCCCACTCCTCGAGACCCGGCACCTGCTGCTCACGAGCTTGTAAGCGATTGTCCTTCTAATTTTTATGTAAATTTGTTTACCCAGCGGGAAAAGTATCTCGTTCATGACTGAAATGGGTCGGATATTGTAATTAATATCTAGTAGGCGTGATATTCATAGTAACGAGATTTTCCTCAATCAATCACCAGGAATACATTTGCAGTATTGATTTTGGGCCAATAAATGCGCTGACACAGGGCAATAAAATAAATACTGGTGAGAGAGGGAAAAGCTATACACTTGTTAATATTTCTCGTAGTGACAACTGTATACTTACTTTTGCACCATCCTGTATCTTTATGCGTGCTATAAATCAATAGTAAGACATTGGTACGAATTTTAATACATCTTTGTAAGATTTTTGGTAAGTTTTAGTCATTTTTTTGCTGTTTCCTACAGCAGGTTCCTTTGTTTAAATAATGGTTTATTAGATATACCAACATGGGGCGGCCTGAAATTTGAATAATGGGTAAATTTTGAATAGTCACCAATTTCAATATTGAGTAATATAAGATGTCCATATCATATTTTAATTCAGTTTCCCTGGCCCGCAAGATCTCCCTACTTTTTTCTCAAGGGATTTCTCAAGGACAAAGTATTCAGGCAAGAGACAGCCTCTATCGAAGAATTAAAGCAAGCGGTGGTACAGTGAGAATAGTCCATTGAATGCAGCGTTTTGGAAAATGCAATAAATAACTTCCTTTCCCGTTGTGGGAAATGTAAAAAAGTCCAGGGAGGTCACTTTGAACACATGTAGAATATAATAAAACTTTAAAACGTTCTATTTCGCATATTTTTTATTTCATTTGTGAAGCTAAAATAATGACAGTAATAAACGATTAAAATTAGCAATGGGGCTATGTACTAATTAATTATATTTGATCTTCAGCTTGAACTGGTCGAGCTTACAAGTAATTTGCATCGATGTTCAACCATTTGTCAATCTAAAGCATTTTGCTAAAAAATTAGATCGAAGAAGATAGCCTTCATTAACTGCCAAGCCCAGTCCAAACCAAGCTGAGAACAGAGGAGGGTTGATGATTGGTGCAAATACCTCAGCCATAGAACCAAACACGATAAGAAGAAAAATAACCTACATTTATTCAAAATATTATCCTCTCCTCCTGGCAAATATATAACCATTTGACTAATCATTTTTCTAATGCTGCCTCCAATTCAGCAGTGGACCCAAGAGGTACGGCGTGCAGGCCCACCGGTGTGTAGACACGCCCTGGCGCTTACCAACCACTGCACTCCCCCTCCCCACTACCTTGTGGGTTCTGCCTTTTTAGGCAAAGGCTAGAGGAAGGATACCTCGATCACAAACCAGGATCGGGAGTGCCTATAGGTGGGCACCAACTGACAGGTGTCTCGGCAGCTCCCTGAAGCCGATGATGAAGACTGGTCGTCTCGAGCCTCTCCTGCCACCAGGGTCCTTCTCCCGTCGGTCAAGATAAGAATCTGAAGACTGCACACATTCTTACCCGTTTAAACCTAGTGCAGGTTGATACCCTCAAAAGGACATCCATCATCATTGATCTTGATGGACTTCCCAAAGACAATTAATGATATCATGCAGTGCGAAATTAGACCGATGACTCGGCAGTCTCCTGCAACACTCCACAATGGCTGGTCGTCTTGGATCACCTTGCCACTAGCCCAACTATGGAGTGCCAAGATGAGAAATGCACACCCCCTTCCCACTCTAAGCATCTTTTGTGCAAGTTTCTCTCTATGCCCAAGTTATTCTTTTTAAGGTATAAAGTGACGTCATTGCCGAAATCGACGCACAACTAACTAATACTGTACTAAAAAATAGACATTTTAAGCCTCCGGAGTAATACGATAAATGAGACATGCTACAAACACACAACGGACTCATTTTTTTTATTAATTGAATTTTTAACTTTTTTTTTTTACAAATCTTAGTTTTAAGTAATAACAAACAAAACTTTTCTAGATGGGAACAAGAAAAGCATAAATTAATTCTGAACTCTCTAAAGACAGACAAAACATGGGAATTTTGCCTTTTTAAAAAATAATCCAGGATTTTAATGGACATATTAGAATAAAATAGTGCGTAAATTTTAAGAACATCCACACCAATTTTTTCAGTAATTCAAATATACTTTGCGTTTTTAGGTTAAATAGGCATTCCCGATCCTGGTTTGTGATCGTATCCTTCCTCTAGCCGCGGTGTCCTTCACACCATAGAAGGAACGATGAACTCAGGAAAATGCAAAATTTTAGAAAACATCTGAGTAGCTCCGTCAGAAAACTCAAAATGGGGAAATGCGAAGATTAGCCCGGAAAACCTGACGCTCGTATATCTGAGGCTAGAATTAAGGAGAATCCCCACGACTCTCAATTAATGGGAGCTGTAGTACCTTGGGCATGGGGCAGCCACATACTACAGGGTGGCTTCATGCACCTGGGCTGCATCATTCACCCAACTCTTACTTGTGGCTCCAAGTAGCTGCTAGTCTAGGGCAGCGGCCACACCCCGGCCAACCATCTTGGCTGATGGGCTGAACCAAGTAGGGGGAGCCATATGGGGTTATTGCTCCTATGGTATGGACTCTTGCCAACTCTACCAGATGAAGTCTCAAGCAGCAAAAGCGGAGCCGATGAGCATAAATTTTAGGCGTTTGGTGTGAGAGCAAGATGGGCGACACGTCTAGGGCGAGCCTGGCGCATAGAAGGTAATCGGCCAGTCACCGTAGAAAAGGATTGCAGCCCTTACTACGTACTATCCAATTATAACCATGGAAGAAAGCCAAAGAAATAGGTGGCGCTCCATGGTTGCCGAAGTCAAGGTGGATATGGCACGTTGGTAGCTAGGTAGGTGTCAGGAACACGAATAGGATGTTTAATACCGCCGCAATTCATTTATTTTCTGGAAAAGAGGGTTGTTTTATTTATAATTAATTTAATTTAATCCGATGACCCAGAGCGCAACGCAAAAAAACCCAATAATCATTGGCGCGCCTAACGACTTCTGCAAACGAACTTGAATTAGAACCTAATGTTAGGCTTTCAAATTGTATACATTAAGAGTTTATTAAAAATAGCAGGTGTGTGTGTGGGGGGGGGGTATGGTGTTTTGCCCCCATTTCGAAAATAATCACCTTAGGGTTCGAATTCAAATGTGATGGTCAGACGTCATTAGGTGTTACAATGTTCATTGTTTTTGTATACTGGAAAAAGAAGGATACGCGCCCTCTGGGCAATCAGATTGAATTAAATTAATTATAAATAAAGCGGTATTAAAAATCATTACTCGTGTCCCTGAAACCTAAAAACGTTAGAAAATGCATTTTAATCCTTGAAATAATTGGTCAGAATGTTCTTAAAATTGACCATGTGTTGCCTCATATTTTTCATATACAATTCATAATATCTGAACTTGTTTTACGTACATGTCCACAAATAGATCTTTGTTGTGGTATTTTTTAACACCGATCCACCTGATGCCTACCCTCAGTTGAACGACGGTGTCATATTGGTTGTTACAGCATATGGCAGCCGCCGTGAAATTGACCTGAGGCAAATCATGTCGCTCTGTGACCACCAACCACATCGATTGTGGCTAAAATTCGCTTATGTGGGAAACTTGTTAATACATGTTGCCTTGCAATAATGTGTGAAGAATTCAAACGTTATGCCTTAAACTATTAGTAAAGAAAATGGAAGAAAAGAAAACGTAAGAAAGATACGCACTAACTATCCGTAAATTATATATCCCTATAACATGAAATATTGATAACAAATTATAAATTATCACACTAGACTTAGATTAAAAAAATGTTGGCATATGAATAACAAATAACACTTCAAAAATTGAGCATGCAACATCGCAGAAAAATATTTTACTTTAATAACGAGTGAAGTGCAGTGACAGTATTTTAGCCACGAAATAAGAGTTAGCCAAAGATAAAAAGTACACATATATCAGTGAAATTCCTAATCAAATTGGAATCATTCTATTAGTGTAGTGAGGCCTGTCTAAAGGGAACAACTTTTATATAAACGACACAAACGCATAATTTAGTGTGGAAAATCTACCTCTTAATGCACTTTATTTATTCTATTAGATTTCTTGATAAATCAATTTCGAAAAAACTATTGAAATAAACAAAAACAATCCAACTTATAGATAGCAGCACCACTTCAACTTATTCAATTTATGCGTGGCGCCAATTTTCTTTTTCGTTGCGACACCTTGTCATTGGTTTGCGTATTGAAATTGAAAATTCGTCAACCCTGGTCTTTTTAAATGATAAAAGTTGTCATACATTTTATAACACGTGAGGCACAAACATCGGTGAAACACTTCATTTTTTAAGTACCTTGCTTGAAGGATTTTCTGGTACTTGGCCGGTAAAATTGTCGGAGAAAGCGGATGTTGCATGGAGAGAAAGCGATTGTGCAGATTAACTTTCGAAGATAGACCGCGTAGGCTTGTAAAGCGTTACTTCATAAAATTCAACTGAAATTTAACACTTTAATGTGAATAATCTTAAGGTAAGACAAGTTCTCACGCCCAACTTCGATTTATTAAGAAATAAAGGTGACTTCCTCAAATAAAATAGCAATGGCGTAATTTTCACAAGTAGGCCATCACGTTTTCTACGATACCTCAATGACAAAAGATAACGAGAGTCTTTACCTTCCCTATAATCAAACCTAGCACGCATACTCTTATCTGTGTAAAGCATTCCCCCCTACACTAAAATAATTCAGGCCATCGCCGCAAAATTTGAAATTTTGCCACCAGCGTTACGCTCCGAATTCACAGGCCTACTTCGGAAAGGCATTCTATATTCGTAGTTTAATATTTGAATTTGCATGTTATATTTCAATGTGTTAAGTATATCCCTTCTATAATTCAATTTTGTAAGTACTAAGTCAGGCATTTAACGTAGCCATGGATGCTCTGAAAAGGACTCGAAAGAAAGTAGGGAGGAAAAAAGGCCACCTGAGCCTATCTAATTTCTCCCTATCATCCCTCATTCCGTTTAGACGTAATTTTATCCCATTAATACTGAAAATTTTATATCTAACTTTGATATACAGGTCAAACTAATCTTATCCATCCCAATATCACCCAAATATTTGTCAAAAGTTTACTTTTAAAGCAAGTAAAGTACTATTAACCACCAATGGTAAGTCATTTCCTCTTAACCTTTATTACTTAAGTAGGTGTCCACAACTGACACATTCTCTCTTTCAAAGAAAATATCTGGACTGATGTCAAGATTCCAGCTATTATTTTTTTTTCAATAAAGTACTTTATATAGATTAGTGGTGGGGAAGGGGGGGTGCATCACTCACTTCACAATCCTATACTCACCTGGGTTACTTAACTGGTAGGCCCATGGACTCCCAGCTGAGCCTGCCTTTTGCTGCTAGGCGTCCATAACATACAAGGCGAGTATAGGAGTGATGGCCTCTATGGAAGCCACTGCTGCTTAAGAGACCACCTCTGTAGTGCTTGGATCAAGCTTTGATTCTTGCCTGGGTATTTTTCAAGGAGAACATGTACAAAAGTTTGCCATTTTTTAGCACAACTGTACCCACCAACTTAACATAAGTATATTAAACTTATATAAACTAAACCTAAAATTTTACTTAAAAAAAAACAACTAGAAATAACGCCCAAAAATTTAAAAAGAAGTGTGATACTCCTTGAAAATTACCTGATGAGGGGCCATCCCTCATTAGTATACAGGTTTCTCCCTCCATTCAGGGAGGGAGATAAATAATGACTGGCTAATGTTCTCCAAACATAATATAACATAATTTCACGGATGATAAAAGCCACAAGATCAAAGGTCATCCGCATCTGTCAAAATTCGCTCACAAAATGCATCTTCCTAGCAGAAACTAATAACTTATTTAAGTCACTCTGCACTTTAAAGCTACCCTCAAATTCTTTGACTATCTAATCACATTCTAATAACAACTGACCCAAATGGAATCCAGCTGGATCTTAAATGACTCCAAACCGGGAGCAGAGATAACTAAAACCATTCCACAACTGAATTATCTGTGGACAAAAAGCTTGAGAGAAAAATATCCATGGGTTACTTTGTGTAGATCATGGGTGAAAATGACATTAACAGGACACAAACCATATATCTTCAAGGAAATGACTAAGATCGCTATCTCAGTCAAAAAGTTTATGTTGGTAGGTGATTGTTGTTGTTCTCTGGCACACTCATTGTTGCAGGCCTTTTATTCTTCAAAGGTTTGCCTATTTTATACACTTGACTGCTCCTGGATGATTGCCCAAATGTAAGAAAAATCCAGAGAGAAGCGCTATGCAGTCATTCTGCATGAAATCAGGCAATGCCAAACCGGTGACCATCTTGGATTTTCTTCATTTTGGGGTATGTTGATACATGTCATAAAAGAACTTCACATGCAAAATTATAGCTCTGTACCTAAAATGGTTCTGGAGATATGGCCCACGTAGTTCTGGAGGCTTTTTAGAAACTAAGTCGATTTTTCAAAATCGCCGACTTTGAGGCCTCATAAAACATGCAGTTTGAAAGATATAAGAACATAAGAAAAGAAGGAGACTGCAAAAGACCATTCATGGCCTACACTTGGCAGCTCCTGTTCCAGTCAAAACATAAAAGATTTCTTACCAGAGAAAAGTCATCAACATTGTCAACCTTAACAGGAGTTCGTCAGATCTAATCTACAATATACATAAAATGCATCCATAGGATTATGTCCATTCATGCAACCGCAAAATATAATCTCCCCACTTCTTAGAAAAATATATACATATGTACATAAAAAAAAAAAGTCAGTCCCATCTAGCAGCTTCATCCATATATTTATCTAATCTATTCTTATAACTAACCAGAGAGGAGGCTTCTATCACATGTCTAGTGAGCCTATTCCATTCATCTACCACACGATTTGTAAACCAATTCCTCCCAATCTCCTTCCTAAACCTATACTTATCAAGCTTAAACCCATTGCTATGTGTCCTGTCATGTTCACTAAGTATAAGAACCTTACCCAGATCCCCTTTATTATATCCTTTTACCCATTTGAAGACTTCAATCAATTCCCCTCTGACTCTTAAGAACATAAGAACATAAGAAAAGAAGGAGACTCCAAAAGACCATTCATGGCCTACACTTGGCAGCTCCTGTTCCATTCAACACACAAAAGATATCTTACCAGAGAAAAGTCATCAACATTGTCACCCTTTACAGGAGTTCGTCAGATCTAATCTACAATATACATAAAATGCATCCAGAGGATTATGTCCATTTATGCAACCGCAAAATATAATCTCCCCACTCCTTAGAAAAATATATACATATGTACATAAAAAAAAAGTCAGTCCCATCTAGCAGCTTCATTCATATATTTATCTAATCTATTCTTAAAACTACCCAGAGAGGAGGCTTCTATCACATGTCTAGTGAGCCTATTCCATTCATCTACCACACGATTTGTAAACCAATTCCTCCCAATCTCCTTCCTAAACTTATACTTATCAAGCTTAAACCCATTGCTACGTGTTCTGTTATGTTCACTAAGTATAAGAACCTTACCCAGATCCCCTTTATTATATCCTTTTACCCATTTGAAGACTTCAATCAATTCCCCTCTGACTCTTCTCCTTTCCAATGTATGTAGATTTAGTTTTCTGAGCCTTTCACCATAAGGTAAGTTCCTTAGCCCACCAATCATCTTTGTCATCCTTCTCTGCACACACTCAAGCAAATCAATATCCTTCCTATAATATAGGGACCAAAATTGTACTGCATAGTCTAGATGAGGCCTAACTAGCGCCAGATACAGTTTTAGAATGACTTCAGCACTCTTATTGCTTACACTCCTCCTAATGAATCCCAATATCCTATTAGCTTTCTAGGACGAAGGTGTGAACTTACCAAAATACCCAAGTCCCTCTCACAATCAGTCCTCCCTAAAATTCTCCCATTTAATTTATAACTATTCAATGGATTATTTCTACCTATACTAAGTACACTGCATTTGTCTATGTTAAACTTCATTTGCCATTTCTCGGCCCAATTGGACAGAATGGTCAATTCTTCCTGCATTACAACAGCATCAGAATCAGCCCTAATGGCCCTACCTAGCTTAGTATCATCAGCAAATTTACTCAGGTCACTACTTATACCCATGTCAAGATCATTAATATAAATTAAGAATAGCAAGTGACCCAAAACAGATCCTTGCGGAACTCCGCTGCTACACACCCCCACTCAGATTTAACTCCATCTATACTAACTCTTTGCTGTCTGTCACCAAGCCATGACTGAATCCACCTAAATATACTGCCATCGATCCCGTGTGCTTTAACTTTGCTCAGAAGTCGTAAGTGTGGCACTCGATCAAAAGCCTTACTAAAGTCCAAGTATAAAATATCATAGTTTTCATCATTATCTGCTGCTTCATACACCTTACTATAAAAAGACAGCAAATTAGTCAGACAGGATTTACCCTTACTAAAGCCATGCTGTGATTCTTTTATCAACTTATGCTTATCCAAGTGATCTCTAATATTCCTTGCTATAATAGATTCCATCATTTTCCCTACCACTGATGTCAAACTTACTTGTCTGTAATTAGACATATTTGTTTTATCCCCTTTCTTAAATATAGGTATCACATTGGCTTTCTTCCATGCCACTGGCACAATGCCACTCTCCAATGATTTTCTAAAGATGCATGCTAGGGGCTCACTTAACACATCCTTACATTCTTTCAAAATTCTAGGAAAGATCTCATAAGGACCGGGTGCTTTACTACTTTTGATTTTATCAATTTCCTTTGTCACTATCTCCTTTGTGATCAAGATATCCTTTAATTTCTCTTCATCATTACCCCGAAAGATCATTGACACCTCAGGTATATTTAGAGTATCCTCCTGTGTAAATACTGAGAGAAAAAAGTCATTTAGCATTCCAGCCATTGCATCCCTATCACTCACTAATTCTCCATTGGAATCTATAAGTGGGCCTATTTTATCTCTAACCTTAGTTTTGTATAATTGATAAAAACTTTTAGGATCTTCCTTTGCCCTATTTGCCACTTTAATTTCATAATTTCTCCTTGCTACTCTAACTAACTTTTTAACATCTCTTGCTAGCTCATTATATCTCTGCCTTAAGTGATCCTCTCCATTTTTTATTTTCCTATAAATGCCCTTTTTAATGCCAATATAATGCTTAATTTTATCTCTCATCCATTTTGGGTCATTATTTTTAGTCCTAATCTCCTTATATGGAATGTTAATCATCTGACCTGTAATTAATTGCTCAATTATTCTTTCATACTCCTCTTCAATTGTAATCTCTTCCTCCTGGTGATTATTGTCTCCACTAACTGATATCATTGAATCTATTCCTGAATTGATTTCATTGCCTGGTTTCTGTACAACTGCCTCCAGGTAAGTCCTTAGCCCATTATAATTTGCTCTTCTAAAGTCAGGAATTTTAACATTGTTCATGCTACTATCAATACCATTCCATTTCATCTTGAATATAATTTCATAATGGTCACTATTACCCAAATTTCCTCCAATCTCAGTATCCTTAATAACTTCTTCCCTATTTGTCAGAACTAAATCCAGTATATTATTACCTCTAGTGGGTTCATTAATAATCTGCCTCAGAAAATTATCTTGGACAACATTCAAAAATTCCTCAGCCTCCTGATCACCCACAAGAGCTTCCCAGTCTATATTTCTGTAATTAAAATCGCCCATTATACACACATGCTTACTTCTACATGCCCGTTCAATCTCCTGCCACAGAAGATTTGATGCTTCCTTACTAAGATTTGGTGGTCTGTATAATAATCCTATGACAAGCTTGTTTTTACCTTCCTTTACACTTAGCCATAATGACTCTGTGTTATCATCTAATTTAATTGTACTGTTTACACAACACTGGAGATTATCTTTAATATAAATAATAACCCCTCCTCCTCTCTTCCTATTCTTATCTGTATGGAACATGTTAAAGCCCTCAATCTCAACCTCAGGTTTAAAGTGATTACCTGCCAAATCAAGCCATGACTCTGTTATTGTCTGAAAAGTTCAGGTCCTACAGAATCAGGACCATAGATTCCAATAAAGCAATCAAAACTTGTCTATCTCTAACCCTCAAAGAGTTATAGCAAAAACTGAAATATTGAACAAATCCATCGCATCTGAACCAACTTCCGATTCAAAATATTCATACTTAGAAACAATACTAAAAGTTATAACTGATAGGATATGATGATATATGTCTTTTATTGTATTTAAAACCATTTCTGGCAGAGAAACCTACATAGCAGCTGAGAAATAGTGTTTCAAATATAGTCAATTTTCATGATTTTCAGAAAATGACCATGACCTTTTGACCTTTTTAACCCCGTGGAAACATAAGTACCCCCTTCAAATTTTTTGTGCTTGAAGGGGAAGGTCTATACACTAGCTATACTAAATATCTTATTTGTTCGATCCTTTATTCGTGCATATTAGGACAGACCATTTCACCATTGATTTAGCTAATTCACTTATCGTATTTACACACCTCACTGTACAGACTAATGGAAAGTATGATATTGTATGTGCCACAAAATATATCTGTTATAACCATAAAATGAACAAAAACACTAACAGTATAACTATATGATGATGCAGGTAGTTCCTTTCTAAACAGATATTGATCAATCAGATATCTATGATTTCTCACAGTATTGCAGGACTCTTTGCAAATTGGAATTCAACAAGAAATACTGGCTGCCACTTGCTTCTTGGTCACTAGGGACATCAACTGTGCAGATTACATCTTGGAAAGGAATCAAGCAGATGTCATGTTTTCGTGGCCATGAAAGTGACTTCTGTTTCACCCTTCCTCATGAAGTTGACCAGCAAATCGTGCTTTTCGTCAAAGCAATCTTCTACAATCCCAATATACCAGTCTTCGTCATACATGCAAGCTACATACTTTCCTACCTCAAAAGCACTATCATCTTGTGACTTGATACCCTGCAAGCCTCCCATCTGAACTGTTTTAAAGATGGTGTCTACTGAAATTCGCTTAATCTCAAGTTTAATGTCCCCAACTGGCACAAAACTATGATGGGAACGTGTACCTGGACTGTAGACACATGACTATACCTTTCCTCTAACTTGAACTGTTCACAACTATTGATGACATCTGTTGCTGATACATAAAAGAATTTTATACCTTTCACAGATGCATTTCTAGAAGGGTTAGAATTTGTCCAGAGATAGTGGCCTGCAAACTAGCACGTGCAACTAGACATTTGACAGTGCCATCTATGCCATCACAGAGACTCTTACCCTGACTACTGGCAAAGAAATTCCACTGTGCAGGTATTCCAAAATCATCTTTGTGGCAGCAAAGATTCACAAGGTTTTTGTAATTCTTATACTGGGAAGCAGCACCATCGCTGAAGTACTGTATATCTGTCAAAGTGGGCATCACTGTTTTGATACGTTTTATAACAACCTCTAGAAAAGCATGAACAGTATTGATTTCATGATTCATACAATCTGATATCACACACATATTCAAAACATTCAGCTTGTCATCTACAATGTAGTAGAGGACAAATGGGTGCAGTGTGGCTTGACTGATATCCCAGTGGTGGCCTTGAACTGCATCTTGAACAACAAAACTGTAATTTTCAGCAAAGTCTAACAACAAAAGCCCAGTACTTTCAGAAATGGTTTCGTTCAGGTTGCTTAGATGCTGTGCTTAGGCTTTTGTTATGAACTGATGAGAAAGCAGTGCTTCATACACTGAACAGAACTTGTCAATAAAATTCTCAAATGTACAAGACAATGTTTCCAGAGTTGTTTCACCTGACTCATTCCTAACCCACTGTTTATATGATATGTTATCATCAAGCTCTTGCTCATTAGCAGTAAATACAGACATCAAATGTTCTCTAATTTTCTGAACACCAGGACATTTTTCATAGATTCTCAACATACAGTGCCGCTTAGATATGTCACAAACAGCCATTGACAAAATATCTTTGTAATCAGTACCGTTGATAGCTGCAGTAGGTAACCCATTGAGTAACAACTTGGCATTCTGGTGTTTCTCACACACACAAACAGAGTGAGAGCTCTTACTCCCCACATGTAGACACCATTTGGGCCAAAGCTCAAAGAACTTTGATATACCAATCTTAAAATTGGGGAACTTCGCCTTGAAAATTGCGTACAATTCTGTGATATTTACCAAAATCAGTCTTTTCTGTTTGCAACTTTTTCACCATTGATTCTGACAGAAACAAAGTCTTTCTTTCCTGGGCACATTCTGGAAAACTCATCATCTTGATAAAACAATTCAACAGCAATAATAATATCTTGTGACAGTGTCTTACTCCCTAGATAGGGATCGGATGGTGCAAGGATTCTCCAGATTTCTTTTTTAGATCTCTAGCTTGGTTTATTGCATACTTTGAAACACCAAATTCATTGCACATTTTTTCAATAGTCCAGCTTTCTGGAACAAGTGTCAATATTTGAATTTTGTCCTGTTTGGATTTGCAATTTTTCAATTTCTTCATTAAATAAATCAGTCTGTCTAAGTCAGAACATTAATTTTTGTACAGGCTTCTTTGGTGGTATCCTGTGACTGTATCGATTCTTCGGTAATGTTGAGAACAGTGGCTACCTTTTTTGCTACAACTTCTTGAACCTCCGATACTTTCCGCTTACCATAATTTACCTTGTCTCTCATTCTTATGTTAGTCTTAATTGGGGAACATTCTAGTAGTAAAATACTTGTCATTGGATAAGTCTTCCAAAGATAAGACACCTCTTTTCCATGAAAAAATAGTGCTGTGGCAATCCTTCAGATAATTTCCAATACAGCATTTGCTAGACTCAGATTTGCATCAGCCATCCTGCAAAACTCACCCTGCTAAGCAAATTGGAATTTCAATGCTAACATTGAAGTATCATTACAAGCATCCCTAACTATCAACCCAATACATTAGAAGCCAAAAATATCAGAGGTTTCAAATAGAAATCATGTTATACAGAATTCATGATATAAAGGGACCCTGCTGTAACACTGATAGTGTCCTGAATTCAGCATTGTGAAAATGAAGGAAGGAATAATGGAACAGATAAGATATTTAGTATAGCTAATGTATAGACCTTCCCCTTCAAGCACAAAAAAATTGAAGGGAGTCCTCATGTTTCCACAGTCATAAAGGTCAAGGTTATTTTCTAGAAATCATGAAAATTGACTATATTTGAAACACTATTTCTCAGCTGCTATGTATGTTCAACTTTCAGAAAAGGTTTTAAATACAATGAAACATATATCATCATATCCTATCAGTTATAACCATTAGTATTGATTCTAAGTATGAATATTTTGAATCGGAAGTTGGTTCAGATGTGATGATTTGTTCAATATTTCAGTTTTTGCTAGCTTATAACTCTTTGATGGTAAGATATAGACTAGTTTTGATTGCGTTTTTGGAATTTATGGCCCTGATTCTGTAGGACCTGAACTTTTCAGACCTATATCTTTTAAACTGCATGTTTTATGAGGCCTCAAAGTCGGCGATTTTGAAAAATTGACTTAGTCTCTAAAAAGCCCTTCAAATTACGTGGGCCATATCTCCGGAACTGTTTGAGGTACAGAGCTATAATTTACATGCAAAGTTCTTTTATGACACGTATCAACATATCCAAAAATGAAGAAAATCCAAGATGTTCACCTGGCAAGTGTTTTTGAAATTTTCCTGATTTCGTGCAGAATGACCCTATGCCTATAAGTGCCATTTGTATGATTTCACTGTGTTGAATTTCAATGGTCAAGCACCAGATTCCATTTCATTTTGATCTTTATGCCTGTCACTCTTCCTATCAGGCAATTATATATATATTCACTCAATGGGAAGACCCCTCTTGCAGATATGTTTAATTGTGTCAAAGTGATTGTGTAGGTTAACCCAAGAGCCCCTCTCTCATTTTCCATTATTTTTCAGGATTCATTTGACAGAATCCTGTCAGATATTATCCTCCAGGATTTGTTTAGCAGAATCTGGTCAGAGGGTATCTTCCAGGATTTGTTTAACCCTTAAACCGCAAAATGAATTTGCTTGAAATTGTCATGGGGAAATGAAATTAGCCTTGGTACATCACTAGGGAAAATAATTAAATGGAACATTTAAATCCTTTTTAATAAATCATAATATATCATTTTAATTACAAAGAATTTTTCTATTGATCTGACTTAAAAATTATTAATAACCCTCAAAATATTTGTTTAACTCATAAAATTAATTATTACATTTTAGTTATCGCTTAAAACTCATATTTTATGGAAAATGTTGCTTTATTTATGTGAAGCAATTTTTATATCTAAAGGGTGATCAATTTAAAAAATAAAATTGCTCACTTATCTCACTCTATTTTTTGGCTGAATAGGCTGGCTTTGTCATTGCCATTTGAATAACATGCTTACCTAACGCATTTCTCATTGTGACATTTGAATAACATGCTTACCTAAGGCATTTCTCATTGTGCCATTTGAATAACATGCTTACCTAAGGCATTTCTCATTGTGCCATTTGAATAACATGCTTACCTAAGGCATTTCTCATTGTTCCATTTGAATAACATGCTTACCCAAGGCATTTCTGCATTTTAATTGTATAAAAACAGAAATGGAAGAGTCATCAATAAATGGGTATTTACACAAGTGTGAAGCATAAATCAACTGTTGGTGTGGCAACTAGGTGTTTTTTTTTGTTGTTTTCTCTGTAAGTCGCATGTACCTGCGCCGGGGAGAGGTGGACCTCCCCTCGCTGATTGGGCCTGCTTCCTGCTTATTGCCTTTTTTCTTTTTTATTGTGGTTTTTGTTGTTATTCTCAAGTAGCCTAATACTAGGCTGTCGAAGTGGGAATAGCGACTTATGCCAAGTAGGCAGTTGCCAGATGGGGTCCTAAAAGAAAAAAAAATGGTTTAGCCCAGAACTGGGTCAAGTTATTCTCATAAATCTCTCCTTACAAAGAAGAAGTGACTTAAGGCATTTATGTATTTTAATTAGATGATTAATCTCTAATATGGGTGTGAGCAGTGGATGGGTTAATAGAATCCTGTTAGAGGTAATCTTGCAGGATTCATTTAATGGAATCCTGTCAGGTAATCTTCGAAGATTCATTTAACAGAATCCTGTCAGGTTATCTTCCAGGATTCATTTAACACCCTCATCTCTCAGATTTTGCTGAAATTTGTTTTATAGCATGTTTTTGGGCCCTAAACCCATTTCGGAAATTTTAAGGTCAATCCAACCAACAGTTCAGAAAATATGACCATGGGCATTTTAAAGTTACCTGCGAAGTCACTAACATTTGGTGACCCATAACTAGCGTAATAAATGGTCATAATTATATAAAAGTGTATATATTTAGAATCAGAAAAGGACAAGGAATCCAAATATGAGTTTTAGAACTCTAGGTTGAAAAATAAAAAGATCATACATTTTCAAAAATTTGAGGTCAAGATTTGACCTCTGGGGTATCAAAATTGAAAATATTTTTTAGATGTGAAAAATTAAGGCCTATGCTTTGGCTATTTGAATCAGTCAGTTAAAAAAAAAGGTTTGTTTATGCTAGCAGTTTTCATGTAACTAACACAAGTGAGTGTCATATTTATAAGTTGTCTGCCAATTCTACATATTTTTCACACTTAAGCTCCTAATTTGACCTATAGAAATTAAAATTACCTTCTTTTTAATATAAAAACAGCCATAAAAAGGTTATTTATCTTGGTATTTTTCATGTAATTAACTTATAAGTGAACACCATATTTACAAATTGTTTGTCAATTCATTGAAATTTTATAGCTTTGATATCAATTTGATCTTGAACTCTAAAAGTTAAAAAAAAATTGTAATTCACTGCCAATAATATATAGTTAAAGTAGTGAAAGGGGAAGACAAAGCTCACATGTAGCTTAAACAATCCTGCTGCAACATGTTGCTACTTGTACAGAATCAACACAGATAGTTGTAGTTCCTAGTCTACAAATTAGTATAAGTTTCAGCCAGCAGTGTGTGTGGTAGGATGTTATTGTTTTTCAATGCCTCAAAGAATATCAAAAATTAAAATATTGTGTATAACTATATTCTAAAAAGTGTCATCTAAGTATATCTTAAAATTTCAGATTTATAGAAATTACTTAATGAAATCTACATCTCGGCTATTAGTCCTATTCACCAAAATACAATGGTTCGGCACTTGAAATGCTGCCAAGACCCTACTAAAAAACAAGAAGTGCATAACGATCAATCTTAGAAAAGTGACTTATGTACTTATTGAAAAATGTGATGGAAGATTGAAAAAAGACTCATTGTTGTGTGTAAACTGTTACACTAAGTATGAAAACCCCCACAATACTTAGAACCACTGAAAACAATGAGACTGAGCAAGATTCAATTAAATCATCTTCAATCAGTGATTTGAGTAACATATCTTCAGTTTGAACCAGTTTAGCACTTTTGGACCAAACACCAGTCAAAAAAAGTAAGTACTAAGATAATATATTTTATATTTCACCAGAAAGGTGTTTTTGATCTATATGGCCCATTGAATAGAATTTAAGGTACTGTATAAAACAAAATTGATAATTGGCAAGCTTTTACTTTGAAGGATTTATTCTTTAATGATGCTCTTTAGTCTACACAAAATGCAAATTTTGCTCTGTATAATTAAATATATTAATCTTTTTGGTTCTTTTCAGAAGGCTTGTGATTGAGCCAGAAAATGCGCAAAGCTCTTGGTAATGTATCAGATGCCCAGAAACACTTGAAGAAGAGGCTGGAGGTCAGTTATGGTATTCATATTAGTGAGGGGGTAAGTGATGCTTTAAAACCTGAAACAGAATCTGGAAACATTAATGAATGAAATGAAACAAGTTATTCCCAGAGTAACCCGAAGATTGGAAGAAACATACTTTTCCTGTCCCATCGTGAAATCTTCCGGGATTTGCTTGACAGGATTTGGTCATAGGCTATCTCCTGGGATTTGTTTGACAGAATCTGGTCAGAGAGCATCTTCCAGGATTAATTTAACAGAATCCTGTCAGAGGTTATCTTACTGGATTTGTTTAGCAGAATCTGGTCAGAGGGTATCTTCCAGGATTTGTTTAACAGAATCTGATCAGAGGGTATCTGTAGTACTGGAACCATGTTATAGAATTGTATTTTACTCAAAAGTACCTCACAGAAGAGCATTTTGTGGTCTTAGGAAATTCTATAATCCTTGAATTAGATTGATAATTTTTGGTAACGCTTAAGCCCTTAATTATGTCAGTCCAAGTGGCCGGCATAGTTAAGACAAAATTAATAAATGGCAGACATCCGAGGCAGGTTCCCATGCAGGATGATGGATGGGAGCAATGAGATTTTTAAGCCCTCATTTAATTATTAATTCTCCAAATAAAAAAATGTTATCTCTTTCTCAAGTGTAAATAAAAATTTAACATTATACTTATCTTTGGTCGGCGGTGCTAGTTATAAGGGTTACTGTGGCCTATGTAAATTCCTTGGTAATTGGGTTGTATTTACAAGGCGGTGACTCCAAAGTAGGCTGGGTAATTGGTGATTGTAGCTTCCTCAAAAGGTAAAAGGAAATTTTGGAGCTGGATTCAAATGTCTTTATTTGGTGGGAGTGTAGACATGTCTTCAAGGTAAGAACGGAAAATGACGTGACTTGTCGATTCTCTTTTTCTACAAAATGCTACTCTATATATAATTTATCCAGTTAACTATAAGTGATACAAAATTTTGCCAATAAGGGTTAAGACAAACTTTAAGAAAATGTTTAATTTATTCTTTCAAACATAGGTGTTAACAAAATTGTCCAATTTTAAGGGAATGTTTTAAGTTAATTTATTCTTTCACACACGAATGTTACATTAGCTGATTCTCCAGTACAAAATTGACCAATCAGGGCCATCTTGATCTAGAGTCCAGGCAGTCATGGCCACACCGCCAGTGTTAAAACTAGTTACACTCCAGTCAGATGAGTAGTTTACAATTAAAGAAGTTAAACATGAATAGTGAGAGTAATCTGATGAGTTGTATAATGAGGGTTGTAAGAGAACGGAAATGTGAATATGATTATGTAGTGATTTGTTTCTTACTCTGTTATTCCAGAAATTGTATAGACATAAATCTAAATATGTAAAATACAGTGCATACTCTCCTTGAAGGTAAAATTGCTCTTTTATGCCAATGTCATTTTTTCTCATATCTGTCTTTTTTGTAGGGTGCATTCTGCAACTTTCCTTGTTGTAATTTATTTTTTTTGTTTCTTTCTCTTTCCAGTCAATTAAAACAGTCAGACAAATTGGTTTATTTAGTGCAATTTGGGTATTGTACCATACTGTCCAAAACTAGAGAACAAAATATCTATATTTTCTTGAAAATACTCATTTAATTTTCACTTAAAAGTTGCACCGAATATTCTTTTAAAATTGCCTCTGATAGTGTCCTAGTTTCATTTCATAGAAAAGTGGCTAAAGAAATTATGAAAGTACTGTGTATTTAAAGAAAGGATGCACCCAAAACTAAAGAACAATAAGTATAAATGCAATTGATGTTAATAAAAGCTTTCAATACAGTTATGACAGTAGGTTTCTGAAGGTAAATGCCCAAGAGTTGGGTGATAGTGTTATGAGATGGGGTATGTTGTGAATTATAGTTGTATAGATAAAGGCAGATTGTGATAACATGATTATGGATGTTAAAATTACATGAGAACAAGTAAATGTAGAGAGTAAGAGCAATTGAAATGAAGGTTGCATGTCACAAAGGTAGATAAGTTAGATGGAGGAATAAATGAGAGGAAAGACATGAAAGATGTAATCTATAATAGTCTGAGGTGGTATTAAGGAAAATGGATGAAAATGTAAGAAATTTTTAATGTATACAGAGTTGGAAAACTTTATAAAAGATTGACTATATGGCATTGTTTAAAAGAAAAGATAATGTCAGAGACAAGTGGATGATATTGTATATATGTATGCAAGGAGGGGGTTTGTGAGGGAGCATTCTTGGGTTTTCTTACCTGATGCCAACCTTCATCTGCATGCAGGGGTCTCCAGTCAGAAAAGTCAAAATCTTTAAAATGACTCGCTAATCCGACTCCAAAATGCAACATACAGGGTGGTCCAAAAGTCTTGTTACTCCTTACTGAAAAGTAATAATAACAATAGAGAAATAATATTAAACACATGTACTGATTTTAGAGTATTTATTTTCATTGCAGTGAAGTCATGTCACGCATCTTCCATGCTATTTTCAGAATAGTATACACATGATCATGTGCCTATGGACTTGCAATTACCCTCTCCCAAACTGTAGGGGCTTGTATCAGCCATCTGAGATTAAAAATGAAAACAATATTAACAGAGAAACAAGACTTTCAGTCATCTGAAATATAAAATTAAAACAATATTTATAGGGGGTAACAAGACTTTTGGACCACCTGTAAACTATCTAATCACACTCACATAACAACTGAACAAAATGAAGTGCAATCGGCTCTTAAACAACTACAAACTGGGAGCAGAGATAATAATCTCAGGCAAACCATTCCACACTTGAACTATTTGGAAGGAAAAAATCTGAATCTAGCCATCTTGGAAGATCTGTGGACAAAAAGATTGAGTGAATGTCAACAGCTTATTCTGTCTAGATGTGTGGTTCCCAAACTTTATGCTGACTGTCTGTAGTCCTACATTTATTTTGTTCCATTATGAAAATCTCCTGCCATACCTGTTATTTTATTCATTCCACCTCATATTTTTCTTTCCTCAAATAATGTTATGGAAACTTGCAATTGACTTTTTGCCAAATCTCAAATAAACACTAAAATGGTACTAAGGAAGTAATTTGATGCACATAAAATAGCTTCCATAATTTGACAGTAGGCCTACCTATAATTAAACTCATAATTTCCAAAAACCTTTCTCCAATATAGAATAGAAAAAATAAATTTCACTGGATAAAAAGTGTAATCAAAAGCAATCTTATCTTTTTCACTGACAAATTTAATAATACTAAATGAAAACCTATCATAGGGAGTCATAAATACCAAAACCAAGACCTTCAGTGAAAACATCACCTTCTCTTCTCCCAGAAAGAACGTTTATGTAAATGTTTATTTCCTTCTAGTGTGGTGGGCCTTGGAATTTTTATGTGTACATAGCCTCAGCTTATGGACCCCCAGTGGGCCATGACCCACAGTTTAGGAACCACTTGTGTAAATCACTAAACAACAAGCCAGCTGGGAAAGTTTCTTAATATAAGAAGGCTGATCAAAACCATAAACCCTTTTAAAGCTGATGGTGCAGAAATCCAATGCATAGTTTTGTGTTTAATCAATTATAAATGTATGGGATGAATGATGAGAGTCCTTTTATGGCTTAATGCACACTGACTCCACTTTATATAGGAAAGTGGTCATGGTAATAATAATGTATTCTTTCCAAAAGATTCCTAACTACCAAATTAAAGCTAGTTGGTTGATAATGTGAAGCGTCCCTTTCATTAGCCATGAATAGAAATCACATTGACACACCTGTACATGGGAAAGTCACACAGTACATGATGGGAGAGATGAATGTCAAAATCACATACAGAAAATAGAAACCAAATTCAAATTATTTAACTTTATTCTGTTAACTTTCAAAAGAAAGTTAGGATATTGTTGAAGTATAGCCAAGTGTACGTGAATATGCACACACAGGCTCTAAGGTAGGCCAAGCAAGGCGACAACTGTTATTGTTTCTAAGAGTGTGATTTAAGTAGATAGCGGCAGCTGCGTGACCAAGGAATATAACAAACACAATGACAAAAATAGATTTTAATACACACAAAATAAAAGGGAACAATAATAAATATATATATATATATATAAATGGTACATAAATGAGATGGACTGAAGCTCCAAATACTAATTAGATTACCGTGGTTAGGGAATAGTTATAATGGGAAATTGAGGGTAATGAATGATTTACTTCCTTTGAAACTCGAGGGTAAAGTGGGGCAACTAGGGGGAGGTCTTGGTGACCTTGATTACTCATGGGGGGTAGCCACAGAACCCACAGCGGGTTCTACTCTTCTCGAACTTGCATTTGCCAGATGCAGGCCTCCTGTCCTCAGGAGGTCACTGAACGAAATTCAAAGGAGGGGGGGGGGGAGAGATGACTTCACACTCGGCTTGAGCGGGCTAATGGGCCTCTTGTCGTAAGAGGTCACCAGAAGAACTTCAGAGGATGGCTTCTCCAATCCTTGATCCAAAGGTGAATAAGAAAGGCTGACATTGCCTCATGAGACTCTTCTTCCTGACCTGAAGACACAGGTGTGATGTCCAGCTCTTCCGTGACTTGCAACCGTCACTCACACTTCTTGGGAGAGAGCTTGTTGAATTGCACTCCTTTCAAGGAAGTTGCGTCTAACCAAATCTGTCTGTCAGCCTGGAGAGGGTGCATATATACCCGGAGTTATTAAAAAACAAGAAGAGACATTGGGACAAACTTAACTTTCATTATCGGGAGTGATGAACTGAACGTCTCCTTTCGAGGAAGTGTCAATGGCAGGGATCAGGAGCCAGCCAGACGGGCAACAGCGGCGAAAGCCATAAACGCGGTTCATGGCGAATCTACAAAGTAGTCTCCCGACTGGAGGTGGGGGAGGGAAGGTTGAGACCACCGGGAGGAAGCTTCGGTGTGATTTTCACGTGACCCTGGCAGCGGGTCGGAAGGTGGGGAGAGTAATGGCTCGTTTTCTCCCCAAATACTGTCTTAGGAGGTGGGGAAATAATATTATTTTAAGAGGATTCCTCCACAGATATATAAAACTTTTGTGTTCACCCTGTCTTACATTATATCTATGCTAGTTTAAATGGACAATATAATAATTTTCCTAACTGTACATATATAGTAAGTAGCTTATAGAACAAATGTAGATACAATGAAGGAAATGCAATAGTACCTGATGAACATCTCTTAAGCTCAGGAACACTTTTCCATTGGCTGTTTCTTATCTTAAGATGGAGCTTTCTTTTATATTAAATTTTACTCAAATGAACTGAATAAAGTTTGTATATACTTAATTTTTTTTTTCTTCCATTGGCATACTTGAAGTTATTAGAGATTGATAATTTGATGGATCTTTAGGAAAATCTTACTCAATGTCCTTAAAAGCAATTAATTTATTAAGAAATTAATTTCATAGGTGCATTGATGGTAAATATGTAGACGAGTGGCCCGGCCGATAATATGTACTATTTCGTCCGTGTTCCAAAATTTTTCACGTTTTTGGAGTACATTTATAATGTTCTGACGTTTACAGAGGTGAATGCTTTAACTACATCATGTCAGTGCCTTTAATCGTTTTGCGAATTATAATAGGGGTTGGGGGTTAGGTATAACATCAGAAATGACACGGGTGAATGATAATATTTACACAAAATAATTTTTTACAGCCGGGCCGCTTGTCTACATGTTTACCGCATTGATTGTTGGACTGAAATTGAAAGTCATTATTACACTACTGAAAGTAATCTAATAAATTTCTTCCAAGGATCTTTAATTTTTGTCTATCTCCTGTTAATATAAGTGCTCATTATTTTAGAAATTCATTATAATTTCCAGAGCATTTGTCATTGATTCCTCCATCCAGCCCCAGCTTAGCCTCTCTTCCTTCCTTCAGATAGCCTGTATTTCTCCCCCACTTCGTCGCTTTTCAAACAACCTCTCCCACAGCTTTCTCTGGCCAGCTTCTAATTTCACAGGGTAGATGCTGACCTTCTTCTCAGCGAACCGTCCCGGATCGGGGCTGAGGGGGGAGGGGACAATGTTCCCTAACCCCTGAGCTCTGGTCTGGGGTGGTTGGTTTTTAACAACCTGCTTCATCCTTACCCATATCTTCCTCACACTGCTTTTCCTCTCCTCTTCACAATCTATCTTTTTTACACCGTGTCCAAGGTGGAGCCTGGCTCTGCTGGGCCTGTAAGCACCTCTTGCAGTGCGGGATACTGCGAGAGGTGATACGTGATTGCGTCCTGTGATACAAATAGGGTCACCATGCCCAATGATTGAAAAAAAAACCCCTCAACTTCCCCTGTATCATCAACGGAGCCGCCCCAGGCAGCTCCCCTGAAAAAATGGAGGTCCCTCTCCTGTGTGCTTGTGCAGGGGACCCTCCATATCTCTCTAACTGGAGAGGAGACTTACTCCTCTCCTTCGCCTACGGGTGTAGGGGACTCCCCCTCACCCCCTTCTCTGGAGGTGCTTTTGGCACCTCCCTTTTTCCAGCGGCAGTCCCCTCTGTTCTTTCCAAGGGGACTGCCAAGAAAGCCAGCCGCACCACATCGAAGCGGCCCGGTAGGGCAAACCCCCTTAGGCGGGAGAGGCAAGCCAGGCCCCTTCGGTCGCTTCCCTCAAATGACCTGCTGGCAAGAATATTGAACCTTACGGGGTCAAGGCCTGTGCCTCCCCACACAAGACTAGTGAGGATACTGCCAACAGGACTTGCGATGTCGGGGGGGGGGGGGATGGCCAACTGGAGGCCCTGCCCTGAGGTAGACATGGTCCTTGAGGCAACCCAGCCTCAGATGGTAGGGCCTTCCATGGGGGAGAATCCGGGCTCGGTGCCAAGCACTGAACCCGAATCCGCCCCTATGCAAGGTCCTCCTCAAATGGCTAGGGTTTCCGAGGCAGTACAAGGAGGGGAGGGATCTCCTCCGACTGTTGCCCCTATGACTAACAGGACCTTCTCCATTTCGTAGAAGGACATGGCTGAGGCCGGTCCATCTGGCATGGGGGCTCCTTCCAGCGGAGGTGACAACCGGGTTCATTCCCCACCCTCCTCTCCAAAAAAGAAAAAGGAAAAGACTAAAAAGAAAAGGAAGACTCGGTGCTCCTCTCCATTCGCAGGGGCTACGGGGATGGATGGGTCTGCTGCCACTTTGGCAATCGACCAAGCCAAGATCGGCACATCCGGCCCCTCTGCCCCCCCCGGTTGCGGAGACCCTGACTAAGACCAAAAGGGCACAAGGCGGAGCCTCGATGACATCGGGCCCCTCATTCAGAGGTTACCTGGCATTTTCGAGCCAGCTGGCTTCAAACGCTTCCTTACCATTTGTGCCACTGATGGCAGCATGTTGGCCAAGGGCAACATGATCCATCAGAGGAGAGGATTAGCTAGTGTAATTGGTAGAGAGCTGAAGGTGACCCGTTTCTCCGATGGGAGCCTTCTGGCGAATGTGGTGAATCCCACCGAGGCTGGCCTAGATAAGTGTAATCTTCGGACACTTCATAGCACCCCAGTGAGTGTGATGCTGCACTCTACCATGAACTTTGTGAAAGGAGTAGTTTATGCAAGGGAACTCGTTGACTACTCCATTGAGGACATCACCTAAGGGCTGGCCAACCATGGGGCAGTCTAGGTCGAACGGGTGATGAGAAAACAGGGAGGGGCCTCGAGATGCACCCCTACACTCTTCATCACGTTCGACTGTGACAAGCTCCCTGAGTCGGTGCGTGCCGGTTGGTACCACTACCGTGTGAAAGCATTCGTGCCACTGCCGCGGTGGTGCTATTACTGTCACCGCTTCGGCCATATGAATGGTTCTTGTAGACGTGCAAAGTCAAGGTCACCCGAAGTTTGTGTAAATTGCTCGAAGGCCGCACACGATAAGGCCAAATTGTGTGTGGCTAAGTGTGTTAATTGTGGAGAGCCGCACCCCGTTTCTTCGAAGCAATGTGGTGCATATCTCCTCGAGAAAGAAATCCTGGCCATTCAGGCCCAGGATCGACTCTCATTCCGCGAGGCTAAGGACTTGGTCCTGGCGCGCCCGGCTCTGCCTGGGACGTCATATGCCTCAATAGTTAGAAAGACACCCTCTGCTCCTGGCCCATCCAGGCCAACGAGCACGGTTGTTTACGCACCCATTCGGAGCCCTTCTGCGGGCTCTACTCAACCCGGGTGCTCCCCTGGTAAAGCTGGTGGCAAAAAGGGTTCATACCCATCCCCGGATAAAACCAGGGATCCCCCCTCTTCCCCTAGCGTGACCTTTTTCCGTAAGGCGAAACGGCCACGCGCCTGCCTTAGTCGTTAGACTCACAGGAGGCAACACCCCTGAAGTCTGTTGCTAGGCCATCTTTGGGGGTCCTAAAGCTGTCCCCCGAAAGGAGGACAGCAACAAAAAGAGCTTCAGCTCCTTCGCCCACGCCTAGTGGTGGAGCGAGTGGCTCGGAGACGGTGGTTCCTCGAAAAGAGGGCTCCCCGCCTCCGAAGCCGCAACGCCCGCCTAAGGTTTCGAGGCGAAGGGAGGAAAAGATCGCATGGCAAGCTCAACCTCCCCCAATAAGTCCTCGAAGGCGACAGCGCCTTCAGCGCTTTGCCCAGCCAACCGCGCCCGGGGTTCTGACTCCGATAAGCGTACGGCCATTCCGTGAGGGTCTTCTGTTCGAGGAGGGCCCCCGCGTCTCCTCCGGGACAGGCCTGGAGGGCATATTCCTTGAATAGAATTGACGTGGACTCCGGGCCAACTGGGAGGAGCTGCGGAGGCGCGTCTGGTCTCGTTCCCCGTTAGCTATTTTTTGGCAGGAGACCATGCTAGGCGCGTGCCCCCTGTCCGCCCTCCCGGGGTATAAGGGTCTTGTGACCCCACCACCACAGGATGGCCAGGCTGGGGGATGCGTGGTTTACACCCGGCATGATGTCTCCGTTCTTCCTTTCTCTTTAGATACCTCCTTTCAGGCAGTGGCTGTGCAGCTGCTTCTGGATAAGAGGTATACTATCATTTCTGCGTACATTCCACCGTCAGCTGACTTCGATGCGGGGGACTTCCGCCGTGTCGTGGCATGGTTGCCGAGGCCCTTTCTCTTGCTTGGAGATCTGAACGGCAGGCATCCTCTCTGGGAAGATTACTTAATAAATCCCAGGGGACAAGTCCTTTCCGATCTGATCGAAGAGCTTGAGATGGGTGTTCATGTGGATGAGTTCACGCATCACTGTTCGAGAACCGCGTCATTTTCTTGCCTTGACCTATCTTTGTGCTCTTCGGATGCACAGCCTGATTTTGATTGGGGGGTGGTCGATGACCTCCATGGTAGTAATCACTTTCCCATTCAAATATCATTTTCAGTGCAACTGCCGCCTGAGAGACCACCTCGGTGGTGCTTGGCGCGGGCGCAGCGGCCTGCATTTCAGGAAATGACTGAATTCTCTATATCAGTCTAGGAGTTTAGGTCGGTAGATGAGGCCGTTGAGTTCTTCAGCAACTTCAACGCCGTGGTACTGACTACTATCGCTAGAACGTCTGGCCGTTTTGCACGCCGACCACTCCCATGGCGGTCAGCCGAGTGTGAGACGGCCCTCAAACAGAAGCGTTATGCCTACATGGGCTATAAGCGCCGCCCGAACGATTTCACTGTCGCTGAATTTCGTCGGGCTAGGGCTAGGTTCCGGTATATTTCGAAGCACGCCCGCCGCTCTTGGCGGGCATACGTGTCTTCACTTAACGGTAAGACCCCTTTAACAGAGGTGTGGAAGCGAGTCAAAAGGATTCGGGGCAAGTTCTCACAGGACCCCCCTCCCGTTCTCCAGGAGAATGGGACCGCAATCTCGGACCCCGCGTCCGTGGCGGAATCCTTCACGACCGCTTTTTCCGCATTCTCTAGCCGTGATGCTGCTCCGCCAGCATTCAATGCACGTCGTGATGTCGCGGAAGGCCGCCGGCTGGACTTTACCTCCAGAGGTGGAGAACCCTTCAACGACAGGTTTACTGTGAGTGAGTTGCGCTCCGTTCTTGCTTCGTGCGTGGACACCACCCATGGTCCGGACGATGTCCCGTACGCCATGCTTCGACACCTGGGTGAGCGAGGCATGGCCTTTCTCTTAGATTTGTTCAACAGGATCTGGATGGAGGGTCTTCTCTCAGATTCCTGGCGAATCGCTACTGTGCTCGCCTTTCGTAAACCGGGGAGAGATAACTACGCCGACCGGTTTCCGCCTAATCTCTCTAACCTCTTGCGTGTGCAAGTTGATGGAGAAATTGGTAAATGTTAGATTAGCCTATTTCCTGGACAGCGGAGGCCATCTGTCTTCTGCACAGTGCGGCTTCCGCAAGTTCCACTCCACGTCGGATGCTCTGCTCCGATTGGAAAATGCCGTCTGCGAGGCTTTCCTTCATAGACAGCACTACGCCTCGGTGGCCCAGCTGCCAACTCTGGAGCGTCGACTCCAACAGGCATTGAACCGCGTCTCTTGCTATGCCAAAGCGCACAGGTTTCGGTTTTCTTTGGCCAAGACTAAGGTGGTGCACTTCTGCCGCCATCCACGGCTCCAACCCGACCCACATTTGTTTCTTAATGGGGTGCGCCTGGATGTGGTCGAATTGCACCGTTTCTTTGGTCTTGTATTCAACCGTCGCCTCACCTGGCAGGATCATATTCGCATCCTTAGGGTCTCTTGTACCCGCGCCATGGTATTCTCCGTTCCGTGACGTTCAGCGCTTGGGGCGCTGATAGGGGTACTGCCCTACTTTTTTATCGATCCTTTGTTCGTTCGAAGCTCTAGTACAGATGGGAGTTTTCTGCATCCGCAGCCTAGCGTTTATTGCGGCAGGTGGATTCGATCCACCACACCGGCCTTCGTCTTGCGACCGGTGCCTTCCGCACTTTCCCCATTGAGAGCCTGTTGAGAGATGATGGGGAGATGCCAATCGCTCTGCGCCGTGTTCAGTGCATCACTCGCCTGTACGCGCGAGCCCGGCGCCTCCCCCAGTCGCCAACAGCTTTCACTGCATCCGCAGCTGATCTCGATGGTGCCTATGCCGCCGAGAGACGCCAGTCATACCCTAAGCCCTTTGGGTTTAGGGCCAGGAAACTCCTTCGAGAGCTAGATATAGCTCTCGGACCGGTGGCGCCCCTGGTTCTGCCCAAGACGCCACCCTGGAGGGTACCACATTTGGCTATTTGTCGCCACGCCTCTGCTCCCAAAGCTTGTACGGCACCCGGAGTATTGCGTTCGACCTTTTTGGAGCACACATCGTGTCACGCTGGAACCGTGCCAGTGGATACGGATGGCTCCAAGTCCCAAGAGGGGGTCTGCTTCCACGCCGTGTCCCCTCTGTTTGAAGTTAGCAGGGCTCTGCCAGTCGCTGCGTCTGTCTTCACGGCCGAACTGGTTGCAATACACCACTCGGTACGGGAGATCACGCGACGTGCCCGGTTCGGAGACCGGATTGTGATCTATAGCGACTCACAAAGCGCCCTGAGCGCTCTCGGGGCATTTGAATCTCTGCATCCCCTGGTTCTCGATATCCGTGACGCCACGGTTTTGGCGAGCCGGGCAGATGATGAGATTATCTTCTGCTGGGTTCTTGGACATGTAGGAATTGCGGGAAATCAGCGCGCCGATTAGGGCGCTAAAGAGTCTGGGAGGTCTCTGCGACCGGACCAGCGTTTCGCTCTTCCTCACACCGACTACATGGCAGGAATACGGCAGCTCTTCGGACTGCTTGGCAAAGAAGATTGGAGACGGTCGAAGGGACCTTAAAGTTGCGTGCCATTGCGCCGCGACTGTTCCCATGGACCTATCCCCCAATTCCGCGACGGCTTCAGGTCGCTTTCTGTCGTCTCCGAATCGGGCACACTCATGTGACTCATCGCTATCTGATGGAGCACTCGCCTGCGCCCTATTGTGACGACTGCGTCGTCCCCCCAGACTGTTTGGCACATTCTTGTCGAAGGTCCCAGTCTGGGTTATCTTGGCGCACGTTACCTGTCCCGGTACCGCGATGGGCGGGGTCACTACCGCCTGTCCCTTGTGCTTGGGACGAGTTCGTGCACATTGACTTGTTGACTTTTGGGGGGAGGCCGGGCTTCTCCCCTTTATTTAAGTAGGTTCTTTTTTTCTTTTTTTTGTAGGTTGCACGCTCCTGCACTGGGGTGAGGGGGGGGATCTCCTCCCCGACGCCGGCGATTGCTTCCTAATTAAATTTTTCCAATATTTATCATTGTTATGTTTTCATATTTTTATTTTAAAGTAGCCTAGCTCTAGGCTGTCGTATTTCCGGCGACTTATGCCCAAGTGGGCAGTCGCCAGATGGGCTCTAAAGAAAAAAAAATAAATGTCATGGATTCCTGATTGTTAACCATTTAACTGCAGGATTTCAACAATAAAACAGTGTCGCTGTGCAGTTTGTGTTTTTTTTCCGAATTTTACCTTTTTCTTGTTTTGCATTAGGCTTATTGTACTTTCTATATATATATTTCTACTGTTTGTATTATATTTTTATAATTATATTATATATTGTGCCAATGTATTGTGCAAATGTATTAATATTATACAATACTTAAAAGAGTAAAAATCTAGTTCATGGTAATTTTATAATGTAAACATAACTGAATTCTTCTTTTAAGGAATTGCCATATCACTGTCTGATTCATAAAGCCTTTATTTACTCTCTTGTCAAGTTGATTTCAGCATTGTAGTACTGTAAGAATTGAATTTTTTATTTCTCTTATAGTGATTGTTTGAAATCTGAAAGACTCTTGGTTAGAATTGCAGTGGCACAATGTGCAACTGAGCTTGTTAGTCCTGAATATCATCAAGGTAGAATCAGAATTTCAATGTACGCTCTATGAATTTTTTAAATTAGTGAGGTATAATTTTAATAGATATTTTGTTAACATCCTCTTCCTAATAATCCTTAGTTTTTCGTTCTTTTTCAGGAAATGAGCGGGGTTTTGTGTTTGAAATGGAACAACCATACCACTACATTTATTCACAGTCTAGATTCCTTACAACTAAAGGCTAGTAAAATATGCAGTTTTAAAAGTACTTATTTTGAGGGGAATTGGATAATTTTATCTTATATTTTGAATATTGCATAAGAGTTGAAACTGAGTTAATTTTAGTTGAAATAAGCCTCTTTTTTTTACTTCAAGAGCTTAAATTAGACATCATGAGATTAATCTCTCGCTTCAAATTTAGCTTCATTTCAATAGATTTGTTTTTATATACACTTGATCCTCGATTTAAAGGATTAAAAGGGGGGAAGGGTGGTCTGTTGCTTGAAAATACTTACATACAATAAAATTCCACCACAGAAGGTAGAGAACTTTAAGAGATTGACATTTTACAATTGTCTCTCATACCTTATGGCTTTTAAAACTGATTGATATTAGTCGTGTACATGCGGACCAGGAATTGTAATTATGAAATCCCAGGAGCTACGAGCAAAGGACTAATGAACTGAGAATGGCTACAAGAAATTCGTTTGCCACTTAATATTTTAGTCATTTGGTATTAACTTTGCCCTTTCAATAATATTTCAGCACTAAGTCAAACTTATGATAGAGCAATTTATTTTTCTTATTCCATCTTTATAACTCGCCTTTAATCATTTTTAAGCCATGCACCACTGGCTATATTAACCTCACCAACTAAGGTTTTGTTTTTATTTTGTGACAATTTATTTTACGTTTAAGTAGTCGCTGGAACACGCCACAACGCTTTTCACTTACCAGGGTATCAGGATACCCAGCAATTTGTCATGTTAGCCTTATACCTTATGACTAAAACTTTCCTGCGCTCGTGTTAACAGTTTTTAATCTTTGCATTTGGCTTGTAATATTATTAAGGAATCACCATATGCTAACTATTTTTGTTTTTAACACTTTTGCACGTAAAAAACAAAGGTTATTTATATATACTTATTTCATTACTTTAACATTCAGAATAAAAAAAGAGGAAAGAGTTGAACTTGGGTCTCTTATTGCAATTTTCATTTGGAAATAGGTTCCCAGTGTCTGGTAAGGACTTTCCTAAGGACTTAGCTTCACAGCTTAACGATTTGTCAATCGACTACTACATCGTTGGTCCTAACTCTCGGTTCCTCTTGTACTTAATGGGGTTACCATTCACTAGTTATTAAACAATGTAGGATAAAATTAACCTGTCTCACGATAGTGTAGACCCAGCTCACATTCCTTTTTTATGGGTGAATAATCCAACACTTGACGCCAAATCTACCCAGCTACAGTCAGAATGTTCGTTGCTGGGTATTTGTCCGTTGAGATTTTGTGGTCCATTAAATTGAGGGTCAAGTGTACAATTATTTTTTTTAGAATTAGAAAATAGCTTTTAGGGTATAAATTTTAATTTATAGTCTCGCTACTATTAAGTTAAAAAAAAATATTGGAGAAGAGTGAAAAGTATAAGAAATATCCCTTTGAATTACAATGTTTATTAGTTTGCATATTAGCATGAAAAAAATTCTCATGGGTAAAGGTGAAAAGTGCTTGGAGTTTTAGACTTTAAAAAAAAAAATCATATCCACATAACATTCCTGATTTAGTTTTTATTTCTTCAAAGCTTATGCCTATGGATAGATGAGTATAATGAGGTAAGGAAAGTATTACATTTTTTATTTATATATATATATATATATATATATATACAATTCATAGTCTGAGGCCATAGAATTTTGATTAGTGCATTGTCATAGTTGCTTTTGTTGTTCCTTAAGTTGTCTGGCTGAGTAGCCCCCAAACCCTGAGGAAGAATTTGGCCAGTACCATTTTTTTCACATAGAGCACTCGGGTAATGTCCACAAGGCTGGTCACATCCGGGCCTCGTCTGTTAGCTCAGGAAGATTGGGTTGATGGTCACATCCAGCCTATTCTGGTAGCTCAGGAGGCTTGGGTTGATGGTCACATACAGCCTCTTCTGTTAGCTCAGGACCCCGTAAGGGGCACAGCGATTTGCTTTCCTGGCCACCATGCTGACAGGACACAGCACCTGTCTGGCCCCAGCTTAGCCTCTTCTCCTTTCAGACATCCTCACTTCCCCTACAACCTCTCCCACAACTATCTCTGGTCAGCCTCTATTTTCACAGTGTAGATGCTGACCTCCTTCTCAGCTAACTATCCCAGATCGGGCCTGAAGAAGGAGGGAACAATGTTCCCTAACCCCTGAGCTCTGGTTTGGGAAGGTGTGTTTTTAACAACTGTCTTCATCTCCACCCATACCTTCTCACATCCCCTTTCCTTCTCACTTCACACTATCAATTTTACGCTGTGCCCAAGGTGGAGCTGCCATGCTGAAGGGCTGCCAGGTCACCAGGCTCTGCCAGCTCAGTATGCACCCCTTGCAGAGTGGGCCACTGCGAGAGGTGATTAGCGGTTGCTTCCCGTAGAAAGAATAGGGTCCCCATGCCCGATGATGTAAAACCCCCAAATAAAAATTTCCCTTTCACCCTCACGATTGATGGAGCCGCCTTCAGGCAGCTCCACTAAGAAAATGGAGGTCTCCCCCGCCCCCTTCCTCTGTGGTCTCGCAGGGGACCCTCCAAATCTCTTTAACCAGAGAGGAGGCTTACTCCTCTCCTTTGCTTACGGATGTATGGAACTTCCCTTCACTCCCTTGTCTGAAGGTACCTTCGGACGAGTCTCTCTTTTCCCTCCTTTACTTTCCAAGGGGACTGCCAAGAAAGCCAGCAGGCAGCCCATAGCCGACTACTTCCCATTGAAGCTGCTCGGTAGGGCAAACCCCTTTAGGGGGGAGAGGGAAGACAGGCCCCATCTGTCCCTTCCCTCAAAAGACCTGTTGGATCAAATCTTAAACATAGTGGAGGTGAAGGCCTGTGCCTCCGCCGATGGGACTTGTGATGTCATGGGGGGATGGCCAAATGGAGCGCCCCCCCCCTCCTGCTGAGATAGACATGGTCTTTGAGGCAACCCAGCCTCAGATGGTAGGGCCTTCCATGGGGGCAAATCCTCCTCAAACGGCTCAGGTGTCCAAGGCAGTACAAGGAGGGGAGGGATCTCTTCCTTCAGCTTGTGCCCCTGCAACTGCCAGGAACTTCTCCATCTCGGAGAAGGATCTTGCTGAGGCCGGTAAGGGGCGTGCCGATTTGCCTTTGCCACCATTCTGACGGGACTCAGTACCCTGTCCGACCCCAGCTTAGCCTCTTCTCCTTCCTTCAGACACTTGTGTTTCCTTGCTTTTCATACAACCTCTCCAACAACTTTCTCTGGTCAGTCTCTAATTTCACAGGACAGATGCTGACCTCCTTCTCAGCCAACCATCCCGGATCAGGGCTGAAGGGGAGGGGACAATGTTCCCTAACTCCTGAGTTCCAGTTTGGGATGGTGGGTTTTTAACAACCTGCTTCATCCCCACCCATACCTTCCTCACATCCCCTTTCCTTCTCACTTCACCATCTATTTTTTTACAGCATTCCCAAGGTGGAGCCGCCATGCTGAAACGCTGCCAGGTCACCCGGTGGGAGGGGTGGCTTTAAATGGTGGAACTTGGCTCTGCCAGGCCTGTATGCACCCATTGCAGAGCAGGCTAAGGCGAGGGGTGATGAGTGATTGCTCATCTCCCCCTCAATTTCCCATGTTCCATTGTCGGAGCTGCCCTCGGGTGGTTCCAGAGAAAAAATTGAGGTCTCCCTCCCCATGTGCTTGCACAGGGGATCCTCCAAATTTCTCTAACCAGAGAGGAGTCTTACTCCTCTCCTGCGCCTATGGGTGTAGGGGACTCCCCCTTACCCACTTCGCTGGATGTGTTTTCGAGCACCTCCCTTTTCCCAACCACAGTCCCTCCTTTTCTTTCCAAGGTGACTGCCAAGAAAGCCAGCAGGCAACCCATAGCCGACCGCTCCCCATTGAAGCGGCTCAGTAGGGCAAACCCCCTTAGGGGGGAGAGGGAAGCCAGGCCCCATCTGTCCCCTCCCTCAAAAGACCTGTTGGATCAAATCTTAAACCTAGCGGGGGTCAAGGCCTGTGCCTCCCCAGACATGACTAATGATGCTGCTACCAATAGGAGCTGTGATGTCCTGGGGGGGGGGGCATGGCCAACTGGAGGCCCATCCTGAGATAGACATGGTCCTTGAGGCAACCCAGCCTCAGACGGTAGGGCCTTCCATGGGAGCGAATCCAGGCTCGGCGACAAGCACGGAACTTGAGTCTGCCCCTTTGCAAGGTCCTCCTCAAACGGCTAGGGTTTCCAAGGCAGTACATTGAGGGAAAGGATCTCCTCTGACTGGTGCCCCTGCCACTGCCAGGACCTTCTCCATCTCGGAGAAGGACCTTGCTGAGGCTGGTCCATCTGCCCTTGGGGCTTTTGCCGGCGGAGGGGGAGAAGCAGGTTCATTTCCCACCCTCCTCTACTAAAAAGAAAAAAAAAACAAAAAAAAGACTCGGGGGGGGCCTCCTCTCCATCTGCGGGGCCTGCACGGATGGATGGGTCTGCTGCTTCAGTAAGCGACACATACAGCCCCCTGCCCCCCTGGGTGCAGAGCCCCAGACTAAGACCAAAAGAGAGCAGGGCGGAGCCTCGATGACATCGGGGGCCCTCATTCAGAGGTTACCTGGCATTTTTGAGCCCGCTGGCTTTATTCGTTCCATTGGTGGCAGCATGTTGGCCAAGGGCAACATGATCCATCAGAGGAAAGCTTTAGCTACGGTAATTGGTAGAGAGCCGAAGGTGACCCATTTATCAAACGTAAGCCTTCTGGTGAATGCGGCAGATCCCTGCAAGGGGGTCAATATGTGCTCTTTGGACACTTGATGGCACTCCAGTAAGTGTGACACCGCACTCTACCATGAACTTTGTGAAAGAATTAGTTTGTGTGATGAGAAAACAGGGAGGGGCCTCGAGACCCACCCCTACACTCTTTGTCACGTTTGACTGTGACAAGCTCCCTCAGGTGGTGTGCGCCAGTTGGTACGGCTACCGCGTGAAGGCATTCGTGCCACTGCCGCGGAGGTGCTATTACTGTCACCGCTTCAGCCATATGAATCGCTCATGTAGATATGCAAATTGCTCCAAGGCCACACACAACAAGTCCAAATCATGTGTGGCCAAGTGTGTCAATTGCGGAGAGCCGCACCCTTCTTCTTTCAAGCAATGTGGTGCATATCTCCTTGAGAAAGAAATTCAGGCCCAGGATCGACTCATTATGCGAGACTAAGGACTTGGTCCTGGCGTGCCCGATGCGCCTGGGACATCTTATGGCTCAATGGTTAAAAGACACCCTTTGCTCCTGGCCCATCCAGGCCAACGAGCACAGTTGTTTCCATGCCCATTTGGAGCCCTTCTGCGGATTCTACTCATCCTGGGCGCTCCCCTGGTAAAGCTGGCGGCACAAAGGGTTCACACCCACCCCGGCTAAAACCAAGCCTCCCCCACCTTCCTCCAGCGTGACCGTTTCCCGTAAGGCGAAACGGCCACGCCCCTCCAACGAGTCATTAGACTCACAGGGGCAACACACCTGAAGTTGGTCACCAAGCCATCTTATGGGGTTCCTAAAGCTGTCCCCTGAAAGGAGGACAGCAATAAAGGAGCTTCGGCTCCTTCGCCCACGCCTAGTGGTGGGCTGAATGGCTCATAGACAGTGGATCCTCGAAAAGAGGGGCCCCCCCCATCTCTGAAACTGCAACGCCCGCCTAAAGTTTCGAGGCCGAGGGAGGAAAAGATTTGCATGGCGAGCCCAACTTCCCCCAATAAGTCCTCGAAAGCGACAGCGCCCGGGGTTCTGCCTCCGGGAAGCGTACGGCCATTCCCGTGAGGGTCTTCTGTTCGAAGAGGGCCCCCGCTTCTCCTCCGAGCTAGGCCTGGATTGCATATTCCTTCAATGGAATTGCCATGGAATCCAGACCAACTGTGAGGAGCTGCGGAGGCTCGTCTCGTCCCATTCCCCGTTAGCTATTTTTCTGCAGGAGACCATGCTAGGCGCGTGCCCCCTGCCCGCCCTCCTGGGGTATAAGGTTCTTGCGACCTCACTACGACGAGATGGCCAAGCTGGGGGATGCGCAGTTTACACCCGGCATGATGTCTCCGTTCTTCCTTTCACTTTAGATACCTCCTTTCAGGCAGTGGCTGTGCAGCTTCAACTGGATAGGAAGTATATTATCATTTCTGTGTACATTCCACCGTCAGCTGACTTCGATGCGGGGGACCTCGGCCACATCGTGGTATGGTTGCCAAGGCCCTTTCTCTTGCTTGGAAATCTGAATGGCAGGCATCCTCTCTGGGGACAAGCCCTTGCCGATCTGATCGAAGAGCTTGAGATAGGTGTCCTAAATGTGGATGAGTTTACGCATCAGTGCCCGAGAACCGATTCATTTTCTTGCCTTGATCAATCTTTGTGCTCTTCAGATGCACAGCCTGATTTTGATTGGAGGGTGGTCGATGACCTCCATGGTAGTGATCACTTTCCCATTCAAATATTATTTTCTGGGCAACTGCCGCCTGAGAGCCCACCTCGGTGGTGCTTGGCGCGGGCGCGGTGGCCTGCCTTTCAGGAAATGACTGAATTCTCTATCTCAGTCGAGGAGATAAGGTCAGTAGATGAGGCCGTTGAGTTCTTCTCCGGCAACCTCATCGCCGCGGGCCTGACCAGTATTCCTAGAACGTCTGGCCGTTTTGCACGCCGACCACTCCCATAGTGGTCGGCCGAGTGTGAGACGGCCCTCAAACAGAAGCGTTATGCCTACATGCACTATAAGCGCCTCCCGAACGATTTCACTGTCGCTGAATTTCGTCGGGCTAGGGCTAGGTTCCGGTATATTTCGAAGCACGCCCGCCGCTCTTCTTGGTGGGCATACGTGTCTTCACTTAACGGGAAGACCCCTTTAGCTGACGTGTGGAAGCGAGTCAAAAGGATTCGGGGCAAGTTCTCGCAGGACCCCCCTCCCGTTCTCCAGGAGAATGGGACCGCAATCTCGAACCCCGCGTCCGTGGCGGAATCCTTAGCGACCGCTTTTTCCGCATTCTCTAGCCGTGATGCTGCTCCGCCAGCATTCAATGCACGTCGTCATGTCGCGAAAGGCCGCCGGCTGGACTTTACCTCCAGAGGTGGAGAATCCTTCAACGAAAAGTTTACTGTGAGTGAGTTGCGTTCCGCTCTCGCTTCGTGCGCGGCACCGCCCATGGTCCGGACGATGTCCCGTACGCCATGCTTCGACACCTGGATGCTTCGACACGTCGGATGTTCTGCTCCGACTGGAAAATGCCGTCTGCGAGGCTTTCCTTCGTAGACAGCACTACGCCACGGTGTTTTTCGATCTGGAGAAGGCCTATGATGCCGCATGGCGACAAGGTATCATGGAGACTCTCCACACGATGGGGGCGAGGTGACGCCTCCCAATGTTTATATCTGAATTTTTGCGAGATCGTCGATTTCGCGTACGGGTGGGGGAGCCCTCTCCGGCCCAAAGGAGCAGAGAGAGGTTCCCGCAGGAAAGTGTCCTCAGTGTCACACCCTTTGCCCTGAGCATCAACGGCATCACCTCGGTGCTGCCGGAAGATGTTCCCTCTACGCTCTATGTGGACGACCTATCGATCTCTTTTGGCGCGGCCCAGATGCCAACTCTGGAGCGTCGACTCCAACAGGCATTGAACCGCGTCTCTCGCTATGCCGAAGCGCACAGGTTTCGGTTTTCTTTGGCCAAGACTAAGGTGGTGCACTTCTGCCGCCATCCACGGCTCCACCCCGACCCAGACTTGTTTCTTAATGGGGGTAAGCCTGGAAGTGGTTGAATCGCACCGTTCCTTAGTCTTGTATTTGCCTGACGCCTCACCTGGGAGGCTCATATTCGCAGCTTTAGGGTCTCTTGTACCCGCGCCATGGATATTCTCCGTTCCGTGACGTTCAGCGCTTGGGGCGCTGATAAGGCTACTGCCTTACTTTTTATCGTTCCTTTGTTCGTTCAAAGCTCGACTACGGATGCGAGTTTTATGTCTCCGCACCCGCGCGTTTATTGCGGAATGTGGATTCGATCCACCACACCGGCCTTCGCCTTGCGACCTGTGCCTTCCGCACTTTCCCCATTGAGAGCCTGCTGGGGAGATGCCACTCGCTCTGTGCCGCGTGCAGTGCATCACTCGCCTGTACGCGCGAGCCCGGCGCCTCCCTCAGTCGCCACCAGCTCTCACTGCATTCGCAGCTGATCTCGAAGCTGTCTATGCCACCGAGCGACGCCAGTCATACCCTAAGCCCTTTAGGTTTAGGGCCAGGAAACTCCTTCGAGAGCTAGGTATAGCTCTCGGGCCGGTGGCGCCCCTGGTTCTGCCCAGGACGCCACCCTGGAGGGTACTACATTTGGCTCCCAAAGCTTGTACAGCGCCGGGAGTATTTCGTTCGACCTTTTTGGAGCACACCTCGTGTCACGCTGGAACCGTGCCAGTGTATATGGATGGCTCCAAGTCCCAAGAGGGGGTCGTCTTCCGCGCCGTATCCCCTCTGTTTGAAGTCAGCGGTGCTCTGCCAGGTGCTGCGGCAGTTTTCACGGCCGAGCTGGTGGCAATACACAACTCGGTACGGGAGATCACGCGACGTGCCCGGTTCGGAGACTGGATTGTGATCTATAGCGACTCACAAATCGCCCTGAGTGCTCTCGGGGCATTGGAATCTCCACATCCCCTGGTTCGCGATATCCGTGACGCCACGGTTTTGGCGAGCCGGGCGGATGTCGAGATTATCTTCTGCTGGGTTCCTGGACATGTAGGAATTGCTGGGAATGAGCGCGCCAAAGAGTCTGTGAGGACTCTGCGACTGGACCAGCGTTTCGCTCTTCCTTACACCGACTACATGGCAGGAATACAGCTCTTCGGACTGCTTGGCAAAGAAGATGGGAGATGGTCGAAGGGAACTTAAAGTTGCGTGCCATTGCGCCGCGACTGTTCCCATGGACCTATACCCAATGCCTTGATGGCTTCAGGTCACTTTCTGTCGTCTCTGAATTGGACACACTCGTGTGACACATTGCTATTTGATTGAGCGCTCGCCTGCCCCCTATTGTGACGACTGCATCATCCCCCCCGACTGTTCCGCACATTCTTGTTGAATGTCCCAGTCTGTGTGATCTTCGCGCATGTTACCACCTGTCCCTTGTACTCGGGACGAGTACGTGCACCTTGACTGGTAGACTGATAGACTTTTGGGGGGAAGCCGGCCTTCTTCCTTTTATTTAACTAGGTTTTGTTGTTTTTTTGTTATCGTTTTCTTTGTTGGTTGCATTTTTTTTTTTTTTTTTTATAGAGCCCATCTGGCAACTACCTTTGTTGGTTGCATCCTCCTATGCTGGGGGAGGGGACCTCCCCCCAATGCCGGAGCTTGCTTCCTAATTGTCATCTTCCCTTTTTATTGTTGTTTTGTTTTCAAATTTTTATTTTAAAGTAGCCTAAAACTAGGCTGTTTGTTTGCGACGACTTATGCCCAAGTGGGCAGTTGCCAGATAGCCCCTTTATAATAAAAATAAAAATGTTGCGTTCACTTGTTTAAGGAGCTGCGATGACCAGGTTGACTGGTTGATCACAGTTGATGCCCAGTTGAAGAGCCCAGCTACGGTTGCTCCTACAAAAATAGGACAGTCAATCAACTAATTATCTGATCTCAAATTTACCAATTACACGATACAAGCAAAATGATCAAAATTGGCCAAATTTGGGGCTCTCTACCAAGATCTAATTATTGAATGATTGGTACTCATCAGTTACGAGACTGGAGCAAACTGACTAGATATACTACTAGCGAGTGAGAACACTGGTGCAAATCATTAAGGCGTTAGATACACAGAATCCCAACCTAGAAAACGCATACAAAAGTCTTCAGATTTTCTTTTCTTGCATTAAACCCTGCAAGGAGAGTAGATCTACTTTGGAATTAAATAATATATTAATGAGCTTTGCTTAATCTAATCATTTAATATATATATATATATATATATATATATATATATATATATATATATATATATATATATATATCTATTAATTTAACAATTTAAGTATTATCTGAAACACAAAAATTTTTATTAAGTAAGCATAAGGATTTGAGCAAGGTCTTTTTGAAAACTAACTATTGAAAATTGGGCATGCAGAGGCACACCTCTACACTGGGATGGGCAGGGTAGCTACCGCCTGTCCCTTCTTCTCGGGACGACTTCGTGCACATTGACTGGTGGAATTATAGACTTGGGGGGGGGGGAGGCCGGCCTTCTCCCCTTTATTTAACTAGTTGGGTTTTTTGTTGGTTTTTGTTACTTTAGTAGGTCATATGTTCCTCCACCAGGGGAGGCAGACCTCCCCCTGACGCCTGAGCTTGCTTCCTGCTTATTGCCTTTTTTTATTTTGAGGGTTTTTTTGCATCTTATTTTAAAGATGCCTAGTTCTTTATCGATTGATAAAGAACAGGGAGTTTATTTTATTCCATACAAATCATGTAATGGATTATATATCGGTGAAAGCAGCAGATTTTCCAATCGAATGAATGATCATAAATGCAATATACGATGCGGTTCCCTCTCCTCAAGTTTATTTCTACATGTCCAATGAAAATCTTCAAATTGATAATGCTAAAATAGTTTATAAGTCTCACAATTATATACATCAACGCTTAATTGCATCGGCACTTCTAAAAGAAATTCCCAACTTTAATACTTCCGATGGCCAATTCAATACTAATACCTTAATAAGTAAGAAATTCATACTTCCGTTTCTCAAAAAAGCTGACACATTCTCACATAATCCACCTTGGCACCACTGATTTGTGTGTTTGTACATTAAGCAACTTCTGTATCTCCCTTGTTCACTAGTGATTGACAATGACAGATGTCTCCCTTGAAACCTGATTTCACACATAAAATTAGTCCTATTACTGTGGTTTTATCCCTATAGTTACACGTACAGTACTGTACTTTTTTTTATATACTCGTATATAGGTATATATACATTTGTCTTTATTCTATAGTAGTGATTTGGATCTCCTTGCTATACATTTGTCTCATTTCTTCATACATTTTTGCAGGGAAGAAAAATAGTTAATGATCCTCAGACTTTGAATGAGCACCCCCATAACACCCTGAGGGAGGTTATGGCTTATGTTAGATTTTCCCTGCAGAGCCCTCAGGAAGTGTATAATATAATGATTGTGTGTAGCGCATTCTTCTATAATGTGACATGTAGTTCAGCTTTATTGAATTTATTAATGCAACAAAACTGCTTTAAATGCATAAACTACCATTAAAAACATAATTACTAATTTTTATATCCTTAGTTCTTGCATGAATGCCTGCTTCATTGTGACAAATTTGCAGGCTCAAGGTAGTTCATGCCTTACTAGATCTAATTACTTAAGTACCTAGTGTTCTCTTGACCACTAATGCTACCTGCCTTGAAGAGAGATTTTCCTCCCTCCCCATACCCTCTTAATCTACCTCTTTTTAATTCTATTTAATGGATTTCCCCTTTTTTCAAATTTAATTCTTTTTAGATTGAAAGACTTTTTTCCCCTCAATTTAACCCTTAAAACATCACACTAAGAAAATGGCGGACCAGGTCAGCGACGGAGAAAAACTATTATTAGGAATACAACAGAATTTTCCATAAGCCTAAAACCATAAGAAAAATAATTGGTCTGAGCAGTGGTTGTTCACTCAAGACCTTTGGTCCTCATGGCCTTTAATGGTTAAAGTTCAATAGCAATGAGGGTGTATCACACATTGTTTTATAAGGAGAGATCTATACCAAAAGTGGGGAAGATAGAGGAAGTGAAATTGTAAGGAAGATATATAGCTGCATATCCACATACAGGTATCAGGTATCAAGAGAGAAAGCTGCCAGTGTTTGGGTTAAAAGACAAGGCTGCAGGTGTTTGGGTTAAAAGAGAAAGCTGCAGGTGTTTGGTTCAAAAAAGAAAGCTGCAGGTGTTTGGGTCAAGAGAGAAAGCTGCAAGTATTTAACTCAATAGAGAAAGCTGCAAGTGTTTGGGTTAAGAGAGAAAGCGGCACTTGTTTATGTCAAAAGAGAAAGCTGCAGGTGTTTGGGTCAAAGGAGAAAACTGCACGTGTTTAGGTCAAAAGAGAAAGCTGTAGGTGTTTGGGTCAAGAGAGAAAGCTTGGGGTGTTTGAGTCAAGAGAGAAATCTGCAGGTGTTTGGGTCAAGAGAGAAATCTGCAGGTGTTTGGGTCAAGAGAGAAAGCTGCAGGTGTTTGAGTCAACAGAGCAAGTCAGATGTGTCAGGTTAGGAAGATACACAAGCCTTGAGATGTCGGCTGCAGTCATGTTTCCCATGGTACACATCACATACATTTGCAGGTGAAGTGATTATGCAAATCTGACATTATCTCTATTCCTTGATGATTTTTCTACACACATTTTCTTATTAATGTAATATATAATCATGGATCAAATTATTATAATTAAATGTAATCCATTTATTTTTACCTACAGGAGTCTTATTGTGATGCTACCATCGCATGCTGTGGGAGATATTATCCAGTACATCGGTTTGTATTGGGGACATGCAGTGATTACTTTGAAGAAGTATTTTCTAGAACTCCCTGCAAACATCCTTATATCATCCTCAAGGATGTAAATGATACGCAGCTTGAAGCTCTGTTGAATTATATGTATAAGGGAGAAGTTAATGTCCAGCAAGAAAACCTGCCTGACCTCATCAGAGCAGCAGAGGCTCTTAAAGTTAAAGGTTTGACTGTATCGGAACACCGAGGTGGGAATGACCTAGCAGAGGATTGCCATCAGCATTTATTGAGCCCTGAGATTCTCAAAGAGAAATCAAAAAGAATTGCATCTAAAGTCGCACCTTTGAGTCCAAGAATAGATAAACTGGAAAATGTACAAGAAAATATTAAACCCTTTCACAATCAACAAGACAGCCTTCCCTGTGAGAATTCTTCACCTGTTAATTCTGAGACACAGTCGCAAATTTCCATTACAAATGAAGAAAGTGGTATCATTGTACCACATCCTGGCGCTCAAGAAGATGTCCCTGATTTTAGAGACGAGGTAAGAGTTCTAATTTTATTTTGCCCAAATCACTTAAATTTCACTTAATTTTGCTTTAACATGATTCATTATTTTGTTGGTATTCATTGATTGACCTATTCTGTGTAATTACTCCACAGGGATTTGATATTAAATGTGAGCCAATTGAAGCTGAAGAGGAAGGTTTTCAGCCTCCCAGGGAGGACCAGTACACCTGTGATGATCCAAACTTCACTTCAGACAAAAATAGCACCACAGAGAACAGTGATATTGGGAATGGGTCCAATAGCCTTGAGATCCCACAGGTTAGCTGCCTAAATTTCATTATATCAATGTTATTTAAAAAAAGCAACATATTTTTAGATTTAGATTTCACTTGCATAATGGATAGGTATTACAATAGCTGCCTAACCAGAGTTCAATACAAAATGGCAAAATAAAAGGGGGTAAAGATGCCAAAGATTTATTTATTGGAAAACAAGTAAAGCATAAATAATGGTAACATGAAATTAATAGAGATGGGATGATTAAAAAAAAATTGCGATTCCAAGTCCGATTACAGGTATAAGGTACAATTTCAATGCCGATTCCAATTCCTTCACAAAATAGAATATTGATTATATAATATACGAGGGGCGGTCAGTAAGTTTTGCAATTTGGATATAAGGAAATGAGATATGATGAAGAGGGTTTTATTATATTTCAATATAACTACCCTCGACTTCAATGCACTTGCGCCACTTGTCCCTGAGGCTTCGAATTCCCGACAACCAGAAATCTCCCGACTGCTGTTCAATCCACTCCTGGACGCGAGCTGGAAATCTTCATCGTCCCCAAACCGGCATTCACACAGTGCAGCCTTGAGCTGGCGGAATAAAAATTAGTCGCTGGGGGCCAGATCTGGACTGTAGGGAGGATGGTTGAGCTCCTCGAATCCGCACTCGCGCAAGGCAGCTTGTGCAACTCTGGCCTTGTGGACTTTGATGACATTGAAATCGATCATGGGGCGTGAGGTTTCTAGGGACCCAACGGGCAGAGACCTTGGTCATGGCCAAATTGTCATGGATGATGTTGATAACACTTCCATGTGATATTCCAATTTGTCGCTCGATTGCTTCGACCTTCACCCGTTGATTTTCGAGGATCCTCCACACGGGCCACATTGTCCTGGTTGGTTACGTCTGACGGGCATCCTGGATGGGGGTCATCTTCAAGGGACTCACAACTATGGCGGAACTCCCTATTCCAGCGAGCAATGGTTGCATAGGAAGGGGCGGTGTCAGTGTACACTGCAACCATGCATTCATGGATCTCTTTTGCATTCTTGCCTTCCTTGGTCAAAAATTTGATCACTGCGCGGTGCTCAACCTTCTACATTGTTGAAAAATTTGTGACTGACGATCTGCGATCAGCTACTGCTTCTTAAATAGATGAGGCAGGAATGTGCGGCTGCAGGTCCTGACTTGTCATAACTTGTCCTAACACCCCCACAAACAGACATCCCCCTTCCTCTGTTTTGCCCTACCGATTTGCAAAACTTATTGACCGCCCCTTGTATATTATTAAAAAACAAATGTGATACATATAATTTGTTATGTATTGCAGCTTTACTATTAGTAATTTTCAATAAAGATCATTAAATAATAAATATAATAAAACTTATTTAATTTCTTACGTACCATAGATTCATAATTCCTTCTGTGTAATAATAATACTCAATACTTCAAATAATAATTAATAAAGTTAGTTGTTACATAAACTAAATAGAATATAGTAAACAAATAAATGTAAGATGAACATTGTGTCTAAGTTTACATAGTATCTGCTCACATCTAATCTCCTGATATAGAAGAGCCTTATGCTGGAAGTTTGGTATCGTCAGTCATCACAACCAAGTGTATTTAGATCTTTGATAGTGAATAATGCTTAATTTGTGGAAATTGTAATTCAAATCAGATTAATGTCAATTAATAATGACATGTATTAAATACTATTAATATTCAGCTATTATGATATTGTTACTCAACATTTAACATAGGCTGGGAGTAGAAAGCATGCGCAGCATAACTTATATCTACGGTGGCTGGTAGTCAACACTAAACTGAATAACAGGGCTACCTGCTGTTGAAAGAATTTTAGCAATATACCAAAACTTACTCTGAAAATGTAACAAATTTAGTAAAATCGTACCAAATCTAATTAAAACAAAACAAAAGTAAAATTATATCAAAAAGTGTTTCTTGTTGCAAAAAAAGTACCAAATTTTTATGAATCATGGTATCTAAAGTTTTTCTTTAGGGCAAAAAAGTACCAAATTTGTACGAATGTGCTAACTTCGGCAGCCCTGCTGAACAAAGCTCTAACATCTTAGAATTGCATCAACTCTTCTAAATGCCACCTGAGCCCTGAGCAGGCCTTCATTTCATGCATATAAACAATTAAACTTACAATACATTTCTTATAGAGTCTGATATTAAATATTGATGCATTCTTGTTGACTAATCTAAATCTATTAGTAAATAACTTATTAACATTATAATTTCACTGAATAATAGGACAGATGAGTAGATATGTACATAACTTGATTGACACTAACAGGAAATAAACAATCAAATTTTGATTCAGCTATTTAGCAAGTAGGAAAAAAGGTAAAATCTTAAAAAAACATTGTTGAAAGAGTCTGTACTGAAATTTTGAAGGAATCATTTTCAGAATTGGAAAACTGGGATTATTTTTTTAGTTATGACGATTTCCCCCAAATTACTCAGTAAGGGGCACGGCAATTTGCCTTCCTGGCCACTGTGCTGAAGGGACTCAGTGCCCCATCCAGCCCCAGTTTACCTTCTTCTTCTTTCAGACATCTTATGTTTCTCCCATACATCCTTACTTTCCCTACATCCTCTCCCACAACTTTCTCTGGTCAGCCTCTATTTCCACAGGGTAGAAGCTGACCACCTTCTCTGCCAACTATCAGAGCTGAGGGGGGAGGGGACAATGTTTCCTACCTCCTGAGCTCCCATTTGGGATGGTGGGTTTTTAACAACCTGCTTCATTCCCACCCATACTTTCCTCACATCCCCTCTCCTTCTCGCTTCACTATCTATCTTTTTATGCCATGCCCAAGGTGGAGCCGCCATGCGGAAGGGGCTGCCAGGTCACCAGGCGGGAGGGGGGCCTAAAATGGCTGCAGCAGGCTCTGCCAGCCCCATACTCACCCCTTGCAAAGCGGACTACTGTGAGGGGTGATTAGTGTATGCATCCTGCAGTTTGAATAGGGTCAGCTGTCGGAGCCGCCCTCGAGCACTCCACTGAAAAAATGCAGGTCCCTCTCTTGTGCTTTCATAGGGGAACGCCAAAACTCTTTGACCGGAGAGGAGGCTTATTCCTCTACATTGCCTATGGGTGCAGGGGGCTCCCCCTCACCCCCTCCTTTGAAATCACCCTTATGTGACTCGATCTTACCAGTGGCAGCCCCACCTTTACTTTCCCAAGGAACTGCCAAGAAAGCCAGCAGGCAGACCATAACTGGCCGCTCCCCATTGAAGGGCTTGGTAGGGCAAACCCCCTTAGGGGGGGGAGAGGGAAGACAGGGCCCATCGGTTGCTTCCCTCCAGAAACCCGCTGGCTCGGATACTGACCTTAACGGGGTCAAGGCCTGTGCCCCCCCTCCCCATACAATACAACCTGACTTGTGATGCCACTGTCAATGGGACTTTTGATGTCCTGGGTGGGATGGCCAAATGGACACAACCTAGCCTCAGATGGTAGGACCTTCCATAGGCTCAGCACCAAGCACCGAACCAAAGTCCGCCCCTATGCAAGGCCCTCCCCAAAGGGCTCTGGTCTCCAAGGCAGTACAAGAAGGGGAGGGATCTCCTCCTTCAGGTGGTGCCCCTGCGACCACCGCGACCTTCTCCATCTCAGAGAAGGACCTTGCTGAGGCCAGTCCATCTGGCCTGGGGGCTCCTGCCGGCGAAGGGGAGAAGCGGGTTCATTCCCCATCCTCCTCGCCAAAAAGGAAAAAATAAGAAAAATACTAAAAAGACTTTGGGCTCCTCTCATCCACGGGGGCTGAGGGGAAGGATGGGTCTGCTGCCACTTCGTTAAGCAACCAAGCTGAGATCGGCACATCCAGCCCTGCTGTACACCCAGTTGCCGAGTCCCAGGCTAAAACCAAAGGTGTAAGTGTACAGAGCGGAACCTCAATTACATCTGGACCCAGCATTTTTGAGCCCACTGGCTTCAAACGCTTCCTGGTTATTCACTCCACTGATGGCATGATGTTGGCTAAGGGGCGACATGATCCATCAGAGGAGAGCTTTAGCTTGTGTGATTGGTAGAGATCCGAAGGTGAACCGTTTCTCGGATGGGAGCCTTCTGGCGAATGCGTCAGATCGCTCTGAAGTAGCCAAGATTTGTGCTCTTCAGGCACTTGATGGCACCCCAGTGAGCGTGACACTGCACTCTACCATAAACTTCATGAAAGGAGTAGTTTATACGAAGGAACTCGTGGACTACTCCATAGATGATATCACCCTAGAGCTGGCTGACCATGGGGCAATCAAGGTTCTTTTGTTGATGAGAAAACAGGGAGGGGGCTCGAGACCCACCCCTACACTCTTTGTGACATTTGATTGTGACAAGCTCCCTGAGTTGGTGCATGCCGGCTGGCACCGTTTCGGCCATGTCAATTGCTCGTGTAGACATGCAAAGTCGGAGTTACCCGAAGTCTGTGTGAATTGCTCCAAGGTTGCACACGATAAGTCCAAATTGTTTGTGGCTAAGTGTGTCAATTGTGGAGAGACGCTCCCTGCTTCTTCGAAGCAATGTGGTGCTTATCTCTTTGAGAAAGAAATCCTGACTGTTCAGGCACAGGATCGTCTCTCCTTGTGAGAGGCTAAGGACTTAGTCCTGGCAAGCCCGGTGCTGCCTGGAACATCATCATGCCTCAATAGTCAGAAAGACACCCTCTGCTCTTGGTCCCACCAGGCCTCCGAGCACGGTCATTTCCACGCCCATTGGGAACCCTTCTTCGAGTTCTATCCCTCCCCCCTCCTGGTAAAGCTGGCGGCACAAAGGGTTCACACCCATCCCCAGCTAAAACCCGGGTTTCCCTCCCTTCCTCCTGCAAGGCCACACGCCTCCAGTTCATTAGACTCACAGGAGGCAACATCCCTGAAGTCGATCGCCAGGCCATCTTCTGGGGTTCCTAAAATTGCCCTCCCTGAAAGGAGGACAGCACTAAAGGCGAGCCCAACCCGTGAGGGTCTTCTCTTTGAAGAGGGCCCTTGCATCTCCAAGTTAGGCTCATCTTCTCCTGTTCCCTGTCAGTTATCTTTTTGCAGGAGACCATGTTAGCTGCCCTCCCACCCTCCTGGTATATAAGGGCTTTGCGACCAGACCACCCAGTGATGGGGGCCGGTCAGGAGGATGCGCAAATTACACCCAACATTATCTCGGTTCTTCTCTTTGCTTTAGATACCTCCTTTCAGGCAGTAGCTGTGCAGCTGCACCTGGATAATAGCTATACTGTTATTTCCGTGTACATTCTGTAGTGGGCCACAAATCTATGCTCTAACCCCAATCTATCCAACCCGCTTCCTACACTAATTTGGCGGTGAGAAATGAAATGGATTAGATATACAGTACTTTATTTACAAAAATATGGAGTAAATAAATTCAAGATCTCAAAAAAAAAAATCTTATCCTCAAACAAATAAGAGATAATTGAAAAAAAAACAAATACAATCCTTACAATAGAGGCCTAACAAACATACAAATTCACAAAAAAAGAAGAAAAGGCCTCACATTTTACCCCGGGAGATAGTTTGGCTGGCTGCCACTTGTGTGTGATCACAATTGTTGCCTAGGTCAGAACTATTCCCCGGGGGTAAAACGTGAGTCCTTTTCTTTTTTTGTTTGTGGATTTGTATGTTTGTTAGGCCTCTATTGTAAGGATTGTATTTGTTTTTTCAATTATCTCTTGTTTGTTTGGTGATAGGATTGGGTTTTTTTTTATAAAGAGATCTTGAATTTATTTACCCCATATCTCTTGTAAATATTTACCCCATATTTTTGTAAATAAAGGACTGTATATCTAATCTGTTTCATTTGTCCCTCGATTTCTCACATCTGACTTAGTGTAGGAAGCGGGTTGGATAGATTGGAGTTAGATCATAGATTCGTGGCCTGCTACATTTGGCACCTGAATAGGGACGTGAGATCTCGAAACTGGGAGCATTGTTAGGATTGAATTGCAGTCCACACTCAATTAGAGTGACAAGTAGTTTGGTTGGTTTTCCCCCTTTTTCTATCATTTTTACTAATCCAGGAAAATGGCTTCTGCTGAGCATGGATTGCACAAAGAAGTGGTATGATTGAGGAGGAAGAGTGTGAAATATTAAGGAGCATGAGTGAGGGATTGAGGAGTGATATGGTGGGTATGAATTAAAAGACAGACAGGATGAGGAAAGAAATGGACGAAAGACAAAGGCAGCTCAACCAAAGGATGCAGGACCTATATGACCCTGGACCCTGCTCCGACTGAAGGGGATAAGATGAAGGATGAGTGGAAGTGTATGCGAGTCTAGAGAGGAGGACAGGATGATTGTGAGTGATAGGAAGGACGGAGAATGGAAGAGAGTGGAAGGAAGATGGAGTCAAAGGGGAAGGATCGGAAGGTGAGAGGGAAGTGTGTGTACTCATTGTACACAGATGGAGAGAGAGTGATGGTATGATTGGCATGAGTGAGAGTGAAGTGAATGTGAGAAAAGAAATTTTGATTAGGGAAGTCCCAAAAGTTGATAGGTTCAAATTGCATTGTAGTAAAAGTGTGGGAGAGTTCTTCGGGGAGTTTGAATGCTATTGTAAGCTAAAATACCCAGAGAATAAGGGATACTGGATGGATGTTTTAGGGGTGTTTGGATGGAAAAGTATTAGAATTCTTCCGACTGATAACGAGTGTGGGGAAACCGAGGTATGAGGTGGTGAAGGAGAGGCTGATTGGGCAGGTGAAACGAATGAGAGTGTGAAGTACGAGTATAAAAGGGTGAATGAATTTGAGAAGGCTCGCATGGAGAAGAGTGAAAGTGTGAACATGTATCCTACCCCAACTGTTGTCAGCTATCAGGATGCCCTGAGAGCTGCGCCATCTTGGGTGATGTCAAGCTTCCTGGGCCGGCAGGCTGGATGGGCGAATGAAGGATGGACAAATAGAAGGGGACAGATGACTGCTAAGCGTGTTAATGGGTATATCAGGGAGCAACCAAGGTATGTCCCAGCAAATGAGAGGCGGAATGATGTGAAAAGGATCGTGGAAGGAAGGGGTATATGTTGGAGGAATCTAGGTGGTTGTCTGGTGTGTGTTTTGGGTGTGGTAAGAAGGGGCATATTAATAAAGGATTGCTAGGAAAGTGTGAAAGAGTGTTTCAAATGTAAAGAAAGAGGCCATTTGAAGAGAGACTCCGAAATTGAATGGTGGAGTGACTGCTGGGGAAGTATGAAGTATGCTTGTAGTAATTGTGGAAAGGCTGGTCATTATGTGAGGATGTGTCCTGACCAAAGGAATGTATGTAGCTATTGTGTGATGGAAGGACATTCAAGTGAAAAGTGTTGGATTAGGCTGAGAGCGCAAGGTGTGAATGGAAAGTCTGAAGTGGGAAACTGAATTGTGAGAGTGTACCTGGTGAAGTATCCTTTGGGTGCATGAGTGCGAGTAATTCATTGGTAAGTCTGTCTAGTGTGAGAGTGCTGTCTGGTAGGAAGTCTGAGTGTGAAGGTGGAATTGAACTGGATTGAGTGTTTGGCTTTGATAGATTATGGCTGCAAGATGAGCTTGGTATATAAGGACGTGATTTTGATATATCTTTATATTTAAAACAAACTAATTATTTGTTTATTTTGCGCCACCACTCTATTAAATTTCAATAGATAATTAGTACTGCCTTTTGTAAAGAGTGGCAAGGATTGAAGGTTTGCAGTAACTTAATCAAATCTATTATAAGTCCCACTGGGATGGAAAGGGCTTTGTTTTTATAGCCTCGAAAGGGCGACCAGATCACATTAAAATACTAAGCTCGGAGGTGCCAGCCTTTTTTTTGGTAAGACCTAGGCAACAATTGTGAACACTCGAGTGGCAGCTGGCAGGACTTCCCCCAGGGGGTAGCATGTGAGGCCTTTTCTTTTGTTGTTGAATTTTGCATCCAGTGTGTTTAATAGGCCTCTTTTGTATCGTATATTTGTTTGTTTGCTTGGGGGTAAATAAAGGACTGTACATACAATCCATTTCATTTTCCCCTTGATTTCTCATGTCCAACTTAGTGTAGGAAGTGGGTTCAAACAATTGGGGTTAGAGTGTAGGTTCATGGCTCGCTACATTTTGCCGTACCTCAAACCCTACAGTCTCCGCAACTCTTTACAAATTGTAGGATTATCTTGTGATTTAATAGTGGCCTTTTGAAAAAACAATAAACAAGCAATTAGCTGAGGAAGAGAAAAAACATTTTATACAAATCATGAAATCCAGAATTTATATATATATATATATATATATATATGAGGAATTAAACCACATTCTCCGAAGACAATTTAATTCAGAACAGTTTCGGTGTATCTCACACCCTTTTTCAACTGACACTGGGCAGAAAATATAAGAGAAATGCATATAAGCATAACACAAGAACCCCTCTTTTTTCCCCCAATTCCCTACTTGTGGCTAATCTGGGGGGGAGGGGAGGCCTAAACATATTGCAGGGCTGGCATTTTACTATTTTGTTTATTTGCGATCTTATTACAGGATTAAAAGAAAATTGACCCTCAGATAGATTTAAATTAGGAACTGACGATATCAAGCTCGATTCTACGATTCTTCTCTTAACATAGTTAGCTGATTTAAATAACATTTTACTTCCATTGAAATCGATCATATGATTCTTGTCTCTAACATGGCAAAATATTCCACTACTTTCGCTGCCCACTCTAATATCTCTTTTGTGTTCGTACAATTTCTTGTCTAGATTTCTCCCCGTTTCCCCTATATAAACTTTATGGCAATCATTGCATGGTACTGCATATACTCCTATGTTATGATGTTCTTTGGGTTTCCTGGCCATCATCAATTGGTTTAAGGAATTATTATATTTAAAGGCTAGATTAATACCCGCTTTTCCAAATATGTCCTTTAAACTATTTAATTTATTATTAAATGGCAATGTTATACATTTGTTGAAGTCGTTAGTGCGGGAAGGCTTATTACCATAGAATGTTTTCCTAGCTGCAAAATGGGCAGACGATATGAACCAATTGGGGTAGTACAAATTAGAAAAAATGTTCCTGATAATGACAATTTCTTCATCTAAATAGGAAGGATGACATATTTTGTATGCTCTAAGGAAAAGGTTAGAAATTACCGATTTTTTAACAGTATTATTGTGAAACGAAAAATAATGTATATAGGCATTCAAGTGGGTTGTTTTCCTATACACGTCAAGTTTTAATTCATGGTGATCTTTATTAATGAGGACATCTAAAAAGGGTAATCTATTATCATATTCCCATTCATATTTAAATTTGATGGAGACATGCAAATTATTCAAATTATTAAAAAAGGTATCAAAATCATGGCCATTAGGCCATACAGAAAATACATCGTCAATGTACCTTAACCATATAAAGTTAGGGGGAGAAATTGTGGGAAAGAGTTCAGTCTCAAAATATTCCATGAAGAGACATGCCAATATCGGAGATAAACTATTTTCCATGCTAAGGCCAAATATTTGTCTATAAAACTCATTATTTACTCGAAACACATTGTCAGAGAGACATAATTCAACTAAATCGATAAATTTACTAGTAGAAATGGGAAGATCCAAATTAAGTCTAGGCATGATTTCCCGCAGAAGGCTCATGGTTTGGTCAACCGGAACTTTGGTAAACAAAGAGTTTACATCAAAGCTCAAAAGTTTTCCATCCGGTAATTGCAAGTGGTTGAGGCAGTCAACGAAATCTTGACTGTCCAGCAGTAGGAAGAATCTCATCTGCACACATTATGAACACTCCATACAAATGACTCACTACAATCAACACTTCCTGAAACAGCAGGACCCGTGGCATACACAGCGCTCTCAATTCTTTCATAAAGTTCCGCACCCTCGCCATACCAATACTCTAAGGTTTCCTACATGCTTTACTCATTACCTACTTCCTTCAGTCATCCACACTTTTGGGCACTCTCACATCTACTCCATCACTCTCCAAATCTTGCAAACCATTCCATACACTCAAACAAGGAATCACCACCACCCTTACTCTCCTTTCCATTCATAATCCCTTTTGGCAAATTTTCATGATCACTAACTCCACACGCATTTTCATCATTTGTCTCAGGATACCTTGACATCAAATCAGCCACTCCACTCCATTCACCAGGCACGTACTTAATCACATAGTCAAAATCACTCAAATCTTCCAAAGTCCTTAGATGCATACCCAATTATTAGGCTGACATTCTCTCCATTCAAATACTGCTCTTGCATCAGAAAACCTCCCATACACTATCCACTCGCAACTGTATACAATTCAAGCATCTTATCATTCACACTATAGTCTGGGTATGCCAATTCAACATCTTCAACCGCTGCCTCTTTCAGTCTCATACGCTTCATTCATCTTATCATTCCACCTTACAATCATACTACCTTTCTTGCCCAACCACTCAGTCAGAGGCTTACTCACACCAGAACAATCATGTATAAACTTTTGCTGAACTCAATCAAATCCAGAAACAACTTCAGCTGCTTCACACTCAGCAGTTTCAGAAACATTCACACCTTCTCAACATACTTTGGTGACTTTTGTAACTCATTCTCACTCACCATATGATATTGCATGGCAATATGGTGACACTCCACATGATGAGGGGCGAGAGGACGCCTCCCAATCTTCATATCTGAATTTTTGCCAGATCGTTGATTCTGTTTATGGGTGGGGGGTGCTCTCCAGCCTAATGGAGCAGGAAGGGGGTGCCCTGCAAGGAAGTGTCCTCAGTGTCACAATCTTTGCCCTGAGCATCAACGTATCATCTTGATGCCTCTGGAAGATGTTCTCTCTACGCTCTACATGGACAACCTTTCGATCTCTTTTGGCGTGGCCCAGATGCCAACTCTGTACCGTTGACTCTGACAAGTATTGAACCACGTCTAATTGCTACAAACCGCAATGGTTTCAGTTTTCCTTGGTGCACTTCTGAGTGTGTAGTGCGCAAGGTGGACTCGATCCACCACACTGGTCTTTGCCTGCCAACCTGTGCTTTCTGCACTTTCCCCATTGAGAGCCTACCTGTCGATGCTGGGGAGCTGCCACTCACTCTGCGCCGTGCACATTGCATCCGCAGCTGATTTCGACAGTGCCTATGCCACCGAGAGACACTGTTTGGGTTTAGTGCTAGGAAACTCCTTTGACAGCTAGGTATAGCTCTCGGGCCAGTGGCGCCCCTGGTTCTGCCCAGGGTACCACCTTTGGCTATTTGTTGCCGCGCCTCTGCTTCCAAAGCTTCTACAGTGCCGGGAGTATTGTGTTCAGCCTTTTTGGAGCACACTTTGTGTCATGCTTGAACCATGCCAGTGTATATGGATGGCTCCAAGTCCCAAGGGGCGATCAGCTTCCACACCGTATCCCCTCTGTTTAAAGTCAGCAGGGCTCTACCAGGCGCTATGTCTTTCTTCATGGTCGAGCTGGTGGCAATATACCACTTGGTATGGGAGATTATGCGATGTGCCCGGTTTGGAGACTGGATTGTGATTTATAGTGACTCACGAAGCACGCTAAGTGCTCTTGGGGCATTGAAATCTCTGCATCCCCTGGTTCGCGATATCTGTGAAGCCACTGTTTTGGCGAGCCAGGAGGATGTTGAGATTATCTTCTGCTAGGTTCCTGGACATGTAGGAATTGCAGGGAATGAGGGAGCCAAAGAGTCCACTAGGCCTGGGTGACCGGACCAGCATTTCGCTCTTCTTCACACCACTACATGGCAGAAATATGGGCTGCTTGGCAAAGAAGATGGGAGACAGTTGAGGGGAACTTAAAGTTGCTGCCATTGTGCCGCGACTGTTCCTATGGACTTACCCCTCAATGCCGCGCCAGCTTCAGGTTGCTTTCTGTCATCTCTGAATTGGGCACACTCGCGGATGCACCGCCATTTGATGGAGCGCTTGCCTGTGTCCTACTTCAAAGACTGTGTCATCCCTCAGACTGTTCGGCACATTCTTGTTGAATGTCCCATTCTGGGGATCTTCACGCATGTTACCTGTCCTGATACCAGGATGAGCGGGTTCGCTACCACCTGTCCTTTGTACCCAGGATAGTTTGTGTACATTGGCCGGTAGACTTATTGACTTTTGGAGGAGGCCAGCCTTCTCTCCTTTATTTAACTAGTTTTTTGTGTTTGTTGTTTTTATAGGTCGCTCGTTGCTGCGTCTGGGGGAGGCGGACCTCCCCCTGATGCTGGAGCTTGCTTCCTGCCTTCCTTTTTTTATTGTTTTTTGTATTTCATGTTGCATTTTAAAGTAGCCTAGTACTAGGTAGTGGTGAGTATTGGGACTTATGCCCAAGTAGGCAGTTGCCAGATGGGCTAAAAAAAAAAAAATCCCTCAAATTAATGATTCTTAGGATTCCAATTAATCATCCCATCTATAGAAATTATTATCTGGTATAACCCTCTTTAGCCTCAATAACATTGGGAAGGCATTTCTCATAAGATTATGCAAGATTCATGCACATTTATGAAGGGATTTTATTTGATTGATTTCAAATCCGGTAAATCTGTGAAGATTTACCGGATTTGTTTGTAATTGTTGTCATGTTAAAAGTTAAAATGCCTTCCAAGTCTGTTTTATTGCCAATCGCTTCATGTTTTCATCAAGTATGCAGTGATCGTTTTCTGACTTCATAGTCCCATTGATCGCTTTCAATGCACCAGTGCCAGCTGCAGCAAAAGATCCTACAACATAATTGAATCTCCTCCGTGTTTAACAGTAGAGATGGTGTTCTTTTCTTTGAGTGCTTCACTAGATCTCTGCCACTGCTAAACATACCATTCATTTCTACCAAAGAGCTTGAGTTTTGTCTCATCTGACCAAAATATTTTACATGATTTAACTTGGCTATCTCCCAGATGCTCTCTAGCTAACACTAAACAAGGCTCTTTGTGATCTCTCTTCAACCGAGGTTTCCTATAGGGACACATTCATGAAATCCTTTCCAGTGTAAATAAGATTGTTCCTTTGAAGCATATACTCGTATGTATTAAGGTGTGTCAATTTGGGGGGTGATTTCACTAAAATGAAATAGAGTAAATGTGTAGCAATTTTTTATTGCCTTTAAGCATACAAAATGATATATGTATAACAAAAAAAGTTCCACAAAATAACTCCTACCGACTTAAAAATGGCATCTCAATTTATATGTATTAATAAAATAATAAGAAAATAAGTTCACCCGCAAAATATTACCGTCTATAATTTCAAGATTTTTTAGGTTTGATGAATTATTTAAACAAAGCTAAGGTTATGAGATCCTTTTTATTTGTTTCTTGCCATTAGTTAGTGGCTTGCTATTTGGGCTTTTATATAACCCTCATGTCTCTCATGATTGCACACATGGCCTGCAGCTTCTGTGACCATTTTGATGCACCCCTCCACACTTTGAGTGTGCGAAGGCCATTTGAGCACCTGCATGGGAACATCTTTGAAGCTTTTCACTTCCTTGTTTGTTAGTTTTGTTGTCAATGGTGGCTCTTCTAAAACCATTCAATTTAATTCAGTTAACTCTAAAATATTTATTGCATCAACATTTATTGTGGGCACCTTTCTCATTTGGAAAGAGCTGTCACCCAATTGGTCATTGACTTTGTTTCCGCTGATCTCTAGGATGATTTCAATGGCATTTGGTGCATTCTGAGCATTCACTGCAAAGCATAGCTTGCAATATTGCTTCAGAGCAACCATACCAAGCTGATCGTTTTATCATTGGAATCATGATGTCTCTGACTGTCTTTGTTGCATTATTTGTTGTAGTTGAAAGAGCAAGTGGTGGGGACCATCAACCCACAGGAAATTGAGTTTAACGTTGAACGAATTTGGTAGATAAACTCAAATAATAAACTCAACAATTAACTTGAAGTTATTCAGCACTTTTCCTTTCAATCTGTGTTTGGATATCCAAATTCTGCAGAAACAAAGTGCTGTTGTCAACCAACAACTTTGACTGATGGGTCCAATCTCCAAAAGAGCCAATTACTGTGGTACTTCCCCTGATCTTATCGCTTGGGCAATATGGTATTCGTATGACTGATCACTGCAGAGATCTTTAATGATTTTGTCTGGCAACACAGGAAGTGGATGCCCACAATCAACCTTTGGAAAATTCTTACTAATTGCAAGCTGAATTGGTGCATAAGACATGTTGCCAAGGGGACCTGACCACTTGTTGTTACTCTTTGTGGGGCCATCGACTTCCTGAATGAGATGACGTAAGGCTAGCTCGCCAGTCTTCTTCCAAGTTTCTTCTCCAATTGTGTCATCACACCTCCCTTCCATCCTGTATTGACTGCCATTCAATTGCCTGTAGTGAATTATCAAGTCCTCTCTTGAATCCAGCCCAATATATAATCAGCAATGATTTCTGTATGTTTTCTCTCAGCCATCAGGTTCAGAGCAAATGGAGTAGTTTTTCTCCTTAATGAGACTAGGAAACTTCCTATGAGCTCCTTCTACTTTGAGCATAACTTTTGTTTCGTCTATTCTTCCATCGAACAACAAGCATGAGAGCCCTCCTTTCATTTTTCTCTTGCTGATTGGATATTTCCTTGATGATTTTTTCTTGTGTCTAAGTTTATTGTGGTCGATCACCAATGATGCATCCTCTTGGTTGATAAACCCTGCATCGATCCAAGCAGCCATAGCAATTTTCAAAGCTTCCTGAAGTTTCCCGAAGTCCATTATGATGGCGAATGCTAGCTAAGGCAATGTTTGAAATATTCTTTGTATTATATTTAATTCTTTTTGGTGAAGGTTCAGCGAGATCCTCATACCTACTATCACTCGATGTTGCGTCTTGTTCTCCAGAAGAACTAACATAGAACTGGTATATTTCTTCACAAAGTTCTTCTCGCCGAGTGATTTCATCCATTTTAGTTTTATTTCTCTTCCCTTTCTCCAATTTCTTTTACTCTTTTAGCTGCAGCAGTCTGATTTTTTGTTTCTGCAGTCATTTGAATCAATCTGCATGCTAGCTTTACCTGCTTTCTTCATCCTCTGAGCATTCACGAAGGTCAACTCTAGAATAGGAATCTTTTTCTGATGAGGACAAATACAATCAATGTGGGGATGGCTTCCTTTTTTACCTGTGGTAGAACAACTATCTTTAGAACATATTTGTATTGTGCACTTACATTTAGGATGTCAAAAAGAGTGTCAAGTGTTTGAAGGAATTTGTTTTCCTTTGCCAAATTTCCTCTTCCAAATGATGTATCAATTGCTTTGTGCCACAATTTAGTAAGTTTCAATTTAATGCTGCAATGCTGATTAATCACAGGTGGTTTGAAAAGGGTATTAGCTTTTTTTATTCCATTGATGTAGAAGCGGATCTATCATGTCATTTACAAGTTCTTTGTCAGTATAGTTTCTTCTGTCTCGGACATTTTGGTTGTGCAGAAAAATTCCCAATCTTAACACATCTCTCACGGTTGGAAGTTCTGATACAGGAAGCGCCTGCCTGTTACCAACTAGGAAGACTCAAATGTGATGATTGACTTTTCATCTTCAATTTCGACATTGTTTCACCATCTCAAAATAATGTTTAACATAGGTAATTTAGTGAACTATTGTGTAAGTTTTTACTTTTTAGTCAGAGATTTAAAATTAGTGTAATTAAAATTGTACTTTTGAATAATATTTCAAGAAATAATACCAGCTTTCATTATATAATATTTGAGATACTATGATTGGAAAGAGTTATCTGTCAGTGAAAGGGGCTACAATTGAAGGGGAGGGAACACTACCATCTTGCATGAAAAGTGGAAGCAGACTGACTCATCACTCGAGTGTCGCACACATTGTACTGACACCATGCATACAAGTTGTAACAGGAATTGAGCGGTTTTCAACAGCCATATCATATACTATTTTGTGCAAAATCTAGTGACTAATAAAATGTCTTAGAATTTCACAAATGGAGTAATTCAATGTCTCATCCTGCATTTTAACGAAAATAGAAATGCAGTACATTTAATTGGAATTTAACTGATTTTGGAAATTTGAGGCCACGATTTATGTAGGTAACGGTTATTATTTTTCACTTTTCTTTGCAATTCTCTTTCTTCTATGGGCAGGAAAAGGCACAAAAATTTTGCTATACAATTTTATTTTTAGAAAGTTAAAAAAATTAACACACCTTAATATGTATGTCTATGCTGTGCGCTGAAAGATTTGCTTGCAACTCATTTGATTGTTTCAGTTTTCATTTTAGACTGAACATCTCTACGGCTTAGTTTGTTTGGTTGACCTTCACACAGACTATTTACCGTGATGCCATTAGATTTATACTTCACAATCATTTTATTTAGTGAAGAAATTGGAATGTTCAAAATGGGGGATATTTTTCTATATCCATGACTGGCTTTGAGCAGTTTAACAATATGTTTTCTTGCTAATTCTGAAGGCTTGGTGGTGAAGCCTATTTAATTATTAAAACAAAAAAGCTATCCATATTATCTATATTTTTGCACTAGCATAATATTGACTCATATAAGAAACCAGAATTTATTTACTATGATCTCAGTTCTAAATGCTATAAATATACCATCCAAGGAATGGAATGTTCCTGCTATAATTATAAGCATGATTCCCTCTCTTCCTGGGGAACTATAAACAACAAGAAGCACAAAAAATTAACTTAATCTGAACAAAGATATGAATTGGGCTCTACATTAAACTTCATGTCTGACATTGCCTATACTTATGGATGCAGTTGTATATCAGTGTCCTATTGCATTTTTAACTAACTGTTTAGGCATATATATTTTAGTGCCCAGTTTTTATCTTGGTAGTCTTGTACATCTCCTAGTAAAGGTCTTTATTAGAAATGTCAAATCCAAACTTTGATCACTATTTAGATGGATTCCTATAGTTTATGTAAATTAAGATGACCTTACAGTATCAAATCCTCTCTCTATACACTTTCTCCCTCCTACGGCTTACTCTCATGGATGGTGGATCCCACAGTGGTATCTATGAGCAAGAGCACAGATGTGGGTAGAGCATGCCTCAAGATCATATCTTCATCCTTCCAAAGCTGTTCCTGATGAATCTGCACCACTCCCCTAAGCTTCTAAGATGTTAACTTCTCAGCACAACTCAATAGGTGCTGACTAGGATAGGCCACCTCACACTCAAGCTCTTTCACACCTAACCCCACACCACTTAAATGCTTGGTCAATGGCTTTAAAATCCAACATTGAGAACATTCCCAACAAATACACACACACACCTTATTCAAAACCTACGGTTACAAAGGATGTGACCTAAGATTGGGACTCTAGGCTAGGATCAAATTAATTCATCATTTTACCTTTATTATAAATGCTTTAGGTATGTACCTTTAGAGCTTAGAGTTTTCTCAAAAACAGCAAAGAGGAGTTTGAATAGAATAGAAGTAGTGTTAAAAGAGTGGCTGACATACAGCCCTTACATCCAGGAGTGTGTTTCAAAGATGTTTAGAAAAAAGCTGTATACAAAAGAAAAAAATTTTCCTCCTTGGAATCCCCTTTTGTAGCCACGTGCAAGTCTAGTCATGGGCAACTCTACATCTCACTATGTCGGTCGGTCAGTCTCCATTTTGCTTCTTTTTTTTTAATAATGTAACTATTCTACTGATTCTAACAAAATTTGAAACCCTTGTGTTGTTTTCTATTCTCTTTTGAATGATCTAATTGTCAAAGTCCTCCCAAGGTTAGCCCAGAAAATATTTTGTTTTGGCAGATTCTAAGGAAATTTGAAACCCTTATATTGTTTTACATTCTCTTTCTAATGATATAATTGCCAAGGTCCTCTCAAGGTTAGTGAGGAAATCATTGAAATTTTTGAAGGTCCTAAGGTCCTACTTCAGAATAAGTGAGAGCACACAACTTTTTGGTCAGCACACCTTGTTTTTACTGGATATAGGGTAGCTTTGGCTTAAGCAGTCTATCCAGGAGGGGGGGGGGGGTACTAGGTGTAGACTGTTACACATGGTACTTGGAGGAGTAGCATGTCCTCACAGCTCCAGTGCCTCTAGGTAGGCACCCTACCAGCCCCAATGCCTGTCAGAGGACATGAGACTTTAAACCTTCCACTATTTTCACTTTATCTACCTTTGCTGCACTCTGCAGATCTCTCCTTACAAACTTTCTGCCTGTAAGGCGGTGTAAGGCATAGCAAGGGCAACTCCACTGGTATAACTAAATCCTGGAGGGGCTCAGGTCTCTTTGTGTCTCTCTGAATCAGATATGCTTTCAGGAGGCATTGCTGGTTGATGGAGTGCTCCCGTGTACCTTACTACAATGCCTGTGCGGTCCCCCAGACGGTCCAGCACCATTCTTGCTTAATGTCCCAGTTTGGGGCTCTATGCGGATCTTATCTGTCCCAGTACTGGGATGAGTCAGGTTTATTACTGCTTGTCCCTGTTACTTTGGACAGATTCATGTACTTCTAACAAGCTGACTATTAGCAGCCACCGGACCTAGGCTCTAACCCCAATCTATCCACCTGCTTCCTACACATAAGTCGGACGTGAGAAATCAAAGGAGAAATGAAACGGATTAGATATACAGTCCTTTATTTACAAAAATATGGGGTAAATATATTTGAGATCTCAGATATATATATATATATATATATATATTTTTTATATATATATATATACACATACAAAAAAACAACAACAATCCTATCACCAAACAATATTTTATATATAAACAAGAGAATCAATCAAGCAACCAAACCAAAAAGAAAGAGGCCTTTTTTATCTTACGATTTGGGGGTCTCCTGGGGCAAAATCTTGCTGGCATTCTTATGACCAAAATTGGGTGTGTGCATCTTAAAGGTCTGGTGCCTCCAAGCTCAATATAATAATGCGATCTGGTTGCGGTATTGAGGTTAAAAAAAAACAACAACTTGTCCAACCAATCAGTAACCAGTCAAGGATGATGGCAATTTCAATTATATTACTTCCCTTAATCTTATAATGCCAGCCACTCTTTACAAAAGGAAGTAATATTTACAAAATTTAATAGAGTGGCTTTTTGCAAAATTTACTTATATCTTTGTTTTAAATATAATGATATACCAAAACTGCATCCTGGAAAGAAAAAAAACATGAAATCCATTATATATATTTATAAAAAAAAAGTCTCTCCATTCACACACATTCTAACAGAGGGAGGGAGAGGTTCACTAGAAAAGGGGTGGGAGAATGGTCCTACAAACACTCACATTCGCTCCACCACAGCCTCCTCCATTTTATTTTAGTTTTTTAGGTCTTGTGTATGTTCTGCCACTGGTGGATAGGTGGGGGAGGCCTCCCTCTGACCCTGAGAATGCATTTTTTTGTGGTTTTTTATCTGTTGTTGGCTTTGTTTTGAATGCAGCCTACGAATAGGCCACCTGTAATCAAGGTACCCTAGAGCACAGTTGCTAGAGAGGCACTTAAAAGATAAGTAACTGGGAGGGCAGGCGGATAGGTGGACATGCCCTCAACCCCAGTGCTGGAGTAATGGAATAGGTCTGTGGTGATTACCCACCCTACTTCTTAGTGGACACTTCTATCATTATTATTCCCCTGTAGGTGGGTACCCTCTCTAGACTGCTATTCCTGGTACCTGGATGAGTAACGCATCCTCCCAGCCTGAGTGCCTCCCGTTATCACACCCTCTCACAATGCCTCCTGGCCCCAGTGCCCATAGTTGTGCACCCTCCATACTCCACTGCTTGCAGGACCCACAGCTTTTTATCTTCCACTATTTTATTCTTGCCTATATTCACTCCTCTCTGTCTTGCATTGGGGGAGGGTGGGTGTAGCAGGTAATATATACCCTCTAGTAACCAGGGGGACAGGGATGTCCTCCAAGTCTTAGTGCCTAGGTGTGATAATAATATTCCTTGTTGGACCTGTTTATCCTTATTCCTCTTTATTCTATACCCTTCATTGCACCCAACTTTTAAACTTATTATCCAGAGTGGTTGTGGGCTCTTCACTGATTCCAGGCCACATATGAGTGGGCCCCATCGGTTAGCCTACTCTTTCTTGGGTTAAGGTCGGTTGCCCTACTCATTCATGGGCTAAGGTCGGTTGGCCTACTCATTCATGGGCTAAGGTCTGTTGGCCTACTCATTCATGGGCTTAGGTAGGTTGGTCTACTCATTTATGGGTTAAGGATAAGGGCACAGTCGTTGAGTAGAGCAGGTTGGACTGTTGAGTCTCATCCTAGTTGACATAAGCAGACACAGTATATATGAATGATCACATCTTGGCGATGTCTGATTTTAGAGTGACTTTTTCCTATACTTTCCAAGGTATTGGGAATTCATAGTCTCTCATATTCTTTATAATTTCATAGTGTGGCCACAAGAGACGATCAAGTAGAGTATTCACTAGCAAAAGGAGAGCCACCTCCAAGCATGTTTTAAGATACCCCCCATCCCATGAGCCTCTAGTTGAGGCAATAGTTACCCCTAGTTCTGTTTTGCAGGACCCTGTTAAAAAAGCAATAAAATCATGCACAACAGATACCCCAGACTCGACCGCTCCTGGTTCTCCCTAGGTGCCAGGGAAGAGGTTATGTCGCATAGTCCCCATTCAAAGGGTGGAGGGGTTCCCCTCCCATCACATTTACTGGTAAATGGGCTTTGCCTATGTTTTAAGATACCCCCCATCCCATGAGCCTCTAGTTGAGGCAATAGTTACCCCTAGTTCTGTTTTGCAGGACCCTGTTAAAAAAGCAATAAAATCATGCACAACAGATACCCCAGACTCGACCGCTCCTATGAAGCAGCTCGAGGGGACAAACCCCATTAGAGGGGCAAGGGACAGTGGGGTTCACTCAGCCACATCCCATTCTATAATTAGCAACCCACATATTGTGGCTCTTTGCGGCTGGCCTATCCACCTCCATCTCCAATGGAGCTTTGCTCACTGGCCCCCTTAACCTCTGACTTGATCATGGACCAAGGGTCTAGCAAGCCCCCCAGTTGGGATCTCCAATGCCTCAGTTGAGAATGGCCAATAATAATAATAAGTATTTATAATGCACCTTTCAGGGCTGTTAGCCCTCACAGAGGAGCGGGGAGGGGACCCAAAGGGGCTCCTACCCCAGATGACTCATCTTTGAGAGCAGCGAGTCAAAGATTACGCTCCCCAGGAAGATCTTTCCATGAAAGCACAAGGTTCCAGGGTTCCAAAAGTAGAGAAAAGTCTTCTGCAATTCTCCATTCCAAAGAGAGATCTGCCATTTGCTGATTCACCCAGTCGTAGGGCCCCTTTGAATGAGAGAGAGAAGAGGGTGCACTCTCACAGGGGGAGGGTACCCTATTTATATTGCTACACCTGGTAACTGGATTAGTGGCACATTTTCCTAGCCCTAGTGCCCATATGGAAGGAGGCCTGGATCACTGGAATGTTTTGACATGCCCTGAGGAAGTTTGTGCACCTTGCCCCCTTTTTGTCCTAAGGCTATCTTACCCCTACTTGTATCCTCTAGAATTAGGGTCCTGACCAGCTACCTCATGCCATGCCCAAAGAGGCTTTGGATCTCCTATAAACACTGACCGTAGTTGCAAGATACCAGGACTTGAGGGTTCCTGGGCAATGGTGCGTGAATAAGGGGAAGATTGGTTTTACCCTAATAACCCCTTCCCTGCATTGAATCAGCTGTCCACCCCCCCTTGCAGCTATTTCCAGGTGCAAAGGTCTATTGCTTATGGTGGGTGGGGCTTTACTCCCATGTTGGCTGACAGGCCAACTAAAAGTCTCCTGGTCTCATCTCTGTTTCTGTTATATGACATCTTCAGATCCTGGTTGTCTTGTCACTGACTTAGTAAAGTATCCACTGTCATCCTCCCTCTGTGGCTGTTCTGGTCAGAGCTGCTGCCTTTGGGCAACTTCTGCCCAGTGTATTACTGGACAGGTGCAAATCCACTCTTTTAACTCAGCAGAGTTAAAAAGAACGTATAATCTGAGACCTCATATGCAAGAGAAGCTGGGTGTGTGATGTAGTCCACCAACTCATTTTTTTTTTTCATATTGGTTACATCTTTTCACATTTACTTGTATTGGCTAGCTCAAAATTTCTGACAACTTTCCATATAGCAAAACCTTGCCCATCCTTGATGTTGGGGTGGATGAGGACCATGACAACACAACTATGGCCGGTAGAAGAGCTCCACTCTTCACCGCCCTCAATTGGTAAAGGTGTTTCCTTTTTTAACACTTATAGGAGCCACCCTGGAGCAACTACATTTCTAAAAGGGTGCCCTCCCCGATACTTTCTTAGGGGCCCCTCTACTTTTCTCATAGTGGTGAGGAGGCTTCCTCCTCTCGTATACCTACAGGTGTTTTTATTTTTTTCCTTATTCCCTTCATAGGCATCGCCTACAGGCCACTCCAATATGATACCAGTGGCAAGGGCCTGCCAAGACCAGAAAAAGTATCTGGAAGCACGGCTACAAGGATGCCTGCTTGCAAATGGAAGCAATTGGATCAGCTGTGTCATGTTAGAAGTAGGGCAAGGGGTAGCAGGGTTAGTTAGTCAACGTTAATCCTTCCTTGATCCAAGAGGATCCTCAACCAGATAATGAAATCTATATAAAGGTCAGTATGACAATCATTAGTAAGCCTGAGGGCACCAGGAGCTGGTCCTCTTTGGGAAGAGGTGATAGGAGGTATAATGTTTTGACACCAAACAGCCTTCAGGTGGAACCTTCATCACCCCGGGGCAGAGGGACCTGTTCCGCATCAGAGGTATGTGGATATAAATACCCATCAACAGGATTCCATGGAACAGAGAGTGTGTGTGTTGTGCTGTGAAGATGGGAGGGGAAAGAAAGCAGTGTTGTAATTGTGTATGTGTGGTGAGAATCCACTGTGCCATCCCTCCCCCCATCCTCCATTCCTCGACCATCTTGTGACCTTACTGGGCTCCGGTGTCCCTTCCTCGCTTTTTACCGCAATGGAGCTTGGCTTACTAAACCCAACATTATATCATTCACCAGCAGACTACAGGCCTAGTGACCCCCTAACACCTTGGTCACTTTTAAGGTGGGTAGAGATTTAAAGGTGCTAACACCCCAGATGGTAGGGTCTTTTCCAAGAGCAAATCATGATTTATTGGGAGACACCACCGAGTCTGTCTGCTTCTGGGCAAGCTCCTTGTGTGGTAATGCAGGCCCCTCCGAGGACTAGAGAGAGGAGGCCAGAATCAGGCTGAGGCCACGCTCACCCCCTTGGGATGCAAGCCGGGCAAGTGGATGTGCAATTTACACCTAGACATTTCTCTATTATCTTTCTGGCTTTAACAGGAGACCATGCTGTGTGTCCCCCACTTGCCCCTCCTTCTGGGGTACAGCAATTCCTTGATTAGGGCGGTTAATAAATCCCCAAGTTTTACCGTGTAAAGCAAAACTGCACTAATCAAACTTAAGAATCAATGGGAATAATTATAATGAATCCTCAAAAATATTTAAATTACATATAGTTTTTTTTCACTAAAAACTCATTTTATATTTTTCAAATAATAGAGGGATATAAATAAAAGAAATAAAGTAAGACTTAAAGTTTATTTTTTACCAAAAAACATATCCAACTTCATTTGAACAGTATTAGATTTCTTCCTTTCCTCCATAATCTTGCGGTAGCAATCAACTTGCTTATCGATTCCACAACAAACGCTTGGATCAATTTCTCTTACAATTTCTTTTGCTTTTTCAATTGCATTGAATAGTTCTTCAAGCTTTTTATTTGAAATTTCTTTAGGAGCCATTTCCTTTTGTTCTGTTCCCTTTTCATCTTCTTCCTCGTAAGCATATTCATGGTCAATTGCGAGAAGATCGTCATCAGTCAAGTCTTTTGAGTTCATCGTATGATAAACTACCATCGGTTTTAGCTTGCAATCTCCTTCGGCATTACCGCCAAGCAGAACTGTCATTTTATCTTTAGATGCCTTGTGCCCTCATGCAGCTGCTTCTTTCTTTGCTAAAAATGTTCGTGTAGGCATCTTTTTCCAAAAGAGACCAGTTTCATCCACATTGAAGATTTGACGAAGTTGATATCCATTTTCTTCAATTATTTTCTTCAGTTCATCGGGATATTTGGCTACTGCATCTTTATCTGCGCTGGCTGCTTCCCCTGATAATTTAATATTTTTTATGCCTGATCGAGCTTTGAAATTTTTGAGCCAGCCTTTCCTAGCAGAAAATGTTGAAGCATCCTCTTGATATTTTTCTTTTTTCAATGAAGAGAAAAGGCTCAAAGCTTTAATCTTGATGTTGTTCTCATCAATAGGAATGCGTTTCTGATTGCAGTCTTCCAACCAAATGAAAAGCAAATCCTCCATTTCAATCATCAAAGGACACCTATTTCTAGTGCATTGCATGCTTGAGGACATAGCTGCAATTTTTCCTTTATCTTGATGCTCGCTTTATTTAAAATCATGCGTATTGTCGACTCACTAAAACCTAACCTCCTACCTATCTGTGCTTTGCTTTCGCCATTATCAAATCATTTGATTATATCAAGTTTAGTCTCCAAAGTGATTTGTTTACGTTTAAGAGTTTCTTTTTTGTCCATAATTATAAAGGTATTTATTAAATGAAAATATATAAAATAAAATCAAATTATGTATGTAGTCTGATGGAAACGAGCAATAAGTATGGCAGAGGTCTTTTCTAGATGAAGGTTGGTGAGTGACTGGAGTCTGCCTGACTGCCCGCTTCAACTCTCCCTCACTGAAGGCTCTGTCATGGGTTGCCAATGCTCACCGGAGGGAAAAAATGGCGCATGGAAGAAAAAAAAGCGCACTAATCCAAATTGGTACCGCGTATATTGATGAAGGGTCTCAAATTTGCGGGGGCACTAATTAAAAATGCACTAATCAAGAGATTGCTGTATATGGGTTTGGCAATCACACCACCGGGAAATGGGGGTTGGGCAAGAGGGTTTATGATTTACACTTGACATGATGTCACTATTTTCCTTGCGGGACGCACCACCACTTGATGGAGCACTCTCCTGTACCTTATTGCGCCGACTGAGTTGTCCTCCAGACTGTTCGGCACATTCTTGTTGAATGACCCAGTCTGGGCGATCTTCACACATGCTACCTGTTCCGGTATCAGGACAAGGCAGGTCGCTACTGCTTGTCCCTATTCCTCAGGATGGGTTCGTGCACACAGATTTGCGGACTATCTGATTTTGGGGGGGAGACTGGCCTCCTCCATTTTATTTGACTCTGTTGCATGTTCATGCTTCAGGGGGAGGCCCACCTCCTCCCGATGTTGGAGTATGTTTCCTTCTTGCTTGTTTTATTTTTGTTTTTTATTCTATTTGTTTAGTTTGGGAATTTTTAGAGTAACTTAGCACTAAGCTGAAATTTGCATTACAGTTGTCAGATGGGCTTTTAAAAAGAGCTATAAATACCTCCTTTCAGGCAATGTCAGTGCAGCTACAACTGGATAGGTGGTATACTGTAATATCTGCATACATTTCACAATCAGCCAACTTTGATTGGGGGAGGGGGTCTGTTGTTGTGGCATGGCTGCTGAGGCTCTTTCTCCACCTCGATGACTTGAATGATAAATCCAATCTCAGGGTCTAACTTGATCGATGAGCTGGAGATGGGTGTCCTACGGGTGGATTAATTTACACATGACTGCTCAAGGATCACTTTATTTTCTTGTCTTGATCCATCCTTGTACTCGCCATATGCAAAGCCTGATTAGGGTGCGAGGTGGTTGATGACCTTCATAGTAGTGACCGTTTATCCATTCAAGTACCCTTCTCTGGTCTACTGTTTCATGAATAACCACCATGGCAGTGATTCAAACTGGTGTGATGGTCCACATTTCAGGAAATGACTAATTTCTCTCTCCCAGTTGAGTTTAACTCAACCGATTAGGCTGTTAACTTCATGGGTAACCTCATTGCTGTGGGCATTATTCCTAGAAGGTCTTGCTTTCTGTACGTTGTCTGTTTCTTTGGTGGTCGATTGAGTGTGAGATGGCCCTCAGACAGAAGGCGATATGCCTACATGCTGTATAAGTGGTGCCCAAACGATTTCACACTTGGTGATTTTTGTTGAGCTAAGGCTTGGTTCCGGTATATTTTGAAGCATGGCTGCCACTCTGCCAATCAGGCATATGTTTCTTCACTCAATGGGAAGACCACTCTTTCAAGAGGTATGGGAGAGTCAAAATGATTCAGGGAAGTTCTCGCAGGACCCCTCTCCTGTTCTCCAGGAGAATGGGACTATAATCTTGGCCTGGCATTTTTGTTAGATTTGTTCAATAAGATCTGGACAGGGTATCCTTCCAGGCTCCTGGCAGATGGCTACTGTGCTCTCTTTTCGCAAACAACTGTGAAGAGATCACTACCCACCCAGTTTCCTCCCAATTTCTATAACCTGCATAAGTAAGTTGGAGAAATGTTAGATTAGTTTCCCTGGACAGTGGAGGCCATCTGTCTTCTGCATATGCAGCTTCCACAAGTTTAACTCCTTCTTGGATGCTCTGCTCTAACTGGAAAATGCTATTAGTGAGGCCTTCCTTCGTAGACATCACTGTCATAGTGTTTTTGATCTGGAGAAGGCCTTAATCCCGCATGTGGATAGGGTATTATGGAGACCCCACACACGATGGGGAAGACAGGATCTTCACAATTTTCATTTCTTAATTTCTACAAGAGAAGATGAATTCTGCATATGAGTTGGGGGAGCTCTCTTCAGTCCAATAGGGCAAGAAGAGGGCATTCTGCAGGGAAGTCTCTTTGGTGTTGCACTCTGCCCTAAGCTTCAACGGTATCACCTCTGTGCTGCTGGATGTTCTTGCTACACTATACCTAGACGCCTTTTAATCTCTTTTGGTGTGGCTCAGATACCTACTTTGGAGCATTGACTCCAACAGGCATTCAACCTCATTTCTGCCATCATTCACGGCTTTATCCTGACCTTAATTTGTTGCTAAACAGAGCCTTACCTTCTAGTGGTAGATTGGCACTGTTTCCATGATCTTGTTTTGGACCAACGCTTCACCTGGGAAGCCCCATTCAGCAGCCTTAGGATCTCTTGTACCCACACCAGAGACATTCTTTGTTCCATGGCATTTAGAAATTTGGGTGTTGCTGTTTCTATTGATATCGTGCAAAGTTTGACTGCGAATGCAAGTTTAATGCATCTGTAGTTGACCTTGTATTGCAAAAGGTAGACTCGATCTGCTACTCCTGTCTCCGTCTGGTGCCTACTCATCGATGCAGGGGAGATGCCACTTACTCTGTGCCAAGATAACTATAGCATTACAGATAACTCAAACCAGGTGGTGCGCAAACAGATATCACTGCATCCATAGCCAATCTCGATGGTGCCTATGTGACCTGGAGATGCCAGTCATATCCTAAACCCTTCATATTTAAACCTAATAAACTCCTGCAAGAGCTCGGTGTAGCTCTCAGGCTTGTGGCTCCTTTAGTTTGGCCCAGGACGCCACCCTGGACACAACCACTTTGTTTCTTTATCAAAGGATCTGTGGTCTCAGGAGGGGGGGGGTAGCTTCCATGCTGTATCCCCACTCTGTGTCTGTCTTCATGGCTGAGCTGGTTGCAATACACAGCTCATTATGAGAGAGAATGCCTTGTGCCCAATTTTAAGACAGGATTATGATCTATAGCAACTCCTCAAAGTGCTCTTGTGAGCTGGGTGGATGTTGACATCATCTTCTATGTTCCTAGACTTGTAGGGATTGTGGGGAATGATGGTGCCTAAGAGTCCACAATGACTGGATGCACATACAAGTAATTTGCTCTTCCTCACACTGACTACATTGCAGGAATCAGGTCAATATTCGGGGCTGCCTGGCAAAGAAGATGGGAGATAGCTAAGGGGAGCTTAAAGTTGCATGCCATTTCAGCGTGACTGTTCCCATGGACCTACCCACCAACGCTGCGACAGCTTCAGGTGGCTTTCTGTTGTCTCCGAATTGGGCACACTCACAGGATGCAGAGCCATTTGATGGAGCACTCACCTGCACCTTATTGTGACTACTGCATTGTTCCTGGGACTATTCGGCACATTCTTGTTGAATGTCCTAGTCTAGGTGATCTTCACGCAATTTACATGTCCAGGTACTAGGATGAATGGGTTTGCTACTCCTTATCCCTTTTATTCCTCACTGGTACATTCACACAGACTTCTTTGCCTTCTTGGAAGAAGAAAAAAATGTACTGTGTAAATGTGAGAATTCTGATGAGGTGCACCCTGCTTCCTTTCCCCAAAGCAATGGTGACTCATATTTGTTTGAGAAAGTACCATCTTCTCCTGGCCATCTAACCCTATGAGTATGACAGCTACCACAACCATCAGGAATCCTTCACAAGTTCTACCTCACCAGGTTGCCACCGTGCTAGGATTGGCAGAAATAAAGAGGCGATCTCCGCCCTATGCGCGGCTATCCACACTGAGTTGGACTCAGAGGCAAACTCCACAAGGTGGTTAGGCCACCCTCGTAGCTTTAAAGTCCCCCCCTTCCCCTGAAATGGGTAACAACAAGAGAACTTCGGCTCCCTTGCCCCTGTTCAACGCATTGGAAAGTTGAGCCCCCTCCAAAAGACGAGAATCCCAACCCAAAGCTATCCTGCCACTCAAAGATTTTGAAGCAGGAAGAGGTAAAGAGTTGTACATCGAGCGAATCTTCTTCCAGTAACCTCATGAAAGCAGCAACTGCTGCAGTTCTATCTCAAGAATGCTATGGCCATTCTATTATGGGTCTTTTACTTCCTGGAAGACCCTGACAACTCCTTCAATATAGATCTGGAAGTCTATTCTCTTCAGCGTAATTTCCATCTACTCTGAGCTAATTTAGAAAAGCTGTGACGGCTTGTCTCTTCTCATTCCCTTTTAGTTGTCTGTCTGCAGGAGTCCATGCAGGAATTGGAGGAAATGTGGGGTTTCAAACAGTCAATATGGAATGGAAAACAGGACCAGCATTTTATCTCTTCCCTACTCTGACTACACAGCATGAATCAGGATAGCACCCTAAAGAACATAAAGATGACCTACAGGAATTTAAAATTGGCCCAACCCCTCCTGGTGCTTTGACAGTTTCAGTTCCTTTTCTGATGACTGAATTGGACACCCTTGAGATGCAGCTGCATTTGCTGGAGCACTCCTCTGAACCTTACTGTAAAGACAGCTTGCTCACATAGGAATGATCTTGTCTGGGGGAACTTGGCCATGGTCCTGCCCCTGGGACAAGTTTTGTGTCAATCACTTGTTCCTTACTCGATGTGTTTGTGCATTCACAAGTATGGATTTTTTTTTTTTTTAATGTCCTGCTTCAACAGTATCGTCATTTTCTGTCATCTCCAAAACGGACATCGGCCCCAGCTTAGCCTCTCTTCCTTCCTTCAAAACACTTGTTTCTCTCTTTTCACACAACCTCTCCCACAACTTTCTCTGGTCAGCCTCTAATTTCACAGGGTAGATGCTGACCTTCCTTTCAGCCAACTGTCCCGCATCGGGGCTGAGGGGGTGGGGGACAATGTTCCCTAACCCCTAAGCTCCGGTCTGGGGTGGCTGGTTTTTAACAACCTGCTTCATCCCCACCCATACCTTCCTCACATCCCTTTTCCTCTCCTCTTCACAATCTATATATTTTACGCCGTGTCTAAGGTGGAGCCGGGCTCTGCTGGGCTTGTAAGCACCTCTCGCAGTGCGGGCGTCCTGGAGAGGTGTGCGCGATTGCATCCTGTGTAAAAAAGAGGGTCACCATGCCTAATGATGAGGATATAAAAAAAAACCCTCAACCCCCAACTTCCCCTGAAACATCGATGGAGCCGCCCTAGGGCAGCTCCAGCCAAAAAATGGAGGTTTTTCCCCCCTGTGCTTGCACAGGGGACCCTCCATATTTCTCTAACCGGAGAGGAGGCTTACTCCTCTCCTTCGCCTACGGGTGCAGGGGACTCCCCCTCACCCCCTTCTCTGGAGGTGCTTTCGGGCACCTCCCTTTTTCCAGCGACAGTGCCCTCTTTTCTTTCCAAGGGGACTGCCACCAAAGCTAGCAGGCAGCCCTTAGCCAGCCGCTCCACATCGAAGCAGCTCGGTAGGGCAAACCCCCTTAGGGGGGAGAGAGAAGCCAGGCCCCTTCAGTCGCTTCCCTCAGAAGACCTGCTGGCAAGGATATTAAACCTTGCCGGGGTTAAGGCTTGTGCCTCCCCACAAATGCCTCTTGACGCTGCCAATGGGACCTGCGATGTCTTGGGAGGGGATGGCCAACTGGAGGCCCCTCCTGTGATAGACGTGGTCCTTGAGGAGACCCAGCCTCAGACGGTAGGGCCTTCCATGGGGGGGAATCCGGGCTCGGCGCCAAGCACCGAACCTGAATCCGCCCCTATGCAAGGTCCTCCTCAAATGGCTGGGGCCTCCGAGGCAGCACAAGTAGGGGAGGGATCTCCTGACCGGTGCCCCTGTGACAACCAGGACCTTTTCCATTTCGGAAAAGGACCTGGCTGAGGCCGGGGCATCTGTCGATGGAGGAGAGAAGTGGGTTCATTCCCCGCCCTCCTCTCCTAAAAAGAAGAAAAAGACAAGAAAGACTAAGAAGACTTGGGGCTCCTCTCCATCCGCGGGGGCCGTGGGGACGGATGGGTCTGCTGCCACTCTGGCAAGCGACCAAGCCAAGATCGGCACATCCGCCCCCTCTGCCCCCCCGGTTGCAGAGCCCCTGACTCAGACTAATACCAAGAGTGCACAGGGCGGAGCCTCGATGACATCGGGGCCCCTCATTCAGAGGTTACCTGGCGTTTTTGAGCCCGCTGGCTTCAAACGCTTCCTCGTTATTCGCTCCTCTGATGGCACCATGTTGTCCAAGGGCAACATGATCCATCAGAGGAGAGGATTAGCTAGTGCAATTGGTAGAGAGCCGAAGGTGACCCGTTTCTCGGACGGCAGCCTTCTGGCGAATCCCGCTGAGGCGGCCACGATAAGTGCTCTTCGGACACTTCATGGCACCCCGGTGAGTGTGACGCCGCACTCTACCATGAACTTTGTGAAAGGAGTAGTTTATGCGAGGGAACTCGTTGACTACTCCATTGAGGACATCACCCTAGAGCTGGCCAACCATGGGGCGGTCAAGGTCGAACGTGTGATGAGAAAACAGGGAGGGGCCTCGAGACCCAGCCCTACACTCTTCGTCACGTTCGACTGTGACAAGCTCCCTGAGTCGGTGCGTGCCGGTTGGTACCGCTACCGCATGAAGGCATTCGTGCCACTGCCGCGGCGGTGCTATTACTGTCACCGCTTCGGCCATACGAATCGCTCATTTAGACGTGCAAAGTCGGGGTCACCCGAAGTCTGTGTAAATTGCTCCAAGGTCACACACGATAAGTCCAAATCGTGTGTGGCCAAGTGTGTCAATTGCGGAGACCCGCACCCTGCTTCTTCGAAGCAATGTGGTGCATATCTCCTGGATAAAGAAATCCTGGCCGTTCAGGCTCAGGATAGACTCATTCCGCGAGGCTAAGGACTTGGTCCTGGGACGTCATATGCCTCAGTAGTTAGAAAGGCACCCTCTGCTCCTGGCCCATCCAGGCCAACGAGCACGGTTGTTTCCGCGCCCATTCGGAGCCCTTCTGCGGGCTCTACCCAACCCGGGCGCTCCCCTGGTAAAGCTAGCGGCAAAAAGGGTTCATACCCAGCCCCGGCTAAAACCAGGGCTCCCCCCTCTTCCACCAGCGTGACCGTTTCCCGCAAGGCGAAACGGCCACGCGCCTCCACCGAGTCGTTAGACTCACAGGAGGCAACACCCCTGAAGTCTGTTGCTAGGCCATCTTTGGGGGTCCTAAAGCTGTCCCCCGAAAGGAGGACAGCAACAAAAGGAGCTTCGGCCCTTTCGCCCACGCCTAGTGGTGGACCGAGTGGCTCGGAGACGGTGGTTCCTCGAAAAGGGGGCCCCCCGCCTCCGAAGCCGCAACGCCCGCCTAAGGTTTCGAGGCGGAGGGAGGAAAAGACTCGCATGGCGAGCCCAACCTCCCCCAATAGGTCCTCGAAGGCGACAGCGCCTCCAGCGCTTTGTCCGGCCAACAGCGCCCGGGGTTCTGCCCCTGGTAAGCGTACGGCCATTCCCGTGAGGGTCTTCAATTCGAGGAGGGCCCCCGCGTCTCCTCCGAGCTAGGCCTGGAGGGCAAATTCCTTCAATGGAATTGCCGTGGACTCCGGGCCAACTGGGAGGAGCTGCGGAGGCTCTTCTCGTCCCGTTCCTCGTTAGCTATTTTTTTGCAGGAGACCATGCTAGGCACGTGCCCCCTGCCTGCCCTCCCGGGGTATAAGGGTCTTGCGACCCCACCACCGCGGGATGGCCGGGCTGGGGAATGCACGGTTTACACCCGGCATGATGTCTCCGTTCTTCCTTTCTCTTGAGATACCTCCTTTCAGGCAGTGGCTGTGCAGCTGCACCTGGATAGGAGGTATACTATCATTACTGCGTACATTCCACCGTCAGCTGACTTCGACGCGGGGGACTTCCGCCGCGTCGTGCCACGTTGCACGTGGCACGGCAGGCATCCTCTCTGGGAAGATTACTCCATAAATCCCAGGGGACAAATCCTTGCCAATCTGATCGAAGAGCTTGAGATGGGTGTCCTAAACGTGGATGAGTTTACGCATCACTGTCCGAGAACCGTTTCATTTTCTTGCCTTGACCTATCTTTGTGCTCTTCGGATGCACAGCCTGATTTTGATTGGGGGGTGGTCGATGACCTCCATGGTAGTGATCACTTTCCCATTCAAATATCATTTTCAGGGCAACTGCCGCCTGAGAGACCACCTCGGTGGTGCTTGGCGCGGGCGCAGCGGCCTGCATTTCAGGAAATGACTGAATTCTCTATCTCAGTCGAGGAGTTTAAGTCGGTAGATGAGGCCGTTGAGTTCTTCTCCAGCAACCTCATCGCTGTGGTACTGACTACTATCGCTAGAACGTCTGGCCGTTTTGCACGCCGACCACTCCCATGGCGGTCGGCCGAGTGTGAGACTGCCCTCAAACAGAAGCGTTTTGCCTAAATGGGCTATAAGCGCCGCCCGAACGATTTCACTGTCGCTGAATTCCGTCGGGCTAGGGCTAGGTTCCGGTATATTTCGAAGCACGCCCGCCGCTCTTCTTGGCGGGCATACGTGTCTTCACTTAACGGGAAGACCCCTTTAGCTGAGGTGTGGAAGCGAGTCAAAAGGATTCGGGGCAAGTTCTCGCAGGACCATCCTCCCGTTCTCCAGGAGAATAGGACCGCAATCTCGGACCCCGCGTCCGTGGCGGAATCCTTAGCGACCGCTTTTTCCGCATTCTCTAGCCGTAATGCTGCTCCGCCAGCATTCAATGCACGTCGTCATGTCGCGGAAGGCCGCCGGCTGGACTTTACCTCCAGAGGCGGAGAACCCTTCAACGACAAGTTTACTGTGAGTGAGTTGCGTTCCGCTCTCGCTTCGTGCGCGGACACCGCCCATGGTCCGGACGATGTCCCGTACGCCATGCTTCGACACCTGGGTGAGCGAGGCATGGCCTTTCTGTTAGATTTGTTCAACAGGATCTGGGTGGAAGGTCTTCTCCCAGACTCCTGGCGAATCGCTACTGTGCTCGCCTTTCGCAAGCCGGGGAGAGATCACTCTACTCCGACGGGTTTCCGCCCAATCTCTCTAACCTCTTGCGTGTGCAAGTTGATGGAGAAATTGGTAAATGTTAGATTAGCCTATTTCCTGGACAGTGGAGGCCATCTGTTTTCTGCACAGTGCGGCTTCCGTAAGTTCCACTCCACGTCGGATGCTCTGCTCCGACTGGAAAATGCCGTCTGCGAGGCTTTCCTTCGTAGACAGCACTACGCCACGGTGTTTTTCGATCTGGAGAAGGCCTATGATACCGCATGGCGATACGATATCATGGAGACTCTCCACACGATGGGGGCGAGGGGACGCCTCCCAATGTTTATATCTGAATTTTGGCGAGATCGTCGATTCCGCGTACGGGTGGGGGAAGCCCTCTCCCGCCCAAAGGAGCAGGAAGAGGGTGTCCCGCAGGGAAGTGTCCTCAGTGTCACACTTTTTGACCTGAGCATCAACGGCATCACCTCGGTGCTGCCGGAAGATGTTCTCGCTACGCTCTACGTGGACGACCTTTCGATCTCTTTTGGCGCGGCCCAGATGCCAACTGGAGTGTCGATTCCAACAGGCATTGAACCGCGTCTCTCGCTATGCCGAAGCGCACAGGTTTCGGTTTTCTTTGGCCAAGACTAAGGTAGTGCCCTTCTGCCGCCATCCACGGCTCCACCCCGACCCAGATTTGTTTCTTAATGGGGTGCCCCTGGATGTGGTTGAGTCGCACCGTTTCCTTGGTCTTGTATTCGACCGACGCCTCACCTGGGAGGCTCATATTCGCAGCCTTAGGGTCTCTTGTACCCGCGCCATGGACATTCTCCGTTCCGTGACGTTCAGCGCTTGGGGCGCTGATAGGGCTACCGCCTTACTTTTTTATCGATCCTTTGTTCGCTCGAAGCTCGACTACGGCTGCGAGTTTTATGCATCCGCAGCCGACCGTTTATTGCGGAAGGTGGATTCGATCCACCACACCGGCCTTCGCCTTGCGACCGGTGCCTTCCGCACTTCCCCCATTGGGAGCCTGTTGGTCGATGCTGGGGAGATGCCACTCGCTCTGCGCCGCGTGCAGTGCATCACTCGCCTGTACGCGCGAGCCCGGCGCCTCCCTCAGTCGCCAACAGCTCTCACTGCATCCGCAGCTGATCTCGATGGTGCCTATGCCGCCGAGAGACGCCAGTCATACCCTAAGCCCTTTGCGTTTAGGGCTAGGAAACTCCTTCGAGAGGTAGATATAGCTCTCGGGCCGGTGGCGCCCCTGGTTCTGACCAGGACCCCACCCTGGAGGGTACCACATTTGGCTATTTGTCGCCACGCCTCTGCTCCCAAAGCTTGTACTGCGCCGGGAGTATTGCGTTCGACCTTTTTGGAGCACACATCGTGTCACGCTGGTACCGTGCCAGTGTATACGGATGGCTCCAAGTCCCAAGGGGGGGGTCGGCTTCCACGCCGTATTCCCTCTGTTTGAAGTCAGCGGGGCTCTACCAGTCGCTGCGTGTCTTCACGGCCGAGCTGGTGGCAATACACCACTCAGTACGGGAGATTACGCGACGTGCCCCGTTCGGAGACCGGATTGTGATCTATAGCGACTCACAAATCGCCCTGAGTGCTCTCGGGGCATTGGAATCTCCGCATCCCCTGGTTCGCGAAGTCCGTGACGCCACGGTTTTGGCGAGCCGGGCAGATGTCGAGATTATCTTCTGCTGGGTTCCTGGACATGTAAGAATTGCGGGGAATGAGCGCGCCAAAGAGTCCGCGAGGACTCTGCTACCGGACCAGCGTTTCGCTCTTCCTCACACTGACTACATAGGAATACGGGCAGCTCTTCGGACTGCTTGGCAAAGAAGATGGGAGACGGTCGAAGGGAACTTAAAGTTGCGTGCCATTGCGCCGCGACTGTTCCCATGGACCTATCCCCCAATGCCGTGGCGGCTTCAGGTTGCTTTCTGTCGTCTCCGAATCGGGCACACTCGTGTGACGCATCGCTATTTGATGGAGCGCTCGCCTGCGCCCTATTGCAACGACTGCGTCGTTCCCCAGACTGTTCGGCACATTCTTGTCGAATGTCCCAGTCTGGGTGATCTTTGCGCACGACACCTGTCCCGGTACCGGGATGGGCGGGGTCGCTACCGCCTCTTCCTTATACTCGGGATGAGTGCGTGCACATCGACTGGTGGACTTATTGACTTTTGGGCGGAGACCGGCCTTCTCCCTATTATTTAAGCAGGGTTTGTTTTTTTTGTTTTGTTTTGTTTTTTGCATTTGTTTTTGTTTTTTTCCTTTCCCCCATTTAGGGTGTTTTATTTCTTCGTTTAATTTTATTTTAAAGAAGCCTAGAACTGGGCCAGTTTTAATACGGCGACTAATGCCCATGTAGGCAGTCGCCAGATGAGCTCTAATAAAAAAAAAAAAATCAGAAACGGACACACTCGAGAGATGCAGCACCATTTGATGGAGCAGTGCCCTGAACCTCTGTATAGATTGCTTAGGCCCCCAGACTGCTCCACACTTTTCGGTTGAATGCCCTAGTCTGTGGGTGCTTTATGTTTGTTACTTGTTCCAGTACTGCGACAGGCAGGGTTGCTACCACCTGCCCTTAGTCTTACAATGGTACACAGTATGGTGATTTCATTTTGGTGTTTTGGTTACATACTCAGTTCCCTGAAGGAGATGGTCCTTCCTGAGCACTTTTTTTTTCAGTCTTGTTTGGGGAGGTTTTGGTTTATTAGTCTGGCAGATGGTTCTTTTATTTTTTTATTTTTAACTTTTTAATGTAGCCTAAAATAATAATCTTTGTAATTTTGGCAGCTGTGCCTTTCCTGGCAACCAAAATGAAATCACCATACTGTGTACCATTGTAAGACTAAGGGCAGGTGGTAGCAACCCTGCCTGTCGCAGTACTGGAACAAGTAACAAACATAAAGCACCCACAGACTAGGGCATTCAACCCAAAAGTGTGGAGCAGATGGTTCTTTTATTTTTTTATTTTTAACTTTTTAATGTAGCCTAAAATAATAATCTTTGTAATTTTGGCAGCTGTGCCTTTCCTAGCAACCTCCATACGACTACGCTTAAAATTATAAATGAAATAGGAAATTAATGGCTTGAGCAGTGGGCAAATTTCTGTCTAATCCAATCACTAATGTCAAAATGCAAGTAAATCGATAGGAGTTTGCTGTTTAGTAGTGAAGAACTCCTACTTCAAATGTTTTCATTTCCTTTCTAGTATTCTGGGTGGGCAGAGAAGCTGGTATCAAGCGATGTATTATCTAAAGAAGTAAGTTATTGATGATATTTATTTTGCCCATTGGAGGTTTATTCAACTTCACTGAATCATTCATGTCAATGAGTGTATGAGGACAGGTATGACTTCTTATCCACGCTATTATTTCTAGTATCTATAGGTACGAGGGGCGGTCAATAAGTTTTGCAATTCGGATATAAGGAAACGAGATATGAGGAAAAGTGTTTTATTATTTTTCAATATAACTACCCTCGACTTCAATGCACTTGCGCCACTTGTCCCTGAGGCTTCGAATTCCCGACAACCAGAAATCTCCCGACTGCTGTTCAATCCACTCCTGGACGCGAGCTGGAAATCTTCATCGTCCCCAAACCGGCGTCCACGCAGTGCAGCCTTGAACTGGCGGAATATAAAGTAGTCGCTAGGGGCCAGATCTGGACAGTAGGGAGGATGGTTGAGCTCCTCGAATCCGCACTCACGCAGGGCAGCTTGTGCAACTCTAGCCTTGTGGACTTTGACGACGTTGAAGTCGATCATGGGGCGTGAGGTTTCGTGAGGTTTCTAGGGACCCAACGGGCAGAGACCTTGGGCATGGCCAAATTGTCGTGGATGATGTTGATAACACTTCCATGTGATATTCCAAGTTGTCGCTCGATTGCTTCGACCTTCACCCATCGATTTTCGAGGATCATCCTCTCCACACGGGCCACATTGTCCTCATTGGTAACGTCTGACGGACGTCCTGGACGGGGGTCATCTTCAAGGGACTCACGACCATGGCGGAAGTCCCTATTCCAGTGAGCAATGGTTGCATAGGAAGGGGCGGTGTCGATGTACACTGCAACCATGCGTTCCTGGATCTCTTTTGCATTCTTGCCTTTCTTGGTCAAAAATTTGATCACTGCGTCGTGCTCAACCTTCTCCATTGTTGAAAAATTTGTGACTGACGATCTGCGATTAGCTACTGCTTCTTAAATAGACGAGGCAGGAGCGTGCGGCTGCAGGTCCTGACTTGTCATAAGTTGTCCTAACTCCCCCACAAACAGCCATCCCCCTTCCTCTGTTTTGCCCTACCGATTCGCAAAACTTATTGACAGCCCCTCGTATCCGTAAGCACCTCCTTGATTGGGGCCTGCGGGGCTTTCTCCCCAGGTTTGTCAAGCAATTCCTTATGTGGCGCACACTACGTGTAAAAGATGGAAATGCCCTATCAGAGCCCGTAGAGCAAGTTGAGGGTGTGCCACAGGGAAGTGTCACCTGCTTCTTTGTGGCCATCAATAGCATTATGGCAAATCTCCCAGCTGAGATTTCCTCAACTCTATATGTGGATGACTTAGCACTTATCTGTTCATCGCCAAGAATTCTATTTGTTATCTGTAAGCTACAGCGGGTTATAAATACCGTAGCTGATAATGCTTCTTCTAAGGGCTTCCGCTTTTCCTCAGTAAAGACCAAGGCTGTCCACTTTTAAATCATAGATCGGTGACATGGGACCCTCCCCATTTGTCACTCTTTGGTGTTCCTGTCACCTTTGAGCCCCATTTCAGATTTCTAGGGGTGGTCTTTGATTCAAGGCTTTCTTGGAGGCCTCATTTGGACGCTTTGAAAAGGTCTTGTCTGAAGAGAATGGACATAATGAAATTACTGTCACACATTTCTTGGGGAAGTGATCGACGCACCCTGTGGACTCTGTATTCAGCATTGGTCCAGTCAAAGCTGGCCTATGGGTCACAGGTGTACACCTCTGCCTCGCCGTCCATCCTTGAAAAATTAAATACTGTGCGTAACCAGGGTGTGCGCCTGGCTTCTGGAGCCTTCAAGTCCTCCCCTGTGAGGAGTCTCTGTGCAGAGAACGGGGCTCTTTCTCTTCCTTTTCACAGGCTCAAGTCTAACCTCAAATATCTTTTTAGACTTGAGCAATTACCATGGGCGCCAGTATATGAGTACACGTTCAATTTGCGAACAGTGGCCTCATATGATAGATTTCCATCCCTGGCTCACGCATGGCCAAGCAGACAGGACGGACGTCTAAGGGAGTGTTCTGTTATTCCGTTTTCAATACCCAAGATTCCCCCATGGCTGTTACCACCTGTAGTGGTATGCAAGGGGCTTACTGGTAGGCCCAAGGATCAGTTCTTGCCTGTAGCCTTGAGAACTATGTATGATCAACACTCCTCCCACCATCGGCTTAGCACCTTTGTGTTCACCAACGGGTTCAAGTCATCAGACGGAGTTGGAGCTGCCGCTGTCTTTCCATCTCAGACAGCTTTGGTTCGCCTACCAAGTGCAGCTTCTGTTTTCCCAGAAGAACTTGTTGCCATTCTTGCTGCACTCTTTGTTATTGCTCCTATGCCATCTGGTTGTCTTACGATGTTCTCTGTAGGCACTGAGTGGTTTTGGCTCTAGCCATCCGCTGGTTTCCAAGATCCAACGGTGGCTTTTTTATCTTTCTCCTATTCATAAGATTTCTTTTTGCTGGGTGCCCAGTCACGTGGGCATCCCAGGTAATGAAAGGGTGGATGCTGCAGCCAAGGAGGCAGCATCATTGGGCACACCCCCATCAGCCCTAGTCCCACTTCGTGATGTCTATCCCCTCATTACCGAATATGTAGTCGGCTTATGGCAGAAGATGTGGGCTGAGCTTCTTCCCACCAAGCTCCATTCCATAAAACCTTCAGTCCTCCCATGGCCACGTAGACTGGAGGTTATTTTGTGCCAACTGAGGATAGGCCATTGCCGCCTCACTCATGGGGACTTGATGAATGGGCAGCCCTCACCTTTGTGCATCCTGTGCCGCGTGCAGCTGTCCATCCTTCACATCTTTGCCAAGTATCCCCTTTTGAGAAATCTTGGGAGGAGGGTCTGCCCTTTCATTACTGGGCAGATGGCCCCCCAACAGGTTCTGCAGGCCATCTTGTCTGAGACTCATGTCTCTTTTAGTGTGAATAGAAGTTTTAAATTTTTAGAAGAATCTAATCTTTTAGCCAAAATTTAATATATTGTTTCATGATTTTATATTCTCTGTTCTTGAATCTATTGTTGATCCATCTATAGTCTATGTTTTTAGCCTTTGTCGAGTTCTCAATAGTTTATTTTTGATATCCTTTTATACCCCTTGATGGTTTTAAATTCCTGTACTTCCATTCTATTGATCTTAACTTCATAGCTATATTTTTGTATATTCTCCAGATGTCTATAATTTTATTGAGAACACTCATTCAAATTACCCATCCTTGAATTTGGCTGCGGGCTAGTCCGTTTGGGCTTTGCAGCATTTATTTTTGGCACTATTGATTCATTGCTTCCTTTCCCAGTACAGGAGACTGCAAAGAGAGAAGATAGGTCTCCCAAAAGTGGGAGCGGTTCGATAGGCCCAACCCCATTAGGAGAGCATGGCCTATAGGTCCTTGCCCTCCTAATGTCCTGCAGTCCTGTATTTTAAGTCTGCAGGGGTCGACAAAATATGAACAGTCAAGAGTCCTTGATTGGGATCCATGATGCCTCTAGGGAGAGGGGGGGGCATAGCCATCACAGGGAGGCATCCCCCTGAGATGGACATGGTCCAGGAGATAACCCTGCTGCTTATAGCAAGCAGGGCCTTTGGGAGGGGGAGGACCTAGCCTCTGGGCCAAACATCGAACCTAGATCTACCCTGTGCAAGCTTCTCATCACATGGCTCAGGTTCCTGAAGACTCAAGGATAGGAGGGACCTTCTACCCTGAGTGATACCCCTTCAGGGCGCTTTCTGTTGTCTTCAAATTGGGTACCGTCGTCGATTGTACCACCATTTAATGGTGGGCTCTTTTTTTCTTTTCTTTTTTGTCTTTTGCATGTTTTTTAATGTAGCCTACCATTATGGGTTTTTTTTTTAGAAAATTTTTTGAATAGCTTAGTACTAGGCTAGATTTTTAATTATGGTGAGTTATACCCTTGAATTCAGTCACCAAATGCGTGAATTAAAAGAAAGAAATGGTGATCCTGTCGATGAATAGTACAACCTGTAAGGAAATATACCCTATCTCTGGCTACCTAGTTGGGAGCTGCAGCCATTAGTGAATAACCCGTCCACTAGCCCAGGTTAGAGACCTGAAAACCTGAGGCATGATAGGTGGGATATAGGCCACCAACCACATTTCTTTTCTCAAAATTTTGGATTATATTTGTATCAATGAAACCACCCAACCATGGTGTTGGAGCAGGCAAGGAATTTGATAGTGCCACTGAACAGTGGATGGGGTAAGAGACAGTGCCATTCCCTGGCCCATGCCAAGATACTTCGTCACTCTGAGGTTTGTCAGTTTGATTGAAGCCGGCCTGCCTGCTCGACATGTTGGCCCCAATGAGGTGACTATCCCAGAGGGTAGAGTTGCCTTTGCCCCACATGGTAGGAGCTCCTTGGCAGCTAACCTGGTTTTGGTGCCAAACACCGAACCTGAGTCCACACCTGGACAAATTTCTCCTGTAGGGGATCCTGATGGCTCACAAGGAGAGGAGGGACCCCCATGCCTGCCAAAGCCTTGTCCATGTCGGAGAAAGATATGGCTGAGGCTGGTTGGGGCACCCTTGGCGGCTTCTTTCTGGGATGGGAGAAGTGGGCTCGCTCTTCTCCCTCATGTCCCTCATTGAGAGAATGCCAGTCACGTTTGAGCCCGCTGGCTTCAAATGCTTTCTCGTTATTTGCTCCGCTGATGGCAGCATGTTGATCAATTGGCCAAGGGCAACATGATCCATTAGAGGAGAGTATTAGCTAAGTTCACTGGTAAAAAGCTGAATGTCAACCGTTTCTCGGAGGCGAGCCTTCTGAGGTCAGGGTTGGCAAAAACCCCAAATTTTGAAAAAGTCCCCCAAAATGCGGATTTTATTCTGGGGGTTTTCAAATCTCAGTTTTTTTTAAAAAAAAAAAACAATACTACAAGCATTAGAATAACGTAGAAAAAGAATAGCTATCTCTATTTTTATATAATATTAATAATTAATTAGGTAAGAATAGATCACTGATCTAGAATTGTGGGTACGCATGATAGCCATAACCTGTAGGAGAAATGAATTATGAGTCAGTATCAGAGAAATAACCTTAATTTGATACATATTTGTTGAAATTATAAACAAATATGCATTTTGAATAAAATAATGATAAGTAGCATTCATTTCTTGGGGGAAAAAAATGTAATTTTGAAAAAAAAACAAAAACAACAACAACCAAACTCAGTTTTTTTATTTGCCAACCATGTCTGAGGTGGCCATTATTATTGTTCTTCAGACAGTTAATTGCTCGCCTGTAAAAGTGACACTGTACTTTACCATGAATTTCGTGAAAGGACAAGTTTGCGCGAGGCACTCTTGGACTACTCAATAGAAGACCACCGAAGATTTGGCCGGCCAAGGTAGAACGTGTCATGAGAAAACAAGGGGGTGTGGGGGACCTCGAGACCCACCCCTACATGTCAATTTCTATCGTGACAGACATTTACTCATAGACTGCCCAAACCTCACACAAGCACGTGTCCGTGGAGGAGTCTTTCATGACGATGATGCTCCTCCACCATTCAATGCGCGTCGTGATGTCGCGGAAGGCCGCCGATTGGACTTTACCTCCAGAGGCGGAGAACCCTTCAACGAGAGGTTTACTCTGAGTGAGTTGCGTTCCGCTCTCGCTTGATGTACGGACACTCCATGGTCTGGACGATGTCCTGAGCGAAGCATGTTATTTCCTGGAGAGATCACTTTACCCCTGCTGGTTTCCGCCTCGCAATTTCTCTTAACCTCCCGCATTTGCAAGTTGATGGAGAAATTGGTAAATGTTAGACTAGCCTTTTTCCTGGACAGCGAATGCTCTCTATATCTCTATTTCGGCGAGATCGTAGATTCTGCGTGCAGGTGGGGGAGTGCCCTTCCCCAGTGGAGCAGGAAGAGGGCGTCCCGCAGGAAAGTGTACTGTCACACTGTTTGTACGGAGCATCTTTTGGTGCCGTCCAGATGTCGACTTCAACAAGCATTGAACTGCATCTCTCGCTATGCCGAAGCGCACAATTTTTCGTTTTTGGGGGCCAGGACTAAGGTAGTGCACTTCGTGGCAAAGAAGATGGGAGATTGTCGATGGAAACCTAAAGTTTGCCAGTCATCGCGCCGTAACTCTTCCGTAGATTTCCCCCAATGCCGCGACGGATTCAGGTCGTCTTCGAATAAGGCTCACCCGTGGAACGTACTCACATTTGATGGAGTGCTCCCTTGCACCTAACTGCGACGACTGCGTTGTCCCCCCAGGCTGTTCGGCACATTCTTGTTGAATGTCCAACCCTGGGTATTCTTCGCGCACTTTACCTGTCCAGGTACCAGGAGAAGCGGCGTCGCTACCACTTGTACTCGGGATAGATTCGTACACACTGACCAGTGGACTATTTAAATGTTTGCAGGAGGTTGGCCTCTTACATTTTATTTGACTAGTGGGTGTTGGGGGAGGTGGGCCTCCCCCCTAAAATCGGAGCGCGTTTCCTTCTTTCTGCTTGTGTTTGGTTTGGTTTGTATTTTTGCTGGCTTTTTTAAATGTAGCCTAGTAATGGGTTATACATGATTATTGCGCCTTTAAAAAAAAGTTTGCCTTTGTATAAATCCTCATGAAGGTTGTGGACTTAATTTCAGATTCTAGAGGCGTGGTTCCCAGCGGCAGAGAGCGATTCTCTTTCACTGGATGATCTTCATTACCTGGCAACAAACGGCGACGTTTCTCCCAGCTACTCCCCAGTTCCTGATATCCCGTCACTGGACACTAAAAAGAAAACCAGAGAAAAATCTTCAACACGTTCGTACAAGGAGACCCGGGCAAAATATCAGTGTTCAGAATGCTCCTTTAGAACGAACGACAAGGCCGCTTTCAGACTCCACGAAATGCGAAAACACACCGGCGAGAAACCATTTGCGTGCACCCTCTGTTCCTATCGCTGCACCACGAAAGATATGCTCAAAATACATACGAGAAAACATACGGGGGAACGTCCGTTTTCTTGTCCTTATTGTTCCTGTCGAATGGCCGTCAAAAGCAGTCTAAAAAGGCACATATTACTGAAACACGTGAGTTCTTTTATTATATTTTGTAATTGCCTAATTGAGTAAAAACTTGAAATCTGATCGCAGCTGCGCTAAGTAGGGTTCTCAATATGACCTCATAATGCGTAAGACCTAAATGGTGCTGGATCGATGTCTATTCAAAGTCGCAATCTCTCCCCCCCGCCACATTTTATCTCCTATCCTTTTTTGTCTGTCAAATGGCGTTAACCCATTGCTGACGGTTGTGATTTATAAAGGCTTGAGTGTGTGTGTATTCCTAGAATTTGTGTAGCTTTAACCAAAGCTAATTATCATGGAAGGGTTTCTTGCTATCAGGTAACTCTCTTCATACTCACGAACTTATGAACTTTATTCTGCATTGATGTGGTGTCTTCTGCAGTTAGTGGCCCCTATTACAAAGCCAAAAAAAAAAATATCCTCTTGCAGTCATTGTTCTTTCTTTTAACCTCCCCGCAACCCTCGTTCATTCTTTGTTGCACGTTATCCCACATTGGATTACACGAGCCATGATTTTTTTTCTTTTTTGCAGATCCAACCCCGCAAGCCCAAGTTTCAGGTCCCAGCTCCGGACCCTCTGATCAAGACTGGAACCGTGAAAGCTTACAAATGCAGTTTCTGTTCGTACGAGTCGCATATGAAGAGCAACTTGAAACTGCATTGCATGCGTATTCACACCGGTGAGAAACCCGTCGCTTGTACTGTCTGTACCTACCGTACCACAACAAAGGCTCAGTTGGAGAAACACATGCGAAAACACACCGGCGAGAAGCCATTCAGTTGTACCTTCTGCTCCTACAAGGCTTCGCAGAAAACCGGCCTTCTTAGGCATATGACAGCTGTCCATATAAAATGAGGTCATTAATCCAAGTCACTGGATAAATTTCGCTTTCATTACGTGATAAAACCTTTTGTTGATGGAACAATTTGATCTATTTTAAATATTTATTTTTTTGATAGGAAAAGAAATGTTTTTGTTGTTTTTTTGTTAATTATTTTATTTGTAGGGTTTTTTTTTTCTTCTAAAACAGGCCAAAACTGGAGAACACTGTTTGGTTACCAGCATAACTTAGTTAATAAGAATATTTATTTATTTTTTACTAATCAGTATTGTGAAATTACTATTGGTAATGTGGAATGTTTTTAGCTTTATTGTTTTACGTTGAATGTTTATTTTCTTCTTTTATTGTTTTTTCTTGAGTGCCAGAGAAGAATAGGTGCATTTTTTGATGACTCAATTTGGATTATATTTTTATTTATTTTCAGATATTTACTTGCAACTTTGACATTTGCTCTTACTCCTACGATGTTAGTAAAGCAGAATAATCTTGCAGATGCTTTGGTCACCCTGGTAACTTACTTGCCTCCCCCCCCCCCTCCTTTTCCCTACCTCTTCTGGGAGGTAGGTCCCCACTAGTAAGGGGCGGGGTTTGCTGTTGTGTCTTATAATTTCCATGGATTCATTAGACCTTGATCGGGTCGTTAGGCTCTTCCAGTCCCTACCAGTCTTCAAATGTCTTCCATTATCACGTGTCAGGTTCGTCTGGTTTGTTTATAAAGGGATTGTTGTTGGAACTGTACGTCTTCTCCGAAAGGACTGGTCACAACCGTGTCGGGAGTTAGAGCAGTGCAGGCCCTTGTAGGTCTCCCTGGTGGGAGGTTAAGAAGGAAAACCTAAATTTAATTTGGTGCAATGGTATCTAAATTTTTTCAAGTTACTTCCTTTGGGGTAGTCTCCTTCCAAGAAGGGTTCTAGTGATAAGCGTTCTAAATCTGTTCAATCTAGTCGTCCCCGCTCGGATTCCGATGCCAACGAAGTGGACTGAATTTGACTACCGTTGTTTCTTAATATCGAAATATAATTCTGACTCCACTTTCTATGGCTGACGATTTTGATTTTAGCGATGCGTTTGAATCTGAGGAGATACAACTCTTATATGGGCGCGCGGTGACGGAGACTTGGGAGGTCTCATACTGCACGAAACGGTCCGGCATGCCTATAGTTGACCTTTTAGTCTCTTCCATATCATCCGAATCTGAACTTTGTGAAGGGTTCTTGTTAATGCCACCCTATAGGTTGCGGCGTAGGCGACCTACGTTACCACAATTAAGTTGGGTCGCGCTTTCTCTGACACGCCTGAAAGACTAGGTTAGAGTGGAGGGAGTTAGTTGCATGCTGTGGGAATTTTATAACAAACTATGCAACAGTTAGGAAGTGGACGTTCAATTGTGTTAAGAACATCGGCACACGCTTACCTCTGAACAACGACTGCTGCGCAGCGAGCACGCCCACCATTACACCACCGACTGTGACGTCACACGGTGGCCGCGCGGCTATGACGCTACGCCATAAACAAATGAACAGCGTACAATTGCGTGCCATTATTACTCCGCCAGATATTAACAAATTGCAACTTAACCTCCCGTGGAATACATCCAAATAGTGATTGTGTCATATCCATTTAGAAATGACAGACCACTCTATTACTCCTCTTGCCTTACAGTTAAAAAAACAAACAAACAACAACCTTGCCTGTCAAATCAGTACAGGCATATGCACCCGAGAACGGCTGCAGTGAAGGGGTTATTGGGGGCAAAACTCATCTTCCCATTAATCGAGCCCTAACGTCCAAGACCTCTCAAGTCCTGGTCTGGTGTGAACTGAAGGCGTTAAGGACGTTGTAGATATCCCCAATCCTCCATTCTGACGGGGCATGAAGCTGGTCAGGTCCTTAAGCCTAGCCAAAGAGTTTAGGGAGATGAGGAAAGTTGGAACAGAAAGATCTAAAGTACACTTATGGACAAAGTTTTGAGACATCATTTTTTTTTCCAGTTTTTAAAATTTACGACAGAAATAATTATTCTAATATTCAAATTATTGCAGGTTTATTAAAAAGGTCAGCATTTCAAAAAATAAGAAAAAAACATTCCCTGAATCCCCAAATCGCGCTCTGGTCCTGTTCCTGTTGGGGGAGAGTTTGTCCATCTAGCTTTGCTATTCCATCAAAAGGGTAAAATGACAAATTATGTGTTAAATGAATGATGGTGTGTAATTATAATGTATTTCGTACTATCTTTATGTAAAAATGAATGTTTGAATATTTTTCAATTCAAGAAAACTTTCCCAAGAAAATCGTGCAACCATTGTTTCTCTGCATTAAAGTGGCCTGAAATGTATAGAGATAGTTGTTAAGGGTATTGCATTAAGGATCACCATCTTTAGTATCATTAATAACTTCAAAAAAAAGACTGAAGAAGTTTTCTGGGTACTCAAGAGCTTCAAATGAACGCCAAGATCGCCTCTTGGTCGAGTTGGCTACCGCGCTAAGCTTGCTCTCCGTAGAAAAGAAGCACGTCTGAACGCCTCGGCGCGTAGAGCAAGGCGGAGACTTTTGGACAAACTTCTCAAGTCGAGAAGAGCTGCGAAGAAGCCTCATCTCACCAATCAGAACCTTACGGATAGGCTCCATTTTTGTAAGAAATGTAATGAATGGACTGTTGAAGAATGGGGCAAAATGATATTCTCTGATGAAGCTCTCTTCCGCTTGTTTGGAGCTTCTGGAAGATCGCTCATTGGGAGAAGAAAAATGGAGCGCTTTCGCGACTCCTGTGTCGTACCCATAGTGAAGCGTCCGGAAACGTACCATGTATGGGGTTGCTTGTCATCTAAGGGAAATGGGGGACCAAGAATTTTTTGCCTTTAACTAAAAAAAAGGTACCAAAACATGCTTCGGCACATTTTCTCAATTGTTTAAGAACAATTTGGGAATGGTAACTGTATTTTCAGCATGATGGCGACCCTTGTCACAAACCAAAAATAATAACAAAATTCCTGACTGAAAATAACATTGAACCTTTAGGACCGTGACTCAGAAATTCGCAAGATTTGAACCCAATAGAGAATTTGTGGGCGATATTCAAACTGGCGTTTGATAAACGGAAGCCATCCAATTGTTAGAAGTTGCTGGTACTTATTAAACAAAAAAAGAGCCACACAAAATTTAGAAAATTATACTACCAAGAGGTGTCAGTGCAGGTCAAAGCACAGCAAGAAAGAAAGGTAAAAAGAATTAAACAGCCCCACGGTTCCGCAACAAAAAGACATTAGCCAATCTTTTAAACTTATCAAGCGTAGGACCCCGTAAGGGGCGCAGCGATTGGCCGTGCTGACGGGATCCAGCTTAGCCTGTAATTCTTCCCTACTTCGTCGCTTTTCATACAACCTCTCCCACAACTTTCTCTGGTCAGCCTCTAATTTCACAGGGTAGATGCTGACCTCAAGCCAACCCTCCCGGATCGGGGCTGAGGGGGAAGGGGACAACGTTCCCTAACCCCTGAGCTCCGGTTCGGGATGGGGGTTTTTTAACAACCTGCTTCATGCCCACCATACCTTCCTCACATCCCTTTTCATTTCCTCTTCACACTATCAGTTTTACGCCATTTCTAAGGTGGGGCAACCAGGCCTGTAAGCACCTCTTGCAGTGTGGGCTACTGCGAGAGGTGATGCGCGATTGCATCCGGGGGAAAAAAGAGGGTCACCATGCCCATAGATGAAAAACTAAAAAAAAAACAGCCCTTAACTTCCCCTGTTACATCGACGGAGCCGCTCTCGGGCAGCTCCACAAAAAATGGAGGTCCCACCCCCTGTGCAAGCACAGGGGACCCTCCATATTTCTTTAACCGGAGAGGAGGCTTACTCCTTTCCTACGCCTACGGGTGTAGGGGACTTACCCTCACCCCCTTCTCTGGAGGTGCTTTCGGGCACCACCCTGCTTCCAGCGGCAGTCCCTCCTTTGCTTTCCAAGGGGACTGCCAAGAAAGCCAGCAGGCAGCCCATAGCCAACCGCTCCCCATCGAAGCGGCTCGGTAGGGCAAACATCCTTAGAGGCAAGAGGGAAGCCATGCCCCTTCGGTCGCTTCCCTCAAAAGACCTGCTTGCAAGAATATTAAACCTTGCCGGAGTCAAGGCCTGTGCCTCCCCACACAAGACTGATGACGCTGCCTAGGGGACCTGCGATGTCCTGGGAGGGGGCTTGCCAACTGGAGGCCCGTCCTGTGATAGACATGGTGCTTGAGGAAACCCAGCCTCAGACGGTAAAGCCTTCCATGAGGGGGAATCCGGGCTCGGCGCCAAGCACCGAACCTGAATCCGCCCCTATGCAAGGTCCTCCTCAAATGGCTGGGGCCTCCGAGGCATTACAAGGAGGGGAGGGATCTCCTCGTATATGTGCCCCTGCGACCACCAGGACCTTGTCCATTTCGGAGAAGGACCTGGCTGAGGCCGGTCCATCTGGGCTAGTGGCTTCTGCCGGCGTAGGTGAGAAGCGGGTTCATTCCCCGCCCTCCTCTCCAAAAAAGATAAAGACTCGGGGTATCTGCCGGGACGGATGGATCTGCTGCCACTTTGGTAGGCGAACAAGCCAGGATCGGCACATCCAGCCCCTCTGCGCAACCGAGTCCGGAGCCCTCGACTAAGAGGAAAAGTGCACAGGGTGGAGCCTCGATAACATCTTGGCCTCTCATTCAGAGGTTACCTGGCGTTTTCGTGCCCGCTGGATTCAAACGCTTCCTCGTTATTCGCTCCACTGATGGCAACATGATCCATCAGAGGAGAGGATTAGCTAGTGTAATTGGTAGAGAGCCGAAGGTGCCCCTTTTCTCGGGCGCGAGGCTTCTGGCGAATCCCGGTGAGTGTGACGCCGCACTCTACCATGAACTTTGTGAAAGGAGTAGTTTATGCGAGGGAACTCGTTGACTACTCCATTGAGGACATCACCTTAGAGCTGGCCGACCATGGGGCGGTCAAGGTTGAACGTGTGATGAGAAAACAGGGAGGGGCCTCGAGACCCACCCCTACACTCTTCGTCACGTTCGACTGTGACAAGCTCCCTGAGTCGGTGCGTGCCGGTTGGTACTGCTACCGCGTGAAGACATTCGTGCCACTGCCGCGGCAATACTATTACTGTCACCGCTTCGGCCATACCAATGGTTCTTGTAGACGTGCAAAGTCGCGGTCACCCGAAGTCTGTGTGAATTGCTTGAAGGCCGCACACGATAAGTCTAAATCGTGTGTCAATTGCGGAGAGGTGCACCCCGCTTCTTCGAAGCAATGTGGTGCATATCTCCTTGAGAAAGAAATCCTGACCGTTCAGGCCCAGGATTGACTCTCATTCCGCGACGCTAAGGACTTGGTCCTGGCGCCCCTGGCTCTGACTGGGGCGTCATATGCCTCAATAGTTAGAAAGGCACCCTCTGCTCCTACCCCATCCAGGCCAACGAGCACGGTTGTTTCCGCGCCCATTCTGAACCCTTCCGCGGGCTCAACTCAACCCGGGCGCTCCACTGGTAAAGCTGGCGGCAAAAAGGGTTCATACCCAGCCCCAGCTAAAACCATGGCTACCCCCTCTAACCCCAGCGTGACCGTTTCCCGTAAGGCGAAACGGCCACGCGCCTCCACCGAGTCGTTAGACTCACAGGAGGCAACACCCCTGAAGTTGGTCGCCAGGCCATCTTCCGGGCTTCCTAAAGCTGTCCGCCGAAATGAGGACAGCAAGAAAGGAGCTTCGGCTCCTTCGCCCACGCCTAGTGGTGGAGCGAGTGGCTCGGAGACGGTGGTTCCCCCAAAAGAGGACCCCCCGCCTCCGAAGCCGCAACGCCCGCCTAAGGTTTCGAGGCGGAGGGAGGAAAAGACTCGCATGGCGAGCCCAACCTCCCCCAATAAGTCCTCGAAGGCGACCGCGCCCGGGGTTCTGCCTCCGGGAAGCGTAACGGCCATTCCCGTGAAGATCTTCTGTTCGAAGCGGGCATATTCCTTCAATGGAACTGCCGTAGACTCCGGGCCAGCTGGGAGGAGCTGCGGAGTATCGGCTCGTAACGTTCCTCGTTAGCTATTTTTCTGCAGGAGACCATGCTAGGTCCGTGCCCCCTGCCCGCCCTCCTGGGGTACAAGGGTCTTGCGACCCCACCACCGCGGGATGGCCGGGCTGGGGGATGCGCAGTTTACAACCGACATGATGTCTCCGTTCTTTCTTTCACTTTAGATACCTCCTTTCAGGCAGTGGTTGTGCAGCTTCACCTGGATAGAAGGTATACTATAATTGCGTACATTCCACCGTCAGCTTACTTAGACGCGGGGAATTTCCGCCGCGTCGTGGCACGGTTGCCGAGGCCCTTTCTCTTGCTTGGAGATCTGAACGGCAGGCATCCTCTCTAGGGAGATTACTCAATAAATTCCAGGGGACAAGTCTTTGCCCATCTGATCGAAGGCTTGAGATAGGTGTCCTAAACGTGGATGAGTTTACGCATCACTGTCCGAGAACCGCTTTATTTTATTGCCTTGACCTATCTTTGTGCTCTTCGGATGCACAGCCTGATTTTGATTGGAGGGTGGTCGATGATCTCCATGGTAGTGATCACTTTCCTATTCAAATATCATTTTCAGGGCAACTGCCGCCTGAGGTCACCTCGGTGGTGCTTGGCGCGGGCGCGGTGGCCTGCATTTCAGGAAATGACTGAATTCTCTATCTCAGTCGAGGAGTTTAGGTCGGTATATGAGGCTGTTGAGTTCTTCGGCAACCTCATCGCCGCGGGTCTGACTACTATTCCTAGAACGTCTGGCTGTTTTGCATGCCGACCACTCCCATGGTGGTCAGCCGATTGTGAGACGGCCCTCAAACAGAAGCGTTATGCCTACATGCGCTATAAGCGCCGCCCGAACGATTTCGGGCTAGGTTCCGGTATATTTCGAAGCACGCCCGCTGCTCTTTTTAGCGGGTATACGTGTCTTCACTTAACGGGAAGACCCCTTTAGCAGAGGTTTGGATCGAGTCAAAAGGATTCGCGGCAAGTTCTCGCAGGACCCCCCTTCCGTTCTCTAGCAGAATGGGACCGCAATCTCGGACCTCGCATTCGTGGCGGAATCATTCGCGACCGCTTTTTCCGCATTATCTAGCCGGGATGCTGCTCCGCCAGCATTCAATGCACGTCGTGATGTCGCGGAAGGCCGCCGGCTGGACTTTACCTCCAGAGGCGGAGAACCCTTCAACGACAGGTTTACTGTGAGTGAGTTGTGCTCCGTTCTTGCTTCGTGCGCGGACACCGCCCATGGTCCGGACGATGTCCCGTACGCAATGCTTCGACACCTGGGTGAGCGAGGCATGGCCTTTCTGTTAGATTTGTTCAACAGGAGCTGGGTGGAGGATCTTCTCCCAGATTCCTGGCGAATCGCTACTGTGCTCGCCTTTCGCAAGCCGGGGAGAGATCACATTACTCCGACCGGTTTCCGCCCAATCTCTCTAACCTCTTGCGTGTGCAAGTTGATGGAGAAATTGGTAAATGTTAGATTAGCCCTTTTCCTGGATAGCGGAGGTCATCTGTCTTCTGAACAGTGCGGCTTCCGCAAATTCCACTCCACATCGGCTGCTCTGCTCCGACTGGAAAATACCGTCTGCGAGGCTTTTCTTCGTAGACAGCAGTACGCCACGGTGTTTTTCGATCTGGAGAAGGCCTATGATACCGCATGGCGATACGGTATCATGGAGACTCTCCACACGATGGGGGCGAGGGGACGCCTCCCAATGTTTATATCTAAATATTTGCAAGATCGTCGATTCGCGTACGGAGGAGGGGGAGCCCTCTCCGGCCCAAAGGAGCAGGAAGAGGGTGTCCCGCAGGGAAGTGTCCTCAGTGTCACACTCTTTTCCATGAGCATCAACGGCATCACCTCGGTGCTGCCGGAAGATGTTCTCGCTACGCTCTACGTGGATGACCTTTCGATCTCTTTTGGCGTGGGCCAGATGCCAACTCTGGAGCGTCGACTCCAACAGGCATTGAACCGCGTCTCTCGCTATGCACAAGCGCAAAGGTTTAGGGTTTCCTTGTCCAAGACCAAGGTGGGGCACTTCTGCCGCCATCCACGGCTTTACCCTGATCCAGACTTGTTTCTTAATTGGGTACGCCTGGAAGTGGTTGAATCGCACCGTTTCCTTGGTCTTGTATTTGACCGATGCCTCACCTTGGAGGCTCATATTCGCAGCCTTAGGGTTTCTTGTACCCGCGCCATGGATATTCTCCGTTCCCTGACGTTCAGCGCTTGGGGCGCTGATTAGCTATTGCCCTACTTTTTTATCGATCCTTTGTTCGTTCGAAGCTCGACTACGGATGCGAGTTTTTTGCATTCGCAGCCGAGCGTTTATTGCAAAAGGTGGACTCGATCTACCACACTGGCTTTCTCCTTGCGACCGGTGCCTTCCGCACTTCCCCTACTGAGAGCCTGTTCGATGCTTGGGAGATGCCACTCGCTCTACGCTGCGTGCAGTGCATCACTCGCCTGTACGCGTGAGCCCGGCGCCTCCCTTAGTCGCCAACAGCTCTCACTGCATCCGCAGCTGATCTCGACGGTGCCTATGCCGCCGAGAGACGCCAGTCATACCCTAAGCCCTTTGAGTTTAGGGCTAGGAAACTCCTTTGAGAACTAGGTTTAGCTTTTTGGCTGGTGGTGCCCTTGGTTCTTCCCAGGACGCCACCCTGGAGGGTACCACATTTGACTATTTGTCGCCATGCCTCTACCCCCAAAGCTTGTACGGCGCTTGGAGTATTGCGTTCGACCTTTTTGGAGCACACATCGTGTCACGCTGGAACTTTGCCAGTGTATACGCTTGTCTCCAAGTCCCAAGAGGGGGTTGGCTTCCACGCCGTATCCCCTCTGTTTGAAGTCAGCGGGGCTCTGCCAGGCGCTGCGAATGTCTTCACGGCCGAACTGGTGGCAATACACCACTCGGTACCGGAGATTACGCGACGTGCCTGGTTCGGAGACCGGATTGTGATTTATAGCGACTCACAAAACGCCCTGAGTGCTCTCGGGGCATTGGAATCTCCGCATGCCCTGGTTCGCGATATCCGTGACGCCACGGTTTTGGCGAGCCGGGCGGATGTCAAGCTTATCTTCTGCTGGGTTCCTGGACATGTAGCAATTTCGGGGAATGATCGCGCCTAAGAGTCCGCGAGGACTCTGCGACCGGACCAGCGTTTCGTTCTTTCTCGCACCGACTACATGGCAGGAATACGGGCAGCTCTTCGGACTGCTTGGCAAAGAACATGGGAGACGGTCGAAGAGAACTGAAAGTTGCGTGCCATTGCGCCGCAACTGTTTCCATGGACCTATCCCCCAATGCCGCGACGGCTTCAGGTCGTTTTCTGTCGTTTCTGAATCGGACACACTCGTGTGACGCATCGCTATTTGATGGAGCGCTCGCCTGCGCCCTATTGCGACGACTGCGTTGCCCCCCAGATTGTTCGGCACATTCTTGTCGAATGTCCCAGTCTGGGTGATCTTCGCTCACGTTACCTGTCCCGGTACCGGAATGGGTGGGGTCGCTACCGCCTGTCCCGTGTACTCGGGACGAGTGCGTGCACATTGACTAGTGGACTTTTGGGGGGATGCCTGCCTTCTCCCTTTTATTTAACTAGGTTTTGTTGTTCTTGTTATTGTTATTTTTTAGAATGACGACCAATTTCGAATGCCATGGAATTTACAGTCTCAGAATACCTAGTAACTCTGGCTGGTTGATAAAGTCTCGGCAAAAATTTATGCAGAGGATGATTCAAATCATTCACTACTTTAATAAAATACAAAGAGCTCCAACATCTCTACGATGCCCAATGTCTAAATCCAAATCTGATAGTAAAATAATTACAGAATTAAATGCACGATCAAGCAATCTCAGATGATAGTGCAGCAGAGCAACATTCAAAAAGATTTACGAAGAATAGCCAATTTTGGCGAGATATCCCGAGACGTGTATTTTAGATTCGTTTCAAAAGTGAGTTTCGAATCTCGATTTACTCCCAAGAGCTTGAGCTGGTCAGCCTTATTAATCAAAGCTCCATTTATTAGCAAATTAGGATGTTCAGGTGAGAGAGATCTAGAAAGACTCATAATCATTTCCTTAGACCTACTAGGGTTTAATTTCAAACCCTACCGAAGACTCCAGGAATTAATTTTATTCAAATCTTCAGTGAGGCTGTCTGCAACACACCCCACTGAGACACCACGAATGAATTTTATTTAAATCCTCAGTGAGGCTGTCTGCAACACTCAGGCTCTTTGCAGGAGATAGAACATGAACATAGAAGAGGTGTCATCAGCATATGCTATAATTTCATTAGTGATATTAAACCACATGTCACTAGTATATAATATAAAAAGCAAAAGCCCAAGAACGCTACCCTGAGGAACTCCAGAATATATTCTAGAATAAGAACTAAAACACCCATCGACAACTAATAGACAACGTTGTTGTCTATTGACTATTTAGCTAGCTAACTGCTAAATCTTTTTAAAATCAATGGAAACAAACCAATAGGATCAATTCCCCCATACTCGTACAAGTTAGATAAAATAAATTTTATTTCAGAGGATCTGAAGGCAAATGTAATAAAACTAGGTAGCAGGTGACAGCAGAATCTTTTTTCCTACTTTGATTGGAACTAAAACTGTCAGCAAGAATGCTGGCTTTATCAAGAGGATGATATGTAACGCTGCCATCAGGCTCATTAAGGGAGGAATAGAAGGCTCAACACCAAACAAAGCAGATTAAAGTGCTGGCCACCAAATATGCGGCTGAGCTGCACCTGTGAGGACATTCTTCAAATGTGCATTATGTTGAGCTTCATCCTCTTTATAAACATTATTTGCCTTGTCTCTCATCGCAACAGTTTTCCCAATACAACCCAGAGCGGTTATCAGACCAAAGATTATAGGCAGCATGCTTATCACGATAGGCCAGGCGACACTGGTCATTAAACCATGCTTTATCGTGAGATCGAGATTTAAGATTTTTGTTTTGTACAAACCTACTTTTCAAGTCTAATAATCTTAAATTCAATGCGGTAATGGGGCAAGAAGTATCATAGATATCCCTCCAGACAATGCTATTAAAAGCACGGGTAATCCCATCTGAGATAATTCTAGATTTGATAACCTCCCTGGAGATTGTAAAGTCTAGAATAGGGAAATCTAACTGGATTTTTCAAGCCAAACTTCGATGATCTGAGGAACCAATTGGTGCAGTGGTTTGAACCTCAACAAATCCCACATCATTGAGTAGAAGATCAAGACGATCGCCAGATATGTGAGTTGCATCAGTAACTAACTGCTGACAACCAGTAATATCATAAAAATCAAGAGCAGCAATATCATTTGATTGGTTAGGGAAACTGAATTCAGCCAGTCTCAGTGATGAGCATTCAGATCACCAATAAAAATGAAGCAAGATTTCTTTTCCTCTTCCTGAATATTAATATATGAGTTTAGAAGGCAATCATAAGTACTCTCATCTAAGCCGGGTTTTTTATAAAATATAAAAATTATTAAAACGGCTGCATACTCTAATAATCATGATCTTAAGACATCCACACTTACTAAAACGTGAAGCATTAAACCCTGCTCGAGTATATATACACAAGCTTTGTGCTCGAGGTAAGAGTTCCTCAGAAATTGTATAGGCTTATTAAAATTTAGCAAAATGAGTTCTCGGGTATGTCTCCTATTTGATACTACAAGAGTATCAGAGCAGCAAATAATATATTTAGTTGATGCAAAGTTGCCATAGAGACCACCGATGGTGCAGTAGAATAAATTTCAGAATTTACGATAGATAGGGCCAGGGTTAAAATCAATGTCGCCTGACAAAATAAGAATAATGAATGACAAAAACATAGACAGAGAATCTTAGAAAGTAACAACAACGACAAGCTATACAACAAAAACAACTACTGACTACCAACCCAGAGATTCTTAGTACCCCTCGACCACTGAATGCCTGCTGGGGACTGGGGACCATGGCTAAATGTAGTAATGTGATATTTCGATGATACAATGAATTAAAATAGAATAAAGTTTAGTAAAGTAAGGAAAAACAAGAGATGCAGGGTTGTGTCACCCAGTAGAAGGAAAGTGGCTGAATTCAGGAATGTTTTACACACAAGTATGACACACTTCAAGGATGCCGTTGGTAGTAGAACTACTACTACGCCTTAGCTAATGCAAGGATACATAGAGCCCTTAGACATGAACACTCATGCGCCCACTGAGGAAAGATAGTAACCGGTGGTGTTCAAGTGAGGTCAAGGGGCGCATTTCCTCAACACCCAGGGTTCTCAAGACCCTACCAAGTTGCTCTTCCGCTCAAATAACCGTTGGCAAACATGGTCTGCTAAGATATGTAGATAGCTTAGAGTAGGAAAGGGGTGCAAAGAAAAATTAATAAAGAAAAGTAGCGAAACGAGTTTCAAACGCGCTTCCCGCGTCGCGGGACGGCCGTTATCGAGAGTCCTAAACCACTCGGCCATCCTTAGTCCCAAAAATGACTGATTCAAGCAAAGCATTTAAGCCACTCACCTGAACTTCCGCACGTTATAGATATACCTCCTAGCACGGTATCAGTCAAGATATCATCCCAAATTTGGTCTCCAGCATACCAAAAGGAATCGAAGCAGTCCTGAAGAACAAGGGACGTCATTCTAAATATTGACTGTATTTATTAATAAAATGGGTTTGGAGCTCTAAATTTGTATATTTCACCTTCAAGTTATGATACAAAGCTACTAAAATAAAATTGAACGTTTGATTAGTTCTATTAAATTTCATATGGGAAAAAATATAGCAGTCTCAAAACTTTTGGCCGCGTAAGGGGGTAGGTACCCTGTAGAGCCTATTACATTTGGTACCCGGAGTAACTGCACATCCTTCGAGCCTAAGGGCAAATTAGGAAAGCCCTGTTGCTGGGTTGACGGGAACTCTGAGATTGGGCCTGTGAAAGTTGTTTGGGCGTTTCTCCTCGATCTCTCAGCGCAAATTTATCTTTATTCATTAAATTTATTATTGTTATTATCATTCCTCATTACTATTATTTAGTATTATGATTGAGGGTTATCATTATGTATTATTATTGATTATTATAGCTTATTATTATGGCATCCCCTCAAACTTGTGCCTGCCCGCACTTCATACCAGGAGGACTGTTCTTACATGGACAGAGTTCGATCCGCTAGCCTTGGTGGTTGCATGCCATCCTAGGATCGCCTAGCACCAGGGTATGATAATAATAATAGGTGATCAACCACCCTACTCGTTAGTAGATCCGCCTATCTCTACTTCTCTTTATTACATACCTATCTACCACCTTCCAAACTTGCTCTTCTATCCACAGAGGTTCTGGCTGCCCGGCACACTTTCGGCCTCTTATGGGTCCTTAGTCGAGGGGCAGTGTTCACTGATGTCCCTACCTGCTGCTAGGCCCGAAAGCTCGCTAGCTAAGGCAAGTATTAGGCACGGGGTGTGTTATGGTGTCGACTCTGCTCACCTTCATCCGCTACACAAGGTGGCTACGTCAACACCATCCTTTATGGTTAAAGTTTGAAAGCAATTTCGCCTGAATGGCGGGCGGGTTGTCAAAGCCTATCTTAGCTCCTACCTGTTGGGCGGAGTATCTGTAAATGATTCTATGGAGACTTTCCAAGCATTTTCTTTTTTTATATACCATGGCTACAATAGAGGGGAATCATGGGCAACCTGAAACCTCTGGAGAGCCGCCTCCTTTGGTGTCTGGAGGAAACGAGGGAAACGAGAAAATTACCTTTTGCAGGTGAGGACCTGCAAAAGGTAATTTTCCTATCTCTTGCACGAGTCTTCGGCTATCGCTGATTACTCAGTGCGTTGTCTAGGCTGGGTTCCAGAAGGTGCCTTGGTAATCACGGGTAAATAAAAAGGACTCAAAAGGAAAGCGGCGATAATTATTCTTAGCTTGGGCCTACTCAAACTTGGAGAAAGCGAAATTTTCCGTTAATGTTAGGTAGCTTGTGTTAAGGAGGCAAGACTTAAGGACGAGGAACGGACTCGTGATGCTAGTAATAACAAAAAACAATTAAGCTATACTGACAGACGACTTAACTGATTCTCTTTCTATCGCAGTCTCCTCTCTTTAATGTTTACGTCCATATGTATAGAGAGGCTCCTCATTTCCAAGGGGCGTGACCTCTTTTCTTTGATCTGAGCGCTAAGCGGAGCTAATGATCAGAAATATGTTCGTCAGTTCCTTTTTGGCCATTGGGCGGAGTTATAAGAGGTATGTGCGTTTAATGAAACTATACATTTTTCCCAAGTTAAGCCTACATCCAATATCAGAAAGACCGTTTGCATTTCACAGGTTCTCGAAAATCTTAATCGGTCAAAGCACATACTACCCTATATTTGCTCGCTTACTCCTGTTATCTATTATTGAGATCGTATATCTGTCAACTGTTTCCTAACGTGCATATGTTTGTGTGACCGCGTGGGCTGTCCGCTTGCTTGTCTCACGCTTCCCTTCATAAATATACAATTGTGATATAAGTGTTTCTCTCTACTTTACATTGATTCACTACTTATTACATGGTATATTATCTCATTAATTAATGCGCGTACCCAATTTCAGGATGTCATAGGTCCACCGGGCGCTCATTTGTGAGGTTCCTCGTTTGGCCTACCTATCTTACAATTTGGGTGCCACAGGCCTACTTTCCTTGGCAATTTGTGTGCTACAGACCTTGTCGTCGCGCTCGACCACCGGGAAAGGGCCAGTATATGGCGCTTCTAACGGAACAGTTTACGAACACGATCAATTCGGACCCACACATGCGTTGCCTCGCGAATAGCTTTGGACACGAAAGGTTTGGGCACCGAATGCATGTTTCTTTCGGATGCCTATGTGAAGTCGACTTGTGCCATGGATGTGGCTAATTCATTAATGAATTTTGAATCGGTTTTCGACGATGAAGATGAAAACAAGGGCTTCAGACACAGTAGTGTAGTCCGTGTAACTGCCATGAAAGGCGAAAAAACCTGAGTCATTAAGTAGGGAGCAAATGTACAAAAGGATAATTTGAAGGGCCATCAGCCAACCTTGTCGACAGGCCATTATGGAGCACTTCAGAGTTATGTGTGCCCTTTCCGCCATCCCATTTGTGGATGGGCTGTACGCCGTGGTGCGTAGACAGTGAAAAGCAACGAGGGCTGATAATTCTTTAAACAATTCGGACTCGAATTGTGCTCTTCTGTCGGTTGCCACGTATAAAGGGACTCTAAATATGGAAATCCATCCGTCTAGGAGGGCCAAAGCAAACGTTGCATCACTTTCGTCTGGAATCGGTAATGCTTCGATCCATCTTGTAGCCCGGTCAATGCAGGATAAGAGATATCGGTTATGCGACGGGTAGGATTGTCCAGGCAACGTGCACGGTGGAAGTGGTCCGACGATGTCAATGTGCTCGGTTTCGAATTTTGACGAGGGAAAATTAATGGCCATGAATGGCGATTTCGTGTGGTGATCGATCTTGGAGGACTGACATTAGAGGCATTCCAATGCCCAAAGCGAATGACCCTGTCCATTTTAGACCCCAAATATCGAGACTTAATTAGAAGGAGGGATGTTTTAATGCCAGGGTAGAAATAATTGTGCAATTGATTGAAAATAGTCCTTCTACACGCTGCATGGACGAACGGCTGTGGGTATCCTGATGTTACTTCCTACTATAGTTGAGCTTCTCTGGGAAAAGGAAAATATTTTACTCGCGACAGTAGTTCTTCTGTTTCTCATCGTTATAATACGCTCCTGCCAAAGATCGGAGGTCAAAGGGGTCAATTTAGACCGAATTGACGTTCTTCGATAAGCAGTCAGCAACGACGTTGTCTTGACCACGCACGTAGGTGATGTCGCTGATGTATTATAAAATCGCCCTCTAGCGGCGTTGCTGCCTGTCCGTTTTGTCAGACAATGGTGAAGAGAAAGCATAAGATAACATGGTGACCCTCAATCACCGGCCTGAAGTGGATCACAACAAGATACGCCGTCAAGAGTTCCCTGTCGTATGTGGAGTATGCGTGCTGTGTCTGGGTAAGTTTGCTCGAGAAGAATGCACTGGTTGAGGTGGTCCATTCATCATCTGGTTAATGGCAGCAACTGCCGCGTATTGGGGATTGGGAGCGGTCCGTCACCACTTGATATAGTGAGTCATTGAGCAGTGGGCGACAGAGCTTGACAGAGTTATCAAAGCTGATTTAGTATTATTGAATGCTTCTCGTGCATCATCGTTCCAGTCGAGCTCACAAGCCTTGGGTTGCAAGCTTGGTCAGCGGGGCGGTAATCGCGGCAAAATTTGGAATCATCCTTTGATAGTGTCCAAACATGCCCAAGTATCGTTGCATTCCTTATAGTCTTTTGTTAATGGCATGTCCCCAATTCCTTAATTTTCTTAGCTGGTAGGACAATTACCGTGGGCGAAATGTGATGCCGTAGAAAATCAATCTTTTCTTTTGCTAATTCGTATTTCTCGAGATATCTATAGACTGTTTTCGACCAGGATTTTGAAAACTTGATCAAAATGTTCATCCAGATTGTCCAAAAATATCAGGATGTCTTCTATATATACACAAACCAACTCCAATATCCGAAACAGGTTATCCATGTGACGCTGGTATATGCAGCTTGCATTACTGATGCCAAATGGTAATTTGAGTTACCATTGCAGTCTTCTCTATGCCCGCCGAATTAATCGGGATCTGGTGGTGAGCACGAGCCAGATCCAACCGAGAGAAAATTGTTTGACTATGGAGGTGATTTGCGACACTTTCTATTCTTGGTAATGGATATATGTCGGGCTTCGTGACCGCATTAAGTACTCCGAAATTGCCGATCATCCTGTAGTCGCCCAGCGACTTCTTCGGGACAATGTGAATTGGCGAAGCACATGGTGATTTTGATGGGCGCATGACCCCATCTTTCAATAGTGTCTTGAACGTTGCTTTAGCAACTTACTTGCAGCTTATCTATTGAAAGAGGTCTTGGTCGCGCAAATGTTGGTGGTGCACTGCCGTTCTCAATTGTATGTTTCACGGAGTTAGGAGATGGGGGGTGGATTGGTGGGTGTCGGGGTGTACAAGGCTTTGTACTTCTCCAATACGGCATTGCAACAAGGCGGTAGGTGCTGGAGATCATTAATGATTAGTTTGATTATCGATAAGGATGCCGCGCGCACAATCCACCAAAAGATTAAAGTGTCCGGGAAAGTCAATCCCTAATACCAGCGATGTAGTATCCGCGACCACAAATAACCACCTAAATGACCGGCAAAGACTGGGGATAACTATATCCGCACTTCGCCGTGCGCTTTTATTTTCCCACCATTAGCTGTCGTAATGTTTACACTAAATTTACGTAATTCTCCCGTTCGCACCAATTTAATCGGAATTATCGACACACTTGCCCCGTATCAATTAAAAATTCGCACTTTATTTTATCTACCTTCGGGGCCACGTTGAATACTCTACTGACGGCACACCAGCAGCCGCACTTGCAATGGCATGCCGTGCAGTTTTCCGAAGGGGCTGGCGAAGATGGCCTGGAGGACGGATGCATTTGGATGTGTTCCCCTCTTTTCACCCATCTGCAACAAGGCTTGCAGAATTTCGTACTTTCACCGAAATACTAATAGGATTAGCACACTACAGGTCTTTGGTCCTCCAAAGAGGTTGCAGTCTTATCAATATACTATTAGCACTATATTCGTTATTGCGCGGAACGAAGTTAGAACGGTTTCTATTAAGCTATACACCTAGGGTACACTTCCCGTGTTTTCCACATTATTTATATGATTATCACACTTATTATTTAAATCGAGATCACTCATATCGGAAAAAGAAGTGGTACTATGCTCTATTGTATCACTGCTATTATTAACACTAAGACACTGTGGCCTATAAAAGGGCATTAGTTTGTCAGCAAGCTTTCCTAGCTGGGCCAGGGTTAGGTCCTTCTTGGTGGCGATTATGGGAGTGATGTTTGATGGCAGGGATTGAATAAATTTGTGCCTCACGAGTTCTTCCACAACTCTTACTTGTAAAGCAATTCTCCGCAGTTCCTCCAGGTTGATTGAAGGTCGATCTGTGAGTGTAGAGGAGGTAATAAGTTTCTCGAAGAGTTCCGGTTTAGTTCTCCCGAAGAGCCCGATTACTCCGGTCCTACTTTTGTGTCCTCCTTGTTTATTCTCGGTATGTGAAACTGGGCTTGTATAATCTTATACCAACCTAAAACTGCACTCTCATTAAAGATGGGGGGGCTTGATGGTGATGGCGCTCATGATTTCCTTCTCTCCTTGTCCTGCTGGGTGATGGTCCGATGCGTCCATATTTTATTTTCTTGTTACCTTACTGTCTGGTCGAAGGGGTCACCACTTTATGGTAGCTTGTCACCAGTTTATAGGGGTGAGTTTATAGGTTACCAGTTTATAGTGGTATGCCGATTGGTTATTTGTTTACGGAAGGTGATCATCACATTTGGGGTGATGATGGGTTACCAGTGTGGGTGTCGGACGAAGGCGGTTAAGGTCTTACCGTCGAGTTTGGTCTCTGACTCCAAATGTTCTTAACGGATAATCCATCCGCTCGTAGGCTGAGTTCAAAAGGTAACTTAGTTATCGCTTGATAGAAGGAAGGACTTTGAAAAAAATGGCGGGTTTTGTAGGCTTTAATCTCGGTTTAGGACTATCTCAGTTCGGGCAAGCGATATTGTCGAGTCTTGGCTATCAGTATTAAGTTTCAGTGTTTTGTGTACGTCTCCTTCTGCGGCAGATTGTTGGAGCTATAGACGGATGGATCGAGACGAGAAATGGACTCATGACGCAAATGATAATAGGGCTACTAATGTACAAGTCAGAAATGAGAATACAAAATTAAGAATCAAGAATCATGACAGGAGTGTTTTTGTCCGTCTATTTATACTACCGTCCATTAAGGGGGCGTGACTTCTCTTCTAATCTGAATGCAGGGCGGAGCCTATCGGGTCAAAGTGGATTCGATGGTTCTTTGTTAAGACTGCTGGGCGGAGTCAAGGGGTGCGTGTGTGTTCAGTGTGGACACGTGTGCATTACGAGTTTATTTGCATTTGGCCGCCTTTGGGCTTTATCAGGCCGGCATTCATAGCGAGATTAACTCCGCCATTTCAAAGGTTCACGTAAAATCAGATATCACTCTAAGTTTGCCAAGCTGCCTTCGTTATGTTTCCAGAGCTTTGAGTTCACATCTGTTTCCTCATGTCTGTATGTTTGTACATCCACGTGGGAACTCCAAAGATTTCGCTTGCACCCTTACAATATTCTCTGTTTTCTTTTCTTAATATATATTAAATTGCGGTTTAACATTACTTACTCGATCCATCCCAGGAGTCATCTCCTTGCTAACCTGATCGACGAGCTGGAGATTGGTGTCAAAAATGTATGTGAGTTTACGCATGACTGCACGAGAACCGCTTCATTTTTCTGTCTTGATTTTCTACTTATTGTGTCTGAATGCATTTCCTGATTTGGGATTGGAGGTGGTTAATGGTATCCATGTTAGTGATCACTTTCCCATTCAAATATAATTTTCTTGACCGTTGACACCTGCCTCCCCCCCCCCACGCCCCCCGTGTTGCTTGGCACGGGCAGGGTGGTCCACATTTCAGGAAATGACTGATTTCTTTTCCCCAGTCGAGCAGTTTAAAAAAGTGAATGATGCCCTAGAGTTCTTTTCCGAGAACCTGAACGCCGTAGGCCTAACTACTATTCCTAGAACTTCTGGCTGATTTGTTCCCCGACCGCTTTCGTGGTGGACATCCAAGTGTGAGACATCCGTCAAACAAGAACTTTATACCTCCATACGCTATAAACGCCGAACGAACGATTTCATTGTCGGTGAATTTCGGCGAGCTAGGGATATGCACCGTTGTGTTATTAGTATACCCGCCGCTCTTCCTGCATGTCATACGTGTATTCACTCAATGCCAAAACCCTTCTTGCAGAGGTGTGGAAGCAAGTCAAAAAGGGTTCAGAGCAAGTTATCTCAGAACCCTCCTCCCATTCTCGAGGAGAATGGACCGCAATCTCGGACCCCGTGTCCGTGGCGAACTCCTTCGCGACTGCTTTCTCCGCATTCTCCAGCTCGGATTCTGCTCCAGCAGCATTCAATGCAGGTCGTCATGACGCTGATGTCCTATCGATGTACTTTATGCCATGTCTCGACACCTAGGTCTAGGGGGCTTTGCCCCAGACCCCCCCCCAATTGATTGAAACTCAGGATCATCGCAGGGGGGTCCGCCCGCCGTGATATCTCCCCCACGAGCAGTCCCCTTGAATTTACTGGTTTTTCCCCTCCAACAGCTTTTTACTGGCAGAAAAACCTAACTTAATAACAAACAATTCTTACTTTTATAGGTTTCTTGATTAGTTTATGCGCCTCTAGATAATCTAAAATTTTTTCGCGATTATACAAACTAAAGCTAAATTCGAATAACAAAGAAGCACATGGAGAGCACGAAAACGCAATAACGAAAGAAAAACATTTGCAAAACGGGTCTTATTTATAAGCTACGATGTTGCCAGTAAGAAGCTGTTATCGTTCGCAGCAAACAAAAAATTCGAAAACAAAACAAAAAACAATAAAAGACATCAAGAAACCTTACCTAACTTAGAAAAAACTATAAACGAGCAGAGGCAAAGGATATTTAGTAAATAATACAGACTAAAAGTTACAAATCCCCAAAAACAACAAAAAAATATAACGCCGTGATTGGTCACATCTGAAGCTACCCCCTGACGTCATAAGAGATATATTGTAGCCCAAAATTGTAGCCTACTAACAGCGCTACCTACCGTGCGCCCTGAATCCGATGTATTACCTGATTTTTTTTTATAAAAAGATCAAGTGATTTAATCGATGCCATCCCTGCCACCAACCTTCCCCTAAAAGACCTGCACAATGCAGAATTTCTTAGTAGGCCTATTTGTTCTCCAATGCTTCCAGATTAGTATGTAGGGGTGCGAAGATGTATCAGAGAGAAAATTCTTTCCAATGCGAGAATATAAATAGCCCATTAAATTACCAATTCACTACGGACTTCGCCGTAGCGTGACGGCAGAGTGCTGGCATTTGGATTCAAAGACCCGCGATCGATCCTCAGTCCACAATTTTTAAGGAGAAAACCCCAGAAGAAAACGGAAAACGCTTTAAGGACAACTCAAGAAATCGACTCAAGAGAAAACCGATGTCAAGGAAAACATAAAGAAACGACTTCAAGGGCTAACTCATCAAATCAACAAGAAATCATCACGTCATCAAGAATTAAGAAGAAATCATCACGTCATCAAGCAAGAAGAAACATCACATCAAGTAAATATGAAGATACATCAAGAAAAGAAAGAAAAGAAATCGAAAATCAAGAATTAACCCAGCCAACTTAAAGAAAAAGGAATCTCAGCCAACTAGAATATGGAGTTAGATTACTGCAAGACAAATGTTTCAAGAGGCAACTTCAGTCAAGAAGAAAGTAAATAGATTCGATATAGAAAAATATTAAGATCAATGATATTGATAATTAAATATAAAATATGGCCCCCTCATAAGTATACTATTGGGAATAAAGTCTTATAATTAATACTTTATTTAACATATGCAATGTTATTTTTATAGGTTTGGTTAAATAGTTAAGTATATAAATCTATTACAAACGAATCTTCCATCATGATCTGTCAAATAATCGCAAATGGATAAGAAAAGATCAAAGCCATCAGATGCTCAATTTAGAAAGAAGAGGAGAAACGAGCAAAGGATGAAGGTATGCCATCTACTTTTCACTATCATTTATACTGCTATTTTGTGATATAAGCTTTTTGAGTCATTAAAAGTATACTCGACTCGTATTTTCCCTGATAATTATGATAATTTGTAAAAAAAAATCAAACTCTTATGTTAGTGATTAAGCATCTAATTAAAATACATAAATGGCTTAGGTCAGGCCTTCTTTGTTTGTAAACCGAGATTTATGAATGAGAGTAACTTGACTTCGTTTTAAGCCTCACCACAATATGACCGCCAAATGAAGCTAATTTATTACTCATATCTGTGTAAGCACGCCGTTTTTGATGACTCTTCCTTATTTTTTAGTTAAATACACTCATGTTTTTCATTTTTCATCTAATTAAAACGAGGAAATGCCTTAAGTTAGTATGTTATTGAAAGCACACAAACCAGCAAGCCTATTTTGGCTGTAAAATACAGTTTTATCCGATAAAAAATAAGTCCTGAGCAAAATTTTCATAAAATTTAAGATATAAAATAGCATCCCATGAAGAGCGGTACTATTTCTATAATTAGATAGAAGTTTTAAAGCGTAACTGATTTAAAAAGCATAAAACAACCATGGGTGTTGATGAAAATTTGTGTAAGAACTGAGAATTATCAATCATAATTCTAAATAGGTAGAAGCTTATTAATAATTTTGAATCATATCAATAGAATGATTCTTTTCAATTAAAATGCTATATTATTTGATTTATAAAAAAGGATTTACATATTTTATTTTAATTATTTTCGATAACGTGTACGATTTGTAATTTTGCAGAGGGTGAGTTCGAGCAAAAAAGCTGGGCGACTAATAAGTTAATGTAGGGTTTAATTGTGTTGATATTTTCACAACATTGAGAGGAAATTGGTAAAAATGGCAACATTTTTTGTTGTATAAATAGTTAAAAGGCCTTTTCTTTAGGTTTTATTCAAACAAAACATATATCACATATCATGTCTTAAAATATAATGAAGAGAATATTATTATGCTTAATGACGTTTTAAATTAATTGTACTAAACTATTCAATTTTACTGCTCATTTTTTTATGTTCAATTTTACTGCAGGGGCACTTTTGAAATATTTCAGAACACTCTCTGCCATTAGCCAGGATAAGAAGCCATGTACTTCTACAATAAAACAGGCCTCTACAGAAATGGTCTTTGGGCATTCAGGTGATGATGAAGATCCATTTGCTTCTACTTCTTCTCAGCAAGATTCTTCAGGTGAGTTTGTTTGCACATATGTCTGTGAATGTGTGCCTATATGTGTGTTTATCTTTGCAAAGCATTTTACAGCATTTTATAACATTTCATTGTATCATTGAGGCTTATAACAGTGGTGTGAAGTAATGAAACCCACTACATTAAAAAAAACTTGTCAGTGTTTTTTTATTTATTTATGCAGTTTTTTAATGCCAATCCTGGTCTAGCTAGGTATCCTAGGCCAAGAAAATCTCTGGGAAATCGGAAAAACTAGTGCTCCATCCCCTCATGAGTTAGACCTATGATTATCTAACTTATTTATATATACTATTTCTCTGGTTTGTTCAATTAGAAATGCCTGGAGCATAATTTCCTCCTGAGGATGAGTCTCTGTCCACCGACCCTGCTAACTGGTCATCACTCCTGACAGAGAATTCGGACACAACTGGTTTCCAGAGGACCAGGTCAAGTGCCATCTGATTTTGTATTCCCTATGAACAACACTGGCTGAAGAAGTTGTCACCATCATTACTTCAGGAAGTCATTGGTTAGTGGAGAAAATATAACCAGAAGTTGGTTGGTCTATTCCTTGAAAAACAACAGCCTTTTTTAGTTACTGTTGCATATTATTTTCCAAGAAGAAAATAAATTTAACAAGTTTGGGACTAACGGAGCGGAAGCATGCAAGCTCATTGCTCACAGTACATGAAAAGAGTTCTGAACATCTAAATTCTATGAAAATGTGGAAAGAATTATCAGTGAGGATGAGAAAGGAAGAGACCATTGACAAGCGGGAGAGGAAACTTCTGAAGGCTGATAAGTTAAGATGGAGAGCGCTACTGACACGCCTCACTGCTATTGTGCATTCTTTTGCAGTTAAGAATTTGGCACTAAGGGGGCATACATAAAAGTTATTCTCGCCATTAAATGCCAATTTTCTAAAGGAAGTTGAACTAATGGCAAAATTTGATCCTATAATGCAAGATCACATTAGCCATGTTCAAAAAGGTACATCCTGTTACACCAGCTATTTCGGCCACCACATACAAAACGAACTCATTGATTTGTTGAGCAGCCAGATTATTATGTAAATGGTGATTGACATCAAGCAATCAAAGTTTTTTCAATAATTTTTGATTGCACTCTACATATCACCCACACTGAATAGTTGTCAATTGTAATTCGGTTGTGTCACTGGAGAAGAAACCCCATATAAAGGAAAATTTCATGGGTTTCTTGGAGGCAGAGAAGTCCACAGGTCAACATATAGCATTCTTGATTCTAAAGAGACTGGATAAGCTAAAAAATCCTTTCATGGACTGTAGAGGAAAATCATACGACAACGGGGCTAACATGAGGGAAAAAAACAAAGGTGTTCAATCCAGGCTCTTAGAAATTAATCCCAGATCTCTGTTTGTTCCACGTGGAACTCACTCTTTGAATTTGGTGTTGGCCGATGCTGATAAGGGATCTATTGAGGCTGAAAATTACTTTGGTTTCTTGTAGAAACTTTACAACTTGTTTTCAGCCTCCACACAGCGATGGACTATTTTGAAATATTATATGGACATCACATTGAAGATGTGGTCTGATACAAGATGGGAAAGTAAGATCAAGAGTGTGGAACCCCTGAGATATGAGGCAGCTGCAGTGAGAGATGCAATGATCGAGGTGAGGGACAACACCAACGACTCAGTAGTAAAAGTAGAGGCTCAATCTCTAGCTGAGGAGGTTGGGTCGTACCGCTTCGCCATTTGTTCAGTGGTGTGGTATGACCTGTTGAGCCAAATACAGTATGTGAGCAAGCAGATGCAATCTCCTAGTATGAACATTAATGTTGCAGTAAATCTTTTAAAGAAAACAGAGAGAGGTCTCCGCAATTACAGGGCAAAAGGTTTTGTGGCTGCACAAATGGCAGCCTCAGATATATGTGAACAAATGAATATAGAGGCAGTGTTAAAACAAAAACAACTGAGGTCCACAAAGCGGTACTTCTCCTATGAATAATTTGATGAGCCCTTAATTGATGCCTTGAAGGAGCTGGAAGTGTCATTTTTCAATGCAGTGGTAGATTCTGCAACATCAGCCATTCAGGAAAGATTTTTCGCGTTGGAAATTGTAGGAGAGAAGTTTCGAGTGCTGACACATTTTGAAAATCTCACATTTGAGGAGCTAACAGAACAATGTGCGAACCTTAGTACTATGCTACACTTTAAGGGACAATCTGACCTAGATGGCCAAAAGCTTGCATGGGAGCTGAAGCACTTGCCTGACTTGCCATCAAAGACCATATCCTTGCTTGAATTGATGACATTTATCCATGAAAGGGAACTCTCTAAAATATATCCAAATTTGTGGACTGCTCTCAGAATTGGTCTTACTCTTCCAGTCACTGTTGCTGAAGCAAAGAGGAGCTTTTCAAAGATGAAGTTCATCAAATCTTACCTGAGATCATCTATGTCACAAGAGCGTCTTACTGGTCTTGCCATCGTCAATATAAATCATACAATTTCTGGGCAGATTTCGTATGCTGATTTATTGATGATTTTGCATCAAGGAAGGCAAGAAAAGTCAGGTTTTAATTAGCAGTTACACTCTCTTTTAAGTGTCTTAATTTTATGTAATATAGCATTTATATAATTTAAAAATTTAATTTAATTCAAAAATTAAATTTGTACTTTTCTTGTTCACATATATATATATATATATATATATATATATATATATATATATATATATATATATATATATATATATATATATATATATGTGTGTGTGTGTGTGTCCTTCATACCACTTTTCACATTTTAACATAAGCAGGAGAGGGCGGAGCAGTCTTTGTTTTTCTTCTTAAGCTCCCAAAATTTGTCCAATGAAGTTATTTTAGGCAAGTTATTTCTGTTCTTTATTTTACGTTGATTTGAATGTATTTGGCGAATTGTAGGAGGAGGGGGTGCTGAAGGTGAGGCTTGTCCAGGGCTCCATTTAGGCTAGGACCGCCCCTGCTCATTCTCCACAATTTTGAAACGTCCAGGAAGCTGGCAGAAGAAAATCTCCACACCAGCCCAGTTCGCCAAAACCGTGGCGTCACGGATATCGCGAACCAGGGGATGCGGAGATTCCAATGCCCCGAGAGCACTCAGCCGACCTTCTGTCGTTGCTATTGGAACCACTTTTGTATGTGTGTGTACATGTGCATATGTTTGTTGCTGTGTTAACGTCTCGAATTCATTCTTCTCGCCTCGAGCAAAATACATATATTAATGACATTCATGAGTTTTTTAACGCATGACCATTTGTACAATAAGTTTTCCACTCTATTCTTGATGGGTTCATTATTACAGGGCATATTACTTCGGTAATTAATGCGTGTCTCCAATTTCAGGATTTTATAGGTCCAATGTGGTGCTCATTTGTGAGTTCCTCGCTGGGCCTACTTTAACTTGCAATTTGGATGCCAGAAGTCTTTCTGTCTATTTTGGTTCCTTCTCGCCATTAGTCTCTCTTTTTTCTGCTCATATGGGACACCAAATAAGCAGCTATTTCTCCTCAAACTTTGAATTATCCATATGACGCTCGCGGTGTTTCCAGAAGCTCGCCCCGAGAGTGCTCCTGCCTTGTCGCTGGAGAGTTGACTCAGCCGCTCATCAGAGTGGACTGCGAAGTGGATTTTTATTATAACTCTTTCCTCCTTCTTTCACCTTTATTTATGGTCTCATTATTATGTTCTTCATGGTCTCCTCCTATCCACTCTCTATTTCCTTCCCCTTTATTCAGCTTTAGTACCAAGATTAAGTTTCATTGATACTTTATGGGAGAGTGGTATTTTGTAATTGTAAGTGTATCTCTATGAGTAATAAAATATTGAATGCTTTTTTTGCATGAATATTGGAAATAGAGGAGTTTACCACAAATCTACTACTACCAAATTTCATTATTCTAAATCGCGTAGTAAAAGCGTTTATAGCTCGAGCCTTATAGATGTTTTGCTCTGTATTAATGGTAGTATTTTTCTCGCAACATACTACTCTAACCGATTTCCAATTCAATATATTTACCGAAATATTCAACTATCTAGGTAAATTGTTCCCTTTCTGCGTGATATTAAGGGTCAAAGTTCTAAACTCTTGTGGTAATAAGCCACATATCAGTTTAGGAAAACTCATACAATAAACATAAACAAATTTTAAAGTTTTAGTTCTAATTTAGGAAGTTTGCGAATGATGTTTAACCATAGAATATCTTCACTCTGAAGAAAGTAGATAAAGAGGAGTTTCTTTGTGAGTCGTCGACCAGAGAGAAGAGACTCAAGGGGGACAAATGCTAGGAAAGCCTTCTGAGGTCTGGTTCATCTTCCCATCCTACCGACGATCCTCATTAATCCTGGGATCGGGGCTCCTGCTGACGCATTTTCACTTCACCTAACTTCTAATCCTTCTTTGGTTTCCGTTTCTTAGTCTTTCGTGTCTACTCTAGTATATTGCCTAGATTCTAGCATCTTTTTAACATCCTCAGATACAGAAGAAGGGTGGTTTTACTGTTTAGATTGAGCCTTACTTCGGCAGAAATAACCTCGGTGTATTATTTTTATTTTTCCTCATTTATTCTCTCTTATCTTCCTAGTTTTTTTTTAGATTATAACATAATCCTTGAAATAAAAAGACGAGTCGGTTAAATAATTGGATCTCGATGCTAAATTCGCTTTCGAGCTACTTCTAGCACATTCTCCTAAATCCTTTTTTGGAGAAGCGATTAATCTAAATTGGGGGAGTGGGAGATATACAAAGACTGTATTTTATTTTTTAATTATTTAATACGAATAATTTATTTTGAATTCAGTAAAATTATAGTTAATTAAAAGTTCATATAAAACATGTAATCAACTTTTTAATGCTAAATTAATACATATTAATCCGCTGACAATTAATTCCATAACAAAAACTGGCTTAAGCTAATTTGTGACATTCCATGGGCCAAAGAATTCAATAATTTACAAATATTGAATTTTTCAATGATTGTAGTAGGTAATGGATAACACATTGACTGCCAAGCCCAAATCCCAGAAATTTCGCCCGGGGCCATAATTTTTTTTTTGTTTTGTTTTGATTCTAAATATTCAAAGTTTAGGTATGGTACTACTTATTTTGTGATATTCATGTAAACTACTGAGGTACAGTTATTATTAATATTATTTTTAAGTTTGCCGCAGGGGCCATGTCACCCACATATGGGTGACGAATGTGCAGGTTAGCCATATGTGGTCATGTCGCCATGTTACCCATATTGGGTGACATCAAATTTGAACGTGTTTCTCTTTTTCAGAATAAATAATTCATAACATAAAAATCAGTTCCTGTATATTACTAGCATTAATAATTACCCATAAATGAGTAAACAGAGACTTTTGAAACGAGTGAGACTTCTTGACCTAGTTGACACATATCGAGTGATGTCTCACATGTTGTTTCAGATGATTCACTTAGAGATCCCGATTTTGAACCACTTGTGGCATTTGAATCTCCTGATGACGATGATGAGCATGTAGCCAGCAACTTACCAGAACTGTTGGATGCAATGGGTATGGAGAAAGATGATCAAGAAAGTGATGATAAAGAAACTGTAGTGGTCCAATTTCAGTCAGAGAACTAAGGCATTTCCTTTTACAGGAACAGAGGAAGTACGTCCCAATCTATCATCCTCTATAACACCAATTGATGCCTTTCAACTGTTTCTAGATGATGAAGTATTTGACCATTTGGTTGAACAAACAAATTTATATGCCGAACTAATCACTTAACAGAGAGAACGAACGCCTGACAGGAGACAATAAGTGGCTACCAACAACAAAGAAAGAGATTAACAAATTTATTGGGCTTCTTCAATAGATGGACTTGGTACGAATGGGGGCAATTGCAGACTATTGGAAAAGTAATCATTTATATAAAAATTATATAACAGAGAAGACAATGAGTTAAAACAGGTTCAAGCTCCTGTTGAGTTGCTTCCATTTTGCAGACAACACAAACAATTGAGAGAGGCAACCGTCTGGGCAAAATTCAGCCTCTCATTGATCTTCTGGTAAGACGAGACACTGGTCCCGTAGTGAGGGAGATTAATTTTTTGCCAGGTTATTCCCAATAAAGGCCACAAGTATGGAATAAAGTTATTCAAACTCTGCTCACCACAAGGCTATACATACAACCTTTCCGTTTATTCGGGAAGATCAAGGGCAGGCACCAGGCAGGTGGGATTAGCCAAAAAGGTTTGCACAGACTTAATGTGTAACCTTCAGAATCAAAGCCGAACATTGTACGTAGACAATTTCTACACCAGCTATGAACTAGCTGTTTCTTTTCTCAAGATGAAGACCCATGTAGTTGGGGCATTACGTAAGAATAAAAAGAATATGCCCAAAAAAGTAATGAATGCCCAACTCAAAATGGGGGACATGATTGCCAGGAAAGAAAAAAATGGAATTGTAGTCCTAAAGTGGAAGGACAAGAGAGATGTTAGACCGCTTTCCACGAAACATAGGCCAAAAATGGTGGAAATCAGGGAGGGGAATGGAGATGAGCAAGAACCGATTGACCAGTCTGGGCCATCCACTAGAGAGTGCAGAAAACGTAAACATAGAAAGGTCACACACAAACCATTAGGTGTGTTTGCGTACAACAAGGGAAAGTCTGGCATAGATTTATCAAACCAACTGCCCTCTTATGCCACAACTCTTCGGAAAGGTGTGAAGTGGTATAGAAAACTTGAAGTGGAACTTTTGCTAAGCATGACTGTAGTAAATGATCTCGTAATCTACAAGAAAGTGATTGGGAAAAAAATTAAAATAAAACATTTCCGGGAGTTGATCACATAAGTCCTTTTGAAATGTAAACAAACAACTAGATATAGAAAGCCATCATGTAACACTCCCCACATACTTCGAACAAAAAGTGATACTAATAACAGAAAAATCAGAAGAGCATGTAAGCTGTGCTATGAAAAAACAAAGAGAGAAAAGGGTAGAGATGAAGCACGGAAACACGCCAACAAGGTCTGTCGTAGAATGCCGCCCTTTTAGTTCTAAGAGTGCTAAGAGTGCTAATATGGTTATTTTAAAGAAGAGAGCCGTTGGAAACACGTAAGGATATAGAGAAACGCACAATAATTCCCCAAATAAACTCATATTTTACCTTCAACAATTTAATACACAAAAATTAACCATTAACCACAGAAATACTCCGATTATAATACACAAGAATTAATTAAATTAGTTTGACCCTCTAAAATTGGTTAATTCCGCTACACACTTCAATATATAAGATTTAGGCTTACGGACTCTACTGGAGTTTAAATACCTCAGGAATGTTATTGTCTCACGACGCGTGCGGCATGGCTAGAGGTAGGTGGGCGAGATCACGAGGTTCTTTTGGCGAGGGTAGCAGCTGGAGGTCCACACGGTATTCAGGGAAATGGGGGTTCTTCAAGGAAGAGAACAATTCGGTGCTTTAGGTGGCACCAAAGTAGTCGTGGTCTCTCTGGCGAGAGTGAGTCGAACTTGGTTCTTAAACCAAGTTAACTTAGTGTTCGGTGTGACCACCGAGTAACGAGCTCAAGGGAGAGCTTTTCTCCTTCGTTACTTAATTCCTCATGGGCGAGGACTGAACTCGGGAAGGGTCTTCTTCAAGGGCGAGGATCGATGAGGGAGGATTCTCTGACGAGAATAAGTTACTTAAAGTTCGGTTCGGTAACCAGGAACTAGCTCGAGGATGAGCTTCTTCTTAGTTTCAGTCTTCCTTAAGGGCGAGTATAACGGAGGGCGGTTTCTCTGACGAGAATAAGTTGAACTTGGTTCCTCAACCAAGGTAACTTATGAGTTTGGTGTGGCCACCAAGTAACGGGCTCGAGGGGGAGCCTTTTCCTTCTTTTTTCAATTTCTCAAGGACTAGGAATACCCCTGGTGTTTAAGATGCACCAGGGTATGGGGAGTCTCTCTGACGAGAGTAAGTTGAACTTAACAAAGTTAACTTAACGTTTGGTTTGATAACCAGGGACTAGCTCGAAGATGGTTTGCTTCTTAGCCCCTTAAGGTAGGTAGCCCTGCCTCTCTTGCAGGGTACTTCTTGGTCTGGCGAGCCAAGTAATCTACCTGTCCAGTCTCGGTAGCCCGAGGTCTTAATCCGGGAACTTCGTCACCTGGAGACTGACGTATTCTACCTATCCAGTCTAGGTAGCTTGGTTTTATTCCGAGGACTTCGTCACCTGGAGACTGACGTATTCTATCTCGATTTTCCTCAGTGTTCCTCATTTATACCTTGTCACCCCACTGGGAGAGTGGTAAGAGGGGGAGGGGCTTGAGGACGGCCCAGGAGGGTTCTTATGTCAAACGGTTTTTCTCACCAAGTCTTACATCGGCTCCTCGTTAGCCTTCGAGCTTGGGAGAAACACGTCTCCAATTTCTTACTTGACGTAAAATTGAATCTCACTTACCTAGGGGAGATCTTGCATTTTAACCTTTAGGTCTTTCATAGCAACGAGTGGTGCGGCGCTGCGGTTACGCGCTTGACCCGACGGTGCCTGGGGCCGGATGTCTTTGCGGTAACCGCCTCGTGACTCCACCACGAGAGAATGGGGGAGTGACGATTCCCCTACAAGGTCTATTCATACTGTCTGTCTACAGTGTGAAGGAGAACCATTCCTTTGTTTGGAATGTTTTGCATCTCAGCATAAAAAGTGATTTGTTTATTGGTATTTGTTTATTCAGTGTCATTAAATTTCTTTCTATTACAAGATAGTGCATTTACTGCTTATTTCATTTTAAATTAATTTGGTTATATTTTTGTACACAAGGAAATGTTTAGTTGTAAAAGTTCAATTAATTTGGTTATATTTTATATACACAAGGAAATGTTTAGTTGTAATTTTGTTTTCAAAAGGTAGCTATGTTTTAGCCTTTTTAATACCAAAATTAGTATTTCATTAATGTAATTTTGAATATAAAGTTGTATTTGTATAAAATATGTATGGAAAAACATTATAATTAATAATAAAAAAAGATGCGTTCCAATTTCCAACTGGCTCCCCATGCCGGAACCTGGATTCATTGTCGAAACTGAACATTGGATAAAATTTACATATAACGTCAGAGAGCCACATAACACATTGCAAAACTTTCCTCAGGGGCCACACTACTCAAATGCCATAGGAAGTTGCATGTATCATCAGTCATGTTGGGTGACAGAGCTTCAAATGAAATCAATACTGTCACCCATATATGGTGACATGGCAGTCAAAATGTTAATATGATTATTGGCCTTTTGTAAATGATTCATACAACATTTTATATAATCACTTAAAACATTAATTTTCAAGCAATAAATGGATGCGACACAAGCATTGTTTTTTTTATCAGGAGCTCCTTAATTTCACTCGTAATTCTTACATTCGTAATACATGTTAAGTGAAGGCAGAATTCATCTGTGTATATATGATATGATTGGAATTACTTCCTACAATGTTACGATGTGTCGCATGTTTACACGAGTATGTAAGCGCTGCGGTATACAAGAATCTAATTCAAGAACATGTGATTCTTTCACTCACAACATCGGGGGTACTTGAACCTGTCTTCCGGAAAGCCAATGCTCCGTGTCACATAGCAAAGACGGTGAACTGGATTTATTTATTCTCATAATTTTATGAACACTTTCGGGTCTTTCGCTAGACTGACGTCACACAGTTTCGAATCTATTTTTTATGGTCATTCTTCTATGAACTTCCGAATCAAGCGACCTACCATAGAATTTAAAGGGTCTATTTACATTTCCAGTAGTTAAAGTAATTATAGAAGTATTTAAAGTTCGAAATACTTTAGACGCAAGTAACAGTAGGCAAGTCCATTGTGGCACTCATCTTTAAAAGTTTGGGACCAAATTTGAAATAAGAAAGATGAAATACTTACCCACACATCGGGGGTGGTGTTTTGGTTACTTTTAAACTCTGTTTCCTTTGATAGCATCAGTTTTTACTCTTTGAAACGAACTTCCTCGATGTAGTGCAAAACCTTTTTATATTTCGCTTTAGTTTCAATGATCTTAATAAAGGACTAAAGATCTTTAACATCAAGAATGTGTTGGCGAAGTTAGCCATGAAATAGAAAACCGAAATTCGGCGCCATGGATTCCAAAAAGGTGGACTAATTCAAAGTCAATGCACTGAACATTACATCAATTCCAAACATATCCGATTCTATACTTAAAATAGGGCACATGACCTATTGTGTTGTTCCTTCATCTTCATAAAATAATTCATATATCGTTTCAAGGACAGCTTTCCTGAAGTTAGACTTCAGGAACTCCGTATTTGAAGGAATCTGCTTAAGAACATCTTGAGTTTTGGCAAACTATTTAGCAAACATCTAAGTGTACCTCTAGATTATTTTAGTTATCACAGGAAAGTTAGCAAGGACTTTATAAAAAGTAGTTTCGTCGCTACATTTCAAAAGTTTCGAAAGTAAATAGGGTTCAATTATTCCTAGTGGATTATATTTACTTTTTTCTATATCCTCTAATGATTTTCCTTCCCTTAAAGTTGAGACACTAGTAACTATAAACTTAAGGATTTCTTCACTAAGAGCTGAAATTAACAATACTTTTTGCTTCGAGTTTGCCATTAATGTTAATAATTTATATGTTTGTATAAAGTGCTTCTGCAGTGCTTAACCTAAGGCATGGAATGACGTTTATTTACCATTGAAAGAGATATTTTCCACGATAGGCCTATAGGCCGTTGTTGATAGAATATTTAAGAGGTCTTTGACACTATTTTAATTCAAAATATCTTTCCATTGTTTGGGAGTTAAAAGTTGTTTCTTCATTACTCTCACCATGCTCTCCAAAATTGACCTGCCTTGCATATTCATTTCCTATTTTTGTTCATCGTCGAACAGATATGACCATGATAAAATCCCGCATAAAAATGCGTAAAGTGATAAAGCAAACTTGTAAAAAGTATTAATTTTTCCAAATTCTTAAAAAAAGACATATTTAGCCAGTAGTTAACATGATAAGTCCACAAAACGTATATTTTTTTTGTTGCTCTTTCATTTAATTCTATCAAATTATTTAGAAAGGGAAATATTCTCTGAAGGGTTAAAACTACAAACAAATCTACGGGAAGTAATAACTGTCCCGCTTGTAAAAAAAAATAGCGTTCAGAATCTCGTATTTTCCGGAATTTAACGTCTAAAGATAGAATGTGCGAGTCTTTTCGTATATAAACAGGTGGTGCTGCCTATATTAATATAACGGTGATTGAATGAAGTCAGTTGACGCAAACGAAAACAAAGCTCAAAATTTCATTTTGGTTGATCTTTTTCTTTTATCTTTTCAGCTAAGAGAAACCTATGTGGCTAACATGGTACCACAAGTATGTCCATACATACATATGGGGGGGGGGGCAAAACGAGGGTAAATAATTGAGTAAGGTTGATCCACTCCTGCCGAGAAAGAATAGGATGTTCTATAGTAAGCTTAATACCCCTTTCGCTTCTTGCTGGGTCTAAACAGGCGCGAAAAAGATAACGGGAGATTCAAAGAGGCGCCAAAGATGATCCGAGAAAGGGCCCCACATTCTTTCAGGGCATCGGGGTCTGGAGGGCACGCTACTACTCGTGATTAGATTAAATTGATAATTGTGTAGTTGGGAAAAGCGAGGAATGAAGGAAAGGAGGGGGGGGGAAGGGACCGTGATAGACTCGACGTTCCGAAGGTTCATCTCCCTGATAGCCGACTTGCGTTATTCTTTCACCCCCGGAATCGAACCCGAAACCTATGGCTGTAAATCCTCTACCTAATCCCCCGGTCAGAGCTTTTTGAACTAATGGGCCCCTCTCCCCCAAAGGGGGTACTCGAAAAGGGAACAAAATTTTATATAAAAATGCGTCACAGATTCACAGATTCTTCTCATGAGTTCGTACGTGTATGTGTTTGACTCCAAGCTGACATCCAGTGACCTTTCTACCCTTCCCGACGATTGCGGTTCCTTCTTCCCCTCATACTCCTCCCCTCCTTTCCTTTGAAGCGCCCCGAGCGCGCGTCAAGGCCGTCTGGTGTCATCCTTGTGGGAGGGAAAGGAGGGACGGCGTTGCTATGGGAACCGTGAGCGGGCAGACGGCCGTCTAGCTTCGAGGGACTGAGAGAGGAAAGGTTGGCTAAGGGAGAGAAAGGTGTAGAGGGATGCGCGAGAGAGACGGGAGAAAGGGGGGGGGGGTTATTCCTGCAGGACCGTGGAGATGGCGGCATGATGTGAATGTGACGATTAGAGTGACATGACTTGGGTGGTGTAAAAAGAGGTAGGAATGCAGTGTAGAGGTTGAAAAAGACATGAACGCCAGTGAGGATGAGAAAGACGATAAAGCTGGATTGATAGAAAGAAATAGGATGAAAGTGAAGATTTTTAGAGACACCATATGAAGGTTTAGAAAGAGCACGGTAAAGATGAATGGATGTTTAGAAAGTGAATTATAAAAATGGAGGTTTAGAAAGAGTATGATAAAGATGGTAAGATGTTTAAAAAGGGAATTATAAAGATGTAGGTTTAGAGAGTGTATGATAAAGATGGAGGTTGAGAAAGTGCATGATAAAGTTGAATGTTAAGAAAGGGTCAGATAAAGATGGAGGTTTAGAAATTTGAGGATATAAGTGGAGGTTTAGAAAGCATATAATATTGAGGTATACAAATACTAATGTCCTAGATGGAGGTTTAGAAATAGTATTGCTCTAGATGGAGGTTTAGAGATAGTATTGTCTTAGATGGAGGTTTAGAAACTGTAAAATAATGATAGGGGTTCAGAGGAGTATGTTAAAGATGGGTAGAGAGTTAGAAAGAGCATGATAAAGATAGAGGTTTAAGAAGACGCCGGTGCAACAAAGCTTAAGGAACTGTCACTATGACAACGAAGTTTTTGAAGGAAAGAAAATAATGGTGTAGGTTTAGAAAGACGCATGATAGCCATGGAGGTTTAGGATCGGGTATGGTAGCGTTTGACTGTTCATTGAGTTCCATAACCTATCTTCACACCCTCGACGCTCAGGATGTAATCCAACGAGTAACAATGAAATCTGCGAGGAGATGAGGTGTAGGACTGACAGAGGGAAGGACAAGGTTTACTGCAGCTGAGATAAGACCGAGTACCAAAAGGAATGAGCTCCTGGACGATAGTTCATTTGCGAGGACCGTGACATGGAAAGCTAGCCTTAGTTCAAGGATCTTTCGGTCCTTATTTCGTTTCTTAATGGAAAACGGATAAGACCGAGTACCAAAAGGAATGAGTTCCTGGACCATAGCTAAATTGCGAGGACCGTGACCTGGAAAGGTAGCTTGACTTCAAGGGTCATTCGGTCCTTATTTCGTTCCTTAATGGAAAACAGATATACATTTTTTATTATGGTCTTCCTATATAAAACGCGTCCCTGGAATTCGGTCCTTTTGATAGTGGTTCTACCACTGCTGATACTAAATATTACCAGGATTGGGAATGGGTAGGCTAAAGTTCCATAGACGCGTGTTCGTAAAGGAGCGGAGACAATATTCCCCACTTGTGATTTTGTTTCTTTTCATTTTCCTTCTGGCATATTTCTTTTAATTTAAAGAGACAACAAACGAGGGCATCCCAGATAAATTTTTTTTAAGAAAGCGGTTGAGTTGGTGGAAGGGTGAAAAGTGCGAAAGATATATAACGGCAGATTCTCCTCCTGGGGCATTGGGGCAGGGAATACACGCAATCCTCGAGATGTCAGCTGCAGCATGCTGGCTATGCTAGACCTGATACTCCTTTGAAGGGGTCCTACCTGGCTATGACAGGAGCGAGACCATTGTTCATTTGTCCAATTTTTGTGATCTTTGACCTACCAAAAATGTTATTTCTTTGCTGACCTCAGCTATCAAGGGCATCTTTATGACCTTGCATCCCCATTTAGCATTTGCTCTTTAATAATTCCTTTAACAAAACTGGTGATATCTTTGAACTTGAAGCCTCAGTGAATCCCCCCAACAAAGTTCAGAAGATTTTTTTCTGCGATTCTGGAGTTAAGCCAGAATGATAGGCACTCTACACTAGGTGTCGTAAGACGTTTTCTGCAACTTCTCTTCCTTGATACAAATCTATTGGTCTCTTGATTTCGTTATATTGTGGTTTGCACAGTATATCTTGATTTTTTTTTTAGCAATTTATAGTTGTGGTAACCATTGTCTATGGAGAAGTTTGATTTGTGCTCTCTGTTCTTCTGCAATTTCTTTAGTTTTCACTAACAATAATTTAAGAAGGGGATTATTTTTGAGTATATGAATAATAATTTCATCTTAGTTTGGTTATGACTTATGTTTTTTATCAAAGTTGTTTCTAATAATTCTTTTATAATATCAAAAAACAAAATGGCGAAGTTCAGGAATAAATATAGGTATCAAAATTTTGTGAATTTTTTAAAACCCAAAGAATTACAAATGGTGAAGTTAAGAAAATTTATTTTTATATATCTTCTTCTATAACTATATTTTAGCAATGTGATATTTTGAAGGGGGGGAAATTTAGTTTAGAGTTCCTTTTAAAATTTTTATAATTGGCAAAGTTCAGAAAATTTATAAAAATTTAACCATGGCTGCTTTTTTTTTAGATTTTAAATTATAATCTTATAGCGAAGCGCTAGCTGCCCCCGTAGGGGGAAGCCATTGCCTGGTAATTATATTAATTAATCAGAAGGATATTAGATACACAATAATTATGAATTTAAGCTGACACATAAGAAATCTTGGTTAAATTCTGATTTTCATTAATTACCTTTTATTTAGTTAAATACTAAGTAATTCAAACATACTAGCAAACTATATATTATCATCACTCTCATATTTACGAAGATGATAAATTCTAAAAAGTTTGATTAAATTTGTTAAACATATAATTTAATTAGGGGTGCTTTATACTTTTGGCCAAGGGTGTATAATGTACATATGTATATAAATTAAAAGGTTAATATAAATGATGAATGCACTCTTTATTAGTTAGCCATAAAATATTGGTTTTCTTTATTATTTTACTTTTAAAGTTTTCTTTAATTGTAAGCTAATTTGATGATAGAAAATTCATTATAATAAAATCAATGTCTAATAAAAGGAAAATATTATCTTACAAAATAACAACATTGTATTTAAAAATGAGAAATAAAATGACGGTAAATATGTAGATTATCGGCGCGAACGATGGGACGTACTATTTCGTCCGTGTTCCAAAATGTTTCACGTTTTTGGAGTACATTTAAGTTGACGGCTTGTGTGGTGATAAACACAATTGGGGGACTACACTACGATGATCCTGAGTTTCATTAAATTGGGGGGGGGGTCTGGGGGGCACAGCCCCCCAGTATATAATCCTAATTGTTTATAGAATAATAATTCGAAAAGGACTCAAACGCGCATGAATATTCCGACACGAGTGAACGATAATATTTACACACAATTTTTTTTCCGGCCGGGCCGCTAATCTACATGTTTACCAAAATGACTTTTCGTCAGACAGTAAATTCTATCAACTATATAACAAATTAAAAAAACCCATATGTAAAACTAATCAGGGAGCCCTTGTGCATACAAACATCTGAGAAACATTTGCTACCAGGAAATTTAATTTCAGTTTCAATTACAATATTTAATGCTTGCTGGTGCCATCGTCTTTATTACCCGGTGGAGTTCTTGTTCAACAATTTACCTGTCCACCTTGCTGCATCTAGGCAGGTGTGAGCGTATCTGATGAGGATTGCAATGAAATTTGTATTCCTCTTTCAAGGAAACACAATCTCATGCATAACTGCTTCACGATAAAACTCTCATTAATCTCATAGACATCATTCACACATCTCCCCCTTCTGACGAAGATACTCTTCTTTACAGATGGACACACAAGATAAAGTGAGTAATTTATTAATTTCAAGGAATATAATTTGGGTAATTCAGATGGAGTTGTGAATTACCCAACGGTTAAGAAAGTAGGTTGTCTCCCCCCATCCCCCCCCAGTCCCCAGGATGACTCCATTGATACAGAGGCAGTAGTCAGCACCCATTTCAGAGAAAAGTACCAAACGAATCACTTCTAGCTCTTAATGGGTGTAACCTAAGAGGTTCTTTGCTACTCTTCATTCTGTAGTAGTAGTAGTAGTTCTTTTTCTTCTTCTTTTCTTTTTTATTCTTCTTATTATTTTAATTTTCTTCCTCGTTTTCTTCAACGCCTGTCGTATTGAAGATCGACATACCAAACATATTATTAAAGCGAACGTCACCGAGGTCATCTCTACCAAGAAATCTGCTAATTGAAGCTCATAATGTAAGTGGCAAAATTGGGGGATGTGAAAATAAGGGGAAAGATACATAAGCCGAACGCTAGCAACGGGGAGTGGGCGCAACTCTTCGGAACCTAACAAATTACCACAATTAATGCTGATTCTAGTGTTGGTTGTCAGGCAGAAGGGAAGGTCGCAATCTTCCAGATGTCAGCTGCAGTGCGGTTGCCCGGGGCAACTTTATATTCCCTTGCCGACCATATTCAGCAGAACGCGTTGGAGGGCCGTTTCTGGCACATACATAAATTAAAGGGTCCGGGAGCTTCAAAAAGCTTTGAAATGGGGGCCAATGCAGCTCGCACTACCCATCTCACCATCTAACCTCGCTGTAACTACTAACCTTACCTGCATACTCCTATATTTAGAAGAAATTCAGCCACCCCAAGGTGCAATGGGTAGCTTATCTTTACCTGGAAAACTTTAGGGTGGCTTATCTTTACTCTTCCCAAAATACTTCAAATGAGTTATAAATTTTAGACTTTGTCCCAAAAGTCTCCATAGTGAGATTTTCCTAAAATTAGCGAAGTTCCAACTTTAGCCTAAATGCGGTTGTTTTGGCTTTGAAAATTACCGCCACCCTCAATGGATCATCTTGTGTATGAAAGTGTTTTTTAAACCCTTGTTGGTAGATGTTTCTCTACCGGTAATTAATTGAATGAAGCAGAATAGTCTCAGCAGAAATGAAGTGTAGTGTTTTAATGATTTGGACTCGTTGTGCTTCAATTATTGATAAGTGTATTTGGAAATGCCAAGCAAAAGAGTGCAGGGGATGATGAATTCTATTTGTAAGAACTCGTTTTTTGAAGGCTTTTGGATTTCTCTTCATTAGTGGCTCCACGAATTATATCTGTGGTGTAATAATTATAGTGTTGAGAAAAATATGAACTTTTTAAACCTAATGAAAGTGACTTTGATTGACTTTTCCGTGAAATATGCATAAAGTACTTTGAAAAACACCCAATAAAGACTGGAGGAATCGACTCGATAATTCAAATAGATGAATCCTGCTTCTCGCATAAAAATATCACGTGGACCTGCATCCCTCAGGCGTTTGGCTTAATTGACACAACTACCTCACCTGGATTAGCCTATATGGAAATAGTGGAAAAATGTAACGCAGAAAAATTATTACCCATTATTCAAAAGGTTGTGCTACCAGGATTACCAATTTGCAGTGGCGAATGACGTATGACAAGAGTACCAAATAATAGTCAAAGAAAACCTGGTTTGCTCACAGGACCGTAAATCATTCCGCTATCTATGTAGACAGGTCAACATTCGGCCCCACTCAAGCGATTGCAAGGCATTGGAACAAACATAAGTATCATATAAAGCATGGATGCAAATTCTGTGGTATGAAGGGCATGATTAAAAAAAAAATAACTCAGTTGTTTTTCTTTATCAGAATAAGGATTTGTTGTTAGTTTGTTTGTTTTTTGTTTGCTGTGCGTGAACCCATAAAGTCATAGGCATACAGAAACTTGTATTGCATGACTTTGTTGCAAGCATCATCAAAGGATTTTTTCTACATAAGGCCGGAACCAAGTCTACGTAGTTTTTCTCTGGTTTGGCGACTTTTCTGCAATAACTCTGGATGACATTCTTGTGTCTCTATTTCCTTTCTATATCAAAAAGATTGGATAAGTTTTTGTTAAGGGTCGCACCGAAAACAATGCTGCAGTTAGCATCTGGTGAATTTCGTGCTCCCTCAGCCTCAATGCCCACAGTTGTATGCCCCATAGGCTATATTCAACACAGGCTTATCATCATAGGGTATATATCTTCAACAGATCCCCCTCCTGTATCTTCACTTCTTTTATAAATCCAGTTGGTTTCGCTTTATATTAAAAGAGACTTGAAGTATTCAATGAGTCGTCGATTTGCGATTTTTCAGACTTAAGCTATAAAATCTCGAGAGGAGACATATTATTTCCTTCCTAAGAAAATAATATTTTTCTATTTTGCAGGCGTTAGGAAAGTATCCTTTAATTAGGTAAGGATCGAATATTTTTGTAAGGGATTTGTTAATCTGTTGATTCTATATATCTATTTTCTAGGCATTCCTAGACGTACCTTGGGCGTTGCTCTTTGTCGTGGTATGACCAGGTGTACGTGGTTATACACACACTGGCCTACTGGCAGGCCGAAATTAAGGTTCGACCTGGGGATGGTTCTAAGAGTGCTTTAAATACACAGTTGCTAGGCCAAGGAATATTCAAACACGGCTACAAAATATAATTTAATAGGACTAAAGATTACATATACATATAGGGCAAGTTAAATGGCAATGCAATTAAATATTTACGGTTCAATGCTAAGATTATTAACACTATCAATTAAGTTTGAACCGAGGGATAATTAATTAAGTAATGATTTTACAATTATGTAAGTTCTAGAACAAAGGAGATTTTTGAGGTTCTAGGCGTTAAAGGTGGGAAGAGCGTGACGAAGCGGGGGTTAAACACCTTTTACCTTGATGTGTGGCAAGTAGGACCAGGTAGGTAAGTTCGACCTTGAACTTGTGGGCGTCTCACGGGACGCTCAATTCAACTTCGGGAAACTGAAGTTGGGGGCCTCTTATCCTTAAGAGGCAAAAGGAAGGTGCTTCGGGGATGGATTTTCCGATCCTTAAAATCCGAAGACGTAGTGAGAAGGGTTCAAGCGCGCCTAACTATCTCCATGAACAACACTCTTCCTTGGCTCTTCGACAATCACTCAATTCTTCTCTGGACGAGAATGTAGTCGATTCCCTCACTACTGACGAAGACGTTACGGTTAACGTACTGGACAGCGGCTTCAGACACAATCTGCATGTGAACTTCGAAGTCACGAATATATACTTCGAAATTATCTACACGTAGAGAGAGATTCATTCCCAACACACTTCCTTAATTTCCTTGGGTCGCGATAAGGGCCTATAACGAGAAGTCGCGATGCCCACCTAATGGTCTTTCCATTGTTCTAATTTTGGCAGTATATAGGGCAGACTAATTTAGAGCGGTCAACGGCGAACTAAAGAAGTTAGCGATGGGAGAGATTCCTTCTCTCTCTCCTTATTTTTCCACACTCCTCCCTTTTCAGGAAGGCATTTTTTCCCCACAAGTCGGAGGCGAAAAAAAATGTCTCGAACTAATTTTTCTTCAAGGGGGAGATGCTATAAAAATTGAATTAGTGCAACGAGATACAAACAAAATTCGTACATAATAATAATTAATTCAGACTATACGCCCAAGTACAATAAAAAAACAACCAGAATTAACATTAAGCCATACAACACATTGAGTATCTAAATAAAAGAAAAAAATGAACCATTACTAAAGACACACTACAACACACTTTAAACAATTAGCCTATATATAAACAAATCAGCAAACATATTTACAAGGAGATACGCTAACGGTATCTTTAATTTATGGCAATAGGGTCTTCTGGAGGATTTCTACGTAAACTATCTACTAAACAATTTTGAGTAACCTTGTATACACAATACGGAATTGATATTCCATGAGCAACAGACTCCAACGCATTAGTCTTACATTTTGACTCTTGGAATTACGAAGGTACGATAATGGCTTATGGTCAATCTCAATTACGAATTCCGTTCCTATAAGGTACATTCTAAGATGTTGAATCGACCATACTATAGCTAACGCCTCGAGTTCAATGGTAGCGTAAGCCTCCTCGCGGACAGACGGCCTCCTGCTCTCATACGCAACGGGATGTCCACTTTCAGCGTTTTCATACTGCATAAGGGCATCACCTATACCATCACGAGGGGCATCAGTACTAATCACAAAATTTTGTTCGGATTCAGGAGTCTCAAAATAGGAACAGAGATAAGTTCCTCCTTCAGCTGGTTAAAGCTAAACACCGCGGGGGGAGTCCAACTGACAGGATCGGGTCCCGTTTTTTTTAACATATCATTAAGGGGTGAAGCTATAGTGGTGAAATTGGAAACGAAGTGCCTGTAAAACGAAGTAGAACCCCAAAATGACTGCAGCTGCTTCTTCGTCCGGGGAAGCGGCATTTCACCTATGGCTTTAACTTTGTCTTCTTGGAGGACAATCTGGTTCTTTCCGATCTTAAAAATAAGATATTTAATCGTATCATATGCAAAATGATACTTCGACGGGCCTAACGTGAGTCCGTGTGCGCGCAAACGGATTAACAAAGCGCGGAAGGACTTTACGTGCTGGTCCCATGTACGGGTTGCAACGTACACGTTCTCAAAATGAAAAGTTACACTGATTAGGCCGTCTACAATTCAACGCATCATTATATTGTAGTTACCACACGCAGTTATCAAACCAAAGGGAAGACAGCTAAATTGCATTAGGCCTTTCTCTGTAGCAAAAGCTACAGAGGGTAAAGGGAGAGACGGCAAAGCGTATTCGTCGTCTGCTTCCACGCAGACCGTTTGAACGAGGCAAAGCAGTTCGACCGTGTAAGTTGCTTCTAAGACGAGTTCTTCGTCTAAAGCTACCACATTAATAACGCACGGTGGTACCTTTTTACCTGGTTGACGTGGTACACTTTATTACCTGAGGGGATCTGAATTAAATAGTCGACCGGACTTCGGGGTTCTACTACTGAAAAAAGGTCCTTTCCACTGAGATAGGAGCTTATTAGACTCAGAGGGCAACATAAGTAGTACTTCGTCGCCTGCTTCGAATTTCCGTGCTTTGGATTTGATGGCAAAATACGTTCTGTATTTTTCCACATTCACCTCAGAATTATTGAAGGCGAGCTCTGCACACAATTTTCTAGGCGAGTACGCAAATCCAACACATAAGCGTAGGAGGACTTAATCTCTTCCTCTAGTTTGGGGTTTGATCATAATTCTTTTAGGATGCTCATCGGGCCGCGGACGTTTCGTCCGTACAATAGCTCGAACGGCGCATATCCGAGCGTTCGGTGTGGGATTTCTCCATACACAAATAAAACCACTGGGAGGTAGCGGTGTTATTCTTGCGGTTGGTCGTGGCACAATTTCTTGAAAACTGATTTGAGAGTCCCATTTAATTTCTCGCACATCCAATTTGAGGCAGGGGTGATAATAGGTTGAGAAAAAGGGTTCGACCAGTAGGAGCTTTCCTAATACTCCATCAATTCTGAAGTGAATTGACGGCCTCTGTCCAATAAGATCTCCTTCGGGATTCCTACTCGGGAAAAAATAGAAATCAACGCCTCAGCACACGAAATACCATCAATGTTCTTCAAGGGGACCGCACCCGGGAAACGATTGGCGCAATCTACGAGGATCAAAATATAGAATGTCCCTCACTAAACAGGGGACGGAGACGGCCTATCAAATCTTAGCGACCATGAAGAAGGGTTCAGGCATGATTGAGGTCTTCTGAAGAGGAGCGGGTGGCAACACGACCTTTGGCGTTAACCTTTTGACAGATGTCACAGGACTTGCAAAAGTCGGATATTTCTTTGTCAGCACCTGGCCAACAGGAATATTTGAAAACGCGCTGGGCCGTCTTATTATGAATGAAATGCCCAGCCATTGATCCGCCGTGAGCCATCCGCAGAACTTGACGTACATACATCCTGGGTACACATAGGAAGGTGACCGGGGCGTTATCTGGTCCTACAAAAGATCGATGTAGCAACGAATCTTTTTCCATGTAATCAATTCTTCTATTTCTTCGAACGGTTTCAAGCATGAAGGCCAGCCCGTCATCAGAACGGGTCTACAGCTCTTTAAGGCTAGAGATATTTTGCGTGTCGCGTGCGCGTCTGAGGTTCAAGCTGTAAAGGAGAAGGTATTTAGTATTACCATTGTGTTTGTTGCAGTTGGGGCATGTTCGTAAGTGGGTAAGGTTTATTCTCTATTTTTAATGCTGAAATCAATTGCAATGTCCTATCTTAGTTGAAACAAGATGACTTTATTAGTCATGGATTAAGAATAATTGGAATTTTCTCTTTGCATCAAACTTTCAACTGAGGGATGAGATTATGAAATATGATGGATGCAAAAAATGGGGAAAAAGTTGAAAACTCCTGGCTTAAAACAATATTTTGATGTTTGCTCAGAAAAAAAAGGCGAGTGTGGCAGAAGTTATGGTAGAAATAAATGCAAATTCAAGGAATTTAAGTACCAAAGGCTGCTATCGCAAATTGTTCAAATTTGCCAACTATTGATTGACTTGCAGTAAAAATACTACCGCTAATCAATATTTTAATTCAATCTCTTTGAATGTATTTGCCAAAACATTGTTCTGTGAAATATATAGAGGCCAAAATTGATTATGGTCTCTGTGGAGGAATGAATATAACGAGGACAAGCAGACGCTACTTTGTTTATACAGCGTCAACCGTTACGTTACAAATGGGCCAAGACTCCCCTCATTTTCCTGCTGCCCCAAGACCCTTCGAAGTCGGTCGCAAAGAAGGATGTCGGTCTGCAAATTTCGTAATTTACGAGACTGGTAGTGTAGTCCGTTAATATAAACATAAAAGGGTGTGAGAGCCTTTAGAATAAAAATCTTGCTGCCTAAGGCTTCGTCGACAGAAAATCTATGAACAGGCTCACTGTCCTCTTCGATTATTTATGTCTATTTTCGCTAAATAGACAAAATCTCACCTTCTCCGTGCGTAAACCTGAAGGGGCGAAGCGTCATAGCATTGAAAATTTATGCCCTAGGAGAGGGGCTTAACTGTGGGCTAGTGAGGGTTCGCCCCTCCTAAACTCCCTCGTCCCCCCTCCCCCCAGGGGATAATCGACGTATATATAGTTCAATCTTGAGAAATTTAGAGAAGAAACCATGTAGCCCTCGAGAGAAGAAGACGAGTCCCTGAGGCAAACAGGGAATCAAGAAGATAGTTGGAACCTAACAGGACTTTTCCTCCCGAGACTGTTCCTTTGGTCTCTTAGAAGAGCAGACCAGTGGTATCGAGGCTAACTCTCCTACCATTCTTGCACAAAGAAAATTACCTATCTCAGTTTGCTGAAAAAGCAGAAATACCCCTTACCATTGAGGAAGAACAAAGTGATTTCCATTCGAGAAAAGATTTACATTTTAGTTAAGTCTCATCTTCGAGAAGCCATAATTGGTAACACCGGGATCGGCCTAACTTCCATTCATTCAAGATCCCCTCACTTACATCTTCAAGTCGAGAGAAGCATCGCAACGCTCCTGTACCACCTAGTGAGAAGCATCAGCGAGGACGTCCGCAGACCAACTCATCGAGGAAGCTCACTTTCAAGGTCACCCAACTGTCGACACACTCTGAGATAAAGGTAAAATGAATACAAAAATTATTTAATTTTTGTTATTTCCCATTCCGTGCAAAATTGTATTCGTGACAAAACCATTTTAAACTGGTAGTCGTAACCCAACTATCTCAATTTCAAATGACTTAAGAACCTTCCTTAATTGAGTTTTCATCACGTGTATTAGAAGTGATTTTTGCGTCAACCATCTCGTAGTAGTCAGTTGTAGTGTTAATTTTTATTAGACCCTCTTACTATAGAATTAGTATACTTAAAGATTTAATATTTCATTTTTTATGTAATTGAAAGTATATTTTGTCGGAGCAATAAATATATCATAATAAGAAACCTCCCTGGTTAAAGAATTAAATTAGAGCACTCCTAGGGAAAAGTGGAACGGAGTAACTCATGTACGAATCAAACTTACATACGTACTCGTCTGTAAACCACGAAAGTCTCTACCAGAACTCTTAATAGATTCTTAATGATACTTGTAAAGTGAAGGGAAAATTTTGGAAGGTTTATAGTTTGGGTCTCCAGAAAAAGATGTGAAATTGGGATCTAGAAACGAAAAGAGCGTCCAATTCTTTTGAATTATCTCTGTTTATTTGTCCAAGAACGAGTTCCATGCGCAGTTTTATTTAAGGAAAACAACTGATTATTTACCAGTGCATTATTAATCCCTGGAGGGAAATTGTGGAAATAAGGAAATAAACAAGGTAAGGGGGGACTAATAAAAAGACCCTGGAGGACTGTATCTTCTCAACATATCCACAAATATCCTGTTTCAGGAAGTATTATTAAAGAAAATATCCCCAAAACGATAATTTTATAGAGGGGCCAAATATACTGAAAAAGAGAGCCAAAAATAACCACTCAGCTCGTAATGGAAAGGTATATTGTGTTAATGATGTCTTCAGTGAATGAGCAAATTTAGAAGCATTCTAATACTCGATAAAACCTCTCACCTGGGAGGACTAGCCTAAATTGAAAACGCGAAACCATTCTACGACTTCTAAGATGAAAAGGGAGAATCCAGGTGCCATTAAAAATTTAATATCTTCCCCCTACAGAGAAATACCCACCAATAATATTGGACAACGTCCATAATTAGATTTTATTGCAGTTGAATTTGGAAATTGTATTTTTGGAGCTGTGGAAGAGCAAATTGTAAACAGGAAAGAGAAAGTAAGAGAAAATAGAATCGTAACCGAAGGGAATAGAGCGATTATTTAAATATATTCGAGCTTAGAATTAACAGAAGCAACCGATTGGGTTGCATAACAGATACACAATTTCAAAAACTTCCGCAATTGTCATCCCAAATTCGACCCTAAAAAAGTCTATTGCACCGAACCTCAAAATCAAATACAAGAGGTTACATTGTACACACAATCCAAGAGAAAAAACCAAAGAATTTCTATATCCCAACGGCGCTGGGAAAAGTAAATACCGAGGAACCGTCAACGAGAAACCTCTTTCAGCCGAGATCTCCCAAACCCCAATAATCTAATAACACATTGAAACATCAAATTACAAGACATAAAAACTTCTCATAGAGACCATGTACGAACCAAATCCTACTTTAGAGACTTACATATGACAACATCCAATTAATGCGTATTATTTTCCACCAGATACTTATCTTTGTTTTCTGATGATTGGGGAAAGTGGGCCATAAGACAAAATGCCCGACATTCAAAATTAGGGACTTATATATAGCCAGAAATAGACATTGAAAATTCTGACTTGAGAATTTTTTTCATCTTAATTAGACTTATTCCATCATGCTTGTATGCCGTGGTATGATCAGGAGTACGTGGTTATACACAGTCTGGCTTACTGGCCGACCGAAATTGAGGCTCCACCTAGAGATGGTTCTAAGAGTGCTTTAATTACACAGTTGCTAGGCCAAGGAATATTTAAACACGGCTACAAAAATATACTTTAATAGGACTTAAGATTACATATACATATAGGGCAGGTTAAATGGCAATGCAATTAAATATTAATGGTTCAAAGCTAAGATGGTTAACACTATCAATTGAGTTTAAACCGAGGGGTAAATAATTAAGTAATGATTTTACAATTATGTAAGTTCTAGAGCAAAGGTGTTCCTTGAGGTTCGACGCGGTAAAAGTGGGAGGAGCGTAACGAAGCGTGGATTAAATCCCTTTTATCTTGATGTGTGGTGAGTAGGACGAGGTAGGAAAGTTATAACTTGAACTTGTGGGCGTCTCACGGGACGATCAATTCAACTTTGGGAAACTGAAGCTGGGGGCCTCTTATCCTTAAAAAGCAAACGGAGGGTGTTTCGGGGATGGCTTTTCTGATCCTTAAAATCCAAAGACGTGGTGAGAAGGGTCGAAGTGCGCCTAACTATCTCCACGAACAACACTGAGTGACGACTAGCTCTTTCTTGGCTCTTCGACAATCACTAAAATTCTTCTCTTGACGAGAATGTAGTCGATTCCCTTTCGACTAACCAAGACGTTACGGCTAACGTACTGAACAGCGGCTTCAGACACAATCTGCATGTGAAATTTGAAGTATCGAATATATACCTTGAAATTATCAATATGTATACCATCACGAGAGGCATCAGTACGAATCCCAAACTTTTTGTTCAGATTCGCGAATCTCAAAATAGGAGCAGAGATCAGTTTTTCCTTCAGCTTGTTAAAGCTAGACACCCCGAGGGGAGTCCAACTGACAGGATCGGGTCCTGTATCCTTTAACATATCATTAAGGGGTGATGCTATAGTTGCAAAATTGGAAACGAAGCCCCTGTAAAGTGAAGCAGAACCCAGAAATGACCGCAGCTGCTTCTTCGTCCGGGGAAGCGGCATTACACCTATGGCTTTAACTTTGTCTTCTTGGAGGACAATCTGGTTCTTTCCGATCTTAAAACTAAGATATTTAATCGTATCATATGCGAAATGATACTTCGACGGGCCTATCGTGAGTCCGTGTGCGTGCAAACGGATTAACCAAGCGCGCCTTAGGACTTTACGTGCTGGTCCCATGTACGGGTGGCAACGTACACCTTGTTAAAATAAAAGGTTACACTGACTAGGCCGTCTACAATTCGACGCATCATTCGATTGTAGTTACCACACGCAGTTACCAATGCAAAGGAAAGACGGTTAAATTGTCTTAAGCCTTTCTCTGTAGCAAAAGCTGTAAAGCGCTTAGAAGATTCGGAGAGCGGAATCTGATGGTAGGCCTTACAAAGATAAATTTCGGAAATGAATTTTGCATCTTCGAAAAGATGGAAGTTTTGATCAATCAGAGGTATGGGCTCAGCGTCAAACTAGGTGACTGAATTTAATTTGTGAAAATCGACGCACATCCAAAATGATTGATCGGCCTTTCTGACCATCACAATCGGGACACAAAAGTCAGATGAGGAAGGCTCGATGATCCCAAACCTGAGCAAATTTTCTACTTCGGCGTCGAACGTGTGGCGTAAATGAACGGGGATAGGGTAAGACTTAGTTCTTACTGGTTCTTGCGTTTTTAAAACAATCTCATCAGTGAATTAGGTTGAACAACCTGGGATTTGGGAGACTACGTCCGATAATTCACTTAGGAGACTCTCCAATTGAGCCTTCTCGATGGGTCTGAGACGAAGGTTAAAATCGAGCTCGGAGGCTGAGTCCGATTGCGAGGAAGGAAGAGGCGGCAACGGGTATTCGTCGTCTGCTTCCACGCAGACCGTTTGAACGAGGCAAAGCGGTTGGACCGGGTAAATTGCCTCTAAGACGAGTTCTTTGTCTAAAGTGACCACATTACTAACGCACGCACGTCGGTGGTACCTTTTTAACAGGTTGACGTGGTACACTTTATTACCTGAGGGGGTCTGAATTAAGTAGTCGACCGGGCCTCGGGATTCTACTACTGAAAAAGGTCCTTTATACTAAGATAGGAGCTTATTAGACTCAGAGGGCAACAGAAATAGTACTTCGTCGCCTGCTTCGAATATCCGTGCTTTGGACTTGATGTCAAAATACGTTATGTATTTTTCCAAATTCACCTCAGAATACTTAAAGGCGAGGACTGCACAGTTTTATAGGCGAACGGTTTCGGGCTCCTTTTTCTGGCCTTCTCCCACAGGGGTTGCAAAGAAGGGCAATTCTTTTGAGCTTCAGCAAACTGTTCATTGCTGGATAACTCGACGTCCGGGGTTGACGAGGATGTTAAAGGTACCGGGGAAACGGTAGCTTTCGCAGTTTGGGCCTAGGTGATCATTGGTTGCGCGATGGGTTTTGGGGAGAGCTGCGCGCTCGTCCGATAAGAACAGAGCAAAACTTTATCGGGGCGGCGACTACATCGGCCCATCCTGTGAAATACTGACACTGTATGTAGCACTTTACCATAGGGAACTTAGTAGAACTGTAGGGGTACGAAGATGTATAAAGAGATAAAACTTCCTTCCAAAGCGAGAATATAAATAGCACATTAAACTACCAAGTCAGAACGGACTTCGCCGTAGCGTAATGGTAGAGTGCTAGCCTCGGGATTCAAAAGACCCGCGATCGATCCATAAAGTCCTTACCAAGAAAATTCTCGAAGAAAACGGAGACCACGAAAAACGCTTCAAGGACAACTCAAGAAATCAACTCAAGAGAAAACCGCTGTCAAGGAAAACAGAAAGGAAACGACTTCAAGGGCTAACTTGTCTCAAGAAATCGTCACGTCATCATGAAGCAGAAGAAGTCATCACATCGTCGTTTAAAAGGAAGATACATGAAGATCAAGAATTAACCCAACCCAACTTAAAGAAGACTTAACCTAGCCTACAAATACCAATAGTCAGATTACTGGAAGATAAAGTTTCAAGGGGCAACTTCAGTCAAATAATAAAAAAATAATAAGTTATAAATATGGCCCCCCAAAAAAACTTGGTGATTCCTTCCCATTCTGATGATCTTCTTTTTCTAGATGTATCTTCCTTTTAAACGACGATGTGATGACTTCTTCTGCTTCATGATGACATGATGATTTCTTGAGACGAGTAAGCCCTTGAAGTCGTTTCCTTTCCGTTTTCCTTGACAGCGGTTTTCTCTTGAGTTGATTTCTTGAGTTGTCCTTAAAGCGTTTTTCGTGGTCTCCGTTTTCTTCGAGAATTTTCTTTGTAAAAATTGTGGACTTTAGGGATCGATCGCGGGTCTTTTGAATCCCGAGGCTAGCACTCTACCATTACGCTACGGCGAAGTCCGTTCTGACTTGGTAATTTAATGGGCTATTTATATTCTCCCTTTGGAAGGAAGTTTTCTCTCTTTATACATCTTCGCACCCCTACAGAACGACCTAAAATGTCGTGAACGATTGAAAATCTCTTATGCTGGGGAGTTACTGGTGGCAACATCTTGTACTTGACTAATATTCATTTTCAACCCGTGTCTCTTACAAGGGTTGGCACTCGGCACCCATTTATCTTGCCGTTCTCGAATTTGAGCCCACCAAGAGAGCTCTTATTGAACAGGAAACTTACCTGTTGTTCTGAATGAGAGGGAGCAGGTGACGACTGCGATGACGAGGCAGAAGAGTTAGAGGGAAGAGAAGTGGTTACCTGATGGACTTGTTGATTAGGGGTGGTCCTTAGCTGCGAGTTCTGGGCGCAGTTATAACTAAGGTGACATAGGTGCCACACGTAAAGCATACGATGTGTTTACGCGGGTAGTGAAACAGAGCAGAAGGGAATGTTGGAGGCTTTGCGTCTTTTTGTTCACGCTGAGGATGACACTTGGGCTTATGGGTCGCCGGAATCTTCACGAAGCTACCATTATTCTTAGCATGGAACTTATTAGGCCCAAACTTATGTTTGGGTGACGGGGGTTGACTCTTCTTGATCTCCTTAGGATATAGGTCGTGGCTGGAAGCGTAAAGGTCGGCTTCCTCTACACACTCTTTAAACGAAGAAGCTCTTTATCTGTTACGAAGGCCTTCAATTTTCGGTAAAGGGTAGCCATGAGTTGATCCCTTAAAATAAAGTCGACTAATGACTCATAGTCGTTAGTCACCTGTGAGGAGTCAAACCAAAACTGTAAATTGTGGTGAATGCTGAACCCAAATTGCTTAAGCTTTTGTCTCGCCTTTATCCTAGCTTGGCGGAATCTAACCCGATAGAATTCTAGATCCATATTAATAGCAGAGAAGAGCTCTGCTTTAAGGGTTGAATAATCTAGAGTTACTTCAGAGGGCAGGGAAATGAAGATTTCACGCAGACGAGTGTTTAAGAGGGGGAATAGACAGGCAACTCCATCTGATTCTAAATCCCAATTGTTAACTTCGAATTTTTTTTCAAAGTGGGTCAGATAAAAACAAAAATCTTATCCGTCTTTATGCACGGGGAGTTTTAACGAGGGTGATTGTGGCTGATGGTTACGTGATCCAACAGAAGTCATATCGACATGATCATTGCTTAATTCTCTCTCATAGTGTCGTATTTGTTATCTCTCTCTTTCTTCTGTTTCTCTCTGACTTTCTTCTGCTTCTCTCTCTCTTTTTTCCGCTTCTCTCTGTGCTTTCCTTTCTTACCGTTTGTTTCGTTCTTCCTCTTGAACGTAAGTGATTAAATCCTTTCCTGATAGTCCTAGGATCTGTCCCTGCTTATGAAAACGATCAAACGAAGACATCTTGAATATGCTGGTATTTATTCTCCATAGATTGGTAGACAAAATGCGGCTGTTTTAAAAGATCTCTGGCAATTTTTTAGTATTTGGATAGTAATGGCTGGGGATTAATTTTTAAGCTCTAGAATTAGATGAATAAAGTTGTAGTGTCTGAACCCTGAAATTATTGAATTAAACCTTAGAAAAAGATGTTCTAGAATGATTTCGGACAAGATGAGAGATGGAATAACCGTAGAGTTTGGTTGTCATAAAGAGAAAGAAAATGGTGAGAGAATGGTACAGATATGTGCTAAAGAAACGACTTTAGCAAACACTTTCTTTCAAATTTCCTCCGCACCTAACATTCTGTCACATCGCATGATATATAATGCTGGCAGTCTTTTAAAAAATATCAAACTACCGTTTAAAGACTTGTCGATTAGATATGATAAGTTAAAATCTCACTAAAATTATATTCCTACCTTTCAAAGACTCATGGTATTAGATTAACATCTATAATTCTCTTTACAAATATCAAACTACCAATCAAAGACTCGTCGTATTAGATTAATATTTGGAAGTCTCTTTACAAGTATTTAGCTAGTAATCAAAGATACATTGTCTTAAATTAACATTTGGAACTCTACAAATATCTACCTACCATTCAAAGCTTCGTTGAAATAAATAACATATCTTGAATCTCTCTGAAAATACATACCAAACAAAAGAGGATTTTCTTGAGTTGAAAATAAAACTGTTTTTATTCTAATAGAACCATTAAGGTCTAACGTCGGATTTCATCAGAGCAGCGTTGATAGTTTCAGAAAATTTTCGAATTCTTTTTACCAATTGATAAGGAAAACCAATTATCGTTAATTGCCACTTTTGGAAATAAAACGACGGGTTTTGTGTTATTACCAACAAATTTAAGAAGCTTCAGGCTTTTTTGGTAAAATTGTTGGAATAGTTTTCGCAATTTTTCGTCCTTTGATGCTAATTCGAGTTTATGGGTGTTTTTTTTTCTGAACCAATTAACGAGCATAGAAATTATTAGTTTTGGCCCTGTAATGGAACATGTTTTGGTTGTATTTATAATAGAAGCAAGTTGAGGAGATTTGGGTGCCATCCATATCGATAGTAACCACGACAAGAGGTCTCTTTTAGCAATTTCTACTTCATATATTTTATTTCCATAAATTTACCACTTTCTCAGATTTTCCAAACCATTCTATCAATGTACTCGTTGTTTGACTATTTTTAATTAATCATTTCAAATGAAAGGATTTTTTTTTTATTTGTTTACCATATAAACGAAAACCATTTGTGTAACGTAAAATCCTAATAGGGTGAAGTTAGTGGGTATGAAAAAGTGTGGGATAGGACATTGTTAGAGGGTCGAAAGAGACAACAATTTTGGTTTGATGTCAGGGTCGCGTTACTCTCCTGGACATACGAGCTTTCTACAACCAGACTAGTTTAGGAGACGGTGTGGGGGGGGATGTTCGATTTCTCATCTCTTCCTGAGAATATTGACGTGAATAATGAAGGAATTTACCTACCCCAACAGACAAAAAAATAGGGGGGAAGTAAAAACCAAGGAACTGGATGGAATGATAATAATAATGGAATAACTGAGTATTGCAGATGCCGAAGCTTAGATAATGACCAGAGTTTTGCAGCGAGCTACATTTGTTGGAGTATCTACCAATAATATCTAAAGTATCATCTTAGATGATTCTATAAGCAGATGAAGGGGTCGAAGGTGCCCAGTAAACAAGGATGAGGAAAAATAGATAGATATTTGAATATGATTAGCATAAAAATGAAGCGAAAGACAAACGGGATATAAGAATTCCAATGGGAAGCTTTGTTGATAAGAGATACCAAACATAAGAAGTCCGAGAGGTAATCCTTGCGGTACGCCGAAACGCATCTCCGCTGGCCGAGATTTGTCCTTACCACTATGAATAGGCTGAGTACGAGGTCAAAGTTACGAGTAGAACAGTTTAAGGGTAGATACAAAGATACCCAGGAATCCACGAGACTAAAGTTACGAGCGGAAGTGATTAAGGGTAGATACAGAGATACCCAGGAATCCACGAGACTAAAGTTACGAGCTGAAGTGATTAAGGGTAGTTTTAGTGATACTCAAGAATTCAGGAAGATTTTGAAGAAGAACATTGTAATCGATAGTGTTAAAATGCCCCTGAGAGTTTCAGAGCACCAGAATGCAAGGATTGTTAGTATCTACTGAACGACCATAATATTTCAATGAGTTTAGGACGGAATGGGATTCGAGAGATTTGGTGGTAGCTTGTCGGTCTTTTGGGTTCTAGTTTTCTTAAGAATAGGGGAAACAGTCGCATGTTTGAAATCAGATGGTACCACTCAAGACGAGAAGGAAGTATTAAAGATATCAATTATGCAAGGGAGAAAAGGAGGAAGGAACTGACCGTAGAGATTAGTAAGAAAAAAATTGAGAGAATAAATAGTTTGGGAAAAGATAAGGAGAGATTAATTCTTCAGGAGACACTTAAGAGAGGGAAATAAGTTCGGGCCAGGACCAAGTGGAATTACCTAGTGTTGAGAAATAGAAGCAGAGAGTATGGCAGAACGAATATGGACTATCTTGTCCTAGATGTAAGCAGAGAAGTCAGCTGGGGTGATAATATAAATAAGTGCGGAGAATTCAGCAAGAATCTTGCATAAAGTGTATTGTTTTTGTTATCGCAAAGGATACCGCGAGTGTGAGCTTCACGAGCGGACTTTAGGAGAGCTATGTAGCATTGAGTAACAAGGAAGTAGACAGAGGCTGTCGTTATCTCTCTCTACGCAAAATAGGAGGTTATTCAAAGGTGAAAACAAAATTTAATTCAGGGAAATTAGCAAAATGTGTAGTGACTTGCGTGTACGTCCAAAATAGGGTACACACGAGAGTCGCCACACACATAAAGTACAGAGAGAGAGAGAAAAACAAAGTTAGCCCCTTTTACGAGAATATCACACGGCAGTAAACGAAGCACAGTTACCTCTGTTAGAGTTGGTCAAGGCAACCTTAGGCAAACATTGTAATCAAAACAGAATCCAGAATAAACTGGATAGGTATCACAATTAAACAAATACAAAAGAGATTAGAAAGCTGTCTCCATAGCAACATGCCACCGCCCAAAGAAAATTTAACTAAATAGTCGGAGTGCCTCTCTTATCAATATGTTTGGCAGTAGACAATCAAAAAGCGAGTTATGTCGATGCCGACCAATCAACAGGCCAGCACATGAGAGAGAGGTGTGGCTTAGTTGGACGTGAAACCTGTAGGGCGTGGCTTAAATTCAGTATAGAACGGTGGGAAGCCAGAACAGTAACTATGACTACTATTATCATTATATCGAAGTATATCGCGTTATATATATATCGTTCAGTCCGATCTCTTGGATTTGCGTAATTCATCCTTGTATATAGTCATGTACATAACGCAGACATTAAGGTGTAACGCTTAAAGGCTCTATTCGTCCGGCCTCCTTTAAATTTTGACCGCACTTGACCTCGAGCTTAATTCAGTTATAAACTAGAACTTAAAACTTAAATAAAGAACTTTCTGTAAAGTACAATAAGTTATAGTTCAATATTAATTCTATTTTTGTTTTCGGTGACTTCAATATCCTGCCGTTCCTCAATCTCACTGCTTCAAGGCCAAGGCCTTATTATCGGGAAACTAACCGTTGCGCATTCTCCTCGCTAATCGCAATTCCTCACGATTATTTAACTGCCGAAATACCCGTGTTCTGCCCTGGTGTGGTCTATCTCCATCCTCCGGGCAATGCAAACCAACTAGGGCATATGTATCAAAACCGAAGTCCTTGCTAAAAGATTACAGGATAACTCGGTAATTTATCACCCTTACAAGCAACCAGCATCCCCCTTCCAAAGTTCTTGGGTTGTCCTCACGATTACCTTCAAAGTTCCCCCATAATTAGCGATCATCTTCAAGAGCACCCATAGGGTCAAATTTGTGTTCTTTTTAAAGTGTTAATATTATATTTAATATTTAAATATATATATATATATATATATATATATATATATATATATATATATATATATATATATATATATATATTACACTAATGTTCAGTTAAAAAAAAACATTTTAGCCATTTAAAAAAAAAAAAATTAGTCCAATAATACTTAGAATTTTTTCATAGCATCATTTATGACAGTGAGTAGGATTGATATTTCTTTCTCTTGTTTAGGAACGCAAAATACTATCACATTTACTTCTTTAACAACTATATTCAATGATTTTTGTTCATCTAATAACATATTCTCAATATGATTATCGTTAAGGTATGGGGGGGAGCTCTTTTATTATAACTTTTCTTATTTATCAGTATCATTCTTCATCTTGAGATTTTCTATATTCGAATCTATTTATTTCTTCTTGACTGAAGTTTCCCCTTGAAACTTTGTCTTCCATTTATCTGACTCTTGGTTTTTTTTGTTGGCTGAGATTCCTTCTTCTTTAAGTTGGCTGGGTTAATTCTTGATCTTGGATTTTTCTTTTCTTGAAGCATCTTCCAATTAACTTGACTTTATCTTGATGTGATGATTCCTTCCTTTCTCTTGATGACGTGCGGATTTCTTCTTAATTCGTGATGACGTGATGATTTTTCCTTGATTCTTGATGACGTGATGATTTCTTATTGATTCTTGATAAGTTAGCCCTTAAAATCGTTTTCCTTGATTTCCGTTTTCTTCGTGAATTTTCTTCGTAAAAACTGTGGACTTTGGGAGTTTCGATCGCGGGGTCTTTGAATCCAAATGCCAGCACTCTGCCATCACGCTACGGCGAGTCCGTCTTGAGTTGGTAATTTAATGGTGTGATAGAACGGTTTGAGGCCGCTTAATTTCAACCGTTCTCACATGTTGTTTAGAAACACGATGCTACCCACGTGCATCTTCGCCTTAAAGCCAGGCGCGTTATCGCGCCACCTGAGTCAATATTTAACCAAGGAGGTTCATCCTCCACCCCGTTTTGCCCCATGCGCCGACCTCGCCAAATTAAGTGAGGCTTATAGGCAGATAAGGTATTGTTCTCAGGCGCGGCTGTGAATTCCCTTGAAGCCCCCACTCCATTGCCCCCTACGCCAAGGGGATGGCTCGACTATTTATATGGAAATTTTACCACTAAGAGCAGATTCGAGATCCAGATTATCCTCGCGAGACATCCCGCCGATCCGGTCTCAACTTGTGCACCTAGGGCCCTCTACCTCGAGATCCACCATCATTGTCCAGAAGAGGACAATATCCATTGAGTGCCAAGGTTCAAGCCTTCAAGACGCCAAGTCCACAAGGCTTCTCATGTTGTTCAGAAAGAGAACAACGTTAGAACAGCCATTGTTCTTTGAGCTCGTTGACAAGAAACGGTTCTCACGCTTCCTTCATGTTGTCCAGAAAGAGAACAACATTAGAACAGCCATTGTTCTTTGGGCCCGTTGACAAGAAACGGTTCTCACCCTCCCCCCCTGTTGTTCAGAAGAGAACAACGTTAGAACAGCCATTGCTCTTTGAGCCCGTAGACAAGAGACGACTCACCCCCCCTGTTGTTCAGAAGAGAACAACGTAGAACAGCTATTGTTCTTCAAGCCCGTTCGCCAAGAAACGGTTTTTATTCCCAAGACGTCACGTCAGGATCATTTAATCCACCCCACCCCCTTCAGCTGGAACTCGCCAGCGGACCGAAGATTCCTTCGCGTCGCCTTCCTCTGCACAACAACGTTTAATTACGTAAGCTGAACATTACCTTTGAGTATTTAAATTTTTTTGTGAACCCTATCCTATGCTTTAAATGGTTTAGCGAACCATCCCATCCCTTTAATTTTTATTTGTTTGACCTTTTTAAATCTCTTTTAAATCTTAATCTTTGGATTAGCCAGATTTCCCACGACCCCTTCCATGCTCTGTTTATGTCAATATTTTCCGTTTTGTGTGTTGTTGATATTTTTCTTAATAAAACTTTATTTTATTAATGATAGCCATATTATTATGATTGAGCTCAGTTCCACTTCTTAAGCAGGCCACCAGGTAAATTTTATTTTTGACAAAAGTTCACCGGGAACTTTGAAATTTGAGGAGGGCAGCGTGAACGGCTGCCGAGTATCGACTCTCGTCAGGGACACAGGATGCACGTGTTTCATCGTGTCCGGCGAGCTCCTTCCCCCCGTGGACCCCAACCACGAAAAATTTGCGGTGGTACATGACTACCTTGGGCGGGCGAACCAATTAACCGTCGTTAGATTTTACCTGAAGTGTCAATATTATGATGGCTGGGCTGAAGTCATTTCCGCACCCATACAGTTCTGTTCCGTACTTATAGGACAGAGCCCCAAAGTAAGTTCCGACCCTGTGTCTCAGGCCGCCCTTCCTCGAGGCCGAGATAAGAAAGAAGCCCAGGAGCCCGTCCCCATCAGAACCCCGATACCATACCGTCCGAATTCTCGGAGACCCTTAACCAGGACTTTAGGACGGCACAAAAGGAGCGTGAATTAATAACACCCTTAGGTGATAAGGCCCAAAACAAGGACACGGAGACTGTTCGTGGACCCAAAGAAAAAAAGTACCCCCAACGAGCCCATGGAGATACGTTCGTAGCACTGGACAAAACATCGGTGCTTGAAGAGGATTACCCCGCGGAGTCCCTTAATGTAATACAGACAGTGTGCATCCAACCTGATGCCGATTACCTTCTTCCTTCCCTACCATGCGAGTCTTTTGAACCCTCTGACCTGGATATCGACGCGCAGCTGACACCACATCAAAAGAGTCAGCTACAAGAACTATTATGTCAGTTCGACGACGTTATTTAAGAGAAGCCTGGATGCGCTACTAGTTTCGAGCATGATATTAAATTAACAACCTTAGAACCCGTCCGTTCAAAACCCTATCCCATGCCGATTCATTTACGCCAAGCTTTTAACGCCAAAGTTGATAATTTAATTAGTTTAGACATAATAGAACCTTCCACCTCTAGTTATTGTTCCCCAATCTACATGGTCAAGAAACCTGATGGCTCTTATCGGATGTGCATCGACTTCCGGAAGTTAAATTCGGTAACTCTGTTCGACGCCGAGCCCATCCCGTTGGTAGACCAAAACCTCCACCTTTTTGAAAACGCCAAGTTCATCTCAGAACTCAATTTGTGCAAGGCGTATTATCAAATCCCCCTCCGGCCCGATGTGAAAGCATATACCGCCTTTGCAACGGAGGAAGGCCCTATGCAATTTAAGCTCCTTCCTTTTGGCCTCGTGACTGCTTGTAGCAACTATAACCGTCTCATGAGAAGGTTGTTAGATGGACTTCCGAATGTATCCTTTTACTTCGATAACGTCTACGTCGCTACTCGTGAATGGAGTCACCATTTAACCACCAAATTAGCTCTTTTCGAGCGACTGCGCGAAAATGGCCTCACCACTGGCCCTAGCAAATGCCATTTTGCCCACGAAACCATAAAATAATTGGGTTTCAAAATAGGACAAAGCCAGTTAGGTCCACAAGAGGACAAGATTAAGGCAATCACCGACATGCCCCTCCCGGATACTAAGAAGCAATTAAGATCGTTCCTAGGATCAGCTTCTTACTATCGGCGATTTGTTCCGAATTTCGCTGCAATTTCAGCGCCCCTCAGCTCCCTTTTGAAAAAGAATTCCCCCGATCGTCTACGTTGAAATGATGTCGCTGTTTCCCATTTTAATCAGCTCAAGAGTAAGCTCATTTCTGCCCCCATTTTAAAGTTGCCCAACCCGGAAAAATCCTTTAGGATTAAGACCGATTCGAGCAACGAGGGCATTGGAGGTGTACTCTTTCAATATGAAGATGACGGAACGAGTCATCCAGTTGCATATGCTAGTCGCCAATTATTACCACGCGAAAAAAGATATGCCACTATAGAGAAGGAAGCTCTATCAATTATCTGGGTTATAGACAAATTCAAAATGTACTTGATAGGAAAAGAATTTCAGATATGAACTGACCACCGCCCGTTGGCCTATATTCGGAATGTACGACACTCCAACGGCCGAATTATGCGCTGGAGTTTACTCTTGCAAGAGTATCAATTTAAGATAAATTATATAAAAGGTTCCGATAACCAAGTCGCTGACGCACTCAGTAGGAATGCGTTTCCAAATAGTGTAGATTAATTGTATTCGTAGGATTAGGATCTCCATGTAAGTATATACCGTCTTGTATGACTTAAATTAGATTCTCTTGTAATAGAATTATGTAGTTAATGTATATGTATGAATTTTGTAATGCTCAATGTCAATTTTTTTTCTCGTATGTATATATATTTGTACCCATTAAATTACGTATAAATTATTTTGTCCCATATGTACTAATTTTATATCATTTCATTGCTCCAAGCCCCTTTTATGATTAAGTTTGTATTAAAGGTTAGTTTCCCCAATAATCAAAAGATCAAAATGATCATATGTATTGAGGTAATACTAGTTAGGTGCATGAAGGTACGGCCGGTACAAGAAAACGAATTCCCCACAACGGAGCTCTATCGTTGTCCCTTCTCTCTTTTTTTTTCGAAGTGACAACTTCCCCCGGAATGAAGGGGTGTGATAGAACGGTTTGAGGCCGCTTAATTTCAACCGTTATCACATGTTGCTTAGAAACACGATGCTACCCACGTGCATCTTCGCATTGAAGCCGGGTGCGTTGTCGCGCCACCTGAGTCAATATTTAACCAAGGAGGTTCATCCCCCCCGTTCGCCCCATGCGCCGACATCGCCAGATTGAGTTAGGCTTATGGGCAGATAAGTTATTGTTCTCAGGCGCGACTGTGCATTCCCTCGAAGCCCCCACTCCATTGTCCCCTACGCCAAGGGGATGGCTCGACTATTTATATGGAAATTTTACCACTAAGAGCAGATTCGAGATCCAGATTATCCTCGCGAGACATCCCGCCGATCCAGTCTCAACTTGTGCACCAAGGGCCCTTTACCTCGAGATCCACCATCATTGTCCAGAAGAGGACAATATCCATTGAGTGCCAAGGTTCGAGCTTTCAAGACGCCAAGTCCACAAGGATTTCCCTGTTGTTCAGAAAGAGAACAACGTTAGAACAGCCATTGTTCTTTGAGCTCGTTGACAAGAAACGGTTCTCACCCTTCCCCCTGTTGTTCAGAAAGAGAACAACGTTAGAACAGCCATTGTTCTTTGAGCCCGTTGACAAGAAACGGTTCTCACACTCCCCCCCACCCCCTGTTGTTCAGAAGAGAATAACGATAGAACAGCCATTGTTTTTTGAGCCCGTAGACAAGAGACGGTTCTCACCCCCCTGTTGTTCAGAAGATAACAACGTAGAACAGCCATTGTTCTTCAAGCCCGTTCGTCAAGAAACGGTTCTTATTCCCAAGACGTCACGTCAGGATCATTTAATCCCCCTCCCCCCTTCGGCTGGAACTCGCCAGCGGACCGAAGATTCTTTCGCGTCGCCTTCCTCTGCACAACAACGTTTAATTACGTAAGCTGAACATTACCTTTGAGTATTTAACCTTTTTGTGAACCCTATCCTGTGCTTTAAATGGTTTAGCGAACCATCCCATCCCTTTAATTTTTATTTGTTTGACCTTTTTAAATCTCTTTCAAATCTTAATCTTCGGATTAGCCAGATTTCCCACGACCCCTTCCATGCTCTGTTTGTGTCAATATTTTCCGTTTTGTGTGTTGTTGATATTTTTCTTAATAAAACTTTATTTTATTAATGATAGCCATATTATTATGATTGAGCTCAGTTCCACTTCTTAAGCATATTGAAGATAAATAATATCGGTCAACCAGAAACCACGCACTCTAAATATAATTGAATAGTTCCCTCAACGAATAGTCATATATGGTATATCGTCGAGAGTCCATTCTACGACAAATGGGCTATTTATATTCTCGCTTTGGAAGGAAGTTTTTCTCTGATACATCTTCGCACCCCTACACAGGTCCGTTTCTAGAACGCGGAGTAGTAGCTCCGAGTCTGCGGGATGAGTGGAGTTAATTGAGTGGGATTTAGGAGAGCGAACGAAGCCTTGTCTCTTAATCAATGAGTAAATAATAGCATTTCCTTCCCGGATTTCATTAAGTTTCCCAGTGCACCTTTTCTTAATCTATAGTAGGAGAGCAGGTGCAGTTGTAACGAAGTTCAGAAGATTGTACGGCCTTTTGAGGGTCACCAGTTATGGGGGAGGGGGTTATATCTTTATTTTGATTATCAATAAAATTCTTTATCTTGCGGGTTTCTATATTGGTATCTATTTATTCATTCTTTACTGAAGATGCTCCTTGAAACATTTGGCTTCCATTTATCTGACTCTTGGTATTCTTATTGGCTGAGATTCCTTCTTCCTTTTTAAATTAGCTGCGTTAGTTCTTGATCTTCGATTTTCTTTTCTTGAGTGTCTCTTCATATTAACTTGCATTTATCTTGATGTGATGATTCCTTATAAATTCTTGATCACGTGATGATTTCTTCTTAATTCCGTGATGATTTCTTATTAATTCTCGATGAGTTAGCCCTTGAAATCATTTTCCTTGATTTTCGTTTACTTCGTGAATTTTCTTCGTAAAAATTGTGAACTTTGAGAGTTTCAATCGCGGGGTCTTTGAATCTAAATGCCAGCACTCTGCCATCACGCTACGGCGAGTCCGTCTTGAGTTGGTAATTTAATGGGCTTTTTTTATTCTCGCTTTGGAAAGAAGTTTTTCTCTGATACATCTTCGCACCCCTGCAAAAGGACACATTGATTTTGGGTTGTTGGTATCCTTAATTTACCACAAACAACAACTGTATATGCAGATACAAACTCGTCTTTATTACTTACGTAGGTGAGGAAATAAGTGAGTACTCATTTATTTTTCGCAGCTCCAACCCATTTATTGTTTGCATCAGATTAACAAACTCTTGCCTTCTTTAAATTCTTCTGAATAAATACTATATTTTATAAATGTTCTCCAATAAACACCAGTTGCCGTTTTCTATTAATGAAAGAAAGTTTGAAGCGTGAATGAGTGCTAATTTATTTCTAACATTCAAATTCTAAACAATTACAGATAACACGAAAACATAAAAATAGAGGAGGAAAATTGATCTACCAATGCCTACCAGTCCTTCAATATCATGTTTATCTCTTATCTGTAGAATTACCACAACTAAACATGTTTAAATAACATACTACTCCCATTCTTCTACATCATAGATCAGAAAATAAAAATTAACTAATATTACGAGTAACAAGGAGTAACAAGGAGAAACAAGAAAAGTAAGTACCCTAGGAGACCTTAAAAACAAACTCCCTGGGTTTGGTACTCGTATATTCAAACGAGGGAACGTAAGTGAGGCCGTCTCATGGCATTTAAAGATGACGTCATTAAGAATTCTTGCGTTGGATAATTGGGTTAAAATATGTACATTTCGACATTGTATTATTGGAGATACACCTTCTCTACCATCAAATATTACTCTTAAGACACTATTATACCGATGCAAAGAAGTATGATATGAGTTAGTAGACTAAAACGCTGGCGCTCGTCTTATTCAAAATTACCCATAATTTGTACAAAGTAAGCGTTTGTCTTTTTCTTTTTATGGCAAGTCATTGGAGTTCTATGGATAACCAATAGAGATAAGTCTCTATTCATTACTTATTGTATGGGTAAAAAGTGTATAGGGGTATAGGTACATATACGGTACTGCATTCTTTGAGGTAATTTCGAAATGATGCATTTCCACTGAAATGTGGGGTGAACAGTTAAGATGACGCCACCATAAGATTTATCTAACTTCATTTTGATCTTCGTTGAATAACAGGATGCTTATGACATCGAATTGGTTCTGATGGGAAGATGACTGGAGCAAGCGTTCTCTTGATGTAGGGATAATAATAATAACTTCACTCCTTCAATTCTTCCTAGTTTAACTTTTTCTTGCTTCTTGTTTTCTTCTTAATGTATACTTATTTTATGAATAAATTATTTTCTATAATTGATGTATTTATTCTTACACTGTATGTTTGATGTTATTGTCCTAGAGCCTTGAAACTTTTATAGGCAATCAGGTTGGCAAAATTTTTGTTGCTTCCTTCATCGTTTTTCTTAGGTTTTTTTATGTTGTTTCTTTTGTATTTTCTTGGCTTTCCTTTTGCTTTCTTCCTCGCTTTTGCGTGATGTTTGCGTGTTTATGTGATATTTGTGTATAGTAATTGCACAGTGTGTTAGTCATTGTGTATATTGACACTAAGTTTTCCTCCAATACCTCCCAGCTCTTGAATGATATTATCTGTCAATGTTGCCCTGAACGTTTTGGCCAGTTTCTGGGTCACAACGTTGAGAAAGTCCAGTGGTTGCTTTCTGTGTAGCCCTCTTTGGGTTTAAAAGTCATGTCGTCTAACTTTGTTTATGTAGAGGGTGGCGGTGCTCTGCACGCGTTTGAGTTTTCTAATAGAGGATCTGTTTGCCGCTTGGGTCACCACGGAGCTTAGATCGGATATATATTAGGTATATTTTACCTAATATTGGTTGAGTTAGGTTCTCTAAATCTATTCCGTTTGAAGAGTTCCCTCTTTGCCATTTTCTGCCGCACCGTGTGGTGCCTTCCGTCGCCGTTGGTGGGCGGAGATATTTAGGCTCAGCACAGTGCCTTCGGTGGCGTAGCTGTACTTCATCTCATCTCTTACGACTGGCCTAGTTGTTTCTGATTTTCCATATCCTGTCATACTGGTTAATGTTTGGGATTTCCGCTCTAGTTTTGCTACCTGTGATCTTGCATTCCTGTTGGCGCATGCCACACTTTGGGTGATGTCGTCTGAGAATTGCAGATAAAATCACGTCCCTATAAACAGTAGTTTGGAAGTCAAAGGTGTACACCGGGTATAGCAAGGGGCTCAAGCAACTACTCCTGAGGACGCTCACTTTTAACTCGAACTTGGGTTCTCTGCATTCTTCGATCATAAGACGTGCCCTTATGTCCATAATAAAGTCGTAGATGATTCTCTCTAGGATTTGGGATAACAGGAGGCTCAAGATATGATATTGTAGTCCTTTCAGTCAGACCTCGTCGAAGCCTTCTGCATCTCTATCAGAAAAATGCCCATATAGTTCCCTTTCGCTCGGCAATGGCCGATTTTCTCAGTTAGGAGTGCCAGGGCGGTATCAGTGCCCCTCTTTCTGCAAAACCCATGTTGTTGTGGGTTGTGCGCTCCTAACATGCTAAGTTGAGCTTGAAGTCTTTTTGCCAATTCTTTTGGGGCTTGTGCTCTTTCGGGATAAAGAGAATTTTAGCGATCTTATATCCGTCAGGAAACTAGCTGTGTTCAGGGCAGTATTCATTGTATTGAAAATGCCTTGAATAACTTTCTGAAAGGCGTTCGCGAGGTTGTTCTTCTTGAGTTCAGACCAGCCTAGCGCCCTCTGTTTGGAAGAGCTTATGGTGATCATGGTCTTTTCAATCGAGATGGGGTGACCATGCTTAACCATCTCTCTGTCTTAGGACATATTGAGATGGGGATTAGTCCTATGTATTATTATTCCGAGGTCGTCGAGCAGTTGGTCTTCGAAATACTGGTTGAAGTCGTCGTTTTCCTGAGGGGGTATCGCGAATATCTCTTTACAATTTCTCCTGAATATTCTCGAGAGAGAGTTTCTGGGTCTTTTATTAGTTCATCTTGGCCTTAGAAGTCAACTCACTCATTTTTCGACTGTTCTTTTAAAACTTTATGAGGTTGTTTTCTCTGTCCGGCCTACCGCCGATAATATAATTCCGGATGGTCCTCTGTTGTTTTAAGATATAGTACTTTAGTTTCTCGCTTAGATAGCGCATTCTGGATTTTATTTTCCGGTATGGTCCTGTCCTGACAATTTCCTCATAGATTGCTCTATGTTCCGAGCGATTTCCCTCATCTCGTCCGTCCATCTAGGTTGTGGGAGCATTTTTTGTTTTATCATGGGGACGCATTTCTCGTCGGCTATAGTGAGGAGATTAGTGATCTTATTGATCTTCTCATATATTTCATCGAAATCTACATCGCCCAGGTCAGCCGGTTGAGAGGTGCTGAGCATCTCTTTGAAGAGCTTCCAGTTAGTTTGCCCATAAAATTTTCTAGGCGGGATGTGCCCCAGCATCGGGGCAATTGAGATTGTTGGAAAATATGTATAGGGATGTGGTCGCTCCGGACTACGAGTTCTGGTTTGTTTTTGATGTTGAAAGAGAAGTTTGTACTCGTTAACACTATGTCCGGTATAGTTTCTAAACGGTGTGTTTGGAAGGAAGGGAAGTCTGTTTCGATCCCCGGGAACCTGTTTTTTTTGAATAGTAGCACCAGGTTTCTTCCCCACTGGGTGGCGTTTTTAGAAATAGACTATTTGCACTTAGCGTTTAGGTTACCACCTAGCAACGTCGTTCAGCAAGACGGCGCCCCGACACATACGGCCAGAAGTGGAGAAGTGGTTTGGGTCGAAGATGAACTTATGCTCGAAGGAATTTTGGCCACCACAGTTGCTCGACCTCAATCTCCTCGAATACAGCGTGTGGGAGCAAACCGAGGAAAAGGCCTGCAAGGTCCGCCACGGCAACGTCGGCGAGGTGAGGTCTTCCGTCAGACAGGTGTGGTCCAGCATGAGGTAGGACTTCACTTGTAACATATGCGCGGCCTTCAGGTCCCTCTTGAAGCAACTGCTCGCTGCTGAGGACGGTAATATTAATTAATATTTAAGTTGAAGAGTGGTCAGTCATTCCAAAGGGAGATGACACAACCACCCCAGTTGGATGCAACCTTGGAGTGGTACCGGACCGTATGAATGCATCTTACGTGAGTTTCAGTTGCACTTGAATTCCACTTCCTAACTGTTGCATAGGCCACTAGCACAGGGAACTGCTATAAAATTCCCCTACCATGCAACACCCTACCTACACTCTAACTTGGTTCCTCAGGAGAGGCTCACAGAAAGCGCGGCCCCACACAATTGTGGTAAGGGTAGAGGTCCTTCAGCACAGGGTGGAGGATCAAATCTCTTTTCCTAAATCCCGCAAGCGGTCGGAGGGACATTATCAACGATTTATTCGTCTCGATTGATCATTGTCTGTTCTATCCTGGCTAGAGAAAATGTGAAAAATAGGATAAATGGGAAAACGGGAATGAATAAAAGAGAAAATATGAATAAAAAGGGGAATGAATAAAATAGAAAATATGAATAAAAACGGGAATGAATAAAAGAGAAAATATGAATAAAAACGGGAATGAATAAAAGAGTTTAATTAAACTATGTGAGTGCGTTGATGCGTATGCCGCTATGATTCAGCATTGCCTGGATATAAACACTATATAATTTGCTACCAGTAACCAAATCCTGGTTCTAGAGCCTCACTTGACAAGTAAAATATTCATTAAGGTTATCAAAATTTTCTATTTTTTTTGTACCGATGTAATAAAACACAAAATTAAATGCATGCCTATAAATTATTCCCTTACTCAAAATTTTAGAGCAAGTATCAAAATAAAAACCGTAAGTAAAGGATCCATACACTTATCTCTATGTTGAATAAATCTTCAAAATTTATTTTCCATTTTTGAAAAATCCGTAAGACATTATTGCATCTCTTTTCAGAAATCTTAGCCTTCCCTCAATTATGAGGGGAAGTGTAAAAATATTACCACCACAAATCTTCCCACTGGGTTCTGTTAGACCAAATGTATAAGCCACCTATTTGTGACAACAAAACTTAGGCTCAAGTGGTAGCAAACGAAGGAAGAATCATGAATAACTTTATTAATTTAAGTTAAAATCATTTTATTTACAAAAATACCTCTAACTGTTTTTTTCATAGCAATGAACTTTAAACAAATATTTTGATAGTGTATTTTTTTACTTGAATGAGATATCTGATTACTTTTTAGAGACCAAAATTATCTCAGATATGAACTGTTTAAAAATCTAAACCTACGAACTTTAGCCAACATGTATTCATATATATATATATATATATATATATATATATATATATATATATATATATATATATATATATGTGGAGAAACCTAAATATATCGTTATTCGAGCTGATATAATAAATTTAAATTACTGTAAGAATACTAAAATATACTTATTTACTTATATTAAAATATGATACAACGGAGAATCTGATGTATTAAATACAAGATATTGCAATGAATGTCTCAGTATAATGGTAAATCTTTTAGTAATTTGATTAAAAGGTCTTAATCAATACTTCTTTTCATCCAGATCCTTTTAGACTTACCAATGGCTAAATTAAAGATATGTTTTTACATTCCGAAAATTCAGTCATTATATTTTATATAAATTTATCAAATTTATTAACAAGCTTAGATTTTAATTTAATTGGTGTGAGAATATCATTAAATTGAGGATCTAGCATTTTGACTAATGATACTAATTATTTGAGAGTGCTTTTAAGGACTGAAAATGTAAGGATGAAATTAGTCAGTCAAAATGATTAATTGTTATTCCTCCTTTCATGATAAATTGCCTAAGAAATTGCAAAAAAATGAAAAATTACAGATTTTCATTTAAATTAAATTTTAACCGGAGTGAGCTTATAATATCTAAAAAAAATTACTAGATGTTCTTAATAATAATATTCTTCAAATTAATGAATCGATCATGTGACACTTGATGAAATTAGGGTCCTTACGACGAAAAATATTATTATACCCAGAATAGGACATATATTAAAGCCTCCTAATTAAAGTGTCGAAAATAAATTAGAAGAATACATACGATGTTATTCATTACATAAAAAAACATGAACTTAAAATATCTTCTCTTGCTACTATAATCATTATATAATCTCTTTTTATTCAGGTAAGAATAAATTATATGAACAGAAAGATTTATCTTATTTTTAGTTGTTAGGAAATTTATATAATCTCCTTTTATCTTTGCTAATTTGAAGGTCTTTACTGCTAAACAGATGTTAATTGTCACAAAGCCAAAATTAATCATAAAAGTCTGAAGCGTTACAACTGTCCAAATATGACGTCTCCCAAAGACGTCATAGTCAAAAATCAGCCTGGATTACCATGCAACATTTTCTGGAATATGTTTAAAAGAGTATGAAATAATATTTTCTTACATGCGCCAATATGGCGTACACTTCGCCCTTTCCGCACAATCATGTTACGTTATTAAAATCAGAAAGATCTTATCGAATGATTCCTTTTAGGAACATAAACATTTGGTAGTTTTTAAAGCACTTTAAAAAAGAACAAAAGAGAGTAATTTTAGGATAAAATCATGTATAATGACGACGTTTGATATGTTATTTCATTGTCAGATGAAAGTTTACTCCGTAGAGGTCATATGAGATACACTGACCATATCAAAATGTTATCATATTTTTAATGCTTATTTATTGCTTCCATGATAAAAATAACTGAAAATTGTACCTTTTGAGAAACTAGATTTCATTAGTTATGAAAACTACAAAAAAAATAACTAAAAAACTGACGACGACAAAATTAAGTTAAATTTTCTAACTTTTTCATTTTTTTTCCGAAAAGGAACTTAGTAAAAAGATATCTCATAATGACCTGAACTTCTGAAACAAATATACGGATATGTAAAAAAAGAAATGTTAATGTCGTGTAGTGAATGTAATTCATACTGATGATATGACTGTGAGGTAGGGGAAATGGTTACCTTTCTAAATAATATTTAGTTATAATTGGTAGCCTCAAAGGTAGACAACACTTAAATTAAATTACCCCAATTATGTTTCGCTAATCTCAACATCAAAACTGCTAGATCAATTGAATGAGTATTAAATTCAACATAAGTATGTTGCTCACAATGGAATACTTCTTAAGGTGTTATGATGTAAGGAAACTGCGTTCTGTACAAAAGATTTTACCAAACAAAACATTTTTGTTTCGGATTCATTGTGCTACCTACAGGGCATTTGTAGGCTTTCGCAAAATCGTAAGAATTTGACAAAGGTCCCAGCACACGAATGGGGCCTATTGAATGTACGGAGGAGCGAATTTTCATTAGTGCGTCTTCTGGCCTCATTGAACCACACCATATTTGGGCGTAATTGAGGAAAAAGAGTTGCTCGTGAGTAAGATCAATTCCTGGGAGAAGTTTCTCTTCGCCATTGCGGGACACCCAGCCACGATAGGCCTGAAAAAAGTAATAATAATACCAATATATAATTCCCTTCTACCTAACGCAGTTTAGATTTTTATAAATAAAAAGACAAAGGTAAAGAAAACTGCAATGTACGCAGTGATGGTATGCTTAGTATATCCACGATTAGACACCTTCACACTACATCGGGTGAAACATATATTTACTCTCTCATTCAACCTCTGAACCATCAAAACCGAACCTAGCACTCTCATCTATCACCAGAAGGTTCGGAATATAACCTTATTAGGTCACTGACAATTATTCATTATAAAACCTAAACCAACTAACCAGTTCTTGGTCCTCTACCGCTGCGTTTTTTGTCTCCCGCAACTACTCGTATATAATAACTCTTTAAGGTTCAATAAAGAACTTTAACGATCTCAAATTACCTCAGAACTATCGAAACATATATTTGATATCTCATCTGACTCATTAACACTGGAACATAAAGTTACTCTCTCATCCAACCCCTGAACCATCACATCCGAACGTTGCACTCTCATCTATCACCTGAAGGTTCGAATATAATTTTTTTAGGACACTGACAATTCTCCATTGTAAAAGCTAAACCAACCAAAACAGTTCTTGGTCCTTTACCCCTGCGTTTTTTGTCTATAGCAACTACTCGTATACACTAGTTCGGTAAGAGGCAGATCATCGCTACTCACCCTGTAAGCTTGCTTTATCCCCCCATTGTCAGCGATGTTCTCTCCCTGGGTCATCCTTCCGTTCGTGTATTTATCGACCTGCTCCACTTTGTAGTTCGAATACTGGTCGATGATGCACTGCGCTCTTTCCCTTAAAGGTATAAAATTCCTCATGACAGAGCTAAACTTTGATTGGAATGGGATTTGGAGATCTACCAAGTCGGGCAAGGGCACGTTTCTATATTAGATTTCCTTCGTATAATCATAATGACCAACCTCAATCATCTTCCCCACGAACTTCTGCTCTCTTATTGGTTTTCAACCTCTTTTATAATAAGTTTAACAATTGTATTTAATCACCTTTGTACTCAATAGGAATATAATAGACCTTGAATTGACTATGTTAATAATGGATGGAAGATAGAGATCAACTCTAAAACTAAATAAATCTCTACCTTTTATTAACCCATTAAATGTACAATATGAAATAACTCGCAGCTCACAAACCCTTACTTCGACGATAAGTTTTTATCCTAATTGTTAGCATTAGTTATTCATTTTTTAAGGCTAGATGATTACTAGCTTACCTGAATGCTCTGATTGTTCGATTATTCCACCACTGTTTTAGATTTCCATCTCGATCAAATTGCCTGCCTTTGTCGTCAAATCCATGAGTCATCTCGTGTCCAATGACCACACCGATCCCGCCATAGTTCAAAGACTTTGGGAAATACTGGGAGTAGAAGAGGGGCTGCAAGATACCAGCAGGAAACACTAAAAATTGGAGAAAGAAGGAGTAAAATTCAGAGAAGTCTTTTCCATCGTGAATTAGGGTCGTCATTAATTAAGTTTCCTCTGACTATGGCCTTTTAGAAGGCCATGATGAACTCCTTGGAGCCAACTGTGTTCTCTCAGATATCCACCCCCTTGTGCTAGCAACTTTTGTCTTAGGTGTGCAAATGTATATTTTTTAATGTGTTAAGCTGTATCTGGCTCTCGGTGGAAGCACATGCACATTTCTGTAATACAAGCAGGTTTGTTGTTTGTATGTGTCTATCTTTCGATGAGAACAGCATTAAAACATAAAAAAATGGGTAACCGCTTAATTCTTTCTTAGAAATTTAAATCGTGACGGTGAAAAATGCAGGGTGTTCTTGAGGTGTTATGAAATTAAGTCTCGCTGGTTATGGTCATTTATATTTGGTCTTCTGAGACATCCATCATCGTCATATTCTTAGAATTATTTTTAGTTTGGGAAAGGTCAACAGAGCTGAGTTAGGAAATATTTAAAAGCCTTTCTTCGGGGGGGGGGGGTTAAAACAATTTGAGTTAGTGCCTTTTTCTCTCTCAAATCCTCGAGATTAATTTTTCTCGCCGAAAAAGATTTGTCATAATTCTTCTCCAACAACTCCCTCATATTTTTACACAATCCACCGATTGCTGACGAAACAGCTTTTTATGAATGGAAAAGTAAATAAACATAATGTTCAACAGTATTCACAACTGAACAACCACCTTTAATTCAACTTACACCGCGCTCTTTGCAAGGAGAAAGTGTCTCTGTAGATCGGAATATGCGAGAATGGTTATCTTATTGTTCTGTTGTTTTATGACAAGAACATGACTGAAGCTCTCTACCTGAACATGATTAACGCACAGATAATTCATGAATTTCACCGCAATTTTCACAATAGATTGATAGACTTTGTTGAATTTAGGACGGTGTTCCAACTCATAGCCACATTGCGGTGAGAGAAAGATTGACATAAATTTTCAACGTTCACACAGTTTCTCTGAATCATTTAATTGAATGGCCCCAAGATCACCGGATTCAACACCTTGCGATTCCTTCTTGAGGAAAGAAGAAAGCAAGAAAGCAAGAAATCAACTCGCTTAAGGAAAATCTACATTTAATCAAAAAGGTTGTGGGAGAAATGAGATCTTAAGCTTTACTTAGAGAGAAAAGGAGCACAAGTTAAGCGAAATGGTGCTTAGGAATAAATTTTTATGTTTATTGGAATTTCTGTATTATTGGATTTTTATAAATTTAATGTGGGTTTTTTTTAAATGCAGGATTTCATTAATTACCTTGAGCAAACTTAATTTTGATTACCTTCACTAACATCACCGCAGTTTCCTCATTATTAAAGCAATCGTGATAAGAAAAATATTATTTCTAAATAACTATTTAGTAAACAAATTGCATTTACACAATGGAAAAATTACAAATACTTTTTCAATTAAAATCATATAAATTTTGATACGCTGTGGGACACCGTGTATAGTCATTTTCATTGTTATCACCTTTAATAAAGGGCAAATATGAGCTAAAAACAAAGGAAAATACTTACTTTAGTGACCTAATTAATATAAAAAAGATACAATGGCTCAAGCTTTTTGAAAAATACGCCCTCGGATATTAAAATATTAGAAAGGAACATCTTCTCTTACACGTCACTGAGTATTAATGGTTTAAATGTGTTACTTTTAAGAAAGGAATTAATATAAAGACCATTTCAATCACCTCTGATTGTTTTGATTCAAAGATTTACACCGTCTTATTGTCTAATGGTTACCTCTGCCATTATTCTATCCACAAATAATTCTCAGTCACCACTTTCTACACTACCAGATCTGAAAGCGTCCTTATCATACACTCAGACTTAGGTATATAACAATAAAACACGAATTATCCATGTCATTAAGGAGTTGTAGAATACGTTGAGAATTGCTACACCTATCAAAAATTGTAGCGACAGATACGTATATGCATAACAAAACCTTTCTATCCTGTAATTCACTGATTATATATTATTAATAAATATGCTACTTTTATAATACCGATGGAACATCAAAACTACTTAGATCAACACTCGTACGTGTTTTACTACACACTCTACTACCGGTTCGCATTGTTCATGCCTATTTCAGTGGCTACTACACAGAATGCGACTTCATGAATGGATTACCGATGTCGTTGAAATTTGGATTGTAGAATGCATTGAGAACGGCGGGGGCCGTCGACCATTTGCTTTTATCAACGGGTTTTCGGAGGCGACCCAGATTTTTCGAAGCTTCAAATCGCATATTATTAAAGATGTTCTCCAAATATTTGTCCTCATAAATTTGCAACTGAAAGATTTCAGATATAAACATTTTAATTTTTCTGCAAAAAATCTTGTCTAAAAGGTTGTATATTTTAAAGTTATATTTAAATAATTAAATAAAATAATCAGATACTAATGGAAACAACGTGAAAAAGGTTTTGAAAACAGAAACTTCAAGTACAACTAAGCAAGTTTGTTAAGGTGCTTGTTATTATATAACTAGTGTATCACATTATACAAGGTGAAGCAAATATTTTCATTTAAACTTTAGGATTTTATTGAGAATTAATGCGGTGAGGCCTTTGATTCACTTTCTATTTGTTTAATAACCCATAGTTAATATTATAATTGCAAATTAACAATTTTTAAAATTATATACAATTTTTCCTTGAAAATTTGCTCACACATTATTCCACATTTTATAGCATTGCCTATTATTTTATCACATTTCTTTACATTTTAGAGAGTTCTCTATTATTTTATCAGATTTCTTCCTATTTTTCTTATTTCTTCACATTCTATCACTTACTTTCACATTTATTAACATTGACTGACCTCTCGCTCCAGTCTGGGCCATTTATCGTCCTAAAGAATATTCAATATTGGAGGAGTTATTTAGAGAGGATTTGTGCCACCCCTGCTACTTATCTCGCATGTAATCCTTGTCTCTATCACGGTATCTTCCATACATTTGCAACTCCCCTAACTTTACCTTTTTTATGAAGCATTCAAAACGTATTCAAAATTTTCTCTACTATACCACAAATAATCACAATTTTATTCCCATTCTATAAAACCAGCGAGAAAATAAACCTTACAACCACACACTCACAACAATCCCTTTAAACTTCACTGTACTCTCCTCGTCCCCGGTATTTTGTCTCTCCTCCCTGGTTCGAAATGAAAGAGAAACGACTGAGAATTGGCTCTTACAGAGCTGTATTCCTCGGCCAGTTCTTGGGGTCTGGTGAGCATTTCTGGGTAGCCGATTTTCTCATTCATGGCGTTCGCCTTCTGCCGTGCCACTGCCCTCGTCTCATCATCCATCCACTCATTCTCCTCGAGGAGGTCCGAAAAAGCCTGACGGAGATTTCGAATCATCTCGAGCGCCGTTTCCTGCAAACGTGACCAAAGGGTAATGGGTGAGATGAAGTAAAATGAAGGTGAATATGGAACCCGGGGACCTTGAAAGAAATTTTATTATTTAGTTTTATACGGGTTTAGGTTCCTCGAGCTGGGCATTTGGGCAGCTGTGTATTTGGAGGGATTGAAATAAATTTAATTATTTAATTTTATACGAGTTTAGGTTCCTCGAACTGGGCGTTTGGGCAGCTGGGCATTTTTTTGGGGGGAAGGTGAATTAAAAAATGGCATATTTATATTGTTCACGTTTCGTGTGAATACAAAAGACATTTCAGAGCTAAGTTATGACTGACTTTAATAAAAGAAATTAAGAGGAAAATAAGTCTCGTGCTACCTAGCCTCTCCACTGCGCAATACGAGAGTATGGAATAATGCCAAATGACCTAGGTATCCTGATAAAAGGTCATACCCAGGAATTTCAGAAGAAAATTTGAAATAATACAGTCTTATAAATAGTATTCCCTAAATTTGGTATCGCTGTTTACTACTACAGTCGAGAACTGGTTTCCATCTTCCAGTACTTTGTAAGGCAGGTTCGAACCCTCAAAGGGAGAATTTGGAACACTAGTACGAGTTTTCCTACTCTCTTAAGGTAGACGCATTCTTGATTGCATTAAAAAATGTCCCCCTGCCCTCAACACTCACTATTGTGAATCTTTACTCTTGTTGCCATCTTATTCACATTTCTTTTCAATTCTTCCACACTTTTGCTCTCCGATTAAATGTGACTTCGTTGGATTCTGAGAATTAAGTGCCCACTGACGGGGGAGAAAGCAGATATAGAGGGAATAAATGAAACAAATAATTTATTTAAGATCGTGAATGAAGATGTGACGTAAATTTACGGAAAAGATCATTTCCAGGAACTTCCGGAAAAGAGAATTACCGTGATTTTCAAGGAAGTAAAATTTTTGAGAATTTTGGCCAAAGAGAATTCACAAGAATTTCCAGAAAATTTAATTCACAAAAAATTCTGGAAATAAGAAATCCTTGAAATTTCCTGAAAAAAGAATTTCTGGAAAATTAAGGAAAGTAGAAATTCCGTGAATTTCAGGGAATTTGAAATTTTGGAAAATTTCCTACATAGAGAATTTCCACAAAGATAATTGCAGTAATTTCTGGAAATGAGAATTCCGAGATGTTTGCTGAAAAAATAATTCCTGGAAATTTAGGAAAGTATGTATAACTCACTGAACTCCCAAGTAAAGTGAATTTTCGGATAAATTCCCGCGCTCGGCAGAAAGAATAACTAAGGACAAAACGCCGAAAAAAATACGAAACCCTAATCCCGTACAAATTTCAAAGCTAAAAGATTACGAGGAAGAGAGGGAGGGGAACGAAAGAAAGAAAGTGTGGGAGAGAGACAGACGCGAGAAAATTATATTGTATTTACTGAATAAAAAAGTGGTAAATAACGAGCGCTACTTAGTAACAATTTATCGAAAAAAAATAAAAAAGAATGTCTCGATGTGTGAGTGTATGTGCATGTGTGCACGTGAATTTGTAATTTGTGTGTATGAATTTGTATGCATGTTTAGATGTTATTTGTGTGTAATGCATGTGAGGGTTGTAAGAAAAAGATTGGCTAACACTTAGTCACGCTATTTCAACAGAAACTCGGTCAAGCAGTATAATTTTGTACTCTTCTCTTCATCTCACATTAATTAAAAAAATGAAAAATGTATAAAATGGATATATTTTGTATTTTGATAGATTTACTGTTTCCCTTTTTCATAAAAAAAGGAAGAAAAATGAAAATAGAGTGGATTTGAAAGGAGAACGAAGAAAAGTTTTAAAAGGACTCATTCTCTCCACTGCTTTCATTATGCCATTTCAATTTCGGGGATTTCCAATACTACTCTCCTATCCTCACACGGTAATGGAAATCGATTACCGGAAGACAAATTGGAATTTCAATATTTGTTTAGTTTTGTCGGGCTAATTCATTTACTACAGTGCTAGAGTAGTGAGATATTAAAGATGAAAGGGCTACGAAGAAGGGGCAGGTCGAAAAGAAAAAAAGAGTTGGAGCATTGATGAGATTAGAAACACCAACTTCTCTTCACTGAGATCAGTGAACGGGTGCTTCAGTCCACTCGACAATACCTAAACTCAAAAGACTCGGTTCAAAACGATCTAATTAGCTACCCACTTTGCACTTACAGTTCTACAAGATATTTTATGGAGAGATATGATCTTGAAAATACATTTTGATGACAGAAAGGAGAAAATTGATTTCTTTATCAGTATCATCACAATTACTATGACTAGGACGGTACATTTAAAGATGTAGTGGTCAAAAGCTTAGTACTTCAAAAGATGCCCACTACTCCCAGGGTATATGGTTCAGATGTTTATCAGTAATATGTCAATAAGTAAGATAGTTTGGTATTAAATAACAAAGAAGGGCTAATGCCACTTCGGCCAAATCAAGAATAGAAGGGAAGAAGGCAGTGTTTTGAAAATGAGACGGCAGAGACAACTAAGAGTTTTCCTACATCATCTGCCTTAGATATGTTTTTATGAGGCATTGGAAATTAATGGCCTGTAAACAATCTCAAAACTAGGACAACGGCGGTGCTTTAATCTTCGTGAACCATTATAGTCTGTGACTAAAATCTATATTCATATTAGATATGCCGCTTTATTTTCTCTTATAATCCACTCGGCAATCTGGGAACGCTATTTTAAATCTCTCTGAAGTAGAGAAAAAAATGACGGAGCTTCTGAGGTGTTCAGTGAATATAGACCTACTACACTGCCTGAACACTGGAATAACAGATTTAATAGGTGTTTAAGAGCAGAGGGGTACTGGAGAGTGTAAAGTATTTACCTGTATTATTTTTCATTAAAATTAGTTGATAGCATTAGTATCGTTATTTATTAGTCATAAGTGAATGTAATGATATTTCATATCAATCAATCAATCATTTCCTGTGGCACCCACGGGAATGCATAGGGCCTCAATGAACTTAAGCCACCACGCTCTATCTTGAGCTTATGCGTCAAGATTTTCCCAACGATCATTTCCTGCTTCCCACCCCATAGTCCTTATCCAAGTCTTCCTAGGCCTACCTCTACCTCTTCTACCAGGGGCCACCAACCCTGGTGTATCCCGAACTATACCCTGCTTTCTTTAAACATGACATTACCATTTCCACCAGGAAAATCTAACAAACTCATCGACCGGTTTCACCCCCATTATTTCTTTGATTCTGGTATTTGACACTCTTCTATCCCACCATTCAAAACTCCCAATATTCGTCGCAGAGCCTTATTTTCGAATGCAAATAGTTTTTTATCTGTAGTTACAGTGCTGTACCAAGACTCACGTCCATTAATCAAAATACTTCTAACCATTATTTTATAAATTTTGATTTTAGTATGCACATAAAAGTTGCTATTATTCCAAACATTCTTAAGCATTCCCATTGCCTGATGGGCGCGTCTTAGCCTTTCCTCAAATTCCGAATTTAGAGAACCATTCTTTACTAAATAAGTACCTAAATATTTGAACCTATCATCTTGCTTTATAGCAATTCCTTCTACCCAGCAACATTATTCTTGAAAGCGCATTCTGATTAACCGCAATCTTATTCCATAATAAATATACGGAGTAGATAATTAAATGAAGGCTAAAACGAAGGGAAAGAGAACTGATAGATCACATCAATAAGGTTGCATCTCCTGAAGATTATAGTAGGAGCTGAGATATTAGGCTAGAGCCAACATATTCATTTCGGGCATCATTGAGCAACAAGGTTTGCGGATGGACAACATCTACATGCACAGTGCATTCCCCGCTGCCGCACTTCTCAGTTTCAGCGTTGCCTTTTGCCAAGTACGGTAAAGCAGTGGAATGAACTTCCTGCAGAAGTTATGCAGGAAGATCTTAATATCTTCAAACGAAGTTGCAATACTAGATTAAGGGTGGGTGCCACTGCCTCATAATTTTAATATTGATTTGATTTTAATAATTTTAAACTTAATTATTCATTTATTTACACATTTCAATTTCTTTCTTCTTTATTCATTCTTTCTTACTTGACATATGACCACTGTGTTCTGTGGGAGTTTGTTTTCAAGTTCATGGCCGCTAGGCTTTTTCCACAAGAATGTTGTGCTCATTATTTCAAATAATAATAATAATAATAATCAACTAACCTTGCTCTCGTGGTTGAAATTCTCCTTGATGAAGAGAGCCCCAACAGCCATTCCCAGTCGTTTGTTTGTCCACTCAATGCACTGATTCCAGCGATTCCGGTCGGTCTGGATTCCCAACAAAACTGTCCGGAATTCGTGACGCCTCGCTTGGTACCGCTTGGTGAGATGAGGGGTCATCTCCATCACAAGACGCCATAGCACATAATTCCATATAGTTCTGAGGGAGAATTTTTTACATTATATTTTTAGGATAGAATTAAGGAGGGCATCACCTGAGAGGGGTGATGTTAGAGTAGATGAAAGTATGGTGAAGTCCGTAACCCAACTAGCCAGAAAGTACTTGGTGGTTGTTAGTGCCTGGAAGTGGAGAAACTCGAAAAAACTACTTCCTGTTGAAAATTTCTGAGAGAGTGATCCTGGCTGGTCTTTATTTGCTTGTTATTTGTAATTCTGTAATTAAATAAAAGTACAACGTTTCCTAAAAATACAAAAGGTAAATATCACATGAACGAAAATTGAAGGTTGTTGAGATGAGAGTCTGAAAATGGAAAAGAATATTTTAAAAATTTAAGATACAAATGAATAAGAAAAGAAAATGATTTATATAAGATGAATTCAGAATTCTACCCAGAGGAAAATGAAAATACAAAATTCTTTGACTTCCGACTTTAATTAAGTTATTTTCGAACTCAGCTTTTCTTTGCGAAAGGAAGGATTTTCCCAAAGGATGAGATGTATATTTGGTCTAAATGAAAGAGGAAATTTAGAGAAGTGAATGTAAAAGTGATTATTAGCTGAATTGTTCCTGATGTTGAGAACAAAATAAATTTTACTCTTAGTGGATCAAGTTTGCAGTTCTGAATTTATGCTTTCTTAGAAATGATGTTGCTATTGGCATTTAGATTTGGCAAGTATGGTCAAAACACTCTTTGTTATTCATTTGTTTTTATTAACTTTTATACTCCTCTATTTTTATATATTTTTGTTTTATATGACTTTGATTTGTTGCTCAATATTAAAAAAAAACACGAAACTATTGAAAAAATACGAGAAAGCTGGTATTTTTAGGCATTCGGCTAAAATAGAAAAACCATAACACTGTTTGAAAGCCCAGGTCTTTACTAGGTATTCCATTCAATGGTTATCTATCTTCACACTTGTAGCTATCATGCCCCTTGAAATACTTCTCATCCACGCCAAAAAGTGACTCCATGCTTGAATAAATCCCCTGCTTGCCTGGTTAATATGAATTAATGATAAAATAGCCAGTAATTAAATACAATTTTATCATGGAAAAAATAACCCAAACAAAAATGACACCAAATCTGAATAAAGGAAAACAGTTCTATCCCACCTATACAGATGCATCTCGAGAAGTGTTTGAGTATGAACTGAGTTAGCAGAAAAACCTCCCAGGCCAGCCCAATTGTGTCTGAGAATATCTGATATCCCTTTAGTAGTCGCTTATCAGTGGAATTTTGTATGATTGAAAAAAAAGAAACTTACCATTTTTGTTGAGTTGCCTTAAGACACAACTAATGTACATCAATTGATATCAAATATTGTTCTATTTCTTAATACATTTTCAGTTGGTATTAAATGGTTTATTTTTCTAGTTGAAGTGTTTTTATTTGTATTTTATTGATCGAAAACGTGTGGAATAGCACCGATCATAGAGGATGTTCCATCAGTGGATATCCACCTATGAAAATTAACATATACAGTATATATTGTGCTTATATTTTCTATATCAATTAATCATTTATCTAATATATATTCCTATCAACTTTTATAGCACTCACAAATACATGGCAATTTACACAGAAATATAAATATAAACTTGTCTTGAATTTGGGGAAGGCTTTAGCTCTCTCAGCACCCACCCCTTGGATCCCCACCTGGTTTCGGTCTAAAATATGTGTGAACTGAAAGTTCTCTTGTTTTTGAAGTATCATTTCTTCAAAACCGCATTACTTAAGTCAGAACTTTTTTTAATGTCAATTTTATGAAAATTAAACGAGTATTTTCAAGAAAATAAATGTTTGGCAATTTTATTATCTAGTTTTGAACGATACCTTGTGTGTTAAACGAAATACATAATGGCTATTTAAAACAGAATAATTTTTTATTATGAAAACTATAGAAATGTTTCTTAAAAACAAACATGCACTGTGTTTGTACCTATTCATCATGTCTTCAACGTTCCAATATGGCTAGTGAACATAAAAAACGCCTAGAGCGAGTTTTCGAAGTATTAAGTGAATTAACAAAATATTACTAACCGTTACTTCCTACTAACACAGGTATCAATCGATATATTCCAAAAAGTAAGAAATAACAAATTTCTATGCTCCTATATAAATTAGCTAAAGTAGATGCTTAAGGTGGATACAGTGCAAACATAAGTAGAGAAAACTGGCAAATTCATGACAGTGCAAAGATGATCAAGAGAGATCTTTGATTTTTGCCGTTTCTTCCTATTTGTAAAATCTGGCTATATCAAAGGATTGGTTCGCTGATCATATTTTTGAGACGTCTCCCAAACCTTGACCAAATATATGTACTTTATTTTGAAATCCATGATGAAATTCACCTTTTTTATATTGTGACCGGGAAAGTAAAAAGTATTTCGTTACAATGTTGTATGCCCCTTTTAGAAAGGTTGGAAGCTCGCGAAATCCAATCTGACCTAAGAGATGTAAGCAAACACATTGAGTTAGTACTCAAAATGTATTTTTACGTGTTTTGGGTAACATTGATATGCATTTCGTCTTTTTTCATGTATGCCATTCTACTCGGAGAAAACTCTTGTGGAATTCTTTTGTTTTTGTGCTAGAATATAATGTTGGTTTACTTCAAGGGAATCCTTGTCAATTTGAGATGAACAAATTCTCCCTGTGGAAGAAAGCTGGCGCTTTCTTCCAAGGCAATGACCTACATATTTATAGTGTTAAAACTTGCAAGAAGAGAGGATAAGTGATGTAGAACTTTTAGATTGGCCTCCCAAATCACAAAATCTGCTTCAGGAATGAATTAAAATTCCCCTAGCCACCGATCCCAACTTGTACGATCACGACTCTATCCTTGACGTAATGAAACAGTTATTGCTGCTAAAAGAGGAACAACTCAATATTAAATAATACATACAATTATTGTTATTTAACACTGTTTACATTATTATGTGCTAACCCTGTATAAAATAGTTTATATTAAAAGAATAAGTTTATGGATTTGAGCTCTATTATTTGCCATCCTACCAAGATTAGTGGGCGCATATTTAAGTAATTAGATAATAAAAAGCAGAGGGCAGGGGCAAATATTTCAGTTTATGTGATTTTTATTTACTTTGTATACACGGGGAGAATAATCTATTAAATGATAAATATAATTTACACTTTTAGAGTGATTTAAGATACATTCAAATTCAACTGATCGATAAAATAAAAAGGGTAATATAATATTATATTTAGTTATTTGTAACAATGATTAATTAGTTACAAATTTAGAGGAAAAAAACTCATTCGAGCTCATAATATTATTCATTTGACAGTTAAAATGATATGAAGATGTGATTATTCTAGGCTTCGTGGATTGTTGAGATTAATTGGATAGAAAGAGGAATTAGGGGAGAGAAGAGTAACTGAAATGTGGAATAGCTCTTAATGGATTACAAGAAAGAAAGGTTCAGAGACCAATCTGGTGGAAACATAAGGTTGGCAATAAAATGTAAAGTAAGAAATAAGCCTTGATTAATTTTAAGGCTGATGACACATTGAAAGAATTAGATTATAAATAGAGGAATAATAAAATAAATTAACTAGGAAAACTAGCGTATATTTAAACTTTGTAGCGTTTTGGTAAATGTTTCTACAGGTTGATTAGTTCTGAACTATTATTTGTATACGAAAAGTTATTTTTGTGCAAAGCAAAGGTGACAACGTGAATCCCATTGTTGTTGCCCATTGTTAACGAAAGAAGGAAATGATTCCAAAGGTTCCGTTTCATTTTCACTGTGATCTGTACTAAACTTTCAGTGAAAATGGTACTTTTCAGGTTGTTCACAATATAATAGCTGCGTCAATGCTTAGCCAATTGCGTTTAGACGAGGATAAAGTAGTCATATTTCGATTTAGAAGATAACTAAAAATTTTGCCTCAAAGACAATATTGAAGGCGTGAATCAAAAAAGTAGATACTTGAAATATTAAAATATGTGTTGCTAAATTTGCCTCTTGCAAACTTGAAACCATATCGACATACATTTCTGTTAAAAAGAAGGTATTTGTCAAATCGTCGCTTGATATCATAAAATAATTCTAAATTGACTTATATATATATATATATATACATATATTGAGGTATGTTGAAACAAATCTAATGTTATCTAACGCTAGCAAAATATTTACTCTCAAACGAAAGGTATGTAATAAACGAACCTATGAGTTTGTAGAGTAAAGATATTTAAAACTTGAATTTAGAGGTTTGTTAATGATCATTTAAGAAAAATTACTAGTAAATCCCCCAAATATCTTGGAACGTAGGCAATTACAAAAAGCTCAGGTGCATTCTAACAGTTCAGTTTGGAACCATGTCGTTGGAAAAGAAAAAAAATAGTGAATAATTGTCCTTAATATTTTCGTGATAGAGTAATTTGGCTAATTTTTTCAAAAAGGAAAGAATTTATGTGAACTATAGCTCTTTGAGGTATCAGCAATGTCTGATCTTAATTTTATATTTTTTTAAAACTGCAGTCTTGAATGGAAGATAAATTAGTTAAACAGCTTCATCTGTCCAAATGAAGTCTGGTTCATAGTAAATTCTGGTTATTAACTTTTTTCTTTTTCGTTCCCCCTCCGAAGATCCTTTAAATAAATCAGAATAATTTATCAAAGGTAAATCTTATTTTTGTTAGAGGTTAAATCAATAAAAAAGGAAAGAGAGGAGAAGTCCGAGGAGAATGACATGTAAGGGAAGAAAGGACACGGAGAAAGTTGTTTCACAACTCATATTTCTGTCAGTTCATTTTCTCTTTATTAAAGATTTTTTTCAAAGTTTTGTGTTGTTTTATTTTTACTTTCCTTTAGAGAAAATTAGATCTAGTCTCCCCTTACCTCCTTTCAAACTCTACTAAGCTTTTTAATGAACTTATTCAAATTCTTTTAAAAAGTTTGCGAATTATAAAAAACAAAATTGTTACACATAAAATTTTATTTTGCTGCCAGTACATACTCTGAACTTCTAAAATTGTAAAGCACTTAGGAAAGTTACTCGAGTGAGTTGCAAAGACTAGAAAACGTAAAACTTGGGCTGAAGTTTGAAAGAAAATTTTGGAAGCGTCTAAACTGTTCTTCCTAAAGACTGACAATCCCAACAAATGGCAAACTCTCTTTGCAATCTATGTTTTAATCTTAATTAATTGAGATATTTATCTTGAACTCATTTCCATTTATTCTAAGAAATGTACATATTATTGAATACCATATTTATCACCTATGGAAAGGAAAAGGAGATCTTCTCACGGTTTAGTAGTTGTCAACTACAATCCTTAAAGAGAACATCCATCCCTCTTCAATATTCACTGGTGGTGAATCTTAGTGTTTTATTAATGTAAACAATCTCCATGTAAAGTGTAAGTATACATGAAATCTCTAAACCACTACTTCTCAGAGGGTAGTTAGCCTGATTAAGTCTGGTGGTCAAAGAACTGCTTATACAGACTCACACAAAAAAACACCCATTTTTTCAGAATCGTCGCAACGAGAAATAACCACCCCTCACCTTTCTCTACATTTCAATAATAGAGATATTTCTTTTACATGTAACAGACTTGGCTAGATAAATTTGCCAAGTCTGCTCGCCAAAAACTTCCATATCACGTAAGGGTTTGCGGTGCGGATGTTAATGTCATTCATTCCTTGCATGGCTGCCTCATACACATACATTCTCATATCTTAGCAGTTCAAATAATATCAGAAATACTATATATGCTCAACAATCATTTGCACTGTCTCTCATCTCGAAGGAATTAAAAAAGAATACTTCTAGTAGCAGATGTCTTGTCCCCACTGTAGCAACTATTTTCTCCAGCTATTCAATCTCAAAGTTCCAATGCGCAATTTCTCTTTGATAGATCCACGACTAATATATCCACCGTCCTTTTTGTAATCCACATAACTTCGCAAAATATTTCGATTCCTTTGGTCGACCGTGATTTTATGTCATCGTCCCTTCACAAAGCCCTTGGGTAAAAACTGCATTTAGTACTTTCATATATTCAGAATGACCTTTCTGCCAGAATTCAAACATGACTAGAAGTCTGGACTTTTCTCCCATAATACTTGCATAATTATACGCCTTTTCCTTTCTGATATAATACTAACATGATAATTCACCTTGTCATTTTTGCCATAATTTAAACATGAATACATGCCTGGTATTTTCTACCATAATACTGAAATAAATATATGTCTTGTCCTTTCTGACATGATCGTACGCATTATCCTTTGTGCTATAACTCTGACATGACTATACCACCTATCATTTCTGCTATAAAGCTAACATGAAAATACGCCTTGTCCTTTCTTCCACAACCCTGAAATGCTTATACTACTTGTCATTTCTGTTATAAATCTAACATGACAATTTGCCTTGTCCTTACTGCCATAACTCTATTATGACTCGAAGCTTTGTCTTTTGTGTCATAAAGAATGAAACCTTTGCGCAAAAGACAAAGCCGTTTCCATTATTTTTTCAGTTTCCTTTAAAGTTTAGGAAAGGAAACATCCTTTGATGAATATTCATGACTTAGTCCTACCTACCTTGTTTTAGTTTCCTGTAGAATCCCTCCCATTCGCTTAAGGTAAGGCATCGCGTACACGACAATGGGTTCGTTCTCAGTTAGCTCTTCCTTAATTAGGGTATTTAGGTACTCCATCCAGTTGAATTGGGGCACTTCCTCCTGCAGTTGCTTTAGGGTCAGTTTCATGTAGTTCTTTCCAGTGTCGTGTCTGTCAGCTTCGGGCAAGGTAGCCTGGTCAAACAAAAAATATCAGCCCCAAATGTAAACATTAAATCCTCTATGGCCAAATCGGGCATACTAAGAAATACAAGGACTCATTAAATAATGAGTCAATTTTATAATAAAATGTATATATCAGAATTTTTAGTCGATATTCAACACTACGTGTTTTCATGAATTTGATTGCAACCTAAGTATCCTAGAACATCACCAAAATGCAAAGTGGAAGAAATTATTCTGATTCGACGTCGGCTGCAGTGTCAAATAGGAAATGGAAAGACCAAGCGAAAATTGAATATTAAAATTTCTTCTTTAGAATTAACAAAATTAGTCGTCCAATTTATAAAAGAAATGGGAAATAATTCACTTATGACCTGGCTAACCATGGAAAATTGTCAAATCTTAGTGCTAACTGAGGTTTGATGGAAATAAATTAATTCTGAAGCTTCAAAAAAGGGTAGAACAACTAAAAGTTGGTTGTTAATATCAATAAAGTACACAATTCAAGTAATTAATGCCTACAAGGAGCGGGAAAGGTCAACGCTTTAAACCTAAATCATAGTTATGGGGATTAATAAGATGAAAAATATTTTATACCTATTTTTTCTTGGTACAATATTTCCTTATCTAGACTTGATACTTTTACAGATACGGGAAGCTTATTATTCTGGAAATGACTAAACCATCTATCTATTTTGATTAAAGGAGATTACAGCAACCATTTTTGAAGGCGGAGAAACACCCCGGCGTATTTGGTCTTGATAAGAAGACAGCACTGCATAAAACAGACCACTTCTCCTGTCATTTAACTTCGCTCAACTGTTAATAATCATTATCGAAGTAGTTACCGCAAAATCTAGGCTCTTATACCTTGAAGTACTCTTTTAGTTAAGTATTTCGATTAAATTCTAACAATTTCATCTCTAAGCTGCACTTATTCTTACACTTCCCCCAAATCTAAAAATACCATGATCAATTAACTTTACTTTACACTATTTCGGTGCCATAGAACAGATTTTGTGTCAAAATGAGCCCCTGACGTTAGAACAACCATAAATTCAGGCCATAAGAGGTAAAAGGTTCGCTCAGTCATTGGAAAGACATTTAATCCCGTTTTATGGCCAAAATGGAAAACTAATGGAAATTTTAGCCACTTTTCAGCACGTAACTCTAAGTGAATTTATCAAATGGCCGAAATTGATTATATTTGGAGGGATTTATCTGGTTCTATTCGGAGAGATTTATTTGTTGTTGTTTTTTCATAAGTATTTATTTGGCTTTATTTGGGAGGATTTATTTGGTTTTGTTAAGAGATATTTTTTTGTTGTTATATTCGAAGGGATTCTTTTGAATTTAGTCGGAGAGGGATTTATTTAATTTTATTCGGAGTGATTTATTCATTTTATTTGGAGGGATTCATTTGGTTTTATCGGACGGCTTCATTTGGTTTAATTCTGAGAGATTTATTTAGTTTTATTCTGAGAGATTTATTTGGTTTTATTCGGAGATATTTAGTTGGTTTTATTCGGAGATATTTATTTGGTTTTATTCAGAAAGATTTATTTATTTTATTCAGAGAGATTTATTTATTTTATTCGGAGGGATTCATTTGGTTTTATGATTTCTGGAGAAATCGAATTCTATCTCTTGTGATTATTGGGACTATGTGAATCTCCGGCAGGATCCCCTTTTATTTGGGGGTGGTGGTGGTTCAGAGTGTTCAGAAGAGTTGGGCGCCCTCCAGGTGCATAGTGTTCCAAGTAGTCTTCTCTTATGGCTATTTGGGCTATGTAGCTTTAAGACATTTTCACTCCACTTAAATTTGCCCAATCTGGCTTTGGTAAGTACTTTAATAATGTAATACCCCTACGACTACTAAAACTACTACTAATAATATTAATAATAATAAAACAGGGTAGAATTACAAACCAACAAGTATAGAAACAAGAGAAGTCCGTTTAGAACTGTAGAGAATAGAAGCTACAAATATCTTCAATAAAATTAAAGGGAAATTTCCTCGACAGGAAACACGTTAATGGAAAAGAGAAATATATTTTAAAATACGTTCTTGTAATTCACAACACTACATTATATTTGTTAAAAAATACATGTAACTTTAACGGTTTTCTCATTCATTCATTCTTTCATTTTATGCCACACAAACAGGGACAAACAGATCCACTAATGGTTAGCTCCATGGACCAACAATTAGCTCATAGAGGTTAGAATGACTCGAATAATTTTATTAAGAATCTAGAAATTCTTTCACGCTGCAAAATAAAATTAATTGACCTTTAACAAAAATAAAAATAATTTTAAAAATAACATAAAAGTGAATAAACTTACATTAGCAAACCTGGTTTCTAGTTCTAGTGTTTCTTTCATATCTCTTTCTGCCTGTGACTTCGTTGCTCCAACCAGTTCTGCGATATCACCCATGAACCTGTTGAAATATCTAAATATTAACTAGAAAATATATACGAATATTAAAGTTTAATTAGTGTTTTGTTTCCCCTAGAGTTTTCTTGTTTGTTTACCACCGCTGCCCACTTGAGCTGGGTGGTCTATATCTCAGTGGGATCTAGTTTAAGTTGAGTCTCTCACCAAAGATTGCTACTACGGTAGTAATAGAAAAAAGGGTCCGAATAGGTATGTTATCAGACGACTAACCATACTCTATGGTTTAACTCCTCTTGAGGGAAGGGGAATTTTAAAAAGGCTGGTTAGTGGCCGCTGTAGGAAAATAACCATAAATTTGTCTCAAGTGACTAAGGGACAGATACGTAGTACTTTGTTATTTATAAGAGAACGCAATAAGTAACGGAGATATATCCGGTAAATGTAAAATAAAAGTTAAGAAAGTTCTGAAGTTCTGAGAAAGGAAGATATGTGTGGGGCGGTTGCTTATACAAACATGCTCACAATTAATATATTATTAATAAGGTCAGGTTGGAATTTTTAGTTGCTTCAAGTCAGATGTCTCGCAGCTCGCGTGTATGGAAAGCTTCTTGGAGTTTGAATAAAAGCTAGCACTTGGCGTGAAACGAGGATGACAGCAATGGTGTGTGTGTGTGACAATTGATTCTGCCTCCCCGTGCCTGACAGCTAAATAGGCCACGAATAGCTTAGGTTGCCAGTTGTCACTATCTTGGGATTGCCATCGGTCGCTGGCTACGTTATGTGATAAACATACCGATTAGTAAAAAGAATCAGTGTTTGGTGTACAATTAACCGAGAGTGCATTGTCCCCGTTAAAAATTACATTCCACAGAACACCGTGCAAAAGAACTACGCCTCCTCCTCCTAAATATCCCTTCCCTCCATATAAAAAAATGCCGTCAACAAATAAATTACCCAATCCACCTTTCCAAGCATTTTCAATCTAAGAAAAAGAACCACATATAAAAAGAAGTTTATTTGAGCTAGTTAAGATTCGGTTGGAGAATAATTCGATCTCACGTTAATGAATCGGTTAGTGGATACGAAGGAAATATGTGTAGCTGTGGCAAGAAGTTCGGATTTGGACCAATCTTTCACCGAAACCCTGAGCAATTCAGGGAAAGTGTATATAAAGAATGTTCTAAGCAATATAACTTTCCTTATCTCGAAGGAAATTCAGTTAAAAGTTAAGCATCGCTCGTATATTTCTTGAATAGGTTGTCGTTTTTTTCCGGAGGGAAAAAGAAATTGTAGCTATGGAGGGAGAAGTTTTAGAATATTAATAATGAATAGGTTTCATCATATACTCTGTTTAAAATATTTGTTAATATTGATATTTTTTTAGTTAGTACCTGTTTTTGGTGAGCATCTTTCCTTTAATACATTTTATAATTTTTGCTTATATTTTGAAAATGGGATTTCTAATAACCGAACTTCGAATTAGGTTAGATTGATTGATGTTAATTTATTGCTGGAATTCCAGATGAAATTACTTTTAATTTAATGTTGGAACTCCAAATAAAATTACGTTTAATTTCGACGGTCACAATAATTTACTTTTGTTTTCTTCTCGCCTAATAGTGAAAATTTCGAAAACAAGAAGAATAGCGCTTGACACTCCTCTCAAATCTGTCATAAAAATCATCCATTTCACAATTTTCAAGAAAACTACTGACCTCAAGACTTTATAACTCTCACAAAAACGTTGAAATTCAATGAAAACTACCGACCTATAAATTATTTCTTCCTTTATTATGTATTGATCGCAGAGAATGTGGGGAGTTATTTGGTATCTTAAAAATGATTTTACATTCCTTTTAACAAAATGCCATTAATTTCAAGGTAAGCAAATGAAGGGGCTTTCAATAAGGTCGCTCGATTTTTAAATGTAAATCAAACAAGTTGTGTATGATATATGCACTCAAATTTTATAAAATTTAAAAGTACATTTTATGGCATTAAGTGTGGAATATGACGTCGTTCAAATGTCTGCTGTGATTTTGCTTGATGAAACGTATTCGGGAGGCCCAATTTTCGATGACTTTGTCGCATAAATCTAGCTGAATTTGCTGGATGGTGTTTGTTATGTTGACTTTGAGGACATCAACTGTTTGCGGACTATTCGAATAGACCTGCGATTTAAGGTAGCCCCAAAGAAGTAGTCTAATGGCGTTAAATCGCATGATCTCGGTGTCCAGTTGACGTCGCCGCCGCGCGAGATGACCCTGCCCTGAAATCGCTGGTGCAAAATGTCTATCGTGGCGTGCGCAGTGTGGCACGTAGTGCCGTCCTGTTGGAACTACATGTCGTCAGTATCCATATCAGGCATATAATCAAGTTAAGGCCACAAGAAGTTTCTTATCATCGATCTGTAGGTCTCGCCGTTGACGGTTATGGCAATCCCATCTTCGTTCTCAAAAAAAAACGGACCGATGATTCCGTTAGCCCAAATCCGCACCAAACAGTGACTTTGTTGGGATGCAATTGGTGCTAATGTATCTCATGTGGATTGTTTACGTCCCAAATCCGACAATTTTGCTTGTTCACAAATACATTTATCCAAAAATGGGCCTCGTCGCTGTGGCGAGGATAGAAATCACATAATGCGCTGAACGTTTGTCGAACGGAGCACTGATTTTATAATAACATTTGGTGATTTGCACACGCTGTTCACCGCTATAACCTTCCATTGTGACTTGCCAAGTACTATTGAATAGTTCACAGTGAGGTTGCCAGATGTCGCCTTAACAACATGGCCACTATCGCTAGACAAAGCTCGAGCGTCCTTGTTGAAAGACCCTTTAGTAAAAGAATAAAAATTTGGATGCTTTGATGGCCTAATTTAGCTGTTCTGAGTATCTCTATGTCTGCTTAGTCAAAGTTCCAGGACCAACTCCATGGTGATTAAGTATTCGTTAAGGAGCCTTTTAGACCAATGGAGATTTAACTTTTGAAGATGACGCCGACCCTTCCAAAATGCTTACCAACTGAAATAAATTCTACATTTGAACCCTTGATCTTTTCCAATTGAAATTCCGATTTGTTGACTTTGATATTTTTACGATTTTTAATTTACTGGATATCAATTTCTATAGTCAGTCAGTCACCTCCTGGCGGAGTGCCATAACTTTGAATTTACAGGATTAATTTTAGATCAGCTACTTTTCCATCAATATTAAGACCTTTAAGCAATGTTTATATTCCTGCTAAGGTGTCCCTTATAAGCACCGGCGAATCTCGGCATTTTTAGTATTTCTTCAAAATAGCTGTTATGGTTGCTTGTAAATCTATTGAAACAATGAGTGTTTAAAAATCTACAAAGACGTGGCATAATTTTCTCCAATTTTTATGGTTTAGCATTAAATGAGTTTATGATATCTAATTGGTCAACGATAATAAGAATTGCTTTCTGAAACCTAGGTATTACATTTATATTTCATAATCTCGCTCGCTTTGAAGTCTAATGGTACTGAGTTTCATAAAAAATAATTGAAAGGATAATGGCCCTATAGTTTATATGATTCATTTACTTCACTTTCTATGGACCATAATTTATAAGGCATTGTGCCAATCCTCAGGACATTTGCCAGGTTTAGGACAGTGGGATTGGGAGATATTTATAATTTATAAAAAATTTTGCATATGCTCGGGATATTTGCCAGGTTTAGAACAGTGCGATTGTGAGATATTTATAATTTATAAGGCATTGTGCCTGTCCGCAGGAGGTTTGCAAGGTCTAGGACAGTACAATTTGGAGATATCTATAATTTATAAGGAATTTTGCCTATCATCGGGACATTTGCTAGCTTTAGGACAGTTTGTTTGCGAGATATTTATAATTTATAAAGCATTTTGCCTGTCCTCAGGATATTTGCCAGGTTTAGGACAGTGCGATTGGGAGATATTTATAATTTATAAGGCATTTCGCCTGTCCTCAGGAGGTTTACCAGATTTAGGACAGTGCGATTGGAAGATATTTATAATTTATAATGCATTTTGAATATCCTCAGACCATTTGCCAAGCTTAGGACAGTACGATTGGGAAATATTTATAATTTATAAGGTATTTTGCCTATGCTCAGGATATTTGCCAGGTTTAGGGCAGTGCGATTAAGGTATTTACCTGGCTTCGTGAGTAGTGATTTTTTCTTGCTTTGACCATAGTTCTAATTTACCATTTGAGCAAAGGAAGTCGGGGACATTAATTAATGTTGGAGGTCGAATATGGTTTAGGAGTGTGTAGTTACTTAAGTGCAGTTGCTTACACCACTCTAATCATCTTTTAAGTGTTTGGTCGTGATCTTTAATCGTTACATCTTGTCTCCTAAAGGAGTGCAACCGTGGGGGCTGTTACAATGGCAACGGGAGGATCAGCAACCCCTCCCAACCCCAGCGTCTGCAGTAGTCTCAAACTAGATTGAAACTACCTGGTCTTTGCAATTTTTAAAAAAATCCTCTTATCACATTTTTGGGGGTGGCCAGTAGCTAATGTTGTAGACTAGTCGGTGATCACACCTTCCCACCTCTATTTTCTTTATCTACCTCCTGTTTAGTGTATTATGGGTAAATATGCTACGGATGACATCTGGAAGATTATGGGCCTTTCTGACCTCACTGTGCGCAGTTTAACCTGAAATTTAGCGAGATTTATGTTTTTTGTTAATCGAGATCTAATTAATTTTATTGAGTACTTCATAGTTTATTACTTCTTCGGATTATTTTTTTTCTTTATTTAACAAAGTAATATTAAAGTCTTAATTGGTAATTGAACAAGATATTGTTGGCTTTCTTCGCTCACGCAATGGAAAGTTTCTGATGCACAATTCCTTGACCACTTTTTACATTGAAATCTCTCATAGTATTAAATTGCTGCTTTCTTTATATTCATACTAGATTTTAATGTCTCCAATTGAATTTTGACTCTTATCCCTTATAAACATCTAGAATTACATACTCTTTCGGACACACCATGCTACTCTACAAGCCTTTCTTTAAATAATTAAGAAATTCGATTATTTGATGGATTTTATCTCGTTTTCCTTTGTGCTCGAAGAAGCAAAAGTTGTAATATCTTCACCAATTATCCCGGAGTCACAGGAACCAATTATGTCCAATTAATTATCTCTAATTTGAGCGATGCCAGATGCATCTCCTCTAACATTATTGTGTGATATTAAGGCGCAATCGACTGAATTTTTGTCAGATATGCAAATATATAATCTTGGTATATTCGTATGCTATTTAAGCGCCATTCTTCAGATGTCAGGTACACAAACTAGCCGGATATTTACTGGGGCAGGAAGGGCATGCCATTCCTCCACATTTTAGGTTTCGCTGGGCTTTTACCTCAGCCCTCCCACCTCACCATTTTACAGAGGCGAATTCTTAATGAAAAATTCAACCCATTGCTTTCCACCGATCCTGGGAAGCTATGAGTTTAAGTGATCATTTTTTACCTTTTCTCGCCTTGTTTTAATTTCTTTATCGAAATATCCATATTTATTCTCTACTCTCGTAATGATAATTCAAAGTACTGAGATAATGAAGACAATGTCCTGCATTTTGTCATAAGGCTGCGAAAAAATCCTTTAAAATAAGCCAAATTAATGTTTTATTTAGGTACAAAATAGCTTTTATTTCGTGATTCTCCTTTTCATTCTTTTTATTCAACTGAGTGAAATAAACAGTTTTCATATTTTTTCCATTACTTTCATTTAACCACTATTTTCCTTCATCGCAGTCACATCGACCTTCATGTTGAAGCTGGCTCAGGTGCTACTTGTTACATGGGTCTCTTTCCTTAAACAGAGTTTAACTCACTCTAAAGGCAACACTTTTGTTATAAAGCCGTTTTAGTTATCATTTGGATAATGGTACTTTCTTTTGTTTACGCCTTTATTTTATAAATAAAAAAATGATAAATTAGTCTGCTGCGGTATACGTTGTAACATATATTTTCGGTTTCTCCAATCCTTCCAGTCTTTGTGGTCGCCTGATTTCAACTACAAATCCCGTTAATTTTCAGTTTGAAGCTCCATTTTGAGAACTTCGTTCATTAATGGAGGATTCATAAATATTCTTCCTTATCCTTAATCCAACATTTAATTAACACCTGCAATTTTGATTATTAATCCTCTTCCCATGTTTATTTCTCTCCAATTATTCCTTCGCTTTCTCCACCACGCTACCATCCTGGCGGGGAATTGGCGTCTCTTTCGGAGAATTGATAAGCGAAGATGCCTTGGAAGAACTTCAATACAGAACGAAGATTCGGAGGGAGAATTACCTGTCTTAAAGACACGCATTACATTCAGCATATTGATGTATTGAATCAATGAGAGAGGAAGAAGAGAAGTACAAAAATGTTGAGTAAATGTTATAATTCAAAAAAGAAAATATAGGAAAACAATCTGCTGAGAGTAAATTCACTGAAGTGAAAGAAGTCATGTAATAGATGATCGTGTAGGACTCTCTCTAGCAGGGAAAACTGTAGAAACGTCGTGGCATCGATTCCACTAGTAGATCGAACATCCCTGGAGAAATGTTTCCCCATGCCTTCTTGATAGCTGTCCAATCCACTTTGGGTGCGAATACACTAAGGTCCCCCTCGACCCATAAATGCTGAATGGGGATATGTTGCGTGAACGTGGTGACCACACCATTTGTTGGAACTCTTTACAAGATTAATGGAACTAATTTTGGGCAACTAGGGCCTCACAAATGGTTTGAGTTATCGTCCTGGAATATTCCATAGTTACTGGGTTATATAGAGCCCACGGATGAAAATAGGTCACCAAACACCATAATAATGCGGTTACTGGTCAATGACCTATTTAGACGGAGCAGTGAACCAAACCCCAATCACCTGAATACATCTAAAACCATTAGGGACCACAACCACCTGCATGGTGCATTGTTGCCAACTGGCATCCATGGCTTAATATGATCTGCGGCAAAACCAAACTTAACCTTCAACCAGAAACTTCTGGAAACGTGAGTCATCGGACAACGCCACATGTTTTCATTCCTCCAAGATCCAATTCGCGGCAGCAGGTGTCCAAGTGCGGTTCAGTGTCTGATACCACGGTGTTAACGGGTGTACTCTGACGGGTCTTCTTCCCCAATATCCCATGAAAAGTAAATAACGGTGAAATAACCTAATGGATATGTGTCTGGTACCTTTAGCACTAAATGTGGATGCGATTGAAGCCAATAGCGCTTGTCTGTTATCATGCATAATTGTAGCCAGATGCTGCTTGTCGTGATCATTAAACACCTATGGCCACTGCACAAACCAAAATTGGTGTTAATGCCTTCCATGAGGTATTATAGGTACTGACACCATAGATCAAGGGATGGTAAATGCTCGCACAGTTCCAGAAACGGAATATCCTATTCTTCTGCCACCAGCTATTATACCTCCGATAACTATTCATGTGGCCTTATCATGAGCAATCTAGCCGGTGTTCACACTGACTCACAGGATGTTTGATCAACTGATACGAGTCTGTGAAGTTCATGACTTAAAGGTTCGGTGGCGCTTCCTACCATTACCTTTACATAATATCCCATGACATTTTGTTTTACAGTTTAGTTTATATTAGGATGTTGAGAGCGCGTACTGGTTGACGTGCTGTTTGGTGTTAGCAAGAAGATCTTGATGAAGCTGTTTACATCATCTGTCGGATTATATCGGATTAACAAATAGAAAGGAATGTGTGTATCAGTCGTACGTAAACACAATGTACTAGGAGAAGGGATCGGATTTATATGCCTTTGAGTAATTAACCGTTACTATTACGAAGCATGTAAGTTGTGGATGCCGTAATCAATAAAGTATTTGTGAGCAAAAACTACCCCGCGTGAACTAGGATGTGTAGATCATATTTAAAGAGGAAGGGAATGATGTTTATTAGTTATAGATTAAACTCATTAAATAGCATACTATTAAATTATTATAGGAATAGTCTACATATTATATACTACCACATACTTAAGATATGCATCGAGATGTCGATGAGATGTATTGCGAGAGAGGAAAATATCGCGGCTTTGCAGTCCCAACTGCATCTGATCCAACTGAAAAGATAAAGAAATGCAATCAGCCAATAGCCATACAGTGAATTTGGAGACGGTATGAAAGACTAATTTGTTGGGAGGGAAATTGATACTGGAATTTGGGCTTGAAAGGGGTTAAAGGAGCAGGAGAGAGGTAATCTTACTGGTGTTGATCCGCAGGGCACCATACTTCGTGTAAAAATGGTTACTACTGATGATAGTGATGATGGTGGTTAACGATAGAGGGAACTTTCGTCTACAGGAAAGTTCAATTTAGCGCGGAAAATATTAAGAGTAGCTTTGTTTGATAAGGTGTAAAGGTTTAGAAGATGGTGAAAAAATATGAGTGAGGTTGATGTGCAGATTATACACTTTCGGTGAAAGTGGTTACTGAATATGGTGAAATCGATAATGTGAATTTTTTTCTATTTATGTTCACGTTGCTAAAGAGAAATAGATTCAGGTGTTACCATCATTTCCAGTCCCCAATGCCCTACCAAACTTTTTGATTGGGTTGGCCAGAAATTCTACTTTCCTTTTACTTTTCCTAACTTTATGACTTTGATTAAGAACCTCGTTGGTTTTCACACATTCTGGTATATTTTGATCTCGCACTAGAATTAGATACTCTTAATCACTCATTTCTACTTCATCACCTCCACACCTGCCATACTAAAGCCTTTATACCCGTCTTCACAATAAATTATTCCAGTTTACTCACCCCTACTTCCGTAGAATAAAGTCCGTCAATTTATTAGAAACCACTGCCTCTGCAACTCTATTGAGAGGACCTTTGATAGACAATTGTCTAATAAAGTCCATATTGTCAATGCCGGCAAATCCTCTGCCGTCTTTCTCCTTAATCTTAACAGCATCCGCTCCTAATTTGCTCTCAGTAGTTTTGAGAGTGACATTCATCGTCTTACTACCGCATTTATTACTGTTATTTTATTATTGCTAAATCCCATGTTATCACACTACAACCCCATTTACTTGTTCACAACTTTACAGCCTATATTTTGCTGCGCAGGTGACATTTCATTTTTACAACACCACTACTCTTTGAACAGTGGTTGGAAATTGTTAACAAGAGCCGCGCACGCTATTTTATTGAGTTTTCCCAAACCAAAGAGGCTAAAAACACTTAATATATCTTCTTTAGGTTAAATAGAGGCGGGGCTAGTAGAGACTTAGCCGCTAACGAAATTAAATGAAAAATAACTAATATTAACCCCCAAAACAAGCTCCCTTGGGTCTCTATCTTCTAACGAGCGAGCAAAACTTAGGTCGCCGCCAGGAATTTAAAGATGATGTCGCAAAAATTAAAGTTTCATTTCAAGAGTATTTTTATAAAGTTTCTGCCTAATTAAGAAAATGCAAACAAATCATTATCATAATATAAAACTAAAAAAACTCAAATTAGCCTCACTGCCACTTCAAATAGATCAATTATGCAAATGATAACCAAACAGAATGTAATTAATCTGAACTCCTTGTCGAAGCATTCTTGCGTTGCTAAATCGAGTTGAAATATTGACTTCTCGTGACTTTATAATAAGTGATACCGTTTCTACTCAATCAAAATACTACTCCTAGTACAGTATTAAGTGTTTTATCCCGTTTGGCCTGGAAAACACATAAAATAGCGTGCGCGGCTCTTATTAACAATTAACCACTGGTTACCTATTCAATCCGAAATGCTCCTTAAATATAAGGTCTAAAATACCGCAAAAACTAGATTTCCCCACTAAACCTATTTCGGAGCCTGAAAGCCATACTCAATGGATGTATCCGTTACGGATTGTAGCTCGTAGTTTACCCTGCTTCATGGTTAAGTTTGCTTTCTCTATATATGCTCCAGGAATGTGGAATGAAATGCCTGTTGCTATCCACTTCTCTCTTTTCCTTGGTGCTTTCCAGCTTGGATTGAAGATCCAGCTCTTCTCTCATGCATTTCCTTAGTTGTTAAGCAAGGGTTCTATGGAAGACCATGGCCATACCGAAATGATTATTAATGTCATTTTATTATTATTAGTTTTTTGCTATTATATATTTTTTTTTTTTAATTTTGTGTTGTTTATTATTTTTTTTGGAGGGGGAGGGTATTATTATTTGCACAGTGCAGAGGTTAAAACTAAATAGTGAATATCTGTTTTCAATAATTAAATAAACTTAGTAGGTTTATCATCATCGCTAACTCTATAATTTAAGAAGGGGACTTTTTTAGAATTTAAATAATAATTTCATCTTAGTTTGGTTGTGATTTTTATCAAAGTTATTTCTAATAATTCTTTTATAATATCAAAAAACAAAATGGTGAAGTTCATAAATAAATATAAGTATCGAAATTTTGTGAAATTTTTAAAACCCAAAGAATTACAAATGGTGAAATTCAGAAAATTTATTTTTATATATCTTCTTCTCTAACTTTATATTTTAGCAACGTAATATTTTGAAAGGGGGAAAATTTAGTTTGAGTTCCTTTTTAAAATTATTATAATTCACGAAGTTCATAAAATTTATAAAAATTTAACCGTGGCTGCTTTTTTTTAGACTTTAAATTTTAATCTTTGTAGCGAAGCGCAAGCTGTCCCCGTAGGGGGCAGTGGCGTAGCCATTGCCTGGTTTCAATTATAAGAAAATAAAGAAACGATGTGGGAAATAAACTCGTTCCAACTTCGAAGGTGCGAAAATTGTTGAAAATCTTTTTTTGGCCAAATGAAAATTGCATTTCTTGTCTTCATTCAATCAATTAGAAAATAATTTCCAGCTCTTCTCTTCATCGTTTGGACCGAAAACTAAATTTATCTTCATTCCAAATAAGAATCTTCCCTTCATGTCTCAATTTGCATGTAAAACAGTCACCTCCCCTTTAATAAAACATGTAAATATTGTCTCGTAAACAAATAAAAAAAGGTGTTTTACGGTTGTACCATTAATCTGTATTCATTATTAAGGTCTACCTTGTTGGTAGCCTAGATTTCACATATTTAGGATAACTATATATTCCTCCAGATGTCAGCTACCGCAGGCTGAAGGAAGCAACACCTTACACCGAACTGCCGGATATTTACTGAGAACGGAATTGCAATTATTGCATGTTTTAAGTGTGGTTGGGCTCTACCTCAGTTCCAACTCCTGCCTCAATGTTTTGCTCTCATTCTGCCATGACATTCAACATTTTTCATCCCCGACAGGCTAATGTTGAAGAGAGACGCCATAACATTGTCTAAATGGTTTTGTATAGTTTTTTTACTCTGTCAGTCAGTAGGTCGTCGGTCGGATGGTAATCATTTTACAATGATTTCTTTTGGCAATAACGTCATAACTATTCGGTCGATTCTAACAAAATTTGAAACCTTTATGTTGTTTTACATTTTCTTCCGAATGAGATAATTTTACAGGTCCTCTCAAGGTTAGTCCGTGGATTATTGAAAGAAAACTAAGTATGGGTCGGATTTCCCCACTTGTTGAAAATTTTGAAGGTCGTAAGGTCATAAGTCAGAATAATTCAGAGCACGCGACTTAAATCTGTTGACCTTGTTTATGTTAAACTAACTTACTTGCTCCACCCCACTTCTCTTCTCCTAGGTGGTGGACACCTAGGAAGGTCATCACGCCCCATGAAGGTGTTCACAGGTCCCTAAGAGAAGAGGTGTGTACAAAGGATGCATGTGTGAGGTTTGGGCAGTCTATGAGTAGGTGTGCTCGATGTTGTGTAGTTTTTGGTTGCATCTGGTTCATGGTGGTGTAGGGGAAATGTTTATTCTATGTTTGTATCGTTGGGTTGTAGTGGAGTAGCATGTAGATTGAGTGGAGTGACCTGACCTGAGGTCAGATAGGATTACTCTTTGTATTCTAAGTAATGATTTCTGTTAAGTCCTGTATTAAGGGGTGGAGGCTCGTTTGGGATGTCTGGCGGTAGTGTGTTCAAGTATATGGGAGAAAGTAGTCTGGTGTGTTTGATTATGTTACGGCTTGGTGTTGGGGAGGAAGGTTATTGTAGAGGTGTGGGAAGAAGTGTGCTGAGGATTATCCTTTTGTAGGGGTGGTGGAGGAGATACTGTCAGGTGGTGGTTGGGGTGAGAGTGGGTCAGTGAAGTGTCGGGTTCGAATCATCTCTAGGTGTGTTTTTAGTGGCAGTATTTATTTTCAGCTTGTTGGTGTAGGTGTATGTGTACTGTGTATGCATGCTGTAAGTGTTCTGAGAACATTGTTCTCTGTTGTTCGGAGTTTTGTTTGTGTGAGATTTGGCTGTGGTTGGGTGCCTCGCTGGTGCTACCTAGTTGAGGGTGGTGCGGGTGAATTGTTTGTAAAGAGTAATGAATAGTCAACATACTAAATAATAATTTTATTAATTACCTTCTTTTTTTCTCGTATTTAACTTTCTAAACTTACAAATACATATAATTTTGATTGTCTCGAAATCTGTGTCAAAAATGCTATGGGTTAGTAATCTGAAGAAGTGACACTGATGAATCTTAAAATCTTTGTCTCGGACAAAACTTTCGGCCATATCTGAATATCTTGCTAGCTAAGCGTTTTCGTGCACAAGCAGATTAGGCTTAGGAATTTCAATGCTAAAGGTCTTCCTGAAAGAGCTTATGTAGTTTTTTATATCTTCCAAAACAAACGTTTTCCTGCAACTCTAAATTGATATTGTATAATTATCTTCCCACCCCAAATACTTGCTGCAATTAATACATTTTGTAAATATTATGGCTAAATGTCTTCTTGAGAAAGTATATATAGCTTGTATATCTTCCAAACTAAACGTTTTCCTGCAACTACTGAAGAACCTCATGTATGTTCCTAAGTATACTTATTCCGGCGACCGAAAATGAATCTTGGATATTTGTAGATTAAAAACTTCATCTTGAAACAGCATATATATATATATATATATATATATATATATATATATATATATATATATATATATATATATATATATATATAACTAGTATATCTTATTTACCATATGTATTCTTTCTACTGCATATTTCAGTATTAAACGTCTTCCTGAATCAGCATATGTATTTTCCGTAATAAACGTCTTTGTTTAACTTTATATATAGCTTCATATATCCTGGACTAACGTAATCTTGAAATTATGGAAAAAGCATGTATATCTTTTACATAAAAAGTCTCCCAGTAACTTATGTAAGCATGCACACCTTCTAAACTAAATTTACGCATTTCTGCAACTACAGTTGAAAATTTAAATCTTCTCGAGTAAACTTCTTTCCTTAATTGCAGATGTAGCTTTTATGCCTTTCTAATGGGTTGAGGAATAAGTTCTTGCGGTTTTATCAAATTTATTAATTACCATTAACAATTTTAGAAAAACTTCATTTTTAATTGATAACAATATGCAATTTAATCAATAATGTATTCTCCGTTGTTATTTAGGACTTCTTCCCAACGTTCAAATAGTTTTTAGATGCCTCTACAATAAAAATCTCTGGATTTTGACTCGAAGAATCCGTTTAACAAGGTTCTTAATTCCACATCAGTATTGAACGAAATGCCGCGCAAATTGTTGGAGAGCGATCGGAACAGATGGAAATCCGATAGAGCCAAGTCTGGCGAATATGGAGGATGCGGCAGGATTTCCCAATTAAGCGTTTGGATGGCGTCTTTTGTCATATTGGCAATGTGAGGACGAGCATTGTCATGTTGCAGAAGGACTTCATAACTTCGATGAGGTCGTTTCTCACGAATATCTTCGGCGAGTCGATACATTTGTTGAACGTAGAGTTCTACATTGACAATCTCGTTGTTCGCAAGGAGCTCATAAAGAATAATGCCTTTACATTCCCACCACACACACATCATCGTCTTTCGTGGATGAAGTCCTTGCTTTAATCGCCGAAGTGGTTTTTTATTGGGGCTAAGCCATTGTTTTTGATGATTCATGTTGACATAAACACACCACTTTTCATCGCCAGTGATTATGCGGTGAAGAAATCTGTCCTTATATCCACGAGTAGCCTTGTGACGAGCAAGCAAACCTGCGGCAATCGTGGAGCGTTAAAGTTTGTTGTTTTCGCTCAAAGCGTGCATAACCCATGCACCGAGTTTTTGAACTTTCCCCATCGAATGAAGGTGATTCACTACAGTTTTCTGATCACACGTCAATTGTACAGCCAATTCTCTAGTCGATTGGCGAGGATTTTCATGAAGAAGGTCGTTGAAAGGACCGTTTTTGAAACGTGAAAACCACCATTGAGCTCTCCTTTCTGATAAAGTATTTTCTCCGTACATAGCACAAATATCGCGACGAGCTTTGCCTGCGTTATTCAAATGAAAATGAATAACAACAAGTTTCGGAAATACGCTTTTCTTTCAACTTGACATCCCATTTTGAGGGTACAGAACAAAAATTAAATTAACACAACTTTTAAATAAACTGCAATGATTTATTACTCAACTTCAAGACGTAGCCTAAGCAAAAGCCTAATAGTCTACGCTGTTAAGAGACGTAGCCTAACCTTTGCAAATTTGCATTCATTATTTATTATTGTTTCTTATTATATGCACAAATCACGTAAACAAAACTTAAATCAACACATTAAAAAAACCGCAAGAACTTATTCCTCAACCTAATAAATAAATGATTTTAGTTAAATGGAGATGATGAAACTTTTATATCTTTTTAATGCATGTATTAGTGAAACTACTAATGAATTTTGCAGGTGCTGTATGATCGAAGAAGTTCTTCGACAGTCAGACCTGAGTCTTCCGGCTGGTGTGCTAGTGCGCAAAATCTTGCCGCCACACGTAAAGCCTCCCTGCAGCTGCTTTTTTCGATCCAGATCGTCACCACTTCACTCGGAAAACGGATGTAGCCTTTGGTGTTCAGCTTGAGGCACTAGGAGAAGTGATGTGAGATATCGTCACCTTCAGTGCAGACGACACCAAAGAATATAATTATCGCTCAAAATGTTATCTGCACGACTCTGGACTCTGGGCACGTCTTTTGGTGCGAGAGCGAGCCACCTGTTGTTCTGATCTTAGCAGAAATTTTTCTCGTCGGAAAATAACTACAGCATGTCTGGCTCCAACGGGTCTTTCAACTTGTTGATCAGATTCTTGGTGTGCTTGAGTTGCTTTTCCTGTATTGCCTTGGAGAGAAATTATCTTATGCACCTCGAGCCTGATGAATTTCATCTAAAACTTTCTCTCTTGAATGACACGCATCGACTTTCTGGGATTATAGCGCCGAATTTTGGGGTTATGATGGCGTCAGATCTCTGACCCTGGGGTTTCCTCTCCGCTGTGGCCTCGTAGTCGAATCCTGAATCTTATACCTTCTTTTTTACCCTTTTTACCATCATTCTGCTGAAGTCGTTGAAGTCTAAAATCGCGGATTCCAAGGATAACTCCATTCCTCTTCACAAATTGAAGCCTTCAAAACTTTCCATAGTCAATTATTCTGTCAAAAGATAAAACAAAAATGCTTATTATTTATAAAAAGAAAAGACAAACTACGTAGGTAAAAAAATATGCCTAAGCAGTTAAAAATTGCAAACGAATACAGTCCGGACCCTGTAAACTCATTCAATAACTGCAGATAAGACTTGTTTGCCTACCAAACTAAAGGTCTTCCTGAAACTCTATGAATTCAGCTGTTTTTCTTTCTTATCCATTGAGAAAACTTGAGAAGTTATATTTTCTTCTTTAAACCATTTTTTTTCTTTCTACTGCGTTCCTTTTTAATTGAATCATTTTTGATAAGACAATTATCGTTCTTGTCAACACTTTTGCCACCAAATTCATTCATGTGAGCTTTATTCTTGCGTAGTTTTAAATGAACGCATCCAAATCTTCTTTATATTTTTTAATACAACTACTGCAAATAATAATTCCCTTTTTAAGATTTTATATAAAGTAAGTTTCTGCTCTGAATACCTTTCGTCATTTGGTTTAGATTTTCAAAATCTCTTGTGGCAATTTCAGTGGTAATAGGCAAAAGCAAGCCAAATGATCTTGTAATTTCAGTACCTCACATTATTTAGGATAAAACTGACTGTGAAATTGATTATTCTCGATAATGAAATGCCTAGAATTGCCTTTAAATTAAATTTCATTTCTTGTATTGGTCAAACTTGGAAAACATCCTTTTTGTTTGTCACTTTCTTCGTAAATCGATCGGATTTCGACAAATTAATCCATTTCGATCTTGCTCCTAACCCTCATTTAGTATTAATCCCTTTAGTCGAGAGAGCTTTGTAAAGAACGATTCTCAGAAAGTTACAGCATGTGCAACTAACTGTGCATACACACTGGCACAATTTTTAGTCGCGTGTGAGTCAGGTCGCGAGAGACTTTACATCTCACTACGTCGGTCGGTCCCCGTTTTGTTTTTGTAATAACATTGTAACTATTCTGCCGATTCTAACGAAATTTGAAACCCTCACGTTGTTTTACATTCTCTTTCAATTTATATAATTACCAAAGTCCTATAAAAGTTATGCCGGGCATTATTTTGTTTTGGCAATAACATCATAACTTTTCAACCTATACTCCGTTAGACTATACGAGGCTATAATAAGCTATACTCTGCTAGGCAAGTCTAGAATAGGCTATGCTTCTAGGATATTATAGGCTAGGCTCTACTATGCTACGCTATGCTAAGATAAAATGTACAAGGGCAAAATATACTATGCTAATTTAGGCTATAATATGCTACGATAGGATAGTGTATAGTACATATGCTAGGATAGACAATAATAAGCTATACTTGACTAGGGTATAATATTATAGTATAGGCTATACATATCTAGGATAGTTAATGCTATAATGCTAGGCTAGGTTATGCTATGCTTGGCTAAGCTAAGCTATGCTAGGCTAGACAGGGCATGAAAGGCTATACTAGGCTAGGCTACGCTATGGTATGCTAGGTTAAGCTATGATGTACTAAGCTATGCTACACTAGGCTAGCCTTCGCTATACCAGGCCAGGATAAGCAAGGTTTTGCTAGGGGAGGCTAGGCTCCAGTGAACTAGGCTAAGCTAGGGTATACTAAGATAGGCTATACTAGACTCGGGTAAGCTAAGCTAGGCTAGACTAAGTTTTAATAAACAATTGTATGCTGCGCTCAGCTAGGCTAGGTTATACTCTGCTATGCCGGATAGGCTATACTTTGATAAGCTAGGCTAGGCTAGGATACACTACGATAGGCTCAGGTATACTTACTAAGCTAGGTTATTCTAATATATACTATGCTAGGCTATATATGCAAGTCTATACTAGGCTACACCAGTGAATTATTTTGTTTTGGCAATAACATCATAACTATTCTGCCGATTCTAACGATATTTGAACCCATTATGTTGTTTTGCATTTTCTTTCGAATGAAATAATTGCTAAGGTCCTCCTAAGTTTAGCCTGGGAATTAGTTTTAGGGGGAAATAACATCATAGCTATTCGGCTGATTCAACGAAATTTGAAACCCTTATATTGTTTTACATGTCCTTTCAAATAATATAATTGGCAAAGTCACCCAAGGTTAGCCAAGGAATTAGTTTTTTTTAGCAATAACATAACTACTCGGCCGATTCTAACGAAATTTGAAAACCGTAAGGTGTTTACATTCTCTTTCGAATGATAGAGTTGCCAAGGTCCTCCCAAGGTTAGTCTGGAAATTATTGAAAGTTTTCAAAGTCATAAGGACATAAATCAGAATAAGTGAGGGCACGCGCCTTTTTTTGTAAGCAGACCTTGTTTCCTAACAAATGGACATACCCAGGTTCTACAGACGTAACTGGAATGAAATTCTGCTTTAGCACTTAATCTTCTTATGAGATACAAAGAAGATATTAGATTGCTCTCTTTGGCATTACACAATTACTCGTTTTTGGAGAAGATAAATATAATTTTCTTTTGTATTGACTTAAGCTGTTTAAACTCTTCAAGTGATGCCCAAAAATATAAATAAATAAGGTGAAAAGGAAAGCGATACTCAGTTCCTGTGTTACCAAGATAGTCGAGATACAGAAAATCAATAATAGAGATTTTCTGTGGTAATGGAATAGACCCAAAAATTAACAGACGAAAAGAAGACAAAGAGAGCCACTCCTTTCTACAACCTTTGGATCAGTATCGCGGTGCCAAGCTTCTACTCTGACCTGGCCAAATTGATTGTCCTAATTCAAGGGATTTTGTGTAAGTAAGCTTCGGCGTAACTTATGGTTGTTAGCGTAAAATAGAAATATTTTGTGTCGTAAATTCGCTGAAGCGTATCTCATTAATATATTCCCAAGGATAATAAGCTAAAGCGAAAGAAAGTATGTACCTTGTTATTATATTTTCTCGTTAGCACTTTTTGTTTAAAACTCTCTCATATTTTTTCTTTATGTGGATTATAAGCGCAGAAGTAATAGTAGCTTTGTACTTGCACATAAAAAGGGTCAATAGTGGCTATTTTTGCATTGATATTTCTAAAATATGCATTAACTCTTCATTACTTATTCAAAAATATATTGTACAATGTTATCCAGACAAATGGAAGCCAAAGAAAACCCTCTAATGTTTAAAGTATATAAGTTATTGTATCAAGTTTTCAACATTAAGATAAAGAAAATAGCTTAAGTTTAAAGACTCAACTAGACTACGCCTTTTGATAAAAGCCTAGGATTGACTAGGTCTGCAAGATGACTCATTGACTGTCAGAAATATTATATATATGGAACTACTTTTCAGAAATATATTTGATATTACACTTGAAACTTGACTCTTTCTAATGATATATAGTATTTATTTGCAAGAATAAGATATTAAGGATATATGGCATTTTAATTTTGGGTCTCATTTTCCTAGATCGCCTACTCATTGTGCTTTCTCGAGCTCAGAAAAAGGTATTCTTTGCCAGTCGCTTCTGAAAGAGATAAATTTTAAACTGCCAATCCAACGTACTCTGGAAGGAATAAAATTACGCTCCCCAAAAGGTTTTTTAGACTTTCAAGATAATTACGTGATGATTAAGGCAGGAGGTTTAAAGCCAAACATCTCTCGAGATCTCCAAAGGTGCAATTAACTAAAATCATTGAAAGAGCGAAATGAACGGGCAAAACTATACGAGCAGACTCGATAAAATAAATGAAGAATATGTTCTTGAATACCCATTTTTCTCTTTATCCTTTCTAATATTTGCCATAGAAATCCTTTGATCCCGCATGCACACATATATTGATTTATGTGTTCAATACTGTATGCATAATATTTCCTGAACAGTACTAAAATTCGCCATTGTATCTTATTAAATCAACAATAGTATTGCTACATAAAATCAGATATCTGATTTAAAATGTAAAAAATGAAATAATATTACTTGTGTCGGGATTCTCGCGTATTTAGTGAAGGAGGTCAAACCAGAAACAAACCTGTATGACGTTGACAGAGGAATTCTTGTCATCTGGTCCAACCCACTGGTCAATGAGAGTTCCCTGGTTGAGCTCTCCTCGTAGAAGTCCTAGCAGAGTTTCCACCGACAAGCTAGGCTTGCTCCAGAAGACCTCAGTCACGGGCCATCCACCTAGTTTCTTCAAAACCTTCTTCAGTGGACCATCGCCGATTGAATGGATCTGGGCTGTGAATAAGAGCAAATGTTAATTAAGAACACCTGGTCAGGTTAAACGGAAAGTCAATAGAAAGGACAACCAACAAACACTAACATGGAAAGGACAAATAACAGAATAAGCATAATGTCAGTGGACGTTAACGGATGGACAGAAAAAAACATTGTTTACAATAATATCTTTAGGGGGACAAACTGGGACATCATTCTTATCAGTGAACATGGACTCGACACAAGAAGACAGAAAATGAAAATCCCAAACTACACAACATTAACAAAATCTGCTCCCAAGAAAGGTATGACGGGGTGGCGATCGTGATAAAGAGAGACCTCAAGTTCAAACACCTACTTGAGCTTGAGGAATCCTTTATAGCGATAGCGATCCCAACTCTTGTCCGAGATCTTGTAGAAGGAAGTCCTTCGCCCCAGCCAACTGGGAGAGGTATCAGGAAATAGTGAGAGAATACCAGCCAGCAGATCTGGAGAAGGCAATCTCGAAGAAATAGACGAAAAGTTAGAGATACTGACAGACTCGATCATCAGGTAAGACAGGGAGAGCGTCCCGACAACATCATACAAAACGCTCTCCAAGCCAAGATGGTCAAACGAGATTAAAAATATAGCTAGGGAACATAGGGAGATCTATAATCGGTTGATGCGTACGGGAACGTGCATGGAATTAGTGGCCGGGATGCGTCACCTCGAAGCTGAGTTCACACGAATGTGATAGAACGAGTTCAGAGCTGCATTCATTTCAACTTCTATCACATTTTATTTAAAACCATGAGGCTACCCACGTGCATCTTCGATTCGAGGCTTGGAGTCTTATCAACAGCTACCGGACGCCAATGTTTAAACAAGGAGGTTATCGTCCCCCCCGTTCGCCCCCATACGCCGACCTCGCCAGATCGAGTTAGGCTTATGGACAGATAAGGCATTTTTCTCCGGCCCAGCTGTGCGTTCCCTCGAAGCTTCCACCCCATTCTCCCCCACGCCAAGGAGATGTCCTGGCTATTTATATGGAAACTTTACCACTAAGATCAGATTGGAGATCCAGATTTTCGTCGCGAAACATCACCACGACCCTCTCTCCCTTTGTGCGCCAAGGGACCTCGACCTCGAGATTCACCATCACTTGTCCAGAAGGAGGACAATATTCCTTGAGTGCCAAAGGTTCGAGCCTTTAGTGACGCCAAGTCCCCAAGGCATCCCCCCCCCCTGTTGTTCAAGGAGAACAGCATTAGAACAGCCATTGTTCGTTTTGAGCCCTTCGCCAAGAAACGGTTCTCATCCCCCCCCCCTGTTGTTCAAGGAGAACAGCATTAGAACAGCCATTGTTCGTTTTGAGCCCTTCGCCAAGAAACGGTTCTCATCCCCCCCCCTGTTGTTCAAGGAGAACAGCATTAGAACAGCCATTGTTCGTTTTGAGCCCTTCGCCAAGAAACGGTTCTCCTCCCCCCCTGTTGTTCAAGGAGAACAACATTAGAACAGCCATTGTTCGTTTTGAGCCCTTCGCCAAGAAACGGTTCTCACCCCCCCCCTGTTGTTCAAAGGAGAACAACATTAGAACAGCCATTTTTCTTGAGCCCGTAGACAAGAGACGGTTCTCATCCGCCCCCCTTTGTTCAGAAGAGAACAACCTAGAACAGCCATTGTTCGTCAAGCCGTTCGTCGAGTAACGGTTCTCCTTTCCAAGACGCCACGTCAGGATCCTTTTATCCCCCCCCTTCGGCTGGAACTCGCCAGCGGACCGAATATTCCTTCAAGTACCTTCCACTGCACCCTAATGAAGTTACGTAAGCCAAGCGTCACCTTTTGAGTATTGATCCCTTATTTGTCAATTCTATCCTGTGCTTTAAATGGTTTATCGAACCATCCCATCTCTTTAACTCCATATTTGTTTTACCTTTTTTGATCCCTTAAATCCTTGGATTAGCCCGAGTCTCCACGACCCTTTCCATTCTGTTTGTCAATATTTTCCGTTTTTGTGTTTTGTTTATAGTTATTATTAATAAAACTCTATTTTATTAATGATAGCAATATTATTATCCTTGAGCTCAGTTCCACTTCTTAAGCATTTTGAAGATACATAATATCGGCCGCCAGACAGTAAAAACGCACTCTAAAGATAATTAAGGAAGTTCCCTCAACGAATAGTGATATATGGTATATCGTCGGGAGTCATTCTACGACAACGAATAATCAGGAAAAAACAGCTCATTGACAACATTGAGGACGAAGACAATCCCAATCAATTTTGGAGACAGATAAAGAGACTCAGGGGAACTAACATAAGGGAAAAACACAAATCAAAGAGGAGAAACCGATAGAGCTAGAGGAACAGTTCAGGGAACACTGGAGAGAAGTCTTCTCGATAACACCAGAGAACAAAGAAGACTCCAACTTATACTTTGAGGGGGAGATCATTGACAAGCTGAAGTTATTGAGCTGACCTACATGTACCCACACGTCTCCGAAGAAAGGGAGATGATGAGTCACAGGAAGGCAATAACTATGTAGGAACTCGCTAAAGTCATCAAAACCTTCAAACAAAAGGCTCCAGTTTGGTCGAGAATAACCAAAGCACATATTACCAACAATTCACCACAAGTGCATCAGGGAATGTTGAACGTAATGAACGCAGAAATGAACACTGGCTACTTCCCCAATGCGTTTAAACTTACAAAAGTTATATTTATCCCAAAGAGGAACAGACCTCCCAACCAGCTCTTAAACTATAAGCCAATCTCCCTCCTGAAAATTCATTGGTAAGATCTTCAAAAAGATCGTAGCCGACAGGCTACATAGCCAGCTAGCTGAAAACGATGCGCTTAACCACCACCAGCACGGATTCCGTAGATGAAGAGAAACCGACACCACGCTTGCACTCCTTTCAGAAAAGCTAGCAAGATCCAGGGACGTGGTCCTCAGAGACGTACAAAAGGCCTTTGGCAAGGTTTGGCTGAGGGGTGTGCAATTCAAGGTCGTAAACCTACGGCTAAACCCAGTCATTGAAAAGATCCTCTGCGATTATGTAAGGAAAAGAAAGCGCATATACAGATCGAGGGCCACAAAGGACCGAAATTTAGCCTCGAGGCTGGTGTGCCACAAGGTAGCTCCTCAACCCTCTACTGTATAGCATTTTCACGATGGACCTTCCATCACCAATCAAGCATGACGCGATGTATCTTCAATACGCAGATGACATCACGCAGGTTGTACCGAGCACTTAAAACAACGATCTAGTGCAAGCTGCAGAGACGGCGGTGGAGATGGAAAACATAGACTCGTAGGGGGCGAAAATGCAAGATAAAGACGAATGTCCAAAAGTTCTTAATTATCCCCATGAACCACACGATACACGACAACATTTATGTTGGCGATGGAAACCACCAGTACTCTATGGAGGGCATAGTGCTCGGGCTCAAATTCACCGTCTGGGGATATATGCATCATTTTGTAAACCGGATCAACTTAGCGAAGGTGGAATTGGTGAAACTGTTTCGCTCCTGCAAACTGAGCAGGAGTACCTTAAGGAAACTGTACCTTTGTTACGTTAGACCCAAGCTTAAATACCCAGCGATAATCAACCAAACCCCAGGGATCAAGACGCTGAGATCAATGCAGAGGGCACAAAATAAAGCCTCCTTGATTATTTACCACACGAGAAGACGGGAACGCATACCACAGAGAACACTATACAGAAGAGCTGGACTAGATCCAATCAACACTTTATCACAATCGCAAGCAAAAAACACATGGGACAAAGTAGAAACTGAAATACTGCCAAGCCTGGACCTGGACTTAGAAATTGTCATGACAAGACTATAACGGAAAATCTCACGAAGGACTAACTTCCCAAGTGGCAGGTGAACTGCTGCTGAGGAATTGACAGAACGATTTAAATAGACTATCTTTTTATGTATTGTCTAACCATGAGTTTCTATAGAAATATCGTAATTATGACAAACGCACCAACAAAAACACTTAAAAAATAACAACTTATGACTTAAATTCATAATTTGTCTTAAATTACTTAAATTACTTATGATGCCAATTTTTTAAGAGGTACTTGAGAATGTAATTAATTCAGCTACAACTATAATATAAAGGCTTGAGCGCATTGAAAATGTATAATTGTTTAAAATATGTTTATATAATGTAAATAAAACATATATGTAAAGGTAGGTTTGAATGTATATAGGAATTAAAAGTAAACAGATTGTGTATTTATGAATTAGCACGAAAGTATATAATTGATGTAGAGAAGTATAAACGCATAAATATATATATATATATATATATATATATATATATATATATATATATATATATATATATATATATATGTATATTAAATAAATATGTTAAAAAAATAAAAATAAATTTTAAAAAAGATAAGAGAAATAATATAAATAAACAATAGAATATATAAAAAGAGTTTATAAATAAGCAAGAATTGTTAAAGCATAAAGATTCAAAAGAGTGAGAAGAACAAAGGAAACAAATATGCAAGAGATGCCCCAATCACCAGGGGGAAATAACAGCGGTGTGTTTTCGCCAAACTATCTCTATCATTATCTATTTCTAAAAACTTTGAACATCATCATTCTTTCATTCACTCTGATTCCGACTACACATTTCATTGATAAAGGAGGAAAGAATATATAAAGAGGCTCCGAAGATGATCGAATAAGATCGAGAGCTCAACAATTTTAGTTTGTTTTTTACCAAACCCATTCATTTAAAAGAGAGATGAATACAAGACAAGTGATCTACCATCTACAAGATGGAATAAAAAAGTTGCAAAAGGAAATTAACTAAGGCGAAATACACAATAGTCTTCAACGAAATTTGCTTTCAAGAAAGACTGCTACCCATCTACACTTATATATATATATATATATATATATATATATATATATATATATATATATATATATTAGTGGCTAGAAGAGGGCAAAAGCAAGGTACTGTGGTAACAAATAAACACTGTTTGCCAGATCACCAATCACCCTGCAATATCTCCTCTCAAATCAATCTTAAAGAAGCTCATCCGCACAAAGAAACTCATCCTCGAGGTGGTGCTGATACAAAACGCATAGTTCCGCCTTCTAATCTTGGTCCATCTACTTAATGGTGTAGCCAACAATGCTTCTGGTTTCATTTCATTGCAGAATCACACTTTGCTTATCATATTCTCTCCGTCATTTGCGGTCAACAAAATACCATGGATTTGATTCTCCCATTGTTTTCATTCGCATTCTACTTCAGGTAGAATCATCACTACCTTCTGTCTCAGCGATAGCGTCAACTCGCAATGTAAATTCCATTGCAGTGTGTCTATTATTGGATATAGAAGTCAATTAAGAGCATCGTTAATTTGAGAGTATCCAATATATTCAATAATTTTGTTTCTCGCAACTGAGTTTTATTGTCTGCAACCTTTTCGCTTTGTGAAGTTTCTTCGAGTTAATTTATCTTATTCATTAATGTATATATATATATTTTGTTGTAAACGCATTATAAAACATTGGAGTCTTTTAATTATCTTCGAGATGAATCACTGTTTGCTTCTATGGTATCTTCCCTTTATAATGTCGGATTTAACTAAATTCAATCATATCAAGGATAAAAGGTTCGCAGTCTTTGTTTGCAGTGCAAAAATACAAGTAGGTACAGAACAGAAGCCTGTCTTCATAAATCCTCAAGTAGCCACTGCGGAAAATTGCCTTCAAACACTTCTACTTCGGCACACTTCCACTCTTTCGTTACAATACTCTCTTCAATTACAATAAAGCAAAATGCCACCATTGGTTTTGGCAACCTACCCTTCTTTCATGAATAAATAATTTTAAATAAATAAAAAAATATAACAACCCATCAATACTTGGACCACTGTAAAACAGTTTGTACCGTCCTATTGAGGTTTCTTGGATATATGTACATATGTTTGGCATATATAAAGAGTAAAATACCAAAACCATCAGTTTCTTCTCGAATTTGTCCCATAAATAATACCTTCTAATGCCTAAAGTTCTTTATTCCAAGAAAGTGAAAATTATGGCTAATGGCAAGAACGAGATTGATTCTGAGAGAACACCAAAATTTCGAGTAAAGAGATGGTATACTTTGAGCGACAGATATAAAATCCCTAAGTTTGTAAACGAAGCAACATAGGTAATTTGAAGGGAAAATACCCAGGACGAAGATGAGACTGCCTAAGTCTCCTATTTATCATTGAAATATATAGTAACAGCCCTTCATCTACATAGCTAACGGAATGCGTAGGTTTTATGTATTATATATTCATATATTTATCCTAGGTGGGAAATAACCCATTCCAGATAAGGCCAGATGGGATGGATACGGGGTGCAATACTGACCATTTAAAATAGCGGAGGTGAAATCGTGGTGAGATCTGTGCCCAGTACCTCATGAAAGATACACCGCAGAAAATGCTTCTATAAGCAAAGAGCTGTGCCCTTAAACATCAGCGGGCATAGAGGTCTTGATGCAGAGGGTACAAAGAATCTCCGAGTTCACAGAATTGGCTGCCAAAAGCTGACCACTTAAGCTACGCGCGGCATTCAGACACTCAAACGACACATAAAATAATGAGGAGCAATTTTATATCGCAACTTTGTGACCTGTACATTGACCTGAGAGGATAAAGAAGGCAAGGTGAATAAACGTTACAATTGAAAAACTGTCACATACTCTTAGGTGCGTAAGGGGCAGAAAAGCCGTGTGGCCCAGTCATCACCAGACATTTAAGTTACAACTTATCAATCTATTGAAAATATTTATCCAAAGGTTTTTCAAATAAGTATTAAAATTACCTGTATGGAAAAAAAAGGTCTTATCACTCTCGCCTTCATTAAACAGTCCTTTTTGAGGAACAGAACAACAGAAGCGATGCGAAAATACCTCTTATATAATATAAAAATAAAGAAGGTGGATACAGACTGTGAGGGTATGAAATGTACATACTGACATGCCGCCAGACAATTGTGGGAACAAAAGAAATTTGTCGTTTGAGTTGACCTTCGTCTCCTCTCTCTCCCCCCACACCCTTCCCCCAACTGGCGACAGGAAGTCTGTCGGAAGAAGGCCTATCTCACAGAGAAGCCTAAATTCTATTTGCCTTCTTTATGATACCATGGAGATTAGCCAGAAGGCGCTGCGATAAGCAAATTATCGTGAATGGAATCTCTCTCTCGATTTCCCACAATCCTCGGTATAAATAATAACGCCATTCTTCCCTCTACAGCAGTGTCCCAAACCAACTCGCGTAAAGCGTAACTCTCACGTGGAACGAGAGTCGTTGCCGTAACGTATCGACTGCCAACGCGCCGCTGAGACAACTCGGTCGCTGTCTCAAAGTGTTTCTGAAGTAAATCTTGCCCCGCACGCAGAGTCTGTGACTAGAAGAATACGGTCTGTTGCTCAACGTAACTTGAGAAAGAAAAGGAACATCCAAATAGTTACTGGAAGTTACTATTTGTTAGTGTCACATCCAGTTAGGAGTGAACTAACCGGAACTGCAGTCAGCAGCCCCGAACCATCCCGTCTGGACCTGAGTAGTCGTCTCTCCAATTGATCACAATTAATGGTAATCTGTAAACCCAGTGTCCCTCTATTCTTAAATTATCTATTTAATTAACAGTGATTGATACTCCCATTGAGTCATTATAAATCTAAACGCTTAACGTCAGTGTTTATTATTTAATCCTTAATTTTGCCCGTTTAACCATTGCTAATTATTGTATTTGTGTAAAGTTAAGTTTATTTTTGGTACATGTGTTTATTTGTGGCTCCTTCCTTTTGACGTACCCTTGGCAAGACTTTAATTAAGAATCCCTTCGGCTAATTTATTCAACCTGTATTATGCACTCTTAGAATTCAACAATCACAAACCTCACCCCAGTAACAAGGGAGACTTTTATAGTCCTGGCTACGGCACAACCCACCTCTAACCAGCTTTTGCACGTTCTGTAGGAATTAAAGCCTACCTATATATATATATATAATCGTAGATTGAGTCATAGGGTCAATACCATCGACTTAGACAAAGGCAGTGTGTCCAGATCAAGGACTAGAATAATTATTGGACCAGACTATGAGCAATTCTACGACATATATAAAAGTGGCGTCAGTTTTAAGGGGTTAAATTTTTGAGGAAGCGAACTCATATAGCTTAAAACTTGCCAACGTCCAAGGAAGCCCTAATAAACTAACGTAAATTTCAATAATTAGAGTCTATTCCCCGAAGGAATATAAATAATAACCATTAATAATCCTTTCCAGATAGCAAAAACAAAGCTAGAAAAATATTCATTATTTTTGTGGCTAATTATTAGATTGTATCGGTTAGGAAAAATCGCAGCTTCTAATTCTCTCAAAAGGTGCGTAAGTTCTTTCGTGAGTCACCAGTTGCGTCAGCAAGAGCAGCAATGGCTTCACAATCGTTCGAAGTTGTCGTCAAGCAAGGACAAGCTCTCGGTCTCACAGGACAGGAACTAAAAGAATTCGTCTAAAGCGAACAGCGAGAGGAAAGAGCACGGGAAATGGAAGTAAGAAAAGAAGAATTGGAAGAAAGGAGAAGAAAAGAAGTGTTAGAAATGGAAGTAAGAAAAGAAGAGTTAGAATTGGAAGAAAGGAGAAGAAAAGAAGTGTTAGAAATGGAAGAAAGAAAAGAAGCGTTAGAATTGGAAAAAAGGAGAAGAAAATAAGTGCTAGAAAGGGAAGTAAGAATTGAAGAATTTGAAGAAAGATAAAGGATTCGAAAACATGAAAGGGAATTAAGCAGAGACCAAGTTGAAGTCAGTTCTGTTGGATCCCGTGATCATCAACCCCAGGCCCCCGCTATGAAACTTCTTCAATATAAAGTCGAGGAAAATTTGAGGTCATACTTAACACAGTTTGAAAAGATCTTCGAGGTTAACGGATGGGCCCTAGAATCCCAAGGAGTGAGTAGATTGCTCCCATTGCTCAGTCCGCGCTTAAGAGAAATTTTCATCTTGTTACCACAAGAAGCTACAATAGACTATAGCACCTTGAAGGCCGAATTGCTATCCGCCTTCAACTTGAACCCTCAGTTCTACCGCGCTAAGTTTAGATCGGCTAAAATCCAGCCCGGTCAAACTTACCGACATTTTGGATATATCCTGAAGAGAAACCTCCAGTTCTGGTTAGAATCCTCCAAAGTCGAATCGGAGTATGAGGCTCTGATTGACTTTATGTTAAAAGACCAGCTATTGTTCACCCTCCCTCAGAAGATCCGAGCATTCGTGCAAGACCACCGAGCGTCTACCTTTCAAGAATGCATCAAGGAAGCTGATCTCCATGCGACAAATCATAGCCTATACCCACAGGATACCCGGAAGAATAGTCTCCCATCCCCGAAGAATAAATTTAGTCAATGGAAGTCCCAACAAAGGAAACCCCCTCCATTGATAAAGACCACAGCCCCGTTTAAGCCAAAGAATAAGCCTTTTGTTGTCCACGAAGACAGAAAACCCCCAGTCTTCAATACCCCCTACAATAACCAGCACCAGAATAAGCAGGTTATATGCTACTCCTGCGGTTCTCCGGCCATTATAAGTCCAAATGTGTACAGAATTCCAGCCTACGCCCCCTCAGAGCCAACAAGTCCACCAAGTAACTGCTACCCTTGCCCCGGAACAGCCGGCCGCGCTTACGTCATCCCCCTCGTCTCCATCCCCACAGGAATTTCAAGTGAACTTCCTGTTCAACAAGAGATCCCCCGGAGGACTAAATTTCGAAACTGGCTCGATCAATGGCTGTAAAGTGTCCACCCTCGTCAGAGACACAGGGTGCACATGCATTGTGGTGTAGAACAAATTGCTCCCCCCTGTCGAACCTCCAATATAAGAAGTACGCAATTGTACACGACATTTTGGGTCGAGAAAATAGATTCCCGGTAATCCGCTGCCATGTACAGTGTAAATATTTCACTGGTTGGGCCGACGTAGTGGCAGCCCCCATAAAATTTTGCTCGGTACTCATTGGCCAGAGCGCACTACTCTCCCCGAGTGAAGTGACTCAAGCTGTCGTCACTCAAGCGCAAACTAGCCGCAAGGCCTCTCCTCCAACACCCCATTTTCACCCCAGAGGCTCCTTTAGAGGTCCCAACGAGTAATGCACTATTCCTCAGAGCTCAGCAGAGCTGCCCTTTACTTCAATCCCTTTGGGAAAAGGCCCGAAAGAATGAAGAGGTGATCGTTCAAGGGAACCGTCCCATAAGGTACATCATTTACGACTCCCTTCTATTTCGCACCCCACGAGATGAGTCGGACCCACCTTCCAAGATCATGTGTATTCCGCGAACACATGTAGACCAAATCCTGCGAGTAGCACATGAAAGTCCCATGGCCAGTCATTTCGGTCATAACAAGACTTCTCAGCGAGTATTTAAATACTTTTTTGGGCCCGGTGCAGCCAAAGATATTGCAGAATTCTGCAAAACGTGCGATTTGTGCCAGAAAACCACTGCAAAAGGTCGAATAGCCCCAGCTCCCCTGCAAAGAACCCCACTCATTTCGGAGCCCTTCTCGAGAGCCACCATCGACCTCATCGGAACAATTCACCCTCCTTCCGCCGAAGGTCATACGCATGTACTAACCCTGATAGACTGCGCTACCCGATTCCCAGAAGCTGTTGCTCTAAACAGGATCGATAGTATCTCTTGCTCTGAAGCCCTTATTTCCATTTTTTCTCGAATAGGATTGCCCAAAGAAATCTTGTCAGATAGAGGCCGCCAGTTTACATCTGAGCTCATGGAACTTGAACACCCTGCTCCAAATCAAACTATTTTTACCACCCCCTTCCATCCGAGCGCGAACGGCATGTGCGAAAAGTTCAATGCGACCTTGAAAAGCGTCCTCAAGAAGCTTTGCATGGAACAACCCCAAGAATGGCACCGATATTTGCCAAGTGCGTTATTCGCATGCCGCGAAATTCCCCATAGGACCATCGGATTTTCCCCATTTGAGCTCCTGTACGGGAGAAACATGCGGGGGCCCCTCAGTATTTTGAAGGAGTTATGATCAAATTCCCGTTTGTGTCCAGAATTAAGGAACACTTATTCCTTGGTCCTCGAACTAAGGTAAAGACTAAAAAGATGTTCTGACATAGCAGTCAGAAATTCCGAAATTAATATGGAAAAGTATCGGACATACTTTGATCTAAAGGCCAAACACAGAAAACTGAAGCCCGAGATGAAGTTCTACTCTTACTCCCCTCGGATTCCCATAAACTTCTCTCCCAATGAAAAGGCCCCTACCTCGTTCAGAAAACCCACGGATTGGTCGATTACGTTATACAGCCACCCGCAGGTGATAAGTTATATCACATAAACATGCTAAAAAAGTATCATAGACGGGCCTGTATAAACAATATAGTCGCCTTCGACGAAGAAAGGGTAATTGACGCCGCCCACCCAAACAACCCCCTAAATATTGTTGATTCGATTTGCGTAGAGTCAAGCGAAGATTGTCCCCTCCCCGACCTCCCGTCAGGGCTGATCCCCATAAAAGAACCTTTCCCCGAGTTGGATGTAAACCCCGACCTCACCCCTGCCCAAAGGAACCAAATGATGGCGCTTTTGGAAGAATTTAGTGACGTCATTTTCGGGTCACCAGGATGCTCGACACAGTTCGAACATGATATCGCCCTCACTACGCTCGAACCTGTGCGATGTAAGCCCTATCCCGTGCCGGTGCACTTAAGAGACGCTTTCAATGAGGAAGTCTACAATCTTTTGCAATTAGGGATTATCGAGCCATGTACGTCCGACTACTGTTCCCCAATAGTCATGGTCCGCAAGCCAGACCAGTCGTTTAGGATGTGCGTCAATTTTCGGAAGTTGAACACCGTCACCGTGTTCGATGCCGGGCCTCTCCCCCTAATTGACCAAAATTTACATCTCTTCGAAGGAGCCGCCTACATCACTGAGATAGACCTATGTAAGGCCTATTATCAGATCCCCCTAAAGGCATCAGCGAGGAAACTAACAGCCTTTCGTACAGACAAACGTTTAATGGAATTCACTCGTCTTATTTTTGGCCTAGTCACTGCCTGCAGTAGCTACAACCGCATAATGTGCCACGTAATAGACGGTTTAAAAAACGTTTCTTTTTATTTTGATAACGTGTATGGGGCTACACGTTCATGGAACGACAATATCTTGTCCCTCCGCCCGCTTAAAGCATCATGGCTTAACGATTAAACCCTCAAAATGCCATTTTTCTTATGAATTCATAGAATACCTTGGATTTAAAATAGGCGAAAGTCATCTGGCCCCACAGAAAGAGAAGGTAAAGGCTATTGTAAATATGCCCCTACCGCGCACCCAGAAGCAATTACGGTCTTTCCTCGGTGCCGCTTCGTTTTACCGCCGCTTCGTACCCCAATTCGCTTCTGTAGCAGCTCCCCTAAACGATCTGCTAAAAAAACCTCCCGGACCCCCTCCAGTGGAACCCCGACGCCGAAGCGCACTTTGAAGAGCTCAAAGAGAAGCTAGTCTCGGACACAATCTTAAAACTGCTGAACCATCAGAAGAAATTTGGCGTAAGGACAGATGCCTCCCAACTGGGTATTGGCTGCGTATTACTCCAATACGACGAGGACCAAGAACCCGCTCCTATAAGCTATGCGAGTCGCCGACTGACGGCTCGCGAAAGGGCATACGCTATGGTAGAACTGGAAGTTCTAGCGATTGTTTTTGGAATTACAAAATTTAGAATGTATCTGGTAGGTCGTCTATTCCTCATAGAGACTTATCATAGACCGTTAGACTACTTGCAAACTTGTAAAAACCGAAACAGCAGGCTAATGCGCTGGTCATTATTGCTAGCGGAGTACCGTTATGAAATCAGGTATCCTAAAGGGTCTGGCAATGTACTCGCAGATAGCCTTTCGAGAAGCAATTTCAGATAGCGATTAATATCAATTATTTATTTTTGTGTGTGTATGTCTTTGTATAAATAATTATTTCTTGCCTGTACTCTGTATGTGTTTTGTTTTGTTTTGTATATGTAAATTGAAGAAACTGACGTAGCAGTACTATTTTGTAGCCATTAGATACTAAGGTAAACTACTAACGGTTTTGATAAAATTACTGACTAAATTGTTTGAGTCGAGGAAGATAATTACAAATTCCCCCGGTGAAGATAATTTTCACATTATTCCTTGTTTCATGGCGGAAACGTGTTCCTCGAAATAAGTAGGCGTGTAAGAGTATGGAACTTACATACTCGCATGCCGCCAGACAATCGTGGAAATGAAAGAAATTTTTCGTTTGAGTTGACCTTCGTCTCCTCTCTCTCCCCCTCCCCACCCTTCCCCCAACTGGCGACAGGAAGTCTGACGAAAAAAGGCCTATCTCACAGAGAAGCCTAAATTCTATTTGCCTTTTTTATGATACCATGAAGATTGTCCAGAAGGCGCTGCGATAAGCGAATTGTCGTGAATGGAATCTCTCTCTTGATTTCCCACAATCCTCGGTATAAATAATAACGCCGTTCTTCCCTCTACAGCAGTGTCCCAAACTAACTCGCGTAAAGCGTAACTCTCACGTTGAACGAGAGTCGTTGCCGTAACGTATCGACTGCCAACGCGCCGTCGAGTCAACTTAGTCGCTGTCTCAAAGTGTCCCTGGAAGTAAATCCCGCCCCACAGAGTCTGTGACTAGAAGAATGCGCTATGTTGCTCAACGTAACTTGAGAAAGAAAAGGAACATACAAATAGTTACTGGAAGTTACTATTTGTTAGTGTCACATCCAGTTAGGAGTGAACTAACCGGAACTGCAGTCAGCAGCCCTGAACCCGTCGTCTTATCCCCCCTTCCCCCGAGAACTCGTGTTAACGCCACCCAAACCACCCCGTCTGGACCTGAGTAGTCGTCTCTCCAATCGATCACAATTAATGGTAATCTGTAAACCCAGTGTCCCTCTATTCTTAAAATACCTATTTAATTAACAGTGATTGATACTCCCATTGAGTCTTTATAAATCTAAACGCTTAACGTCAGTGTTTATTATTTAATCCTTAATTTTGCCAGTTTAACTATTGCTTATTATTATATTTGTGAAAAGTAAAGTTTATTTTTTGTACGTGTGTTTATTTGTGGCTCCTTCATTTTGACGTACCCTTGGCAAGACTTTAATTAAGCATCCCTTCGGTTAATTCATTCAACCTGTATTTTTGCACTCTTAGAATTCAACAATCACAAACCTCACCCCAGTAACAAGTGGGACTTTTATAGTGAGAATCCTGGCTATGGCACAACAAGCCTCTAACCAGCTTTCGCACGTTCATTAGGAATTAAATCATATATATATATATATATATATATATATATATATATATATATATATATATATATATGATCGTAGATTGATTCATAGGGTCAATACCATCGATTTAGACAAAAGCGGTGTGTCTAGATCAAGGACTATAATAATTGTCGGGAAATGGTCACTTCCCTCCCCCCCGTTCACTCGTGATGCAGTCCCAAGGCGGTTACCGCAACGACATCCGTCTAAGGCATCGGCGGGTCAGTGCTTAACCACAGTGTGGCACAACTCGGTGCCATGTAAGACCCTAAAGGTCAAAAAGGTAAGATCTCCCCCAGGAGAGTGAGATCGAGTTTCACGTTGAACAAGAAATTGGAGACGGGTTTCTCCCAATCTCGATGGCTAACGAGGAGCAAATGTTTGACTTCGTGGGAAAGACCGTTTGGAAAAAGAACTCTCCTGGGGCCGTCCTCAAGCCCCTCTCCCCCTTACCACTTCCCCAGTGGGGGTGCGAGGTATAAATGAGGAACTCTGAGGAAAATCGAGGTAGTATACGTCAGGCCAGGTGACGAAGTCCTCGGATCCAAAACCGAGCTACCTAGACTGGATTGGTAGTATACGTCAGGCCAGGTGACGAAGTCCTCGGATCCAAAACCGAGCTACCTAGACTGGATTGGTAGTATACGTCAGGCCAGGTGACGAAGTCCTCGGATCCAAAACCGAGCTACCTAGACTGGATTGGTAGTATACGTCAGTCTCTAGGTGACGAAGTCCTCGGATCCACAACCGAGCTACCGAGACTGGAGAGGTAGTGTACTTGGCTCGCCAGACCAAGAAGTACCCTGCAAGAGAGGCAGGGCTACCTACCTTAAGGGGCTAAGAAAAAGCTCATCCTTGAGCTAAGTCCCTGGTTATCAAACCAAACGATAAGTGAACTTTGGTAAGTTCGACTTACTCTCGCCAGAGAGACTCCTCATATCCTGGTGCACCTTAAACACCAGGGGTATTCCTTGTCCTTGAGGTATTAAGAAAAGAAGAAGGAAAAGGCTCCCCCTCGAGCCCGTTATTCGGTGGCCACACCAAACTTTAAGTAACTTATTCTCGCCAGAGAAACCTCCCTCCGTTATCCTCGACCTTGAAGAAGACCCTCCCCGAGTTCAGTCCTCGTCCATAAGGAAATAAGTAACGAAGGAGAAAAGCTCCTCCTCGAGCTCGTTACTCGGTGATCACACGGCACTCCAAGTTAACTTGATTTAAGAAACAAGTTCGACTCACTCTCGCCAGAGAGACCACGACTGCCTAGGTGTTGCATAAAATACCGTATTGGTTCTCGTCCTTGAAGAACCCTTCCCCCCCCCGGAAGAACGTGTGGACCCCCCAGCTGCTACCCTCGCCAAAACGACCGTGGAATTTCTCCCATCTACAACTGGACATCCGGCTCGCGTCGTGAGTCAATAACATTTCTGAGGCCCTTTAAACTCCACATGAGTCCGTAAGCCTAATTCTTATATTATTGTTTTGTGTAGAGAAAAAGTTAACTTAATTTTGTGGGTCAACTAATTTAATTAATTCTTGTTTATAATAATATTTAGAGTATTGCTGTAGTTAATGTATAAAGGTTGTGTATTCAATGGTTAAAGATAAAATATAAGTTTATTTTGTGAATTAGTGGGCGTTTCTTTTATATCCTTACGTGTTTGGTAACGGCTCTATTCTTTAAGATATTCTTATAATATCAATATATATTAGACACTCTTAGCCCTCTTAGAGATAGAAAAAAAAGGGGGGGCATTCTACGACACTAAATAAAAGTGGTGTCAGGTAAGTAGGGTTTTTATCAGAAAGAATTCTACGACAATAATTATTGGACCAGACTATGAACAATTCTACGACACAGACTTCATCATAAGAAGATTTTAATATTGAAAAACTTAATAAGATTAATAATAAAAGGGTCAATGGCAAAATAACATGGATTCATATTTGAAATCTGGAGGGATTTTATAGACACACAAGAATGTTGCTCCCTCGTATTGGCTATGGATTAACCTTTCGCAGACTCCTTCCTTTCTTATGTTCTTATGAATTTCCATAGCAATCCAGGTTTGTTTGCTCTAAAATCTTTTATGATTAACCTAATTTAATCGATAAAAAGTAAAATCTTCTTGTAATGGATGCCGCACCCCCCTTTTAAATTCTCAACTATTTAAGCTGTATCCTTCCATCTGTTCTTTCCTCGAATCAGGCTTGTTTATTACAGGAGAAAGCGCTCGGAATCATTGATAATTCTTTCCTTCTAAATTCCACATTAAATTCATCAAAGTAAATATTGGGATAGTTGAAGTGGCCCTTTAGAATACATTATTTCACTTTAGTGAGTTCTCTGAGACTCTGGCATCACATATTCCTTATAACTTTGATTTGGCGGTTTATAGAATGCTTTTACAATAAAGTTAAAGGTTATGTTTGCTAGATAAATTTGAGCACATGCTTTATTTTCAGTTAAGGTTTAGAGGCTCTTAAACTTAAGAGGATTGAGGTAACCTTTCGAATAAAGCATGACCCCCTACACCTTAACTATCAATTCTTTCCTTAGAAAAAGTTTAAAATAAGAAACCTGAAATTTTCAGAAAACTGTGGTGGCTTTTAAACCAAAATTCTCTTTTGCGATCTTCAATCTAAATTCGTCGAATTTATTTCTGATTCTGTGATCGTTAGAGTAGTATACGTTTTACAAGGCAACCAAACCACTAAAAAAGTCACTACTAGTGCTCGATGGAATATAACTTGGGTCTGGTAGTACCATGGCATAAAAGCCTAAAGAGTTATCCAAAAGCTTATGAAACCTCGCAGATCCTATTATATTTAGATTTCGTCAACCTGGCATCAACTGATCGTCACTTTCGTAAACTTGGTCCTAAAAGTTTTCGAAATTTACCATTTTTTGGTAAAGAACTTTTAAACAATTTCATAGAAGACTCGCTCCCAATGAAGCAGTTGCCCGAACTCACTCACGCCAGTGCTGAAAGAATAATTTTACAGCTTCTGTCTTTAATCAATAGCGTAAGCAACTATTTTAACCTAGTAGAAAAATATCAGTGTTTGCATGTACTATGGAACTAGTAATTGCATTAGCTCAGTTTGCATAGCTAGAAATAGAGTTACATAGTTCAATTTTCGAATTTAGCCCCTAGATCGAAGTGCAAACGATAGAGGTATCTGTGACGTATTACTCTTCATACACTGATAAAGTTTACGAATATACAACAAATTAACAAAGAGGAATTAAAATATCAAATACATATTCGATAAATGTATTCCATTCCTAATCAGCTAAAAATCTCCCACGGATTAAGAACTTGTGAACTTCTACGTAAAACTTATCAGTGCACAGTCACAATAAGAGCATCAGTTAGGGTTGTCTATAGGGTGTTTCAATGCATTGATAGGAGAAAAAAGACGTGGCAGTTAATGGGGAGAATAATTATGTACTAGCCAAAGAACCTGAACCGAGAAAAAGATTGGTAGAATTTGATTAAATAATCAAGAAAAAATAATGTCATAAAAAACATCGCTTATCAGCTACTTCACTACAGTTAGCAACCACAGATTACGGAGAGGCAAAAACAAAATAGATTGGTGGAAATTCGAGCCAAACCCTTAAGAAAGTAATCAAACCCACTAAAGTTTAGACTCAGAGAAAATAAAATCCCTCAAAATTGCACTGGGAAACAAGTTTAAATTATAAAATGATCAATTGACAGAAAGATTTTAGAAAACCCCAACAGTAATATATAAAAAAACTTTTATGTGTGCAAATTTGGAGGATAACAATCAGTCTAGATAATCAAAACAAAAAATAGTGAGGCTAGGAAAAGGTATTTAGATAAAGAAAGTAAAATATTGGAAATAACTATTAAACAAAATAAAGAACTAAAACCGCTGAAATAAAATAACAAATAATAATATAATTTAAAGTGGTGAAGAAATATATGAAAACTATGTTAACAATGGCGACCAAACATCAGATGACAACTTTTAAAAAAAATGATGGAGTAATTTCAGCAGTAAAATGGACGAAACTTCGCACACCCTTAAAAGCATGAAAATAGTAAAACGACAGGGAGGAAAGACTTGCTTGACAATCTACCTTGAAAAGGATTAGGATGAATGCTTCGCTGACTGTATAGCTATTCTGTTTACAAAATATTTAAGGCAAGGAAGACTTAAAGAACTACAAAGAACTACAGATCAATTAGTCTCAAATCAGCAACATAATTTACTAAAATAATCTCACCCAAAAGACTAAAACAACAAACCTGACAACATTCAGAGTTAGGATTAGGAAGGTTTCAGCAGTACCTGTAAAACTTCTAATTATCCGCACTCTAACAAATTTGTTAGAAAACAAATGAATAGAAAATACGTCTAGACATGGCATTCGTAGACTGTGACAAAGCCTTTGACTCAATAAATCCCAATTCAGTTGTAAGTGAATTACAAAAGCAAGGAATTGACAAGACCTCCCTTTATCTACTTTCATACATATACGGAAATGCAACATCTTCATTAAAGCTTCATAGGTCAGTAATAAAATCCAAATAACAAAAAGAAATTGCTTTAAACAGTTTCACGTACGAAATGCTACCAGTGCTTTAGGAGATTGTCGTAAATTTAAAGTGGGATCAATCAAAAGAAAATCAGAAATTTGATTTGTTGTTGTCAATATAATTTGATTCATTTAAAGGGAGATATTTGGATGAGTTTAGCTTGGTTATGACAGTATTAATTTATTCAATCCAATGAGAATTATGTACAGTAAATGCTAATAGAATCATCACACGCCAGTCTTTCTGAAAATGCCTTGTTTATATATTCACCTGAATCAAAATTTACCCTAAAATTTTATATTGAAACGATGAAAAATATTAATTAAATTATACTTGCAATCCTTGGGGGTTAAAATTCAAAAATTAAATTTCATTTGCACTTTTCTAACAAATAGAATAAAAGATTTAATTGTTTTGGTAGAAAATGAAAAATACACTTGTAGATTTAATAAAAAAGCTTATACCTATATACGTGAAGCAGTAATGAGAAAAAATGGTAACATATTCCAAATAGAAGAGTTTGGGAGAGTTAAAACTCAATTACTTGACATTTCCTGTATTCTTCTTATATGCAGTATGATATGATATGGCAAATTGCTCAGAAACACATAGTTAAACAAAAACAACTATATTTATAGCTAATTCACAATACTATAGATTGAAATGAGCCATTATATAAACCATAAAGACTGTATATATTGTTTTACCTGCACAACGTTGTAATTATTCATTCGAAGCAATAATTCGATCTATTAAACAGATAGAAGATAATTATGGCGGACTAATTAGTTGATCAAATTTGCGAAGTTGATTAAAATTAATTTTTTACTTCATAAATTTTCTAGTCACACCTATGATGTTTCATGTTGGCAAATTCATGACGCAATTAAAATCAATTTGTTTGGTAAAGGGACACCTAAAATGATAAAGTGTATCCAATAGTAATATTAGGAACTAATAATTGCAAAAATTCTATGGATATTTATTTGTAATTTACAGATTTTACGTAGTTCATTAAAAAATATTTCTTTTCTTCCTAAATTTTCAATCACTTTGGTTAACTAGAGTTATTCCTTAGTTTATTAACTTATGCTCTACGAAACACTCAATTCCCAATCGTTTTATTTGACAAGCAAAACAGAAATTCTTTTTATAAATATTTTTCAGCCCCAAATTCAAAGTAAAGCTGAATTCGTAAAATGTTTTACGTTAAATGGTTTATTTGAGCCTTTTCCTCGTTTTGGCTTCGAGAATACAGGATACTCTTAAAGTTTGGATGACACATTTTAATATACCGAGAAGTATTTTAAGATTTAGTAATTTGTGTATATATTTCGTTATAATATTGCTTGCAAAATGGATTATACACGGTTACCTAAAATTAGCGCTACCATTTAAAAATATTAACATTTAAATTTATTTAATAACTAAAATAATATTTCTGTACATTAAAATATATCATTTTAGAATTTTATTGGTTTATTATGGAAGATGATATCACGAAAGCGTCTTCTATTTTATTACATTTCAAAAATTTTCCCAATGGTAGCGAGAAATTTTGAGCCATACTAAAAAAATAATATAACTAAGCTTTTATATATTAGATATGTGGTAAAGATTTTTTTAGGACTAAATTTATTTTACTTTTTTTACCGGTCATATCCGTTCCGCTAGTGACAGCAAGGCAGACAAGCAGCACTATGAATAATGCAACTACTACTGAGAACGAATTCATGTTGTGTTCTTTTAATAAAGGAAGCCAAGGTTTCTCTTTTTATGAACAGAAAATTCCATGTCACATCGATACTAAACTGGAAGCTGATCGTGTTTATGTTTCACACATCAGACTTTGAACTTGTTGTAGAGAAGTTTCTGAATAATTTAAGGTCTCTTGGTGCACACATGTCTGTAAAGATGTATTTTCTCGACTCGCATCTACATAGATTGCTTTCCAGACAACTGCTGCGATTATAGCGATAAAAGTTTCCAGGGACACATTTCCATAAACATGTTTAAGTGATGGAAGAGAGGTACTAGGGCTGCTGGGAAGTTAATTGGCTTTCAGACATTTGCTGGTATTTCAAGATAGGAAATTAATTTGAAAAACACCAACGAAAGGTTAGGAAAAAAAATTTCCTCACTAATTGGGACTTAATTGTCATTGATAAATATTTCGGATATTCTAAGATCAAGTATGTCTGTTTTAATCAAATAAATGTTCTAATTTTATATTATTTTCAATTCCATTCAAATTTTTAAATTGGTTGAAAATGCAAAGTTGACCTAATGAAAGAAGACTAATAATATTTTTAAATTTAGCATGACAAAATTATATATGATTTTCTAACAAATTCTTCACCCCGTTCACTACTTTAGAAAAGACATATGCCTTTGGTATCAATTTAAATATCGTATCCAGCAACTGTTGGCAACCCAATGATGGCAAAAATTGGTAACCTCATGCCATCGGGCCAATTTAGTGACACTGAGAAGAGATGCGGATCATATTTTTCTTGCCATCGCCTTGCCATTCGTTCCTTCCACGGCAAACCCTTAAGCTTCCTATTTACGCAAGCTGCAGCTACTTGACTAGAGAAAAAAAGAAGAATTCCTACCTGGCTTTGTAAATAAATATAATACATAATAATTGGAGTGTGTTTGTATAACCAAACGCTCAATTGGTAACCTTCAGTGAGAACTTTATACTCTCTTCAAGCCAGCATCAAGCAAACTCATTGTTAAAAGGATTTGTCAAGTACTTGTCATGGTTCAACACTAAAACAACCAGCAATCTTCTAACACGAACACGGGAAATTGTTCGGCGATTTTAGAGTTTCAATATTTGCCTGATAGGCCGAAACACTGGCTTCATCTCTGCGAGTAGGCATTTAAGGCATAAAATATCTCGTCTACAAAGATCGAATTCCGCCTGATCTTTTCACATTTATCGGCAGACCTTATGGAATCAGTGGAATCGTTTTTCGAGTTGCCAGCAGAGCAGAAGACATACGAAGCTATCAAGGCCTTCGTTCTTCGTCACCACGAGCCTTTGGATATGCAACAGTGGCAGAACCTCAGCAGGGGCATCACCTTGGTGAGGCAGAAGCCAATAACTCTCCTACGGGAGCTCTGAGACAGCACTGGTGCCAACACCCTGGCGGCACAGCTGAAGCAAGTCTTCCTTATTTGTCTAAAACTTCACATAACACATCCTGAAGGCGCTAGGGAAAGCTCAACCCCTAGAAATCTTGGCAGAGAATTAATATAGCTTCTTAGCTCGTGATGCGTTATGTGGCTAGGAGCTAGTCGCATATAATGGTAAGAACTACCGAGGTTTGCGTAGCTCTCCCGCCACTCAAGATCGCCCATCGCTAGAAGCAAAGATTGACAAACTCATCGAGGCCGTTCAGAATATAGCTAAGAAACTCCATAGTTAAAGCACGTTCAGAGGTAAGAATCCTGTTATTCGCTCACACTCTCGGATCTCGGGTCGCTCTGGCTCCTCTCGACGGGAGATCGATGGAGTGAGCCATCTAGCTGGTGCTGGTATCACAAGAAATTCATAGGTGAGAGTAAGCACTGACTGGTACTCTGTGATTTCCATGTGGATGGGAGCCAATGACTATCTTCTCTTATTTCCTCCAAGGGGCACTCTACATCCATTATCCCCATTTGCTGCTGGAAGGCAGCAGAGAATATCCTGCTGAAGTCTCAAACCTTTCAGGAGCTACAAGTTTTATCACTCTCTCTCATCCTGACACCACACGAAAATTTGCACATAAATTCACCCATTATCAGTCGGCAAATACACGAGAAATAATAACAATATTTCACGTTAAAATACAAAACGTAACCTAACCTCGTCAGAGTTGTAATTCCACTCTACACAACCGATCTTTGGGGCCCTCTATCCGCACCACCACCTCCACCAGCTCCACCTTAGGAACACCTTCCTCCATAAGAATACATTAGTTTGCACATATACTCAACTTGGGAGCGATGCAGGGCTAGAATCCCTGCCTGTTTATCCTAGATCCATATCGGGACTAAACTTCCTCATTGACAGTGGCCTCTACCATCTCCATTCTTCCGCCTTTGCCTCAGGACAGACGTCGACCTCCGATGCCCTCATTGCTACAAAACATCTCGGGTAACCTATTTTGGTCTATTCTAAGAAACATTTTCGATCTCTATCTTCACTGGACAGTCTTTCCCGTGGCTTTTTTTTAATAGCTGACAGGAGTGCGTTGTTCACAGGACTCCTTCTCATGCCCCCTGATTTTACTTCTACTACTCCTGTTAAAGGACTTGACTTTCCAAGTTCCACACTACTCCTTTCAGCAGAACATCCAAAAGTACATGCTTAATAGACTGCATTACTCGCATCTTTCCTATACCTAACCTCACCCAACTTGTGTGGACAGCCTGTGAAGCATTCTACTTGCGAAGGAAGAGTTTTCCAGAATGGAAAATGAAAACATACTTCGGTAACCGCGATCTTCATGGGCATCTCCATTGCATCTAGTTTCTAAGAAATATGGGTCCTATAAACCAATGCGTGACCAGTTTCTTAAACAGAGTCACTAAGGCTGATACATATCTAATTCCTTTCGTCTTGGATTTTACAGCTCAACTTGCAAATGTACACGTATTTTTCAAACTCGATCGGCGAAAAACCTTCCAATGAATTCAGGTCGAAGAATTAATTGTGTAGAAAACGTATGTAACCACGTCGTTTGGTTGGTACGTTTATGTGCACATTCTACTCGGGTTTAAGTCGTATTCACAAACGTTTGTGTGTTTTCTTAACCTACTCCAAGAAGATATTCCATTCATTTTCGCTTATTTAGATAACATATTCGTCTACTTTCCAGATCACGGAACTCACCTACTACTCTTAAAGCACTTATCTGACTGCCTACTAGCCAGTGGCTCGAATTTCTGTGACACCTCCTAACTAACTTGTGCATCTCACCTTATCCTGACAGAGTTGTAGCCAAACGAAATTTATCGGCACTCACTAAATTGCTAAAGCTATTCAACCAATTGCAAAAGGATGGGTTACACGGTAATGAGTGCTCCCAAATAAAAATGACACATTTTAATACATTTTATAATTTATGGATGAAATTAAAAATAATTATTAATATTTTCAGTTTAAAATCTAATAAAACCATTAAGTATGCATTATATTAAAATTAAAAAATAATATCTATAATAATAATTTGTAAACCACACTTTTATCGTTTATTAATAAATAAATAAAATTTAGCATGGAATGGATATGATAGCACGTTAGATTTATACATCGCTATTTGTGTGTCACACCCAATTTAATGCTTATACAGGGTATCCTCCTCAAAACGGGCTTGAACACACTTTTTGTGATATATCCTTCATTCATTCACTAATCACTCTTACTTTGCAGGAAATGACTGAAGAAACACCCGTAAACACAACTACATCTCAATGGGAGCTCCATAAAAGAATATACTGCATCAAACATTACTACAAGACAGCTCGTTCAAGAAAGTGTAGGACACTTGCGTGCATAGTTCGAATATGATAAAGCCCCCTCCAAGAGCAGAATTCAGGACTGGGTGGACCACTTCGAGAACTATGGGACAGGGGAGAACCTCAATGCAGTCAGTGATAAAGTCAGTGAGGAAGCGTATAGATGAGTTGGTTGAGAGCGTGAGAGAGTCAGTTCAGCAGAGTTCAAAAATCTCTGTGCGCAAGCCAAGTCAGTCCCTCGGTATATCCCGTGAGACTTTTAGGAGAGTGCTAGTAATGGATGCAAAGGCCTACCTATACAAAATACAGAGGAAGCAGATCCTTACAACCTCAGACAAGGAGCAGAGAAAGGCTATGGCAGTCAAGATACTGGAGAAGATTCAGGAGACCCCAACTTTCCTTAACATTCTTTGGACCTCAGATAAAGCTCACTTTCATCTTGAAGGAAAGGTAAACTCGAAGAAAAATGTCTTCTGGGAGACCTCCAGACCAAATGAGTTAGCTACCAAGCACGAACACTCCCCTAAGTGCACGATGTGGACTGCAATCATAGCCAGAGGCATCATCGGACCATTCTTTTCGAGGAATTTGGCGCGACAGTGACAGTCACCAAGGAGCGGTATGTTGAGGTCCTCAGACCCTGTTCCCGTCGCTTATGGGGAATTTCTGGTTCCAGCAAGATAGAGCAAACTCTCGCACCTAAAACCTGTCTCTAGATTAGCTGAAAGAGAACTTTGTTGGCTGTGTGATCAGTCTTAAGACTGATTTTGAGTTGGCACCTCACAGGCCAGACGTTAGCCCCCCCCCCAGATTTCTTTCTCTGGGGTTACCTTAAAAACAGAATGTACACAGGGAGACCCAAGACCATCATGGGACTCAAGGAAGCCACCAGAAAGGAGATCAGAGCCATTATTCGATCGGTTTGTAAGGACGTCATGGACAACTTTGTGCTGCGGCTCAAGAAATGCACAGAGCTAAATAGAGGTCATCTCGAATACGTGCTCTAGAATAAAGAAGAAAAGTCCAAAGACTCTCAGGTTTTGATATGATGTTTTTAAACATAATAAACTAGTTATCATCAAAGTTTCATTCAATCCTTGGAGAAAATTTAGAAATGAGGCCTATCGAAAGTTGGGACCCTTTTTTGGGGGGTGACCTTGTATTAGTTGAATTTCTTTTGCTATAACTTCTTTTTTTAACTTTTTGTTTAAAACTGCACATAGATTTTCTATGAGATACATAGCTGAGCTGTTTTCATGGCCTTGGAAGTATTATGCACTTTTATTCCCCAAACCTGACAATAGTCTTAACTTCATGGCAAGAAGCTCCATTCTGAATTAATATAAAGACCTCATACCTTCTGCACTTTTGTTTATTGCACATTCACGTAACCGAGGCAGTGGCTGCGATTCCAGTATTGATTTCAATTGATTCTGCAGCAAAGTTGCAATGTACAACTTCCTGGTTCCATAAATAGATAGACCATACATTGATTTTGTGTAAAACAGGTTATATTCGCCTTCTACTAACATCGCGTGATTTTTCGGCACTATCCTGAAAGATCACTTCATCCTTGGAGGTTAAATGGGAATGAAATCCTGGATTAGGTTTATTTGGGGGAATCAATCCTAAACCAGCATTCATTTAAATAACTCACATTTTAATTTTTAAGAGTCTTAGTTTTCCGTAGTTAAGCATAAATAAATTACCTTTTCACAATCCACTCAACAAGTTTTACCCAACATATTTCGTTTTTCTTACGTTTCTGTTGTTAACTTTTGTTAACAACCCTCCTTCAAACAAACGACGCCAGACGGATCAAGTTCTAAACTTAGCTGCATTTTTCCGCAATCGTATTTGTAACGTTTTGAATGTGATTCTTCTGTTTTAATTAGATTTCCTTAGTAAAATTTCTCTATCACTCTTTGGTTAAATACGTTTTCTGCCTCAACTATTTTTTAGTCTCGTGCGAGTCTACATCTAACTATGTCGATCGGTCGGTCGACATAGGCTAGACAATACTAAGCTATGCTTGACTCGGGTATAATAGGATAATATAAGCTATATTTGTCTAGGATAGTTAATGCAAGGCGGTTTATCCTATTCTAGGCTAATTTATGCTAAGCTATGCTAGGCTAGATAGGGTTATGCTATTCTATGCTAGGGTAGGCTAAAGTATAATAGGCTAAGGAGGGCTATCCTCTGCTATGCTAGGTTATGTTAGGCTATGCTACGTAATAACATGTTAGGCTACGATAGGCTAGCTAACCAAGGCTATAATATGCTAAGCTATGCAAGCTTATTCTAGTCTAGGGTATGGTATGTTATACTAGTCTAGGATATACTAGGCTAAGCTATAATATGATACGATTAGCTATATTATGTTAGGTGTGGTTATGCTAGGATAGACTATAGTAAGCTGGCCTATAGTATGCTAGGCTAGTCTCTGGCATGCAATGCTAAGACATACCTGGTTAGGCTAGGCTAAGCGCGGCTATAATAATCTAGGCTACACTAGGCAATACTATACTAGGCTAGGCTAAGCTTGGCTATACTATAATATGCTAGGTTAGACTAGGGTCTACTAAGCTAGGTTACTCTACACTAAGATGCAATAGGCTAGGTTATATTAATCTAAGGTACGATCAAGTAGACTATACTATGCTAGGTTATTCTACGCTAGCTAGATTATACTGAGCTAGACTAGGTTAGGCCCGGCACAGCTAGGCTATTGTATTTTAGGCTAGGATATCATATGTTTGGCTAAGCTTGGCTATACTTGGCTAAAGCAGAGTAGGTTATACTATGCTCTGCTTGACTATGATATGCTATTTTATACTAGGCAAGTTTAGGCTAGGCTATTCTAGGCTATACTAGGATGTGCTATGTTAAACAATATTCTTCTAGGCTAGGCTATTTTCTACTATGCTATGCTAAAGCATGTGACTATACTATGCTATTTTAGGCTAGGGTAGTCTAAGCTATGCTATGCTACAATATATTATGCTGTTATACTATGTTATGTTATACTATGCTGTGCTATATTACGCGATGATGTGCTATGCTATACTATGATATGCAATAATATACTATAATATACTATGCTCTAATCTTCTATGGTATATTTTGCTATACTATAGAATACTATGCTATTAGTGTGTGTCAATCTTTTCAACGTTCTAATTACATAAATAAGGGGTGCTCAAAATTTGCAAGCCTACTTATTAATTCTAAAGTTCTTTTTCTATCATCATCATCATCATCATCACTAACTCTATAATTTAAGAAGGGGATTTTTTTGAGTATTTAAATAATAATTTCATTTTAGTTTGGTTATGACTTATGTTTTTTATCAAAGTTATTTCTAATAATTCTTTTATAATATAAAAAAAAATGATGAAGTTCAGAAATAATTATAAGTATCGAAATTTTGTGAATTTTTTAAAACGCAAAGAATTGCAAATGGTGAAGTTCCTAAAATTTATTTTTATATATCTTCTTCTATAACTATATTTGAGCAACGTGATATTTTGAAAGGGGGGAAATTTAGTTTAGAGTTCCTTTTTCTAATTATTATAATTGGCGAAGTTCATAAAATTTATAAAAATTTAACCATGGCTGCTTTTTTAAAGATTTTAAACTTTAATCTTAGTAGCGAAGCGCAAGCTCCCCTGTAGGAGGGAGAGGCGAAGCCATTACCTGGTTTTAATATAATTTTAGTTCTACTCAGTTAGCTACTTAAACGTTTTGACTTATTTTTGTCATCCTAGGGAATTAAATTACTATTATTATATTAATGACTATATCTATTTCACTTTTTTTTTTAGTTCACCGTTTGAAACATATTCATCAGTGTGTTGAAGATTACGTGGCCTTGGGTGCTACTATCCTACCAGTGGGATTTGACCTACAATTACTTTTATAATTAAGACAAGACTAGCGACATTCACACATTTGATCACCTAAATTGAAAATAGCAGAGTTGTTTCCATCTCAATTCCAAACTCTGATTGACGTTCTGAAATGTGGATGTATGAAACTACTCAGCAGCGCAGCCAATCTTGCAAAGGATATTTACCTTAAAGTGCTTGGAAAGTGGGAACTAAGGAACAGTTCTTTTCTAGCACCTGTTGTAAATTCAAGAGTCACAATCTTCAACAGATCCAAAAGAACTAGGAGCAGGCCAAAAACATATCCCTTGGGAGAAGAGAGCTAGCGTAAAATTGTTTTTTTTTGCTGTAAATTAGCTACCCTGGTTGCCAAAACGAAACTCATTAATTCAAATCCCCTATGGAGATGAAGATCTCTGTGAAGGAACTTGCTCTAATTATAGGTCAGAGAGAAATAATTACTTATTTTGGACCACATCAGATTTGATTTCGAGATTAACTTGAGTAAAATAGACAAGTCAATAAGTAAATGCGATCAAATGAAATAATTTTCTCTCCTGAAGAAAATGAAGAACAAATAGCTGATGCTCAAGATGGAAAGGATTAAATTTATGGAGTGACCTTAAAAATACCAACCACATCTTCAAATTCTATTAAAAAGCAACCCGGGAATTTTTCTTTGACGGGGACAATAACATCATAACTATTCGGCCGATTCTAACGAGGTTGGAAACCCTTAAGCTGTTTACATTCTCTTTCGAATGATATAATTGCTAAGGTCTTCTCAAGGTTACTCCAGGAATTATCGAAAGTTTTGAAGGTTATAAGGTTATAAATCAGATTAAGTGAGGGCACGCGATTTTTTGGTCAGCAAAGATTGTTTTAATTGAGGAGGGGGTGGGAGAGTTAGACATTCACCATTAAACAATTTGAACCTATATTTTCTATAACAGGCTCTCTCTTACTTTTCTGGCAATTTCTGGGCATATAAGCTGAGCTGTTTTCATGGCCTTGGAAGTATTATGCACTTTCATTCCCCAAACCTGACAATAGTCTTAACTTCATGGCAAAAAGCTCCATTCTGAATGAATATAAAAACTATATCTATTTCACTTTTTTTTTTAGTTCACCGTTTGAAACATATTCATCAGTGTGTTGAAGCTCCATTCTGAATGAATATAAAGACTATATCTATTTCACTTTTTTTTTCAGTTCACCGTTTGAAACATATTCATCAGTGTGTTGAAGATTACGTGGCCTTGGGTACTACTATCCTACCAGCGGGATTTGACCTACAATTACTTTTATAATTAAGACAAGACTAGCGACATTCACACATTTGAACACCTAAATTGAAAATAGCAGAGTTGTTTCCAACAAAGTCCTCATTTTAATTTCCTTCGAAGCTTTATACAATTTCGCTCTCCCAATTTAGATAGATACATTCGATGCCTTCCCTTTATTTTCATCATTTATTACACAACTATTTTTTACTTTGATTCTAAAGATCTTGATAGTTCCTAATGGGAAGCTTCGTATTTAAAGGACTATAAAATTAAATCAAAATAATCCGTGCATTTTTTACAGAGTAGCAAAGAAGAGGGATACAAAAATGCTTCAAAGTTTAAAACAACATATTCTAGCAAACACAATTTAAGTCGAATAAGTCAATGTTCACATTTTGTTAAAAAGTATATTTTTTTTAATAATGCACTACAAATATTTTATTATTTTTATTTATAATAAACCCTAAATATTGACCGTTATAAAACTAAAGAGAAATATTTGGCCATAATGGAAGAATATATGATTGGGGAAAGCTGGTGAAGAGCTTCTTTCCTTACAAATCATACTAGTGTATACATGGATGAAAAATCTCAATGGTACAATCCCTTTGCTGCAAATTGTACAGAAGAACTTGTTGAGATAAATATGATAATTGAGAGAGAAGATTATTTAACTATGATGACAGAAAAGCTTAAACCAACAGCAAGAAAATTGAAATTAGGTTATAAGTTTTACTTTCAATAGAACGATCTAAAGCACGGCCTCTTTAGTTAAGAAATCGATTGAAGATCCAAAATTAATGTTTTAAAATGACCATAACAAAGTTTAAACATAAACTGAAAATAAAACCTGTGGATGGGATTAAACTATTTCGTCGACCATAAAGACCCATTATAAAGTGTGTCTATAGAATGTAATCAGATATTAAACATAGCCAAATCTCTATTGAAAAAGCTACATTTTATTCACGCTTTTCATAGATTCAGAAAATCCTGAGTAGAAAATATTTTGTTAATATATAATGTGATAGAACGGTCTGAGGCCGCTTAAATTCCACCGCTATCACATGTTGTTTAGAAATACGTTGCTACCCACGTGCATCTTCGCGTCGAAGCCGGGCGCGTTATCGCCACCTGAGTAAATATTTAACCAAGGAGGTTCATCCCCCTCCCCGTTTCGCCCCATGCGTCGATCTCGCCAGATTGAGTTAGGCTTATGGGCAAATAAGGTATGTTCCCAGGCGGCGGCTGGGCATTCCTTCGAAGCCCCCACTCCATTGTCCCCTACGCCAAGGGGATGGCTTCGACTATTTATATGGAAACTTTCCCGATTAGATCAGATCAGATCCAGATTATCTTCGCGCGACATCACGCCGAACCGGTCTCACCTTGTGCACCAGGGGCCCTCTACCTCGAGATCCACCATTATTGTCCAGAATAGGACAATATCCCTTGAGTGCCAAGGTTTGAGCCTTCAAGACGCCAAGTCGACAAGGCCCCCCCCCCTGTTGTTCAGAAAGAGAACAACGTTAGAACAGCCATTGTTCTTTGAGCCCGTTGACAAGAGACGGTTCTCACCCTTTCCCCTGTTGTTCAGAAAGAGAACAACGTTAGAACAGCCATTGTTCTTTGAGCCCGTTGACAAGAGACGGTTTTCCCCCTCCCCCCTGTTGTTCAGAAAGAGAACAACGTTAGAACAGCCATTGTTCTTTGAGCCCATAGACAAGAGACGGTTCTCCCCCCCCCCTGTTGTTTAGAAAGAGAACAACGTTAGAACAGCCATTGTTCCTTGAGCACGTAGGAAAGAGACAGTTCTTACCCCCCCCTGTTGTTCAGAAGAGAACAACGTTAGAACAGCCATTGTTCTTTAAGCCGGTTCGTCAAGAAACGGTTCTCATTCCCAAAACGTCACGTCAGGGTAATTTAATCCCCCCCCTCCTTCGGCTGGAACTCGCCAGCGGACCGAAGAGTCCTTCGGGTTGCCTTCCTCTAAACAACAACTTGTAATTACGTAAGCTGAGCATTACCTTTAATTATCTAACCTTTCGTCAACCCTACCCTGTGCTTTAAATGGTTTAGCGAACCATTCCCCCCTTTAATTTTTATTTGTTTACCTTTTTAAATCTCTCCAAATCTTAATCCTCGGATTAGTCAGATATTCCCACGACCCTTTCCATTCTCCGTTTATGTAAACATTTTCTTTGTGTTCTGTTGTTGATAGTTTAATTAATAAAACTCTATTTTATTAATGATAGCCATATTATTATCCCTGAGCTTAGTTTCACTTCTTAAGCATATTGAAGATAAATAACCTCGGTCAATCAGATTTACCACGCACTCGGAATATATTAGAATAATTCCCTCAACGAATAGTTATATATGGTATATCGTCGGGAGTCTATTCTACGACATATATTGCTCACATTGCAAAATTGAATGGGACAATCAAAGATACCTAAAAAATAAGCACCTTGAAGTTTTATAAAATCTTATAATGTGTTCATATTAAACATAAATCGAATTTAATTGACGAAAAAAAGGATATTTGTTTTAGGGTGCTGAAATAAGAGAAATGGTGATATTTGGCAACCATGCAAGGTATGACTTAAGAAAACAACAAATAAAATGGATTTGTTTTGCTTCTGTAATATTTAGATATCTTGCATTAAAATAAGAACAATTTTGCTATAAAATAATGTTAATGTAAATAGAAAGAATAACTTTAATATTATGGGAACTAATTAAATGTATAAAAATGAATTCTATTAGTGTATGATAAAATGCTGGAAGGCGCTTAAGGATGAATTCTCTTTTCAAGAAAAAAACATCTAAAGACCTTTCAAGTTCCCACAAAATAAAGAATATAGAATCCAGCCCCAAGATTCCTTTGACCTTTGAGGAAATCTCTGATCACATTTACCCAGCCTACAATCGAGCAAGAATAGCGCTTTCTACTCTTTCGGAGTACTGCCTTGTGAATACCAGGCATTCACAGTACAAGTAAACCGTTTCTACTCTTTTGCGAATACCATTCATTCACATTAGAAGCAAACCGGCAGCCGCCAAGCCGAATCAAGAAACCCATTTGGCTGCCCCAAGACTGTCACCAAGACTGTCACCAAAGGTGACAAATCACCTTTGGTAACCACGCCACCCTCTGAGAGCTTACCCAGCCTACCCAACCTATAAATATATGGAACCTAAATTCCATATGACAGTTCATATCCTCTAAAACCGTGAAGAATTTTGTGAGCTAGCAACAAGGGTTTTCTGTGTGTGAAGACTTCCTGCACAGGAATTAAGGCAAGTTTAGGGTGAAAAATGTAATTTTCTCGAGAATAAATGACAGGCAAAATTCCGCCGCTTACGACAAAACTGCTTCACTGAGAAATTAAGTAATGAACTCTGAGTGGCTCTTAACCAGGGAAGATGATAAAAGCTAAAGGCTTGAAAAAAAACTCGAGGGATTTGAAGACTATGACTAGGACAAGGGGAAACCATTGTGTTAAGGGCAAGCGATTTTTACACTTGAAAATGCTACTCAGCTCCATATAAAATGTGGCCATTTTTTTTTCATTTCTAGTAAACCGTTTCAAGAATAAAGCTAAAGGAGATGATTTATCGCCCTGTAGATGCAGGACTGTGGCCCCGATTCTTTGAGATCTTGGTTCCATTAAGATACTGCTTGGATCATAATTACGGGTTGGCTTAACTTGGCCGAGTGGGCGATGGTGGTTCTTGGCCGTTATGAAAGCGTAGTACGAATTCGACTTTTAGTCTAATATAGAGAAGATTTAGTACGTTTCTCTGTCCCTTAAGGGGGTCGTTAATGGTTCTAGGTAGAACTTTTTACATGCCACCATTGAAAGTTGAAAGTGGCTAAAAATTCTTTTTATGAATTTATATCACGTCGGATTGTGGAAGTTTTTATCGCGTCAACTTATCATTGATATGACAACGTTGAAGTTTATGTGAAATAAAGTCAAATGATTAGTTTTCATTCAGATTCAGTCAACTATGGTCTGTCATTTTCGTGTATTTAATAAAATTGACTTGAAATTGTGTTTCGATAAAATTTCCAACAGCACCTTACATAGTTTTATATCACAAGTTCTTTAGTATAGTACTAAAGCAAAATGATTTATTATTTACTACAGAAATGAATAAAATTTAATAAAGAAAATTTGTTAGATAAATATTGGCCCGTTTGTGACAATACTCACATGAGTACAGTGGAGCCTAACATTTGCAAAAATTCCTTAGTTTCATTTCATGCTGGAAAATATGAATATCTGCTCATTGTATGGGAAACATTATAAAATACTTGTAAATTTCTTTGATCGAATAACTCAAAATTCAAGTAATGAGCCCCTAAATATTATTTCTTTACCATCTGACGCTGATAAAAAAACTGACGAAGAAGAATTTGATTGATGATATTTTAGACAACAATTCGATCTGCATATAGGGATAGATTGAGTAGCAAAACGCCATCTATGGTAGGCTACAACTTTTGCCTTCTTTTCCTTTATAGTTTATGTAAAAGTTGAAGGAGTGACTAATCAGGAGAGCATAGCGAAAAGAAAGCAGTAAAGAGGACGAGGAAACTACACCCCAAAACAAAATATATGAACACTAATTTAAAGAGGAAAAAGGCAAATATGAATTATGTATCATTCTATTCATAGGATGTAAATGGTCGGAAGGCTGAGTTCATGGAAAAATGACCCACGATAATCCTTTAAAACCTTTTGAAAGCCTGTTTGATGATAAATTGATGCAGCATATTCTTGCACAAACTGCTTATATGCTCAACAAAAGAACTATTTCCTCAACAGATTCAATAAGGCAATCCTGTTTAGGGATGAGGCGACGCCGCTTATCAGTAGGAGAGTTGCGTGATTACAGTTGAAGTGGTTTGTGGGAGTTCACAATGGGGTCGGTCTTCAATAATCCACACGAGAGAAATATGCTTATTTCAGAGAAATTGGCCGACGTGAAATACGGACTCACGTTCCCGTAGATTAGGACATATTAAAATGTGGGGTTAATGTTTATACAATTTTACAACGCCCTGACTGCCGCTTGCCGATGTTACTTACGTGGCTGGTTTAGCATCTATAGGCATAAATACTGTCTCTTATTTCAATAGCCCGTGATGTTCCAAGGTTGCAGTAGAGTTGTTGTTGAAACAATTTCTCTCGTGTTGCAGTGTGTATTGATGTTGTTCAGAAGAAGAATAGAGACGCACTCATATTCTGGATTGACTTTTGTCACCAGGTTTTGTTAGTTATGGTTCCCGCACCGAGATCTGATAACCATTCCCGCCCGTGTCTTTACATATTATTCAAAAAGCCATCACATAGTGTTTGATAAGCGTTGATAGAGTGTGTGTTCGCAAAACGACTGGGTTACTAATGCCACAATAACCTGTTTCAATGCTTCTAATTATATGTTCTCGGAATGACAGGGGCCCGAATGTAAAGGTGAGTAAATTCTTTTAATACATTGCAAAATTCTAGGGATCACCAATGTAACGAAGTGGCCAAGGAAATTAGGACACGTCGACTATGTACACTTTACTTTAATTTTCTTCCGAGAGGTGCCTCGAAAGGAAGATGAGGACATATATCAATGAGAGAGAGTTGCGAACTCAGTGGCGAGGAGAAGAATACTTGGTACACAAGAGAGAGAGAGAGAGAGAGAGAGAAAAAAAAAATGAAAGAGAGAAAGAGAGAGTGAGAGAGATAGAAAACTACAGAACTACAGAAACAAGGACCAGCAAAGACCCTAAGATCCGCTCAAGGCCAGTCCTCTTACAGAAGATATTAACTACCACATTCTAACGTTAGTGTATCATGATTTTTTTTTACATGCTGTTTTTTTGTTATTTTTTTAACAATTTCAACTCTACGGTACACACCTATCTACATATGTACCCTTTGTATATGTATTTTTTACATGATATTTTTAAATATTTCTATTCTACTGTACACACTTATCTACACGTGTATCGTTCTACCTTTCCTTACATGCCTGTTCTAATTATTTAAATTCTACACTACACACTAATCTACATGTGTACCCTTGACATGCAGGTTCAGCTATCCCTCAAATACACTAACACGCTTCTTTAAACCAGGGGTGGGGGGAGTGATAGGATAGTACTCTCTTCTCCTGCAGGCTTCGCCGGCTAGTGATGAAAATAATATACTTATAGGGAAGAGAGACATTCACTCCATGTGGGGAGGCGTCTCTGACATCTTTCAATTCATCATTTCATTTTAATCCATAACTCCTTATAATATATGACGTTTTAATCTGTGCTCCTACTACGTTATATTTACACTATTGAAGTACTCATCAAGTCGGTTTTTGAACATATTAACTGACGTGCTTTCTACTACACGGTTGGGCAGGCTATTCCACGTTTGCGTGATTTTAAACGTGAAGTAATTTTGAGCTATAGTAGAGTTAAATCGCTTCTTCACTAATTTTGAACCATTTTGGCGTGTGTTGGTCCTTTCGTCCATCTCGAACAATAGTCTGTAATCAATATTAGTAAATCCTTTTAAGATTTTGAATACCTCGATAAATTGTCCACGTAATCGTCTACTTTCAAGTGATAGTAGGTTTAATGAGCGTAGTCTATCTTCGTACGGTTTGTTTCAGATTACAGAAACTAGTTTCGTAGCCCTAAGTTGCAATCTTTCTAACTGCGCTATATCCTTGTTTAGGGAGGGACACCAAAATTAGACCGCGTATTCGAGGTGTGGGCGCACGAGCGATTTGTATAGTGGCAGGATTATATCTTTCAATTTGAAAGTAAAATTCCGAGCAATATATCCTAGCATTCAGTTTGCCTTTTTGCAAACTTCTGCGCATTGCTTTGATACTTTAAGGTCCTCCGAGATTAAAATCCCCAGATAGAATGGCAAAAGAAGAATACTTGGTACACAAGAGAGAGAGAGAGAAAGAAAGAGAGAGAGAGAGAGAGAAAGAAAGAGAGAGAGAGAGAATGTTTGTTGTAGCGAAAGTTGAATAAAGTGTCCGTAAGAATTACTGCCTTTATCTGGCACTGCCATAGATGGCAACAGTTGATAGGTGTTTTCTTAAATATGAAACCTAAGAATACTATTATTTACCATATTTCCCGTACAAGGAGGTGCTTAAGGCAATGACGAGTAATTACATGCCAGTAAAATCAATTCATTTGTGAGAGTTTTCTGAGTACGAGTTAAAATCTCATCTGTAGAGCAACGCATACGCCATACATGATCAATTCTTAGTCTGGTGATGAACTTACTGATGTCAATACTATAAAAAAAAACAATAGAAAGATTTCAAGTGGAAATGAATCGTTTAAAGACGCATATCTTGAATGAAAAATTGAGGAGCTTTAGTGCTCTTCAATTGAATTTCTTTTAATTAACTCCCCCCTCCAAAAGTTTCATTTGTTTAGCTTAGCGTTAAACATATAAGACAAAACATCTGTCTGTTCCTATAACATATGAGAAAATAATAACCTCTACAACTATCCATTTGACAACATAATCATGTTCGGACATCTGATACCTAATTTCAGTTGCAAAATGAATTTTGTCCTTTCTAAGTCCTTTTTTTAATGGTTGATTTTTTTTCTCGTGCCCAGCAAAAAAGCATAGAGACATAAAATTCGCACATGTAGAGGTGTTTCCTTATTGTCTCATTACCAACAATATTGGCTAGAGGCGTTTATATTTTGACGAACTTTTTTCTCCTGGCTCATTCTTATTCCTGAAAGTTAATATACCTCGATAACTCCGGTATCAAAGGCTAACAAGTTGTGAACAAGAGTTATTTATTTTTTTGCTTCCGTTCTTCTCTCTATTCCTTTGTATTCTGTTTCTATCCTCCTTCAATTGATCAGTAGTTGATTTTCCTGCATAAGTTTACTCAACTTTTTGCTTTTATCATAGTCATTTTCACATTCCTGATTATTTTTGTCTACTTATTAGCATCGGTACTTTTATCTAACTATCTTGATGTAAAGATTTCCAGTCTTTATGTCCACGGTAAGACCGTTTTCCAGAATTTCTTTGATCACATCTTCCAGAACCAAGTTCTTAGGGTTAAAATTACTTCCAATTGCATTTTCGTCCGTTTTTATGTTTCCTACACTTTAGAATTTATTTATATTGTTTACATACATTTTAAACTAATTTTAGGTGCAGATATCCTAACTCTCTTTAAAATAATGTGACTTAGTTGGATTATATATTATTTTCTCTTAATAATAAAAAAATAATGTAAATCTCAGTGGCCACCAAAAATCATGGCAAAAAGACAGGTGAACGATAGACCATTGTCATTCAATGGCACTAGTGGTAAAATTCAGTGCCATTAAAATATGGATTTAATAGTAAGTAAATAAAAAACAATAATAGAATGTAATGAAAATAACAAAAGATGGTGAGCAGACAGATGAAGAATTGAATATGATATTTTCTTTAACTGAGAAATAATCATTGGTAATTGAGAGGGATGGTAAAAAGTTAGACAAAGGATAGACTAATGGAAATAAATGGCCCTTTGTAGACCAATCAGTGGCACGAAAAACAAATAATGAAAAGACGGAAGAACTTTCGTCTTATGGTATCCTATTGCCATTAAGTAAACTACAATATCCTGAATAAATAAATAACGAAAGAATAATGGCACTCAATGTTATTTATAGAAAACATCTAGCTCTAGCAAAGGATAGTAGTCCTGTCTTTTCAGGAACAGGAAGATCGAAAGATTCCATCAATTTAGGTAAACAAAGTGTCAATTGGAAAAGGATGAAAATTGATCCAATTAGTGATGTGCAAAACTTCGAGTCTTTTTCTTTACGGGCACTCCAAGTCTTAGAACTACGTTGCCTTAGCACAGGTTTACGAACCATAAAGTTACCCTTGAATTTATGGTTTATCTGTGTTGTTGATGTAAAAAATATGGCTATGATCCAGGTTTTAGCGTACAATTATAGATTAAGTGGGTAGTAAGCATATTCCTGGGCCCTCTGATACTTGACGCTGGTTTAGTAATCAAAATGTCTATAGACATGATTCAGGAACCAAGGGACTGAAGTTCTGACTGGATTCTAGGACAATAAATTAAGCCTTGCAAACGCTTCTACATACATGTGTAAATATATCTTATTAACCTCGCTTTGGGTTATAGAACCCTAAATATAATCTCACTCAATATATAGGACGGTTAATAAAGCAGAGACTTTTTGATATATGCTATAGAATGATAAATTAAATATTGACTGTGTTGATTAATTAAAACTATATCATTTATGTCTTCCTCCCTAGTTTTAGAACTACATATGTGTGTACTTTTGACTAGATTTTAGAGCCATGAATACACAGAAAAATTGCTTATTTTTTGGCACGTAAAATGTAACTTTGATTATTGTATTGTCTGTCCTCCAGGACCTGAAAGTTTCAGTGGAGTACACTATTTATTCGATAAATAAACATCCCATATCTTTTAGAAATACTTTTGCTTCATCTTGTACAGGAAAACCTCTCGCCAATTTTTGGTAGAACGTTCGTCAATAGAAATCTATCTTCTGATAGGTGAGTAGAAAGCAATTTACTCTCAGAGCCGTCTGTTATGTATCGAAAATTGATCTTTTGATTTGCTCAGCGATTGGAGATTAAAAGATATCAAGTATTAATGAAAAAACTAACTCCCTTTCATCCACCGTTTCCAAAAAAAAGAGTTACTATACGAAATCATTCAAGATTTTACTCTCCATAATGACTATGATTAATAGGTAAATTTTAGTAGTTTATTAATTTCACATTTTTCAGATTGATTTCGAGAGTAAGAATCTTTTATTAATAACTCATTAATTTTTATACTACTATAATAGTTAAAAGGATAGTAACATTGGGATTCAATGAAAAGAGTTGATAAATTATTTGCGAATTTCTTTAATAAAAGAATAGTTGTCGGAAATAACCGGACATAAATTTAATCTTCAAATGCCGATGATTAAATTTTAATATTAAGTATTAATCATCATTCAGATTAATCTTTGGACTAAACCTGTCCTTAAAACCTTACTATTTAAACTTATCGCGTTGTATTTTCTAAAAAATAATAAGAGTTTCTAAATATTTGATTTGTATTTAAATGCTTTAAAAAACTATTGGTTATGTAGTTTTTAGTGTTAAACAATATTCAAGACAGCGAATGTCTCTGACATGGATAAATAGGCGCTTGAGAAATAGATGAAGTAATGTTACAGGCACTGTAGAAGTTTTTTGACAGATCTACAGCATTTCAATAATTGAAGTGAAGAGATATTATATAGATACGTATTTTTTGTTCTATTGATTGTATTAATTTGTTCTATTGATTATATTATTTGCTCTGTTGAGTGTATTATTTGTTCCATTGAATGTATTATTCGTTCCATTGGTTGTATTATTTGTTCCATTGATTGTATTATTTTTTCTATTGAATGTATTATTTTCTCAATGATTTTATTTTTTTCTATTAATTCTATTATTTGTTCTATTAAATATATTATTTGTTATATTTATTCTACTATTTATTCTATTGATTTTATTATTTTTTTCGTTGATTATATTAATTGTTCTATTGATTGTATTATTTGTTCTATTGAATGTATAATTTTTCTATTATTTTTTACTTGTTCAATTGATTCTATTAATTGTTCTATTTCTGTTTTTATACTACTTTCCTTTTTAATGTTCTCTTGCTTTCAATTTATCCCTTAGGATCTGCCAGGCAGGCCAGAATACCGGCAGTTTGCCCTCCCGGCCTCACTCATGCAGGATAATCAGTAGCTATATATCTTCCTCACATTTTCTTTTCTCCATCTTTGCCATTTTTTTTTACAGATCTCTTTTTAGGAACTTTCTGCCATATAGGGCTTCGTTGCTATTGCGCTTCAAATTCGAGAACCAAATTTCCCCAAACCATTATCATTAATCGTTGTTAACCTTAATATATTTCATTATTTCCATGGTTTGTAGCCCAAATTATGTCATTAAGAAATTTGAAATGAAAGTGGTAAATTTAGAGGAAGTGAATTAAACTTGGATGGCAAACAAGTCTCCTGAAATTTGTCATATCTTTCCAACGAAGGCAGAATCCTTGAAGGTGTGAGGGATTAAAAGGGTGGGTATGAAGACCTCCCACCTCTTGTGAACGAGAGCGGCGTTTTGAATGTCTTAATTAGCTGGGAAACTCTAACACTCAAAGAAGGTTAGATATTAAAATGACATACCTAAAATTTACCATTAAATTAGAGTCTTCTCAAAGCGCCAAAAAGGTGGCACTAAAACTGAATGTGGAAAAGTTGCGATGAGGGAATTGGGCTTCCACATGAGTTCCCGCACGAGTAATATACTCAGGGTTCTCTTATTTTCAACGTTTACCAGGAAAAACAATATCTTGTTTCCGTACTCATTGTTACAAGTGACAAAAAATTAGGTGCTGCTTGGGAACAGTAAACGAAAAAGGACTTATCCGCACAGGGGAATCGCGTCCAGTTCCAACCTAGAACTTCAGCCACTGAAGGCGTTGCTATGCATTCGGTAGAACGTAGTGCTGTCTATTATGATCCGCTGGTACACAAAAAGTTTATTACTGCAGACGTTTACTGACAGGAAAGCTCCTTAGTGTAGACGGTTATTAACAGGAAAACTCATTAATGTAGACGGTTACTGACAGGAAAACACAGTACTGCAGACGTTTACTGACAGTACAACTCATTACTGCACACGTTTGTTGCCAGGAAAGCTCATTACTACTGACCATTACTGCAAAGAAAGCTCATTACTACAGACGTTTATACAAGGAACGCTCATTAATGCAAGCAAAGCTCATTACTGCAGACGATTACTGATGAGAAATCTCATTATTTCTATACTGTCTACCTTTGATAAACAGAAAGAGTGTAATTTTCTGGCCTAATAATTAAAATATTAATACATTTCTTACTAAAATTAACACCCTAGTGCCCAAGATTAAATTTAAAAAATAGGGATAAATTTGTGCTACCATCTGTACTTTCTCGACAATTGTTATAAGTCCGCCAAGCGACCCTATTATCAAACTAATGTTAATAGCTCAAAGTTTCAGACCAAAAACTTATTAGTTTTACCCTATAACCATATTTTCATTAAATTACCTCGTTTACTTAGGCCTCTGAACATATATGTTATTTTTAAGTACGAGACTACAATTTATCCCATCCTTGTCAAAAATTCACATCTTCCCCCGACCTGGCATTGTTTATTCGATTGGCTGCAACATCTGCCAAAAATGTTATTATGGACAAAGCGGGAAAGAACTAGATTTCCGGGTTAAGCAACATCTAGTCAATGTACATAATCACAGTGAGCCATCTGCCATTTTTCTACATATGTACAATATTAACCATAGCATTAACTGGAACAGTCATAAAATTCAGTAATTATATCTCGAGAAATATATTAGAATATATCTCCATTAAGGCGTCCTCAAATTTCAACCTTAGCCTTGGTTTGTTCATGCTCGACCCCATTATCACTATATACATAAAATCTTAAATAAAGTTGTTTTAAGATTTTTCACCCCCTAATTAAGGTTCATAAGTGGGTAGTCTAATCCCCCCTTTCACTATTTAAGGCAATGTATGTCCAGCCTCCTGTTCATTACTTGAAAAGGTCTTTAAGAATAAAGACGAAAGAGCTCGGAATCGTTTTTCACTTTTACTTTGTGGGTGTATCCGCATATTTTGACTCCCCTGCACTTTGTGAGCTTTTTTCATATATGTGTATATATATATATATATTTATATATATATATATATATATATATATATATATATATATATATATATATATATATATATATATATATTAGACTGGCCCAAAAGAAAAAAAAGGAAGAAAAAATCCTTGGCCTCACCCCTGGATATAGTGAGGCTTGATGAAAAAATGAGCTGTGTAAATTAGCAGCAAAATATAATAATATTTAGAAGTGCCACAACGAATGTTAGTTTCACACATATTAATAATATATACCAAATATGAAAAATAGATAAATATTAGTGAATCTTTTTCTTTTTCAGAGTAAGTATTACCTAAATATAAATTAATAGTTGTATTATGTTAACAGCTATATTAAATGCATTCTAAATTTCATTATCATCCTATAACCTGTGGTGTTATGAGGTAGGTACAAAGGACAAATAAGCTTAACGTGTAGTCTTGTAGGCGCTCTGGTGTCGTGTTTCATTGTCTCAGCAGCACATCCCTTACCAATTGGCAATTACCTATGCTCTACTCACTGCTGTGTGAACCAGTGAAGAGTAAGCATGGTTTCAGTGTCTATCTGTGCTTAACAAAGTCTTTCTGGAATATAATTAACATGTTAAGTTCAATTAAAACAAGAATCAAAACAGAAATATGGCTTATTGGAGAAACAATTGATGCAATTCAAATGTTAATATATTAAGACGGCTTTTCTCCTAAACACAATGCAAAGAGAATGTATAAGATTCCTGTAACATTTTATAGTCAGAAATATATGAAATATGGCACAAAGTAAAAATACCAACTGGAGATAAAGAGCATGTGGTTACAAAGATTCAGAAAAAATATGAGCAGTTCAGAACCCTCAAAAAAACAAAATCAAGGTTATATCAAACTCAAAAGTCAAAGGGAACTTCATTCCAAGAATCTTTAAATAATTTGTTTGATATAGCTCATGCTAATAAACGGAAGACCGTTCATTTCTACAGACTCAGAGAGAGAGAAAGGTAGACGAGGCTATAGAGGTAGGGTTGACAAGAAAACAGTAAAGAATGAAGAGAAAAAACGCAAAAGAAGTGGAGAAGAATCGCAGCGAACGAAAATTGAGTAGAAAAGTAAATTTGTCAGTTGTTCAGCTAACAAGTAGCTCAAGCAGCGAAAAAAACCCCAGCAGTGATGAAGCAGAGCCCGGTCATCTAATCCTCCAAGAAAGAGAATATTTAAAGGCGAGAAAATTACTTCACCTGACTTAGTGACTACATTAGACAGAACAAAAATGAGTGATTGACATGCGATGATGGTGATCCTAGCAACAGAATTAGCCCTTAGAAGGGATATTGATGATATAACCATAAGCAGAAGTACATTGCAAAGAAAAAAAAGAACTGTAAAGAAATAGCAGATAGTTTAAAGCAAATATTCACTATAGATGCACCTCTTACAGTCCATTGGGATGGAAAATTAATGCTTTATTTAATTGACACTGATAATATAGATAGAGTGCCTGTATTTGTGTGTGGTGGTGGTGGTGATAACCCTAGGAATTTAAGAATACTTAAAATACCATCAGGTACAGGTGCTAAGACAAAACAAGCAGTTGTGGAATGTCTTCAAGATTGGAATATCTAGAACAGTGTTAAAGCCATGTGTTTTGACACCACTGCTAGTAACACTGGTCCTAAAAAAGGTGCATGTGTGGAAATATGAATAAAACTAAATTGAGCTCTTCTTGCTTTTTCTTGCAGGCATCATGTTCATGAAATAATTGTATCTGACGTATTCCAAAAAGTGTTTTAGTGCTTCATACGGAACAGAAATTCAATTATTCAAACGTTTCCGTGATTCCTGGAAGACGATCAATACTTCATCGTATGAAGCACACAATACACGTGTTTCCTGAAAAAACGCTGTACTTAGTTTTTTAAAATGGCACAGTTTGTTGTATAGTATTACGTTTCAAACTGATTGTCATCTTCAATTGTATCCACTGCTCCACGAAAGGACTTAAAGTACCTCAAAGTTTCCAAGTATCAGAAGATAAGGAACTTGCTTCTGTAGTCAGCAAAGTACCTGGTCATCACCTTTGGTATCTAAGCGAAGAACTGTTGTCTCTTACCTTCAGGTATGAAGGTGTCACTCTAGATTTAAAGAAAAAGATAGCTAAAGTACTGCAGAAGCCTGGCCTACAACATGCAGAGAAATGATATACACTGGGAGACAAAGAGAGTATCCCAGACAAAACTCTTGCTGACCTCGTGACTGAATCAAATCGACTTTTCTTCACATAGTTGTCGTTCAATCCCTCTTTGTTTGAAGTAGACCCTTCAGAATGCAGGAAAGAAATGACTTTCAAATAGTAAAATTGTTACATGAAAACTGTTCTTTTTCATGTTCTGCATGTGTTCAGATTTGAGTCCTTGCGGTCTGATTTGGATACTGTCTTTATTCTTGTCCACCTGCTCTCTTATTTGGAAACTTTTCTTGTCCATGTTCCGCCTGCTCTCTGATTTGGAAACTTTTCTTGTCCGGGTTCCGCCTGCTCTCTTATTTGGAAACTTTTCTTGTCCGTGTTCCGCCTGCTCTCTGATTTGGAAACTTTACTTGCCGTATTCCGCCTGCTCTCTTATTTGGAAACTTTTCTTGTCCGTATTCCGCCTGCTCTCTTATTTGGAAACTTTTCTTGTCCGTGTTCCACCTGCTCTCTGATTTGGAAACTTTTCTTGTCCGTGTTCCGCCTGCTTTCTTATTTGGAAACTTTTCTTGTCCGTGTTCCGCCTGCTCTCTTATTTGGAAACTTTTCTTGTCCGTGTTCCGCCTGCTCTCTTATTTGGAAACTTTTCTTGTCCGTGTTCCGCCTGCTCTCTTATTTGGAAACTTTTCTTATCCGTGTTCCGCCTGCTCTCTGATTTGGAAACTTTCCTTGTCCGTGTTCCGCCTGCTCTCTTATTTGGAAACGTTTCTTGTCCATGTTCCGCCTGCTCTCTGATTTGGAAACTTTTCTTATCCGTGTTCCGCCTGCTCTCTTATTTGAAAACTTTTTTTGTCCATGTTCCGCCTTCTCTCTTATTTGGAAACTTTTCTTGTCCGTGTTCCGCCTGCTCTCTGATTTGGAAACTTTTCTTGTCCGGGTTCCGCCTGCTCTCTTATTTGGAAACTTTTCTTGTCCATGTTCCGCCTGCTCTCTGATTTGGAAACTTTTCTTGTCCGTGTTCCGCCTGCTCTCTGATTTGGAAACTTTTCTTGTCCGTGTTCCGCCTGCTCTCTTATTTGGAAACTTTTCTTGTCCGTGTTCCACCTGCTCTCTGATTTGGAAACTTTTCTTGTCCGTGTTCCGCCTGCTTTCTTATTTGGAAACTTTTCTTGTCCGTGTTCCGCCTGCTCTCTTATTTAGGAAACTTTTTTTGTCCGTGTTCCGCCTGCTCTCTGATTTGGAAACTTTCCTTGTCCGTGTTCCGCCTGCTCTCTTATTTGGAAACGTTTCTTGTCCATGTTCCGCCTGCTCTCTGATTTGGAAACTTTTCTTGTCCGTGTTCCGCCTGCTCTCTTATTTGAAAACTTTTCTTGTCCATGTTCCGCCTTCTCTCTTATTTGGAAACTTTTCTTGTCCGTGTTCCGCCTGCTCTCTGATTTGGAAACTTTTCTTGTCCGGGTTCCGCCTGCTCTCTTATTTGGAAACTTTTCTTGTCCATGTTCCGCCTGCTCTCTTATTTGGAAACTTTTCTTGTCCGTGTTCCGCCTGCTCTCTGATTTGGAAACTTTTCTTGTCCGTGTTCCGCCTGCTCTCTTATTTGGAAACTTTTCTTGTCCGTATTCCGCCTGCTCTCTTATTTGGAAACTTTTCTTGTCCCTATTCCGCCTGCTCTCTGATTCGGAAACTTTTCTTGTCCGTGTTCCGCCTGCTCTCTTATTTGGAAACTTTACTTGCCGTATTCCGCCTGCTCTCTTATTTGGAAACTTTTCTTGTCCGTGTTCCGCCTGCTCTCTTATTTGGAAACTTTTCTTGTCCGTGTTCCACCTGCTCTCTGATTTGGAAACTTTTCTTGTCCGTGTTCCGCCTGCTTTCTTATTTGGAAACTTTTCTTGTCCGTGTTCCGCCTGCTCTCTTATTTGGAAACTTTTCTTGTCTGTGTTCCGCCTGCTCTCTTATTTGGAAACTTTTCTTGTCCGTGTTCCGCCTGCTCTCTGATTTGGAAACTTTACTTGCCGTATTCCGCCTGCTCTCTTATTTGGAAACTTTTCTTGTCCGTATTCCGCCTGCTCTCTTATTTGGAAACTTTTCTTGTCCGTGTTCCACCTGCTCTCTGATTTGGAAACTTTTCTTGTCCGTGTTCCGCCTGCTTTCTTATTTGGAAACTTTTCTTGTCCGTGTTCCGCCTGCTCTCTTATTTGGAAACTTTTCTTGTCCGTGTTCCGCCTGCTCTCTTATTTGGAAACTTTTCTTGTCCGTGTTCCGCCTGCTCTCTTATTTGGAAACTTTTCTTATCCGTGTTCCGCCTGCTCTCTGATTTGGAAACTTTCCTTGTCCGTGTTCCGCCTGCTCTCTTATTTGGAAACGTTTCTTGTCCATGTTCCGCCTGCTCTCTGATTTGGAAACTTTTCTTATCCGTGTTCCGCCTGCTCTCTTATTTGAAAACTTTTTTGTCCATGTTCCGCCTTCTCTCTTATTTGGAAACTTTTCTTGTCCGTGTTCCGCCTGCTCTCTGATTTGGAAACTTTTCTTGTCCGGGTTCCGCCTGCTCTCTTATTTGGAAACTTTTCTTGTCCATGTTCCGCCTGCTCTCTTATTTGGAAACTTTTCTTGTCCGTGTTCCGCCTGCTCTCTGATTTGGAAACTTTTCTTGTCCGTGTTCCGCCTGCTCTCTTATTTGGAAACTTTTCTTGTCCGTGTTCCACCTGCTCTCTGATTTGGAAACTTTTCTTGTCCGTGTTCCGCCTGCTTTCTTATTTGGAAACTTTTCTTGTCCGTGTTCCGCCTGCTCTCTTATTTAGGAAACTTTTTTTGTCCGTGTTCCGCCTGCTCTCTGATTTGGAAACTTTCCTTGTCCGTGTTCCGCCTGCTCTCTTATTTGGAAACGTTTCTTGTCCATGTTCCGCCTGCTCTCTGATTTGGAAACTTTTCTTGTCCGTGTTCCGCCTGCTCTCTTATTTGGAAACTTTTCTTGTCCATGTTCCGCCTTCTCTCTTATTTGGAAACTTTTCTTGTCCGTGTTCCGCCTGCTCTCTGATTTGGAAACTTTTCTTGTCCGGGTTCCGCCTGCTCTCTTATTTGGAAACTTTTCTTGTCCATGTTCCGCCTGCTCTCTTATTTGGAAACTTTTCTTGTCCGTGTTCCGCCTGCTCTCTGATTTGGAAACTTTTCTTGTCCGTGTTCCGCCTGCTCTCTTATTTGGAAACTTTTCTTGTCCGTATTCCGCCTGCTCTCTTATTTGGAAACTTTTCTTGTCCCTATTCCGCCTGCTCTCTGATTCGGAAACTTTTCTTGTCCGTGTTCCGCCTGCTCTCTTATTTGGAAACTTTACTTGCCGTATTCCGCCTGCTCTCTTATTTGGAAACTTTTCTTGTCCGTGTTCCGCCTGCTCTCTTATTTGGAAACTTTTCTTGTCCGTGTTCCACCTGCTCTCTGATTTGGAAACTTTTCTTGTCCGTGTTCCGCCTGCTTTCTTATTTGGAAACTTTTCTTGTCCGTGTTCCGCCTGCTCTCTTATTTGGAAACTTTTCTTGTCCGTGTTCCGCCTGCTCTCTTATTTGGAAACTTTTCTTGTCCGTGTTCCACCTGCTCTCTTATTTGGAAACTTTTCTTATCCGTGTTCCGCCTGCTCTCTGATTTGGAAACTTTCCTTGTCCGTGCTCCGCCTGCTCTCTTATTTGGAAACGTTTCTTGTCCATGTTCCGCCTGCTCTCTGATTTGGAAACTTTTCTTATCCGTGTTCCGCCTGCTCTCTTATTTGAAAACTTTTTTTGTCCATGTTCCGCCTTCTCTCTTATTTGGAAACTTTTCTTGTCCGTGTTCCGCCTGCTCTCTGATTTGGAAACTTTTCTTGTCCGTGTTCCGCCTGCTCTCTTATTTGGAAACTTTTCTTGTCCATGTTCCGCCTGCTCTCTTATTTGGAAACTTTTCTTGTCCGTGTTCCACCTGCTCTCTGATTTGGAAACTTTTCTTGTCCGTGTTCCGCCTGCTCTCTTATTTGGAAACTTTTCTTGTCCGTGTTCCACCTGCTCTCTGATTTGGAAACTTTTCTTATCCGTGTTCCGCCTGCTCTCTTATTTGGAAACTTTTCTTGTCCGTGTTTCGCCTGCTCTCTTATTTGGAAACTTTTCTTGTCCGTATTCCGCCTGCTCTCTGATTCGGAAACTTTTCTTGTCCGTGTTCCGCCTGCTCTCTTATTTGGAAACTTTACTTGCCGTATTCCGCCTGCTCTCTTATTTGGAAACTTTTCTTGTCCGTGTTCCGCCTGCTCTCTTATTTGGAAACTTTTCTTGTCCGTGTTCCACCTGCTCTCTGATTTGGAAACTTTTCTTGTCCGTGTTCCGCCTGCTTTCTTATTTGGAAACTTTTCTTGTCCGTGTTCCGCCTGCTCTCTTATTTGGAAACTTTTCTTGTCCGTGTTCCGCCTGCTCTCTTATTTGGAAACTTTTCTTGTCCGTGTTCCGCCTGCTCTCTGATTTGGAAACTTTACTTGCCGTATTCCGCCTGCTCTCTTATTTGGAAACTTTTCTTGTCCGTGTTCCGCCTGCTCTCTTATTTGGAAACTTTTCTTGTCCGTGTTCCGCCTGCTCTCTTATTTGGAAACTTTTCTTATCCGTGTTCCGCCTGCTCTCTGATTTGGAAACTTTCCTTGTCCGTGTTCCGCCTGCTCTCTTATTTGGAAACGTTTCTTGTCCATGTTCCGCCTGCTCTCTGATTTGGAAACTTTTCTTATCCGTGTTCCGCCTGCTCTCTTATTTGAAAACTTTTTTTGTCCATGTTCCGCCTTCTCTCTTATTTGGAAACTTTTCTTGTCCGTGTTCCGCCTGCTCTCTGATTTGGAAACTTTTCTTGTCCGGGTTCCGCCTGCTCTCTTATTTGGAAACTTTTCTTGTCCATGTTCCGCCTGCTCTCTTATTTGGAAACTTTTCTTGTCCGTGTTCCGCCTGCTCTCTGATTTGGAAACTTTTCTTGTCCGTGTTCCGCCTGCTCTCTTATTTGGAAACTTTTCTTGTCCGTGTTCCACCTGCTCTCTGATTTGAAAACTTTTCTTGTCCGTGTTCCGCCTGCTTTCTTATTTGGAAACTTTTCTTGTCCGTGTTCCGCCTGCTCTCTTATTTAGGAAACTTTTTTGTCCGTGTTCCGCCTGCTCTCTGATTTGGAAACTTTCCTTGTCCGTGTTCCGCCTGCTCTCTTATTTGGAAACGTTTCTTGTCCATGTTCCGCCTGCTCTCTGATTTGGAAACTTTTCTTGTCCATGTTCCGCCTTCTCTCTTATTTGGAAACTTTTCTTGTCCGTGTTCCGCCTGCTCTCTGATTTGGAAACTTTTCTTGTCCGGGTTCCGCTTGCTCTCTTATTTGGAAACTTTTCTTGTCCATGTTCCGCCTGCTCTCTTATTTGGAAACTTTTCTTGTCCGTGTTCCGCCTGCTCTCTGATTTGGAAACTTTTCTTGTCCGTGTTCCGCCTGCTCTCTTATTTGGAAACTTTTCTTGTCCGTATTCCGCCTGCTCTCTTATTTGGAAACTTTTCTTGTCCCTATTCCGCCTGCTCTCTGATTCGGAAACTTTTCTTGTCCGTGTTCCGCCTGCTCTCTTATTTGGAAACTTTACTTGCCGTATTCCGCCTGCTCTCTTTTTTGGAAACTTTTCTTGTCCGTGTTCCGCCTGCTCTCTTATTTGGAAACTTTTCTTGTCCGTGTTCCACCTGCTCTCTGATTTGGAAACTTTTCTTGTCCGTGTTCCGCCTGCTTTCTTATTTGGAAACTTTTCTTGTCCGTGTTCCGCCTGCTCTCTTATTTGGAAACTTTTCTTGTCCGTGTTCCGCCTGCTCTCTTATTTGGAAACTTTTCTTGTCCGTGTTCCGCCTGCTCTCTTATTTGGAAACTTTTCTTATCCGTGTTCCACCTGCTCTCTGATTTGGAAACTTTCCTTGTCCGTGTTCCGCCTGCTCTCTTATTTGGAAACGTTTCTTGTCCATGTTCCGCCTGCTCTCTGATTTGGAAACTTTTCTTATCCGTGTTCCGCCTGCTCTCTTATTTGAAAACTTTTTTTGTCCATGTTCCGCCTTCTCTCTTATTTGGAAACTTTTCTTGTCCGTGTTCCGCCTGCTCTCTGATTTGGAAACTTTTCTTGTCCGTGTTCCGCCTGCTCTCTTATTTGGAAACTTTTCTTGTCCATGTTCCGCCTGCTCTCTTATTTGGAAACTTTTCTTGTCCGTGTTCCACCTGCTCTCTGATTTGGAAACTTTTCTTGTCCGTGTTCCGCCTGCTCTCTTATTTGGAAACTTTTCTTGTCCGTGTTCCACCTGCTCTCTGATTTGGAAACTTTTCTTATCCGTGTTCCGCCTGCTCTCTTATTTGGAAACTTTTCTTGTCCGTGTTCCGCCTGCTCTCTTATTTGGAAACTTTTCTTGTCCGTATTCCGCCTGCTCTCTTATTTGGAAACTTTTCTTGTCCGTGTTCCGCCTGCTCTCTTATTTGGAAACTTTTCTTGTCCGTGTTCCGCCTGCTCTCTTATTTGGAAACTTTTCTTGTCCGTGTTTCGCCTGCTCTCTTATTTGGAAACTTTTCTTGTCCGTATTCCGCCTGCTCTCTTATTTGGAAACTTTTCTTGTCCCTATTCCGCCTGCTCTCTGATTCGGAAACTTTTTTTGTCCATGTTCCGCCTGCTCTCTGATTCGGAAACTTTTCTTAGTGTATTCAAACAATCGTGAGATTTGGTTAAATAATCTTCCATCAAATTCTGATATCCAAATGGATATTTAATCCATCGACAGTCCAATTGAGTTTGCAAATGATCTTTTGTAATATGATTCATAGAAGATGTCATCAGCATCGACTTCTCATCCAGTAGCTTTAGTTGAACCCTATTTCCGTTTGTTAGAGCAGGCACAAAGTCTACCTAACTTTGCATCCTCTACAGGTAGATAAAAGGGAATCATCTTTGGATAAGTGGGTTCGGAGACCACTTTAAGCCGTTGGTCCAAAATTTTATAGAAATCAGACGATGAAAATTTCTTGACCATCCGTCAAACCCTTGACTTTTAAAAGATACTTTAATATTGACTATTTACGTAAAAGTATTTCCAGTTATTTCGAGGCAATACACGAGAAACTACATACTGGATCGAGCATGCCTGGCAGGCAGGTTCCACCGATATCAAGGAAGTGATTGTACCCAGGTTAATTAAATTGGTCTATGGAGTAGAGTCACTTGAAGGGTATGGAATAGGCTCAGCTACCATATATTTAGAGGTGGCCAACCCTATCTATCGTGGCTACATAGGTGAGAACATTGCTATTTAGTTTAAAACGAACCCGTGTAGATTTGGTTTCTACAGGGGTTCTCTAAACTCTGGCCCCCAATCAAAAACTACATTTTATTTAATTGAAATATTAATAAATAACATCTTTAATGTGATTTTTCATCATTTGTGATGCCGAGTTCAATGCGCTTATCGAGATTCTTCCGATGAATTCGATGCATCAAATTTCCGTCAGTTTGGGCATTGGGCACATTCATTTATTATGCGGTGTTCTCAGATGTCTCACATTTTAAATTTTAATTGAGCACACCTTCTTATTTATCATGACCCTCGAAAAAGAATTCAGGGGGGAGGGTGTAAGGGCTGGTGAACAAAGAGACAATTATGATATTTTCTGTGTCCAGACTTTAGGGAGACCGTAGTGTTTTATTTTATTCATTTGTTTTCCTTATTTGACAGTCTTTTTTAAGTTTAGGGAAAGCTTAAAATATTGTATTGTTTGGTTATAAAATCCTCTTGTTAAGATTTTTATTGTATGTATAAATGTAAGATGCATAGTGAAACATGGAATGGTTGAGTTTCGAGTTCATGTTTCTAAAGAGGGTAAGAGACCCACGCCTAACCCTTTTGCAAGGACGCTCAGCCTCTAAAAATGTCTGAAACTACTAAGGCAAAATAGAAATAAAATAATGAAATAACTGAGTAAGGTCATATTCCTAAGTAACTCGATGTTAATTTCAACCTTAGTAAAGAAAAGTAATTAGTTAATTAGAAATTTTACCTTCTAAGAAGAATCTAGGAGTGAAAGGGGAGGAAGGATTAAAATAAAAATAAACATTTCTCTAATTCTCATCCGGACTTTAAAAGGAAACTCATTTTGAAAGGTTCTAATTCCAAGGCCTTGATAATATCTCGCTCCAAAGAGGAGAAATGGTGTTTGCTTTGGAGAAAATCATTTCTAATTCGTAAAATCTGATTTATAATCTGTAAAAACTGTAAAACAGATCAAAGAGATGAAGTTAATGGAAGAAAAGAAGATGTACAAAGTAACTTAAATGGAGAATCCACATCTACTGATTGATATAGGCTCCATCGATCCGATTTAATGCAAGTGTGTTAATATACTTGCTCACGTGACATACAGAAGCGTTGGATATGGGGTTTGTGGGTACTATAGCTATGAATAGCAACCTTCAGACTCCATTGGGCACGCCTGGGGTACGCTTTTAATCCAAACTATCAAGTTACTGTGCCCATTAGACAAATTTAACAGCCCTTAAAAGAATTGTATCAATTGGGTATTTTACCACTCCTGCTATCGCAGATTGGTCTATTTATTGGTCAATTTGATAAAGTTATTTGCTTGTCGCAGATGAAGAGCGTCCCTCAGTCGTTTCCAATGTAGCGTGGTGACTAATCGTGGCTATACTAAGCATACCATAACTGCGGTACTTAGCCGTTTTTCCTACTATTGAGAGACGTGGTTTGTAGGTTAGCTTTGATAAAAGGATCGATATATAGGACTCATGTAAGTGAGGTGTAGCGAATCCTGGGGAGGGTGGGCTAGGGGGCTGATGTACCCCAAAGTTTCGGACCCGTTTAGGTTTATATTTTATTTTAAGCCATAATTGTATTCTGCTATTCAGAAAGAGTTATGTAATAATATAGAATATTCTGAAAAAGGTTTTTAAACAATTGCGCTCGAATGTATCTTATATGATACGTGTATAAAATACAGGTACATCTTAAAAATAATTATTAATTTCAGTAATCGACTTCAGCTGACGTCCAAAAACTACAATTAATAATTTTCTGATGTGTCGAAAAAATTCGGATCTGAGAGAGTTGTTGCTCACTCCTTTATGAGATGCTGTTATTTATCATCAATTCTGTTTATTATAACCTTTATTAACTACTCAGAGGAAGAAATTTAGGTTAGCCCCCTCCCCCCTAAATTTTTATTCTGGTTTTGCCACTGGCCGTAGCATGTTGAGTAATCAGAACTCTTTGTGCTCTCTTCGAATATTTGTGGTCTAGTTTGGTCGCCACTATTTGGAATGATACATAATTTTAGTGTTATCGTCCCGAAAACAGTGGACGCAGAGGAAATCTCAAAAAGAAAATAAATTCAAAATTTCCAATTCTGTGGCTTTATTGGCCAAACATGTTACTTGAAGTTTGAGATGTCCTCTTCCAGCCCTACGATTTTTCTTTCAATCTTTATCATTCTTTATTCTTTCTCACTATTACCTTAATTTTTATTCATTCGTTCTCGTTTCTATGTTTTTCCCCTGATTTCTTTCTGAAAGAGGGAATTTGCTCCGATAATTCATAAATACGATCTTCCATGCACGTAGCTATAACACCATAAAATAGGGGGATAAAAGCGTAGAAGAATCTTTTCTTTCCATTAATCCATAAAGACTCCCGTTCACTCGCTTGGAACACCTGAACTCACCCATTTCCCAAACTTCGAGGGGTACATAAAGATTAAGCATGTGTAGCATACATGTACATATAAATAGACGCAATCATTTATTAATAACTACTAATCGACTTTTTGTATGTATTAAGGAAACAAAACGACAAAATAATTCAGCTCTAACTGAAAATAATAAAATCCAGGCAATTCGAACTCAATTTTTAACTGAAATAGTAAAAATTAGCTCATATTTAGAGCTTTTTCCCCCCTCTATGAGAACGCAGCCAACGTTTGCCGTACGGAGGCAGAATACGGCTAACCTTAAGACCAGATAGAGGTCGTAAGAGATAGAAAAGCCAATTGAACGGTCGTTTTGAGAGGGTTCTTTGTTATGCCAGTGGGAATGCGAGGTAAGAAAGAGGGAAAGACCTAAATTAAGGAAAGCGAAAAGGAAGGGGTTCTCCCTCGTTATCTCTCAGGAGGAAGTCGTTAGGAAAGGAGGAGAGTAAATAGTTACGGGAAAATGAAAGGTAGAATTAAGATCGGGGATATAATTTCAAAATGAAGGAATTCTAGGATAATCTTTTGTGTCTGTCAAAATAAGTATTACTTGTTTTCTAACAATCTTCATTTACTATCCTTTATCCAAATGGTAGGTGTTAGCGCATAATAACTCACTGGTCCTACCGGACAGATTTCATGGCAACCTAAATCTGTACCTTGAACCAGCCTTAATTGATTCCCGTCGTACCTTACTTCAGTGATGTCTTCTTACAAATTTTCTTGTAGAGACGCCCGTTGTTTTTCGCTGATTAGTTTTAAGTAAATAAAATTGGATTCATTTAACCCTCCCCTCAAAAAGGGGGAACTTTGCCGCCAGAATGTGATGAATTTAGAGGTTAAAATATATACAGGGTGTATTTAACCCAATTAGTCATGTCATATTTTTCAAAATGTTTAGGATAAAGGTAAGTTAACTCTGATATATTATTTATATCCTTTATAAATCCTGAAATAGTTTTGAACGATTGCCTCAAGGCTATATTTTGTTGTTCTGCCAAATAATAATATTTTCTATAATACAAATTGGAAAATTAATTATAAGGTTGAAAATAAAAATGACTAAATGTTAATGCTAATATTTTGTAATATCGACAATTTAAAATTAGATAATATATAAAGTTTAACCTGAAAAAGGAAAAATTGGGGAATTTTGGCAACACTATTTTGAAACAAAACTGTTTCGAAATGTTTCGACACTGCGTGAAATACTCTCATAACGTGATAAATTTCAATAAAATTAATTTGTGTTATTGTTAAGTGTCTGATCTAGTTTATATAGAACTAAATTATACCCTAAACACTCGATCTCTCATCTGATAATGATATATTAAATTGCCACTCTGGACAAAATTCAGCGTAAAGCGTGGAATGATTAATTATGGCAATTATACACAGTTATGTACACCCAAAAGAAACGAGTTACAATGGAAGGGAACGAGGCACACAACACTCTTGATTTTGCCCCCGTTCATCATCGGAGACAGATCTCCTTGCGGGTTGGGTGGACTAAATGCAGACGGAGCGAAGTTTATTCAGGTAACACGCACTCAGGCGTGCCAACTCTGATATCTCATATACATCTGGCCATGCGAAAAGTTTGTGCCCCTTTGGAAAAATAAACAAAATATTTTTTTTAGTTTATTTAATCAATTATATATTTGCAATTTTATTTTTCAATCTTGTCCTATTTTATTGGATGAAAAATAACGATGTAAAATTCTATGCCAGAAATGGGAGTTGCTATGCAAAATATTTTGAGCTACCAACGCACCTCTGCCTAGTGAGGGACCAATACGGAGTAGGCTAGTCTGTTAGGGTATCAATCTTCTGCTTAAAAGTTCTTACCTCTTCTTACATGTCAAAGTTCACCTATTTACCTTCATTAATAGGCTAGTCTAGTAAAAAATTAATGCTTATCAAGGTTAAGCAGGTCCGCATTTGTAGCCTATTGGGAACATCGCATTGTAAGCTCTAACTTTTTGTGTCCAATTCTAATTGTTTAAAAGAATTTTGTTTCGGGTTTTATAACCCAATAAAAGCGGAAAAGGTTTTAGAACAAGATGGTAACTATAAAATTGATTAAATATGCTTATAAATATATATATTTTTACTTTTCCAAAGCAGCACAAACTTACAGGATTGCCTAAAATATATAAAATTCAAATTTTGTCTCTCTAACTTTCTGCTTGTCCACTATTGACACGAAAGGGGGGAGGGGAGTAACTGAGATATATACAATCAAATCCATCTTTTGAATCAATTTCGGAATGAATTGATATTTGCCTCGATAAATCCAACGGTAAAAATTCAGGGCTGAGATTTTGTTTTCGAAAATTTCTCGAATTTTTCCTTTTCATCCGTTAAAAGCTCGTAAACAGTGAATGGAATTAACACTACACAAATGCGTTGATCTTAAGCATCTTTAGCACAATTAATGGCGCCACTTGCGTTAGGGTCAATTTAATAATAATAATGAAAATAATAATAATTATAATAATAATATTAATAATTATACACTAATAATAACAATAATCCAAAAATACAAAGAACAAACAGCAGCCCCCATTAAAGGGGGCCCCGTGTAGACTTACACCTGGTATCTGGAGGAACGGCATGCCCTTCCAGCCCCAATGTCCCTGCCAGTCTCAAACTCGATCAAGACTACCTTGGCTTTATTCCTTTTTTACAAGCTTCTCCATAAAACCAATAAAACTAAACAACCTGTCCTGGTTTCACTGTAATCATAGCCGCTTTAGTTTACATTGTCTCTAGATTTCACGGTCAAAGGTCACCTCTAATCGCTACTGTATTCGCGCTAACAAACACTTCTCTTCGAAGCTACTTCTCCATTACCCGGCAAGCACCTCTCTTCGAATCTACTTCTCCATTACTCGGCAAGCACCTCTCTCCGAAGCTACTTCTTCATTACCCGGCAAGCACCTCTCTTTAAAGCTACTTCTCCATTATCCGCAAGCACCTCTCTTCGAAGCTACTTCTCCATTACTTGGCAAGCAACTCTCTTCGAAGCTACGTCTCCATTACTCGGCAAGCACCTCTCTTCGAAGCTACTTCTCCATTACCCGGCAAGTTTTTCATGCGCTTATTGTATAAATTGACCGAATTAAAAGAAAAATTAACCAATTAGCGTGCATAATTAACTTTAATATACGATACAAGTGATAATAATAAATTCCTTTTGATTACTTTGCTCTCAAAGTGATCAAATGAAAGCTATAGCCAGTGCAATAATGTAAAAGAACAACCTCTGACTCCCCCCTCCCCAATTTATCGGAGACCACGTGCTATGGTTACCCGCCATGGACGACGTCATTTCCTGTTCGAACATTGACTAATTTTCGACTCCTGATCGCATTGGTAAAATATTTCCCAATCCTGTTAACCCATCCCAAGCCTCCCCTCCCCCGGTGACGAGGAGTCAAAGAGCCGCTCTGTCTCGCCCTTGGCTGCTAAATGAGGAATCGACTCCGCCTCCGGATTAAGATGTCTGGAACTTGTGACTCCTTTCTCTAAACTCCACCTTCCCCCTCAGAATCAGGCATACAAATACTCGGGCTATTCTGTAGTTCGAGGAGTTCAGCCTGCACCTCAAGGCCGTTCTCATCGTCTCAAGTCTAAGTTAGTCACGTGAGCGTTCGTCAGGCAGCAAGACTTTCTCAGCCGTGATTCTACCCTAGTCAATTTGTAGATTCTCTGATCGGCAAGCCTTTGAATTTGCGCAGCAGTCTCCCTTCATTTAATCGAACCGAAGAAAATCTCCATCGATTACCTTCGAGGAAAAGAAGATTCCTCTTTCAGTGGAATTACGAGAATTCCCACATTCCCCGTCAAACGTTATCTCTGAAGTTTGGCTATCTTCATTGGAAGGTTGGTTCGGATCGTACCCCACCTGCCTCATTCGGATCGTGCCCCACTTGCATCACCGCAAGAAAGACCTTCTTCGAAGTCATCGACCCGTAAGACTGAAACCCCCTCCATTATTAGTATTATCAAGTTCCACTTTTTGATCTAAGCCTAGTTACATTAATCAATTGATTCCATTTGAGAATCCCTCCTCAAAATAATTATCAAAAGACTATTTTAATTTAAATAATTCCCTTTTGCCTATTATTATTATTATTATTATTCTTATTTTGATCTTTGTAAATAAAATTATATTTTATTGTTTCATCTTTAACTAACCTTGAACGATACTCTGGGCCTATTCAAGTAAATCTCGCCAACCATTTATGCACTCTGTCTGATTATTAAGGATTTGAAACCCAACCCCTCAAGTTTGACCTCCTTGTCGGTCGTTAATCCCTGAGAACAGTCTTTTAACGGTTCTTGTTGCAGTAGGTGATTAAGTCACCCCCCCCACATAATATAAGAGTAGTGTATGGTGTAGAGTGGTTGTACCACGACATATATTTACAAATTAATTCTATAAAAAGATTCTTTAAAGTGCATAATTCCATCCTTTAAATGTTACCTTATTATTTCGCGTATTAAATTAATATCGTTAAATAAATTACTTTCTATAATGAAACAGAAAATCTAAAGTCCTTCCTCGCAATCCTCAAATTAAAAAGAGTTTACATTTAACGTCCTCTATTGTGAAGCAAAGCATACATAAAAACTCCTACTTGCATACAGTTTAGTGCCATCAATACCATTGGTAACAGTAGTAGCTAAAACTAGTTGAAAATATTTATGCTAGATATTGATCCTCTAAATTCTTTATTACGTTCCCATTGCAAATTGATGGAAAGTACCATAACTTTTTATCTCAAAATATATTTAGTTGAGAAGCCATCGTGTTTTATTTGTGACCTTTTAAGGCTGAAATTCAACATCTGTTGATATACGGCGTCACGTCTGTACCGAGAAGGTACTACCGCCCACTGTGGCTAGCATAGTCGCTGACCACGGGCGCTTAGTGATCTTGGGCAGCTCCATTTGGTAGGTTGTCTAGATTTAGACTTAGATTGTTTATGCTTTTATTTATACTCAATAAATATGAACTTAAGGATATCTGGAGCGCCGATTGGATATATGAATTATTTACACATTGTCCTCTTACGTCTAAATCCATAAATTTTACAAGTATATTAAAAACATCTTAAAATTTGACCTCATTTTAAAAAAAATAAGTTTTCAGTCATCAACCTCACCATTCTCTATATGTATGGTATCCTTAAGAGCCACAACGACCAGTATCCTCTTCGCTCCATTAACCAAATGGCTAACTTCTGGACCAACGAATTAGTTTAATGTCTTTTGCCTCTGTTTATCTCCCATTTTTAGGCAGTATTTCAGGAACGCACATTAAAAATAAGAACATAAACATAGATGGAGTCTGCAAAAGGCTAGTCAATAGCATATACGAAGCAGCTCCTGTTCCCATCACCAAGTTCAAATCACCTACCATCATCATCCATAAATCTATCCAATCTTATTTCTTCTAAAATCACATTTTTCACTAAAACCACCACTTTTACCACTTAAATCACATTTCTCACTAAAGTCACATGTTCCAGTTTAAATCATATTTCCACTAAAACCACATCTACTAAATCACGTTTTCCACTAAAATGACATTTCCACTAAGGACACACATTATATTAAAATTAGGGATGTGACTAAAATCAATCAGTAAAATAAATTTTAAATTAAAATCATATTTGCACCTAAAATAAACTTTCCCCTCTAAATTCATATTTTCGATTAAAATCACATTTCCATTAAAGTCACACATTCCATTCAAATTAGGTTTGAAACTAAATCACTCGTTAGAATCAATTTTAAATTAAAATCATATTTTCCCTAAAATAAACATTCTCCCTAAAATCATATTTCCCCCTAAAATAAATAATCCCCCCTAAAATCATATTCCCCCTAAAATCATATTTTCGACTAAAATCAAATTTTTACTAAAAGGACCTTTACAGACTAAATTGTTAGTGACCCCACAAAGGGGTGGAGGCTATAACAGGGGTAATATGCCTCCGATACAACAACTCTGGACTAGTAGCACGCCCTACTTACCCCAGTAACTTATGAGAAACTGTTGCTCTCTCTCGGCTTATCTTTTGCACCTCTTTGAAATTTCCCACTATCATTTCCATGCCTGTATAGGCCCAACAAAGAGGGGAAGATGGCATTAAACTTTCATATATAATTGTCTTTCAGGGATGGCTCAAGGGAGGACTCAACGGGGATTCAGAGTAGCTGTATGGGTGTTGCCGGAGTGTTCAATGGATGTTAGGGAAGGCCCATACCCCATATGTAGGGAGCCCACCAGTACACACACAATGCCCAAACAGTCATTTGATCCAATTAGGGCAATTAGAGCTCAATCGGTGGTATGGGACTAGTTAATGGTTTCCTTTACTTCCGTAGAAATTAATTAAACCCCAATTGTTTGCAATTTGACCTTAGGAAGATTATAGCTTCCAACCATTTAGTTCTATTAAAACTAGTTCTATTAAAACTAGTGCTATTAAAACTAGTTTTATTAAAACTAGTTCTTTTTCAAGGCCAACATTAATAATAAATGCAAATAAAACTCATTGACTCACTTGTATTCATGCAGGAAGAGTAGAATGTCTTCGCTTTAATTGTGGCTTCCCCCTCATCATAGTTAATTTCCTCCTCTAAAAGACCTGTAAAACGTACAGTAATGACAAAACTATAAAATAAAATTAGCATTTTAAGCTAAAGCACTGGAGTAAGTTCAGAGTGAAAGATTATGTTACTATTATTTCTGGAATTAGAGGTGTCTTAAATGATAACAAAACGTTTTATCACCGCTACTCTTTGTTTAGTACATTTGTATTTTAAATAGAAATAAGTTTCACTTCACCTGTGACAATTGAGTAATTATAAAGTCAAAATTCCAATAGGCAAAACCAAAATGGGATTAGAGATATCAAAATATTTCTATCCCAAGAATTCCATTGATGTCAATAATGGTTGTCGTAGAATGACTCCCGACGATACCATATATTACACTATTCGTTGAGGGAACTTCCTTAATTATCTTTAGAGTGCGTTTATTGTCTGGCGGCAGATATTATGTATCTTCGATATGCTTAAGAAGTGGAACTGAGCTCAAGGATAATAATATTGCTATCATTAATAAAATAGAGTTTTATTAATAATAACTATAAACAATACACAAAAACGGAAAATATTGACATAAACAGAATGGAAAGGGTCGTGGAGACTCGGGCTAATCCAAGGATTTAAGGGATTAAAAAAAAAGGTAAAACAAATATAGAGTTAAAGAGATGGGATGGTTCGATAAACAATTTAAAGCACAGGATAGAATTGACAAAAGGGATCAATACTCAAAGGTGAAGTTTGGCTTACGTAACTTTTGGCACTAGTGGTGCAGTGGAAGGTGGCGCAAAGGAGTTTCGGTCCGCTGGCGAGTTCCAGCCGAAGGGGGGGGGATAAAAGGATCCTGACGAGGCGTCTTGGAAAGGAGAACCGTTACTCGACGAACGGCTTGAAGAACAATGGCTGTTCTACTTTGTTCTCTTCTGAACAAAGGGGGGGATGAGAACCGTCTCTTGTCTACGGGCTCAATAACAATGGCTGTTCTAATGTTGTTCTCCTTTGAACAACAGGGGGGGTGAGAACCGTTTCTTGGCGAAGGGCTCAAAACGAACAATGGCTGTTCTAATGCTGTTCTCCTTGAACAACAGGGGGGATGAGAACCGTTTCTTGGCGAAGGGCTCACAACGAACAATGGCTGTTCTAATGCTGTTCTCCTTGAACAACAGGGGGGGGGGGATGAGAACCGTTTCTTGGCGAAGGGCTCAAAACGAACAATGGCTGTTCTAATGCTGTTCTCCTTGAACAACAGGGGGGGGGGGATGAGAACCGTTTCTTGGCGAAGGGCTCAAAACGAACAATGGCTGTTCTAATGCTGTTCTCCTTGAACAACAGGGGGGGGGGATGCCTTGGGGACTTGGCGTCACTAAAGGCTCGAACCTTTGGCACTCAAGGAATATTGTCCTCCTTCTGGACAAGTGATGGTGAATCTCGAGGTCGAGGTCCCTTGGCGCACAAAGGGAGAGAGGGTCGTGGTGATGTTTCGCGACGAAAATCTGGATCTCCAATCTGATCTTAGTGGTAAAGTTTCCATATAAATAGCCAGGACATCTCCTTGGCGTGGGGGAAAATGGAGTGGAAGCTTGGAGGGAACGCACAGCCGGGCCGGGGAACAATGCCTTATCTGTTCATAAGCCTAACTCGATCTGGCGAGGTCGGCGTATGGGGGCGAACAGGGGGACGATAACCTCCTTGTTTAAACATTGGCATCCGGTAGCTGAGTTAAGACTCCAAGCCTCGAATCGAAGATGCACGTGGGCAGCATCGTGGTTTTAAATAATACGGGGTAGGAGTTGAAATTAAACGCAGCTTCAACACGTTCTATCACAATGGTCTTTGTCGAGATCATTCATTTTCGCTTCAAATAGTGGCTGCCAATATCGCAGAGAAAATACTCTTCGCTATAAGCCAGGATGACCTTTATTATGACCAAATAAACCCGAGAGTATTTGCAGTTAGATGTCAAAAGGAGGTAAAATTTCTTGCCTAGCGACCCGAAAGAATTCAAAGCATCTCTTTCATGTCTTTTATCTCTCAACAGTTTATTTAGAAGCCTCGTAATACTTGGCCTGTTATTACTCTTTCAAGGCCAGCAACTACATATGGCCAGTGATTTTAGCGCTTATCACATAATAAGAGTTATATGAGTTTACTTTGCTTCGGATCTATAATATGAAAACACTTTTAGGGCGAAACGAGTAAATTTATGGTATATAATAAATTCCAACTAGAAATTAGAGAAAGTGGAAATTTTGGATCTACAAAACTGAACAACTCTATTACAAACACACCAGTAATGCCTCGATATAGTAAGATGATGCAAAACTCAAAATCATTATTAGTCTAATTATTTTCTCACTACTTCAAGTAAATACTTTTCCAGCTACTTTTTCCAAGATCTGCGCTCCTATTTCGTCTTAATTTCTGTGACAAACATACAAGTAGAACACAATCAACTCCATTACTTTTGATTCCATCAGCTTTATCGGAAAAATCAAGACAAAATTTAAATAAACTCAGAAGGAATTTCTACCAAAGCGCGAAAAGTCCCATAATAACATCTTGCTAACTCGATGACATGACTTTTTTAAATTTGAGAAATAAATTTAGGTCCATGAATTATATTAAAAAGTATATATAACTATCGCCAGATGTCACAAATTTAAAAGCTGGTTAAGGAGGAAAATTTCGTCTGCCATAACACTGATGTTGAAATTGCCACGTGTTCTTCCTTTGTCGTAGTTATCAAAGGCTTCCTGAGAAAACGAAGGTTAGTAACTGTCAGGTCAAAGTGATGTTAATAACTTCTGAGCTCTGAGAGCACGAATGAATATCAAAATCCAATGTTCTGTTAAGGTATTTAGACAGATTCTCTGAAAACCTTGATGATGTAAATGAATAACAGGGAGAGCGATTTCACCAAGGCATCAACAGTATGGAGGAGCAGTACCAAGCCTTATCGGATACCCACATGATATCCGATTACTGCTGGACCCTTATGCGTGATTTTGTTCAGCACACTCAGAAAAGGACTTCATGTAAGAGAAGCAACCTTCAGATGGACAGTGACCTGGATAGTGGACAATTGAACCTACGAGACATTTTGGTCGGTAATTTAAGTGACGTTCTTGGCATGTTTACTCGTTTAATTTATTAAAAAAAATACATTGACCCATTACTAGCCAAATATTATAATTGATATTTTGGTGAGATATTTCCATACCAGTAACAAGACGATGCAAGTGGTATCAGTGCTCGCGGATTTGCGGATACGAAAAACACACAATTTTGCCATATCTTAAAAAATAGAGCCAATTGGGCAAAATTAATGCTATTTCTGAAATCAGCGACCCCAATTTACTCAAGAAACGCTTTCACTATATTTACCAGCAAAACATTGTTGGTCCGCCTAACCTAACACTTTTTGGTTAACCTGTTTACTTCCTCTTTTTTTTCCTTGTGTGCATAAGCCCGACCATGGAAAACGGTATTAAACTTCTGACGAGACAATATCCCAGTGAGAAAAAGGACTATTTTAGCCCTCATATAATCTTCCGCTAGAACTCTTCCCTTCTTCTTCTTAGTGCCTTCGCCGATGCAGTGTTTGACGAACTATGCTGGGTTTTTCACATTGTAGTATCCATAGTTGACTAGGCCCGATACTGGTACTGGAGTAGGGGTCCTATTTCTTCTTCTCCAGAGTTTGAAATCAGAGTTTTTCCTTCTCTTAAGTGGACTGCCTGCCATGGCTACGAGCTCCTCCTACCCGTTCCCACACCCATCCCTACCGTGATGACCAGTCATCCTGACGGAGATTCGAACTGCCGCCCTAACGATTGCAGGGCAAGCGCGCTAACCACTATACTACCCGGGAAGTTATAAATAAATTTTCCATAATTTGTCTCTTTTCGATAGTTTTGACGCCTTAATGGTCTCCTTATGGGGTTTTGAATAACGCAACCTCTTCTACTTGTCATCTTTACTAAGACCCTCCCGACCCTTGATTTTGTTACGTTCAGGCTTTGTTCCTTTGCTACATTTACCTTATAGCCTTTTGTGCTTAAGGGGTCACCCTCTGTTCTTAATCTCTCCTCTTAAGACCTGCCAGCCATTACACCTCTCTTCATCTCCTTTGGTGCCTTCATGAACGACTTAAAAGCATATTTCTTCCCCCATGCCTTCTATTATTGCCTGAAAGACGCTCTGTGATGATCCATGGCTTCGATGAAAGCTATATAAATGCATTGTTGTTGTAAAGCTATTAACCACCCTGAATTCTATATGGAAGTTAATGGTATTGTTTGTAGTCGTCCGCCATTGTATTTTTAAGTAAAGAAATAAAGAGGTAAATCAGAGGGATAGGAATTAGAAAAATATTTTTTCCATAACTAACAAATATGAGTTTACAATACCACGAAATTTTATATTAAGTGTAATCAGTACTTTTAGCGTTTGTTGACTCCGCAGTCCTATAAAAAAGAGGAGAGAAACCTAGGAACACAAATTTGTACGAATTTTAACCTCATTTGTACTCCTAAGCCTAGTAATTTAGGGTCATTTTCTAGGTCAATATTTCCAGTGGCTGCTTTAAATAATATACTTCCCTCTGGTCTTCATACAGGCCACTCAATCTGAAGACATAATTCTGTCAAAATGGCTAATTACACACGTTTTTCTCTTTGTCCAGGGAATTTTTGACAAATAATGCAACAGAAGCTACTAAAAATGACGCGTTAGGTGAAAGAAGGGTCGAAGCCACATTTTAAAATTTTTCAGGAGAGACTTCCAAAGTTTGTATATTATACATCATGCAATTAACTGGTATAATCCAAAGTTTCATCGGCTACGTCTATTTCAACATTTTGTCGTTTGTCCTTTTTAGTTTCTATTTATTCTAACAAATTTGTATAATATTTCGCTGCGTCTGTTGGCATTAATTTTGTAGGTTCTTGGATATCAATTTTATTTTCCTTAGTTATTGGGAGCATCTTAGAATACTTTGGAAGCAGTAGCTCACGAGCTAAATTGAACAAAACAAATTTTCTTGCATCCATAAATTTAATTGCGTTTGATTTCCTTTTGACAATGCGCTCTTGTAAAACGTCAAAATCAAAAAAATTACTTTTTTCAAGTTTTACAACTTTAAAGCGCTGAAATACAGACGTAGTTATTGCTTTTACCTAATCTTTCTTTGTATAAATAATATCATTATACTGTTTTTTTTTATATTTTGTTCAATTTGTCCGAACTGACCATCACAAGACATTGTTGAAATTTGGATATGAATTAGTTCGAATTAGACTCTGATATTTAGTATAACGATAAACTAATTTATAAGGATAACTTATCCGTGAAAAACGCCATTTTCAAATTTTGTGGCTTAGGCCTTTTTTCCACCAAACGCGTCAAATAATGGTTTCGCGCTAGTGAGCAAAATATTAACTACTGCGGTAAACCAAAATTTCTTTTCCTATAAAATAACACAAACATGAAACAATTTGCGAAGTCATGTAATTAAAAGCACTTCGGTAAATAAGTTCAAGAATAGATAAATATTACTTTAAAATATAACTTAAAAAAGGTGTCAAACTAATTCGTTTTACATCTTAACTCTTCTTTTTCCCAATCTTTTAAATCTAACTTTCCCATCTTCCCTTTCTTTGCACTAAACTTGAGTGAGTCTTGGGATCTTTGCTCATTCGTAATTGTTAGGCGCTGATATAATACAGCTTGACCCTCTGTGATAATGAAACGATGCATACAGAGGTGAAATTCGCTATATTTTAGCTTAGTTCTTGCACCTTCTCGTTACGAAATGTTAAATGTTCAAATTCCACTTAATTTTTACTTCTATGTGATTGTATGTTTGTAAATTTGGGGGAGATGAACTCTTTCATATTTATTTATTTTTCACTCTTCATCTCACTAATGTTTAGTATTTGTAATGGTTTTATCACTACTAATTTCTTTGTTATTTATGTTTCAATTTTCTTGTAGCTTTACTCTTTTTTCTTGAGATCTTTATCCATTTTCTTTTCAAGTCGTGAATAGTACGAAGCAGTTTTATTTTCTTTAATATAAATTGCTATATTCATATGGAAATCGAAGGGGTGGGGGGCTAGAGAGGTGTCATTTGTGCCATGAGCGTCCATTTTCGTCTACTCTTTGCTCATGAGACGACTAATTACCCCTCCCCCCGTGCTTGAATTGAGACTTTGTCTTTATTATGCTACCTTAGTAGGAAAAATTGGGACATATAAAAATTCATTATCTCAAATTCAGACTTTCGATCAGTGTGCCCCGGGGAGCGGAGGGGAGGGGGGATAGGTGTCTCGCAGTAACAACGACGTGAAAATGGAATAAACAATACATTATTTTTTACCTTTTTCGTAATTATATATAAGTTTTTAAGAAAAAATACCTGAAACGTCTCTATCCACCAAGGGTAATTTTACCACTTTCCTTCCAAAAAGAAGAAGGCAAACGAAAGGAAAAGATGAATAAATAAAAAGGATAAGTAAATAGGTTAATTATGACAAAGCTTGCAATAAACCGCTTTATCCCTTGTACAGAGGTACTATCAATAAAATACTCAAAATTACCATCATACCTAAAGAAAAAACTACTGATACTAGTATACCAAATTCCAAACATTAAACTGTTAAGCTCAATATAACTACCCATTTTATAAATGGTAAAATAGGTTTTATAAATTATTTCGAGCCTTGATAATTCTCGCGTCTTGTATAAAATGTCAATTAAACTAATTTCCCAAATCCCTCGCATGATTTGCATACCAACAAATTTTCGCCAAACATCACATTAACATTCTATGCAAGAAGTTGCAATTAATCATTGCAATTATTAGAATTCATGGCTAGCGCCCTCTGGTAACAATTCCGCCCATATCCAAGTCGACCAGCAGACGGTATTCTAACTGTAACAAACTGCTTTCTTGCATATTATTGAGCCAAGCACGTTCTCTTTGCATTTATAAACTGCAATGTTTTGTAATAGAGACTAAAGTCCCAGATATACATATGTTCTCTTTTTGAATGTGTAATGAAACATTTGACCAAATTGGAGCGTTTTAAACCGAGGCAAATGTAATCAACTTTTAGAAAGAGCAAATCTAGATTTCTCGTGAAAGGCCAGGCAAAGTCTTTGTGATAGGAAATTAGACAGTGCCTTGTTTTTAATTAAACTCTTTTGCTTGCAAAAATATCTAGATGTATTCATTAACGCCCTATGTCTATTTAGAAAATATCACAGAAGCGAGTTATTTTTAAGAGCTTTTGATCACTGAAAGGGAGAGTTTGGTTTATATAAGCAGAATCATTTGTTCATTCTAAGTTGACAGTTTAATTTTTTATCTCCTAGGCCCACATCAAAAGGTGATGGACTGGACTCCGCCAATTTATCTCTCTCCTTTACTCTTGGTTGTTATGAACTTTCAGATGTTGAGGACGGAGGTGTTCGTTATTTGAAATAATAGATCTTGGATAGAAAATTAAGTTTTTATTCCTAAAATGTTAGCTGAACAAGATTATTTCAGGGAAGGAAGATAATTTAGTAGACGCAAAAGCGGAATTTGTATAGTGAGCCAAGGTCATAACAGATGCAACAAGATTATTAACAGAGGATTGTTTTGTGATATAATAAAAAGTTCCTTAGGGCATCTCGAAGACTTTCCAGCTGTAAAATTAAACTTAAAAAAATTATGGTGCAAAGAAATAGACGCAAAAGCAGATTTCGCCCGCTGGGAGGAGAGTCGCCAGCAGTGACATTCTGATTGATAATAATTTTACGTATCACAATTTTACACACCGATAGCAAAATAAATTCGTACTTCTGTTTATCTTTGCTCATGATAAGGAATTTTGCCAAGTACTTTTATTACCTCTCACTCAGACAAGCATTATTGGTTGATGAGGTTTCTCCAGCATTATTTTTCTCTCCAGATTTCCTTCACTATTGGTGAATTTTATAGCCATTAATTTTCTTACATCTTTCGTATCATTCTTTTTTCTCTTATGGATATTCCGGGATACAAGAGAATGTATAAATAGAATCACTACAGAAAATATATCTTCTATTCTAGCTTGCAGTTTTAGTTGTGAGAATTGCTATAAAAGGTAGATATACGTAGATGTGTGGTCCCGTCACGTTTCATTGAATCTTCTTAAGCTATCCATGACCAGCTACTTCATGCCGTAGGTCGCAAGAGACCAGGACTTGAAGGGTCCTGGCTGTAGGGGCACCATTAATGGGACGATCGGTTTTGCCCATAAAATCCATTCCCTACATGTAATGGACTGACTACCCCCTCAGCAGCCGGGCTCGAGTGAATAAGGCTGTAATGGTAGGACAAGAACAAATAGAGTGGTGACGTCATTTCCAAGTGGATATGACCTCCCCCACCTATATACAATCCTGGCATGAGTCCACCCCACTTAGTTGTATCTCGTGTGAAGTTAAGCTGCAATCGAACTTCCACTTCCTAGTTGTTACATAGGCCGCTAGCAAAGGGTTATACAATTCAGACCCTATGCCATAACCTCCTTCTTCCTCACGACAGTCTCACAGAAGGCTGAGTCCCACTTAATTGATATAATTACGTTCTTTGGAAAGCAATGCTAAACTTGTTCCTTTGCTCCTCGGAAATTGCTTAGAGGGACTAGCCAGTACCTTATAAAGAAAAGAGCGAGCTCTGCCTTAAATTTCAGCCCGAATGGTAGAGTTCATGACTTGTTACCAAGTACGCCCTAAACGTGATGCCGGATTGGAAAATAAAAAAAATGGTCTATGGCCGTCGTAAACGACGAGGTTAGGAAATTTTCTTTTTATCAATTGGCGACCGTCATACTGAGAGTAACCCACGCATTATGCATGTAAAGTTAGACTGCTTCCCTTACGTCCCTCTGGTCGAAAATTAATATGATGCATCGAATAGGGAAACTAAAACCCTACCCTCCTTCGCCGTAGTCAGCTCGCGAAGCGAAACTTCGCAGCAACCGAACAAAATATTATAATATAGGCGGCAGACTTCGGGTTTTAGACCGAGGGTTCGGTCCACATCGCATGTATATACATATCATCAAAATTAGGCGATTGGCTGGGGACTTAGGTTCGATTAAGTCTCGTACAACTGCAGTTGACGAGAAACTCTTCCCATAGTAAATCCTAGGCCAAGGGTGCTTATATCTCAGCCGAGTGAATACTACTACCACCAAGATCTGTACCGACGGCGGCTCCAGTCATTGTGGTAACGTTGGCGAGTCCTACAACACAAGCTGTAGGAACAAAGCTTTCTCCCTTAACCTTTCAATCGCGCGGAGACAACAGAGTTCATTTACTCCCTGAGAACTATTAACAACAACGCCATAGACCTAAGTTCTTGAAACGTGATCCACCTTTATGATTCCAAATAAAACGTCTGAATTGCTCGAGGGATTGTAAGCCAAGGGGTCAATTTCCTCAATTTATTCCTTTCCTTCCGTAAAACGTTGATATTTGAGGGCTTCAATATTGTATCTAGGCTCGGAAATCGTCCTTCTTGGCGCTACGTCGTACCCTTCAACAGTACGCGCCGAAGACTGTTGCCCCGCTAATTTGGATTCACGATTAATTCCTTGCCTAGTCATTGGTATTATTCCTATTGGTAGGCTCTCTTTCTCTATCGATTTGGGTCTGCGCTTTATAGCCCTTGTAATTTGTTAGTGTTAATTAAATATTAGTCTATTATTAAACATTTTTAATTTTAGAAAGCGAAATTAATTGCCGACCAACCTATTGCTTAAAGAAAACAAGCGTGCTAGGAGAAAAACAGTTAATTTTATTAAATTTAAAAAGGCAAAATCATTTAGCAATTATTGGGATATTTAATAGGTGGCGCTTACTATATAGTGACTAGTCTATTATCATTTTGTTCATTAATTAAGACTACATCGTGTAGTTAATAACTCGATCGCATTACGCTTTAAGTTTATGTATTATCAATTGAAATTGTTTGATCTTATCTTTTTACATATTTTCATGCATACAATTTTTTTTTTCTTTTTCTGTAAGACCCAAATCATGAAAACAAAGTTTGTCTATTTGATAGGATATCTTAGGAAGGTCGTGCGTTTCGTTAATCAAAATGGATAAATGGAAATACAGATCAAACAATAGAATTTGTTCTACAAAATGAATTCCAACCATTTCAGAAAACTTCACAACAAAATAAAGATTAATTTATCGTTCTTGAAACAAAAAAGTTTTAGTTCCTTTCTTTGATTTTTTACTTATCAGAGAATCTTTTATTGCAAATCTGATGGTTTAAACAACAAGGTCTGCTGACCAAAAAGTCGCGTGCTCTCACTTATTCTGATTTATGACCTTACAACAGTCAAAACTTTCAACAATTTCTGGACTAACCTTGGGAGAACCTTGACAATTCTATCAAAAAGAATGTAAAATAACATAAGATTTTGACATTTTTTTAGAATCGGCCGAATAGTTGTGGTGTTATTGGCAAAGAAAATAATTCTAGGGCCTACCTTGGGAGGACTTTGGAAATTATATTATTCCAAAGAGACTGTAAAAACAATATAAGGGTTTCAAATTTCGTTAAAATCAGCCTAAATAGTTATAATATTATTTATAACCTTGGGAGGGCTTTGGTAATCATATCATTCGAAAGAGAATGTAAAACAACATAGTGTTTTAAATTTCTTTAGAATCAGCCGAATAGTTATAATGTTATTGCCAAAACAAAATAATTCGCGGGCTACCTTGGGAGGACTTTGGCAATTATATCATTCGAAAGAGAATGTAAAACAACATAAGGGTTTCAAATTTAGTTAGAATCGGCCGAATATTTACAATGTTATTACAAAAACAAAAAAAGCAAAACCAATGCAGACGCAACGAGCGAGTATAGCGAATGTATTGCCATGTATCTTCATGCAGAAAACTTATTTGTGGTTAGCCAACGCTGGGGTTTTTTGGATTAGTTCAGAACTAGTTCACAGTAGCGCAGCATGTACTTTATTTTTTTGTATTTAATCTTATTTGCAATGAATGTTTCTTTGGTATGAACGCAATCGAAGAAAAAACAACAGTTTTTGTCTTCGAAGCCCAAGGAGTTTTATCCAAGAGGCACAGATAAACTTGACCTTTGTATGGAAAAGTATCTCAAACGGGTGGAAACTATTTTGTAAAATGAATTCTATTGTTTAAATTGAATATTCATCTCTCCACGTAGAATAAAAACGCAAGAACCTTAGTAGACACTTTATAATTAGCTCAAGCCATTATCATAGTGCAATAAAATTAAACTCTTTCAAATAGTTAAATTTTGTTTACCCATATTCCTTGACAAATCTATCTTTTCAGAAGGCGTTTAGGTATAGACATCCTTTAAAAGTTCTGGATGCATTTTGGAGTGCATTATCTTTAAAGCCACCCAGTATACAGTCGGATTTTTCTAATGAAACCTAAGCAATCTTTCATATGTCAGCAATAGGTAGGTCGGGGCCTCATACTTTATCATTCGAGGGCGAAGAGACTTATTGGTTCCTAATCAGATGTAGAAATGCAAAAATGGCATTCCAAATGGAATCCCCTGAAAATGTTATAAAATGAAACTAATCATCACATTAAAAAATTCCACTGGGAGTAGGTAAAAAAAGTGTATTCTGAAACAAAACATGAACTTGCCTCTCAAAATCATTTGGAGCTGATCGTTCATGACCTCAAAGGTAGAGATAGAGGACCTGTCTTCAGGTATGACGTGTCGTTTGTTCCAGGTACCACAGGCATACTGGAAGAAGTTGTCGCATGGATTGGTGGAGAGGTCCATGGCGGCGAGGAGTGAAGATGCTGTGGAGTAAAAAAAACCTTAATATCAGCGAAATAAAATTATGGAATAATTGGTTTGCCTCTGAGAACACTGAAAACGCTGAGAAGATGTTCCAAGTTTGCAAACATTCATCTCACTCTAAAACCAATATGAGGAAAGTAGGACTCTCCTATGTGTCCAGCATGCCACACCGCCTCACAAAACACCGACCGCCTGGTGCTAGAATGTCACCAAACTAGACTACAGCCAGGCTATAATTCCATCTACGAATGTAGTGAGACCTTTAACAACTGGGTAGAATTAAACAGAGTGGAGATGTGAAATCCATAAGGCAGAAACGAACCTACTAAATAACAAACTTTCAATACTCACCCGTTAATACTACTATGAAATACCATTGATTTATACTCCCGGATCCTCTCCTTAGTGGTTCAGTGTAGAGCTGACGCAAAAGCATTGCCTTGGTAGTAACATAAGCTTAAATTCAGAAGGAATTAGACGCACATGTGCTTCGGGGGTTGTAAAAGTTTTAAATCCAAATTATTAATATGAGTAATTCTTTTACTAGTTTTACCTGCACTTTATCATTGAATAAAAGAAACAGCAGTACTAGACTGTTAAGAAGTGAATTAATAATCCTTTAAGCAAGTTATGATGGTTTGAAACAAACGCTTGAAGACGATTCTAAATCTATCCTTTTAAAGGAAGTAAAAAGGTCAGCAAGAAATATAATTTTGGAGAATGGACTTGAAATTTCTGTCTGTCGTACCCAATTAAATTTAGGATCCTATTTCAAATCTAACCATATCATTAAGGGTGTTTGATATTTTAAAATCATTTTCTAAACATGTATTTCCAAAGATACAAATTACACCCTTCCCTCAAATTTTCTTTTTTAAAAGTGGGTCTTATTCCATGGATATTTTTATAATTTATAGTGATAAAATTACCACAATGAAAGTTACCTTTTAATACCAAACATAAGTCGTGAAAAAATCATGAACTCATTTCCAAATGCAAATTCACCAGATAAATCAACGAAAAATTTAATAAAGTTTCTAATAATATTTGATCTAGAAAACAAGATTTCCAAAATAATCCAAAATGGAGTTAAATATTTCCAGGATCTATTTATAGATTTTATCAACCAATTTATCACATTAAAGCCGGATGAGACGCTCTTAATATTGCCTCATCCTTCTTTTTATACATAAAGCGAGTGGTGACCCAACACTTCCGTGATGAAAATGTAATGGGTTGTATGGCTTCTGGGTCTTAGTTAAATATTGCATTATCAATACTACTACCACAATTTAACATTCCATTATACCTACTACCTTCAAACATAATTTGTCTCAATCCTGTACACTTGCAGGACTTTTCTCGTTGGCAATTAATTCCCTTCACAATCCCAAATTTCCCCCCAAATTTGAGCAATGTGTAATCCGCCGCTGAGGCAAAGTAATTTAGATTTTTCTGTCCACTTAATGAAATATGGGGGAGAACTATTTTTAAATTTCTCTCCTAATTGGTTGGTTGTTCTGAAAACAAATTAAGCGAAGTTTTTTGGAGAATTTAATGCGGGAGTTGAGGAGAAGCTAACTTTAAAAAAATACAAAAACAGATTGCATAAAATGGCAGTATTGGAAATATATTTAATGCATTAAAACGCAAATATAGCAATGTGTTTTCTCTTATCTACTATTTAATTATTATTATTTATCGTATTGCAATGTTATTCACTCATTCAAATTCATTCTCTTACTAAGTCTTTTATGTCAAATCCAGCTGTTCTTAATCATTATTTCAAAAAAAGGTCTCAAATTTTGATAGGCTCCATTTCGTAATGCTTTGCCGATTTAAGAAATGAAGCCGACGAAAGTTGAGGCCCGTTTTGTAGGGATCACCTTGTATTAATGAGCCAAGTCCACTTTGATGACGAATCTAACTTTAATTCGTTCGGATCCGAGAGTAGGAAGTTCGCTCGTCGCAGAGGGAGCGAAAGATTGTCTGTCAATTGGACCAAAAAGAGTGTGATGTTTGGCAGAGGAGGTTTCATGGTCTGGCGCGTGATTTAGGGCGAAGGCACTGAATTACTTGTGCGCTTACTGGGTAGAGTGAATGAACAAAGGTTCAAAGAGGTGATGCAATAACATGCGTTGCCCTATACGAGTAACCAGAGCCAAACCTGAAATTTTCATGCAGGATAACAACCCTCGCCCAAGTCCAAGTTGGTAAAGACTTTCTTGGATGACGACCTCATCACTTTTATGAAGTGAGATGAATAGAGTCCCTACGTAAATACCAGTGAAAATGTTTGTAAGACTCTCAGTGAAGATCTAATGCGAGTAATCAGGAAAAGGTTCAAGATATCTGGGAACATTTGGTTCGCTACTGCTGCAAGAGATAACAAAGCATCATTAAGAAGGGCCTTCAACTGTGCTTCGGATCATTTTAAACAGTTCAAATTTTCTTTTAAATTGCATATCTGTTGATAAATTTCGTTATAGTTATCTAAATTCGCATTAGCTTTGCTCCTATGCAAATTATAGATGTAAGTTATAGCATAGCAATTTTGGAAACCTTGGATTTTCTCAGGAAAAATTATGGAATATGATGTGATCGAAATAAAGGACTTTTCATCTATTTGTCGGTAATATATATTGTCATAGAATTGCTCATAATCCGGTCCAATAATTATTATAGTCCTTGATCGGACACACCGCTTTTGTTTAGGTCGATGGTATTGAGACCCCATGACTAAATCTACGATCATTATATATATATATATATATAGGCTTTAATTCCTACTGAACGTGCGAAGGCTGGTTAGAGGCGGGTTGTGCCACGGCCAGGATTCTCACTATAAAAGTCCCACTTGTTACTGGGGGAAGGTTTGTGATTGTTAAATTCTAAGAGTGCATAATACAGGTTGAATAAATTAGCCGAAGGGATGCTTAATTAAAGTCTTGACAATGGTACGTGAAAAAGAAGGAGCCACCAAATAAACATACGTAAAAAAATAAACTTTACTTTACACCAAAATAATAATTAGTAGCAATAGTTAAACGGGCATTTAAGTAAATAAGGATTAAATATTAAACATGAATTAGTCTGGGTTGACAGCAATTATAAATAATAATATCAGGGAATGACTCACTTAAATCTCTTTAAAAAAGGGGAGGATAACACTGAAGTTAAGCGTCTAGATTTATAATGACTCAATGGGAGTATCAATCGCTGTTAATTAAATAGGTAATTTAAGAATAGAGGGACACTGGGTTTACAGATTACCATTAATTGTGATTGATCGGAGAGACGACTACTCAGTTCCAGACGGGGTGGTTTGGGTGACGTTAACACGAGTTTTCGGGGAGAGGGGGGATAAGACGACGGGTTCGGGGCTGCTGACTGCAGTTACGGTTAGCTCACTCCTAACTGGATGTGACACTAACAAATAGTAACTTCCAGTAACTATTTGGATGTTCCTTTTTCTTTCTCAAGTTACGTTGAGCAACAAAGCGTATTATTCTAGTCACAGACTCTGCGGGGCGAGATTTGCCTCAGGAACTCTTTGAGACAGCGACCAGGTTCACTCAGCGGGTGTGCGTTGGCAGTCGATATGTTACGGCAACGACACTCGCTCAACGTAAGGATTACGCGAGTAGGTCTGGAACACTTCTGCTGAGGGGTGAACGGCGTTGCCATTTATACCACGGACTGTATAAAATCGAGAGAGAGATTCGCTATACGACAATTCGCTTATCGCGGCGCCTTCTGGACAATCTCCTTGGTATCATAAATAAGGCAAATAGAATTTGGGCTTCTCTGTGAGATAAGCCTTCTTCCGTCAGACTTGCTGTCGCCTGTTTGGGGATGGGGGGGGGTTGGCGCGGATAACGACTTAGGTCAGGGGAAAGGCGGAGGAGAGCGGTAGAATGTCGGGGAGGGAGGGGGGAGAGAGGAGACGAAGGTCAACTCAGACGACAAATCTCTTTCGTTCCCACGATCGCCTGGCGGCATGTGAGTGTGTACGTTCCATACCTTCACACACACACACACACACACACACATATATATATATATATATATATATATTCTACTGTAACGGTAGAGAGTTATTCTAAAGCACCTACCACCAACTGAAAGGAGAGATAAAGTGAACGACCGAGACTACCGGCATGAACAAACACTTCTAAGGTTCGAAGACAACTTAATTCCACGATCATTTGCTTTGCCTTTGGTCTCATAGTCTACTTGCATCCTTCCTTCTTCAGTACCCTCCCTCTATGATGATTTTCTATGCAGCCTTCGTTACTCTATCCTACAATCCATTTATTAATTCTATAAGGAATGACGTTTGCTTCTTTTCCAATTTAAAAGTAATTTTTTTGCCAATTTTCTTATAGAAAAAATTCTTCTCTTTCTAATAGCTTTTCTTCAGGATTCGTGTAGAAGCGGATGTATTCTGCTATTTTCATATCAAGAGGCAAAACTCAACCCATAATGAGATTTTTAGGGAAAAAGAAGCTGACATTCTTTATGTAGGAAGGAAAATTTCTTGCGTGATAGATGTAAAAAGCAAAACAATAAAATGAAATACCGTATCTGCTCGAGTCTAGTGAATGTATTTATAATCAAATTTTTCCTAACACAAATTTGGTTCGTTCAATCCCTAGGGAATATTTTTGGAACGGATAAAGTTTCTGCATCCTCGGCCAACATATTATTTTGAAAATGGAAAAACGTGTAAACTAAGAAAAGTGTAAAATAAAACTGAAAAATATTTATTCCAATAACGTGGGTAATTACGAACGTATATTTGAATCGACAGATGTCGAAGATTTTACCCAATACTGAAAAGTTCTATGAAATACCTTCAGCTATAATCGCCTTGTAGAGAGGGCTATAAAAGATCACGATTTTTATCCCCTCCTCCCCAAAATTCGAGTATACTTAACAAGACGTAGGCCTATACACGAGTGTATACAACAAACACTAAGTTTCCTTAGAGGCCATCTCCGGTATAATGACAAGTCTTTTGTACTAAGAGACAGCCATAACTGCCCTAATTACAATAATAAGCCCGAATCCGCTCGCGAGATGCGGGTACAGGGTGTTGCAGCTTGAATTAAAAATAGAATAAAAGAAAACAAAAACAAGAAAAAAAAGAAGTACTATATCTAGATGGTCCCCTGCATAAATGAAAAAATTTCTCAGGTACCGGTGACTTATTCGATGCAAGACCATCAATCTTTGAGACCAATTGGAGAAAGTGACTTATTTCCTCATTCTTTCTCACATAGTGAATTTGCCATAGTTAGTTTGATACACTAGTTAAATGTTTTCCCTTAAATAACTTTTGTTATTTGTTATGGGCAAACATTTGTATTTAATCTCAATGTGACATAAATAATAGCAACTAATTCAAAGTAAACACCGTTAAAAGATATTATGATATCGACTTATTAAGGTCTCAATGCACGGTTAAATATGTTTCTCATACTAACATTCCATGAAATCCGTTTTTTTGGTAATTTCAAATCGATGCCCTCGCACCCTAAAACAAGGTCAACAGACCTAAGTGGCGTGCTCTTAATTATTCTGACTTATGACCATGTGACCTTCAAAACTTTCAATAATTCTAGGACTAACCTTGGGAGGACCTTGACAATTATATCATTCAAAATAGAATGTAAAACAACATAAGGGTTTCAAATTTCGTTAGAATTGTCCCAATAGTTACGATATTATTGCCAAATAATTCCCGGCCTAACCTTTGGAGGACCTTTGTAATTATATCATTAGAAATAAAATGTACAACAAAATAAGGGTTTCAAATTTCATTAATAATCGGCGGAATAGTTACAAAATTATTGCCAAATAATTCCTGGATTAACCTTGGGAAGACCTTGGCAATTATATCATTCAAAATAGAATGTAAAACTACATAAGGTTTCTAAATTCTGTTAAAATCGGCCGAATAGTTACGATATTATTGCCAAAAAAGTAAAACAGTACCATCAGACCCACGACCTACGAACTAACATGGTAACTTAGAGAGTGGCGTGCACGCGATTAAAAATACTTGAAATTTTTTTCATATTTCTTTCGAAAGTATCAGTCATCAGTTCAAGGAATAAATATTAACATAGCCTCTTCCAACAATCCTTAATTTGTCAGACAAGAAATTGGAATTGGTAGGCTAATGAATTGGTACACCCAATCATTACTCATTGGTCAAAACAAATTTGGGGACGAGGGTGGAAGAAAATCAATTGTTAACAAATAGCTTTCCGCGGCTGTACTATTGCTACATATTGCCACTTCCATGGAAATTTGCTCGATTATTTTTAATTTTCTTTCACCAAATTCTCTGAGTTTCTTTTGCCCAGTGAGTAAACATTTAGTGCCTTTTAGCAATACCAATTTCTCTTCTCTCTCCAATTAGTGAAAATTTGGAGACGTTATGTTGGTATTTCTGTACTGATTGAATTGGTGTTGCAAATGCAACAATAAATATTTCAATTATTCTTTCTTCGGAGGTAAGGGGATGGGGGGATCGGCATTTTACAATTACAAAAGCAAGCTGCTGAAAATGAAAGTGTAGGCAATATATATAAATTTGCATTCAAACCAAAATATGTCAATGTCCTTTTCTAGATAAATTATTTTAAGTAATTGTTATTATTTGTCATGATAAAATAAGATTCACTCGTTTAAAAAAGTGAATATCGGTGGTAAACTCCAGGGGGTGGAACAGTTAGTGGTTAATCTGGTAAAAGTTTTCTGTTTTAGTATTTATTTTTGTCCTTATATATTTTTGGCAATTTTTATATTTTATAGTTTTGCCAGTTTTGATGGGGTCTTTGGGCAATAAGACATTTTCTGTAATGTTTTATAATAATAAAAATAATAATTAAACTAACGCTTTATGCTAAATTCCGTTAGATTTTTAACGAATTAACGATTAACTTGCTCCATCTCAAGAAAAACCCATAATCAACTATTATTTTTTTTCCTTTTGACAAAACCATGTTTACTGGAGAGCACTAAACAGGAGTACACCGTACTTATCTTGTAGCTTGGTTTCAAACCGCCCTTCTCTCCCATCCTTTGAGCATTTCTCTGAAAACTTTGATTAGAATTGAATTCTAGTGATTGAGAGGGGCTGGCGATTGAGTGAAATTTAGAAATACTCAAGTTGACTTCTCTTTTCGGAGAGTTGGCCTTCCAGCAGAAATCTTCTACTGCTAAGGTTTGACCACAGTCTCCAAAAGCTCCACATAGCCGCCTGAATTTAACCTAAGACCCAGCTCAAATCTCACACCACGCTTGTCTGTATGAAATTTCAAGAAGCCACCTAATAACTACTTCTGGGATAAACCAAGCTCGACTTCGTCCAGGATATTTATGTAAGCAACACCTACAACAGTTAACTTGAGCAATTTCACCACAAATTGGGCATATATGTTAAACCAATAGTTTTAAATCATTTGCACTAAAAGTGTGGAAACATTCAGGATGACGTACTTGTATTAACTAAATAATTATTAAATAATTATTATCAATCAATGATCGCAACAGTTTTTTAATGAAAATAGTTGTCTCTTCCCATCTTCATGTAGTTATGCACCTTCAAGAGGCTATTTTGTATGCGTTCCGCTATCCCATCATCCCAGGATATAATAGTTTTCCAACTGCCACACCACGGGATAGGGGATGGGCTGATATGTGTGGAATTTACACTTTATGGGTTCCTGAACATGTAGGCTTTGTTGAGAATGAGCAGGACGATGGGGCAATTAGACTGTCTGCAGAAACTTAGCCGCCAGACAAATGTTATGCTCTTCCAACGCTGACTACATGGAAAAGATAGAGACAGCCTTTAGAGATAAATGGTAAGGAAGCTAAAAGGCGACGTCTTTGAATATAAAGGTGTGTGCGAAGGAACCTCGACCATTCCCCTGAAACTATTCCCAAATCGTTGCCAATTGTCCCTGTTAGATGAGATCAGCTTCTCTGTCGTCAATTATGATGATAGTAGAAAATCTGCCGGGAAATAGAGATGTAGGCTTCAATTTGGAGTCGCTCGACGATGACGAATAAAGTGCATAGCGGCAATATTTGATCTTGAAATGCAGCGAAAAGCATTTAGCAGAAACCGTTACTCTGTTTACCGAAAGAGAGATGTAAAGATCTTGGATGTAAGAATTTGTCTCTTACTTGTGTTTTATTATGTGAGAGAATGATATGAACTCTGATTTGACTCATCTAAATTGAAGTGAATTGCTTTTTGAAAAGGTTTTATTTCTCAATAAGTGGCAGGGGGGTCTGGCGTGTCCCTCCCTTGGAGAATAATTGCATTCCCAGTCAAGTTGCTTCCAGTGGAAGAGAAAAAGCAATAGAATCTTATGTGGGACACGCAGAGGAGGGTCACTTCTCTTTCTCCTGCTTTCAAGAGGCAGGTGGAAGCTCGACTTGATGTTTCTAGAGCCACCCGAGCATGCAAGTGTGAGTGTACGCAAGTCGTGTGAGGAAGGGTGATGGCCAGCGTCCCGCACAGTATCATTATTTAGCCCCGATTCTGATACTACTATTTTAATTAGTTTTTATTTATTTTATTTTTTTTTGCCTATCCGTCCTCCCTATGGGTAAAAGTGGTCGTTAAATCTCTTTATGCCTTAAAGAGCTCAAGTAAGGTATTCATCGGTGTAATTCGTTCCTTAGATTATTACATATATATTGAAGGAGAGCTCTAGTTTTTTGTGAGTAAAATGACAATTTTTTTAGTTTTAAGTTCTTACTTTTGAATACTTCTTCTTTAGATACGAACTGTTTGTGTGTGTTTGAAATAATCTCTCTCTCACCCCCGTTTTTAAGGGCTACAACAGATTGTTGGTGAACTTTTGTCTCTTTTGACACTCTTTCTCTTCGTTTCGCAAGGGGGAGGGGGGCGGAGCGTGTAGACGTGGCACTTGCAGGAAAGTCACGCCCTCCCAGCCTCAGTGGCATTTGCAGTTTCAAACTCGATTGAGCCTACCTGGGCTTAATTCATTCTCGAAAGTTCCATTTTACTTTTTTTTTTAAACCATTTTCTTTACAACCATCTTCTCATTTATTTTCTTAGCTGGTGGTTAATGTCGAAGGCTGGTCTCCGACTAGCCTTCGTTCATTCATCCCTGATCTGTCATTCACACGCTGAATGACCTTAATTCATCTTTTTGATCCTAGATCCCGTAAAGGATCCTACATACTTCGACATGTCTTACACCTTCTGCCGGAACCACAAAGTTGGATGGATCCTGCATAGTCTTAAGAGTTCCACAGTCTCCATCAAGTATTACATACATCAAGGTATCCTACATGCAACTCGGAAGGGTTCTACATATGTTTCTAAAATATCCTACATCCTGCTTTAAATGATGTAGAATCTCACTGGTTCATCCCAATGAACATTCATCGTTCTCTAATGATGTAGGATCTAACTATATCCCCTAATGATCTTACATAATTCTGAGAATCATTAGGACTATGTCTATATCCTCCTAATAACGCTACCTCCTTCTCTGAATGATGTAGGATCTCATTAGTGATTTCATGAAAAAGGAATAACTCTTTTCCTCCCGTTAATGAGATGGAAGCTGATTGCCTGCTTGAATCAGGGCTCCCCTCGTATCTCTGAGCAAGACTCCCCTCATATTTCTGATAAATCGTGCTCTGGTATCTCTATTAAAGACGTCCCCTCATACCTCTAATAAAGACCTCACCTCGTATCTCTGATCAAATTTCCTCTCATATCTCTCATGAAGACGTCCCCTTATATGTCTGGTTAAGAATCCCCTCTTATTTTCTGACGGGAAAACTATATTTACCTGCGGGTAAATATAGTTTTCCCGTCTGGACAAATATAAAAAAAAAATGAAACTCACTTCTCCCAGGCCAAGTTCGAACCCATAAAGCTGAATTTTAGTTGAAGTTCTGCAGAACTTACCTGACTTGGTTGTTTGGTAGGCTCCTGTTTAAATAAGATTTCGGGGCAATTAATTGAGAGAAGAATACATCAAACTTTTAGATAAAGAAGAATTTTTATGGACTGATATTTGATTTGTGTCATTAGATAACATTTAGTTGTGTTGTCTACTCAGGAAAATCATGAATTGGAAGAAAAAAAGAGGATTAATTATTCTAAATTAGACATAAGCCGTTGGGATAGATAGCGCATAATGCTGTTTATAAGGTGATTAGGACTAATGAGTTAATTTTATTAAATATAAACGGGAATTTTGGGGTAGAGGATCATGACGTAGTTAAGTCATCCATACATGGGACTGAAATAACATAGACTCATTAACGAGCTAGTCTCATGGTGCCTAATGGGGTATTAAGGTTAAATAAACAGACTATAATTAATTATAAATGTACCTGTCATTCATACAGGGTTCTCTGCTGATATACATCTTGAATGCGCTAGTCTAATGGTTTCATTGCTGATATTAAGACTAATTAAGAGATGTAATAATTATAAATGAAAGTAGGTGGAGTAATTGTAGCACCTGAAGATAGACAAATGCACACATCCATACAGCAATAACACACGGTGGAAATTCTGGTGAGCGCAGTTACACAAATCTGGAGCTAAATATTAACACTCACACATGTACATCCATTTTATTTTCACACAAAAGAATGCAGAGGGGATACACTCATGCGCATACAAAGGATTTGGGTCATATGGGGTAGGAAGGGAGAGTTACGGATGTGGTATGGCACCTAGAGTGCGGTTCTTTTGCATGGGAGTCGGATCCGGAGACTTCTCTCGCCTTCACGGAGGCGAGACGAGACGTCGCAGTGTCTCTTTTTCACCAGTCTCTACAATTAGTTATATATATATATATATATATATATATATATATATATATTCGGTCAAGGGACTTTAGAAGATTTAAACGCTATGAATAATATAACCTAGCAATAATATAAAAAAATATAATTAATATATAAAAAAATACGTTTCCTTGAAGCCACAAGAATTTTCGAACTTAATCTTAGAACTATATATTATTATTGTTATTATTTTTAATGTTATTGCTATTGTTATTATTATTACTATTGTTATTATAGTAGTAGTAGTAATTGAGCCGCAGCTTATCCATTTTAGAGGCGAATGCGGAGTCGTATCGTTTGTGGCACTCATAGGCCTCGAACGAAATGGGCCTTTGAGTTAGCACTCGCATTGTCAAGGCCTCTGACCATTTCCATCCATGACACAAAGTCTTTCTTTATAATTGAAGAGGCCTCAAATCGTAAAGGTGTCACATTAATTTGTCTCTTAAGGTGAGATGAGCAAGACAACTAATTAGCTTCCTCAGAGATTTTTGTCTTTGTTTTATCTACTAGATGTGACGCAGTCGCCTTTTCCATGTTCCTCCTGGTATTTATTGCGAATCTTTTCTTGATATTAGTTAGAATAAGATTTTCGGATCGTCGGAAGACAAAGCTCTAATGCAAGAGACAAACAGATATAAATATTTATGTGATCAAAACTAGGTCACTGTAAGCCGGTTGGTCACTTAAAGGCTAATTTAAAATATAATTTAGGTACTAATACTAAAAATTGATTAATTTACAGAATTAAAGTTAAAAATAGAGCGTTTCTAAAAAAAAGTTTACCTTTTTATTAGCTGCAATGGTTTCAATAAAAATTGAGACAAGTTAAATCCATAACTCCCATTTTTAGTGTTGTTTAAAAAAAATAAATGAATGACAAAAAAACACAAGTTAAAAAAATATTTAAGATGACCTTCACTCGTTAAACAGAGAGGCTTAATTTCAGTGTAACCTAATTTATGGTTTCTACTCTTATTTCATGGGCAATTTATTCCTATAAATATGGCGTTTTTGGGCGTTGTTTTTACTTGCTCTGAAACGCCATGTCTAGGCGTCGCTTTTTTTTAAATAAGTAAAGTTCAATTGTACCCACTTAGAGCCATGAAATTACCAATATGACCATGGGGCATATGGTTATTCACCCTGGAGATTTCAAATCTGCCATCATATTTGGCGCTGGGTGGCGTTATCTAGTAGCAGAAGCCTCATTTAACCATTCAAAGGCACTTGTAAGTGATTTGAACCATGGGAAACCATCGATGCAATAACCATTTATCATCTTATCACGACCTAGTGGAGCTGAGCCATTTGGCGTACCTTTTAAACATTATTATTGATCTATATCTTCATAAAACAGTAAAATAGGTAAAAATAGAACAGAAACATTTATAATCACCCTAGCTATTACCAGCGCTATTAAGAGTCGTAAACTATATACATAAGTTTCGAACTTTCGACCATGTTTTGGCAATCGACGATGAGTCAGACTCTTAGGTTTTAATTTAGAGGATGAGCCCTAAATTCACCTATTTAAGAATTTGATTAAACTGGCTATAACATTTTGATTATCCACCCAAGAATTTGATATAAATGGGATTCAGGATAATAATTATGTACCTAAAGTTTTATAAAAACGGGCTACAACTTAGACACTACATACCCAAGAATTTTCTCGAAACTGGTTACAACATAGTGATTAATTAACTAAGAAATTTGATGTGAGAGGGCAAAACATCAATTACCTAACCTCCCAAAATGATATAAACTGGCTACAACATACTAATTTATTACCTAAAAGTGTAATATAGGGCATACAACATAATGATTTCCCACCTAAGAACTTGGTATAAACCGACTTCAAAATACTGATTAACAACCAAAGAATTTAATCTGTACAGGATAAAACATAGCGCATAAACGCCCTTCCCCCCTAATTTGATATAACGGGTTAAAAAACATTGATCCTGTGCTCAAGAATTTGGCACCATTTAAATTCTAAATCGCATTCACTCCATTGTGGATGGCGGAAGAACATTGGGAACATTTTTCCAGGATTCTTTATTTACTTCTTGGCATTGTTCTTTTCCAGCTCATAATATGAAAACACTGTTGGATATTTTCGCGATTTTCTTCGTTAGAAGTTTACGGAGGAAATTCGCGGATGAAGTGCAACTAGTTTTAAATATATAAGTATGCTGTATGAACTAATTATTTCATTTATCTCTATTCATTTGTTCTGTCGTTTCATTCCCTCCTCGATTTATTCCTTGGGTTGAGCACAGACCCAATATCTATCTTTCGACGGATCGTATCCTTCTCCTGTGGCACAAAACAACATATCCCTTAGAAATATTAATAAGATTGATTAACACCACTTTGATTTTACCATAGAAAGCCTGTATAATTGCTTCTCTCTTCGTTTCTTCGGTGGAAGGCCCGTTTGCATGTTTCCATTTTGCTGAGTAGTCTGAGGGGAAGTAGTCCTATCTTCCTAGTTATGAGACCTTTTTGACAGATGAACACATATGGATGTGAACATACCAAAAATATTCTCGATAAAGTTAGACATTACCGGTTTTCATTCGATACACTCGAGACTGTAGGATCAGGAGTTATCTTAAGTCAGTCCACAGACGCACAGATATTTTTATCCACACATCCAAAGAACAAGGAAAACGGAGATATCTCCAATCAGACCTAACCTTAGATATGAGTCGATTTCGAGAGGAAGGCAGTTCAATGTCTGGTAGTACAATTTCTCAGCCACACAGCACCAGGTATGCAGAAAGAGGTTTTATCCTCAATCAGTCCACACGCTAGAGGAATACATATAGACCATAGTTATATCAGTAAAACACAATAGTTCCGAAATCGGAGAGTAATTAACGCTGCCCTTTAAAAATCTTTGGCGTAGAATTGAATAAAAAATGTTTTTAACAGCTCTGTAAACGCCAGTGGCCATGACCAAACATATTTCATCTCTTCTCTTGAGCCAATCAACGCTCACTTGTGTATTTCCCCAATTGGATTACATCCTCCATTCAGCGAAACAATCTCTGCTCTCTAATGTATAAAAGATTTTTGACACCAAGTTTTAAGGATGAAACTGAGATTATAGATGGACTCTATTCCTGACTGTTTAATTAGTAGTCTTCCAGGGTGTAGCTCGGGTCCGTACGAAACGCTTTCATCTGGGAGTCTATTCGAATGCCAAAAAAAGATATTAGTGTACAGGTGTTCATTTCAGCGAGCGGTATAGGCACGCTTGCCTTCTTGATGTGCATCGGAACTGCACCCACGAGACGGGGAACAACATAGTTCTTACCCAGCCATGAACTTGATTTAAATGAGCCTCAACATAATTATTACTTATCCAATGATTTGATAGAAACGGGCTATAACATACTGATTACCCACTAAGAATAGGATATAAACGCTACACCAGAGTGATTGCATAGTCAAGAATATATAGAAATTGGCTCAATCAGTGGCTATCGACCTAAGAATTTGCTTCAAATGTGCTACGAAATATTGATTACCCACCGATCCAGAAAAGGGATACAAATTGGCTAAATTATATTCATGTATCCATACTAGAATATTGACTAGTTGTAATAATTATACATCAAACACGGTTGAATGTGCTGCTAACATCACCATAAAAAACACAGTTTAACGTAAGAAGACAGAATTATGTTATCATTACCCAGTAGTTTACAAGAGACAGATAGTTCTATCTGAACTATCTCTCCATGCCACAAAGCTAAAGAGCTAAAGAATATTTTTAAATGTCAAACTATTCTTTATATATTAGGAAGTAAAAAATGCAGTAAAATAAAAACAATTTAAATTATGACCAAGGACAAAATAAAATAATTTAGTTAGAGTTATATAAAGATTATTTCTAATTAACTGTCAGATAGAACGGGTTAGAATCTTCCCTAATTATTTAATTAAGCAACAAAGGAAAATATTTGCTGAATTTTGTTTCACAGTTTTTGAAAAGGAAATTTAGTATTGAAATCAGAAAAAGCGGAAATGTGCAGAAGATACATAACCCATGGTGACTAATTAGAGTGTATCTGAAGGGTATGTATTTATTCAGAACCTTCACCAGTTCTGCAACAAAGTTACTCTTGTTAGGGAATAATATAGCAGTAGAACCTCTTTTTGCAAAATAACTTTATAATCATCCGACTTCCTTAAACATAGCTTTATTGGTCTCTTGTAAGACTGGATGTAAAGGTAAGAAATAGTGTAAAAAAGTTAAACATTTTTTTACAATATAAATATTACCTGCAAGATATATAATCTAACAGAATGCCAATATGAGAAATATCCCTCCTTGTACATGTTGGGTGATAGTATTTTATTTTTTTTTTTATTTGTCTTGGGCATTTTTATGGATGTAACAAAGTCGATAAGGCATTTCATACACTTAAAAAACTAAAAAAATACTTGTATAATAAAATTAAATGATGCAGCAATAAAAATAAAATAATGTATACCAATTTTTGTCCCACCCTGTATATAAAGCAATTTTGTGAGAACCGATTCAAATATTTGTTGTACCAATTCTTAAAATACGAGGGGAGGTCAATAAGTTTTGCAATTCAGATATAAGGAAACGAGATATGAGGAAAAGTGTCTTATTATTTTTCAATATAACTACCCTCGACTTCAATGCACTTGCGCCACTTGTCCCTGAGGGTTCGAATTCCCGACAACCAGAAATCTCCCGACTGCTGTTCAATCCACTCCTGGATGCTGGATGGTGAGCTGGACATCTTCATCGTCCCCAAACCGGTGTCCACACAGTGCAGCCGTGAGCTGGCGGAATAAAATGTAGTCGCTAGGGGCCAGATCTGAACTGTAGGGGGAATGGTTGAGCTCCTCAAATCCGCACTCACGCAGTGCAGCTTGTGCAACTCTGGCCTTGTAGACTTTGACGACGTTGAAGTCGATCATGGGGCATGAGGTTTCTAGGGACCCAACGACAAGAAACCTTGGTCATGGCCAAATTGTCGTGGATGAGGTTGATAACACTTCCATGTGATATTCCAAGTTCTCGCTCGATTTCTTCGACCTTCACTCATCGATTTTCGAGGATCATCCTCTCCACACGGGCCACATTTTACTCGTTGGTCACGTCTGACGGGCGTCCTGGACAGGGGTCATATTCAAGGGACTCACGACCATGGCGGAACTACCTATTCCATCGAGCAATGGCTGCATAGGAAGGGGCGGTGTCAGTGTACACTGCAACCATGCGTTCATGGATCTCTTTTGTATTCTTGCCGTCCTTGATCAAAAATTGGATCACTGCGCGGTGCTCAACCTTGTCCATTGTTGAAAAATTTGTGACTGACGATCTGCGATCAGCTACTGCTTCTTAAATAGACGAGGCAGGAGCGTGCGGCTGCAGGTCCTGACTTGTCATAACTTGTCCTAACACCCCCACAAACAGTCATCCCCCTTCCTCTGTTTTGCCCTACCGATTCGCAAAACTTATTGACTGCCCCTCGTAGTTTCCAATTTCGGGCTAAAAACCAACTAAGTTTTCCATCTCAACTTGCGACCGCTTTCTTGAATTCGATACAGACCTGGGCAAGTTATTTTAGTTCTTGGCTGATATTAATTGCGGTTTTTTACTTGCATATTATTTGATATTTAACAATTAATCCTAATTAATTAGTCATAATACAGTATTATATTTCTATTTCTAAGTTATTCTGGTACTTAGGAGATTAAAAATGTCTCAATTGAATAAGAGAGTTCACTTGAGAGTTAATTCAAACTACATTTCTTCTTAGTTAGATAGGAGCTGACCATTTATTTTTCATTTTTGTTGACCTGGATATATATAATTATAATTATATATATATATAATTATAATTATATATATACATATATATATTGTACAACGTTTTGGGTTTAAATTTTACCCATCTTCTGGTAGTGAAATGTCCAAATTAATAGAGAATAATTTAAGACTCTATAAACTTTTAAACAAACAAAAAACTAAGGAAGAATATAAAACTTTGAATAAAAGGGGAGAAAAAGAGTGTGATTATAAAATTTTTTTAAAATGGAGTATAGCTAGACTTTACTTACATCCAAAATTCACATTTAGAAATTAACTAATTTAAAATTTTAGAACAGGCAAATGCAAAACCTTGGTTAAAACACATAAACACAAAAATTGGTTGGATGCAAAGGAAGATAAAAACGGAACAAGTAATTTTGCAAGTTTGTAAGATGGTAGGTTAGACGTTGCTAAAATTTGGCCAAGGGGTAAACCACCCTTGTGACATTTGGGAAGTCGATATAGCGACTACAAATACGACCACTAAACATGCAACGATTTATACGAGTAAGTACTTGAAACCAAAATACCAATCTTCTTCATTTTGAGTAAAAAATGGTTGATTTTTGCGTCTAACCTGATGACTTTCGAGATTAAGAGACTTCTTTTAAACTTAGTATTATCAGAATGAATCTCTTCCATCTTTTCAATGTTGCTTGACTCTTTCTGAATAACGACACGCCTACCTACATCAGGACGGGTGATAACTATATTTTAATTCTTTCTCAAATTATTTAGTATTTCTAAGTTATTTTAGCTTAGGAAGTGAAGCGAATTTAAACTTGCGCGAAAGATGGCGAAACTTTTAGGCAAAATACGTAAGCGATAAACGAAACTCTTTCAATTTTTCGGTAAAATGAGTCATTTAATTCTCTCAGAAACTTTTCAAAGGAAAATAAATAAAAAAAATACTGTGCTCAAGTTTAAGAGGTGAAAGTTTAAATTGAAATCCTAAGACAAGTGGTAGTTAATGGGTGATCGAAGAATTTTTTCACTGAATTATCCTCTGGGGAAAGCGAGGTCGAGATATGTTAAGTTTAAGTAGCTTGAGGTCATGAATATCAGGGACAGATTTACCATAGATTTCGATGGTTTGGTCTATAACAGTACAAAAACAGAAATAACTGTTTTAGATTTCCGTTTCACATCAAGACTACTTTGCGAAATTTTATCAAAGGAACCAAAGAATTGAGGTTAAAAAAATTACCAGAAGACTCAGTCCTGAGTCAGGTTCCCTCGTTAATTATTTTCTTTTTCTGGTGTGCATAATTAATTGGAACTTCAGTATTTTTTCGTTAATTTTTAATTACAAGTAGGTTAGATTTGTTAGGAAGATCCTCACTTGTTCTGGTAAGCTTTCTAGTGTGCCAAAAAACGAACGCAGCATATTCAAGCTCTATTCCTTCGATCGTCTTCATAAGCAGGGACAGATCCTAGGACTGTCAGGAAAGGATTTAATCGCTTACGTTCAAGAGGAAGAACGAAACGAACGGGCAAAAAGGAAAGCACACAGAGAAGCAGAAGAAAGACAGAAAGGAGAAAGCCTAAAGCAGAAGAGAAAGAGAGAGAGAACAAATACGACAGCACGAGAGAGAATTAAACCGTGATCATGTAACCATCAGCCACCACTACCCTGGTTAAATCTCCCCGCGTATAAAGACGGAAAAGAATTTTGTTTTTATCTGACCCACGTTGGAAAAATTATCGAAGTTAACAATTGGGATTAAGAATCAGATGGAGTTGCTCGTCTACTCCCCCTCTTAAACACTCGTCTGCCTGAAATCTTCATTTCTCTGTCCTCAGAAGCAACTCTGGATTATATAACCCTAAAAGCAGAGCTCCTCTCTGCTATAAATATGAATCTAGAATTCCATTGGCTTAGATTCCGCTCGGCTAGGATACAGCCGGAACAAACGTTTAAGCAATTTGTGTTCAGCATTCGCCGCAATTTACGGTTTTGGCTAGACTCCCCAAAAGTGACTAACGACTATGAGACATTAGTCGACTTTATTTTAAGGGATCAACTAATGGCTACCATTCCCCGAGAATTGAAGGCCTTCGCAATATATAAAAGAGCTTCTTCGTTTAAAGAGTGTGTAGAGGAAGACGACCTTCACGCTTCCAGCCATAACCTATATCCTAAGGAGATCAAGAAGAGCCATCGTTCGTCCTTCAAACATAGCTTTGGGCCTAATAAGTTCCATGCTAACAATAATGGTAGCTTTGTGAAGATTCAAGCGCCCCATAAGCCCAAGCGTCATCCTCAGCGTGAACAAAAAGACGTAAGGCCTCCAAAATTCCCTTCTGCGCCGTTTCACTACCCACGTAAACCCATCGTATGCTTTACCTGTGGCACCCCTGGTCGCCTTAATTTTAACTGCGCATAGAACTCGCAGCTAAGGACCACCACTAATCAACAGGTCCATCAGGTAACCGCTTCTCTTCCCCTAACTCTTCTTTCTCGTCATCACAGTCGCCACCTGTTTCCTCTCATTCGGAACAACAGGTAAATTTTCTGTTCAATAAGAGCTCCCCCGATGGGCACAAGTTTGAGTACGGCACGATAAATGGGTGTCGAGTTTCAACCCTTGTAAGAGACACGGGTTACACATGCATAGTAGTCTCGGACAAGCTGTTTCCCCCAGTAAGTCCCCAATATAAGAGATTTGCGATTGTTCACGACATTTTAGGTCGTGCCACTAAGTTTCCTGTGGTAAAGTGCTACATACAGTGTCAGTATTTCATAGGATTGGCCAATGTATTCGCCGCCCCGATAAAGTTTTGCTCTGTTCTTATCGGACAGAGTCTAATAAGCTCCTATCTTAGTATAAAGGACCCTTTTCAGTAGTAGAATCCCGAGGCCCGGTCGACTACTTAATTCAGACCCCCTCAGGTAATAAAGTGTAACACGTCAACCTGTTAAAAAGGTACCACCGACGTGCGTGCGTTAGTAATGTGGTCACTTTAGACAAAGAACTCGTCTTAGAGGCAATTTACCCGGTCCAACCGCTTTGCCTCGTTCAAACGGTCTGCGTGGAAGCACTCGACGAATACCCGGTGCCGCCTCTTCCTTCCTCGCAATCGGACTCAGCCTCCGAGCTCGATTTTAACCTTAGTCTCAGACCCATCGAGAAGGCTCAATTGGAGAGTCTCCTAAGTGAATTCTCGGACGTAGTCTCCCAAATCCCAGGTTGTTCAACCTAATTCACTGATGAGATTGTTTTAAAAACGCAAGAACCAGTAAGAACTAAGTCTTACCCTATCCCCGTTCATTTACGCCACGCGTTCAATGCCGAAGTAGAAAATTTGCTCAGGTTTGGGATCATCGAGCCTTCCTCATCTGACTTTTGGTCCCGATTGTGATGGTCAGAAAGGCCGATCAATCATTTAGGATGTGCGTCGATTTTCACAAATTAAATTCAGTCACCTAGTTTGACGCTGAGCCCATACCTCTGATTGATCAAAACTTCCATCTTTTTGAAGATGCAAAATTCATTTCCGAAATTTATCTTTGTAAGGCCTACCATCAGATTCCGCTCTCCAAATCTTCTAAGCGCTTTACAGCTTTTGCTACAGAGAAAGGCTTAAGACAATTTAACCATCTTCCTTTTGCATTGGTAACTGCGTGTAGTAACAACAATCGAATGATGCGTCGAATTGTAGACGGCCTAGTCAGTGTAACCTTTTATTTTAACAAGGTGTACGTTGCCACCCGTACATGGGACCAGCACGTAAAGTCCTAAGGCGCGCTTGGTTAATCCGTTTGCGCGCACACGGACTCACGATAGGCCCGTCAAAGTGTCATTTCGCATATGATACGATTAAATATCTTAGTTTTAAGATCGGAAAGAACCAGATTGTCCTCCAAGAAGACAAAATTAAAGCCATAGGTGAAATGCCGCTTCCCCGGACGAAGAAGCAGCTGCGGTCATTTCTGGGTTCTGCCTTACTTTACAGGGGCTTCGTTTCCAATTTCGCCACTATAGCATCACCCCTTAATGATATGTTAAAAGATACAGGACCCGATCCTGTCAGTTGGACTCCCCTCGTGGTGTCTAGCTTTAACCAGCTGAAGGAAAAACTGATATCTGCTCCTATTTTGAGATTCGCGAATCTGAACAAAAAGTTTGGGATTCGTACTGATGCCTCTCGTGATGGTATACATATTGATAATTTCGAGGTATGTATTCGATACTTCGAATTTCACATGCAGATTGTGTCTGAAGCCGCCGTTCAGTAGGCTAGCCGTTACGTCTTGGTTAGTCGAGAGGGAATTCTCGTCAAGAGAAGAATTTTAGTGATTGTCGAAGAGCCAAGAAAGAGCTAGTCGTCACTCAGTGTTGTTTGGAGATAGTTAGGCGCGCTTCGACCCTTCTCACCACGTCTTTAGATTTTAAGGATCAGAAAAGCCATCCCAGAAACACCCTCCGTTTGCTTTTTAAGGATAAGAGGCCCCCAGCTTCAGTTTCCCAAAGTTGAATTGATCGTCCCGTGAGACGCCCACAAGTTCAAGTTATAACTTTCCTACCTCGTCCTACTCACCACACATCAAGGTAAAAGGGATTTAATCCACGCTTCGTTACGCTTCTCCCACCTTTACCGCGTCGAACCTCAAGGAACACCTTTGCTCTAGAACTTACATAATTGTAAAATCATTACTTAATTATTTACCCCTCGGTTTAAACTCAATTGATAGTGTTAACCATCTTAGCTTTAAACCGTTAATATTTAATTGCATTGCCATTTAACCTGCCCTATATGTATATGTAATCTTAAGTCCTATTAAAGTATATTTTTGTAGCCGTGTTTGAATATTCCTTGGCCTAGCAACTGTGTAATTAAAGCACTCTTAGAACCATCTCTAGGTGGAGCCTCAATTTCGGTCGGCCAGTAAGCCAGACTGTGTATAACCACGTACCCCTGATCATACCATGGCATACAAGCATGATGGAATAAGTCTAATTAAGATGAAAAAAATTCTCAAGTCAGAATTTTCAATGTCTATTTCTGGCTATATATAAGTCCCTAATTTTGAATGTCGGGCATTTTGTCTTATGGCCCACTTTCCACAATCATCAGAAAACAAAGATAAGTATCTGGTGGAAAATAATACGCATTAATTGGATGTTGTCATATGTAAGTCTCTAAAGTAGGATTTGGTTCGTACATGGTCTCTATGAGAAGTTTTTATGTCTTGTAATTTGATGTTTCAATGTGTTATTAGATTATTGGGGTTTGAAGGATCTCGGCTGAAAGAGGTTTCTCGTTGACGGTTCCTCGGTATTTACTTTTCCCAGCGCCATTGGGATATAGAAATTCTTTGGTTTTTTCTCTTGGATTGTGTGTACAATGTAACCTCTTTTATTTGATTTTGGGGTTCGGTGCAATAGACTTTTTTTAGGGTCGAATTTGGGATGACAATTGCGGAAGTTTTTGAAATTGTGTATCTGTTATGCAACCCAATCGGTTGCTTCTGTTAATTCTAAGCTCGAATATGTTTAAATAATCGCTCTATTCCCTTCGGTTACGATTCTATTTTCTCTTACTTTCTCTTTCCTGTTTACAATTTGCTCTTCCACAGCTCCAAAAATACAATTTCCAAATTCAACTGCAATAAAATCTAATTATGGACGTTGTCCAATATTATTGGTGGGTATTTCTCTGTAGGGGGAAGATATTAAATTTTTAATGGCACCTGGATTCTCCCTTTTCATCTTAGAAGTCGTAGAATGGTTTCGCGTTTTCAATTTAGGCTAGTCCTCCCAGGTGAGAGGTTTTATCGAGTATTAGAATGCTTCTAAATTTGCTCATTCACTGAAGACATCATTAACACAATATACCTTTCCATTACGAGCTGAGTGGTTATTTTTGGCTCTCTTTTTCAGTATATTTGGCCCCTCTATAAAATTATCGTTTTGGGGATATTTTCTTTAATTATATTTCCTGAAACAGGATATTTGTGGATATGTTGAGAAGATACAGTCCTCCAGGGTCTTTTTATTAGTCCACCCTTACCTTGTTTATTTCCTCATTTCCACAATTTTCCTCCAGGGATTAATAATGCACTGGTAAATAATCAGTTGTTTTCCTTAAATAAAACTGCGCATGGAACTCGTTCTTGGACAAATAAACAGAGATAATTCAAAAGAATTGGACGCTCTTTTCGTTTCTAGATCCCAATTTCACATCTTTTTCTGGAGACCCAAACTATAAACCTTCCCAAATTTTCCCTTCACTTTACAAGTATCATTAAGAATCTATTAAAAGTTCTGGTAGAGACTTTCGTGGTTTACAGACGAGTACGTATGTAAGTTTGATTCGTACATGAGTTACTCCGTTCCACTTTTCCCTAGGAGTGCTCTAATTTAATTCTTTAACCAGGGAGGTTTCTTATTATGATATATTTATTGCTCCGACAAAATATACTTTCAATTACATAAAAAATGAAATATTAAATCTTTAAGTATACTAATTCTATAGTAAGAGGGTCTAATAAAAATTAACACTACAACTGACTACTACGAGATGGTTGACGCAAAAATCACTTCTAATACACGTGATGAAAACTCAATTAAGGAAGGTTCTTAAGTCATTTGAAATTGAGATAGTTGGGTTACGACTACCAGTTTAAAATGGTTTTGTCACGAATACAATTTTGCACGGAATGGGAAATAACAAAAATTAAATAATTTTTGTATTCATTTTACCTTTATCTCAGAGTGTGTCGACAGTTGGGTGACCTTGAAAGTGAGCTTCCTCGATGAGTTGGTCTGCGGACGTCCTCGCTGATGCTTCTCACTAGGTGGTACAGGAGCGTTGCGATGCTTCTCTCGACTTGAAGATGTAAGTGAGGGGATCTTGAATGAATGGAAGTTAGGCCGATCCCGGTGTTACCAATTATGGCTTCTCGAAGATGAGACTTAACTAAAATGTAAATCTTTTCTCGAATGGAAATCACTTTGTTCTTCCTCAATGGTGAGGGGTATTTCTGCTTTTTCAGCAAACTGAGATAGGTAATTTTCTTTGTGCAAAAATGGTAGGAGAGTTAGCCTCGATACCACTGGTCTGCTCTTCTAAGAGACCAAAGGAACAGTCTCGGGAGGGAAAGTCCTGTTAGGTTCCAACTATCTTCTTGATTCCCTGTTTGCCTCAGGGACTCGTCTTCTTTTCTCGAGGGCTACATGGTTTCTTCTCTAAATTTCTCAAGATTGAACTATATATACGTCGATTATCCCCTGGGGGGAGGGGGGACGAGGGAGTTAGGAGGGGTGAACCCTCACTAGCCCACAGTTAAGCCCCTCTCCTAGGGCATGAATTTTCAATGCTATGACGCTTCGCCCCTTCAGGTTTACGCACGGAGAAGGTGAGATTTTGTCTATTTAGCGAAAATAGACATAAATAATCGAAGGGGACAGTGAGCCTGTTCATAGATTTTCTGTCGACGAAGCCTTAGGCAGCAAGATTTTCATTCTAAAGGCTCTCACACCCTTTTATGTTTATATTAACGGACTACACTACCAGTCTCGTAAATTACGAAATTTGCAGACCGACATCCTTCTTTGCGACCGACTTCGAAGGGTCTTGGGGCAGCAGGAAAATGGGGGGAGTCTTGGCCCATTTGTAACGTAACGTTTGACGCTGTATAAACAAAGTAGCGTCTGCTTGTCCTCGTTATATTCATTCCTCCACAGAGACCATAATCAATTTTGGCCTCTATATATTTCACAGAACAATGTTTTGGCAAATACATTCAAAGAGATTAAATTAAAATATTGATTAGCGGTAGTATTTGTACTGCAAGTCAATCAATAGTTGGCAAATTTGAACAATTTGCGATAGCAGCCTTTGGTACTTAAACTCCTTGAATTTTCATTTATTTCTACCATAACTTCTGCCACACTCGCCTTTTCTTACTGAGCAAACATCAAAATATTGTTTTAAGCCATGAGTTTTCAACTTTTTCCCCATTTTTTTCATCCATCATATTTCATAATCTCATCCCTCAGTTGAAAGTTTGATGCAAAGAGAAAATTCCAATTATTCTTAATCCATGACTAATAAAGTCATCTTGTTTCAACTAAGATAGGACATTCCAATTGATTTCAGCATTAAAAATAGAGAATAAACCTTACCCACTTACGAACATGCCCCAACTGCAACAAACACAATGGTAACACTAAATACCTTCTCCTTTACAGCTTGAACCTCAGACGCGCACGCGACACGCAAAATATCTCTAGCCTTAAAGAGCTGTAGACCCGTTCTGATGACGGGCTGGCCTTCATGCGAGCCGCTCACTTGGTATAAAAGAGGTAGCGGGGTGGGGGAGGGCTTCTAAAAATTAAAGTAAATAAAGGGTAGAAGTTTCATTGAACAATTTTTCGCAATGCTCCCCATCCTTCCTGCAGAATCTTTCCCATTACTATCTTGGGTTGATTAAAATTTTCCACCTATTGAGAACACTTTTCTTATTTACTATTTTCATTTTCTCCCAACCAAATCAATGACAATGCAAATTAAAATTTTGAACCCTCATGATGGTAAATTGCAGTATTCTTGGGTTAGTTATCTTTGTAGCCAAATGGCAAACGCACACCAAAATAAATTTCTATTAATTTACAATAAATCGGATTGGTAAATGATGGTGGTAAAGAAAGACTGCATGATACTTGACTGCGTTGAATAAGAAGTGTTCATAAGGATCGAAAGTCGGAGAGGATAAGATAAAGTTGAAGTGGCAGAAATAGTTGCTTCTAGATATGCTTCTACCAAGAGTAAAGGTGATTGGTATAAGCATTGGTGAGCTTCGTTGGTAAAGATAGGTGCGGGGAAGTACTGCTTGATTGTATGAGTGTTTGGGTGTGAGAAGGATACCAACAAGGTTAACAGACCTAAGTCGCGTGCTCTCAATTATTCTGTCTTATGACCTTAAAAACTTTCAATATGTGGGGCAATCCGACCCATAATTAAATTTCTTTTAATAATTCCTGGAATAACCTTGGATGGAACTTGGCAATTATTTCATTCAAAAGAAAATGAAAAGCGACATAAGGGTTTAACATTCCGTTACAATCAACTGAATAGTTACGATGTTATTACCAAAAGACTCATTAAAAAGTAAAATGGTTGAAGTGATGTATATAGGCCTCGAAAGAGGAAGAGGCGCTAGAAGACGTCGTATGCATCCATTATTTCCAATTAATGTATGTACTATTTCAGAGATGACTGCAACAGGCATGACTAGAACTAATAATAGCCTTGAAGGTTTTCATAATGGTTTACAAAATTCACTTTCATACCAACATCCAAATATCTGGAAATTGATAAACGCACTACAGTTGGAGGCAATTTTGGCGCAGAAGAAGAAAATTGATTTTGACCGGGGAGAGACAATGCATTCAAAACAGGTGTGCAAAGAGTACAACAAGCGACTAATATCTTTAATTGAAAATTGTGATCTTTACCAGAAAATGTCTGTCTTAAAAGTTGTCGCATGCAATCTCCACTAGGTTTCAATTTTATTTGTAAAAAGTAAAAATATTTGTGTATTTACATTAAAATTCCTTCTTTTTTTCTTTCCTCATTACACCTGGTATGAGTTGTCCTTGATACGAGTTGTGCTAGATATCATTTATCAATGTACGAGTTATCTTAGATATTATTTATCAGGGTACGAGTTGTCCTATATATCATTTATGAGGGTACAAGTTGTCTTAGATATCATTTATCAGGGTACAAGTTGTCCTAGATGTCATTTATGAGGGTACAAGTTGTCCTACATATCATTTATCAGGGTATGAGTTGTCCGAGATATCATTTATCAGGGTACGAGTTGTCCTAGATATCATTTATTAGGGTACGAGTTGTCCTAGATATAATTTATCAGGGTACAAGTTGTCCTATATATCATTTATCAGGGTACGAGTTGTCCTATATATCATTTATCAGGGTATAAGTTGTCCTAGATATAATTTATCAGGGTATGAGTTGTCCTAGATATCATTTATCAGGGTATGAGTTATCCTAGATATCATTTATCAGGTTACGAGTTGTCCGATATGAGTTATCCTGGTATATACAGGTTGTCCTAGTATCTGTTGTCCTAGAACCCTTATAATCATTTCAACATTGCTTTAAAACATCATTAGCATGTCAATATCATTATTATCATGCCTCATCAGCATCATATTAACATTATCTTCATTATCGACTTTATCATAAAAACACTATCATTATCAACAGCATAATTATCTCAACATCCTAATTAATCATTTCAACATCGTCCCAAATCACCATCAGCATGCTATCATCATTATTCTGCCAACATCATCACAATTATCAACTTCTTAAAACATCACTATTCCCATCATTATCAACATCATCATCATCATCATCATCATGTCAACCTCATAATCATGTCAACATCGTCATAAAAATACCATCATAATGTAATCATCATTATCATCATTATTATACCAATATCATCATCATTATAAATTAACATCATCAACTTGATATTATCATCATTATAAACATCAGCATCATAATCAACATCATCTCGTCGACATCTTCATTAATTCAACATCACCATGTCGCCATCATCTCATCTCAACAAAATTATCGTACCAACATCATCATCAGCATTAAGAACATCATTACAAACCTAATTAACAGAATCATCACGAAGCGGTCTATCTCAAAGTGTGGTAGACGCGCAGCAATGCCACTGCTGGTATGACCGGAGGGGCTCGGCGAGAGCACCACAAATTACTACCATTGGATTGATTCCCAGGCTAGTGGCACACTATCCTGGCTTAGTTACCTTTTAGAATGGCCACTGGAGGAGGGTAGGGGGATGTCCCCTGCCCGCCTCCCCCCCAGGATGTGGTAATTTATTATTGCAATCAGGTGAGGGTTTTTTTTCTCTTGTTTGTCAGTGAGAATACGGTGAATCACCTGATTACCACCGGTGCCCCATGTGAGGGGAGCGAGGATGTCCAACGGACGGCCCACAGGAGGGCTTCTGTTATATATATATATATATATATATATATATATATATATATATATATATATATATATATATATATATATATATATATATAATGAAAAAACTCACAAAGTGTCACGTGAGGAAAGCAATAATATGAAAATTAACTCACAGGAAAATGAAAAGATGAATCCAAGCACTTTCTTTATAATGTAGCCTGTTGTCTCTCTTTATTAGTGTAATATCATTCGCATTGCCTCCCCCACCACGTGTCTCTGTTGTGACTGTGGATTAACTCTTAGTCCTAAATGTTTTCGCTCTAATGATAACACTGGGAAACACCCTGTATTTGGTGAATTGACAAAAGTACATTTTCCTACCTAATTCGAGCATATTGAATTCAAATATGAAATCAGATTCTCTCTAAATGCTACAGATTTTTCGTAATATCAATAACTAATAGTCTACAATAATTTTAATTTTATCATGCCCTAAAGTAATTTTGAATCATCCTTTTGCGTTATTTATAGTAAAGCAGGTTTTTTTGCACAAACATTTTATTGCATATGAGAAGAAACTTGAATTACACATTAGGATTACAAATACTGTAATCAAATAGATGCTAATTTATTAATGACCGTACATCAAGTTGGAGGACCTCTTCTTGATTTCAATCGGGCAAAAATATGAGTTTGTAACTCTTTCTCTTGTAAGTCTTCTTTGGCTGATCTCTTCTAATCATCCAGCAGTAGTCCGCCATCATGTGTCTATCCCAGTGACCTTGGTAGCGCTCTTCCATCGTCATCAAATCCTGATGGAAGCGTTCCCCTTGTTCGTCTCTCACGGCTCCCAGATTCTCTGGGAATCGGTCGAGGTGACTATTTAGGAAATGCAGCTTCACACTCATGTTGCATCCCAGATCACTATATGCTAAAAGCATATTAGTAACCAGATCCTCGTAGTTATGCGCTTTTATTGTTTTTCAACAAGTTGCGAACAACGGCAGAAAATGAGAGCCAGGCTGCCTTCTCTTTTTCATTCATGGTTTTCACGAATCTAGAATCACTCAGAAGTCTTCGTATTTGGAGACCATCAAATACTCCTCCTTTTATTTTTTTGTATGACAAAACAGGAAACTCCAATACTATGTACTGAAATTAATCATTGTCAGTACTAAAAGCCTAGACATACTGCTTGACCAACCCCAGTTTGAGATGAAGTAGGGGGGAAAAACGATCTTCTCTCGACTTACGATTGGCTCATTAACAATGTTTGGCATTCCTGCTTCCAAAGTTTCCCGAACTGGACAATATTTTTGGGAGCAGTGTTTGTCACAGGCTCGACTGTCCCACATACAGATATAGCATGGAAACTTTGTATATCGCTTCTGCTGGCCAAGGAGGAAGTTTACCATCTTAAGGTCTACACATATGTTCTAATTGTGTTCATGGTACTTAAGTAAATCCATGACCATTCTTATGTCATCGTGAGTTTCTCGCAGATGCCTAGAGTGACCGAGAGTAACTGCACTAAAGTCATTACCATTATGCAAAAGGACATACTTGAGGATACGCTTGGAGCTATCCAAAAACAGTCTCTACTCAATAGGGCTATAGTTGCCAAGTCACAACTCAGTAAACAGACCAGGAACATCGTATCAGTATATAAATTGTTTGTCCTCAGAGAAATACTTAACAAGTTTCTCTTCTTTGTTCGGTAATATGATACCAGTACCGACCTCTCAAACATATGTCTTTCACTCAACCTGGAGGCGAAATGTTCTGCAGCTTTCTTGGAGAGCGTCAAATCACGTATCAAGTCATTCAAATTCTCTTGATTGAAACAGTGAGCAGCTAATGACTGTTCAGCATCTGATGATGAATCTGCAGACTCTGAATCCATTCCGTGGACGTCCATATCAGGTACACCATTTTCATCCTCGAAGGAAGAGTATCCACTAAAAATCGGAACTGGTAAAGACTCAGAATGAGGTACTGGCCGGATCGCCGAAAGAATGTTGGGGTAGTCGATCTTGTGCCGATTTTTCTTGCCAATCCCTTTAGTATTCACCAGGCAGAAATAAAAGTCCAATACATGATCCTTTGGCTTTCGCCACACCATGGGGATTCCAAAATGAAGACCATTTCTCTGTCCTTTCGTCCACTCACGAAGATCTTCCACACAACTATGGCAAACATCATGTGGGGCCCACTTCATATCTTGATCGCCAAGAAGAACATCAAAATATGCCTTATAAGTGCGGATCACAAAGTTTGATACGTTGCGCCTTTGACGATCTAGCATGTAACAGCTTTAAAGGGAGCAGAAGGTGTCTGGATCATTAACGTAATTTCCTCTTGCCAAAACCATCACTTTAACATGAGACCTGAAAAAAAGAAACAATAATGTCAATATTTTGCACAATAGCACTTATTACTATCTTACTACGATGTACTGTGAAGTATTTGCTTTCTACAAGCACCCTCTCTCTCCGTCCAGAGGGCAATTTTCAGGCAAACGAGAAAATATAAATTAAAGAATAACTATAGCATGTAGGTAAAAATGGAGTATATATTTGAAATCAGCATGAAAATCGAATTAAAACTGGCAGATACTCGTAAATCTAAGTCACCAGAAAATGTGATTAAAATTGTTCCCCTGTGTAATCCTTTAAAATGTTTTGTTGTGTGTATATCGTTTTAGGGATGCATATGTCTGTTATTAGTTGCCTATTGTTCTTTTTCTTGGTATTTTTCTTTTTTTTTGGTGTTTTTTTTTATTAGTTTTTACTATGTGATGGGCGTTCCCTTCGTACCTTTGTACCCTGTAAAAGGTTGTCTTCTCCATATTCATGCTATTCCTTGAAAATGAACTTGCAAATATAGTTCGAAAATACTTGGATTCATCTTTTCCTTTTCCTGTGTATTATATATATATATATGATGAAAATTAATGCAATATCGCAAGAAAAGATGAGGAATTAAACCACATTCTCCGAAGACAATTTAATTCACAACAGTTTCGGTGTATCTCACACCCTTTTTCAACTGACACTGGATAGAAAATATTAGAAAAGTGCTTACAAACATAACACGGGGTCAGGTCGTGAAAGATTCCCTCTTTTTTACCACCAATCCCCTACTTGTGGCTAATCAGGGGGGGGGGGTTAGGCCTAAACATATTGAAGGGCTGACATTTTACTATTTTGTTTATTTGCTTTCGTATTACAGGATTAAAAGAAAATTGACCCTCAAATAGATTTAAATTAGGAACTGACGATATCAAGCTCGATTCTACGATTCTTTTCTTAACATAGTTAGCCAATTTAAGTACCATTTTACTTCCATTGAAATATATATAATGATTCAAGTCTCTAACATGGCAAAATATTCCACTGCTTTGGCTGCTCACTCTAATATCTCTTTTGTGTTCGTACAATCTCTTGTCTAGATTTCTCCCCGTTTCCCCTATATAAGCTTTATGGCAATCGTTGCATGGTATTGCATATATTCCTATGTTATGATGTTCTTAAGGTACATTGACGATGTATTTTCTGTATGGCCTAATGGCCTATGATTTTGATAACTTTTTTAATAATTTGAATAATTTGCATGTCTCCATCAAATTTAAATATGAATGGGAAAATATGATAATAGATTACCCTTTTTAGATGTCCTCATTAATAAAGATCACCATGAATTAAAACTTGTCGTTTATAGGAAACCAACCCACTCGAATGCCTATATACATTATTTTTCGTTTTACGATAATACTGTTAAGAAATCGGAAATTTCTAACCTTTTTCTTAGAGCATACAAAATATGTCATCCTTCCTATTTAGATGAAGAAATTGTCATTATCAGGACAATTTTTCTAATTTATATTACCCCGATTGGTTCATATCGTCTGCCCATTTTGCAGCTAGGAAAACATTCTATGGTAATAAGCCTTCCCGCACTAATGACTTCAACAAATGTATAACATTGCCATTTAATAATAAATTCAATAGTTTAAAGGACACATTTGGAAAAGCGGGTATTAATCTAGCCTTTAAATATAATAATTCCTTAAACCAATTGATGATTGCCAGGAAACCAAAAGAACATCATAACATAGGAGTATATGCAATACCATGCAACGATTGCCATAAAGTTTATATAGGGGAAACGGGGAGAAATCTAGACAAGAGATTGTACAAACACAAAAGAGATATTAGAGTGGGCAGCCAAAGCAGTGGAATATTTTGCCATGTTAGAGACTTGAATCATTCGATCGATTTCAATGGAAGTAAAATGGTATTTAAATTGGTTAACTATGTTAAGAGAAGAATCGTAGAATCGAGCTTGATATCGTCAGTTCCTAATTTAAATCTATCTGAGGGTCAATTTTCTTTTAATCCTGTAATACGAAAGCAAATAAACAAAATAGTAAAATGTCAGCCCTTCAATATGTTTAGGCCTAACCCCCTCCCTCCCCTGATTAGCCACAATTAGGGGATTGGGGGTAAAAAGAGGGGATCTTTCACGACCTGACTCCATGTTATGTTTGTAAGCACTTTTCTAATATTTTCTATTCAGTGTCAGTTGAAAAAGGGTGTGAGATACACCGAAACTGTTGTGAATTAAATTGTCTTCGGAGAATGTGGTTTAATTCCTCATATATATATATATATATATATATATATATATATATATATATATATATATATATATATATATATATATATACATATATATATATATATATATATATATATATATATATATATATATATATATATATATATATTTAGCACAAATTGTTCTTAGCTCTGGAGGAACATTATTTTGGGACATCATATGAGACAGTATCTTCTACCGCCCACTTAAATTGTCAAGGATGCCAAAAACAATAAAAAAACCGAGCTGAGTTTACTTAGATTACATCTGCAAACTTCTAAAACCACAAACACCAAAAACGACCAATTTAATTACTCTCTGATTGAGCAGATTCAGAACGAATCCCAGCTATGAGAATATTCACTTAACTCAATCATGACTCACTTTCGCCAAAATAATAACTTTTGTAGATAACAAATGATTGCAATAAAATAGTTTTCCTTTTATAAAGAACAAATTACTTGCAATAATATCGCTTTGCCTTTTACAAATAACGAATAATTTGGAATAAAATCCCTTGCCCCTTATAAATAACAAATAACTTGAACTAGAATCTGTTCCCATCTATAAATAAATAACTTGGAAGCTTTTCGAAAATACAATTAAAGATTCACTCCTTGAAATATAGATGAGTGTCGCAGGGATAATTCGGAGAGCGCCTTTATAGCTTAGTAAATAAATCATTGGATTGCCGCGCCTGGATGTCAGGCTAGATCACAACGGAGTGGACAAAGTTTGGCGTCCGTAGGGAGCTAGTCGCCCTTCAGAGTAACGAACAGGTGAAAGTAGCGCCAGTTATAAGTATCATCGCACAGCTTATCGCACCATCGCTATTATTTCCTGTCTTTGCGCACGCACATCACTGTTCCATCCTAGAACCTGTCGAGGGGGTTTCTATATTAGGATCCCTATTCGGAAAACGTCACCCCCTTCCCTCCCTGGAGAAGGAAGGTTTCCTAGATCACTAGGGAATAAAAATAAACATTAGTACTGCTCTTTCTACAAAACTAGAACCGGTCCTCGGTGAACTTGAGTTCGCCAAATATTATTCTGATCTTTATGTGAATTTCATTATGCGGTTTGAGATCTCGTACACGATTGAAATGGAATATGTGGCGCAATTATCTTTTTTAAAAAACTCTAAGCATTTAAATTAATTTTTCAAGATTTACATCTCAAATATTTTTTTATTTTTAATTTAATTTTCGTAAAATTGCATTAATTTTCTGAATTTTTTCCGTGAAATTCGAGAAATTTAAATTTTTGTAATGTTTCTATATTAATTTTATTATCGTAAATAGTGATGATCTGCCACAATAGAGAAACAAATACTTTTAACGGAGAATATATATATATATATATATATATATATATATTATATATATATATATATATATATATATATATATATATATATATATATATATATATATATATATATATATATATATATATATTCTTGTATTTTTTTCATACAAAAACTTTATATCATTCGAAAGAGAAGAGTAGCAAACTTGTTATCAAATATTTATTTAATTAATAATAACTCCTTTTAAATGTGCTCCAATATTTTCATATCTTTGTGATGTCTCACGTAAAAGCTCTGCAGCCATTTATCGTAATTGCACTCTATTCTGTCTCATTAATGATGGCGACCTTCAATTTTGCCTGTATTTTGAAGGAAAACTCTTACTAGTCTATAAACCTTAACCATTCTTCTTTGAACGGTGTTTAGGATTTTATTCAACTTAAACTTTAGGAGTTACAGAAGCTTTTGGGGGGTCTTATCTCCCTGAAGCACTCTATACAAAATAAAAGAGATCCCTTAAAATGAAAAGCTATTATTATATGCGGTTATGATACTAATTCATCTTTCAATTCATTCTCAATCGGGCGCAATGAGGAATCCTCTTTGTCGAACATCAAGGAAGTGGGTGTATCCAATAGATCGGTCTATTGCACACAAACACTTCCTTATCCTAACTGCGCCAGTGCAGTTTATTAAAAAACCCTATTATTATACTTATTTCTGTAATAAAAAAGATTATCAGGATAAAAGATTTATTATAATTAGTTTAAACCTTGAAGTCGAGGTGAAGTCAATAATAATAATAATAATGATTTATATAAAAAATGAAGTCAGTCTGTCCATTTATAGGAACCAAAATTCATGTTCTAACCCATCTCTCTCCCCCAATCCCCCTCTCCCCTCTCTCTCTCTTACAATCTGCCCTTCTCCCTCACACTCTCCCCCTCCCCACGCCCCATCTATCTCCCCACCTTCTCTCTGCCCCGGTCTTTACCCCACTTCCCCTCCCCTTACCCCCTCTTTGCCCCTATATCTTCCCTCTTTACCCCTATATCTTCCCCCTCTCCCACTATTCCTCTCCCATTTCCTCTCCTTCTTCACCCCTTATTATCTCTCCCCCTTGGTCCCCAATCTCTCCCCCTCTCTCTCAAGAGAATTTCTATTTAAAAAAATCCCGTTCTTAAAATATAAAGTAATAGAAGAAAAAGGTGAGACGCTCGATCTGTTTCTGTGGCCACAACGTCGTTCGCTCATGACTAACGGTCACTCAAGAGTGAGCATAAACTGCCGAGCAAGTGCGGTGAAACATTTATTATTTTAAGTATATTATATGATAGGGAGAGTGCGCACCTCTCCTGAATCTGCCTTCAATCTAAAAATAATAATAATCAGCAAGTAAAGGTATTTTTATGCCACAATGTAAGAATTTTAAGCGATGTTCATATGTGTATTTATTTGCGACAGGACTTTTTATCCCGGGCAACGGCCTGGATAAAAAGCCTTACTTTATTTCCGAAGGCATATTTTACCCGAGCAATGACGGGTATCTCTGCTGCTAATAATAATAATGTAAATTTGTGCTATGCTCTTCCTCCACCAAGGCGTCGACAAATGGGGGAATGCCCCACGATTCCGCTACTTCAGGAAACTTAATTAGTAATGATTAATTATTCGTGTATTTTTGTACTTCTCCCTTCCCCCCTGTATGCATTTATTTGTTTATCCGATTCTCCCTGACATACGGTCCTACACTGCAAAATAAAGGAGTTTTCTGTTTTTGCCTCATCACTGCACTTTTTACGAAGTCATTAAAACATCATTCCGTCCCTTCTTTGCTGTTCTACCACACCTACACCTCACTACTCAATATCACTGCTTTATGATTGTTCCACATTTTCCCCTAAGGAGGAGGTAGCAGGAGTTATTCCCTAACTGAAACCAAACTTAGGGGAGCAGCGTGCCTTCCGGTCCCCAAGCCCCAAGGGAAACTGTTGCCCTCTCTTGGGTCATTCCATGCACCACCTTTAAATCTCCCACTATCTTTTATACTCCCCCCCCCCTCTCTCTGTTGGTGGGGGGGGGATATAGCAGGGAAAGTGCCCTCACTACAACTGGAGAATGGCTGAACGGGACGCCCTACTGGTCCCGGTACTCGAACTTGGGTATTTTCTGGGCGACGGTGGAGTTGCGGCTTCATATCTGCCAAACGTTTTCACTTCCACAATTTATCTACTTTACGGATTTTTCCTTACTCACCTTCCGCGCGATACGACCTCGTTGCTATTGCGCGTGATACGACCTCGTTGCTTTTGCCAGTGATGCGGCCTCGTTTCTATTATGTGTGATGCGGCCTCGTTTCTATTGTGTGTGATGCGGCCTGGTTGATATTGTGTGTGACGCGGCTTCGTTGCTATTGCTCTTTAAAATCAATACATGTTCTACATTTGTTCTCTCTTCATCTACAGACTTATTTCCTCCTGCTTCCAAGCATTCTCACCTACTATTTCCTCTTCCTCACTGATTCAACAACTTTTCGCTTCTAATTTTCTCTTCTTTTTCACTCTACTCTCGTCTTCTAACCCCCACACAACAATTTAACAGCCCAAATATGCGTTAAGAGAAACCACCACTCATCACCATCTCAGCTTTCGCATCCAACACATCACTCACCCCATTCCTCCTCAACAGAGTAAATCACTCATGTTCTTCCACACACCCAGGATTAGCTGCAAGGTGCTCCCGGGGTGTGCCTCGTTCCCCCTATTAAATTTAAAAGAAACTTCCAACGAGGGCATCACCCGAAGAATGTTTGGAAGGAAGGATTTGTAAGGAAAGTGGTGAAGTTGGGAAGTGAAAGTGTGAGGAAGATATCGAGCCTATATCCTCTTGCAGGTATCAAGGCCATGAGGGTACAAATACTCCAGATGTAATCAACAGCCTTACCCATACGTAAAACGAATAAATAAGGAAAATAAAAAAAATGGGAGGAAGAGTGGGAGAGGAAAATGGCGGAAGAATGAAAGGGTGTTAAAACCACCATCCTTAATGGGGAGGGGGGGCTTACTGCCCCACACTTACGCTCACAGACCCGATGAGAGGAGAATGGATGAAAACTGATCAGCGATTAACCTGCATATTATCCGCCAGCCAAGGAAATATATAGAAGCAGTAAAACTTAGTTAGTCTCAGTCTCGTTTGTGACTGCTAAGAGCAATGGAGGCGGAAAGGCGTGTCGGCCCTCTAGAGACCAGATTTAACAGTCTGCCTTGGGTCCCATTTTCCAGATTTGAGTTCTCCCCCGAGGTGAAAAGAGCCCCCCCCCCACCTCTCCCACGGTAGCTCCCTCTGTCCGACCCGCGCTTGTGTGCGTAGGAGGACGTGAAATTTTTCCCTTCCTCTCATTCATTTCACGTTTGTGTAGATCTTCGTGTAAGACTCTAAAGGTGTACAGAACCCCCTCAATTAAACAGTGCCTTCCCCCCCCACGAGCGAACCTTTTCCTGGTAAAATACAATCAACACACATATACAGTTCCACCCTTCCAAATCTCAACTTCCTCCACATAATACTCGAGATCACGAATTCATACCAAGCCTTTGAATTCTGCCACCTCTGACTCAACTACACATCCTCTTTTTTCACCTTTCCAACCAATATTCGGATCTTATCTCATTCCATCACTCAATTACACATCAATGCTGCATTTTCTTTGATATTCTTCTCAATCATACAAACACCAGCAATCTCCCTCTTTCGAAAATATTTATTACGTCGATTCCTTTTTATATATTCTTCATCACATTCCACAGACACGCGATTCACCCACGATCGCGGGTTTAGTGGACGAATTAATGGAAGAAGGAGGTGATTTTGGAAGGTGGTGAGGAAGGCGCAAATCCAAATCAAGAATAGGTGTATGATCTGTGTGCCAATTTGTGTATGGAAGATGAAGCAAACTTGAAATGGATTGGCACTGTGCCGCCTCAACACATAGAAGCGATTAGTATGTAAGTATTGGTCAGTTGTATGAAAGTTGGGAAAAATGAAAGTGATGATAAAGTGAATGAGATACTAAAAGGTGGTGGGTATTATGTTATGAAACGAACACGCTCTTGTTTTGTAAGGTCCTTAAATTTGGGCAGTGCATGAGGATGAGAAGAATGCTGTGATGATTAATACCAGTGTACAAGAGCGAGCTGGATATGGTTGGTTGCAAGAGTAGAGAAGGGACAAAAGGGTGTATGTGTGGTTTGAGGAAGCGCGTGAGAGAGTTAAAAGGACTAAGAATATTCGTAGGCCGAAAAGGCATTAAGAACAAAGAACGAAAATGTATTAAACGTAACACTGCTATAGCACGAAATTGGAATGGTGTGTAGTAATTTCGTTGAAATTACTACAGTAAATAGGTTTAAGAATAGAATCAATAAACATTAGTTTAAAAGTATTTTTGCAGAAATAGAATTGTTGAACTAAATGTTTATCAATATCCTCTATTCCTTTTACCTGTCTTTACTCCTGACCTTCCTCCTTTACCTCTGACTTTCCTCCTTTACCTCTGACTTCCATCCTTCACATCTGGCTTTCCTCCTTTACCTTCTATCTTGAACGAGCCTCGAGTGAATCTTATGGTATTTGATGGTTCGTAATTTTCTAATTTAATAAAGTTATCATCATGGATTTATTATCACAAATAATTAGTCATCAGTCTGTTTGTCATTAGTTACCTTTCATTTAGTTTCATTTAGTTACATTTAGGATCTGACCTCAGTGTAAAGTATATCTGTTTCCAGATATTAAAAGGCTTACAATACCTCCTTTTACCTTCGTTCACTCCATTAATTTCCAACCTAAATCCGCATATATATCGTGGTTATTTTGAGTAAGTGATCAAAGATTGAGAAGATAAAGATATTTTTCAGGCGCGGTGGATTTCCAAGGATCTTTCGAAAAAATCTAAAGTCTTACTCTGATACTCATTTAAGCTCTAGTAAAAGTGAAATGAATGTGCTAAATATAATTAAACTGGATCCTCCTTCCCCAACGAAAGTATATGAAAGATAAATCCTAGGGTTCTCAAAATCCCTAAATGGAAGGCAACCCCCCATCATAAACCTCTGCCTCTTTGCCATTAAGAGGCGCCCATTCGGAATTCTTTTACTTGATTGATATATTTGCATAGCAGAATATACATACAAACTGAAACTTTAGTGTATGATTGCAGGTATGTCTATGCGGGCATGCCTAAGACCGTATGTATTTAGACATTAGGATTTTTGTATGTATAAGCTTGAGTCATCTTTATCAATTCTTATTATATTGGTTATTTTATTATAAACACGATCCACTCTCTACAGAGAGCAAAATCAAAGTATAAATAGATCAAATTTCGGCTGCATTTAACAGGGATTATCTATTGCTCCTCTGAGAACTTTTTATCAGTTTATTTACCCAAGTTCCTCACTAAATTTACGCGATTACAACGCAACTGATCTTTTAAATGCATCGAAGCCGTTTCGAACTCAAGAACAGGATTTAGCGGTTGAACGAGAGCCAGTAGATGGTCGTCTAAATGCGCATGTATATAATTAAAATCAATTGCTGTTTATTGATAACTGACTGTCAGAGAGGGGCGAGGGGGGTAATAGGGTGCTCAGTTTCAAGATGCACACACGAGGAATAATCATATAAGACAAAGGAATAGAAAAAACAAGGTCAACAGACCTAAGTCGCGTGCTCTCAATTATTTTGACTTATGACCATATGACCTTACGACCTTCAAAACTGTCAATAATTCCCGTACTAACCTTAGGAGGACCTTGGCAATCGTACCATTCGGAAGAGAGTGTAAAACAACATAAGGGTTTCAAATTCCGTTAGAATTGACCGAATAGTTATGATGTTATTGCCAAAAAACTTATTGAAAAGCAAAATGGTTACCATCCGACCGGCCAACCTAACAACCTAAATATCATTGGTCATTAAAAATATAGAGAATATAAATTTCTATAAATACTGAAGAAAATCTGGTGACTTCTCCAGCGATACTTAACGGTCTTCTTTATACCTAGGAAGGAGTTTGTTCAACTCCAGATTGACTAAGAAGTAGAACAAAAAATCAAATTCCTATGGATACTACCATGTAGTTGTTGCATTGTCCGCTAGCACAGGGGGCGCTATAAAATTCTCACAGCATGCAAAACCTCCCCTTCAGTCTAACTTGATCCCTAAAGCCAGTCTCACATAAGGCGCGGACCCATTTAATTTATGTAATGCTCACGGGGGAGGGGGAGACTACCTAACAGACTGTAGATCAAAGGCTTTCTACCTTAATCTCACAAGTGGTTAGAGGGAGGAGAAGTCATTCCCTTTTGAGGTGCTATAAACAACAACAAAAAAAACTATCATGGTCTACAGGATGTCAAGTCAAACGAAAGAGCTCAAAATTATTTGGGGAAAGCGCTTTCGGCCTTATACAAGGTGTCCCAGAAAAAAGTTAACCGTACTTTGAATTAGTATAACTCAAACCTATTAGAGATCTTTGAGTCCTGTAAAAAAAAACAAATTTAACAACTATTTATCTGTCGATTCTGGAAATTTCATTAAATTTACTTTTATGATATTGATACACTAATGGGTTTAGTGCAGGCTATCAAAATTATGTTTGCGCAAGGAAGTAAAATAATGAAACTTCGAAGTTTAAAATCAACAAATATATTTAAATCCATTTTTAACAAAAACACCTTTTCATATGGGTAATACAAATTCATATTTTAATTTCCTAAGCACCATTTCCTTCCATATGTCATCCATTTATTTTAAAGCACAGTTGTGCCTTTGATCGCATTGATTGAACATCTTTTTTGATTAACTTATGATTTTCCTTAAGTCTATTGACTTCGCGTGTGATACTATCTCTTAACTGGTTGATGCTTTGTGGTGGAGTAGAATACACTTTATTCTTTAGATATCCCCATAAGAAATAATCGTGCGGTGTTAAGTCAAGGGATCTTGGGGGCTATTCAATTGCATGATTTAGCGCGACAATGCGGTTGTTAAAGTTTCTCTTAGTTTTGTTCTTACAGCAAGCTGTCTATGAGCTGGTGCGCCGTCCTCAATCCACCAAAGTCTATTGAATTGATTGCCGTAAATCTGGCGGAGTTTCAGGAAGATCCTCTCTTTGATCATACTCAGGTAGGAAGCACCATTCAAGTTATTCTTGTAAAACAATGGGCCGACAAGATAGCCATTCCCGCATATTCCGATCCACAGAGGCACTTTCTGCTGACAAATACGTGTGTCAAAGTTGAATGGTGGGTGGTGGTTCAGCGGCGCATATTGCCGCTGAAAAAAGGCTGCCTCGTCACCAACCACAATGTTTTCCAAGAAACGAACAGGTTTATGGACAAGTCATTTGACAAATTTTCTACGACGAGGAAAATAAGTTTCAGAAGCTGGTGTCTTGCATGCATCTTTATAGGGATGCCATTTTAAGTCATGTTTAATAATGCAGTTAAATGATGACTTTCACAATTGTAACCCTTTCTTTCTGACTGATACATGTGGATTTTGAAGAAGTGTAATCTGAACCTTTTCGATATTTTCTGTTGTTCTTATGGTTTTCATACGACCCGAACGACCTTTATTTAGATTTAAGCATGTTCCTTCATGTTGATAGTTGCGAACATTTTTCCAAATTGTGGGCTTGCTTGGTGGGTGCCTACCTTGAAAACGCTGTTCAAATCAATTTGTACTTGTTTAATACTACCAGTCTTAATAAAGTTTGTAAGGACAAATACGCGTTGATCTTTTGTTAACTGCATGATTAGAAAGCTTCTATGGAAGTGAACTTTTACCCAGAAACGCTTTGATTTGCTTAGTAAGCAAGAATGACGAGACCATATATGGCTGAAAAACCACTGTAAAATGGCCTAGACTTTGCTTAAAGAATCGCATAGTGTCCTAGGCTACCTAAGCACCCTATGCTTCTCTTGAAAGTGCACGGTAGCCTAGCCTTCCTAGGCTTCGTTTCATTATCTTACTTGCTTGCGCAAACATAATTTTGATAGCCTCCACTAAACCCATTAGTGTATCAATATCATAAAAGGGAATTTAATGAAATTCCTTAAATCGACAGTTAAATAGTAGTTAAATAAAATGATTTTTGCAAGACTCAGAAATCTCTAATAGTTTTGGAGTTATACTAATTCAAAGTACGGTTAACTTTTTTACTGGGACACCTGGTATAGAGAAAGATTAACGCTTCTCTTCCGCTACGAGCATTTAGGGATGGTCTTTGTTTATCCCGGCAATCAATCTCATCCGTCGTATTATTTTACATTTTTTTGTTCAAAAGCCTTTAATTTTCTTCTGTCTGTCTGCTTCTCTATACTAACTCATGGACCTCCCAGACCTCTAGGGAAAGAGGGTGTCAAACCTTTAATAATAACAACATGAAGTAGCTACATAGAAATCCAGAAAAATAAAAGTTCCCCTCCCACCATACAATCACGTGACTCAGATCGAGACCTTTGCCGTAAAACACAGGTTAATTAAGGAGAGTTGCGCCCATCCCGACCCCATGTACGTTAATCGTTAGCTGGGTTAGATATCTTTCAATTTTCACTTCCTCTAACTCTACTACTTCACTTTACTCTTATCACCATCTTTCATGGGCAGTTGGCCTTGTGAGTTTACGCTTCTCTTTTTAATAATAGAAATGCAATTGCAGCATTTACTGATTTGAAGAATGTGGGTTGGTGACTTTCCGCAACATTTTATCCGTTATTAACGGATATCTGAACCGTTAATTCAAATTAAAAAATTTGGATTTTGTTCAACGGCGAAAGAGGCTTGAATCTATTCTTCTTCTAAGGGGTGTTTTTCAAGTTTGTACGTCCTAGTGTGATATTCCTTGCACTCGTTGTTCCTGTAGGTACTAATATTCATCTATACTTACTAACACTACTCCATAAATGCTTTCATTAATTATTCACATCATTTTTTTTCTCAATTTAAAATTTGAAATAAGATTAGGAAAAGAATGAAGAAGATGCTTAGTGGAGACTCTAAACCTTAATCCTGGTTTCGTGCAGGGATTTATCCAACTATCTTTGGAGGGGTACTTAAGAATAAGCCCAAAGCCTCAAAATTACAAACAGAAACATGTATAAGGGTGTTCTCGATAGAGCTGTCTCCATCAATAAAGATGAGGTTGCCATGCCAACAGATCGCCATGTCAACGATTTTTGTTTTTACTTTTAAGGCCCAAATACTATTAATTATGCACAATTCTGGTCTTTCGATACATTCGAAATCCCTGCAAAATCAGGAAATTGATCAGGGCGAAATATTAAGCCCGATATAATCTAAATATAAAATAGAGATGTCTCACATAAGGTCAATCTAGTCTAGGCTTATGATAGGCCTCTATTTATAACTTTAAAAATATCGGAAAGAGATAAATGTATGATTATAGAACAGTGATTTTTATATCTATATTTATTCCGGTCTTAGAAATACAAGAAAATATATATATAAAGAAGATTAGGAATAGATGTATATATTTGAAGATAGTGTGAAATGATAACAATGGAGAACAAAATTGTGTTCCATTTATACTGCAATTTTTTCTTATCTAATTCCGGTAAGCTGATATCAAATGTAAGTAAAAATTTTCTTTTTGCCTAATTTTGACACTTTTCGCATAAAAAACTCAAATTGTTCCTATTATAGCAAGAGTTTGTGCCGTAGCTCTTGCGTTTGAAGACTTTGTCGGGATCATCTCGTTTGCTACTCCAGCAGTAGTTTACCATCATATGTCTGTCCCATCGCCCTTGATAACGCTCTTCCATTGTCATGAATTCTTGGTGGTGGGTTCTTGGGGGAAAATGTTGAATGTTTCCATTCAGAAAATGAACCCTGACACTTCTGTTGGGTCCAAATTCAAGAAAACCCAACAGCATTCTAGCAACCAAATCCTCGTAGTTATCAGCCCATTTGTTATCAGGAACGTTTTGTATTCCCGTCACGAATGACAGCCACGCTACCTTCTCCTCGTCATTCATATCTTTGAAAAATTCCAGATCACGTACAAGAAGACGAATTTGAGGTCCATCATATACGTCTGCTTTGATTTTCGCTAAAGAAAAAGCAGGAACAGCAGAAACTATGTGCTCAAAGCATTTCCTGTGAGTAGTAAATGATTTTACAAACTGCTTCATCAAACCAAGCTTGTGATGGAGTGGGAGGAAAATGATTTTCTTCCAACTGACGATCGGGTCATTCACAATGTTTGTCATATGCCTGCTTCCAGAGTTACACGGATGGACCATTACTTCTGGGTCCAGTGTTTGTATAGACCTTGACTGTCCCACCTCGAGATATAGCATGGGGATTTAGTGAAACATTTCTGTTGCCCAAGGAGAACGTTGACCATTTTTACGTCAACACAATTGACGACTAGTTGTATGTCGTCATAGGGTTCTCGCTAATGCACTAAGTGACCACCTGGGACTGCACCAAAAACATTGTCATTATGCAGGAGAATACACTTGAAACTGCGCTCAGAATTAGCCCGAGATAATCTATTAGGTATGGTTATACGAAAGCAACGCCTAGTGTGCTAGAAGAATTGAAATATCGAAGCAGTAAACAAATTACTTCTCTTCTGAAAAAAATGGTTCACAAACAATCTTGCCCCGTGGACTGAAATATGATACTTTTTCAGAGCTGTCAAGAACGTTTTTTTGTCATTTAGCCTGGAGACTAATAGCTCTTGTGGTTTCTTGGAGAGTATCTAATCACGTGCTAATTCATTCAGTTCCACTTGAATAAACGCTAATGGGCTGAAGACTTTCGCATTAGATTAGAAGTCTTTGGAATCTGAGACCAAATCTTGACACTCTTGATCAGATTTGTTGTTTTAATCTTCAGAAGAGCCATACCCATTAGAAACTGAAACTTCCCCAGAATGCGGAGTAGGTCAAATTGCGGAAGAAATACTGAGATAGGAGATACGAGTATGACGGTTTACTTTCTTACACCTTTTGTGTTGACCAGGCAAAAATAGAGGTAAGTTTTGTAGTCCTTTGACTCTCGCAAAACCACGGGGACTAAAAAAGGTACACCTTTTCGTTTCATTTTTGTCCAGTCACGAAGACTTTTTTCGCAATTATGACATACTGTCTGTGGAGGCCATACTTGGTCACTAAGAGGAACGTCAAAGTAGACTTTATAGAATTGGTGAACAAACCTCGTAATATTACGCCTTGGACGAAGAAGTGTGTAGCAGCCAAGGATATAACAGAATGTATTATGCATTTATGTCTACTTAAAGAAGCCATCATTCTATCAGAAACAAAACATGAATATGGTTAATTTAAAAAAAAATATCCTAAATTTCACTAGTATGAAAACTAGAGCATACAGGCAAAAAAAAACAAACAAACCGATTTTAGATTTGAAATCAGCGTTAAAAAACTAATTAGAATCAGTTGAAAATTCCCATGGAACAGAAAATAAGAAAAAAAAAACAATGTTCCCCTGTGTAATTATTTAGAAGGAATAGAATAATGGCCGTCTAATTGAGAATAAACCTGCAAAAAACCCTTAATTAAATATGACAGGTGTCACAAAGAGATATACAGAAAAAGAGAGCACCTCTTATGTCTATACCCAGTCCTCTTTTAAAGATACCAAAACGAGCAGTAGAAGAAAATATAAGAAACTAAAAATAGAAACACTCTTAAAAATGAAAATAAAAATGGATAAAAACGTAACTTGTTTCCATATCAGGGAATTTTGTTCATATTTTCCCTACTTTCCTAAGTTTGAATTGACCCAGTTACGGAGAAGAGGAAATTATACCACCCAATAAAAAAAACTGGATTTTTAAACGTTGGTATTTTTTACTTATCATAACTTTAGCATCTCTAAAAATTGAGAGTCCAGTTTCACCGCCGTTCAACAATTAAAAGAAAAACAATATAATTTGTACTCATGATCAATGCTCCATCCGATGCTATTAACTAATAACACTCGATGTAACTTAATTAAAAACTCTAGCATAAATCACGGTCTCTCTCTAGCCATCAGACCAAATCGTCATGTATTTAATCAAAATTCAAAACCAATATATAAATATATATATATATATATATATATATATATATATATATATATATATATATATATATATATATATATATAAGGGGAAGTTGAAGCGAAGAGCGCTCGATGACAAAGCTTCGAACCGAACATATCTTTTCCCTTTCTTTAGCGGGTAAAATAGCTTATATTATTTTTATTCCATTTTCTATCTCTCTATTCTTTCTTTTTTAATCGATATTTGATCCTTGTTTGATTTTATAAGCAAACTAAATCGTTTGTTTATCATCTCTCCTTATTTCGCCTTGGTTATTGGCCATCAGCGGGCCACAAAAGTTTACAAGACAATGTTAGAAATGCATATTTAAATAGTTTTAATTAATGCAGGTTAATTAAATTAACAACGCAATTGGAATTTTACCTAATGAATACAATGTAATTATCAGAAAAGTAAAATATAGAAGAGGAAAAAAATTATAATGACAATAGTGAAATTTGACAACGCAAAGGTTATCAACACATTTATATAAACATAGTTTAGTACTTGGTTGCATAATCCTTGTTGTTAATTACCGCTTGCAGGTGATTAAAGTAGTCTCTTACAATTTTACTGCAGGTGCTGTCTAATTTTTTTCCATTTCTCCCAGCATATTTTCTTCAAAACAGATCAGTTATGCAGATCTCGTTTTTGAACCGAGTTTCAATTTCCTCCACCGATTTTCAATGGGATTCAGGTCAGGAGATTGATTTGGCCATTCCAACACATTAATTTTACATGCATGCAGCCAATTCTTAGTTTGTTTTGTCGTATGCTAAGGGTCATTGTCTTGTTGAAAACCCCATCATGGTTTCAAGTTCAGAGAGCCAAACTTAGTTAACCAATTTCCTTCCAAAGTTCCCCTAGACATTTCTTCGTTGATTCGTACTCTGACTACCTCCATTCTTCCAATTCCTAGAGATCCTTAACCTCCGCACACGATAAGTGACCCATCAACTAATTTGACTGAAGGGATCTTATTGCTGGAGCGTAAGCTTCACATTTTTTCTTTAAACCCTTTTGATTGAATTTTGACCGAAAAGTTATATTTTCGTTTCATCTGACCAAAAGATTTGTTCCCAGAACGTCGCTGGTTTATTTAAATGTTAATGTTCTAACTTAAACTCCACTTGTTTCCAGATCTTCTAGCAACTTTCTAAAGCTAGTATGTGGTTCACTTTCTCTTCAAGCCAGTTTTTCAGCTATAAGTGTCGTTAACATTCTTGCGCGACCTGAACAATCCAAATATGATTTGAATACGTGACTTCCAGCCACGTATTATGGTACCAACTGAATTTAGATGTATGTACTTTAAGCTTTACAGAGACCTTTATATTGCCAAAGCCCCTCTTATGAATGGCTACAATGCATTCACAAAAATCTTGACTGATTTGTTTTGTTTTTCGTACGACTATCTTGTAAAGAATGACGCAGTAGCCTTATACGATGAGAAAAGAAAACTCTCATTTAATTTAGAGTATTCTCGATATTTTGCAACAAATTCGGATTAGCTTTTAACGAGACATTTTGCCGAGGTAACCTATTTATATGTGTTGCAAATTTTGCGTTGTCAAATTTATTTTATCTCTATATAGTTTCTCTTGTTCACAACTTTGCTTTTCCCGATCATTGCATTTTAGATATTATATAAAGTTTTACGTATTGTAAATTTCATCAACCTACGTTAACTAAAAGTATGTAAATTTACATTTCTAACAGTGAGTTGTAAATATTTTCGGCCCACTTTTATGTATATATATATATATATATATATATATATATACACGTCGTAATTTTAACATACAGCAATTCTTTATAATATAATAACTAAGAAAATGCATCAGACAGCGAATTCCTTCCCTCGCTTTCAGACCGTGCTGTTGGCTAAATTGAGACCTCGTTTCTATTTCGCTTTCTCACCACGTCTGTCTCGAATTCGATAGCTTTTCTCGGACATCTATTTCTAAACCTCTGACAGCTCTCATTTCGGTATTGCCTTAGATTCTCTGTCTTCTAATGATATGATTAAGTTTGTTCTATGAATAGTATTCCTTTCCGATAAGGAAGTAAATCTTCCATTTACCTAAATAGAAAGAATTATTCCTAATTTTCGATGTAAATTATTACGCTTCAATTAGTTTTTGACATTTTTCTGAAGTAAACAAGATTATTAAATCTATCGAATAAGAACGTGAAATATCAATTTCCAACTCTTTCCCTACAAAATAAGTGATAAAAAGATTGTACAAGATATGAAAGATGTGAGAGAACTACCCAATCTAGGTTAAAAATAGTTCCTTTGCTCACACGTACAAATATTCAAACCAATTTATGGATAAAGTATGTAGAAATTCAATTGACTGCCTCTTCTTCTTTCCCGAGCTCTTATAATATTATACATATGTCGCTGAAAATTTAAGTATTCCACGTCTATTGAAGAAGCTAAAATTGAGATGATTTCTTCCGCAAGAATTATTTTATTAAATGTGTATTCGAGAAAATTTGTCTCATTTTAACAAGAAAATATTTTCCTCGGCTAAGAAAGACGTGCCTGTCCATGAGAGTATGAACGAGAAACTAGGTAGAAACAAGCATTCGGATGTTTCTTCTGAACTTCACCATTTTTAATTATTTGAGTTTTAAATTTTTTTCCAACCTGTGTTTAGATTATATCCACTCATGTTAGTAATTTCCCGTGCAAATCTTTATGCTTATCTACAATAAACTTTGCCATTTTTAGGCCCATTCCACTCTATGTCGCTTGATAAATAATCTTGATTTCCGATATTTTTCTCTATTTCCTAATTTTATACCATCCGCAAATTTTTAAATTTGGGGGTAATTATTTGCTTTTAATGTCGTTAATATATATTATAAGCAACAACTGATTAAGAACTAATCACTTGGCATTAAGAAATTGCACTAGGGATTAAGAAACGATTTTAGACCAGTAAAAGTCGCATGGACAAAATAATAGTAGTATCAATGGAATTAAATTTATTCACATTTTACTTTGTTAAGATTTATGATAAGTCACATTACTAATCAATATTTTAACCCTTAGTTTAAACATTCAACCTTTGAATGATTTCAAGAATTCCAATTAAACTATTAATATTATTCTGTAGATTTTATTTTTGGTAAATTTTTATTTTCTGAATTTTAGCCAAGCTATTTTTGATGTCTCTTTCAATCCAAATTTTTAAATTCTTACTTAAATCTATGAGTGACATTCATTTTTTTCAGTTTATCCTTTCGCTATAACTCCTACATTTTCCCATCAATTAAGCTAAACCATTATATACTTAAAGTCCAATTATTCTTACCACTATTAGTTAGCATCTAATTTCTCTACCAAAATCACAGCCATTTGGTTCTCCTGGCATGCGTTACCACAACGATTAATGGTCCTACTTATTCTAACTTCATTTGATTCAAGAATTTGCCCATCATTATACTCTTATTTAATAAACTACGCACCTTAAATTGACAGACTCCTCCTCATTCTCTGTCCCAGCAAAGCTCAAAAAATAATTTTAACTTCACTTTCTTTTACATTCATTACGAGTAATGTTCTTTTTGGTTCTCATATTAAACACGTGTATACCAATGTTAACTTATGTGTATCCATGTGTGTTAATCTATTTAATGTGACTATGAGAAAAACTTTCCTCTTAAGAGCCAAAATAGACAACTCCGCATTTTTGCCTTGCACCCAATAAACTATTTATTTCACAGACGTCTTTTGTCTCTTGTGTCGCTAACCGGAAACAACGGAGTCTTCAGTCAGAAAAGTTTTGTTGCATATCTGTCTCCTGGTATGTCTTCCTTTTCTTAGTCATGGCGTATTATCTTGCGTGCCTTTTGTTTCTCTTATTAGAAAAATTATTTCGGGGAAATTTAAGAGAATTAGTGCGGTTAGTATATAAGAATAATGAAAAACTAACACTGCTTGAACCATTTAGGGGACAGGCAGCGTCCAATCAAAGGAAGTTCAGATTTCTTTTGGCTTCTCTAATAATCCCAAAAGGATTTAAATCAATTAATTCTTTTAAACCTGACTTCTGCTTTTGCAGAAAACGGAGATTTTTTTTTATTATTTACTTCGGTGATGGTAGTTAATTTTGTTATATACTAACCGCCCCAATCGCCTTTGCATTTTTTTATCTCTTAGAAAGTATTTATCAAAGACACTAATGGAAATATTGCTATGTATTATTCTTCCCTGTCTTGATCTTGGAGTTTTATTTTTCTTTCTTTCCACACCTAATATTTCTCACGTCGAGCGATATATGATTTTTTATTATCATATTTTCACTCGCATAAGTCTATATTATTCTCTTGATTTGTACTGAATTACTGCATATTATATTTAATTTAATAATACCATATGGAGTTTTCTTTTCATCATGAACCCGATCTTCATTTAAATTTAAAAAGAGTTTCTGCTTAAATGTTCCAGTTTGTGCTCTCATTATGGGATTTACTTCTTTGGGTCTCATTTTGCTTAGCTTTTAGGTTTTATTATTACAATCAACACATTTACTAGAAATTGACCTTTTCCACTCTAAATATTATATCATATTCGTTAATTCCCTTATAACATTGTTTTGTTTTTGTGGATAGTAGATTTTTCAAATCCTTTGTTTCTGTAATATTAATCTTCCATCTTTTTACCATGGCATGTTTATTTAATGTAATTTGTATACATATTTTGATCTATGCATAATTAAATTTTCATTTCTCTCCATTTTTTTTTTATTTCAACCGCTGATTCCATATTGCCCTTGGCTAATCACTATCGATGCGTTAAAAAGATTTTTTATATTTCCTCTAATATAATTTTGAAAATGTTCAAATGTACTTTTCCACCTGATAAAATGTACTTTTCGAAAATATAAACTGTATCATCACTAACTCTATAATTTAAGAAGGGGACTTTTTTGAGTATTTGAATAATAATTTCATCTTAGTTTGGTTATGACCTATGTTTTTCCTGCAAAGTTATTGCTAATAATTCTTTTATAATATCAAAAAACAAAATGGTGAAATTAGGAAATAAATATAAGTATCGAAATTTTGTGAAATTTTTAAAACCCAAAGAATTACAAATGGTGAAGTTCAGGAAATTTATTTTTATTTATCTTCTTCTATAAATATATTTTAGCACCGTGATATTTTGAAAGGGGGGGAATTTAGCTTAGAGTTCCTTTTTAAAATTATTATAATTAGCGAAGTTCAGAAAATTTATAAAAATTTAACCATGGCTGCTTTTTTTTAGATTTGAAATTTTAATCTTAGTAGCGAAGCGTGAGCCCACCCTGTAAGGGGATGTGGCGAAGCCATTGCCTGTTTTTTCTATATGATAAAATATGATTTTGAAAATAAGGCGTTTTAAATTTAAAATCAGTTACCAAATATATTTGGCACAAATTTTTAAAATTAAGTATCAATTTATTACCATTTTTAGTATGGGCAATATTATTTACGTTGAGGAATAATTTAACCACTCTGCTCACCTAATAAAAGAATTTATATATATGAAAATTATTGAATGGAATTTTTGATCAGTATTCTTAAAAACAGAGCAAGAAGCTTAGTTTTATTTTAAATCTATCGATTCCTTTTCGAGTGACACGAAATATTTTCCAAAAATAAAAGAAAAAGATAAATTTTGGCATTCTCTGACGTCGATGGTAAATGGATCCTTGCACATTTTATTTATTCTCGACTTTAGACACGGTAGAGGTGTTATTTAATCCCCAATTTAAACGTGTCATAGGTATTCTCCAGCCTCAAACACAAACAAATAATGGGAAATTGCCACACCCGCCATTAAGCATGTTATGGATATTTCCCGGCTCACACACACACGCAAAACCTTTGGTAATCCCCAACTCTGATTTTTAACTCAGTAGGAGTTTTCCACCTCCTCACACACAACCAGACTGAATAATTCCCACCCTTTCTTTTAAGCACATCATAACTCTTCTCCCCTTTCAAATATAGGCACGGTAGAGATATTCAAAATCCCCCACAGCTGTCTTTACCCGCGGCACAGATCTTTCTCACTCAAACGATTATGCATGGTATTGGTATTCTCCAGTCTCAGACTAACAGATTATAGCCAATTCACACTTCTACTTTAAAGCTGGCATAGGTGTTTAAGTGCTCATACATGCTCTGGAAATTTCATATCCTCAGGTACGAAAAGAATATGGGTAACGCCAGACTCGGTTATGGGTTTCTCCAATTCCATATTAAAGCAAGGTATTCTAGTGCCACGTATACAAATAGAGTAAGAATAATCCCAAACTTCACCTACAAGCACAGTATAGGTGTTCTCTTCTCCATACCTCAAAAAACTATTAGTATTCTCCTTTCAGCAACAGAAGAATCGTAACTAATCAACCTCTAGTCTCTCTAGCTCACTAGCATTCTCTTGTACCAAATTCAAGACCGCTCTAGGTATTTGCAAGACAGACACATATGAGTATGCGTAATACACAGCCCGCTTTCAGCATCAAACTAGGTATTCTCCAGTACGCATTTTCAAGAAAGCTATGAGTATGCCCAGCTTAACACTTGAACAGACTACAAGGGATCTACATTATCGCCTTCAAGCGCTATATAGATGTCCTCCAACCCTGATCAAGCACGGTTTCAGCATTTTCTAGTCTTCCTCACAAGCAGGCTACGAGTAATCCCAACAAAAATTTACGACGGTATATTTGATCTCCACTTCATAAATAAAGCAAGATATAGGCATCCACCTGCCTAGTATAAAGCAAAAGATATAGAGAAAAAAGGATTAGAGGGAATTAACATAGTTTGGAGTTAATATAAAAGTTTGAGCGGCCAGAATAAAAGAACGAATTCGAATGACTTTTCTAGGCCAACAACCAGGGCATAGCTCAAAAAGGACAAATTCAGAGCAACGTTTTTAGGCTAACCACTGCATAGCATTAAAAGAAGAATTCAGAGCGACGTTTTAAAGCCAAACACTGGATAGCATAAAAGGAAGAATTCAGAGCAACGTTTCAAGCTAACCACTAAATAGCATAGAGGGAATGAGCCAGAACAACTGTTCGAAGCCAAACACTGAATAACATAAAAGGACGAATTCAGAGCGACGTTTCGAGCCCAACCACTGGGTAGCATAAAAGGGAGAATTCAGAGCAACGTTTCGAGGCTAATCACTAAATATCATAAATAAAATGAGCAAGAACGACTGTTCGAGGCGAAATACTGAATAGCATAAAAGAAATAATAGTACCATGTTTCAAGGCTAACCAATAAATAGCTGAAGAGGGAGGATTCAGAGAGACGTTTCGAGGCCAACCACTGCATAGCATAAAAGGACGAATTCAGAGCCACGTTTCGATGCCAACCACTGGATAGCATAAAAAGAAGAATTTAGAGGGACGTTTCAAGCCAACCACTGGATAGCATAAAAGGAAAAATTCAGATCAACGTTTCGAGGCTAACCACTAAATAGCATAAATAAAATGAACCAGAAGGACTGTTTGAGGCCAAACACTGAATAGCATAAGAGCACTAATTCAGAGCGACGTTTTCAGGCCAACCACTGGATAGCATAAAAAGAAGAATTTAGAGCCACGTTTCGAAACCAACCACTGGATAGCAAAAAAGGAAAAAGTCAGAGCAACGTTTCGAGGCTAACCACTAAATAGCATAAATGAAATGAGCCAGAACGACTGTTCGAGGCCAAACAAGGAATAGCATAAAAGGACGAATTCAGAGCGACATTTCGAGGCCAACCACTGGATAGCATAAAAAGAAGAATTGAAAGCGACGTTTCGAGGCCAACCACCGGATAGCATAAAAAGGAGAATTCAGAGCGATGTTTCGAAGCCTATTACTGGATAGCATCTAAGGAAGAATTCAAAGCAACATTTCGAGGCTAACCTCTAAATAGCATAAATGAAATGAGCCAGAACGACTGTTCGAGGCCAAACACTGAATAGCAAAAGAGGATGAATTTAGAGCGACGTTTCGAGGCCAACCACTAGATAGAATAAAAAGAAGAATTTAGAGCCACGTTTTGAAACCAACCACTAGATAGCAGAAAAGTTAAAGTTCAGAGCAACGTTTCGAGGCTAACCACTAAATAGCATAAATAAAATCAGCCAGAACGACTGTTCGAGGCCAAACACTGAATAGCATAAAAGGACGAATTCAGAGCGACATTTCGAGGCCAACCACTGGATAGCATAAAAAAAAGAATTCGCAGCAACGTTTCGAGGCCAAACACAGGATAGCATGAAAGGAAGTTTCAGAGCAACGTTTCGAGGCTAACCTCTAAATAGCATAAAAAAATGAGCCAGAACGACTGTTCGAAGAGAAACACTGAATAGCATAAGATGACGAATTCAGAGCGTCATTTCGATGCTAACCACTGGATAGCATAAAAAGAAGAATTTAGAGCGACGTTTCGAAGCTAACCAGTAGATAGCAGAAAAGGAAGAATTCAGATCAAGGTTTCGAGGCTAACCACTAAATAGCATAAATGAAATGAACCAAAAGGACTGTTTGAGGCTAAACACGGAATAGCATAAGAACGCGAATTCTGAGCGACGTTTCGAGGCCAACTACTAGGTAGCATAAAAAGAAGAATTCAGATCGACGTTTCGAAACCAACCACTGGATCGCAGAATAAAAATAATTCAGAGCAACGTTTGGAGGCTAACCACTAAATAGCATAAAGAAAATGAGCCAGTAGGACTGTTCGAGAAAAAACACTGAATAGCATAAGAGGACGTATTCAGAGCGACGTTTCGTGACCAATTACTGGATAGCATAAAAAGAAGAATTCAGAGCGACGTTTGGAGGCCAACCTCTTGATAGCATCAGAAGAAGAATTTACACCGACGTTTTGAAACCAACCACTGGAAAGCAGAAAAGGAAGAATTCAGAGCAACGTTTCAAGGCTAACCACTAAATAGCATAAAGGAAATGAGCCAGAACGACTGTTCGAGGCCAAAAACTGAATAGCATAAAAGGACGAATTTAAAGCGACGTTTTAAGGCCAACAACTGGAAAGCATAAAAAGAAGGGTTCAGAGCGACGTTTTGAGGCCAACCACTAAATAGCAGAAAAGAAATAATTCAGACCAACATTTCGAGGCTAACCACTAAATAGCAGAAATAAAATGAACCAGAAGGACTGTTCGAGGCCAAGCACTGAATAGCATAGGAGGACAAATTAAGAGCGACGTTTCGAGGCCAACTACTGGATAGCATAAAAAGAAGAATTCAGAGCGACGTTTTGAGGCCAACCACTGGATAGCATCAAAAGGAATTCAAATCGACGTTTCGAAACCAACCACTGGATAGCAAAAAAGGAAGAATTCAGAGCAACAATCGAGGCTAACCACTAAATAGAATAAAGTAAAAAGGCCAGAACGACTGTTCAAGGCCAAACACTAAATAGCATAGAAGGACGGATTCAGAGCAACGTTTCAAATCCAACCACTAGATAGCATGAATAGAAGAATTCAGCGCGATGTTTTGAAACTAACCACTGGATAGCAGAAAAGAAATAATTCAGACAACATTTTGAGGCTAACCACTAAATAACATAAATGAAATGAGCTAGAAAGACTGTTCAAAGCCAAACACTGAATAGCATAAGACGACGAATTCAGAACGACGTTTCGAGGCCAACAACTGGATAGCATAAAAGGGAGAATTCAGAGAGACGTTTCGAGGCCAACCACTGGATAACATAAAAAAAGAATTCAGGGTGACGTTTTCAAACCACCCACTAGGAAAGCATAAAAGGGAGAATTCAGAGCAACCTTTCGAGGCTAATCACTAAATATCATAAATATAATGAGCCAGAACGACTGTTCGAGGCCAAAACTAAATAGCATAAAAAGACGAAGTCAGAGCGACATTTCGTGGCCAACCACTGGATAGCATAAAAAGAAGAATTCGCAGCGACGTTTCGAGGCCAACCACTGGATAGCATCAAAGGTAGAATTCAGAGCAACGTTTCTAGGATAACTTCTAAATAGGATAAATGAAATGAACCAATAGGACTGTTTGAGGCCAAACACTAAATAGCATTAGAGCACGAATTCAGAGCGACGTTTTGAGGCCAACCACTGGATAGCATAAAAAGAAGAATATAGAGCCACGTTTCCAAGCCAACCACTGGATAGCAAAAAAGGAAAAATTCAGAGCAACGTTTCGAGGCTTTCCACTAAATAGCATAAATGAAATGAGCCAGAACGACTGTTCGAGGCCAAACACTGAATAGCATAAAAGGACGAATTCAGAGCGAGATTTTGAGGCCAAACACTAGATAGAATAAAAAGATGAATTTAGAGCCACGTTTCGAAACTAACCACTAGATAGCAGAAAAGGATAAAGTCAGAGAAACGTTTCGAGGCTAACCACTAAATAGCATAAATAAAAAGAGCCAGAACGACTGTTCGAGGCCAAACACTGAATAGCATAAAAGGACGAATTCAGAGCGACATTTCGAGGCCAACCACTGGATAGCATAAAAAGGAGAATTCGCAGCAATGTTTCGAGGCCAAAAACTAAATAGCATAAAAGGAAGAATTCAGAGCAACGTTTCGAGGCTAACCTCTAAATAGCATTAATAAAATCACCAGAACGACTGTTCGAGGAGAAACACTGAATAGCATAAGACGATGAATTCAGAGCGACATTTCGATGCTAACTACTGGATATCATAAAAAAAAAATTTAGAGCGACGTTTCGAATCTAACCAGTAGATAGCAAAAAAGGAAGAATTCAGATCAACGTTTCGAGGCTAACCACTAAATAGCATGGATGGAATGAGCCAGAAGGACTGTTCGAGGCTAAACACGGAATAACACAAGAGGACGAATTCTGAGCGACGTTTCGAGGCCAACTACTAGGTAGCATAAAAAGAAGAATTCAGATCGACGTTTCGAAACCAACCACTGGATAGCAGAATAAGAATAATTCAGAGCAACGTTTCAAGGCTAACCACTAAATAGCATTAAGAAAAAGAGCCAGAAGGACTGTTCGAGGCAAACCACTGAATAGCATACGAGGACGTATTCAGAGCGACGTTTCGTGACCAACCACTGGATAGCATAAAAAGAAGAATTCAGAGCGACGTTTCGAGGCCAACCACTGGATAGCATCAAAAAAAGAATTTAGCTTGACGTTTTCAAACCAACCACTGGATAGCAGAAAAGGAAGAATTCAGAGCAACGTTTCGAGGCTAACCACTAAATAGCATAAAGGAAATGAGCCAGAACGACTGTTTGAGGCCAAAAATTGAATAGCATAAAAGGACGAATTTAAAGCGACGTTTTGAGGCCAACCACTGGAAAGCATAAAAAGAAGGGTTCAGAACGACGTTTCGAGGCCAACAACTGCATAGCATAAAAGGACGAATTCAGACCGAAGTTTCGATGCCAACCACTGGATAGCATAAAAAAAAATTTAGATGGATGTTTTGAAGCCAAGCACTGGATAGCATAAAAGGAAGAATTCAGATCAGTGTTTCGAGGCTAACCACTAAATAGCATAAATAAAATGAACCAGGAGGACTGTTTGAGGACAAACACTGAAGAGCATAACAGCACGAATTCAGAGCGACGTTTGGGGGCCAAACACTGGATAGCATAAAAAGAACAATTTAGAGCCACGTTTCGAAACCAACCACTAGATAGCAGAAAAGGAAAAATTCAGAGCAACGTTTCGAGGCTAACCACTAAATAGCTTAAATGAAATGAGCCAGAACGACTGTTCGAGGCCAAACACTGAATAGCATAAAGGGAAGAATTCAAAGCGACATTTCGAGGCCAACCACTTGATAGCATAAAAAGAAGAATTGAAAGCGACGTTTCGAGTCCAACCACTGGATAGCATAAAAAGGAGAATTCAGAGCGACGTTTCGAAGCCTACCACTTGATAGCATAAAAGGAAGAATTCAAAGCAACATTCCGAGGCTAAGCTCTAAATAGCATAAATGAAATGAGCCAGAAGGACTGTTCAAGGCTAACCACTAAATAGCATAAATAAAATGCTAACCAATAAATAGCTGAAGCGGGAGGATTCAGAGAGACGTTTCGACGCCAACCACTGCATAGCATAAAAGGAGGAATTCAGAACGACGTATCGATGCCAACTACTAGATAGCATAAAAAAATTTAGAGGGACGTTTCGAAGACAACCACTGGATAGCATAAAAGGAAGAATTCAGATCAACGTTTCGAGGCTAACCACTAAATAGCATAAATAAAATGAACCAGGAGGACTGTTTAAGGCCAAACCCTGAATAGCATAAGAGCACGAATTCAAAGCGACGTTTTGAGGCCAACCACTGGATAGCATAAAAAAAGAAGAATTTAAAGCCACGTTTCAAGGCCAACCACTGGATAGCAGAGAAGGAAAAATTTAAAGCAACGTTTCGAGGCTCACCACTAAATAGCATGAATGAAATGAGCCAGAACGACTGTTCGAGGCCAAACACTGAAAAACATAAAAGGACGATTTCAGATCGACATTTCGAGGCCAACCACTGGATAGCATAAAAAGAAGAATTGAAAGCGACGTTTCGAGGCCAACCACTGAAAAGCATAAAAAGGAGAATTCAGAGCGACGTTTCGAAGCCTACCACTGGATAGCACAAAAGGAAGAAATCAAATCAACATTTCGAGGCTATCCACTAAATAGCAAAAAGTAAAAAGGCCAGAACGACTGTTCGAGGCCAAACACTAAATAGCATAAAAGGACGAATTCACAGCAACGTTTTGAGGCCAACCACTATATAGCATAAATAGAAGAATTCAAAGCGAAGTTTTGAAACCAACCACTGGATAGCAGAAAAGAAATAATTTAGACAACATTTTGAGGCTAACCACTAAATAACATAAATGAAATGAGCCAGAAGGACTGTTCGAGTCCAAACACTGAATAGCATAAGAGGATGAATTTAGAGCGACGTTTCGAGGCCAACCATTAGATAGAATAAAAAAAGAAATTAGAGGTACGTTTCGAGGCCAACCACTGGATAGCATCAAAAGAAGAATTCAGACTTACGTTTTGAAACCAACCACTGGATAGCAGAAAGAAATAATTCAGACAACATTTTGAGGCTAACCACTCAATAACATAAATGAAATGAGCCAGAAGGACTGTTCGAGGCGAACACTGAATAGCATAAGACGACGAATTTAGAGCGACGTTTCGAGGCCAACTACTGGATAGCATAAAAGGAAGAATTGAGAGCGACGTTTCGAGGCCAACCACTGGATAGCATAAAAAGAAGAATTCAGGGCGACGTTTTTAAACCAACTACTAGATAGCATAAAAGGGAGAATTCAGAGCAACGTTTCAAGGCTAATCACTAAATATCATAAATAAAATGAGCAAGAACGACAGTTTGAGGTGAAACACTGAATAGCATAAAAGAAATAATAGTACCACGTTTCAAAGCTTACCAATGAATAGATGAATAAGGAGGATTCAGAGAGACGTTTCGAGGCCAACCACTGCATAGCATAAAAGGACGAATTCAGAGCGACGTTTCGATGCTAACCACTAGATAGCATAAAAAAAAGAATTTAGAGGGACGTTTCGAAGCCAACCACTGGATAGCATAAAAGGAAGAATTCAGATCAACGTTTCGAGGCTAACCACTAAATAGCATAAAAAAAATGAACCAGGAGGACTGTTTGAGGCCAAACACTGAAGAGCATAAGAGCACGAATTCAGAGCGACGTTTGGAGGCCAAACACTGGATAGCATAAAAAGAACAATTTAGAGCCAGGTTTCGAAACCAAACACTGGATAGAAGAAAAGTGAAGATTCAGAGCAACGTTTCGACGCTAACCACTAAATAGCATAAATGAAATGAACTAGAACGACTATTTGAGGCCAAACACTGAATAGCATAAAGGCACGAATTCAGAGCGACATTTCAAAGCCAACCACTGTATAGCATAAAAAGAAGAATTAAAAGCGAAGTTTCGAGGCCAACCACTGGATAGCATAAGAAGGAGAATTCAGAGCGAAGTTTCGAAGCCTACCACTGGATAGCATAAAAGAAAGAATTCAAAGCAACATTTCGAGGCTAAGCTTTAAATAGCATAAATGAAATGAGCCGGGAGGACTGTTCGCGGATAACCACTAAATAGCATAAATAAAATGCTAACCAATAAATAGCTGAAGAGGGAGGATTCAGAGAGACGTTTCGAGGCCAACTACTGCATAGCATAAAAGGACGAATTCAAAACGACGTATCGATGCCAACCACTGGATATCATATAAAAAAGAATTAACAGGGACGTTTCGAAGCAAACCACTGCATAGCATAAAAGGAAGAATTCAGATCAACGTTTCGAGGCTAACCCCTAAATAGCATGAATAAAATGAACCAGGACGACTGTTTGAGGCCAAACACTGAATAGCATAAAAGGACGAATTCCAGAGCGACATTTCGAGGCCAACCACTGGATAGCATAAGAAGAAGAATTCGCAGCGACGTTTCGAGGCCAACCACTGGATAGCATCAAAGGTAGAATTCAGAGCAACGTTTCTAGGCTAACTTCTAAATAGGATAAATGAAATGAACCAATAGGACTGTTTGAGGCCAAACACTAAATAGCATTAGAGCACGAATTCAGAGCGACGTTTTGAGGCCAACCACTGGATAGCATAAAAAGAAGAATATAGAGCCACGTTTCGAAGCCAACCACTGGATAGCAAAAAAGGAAAAATTCAGAGCAACGTTTCGAGGCTTTCCACTAAATAGCATAAATGAAATGAGCCAGAACGACTGTTCGAGGCCAAACACTGAATAGCATAAAAGGACGAATTCAGAGCGAGATTTTGAGGCCAAACACTAGATAGAATAAAAAGATGAATTTAGAGCCACGTTTCGAAACTAACCACTAGATAGCAGAAAAGGTAAAGTCAGAGAAACGTTTCGAGGCTAACCACTAAATAGCATAAATAAAAAGAGCCAGAACGACTGTTCGAGGCCAAACACTGAATAGCATAAAAGGACGAATTCAGAGCGACATTTCATGGCCAACCAATGGATAGCATAAAAAGAAAAATTCGCAGCAATGTTTCGAGGCCAAAAACTAAATAGCATAAAAGGAAGAATTCAGAGCAACGTTTCGAGGCTAACCTCTAAATAGCATTAATAAAATCACCAGAACGACTGTTCGAGGAGAAACACTGAATAGCATAAGACGATGAATTCAGAGCGACATTTCGATGCTAACTACTGGATATCATAAAAAAAAGAATTTAGAGCGACGTTTCGAATCTAACCAGTAGATAGCAAAAAAGGAAGAATTCAGATCAACGTTTCGAGGCTAACCACTAAATAGCATGGATGGAATGAGCCAGAAGGACTGTTCGAGGCTAAACACGGAATAACATAAGAGGACGAATTCTGAGCGACGTTTCGAGGCCAACTACTAGGTAGCATAAAAGAAGAATTCAGATCGACGTTTCGAAACCAACCACTGGATCGCAGAATAAAAAATAATTCAGAGCAACGTTTCAAGACTAACCACTAAATAGCATTAAGAAAAAGAGCCAGAAGGACTGTTCGAGGCAAACCACTGAATAGCATAAGAGGACGTATTCAGAGCGACGTTTCGTGACCAACCACTGGATAGCATAAAAAGAAGAATTCAGAGCGACGTTTCGAGGCCAACCACTGGATAGCATCAAAAAAAGAATTCAGCTTGACGTTTTCAAACCAACCACTGGATAGCAGAAAAGGAAGAATTCAGAGCAACGTTTCGAGGCTAACCACTAAATAGCATAAAGGAAATGAGCCAGAACGACTGTTTGAGGCCAAAAATTGAATAGCATAAAAGGACGAATTTAAAGCGACGTTTTGAGGCCAACCACTGGAAAGCATAAAAAGAAGGGTTCAGAGCGACGTTTCGAGGCCAACAACTGCATAGCATAAAAGGACGAATTCAGACCGACGTTTCGATGCCAACCACTGGATAGCATAAAAAAAAAATTTAGATGGATGTTTTGAAGCCAAGCACTGGATAGCATAAAAGGAAGAATTCAGATCAGTGTTTCGAGGCTAACCACTAAATAGCATAAATATAATGAACCAGGAGGACTGTTTGAGGACAAACACTGAAGAGCATAACAGCACGAATTCAGAGCGACGTTTGGGGGCCAAACACTGGATAGCATAAAAAGAACAATTTATAGCCACGTTTCGAAACCAACCACTAGATAGCAGAAAAGGAAAAATTCAGAGCAACGTTTCGAGGCTAACCACTAAATAGCTTAAATGAAATGAGCCAGAACGACTGTTCGAGGCCAAACACTGAATAGCATAAAGGGAAGAATTCAAAGCGACATTTCGAGGCCAACCACTTGATAGCATAAAAAGAAGAATTGAAAGCGACGTTTCGAGTCCAACCACTGGATAGCATAAAAAGGAGAATTCAGAGCGACGTTTCGAAGCCTACCACTTGATTAGATAAAAGGAAGAATTCAAAGCAACATTCCGAGGCTAAGCTCTAAATAGCATAAATGAAATGAGCCAGAAGGACTGTTCAAGGCTAACCACTAAATAGCATAAATAAAATGCTAACCAATAAATAGCTGAAACGGGAGGATTCAGAGAGACGTTTCGACGCCAACCACTGCAAAGCATAAAAGGACGAATTCAGAACGACGTATCGATGCCAACTACTAGATAGCATAAAAAAAATTTAGAGGGACGTTTCGAAGACAACCACTGGATAGCATAAAAGGAAGAATTCAGATCAACGTTTCGAGGCTAACCACTAAATAGCATAAATAAAATACAACCAGGAGGACTGTTTGAGGCCAAACCCTGAATAGCATAAGAGCACGAATTCAAAGCGACGTTTTGAGGCCAACCACTGGATAGCATAAAAAAAGAAGAATATAAAGCCACGTTTCAAGGCCAACCACTGGATAGAAGAGAAGGAAAAATTTAAAGCAACGTTTCGAGGCTCACCACTAAATAGCATGAATAAAATGAGCCAGAACGACTGTTCGAGGCCAAACACTGAAAAACATAAAAGGACGAATTCAGATCGACATTTCGAGGCCAACCACTGGATAGCATAAAAAGAAGAATTGAAAGCGACGTTTCGAGGCCAACCACTGAAAAGCATAAAAAGGAGAATTCAGAGCGACGTTTCGAAGCCTACCACTGGATAGCACAAAAGGAAGAATTCAAATCAACATTTCGAGGCTAACCACTAAATAGCAAAAAGTAAAAAGGCCAGAACGACTGTTCGAGGCCAAACACTAAATAGCATAAAAGGACGAATTCACAGCAACGTTTTGAGGCCAACCACTATATAGCATAAATAGAAGAATTCAAAGCGAAGTTTTGAAACCAACCACTGGATAGCAGAAAAGAAATAATTCAGACAACATTTTGAGGCTAACCACTAAATAACATAAATGAAATGAGCCAGAAGGACTGTTCGAGTCCAAACACCGAATAGCATAAGAGGATGAATTTAGAGCGACGTTTCGAGGCCAACCATTAGATAGAATAAAAAAAGAAATTAGAGGTACGTTTCGAGGCCAACCACTGGATAGCATCAAAAGAAGAATTCAGACTTACGTTTTGAAACCAACCACTGGATAGCAGAAAGAAATAATTCAGACAACATTTTGAGGCTAACCACACAATAACATAAATGAAATGAGCCAGAACAACTGTTCGAGGCGAACACTGAATAGCATAAGACGACGAATTTAGAGCGACGTTTCGAGGCCAACTACTGGATAGCATAAAAGGGAGAATTGAGAGCGACGTTTCGAGGCCAACCACTGGATAGCATAAAAAAAGAAATTCAGGGCGACGTTTTTAAACCAACCACTAGATAGCATAAAAGGGAGAATTCAGAGCAACGTTTCAAGGCTAATCACTAAATATCATAAATAAAATGAGCAAGAACGACAGTTTGAGGCGAAACACTGAATAGCATAAAAGAAATAATAGTACCACGTTTCAAAGCTTACCAATAAATAGATGAAGAAGGAGGATTCAGAGAGACGTTTCCATGCAAACCACTGCATAGCATAAAAGGACGAATTCAGAGCGACGTTTCGATGCTAACCACTAGATAGCATAAAAAAAGAATTTAGAGGGACGTTTCGAAGCCAACCACTGGATAGCATAAAAGGAAGAATTCAGATCAACGTTTCGAGGCTAACCACTAAATAGCATAAAAAAAATGAACCAGGAGGACTGTTTGAGGCCAAACACTGAAGAGCATAAGAGCACGAATTCAGAGCGACGTTGGAGGCCAAACACTGGATAGCATAAAAAGAAGAATTTAGAGCCACGTTTTGAAACCAAACACTGGATAGAAGAAAAGTGAAGATTCAGAGCAACGTTTCGAGGCTAACCACTAAATAGCATAAATGAAATGAACCAGAACGACTATTTGAGGCCAAACACTGAATAGCATAAAGGCACGAATTCAGAGCAACATTTCAAAGCCAACCACTGGATAGCATAAAAAGAAGAATTAAAAGCGAAGTTTCGAGGCCAACCACTGGATAGCATAAGAAGGAGAATTCAGAGCGAAGTTTCGAAGCCTACCACTGGATAGCATAAAAGAAAGAATTCAAAGCAACATTTCGAGGCTAAGCTTTAAATAGCATAAATGAAATGAGCCGGGAGGACTGTTCGCGGATAACCACTAAATAGCATAAATAAAATGCTAACCAATAAATAGCTGAAGAGGGAGGATTCAGAGAGACGTTTCGAGGCCAACTACTGCATAGCATAAAAGGACGAATTCAAAACGACGTATCGATGCCAACCACTGGATATCATATAAAAAAGAATTAACAGGGACGTTTCGAAGCAAACCACTGCATAGCATAAAAGGAAGAATTCAGATCAACGTTTCGAGGCTAACCCCTAAATAGCATAAATAAAATGAACCAGGAGGACTGTTTGAGGCCAAACACTGAATAGCATAAAAGGACGAATTCCAGAGCGACATTTCGAGGCCAACCACTGGATAGCATAAAAAGAAGAATTCGCAGGGACGTTTCGAGGCCAACCACTGGATAGCATGAAAGGAAGAATTCAGTCAACGTTTCGAGGCTAACCTCTAAATAGCATACATGAAATGAGCCAGAACGACTGTTCGAGGAGAAACACTGAATAGCATAAGATGACGAATTCAGAGCGACATTTCGATGCTAACCACTGGATAGCATAAAAAAGAATTTAAAGCGACGTTTCGAAGCTAACCAGTAGAAAGCAGAAAAGGAAGAATTTAGATCAACGTTTCGAGGCTTACCACTAAATAGCATATATGGAATGAGTTAGAAGGACTGTTCGAGGCTAAACACGGAATAGCATAAGAGGACGAATTTTAAGCGACGTTTCGAGGCCAACTACTAGGTAGCATAAAAAGAAGAATTCAGATCGACGTTTCGAAACCAACCACTAGATCGCAGAATAAGAGTAATTCAGAGCAACGTTTGGAGGCTAATTACTAAATAGCATAAAGAAAATGAGCCAGAAGGACTGTTCGAGGCAAAACACTGAATAGCATAAGAGGACGTATTCAGAGCGACGTTTCGTGACCAACCACTGGATAGCATCAAAAGAAAACTTCAGAGCGACGTTTCGAGGCCAACCACTGGATAGCATCAAAAGAAGAATTCAGACCGACGTTTTGAAACCAACCACTGGATAGCAGAAAAAGAAGAATTCAGACAACATTTTGAGGCTAACCACACAATAACATAAATGAAATGAGCCAGAACAACTGTTCGAGGCGAACACTGAATAGCATAAGACGACGAATTTAGAGCGACGTTTCGAGGCCAACTACTGGATAGCATAAAAGGGAGAATTGAGAGCGACGTTTCGAGGCCAACCACTGGATAGCATAAAAAAAGAAATTCAGGGCGACGTTTTTAAACCAACCACTAGATAGCATAAAAGGGAGAATTCAGAGCAACGTTTCAAGGCTAATCACTAAATATCATAAATAAAATGAGCAAGAACGACAGTTTGAGGCGAAACACTGAATAGCATAAAAGAAATAATAGTACCACGTTTCAAAGCTTACCAATAAATAGATGAAGAAGGAGGATTCAGAGAGACGTTTCCATGCAAACCACTGCATAGCATAAAAGGACGAATTCAGAGCGACGTTTCGATGCTAACCACTAGATAGCATAAAAAAAGAATTTAGAGGGACGTTTCGAAGCCAACCACTGGATAGCATAAAAGGAAGAATTCAGATCAACGTTTCGAGGCTAACCACTAAATAGCATAAAAAAAATGAACCAGGAGGACTGTTTGAGGCCAAACACTGAAGAGCATAAGAGCACGAATTCAGAGCGACGTTGGAGGCCAAACACTGGATAGCATAAAAAGAAGAATTTAGAGCCACGTTTTGAAACCAAACACTGGATAGAAGAAAAGTGAAGATTCAGAGCAACGTTTCGAGGCTAACCACTAAATAGCATAAATGAAATGAACCAGAACGACTATTTGAGGCCAAACACTGAATAGCATAAAGGCACGAATTCAGAGCGACATTTCAAAGCCAACCACTGGATAGCATAAAAAGAAGAATTAAAAGCGAAGTTTCGAGGCCAACCACTGGATAGCATAAGAAGGAGAATTCAGAGCGAAGTTTCGAAGCCTACCACTGGATAGCATAAAAGAAAGAATTCAAAGCAACATTTCGAGGCTAAGCTTTAAATAGCATAAATGAAATGAGCCGGGAGGACTGTTCGCGGATAACCACTAAATAGCATAAATAAAATGCTAACCAATAAATAGCTGAAGAGGGAGGATTCAGAGAGACGTTTCGAGGCCAACTACTGCATAGCATAAAAGGACGAATTCAAAACGACGTATCGATGCCAACCACTGGATATCATATAAAAAAGAATTAACAGGGACGTTTCGAAGCAAACCACTGCATAGCATAAAAGGAAGAATTCAGATCAACGTTTCGAGGCTAACCCCTAAATAGCATAAATAAAATGAACCAGGAGGACTGTTTGAGGCCAAACACTGAATAGCATAAAAGGACGAATTCCAGAGCGACATTTCGAGGCCAACCACTGGATAGCATAAAAAGAAGAATTCGCAGGGACGTTTCGAGGCCAACCACTGGATAGCATGAAAGGAAGAATTCAGTCAACGTTTCGAGGCTAACCTCTAAATAGCATACATGAAATGAGCCAGAACGACTGTTCGAGGAGAAACACTGAATAGCATAAGATGACGAATTCAGAGCGACATTTCGATGCTAACCACTGGATAGCATAAAAAAGAATTTAAAGCGACGTTTCGAAGCTAACCAGTAGAAAGCAGAAAAGGAAGAATTTAGATCAACGTTTCGAGGCTTACCACTAAATAGCATATATGGAATGAGTTAGAAGGACTGTTCGAGGCTAAACACGGAATAGCATAAGAGGACGAATTTTAAGCGACGTTTCGAGGCCAACTACTAGGTAGCATAAAAAGAAGAATTCAGATCGACGTTTCGAAACCAACCACTAGATCGCAGAATAAGAGTAATTCAGAGCAACGTTTGGAGGCTAATTACTAAATAGCATAAAGAAAATGAGCCAGAAGGACTGTTCGAGGCAAAACACTGAATAGCATAAGAGGACGTATTCAGAGCGACGTTTCGTGACCAACCACTGGATAGCATCAAAAGAAAACTTCAGAGCGACGTTTCGAGGCCAACCACTGGATAGCATCAAAAGAAGAATTCAGACCGACGTTTTGAAACCAACCACTGGATAGCAGAAAAGGAAGAATTCAGAGCAACGTTTCGAGGCTAACCACTAAATAGCATAAAGGAAATGAGCCAGAACGACTGTTCGAGGCTGAAAACTGAATAGCATAAAAAGACGAATTTACAGCAACGTTTCGAGGCCAACCACTGAATAAAATAAAAAGAAGAAATTAGAGGTAAGTTTCGAAACCAACCACTGGATATCAGAAAAGGAAAATTCAGAGCAACGTTTCGAGGCTGACCACTAAATAGCATAAATGAAATGAGCCAGAAGGACTGTTCGAGGCCAAGCACTGAATAGCATAAGAGGACGAATTCAGAGCGACGTTCCGAGGCCAACTACTAGATAGCATAAAAAGAAGAGTTCAGAGAGACATTTTGAGGCCAACCACTGGATAGCATCAAAAGGAATTCAGATCGACGTTTCGAAACTAACCACTGGATAGCAAAAAAGGAAGAATTCAGAGCAACAATCGAGGCTAACCACTAAATAGCATAAAGTAAAAAGGCCAGAACGACAGTTCGAGGCCAAACACTAAATAGCATAAAAGGACGAATTCAGAGCAACGTTTCGAGGCCAACCACTAGATAGCATAAATAGAAGAATTCAAAGCGACGTTTTGAAACTAACCACTGGATAGCAGAAAACAAATAATTCAGACAACATTTTGAGGCTAACTACTAAATAACATATATGAAATGAGCCAGAAGGACTGTTCGAGGCCAAACACTGAATAGCATAAGACGAAGAATTTAGAGCGACGTTTCGAGGCCAACTACTGGATAGCATAAAAGGGAGAATTCAGAGAGACGTTTCGAGGCCAACCACTGAATAGCATAAAAAGAAGAATTCAGTGCGACGTTTTCAAACCAACCACTAGATAGCATAAAAGGAAGAATTCAGAGCAACGTTTCAAGGCTAACCACTAAATAGCATAAAAGAAATGAGCCAGAAGGACTGTTCTAGGCCAAACACTGAATAGCATAAAAGGACGAATTCAGAGCGAAATTTCAAGGCCAACCACTGGATAGCATAAAAAGAAGAATTGAGAGCGACGTTAGGAGGCTAACCACTGGATAGCATAAAAAGCAGAATTCAAAGCGACGTTTCCAAGCATACCACTAAATAGCATAAAAGGAAGAATTCAAAGCAACATTTCGAGGCTAAGCTCTAAATAGCATAAATGAAATGAGCCAGAAAGACTGTTCGAGGCCAAACACTGAATAGCATAAGAGGACGAATTTAAAGCGACGTTTCGAGGCCAACCACTGAATAGAATAAAAAGAAGAAATTAGAGATACGTTTGGAAACCAACCACTGGATAGCAGAAAAGGAAAAATTAAGAGCAACGTTTCAAAGCTAACCACTAAATAGCATAAATAAAATGAGCAAGAACGACTGTTTGAGGCGAAACACTGAATAGAATAAAAGAAATAATAGTACTACGTTTCAAGGCTTACCTATAAATAGCTGAAGAGGGAGAATTTAGAGAGACGTTTCGAGGCCAACCACTGCATAGCATAAAAGGACGAATTCAGAGCTACGTTTCGAATCCAACCACTGGATAGCATAAAAAAAAAGAATTTAGAGGGAAGTTCCGAAGCTAACCACTGGATAGCATAAAAGGAAGAATTCAGATCAACGTTTCGAGGCTAGCTACTAAATAGCATGAATCAAAATGAACCAGGAGAACTGTTTGAGGCCAAACACTGAAGAGCATAAGAGCACGAATTCAGAGTGACGTTTGGAGGCCAACCACTGGATAGCATAAAAAGAAGAATTTATAGCCACGTTTCGAAACCAACCACTGAATAGCATAAAAGGAAGAATTCAAAGCAACATTTCGAGGCTAAGCTCTCGAAATAAGCTAGATTGGTTGTTCGAGGCCAAACACTGAATAGCATAAGAGGACGAATTTAGAGCGACGTTTCAAGGCCAACCACTGGATAGAAAAAAGAAGAAATTAGAGGTACATTTCGAAACCAACAACTGGATACCAGAAAAGGAAAAAGTCAGAGCAACGTTTTGAGGCTAACCACTAAATAGCATAAATAAAATGAGCCAGAACGACTGTTTGAGGCCAAAAACTGAATAGCATAAAAGGACGAATTCAGAGCGACATTCCGAGGCCAACCACTGGATAGCATAAAAAAAAGAATTCGCAGCAACATTTCGAGGTCAACCACTAGATAGCATAAATGGAAGAATTCAGAGCAACGTTTCTAGGCACACCTCTAAATGGCATAAATGAAATGAACTAGGAGGACTGTTTAAGGCCAAACACTAAATAGCATTAGAGCACGAATTCAGAGCGACGTTTTGAGGCCAACCACCCGATAGCATAAAAAGAAAAATTTAGAGCCACGTTTTGAAGCCAACCACTGGATAGCAGAAAAGGAAAAATTCAGAGCAACGTTTCGAGGCTAACCACTAAATAGAATAAATGAAATGAGCCAGAAGGACTGTTCGAGGCCAAACACTGAATAGCACAAAAGGACGAATTCAGAGCGAGATTTCGAGGCCAACCAATGGATAGAATAAAAAGAAAAATTTAGAGCCACGTTTCGAAACCAACACCTAGATAGCAGTAAATGAAAAATTTAGAGCAACGTTTCGAGGCTAACCACTAAATAGCATAAATAAAATGAGCCAGAACGACTGTTCGAGGCCAAACAATGAATAGCATAAAAGGACGAATACAGAGCAACATTTCGAGGCCAACCACTGGATAGCAAAAAAAAAGAGAATTCGCAGCGACGTTTCAAGGACAACCACTGGATAGCATGAAATAAGGAATTCAGAGCAACGTTTCGAGGCTAACCTCTAAATAGCATAAATGAAATGAGCCAGAACGACTGTTCGAGGAGAAACACTGAATAGCATAAGATGAGGAATTCAGAGCGACATTTCGATGCTAACCACTGGATAGCATAAAAAGAAGAATTTCAGAGCGACGTTTCGAAGCTAACCAGTAGATAGCAGAAAAAGATGAATTCAGATCAACGTTTCGAGGCTAACCACTAAATAGCATAAATGGAATTAGCCTGAAGGACTGTTCGAGGCTAAACACGGATTAGCATAAGAGGACCAATTCTGAGCGAAGTTTCGTGACCAACCACTGGATAGCATAAAAAAAAGAATTGAGAGCGACGTTTCGAGGCAACCACTAGATAGCATCAAAAGAAGAATTTAGACCGACGTTTTGAAACCAACCACTGGATAGCAGAAAAGGAAGAATTCAGAGCAAAGTTTCGAGGCTAACCACTAAATAGCATAAAGAAAATGAGCCAGAACGACTGTTTGAGGCCAAAAACTAAATAGCATAAAAGGACGAATTTAAAGCGACGTTTTGAGGCCAACCACTGGAAAGCATAAAGAGATGGGTTCAGAGCGACGTTTCGAGGCCAAACACTGGATAGAAGAAAAGAAATAATTCAGACCAACATTTCGAGGCTAACCACTAAATAGCATAAATGAAATAAACCAGAAGGACTGTTCGAGGCCAAGCACTGAATAGCATAAGAGGACGAATTCAGAGCGACGTTTCGAGGCCAACTACTGGATAGCATAAAGAGAAGAATTCAGAGCGACGTTTTGAGGCTAACCACCTAATAGAATCAAAAGGAATTAAGATCGACGTTTCGAAACCAACCACTGGATAGCCATAAAGGAAGAATTCAGAGCAACAATCGAGGCTAACCACTAAATAGCATAAAGTGAAAAGGCCAGAACGACTGTTCGAGGCCAAACAGGAACTAGCATAAAAGGACGAATTCAGAGCAACGTTTCGAGGCCAACAACTAGATAGCATAAATAGAAGTATTCAGAGCGACGTTTTGAAACCAACCACTGGATAGCAGAAAAGAAATAATTCAGACAACATTTCGAGGCGAACTACTAAATAACATAAATGAAATGAGGCAGAAGGACTGTTCAAGGCCAAACACTGAATAGCATAAGACGACGAATTCAGAGCAACGTTTCGAGGCCAATTACTGGAAAGCATAAAAGGGAGAATTCAAAGAGACGTTTTGAGGCCAACCACTGGATAGCATAAAAAAATTCAGGGTGACGTTTCGAAACCAACCACTAGATAGCATAAAAAGGAGAATTCAGAGCAACGTTTCGAGGCTAATCACTAAATATCATAAATAAATTGAGCAAGAACGACTATTTAAGGCGAAACACTGAATAGCATAAAAGAAATAATAGTACCACGTTTCAAGGCTAACCAATAAATAACTGAAGAGGGAGGATTCAGAGAGACGTTTCGAGGCCAACCACTGCATAGCATAAAAGGACGAATTCAGAGCGACGTTGCGATGCCAACCACTGGATAGCATAAAAAAAGAATTTAGAGGGACGTTTCGAAGCCAACCACTGGATAGCATAAAAGGAAGAATTCAGATCAACGTTTCGAGGCTAACCACTAAATAGCATAAATAAAATGAACCAGGAGGACTGTTTGAGGCCAACCACTAAAGAGCATAAGAGCACGAATTCATAGCGACGTTTGGAGGCCAACCACTGGATAGCATAAAAATTAGAATTTAGAGCCACGTTTCGAAACCAACCACTGGATAGCAGAAAAGGAAAAATTCAGAGCAACGTTTCGAGGCTAACCACTAAATAGCATAAATGAAATGAGCCAGAACGACTGTTCGAGGCCAAACACTGAATAGCATAATAGGAAGAATTCAGAGCGACATTTCGAGGCCAACCACTGGATAGCATAAAAAGAAGAATTGAAAGCGACGTTTCGATGCCAACCACTGGATAGCATAAAAAGGAGAATTCAAAGCGACGTTTCGAATCCTACCACTGGATAGCATAAAAGGAAGAATTCAAAGCAACATTTCGAGGCTAAGCTCTGAATAGCATAAATGAAATGAGCCAGAAGGACTGTTCGAGGCCAACCACTGGATAGAATAAAAAGAAAAATTTAGAGCCACGTTTCAAAACTAACCACTGGATAGCAGAAAAGGAAAAAATCAGAGCAACGTTTCGAGGCTAACTAGTAAATAGCATAAATAAAATCAGCCAGAACGATTGTTCGAGGCCCAGCACTGAATAGCATAAAAGGACGAATTCAGAGCGACATTTCGAGGCCAACCACTGGATAGCATAAAAAAAAGAATTAGCAGCGACGTTTCGAGGCCAACCACTGGATTGCATAAAAGGAAGAATTCAGAGCAACGTTTCGAGGCTAACCTCTAAATGGCATAAATGAAATAAACCAGGAGGACTGTTTGAGGCCAAAAACTCAATAGCATTAGAGTACGAATTCAGAGCGACGTTTTGAGGCTAACCACTGGAAAGCATAAAAAGAAGAATTTAGAACCACGTTTCGAAGCCAACCACTGAATAGCAGAAAAGGAAAAATTCAGAGCAACGTTTCGAAGCTAACCACTAAATAGCATAAATGAAATGAGTCAGAACGACTGATCGAGGCCAAACACTGAAAAACATAATAGGACGAATTCAGAGCGACATTTCGAGGCCAACCACTGGATAGCATAAAAAGAAGAAATGAAAGCGACGTTTGGAGGCCAACCACTGGATACCATAAAAAGGAGAATTCAGAGCGACGTTTCGAAGCCTAGCACTGAATAGCATAAAAGGAAGAATTCAAACAACATTTCGAGGATAACCTCTAAATAGCATAAATGAAATGAGCCAGAAGGACTGTTCGAGGCCAAACACTGAATAGCATAAGAGGACGAATTTAGAGCGACGTTTCAAGGCCAACCACTACAATAAAATAAAAAAAAGAAATTAGAGGTACGTTTCGAAATCAACCACTGGATATCAGAAAAGGAAAAATTCAGAGCAACGTTTTGAGGCTAACCACTAAAAAGCATAAATAAAATGAGCCAGAACGACTGTTCGAGGCCAAACACTGAATAGCATGAAAGGAAGAATTCAGAGCAACGTTTCGAGGCTAAACTCTAAATAGCATAAATGAAATGAGCCAGAACGACTGTTCGAGGAGAAACACTAAATAGCATCAGATGACGAATTCAGAGCGTCATTTCGATGCCAGCCACTTGATAGCATAAAAAGAAGAATTTAGAGCGACGTTTTGAAGCTAACCAGTAGATAGCATAAAAGGAAAAATTCAGAACAACGTTTCGAGGGTAACCACTAAATAGCATAAATGAAATAAGTTAGAAGGACTGTTCGAGGCCAAACACGGAATAGCATAAGAGGACGAATTCTGAGCGACGTTTTGAGGCCAACTTCTAGGTAGCATAAAAAGAAGAATTCCGCGCGACGTTTCGAGGCCAACCACTGGATAGCATCAAAAGAAGAATTCAGATCGACGTTTCGAAACCAACCACTGGATAGCAGAAAAAGAATAATTCAGAGCAACGTTTCGATGCTATCCATTAAATAGCATAAAGAAAATGATCCAGAAGGACGGTTCGAGGCAAAGCACTAAATAGCATAAGAGTACGGATTCAGAGCGACGTTTCGTGTCCAACCACTGGATAGCTTTAAAAGAAGAATTCAGAGCAAGGTTTCGAGGCCAACCACTGGATAGGATAAAAAGAAGAATTTAGAGCGACGTTTTGAAGCTAACCAGTAGATAGCATAAAAGAAATAATTCAGATCAACGTTTCAAGGCTAACCACTAAATAGCATAAATGAAATGAGTAAGAAAGACTGTTCGAGGCCAAACACGGAATAGCATAAGAGGACGAATTCTAAGCGACGTTTTGAGGCCAACTTTTAGGTAGCATAAAAAGAAGGATTCAGAGCGACGTTTCGAGGCCAACCACCTCATAGCAGAAAAGAAATAATTCAGAACAACATTTCGAGGCTTACCACTAAATAGAATAAATGAAATGAGCCAGAAGGACAGTGGGAGGCCAATCACTGAATAGCATAAGAGGACCAATTCAGAGTGACGTTTCGAGGCTTACCACTGAATAGCATAAAAAGAAGAATTCAGAGCGACGTTTCGAGGCCAACCCCTGGATAGCATCAAAAGGAATTCAGATTGACGTTCGGAAACCAACCACTGGATAGCAGAAAAGGAAGAATTCAGAGCAACGTTTCGAGGCTAACCACTAAATGGCATAAAGTAAATAAGCCAGAACGACTGTTTGAGGCCAAACACTGAATAGCATAAGAGGACGAATTCAGAGCGACATTTCAAGGCCAACCACTGGATAGCATAAAAAAAAGAATTTTATGTGACGTTTCGAGGCCAACCACTGGATAGCATAAAAATAAAAATTAAGATCGATGTTTTGAAGCCTACCACTGGATAGCATAAAAGGAAAAATTCAGAGCAACATTTTGAGGCTAACCTCTAAATAGCATAAATGAAATGAGCCAGAACGACTTTTCGAGGAGAAACACTGAATAGCATAAGAGGACGAATTTAGAGCGACGTTTCGATGCCACTACTGGATAGCATAAAAAGAAGAATTTAGAGCGATGTTTCGAAGCTAAACAGTAGATAGCATAAAAGGAAGAATTCAGATCAACGTTTTGAGGCTAACCCCCAAATAGCATAAATGAAATGAGCCAGAAGGACTGTTCCAGGCCAAACACGGAATAGCATAAGAGGACGAATTATGAGCGACAGTTCGAGGCCAACTACTGGATAGCATAAAAAGAAGAATTCAGAGCGACGTTTTGAGGCCAACCACTGGATATCATCACAAGAAGAATTCAGATCGACGTTTCGAAACCAACCACTGGATAGCAGAAAAAGAATAATTTAGAGCAACGTTTCGAGGCTAACCACTAAATAGCATTAAGAAAATGAGCTAAACGACTGTTCGAGGCCAAGCACTGAATAGCTAAACAGGACGGATTCAGATCAACTTTTCGTGACCAACCACTGGATAGCATAAAAAGAAGAATTCTGAGCGACGTTTCGAGGCCAACCACTGGATAGCATCAAAAGAAGAATTCAGCCTGACGTTTTGAAACCAACCACTAAATAGCAGAAAAGGAAGAATTCAGAGCAACGTTCAGAGCCTACCTACTAAATAGCATAAAGGAAATGAGCCAGAACGACTGTTCGAGGCCAAAAACTGAATAGCATTAAAGGACGAATTTAGAGCCACGTTTTGAGGCCAACCACTGGATAGCATAAAAACAAGGATTTAGAGTGACGTTTCGAGGCCAACCACTGGATAACAGAAAAGGAATAATTCAGACCAACATTTCGAGGCTAACCACTAAATAGCATAAATGAAATGAGCCAGAAGGTCTGTTCGAGGCCAAGCACTGAAAAGCATAAGAGGACGAATTCAGAGTGACCCTTTGAGGCTAACTACTGGATAGCATAAAAAAATAATTCAGAGCCACGTTTTGAGGCCAACCACTGGATAGCATCAAAAGAAGAATTTCAGATCGACGTTTCGAAACCAACCACTGGATAGCAGAAAAGGAAGAATTCAGAGCAACGCTTCGAGGCTAACCACTAAATAACATAAATGAAATGAGCCAGAATGACTGTTCGAGGCCAAACACTAAATAGCATAAAATGACGAATTCAGAGTAACGTTTCGTGGCCAACCACTAGATAGCATAAATAGAAGAATTCAGATCAACGTTCTGGAACCAACCACTGGGTCACACAAAAGAAATTATTCAGACAACATTTCGAGGCTAACCACTAAATAACATAAATGAAATGAGCCAGAAGGACTCTTCGAGGCCAAACACTAAATAGCATAAGAGGACGAATTCAGAGCGACGTTTCAAGGCCAACTACTGGATAGCATAAAGAGAAGAATTCAGTTCGACGTTTTGAAACCAACCACTAAATAGCAGCAAAGAAAGAATTCAGAGCAACGTTTCGAGGCCAACCACTGGATAACAGAAAAGAAATAATTCAGACCAACATTTCGAGGCTAACCACTAAATAGCATAAAGAAAATGAGCCAGAACGACTGTTCGAGGCTAAGCATAAGAGGACGGATTCAGAGCGACGTTTCGTGGCCAAACACTGGATAGCATAAAGAGAAGAATTCAGAGCGATGTTTCGAGGCCAATCACTGGATATTATCAAAAGAAGAATTCAGATCGACGTTTCGAAACCAACCACTGGATAACAGAAGAGGAAGAATTTAGAGCAACGTTTCGAGGCTAACCACTAAATATCATAAATGAAATGAGCAAGAACGACTGTTCGAGGTCAAACACGGAATAACATAAAAGAAAGACTAGAACCACGTTTCAAGGCTAACCAATAAATATCTGAAGAAGAAAGATTCAGAGCAACACTTTGAGGCAAACTACTGAACGGCATAAAAGGACGAATTCAGAGATTATCACCTTCTCTCGGGGTGGTACGGGTTGGGAAGGCGTGTCGCTACTCCAGCTTTCATTTGTAGCAGTGTTATTTTCCCTGCTCCACCATCCACCATCTTGAAGGGTGATATAACGCAAGCATAACATCGTCAGTGGCATTGGGCTAAAAATATAATACTACATATATAATACTACATAATAATCTCAGGATGTGAATGACTTCGGACAAAGTTGGAAGAGGCCCCCGCCCCAACCTTTCCTTGGGTAAACTATCAAACACTTTTCTATATTCTATGCCTGTCGTAGATGCTACTGAACTCGTTGTGAGTCATGTTTTAGTAATAATAATAAAGCTATAGTAAAACATTTTCTCGGCGTTTTGTTTGACTTTATGATGCCTATTCAACCTTTCGTCCTCTTCTTATAAGCGAGCGACCAAACAGAGAAAGTATTCTTATATTTTCGGGAATCTCACAAATCATTTGATTCTGAAGAAAAATGACCTTATTTTCCGCATCTTCGTCGACACTTGGCGTCAACAGTCAATTATCTCTAATGATCCTTATCTCCGAAGTGGTTTCCTGGTTCTCATAATGCTTCCTAATAGTTTTTCGTTGTTCTCGGAAAATATGTATTGATTTTGTCCAAATAATAAGCATCCTAATCATTATATCCTTCCAGTAAATTAGTTCGAGCTTATCATGGTTCAATGCGTACCTCATTCAGACCTACATTACAAGTTCACGTCCACTCATGCAGCTCTAATCTAGCCGGAAACTTCATGAATGTCACTTTATATATAAACTCCAGGGTGATAATAATTCAAACGTGTTTATTAATTTAATACTTAAAATTGGTAAGTTTGCACTCAATAACGTTACTAAAATACTACCACAAATCGTAATAACGCCTTAGGGAAGGTGAGAAAAGATCTTCCTTAATGAGATCCTTATGTTAATGGTGAAAAAGAATGTCCGGATGGCAAAGTGCGACAGAAATATAAGAAAATCTTGTATACACTTCATTGGGGTCGGATTCTTTAAATCTTTCATAGCATACACTAATTACCTTCTAGTACCTAGTCTGGTTGTGCGAATCTAATAACAGGGATGGACAAATTAATGAAAACTGGTGATCTTTTGAAATTATAAATAAATAAATAAGAATTTCAATGGTAAATAAATCTTATATATATATATATATATATATATATATATATATATATATATATATATATATATATATATATATATATATATATATATATATATATATATATATATATATATATATATATATATATATATATATATATATATGTATATATATATATATGCGCTGCAGACCTACTGTAGTTGATGTAATAATCAAATGGTTCATTTTTACAGTTATGTGCACCAAAACATGTTAAAATTTAGATATTTGGGATGAATTCCATTGCAAAAAATATTAATTGAGAAGATCTTCCATATCATCTCGTTATGTCACACTATACAATAAAATTTTTTCGATTCTTCCTCATCGTTATCAGGAATTTAAAGATATTTAATCAAAATTGCTTATGAATTCAAGTATATCTATATATAACAAACACTTCTTAGATATAATGAGTCGTCTATTTCAGTCAACAATGGGTTAAGCCATCAACCAATTTTTTTAATTTACTTAAGATATATTAGTCTAAGGTTGTTACTAACAATTAACATGGAGATAAATTGATCCAGATTTTTATCTTTATGTGATTAAAATCACAAATATTTCTACTTAAAATAATATTTTTAGAGACGAAAATTGTCCTATTATCTTTTTTACCCTTAAAAATGGACAGAAATATATTTTTTTCAGCTTTATTCCTTTAAATAATTAGGCCTTGCTTTTTTTAGTGAATACATATAATTTTTAAATTAACTGTTTCATATAAATGATATATATCATCTAATTCCCTTGCTTATCTTTCATCATTTATTTTTATTCCGTGCGATTTTTTCCATTATTTTCTATATCTTTGATATCTTGTTATTGATCGAGCATTTTTTTTTATCAAGTGGGCTCACAATTTTAATCACCTTACCTAATTATGCTTTCCATTTTAGCAATTTATTATGTTCGTATCGCTGCTTTGCAAAACAGATTTCTCGGGACTAATTAGTTGCCTTTTCACCTTTTTAAATATTGAGATTATAAAATATAAACACCTTCTCTATGCGAAGGTTTGGATTTGGTAAATGTTAAATTACTAAATAAGAGTTTTTGGAAAATATAATCAAGACTATTAAAACAACTGAATTAAAAAGTTTAAACTTATTTCTATTCTATTTTCAAACTGCCTACTCACTGAAAAATTTCAATGCATTCGTGAACCAATCGATTCCATTAACACAGATATTTTGATATTACTACAAATGTTAATCCTCCTATCAATACCTTTAATGAGAGAGAAAGAAATAATCCCTAAAATGTATTGTTAATAAAACATTAGAATTTATTCTTTGGAAAAAAATGTCCGATTTTAAAACTGGCTTATTTAAAGCCATTTAAATTTATATAGTGCCTATATTTAAACAACTCATACTTTTCTTTTATATTTATTATTTTACTTTCCATCTTCTCTTAAGTCTGTATGTTCTTATTAGTAAAGTGGCAAAAACACTGCAATGCTGAATGCTAGTATTGTGTGAAATATGCTGTGAGAGGCAGTGAAGGTGTATTTGCAGACGCTAAATAAGGAAATGAATGTCAAGTAAATCCGGATGAATGCAAAAAAGTACAGAAAAAATTATTGAAACGATGATAAGTTACTGATGAAAGTAAATGAGATATTTATTAATTAAATCTTATCATCGAAAATTGACGACGATTCTCTCAAAAGGTTTGACTGTGTGAGTGGATTTTGCAATGTCGCTCAAATTCCGTTTGAGGGAATAAATTGAGTCAATTTTCCGTTCTATTAATATCTTTTCTATGGATTTTATGGTGGCGGAATTTTACAGATATGTTTTTAAAGAAGTCCCTTATTTGGGGCTCAAAGAAATAACCCCCAATGTTTGTGGTAAAGTGTCTTAAATAACAACTATGCCTGGATAGTTGTTTGTAAGAAAGGGAAGAATACCGATACTACGTGCCACCAGATGGCATAAACTTACAAATGGAATCTCTCGGAATCATCTTTCATTTTCCTTAGTGGTCCTCGTGTTAATATATATATATATATATATATATATATATATGAATAACGTTACAGCCACGAGGAAAATGAAACAACGGAGAACTGCGAGGCCTTTCGACTAATGGTCCTTTACTAAGCAGACTTAGTAAAGGACCATTAGTCGAAAGGCCTCGCAGTTCTCCGTTGTTTCCTTTTTCCTCGTGGCTGTAACGTTATTCATAAATTCCTCACGTTCCTTATTTTCGTGATTCAATTATACATATATATATATATATATATATATATATATATATATATCCAAAATAATACACCAGCTTACGTGTAATTATAGGGATAAAACCACATTAATAGGACTAATTTTATATGCGAAACTAGGTTTCGACGGAAACATCCGTCATTGTCAGCCGCTGGTGGACAAGTTAAATAGAGAAGTTGCTAAACTTACAAACACACAAATCAGTGTGGCTAAGGTGGATGATGCGTGACTGTACCAGCATTTTTGAAAAGCGGAAGTATAAATTTCTTGCTTATTAAGGTGTTAGTATTGAATTGGCCGTCAGAAGTATTAAAGTTGGGAATTTCTCTTATAAATGCCGATTCAATTAAGCGTCGATGTATATTATTGTGATACTTATAAACTATTTTAGCATTATCAATATCAATTTGATGATTTTCATTGGACATATGTAAAAATAAACTCGAAGAGAGGCACCACGTCGAATATCGCATTTATGTTTATTCATTCTCTTGGGAAACCTGCTTTCCTTACAATTAGCTCCCCAGCTAATTATAAGGAAAACAGATGTGACAAATATTATATTAGCTTCCCATACTCCCCCCAGTTAATCAATTTCAAAATGTTGGCACAGACCAACAACATAAATGTTGACTTTAAGTACGAAAATACGATCAGAAATAGCTTATCCAAAAATAGATCGATAGATAAAGAACAGGGAATTTTTATTTCCTGCAAATCATGTAACGAAATATATATCGGTGAAAGCAGCAGATTTTCCAAGAGAATGAATGAACATAAATGCGATATGCGACGTAGTGCCTCTCCTCGAGTTTATTACTACATATGTCCAATGAAAATGATCAAATTGATATTGATAATGCTAAAATAGTTTATAAGTCTCACAATTATATACATCGACGCTTAATTGAATCGGCATTTATAAAAGAAATTCCCAACTTTAATACTTCTGACGGACAATTCAATACTAACACCTTAATTAGCAAGAAATTTATACTTCCGCTTCTCAAAAATGTTGGTACAGTCACGCATCATCCACCTTAGCCACACTGATTTGTGTGTTTGTAAGTTAAGCAACTTCTCTATTTCACTTGTCCATCAGCTACTGACGATGACGGATGTTTCCGTCGAAACCTGGTCTCGCATATAAAATTAGTCCTATTAATGTGGTTTTATCCATATATATATATATATATATATATATATATATATATATATGCACATCTTGTTAAAGACCATTGTGTATTTTGCCTTAATTAATTTCCTTTGGCAACTTTCTCTTCTTCTAACTATCTTTTCATTTCATCTTGTAGATGGTGGATTGCTTGTCCAGTATTCATCTCTATTTTAAATGAATGTATTTGGTAAAAACCCAACTAAATTGCTAAGCTTTCGATCTTATTCGATCATCTTCGGAGCGTTTTGAAATGTTCTTGTCTCCTCTACCGATGTAATGAGTGGAGTGAGGATCTGGCAGAAAGTGAAAGAAAACGATTTTTAAAGGGTATTTATTCCGCCTTGGTTAAAAGTAACGTGAGAGGAAACGAGCCAGTCCTGGAGGGGAAATTTTAAAGCTATTTCAAAAAATTACACTCACAGGAGTGGCTCATTTCCTCTAACGTTACTTCTAACCAAGGCGGAATAAATACCCCTTAAAAATCGTTTTCTTTCACTTTCTGCCAGATCCTCACTCCACTTATTACATCGGTAAAGGAGACAAGAACATTTTAAAACGCTCCAAAGATGATCGAATAAGATCGAAAGCTTAGCAATTTAGTTGGGTTTTTACCAAATACATTCATTTAAAAAAGAGATTAATACTGGACAAGTAATCCACCATCTACAAGATGGAATAAAAAAGATAGTTAAAAGAAGATAAAGTTGCCAAAGTAAATTAATTAAGGCAAAATACACAATGGTCTTCTGGCATAAAAATTCTCCACTACCCCAAATGAAAACATGCAGCCCCATACCATGATAGAATCAACTCCATGCTTCACAGTTAGTACAATAAACACAGGTTGAAATTCCTCTGCAACTCTTCACCGAACAAACGTAACCACAAAAATGCTAAAAATTGGCAAATTTGTTACAAAAATGTTAATTTTTTAAATATTCTTCTTTCACGATATATTTAAAAAAATACATAACTTAAATGTAAAACAGCAATAACATAGTCTTTTTTACATACCTGATTATTTCTTTTATTTGATCAGATAGCTTTACACCATTGTTCATGTATACAATCTTTTGTGATCTTTGGCCCACTAAAGACTATTTTTTGTCTGTTGACCTCAGATATTGATGGCTTTTTTCTCGACTTGGATCCTTTTAGCTCTTAAAGTCTCCTTCTAATTGATCTGGGTGATATTTTTTTACTTGAAGCTTCATTAAATTACAGAGCATGTTCAGAAGATGTTTTTTCTGCGATTTTGTAGCGACGTTTTCTGTCACTTCTTTTCATTGATACAAAGCTCTTGGTTGCTTAAAATCGTTCTACAGTGGTTTGAACAGTATATCTTGAACAGTCATTTCATTTTCTTTTAGCAATTTCTACTTGTGATAACCCTTGGGTAAGAAGTTGTATTTGTGCTCGCTGTGCTTCGGTAAGTTCTTTAGTTTTAGTCATATTGTTAATTTATAACGATAATACTGGTCTGCGCTTTTTTCAGGGTCTAACACATAATACTTGATGGTAAAAAAGTGTTTTTGCGCTGAATCCGAAAATCATGCACGTTTTCTCTAATCAGATTAAGTTTTTGAGATATAAGCACATGCCAGAAATTCCTATATTCAGATCTATTTGTAGGTGAATGTACACACGATAGTAAATTTTGAACTGATTTATACACAAAAGGTTTACAGAATGTTCTAGTTGATACTAAGAAAAGTACAACCTCCCACAAAACTACTCATGGATGAATAGTCTTTTCAGGGACTTCCGATTGTGCCTAGCAGACACCAAATCCCTTTTCAGGCACCAGCAGTAGTCAGCCAGAAAGTTGACATCCAAACGCCCTTGTTAGCGTTCCTCCACCACACGGATATCTTGGTGAAAGCGCCCACCCTGTTCTTCACTTAGGTCTACAAAACTTTCGGGAAAATCGTCCAGGTTAGACCGAAGGAAGTGCATTTTCACTGACATGCGCGCACCAAGTTTGCGGAAATTCTCTATTAACTCATCAACCGCCTTCTCATACTGATGACTTCTGTGGTTGCTAAGAAAGTTTACAATAATTGACTTAAGAGACAATAAAACAGAGAATTCAACAGGAATCAGTGCTTCATCAAAATTGGTGTCCTTGATGAACTCCCTTATTTGAGGACCATCAAATACACTTGCCTTTAGTTTTTCCATGTAGACTCATGGAAACCTCTGACGGATGAAAGCAAATCCTCTACCTTCCCTGTCCATTGACCTGATAAAGTTCTTCATCAAACCGAATTTTATGTGCAGGATTAAAAGCAATATCCCGCTCAGTTCAACCAGAAGGTGGGAGAGAACGTTGTGTGGACCGGTTTTTAATTGTTTTCTTAACAGCTAGTCTTGTCTGACATAATGCTGGTCGTCAGCTTGACTGTTCCCCAAGCATATAAGGCATGGCTAGTTTGTGTACCTGCCTTGAAGGCTTAGAATGAGTTCAACAACTTTAAGATCTCCACAGATCAGCCATTTGTGTTCCTGGTAGTTGAAAACAAAATCAGATGGTGTAAGTATAAGATCGTTGACTAAGCTGTTTACGATGAGGTTACGGAAATGGAGGCTGCATTCAATTGCCCATCTGACAAATTAAAAATAGGAATTTCTCCTATTAATATAGTTTCTACTATTTTTTTACGGAAATCCTTACAATTTATATGATTTATGCCTTTGAATAGTCAATTTATGGTTGAAATAACTAATATGATCAAAAATACTGGATGTGGTACTGCCACGTCTGACATCACCTTGTGTTCATAAAGTCATTTTGTTATTTATTTTCTGGTCTCTCCTATATAGAATGAGGGACAGTTTGTAGTGCCACACGGGACACGGGATTAAATATACACCTGCTTCATTTGGCAAATCCACGGGCTTGGTCGAAGGGAAAGATTTGAGGATATAAAAAGGGTATTTAAATGTGGTTAGGCCTGGAGAAAGAACTTTGTTCACTCCTTTAAGGAGGGGCAAAAAAGGGAGGGATAGACACTTCGTATTACTTAATATATTTTTATCCTTGGGACGGTAATTAGTAGATTTTGCTTTAGATAAACTTTTATTGATCACGTGGAGGGGATAATTTAATTCAATGAAACTGCAGGTTATAGATGTAATCTTGTCTTCTAAAAATCAAGGGTCACATATCCTAAGTGCTCTTAAAAACATATCTGATGAAACGGCTCGCTTAATGTTAATATCATGATGAGAAAAGAAATCGATATAAGAGTTAGAATGGGTTGGTTCTCGGTACACAGTGAAGCTAATTTTGTCAATGACTCTAAAAATTTTTATATCAAGAAAGGATATACAATTATCATTTTTTCACTGTACTTTAAAATTCATAGTAAGATTTTTAAGGAAATTATCAAATAATTTAAAACTATTTACAGGACAAATCGATATGACATCATTTACATACCTATACCATACCCAATTATGATGGAGAATCACAGAAGGGAGTAATGATACTTAGAAATGTTCCATAAAAAGGTTACATAATATAGGCGATAAAGAATTATCCATGCTAAGACCATATTTTTGCGGAAAAAACCCATTCCCGTAACCTCATCATAAACAACTTAGTCAACGATTTTACACTCCATGATTAATGACCTTTCCCCCTCGTTTTGTGTTTCTTTGTGTTTTTTTCTGAACTGTACGCTATTTATAGACTTTTGTAACAATCACATTCTTAGTATACGAAATATCTTCTGGAAAACTGCATGTATAAAGCTAAAAAACATTCTATAACCGCAAGTTAAGGAAAACAAAACCTTTACACAACATATTACTTTTACCTTACCATTATAACTTATTGTATTTAGGCTCCCTGTTAAAACAACTTGATATAAATGTAATTTTTAAATACAATTATACATTAAAAAAATATGTTAATAAAACACAGCCCAATGAACAATAATAATGTAATATATAGTATGCTTTGTTTGGATTGTAATTTATTCTATGTAGGTCAAACTTCTAAAAATATCTCTGTAAGAATTAAGCAACATCAAAATGCAGTATCTAAGGGATATACAAATATCTTTGGTCGTCCACAGGCTTAAGAGGGGTCACCCGATTAACTGGTCAAAAGCAGATACTATAATGAATATAAATGATTTTATAAGCAGAAAAATCTTTGAATCGTTCCTAATCTCCAGCACAAAGGAGATAAATGTAAATATTAGCCTCGGTTTGTTTTCTTTAGATTCAGTCCTATCTTTATTTCTCAAATCAAACTTATCAGAGGTCATAAAAATCCTGCTACCCTCTGATTTCATAGGGAAAACATTGCTTTGTATAAATACAGTGTTTCTCTATTTCATAAATCATTTTGAGTTTAGAATTGTTATTAAGATAACGAAAGTACTAGCTCTAATCAATCTTTCTTTTTCCCTACGAGGTACAACCAAATATATATATATATATATATATATATATATATATATATATATATATATATATATATATATATATATATTCACCATGATTTCTTCAAGAAAGCTTGAGTTTAATATTAATTAAGAAGGACAAAACGAAGAAGGCGGGTCCCATCTCTAATCTCTGCCTTTCGGGTTATTTCAAAACCCATCTTCAGGAGCTATAAAACAAATTTGAAATATAGAATTAAATCTATATTTACGGTACAAGTTCAATATAATTAATAAATGACACAATCGGCGGTAAAATACTAAACTGAACGGTAGGTTAATGAAAAACAAAAAAACTAGCGAGGTAAGTACAGTAGAAAATATTTTAAAACCAAATTATATTAATAAACGCAAACAAAATAAACGTAACGGTACAAAACTTAAGAATTGAAATGGGTTGAAAAAATATACAATATAGTAAAATTAAATAAAGATACAGAACCTTACCTTACATGGTCGGATCACAATGGTTGGTTGATGTTAAGTTATAAATATTGTGAAGGATGACGCGTCATTATTTAAATTCGGGTGGTTGTATTTAATACAAAGAGACTCTTTAATCCGGAGGATGGATGTATATTTAGCAAATTATAATAAAGAAAAATCATTTAAGGATCCGTCTGTTTTACAATATATTTCATGTTTTCTTGCATCACACTCTGGTGCAGTGTGATGCAAGTAAAGAGAACGAATCATTTCTTCTAATGGTTCCTTAATGTTCTTTTCTTGTGTTTTTAGCTGTTTTCCAGTTTTTCGCACGTAGTAGTCCAGGAAACCCTTACTATTCAACTTGTAGACAACGGCTTAAAAATTCATTAGATTCCAACTTGTCTTTAACCCTGGTCATTGTAAAGGTAAGGTAAATTTGTGGTACACCAGTCCATGGAGTCAAAGGAGACGAACAGTAATCTCTCATATTGTGTTAACGTATGGGAGCTTGGCGCTCATAATATTTGCAAAAACTGTCTTTAAGTAATCTTCTTCCTCCCCAAGTAGTGCAACATTGCTGCACTTCTTCCGTATAGGGTCCGCAGTGCTATTCTTATGATTAAGTGGATTTAAGTATTAAAATATAAGATGTAATCGGTGTCCTTTTTCTATAATCTGTGGTTTCAAGTTTGTCCTTCCCACAAATCTTGATACACGAAAGTGAGTAAGATTTTGTAGAGGAGACATTCACGATAATCCGATGGAGTAAACACGAAAACGTTCCCCCACTAAGTTTATTGGCTTCAGATGAAACCAATAAACTCCCATACAACTCCCATACAACCAGACAAAAATAATAGGCTTCCATTCCCAGACGTTCTGGCTTTAACAAGTATCGAGGGATCACTAATATTGACAAGCAAAACCATTTTCACAAAATAAAAAGTCTATTTTTCCAATTATTGTGGACACATGGCGGTTCTAAGAGAAAATGGCTTAATATAAAGCAATTTTCCGGCGACAGGGAATGCAATTTTCATTTGCGAGGCTTTAGAGAGTTAATTATATCAGATTTCTATAAAGCTTTCTCTCTTCAGACCCAACGTTCTGGTAAATGGCTAACATAACATAAATACACACACACACACACATATATATATATATATATATATATATATATATATATATATATATATATATATATATATATATATATATATATATCTCAAAGTAGCGCGAGAGAATGATGAAAATGAATCCATTAAACCACATTGAAAGAGAAAACGGAATAATTTTTCCTTGCAGTAATATTTTTATTACCTTTTTTCGAAAAATCCAGGCAGGGAAGCGATTCGAGCCAGGCACACTGAGGCAGCGAGCACCGCTTTGATCACAGTTAAAAGTATGCCGTTAATACACTGAGACGTATTCACACTGGATCACTTACCACCATAAAATTGTTTTGGGTGTTCGCAGCTTCTTCTGGAGTTTAGTTGATGTAGTTTCTCTCAGCCAAAGAAGGTAATTTTGACTTTTGTTTTTTATTGTTTTATTATAGCATTAGAATCTTTAAATTTCAACTAGTCACTTGTAAAAGAGCAATGGCCTTGAAAATCAGCGATTATGATTTACTGAAGAACTAGGCTAAGCGTGTCATAACAAAATTAAAAGTGACGAATGAGTAATTGAATGCAGATTAATTGGTGAATAAGTAATACTTGTATGAAGTATTGAATAACTTGGGGTGTTAAAAATTGTTTCACAAAATCAACCAATCATAATTAAACAGAAAAATAGTTAACATGGGAAAAGTGGATGAATTGAGTAGTTTATTAAAGGGGAGCTTATATTGTTATAAAAAGGAGTCACTATTCTTTTTGAACAATCATGGCTAAACGGCCGCTAAAGATCGCAAGGTTCGTTCGTATGTCAATATACGAAGCCGGTGTTTCAGTAGGCATCTGTGATATTCTTGTAATTTGTAGAATATGTCGCGCTGAACCTTTGCGTTAATTACCTCCTAATGTCTGCGGAGCTTATTTGGTCAGAGAAAAATATTAGGCCATCATTAGCGACATGTTAAAGAGAGATTTGTGTATTAAAATTCTAATTTTATAACAAAACCTAATAGAAATCAGATTATTCCGTCATATATATATATATATATATATATATATATATATATATATATATATATATATATATATATATTAGGGTGGTCCTTAAATTTTTTTTATTGATAAACTGTGCTCCCATAAGCCTAAAATGTTCCTTTGGGTACCAAATAATGTATTACAAAATTAAAGAAAGTTTGAGAAACATTTAGAGGTTGCACATTGACACTGAAGTTTCTACATTTTACACATTTTTTACAAAGTTGGCATTTTTCTTTCAGAATCATCTAGCTACTTCGATACAGACCTACTTCTGTTCATTTGCAGTCCCAATAAACCAGGAAAGAAACTTAAGAGTCTGTGTAGACCTTACAGTATCAATATTTATCATTGGTAACACTGGTACTCAGTGGTGATTGATGGCAATGATGATGAGTATTCATTACACTTGACCGTAAGTACTCCTCTCACATCTCAGTGTGTGTTGTGTACTGTGTGAGGTAGGATGTGTGTTGTTCTGACCTCTACCTCTGAGTAAATCAACTACTTGCTTCTTGAACTCTAAGAATTGACTCGTATTAGCATCATATAAGATATTTGTTTAGTGTGTTCTTTACTTTGAAAGTGTCCTCATGGCACCAAAAAGAAGAAGTGACATATCTATTGCTAGTGCTAGAGAAGAGCTCACAGGATCCAAGCTTCCATCAAAAGGGGAAATGCTGAGCAACATCCTCCACTACCATCAAGATAAGAACCTAACTATTGGCTCTAGTACAGATGTAGTAGTGAACAAAGTGACAGAGTTTTGGAAAAAGGCACGCATCCCAATCATAAGAAAAGATCATTCTATTGCTAAAGTTTAGAAATTGTATGCAAATTATCAGCAGTTGAAAAAGGGAAGGAAACGTAGATCACCTTGCTAAGAACAGAAAGAAGAGAGTTTTGAGAAGAGTTTAAAAGATTTGTTTGATATTGCTACTGCAGATGCCTTATCAACCATACAAATTACAGAGGACAGATTTTCCTATTACTCAAAGAGAACCAGACAGGAGAGAAACTTTAGGTTCAATTAATGTTTATTTAGGTATCAAAGAAAAAAGAGCAGCGAAACAAAAGAAACTAAAAGAAGAAAGGAAGCTTAGATCTGATCGGGCAGCAGCAACTACTTTTTAGACAGTTAAATTGGAGTCATCCAGCACAGGAAGTAGCAGTGAAGAAGTGTGTAGTGATTTTGAATATACTGTAGCCACTGCTGGGCCTCCTGACAATGGAAAGGACTCACAGGCTATTGCTGAAGCCACCACTGGACCTTCTAAACGTAAAGGGACAACTAAAAATATTATAACGCCATCCCTTGCTGCAGCTCTGGATAGGGCAAAGGTATCAGACCGCAAGGCAACTTCATTACTCGTTGAGGCTTCTAAAGCTTTTGGGAAAAATAGTGAGAATTTAATTATTTATCGTTCCTCCATCCGGCGTCAGAGGCAGTTAGAAAGGAAAAACCTCGCTTTAAAATTAAAAGCTGAATTTCCTAGTGACATGCCACTAAGCGTACATTGGGATGGCAATCTAATGCAAGACTTGATATCTCATAAACATGTTGATCGCCTTTACATCCTTGTTTCAGGCAATGGAGTTAGCCATCTCAGAGTTCAAAAAATCTCAAATGGTAGTGGAAAAGAACAAGCAAAGGCAGTTGTCGATGCATTACAAGACTGGAATCTGGTTGATAAAGTAGTTTTCATTGTATTTGATACAACAGCATCCAACACAAGTCGTATTAATGGCGCATGCACGCATATAGAAACAATGTTAGAAAAGAACCTCCTGTACTTTGCCTGCAGACGTCATGTGTTGGAATTGGTAGCCAAAGCTGCGTTTACAATACTGACTAAATTAACAAGAGGTCCAGATGAGATGCTGTTTAAACGTTTTTAGGCAAAATGGGACACAATTAATAAAGATAAATTTGAATCTGTACCTGATCATGAAGATGTTGCCCTAATAATTCAAAATTCTAAATCTGACGTGATTTTGTTGGCAGAAAGTCAATGGAAGAAATGAAAGATCTGAGAGATGACTACACGGAGTTGCTAGAGGTTTCTTTGATTTTCCTTGGTGGCACTCCAAAAGAGGAGTTTATCTTAATCCTCCTGGAGCAATGCATCATGCAAGGTGGATGTCAAAGGAAATATACTCACTTAAAATATGGATGTTTAATGGGCAATTCAAGCTAATTAAAAAAGAGGAGCATAGCTTGCGTAAGATGTCTATTTTTGTATCGACTGTTTTTGTCAAGTATTGGATCGAAGCTTCAATTCCATTGTCAACTCCCTGAAATGACTTAAAGCTTCTAAAAGCCCTGCATGATTACTGCAATATTGACGAAGTAATCTCAAAGGCCACATTGGAGAAGTTCAGCTCACACTTATGGTATTTGTCAGAAGAATTGTTGCAATGATCCTGTTCGATATCCTTATTCCATCCACTACAAAAAGTTTGATAGTAAAAGCTATGAATGAAAATTGAAAAAACATCCAAAAAGCAGAAATCAGACTTGAGACAATCAAGAATTATGGATTAGAAGACTTCGCAACAAAATGAACTATGTCATTCTTCAATAAAATGAAGCTTCCAACTAGATATCTTTGTGAACCCCCAGACTTGTGGAGCACAAGAGATGACTGTAAAAGAGCAAAGAGCATAGTTCAAGGAATTAAAGTAACTAATGACAATGCAGAGCGATGTTTGGCCCTTATCCAAGAGTACAACAGATACCTGACCAAAGATGAGAAACAACTACAATTCCTTCTCCAGGTTGTTGCAGAACATCGTAAACAGTTTCGAGATAGCCGTAAATCTACACTGCTATGACAACAGTAAATTAAATAAATCACATCAAAACCTTTTTATAAAGGGTGGAGGTTGGTGGGGTACATGAGAGGTGGGTCCACGTCCCGTACTCTGGTAACACAGATAATAAAACAGTTAATAAAATTTTAATTAATTTGTCAAGATCAAGAGGAAAAAATTTCCTGTCAAGTCTTAAATTACTTTATTATCTGTGGCCAAAACTCTCATAATAATTATTGAAACGTAAAACATATGATTATAAAATTTGTAAATAGTTTAAAAACTATATAATAGATCATGATTGATCGATTACAACAGAAAATATTGATTATTTGGTATTACTTTATGATTGATTTGAAACCTCTAAATATCACTTGATCCCCCCCCAAATTTTGCAGCAATGATATTAATGAGAAAAGGAACAAGAATGAGGGTTGGGAGAAGATAAAAATACAAGTATAAATTTTGACCCTAATATATATATATATATATATATATATATATGATATCCACGAAACAGAAAACAGATGTAATCTTCCAATTTATTAACACACGGATGTTTCGAGGGCCAGTTTCATTATCAAGGTACTAAAAATAACACGAGGAGAGCTAATTTATGTCAATCTAATATGTAAGATGAAATTTAGTCATTGAAGGGGTATGGGTTAGCTCTTAAAATGTATAGGGATTCAAAAATGCGTAGGTCGTAAGGTTTAGTTTCATAGGAAAGTAATAAGGATTGGTCGATCTTGACTTTAGAATTACAAGTTTTAGCATGAAGACTTATCGTAAATTGGTCAAATGACCAGCAGGATACCTGTGCTGCATGACCTTTTGCATGCTGTTAAACTCTTCAATGAAGATTTTGGCTCGTTGAGCCGATATCGATTACCTATATCGGCTCAACGAGCCAATATAGACTCAGTTGTTTCCTCAAAGATGTACCGAGAATCAACAATACTGAGTTATTTGTCTACATCATGATGTCTGAGGCAGTCACTAGCAAGGGCCACGTTCGGCCCCAGTTTTACCTCTCCGAAGTCCTCAGACTCAATAGTGAGGGTTATATCAACTTCTTAGAGGAGTTGAGGTTGCCCTGTATCCAAGAGGTAGCCGCTGGAAGGCCCTACGTGTGCCACCCAAGAAAGAGGACACAGCCCTGGAGTCTTGGTTGTCAGACAATTTCTTTGACCACATCACTCCTAACATCTGGCCTCTCGACTCTCGAGACTGCAACCGCCTTGGCCTATTATATGTGTTACGTGGTTAAAAGAGATACCAACAATTCCAGTGGGGCATTTGGGGGGGCTCTTAGGTCCGGCATCACCACATTTTTCACTCAGTTACATAGGGGGATTTTCGGCAAGGCAGGTTCCGGCGCCACTAGAAGATCGTGGTTGAGACTGACGACGATTTCATTCAATAAAATGAATAGTAAAATCCTTCAAATCTTTGGTAAATTAATATAAATATCCATACCAGGCATGGCTGCGCTACTGCCCCCTATGAGGGGAGCTTACGCTTCGCTACTAAAATTAAAATTTAAAATCTAAAAAAAGCAGCCATAGTTGAATTTTTAGAAATCTTCTGAACTTCGCCAATTATAATAATTTTAAAAAGGAACTTTAAACTAAATTCCCCCCCCCCCTTTCTAAATATCACTTTGCTAAAATATAGTTATAGACGAAGATATATAAAAATAAATTTTCTGAACTTTTCACCATTTGTAATTCTTTGGGTTTTAAAAAAATTCACAAAATTTGGATACTTATATTTATTTCTGAACTTCAACATTTTTTTTTATATTATAAAAGAATTATTAGAAATAACTTTGATAAAAAACATAAGTCATAACCAAACTAAGATGAAATTATTATTCAAATACTCAAAAAAGTCCCCTTCTTAAATTATAGAGTTAATGATGATGATGATGATGATGATGATGATGAAATGATGATAAATGAACTATATGTGTTATTTTCTTTTATATTGAATTTAGGCGACAAAATACTCACACTACGCTGTATCTTTTTTAGGACAGATAATTTTAGCTGTTTATTCTAAATGCTGGGAATTCCTTTCATGATTGCTTAAATTTCTTGGCCTGGGCGTCTTCTCTCATCTCCTTCTTCTTTAATAATATATTACAGTTTTCTGTTATTTTTATCATTCCCTGATAATGGACTCGGAATAGAACTCGAAAGTAGTTGGAATTTTCGTTTAATTTTCCTTGTGGGATTTATGCTTATTTATTGCTTACTCACGAGATACTTTGTGAATTTTCCACATTTAATGTATCACACTTGTCTCTTCACCTACCCTGCTTCCTTCTGCTAGTTCTACCGTCTATTTTAAGCTTTGAAGTCTATTGCAGGAGGATATTAAGCCTCTCTCCTTCGTGCCAAGGACCAGGATAACAAGCTTAAGTTTCTCAAACGATGCTTTGCCGAGAAATTGATTCCCACTTCCTCCATGGACAAGTGGCTATCTTGAGATTCACGGCGATCCTTTACAGATCTCGCTTTTGAAGGTTGAAGTTGCTGCTGCCTTCAAGGAATTCAATGCTCTGCATCCCAGTTTTATCTCCAATATCCTTACGATGGGATATAACATTCTTCAAGATTCTATCTTCGGCATCTCAAGAATTAGGATTAGGAAACAAGATCTAAGGGTTAAATAAACTTCAGCGACTCAGTGAGGATATTGCCTGGACGAAGAACTCTCGCTCTGATATCTTGCTAAAATCTTCTTCACAACAACTGGGCAAAACCTTAAAATCTGGTCTTGTGTTTAGTTTAAGCTTTTCGATCCATTTTCTACCAGTGTTTCTATTGGTATGAATTTTAGTAATTAATAAAAAATGCTATTATTCTTAATGAATCTATTTCTAATACTAAAGGTTTCGTGTACAATTCTACGAGTATGTGTACCTCCCCTCCTCGCATTCAGTTTATTTGTTACGTTTCCGTCGTGCATTAAATAACCTGAAGAATAGTCATACCATTTAAATCAGCAAAGCCAACAAATCTGGCGGAATAGTTACTTTAGAAAAACAAACATATTGTGAAAAAAAATAGTGAATTAACAAAAGATCAGTCTACCATTCTACATTTGCGAAAAAATCCTTCAGAACAAGTTAACAGCAATTTTCATAAAAAGGTTCGTTCTAAGTTTAAATCTCTACACGCTTTTATACCTTATCTTTATCGTTTTCTAAACAAGAGGGAAAGTTCCTCCAATAACCTGCGGCGTTTTGTGATAAGATGATAAATGGTTATTGCATTGATGGTTTTCCATGGTTCAAATCACTTACAAGTGCCTTTAAATGGCTGAATGAGGCTTTTGCCACTAGATGGCGCTACCCAGCGCCAAATTCGATGGCAGATTTGGAATCTCCAGAGTGAATAACCATATGCCCCATGGTCATATAGGTCATTTCATGGCTCTAAATGGGTATAATTGAACTTTACTCCTTTTGAAAAAAAGCGACGCCTTGACCTGGCGATTCACCGCAGGTGAAAAAAAAACCCAGGACTAATAACCCTGTACGCCTGATAGCTAATTCTATGGGCTATGTTTCATAAGCTTTATCTAAGGTTAATGACGTACCTTATCCGAACTGCCGAAGGCATCTCAGATTCACATATAGTAAAGAGTAACTAAAGTTTCTGTCGATTAATTATGTTTCACTTTCTTAAGGATAATTTGTGCAATGTCGATTTTCTTGTTCTCCTTAGTATATTTTTCGAACTTGTCTCTTTGTAATAAAGATTGTAATTTTTCTTCCGTTTTATCGAATTTATGGAATATTTTAACGGTTTACAACCCTTCTATTATTGATTTTCCTTTTATTTTGTTTAAATACATCGATGATATTGTATAATTATGACATAATTCTGAAAATATGCACCTTTTTTTCAACAAACTTAATTCGCCTGTACCTTCGATTAAATTCACCCTTGAACTAGAACAGGACGCAATACTTTCTTTCCTATATTTTGTAATACATCATACTATTTTCTGGTTTTAAATTCTCTCTCCACGGTAAGTCAACTTATTCTTCTTCTTATATTTATTTTTACTTATCTCATCATATTAAGGGTCTTTTTTTATATTCATCTTTTGTTCTGTGATTCGCTTGATTAGTCCTTATTTTTTTGACACAGAAATTTCTAAAATTTTTGACATAGGACACAAACTTTGTTATCTAAGCTACATTTCCTTGATCGGTGTCTTGAGTTAGCTTAAAAATCTTTTTAAAGAGTCGCACCTTTGAATAAGAAGTGTACTCTCGTACCACATTTTAATCCAGCTTTTTCCATTCTCCATTATATCTTAAAAACATTTGGAATTTCTATTGTATTTAATTATAAAAGAAGATTTCCTAAACTTTTAGTACAAAATCTCATTTCCCTTTTGACGGTGTATATTGGGTAAAATGTAAAGATTATTCCAATTATTACTTTGGACAATCAGGCAAATGTTTGATAAAACGTATAACTCAACACAAATAAAATATCTCCTTCATTTAATTTCTTCTCATGAAACAAAGAAGGAAAATCTCATTCCTTCAAGACACTGATTCCAAATGTTGCCACTAGCGGCCCCTTTGGGGCGTAGTTGTGTCAAAAGGAGACGATGTAAGTTTAGATTTCACTTAGGGTTTGGCGAACATACACAAGAGGGCGATAGGCATTTATCTATTTTTATTTCAACTTTTCAAAAGTGGCTCAATATTAATGCTTCTGCAAACGCTCCCAAATATCAACATTTGCCATGCATTTGACAGATCAAGTAACTTTACGAGTTAATTGCGTCTTGCTGAGTTTTAACCGATTGTAACCTGTCATTCCACCATGCAAAGTAGAACCGCCTTATCTCCTAACCTAACATTTGTTCAAGTATGTCTAAATAGATTATGATTTTCCATTTACCTTCACTGTCCCGGCATTTTTTATGAATAATTATCACCTCTGATTTTTCTAAGCAAACAATTTTGTTACACTCCAGTACTATTATTTTATATAAAGATAAAGAAAGTACATCAGTACTTGTTAAAGAGTTTGCGGTGGTTGTTAGCATTATTCCTGAATTTTCTTAATGTCATTTTTTTACGTAATTTACTATATCTTAAATTTACCCATAATCATATTAGAAAACTCATTAGAGCGAAAATGCAGGCAGAATAGTGTTGAATGTTCGAAATTTGGATTTAATACTTCTCCTCAGAGTTGGGAAGTATTTAAATACTTTGTATTTAAATATTCTATTTAAATACATTTATGTATTTAAAATTGTATTTGTAAATACATTTGAAATAATGTATATAAATACTTTTTAAAGTATTTAAATACATTTTTCAAATTCTTGACTGATAATAGGTTAATATAGCTCTTAAGAACGAGTAATGTATCTTTTAGCTTGTCACAACTTGTATGACACAAACGGTTGACTGCATGAGCGGGTGGGGTAAGATTGCTTGCATCAGTTCAAATTCAGTTAACAGATGGTTACAGTTGTGTTTGGTTTTATAGTGAGAGTGCTCAGTGTTATTTTAACTGCCACATGACAACTTCAGCTTCTTCAAAAGAGTGTAAAATAGAGATATTATACATTAATAAAGACGAGAAAGATAAAGAACCAGGTAATCATAGTCATCCTTTACTAGATGTTAAATTTTTTAGAGTGAAATCTACCGACGAAAAAAAGTGAAGTGTGTATGTATATCATGTAATGGCGAAATCTCTGCGTCGAGCAATGCTACTTTTAATCTACGCATTCATTTGAAAGTAACAATTTATTAAAGCTAATTATATGATACTTAATTGAATTGACAAGTTTCAATATTTCTTATTTTCAAAAAAGGCAAAATTACTAGTAGCTTACGATAATGGTAAGTAGCGTAAGTTTTTCATGCACGAACCTACCTGCTTCCTTTTGCAACACCTTTATTTATAGTATATGCTAATTGAATTGAACGTGAATTTGGACAACGTGAAACAATTGTTCTTTAATTATCTGATCATGTACATTTATCAACAGAGAAGGCTTCCTGCTTTAGCGCAAAATAAGGATAAATACGAGACAGCTCAAAGAAAAGATTCAAAAAGAAAATGCTCAGTATTAGAAGATGGTCCTTCATGCAGCGGTGTTAAAATAAATACATTACCGAAGTGTTTTGCGGTGAATACTAAGAAGGTCAAATAATCTGTTGTTGACAAGCTGATTGCAGATTTTATCATACAAGGTGTGCATCTCTTATCAACCATGGAGCAACCAGCTTTTGTGAGATTAATTAAAGGTGAGTTCTGAGTTACAAATGTTGTTTACAATTATAGTATTAGTAGTACAGGTTAAGCTCTTATAACAACCGAATACTATGTAAAGCGTTCGGATCATTGGTTACTACGTAGGCTATATAACGAAGTTAAATAAAGGGGACAAACAACAGAGGTTAATATATTGCAATGATTTAATGAGAATCCACATACATATATACTTAAAGCACGCTATCATTTACTTGAAGTTATTATTGAATAAAAATTTTTCATGAATAATTATTGATTGATTATATGTAGTTATTAGATGAATTCCTATAACGATGTATTTCGTTATAGTAGCAATACTTGTATATCATTATGTTAAAACTAGCATGCCCGCCTATCCAAAATGTAGGAAATAAACTTGATAATGTATATATTCCTAACAATACTCAAAGCTAATATTTTACTATGTAATTCTGAATATAAAGTACTAATAATATATTTATGAATTAATGCAGCAGTCCTATATAGCTATAGGACATTCATATAAATACATTTTATATATCAAATTTTATATGCATACCATATATGTATTCTCATTTCGCTGTGAAAATCAATTTCACTCACAATAATCATACATTCCACTCCTGCAGGTCTAAATTCTTTTGTTGACGTCATTTAAAGGCGGACGCTAGGCCGAAATCTTATAGAAGAAGAGAAAGTTACACGAGCTCTATTTGCTCAACTCGTCACCATAGTTTTTTGGGCGTTTCCTTTCATTGGGTATGTTAAGATTTTGCTCTTATGAAATATGAAATTGAAAAGTCTTTACAGTTAGGGAGTTATCAGATCTTGGCTGAAAGTAGACCTATCTGTTGGTGGAAATTTATCTCCATTATATTAATATGTAAAATTTATGGCAACATTTATGAGACAAACATTAGACTGTTATTTTATTTATTTTTTAACTTAAGGAAGCTGCTCTTGTCCGTCACAGTGGAGAATTGGCATGCTGTTGCTTCAAAGGAGAACATAACTACATCAAAATTGCTGAACATATAGACAATATCATCAATGAATACGATATCCCCCTGCAGAAAATCACGAGCACCGTCACTAATAACGGCTCTAATTTTGTTAAAGCGTTTAACGAATTTGCAGTCACTGTTCCAAATGTGTCCACAGATTCAGAAGATGGAATCCAGGTAGGTGAAGAAATTCAGGGTGAGCACGAACTGGAGGATAGTTTCTTACTGAGAAATGCCTTAGATCAGGAAGAAGACCTTTCGTTTGACTCATGCAGCTTCAGTCTACCTAAGCATGTGGGCTGTGCTTTACACACACTCAGTCTCGTTGCCACAACGGATGCAAAACAGGCACTGAAAATATCTTCCTTTGCAAATATCAATCATGTGGCGATGAGGAAATGCTTAGCATTATGGAACAAAAGCGGTTGTCGAAAATCAGCAGGGATTATCAAAACTGTTATCAACTACTCATTAAAGGTGCCTTGCATTACAAGGTGGAACTCTCTGTTTCATGCATTGTTATTACTTTTAAAACACAAGGACAAATTCCATCAACTCATGAAGTCCCCTGAACCTCCAGTGTTCAGAAGTCACAAATTGAACTTTTGGGGGAGTATGTCTCAGTTTTGGCTCCTATTGCAGTGGCAATGGATCGCCTACAGGGAGAACAAAGCTGTTTTTATGGAGAATTGCTCCCTACCTTGCTCACTGTGGAGAAAAAGCTGAAGATCCTTCAGTAACCTTCTCTGAAATTTTTCCAACCTCTTCTAAGTGCAGTCACTAAGGGCTTTGGAAAGCACTACCAATCTTATTTGATCTTGGCAAATGAAGCCAGCGTTACAGATGCCATTATTGTATCAACAAGCCATCCATTCTTCACACTCTGCTGGTTATATATCAATATTTCATGGGACAGTTCAAGCCATCAAGACTCTGTAAAAAATATTATGATTCGAGTAATTGAAAATTTAGCAGAAGGACCCGAAGCTGAATCATCCAGTGGTGTATCGGACAGTGACGATTATTTTGGATTCACAAAACCCATTCAAACACGATCAACCGCAGATTTAGAATTGTTCAGTTACATTCAGGATTCAAATAAAACACTTCAAAGTTTAGATACATATTCAGACATAAAAAAGTTATTTATTAAATACAACATAACCTTTCCGTTGTCAGCTCCTGCGGAACGGCTCTTCTCTTTAGGAGGATTAACCTTATCCCCAAAACGGAGTTCTTTATCTGACGAAACATTTCAGCAACTGATATTACTTAAATGTAATGCTGATATAAATAACTAACTCAAATTTTATTCTATGGAACTTTCTATTTTTTTTGTAGTAGAAAGTCCATTTGTCATCAAAATCCTACATTAGTAATTATAATATACAATTTTTTTTTAATGGATATTTTTTTGTTGTGATACCAATGGTCCTTATCGATTGTCAACATATATCATGTATTTTAAATGTATTTAAAAATGTATCTAAATACATTTAATATATTTAGTATCTAGATACATTTTTCTTATGTATTTAGTATTTAAATACTTAAAATGTATTTAGTGCCCACCTTTGCTTCTCCTAATAATGAACAATAGACACTGGGTCTTCTTACGAGAAAGTATTTTCGAACAAAGCCATGAAGCCATCCAGGCTTTTTAATCATTTAAAGAAGATACATCCTGATAAAGTGAAGGAAAATTTGTCATATTTTAAATCTCTAAGAATTAAACTTCACAAGGGAAAATATACTAAATATGGAATACACAGTCGCATTGTCAATTGGCATCGCATCACATTGTATTATATATGAATTTGAAGGCATTTTTTTCTGAAATAAAATATGATATGGACATTTTATATTACTTAAGATTAAATAAAATATGATTTAATTGATTTAGAATTCACGCAGGGAGCCTATATAATTTCAAGAATTGGGTCTAACGACGTCTGGCAACTGCATTTAAATTCGAAGCTAATGCTCAGCTTTTGTAATTATGTATAATACGAGTTAATTACATAGCTGGGTGTGTGGGGGATGCAACTTCTTACCATTATAGGGGATTTGGGGAGCAAAATCCCCCATTTCGAAAATAAGAAATTTAGGGTTTGAATTCAAAGGTAGTTGCCAGACGTCGTTCGGCATTTTTTTGCGGTCTTTAGGCAAGTGACTGTATTTTAGAATCACTCTATTTCCTTGAAGTCAGTCTATGGAAGAATCCTTATTCCCTTTGAGGTTATGAATAGTTTTACATAAAAAAAAATTTTTTTTCATTTTGTTCACTATTTCTAGCTCCTTTCCGAAAGACGTAGATAGAAATGAAATCATTAAAGTGGGTGACTGGGCATTCGAAATTTACTGATAATCTATTTACTCCCTTATGGCAGACAATCATAAAAATGCGATGATGGAAATGTTTGCTCATACGATATCTCCAAGAGGATTGTAGATCAAGAAAACCTCACACGATTGGAGAAGACCTTATTTTTCCAGCAATAGAGAAAGCCCATCATGCAGTAGTAGGCTTTCTTGCATTTTTAAGGAAAGCTTTACCCAATGTCTTCACAATGCATTGCAAATTTCATCGTCAAAATCCAGTTGCTAGGAACTTGAGTGATCGGCTTCATAAATCCCTTGATGTTTTTATCACCGTAGTAAATAAAACAAAATACCTTACCCTTAATCCCAGATTCTTTCGATAACTCTGCAACAACAAAGCTGAATAATTTGATGAATAAATGATGAATAAATGATGTGAGATGCTTATCCAAAGGAAAGCATTTTAAGCAATTTTATATTATTAGGGATGAGCTCTTAGCTTGCAAATGAGATAATGCTTAACAGATATATTCAGTATATTCAATGATCTGAATTCGCAATTCTAAGGCTGTGATTGTAAATCTTATCAAGGCAAAGTATGTTTTTATTTGCATATTCATGGAGAAGATTTCACTTTTTAAGCATAATATTGGTCGTCGGTAGCTATATAAATTTCCAAATCTTAATTGACCAGAAACTGATTATGTTATGACCTCTTACTTTATTGCGACAATTTGAACTCTTTACACGAGGACATGAGCTCTAGATATCAAGATCTCATTAATACGAAAATACATGATTGGCTGATAAACCCATTTTTTTATGCTTGCTCAAATGACATTGACTATGAAATGCAAGAGGAGTTAATTGCTGAAAACAACTTCGAATTAAATCCCCTCGTCAAACAATCTTCCCAGCAATTTTAGCTATAAAACGAAAATTCCGAAATTTATCCAAAGCTGTGGGAAGCTATCAAACTTTTTTTCATTGCCTTTTTAACTTCTTCTATGACTGAACCTGGTTTTGGTTGTAACTCAGCTTCTTACTAAAGAAAGAGTCAGAGATTTAGCAAGTAAGGAAGAAAGTCAACCATGAAATTGAAAACATATTGAGATAAGCAAAAAAAAATTCTTTAGCATTTTTTTCATTAGTTTCTATAATAGAAATAGAAAATACATTTAAATTATTTATATACAAATACCTAAGCGTTATCTTGCTAGGAAAGATAATTTAGTATAGCATTCCAAATTTAATTAGACAGGTGTGGCGATGAAATAAAATTTGTTTCCAAAGAAGGTTGGGAAACACTACTCTAAGAACTTCTCCCGAAAAAAGAAGAAAAAATGTGCTTTCTTTAAGATCTCTCAAAACAGAGAAGAATTTTTTGTTCCTTTAGTACCTCCTCCCGTAAAAAGAAGGAAAATCTCCTTTCATTAATATCGTCTAACGAAACAAAGAAGAAAATACCCTTCTTTTAAGATTTCCAAAAAGAAGAAAACATCCTTCCTTTAAGATCTCCCGAAACTAAAAAGAAAATCTCCTTCTTTTAAGATCTTCTCGATCTTCTCCCGAATGAAAATAGAAAAATCTCCTTATATCGAAATAAAGAAGAACAATTTTCCTTAGAAAGAAAAAATCTCCTTCTTTAAGATCTCCCGAAAAAGAGAAGAAAATCTACTTCTTTAAAGACCTTCTCCCGAAACAAAGAAGAAAATCCGATTCGTTTAAGATCTACTGAAACAAAGAACAAAACATCCTGACGATGCTAATTGTTGTTAATCTTTTCTAAATGAATAAATAAATTGTTGTTTATTCATATTTCCACAAATATGTGCACTCGTTTAGAGGCTATTAACTTTTCAAAGGGAATCGACAGGTTACCTGGAATCCGATGCTTTGCAGCCGCAATTAAAGCAACCCATAGGGCAACCGTATCTAGCATTTAACTCGAAAGAAGTGTTTCCGCTAATTTGATATATTGTCTTTAGGAACAAATAAGACAATGAAGAAACACGATATGATTAACATGAAAAAATGATGAAGAGATAAGCCAAAAGAAAAAAATTATTGATTTGAAAAACGTGATGGCAAACGAGTAATTTTCGTACGCTGATGGCACCGTCACAAATCCATGCCTGAGCGATAGTTCAAATTTGATGCTTACATGACTGAAAGAGCTCCTATTTATATATCGGGGGTTGTACAAGGCTTGTGTAACTTTAATTAATGTTATATTCAGGTTATAACTGACAGAATAGACGAAAAAGAACTTTTTCTAAAGTCTTGTAAACATAGTGACAAATTTGTGGTAGGTAAAAACCCGACCAAGATATATAGCGGGATTTTCAAAAAGAGCTACCTCATACAAAGTGCAAATACAACCTACCTCATGAAAATAAATTTTTAAAAAATAAAGGTCAAGTAAGAGTTAGAGAAAGGTCAAAGTGTTTTTAAAAAGAGCCTCAAAATGTTAACTCAATAAAACCAGAGGCGGGTAGAAGATAATTTCAGTCCCTTTTGAACGAGAACACAAGAAAGTCGAAGGGATGAAATGTAAATATTTTCTTTCAGAGGCCAGATGCATCTCTCGTGGGTAATCAAGAATCAAATTTAGATAGAGGGGGCACAGAATCTGGTATGTAAAGGAAATTTGGGGCTCAAAAATATTCAGAGCTTGAATTAAAATAAAAATATTCATTATAACAACACAACTGCTAAAATAATTTCCCTGAAATAATTAATTAAATCTGTGTTTGGTATTTGTTTGTATACTATATTCTTACTAGTCAAAAAATAATTTGGTATTTAATAACACTGCTTACATTTGTTAAATTTACCCCAAAGGGGAAGAGGCCTTTGTTGTGAAACGTAGATAATTTTAGATTAGCGCAGCCTCACTGTCCTCAACGCTCCGTTACTTCCTGTGTGTAAGAGTAAGTTTCATACATTTTCATATCTGCTAACTTTGCTACTTTTTAAAGAACCTTTTTGATGAACTTTCGTTCTTTAACGCTTCGCGAGTTGTAGTACGAATTAATAACACTGGTCAGCAAATTTTAACTTTTTTTCTGCTAACTTAAATTTGAGACCTGTTCTTGGGAAATACGAGGTCACCGAGTTTAAAAATGGCAATAGTTTTCTTCTATCACGTTAAGTTTTTTATTTATAGACTGGTCCATATTGGTCCCACTTATAGTAGCAGGCTATCTTACGAGCAAGTGAACGGAATTGGAGGCGTTCGGTATTCTTCTTATTTTATTTTATTTATGTATTTATACTTCTCTTTATGCACATCTAGATATATAAAGCAATTGTGTATAATATAATTTTGCATTTTTTTCAGATTTGTTTTAGGAAATAACATTCAGTAGTATGGCCTCATTACGAAGGCAATGTTTGAATTTCTCTGACTCGTTTTGATATATATATATATGGTTGTTTTACTACACCAAATTCACGAATGAACATTAGTATTTCTGTAAAAAGAGCATACTTGGCTTACTGCAAGATTAATTTAGGTGATCAAGATAAACCGTGGGCCCCGCACAATGTTTGTAAACTATGTGTCTAAAATCTACGTCAAAGGACAAAGGGCACAAAGAAACAATTATGATTTGACATTCCTATGGTGTGGCAGGAGTAAAAAAAACATGTAAACGATTGCTACTTTTGTTTCACAAAGACCTCTGGTTATAGCAAGAAAACAAGACATAAAATAAGTTACCCAAATCTTGATTCAGCAATTCGTCCAGTGCTTCATTCAGATAAAATTCTAGTACATGTATTCAAGAAACTTCCTTCGCTGGACGATGTAAGTGATATACGTGAATCTGATGAAAGCAATGAACTTGACAGCGATCCAGATTTTGTACATACATCGACCCAAGAACGTGAAAACTTCAGCCAATTAGAACTGAATGATTTAGTTAGAGACCTAGGCCTGTCAAAAGAGTTAGCAGAAGTTTTAGCTTCCCAGAATTAAAGAAAATAATTTGATGCAGGAAAAAACAAATGTAACTTTTTATCGGAAGAGAGTGAGAGAGAGATATCTTGGCATTCTTTAAAACTGAAGAAGATTTTGTTTACTGTTGTGACGTGGCGGGACTGTTAAACGCGATGGGTGTTTCAGAGTATGATCCAAGTGAATAGAGACTTTTTATAGATGGTTCAAAGAAGAGTCTAAAATGTATGTTACTCTATAATGGAAACTTGTTTGGTGCGATTCCTATTGGTCACTCTTTACATTTAAAGGAGAAGCAGGAACATATAAGATCTGTATTAGATTTACTCAAATATGATGGACATAAATGGATCATATGTGGGGAACTGAAAATGGTAAATGTTTTACTTGGTCAACAAGGAGGCTATACAAAATATCCGTGTTTCCTGTGTTTATGGGACAGCCGAGCCAAAGACAAACATTGGGAAAAGAAGCTCTGGCCAGTTAGAGAAAGTTTGACTGTTGGGGAGAAGAATATTATACACCAACCACTTGTTGAGCGAGAGAAAATCGTCTTTCCACCCCTTCATATTAAACTAGGGCTTATGAAACAATTTGTGAAATCTTTTGATGTAGATAGAAGGCGACTGTTTCAAATTCATATGTACAATATTTCCTGGCTTAAGTTATGATAAAATAAAGGCTGGAGTTTTTGATCGGCCACAAATCAGAAAGTTAATGGAAAACCAAAACTTCTCGAATTCAATGACTGACATAGAAAAAGGAGCATGAGATTCCTTTGTGGCTGTTGTGAAAGGATTTCTTGGGAAAAAAAGCTGATAACTACAAGGATAACTAAAGGATTTCTTGGGAAAAAAAGCTGATAACCACAGGGATTTGGTAGAGACATTACATGATAGGTTTCATCGTTTAGGCTGCAACATGAGCAGCCTAAACCAAAGTAGCCATCTTAATGAATTTCCTGTTAATCGTGGCAACGTGAGTGATGGACACGGAGAGCGTTTTCATTAAGATATAAAGATTATAAAGGAGAGATATCAAGGCCGATGGAACACAAACATGATGGAAGACTACTGTTGGAGTATTAAACGAGACTGTGTAGACATCAAACACTCCAGACACTCTCGCAAGCGAAAGTTCTTCGATGAATGTATAGGTATATATACGGTTGATTTTATTTCCCCATTATATTAGAAAAATAACCTGTATGTATTTAGTAATAGGTGATGTTATCTTGCAATGCGTTTAACCTTTCAGATTCTGTTGACATTTTAAGTTATGGTTTGAAGCTATAACACGTAGGAAACTATCCTTACCGAGTAAATACATGCAGTAGGTCGTAAAATAGGGATATGCTGTAAAATAATAACCTGATGTGTTACAAAAAAAATGGATGCCATATTTGAAATCAGCACGTCAAAACTAATTAAAGACAACTACAAATCATAAGTCAGCAAAAAGTGCGTTGACCAGTGTAATAATTAGATATATGTTAAGTAATATGCCATCAGACTAATTAGTATGAGACAAGTTTCCTTAGGCGGATCTCTAAAAGATAGGATAACCAAAGTGGGCAAAAGCGATATTCGGCAGTTGAAAATAAAATAATGATTTTAATTATCAATTAACTAATAAATTTTCCTACAAACTCTTTCGACTAATAAATTTCATGAAGCTAAAAAAATGGCAAATGAATAAATCAAAGCATAAAAAAATGGTAATAAAATCACATGAAATGAAAAATAAAAAGTACTACTACAAAGGACATTGTTACCCATATCGAGGATTCATAATTTAGTGAAAGCCCTAACATACAATTTGAGGAATAGCATAATGTAATGGAAAGTGATGCCAAGAAGAATGCCCTCTTCATTTTTTTCATGAATTCCTTCCCTCTCTATGTCTCCTATGTATAACTCCACGTGGAGTAATCTCTGAATCCAAAGAGAAACATAAAGGAAGAAAGAATTTGAATATCTGTCAGCGCCTCACAGGTGCAATTAATTAAGTTGGGCGCTAAAAGTTTTTACCTCGCCGAGGAAGCGCTAATCTCCGTAGTCTGGAAACTGCTAGCCGAAAGTTTCCCACCCACATCGTAAAGGCTATTAAGACTTGGGTCAGGCGACAAATGCTAATCCACCTGGCTGCCAGAAGCGGTCAGCCAGTCATCCGAACCTGAAAACGAGGAGAAACCTCAAAAATGGCAGTCATATAAATACATTAGGTTTTCGAATATCGGCAGATTGAGTTTGAGAACCCGTCGCCTTCGGTTCAGATCGTGAGTCTGTTTTCCCAAGTCCTTGGTAATTGCTTATACCATTGAGGTTGGATCTCACCAGGCAGATCCATCTCTTTTGTGAAGTCTTACTCTGTTCAGAGCAAGCCTCGGATCGTTTCATCCCCGAAGGACTGGCCGGGATTCCTCTCGTCTCATCTGGAACATCCCCTTCGAAGATCTCCAGTTTCTTGTGTGAGACTTCGCGCCAAGCCGCCCTAGAGTCTCGATTTTTGGAGGTTGCACTTCTCTGGATTAGAGGTGCCATCGTCTGTCCTCAAGGAGGATCGTGATCTTGTCTTCTGGTCCCCGCACTTCATCCTCGTTAACGTTAGGATATTCGGCCGAGATTTACGTCCATTTTTCGTCTCCATTCCCCCTCGACGACTCGCTAAAGGATTCCCCTTCCTCGAGGTGACCCCATTAAGGTAAAACGACCCTTGCTTGTATCTCCCGTTAATCGATCCACTTTCCGACATATAAATATTCCCTCTCTATAACTGATTTATAGTATCCAAATTAAAAGCTGATTAAGAAGTAATTAACGATACCCGATTGTCAATTATCTATATTCTGTCAGTATTGTCCTTATTTACATTTCCTATATTTCTAGTATGAATATATATGTTAACTAGTGACCTATTAAAATTATTTTTTGGTTTTCACTCTTTAAGTATATCCTTGAACTGCAACTGGTAAACTCATTAAACGCTATCAGCCCCAGTAGTAAAATCGCACTCTTATACCTCGTAATCAACGGATTACTCTTACGAAGTGAACGTACTTGTACGTAGCAAAGGACGCGTAGATACATTAGAGGATATATGTATATATAACTATATATATATATATATATATATATATATATATATATATATATATATATATACATATTATCGTGGGTTTTATTTTTATCCTCCCAACCAGTAGATACATATATGTATATATAGACATATTGTCTGGGGAGGTGACCTATTCCTTAAAACATAGTACAGCTAAAGGATCCCCGATCTCCTCTTGGGTACGGTAAATTAGAGAAGTTGTACTGTAGAGAGGAAAGAGAAATAACTAGTAATGTTGATAGTGGAACCACTGAGTACTTCTAGTTAAAGTAAAAAACTATAAAGGTAATTTGCCAAACCAGACAGTAAACTCTCGCTACAATTGTTTATAACTTGTACACAAGGTTCGTTCCATGTTTTCCACATGTCTGTGAAGCAGCTGATCACTTGCAAAGGTAAACACACTGCTACATATGAAACCTGGAAGAATGACGCGCCCTTCGGGCCCAAACGCTACCAGTTGCGTGCCCTCACGGCCTCAGCCTTCCAGATGATCTGGGTTTATATATCTCCCACATATTTTCACTTCTTTCCTCTTCTGAGATCTGGAAATTGTGTACCCCACTGGCTTCAATAGTCACAGGAGCACCTTCAGCCATATATCTTCGAAACATCTTCACTTCCTCTATTTTCAGCCCGTTATCCTGGAAATAGCCTTGTTGGTTTTTGCTTTAAATTGAATTAAACAATGTATATATATATATATATATATATATATATATATATATATATATATATAATATATATATATATATATATATATATATACATATATATATATATATATATATATATATATATATATATATATATATATAAAAGAAAGAGAGTAATGGTTTTGATGTGAGATCACCATATTTTATGATAATCTCTCTCTTATTCTCTATCTCTTTTGAACAATGCCTTTTGTTAATATTATCTCTATAAAGAAACAAAGATAACTTTGTTAATTAATTAAATTTTTCAGTAAAGATTGGCTCCCTTTTATACACGAATAGACCTCATTAATTCAAAGTCCTTCTATAACGCTAATTCGTAAAAGGGTCTTTGATGGACGCAGAAATATTTTAAAAAATAGTGAGTTTTTGGATATAGTGAATTATTTTCTTATTAAGCTTTTATCCTAGTGAATTTTTAGACAGTGGCTATTTGGTTTGGGTGGAGGAGAGGGTTCTTCACTTTAGTAATTTGGGGGATAACGACGTGTATATGTGCGATAAACTTGGTTATTAGTGGGAGAGTGAAAGCCTGGGGAATATATAAAAGAGAAAACACAATGGATGCTATTTTACAAAAGCAGTGAATATAATTTTTTGTATGATATCTTATCAATTATTTTTTTAAAAATATTTAATCATGGTCTTATGGTTGATTATAATATGAGCTATATTTTAAAAATTAAATTGCTTTGGCCGTGTAAAAACGAGCGTAATTTTACACTGCTGCAATCTTTTTCAATGTTGTGTCAAATTTCGTTTTATGTATTTATTTTGATAAAACTTTATTAATGATTGTTTGCAATTTCTTAAGTCTTATATATATATATATATATATATATATATATATATATATATATATATGTTAATAAAAGCACTGTGTAGGATCGTAGTATTTATTATCTCGAGACCAGTTTTTGGCATGGAGTTTGTCATGCCAGCCTCAGTCGAACACTAAGAATACATGAGGCTGGCATGACAAACTCCATGCAGAAACTGGTCTCGAGATAATAAATACTACGTTCCTCCACAGTGGTTTTATTAACACACATATATATATATATATATATATATATATATATATATACAATAAATCCCAAAAGTAAAAATAAACGATGATTCCGAGTACCTTCTAACTCAAGGAATGACGATGTTTACTGTTTTTCTTGATAATAAAGTGAAAGAGTGCTTGAAAATACTCATAATTTTCGTTTCATTTTTCTTGGGGGGATTTGTTGAATTGAAGGCCGAATCACGCGATACTTTGTAAATTTTATATCACACACACACACACACACACACATATATATATATATATATATATATATATATATATATATATGAGAAACTCACAAAGTAGCGCGTGAGTAGAGCAATAAATGTAAAAATTCCCACAGGAAAATGAAAGGCGGATTCCAAGTACTTTCTAATTTGTTCAGTTCATTCTCAAGGAAAAACGAAAGATTTTACAAAGGTGGTATATATATATATATATATATATATATATATATATATATATATACATATGAGAAACAACAGAGTAATTCCCCGCCCATGTACAACGAAAGGACAGAAAGATATTATCAAAGACGGATATGAGGTATAAAACCAAATAGATAAGGTCTCCTTCCGGAAATTCCCACTGTGAGCACAGAATGTAGACATTTAGCTCACTAAAATATATCATGCACACCTAACTGTGAATACATAAAAATAACGAGAGAAACATAACTAAATTAATAAATCAAAGGGTTAAGATTTAAAATGGAACGTTTCGTTATAAATATGCCTTTTAATACTCGTAACAGCGTGCAGTTCAAAGAGACCGGGGGATATATTAAAATTAGAACAGGAAATATTTTTTTGAACAATGTCATCAGATTTTCCTATCGATTGGAATTCGGCTAAATTTATTTACAAATCTGATGACTTTGTTTAAAGAAATATTGTTGAATGCTCATTCATTAATTCCTCGCCTAATTTAATATATCCCCTGGTCTCTTTAGTTTTATACTTCATATCTGTCTTTGATAATATGTTTCTGTCCTTTCGTTGTACATGGGCGGGGAATTACTTTGTTGTTTCTCATATATATATATATATATATATATATATATATATATATATATATATATATATATATATATATATATATATATATATATATATATACCACCTTTGTAAAATTTTTCGTTATTCCTTGAGAATGAACTGAACAAATTAGAAAGTACTTGAAATCCGCCTTTCATTTTCCTGTGGGAATTTTTGCATATATATATATATACATATACATATATATTATATATTGGGCAGCCGGTTTGTGAACATTTCATAAGTATTAAAATAAGTATCATCACAGGCAAGTTAATTGCAACCCTAAAACTTTTGTTTATTCAAACCTTTTCGGGGGGGATTTTTTTTTTTTTATTTTATGGAGCCCATCTGGCAACTACCCACTTGGGCATAAGTCGCCGAAAAACACGACTTTCAGGGGGGATGGGGGGGCGGTAGATGAAGAGTAACTAATAAAAATGATGCAAATAGAATAGAAGAACAGATGCTACTAAACATGACATAAATTCCTTTCCTTAAACGACATTCTGACGATTAAATCTCGATAATAGTCTTAAAATTCAAAATTAAGAATTTGCTCATAAAATTCCCCTTCTGACAACACAAAAGAACCGTTTTAAAAGAACATTATAAAGACCGTGTTAAATTCTCTAATTGAAAAAACAACTGTTAAAACGTTTAAATCAATTTTAATATACAATAATGTTTAAGCCTGCAAAATAATGCCTTAATCTTACACTTATTAACAGAATCATACATTATACATAAAAGATTGGGAAAATTCTGTATAACTTTTTAAAAATCATTCAGATAGAAAAACAACCTGGAAGTCCAACATTTATTGTAGTGAGGGCATTTATAAATGTATCAAAGCTAAATAAAGATCTTAAACAAAAAATCCCTTAAATTAAAAACAAAACATCCAGAGGTTGTAGAAAAGTACTCAAGTCCAATTACAAGAAGCAAATAATTCTTTTGGAAACCATTTGACTTTAAATAATAAACAAACTCCAATGATATATTATAATTTAATCATCAATGTATTTTCTTTCTATCTATTTATCCATTTATCCATCAATTTATCCATCTATTCATTTATCCATCTATATATTTATCTATCCATCCATCTATTTATCCATCTATCTATCCATCCACTTATCCATCCATCGATCCAATTATCCATCCATATATCCATCCATCCATTTATCCATCTATCTACATTTATTTTTCAATTTTATAGAGAGGTATCTTTTGCTGATTGTCATTGTTTTTGTACCGTCCTTGCGTGTATTTGTTTACAGCTTTTTAACTCACCGTTCTTGAATATGTTTAAAATAACGAAAGTGGTTCAGACCTTTGTTGCTATCTTTCATACTTCCACGCTTCCATGCTTCACCTCTGCATATATGCTCTTAAGGAAATTAAAAAGAGATCAAGGCGGGTCATATATATTGTCATGACAGAATAAAGATGATGATAATGAAAAGAAGAAGGGTAACATAAAAAGTGAAGAATTAAGAGGAAAAAGGAAGCAGATGAATAGATCTTTTTATGTGCGCCACAAGGACTCGCTAAGTGTAAAAAAAAGAAAACCCGGGGAAAGAGGCCCTAGACCCTAGGATGAATACTTGGGTCAACCAATAGGTAATGTCCCTCATAGAACTAATAAATGGGGTTTAAATATCCCCTAACTCAAGGGAAAAGTAAACTCTAATGAGAGCCTACCATACGTAACCCAGTCTGAACCAAATTTTCCAGCAAAAGAAAAAGATATCACGTACGCTACCTACAAACGCTGAACCTTTCTCGCTCTTAATCATTCCAATATCTATAATAATAAAAAAATCCAGACCCACAAAATGAAAGAATGGTCAGCCCTGTAACTACAGAAAATATTTAACAAACTATTCTACAATAAGGAATAATCACGGAAATATTCCCTCCTCAAAAATTTAAACCAAAAATAATGGTTTGCTAGACACGACCCCTCTCTCGCTGGCGTTCCGACTTGCGACAGCTTTCTACGTGGCGAAATTAAAATCTGCTCGTGAAGTCTACTCACGTAATCTGCTTACTGATAATAAGAATGATCCCCGTACCGTCTTCCGCCTGCTCTCCCGTCTTACTTCCCAAGCCCAGGTCTCCCCACCCATTAGCCTTGCTACTCTTTCGAATTTCTTCGCAGATAAGGTCACTAATCTCCGTGCCTCCCTCCCTCAGCCTTCTGTCCCGGCTCCTGCCATTCTCCCTGAATTCCCACCTCAGCTGCTTATCGTTTTCTCTGCTGTGACCGCGTTGGAGCTTACGGCCCTGCTCTCGCGTTCTAAGAAATCGGGCTCCCCAAAGGACATTTTTGCGCCTAAAATTCTGCCTGCTATCCTCCCAACGCTTCTTTACCTGTTCAACACTTCACTTGCAACTGGTCTTGTTCCCTCTTCCTTCAAAAGTGCCCACATTAGCCCGATTCTTGAAAAGCCTCAACTGAACCCCACTGACCCTTCCAATTATCGCCCGATTTCGCAACTTCCTTTTCTTTCTAAAGTTCTGGAGAGAGTGGATGCTTTACGCATCAACAGTCACATGGTGGCCTGTAACATTGATGAAACCCATCAATCTGGTTTCAAGTCAGGTCACTCCACAGAAACCGCCCTTCTCAATGTGTCCGATTGCTTACGAAGAGCCACGGACAGAGGTTGTGCCTTCATACTCGACCTCTCCTCTGCCTTCGATACTATTGACCATACCGTCCTACTTGATCGTCTCCACCCTTTCCTCGGCATATGAGGCACCGTGCTTGACTGGTTCTACTCTTACCTCTCGTCTCGTACCCAATCCGTTGTGATTGACGACGTTTCATCCGACTCTACCCCCATTCGCTTTGGAGTGCCTACAAGGCTCTGTTCTTGGTCCTCTAATATTTCGTATCTACCTTCTCCCTCTTAGTTCCCTTCTCCGTATTCTCGGTCTATCCTTCCACCTATATGCTGATGACACACAAATTTTCGTTTCCTCATCTCCCACGTCTCTTGCCTACTCTATAACTGACCTCCTGGCTGCCTACCCCTCCATTTCTGACTGGCTCTCTACTAACTTCCTCAGGCTTAATCACTCCAAAACTGAGGTCCTTCTCGTCGGCACCCCTGCTTTTGTCAAAATATCTAAATCTCTCTTTTCCTCGCTTACTCTGGGCGGTAATACTATCATTTTCTCTGACTGATAAGGAATCTGGATGTTGTTTTTGATGAGCATCTCTCCTTTAAGCCTCCTATTCGCAATGTCAGCAAATCCTCTCTATGTTTTCTTCGTAATTTCTCTCGCATTCACTCTCACTTTGATCGCCAAATTCTTGAGACTGCTGTTCATGCCTTTATCACCCCACGCCTCAACTACTGTAACTCTCTGCTTGTGAATCTGCCATCCTCTTCTCTCCGCCCCCTTCAACTTGTACAGAACTATGCCGCCCGGCTTCTCCTCCGTCGCCCTCGCTTCTCTCCCTCGAAACCCTTGCTGAATGAACTGCACTGGATCCCTCTCCCTGTCAGTTCCCGTACTCACTTCAAGATACTTCTCTTCACATTTAAGGCCCTGTCTTACCTCTCTTCTGCCCTCTCGCCACGCTATGTCCCTCGGACCCTTCGGTCATCACATGCACCTCTTTTGAATATTCCCCGTTCATCCCTCTGCTCAACGGGGGACTGCTCCTTCTCAATCTGCGCCCCTAAGTTGTGGAATGCTCTTCCTGCTGAAATCAGGTCTTCTCCCTCTCTTACCACATTTAAGCGTCTCCTGAAAACGCATCTTTTCAGTATTGCCTTCTCTCCCTCTTGAATTTCCATTCTCATCTCAGCACAACGTGCGCTCTGGGAAGGCCTCAGGCCTTAAAGAGTGCATTACAAAAGACTTATTATAATTATTATTATTATTAATCCTAGCACAATTTACATTGTTCCTGTGATCAAGCGAAATTTACGATAAGAGAGCTGTGGTTTCGTTTCCTGATGAAAATTCTAAATTTTATTATAAATTAATTAATTTCGAGGTAAGTTAGATAATTAATTAAATTAAATTCGGGAAAAAAACTCGACCACAACGTTTCCAATCCGATGAGAGAATTTAGTCCCGAATTGCCCAGTGGTCGATTGTCGCTGCGGAATAGTTGGGTGGTGGTTGTCATCTAAAGCACTGGAAAGGATGAGAAGGTGGAGGGAAGGGGGGGGAGATAGCGATAATTTATTTCTATCTGTCCCTAAAATATGTATAAAACGTATATTATTAAGATAACGTGAGAGAGAAATCTTGAGAAGAAAATTGAGGAGCCAACGTGTCTATTGTACTGTTTTGTTTATTTTAATTTTAGATTAGCACTTTCACAAGCAATCGCTTGAAAACATTATAAAATAGATGAAATTTAATTAAAAAAATGCGCGGTTAATTGGTAAGACATTCTTCTATTCTCAAAAAGTATAGCTTGATTTAGAAACTAAGAATTACTCATTGATAATGAACGTGGGAGTAATCACTTATTGAATAACCATTGTTATATTTTTATATATTTAGCGGTTTTCTGTTCACTCCTTTTGTAAATAAAAGTGTATAGGGAAATTTTAGTTTTCCTTTTAAAGAATTCATTGGGAAGAATTGCCGTTCAAAACTTCAACAACCAAAATGTTTGGATCAACAAATTCGTTAACAAAATTGGGGGTAAAAACTAAATGATAAATGAATAATATATTTAAAAAGAGAAATGGGGCTTCATTTGATGACTAACAAAATACAACTTGAATTTGATGATGTGTATTTTTTGCTATGGATAGTATACAATTTCGATGTTCTTCATCAAACTAGATCATTCTTTTGTTACAAAAACTTATAACTCGATAAGGGATAAATCTCAAGAGGTATTTCTATCATTAGTGTTGAAATGATTTGCTGCTGTGGTCTCTGTAGAGAAGAAGTACTACAGAACTCCAGACTAACAAAGCCTCTAGATACAAATATGAAGTTACCATATATTTAACAAAATGTATATTCCTTTATATAACCATATCGGCTCCAATTATCTAAAAGTGTTTTCTGTTTTTTATTCATATTTACAGAACTACAAGTAGAAACTTATAAACCAATATACCAATGACTCAGCCAATTTATTCTAATATTAGGTTGAAAACCACTGGTATATGTACCGAAGTTACAAGCAAGTCAGAGAATTGCGAAAAGTCATACGCAATAAGATCCACTTAACACTTTTTCAAGGAAACGGATGAAGTGAAAGTCAGAGGTGAAAAGAAGAGTAGAAATGTAAAATGAATTAGTTTGACACCTTTTTAAGTTATATTTTAAAGGAATATGTATCTATTCTATTCTTGCGCATATTTACTAAAATGATTTCAACTACATGACTTCGCAAACTGTTCCATTTTGCGTTATTTTATAGCAAAAGAAATTTTTGTTTACCGCAGTATTTAATCTTTTGCTCACTAGTTTTGAAACCATTATTTTAGTGGCCACCTGGTTAGTTAACTTAAATATTTATTCACAATTTATATTAGCGAAACTGTTTAGTATTTTTTTAAAAAATCAATAAGTTGGCCTCCAGTAAAATCAATTTAGATTCCTCAGTCTCTCTTCATATTATATCAAATTGTTGTTATTTTACTAACGTACTCTTACTAACTGTATATACCACATTGAAACGTTAGTTAATATTATCTTGCTGGTTATCCTAATATTGGTAAAAAATATAATATACTAATAAAAATGTAAAAAGAATATGACAACACATTGATACACTTGCTTTATTGCTGGCATCATTTTTAATTTTCTGTGTGAGCCACAAATCGGACTTTTTTCCTTGAGAATTACAATGTTTTTCCTTCTTGCTTATGTGAATTCGATTTATCCTCTGAAAAAAGCTCATTCAATCGATTTTAAAACATTTTACTAAATATTTTGAACAACTCTTTGGGATACATCATTCCAAGTCAATGTTATTTTATAAGTGAAAAAGTTCCTTCTAATATTTAAATATTAATAGCGGTTTTATACGATGCCCTTCAAGACCTTGAAGCCGTTGCAGCAATCCATCGAATAGGAAAAGGCTTGATAGTAGAGTTTGGTTTTCAGAACCCGCCTGAAAGCGCCAGGCTAGGAAGAGGAACGTATACTGGCAGAGCATTCCACAGCAGGCACACCATTCAAACAGACAGATCATTCCATAAACACCATTATTTAGTCCTCAATCCATTTGATTTAGGGAATTTCCAGGTGAGGAAGAAAAAAAATGAATGTCAAAAACAATAATATTAACAATGGCAATAACGACAAATAGTACTCAGCCACAAGTGGTAGTCTCGTAAGGGCCAATTTCCCGTCTCCAAGTCCAGACAACCAATTTGAAGGATTCTATTAAATGTCTCGCGAATCCTATTAGAGCTGCCAAACTTAATTTGGCGGGATTGCCTCACAGACGCTATTGTCACACAGACCAGACACAATTTGTATACTGAATCTTTCATTGATCAAATACGATTAAATTTAAATCAATTCCCGACAGAATTAAAATCGTTCTCGAATTTATTCATCCAATTTCGTAAATTTTGAAAGTCAAATTTGCACGGTAGAACAGGATTAAATGGTTTGGATTAATTTATGTATTTTATCGTAAATTTAGTTAATTTTATAATTCTTATTAAAATTATATTTTACCTGATCATTGAAGTTGCCCTTACATAAATTTATAATAAAAATAAAGTTAATACATTAGTAATAGATGAATATTAATATAATAATTTATTAAAATTAATAAAAAAAGACAATATATTTGTTTAGAATAGTGATAGAAATTCGATCCTACGAACAATCTCATACTTGCAGATATGCAACCCTAGAGCTCCCTTGTGGAAGTTGGTAGAAGTCTAAATACCTCCATGCATTAGTACATACCTAAATACACCGACACAGCTGCGTGTCCCCCCTTCCTCCTTTATTCCAAATTCGCCTTTCCGCATCGAATTCCCTTCACCCCTTTTCGCGCCCTTGAGATAACCAAATTCGCGGTCGGCCACACAGGAAAATGTCTGCCTCAAAAGACACCTGCCAGCCGACGAAGCTCCGAGTTTCTTCGCGCCGTCATAAACCTGAGACTAGAGACGAGGAAAGCTCAGATGGCGCCGAGGTGTGAATGTCTGGCATGTACTGGCGGAGACGAAAGGTCTTTTCGCGCGACGATAATAATTTTAGGAGAATCCGGTGCTCTTTCTCGATTATAGCTCTTGAGGGAAATAAAAGAGGAAATTCTCCCTGGAGTCGGGCAGAAGATCTTGGACCTATTTTGTGTGTGGGGTTAGTCCCACAGAGGAAACAGTTCACCCGTTGCAAGGAAGAAACTTCGGGGAATTTGTTGTTGCTGTCATGGTACTTGTAGGTGCTAAACTTCTCGCAGACCCTTCCCCCTTCAGAGTCAGAGGTTACACAGGACCTCCGTCTACGGATTACCATAGACGCAGCTAAGTAATCATTTTTGGCTACCCACTCCAGGTGCCAATAATCGGAACAGACACTTCGAGGAGAAAAATTCAGATTTGAGTCACAATTTGACTCACCTCTGTGATCTGGCCTAGGATCATTCTATCAGGACACCAGTCTAGGATTACGCCCCACATTCGGTAACCTCAAACTACCTGGCTAAGTGCGAATATCGTCAGAAGAAAAATACATTCACCGTCATTCTCCAAATACTTACGAACTCAAAAGTATCGTTAAAGTGAATTATCCCCTCCCCTAACTTCACCAGTTTAATCTTTAACTAGAATTTCCATCCCAAACTGATAACCTCGAGTATTACAAGTGATTAATTTAGTGCTTAATTCCGGGCTATTATTAAATTCATTCTGTTGGCTGCAATTGAGACGCAAGCATCTTAGTAAGTATATAGATTTACAAATTCAGTGCGAACATTAATCCTATTTATACACATGTATGCTAGTTCATATTTTCAATGTATGTATATTAAAGTTTATTTTTGTATCTGTGTGTTTTAACTATTTTGGATGATCCTCTGGCAATTGATAAGCAATCAACTCGGCTCAATTCTCGATATTACATAAGTCCACCCGCAACTGGCTTTTACTGAGTGAAAATACACTCAGTGTATAATTATCTTAATTTGGATCAAAAGGAAAGCACCGGGATTATTCTTATTCACCGGAAGTGGCTACGGTAGGTTTATTTGCAACACTTCACCCCGACTTTACCCGGGTGCGGAATTAAAATAAATGTTAAGGAAGTGGGACTGGAATTACCCACTTACTAACCCTCGACAAAGTCGATAGGGATAGTTACTCGTAGCATAATACCTTCCCAAATCAAACGGGGTACCTTTATGAATGCCTCAGGGGCACGCGGAATTATTCTCCAATACACATCATAATCATGGGCTCATTTTGCGTATGCGCCCTTTGCTTTGTAGTAGCTGACGTCTTTGCAGGCTTCTACAAAAGTTCGCCAAAATGCAGTTAGCATTTCCCCATCTATGAAATTATGCATCTCCCCACGTAAGATTAGTTTGTATGACATTCCGATAATATTTACTCCATACAATTTTCATATTCGATATACGGTTCTCTTCAACCAATCACAACCCTTGTCTGACGCATTTCAAACCAACCAATTAGTGTAGACCTCCTCGTTCCTGCCTCCCTCGCACTTTTAATCTTCCACTTGTGCTTTCCTACTCGTCGGCAAAGGTTGATTCTAATAATCAGCTTCATCGAATGTCTTAAGTGTTCTGAATGTAATTCTCTCTTTTCTTTACATTTCCAGTTCTCCTGAGGTTATATATATATATATATATATATATATATATATATATATATATATATATATATATATATATATATATATATATATATATATATAGTGCAATCACATATTCATTGACTATAACATATTTACAAACCATATCAAATTTACAATCTATGTTCTTTAACGTTAAAATTTACCATAATCTATATAACATTTAATTATTACCAGTTTGCTAAGCCATTCGTATTATATGTAATCATTCAATCCTACCATATCAATTAAATCCACAAACGCAAATGCTGTATTCATTTAATCAAGTCGATTAATTCATTTAGAATCATTTCTAATTCATTTACTCCAACTTTGTGTTTCCATTTTCATCTTTATTTACTCTTTGTTATCCTGTTGTTCTTTCATTGTTACGTTTTATAAATAAACTTTGTTAAAATTACAGACAGATTATTGAAACTACCGATTACTTTAGTTACACCTTTCCTCGTTTTCTCTGCTATAACCATAGGTGGGTGCGATAACGAAAAAATGTATCACGATAACCGATAAATCGATAACGATAACCTTATCGGCGATAAAAAAATCGATAAATGGCTATAAATTGATCACCCGATAAGGTGATAACCGATAGAACGATAAATCCAAAATTATAATACAATATTGATTATTGACTATATATAGCGTTATTTTACAATACAATAGTAAGAATATTTGAATACTGTTTCTTAGTTTATTACCTGGTAAGGCTCTCCTTCATCTCCTCATAGCTTTTGAGGATCTTCCTCACAGCTCGGACCTACCTATTTCTGATCCCAAGGCACGCGCGGCTCGCCCCTGTGCTAAACTGGAACCAAAAACTCAAATTATCGATTGTCGCTAGTTCGGATCCAAAAGTATCGGCAATACCGATGAATCGATAACACGGGAAAAAAATATCAGATAACCGATAACCTGATATCGTTATTGCGATAGCTTATTAGATAATTTATCACGATAACCCCCACCTATGGCTCTAACGCGTTCTCATCCTTTCCTTCATTTAAAGCGAGGTTAATGACTGCTCTCTAGGCTTGCTTACTCATTAACCAAACCCGATATTATGGTTTACTTACTCTTCCAAGTAGTTTCCTCTCTTGCCTTCTCGGTCTAGAAACCATCCACATATTTTCCTTTAAAATCACTTTACGAACATCTGTTATAAACCAACCCTAATGCCTTCGTTGTTAATCGCTTAAAAAGACCTTAAATTCACAACAAAAATGCTAAGATCGAGAGAGGTGATGTCAAAGGTTAAAAAAAAATCCTTACTTGAATCGAACAAAATAGGTCGTAATAGGCCACAATAGGTCATTATATGTCAATATAGGTCATAATAGGTCAAAATTAGTTATACTCTGCCATAATAGGTCAAAATAGGTCAACAAAATATGTCATAATAGGTTAAAATAGGTCATAAAGTAGGCAAATATTTTTAAAATAGGTCAAAAGTAGACAAAATTGTAATAAAACACTAACACTAATTAGTAAATTACATTCAATATTTTTTTAAACCCGGGGTCATATAAACGCATATGGCGTGCTCGCTCTCTCTCCTTCCCTCCATTTCTCCTTTTCCCTTATCCCCCATTCTCTCTCTCTCCTTCTCTCCCTATCCCCCTGTTCCTTTCTCCCTCTCAACATTTTTCACTCTCCCTATCTTCCTTCCCGCTCCCTCTCTCCCCTCTCTCTCTCTCTAAACAATGATTGTCACAGCGATTGGCACAGTTAAAACACGAATCCGTGTTTCATATTTCCGGACTCAGCTCAAGAAGGTCGGTTGCTGGCATCCTAGGAACCTCTTGAAGAGCTAGATTGCCCGCACTGAACAGAAGGCGGAAAGCGTCGATTGAAATTGATTGGTGTCTTCGACTTGGGTACCGTGGATTCTTAGTAGCTTTATCCTCTCAACCATCTTTTCCTTCTGCTCCAGGGTGATGTGGTCATCGAAGATGGACAGTCCAATTAGGTCCTTGGAAAGGTACTAGAGATATTGCCGCATCACACGTTGCGGGACCGACGTAACCCCATCTTCGCAGATCCTCCTTACCTTAGTGATAAAGTCTAGGTTGTTCTTAGCTGCGTAGGACCAAATCATTGCCTGATTCCAGTATTTCTCCTAGACCATGGTCACAAAGAATGCAACTCGACGGATCCCCGCCAACTCCCGCCTGCTCATCTCCAGCTCGTCATGGAAGAGCATGATCTTCACAGCGTGGATGGTTTTGACCATCTATCTGGCTATGTGGTAAGTACCAGGAACACGGAAGGATGTAGGTGTTCCTTCTCCGAGGTAGGCCACGCTGAGCAGGATGGTCTCTTTGTAGTCCTAGCGTGGATGATACCCATAGTAAAGCAAACGTTCTAAATGACCGACCATCACAAGGCGGTATTTGAACCATTCCCGTAATGGCCGCTGTTGTGTCGAATGCCATTCCAATGATGTTTCCCTCCAAGCTGCTTTCCCGCACCAGCTTCAAGACAGTTTCCATAAAAGCTTGTCCTGTCCCTTCTGCAGACACAGGAATACCAGAAAGTTTCTCCGTATCCCCCCCGGACACCAAGACGGCCACTCTTCCCTTCAAAACACAGAGAGAACCTCGCTTCTCGACGGAAGACGATTCCCTGGGAATGAAGATGTTAGGAACTTCTCCGATAGCCATACAGCGTCCTTATATCGTGTTTTACATGCCATCTCGTTAGACCAGGAAACACAATAGAGACCAGAATAGTTTTTTGATAGTTTGCTTTGACTTTTTCTTTCAATAACGCAAGCACCCTTGTACAACCTCACTCTCTGACGCCGAGCACTAAACAAAATGCGGGACTAGTTAAAGACGAGAGAGTAGGCGGAAAATTTTCCTTTGAATTTTCACGAGGGAAATCAAAGGCAACATGTGCTGGAGTGTATCCGATTCACTTTGGTTTCTTGGGACACCCTAATATATATATATATATATATATATATATATATATATATATATATATATATATACATATATATAACAACGTTTCAGGCTCCAAGCCTATCTTCAGGTGTCTGACAAGGAGAAATGAAGAAATATTTGAATTCTAACAAATTAATTATTGGTATAAAGTGAAATCCAAATCAGATGGACAAAACATCATTTAAATGGGGAAGACTAAAAAGGGAAAAGGATGGAGCATGTAACTTACCGGGTTGAGCCGTCAGGAAAAACTCAACTGAATAAGTTAAGGAATGGGAGGGGGGCAGGAAGCGGGGTAGATGGGGAAGTGGTTAAACTAGGAGGAGGGGAACCGCACTTGTGTCGTTATTAAGGGAAGGTTTTAATATACATAAACTCTAAGATACGAATAGAAATTTCATTATTACAATGTTCAAGGATTTTAAAATTTTCATGAGTAACATCAGTTTCACATTTTATGGCTGATATTTCTTTATAGTTCAAAGGTTTGCCAATTCTATTGCTAATACTCAGGTGAGAACGCACCCTGGCCTCCAGAGATCAAACGATGCTGCCTATTTATGAGCCTCGATCACAGCGAGGGAAAATGAACCGATAAACCAGGCAGCTACGTAAGTTCTGACTGAGCGAGTGTGTCCTTTACATTGAATATTGAACCAATTGATAAATTATTTGTGAAGAATATTTTAAAATGGATGTGAGTAAAATATTGTTAGAAAAGTCCTAATAATTTTGTCTATTTGATTTGGATTTTTACCTTATATAAATAATTAATATGTTAGAATTTAAATATTTCTTCATTTCTCTTTGTCAGACCTGAAGATAGGCTTGGAGCCTGAAACGTTGTCATGGAAGGATCAGTTTAATGGAAACTACACTCTTTTTGGTCCTTGGATTCATTCTTAAAATTAAATTAACTTTAGCCAGAAGTTATCTACTTCCAATATATATATATATATATAACAGAAGTTGTAAAAGGTGTAAAAGTGTTAAGAATTACTTGATTAAATTGATAAGGGCACGTTTGTTTTATAACAGGATCTGCTACCAAAGTCGCGTACTCTCATTTATTCTGATTTATGACCTTACGACCTTCAAAACTTTCAATAATTCTCGGACTAACCTTGAGAGGACCTTGACAATTATATCATTCATAATGGAATGTAAAACAACATTGAAGTTTGAAATTTCGTTAGAATCGGCCGAATAATAATAATAATTCCCCGGCTAGCATTGAGAGGACTTTGGCAATTATATCATTTGAAAGAGAATGTAAAACAACATAAGGGTTTCAAATATCGTGAAAATAGGAGGAATAATTTTCGAACAAAAAAACAAAAGAAAAGCAAAACGGAGACCGACTGACATAGTGAGATATAGAGTCGCACGAGACTAAAATCGTTCTTTTAGGAAGTTTAAGTTGAGTAAATACGTTTAATTGAATAAAACTATCTAATTTGGAAATTCCTAAAATTATGTGAAAGGTTTTATCTTCAGTATATTTGATTATTTCGGATTGGACAGTTTTTCTCAATAAAGTTGTTTTTTTTTTTTAAATAATTTCCGCATTAGTCGAATTATTCTGTGATCATATTCTCAGAAAAGGACGAAATTGTCTTCTGTGTGTTTGTGTGTTTATCTTTCCTCTCTTGCCAGTTTGATTTAAATTTATTTTTATTTCTTCCCTCCTAAAAGCCATTGCTCGTATGCGACTTTCACCACTTCTTTTCCATCACTGTAAAGAAATCCGTGTGTTTGCTTTCAGTCCTTGTTTATGTTCAGCGTTGGTCCGAGATTGAAGTTAAATAGTGAAATAATAGAATATTCTTAAGCCTCTTTCCTTCCCTCTCATTCCTTCTCACCTTACCTACAGTGCCTGAAGCCTACTTAGCTTTTGAACTGTGTGGCTGCAGGCGAGTACAAAGGAGTACCGGTACTCGCCCCCACCCTCCTTTCTCCTTGGCCAGTCTTTTGATAGCAAAGGAGTGAGGACGGAGGTCGGGCTAGCTGTTCTTTGTCTCTCACTTCTAATTTCATATACTAGTCTCTTTACTGAAGACAACTAATACTGGCTTTATATATATTCTAATCATACTGAAAATATACATATCAGCTAATCCTTATATATGTATACTTATGTATATCATTTTAATGTGTATGTTTTTGTAGACGCAAGTCCTAGATTAATAGGTTCATGACTTATGTGATATCATATTCCAGATATATATTTTTCTCCTATTTTGCCGCAGGCCTGTAAGGAACGAGGTAATTTATAACCAAGTTGATAAGAAATGGACAGAGGAGAAAAGAGATGAATGATATTGTGGATAGAACGAACAGGAAGACAAAAAAAGAGTTAAAGATGATAGAGATTTCAAGTAAAACAGTTTGAACTAATATTTGTAAATCCAAATGAGATCTTAAACTTACAGGATAGAGTTCGTACAAAGAAAACCCGTATTCAAAATTGCAAGCTTGTCCATCTAGTAGCAAGCTTACAGAAATCACTTCGTATTGGATTGGTTTAGATGTGGCGATTGTATTGAGTTCTCAAGAAATTTATGTCCTTTATAGAACACATAATAATTGCCTTTTATTTAAATTGTTCCAAATTTGCTGCCATAATATCCATGCCTCTTTTAAACTAATAATGCCTATTTCCATTTTAAGCTACATAAATGGTGTTTGGGTGCTACATGAATTGTCTGAAGGACAACTTTTATAACGTGAGACTATTATTCTTCACTAACTTAACCTCTATATCCAATAATTGCAACGTTAAAATTAATCTTTTGAACAAAAAATGTTCTTTACAGTCCCCCATCTCCCCCAAAATAAGTATTGGGTTATGAAGGTCCACCTCTTCTTTTTTCAACGGACCTTGCAAGCCGTGATTACCACTTAAGTCATTAAAATATTAGTTAAATGCCAAAAGTTATCCTCTGTTAAGGCGGTTACAAAGGATATGAAGTCATTTCAACAAAACCGAATGATTTCTTCAAGAAAGATGTTTACTGTGTAGCTAACCGATGGCATTGTCAATAAATTTGGAAACTACCCTCCTAAATATATTTGTTTGCATATTAAAATTTATTGTAATTTACTTTTAACTAAAAAATCCCATTTATTTCTTGGGAATTAAATATGATTTTTTTTTAATTATTCCGGCGATCTTGTGACACTCCACAAAATGGTCGGTTCGGTAATCCTTTGAGGGAGAGAGTTTGGTTGCCAATATGACGGGAGTACAGATGTACAGTGGCATTACACCTTTGTTCAAAAACTTGTTGGAGGTAATTGAGGTCAGAAACAAAATTAGTTCGAACATTGAAGGTAATTTTAACCCTTGGAGAACGAACGAGGGGATGGGCGTATTAATAATAATAATTCTTAAAATATACCCGGGTAAAAGTGAATTTCATATTAAGTGTGAAGACGTGAATCTAACCTAAATATGACAGTCATTTATAATGTAATGTATTGGCAATGTCAAGTGTAGCATTGGCAGAGATACCCTACCTGAAATTAGGATGATTCCATTCTTTTTCACCCCTAACACTCGCACTTTGGTATCCCTAAGGTCCTTATAGCATGTAGGATATTCTTAAGCTATACATTCTACCATACAAACAATTTTACTGCCTCGATTTTCATCACGATTACACATCTCCCATTCCAAACTTATTGCGGGAGATATACCTCGTTGATCTTTGCTTTATTTTATTTTTAAATGACGGTTCAGGCACACTAGTAACTAGAAAGTACTAGGGGGCGTAGCTACACTAATTCCATTGTCATTAAATCTTGAGGAATCATGGAGTAGTTTCTAGACCAAAGCCGAAAACCAAAATTTCCGTAATGGTGGAATTAATCCGAATTTCTACTTCAGATAAGCCATAGAAAAAATTAAGTGACACCATATAATTCTTTCACTTTATCAACCAAACGGTCATATATGGAATAATGGGTCAATTTTAAGTATGGCAGATATGGATTCAGTATTCGTCTTGATTTAACCTTTTGCCCTCAACTGATAGACAAAGTTTGTTTGAAGCTTTTTAAATCAACATAACCACAGGTACACATTGGCACCATTCATGTTTCTACTACTCTACATTACCATACTGTAATTCTGTAAATATTGACCATAAAAATATAGATTTTCACTTCGCACATTCTTTTACCTTAGAAACTTCCCCGTCGAATCAGGAATCATGGGTTTATCTTCAGAATGGCGGATGTGGATCCAGTATTCGTCCGAATTTCACAATTTACCCTCAAGTGCTAAACAAAATCTGTTTGAAGCTCTTTTAAATCAACATAACCTCAGGTACACATTTTTACCAGTCATGTTTCTACTACTCAACATTACCGTACTGTAATTCTGTAAATATTGATCCTATAAATATATATTTTGACTTCGCACCTCCAGATCTGATCTCGAGCAAAATTTTGTATTCTAATAAAATGCTGTCTATCACTAGGTATTTTTAATTTTAAATAAGCCAACTTTCTTTTCTAGGATAATGACAAAAATGTCAAAACATCTTATCTCGCAAAGTTAAAGAAAGATGATAAGTGCTCCATAATCCGGATCCAGAATTTGCTCCACCCCCAAATTTAATAGAATATTTGTGTCAAATAAAACCTCTCCATAAATTTCTTTGAAAACGGTCCATAACATTAGGAGATTTCTTGCGCACACACACAAATGAATTTAGAGATCACATAAACTATTCCTAACAATATTGGTAATAGTAATAATAATAATAATAATTCTATCATTCTAAAAAAAATGTGTTTAGATTCTTCATTTATGTGTGGCAGTAAAAGCATGAATTTAAATTATTCACCCCGTAGTGAATCAAAGTGTAAGGGTTCCTTATGCCCATATAGCTCTCATAACTATATTTTTTAGCTTAATTATTAATGATAAACAGAAAAAAAATGTTTAAACACTGAATTGACAGGATAGCAAATTGTATACATAGTTTTATGTAATACTAGTCGAAAGCTATTGTCTGTTTCTAGAAATATTGACCTCAACCTAAACAACCACAACTATAACACGAAGTACAAAAGTACTCCAATCATGATAGGATTCAGTAATGAGAGGTTTTCAGAAGGGTATGTTATTGAAGTTTCTCTAACTCTGCCTTGGTTGGTCCTGAACCGTGAAATCAACACAAAGATAGTTTAATATGGTTTCTTCTATGATTAGTACCAGATTAATAAGTTTTAAAGAGAGCCAACTGTGATTTTTGGGACTGACACAGCCCTCGACCGCTGGCATCCCCATGATGGTGATACCTCGCAAATTCACGCTAACCGAGCCTATTCTTTGGCACTGATAAGAGATGTGAATCCCTCACTTAACCCTCGCTTGCTTCCCGCCAAGTGTCAGCCTAATGTGGTCAACCTTCAAGTTCTTCATTCACGCAAGCTGCAGTCACTTGACTTGAACAATAAGGAAGCTTGCCCCTACCTAACATTGTAAATGAAATATTACTTAATTGGAGGTCTTTGAACCAGGCATCCACAGGATGATTATAATATTTTAAGAGCGTGAATGACCATTAAGGTCTTTGGGAAAAAATGATAGTGGCTAAGAGCTGAAAGAGTATCCAATGCCCTTACGAGATATTTATAGATGTAGGTAATTGATAAATATATTGATTATCCATTGTCTATCTAGACTTTAAATGCATAAAAATTATGCTAGAAATATAAAGTCATCCTGCATAAATTGCATTTCTATTTTTGTACTAAAAATTCTAATTTACCCTCATTAATTATCGGTTCGCTTCTTGGAGAAGAATGTGAAGGAAATTCATGAATTATTCGCTAATAATGAAACAATCTCGAAGGAGTTTGTTCCCCTCTCACTTGAATTTTCTTGGCGACAGAATAGGCGTGAGGAAAGGAAGGGTGCTAACTTGTTTAATAGAATTTTGGGCTTGTCGTAAGTATATTGCTTAAAAAAATAGGTTGTTAAAAAATAGTATTATTTTTCAGCAGTTTGCATCATTATTGACAAAGTTGATTTATCGTTTGACTAAGCAATGGAATCCTTTCTTGAAGAAGTCAGTCGATAGAATTTCTGACGTCAAGGTAGGGGGTCGATCTTAGCAAACTCGGACACAAAACACATTCAAAAACGTCATGAGCTAGTTGCCCATTGGCGTATAACCTGAGACTTGACTTCATGGTTATGGGGTTAGTACTCCTAAATAGCTAAAAAAACACCGCTATTATTTCCAGTCGCGTCTTCACATCAAAACACACCACTTCATCCTCTGCTCTGTAATCTTGTCGATAGAGTACAAGTGAACCCCATGCGAGCATTCATATCCACAAACCCCAGAGGAAGAACGGGTGACGCCCCTTGGGGGAGGGAGTCACCAAGGGTCCAATCATCGCTTGCTGGGACCAAAGCCACAGAACACAATCCTGATACCTCGCAAACGAGCGAGGACTCTCACCCTGGTTCCTTCGAGTCCCCCCGAGACTGTCATTTTGATCCTATGTGCATTTCTTAATCCGAATAGAGAACTCGTCCAAGACGCGAGGGTCAATTTGCCCTACCTACCTACTATCCTCTCTCGGACGCACCGCCATTTGACAGAGCGTCCTCCTGTACCTTACAGAGAGGACTTGGTCGTGTGGTCCCACAGGCACATTCTTGTTAAGTTTGCCAGTCTGGGAGATCTTCGGGCACGCTACTTGTACTGGCAACGGAACGAGTAGGGTCGCTACCGCTTGTTCTTTGTACTCAGACAAGTTCGTTGACAGAGGCTTGTGGAATATTTGACCAGAATCCAAGTCACACGCCTGGTAAAGGAGGCAACCACTCATGAGGATGTACGGTAAATAGGCCTCGACCAATTAATTATTAGATTTCCTTCGTAAGAAGCGGTTGGCAAGGCCAAATAAACAAATGTTTATGTAAATAAAATGGAGTAACTCTAATTAATTTTCCCACTTCCAATTAAGAATTGGATATGTCTTTGAAAAATTATATATATATATATATATATATATATATATATATATATATATATATATATATATATATATATATATATATATATATATATATATATATATATATATATATATTTATATATAACAGATGGAAAAGAAGAGCAAACACCGAATATAACATATATTGGCCAACGTTTCGGGCTCTGGACTTATCTTCTGCTCTAGAACAATGAAAATATCTATATAAAAAAATTGTTTTAAAAATCAAGAAAACAATAACATGAACTAAGGGCTAAAGTTAAAAATTGTGCAAAAAAATGAAAAATAAAAAATATGCAAAAAACACACTGAAAAATTCAATAATGAAAAATTTACGGAGTTTAAGTAAAAATTAAAAATACAAAATAAATTTAAATGAAATTAATAAGAGTAGAAGTAGAAGAAGAGGTGAACTTAATAAATATAGTATCAAATATTATTTGATTCGAAGATGGCTGTGAACTGAATGAATGAAATTTTAAAAATTATTACTAGGAAAGCTTTGATTGAGTGTTAGTTGTTTTTTATTCTATGTAATTGTTTCGTAGAGAACTAATAAGATTTAATGTTCAGAATCTATTGAAACTCACCAGAGAGGCGAATGCTAAAGAAATTATGAAATAAAGACTAGCTAAATCGATAGATCCGCTCTATAGCTGGCTTGAGATAAAGTGTGGAAGGTAAAGTAAGAGGCATTTGTAGGATCTTTATAATAAAATGCAAGTAGAGCTTTAATAGTTTGTTTTAATTACGTAGGTTTAAATAAAGGGTTTTAAAAGATTAAATAGTTACTCTCTAAACTTATTTTGAAACATGCTGATTGACCTGCATTGAACTACATGGAAGAGAGTTTCAAGTAGAAATTAATTTACAAGTGAAAATTCTCCCCTGGATATTCGCCTAATAACACTTTAATTTCAATTTATAACCTATTGATCGCACGATGTTTTCGGTGCGTTAAAAAATTAAATCAAAGTTTATAATATCGTAACGTTTCACATTTTTGAAGACTTCTATTAAATTGGTATAGAAAGCGTCTACCTTCATTTTAATTCTTTAAGTCTGTCTTCATAGTTTTTTTGCAGCTCCGGGAAGAACTTTGTCTCCCTTCGCTGTACTAGTTCCAATGTTAAGATATCTTTTAGCTGATATAAAAATAGAAACTGAACTACGTATTCCAGTGAAGGACGCACTACTGATTTTAGCGATGGAAGTACTATTTATCTACTCTCATGTCTAAAATTTCTCGTAATGCAAAAGGGAAATAAAACTGAACTCTATAGTATCGTAACGTTTCACAATCTCGAAGAATCCTATCAAATTGGCATTGAAAGCGTCTATCTTTAAGCGAGAGCAATTCTAATTTTTACGTCTTTCTTCATAGGATTATTTGCAGCTCCAAGATGAGCTTTGTCTATCTTAGCTGCACTGCTTTCAATATAGCGATATCTTTTAGTGGATATAGAAACAAAAACTGACGTTTGTATTGCAGTTAAGGGCGTATGATTAATTTATCTATTTATTTAAGAAAACTACTTTTAATACCCTCTTTACCTCTTTGTTAGGTTTATCCAGGAGTTGAACATATAGTGGAAGATTTAAAATAGGTCAAAAAGACGACCCGAAAGAGAACATCAATTTCTCACGGGAACTGGCGTCGGGATGGGGGTCGTGGTACTCTCCAGGTTTCAGTTACCTCAAGGGCCTTACTCTGTTTTATAATCAATCGCATCGTGGGCGCACGACTGGTTTGGACAATTATACTAATATTTGTCTAATTTCATATACAAAATTTCTCGCGATAAATCCGAGAGTTCTATTGTGGAGGTTTACCCACCTGGGCGCAGTTTCGAAAAGTTGAATCGCTTGGAATTAATACAGCGAGATCTCGTTCTTCCCACTCGTTGTCTAATCGATGAGTGCCTAATATAAAATTAAAGTTTCTATTTTAAGACCCGAGGTGAATTAATTTGTAATTATTTTGATTTAAATTTACCTGCCAATCAAACATGAATTAAATAGCACGTTTATGTCTTGCTATAATTTCTATCGATCTGTGTCGTAAGTAACAAAATTGCTTAAGTCTTTTAAGAAAATACCAAATATGATAGTAACCTAAGCCGACCCCCAGATGAACGCCACTACTGATATTGGCCTTATCAAACCATTATCCATATATCAAACAGTTTTCGATCCAAAACCATAGGTTACTTATTATGCCTTGCATTCCGAGCTTTTCCAGGAGTCATCCATGGTAAACAGAATCATCGCTCTTCCAAAATGAGGGTTAATAACGTCTACGGCTTTAGTAAGTTTATATTCTTTCTCTCATATGGTTAACGGATTATTTAAAAAACCTTTTAGCATAGGCAATATTTTTTGAAACCATGCTGGTAATTTTAATTAAATTGTCATTCTAAATGATCGACGGTTCCGTAACTTGTAATTGACTCAAAATGTTTGCCCACAACCGATGTTAAGTTAATATGTCTATCATTTGTACGACAGAAGGGTGCAATCTTAGATAGCCACTCAAGTGTCACTACGATCTGCCAGACCACATAACACATGGATATCATGGTTTTAGAGAGAACGAACGAAAGATTAAAACCTTTTGGGCTAGAAGTCTACATACATCACGAAATTCTGGTCTAATACACAAGTATTCTACGTAGACTTGATCCGGTTCTCTCCTCCGATAACAACAAAAATGAAATCCAGAAAGAACTCGAAGTGAAGCAATTGTGAGCAAAGTAGAATAGTTCGGGAAAAATAACAACATCATCAAAATCATCTTAGCTGAGACCAACATGGCGAGAAAAGGCTAAAACAATCATTTATTGGGATTTATTGGAAGAAGGGTGCTGGATTTTTGCTACAGGTGTTAAGCGATAGAGGGACAGAACACTATAGAGTGTCCGACAAAAGTGAAAGTGTGCTCGAACTGTGTCGGCGTCTGGCACGAGTAGCAAAAATGCAGAAGAAGAAACCAAAATTGTGTAAATTGTGGATGGGAGCATGGAGAGGAGCGAGAGAAACCATGGCAACACTAAGAGCAGCCTTCCCTGGTCGGTTAATTTCACGTTTAGGTGACGTTTCTTGGCTACAACCATCACCTGATTTTACCCCTCCAGATTTTTCCCTTTTGGGATACCTTAAAGAAAAGGTATACGTAAATAAACCTAATAATCTTCAAGAATTGAAACAAAACATCATTGAAGAAATCGACCAAATTTCTTCTGATGTTTTGGAAAATGTCATGGAAAATATGGTGCAAAGAATCCGCCTTTGTTTTAACAATAATGAAGAACAGTTGAACAATTTTATATTTAAATAATAAAAATCCAAGATCTCTTCTTTCATTTTATATATCACTCACTTTTATAACTTAATTAGTTTTTGTGTTATTAATTTTTTAAAATGTGAAGTAACTTTTTGGCCACCAGTTATATATATATATATATATATATATATATATATATATATATATATATATATATATATATATATATATATACATATATATATATATCGAGAATTGTAAGAAGAGCCTCTTCCCAGGGTTTGATGAAGAGCTTAGTTAGATATATACAGTGAAGAGACACAAATATTTGCACACTTGAATTTTCAATATTTCTTGCTTTCGTCTGGGAATAAATCTAAGAGGAATCTCAGTCAACATATATTTAACAGGAAAATGCACATGACAAATTTTCTTTGTATATAAAAGCAATTGATTAATAAGTATATTTAACAATTAACAAAAGTATTAAATCACTTTAAGAACATACAAAAATATTGCTACTAAGCAAAATATATTTTCTTAATTCGATGGAAAAATGGATTAGATTAATTATTCTAAGCATATCGTCCGAAGCGTGAAAGTGGGAGGAGGTATTCTGATGATTTGGGGCTGCTTTACTGCACATAGCACCGAAGCACTCCACATCATTGACGACAAAATGATATCGAAAAGCTGCTCCCAATTGCTAAAAAATATGGGACCAACTTTTATGTATATTTAAGAAGCACAACGATTATAAGCACACGGCCTAATTAACTAATAAAAATGATTTAAGGAGAAACTTCATTACATGGTCAAGTCAATGGCCAACCTCAATCTTATTGAACATTTGTGGCAAATACTGAAGACGCAATCCTAAGGAGAAACACACAGAACTTTGCTTCTTTGATGGAGATTTAAATATAAAAATGGAGCAAAATATCAAGATCATATTGCTAAAAAGTAACATCAACGCATGAGAAGCTTTTTCGTGTTGATATTACAAGCATGTTATGCTCCGTAAAATTAAATGACTAAAATTAATATTGGTCGAATACTTCCGTCACCTGCTAAATTGATGTTATTTATATACAAAAAAAATCTGTTTATGCGTATTTTTTATTTAAATATTTGTTTACTGAGTTTGCTATTAATTTTGTATCCAGACGAAAATACGAAATATTTCAGAAATATTGAAAATATAAGCATGAAAATACTTGTGTTGCCTCAAGTGTATATAATTTCATTATGTTCATTTGGCGGAATATTATATATCATTATTTTTTAACTAATGTTATTATTTCACCATTATTATAATACCAGACCGGGGTAAAAATGACTTATAAATTGACCGAATCTCAGTAATAGTACAGAGTGTCCACAAAGTCTGGGTACATAGGAATTTTAATATTTTAATATTTAATATTTTAATATTCTAAAGGTATGTATTTATCCCCTATGTACCCAGACTTTGTGGACACCCTGTAGTAGTAAGTACCTAAGTATTGTCTCTTTCAAGATCAGTAAAATAGAAAGATTTGTAATTTTGAATAAGAAGGGCGCCCGTGTTTCAGGCTACTAAATTTTGCATTACTTCTTGGTATCTTTGTAATAGTGTCCTAAGTATGATATTTTGCTGGCGGAGAGGGTGTATCTCCGTAGCTCCCTTTATAATTTCACACAAAGACAATATTTCAACCCGATTTTACAAGCCAAGAATTCATTCACGACGCCATGTTGATATTATTTATTTTTTTTATCCGAACAACAATGGCCAACGATAGTGGTACTATGTAATTTAAGCATTTTTAACAACACGATCTGTTGTCGTTATTTTGCGCTACTCTGTAGAATTAACAAAGCTAAATATGTTTAGTTATCTTGCTATCCCTAACTTTATACATGGTTGCTCAGGAGACAATAAAACATACACTATTTATTCCGTAATATAAACAAACCTTACTAAACCTAATACAGAAATTCGGGAGATCGCTCTTTGGCTTCCCGAATTTGGCCTAGTCTATTTTCCTCATTTTCCCCGGGCCACCGATTTTCTCCGATCGCTTTTCGAAATAATGAATTATCGCCTGCCGAGAGAAACTGAACCACTTTGTCAAGGTTCTGGAAGAGACTTCTACTTGTTTGCAGATTTCAGTATATGTGAGTTTATTGCAAACAAACCAATAAACAAGCCATAAGATTGTCTCGGGGAAGAGCGCTTTTGAAAAAAACGACTCTACAAAAGCTGAGTTTTTCAATTTGCAGCTCGATTGAAACCTTTTTACCTCCCAGAAATAACGTTTCTCTCACAATGAAAATGAAAATTATACATTAAATTATAGCTTCATTCCGAGATATTGTACATGCCTCCTCTTTATGTATGTTTCTATTAAAAAAGGAAGTTAATAAAGTTTAAACAACAACCTTGAAACACGGCATACATAATGAAAAGGACATTGTTTGGGTGTGATAAAAGGACAAATCATCACAAAAAAGCGGACATAACTTATTTCGTCTCATATCATTTTAAGATGGCTTCGTTGAAGAATTTTTGCGTTTCAGAATCAGGTTGAAATATTGTCTTTTTGTGACTTTATAAAGGTTGAAACACCCTCTCCACTATCAAAATATTACTTATGACACTATTAAAATGATACGAAGAAGTATCAGATGATTTAGTATATTAAAACGCATCCAGCCGTGTTATTTCAAATTTACCTAAAGGTTTCTTATCGGGTAGCGGATAACGGCAAAACTTAATTTCCCTTGATATTTTACGGTCACAAAGGACCGAACGCCAGGAATTCTGTTCTTAGTGATTGTCGTCCTCACCAATTATATGCGATTTAACGATTATAGGGTTATTTGAAAGCGATATTTTGGTAAAAGTAGTAAGGTTAGGCAGACTAAACTAACTAGAAAGCTAAAATGATCGGGTAGAAAAGTTTCTTAACCTACTTCTGTTGCAGCGACAAAGGAAGGTCTATTACGGTAGAGAGAAAGAAAGAGGGTGGTGAGAGTGTGTGTGTGAGAGAGAGACAGAAAAAGGGTCGTGAGAGAGTGTGTGTGTGAAAGAGAGAGAGAAAAAGTAAGTGAGAATGAAAGAGTGTGCATGTGTTTGACAGATAGGAGGGGGGGAGGTGGAAGAGGGAGAGGGAATTAAAGAGCGAAAGAGTGAAAGACAGAGAGCGAGAGAGAGAGAGAGAGAAAGAGAGAGAGAGAGAGAGAAAGAGAGAGAGAGAGAAGAGCATTAACAAAGAGAAACAAAGGTAAAAGACAATAAAATCCTGAAAAGAAAGGATTATGAAGAGTAATTTAATGAAATGCCTTTTGCTTATTAAAAACATACCAGGTTTTTGTAATCCATCAGATTTATAAACCAATTAAAAAAAAGAACCTCTGGGGGCAATACTCCCGCAATATGTCATAAAATGCCTTATTTCAAAATGTTAAACAAAGTGAATAAGTGATCCAAATTCCGAATTGACAACAGCGCTCAAATAGAACCAGAATGACAAGGAGAATCACGCTATTCCAACTGCTAAGAATCATTTGAAGTTTAAGCTCTTACCAAGAAAACAAAGGCCATAAAGATTATTTAAAACGCCTATAGAGTAGTGTAGAGAAATGGCTACATCAAGCATCCTGGAGGAGTATAGGTACATTAAAGCCCTCCCCCCTCCTCATGAGGAGAAGCGTGGAAAAGGTAGCCGGCCAATAACCATAACTGCTTACCCTGTTTGATCTCCCCGCCGCTGTGGGGAGTTGGAGCTAACATCTGTTTTAAGGCGACCACATAATCTTTAAACGACGCTCTAACGATCTAATTACCTACGAGACCCATAAACCCGTGGTTATGGAAAAAAAAGCGGTGCAAGTCAAAAGGCACGCCAAGTAGCGGTGCGAGTCAAAAGGCACGCCAAGTAGCGGTGCGAGTCAAAAGGCACGCCAAATAGCGGTGCGAGTCAAAATGCACGCCAAGTAGCGGGGCGGTTGCGAGCCTCTAATTAGCTAGCTGACTTGGGCACCTCAGTGCCACCTCAGCAATTCTTGCTCTCCCCAGATGCTAACTCACCATTCGCGTTCCCCTTCCCCTTGCCTATGTGGCCTGGGCACTTCCCCCTTTAGATGGGGCGGCTATCCGCCTATAAATAAGCCCCGCAAAGAAAGAGAGAAGATTATCAGAAGTCGATACGCCAGAGAAGAATTAGTTCGTGAAGATCGATCCTTCAGCCAGACAAGAAGATTAGAAGTCGATACGCCAGAAGAAGGGTTAGTTCGTGAAGATCGATCCTTCCGCCATACAAGACTATTTCCGTGAGAAACAACAGGATAAGATTGAGAAAATCGATCCACCCCTTTTCGGGCCGTTTTAACCTAAATAGTCAAGCTTTATATTGGTGCCATACCGAAGAATCCTTTACAGACGGCGAAGAAGTCTGACTGAAGAAAAGCAAAGCCGCTCACACTCGAGTGACTCTCACATCTCAAGCTCCGTAAGAGTGAGAGGAGAAGAACCCAGACCCAACGAGCTCCCGTTCTTTAATTACGTTGAAGAATCAGCCCCCTTTACGACGAAATTTTGACCCCCGGACACAACACTTCAAAGCGAGAGATAAGTCCTCCAGCGACATCCGGCAATACCTAATACCTTCTGTCATGTAAGTTAAAAAGAACATTTATATTCATATTGCGATAGTAGAAGTTTAGTACGTCTCACGTTTAAAAGGGGAGTAGAAACCATTGTGCTTGAACCTAGGTCATATGTGCTAGTAGACTAGAGGACGTTAATTTAATGTTTAACGCTAATCAAATAGAGTCGCGAGAAAAATACTAATCGGCAATTGGTATGTTTACGGGAAGCCTATTTGTTTATTTTTTGTCATTGTATCCGTGCGAAAGATCTTAGAAGCCAAAGATAGGAATGTGTTAACTGTTGGTTTGTTATAGTTAAGTGTTTCATTTAAAATACATGTTTATTTTGGTAGATATCTGGTGTTTCCTCTTATCCTTATGTGTTTAAAATAGCTCTTCCTTAAAAACAAAACTACTGAATTATCACTCTTAGAACAAAGCCTACTTCATCATAGAAGTAACTCACGCACCACAAAGCATACCGCTACTAAAAGGGTGTCAAAGAGTATAGTGATCAAAACCAAGGGTCATTCTACGACAATTAGTCCTAATCTCGTATGTCTCCAGGATAGTAATATATAGTAAAATATAGTGAATATTAATCTATCAAATCGTATCGTATAGTTGGAAATCAAACACACAAGGGTGATCAGATATTGTTCGCCACCAATTTTGGTAAAGGTAATCAATAATGCAATATGGCTAAGAGATATGACGCATCCAGCCACCGCTCGCAAATTTATGATGGCAATACGTGGTAACCTGACGCCAAATCTAGCCTATTTAGTGGCACTGCGAAGAGATTCAAATCATATTGTGTTGTTCATCGCCAAGCCACTCACTCGCTTCACGCCAAGTGTCAGCCTCACAGAGTCAGCCTCCATGCTATCCATTCACTCTAGCTGCAGCCAGTTGACGTGAGCAGTCAAGGAGACTTCCTAAACCTACATTGCAAATAAAATATTACATAGTTGGAGTATGTTTGTATAACCAACCGCTCTAAATGGAACCAAAATGATAATGAGATACTTCCTTTACTTCAAATGCTAAGAATCATTTCAAATTTGAGTTCTTGCCAGGAAAATAATGGCTCTAAAGAACTTATTAAAGCACGAGGAGAAGAATATTGAAAACTTAATCCTATTTATTTTCCTTCAAGATACTAATATACAGTGGATATTAATCTATAAAATCCTACTCTACACGGAGCAAAATACTGAATAAAAATAATGGGTAAATTTATAAATTGCATAGAGTCACAATATGGAGGCTTCTCACTTCGTTTTCAGCTGTGCATTAAGAGAAAAGATCAAAATTAATTGATATCATAATCATGATTATTGAAAATAATATTAAAGTTTAGTTATAAACTCTTCGGACATTCTTTTTACCATCCTTTCTAAATATGCATATTTTTGAGTTAACCTGAAGAAAATAGCTCATGTTGTCTACATTGCCACAATGAGTACATTAATTTTTGTCAACATCGAAAATTTGCCACTATTAATTGAAGTGAGCTCTTGTGGGGTTGAAACTATTATTGCCCCAGTAAAGTTAAAATTCACATCAAACTTAGATATTTTATTCAAATACAGTACTGGCAAAATTGCCTGTAGGAGAACACGCGGCTCCATATCATGCACACATGTTTCACTTCATCTATATCTTTCTCTGCGAGAGAGGACTTGGTTGGTTTTCTCTTTGTTTAAAATAAATATTAAAACGAGAATCACACGAAATGTTTAAACTACGATGGAGTACTGAAATGCGAAGAGCTCTTGTTAGCCGAGTGAATACAGCGTTGGTCTCGCAACGTCGTAGTACCGGGTTCGTTCCCAGCATGAATGGCCACAAAGGTCAGCGCACGGAGAGATCTGGTAACAATTGGTGGACGCGCCTCCTTACCCTTGTATTCGGGTGGGTAGATCTTACACCTCTCACCACACACATAGCCAATTACAACACCGCTTTCTTTCTTTTCCCGTCTTCGTAGCACAACACACACACTCTCACTACCGAGGAATTCTGCCGATTGGTATCTATATCCACATACCTCTGACGCGGAATAGGTCCCTCTACCTCAGGGAGACGAATGTTCCACCTGAACGCTGTTTGGAGTCAAAACCTAAAATACTTCCTGACAACTCTCCGCAAAGACGACCGGCCTCTGATGCCCTCAGGCTCACCAGTGATTGTCATACTGACCTTTATGTCTATTTCATTATTCTGTCGGGGAACGACCTGGATAAGGCAGATTCGTAACCACTACTACTCTAATGCAATGTGTGTATTGCTATATGAAAATTCTACTTCAATAAGAGCTATTTAAATGCAGATCAACTTCGCGTCAAAGCAAAATACTTCCTCTGAAATTTATTCAGTATTAATTATTCCAAAATTCGCGTTACTCCCCTAAGGAAAAAGAAAGACATTACCTCTGTAAGTAAAGTAGAACTTTTTAATAGAAAAATAGGAAAACAATATATGTAAGAAGTAGAGCACTCACTATATATACGTTATGTATGTATGTTGGTTGTATACAGACGTAGTTCATATGAATAAATAGCAGCTTTTCATGAGTGGGAAAACTTATAAGTTTTAGAGGATAAATTAAAGGTGCGATACGAATGAATTAGGGAGGTCGAGAACTTGCCTTCCGATCTCGTCCCTTGAACGTCAGACAACTTTGCTCTGTTCCAAGTACAATAAATACCTGTCTAATTACCTAAATGCAATAACAATCCTTTGAAAGTGCTCTAATCCTAGCCAAACGGCTAGAAATAGAGCGGGATATCTATTGGGTATACATAGCTCGCAAGCATGGGGGAGGAAAATCCTTTATTTTTAAACCTCCACTACTTAGTGACCATATCTATATTTAGTAAAGACTATGGAAGTCCAGGCAGAAACCCGGAGTGGACTCCCTAAGTCAGTTGGTTGTGAACGTTGACCTCCTTATGGAAACTCCTACAGACGAGCCAGCCCTAAATGTAATGAATAATCTGAATTTCAATGAATCTCGTCGGTTTGGCAGAGAAGAGGAGGGGGGAAGGCTGTTTTCTAGGTAGGCGAAGGTCTCTATACATATCTGGTCTGGACTGCGCCCTGAAGAGATGACGCCAATCTCACAACATGGAGACAAGATCGTCCAGCTGAGCTACTCCGTTCGTCACCCCCCAAAAGACTAATATTGACCGACCAAGGTGCTACCGTTATCCCTTCAAGATAGACGGATGTATTAAAATATTGTACACACGAGTATATCACAATGCATGTGTATTTTAATACTCTAAACCATAAGAAAAATTAACTTACCCACACACAATGCGTAATCTTAAACGCTGGATTAATAGAACTGAATTGTATGGGAAAGCTTTTAAAGGCTAGACGTTGCCTTTGAGTTCCAACATTCAACTTACCTGTTTTGACGCATTCTTTGGTTAGGCAAACGTTTGTCTCTTCTGAAAACGAAAGGAAAATACATTAAATGATGTTCAAGAATACATTATAAGAAAAGATTACTATAGTACATTTCAATAATACCATAAAATTGCAATAGAAGAACAGATTATTTGTATAACCAGCAAGAATACATCACAAGATTAAATTTTAAGAAGAGATTATAAGAATACCTATCAATAATAAGGCACATTCCTGTCACAGTCTGAGTGATGTTCGCGCACGTTACCTGTCTCGATACCGGGGCGAGCGGGGTCGCTAACACTTGTTCCATCTACACGGGGCGAGTTCGTGCACACAGACTCGTGGACTATCATACTTTTGGAAGAAGCTGCGCCGAAACGTGGTTCATTTTTCTTGCTTTGTTGCTTTATTTTTTTTTTTTTTTGGGGGGGGGGCAGATTTTGAAGTAGCCTAGGACTTGGCTGAAATTTTAATTACGACGACTTATGCTCTTGAAGACTGTCGCCAGATGGGAACGTTATAAAAAATCTTAAGAATAAGCCTAAGAAGGGGATGAAGAGGAGGTAGAATGGGGATAGGATCGGGAGAGATTTTGGAAAGTGGTTTGTGAAGAAAGAAATAAAGCAAGGGTAAGTCAACTTTCCTGAACCTTCCATCTACACTCAGAAATAGCAAGACCCTTGTGGACAGAGTAATAATCAAAATAATCGGAAAATACAATTTGACCAAGTATGGTAGTTTCTACCATCAAAATTCCCGAACCGTAACTTAATTACACAATTATTGAAGTTGTGGCATCCGAATCACTCTCCCACTAATATTTTTTTAGTTCTCTTATCGGGTTTATTGGACAGCTCGTTTAGGTTCTTCAGGGAGACGAAGCTTCCCTTAGGTCGCTGGGCGTACCTCTTGATGGTTTTATTTTAGATCATATTTGCTAGTTTTAGTGAGTTTTTGTTGGGTTTATTGGAAATAAGTTTTTATTTTTCTGTAGCTTTACCAGCGCGGATTGTTACTACACTTACGCGCTAAAATAATAATAATGAAACAAATTTCAGGTTTTATTTGGTTTCCATGGATATACGCTCTGTGGTCTAGAATTTCCTTCAAACATCCATGTAGTAATTGTTCTAAAATAACATCACTACATATGTAGCATCTGTCTGGATGACCTTTCATAGGGAGGAAATAAAGATTTAGACTTTTTATCCCCCGAAAAAAAATGTAAAGATAGTTTTCATGGTGATTAATTTATGTCATAACGACAATGAGATAAAGTGACTGATAAGTATTTGGTAGGCGTGGAATTAATTTTCAAAAGAGCCAGTCACTGGCTTCGCCACCCTTCCTTACGGGGGGAGTTTGCGTTTCACTACTAAGATTAAAATTTAAAATCTAAAAAAAAACAGCCATGGTGAAATTTGTATAAATTTTCTGAACTTCTCGAATTATAATAATTTTAAAAATGAACTCAAAACTAAATTTACCCCCTTTGAAAATATCACGTTGCTAAAATATAGAATTATAGAGGAAGAAGATATATAGAAATAAATTTTCTGAACTTCGCCATTTGTAATTCTTTGGGTTTTAAAAAAATTCACAAAATTTCGATACTTATATTTATTTCTGAACTTCATTATTTTGTTTTTTCATATTATAAAAGAATTATTAGAAATAACTTTGGTTAAAAAACATAAGTCATAACCAAACTAAGATGAAATTATTATTCAAATACTCAAAAAATCCCCTTCTTAAATTATAGAGTTAGTGATAATGATGATGATGATGATGAAAATATATAATTAAAACGCTGTACGACACTGAATTTTGAACAATTGATAATACATGTATAGTCAAATTTAAACCTATGTATTTTACTCACATGCAAACCACATAATCGCAGCTAGGCATTAAGCAGTTTTGTTTTCTTTGAATAAGAGCAAAAAAAAGAAAAGAGAAAAGACTTTTAGATGATTTGGGGATTGGGATTTGATTCTAAGAGTTTTAATGAGGATAAATATCTTAAATTTATGGATGATATGGAAGGAAATTATCGTCAGATTTCAATTCATTAAAAAAATGTTTAAGGGGAATTTTAGACACGAATGAAACATTGATAGGTATCGACCTGCAATTGGAAAGGAATAATTGGATATTTTGGATTCTAAATGAAGTGAAACATAAATAATAAAAATTGAGGTTATTAAAGCAGTTTTACTTTGCTTATTCAGAATAAAGATTATGCAAATTTAGAGAAATAATAGTTATATATAAAAATTCATTTTAGATCCCATTCTTAAAATATCTTTGCTTTTTTTAGAGGCAAATTAAAGCCATATTCATTTACGTAATTTAATATTTCGTCAAAAATCTTTTTTGCATTAAAAAAGCAAAGATAAGGCGCAAATACACTCACACATTTAAAGAAATGCAACAAAAGTTGCCAGAGAGGAGATAAGGCACAAATAATGTCACAAATTTTAAAACAAATGCATTAAAAGTTGCTAGAGAAGGAGCTGTGCTTTATTAACGCGTTCACTCTAATATTCAATTTCTAATCATGCCGCAAATGCTGCAGACGTCTATAGCCGTCCTAATCTTCAGGTTGTGCGAATGCTGAAAGCAGGACAAAGCAGTCAAATTTAATGGAAATTTCCATTTAATCCAAAAGTATTCTATTTGGAATTTGCTCCTTACAGTTAGGTATTGTCAAAGTGGGATTTTCCCCAACTTGCTTAAATAGGACGCATATCATAGGTTGAGGGTCATTTTTGTCTTTTTCATTTGAGGTTTCTTTTGAATTTTTCAATCACTGCGAATGTTTGCATCGTTTAGAACTTGCTTACTTACAGTTAAGGTTCCCCAAAGTGAGATTTATGTTAAACTCTCCCCCTCCTCCCCGAACCTTCCCTTTTCATTTAGGTACGTCAGATAAGACGAGTATAGTACGCTGATAGTCAGTTTGGTTTGTTTCTATTTAAGTAATTTGTTAATTGAAGTTACATACATTCCCCCAAAATTTCTTTTCCTCTTCAAAAAAAAAGATTCTCATATATTTATCGGAATATTTATCAGAAATGTGAGAACAGATAAATTGGCATTTCTTTAGTCAAATGAGAAGAAACTTTGTTGGCCGACTGTACACGTAGGGTTGTTTTTTTAAGTTCTTATATATAAATTCTGTTTTTCAGCCTAAAATTGATTCCACAAGCGAAAGTAACTAAAAAAAAATATAGGAAGAGAATTGAGAGGGAAAATTCTTTTGATTCTAAAAACGAAATTGATGATGACAAGTCAGATTACCAATACTACTAGAATTTCTGAAGTAAAAAATGGATTCCTGTAACGAAAGAAAGGTTAATAAACGTTTAAGGAGAATGTCTTCTTATGGGGGTAGATTAGGATACCGTCTTTGAAACACTATTTTGCTATAACTGGTTTGTATAAGGTACCACCTTTTTCTAGTATTATGAGCGTGCAAAGATTTGAGATGATAATAAGTCATTGACATCTGGTACCCAATACAATGAGGAGACTCTATTAGTCAACATAATTAGCGTTGTACAAACCTTCTTAGAAAACATAAGTAATGTATATTAACTAAAACAAAACTTGATCATGGTAAATCAATAATGGCCAGGCGTGGTCATCAAAGGCTTAATTAGGCAATAAATACCCCCCCCCAAAAAAAAAAACTACTTTGTTATCAAAATCTATGAGCTATGTGAACCAAATGGATTTTTGGTAAACATGCTGAATTGTTCAGGAAAATCAACTGTTGAGGAGAGTGATGAAAGAGAAGGTCACAGGCAAAAAGTTGTATTGAAACTATGGAGTCTTTTTATAGATAAAGAACTCAATTTTTATATGGATAATTTCTCAAACAGATATTCTCTTCCTATAAAGCTTCCTGAAAGACAGACCTACACAGTAGGAACTCTTAGGCAAAATAGGAAAGAGAACTTGAAAGCCGGGTGTTCAATCCTGTGAAAAGAGAAGAGGCACAGTGCATGTCTCAAAATAAAGGGATAACCGAGAGCCGCTCGTGAGTACCTTACAGTATGAACTCAGTTTGAGATAAACGGTAAGCAAGCGAAGAGTGGCTAAGAAAGAGCCGAAAGGCGTTTTACATTATAACACAAATATGGGTTGGAATGACCAGAATGTTCAACTGAATTCCTACTATAACACATCACCCAAAAACTTGACGCTGGTATAAGAAAATATTTCCTTACTTACTAGAAGTCGCAGTGATCAATGCACATATGTTCAAAGGAGCATAAAATCAGACAAAATTACCCATTCTAAAATTTTGAGATATGCTCGTTCCTCAACTGACCAACTTTCAGTCAATCGCTCTTCTTTTGGTGTACATTCAGCGAACACTTCAAGATCAGAGTATGAAAAATTAAAGGTTTTCTCAACATGGAAAAAATACCTACACCACTAGAAAGACATTCAAGTAAAGGTCTTTTCATTTAAAAGCAGAGAGGAGCTACCTGAACAATATTCGAAAATAAACACAATTTGGAGGCGAAGATTGTAATGGGAAGTCTCCTTTTTCCCCTGCCACATGCTTTGGTATTTGCTATGGTCACTAAGATCCGTAAAAAAGCTTTTTTATTCTTTATTTTAAGAATTAGTAATTAATTTTTAGTAAGGAGAAAGCAAAATAAAAAAATAGAGACTATTTTTTTATTTTGCTTTGACTCACTGCCTCATTTTCTCTATAGCTTTGAATCTAGGGCTCAATTTTTGTTTAGTTTGAAGCTCTCCTTTTCTATGTTGCTCGGTGTCACGATCTCTTTTCTGTGCTGCTTTGTTCAAACAACATTTCTCTGTTGCTTTGTCTCACGATCTCTTTTTCTCTACTCATATTTCTCACAATCTCCTTTTCTCCGTTGCTTTGGCTCCCGTCTTATTTTATCCTTTGCTTTGAACCTAATATTTTTTGTTTGGTTTGTCTCAAGATCTCTTCTGTCTGTGGATTTGTATCATGGTATCTTTTTCTCTGTTACTTTTTCTTAAGATTTTTTCATGTTGCTTTGTTTCACAATATATTTTTCTCTGTTGCTTTGTCTTTTTTTCTTTTGCATTATCTCACTATCTCTGTTTCAATTTTGCTTTGTCTAAAGATCTCTTCTCTGAAGTGGTTTAATCTGTTGTTTTGTCTCACGCATTCCATTACTCTTTGTTTGCTTTCTGCCTCATTTTCTCTGTTTTTTCCTCTGGGCTTTATTTTTGTTTGTTGCTTTCTCTCTCTTCCTCGGTGTCTACACCCCCTTCCGGCCTCTAGGCCTGTATGACAATCTTCAGCTATATATCTTGCACATAATTTTACTTCTAATATCCTCCCTTTCTCTACAAATCTCTTCTTACAAACTTTCTGCGTGATTCGGCCTCGTTGCTATTGCACTTTAGATTAAGAAACTAAATATCAATTTCCCATTTTCTATGTTACATTGCTTTTTGTCTCATCTTCATAGATTTGTCTGTCTCATTTTCTGTTTTCTTTGTCTCATATATATATATATATATATATATATATATATATATATATATATATATATATATATATATATATTATTTTCTCTGTTACTTTGTGTCTCATTTTCATCTGTCATTTTTAATTTCTCCATTTGTCTGTTACTTCGTCTGTCTGGCATATTTTCTGTCTTGCTTTCTATCTCTGTCTCCTTTTTATCTGTTTGTGTCTCTTTCTCATTTTCTTTCTTTCTTTGTCTCACTAGCTGTCTCAATTTCTATACTGCCTTGTCTCTGTCTTATTTTATTCTCTGTTACCTTTTCTCTTTTGTGGAGGCATCTGTCTATTTTTTTCTTTAGCCTTGTCTTTCTTTGTATTTTGTCTCGGTTTTGCTCCGTCATTTTATTTTATGTTTTTTCATAATTGAAGATCAACTCTGTAATTGAGTTTCCCATTTTCCATTGACTCTTTCAATTACTTCAATTGTAACGAAACGGGAGAGAAGATAATTGACACGAGATTAAAATATATATATATATATATATATATATATATATATATATATATATATATATATATGAGAAACTCACAAATTAGCGCGTAAGTAGAGCAATAAATGCAAAAAATCCAACAGGAAAATGAAATGCGGATTTCAAGTACTTTCGAACTTGTGGGATTTTACATATATATATATATATATATATATATATATATATATATATATATATATATATATATATATACTTTATGGCCGTGTGCGTGTATCTGTGTATGGATGTGTGTTAATGATAAATTCCCACATGTGCAACTTTACTCCTGTAATTTTAATGAAATGCATAGCGTCAAATTTGTTCCATTCCTATGCAATGGTAAAAGTTTCTCCACCATATCATCTTTATCTTTTTATTTATTTATTTATTAATTAAAAGGAGGGGGTGACTCAGAGTGAACTATAGAATGTTCATAGTCAAAGTAGATAAACAAAGAAATCATTCAGGGTTCTAGTAACCAAACGGACCCAAAGCTCTCTTAACAATTTTCCTTACTTGAGCTTAATCATAGGAGATCCACCAATGCCTTTATGGCGAATACAAGGAGTGAACAAGTATATAAACGTAATGCTGAATGCAATAACAGAAAGCTTTTATACCTGAATATTTGGTGAATATTCTAGTTCACATTAGGTGCACAGTGAATGTTTTGTGCCAAGGGAAATGGCGAACGTGCCAATCTGAGGGAATTTCACGCGCGATACCTGGCACGGAACATTGAAGAACGGGATCGCTACGGCTTGTCTCTCGTAATCGGAACGGATTCGTGCACCCCTGATAGTAGAATTTTAGACTTTTAGGAAGAAGTGGACCTTTTTTATAGTATTTAGCTTGTGGGTGCTGGGAGCATGGTTATCCACCTAAGGGACTGGGTCTGCCTCCGGCTCCTGAACATTCTTTTTTTCATTATTTTATTCTTAGTGGAATTTTGTTTAGTTTTTTATTTTTATTTTGGTTGTTTTTCCTTTGTAATATAGCAAGAAATTAGGCTAAAAAACAGTAAACTTCTAATTTAGGTGTCTATGCCTTTGTGGACAATGGCTAGAAAAGAACCTTAAAATTAAAAAAAGTTCTCAAAGAAAAGACAATAGTTTGACTTCTAGGAGCAGGTTGGCCTCATACTCTCTTTGGTGTTGTTCGCATACTCCTGTGCCGAGGGGAGGAGGGTCTTTCCAGACGCCGGAGATTGTCTACTTCTTCTTCTTGCATTTGTTTTGTTTCCTATTCTTGTTTAGTTGGTTAGTTTGTGTTGTTTTATTTTGTTGGAATTTTAAAGTAGCCAAGTACTAGACTGAATTTTTAATTACTTTGCTAGCAGACTCCAGATGAGCGCTTTAAAAGAAATTTAAAGATTCAATTTAACAAAATGCTTATATATGCCAATAGAAAAATAAAATTATGATGGCCAAAGTATGTTCATTATCATCGTCGAATACAAAATTAAAGAAGTGAAATAAAAAACTTCATCTTTCTGATATATCCAAAAAATCTGAAGATTTCTAGGTGTAAATAATAGAAAACCATTTCGTGTCGTAGGCTGATCAAAACAACTGGGTATTAAACATACGAGTATAAATCGGAAATTTTCAGAGTCCGTTTTCTATGAAAGACAGAAATCACAATCCGATTTCACTTGATATAATCAGTTTCAATGAATCATACTCGCTAATCTTAACTACTCACGGATCGAACTTTCATATTAAATATTTAATAATGAAATTTTTAAATGTCCTGCTCCAGATAAAATTGATCACAGGTATATAAAGGAGTTATAAAATATCATAGCGTCAATCACCAATTTTTTTAACAAATCTTTAAGGGATGGTATTTTTTCTGAAGACTTTAAGTTAGCCAATGTTACACGAATTTTTAAAAGGGGGAGAAGAGTTTTCTTACCAAAGGAATGGGCAATAATTCTGAGTAGCGGTCCAGATTGAAGCTTAAGTAATAAAGCTTTGCCGGCCGCACTTAAATAGCTAGATGCAAATTCGGAATATTTATAAGTTAATTGCAATTACTTTTGTACATTTGTTTGCATGTACTACATAGTCATAGATGGAGCTACACATTAATAAGTAAGGATAATATTTTTGCATAGTTTTGCTACCCCTATTAAACTGTTTCTAGACTTACATCAGAGTGGGGATCTACAGCTTAACGTGGAATCCGAACCACGATTTACAATTCTACTTCATGTGTGAATTAGTTAGCCAGGGCCTATCCAAGTACTAAGCGCAGTAAATGTAGTTTAACCTTCCTGTAGATAAGGGTAATGATAATAAGTATTTATAAAGTATCTTATTTTTTAAGAACATTTTATCTACGAATGAAATATATTGGAAATTGACTGATTTGAGAATCTTGTCCTTATATAAAAACAATGAGATGAAATTGGGACAAAATGTTCAATAATCAATTTTCAATATTTTGTCGAATTCTGGAATGATATGCGGGGCACATGAAAAGCCTCCACGGGTCACAGTTTGCCCACTTCTTTCCTACAAGTTATAGACTTATTAGCTTAACATCGGTTGTGGGTAAAAATTTTGAGTCAATTACAAGTTACAGAACCGTCGATCATTTAGAATGACAATTTAATTAAAATAACCAGCATGATTTCAAAAGATATAGCCCATGGTAAACGGTTTTTTAAATAATCATTTCATCATATGAGAGAAAGAATATGAACTTACTAAAGCAGTAGACGTTATTAACCCTTATTTTGGAAGAGCGATGATTCTGTTTACCATGGATGACTCCTGGAAAAGCTCGGAATGCAAGGCATAATATGTAACCTATTGTTTTCGATCAAAAACTGTTTGATATATGGATAATGGTTTGATAAGGCCAATATCAGTAGTGGCGTTCATCTGGGGGTCGGCTTAGGTTACTATCATATTTGGTATTTTCTTAAAAGACTTAAGCAATTTTGTTACTTACGACACAGATCGATAGAAATTATAGCAAGACATAAACGTGCTATTTAATTGATGTTTGATTGGCAGGTAAATTTAAATCAAAATAATTACAAATTAATTCACCTCGGGTCTTAAAATAGAAACTTTAATTTTATATTAGGCACTCATCGATTAGACAACGAGTGGGAAGAACGAGATCTCGCTGTATTAATTCCAAGCGATTCAACTTTTCGAAACTGCGCCCAGGTGGGTAAACCTCCACAATAGAACTCTCGGATTTATCGCGAGAAATTTTGTATATAAAATTAGAGAAATATTAGTATAATTGTCCAAACTAGTTGTGCCCTTGCAAGGAGATGCATTATATAACAAAAATAATACCCTTGAATCAAATGAAACCTGGAGGACCTCCCTATTAGAAATTGGTGTTCTCTTTCGGGTTCTATTTTTGACCTATTTTAAATCACTCATTATATTTTTAACTGCTGGATAAACCAAGCAAGGGGTTAAAAGGCCATTAAAATTAAATTTATTTAATAAATAGATAAATTGATCGTACGTCTTCAGCTGGAATATAAAGCTCATTTTATTTCCCTTCTTTTCTTCACGAGAAATTTAGATAAGAGAGTAGAAAAATAGTGCTTACATTGCTAAAATCAGTAGTGTGCCCTTAACTACAATAAAAACCTCAGTTTTTGTTTCTACATCCAATAAAAGATATCGCTATATTGAAAACAGTACAGCTAAGAGAAACAAAGTTCATCCCTGAGCTACAAAAAATCCTATGAAGAGAACCTTAAAGAATTAAAATTGCTCTCACTTGAAGATAGACGCTTTAAATGCCAATTTGATAGGAGTCTTCGATATTGTGAAACGTTACGATACTATAGAGTTCAGTTTTGTTTCCCCTTTTCATTACGAGAAATTTTCGATATGAGAGTAGATAAATAGTACTTTCATCGTTAAAATCAGTAGTGCGCCCTTCACTGGAATACGTAGGTCAGTTTCTGTTTCTATATCAGCTAAAAGATATCTCAACATTGGAACTAGTACAGCGAAGGGAGACGAAGTTCTTCCCGGAGCTGCAAAAAAACTATGAAGACAGACTTAAAGAATTAAAATGAAGGTAGTCGCTTTCTATACCAATTTAATAGAAGTCTTCAAAAATGTGAAACGTTACGATATTATAAACTTTGATTTAATTTTTTAACGCACTGAAAACATTGTACGATCAATAGGTTATAAATTGAAATTATAACAACACAAGGGTTTCAGATTTTGTTAGAATTGGTTGAATTGTTATAATGTTATTAAAAAAAAGAAGCAAAACGTGTACCGACCGACAGAACGACATAGTGAGGTGTAGAGTCGCCCGCGACTAAAAGGCACAACTTTCTAAAAGTTTATTAAAAAGCAGAACTAAATTATATTATAATATATATTTTTAAAATTAAAATGGCGGGCCTTAAGTTTTTGTCACACCTCATTTATGGAAATGAAAAGGAGAAAAAATGGTCACACCTTAATTGCATAGTATAACATAGCATATTATTGCATAGTGGTGCTTATCATATTATAGCATAGTATAACATGGCATAGTATATTATAGCATAACATAGTATAGTATACCATAGAAAACAGTATAGTAAAGTATAATATAGTATAGTATATGTAGTATAGTATCTCCTAGCAGAGTATAGCCTGGCATAGCATATCCTAGTATAGACTAGTATTGTGTAGAATAGTATAACATTTTATAGCATAGCCTACTCTAGTCTCGAATAGTAGCCTGGCAAAATCTAGTTTACCGTACCCTACCAGAGTATTACCTCAACTGGCATAATAAAGCCTAGCCAAGATTGCCTAACATAGTAAATCCTGCCTAGCTTAGCCTAGCCTGGTATATCATAGCATATTATAGTATAGCATAGTATAACAAAGCGAATTATGCCATAGCATAGCCTACCATAGTATGGCCTAGAATAGCATCGGATTGCCTAGTCTAGCCTAGCCTATCTTAGTATAACCAAGTCTAGCCTAGGATTCACTATAATAGTAGAACTTACCATACCATACTCTAGCGTAGCTAGCATAGTATAGCCTAGCCTAACATAGTAGAGTTTAGCCTGGCATAGTATGACTTAGCCTACACTAATCTAGCCTAGCCTAGCAGGAAATGTATAGTATAGTCTATTTTAGCCTAGAAACCATAGTAAAGCCTGGCCTAACAAAACCTAGCCTAGCCTAGTGCAGCCTAGCATATATAACCTAGTATATTGTATCCTATACTAGCCTACTTAGCATATTTTCGCCTAGACTAGCATAGTTTAGTATAGTATATCATAGCCTATCTTACCCTACCCTTCCGTAGCATAGTTAGTATAGTATAGTATATCATAATATTGCCTAGCCTAGCAAAGACTATTAGATCGTAGACTATGGTTGCATAGCATGCATAACATATCCTAGCATACCCTAGTAAAGCATTGCTATTCCTAGCCTGGTATAGCGAAGACTAGCATAGTGTAGAATAGTTTAGTATATCATAGCCTAACCTAGCATACCATAGAGTAAGTAGCCTAGCCTAGTATAGCCTTTCATGCCCTGCCTAGCCTACTATAGATTAGTTAGCCTAGCATAGCATAATCTAGCCTAACATTAACTATCCTAGACATGTATAGCCTATAATATACTATTATATCCTAATAAAGCATAGCTTATTATTGTCTATCCTAACATATGTACTATATATTATCCTATCATAGCATATTATAGCCTAAATTAGCATAGTATATTCTACCCTTGTAATTATATCTTAGCCTATAATATTCTAGCATAGCATAGTCTATTCTAGGCTTGCCTAGCAGAGTATAATATATTATAGCCTAGTCTAGTCTAGCAGAGTATCGGCCGAAAAGTTATGATGTTATTGCCAAAACAAAATAATTCCCGTGATTTCCTTGATAGGACTTTGGCAATTATAGCATTCGAAAGAAAATTTTAAACAACAGAAAGGTTTCAAGTTTCGTTAGAATCGGCTGAATAGTTACAATGTTATTAAAAAAAACAAAACAAAAAAGCAAAAATGGAACTGACCGAGTCAGATGTAGAGTCACTCGCGTCCTGACTCGTACGCGACTAAAAACACACTATTAAAGTTCTATTCGAATTTTCTATAAATTTCCTAGAAAAGCCTCTATACCTTACCTTCCACACTTTTTCTATGGTTAACCATAGAGCAGATTTCTAAAGCCTTAGCTAGTCTTTATTGTCTAATTTCTATCAAATTTGCCTTTTTGGTGAGTTCCAGTAGCTTTAGATCCTTAACTCCTATAAATTCTTAAGAAGGACTGATTTCCAATCGGATAGTTTACCGTTTAATGTTTGAGAGAAAATTCAATAAAAATTACAATACTATTACATTTCACGTTATTTTATTTTTATTTCTTAGGCACTCAACCGTTTAACTTTTCTACATGTTATTTTATTTATTTTGTTTGTCATATTCTTTTGTCTTTGCTTTATTTTATGCATTGTATACATTTGTGCTGTATTTTCTGTTTTTTACTTATTGGTTTAATTATTTGTGTTTGTATTTTATGTTTTTATGTTTGTCTGATTTTTGTATCTCGTTTTCTTCTTTGTTCTTATATTTTTGTTACTATGTTTGTAGATTTGTGCGTTCATATATTGTATATTCCTTCCCAATATTTAAGGTTGATGATTTTGTATATTCTCGATCTATTCGATATTTTTTCTATTTTTTTTCTATTTCCTTTTACTTCGTTGGATTCGTTTTTGCACTCATCCTGCTTAGCGAAAGCATCATCAGTGGATTACGAAATTCTTCCTTTCTTTTATATAATGAAAATAATTTATATGAAATCATTGATGTGTGACTGAATCAATTTGATAACTTCCCTAACAAGACACACCACTTTGCCACGACAAAGTCAGTTTTTATATTTCCTTTGTGGCTTAATGTATTTTTCTATGCTGATAATATTGATTTTATCTCCTTTGATTAAGTGAAAGTTAATAATTCCTTAGGCGAACGATGGAGATAATGTAATTCACCCAGGAAGCAATTTGAGCTGAAAGAGTTGGCGGATAAAATGAACAAAAAAAAGGACGATGGTGTTTATAAATCTGTGTGAAAAGGACTTCTATAACAAAGTATTTTACCGTTAATTTCTAAGCTTACAAGGTGTATTTACTTGTTTCTAGCTTCAGGTTTGTTGAAAAGTTGATCCAAAATAAGTTCTTGGTCAAGTACGGGCTGCCTGCGGATAAATAATAGGAGAAAACACTTGCGAAGTTCTGTAATCCTTTCAAATGTCAATTGAGCGGGAAAATGTCTAAGATAATAATTTATTTTACAGCGAACTTTCTACCTTCATGGTAAGCTAAAAAAATAAGGATGCCATCTTCCCTAATACAATTACTGGTGATAATTACTTTGAGAATTTTATTACTTCCCAACGAAACTTGGTAAAAAACTCACCCTATTCCTAAAATTATTATAAAAGCTCTGAATATGGTAAGGATGGTCTTCCCTTCTGTAATTGGCAAGGGTACCAAAGTAAGCTTAGGAAAATAATAAGTTCTGCCTTGCGGACTGAAGAGCGAAGGGAATAATTAAAAGTTTTGTTATTATGACCAGAATGACTCACATCATTTTCTTTTAATTAGTAAAAAAAAATCTATTAAACCTTTAAATAATAACAATTCTTAATATTTACTGTAACAAGAGTCCTCCATAGATCAAATATTACAAAATGACTGTCGAAGGTAGGCTTTCATAGCAACAATGAGTAAAGGAAAGATGGCTATGCAAAATTCATTTGTGATGGGGAATTCATTATGAATTTGAACTGGAACTGCACGACCACATAAACTGCCCGCAGGATAGATGCTCATCCTGGTAGAAGTGAATATAGTAACCGCAGTACTCATTATTAGTTAGAAAAGGTTTTTAATTTATAAATGTCCTCTGAAGAAGCATTTCCTGCGGGATGATAAAATAACGTTTTGTATTGAATTAAATACAACTCATAAGTATCAGATGAGTACTTTGATGGTAACCACTATGGATTATTTCCGGGGATCCAGGTTGATTTTTATTAGTAATTTATTCCTGGATTTCCTGATCTTGATTATCAAATTAATTATTGCGAAGAAATCCTACATAATAATTTTAAAAAAATATTGAAACACTAACAATATATTTAGTATTTACCGAAAAATTGGAAATTGAGTTTGTGTACGTATTTTATGTATTGGATAGTTGCCATCGCTAAATCAAGAGCTTTAGCTATGCCACATTGTTTTTATTTACGATTAAAATTAGTTTGCCATCAATTTTATGGTAGGAGTCGGTGTGTCATGTGACTACTTGTCTCTTAATGACCGTCGTATAGATAGTAGATAAATGGCAATCATTTGCCTGTAAGTACTAAGCTAGAGGTGGTAATAGTGAAGAAGCTAATTGCAAAATGTGTTTTGTAATAATTGAGTGTAAAGTTTGGTCTACAAGTGGGATGCATTTGCCTCTGAAAACAAACATTCCATAAAGAAGCCTAACTCGGCAGCTTATTACAATGTAACAGAATTTGTATAGGAAGAATCGAAAGTGAGTTCTTCGAAGTGTATAAGTGAATGTTCATTCTTAATTAACATTGCCAAGTTTCTACTAAGGAAGTAAAGAAAAATCGCTGCTAAACTTGCTGCCGTAGATGGATTTCCTTTGAGTGCTATAGATAAAACTGCCTTCATTAATCAAGCTTTGATGATGGAGGATATAATCTCCCATAAACCTTCTCTTGTTATGCAAGAGTCGTATAAGCCATACAAGATTCTGAAGAAAAGATATTAAAGAAAAGAAGCATCCTCTAATTAATGGTAAGAGATTCATCCTATGTTTGGATGAATATTCAACACTTTAAAAATAAAGGTATTCAAATATCAAGATTTATCCAGATAGAATCATTTTCTGCCAGTTACGTATAATGGCAATTATGAGTGGATTGAATGACGTAAAAAATGCTTGAAGAACTCTAAGCAAAAATGACTATAATTGAATTGATCCAAAGAAAACCGTATTGTTTGTCGCTTGTGTGATAGATGGTTCAAGTATTATGGTATAAATCAAACACTTGAAGATGGTAAGCATCAACCGACGCTATACACACGGTATAAATCTTACTGCGTGCGTAATTCAATACGAAACTAGACTAATGTTGAAGAAGCAAAATTAGAATAGGAGTTATCTGAAGACCCTGGAGAAGATTTGTAATAGGAGGAAACGGAAGATTTCTAAACTGACTTCGCAAAGAATCAGAAAACGAGTCAGATGATCCGGTCTCTGACTCAGTCAAACTAGCCAAAAGCTTAAATTAAATAAGGAAGTTTGCGAACTTTTTTTTCTAAGTCTCCCTAAAAAATAATGGTCTTAAGAGTTATTTTAATACCGCATACAACATTGAACGAACATATAAGCCTCATACTTGGTTCAAAAACTCGATGGAACAGTTTAGCAGCTGTGTTGAAAAGATTCTTGCAATCATACTCGCCATTAAAATTTTTTTAATTGCTTTCACTCCACTCTATAAGTTCGTAGGTCGTTCCGTCGGATGGTATCCACTTTACGTTTTAATGATTTTTTGAAATTTTGAAGGTCATAAGGTGATATGGTCATAAGGTCATAGGTAGGAATCATTGAGAGCACGCAGCTTAGGTCTGTTGACTTTGTTTTTACCGCCAATGAATATTCCTCTTTGTGAAGAAGAGTATGTTGCTTTTACTGATGTGCACCGAAAAAACTGACACAACGATGCAACTCTTCTTAGAGGTGAAAATATTTTCTCTTTCATCACACAATAAATAGTTTTGCAAAAACCTTTTTTCAGGCAAAATTAAGGAAACGCTTATTTCAAGGCTGAAAAAGACGAGGCAAAGAAAGGAGTGATTAGATTATTAAGATATATAAAACTGAGAAAAAGTGAAGACAATTGAGTAAACAAACCCAAGAGGTGACAGTTAGAAGAATTACTGACAAAGTCAGTTTTATTATTAACAGCAAAACAGCTGAAGAAAAAGGAACTGAAGATCAGAGACAACAAAGACTTTCGCAGAAACTGAAGAGTGTAATCAGAGTGCAAACTGAGTTGGTCAGAAGCAAAGGCCACCCACACGATCAAATAAGTGGACAAATTTCCCGAAAGAGCTCTAAATATTTGATGCATCTAGTCAAAAGGGAATTTAGATAATTGATCACACTAAAGAATATACTCGAATCGATATCTGCACCTTTGTGTTGAAACCCAACGGGACTTTTTTGCTGTTCGACCTCTATAGATAATTGATCATACTAAAGAATATACTCGAATCGATATCTGCACCTTTGTGTTGAAACCCAACGGGACTTTTTTGCTGTTCGACCTCTATAGATAATTGATCATACTAAAGAATATACTCGAATCGATATCTGCACCTTTGTGTTGAAACCCAACGGGACTTTTTTGCTGTTCGACCTCTATAGATAATTGATCATACTAAAGAATATACTCGAATCGATATCTGCACCTTTGTGTTGAAACCCAACGGGACTTTTTTGCTGTTCGACCTCTATAGATAATTGATCATACTAAAGAATATACTCGAATCGATATCTGCACCTTTGTGTTGAAACCCAACGGGACTTTTTTGCTGTTCGACCTCTATAGATAATTGATCATACTAAAGAATATACTCGAATCGATATCTGCACCTTTGTGTTGAAACCCAACGGGACTTTTTTGCTGTTCGACCTCTATAGATAATTGATCATACTAAAGAATATACTCGAATCGATATCTGCACCTTTGTGTTGAAACCCAACGGGACTTTTTTGCTGTTCGACCTCTATAGATAATTGATCATACTAAAGAATATACTCGAATCGATATCTGCACCTTTGTGTTGAAACCCAACGGGACTTTTTTGCTGTTCGACCTCTATAGATAATTGATCATACTAAAGAATATACTCGAATCGATATCTGCACCTTTGTGTTGAAACCCAACGGGACTTTTTTGCTGTTCGACCTCTATAGATAATTGATCATACTAAAGAATATACTCGAATCGATATCTGCACCTTTGTGTTGAAACCCAACGGGACTTTTTTGCTATTCGACCTCTATAGATAATTGATCATACTAAAGAATATACTCGAATCGATATCTGCACCTTTGTGTTGAAACCCAACGGGACTTTTTTGCTGTTCGACCTCTATAGATAATTGATCATACTAAAGAATATACTCGAATCGATATCTGCACCTTTGTGTTGAAACCCAACGGGACTTTTTTGCTGTTCGACCTCTATAGATAATTGATCATACTAAAGAATATACTCGAATCGATATCTGCACCTTTGTGTTGAAACCCAACGGGACTTTTTTGCTGTTCGACCTCTATAGATAATTGATCATACTAAAGAATATACTCGAATCGATATCTGCACCTTTGTGTTGAAACCCAACGGGACTTTTTTGCTGTTCGACCTCTATAGATAATTGATCATACTAAAGAATATACTCGAATCGATATCTGCACCTTTGTGTTGAAACCCAACGGGACTTTTTTGCTGTTCGACCTCTATAGATAATTGATCATACTAAGGAAATAAACGCGAATCGATATCGACACCTTTGTGTTGAAACCCACCGAGCCCTTTTTCTGCTCGACCTCTATAGATAATTGATCATACTAAGGGAATAAACGCGAATCGATATCGACACCTTTGTGTTGAAACCCACCGAGCCCTTTTTCTGCTCGACTTCTATAGATAATTGATCATACTAAAGAATACACTCGAATCGATATCCACAGCTTTGTGTCGAAACCCAATGAGCCCTTTTTGCTGCTCGACTTCTATACTTAAAACTCGACCGAGTAATAAGAATGTAATTATTCTTATCATGAGTTGCCATTGTATATTACAAGCATGTTTATTCTTTAAGTGTATCATTCTTTAAGAAAAATCTGTTTTGGTTAATTAAATTGTCTTTTTTAATTAAATATATAATGGCTATGAAGACTTAATGCAATATATTTAAATAAATAAATGATAAATTCTTTAGTGTTCATATTAATACGTTTTTAATAGTATGAAAAATGTAAAGAAATTTGGAATAAAAATCTTAAAAAGAAGAAAATGGCTTAAAACATAAATTCTTAGTGGCTAAAGGGACGTCATATAAGTCTATTTCTGTGGTAAAAGATTAAAATCCCCCTCGGATTAGTATTTCTCTACATTAGGGGTGGAGAACCCATAGGGGCTAAGGGAAATTTTCAGATAGATTAACTTTTTGTCTGGTGCACGAGATCCTTATAAGTTACTATGTTGATTCGTAGGTGGTCGGTCGGATGGTAACCGCTTTACTTTTCAATGCGTTTTTGAAAGTTTTGAAGGTTGTAAGGTCAGATAATAGGTTTTTTAATTGAAAATACGTTTGTTAATTGAATTATTTTTATTTTTAAAAATATTGAAATTATTTAGAACACACGACTTAGGTCTGTAGACCTTGTTAATCACCCAACAGGAAATAAGAATATTGCCAATTTAGCACCATTAAAAACATATACATTAGCCTCAATTCCTAAATAAAATGGACCACTCTGAGCGATTCATCGCTACGTGCTTGCATTGATGATGAGCGCGCCACCCCACCCCTAAACTCCCGAACTCTAGGTTTTTGAGAAGATTATCCGATTTTTGAACTTCCAGGAGAAAAATCGAGAAATAGTCGAATTTTCAAGAAGCTGAGCGAGGAATTTTGATTTGATCTCAGTGTAATACCAATTCCTACAGATTTATGGTAGTTAAGCAATGCTAAAAAAAAATAATGGACTATGGAATTGAAATCGACGAGAAGAATTATTCTTGATTTTCAAAAAATATTTGGGTCAAGATTAACATATATTTTCCAGGAAAAGAACATTATCCATTGAACTAACGAGAGAAAAAGGCAAACTTGATTTAAAAGTTACAATTCTCTGAGCCCTATGTAATTTCTTGTAGCACTCAAATATTTCCTTCTTTGTCTTACATTATTAAACAAAAAACTTGGAAGACAAATAGATTTGATCAAGACATATTTGTTACAACACAAAAAACGTACATGAATGATTAATGTGCTTTCAAGACCTCGATAATCTGATATTTATTTGGATTGTAAACCGCACCTGATTCCGAAATTCAATTTAAAAGTTTGACGAATATTGATTTCGAGCATAGCAATAGGTAATGTTTTCTTCTTCTTCTTCTTCTTTTTCTTCTCCATTTTTTATTTTTACATTTATTCTTCTTCTTTTTTTCTATTTTCTTCTTGTTCCTTTTCTTTGTTCTTCGTTTCTTCTTCCTCGTTTTATGCTTCTTCTACCTCTTCTACTTCTTATTATTATTCTTTTTTCTTCTTATTTTTCTTATTCTTGTGATTCGACTTTTTCTTTTCTACTTTACATTATTATTATCTAGTAAAAGTTATTTGACTTCTATCATGTACTCCATTCTATAGATTAGCTTTCTGATTCCCTCAACCAGTGACCATGAAAACTACTAAATTACTAAGCGACAATTCCATTCATATTATCGCTAATTCAGTAGTGCTTATTATTCACTATTTATCTACTATTTAATGGGTGGGTTTGTTCGTATTATTGAGAGCCAGGTTCTCTTGTGCGAACTAGTTTGCAACATTTTATGGGGCTCTCTTGATTTCTAGACTTATGGTTACAAATCTGTTTTACTTTACCTTTGTTATTTTTAAAGGTTTGGAGGAATGTTTTTTTCTATTTATCCACTTTTTCATTCTCCCTTCTACTCTTCTCTCTCCAGGTAGTGAAGATGCTTTGTTGAGGATAAAAGTATGTTTTATTTACTTCAATATAGTAATCAGACTTTTACCCTTTTACCTTATTGCTGTTCTTGGCAAGAATTAAAAACTAGGTAGTTGTGTAGTAATAGTCTTTTACCATGGAAGAAACCTCTTGGTGCAGTGTTTGTATATTTTAATCATTTAATCACACGATATCTTACCATTATTATCTTGTACCAAGTCGCTAGAATGTAGAGGGGTTAGGAATATTCCGTATGTAGTGACGTGGCCAAAATACAGACAGTGCAAATGCTGAATAAATAAGTCAGAGTCTGCGTTCCAACATTTCAAAAAGTGATGTTTGCCAACCCTGAAATAAAAATCCAGAAATAAAAATTCTGTTTTCCTCTTGGGAAGGCAAAATTGCACTGCATGACAACCCGAATGCAAATTGAGAGACGCAAATCTCCTATTTTCTAACTTGGAACATGGAAGTTCGTAGAGCATTTTTAATCTCGGACTTTTAATTGAAATTAGAGTTAGGATTTTTCAGCAGGAATTTTTTTCTGAAATACGAGCTAATCAAGGAGAGTTGCGAGGCATCCAGATTCTTGTTCCTGCACGACAAGTAGTATTCCAAGCAACCTATCTCATTTTAGGGGGCGAAATACCTAACACAAATCTCCTATTTTCTAACTTGGAACATGGAAGTTCGTAGAGCATTTTTAATCTTGGACTTTTAATTGAAATTAGAGTTAGGATTTTTCAGCAGGAATTTTTTTCTGAAATACGAGCTAATCAAGGAGAGTTGCGAGGCATCCAGATTCTTGTTCCTGCACGACAAGTAGTATTCCAAGCAACCTATCTCATTTTAGGGGGCGAAATACCTAACACATATCATCATTTTATCTTCTTTGCATTAAGAGAAATTCTTATTCCTGAATTTCACTCTTTAATTAAGAGCTGAAATCTCGTTATCAGCCAATAACGAAATAGACCAAATCGAATTCCTATAGGAGAATTAATTCTAATTTAGCTCGCTGTAATAAGCTGGTTGTTGGCTTTTGTATAATTAGCATATTAATTACCCTTCTTAAAATAAAAATAGACGGTTAGAGTACCTTACAAACATAACTACTAATATATCACATAGACAAAAACTCGTGGCCTATCTAAACCATAACCACGACCGAAGACTTAATTTCAAAACAGATCATTTCGAAAATTCTTTCAAATTGGCATCATTTTGCCTTAACTATATTTTGCCTTAACTAATATACCTTGGTCTTCATCAAAATATGTATACAAGAAAAACTGTTGCCTATTTATATTAATATATATAAATATATATATATATATATATATATATATATATATATAACACTATTTAACAAAATTTAACTTTTTGTCGACTACAAAGATTAGAATAACATTTTTTAATGTAGTTTTATGTATAGATTTCAAAGATGGAAGTCATTTTTATCGAAATGACTCCATTTTTTATAAGTTGCCAATTACTATTTTAGTCAAATTTTGAAGATTTTAACGAATTTCATTCTTTTATTTTTTATTTTGAGGTTATGTAACTAAATAAAATTCTAAATATAGGCCAATTTTAGTTAAACTGCCAAGAGGAGAGTGTAAAAATAGCCCAGATAAATTTTGCTACATATGTGGTTCAGTAACATTTAAAAAAATCAAAGAAAAATTTCTTTTCTAGTGGACTAACTATATAATTTGTATTTTGTATGTAAAATTGGCGACCAAGATAAACCATTAGTACCACATATCTGTTGCACGACATGCTTTAATTCTTTATCAAAATGGTGTAAAGGAAAAATAAAAAGCCTTCAATTTGGTGTTCCAATGGTATGACAAGAGCGCCAAGGTCATGCCATTTCTGTTTTTTGTAATCTGAACCACTTAATTGTAATCACACATATGTACATAACTTTAGAATTTATCCATATAATTTCCATACTTATAGGTAAAACAACGAAGTGCGCTTCAGCTGTGGTATATCCCAACCTTGGATCTGCAATTCGGCTTATACCTCCCTAAAAAGCCATTCCAGTACCTGACCCACCTGAAGAAATTGTTTTGTCTAACTCTGACGAATCAGATATGTAATCATGTAAACCAGAAACTGAAATTTATGTTCCTGAAACTGTTGATACTACTCCAAAACCTTTCTCACAACTTGATCTAAATGATCTTGTAAGAGATCTAAACAGCAGAGTGAATTACTGGCCTCGAGAGTGAAAGAAAAAAAATTAGTAGCAGAAGATGTTCGAATTATTAAGTTTGGCATTCGATCAAACCATTTATAAGACAAATTTTCATTTGATAACAATTTATGCTACTGTAATAATATTCCACGTCTCTTTGAAGAATTAGATATAGATTATGAACCCAGTCAATGGAGACTTTTCATTAACGCTTCTTTATATAGTAGTAAAGCCGTGCTTCTGCATAATGGAAATAAACTACCATCGATACCAGTAGCTCACTCTGTTTTAAAAGAAAAATATGAGAATTTAGATTTCATTTTAAAAAGTATTAAATACAGTAAACATAAATGGTTAATTTGTGCTGACCTTAAGGTAGTAGCCATTTAAAATAGCTTGCAGTCAGGCTACACAATATTCATGTGTTTTTTGTGCAGTGGGACAGTGGAGCTTGGAAAGAACATTACATACGCTCAGAATGGCCTTTAAGAGAAGAGACAAAAGTAGGTTGTCATAATGTCATAGATGAACCATTGGTTCCTAAGAAAAACATAATTTTGCCACCACTTCACATAAAATTAGGTTTAATGAAACAATTTTTGAAAGTCTTAAAGCATGACCAGCTATCCTTATTATATTTGAAAACAAAATTTCCTAAGATTAGTGATGCTAAAATTAAAGAAGGAATCTTTATTGGACCTCAGATTAGACAACTTATGGTAGATAGTGAGTTTGAGGCAAAATTGAACAAGCCAGAACTTGAGGCCTGGCATAGTTTCAAAGGTGTATGCAATAATATTTTTGGAAGGCACAAATCAGAAAATTACCACATTCTGGTTCAGAATTTGATTAAGTCTTATAATGAGTTGGGATGTAGTATGTTACTAAAGGTTCAATTTTTGCATTTCCATATGTCTTTCTTTCCAGGGAATCAGCGATGAGTATGGTGAAAGATTCCACCAAGATATTGCTACTATTGAAAATCTATAAAAATGAAAATAGAGTCCTGCAATGCTTGCTGACTTCTGCTGGACCCTTCGCGGAGACAGAAAAGATGTTGTACATAAAAAAGCCTAAATATTCTAAAAATATATGACTATTGTATAGATTTGAGCAATTTGAAAGATCTTAAATCTTCATTATTTTTTAAATATATTTTTATAATACCACACTCTAAAATGTATTAAACGGACTTATTAATTTCTTTTGATGAATAAGCTTTTTGTTTCCACTTATTTTGTACTTTTTGTCAAATAAAATAAAAATAATAACAAATATTTCATACTTATTATACTGAATAATCTAATATTAATAAAATATTTAATGTGCAGGTTACAAAAAACTGAAGTCATTTCATGAAAATTAAAGGTCATTTTCGTAATCTACGCCAAAAAACTACAATAGAAAACTCCTTTTTTATTTTTGTAGCAAAATCATTGTTGGACAGTGTAATTATTTATCACCGAGCTTCAATATAAACGAATATAAGCCAGAGGTACTGCCTTCCAGCGACCACCTCCTAAATCCAAGGGTACACCAACTACTCCAGGTACTTTATGTACCATTCCTAGAAGATAAAGTGAGCCGTAATGAGGCTCCTGGCTACTGAACTGCCCAAACTCCGTGATGTGCACAACAGGGAGCTTGGTTTTCATGACTCTCGCTGCATCTTTAAGGGACATAGAAAACCAGTGATTGTTTTGCGAGTTCATCACCTTATCCTGTCAAAAATTCTTATCATCTGAGTAGAACCAAAGAATGCCATGCTTGAGGGGAATGTTCCAGTTTGTTTATTTTCACTTGTTCCTCATCTTTTGTGACAAAACTTGGCCCTTTCTCATCTTGTTTGACATTAGTAGATATCCTCATGTAATAACTTCCACATGAGAGACTCTGACACTCCCTTGTTCTTGGCTATTTATCTCATTGATTTGCTTGGATTGTTGTCAATGATAGTCTGGATCTTCGTGACAAATCGGGGGAGGGGGTCGCATCAGAACAATGGTAGTGAAGTTTTAGAGCCGCCGTACACTTCTAAGCAAAACTTGACTTATTCAACTCATTCTAATCCTCTGTCGGTCCTTATGTCAACACCTATGTACTCTGAGATCTTTGCATTGGGTCTTCAGGCTGAATACCAAGCAGCACAGCTTCCCTTTAGAAAATTTCAGGAGGATTAAATTAAGCAATGCTATTGCTTCCTCAACAGCCTATGAAAACCTTAGTCTACTATGACAGGGAGAAGAGAGAACCGACGCCAGGCGACACGCGAATTCAGACTTCGAAACGACGACAATTTCCAACCACACACTACTCTAGAGCCCGTTTAGTTGACTATTTTTTTCTCATCCACGTAGGGTTCAGGATGTGCTATAAACTAATTGCGGTACCAAATTTTGAATCTTTACTTAACGAATATTTTCAAAATTTTAAATTTGTTCCATGCAAAAACCTTTAAAAACTGGAGGATGAAGTTATAAAATACCTTAGTCCCATACAACTAGTATAAGATTTTATGACGTCCATAAAAGTGTTTACGTATTAATAACATCAACTTTCCCTGTCCCTAGTGTCGAAATGTGTCTTATAAATCCCTATTTTGGATAAAAGTAGAACATATAACCATCGTAAATGCATCATTTTTGATTGAACAATCTCCCCAAAGGACATTCTAACCTTTTTTATACTCTATTGGCCCCTCTATTTATAGAAAAAACAACAAATATAATTCCAGAAAACTATTTTATAACTAAATAAACCTGAGGATAATTAACATACCGAACCTTTTGTACAATCTTGGAGGATTTTATTGTGTTTCCATAACATAAAAATCATGAAATTGGCAAAGCATCAACTATAAAAAAAAATTGTTTATTTTTTTAGCAAATTTGAAGCCTTCTTTCATCCGTTGCTTGGTCTATACGAGAATGGTAGAGGTATGAACGTAAGTAGTTTTGTCAAGTGTTTTGATGGTAAATATTTGTTGCAGAAACCAACCTATTAACCAGATATTTGTCATATAAATCATATGAAAAAGTCATAGCAAGGCCCTTGAGAAAATGTACTAACTTCAGATAACAAGATGCTTGGATTTAAAAGAAAATTGTATTTTTGTAAAAAAAGATCCTGTTGCTAAAGAGAATTTTAAAATTATTTTTTTTAAATTATTTTTTAAATTTTATTAGATAAAACTTCTTTTTTCCATCGTCATATAATATTATCGTACATTTTAACAAGAGTTGTACATTATATTAATCTGATTTTAAAATTAAGCCAAATATTTCAAAGGATTTGTTTATTTCTATTCAAATAATTAATCGTTAAATGTAATTTCATAAATGTACTATACAGGATGTCCTTAAGACTGAATACAAAGGCTAGTGCTTTTTTTGATAAAAAATTACCTATATTTTATTTTATTTAAATATTAATAAATTACATTTTCAATGTGATTTCCACCATTTGTTATGCAAAATTCGATGCACTTTGCTAGACTTTTCGGATCAAACCGATGCATTAAATCCAAATTTTCGTCAATTGGAGCACATTTATTTATGAGGCGTTGTTTCTTCAGGTGTCTCTTATCTTTAATTTTTATTGAATACAACTTCTCTTTTAGTATACACAAATAAAAGGTCGCGGGGGTAATTAAAACTCCTTGAAAAAACAATGGACCGACACAGTAACTTTAAAGAGTAACTTATGCACGCGATTAAAATATGCCAATTTGTTTACATACCTAAATATGTTATGCTCAACATGTCCATTAACTTAGAATTGCTATAGTTTTTCGCCAAGGAATCCATTTTTGAATAACTCTTCCATCTCATTCTGGAACATTAGCCCCCCCCTCTGTCTCATTATCTTGCTTCTATTCAATAAATAAAATCACAATCATCTCGCTCGTTATAAAAATAACACGAGAGAAATTTCGTGACATCTTTTAATGCCATAAATATAAACTTGATTAGGAACTTATGGAATTCCGATAAAAATGCTAAATTGGAAGAAGAGAAATAATAAGATTTTTAAGTGACCTCGATTAACTACTGATAAAATTTCCGATTTTATCAGTAGCTAATAAACTAAATCATGCCAAGCATGAAGGAATATTCCAGTTTGTTCTCAAGCTTAGCATTGAAGATACTTGCAATTAATATACAAACCCTTTCGTATCCGAATGAAATAAAAAAAAATATTTGCCTTAATCTGAAGTTTAGCCTTGTAATATATGAAATATTCTGTATTATGTACAACAATAAAAACTGTGCAATCAACTATCATAAATATTTATACCATAAATACTATTTTTTTTATCTCTGATGATATATCTTGCGTATTTAATATGCGAGACTATAGCATCGAGCTGGTTGATAGGTTTTTGCAGATTTCATTTAAATATAAATGCCTAATGTTATATTGATTAGGTCATTGGCCTGTAGAATTTGAATCATGATTGATAAAAAATAAAGGTCTACTTGTTTTTGAAGATGTTCCACACATTTCAAGATAAAATTGAATTAGTCTAAGCGTTGGAAAGAACGGAGAGCAAGAAACTAATTAAAAAGCCCAATAAAACTCTAAAGAAATTAGAACTAAAATATTGAAAGTGAAAATTATTGCTTAAAATTATTGTAAGCCTGTAAACAAAATTTAAACAGTTTAGGTGTAAAAAACACCTTCCGTTCTATAATGTACACGGTGTGGTGAGCAATATTTTGCCGTTGGTAACTTTGAATTCTCCGCAATCGTGTTGTCTGGCGTCCGTTTTTCCTTTTTTCCTCTTATAGTATACAAAGCTTTGCATCTTCTGTGAAGGAAGCAATACGAAGGATAAATCCATCCTTCATTGCGAAAATATACGAGTCTTATGGTATGGTGCTATGGACAAAGGATCAGGAAGGAGTTTCATGAGATAAGCTGTTATTAAGAACGTACGTCAGCTCAGAATAAACCCTCTAAGCATTCTGATAAGAAAGGAATCCCCTAAATTGTCTTCTAGATCCAGGCCATCCTTGACAAAGATCCTAGCAAATTAATAAAGTACATATCCAAGGACAAGGGAGTTTAAGTCTTTTATTAGCAAGATATTGGACGAGTACATCCACTATTACTTATGCAAGGGGAGAATGGGCCAGTTTCTGTCGCAGAAGATGAAGAACAAGCGAAAATAACATGATGCGAAGCTTGAGAACAAATTGGAACATCTCTTCATGCTTAGCATGATTTAGTTCTTATCAGATCAGAAGAATTTCTATGCAAATATTAGGTGTTGAATACTACAACAGTGATGCTCCCTTCGATTTAAGATTCGTAGATCAGGCGGGAAAACTTGCAACGTTCAAGTTGTAGTTGTCCTTAAAATTGTGGTTGCATTTAATCTTACTTGTTAGACATGTAGTTAAGTGGATTTAGTTCGTATATACCATCATAAATAATCAGCTATTCTAACGAAATTTAAACCCTTATGTTGTTTAACATTCTCTTTCGAATGATAGTATTATTATGTCCTTCCAAGTTAGCCCAGGAATTATTTTGTTTTGGCAATAACATCATAACTATTCGACCGATTCTAACGAAATTTGGAACCCTTATGTTGTTTTACATTCTCTCGAATGATCGAATTGCCAAGGTCCTCCCAAGGTTAGTCCTGGAATTATTGAAAGTTTTGAAGGTTGTAAGGTAATAAATCAGAATAAGTGAGAGTACGTGACTTTTTGGTCAGCAGACCTGGTTTCAATTATTTCTTATTCATTGAAGCTTATGAATAGAGGAAGGAAGGTTGTGACTAAATCTTTAAGCAATAAAGTATATCAATTTAATTTTTCCTCATTTTTACTTTTGAATTAGTGAACTAATCCATATTTTTCTTAATAACGGTATTAATAAAATCATCGGTATTGATACCGGTACTGGAGCGTTCGATATTTTAACATCATTATTTTGGACTAAGCTGCAAAGTAAGACACACTTTCTTAAAACTTTATTTATCATGGGAAGAAATAAGTTTAAACTCTTGGAGTTATATGTGCCCAGGCATGATTAAAATATGAAAGGTCTTCAAAAAGTTCGTAGAAAAAATAGAATAAATTACAACAAAAGGTTTTAATTTTATTTTTCAAAATAAGCTCCATTGAGGTGAAAAACAGAGAAAGAAAAGAGTACACTTTTTTAACGTTTCTAATTTTCTTTTTTCAAGGTTTCAAAACAAAAGGAATGAAGGGCACTAATTTCTCTTTTGTTGATGATGTTAAAAGAATTATTTTAACTTGATTTAATTATCAGAATGCTCAGTTTTATAGAAATGGTTTAAATGGATGGTTAACACTCGACTCTTGATTAGTATCTCTAGTGCAGAAATTTGATGTTATTTGTATAATAACGAAACGTCAGTACAAAAAAATGAATATGAATAACAAGAATAATTCAAGGCCAACTATTTATTTCTATCAAAGGTAATTTTAAATAAATTAGAATTAAAGCCCAATTAAATATTTCCTAAAGGATGATACCAAACCTTTTACAAATAATAATAGTAGCATGACTATAACTTAGCATATTATATTATATTAATATTCCTGAGTATATCTGGATTTACAACCCGTCTCTATTGAACAGCAGAATTTATGACTGAATAACTTGCTTCCTTTTCTCTTTCGTTTTCAGTGAAGAATTCTGAATTAATGTTATTGCTTGTGCGTGTGTAGAGGGGGAAAAGCATGCGTGGGATAGATAGAAAGAAATAAAAGTCCTGAACAAAGAAGGTAATGTAGGAGATTAGCAAAGGGATGCCTGGCGCGTGGTAATCAGGCTTATCGCTTCTATTTATTTTATTGTTCGTGTATATCTTTGGTTGTTATTCTGGTCTTAAATAGCGTTCAAGCCTTTTGTCTTGAAATTCTAATGTTTCTTGTTTGCGTTATTCGCATTTGTTGCTGTTTTATAATTCAATTAATTTTTATTGTTTGGAATAATTAGGGTTTTTTTTATTTCTTATATTCTGTAGCGTATGTCTTTTTTGTTTATTCTCTTTCCTTTGCTTTGCGTTCTTTCCTCTTGAGTGAAATTTGTTAAGGTTGTTGCCGTAATTAGGTATTCTTCCAGTAAGATAATAGTTCTATTTTTCGTGCAATTTCTTTTCTCTTTTCCGGTGTTTTGACACATTTTATCATGCGTAGAACGGCGCTTCATCTCCATTAGCCATAAGGCTACCGGAACTTGAGAATATCGGATGGCTTCTGGCTCTGTTCTGTTTAATCACTTCTATGCTCTCTTTCTTCATTTCTTGATTAACCATACCTTGCATATTCCTAGTTCGTTCTTCAACGACTGTGTTATACCCGCCTTCTATCGCAGCTCTTCTTGCGTCTTCTTTTTTTTGTCTGAAGGTACCCGTAATTAGGTACATGAATTCATTATACATAACCTGTAGTCTCTTCCTTTGCGTTCTCAAGATACAGGGAGGACAAAAGTGGGGTAAAGCAGTGTAGATCTTCTTTATAATGCTCTCTCGGAGGTTTCTGAACATTAATAGAGTTCTGACTGCGGCTTAGGCTCTCAAAATTAGATCAGAGACGTGTTTAACGTAGCTGGGTGAAGTAATTTTCATACCAAGTACATTTCACCTCGTGGTGTAAGGATCGCACAAATACCCCCCATTCTGTCATCTAAAAGTAGTATCCTTCCAATCGGAAGCACCTTAAAATTCTCTGGGCTCGTTTTTATTTTCCATTTGGCCTCGTAAATTTTTAATCTTTCGATTTCTGCCGCCGTCATTTGAGCCTGCATAGGCACGTTCTTATAGGGGCATTATATTATCTGGCTGAAATCATCCGCAATTAAATTTTGATGCAAGTGGGGTTGCCAGACGCTGGGATATATGCAGTGTATATCGAGTAGGGAGTGAGAGACAGACACCCCACCCCTGCCGGAAGCATGCATTAAACATGAACCTAGATTCATCCATGTTCCCCATACTGACCTACACCATCTCTCCATGACATAGTGACAGACAGTTCTTTCTAAGTTTTGACTTAGTCCCAGTTGCAAAATCTTGAATTGGAACCCCTTTGCCAAACCTTACCAAATTCTTTTGATATATCTCGACATACAATGTATACGTAACTCCCCTCCAACTGGGCTTGGGCAACCCTTTCCGTGATGAAATTGAGCGACATCTCAGTACTTCACCTTTTTAGGAAGCCAAATTTGTAGAGATTTTAAAGGTAGTTCTATTCCAGGTAAGAGACCAGTCTTCTGTTGAAGACCTTCTCGAAGAGTTTCCCACCAAAGTCCAAGAGTGAAATTTGCCGGTAGTTCTCCTTCCTCGTTTGTTCCTTTTCACGTTTGAAAAAGAAGATTACCTTAGCGGTTTTGAAAGCATCAAAGAAGTATCCTGTTTTTAGATATGAGTTAAAAGTTCTCCCCATACCTTCGGTAATATTGGCTGGTACTTTTTCAAAATTCAATTTTGTTATCCCCGATTGTCCTGAGACTTTCGGGCGGAATGAGAGGAGTTTGCCAAGTATTTCCTTCTCGGCTCCCTTTGTGCCTCAGTGGCGCTATATCTGCACTGGTAGAGCGGGTGCATCCTATGGCTGTTGGTGTTCAGCTCGTTTATGAGCTCGTCTTCAAACTCCATGTCAAATTCTTTATTCTCTTCTTCAGTTATACAGAATATGTTTTCCAAATAACTTCCGAATATTGCTTCTATATTTTTGTTCTCATATTTCGATGTTTCCATTTTCTTTGCACTTCCAGTCGATCCTGGTTTTTGAAAAAGATCTATATGAGATACATCCTGATCGAGGCTTTCAATCGCATCGTCCCATCTTCTCCACACTTGTTCGAGGATCAACTGGTTGACTTCTTTGATCTCTTTACTTCTTTATATCAATTCAATTGATGTTGATCTCGTATAATAATTTCAGATCACGGTAATACTCATTCATTATTCTTTCCATCTATATATAATGTATATTTTGAAAAGGAATTATAGGTGGATTTTAAGATGCAGGCTCTATCTGCTTCGATTAGGTGATTGTTAAGGTACTTCAGCGCCTTGTCAATCTCCTCTTCCTATTGATCGTATGATTTCTAAATGGTTATTACATGGTACCTGGACTGGATTCATGTAGTAGTTGAACGGTAATTGACGACATACATATGTCTAGTTTTGTTGCACCCGCTGCTCTAATATAGGTGTGGAAGTTGGGCCTATTCGCTGGAAGATGTTCCTCCCCATTAAGAGTATCAAGGCAGTTTCAGATCCAATTGAAAGTTATATAGCCGGACTCCTAACACCTAGCATTCAGGTCACCAAATAAGATTGTTTGAGTCTTTCTGGCAAATATGACAGTGAAAAACTGCAAGGGTTAATATGCCTCTCATTGGCGGCCGGTATCGGGTGACTATGACTATCTTTGACCTCTATGGCGAGATAGAGTTTTTCATTGTTTCTGATGTGCTTATGTTTTATCCCTTTCTTGATCATAATAGCGGCACCGTCGTAACGCTCATAATAAGCTTGTCATAATTCCAAATTTTAATTTGTATATTATGCGTATCGATCCCGTACTCCGAAATCAACATGGCATCTGCATCAATTTCTCTGAATATATTTCTGTAGAGACCTTTTCTTTGTCCAGCGATTGGTATTTATTTCCAATATCCTCAGTCTGCTTCGTTGCATGATGTTGTCTTATCTTCATTGTCTTCTTTTTCTGCCTGCTGAACTTCTCTTGTGTGTCCAGACTTCTCTCTATTCAGGGAAGACTAGTTGTTTTAGATTTGCTTTTAGTTGCTCTTGTTCATGTGTAGATTTCGTCATTAGTCTCTAAATTGGTGTTATCATTTTCATCTTCCATTTCTTTTTCTTCCTATTACTAAACCCTTAAATGTTCGGAAGGATCAATGGTCGGTCTGCGTTACTACTGTGGGAAAGTTATTTGCCTTCAACAGAGAGTTAAGCACTTCTTTGTAGCAGCCTGGCTTAACTGCGTTTGCCACATTTGCATATCTGATGCATATGAGGATGCAGGCGTCCAGATCACTGGTGATCCTTCTTTCAGTAATTTTCCTCGATGGTTGCATCTCCTCAATTTTATTCGCGGCGCTTGCGTAGCTTGTTTGCTTTACCTTTCTTCCTTCTTCTTTAATCCATTATATTAGTTCTTTACCTTTTTGGCAGCACAGAGCCACTACTTCTGTGCGCTTTTGCGGTTGTAGAATCTGTGGTCTTCAGTAACACATTAGCTGCACCATAGTTTTTCTTTCCTAGGACAGTTGGTGCATAATGGTTCTTCTAGTTTATTGTATACAAAACACATTTGTATGTTATAGACATGTGTGCTATTTTTCAATTTCTAATTTTAGTTCTTCGACCGAGTGATCCCCAACCCAGCTCTCCACTTTGTGGCAGATAAAGCTGCGTTTGGCTAACACTTGCGAGTGGTGATTTGCCTCAAAGACGATTGTCTTCAATAGACAATCTCCCTCCTCGGATAGAAGCTTGTCCAAATCTCTGGTTTCAGTGCATATGGCAATGAAGCCACTCTGAACCTCGATGTGTTTTACTATTGCTACTCTCATTTCATCAAATAGCACTTCGTAAAGTCAGTTTTTCTGGGTGTCAGGATGCCCGGGGATGGTTCTCAAAGAGAAAAGGAATAAAGTAGATTTTTGAGTTGAGCCCCGGCCATTAACCAATTGGTCCCCCGCTCAAGTAGTGGCATAATGAAAGGTGATGATGGATGGGTGTATCCAGCTGGGCTCATATAGAGGGGTAAATCATGCTGGACTGTATGAAAGTAATGGCGGAATCAACTGCCCTTACCCTGGTGCCACCACCTTTCGGGCTTCTTACATAATAACTACTTCCAACGTGCATATAGATAAGGGCTTTTTTCTCTTAGGTCCTAGTCGGGTCCTTGGGTGTGAAGATTACTCCCCCACCCAAAGATTGAATTAACCACATAACGGAATGGTTTCTGACCCAGGATTTCACTGTTGGCTATTCGTCGTGGGCCACTAATTGTGTCCGTACCAAGTTACGGGCATAGTTAGGACCAAATTAATAGCTCGAGCGAGTTCCCATGTTAGTTTATGGGTGGTAGCAATGGGGGGGAAGGTGTTTAAGACCTAATTTTCTGTTCTTCGACTCTCTTTTAAATTGTATTATACCTATTTTTTATGTGAGGGTGACTTTATTGAATATTCTTAGTTAGCGACGTGGCTCTAAGTCTTTTACTAAGTAAAAATAAATTTCGATTCGTATGCCATCAAATGCTAGTTTCTGAAAAATCGATCTTCTTTTCAGTAATTATTATTAAGACCATGGCTCATATAAAGGACCCATCCCATTTAAAGGCCCATCTCAATGAAGTAGGAACTGTATCGTCTTTATCCTCCGAAATCATTCAATGTAATGCGTAGAAATGAAAGATACATTCACCCGGCATCCGCAAACAACTTCGATTTTTCCCCTCAAGTTTAAGGTTAAGGAATAAAAATTAAATATGAATGGCTATAAATAAGACTCATTAATTTAATAGGCTTCATTTCTCGAACTTTTTCAGGAAAAAACGAGGTTCCAAAACCATGGAAAAGGTACGGAAATAAGATTAGATTTTGGCTAATAGGTTCATCCACGTTTGTTTATTTGTAATAGAATTAAAATTTTACTTTTTAGTACATGTAGTATTAAGTACCTCTTCCCTTTCCTTCGAAGCTTTTAAATTACCCTCTGGCCCTAGCATTTTAGGTTAAGGTATTGAACTTGTTTCATGTCCTTTTTAACTTTTTACTCTTATTTTTTCTGTCAGCTTCTTACTCCTTACTTGTCACGTCTGACTGGAGCCAAACAAAGGGGACAGATCGTATTAACCCTTTGATTTCTTTTAATTTTTAAAATATAAATGAATTTTTATGTATTTCTTCAATTTGGAGCAAAAATATTTTAATGGATTAACGCCATCCATCAACCATAAGCTGGTCTGTTCATGTACTGTGAAAAAAGACAATGAAATAACAAAGAACCGAATAAGAAGATGAAAAGCAGGTAAAATATTGTTATTGTTATTACTATATTGATATTTTTGTTATTATTATCATTATCTACATAAAATAAAGATGCAGAAACCAACGATGGCATTTCATTAAGATGTATAGGGATCGTTATGAAAATGATAAAGTTAGGGAAAATGAAAGAATGTTAGAGATTTAACATGAGCAATCCAAGTACCCTTGAGACACTCTAGCTCGCGTGAGAGCGCAACTCTCCTGTAATAAAGATCACTACGACAGCAATAGGGCATCTCATCTAACCTTACGTGGTTTTGCTGGAAAGGAGTACTACGAAGAAGTTCGTACAAGAGAACAAGTGCTTGAATGTACGAACTGAAAATGCCGTGGAATCTTTTACCTTACATTTAAAATGTTAATTTTTGGCGATGTTTAACACCACCCTTCACTCCTAATTGGGCATAATAACAGAAGAGTAAGAAAAGGAATATCAGAATAACGGAATCAGTTAACATTGAATAAGGAAATAGAAATGTAATAATTCAAAAGAATAGGTAAAAAATAGAGTAATAAAAAAAAGAAGAAAAAAACAGCGTAATAAAGGAGTATAAAAGAAATGAGTAAGATGGAATTATAGAATGAAGCATAATAACAGAAGAGTAAGAAAAGGAATCAGAGAATAAAGAACAGATAAACAAAGCAATAGAAAAGTAATAAAGAAATGAAGGAATTATAAATAAGAGAGTAGAATGAAAATTTGGACAAGTAAAAGGAATAGTAAAAGAATTCAATAATAATAAATAAAGGTTGAGAGAAAGGGAAAAAATGAAGGAATGAATAAGAATTTAAAAAAAATTCTAGAGTAAAATTCCTCACCCCTAAATAGGGGGTGCGTGGATCAGTTCCAATAAAGAACTAATAATAAATAGTTATTCTTAAGTCCTAGAAGTCCCTAGTTTGTATTAGATTCGAATCCTCTAGTTATTTACACTTCCTAGCAAACACTAATTCTTTACAATTCTTTGAATCCCCTAGTTTTTTTCATTTTTTAGCAAACACTAGTTATTTACAATTCTTTGATTCCTCTAGTTCTTTTCTCGTCCTAGAAAACACTAGTTCTTTACAATTCTTTACGTCCTTCAGTTCTTTACACGACCTAGCAAACACTAGTTCTTTACAATTCTTTGATTCCTTTAGTTCTTTACACGACCTAGCAAACGCTAATTCTTTACAATTCTTTGAATCCTCTAGTTCTTTGCATTTTTTAGCAAACACTAGTTATTTACAATTCTTTGATTCCTCTAGTTCTTTACTTGTCCTATAAAACACTAATACTTTACAATTCTTTGAGCCCTTTAGTTCTTTACACGACCTAGCAAACAATAGTTATTTACAATTCTTTGATTCCTCTAGTTCTTTAATCTTCCAATAAAACACTAGTTCTTTACAATTTTTTTAGTCCTTTAGTTCTTTACACGACCTAGCAAACACTAGTTCTTTACAATTCTTTGATTCCTCTAGTTCTTTACTCGTCCTAGAAAACACTAGTTTTTTACAATTCTTTGAATCCTTTAGTTCTTTACACGACCTAGCAAACACTAATTCTTTACAATTCTTTGAATCCTCTTGTTCTTTGCATTTTTTAGCAAACACTAGTTATTTACAATTCTTTGATTCCTCTAGTTCTTTACTCGTCCTAGAAAACACTAGTTCTTTACACTTCTTTGAGTCATCTAGTTCTTTACATGACCTAGCAAACACTAGTACTTTACAATTCTTTGATTCCTCTAGTTCTTTACTAGTCCTAGCAAACTCTAGTTCTTTTCAATTCTTTGAGTCTTCTAGTTCTTTACAATTCTTTGATTCCTCTAGTACTTTACTCGTCCTAGATTACACTAGTTCTTTATAATTCTTTGATTCATCTAGCTCTTTACACGACTTAGTAAACACTAGTTCTTTACAATACTTTGATTCCTCTAGTTCTTTACTAGTACTAGAAAACTCTAGTTCTTTAAAATTCTTTGAGTCCTCTAGTTCTTTACAGGTCCTAGGAAACACTAGTTCTGTACAATTCTTTGAATCCTCTAGTTCTTTGCCTTTCCTAGAAAATACTAGTTCTTTAAAATTATTTGATTCCTCTAGTTCTTTACTTGTCCTAGCAAACTCTAGTTCTTCACAATTCTTTTACTCCTCTAGTTCTCTACAGGTCCGAGCAAACACTAGTTCTTTACAATACTTTGAGTCCTCTAGTTCTTTAAACTTCCTAGCAAACACTAGTTCTTTATAATTATTTTACTCCTCTAGTTCTCTACAGGTCTGAGCAAACACTAGTTCCTTATAATTCTTTGAGTCCTCTAGTTCTTTAAACTTCCTAGCAAACACTAGTTCTTTATAATTCTTTGAGTCATCTAGTTCTTTACACGTCCTAGCAAACACTAGTTCCTTATAATTCTTTGAGTCCTCTAGTTCTTTATACTTCCTGGCAATCACTGGTTCTTTACAATTCTTTGAATCCTCTAGTTCCCTAGATCTCTCTAGATCTTAAAAAATAATTTGGATTTTCTAGTTATTTCTCCATTCTTGCGAACTCTAGCCCTTTAAATTTTTTGATTTCTTCTAATTCTTTGCATGTCCTAGAACAATCTAGTTCCACATAAGTTCTATAACTTTCTTATTCTTCATGGCTTTATATTTTTACTTATTTGAGCGTTCTAGAACATTCAAGTTCCTTCTGAGTTTTAGAACCCTCTGGTTCTTCAAAATTCATAGAAAACTCTAGTTCTTAACAAGACTTATGGAGCTTTCGCTGGCCTAGTGAATACGGTGTTGGACATCTAGTGTCAATGGGTGAGTTTACTATTAGTGACGTGGACTAACAATTTCGGCGTTAGGATCTGGCCGCCCAGAGGCGGATACGCTGATAATTAATTCCGCAGTATAAGGTTTTACACATGCATTATCAGGCGCATTTCATTTTAACATCTCCGTCATTCCCTTCACGTTTTCACAACACAATATACCCATCTCATCCTATGTTCCAGACCCCTACCAATAAAATACTAGTTTTCTCTATTGATTACTAGTACGTGATTACTCATATGCTGACGAGGAACTACCTTACAATGGTCCTTACCTGAATGAGGAGCACCCATTGTGCCTTCATACTTACCAGCGATGGTAATACTGCTCTTTATGTACATTTCCTTACCAGTTTGAGTGATCTCGCCATGATGCCAGGGACTGATGAAGCAAATACTACACCTCCCATGTGTTTCTTTACTACTTCTAGGACCCTCTAGGTTAATCATCTACTCAGTACTCGGGTACCACTGTATATCATTTGTAAAGTTAAAAGGAGACCAACAGGGGCAAAAGAACTGAGTGATTGGCAAGATTGGGATCACGGGGTGTTTTGAACGCAATATCACTCCTAGGAACACATTGTACATGGGATGTGTAGCAAGGGCGCTTGTCCACCTCGATTAGAACTTCATTTCTTTGATGTTGTCCATCTCGATTAGAACTTTATTTCTTGGTGTTGTCCATCTCGATTCGAACTTCACTTCTTGGTGTTCTCCATCTCGATTCGAACTTTACTTTTTGGTGTTGTCCATCTCGATTAGAACTTCATTTCTTGGTGGTGCCAATTTCGATTAGAACTTCATTTCTTGGTGTTGTGGGATGCAATTTCTCGAGAAATGGCTCGCAAACTTGTAACAATATGGTTGTACAAATTGTGGTGATCATTCTATTTTAACATAAAAACAGCTCCCCTGGCCATGAGGAAAGTATGCAGCCCCATACCCTGATAGAACCACTTTCATGCTTCACGTTTAGTACAAGGCAACCAGGTTGAAATGCTTTTTGAACTCCTTGTCCTATAAAAGTAGCCACCGAAGTGCTGAAATTCTTGAAAATTTGTTACAAAAAGTTAAATTTACTCATAGTTTTTCTCCAAGATATATTTAAATAGAATGACCTAAATTACACTTAAAACAACACAATACTCTTTCTTATACCTGATAATCATCCTTCATCTGGCCAGGTAACTTTAGAAAATTGTGTATGTGTACAATATATTTGACCTTTGGCCCAGCGAAGCTGTTATAATTTCTGTTCTCATAAATCCTTGACTTCTGACTCACCTTGCTCGTTTTAACCTTGATCTTTAAGTTTTATTTTGACTGTTTTTACTTCTGTAATGAAGCTTGAATGATAACTGTCTTAATTACGTATTGCAAAACATTTTCTACCACTTTACTTCCTCAATACAAAGCTCTTGGTTTCTTAATATCGCTTAATAAATGGTATGTCTAGCATATCTTGAGCATTATATTTCTTTACCACTTGTGATAACCCTTGGCTATGTAGAAGTTGAATTTGTACTCTCTGTGCTTCTGTAAGTTCTTTAGGTTTAGTTATATTACTTATATAGAAGGATATTGAATATACATTCGTTATAAATTTAAACTGAAAATAAAATATTGGTTAAATTTTGACTTTAGAAAACATACCATTTTGTAAAATACAAATAATTCAAATTTATCAATAAAATATTCCAACATTTTGGCAAATTTCAGATTACTTTTATATATATTTATGAATAATATGATATATTATAAAAAGGTCGATTAAATATGTTAAATATATAAATTTAGTAAGTGGTTATTCATACTTTTGACCAAGGGTGTATAAAATGGTATGTGGTTTCTATGGCTACGGCTTTTCGGTTGATATATTTAATATATAACACTGCGTATTCTGCCACTGTATTATATACTTTCTATTACTGAAAGTTTAGCGTGGTTGGTAATCTTGAATAAATGTTAATTATCGGCTAAAAATGTTTATACAACCTATTCTAATTTCGAACTATAACCATATACAGGTTACTTACTAGATATAAGATATCAAACCAAATTAAATTATTTATATCCATTTATTGCCATACTAAATACAAATAATATTAAAACATAGACCATTTAAAGTTAATACGATATCGTTTTTATCTAAATCATATTTTAAAAATTACCTTTATCACATTTAAAATATTCAGGTATTCTCGTAAAATTTGTGTAGCATCAGATTATAAGTCATTTGCCATCAATTTTTGAATAGGACAATTGTAATTTATCTCCCTTTAATTTTATAAACTGTAATGAAAATAAAGAGATATCCTATCAAACGCCAAATATGATTTATATTTAAAATATATTATTTCCTGTAGGGCTAAATTTCTAATAACGTTTGAGTCTTTTTTCGAGTTCTGTATGAATTGAAATTTTTATCCAAGAGCAGTTTTTATGATTTTCAATGCGTTTGATGCATGGTGTACCTAACTATATAGCTTATATAACTTTATTGCATCTGGAAATACGTTATTATAAGGATAATAACCCTTTAATAAATTTTTTTATAAAATTTACTCGTCTATTTGAATATAACAACATAAAACAATATAACATTTGACTCACTCAAGAAAGTTTAGAAAAACCGACATATTTTTCCCCAGAAGGAGTTTAATTCGCTCTAATCGCCAATGGAGAATACGTTTCTGCGTTTTTTCCATACGATTCGATTGCCAGAATGGAAACACTATCCGGAGAGATTTTTCCCAACACGCCCAAAAAGGATAAAGCAAATATCTGCGTTTCCATAGAAACCCCTAAACACATCTTTGAAGCCTTTGCTCTCCAAATATAACTTATCATCTAGGAAAGCCCACAGCTATATTTCAGTTTCAGAAATCCCCTGTGAATGTGTGTAGTGCTGAAACATATACCTGTAGATAGGACGGCATAAATTCGACTGTCGAAGGTTATACAACAAGCTAGTTTGTATACCTACAAAAGACATGTATATAAACCATCGGTAATGACATGGTGATGCAATGCGTATTTGTAGACATATTCCTTCATGGACATGTAAAGTTGCGTGTAAATATGTAAGTTGAAAGATATGGTGAGTAGATATTGCATAATAAGCGTGGATGGGCTTATAAATAGGTCATACGATATTACATAAACATTTCTATGAGACGATAGAATAATTATTCATTACTCTTTGAGTACAGTCTCCTCCTAACAAGGGGTCGTCCAGAAGCTCCAAGCAAGCGGATAGTTGTTTCATCGAAGAAGGTTAATTTTCCCCAGTCTTTAACAGTCTATTCATTATATATCCTACAAATGTGGAGCCTATCCGTAAGGTTCTTTTGAGATGAGGATTTTCAAGCCCTTCCTGACTTACAAAAAGGGAATCACTTTCACGAGTCCTATGACAAGTTCTATGTGAAGCATCCCAAATTCTCTTATGTCTAGGGCTGTTTACTCTCTAAGGGACCTGGAACACTAACAATTTTGCCCAATAACACCACCATGAATTTAAAATCTTACCTAAACGTGCTTTATCATTAATTTTCCCATTAGTTCTACCCAAATCTAGGATGATAACTATTTTTCATTATGCATGGCACAACTCGCCACAAAACTTTGACGCTAAAATTAACTTAAAACATTTGGGAACTTGGCACGTGACTTCGCTAGATTTGAACCCAATAGGGAATTTGTGAGCCATAACCAAACTCTCGGTTGATAAATAGACACTATCCAATTGTAAGCAGCTTACTGGTTTTAGTGAACAAAAATAGAGCAATATTAGTGAAGATATCGACACAAATTTGGTCTCGAGCATGCCAAATCTAATTGAAGCAGTCCTGAAGAACAAAAGACACCATTGTAAATATTTATGGCACCAATCAACTCACTGTATTTATTAATAAAATGGCTTTGGTCTCTAAATATTTGTATATACCGACTTAAATTTATGATGAAAACATACAAAAATAACATAAAACGTTCGATTTGTTCTCAAAACCTTTGGCCTGACTGTAAATTGAATATCACAAATTGGTATATTACAATACATTCGTGAAGAGCAAAACGGGCGTTCATATACATGGCCTTTATATGTATGCGTCTGAACATCGCGTGACAATTGTGATTTTCTTTCTTATCTTGAAAGTTAACTTTCGTTTCCAACTTTGTACAGATTGTTAAAGTTTCCTTCATTAAAATTTTTATCATAGCAACAGAAACATTATATTAACCTTATTTTTGATATTGAGGCAGTGGCATTGGAAAACCTAAATTTAGAATACTTTATCAATGTCTAATATTTAATGTATACTAATCAATATTTGTAACATTTAATTAGTATTTTGTGTTAAAATGATATTTTGATCTTAAAAACCTATTTCGAAAGACAAATATTAATAAAAATCCACCGAAAATGTATAAAATATAATAAATCTACTTATAAGAATGAATTTTTAAAAAATCAACTTACCACAAAAATTTGACCTAATCGGAGACAAAGGTTATCATTTTCGGATTTAGTGGGACAAAATTTTCCTAAATAAGTAAAAAGTCTTATACGACTTACGAAGATCTTTTTTGTAGCCCAATCTAATCCACTTATTATGAAAGCAACTATAATAATTATAAATATAATCATTTGACCCAATTTAATTAGTATAACCTTCAATTAAATTCCAAGTTTAATTTTTAAAAATAAGGAAAACTTGATCAAATAAAAATTATATACATATTTTCAATGGCCAGATATAACCAAAGATTTTCCAAGAAAACACTAAGCAAAATATATTCACATAGCTTTCTGAATATACGAGTGATATTGGATCTCTCTAAATAAGGAACATATGTAAGTCAAGTAACACTTAATATTTTAATTCAATTTAAGAGTGTTTAGCAACACTATGAGTATTATTGATATATTTTATATTATTATATTAAAATCAAAGATGGGAATCGTAGGGTAGACAGAAGAAATAGGGAGTGAAAAGATTAGCAACAATGTATTGTAATTTTATGAGTTGTATAGTGGGTGTATGTCTTCAAACTAATGTGAAAATGAAAGCCTTTGAGCATGTAAACTAGGTTCTGTACAGAGCATGGAAGAGATAAGCTTGTAAGAGGGTGGCATGAACATAAAAGATCTAAAAAAACGTGGATTCACCTGAAGTTGATGATATGCTGCTGATATCCTAGAAACTAGTGATGCTTGTGTTAGGGTGTAATTGGCTGTGTTGTAAAATATTTTAAAGTAGAAGATTGCCTAAGGACCCCAAGAATGTTATGATAATACCATTCTATAATGTAAATGAGAGAAAATTTAGTGCAATACCTTCAAGGGGATAAATCGTTTTAGTGTTGTAAGTAAAGTGTATGCAAGAGTTCTGATTGGGCTTTGAACAAGGAGAAGTGAAGGGTTAATGAGGGATAAGCAAGGTGGGTTAAAAGTTGGCAGGATGTAGGGGGATGAAGTATTTTGCACTTAGCTAGGTAAAAAGAAAGAAGCGATAAGTGAGATAAATTGTATGCATGGTTGATGTATTTGGAGAAAGCTTATGGTCACGTAGAGATGGACCAATTCTATGAATGTATTCAGTGAATGTTAGGCAGGTTTAAAAAGTTGTAAATTTTTATATAATTCATTAAATTGACTCAAATACATATTTTTTCAAAGTTGGACAAAATACTCATTCACAACATACCTTTGCCAGGTATTCTAACGCTTTTGTTTCGTTTTATTTAAACTTAATAAAATGGTAAAAGTTTTAGAACGGAGCTTTTTATATAATTGATTAAATTTAGTTAAAAATAAATATATTTTAAAATCTTAACTACACCTTACGAACTTTCCGGATTACCTGATATATGATAGATGTGAATGGAGGGGATTTGTCAGTGGGCGTGGTTGGTGCTTCCTGTACAGGAATGACCCGTGACTAGACAAAGTTCTATAATACACACAATCCCGTCACTATAAAACTATGCACAAAGTTGGGTTGGTTTTCATTTGCTAAGACATAAAAGTAGAGTATTTTGTGGGGTGATGTTGATTTACGCCGAGCCATCATTATGTGTTAAGGTCGACGATGATGATATTTACAATTTAGTCTACGGGGAAACATATCCATGTTACATTCCTCATCTCAATGGAAAAATGGCAGAAAACTGCCCCGATTGTACGTTTGATTCAGATAAATTAAATACCTAATTAAGTGTAGTGTTTTTGTGAAAAATTAAGATTCTTTAGTAATCAATAAGACTCAATTCAGAATATTTCCTTTCATCTAACACTCATTTCAATCCAAGGGGAGGTTAAGTTCCTAATTCCCTACATAGGATTTTATAAGAAAGTTGCTCCTGGAGAGAGCTAATGTACCTCACTCCCCAATACACCATTTCATTTTGAGTGGCTTTCATAGATTAGAATTTTGATGTTAGTCAAAAGTGCTTTTGTGTTTTTTTTACCTGTTCTGTCCCAATTCATTGTGCTGTGTGAATATTTTAGACCGTGGAGGAATCTAGTTGTTAAACTACCTCAAATAATCAAAACGTTTCTTTAACTTTTAAAAATATTGACTTCTAAAAACGATTAAAAATTAAGTAATGACAGAAGGCAAACATAAATTGTAGAGATAGTTAACTTGTAGCTATCCGTAATTGCCCTGTAAACAAGCTCAACAGACCGATAATGCTCTCCATTAGTCCGACTTATGATCCTATAAACCATATGACCTTACACCTTCGAAACTTTAAAAACTCAATATAAGGTAAAATGGCTACCATCCGAGCGACATATTAATTTATAGATTCGCATCCACGCCACCAAAAATACTGGACCTCTATCAAGATAGAGAGACAGTGTCGAAAATAGACAGACTGGCAGATTTTCCAATGCAATAAAGGAACAGGTCAAGTTGCAGATAATGTTACTAATACATATATCGTCCCTTAGAATCTTTATTTAGAATTTCATAATATTTATATATTTCATTGTATTAATGAGATAGTCTTTAATTATATTGTATTATTATTGTACTTTTCATTTAATAATACTTTCATTACTTTTAGGAATGTGAAATATTTGACATAATACAAATTAATTTACATTGTTAGTTTATTATTTGCTATCCAGCGTTATTTTAATATAATTAAATAGCTCATCAACATATTAAAAATATACGAGGAAAATACATTTGAAAATTTCGTGTTTTAGAAATAAGAATTAAGTGAGTTAATCTCGTAATCATAACTAAAATAGATTTAAGTCATATTTAACCCCTTTTAATAATTATACATAGTTTAACATCAATTTTATTTTATGGTTTTTTTTTATAAAAGTGTGTAGAATGAAACTAGTAAATAATATTAGGAAATAAAGAAAAGTTAAATGTGTGGTGGGCAAACATGAGAAAAAAACTTTAAGGGGACGAGGCACCTAGAAAACAAGCAACGTTCATGAAGTTTTTCATATTCCTGAAAAAAGTTAATTTTGCAGGAAGGGCTCCTTTATCTGACAAGGGGAAGCTGGGAGGGGGGGGGGCACAAAAAATGAATTTTGATTCCGGAAGAAGCTTCAAAAATATTATAACTGCCAAATAGGTATAAATTCGGTTTAAAAATATGATTTGGCAACTCAACCACTTTAGAACATGGGGAATTTTATCCTTCTAACTCGATTTATTTAATTAACATTATATGAAGAAGAAATTACTTAATGAAACTTAATACAAGCTAAATAAATAAAGGAGGCCCCGATAAATGAAAGTAAAGGAAGAATCAAAGAAGAATAAGATAAATGAGTAAGGGTGAAAGGGTGTGCCAATGGAACATAATAATATACCAAATCTAATCAACTCTTTGAAGTAGGGGTTAAATTACCGTATTTGATAATCACCTTAACCATAGAAAATTACAAGTAAAAACTTGTACTCAATTACTTGTTTCAAAGTTTTCAACACTAAATAAAATCAGTTTTAAGATTACATCTGAAACTTCTTTAAGAAAAACTGATACATGAAATGTCCCTGAAAACTAAAAATAGATGACTCTATTAGAGTTACACTGTAGCTAAATGATATACAGCTTTGGTATGAATCTTTGAAATTCCATATGATTTAGAAATCCTCTTGGTCACAAACCTTGATCCTTTGGTCCCATTTGTTCTATGTCGCTTCTTCACATGTTCATTTTACCTAACTTCACCATTTTTGTAAGCCAACTCGAGAATACTTTCTGGTACATATGCCATAGTTATTTTTCGTCTTTTTATATAAATTAACCAGGCAATAGCATCGCCACTACCCAATAAGTAAGAGCTTGCTCTTCGCTATTAAAATTAACATTTAAAATCTGAAAAAAAGCAGCCACGGTTAAATTTTTTGAACTTCACCCTTTGCAATTCTTTGGGTTTTAAAAAATTCACAAAATTTCGATACTTATATTTATTTCTGAACTTCACCATTTTGTTTTTTGATATTATAAAAGAATTATTATGAATAACTTTGATAAAAAAACATAAATCATAACCAAACTAAGATGGAATTATTAGACAAATACTCAAAAAAATCCCTTTCTTAATTTATAGAGTTGGTGAAGTGATGATGATGAAGATAAGGTTTAAGATAAATAAAAATCGTTTCACCTAATTAAAACCAAAACTGTTTTATGCCTAATTGATGATGAGATTATGACCGTAGTGTACACATTAATTTTTTAATGTAAATAAAAAATTATGAGAACGCTTTTTAATGATATGAGAACAGAATAAGTTTCAGTGTTTATGAACAGTTGAAAAATGGAGAGTAATACCTTGAAAATGGTTCTATAAATTTACATTTAAAACTCGTTCTCACCAAAGCTTTGATTTACATTTGATAATGTTTGAATACACAAGAATTGCTCCTCACCCAACATCAGCTTTCCATAATATAAGTTTATAAACTGAGCTTCTTCAGAGTTTGTCCTGTTTCGGCGACATAAGATCGATTGTGATCAAGTCTTGCCTCGGTTTTAGATGTATCCGCTTTTGAGTCCTTAATTTATTCAAATGGGCGAAGCATTTGATAGCCTTTTTCTATCCTGGTTCGAATCGTTTATGAATTTGGGGTCACCATAATCGACTCAATATCTCTACAATATCAGTAACCTTTGATAAATGCATTCTATTAGTAATTCTTTCTTCATTCTTTGATAAAACCATATTATCGGTTCTAAAATTAGAATATTGGAAAACCCATTCGGAAAATTCCGATATCTCAAAATATTTCACATGTAAAGATACAGTCGCATTACCTACGAGGAATGGCTATTAACTCTTATATTTGATCATATATGATCATGTAAACAGAGGTGCCTTTAAAAGATATGGTTCACTTATGTTATTTCTAAAAGTAATTCTAAAAGAATAACAGTATAAAACTCAAAAGGGTACTATTGACTTTTTCAAACCCTGAACTTCTCACGTCCCCCTAATTCATCCATATACATCTTTCTCTTCTCAACTTATTCATGCCTTTGAGAATAATTAATCACAACGTAAAGGCAAGATAACAACTGGTTCATATGAGTCATAAAAAGAGGAAGTTACGGAAGATAAAATCATCTACCAGAGAAAGAGATCTGATACTCATAAGAGGAGATGGGTCAATACGGCCAGGCCACATAACATACATAGTTACATAATTATAGCTGAAAACCGGCCATGAGGGCTCATAGTAGCTCTCTTGTCAAACTATATACAAGAGACATAGGGCCATATAAATCAATTGTTATTTATTACCACATAATCCACATACAGAACTCAACGATCACAAACCATTCATAACATGCTACAAATATTCATAATTACAACTTTGCGACATGAAATGATCTAACCTACTTTTCAACATTTATAAACTGCTATTATTTTTAGTGACTGCATAAAATATTTAAGTGGCCAATTACTCTATGATTAAAGAGTACTTTCGTATGTTGAGACTCCTTTTTTCATTACTACTTTTAAATAATGTCCTTTGATATTCTTTTCTCATCCTACTTAGAGAAGTCATTGACCATTTAATTTTCAATTTTAGTTAATATTTTAGATACTTGAATCATATCACTCCTCACCAAACTCTGGACAACAGATAACAATTATAGTTCTCGAAGCTTGTCATTATATTTCAGATTTCTAAGACTCGATATGAATTTGGTCGCCCTACACTACATCGACTTCAGTATATTTACATCCGACCTATGATCAAGAGACAAAATATAAATGCACTTTACTAGGTGAGTTATAACATGGAAATCATACAGAGTAAATCAGAAAAAAATATACCAGGTTTGAATTTAAATAATATTTTAAATTAAAAAAGGATTTACGAGTATATTGTTTAATAAAAACAGCAAACTTCCTATAATCCAAAATTTGTATGCTACATTGCACAAAACAAACATTCAAAATATCTCAATTTCTGAAAAAGTTATTTAGATTGAAATCTGTATATATTTTGTGATTTACTGTATATAATCTACAAATAAATTCTTTGTTTTTATAGATATAATTTATGTTAGTCCGGTCTAACATCCTATTTTGCACTCGTCCTGGCTTCTAAGAATGGTCCTAAACTTTTGTCAATCTTTAGCTTTTATCATTCCCATTTTTATCTCATATTCAAATCCTTGGATCCAGGTCTGCTGATTTTGTTCTGAAGGTGTGTTTATTATTTTTGCCAGTGTCCAGCACGTTGCATTTATCAGAATTGAAATGCTTATGCAACTTAACTTCTTAGGCTAGTATCTTAACCTAGTGTGAAATTTGAATTTCCTAATCTTCTTATTAACTACTCCAAGAGACTTGGTATCTACAATCATCGTTTATTTTAAAAAACTTTTATAATATTTTAGATTTTATATGTATAAGGAGTAAAGACCTTGAAACTGAATTGTCTGGTACGCTACTTTCCACAGGCCTTAAGAAGAGAGTTGTAGACATTTGGAACAACAGGCCACTCCGTGATCTAGACAGGTAATCTATCAATTGCCTCCCTAATTTCCAGAATCAGACTGTTATCTCAGCAATTACATTAAATCAATTAAGTTAATGATAGATCTTCGACAACTTCTAAAATGATTCCGGAAATAATAGAGTAAAAAATGATTTTAAACAAAATCTTGATTTTTTTCTTTCTTTTTTTCTAAAAGCCTCAGCTAGAAAGGTAAGACGAATTTCACAATAATTACCGACACTATTTTTGTTTTCATTTTCAATATAAGTCTTACATTTCCCCTTTTCCAATCCCGCAGTAGACTGAAAGAGCAGTGCAGGCAAGAGATTTGCTAAAAATAATTTCCTACATCTCTGACAGAGTATATACACATCTTCTTAATACTCTGGCTTATTTATTTTCAGGACATGCTGCTTTAATTATTATAATTTCTATTTCTCGCCTATTACTTTCATTTGAATAGGTAAACGAATGCAACATTGAAAATTAGATCAAAATTACTATCAATAAATTCATAATCATCTATCATTCATTTGTAGATACTGAACATAAATAATAATTCAACACACAAACAATGCTCGCATGATCTACGTTTCTTTCCTATTGATTTCCAGAGGTCTTCTCTGATTGCCCTCACTGGATTTGCACTTTTAGAAACTGTAGAATTTCTTAGTCTCTATCACGATTTTAATCTAAATTTATTTAGGCTCCTCATTTGCTTCTATTCTCTTTAGTAAAGTTGTTTTTGAGGATTTCTATATTGATTTAACACATTGTTACTGTTTCCTACGAGAATAGACTATTCGTGCAATCATAAGTCTTTTTATACTCATAAAAGACTGACCTTATAATAGAAAAATTTGGTAAATAATAGAGGAGGTCCTCTGCCGCGAATTAAGGAGTGATGCTTTGGTTATAAAAGAGTTCTTCAAAAATGGTTTGACCTTATAAATCCACATTAGATGTATTTAATTGTGATGCTAAGTCGTATTTATTCTCCAAATTGAAAGTTATGCTGATATTTTTAAATGAACTTTTGGCCGTTATTTATTTTAGCGGTACTGAACATGGGGAGGCGTTTTTCATTATCGTATTATAGGGGTCTGGAAGAATTTTTCCTGCTTTGCGAGGACCTGTATAAGGTAAAGAGTTTATTGTTGTAATTATGTAATTGTATTCACTGGATATTAAAAATATATTCTTAGTGGTTGAGAATTAATATTTGCCTTCTTGACATTCCTGTTCCACGCTTATGAATATTATTATTGTTCTATTATGTTCAATAGATTTATATTAATCTCGATTTATTCTTAATTTGATTTTATGCTAGCCCAAGATTCAATCTAGAGTTGAATTAAATTCCATGCAATTGAGTGATTGAGCTCGTTCTAAGAATTAGTTGCTTTGGTTTGAATTACCACTTTAGCTAAGGAAATTGTTTGATATTTTATAGCTATCTATTCTATTGGCTATGTAGTCATTTTACCTACCAAACTCTGATTGATTTATTTAACGCTACGCGTAGGCTATAAAATCTATATAGCTAAGTAAATACCTTTGATTTATTTAACGCTACGCGCAAGGAAATATGGTAGCTAAAGCTACGGAGACCTTTTTGATTTATTTAATGCTCCGTGTAGACCTTGGGATTTCTAAAGCTACCGTAATCTGATTTATTTAATGGTATGCGTAGGCTATGTTGTTTCTATAGCTACGGAATTCCGCTTGATCTATTTATCGCTACGCCTAGGCTAAGTGGAATATATAGTTACGAAAATCAGATTGGTTTATTTAACGCTATACGTATGCTATTTGGTCTCTTTGCCTACAGAATTCAGTTTGATTTCTTTAACGCTATTCATAGGCTAAATGGCCCTATTAGGATGAAAATATATTTGATTTATGAAACGGTATGTGGTTTCTATAGCAACATAAATTTTATTATTCTATTAATCGCTACATATATGCAAAGTAGTGTTTATAACTACGGAAATTTGTTTTATTTAACGCTAGGTGTGAGCTATATATTTTATGAAGCTAATGAAATCCCTTTGATTTATTTAGGCTATGCGTAGGCTAGGTGGTCTCTATAGCAACGAAAATCTAAGAGATTTATTTAGGGTTATCTTCAGGTTATGCTGTGTCTAATCAAATTAATCTATTAACGCTATTTGTTGGATACGCTATCTATAGCTAAAGAAATTTGATTGATTTGTTAGCACTACATGTAGGTTATCTATTCTCTGAAGCTACGCAAATCCTTTTTAATTTAGTTAACTCTATAAGTGGGTTATCTGTTCTCTATATCTAAAGAAATCGAACTGATTTATTTATCGCCATGCTTATCTTATGTGAAATCTATCGCTACAGAAATCTGTTTGAATTTTATTACTATCTGTACCTATCAAAATCTGCTCTATTTTTTAACGCCATTTCTTAGGATATGTTGCCTCTATAGCTACAGAAATCAGATTGATTTATTTAATACCTCTGTCGCAAATTTATGCGACATTTTAATTACCTAAGGATTCGCTAAGACGAAACAGCAGTCAGCGGTTTCAATTTCCCTTATACGATGGGACGAGAAGGGAAGTTTTCGGAAGGCCTTCCACTCTATTGTGTATCCTTGTGTCATTCGGTCGTATATGCGTTTGCGATTTGATCGCTATTTTATCCCATTTGATTAAGTCTATTTATTTTGTTCTTGTGATCTTCATTAGTTCGCCTTACCTATTCTAAACGCTTTAGATTGTATAATCAATTTCCATTGCCGAAGATTGTTCCCATACGTCTTGTGCTGTGGGTAAAATCAACTCTGTATAAAGTTTATATAATTATATTTAACAGTGTGAATATTATTTAATACTAGGACACGTATATAATTAACCCATTCATAGGTAAATATAAACTTAAAGGATTCAGTGCCCCGTTCCTCCTTAAGCAGTAAAATATCTTATAATTTGGCTTTAGCGATGTGTAAACTTGTATAGTGGGATAATTGAATTCCTGCAACTACGCGTTGAAAATATGGAATCCATATAGCTAAGGAAATCTGATTGATTTTTTAAACGATACACGTAGGCAGGGGATCTCTGTAAATACGGAAATCCATTTTATTTTGTACGTTACCTTTTGGCTATGTTTTATCTATAATAAAGAAAGTTATTTTGATTTATTTAAGGCTACGTATATGCTATATGGTTTTGCCGTTTTATTTTTTAGAGAGGTGAATATGCAACACGCTATATCCAGCATAGAAGATGCTCAAGATGAGCAAAATTTCATTAAAATTCTTCAGTATTATATTTCTTTAAGATTTTACGACACTTTTTTCCCCCATTTTCGTCCATTAACTTCTGAAAATGAATCTATACAAAGCTTGAAAAGTTTTCAGTTGTTATGAATGTTTGCTGAGAACTTCTATAATTCGTTTCAAGATGTATGAAGAGAGTATACTGCATTGATATTCAGTTCAAGAGTGTATGTGTCAGGATGAATAAACTTCGAAAGGCAACTTTGTGCTCATTCCATCATAAGTAAAGGTGTTATGGTTGTATGAACCTGCTCATTGTCATTTGGAAAGATGACTATTGGACAACAAATTACGAGCTATAGGATAAGCCCAACGACCTATAATAACCATTATTGTTATTAAGTGGGCAATTTAAGATAATTGAAAGATTGAGTACCACGACATGATCACTTGAGGATTGATTAATTGCCCTAATATTTGGAAATTGGAAAATTTGGATTGTAGCAGCCGTATTCAACCTTGCAAAGATCACAAATGTCATGCTATGGCGTACTGCCGCGTTCCAATAAACATACAATAATCATCAAAACCCAAACATAATTTAGGTACGCCATCATTAATTAACATTACCTCTCTTAAATAGCTTAATAAATCATAATACTCGTTTCCTACTATCAATAGACGATGATAATTATAAAATGAATTATATCCTTATCGCTTATAAATATAACTCATCAGAATTAAAATGGGATCTTTTCGTATCTTCCATCGTTGTCTTTATATATGTTGCAAGGAAAGGGATGGTCAAGATAGGAAAATGAGGAAAATGTTCGGTTAGCATGTTTACTAATGTTGGTGTTAGTGTCTGGTAGAAATCATTGTTAATGTCCGACGGATCCTGTCGGTAAATGTCGGCCTGCAGTCAATGCTCTTCCTTAATCACGTTTTGTGCTTTTAATTGTTAAGCGGATAACCCGTAAATATTCAATTTTGAAGATAGAATTTTGACTTGTATCTTCTAACCTCCTTTTATTCTATAAGCTGAAAAGGGTTGTTTTTATAATTCTAGTTCAGTAGAATTTCAAAGGCTATGTGTCTGTGGTTTAGGGGTGAGAGGTGAAGAGATAAAAAATTCTGTGCAGTAATTCCTAAAAATATGTACCAGTGTAAAAAAGGTAGATAATTATAAAAATAACAAAGAATCAAATAACAAGTCTTGTCTAGTATAAATATTATAGCTTATAGTGCTTAAAACAAACTTTCTGGAGCGAGTTTAAACATAAATTGGAATCCAATCAAGAATTAATCAAGATGGAAGACCTTTCCAGTCAAATATATACCCTAATACATTTCTTCTTTTATTACTCGTTCCCCAAAACATAAACAATACACATGAAAATTCCATCAACTGATGCTTGAATTCTTGCCATTATATTTCATGGAGGATTCAGCATATTTACCAGGCTTCGAAATGCCTGTGCATTGTGTAAATTCGCTTCGTATCATTTTAGGGAAGATAAACGCCACTTCAAAATGTAAATTTCCACATCTTAGCTCGTTTTCTAAGAAAATTTAAAAGTTTATGGAGTTTATTTTTCTCCCTGTATGCATTTTATTAAACACAAATGCTAGTGTGTATTGTAAAGGAGTGCAATTTTTTCTATTAAAAATTTAATAGATAAATGAAAATTTACATTTCGTCAAATAGACAGCCAGCAAGGATTAGATGACCCTGAATTAATTGTGGTATCAAGTGAATGGTAATTACAAGTTAGAGGTAGAGTTTTGTAGTCGGGTGTGAATCAGGTGATGTTAGATTGTAAGTGATAAATTAGTCATTCGTCGAGCTCTGTAAAAGCGGAGCTAGTTTGGTTTTGTGGACCAAAAATCAGTTGTTTTGCTACGGAATTTACCACCACTTCTTATTGTCTATCTCAGTTCGGACATATAGTTCAATATATGATTCAAACCCCAAGAGTCCGCTGCAATGTCAACTTAATTCGAAAGATCAATCCAGCGAATAAACACAATCATGTGGGTTAGCTCTGCACAACGTTGAAAGCCTTGTTTAACTCTTAGGACACTGATAGAGAAAGATACACAGTACCTAAAAAAGGTAAGGCAACCAAGCACATATAGTAAGGTAATTTCGCTTAATCACTGTGTTTAGCTATCTCTACTCTCCTAAAACTCCGCGAGTATTTCCTTTTTTGCTGGTTTGAGTTTTTCTAATTGAATGCAGCAGAATCTGCGCATATTAACAAAGAAACATAAAGGAGAAGTATCTCCCTAATTAAGACATAAATAGCTTAAAACACATTAATCTGGTGATCTATTATAAGGTAGCTCCATATTATGAAAAACTATGGGTTTTTTTAACAATGTTTAATAACTTATAGAAATACCGTTATTTTAATAGCTTCTAAGTTATAAAAAAAAACAGCTTAATGTCCTGTTCTTGGCCAAAATAATCATCGAAGTCCTCAATAGAATTCAAGTAGGCTTTATTTATGTAAAAACGCCCATTTAGTAAAGTAGTGTAAAAGAATTTAACTCATTAAAAAAGTATCACAAAAATCCAGAGTAAAATGCTCGGTAAAATTTAAGGGCAAATGGATAGCTAGAACGTATATAACTATATAGTAACAAAATAGGGTCTATGGGATGGCTACAGATTATGCTAGCAAAAATCTAAGTACCTCTAGAAAATACGTTACTTTAAATAACTCATTATTTTATGAACTTTGTAATCCTATTTAACCGGAGACTAGTCCATTTATCAACCAATTATCTTATTGAGAAACTGCAGATTTTCTCTGTTTTTCTAGTGTTGACTCTTTTAGTATCTTACTAGTATCTTAGTTAACATACTCCAATGGCCTAGACAAATCAGTTCTCACAAAACCTCGATTAAATCGGTGTCCATACTGCTTTTGAGAACTCGGGAGTTCGTATGTTCGTCCCATTCTTTTCTAATAATTCAATATTCTAATTTTGCGCAGAAACTTCTAATTACATATAAGCAGTTATTAATTTCAGTTACTAAGACTTTCCTACATAAAATCCCTGTGAGGAAGTTTTACATCTACTCAATCCTTCGCACGTCTACACACGATATCCTATGCAAAAAGATAAAAGCAGTTGGTAAGATAAAGCGTACTTCTTTATTAAATTTTCTATTTATTAACCATTCTTCTTCATCTCTCTTCCATCTCTTCGTTTTCACTTAAAATAAATATATAATAAATCTTATGCAATTCAAATGACATCAGACTCTTCCACAAAGCCACACGCAGTTTAATTTTATTCCAGGTTTCTTGAATAAAGAGGTAATTACATTCCGTAAAGAGCCTTTGAGCTTATTTATAACTAGAGAAAACTCTTAGAACTCATTAATTCGAAAAAGTGTAGGCCAGAATAAGTGTACAGTGAGAGTATTTTACTTTTTTTAGATTTTTGTAGACAAGTCTCATATCGTCAGATTTTTTTTCCCCCAAGAATAAAAGGAATGTAATCCAAAGAGGTAATTTTAGAATAGGAAAGAGATCGAACAAAGAAATAGCATGAATGACATGCACACCCTCATGATAATCTCAATGAAGACCTAAATCTAGCTTAACATAACATCCCCTCCAAACTTCGAAATAGTGGCTCCCAGTTAGTAGGTAATCATACCCATTGTGGCTTAGTAATGAAGAAGGACGGCATGCGAGAAATCTAGATGTATATTAAACTCCGGAGGAAAATTCTTAATAAAGAGTACAGATTCTTAAGAATATGAACTTTCAAGTGTTCCTGTGATTGAAGAGTAAGTATACAAACATACATGTTGTCAGCGATGCGTCATAGAGGAGAGCAAAAAGTAAATAGATCGGTTATTCCAACGGTCTGAAACTCTAGGTTGAAAACCGGTCTCGTTTATAATAATCTCAAGAATGCAGTGAATGACTGAATGTGAGACTCACCGCCCCTGAAAATGATAAGGATGATAATAACGGTTATAAAAATAGCACTAATAATATCATCATAATTCATCCTTCTTCTTATCTAAACTATTTTCACTTCATTCATTCTTTCTTTTATCCTTCTCTTTTTCAGACTTCCTACTTTTCCTCTTCGAAACAGCGGCGATCTCTTCCCCGATTAGACCAGATATTCGCTAATGCAGAGAAAGAGAGAGAGAGACACAGATCACCGTGGATACCAAATTCTTTCCTTTACACCTAAATTGGAAAGCATGTAAATGCTGTAGGGAGTATGGACATCGGGTAAAAGCTAGAGAATACAAATAAGGCAGTTTTAAAAGGCAGGAAAACTAGAGTGACTGTAGCAGTGTAGTGCAGGATATGAAATTTGTGGTGGAGGAAAGATACGAAGAGTAAGACAATGACGTTGCATCTCATTCTGATTACATGCACTTCGAGCTTGCTTCAGTGCAGCAATGTTACAGTGATTTTATCTCTCTCACACTCACTCTCTTTCTCTCTCTCATCCTCGCTACCCCCTCTCCCCCCCCATTTCTTCCACTCTCTCTCCCTTTCTCTCTTTTTAACCTTTAAAATATGGTAACAACCTTTTTCCTAATGCTAACGAAATGTCAGCCTGCATCGTCTTCCACGGCACTCATCCTCTTCCTCCTTACCCAATTCCAGTATTTATTAATCTATATAATGTTAATACCTGCTTCTTCTTTACATTCGCAAAGTATGAGATACATTTGGAAATGGCATACGAACCATTATTTACAAAGAGGGTACCATTCTAACTTCATTCTCTACGAAAAAGCCGGATTTCCATTTTGATAAATTCATAGCATTAAATTGAAGTTTTAATCCCCCTGAGATCAAAATTCAAGATGCTACCAATTTATCCAACTTAAATACTTGCAAAATACGAATTTCTAAGCTCTTAAGTAGAAGAGGCCATTTAATTCTATGTGTATAATTTTCTCTCAATTTCATCTATCTTTTTTTACAGACCCTCTCGGATTTGCGTGTCAGAATATGCACCACAGAGAGGCCAATTTGCAAGTATAAAAGCTCTTATTTGAAGATGTAAACAAAGTTACCCGGAAATAATTTTCCAGTGAGAATTTCGTGTCAAATTGCATTGTATGACACCCCTAAAAAGGTTCTGAAATAGGATACATTTACTCCTGTTTTAGCCTCCATTTGTATATTTTATACATCTACGACATTTATTGCTCTGCAAAATAATAAAATATATGCTCAAATAGGTATATTTTTTATAAATTTATTTACTCTTTTATAAACGTGGATAAAAATGCTGACAATATTTATTTAATATAATAATAAAATAAGGAATGATGAAGGAATAATATTGAGTAAAAAGAAACCTTTAACGATAAAATTGATAAAATATTACTATATTTTAGGGCTAACTATAAATTAATGCTATTCAATTAATTTTAAGGCCTATATTACATTTTGACTTTAAAATTAATTTTTCTTTAATTTTGCAATAGTTTATAATTTTATTTTGATTATCTAGCTGCCTTTTCGAGCTCTTTCTTAAGAAATGCTCGTGGAATTTAATGGAACAAGGAAATTTAATATTTCTTCATTTCCGCTATCTTGTTTTCAAACTCAAATTCCATTTTTTTTCCAAAAGTGAATTTCGGGTTTTCGCAAGATTTGGGGAAATATATCCATTGATCTGATCTTCATAAATGGTATGCAAAATAACGTAATATCTTTAATGTATCGAAATATAAATTCGAGCCGGTTTACTCCAAATGTTAGGCTTTAGTATGGGATCGATAAAGCTCTTCGACTTAATGAAAATAAAAGGACTCATTTAAACCAAATGGCTTCTAAAAAAGTGGTAAGAAATAAATGGTAGGGGAAAAATAACGGAGAAGGAAAGATGGTGGCTATGACCGATGAAATACGATGATAAAACGTCGTATGTACTCCAGAATTATTTGAAAGTGGTAAATTTAGGGTAGGTAACTTTTAGTTAAGGTACATAACCTAAGTCTTTGCATACTTCAACTAAATCGTTTTTTACGCTTTTACCGACTCCCTATCGATCTTTCGCATCGTCTTTAGAGTTCTTATTTACAGGCTTTTAGATAATGTTCCCTTATCATATGTATCCTCTTCACTGCACTTCTCCTGACAAAACTAAATTGTAGAACCAGCTGTCTCTCTTTATCGCATGTATCTCTCCGTCGTTTGTGATTAAAAAAGCGATCTTGGAATGAGCTAACACCTAACATTGGCTTTTTTCCTATCAAAATCTCTTCAAGAGTGCCTGGAACACCGATCTCTTTGGCCACGCCTTAAATCAATGTTATGTAAAGATGTGCTAGAAGAGGATTTTAGACTAAAGAGAGCCATATAAATGATTATTAATTTGTTAATTCGGTGATGCACTGTATGGAATGTTAATCACCTTATGGAGTACCCCAGTCTATTAAATAAGTTGACAGAAGCTTAAAAAAAGAGCAAAACAACAATAACAAATAGAAGCATATCACTCGAGAATATCCAACAATAATGTGAGGAAATAATATTGGCCTACGAGACCAATCTCTTACTTTATTGAGATTGGAAGCAGAAGATGAGATATGAAAAGACGGAATCATTTTCCTTTAGGAAAATCTATAGAGCAAACTTTCCAGTACGTTTGCGAAGAAGGAAAGATAAGATACATTTGATATCGCAATATAGATAAAAGTTCGAGTCAATATTGCAGTATTGGTTTTGAGATATTTCAATCTAAATATAGGATCATATACAGAGTGAGGCGCGCAGAAATACGGAGGCTACATATAGTTTCTATCAATTCTATTGTTTAGCATGTACTGAATGAGTATGATTAGAGAGAGTATCAACAAAATTTACTATCACTTAATTTCTTATTAATATTTGGAGGTGGGCAAGGAATTTACCACTAGTGCCTGGAGAGTGATTCTCTCCAGGCACTAACCCTGTCCGATCTAACTTAACTTTGATCTCTTCGGTAGTGGTAGTTACCCTCAACTATGTCATAACCCTCTATTAACGAGTAATTTCCTGATCAAGACACCGTTTAATTCGCTCGCTCTCAGCATCAAGTAAATAAACGAAAGATTTTGGAATAAAGGACTAATCATTATAGGATTACAAGAAAAAAAAATCCTGAGTCGCTAATGTAAAAGATTACCCAAACTAGTTGGAGCGCCCAAATTAAAGGTAAATTAAAGGGGAAAATACAAGAATGGTACTACCAACCGATATTTCTATGACTAGTAAAATATATCTTGTAGCTTGCGCATAGTGCTAAATAACCCAACCAAATTCGCATATTTATGGAGACAACATAGCCTACACATAGTATTATATAAGCCATATATTTAGTCGCAATAGATACCACACATTGTTGTATAGAATCGTGTATTTAGATATTTTCTGCCACACTCTTCTAAAATATTAATGTGTAAAAAGTCTTAAATTCCTCCCAAGTTCGGTATCGCGTCATTCTTCTGGCACTCTATTTGTTTTTAAGATTCGAAGTAAAAGTAAATCCAACGAAGGCAGAGTGGACTAACTCTGGCTACTTTGAAGTGGAAGGGAGTGCAACCATCCGCAATTTGCGTTCAACAGGAAAGGCGGTTTGCCAAGTTAGGCAGATTAGTTTGAATTGTCGAACAGAGAGATAAGGACACCACAAAATGATAAGGAATGAGGCAGTTATTTTTTAATTTTGAAGCGCAATAACAGAGAGGTCATGACACCCTAAAGGTTAGTAAGGACAGAATTGTAAAGGCGGTATTGAAAGTAAACAAAGATAAAACAATGTTAGATCCCTAGCCACAGGAATTCCTGTGTGCATTAGGGACTGGAGAGCAAACAATGTTTTGAGGCCGGGAGGATAAAAATAATTATTAGTGCTATATCCCATTTGCGCTCTATCTCTCTCTTATCCTTTGTGAACTAATTGGGGAATAATCATTATTGCATTATTTACACTCTCTCTCTCTCTCACTCTTTCTCTTGTAAAAGAATAAGATTATCGTTATTGCATTATATACCCTCTTCCTTGCTACGAATCTTGTTGTTGTCAGAATATCATATAAAGCAGTAAAGAATAATATATATATATATATATATATATATATATATATATATATATATATATATATATATATTGGTAAATGATTAATAACGTTCATGCCAATGATGTTAGGTAAGGTTATGGTTAAGAATCCCTTAATCCGCTAGAAATGTCGCTTGAAGTCCTTCAATCCTCTTCAGAGGTGCAACCCATATGGATAGAGATCCAAAAGAGTCCTGAGGAATTACATTTCTAGCGAATTAAGGAATTCTCACTATTATCTTTGACTGAATATATATATATATATATATATATATATATATATATATATATATATTTATATATATATATATATGTGTGTTAATAAAATCACTGTTGAGGAGCGTAGTATTTATTATTATCGAGACCAGTTTCAGCATGGAAATCAATGGATGCCAGGGAAAATTAAAAATTTAGTACGATTAGATACAGTTTCTGCCTGACCGAAATAATTGTGGATTTATTAAGTATAATTCCAACGCACAGCGGCTTCGGCATTCCTCCTTGTAGGAGGAACTTGTGTTTGCGCGGGTTTGGAAACCGGGTTTTTAGCTAAATTATTCAACTCTTTTTACCCTGTAAAAATCATTTTTTTAGTAAATAATATTTTGGGGAGCTTTTTATTTCTCGGTCCTTTGTTATGGGTTTCAGAATTTATTTTTTTCTTACATTTCCTTTTTCTTTTCTTTTCGTTTTAACGTTTTTCAGCTTTTTCTTTCACTTACATTTCATTTTTTCTTTCGCTTGTAAACGTTTTTGAGCCATTAATTCTTCTTTTGTTGTTTGTTTAATCACTACTACTTTCATTCTATTACGAATTTCCTACGATGAAAGAGATTTCGTTATGATATGTGCCTTTTTTCGTTTTTCCTGCTTTATTAAGTCACGTGGGACTTTATAGCTCACTATGTCGGTTGGTCCCCATTTTGCCTTTTTGGGGGTAATAACATTGTAACAGTTAGATAGAAATTATAAAAGATTATTTATTGCCAAAACTGGACCATTTGGAAATTCACGATAAGTGGTACCAACAAGAAAGGGCGAAACCACACGCAGCGAGAGAAACCATGGAAACACTAAAAGCAACCTTTCCTTTTCGGTGAATTTCAAGTTTAAGTGAATGTTTCTTGGCCACGACGATCACCTGATTTTACCTGTGAAGATTTTTTTCCTTTGGGGATACTTTATGAAATAAGTATATGTGAATAAATCTAATAATCTTCAAGAATTAAAACAAAACATCATTGAAGAAATCGACCAAAAAGGCACCTGATATTTTTTGAAAATGTCCTGGAAAATATGGTGCAAAGAATCCCCATTATTTTAGCAATAATGGAGTACATTTGAAGGATATTGTGTTTAAATAATAAAACTTCAAAGACTCTTATTTGATTTTATATATCATCCACTTTTATAACTTAATGATTTTTCGTGTTATTAGATTTTAAATAAATTTGTAAGTAAGTTTTGAGCTTGCCTTTATATATACCCGTTAATTTTGACGAAAATTTTGACAGGTAAAAAACGCTTCCTTCTCACTACGACAAATGGTATGGCAGTTTTTCAGCCAGCGGTAATTATACGCTATAATTCCGTATCAAACTAAATTCTGTTTTTAAAGAGTTAGACGTCTTGATATAAGAAAACTGACGAGTTTATCTAACGGTTAGATCAAATGAATTCAACTTTCTCTAATCCTTTTACTATTCACTTCTTCTTGTTTTCTCTAATCATCATCATCATGAACTCTGTAATTTAAGAAGGGAATTTTTTTAGTATTTGAATAATAATTTCATCTTAGTTTGGTTATCACTAACTCTATAATTTAAGAAGGGAATTTTTTTTAGTATTTGAATAATAATTTCATCTTAGTTTGGTTATGACTTATGTTTTTTATCAAAGTTCAGAAATAAATATGAGTATCGAAATTTTGTGAATTTTTTAAAACCAAAAGAATTACAAATGGTGAAGTTCAGAAAATTTAGCCAAATTTAACCATGGCTGCTTTTTTTTAGATTTTAAATTTTAATCTTAGTAACGAAGCCATTGCCTGATTGACCTATATTTGTATGAATATGAGGAAGGTCAGTAGCAAATTGCGTCCATACGTTAAACAAGAGAAGGTAAATGTTGACTTCCTTCAGTAAACATTTTTATGGTAGGACCACATCAATTCTACAGAGGATTTAGGATAGTATAAAATATTTAGAGAATTTTTTTTTATTTATCAGAAAGAAAGCCAATAGAAGATTGAGGGAGGGGGGGAGGCAGTATTTTTTTGAATAAAGGTTTGCAAATAAACTCCAAATTAAAGGTAGGAAAAAAGTGTGAAAAGTAGAGCAATGTTAAAAAAATGGCATTATTTATTAAGATAGGTGGAAGAGTAAATTTAAATTACCATTATAATTAACTAGATGGTAATTCAAATTAGTAGTTGTGGACTGTAAAGTCCCTTAAAGTACTTTAATCATTTCTTCTCATTCATTACCACTGTGAAATTTAATGTCGTTCGAGTATGCCACTATAAATTTTTAATTAAAAAGCATTTTTTTTAAAAAATGCGTTTAGGAAAAGAAGTCATTGCAGATATCAAAAGAAGAAAGCGGTGGCAAAGCAAGTACAGACGCTTCCCTCAGTGCCTCACGCGGGAAAAACTGACTCAAATGCGTTGCCGCGGAAATTAATATAGCTTTAAATCCAATGAACCACTGACGCACATGTAGGTCAGTGGCATGTAGCAAAATACCACTTAACGCACATATACGTCAGGCGACATCGAATGGGTTAAAATAATCTGTACAAAAAAAAGAGGTATCATAATCTCTGATTTTAATTCAAAAGAAATTTTATAGACATGTTTGCAACTTTAATAACTTATTTTAAATTCAATGGGACACAATTCCTGGGGGGATAAAGTGTGAAGTTTCCTCTTCTCTGCGATAAAAACATCTCTCCTGGCCAGGATGGCTTGGCAACCTTCAAGAGTCAATTGTATATACAGGGTGACCGCCCCCCAAAAAAAAATAACCCCGGCCCGATAATTCAAGAGGCTTCGCATCTGAATTGTTTGTCGAATTAGGAAATGAAGCCTATTCAAGTCGGGGCCCATTTTTTTTTAAGAGGGGGGGAAAGGCACCAACAATTAAAAATAGACCAAATGGACACATCTTGACCAAACCTAACCTAACCTAATCTTACCTAACCTAACCTTACCTAATAAATCCTAACCTAACCAAACATTACCTATCCTTACCTTAAATTAACCTACCTGACCTAACCTAACCTAACCCCACCTAAACTAACTCCACTTGACCTAATCCCACCAAAACTGACCTCACCTAACTTGACTTAACCTAACCTAACCTAACTTAACCTAACTTATCCTAACATAACCAAATATTATCTAACCTAACTTGACCTAACCTAACTAAACCTAACCTAACCAAACCTAATCAAAACAAACCTCACCAAACCTAACCTAACTTAACTCAACCTAACCTGAGCTATGAAAAAAGAATCTAACCAAACCATTCGGTATTTAACCTAACCTAACCTTACCTCACCTTACCTAACCAAACATAATTTGCTTACGCTGAATTAAGCTTCTCTAACTTTATCTGATCTTATCTTATTTCACCCTCGTTTACCTAAAATAACCCTACCTACCTAACATTACTTATTGCAACTTAACCTAACTAGGCATAACCTAATTATTAGTTACAAGTTTATTTTCTGTGTAGGAAAAATCAGTGGTTACTGTAGGTAAATTCCATTGTACACATCCATGGTATACGGCTAACATAGCAGTGGTAATCCAATGTACACATCGTTGGTATACGGTTAACATAGTAGTGGTAATCCAATGTACACATCGATGGTACACGGTTAACATAGCAGTGGTAATCCAATGTACACATCGATGGTACACGGTTAACATAGCAGTGGTAATCCAATGTACACATCGTTGGTATACGGCTAACATAGCAGTGGTAATTCTCCCTAATGCAGAGCGACCCCCTCCACCCACCCACTCAAAAAACAGGCCACAATCGAAAGGTTGTAATGAGAGGACTTGTAAATAATAAGGCGTGTAAATGTGATGACTTGTAAAAGAAAAGATTGTAAAGTAAAAACTTTGTAATTGAGAGGCCTTGTAAATGTGATGACTTGTAAACAAAATGACTTGTAACTGAAAAGATTGTAAAGTAAAAGCCTTGTAAATGTAATGACTTGCAAACAAAATGCCTTGAAAATGAAAATATTGTAAAGTAAAAGCTTTGTAAATGTGATGACTTGTGAATTAAAAGATTGTAGAGTAAAAGCCTTGTAAATGAGAGGCCTCGTAAATGTGATGACTTGTAAACAAAATAACTTGTAAATGAAAAGATTGTAAAGGAAAGCCTTGTAAATGTGATGACTGGTAAACGAAATGACTTGTAAATAAAATAGATTGTAAAGTAAAAGCTTTGTAAATGTGATGACTTGTGAATTAAAAGATTGTAGAGTAAAAGCCTTGTAATTGAGAGGCCTTGTAAATGTGATGACTTGTAAACAAAATAACTTGTAAATAAAAAGATTGAAAAGGAAAGCCTTGTAAATGTGATGACTGGTAAACGAAATGACTTGTAAATGAAAAGATTGTAAAGTAAAGCCTTGTAAATGTAATGACTGGTAAATGAAATGACTTGTAAATGAAAAGATTGTAAAGTAAAGCCTTGTAAATGTAATGACTGGTAAACGAAATGACTTGTAAATGAAAAGAATGTAAAGGAAAGCCTTGTTAATACAATAACTGGTAAACGAAATGACTTGTAAATAAAAAGATTGTAGAGTAAAAGCTTTGTAAATGTGATGACTTGTGAATTAAAAGATTGTAGAGTAAAAGCCTTGTAAATGTGATGACTTGTAAACAAAATAACTTGTAAATGAAAAGATTGTAAAGTAAAGCCTTGTAAATGTAACGACTTGTAAACAAAATAACTTGTAAATAAAAAGATTAAAAAGGAAAGCCTTGTAAATTTGATGACTGGTAAACGAAATGACTTGTAAATAAGAAGATTGTAAAGTAAAAGCTTTGTAAATGTGATGACTTGTGAATTAAAAGATTTTAGAGAAAAAGCCTTGTAAATGAGAAGCCTTGTAAATGTGATGACTTGTAAACAAAATAACTTGTAAATGAAAAGAATGTAAAGGAAAGCCTTGTAAATATAATAACTGGTAAACGAAATGACTTGTAAATAAAAAGATTGTAGAGTAAAAGCTTTGTAAATGTGATGACTTGTGAATTAAAAGATTGTAGAGTAAAAGCCTTGTAAATGTGATGACTTGTAAACAAAATAACTTGTAAATGAAAAGATTGTAAAGTAAAGCCTTGTAAATGTAACGACTGGTAAACGAAATGACTTGTAAATAAAAAGATTGTAAAGTAAAGCCTTGTAAATGTAATGACTGGTAAACGAAATGACTTGTAAATGAAAAGATTGTAAAGTAAAACCTTGTAAATGTAATGACTGGTAAATGAAATGACTTGTAAATGAAAAGATTGTAAAGTAAAGCCTTGTAAATGTAATGGCTGGTAAATGAAATGACTTGTAAATGAAAAGATTGTAAAGTAAAGCCTTGTAAATGTAATGACTGGTAAACGAAATGACTTGTAAATGAAAAGATTGTAAAGTAAAGCCTTGTAAATGTAATGACTGGTAAACGAAATGACTTGTAAATGAAAAGATTGTAAAGTAAAGCCTTGTAAATGTAATGACTGGTAAATGAAATGACTTGTAAATGAAAAGATTGTAAAGTAAAGCCTTGTAAATGTAATGGCTGGTAAATGAAATGACTTGTAAATGAAAAGATTGTAAAGTAAAGCCTTGTAAATGTAATGACTGGTAAACGAAATGACTTGTAAATGAAAAGATTGTAAAGTAAAGCCTTGTAAATGTAATGCCTGGTAAACGAAATGACTTGTAAATGAAAAGATTGTAAAGTAAAGCCTTGTAAATGTCCTTGATCTTAATGGTACTAAGATTGACAGTCCCCTATTAAGGGTGTCCTCGAGCTCAAACGAAAAGTTACCCAAAATCAGATTTATGACTCGATATGATAAAGCAAGACGACTTTAGCTTTAACTCTTGATAGGCATTTAGCTTATTACCCCCCCCCCTCCCCACACACACACACACACAAATCACCCAATTCGACCCCAGTACATTAACTTTATAGTTTTTCAATGATTAAGGGAATAAAATCAGAAAATGTCCTCCTACCGGAGAACAAAACGTGAAAACGTCATCCTACCTCAGAAGAAAAATTGTGATAATATCACAACAAAACGCGATAACAATGATCCTTATCCAATAACTCGACTATTTTAGGGTAAATACATGGCTACGTATTTGTTTTCGAGTTAAAAAACAAAAGGTTCTTTTTCCAATAACGCAATGTTTTATGGTGTAAAGGAGTGGTTTTCAACTGGGCTTTCACGGCACCTTTGCGTGCCAAAGGAGCTACCAAGAAATCCTTTTAAAAATGCCTAATTGACAAAAAAAGTATTTCAAACATTTCTAAAAAAAAAACTTACGATACTTGAAAGTATTTGGGAACTGGCTTCTCTGCTCTGTGCAACATAAAAAATCGAAAAGAGAAAGATTACAGGCAGTGAATGAAGAAATGAGATGCCTTGTCAATTATAGGTCTCAATATTCAGGAATTTTGTAAAACTCATCAAGCTCAAAATTTTCATCAAACTTTTCAAGGTAAAATTTATTTTCTTTCTAATTTGTATATCTTTTATCGATTAAATTAAGTTAAATATTATTCGTGATTAATTTTGAAGTGCTTTTCACGTGATTAAGTATTTATACGTAAATTATTTTATATTGAGGTGCTACGGCTGCTTCTAGATGTTAATTAGGGCGCCACCATCATAGAAAGCTTGAAAACCACTGGTATAAGGTATAAGTAGCTTATAAATCCTTACTGCCAACTTGTCACCAATTCTCCCGATGGCTGACACTTAGCTAGCACAATGCTTTGAACCAGAGTTTACTAGGCTCGGGTGATAAAGCGTTACTCAAATTTAACGAGGTCAGCAATGACTACGGAATTCACCATCTCTATGTTACCCACCCCGTAAGGGGCGCAGCGATTTATTATCCTAGCCGCCGTGCTGACGGGACTCAGCACCCCGTCCGACCCCAGCTTAGCCTCTTCTCCTTCCTTCAAAACACTTGTTTCCTCGCTTTTCATACAACCTCTCTCACAAATTTCAATGGTCAGCCTCTAATTTCACAGGGTAGATGCTGACCTTCTTCTCAGCAACCGTCGCGGATCGGTGCTGAGGGGGGAGGGGACAATGTTTTCTTACCCCTGAGCTCCGGTCTAGGGTGGCTGGTTTTTAACAACCTGCCTCATCCCCACCCATACATTCCTCACATCCCTTTTCCTCTCCTCTTCACATTCTATCAATTTTACGGCGTGTTCAAGGTGGAGCCGCCATGCCGATGGACTGCCAGGCCACCAGGTTGGAGGGGTGGTCCCAAATGGCGGCGCCTGGCTCTGCCAGGCCTGTAAGCACCTCTTGCAGTGCGGGCAACTGCAAAAGGTGATGAGCCTTGCGCCCCGTGGAACAAATAGGGTCACCATGCCCATGGATTAATTTTCAAAAAACCAAACCCCTTTAACTCCCCCTGAAACAGCAACGGATCCGCACTCGGGCAGCTACACCGAAAAAATGGAGGTCCCCTCCACCCTGTGCTTAAGCAGGGGACCCTCCATATCTCTTTAACCGGAAAAGAGGCTCACTCATCTCCTTCGCCTACGTGTGTAGGGGACTCCCGCTTTCGGGCACCTCCCTCTTTCCAGCAACAGTCCCCTCTGTTCTTTCCAAGGGGACTGCCAAGAAAGCCAGCAGGCCCCCATTGCCACCTGCTTGTCGTGTAAGCGGCTCAGTAGGGCAAACCCCCTTAGGGGGGAGAGGGAAGCCAGGCCCCTCGGTCGCTTCCCTCAAAAGACCTGCTGGCAAGAATATTCGACCTTGCTGGGGTCAAGGACTGTGCCTCCCACAAAAGACTGGTGACGCTGCCAAGGGGACCTGCGATGTCCTGGGAGTGGATGGCCAACTGGAGGCCCCTCCTGTGATAGACATGGTCCTTGAGGAAAACCAGCCTCAGACGGTAGGGCCTCCCAGGGGGTGAATCCGGGCTCGGCGCCAAGCACTGAACTCGAATCCGCCCCTATGCAAACGGAGCCCCTGACTAAAACTAAAAGTGCACAGGGCGGAGCCTCGATGACATCGGGGCCCCTCATTCAGAGGTTACGTGGCGTTTTCAAGCCCGCTGGCTTCAAACGCTTCCTTGTTATTCGCTCCACTGATGGCAGCATGTTGGCCAAGGGTAACATGATCCATCAGAGGAGAGGATTAAATAGTGCAATTGGTAGAGAGCCGAAGGTGACATGTTTCTCGGAGGGGAGCCTTCTGGCGAATGCGGCGAATCCCGCCGAGGTGGCCAAGATAAGTGCTCTTCGGACACTTCATGGCACCCTGGTGAGTGTGACGCCGCACTCTACCATGAACTTTGTGAAAGAAGTAGTTTATGCGAGGGAACTCGTTGACTACTCCATTGAGGACATAACCCTAGAGCTGGCCGTCCATGGGGCGGTCAAGGTCGAAAGTGTGATGAGAAAACAGGGAGGGGCCTCAAGACCCACCCCTACACTCTTCATCACGTTCGACTGTGACAAGCTCCCTGAATCGGTGCGTGCCGGTTGGTACCACTACCGCGTGAAGGCATTCGTGCCACTGCCGCGGCGGTGCTATTACTGTCACCGCTTCGGCCATACGAATCGTTCTTGTAGACGTGCAAAGTCGGGGTCAACGGAAGTTTGTGTAAATTGCTCCAAGGATGCACACGATAAGTCCAAATCGTGTGTGGCCAAGTGGGTCAATTGCGGAGAGCCGCACCCTGCTTCTTCTAAGCAATGTGGTGCATATCTCCTTGAGAAAGAAATCCTGGCCGTTCAGGCCCAGGATCGACTCTCATGCCGCGAGGCTAAGGACTTGGTCCTGGCGCGCCGGGCTCTGCCTAGGACGTCATATGCCTCAATAGTTAGAAAGGCACCCTCTGCTGCTGGCGTTTTCAGGCCAACGAGCACGGTTGTTTCCGCGCCCATTCGGTGCCCTTCTGCGGGCTCTACTCAACCCGGGCGCTACCCTGGTAAAGCTGTCGGCAAAAGGGGTTCACACACAGCCTTGGCTAAAACCAGGGTTCCCCCCTCTTCCCCCAGCGTGACCGTTTCCCGTAAGGCGAAAAGGTCACGCGCCTCCACCTAGTCGTTAGACTCACAGGAGGCAACACCCCTGAAGATGGTAACTAAGCCATCTTCCGGGGTCCCTAAAGCTGTCCCCCGAAAGGAGGAATGCAACAAAGGAGCTTCGGCTCCTTCGCCCACGCCTGGAAGGGGTTCCTCGAAAAGAGGGCCTCCCGCCTCCGAAGCCGCAACTCCCGTCTAAGGTTTCGAGGCGAAGGGAGGAAAAGACTTGCATGGCGAGCCCAACCTACCCCAATAAGTCCTCGAAGGCAACAGCGCCTTCAGCGCTTTGTCCGGCTAACAGCGCCCCGAGTTCTGCTCCCGGGAAGTGTACAGCCATTCCCGTGAGGGACTTCAGTTTGAGCTGCGGCCCCGCGTCTCCTCCGAGCTAGGCCTGGAGGGCATATTCCTTCAATGGAATTGCCGTGGACTCCTGGCCAACTGGGAGGAGCTACGGAGGCTCGTCTCGTCCCGTTCCCCGTTAGCTATCTTTTTGCAGAAGACCATGCTAGGCGCGTGCCCCCTGCCTGCCCTCCCGAGGCATAAGGGTCTTGCGACCCCACCACCGCGGGATGGCCGGGCTGGGCAATGCGCGTTTTACACTTGGCATGATTTCTCCGTTTTTACTCTCTCTTTAGATACCTCCTTTCAGGTAGTGGCTGTGCAGCTGCACTTGGATAGGAGGTATACTATCATTTCTGCGTACATTCCACCGTCAGCTGACTTCGACGTGGGGGACTTCCAAGGCGTCGTAGCACGGTTGCCGAGGTCCTATCTCTTGCTTGGAGATCTGAACGGCAGGCATCCTCTCTGGGGAGATTACTCCATAAATCCCAGGGGACAAGTCCTTGCTGATCTTATCGAAGAGCTTGAAATGGGTGTCCTGAACGTGGATGAGTTTACGCATCACTGTCTGAGAACCGCTTCATTTTCTTGCCTTGACCTATCTTTGTGCTCTTCGGATGCACAGCCTGATTTTGATTCGGGGGTGGTCGATGACCTCCATGGTAGTGATCAATTTCCCATTCAAATATCATTTTCAGGGAAACTGCCGCCTAAGAGCCCACCTCAGTTGTGCTTGGCGCGGGCGCAGTGGCCTGCATTTTAGGAAATGACTGAATTTTCCATCTCAGTCGAGGAGTGTAGATCGGTAGATGAGGCCGTTGAGTTCTTCTTCAGCAACCTCATCGCTGTGGGCCTGACTACTATTCCTAGGATGTCCGGCCGTTTTGCACGCCGACCACTCCCATGGTAGTTGGCCGAGTGTGAGACGGCCCTCAAACAGAAGCGTTATGCCTAAATGCGCTATAAGGGCCGCCCGAACGATTTCACTGTCGCCGAATTTTGTCAGGCTAGGGCTAGGTTCCGGTATATTTAGAAGCACGCCCGCCGCTCTTCTTGGCGGGCATACGTGTCTTTACTTAACCTAAAGACCCCTTTAGCAGAGGTGTGGAAGTGAGTCAAAAGGATTCGGGGCAAGTTCTCCCAGGACCCCTCTGCCGTTCTCCATGAGAATGGGACCGCAATCTCGGACCCTGCATCGGTGGCGGAATCCTTAGCGACCGCTTTTTTCGCATTCTCTAGCCGGGATGCTTCTCCGCAGGCATTCAATGCACGTCGTCATGTCGCGGAAGGCCGTTGGCTGGATTTTACCTCCAGAGGCGGAGAACCCTTCAACGACAAGTTTACTGTTAGTGAGTTGCCCTTCGCTCTCGCTTTGTGCGCGGAAACTGCCCATGGTCCGGACGAGGGCCCGTACGCCATGCTTCAACACCTGGGTGAGCGAGGCATGGCCTTTCTGTTAGATCTGTTCAACAGGATCTGGGTGGAAGGTCTTCTCCCAGACTCCTGACGAATCGCTACTGTGCTCGCCTTTCGCAAACCAGGGATAGATCACTCTACTCCTACCGGTTTCCGCCTAATCTCTCTAACCTCTTGCGTGTGCAAGTTGATGGAGAAATTAGTAAGTGTTAGACTAGCCTTTTTCCTGGACAGCAAAGGCCATCTGTCTTCTGCACAGTGCGGCTTCCGCCCGTCACACTCCACGTCGGATGCTCTGCTCCCACTGGAAAATGCCGTCTGCGAGGCTTTCCTTTGTAGACAGCACTACGCCACGGTGTTTTTCTATTTAGAGAAGGCCTATGATACCGCATGGCGATACGGTATAATGGAGACTCTCCACACGATGGGGGCAAGGGGACGCCTCCCAATGTTTATATCTGAATTTTTGCGAGATCGTCGATTCCGCGTACGGGTGGGGGGGGGGAGCCCTCTCCGGCCCACTGCAGCAGGAAGAGGGTTTCCCGCAGGTAAGTGTCCTCAGTGTCACACTCTTTGCCCTGAACATCAACGGCATCACCTCCGTGCTGCCGAAAGATGTTCTCGCTACGCTCTACGTGGACGATCTTTTGATCTCTTTTGGCGCGGCCCAGGTGCCAACTCTGGAGCGTCGACTCCAACAGGCATTGAACCGCGCCTCTCGCTATGCCAAAACGCACAGGTTTCGGTTTTATTTGGCCAAGACTGAGGTGGTGCACTTCTGCCGCCATCCACGGCTTCACCCCGCCCCAAATTTGTTTCTTAATGGAGTGCGCCTGGATGTCGTGGAATCGCACCGTTTACTTGGTCTTGTATTCAACCGACGCCTCACCTGGGAGGCTCATATTTTCAGCCTTAGGGTCTCTTGTACCCGCGCCATGGACATTCTCCGTTCCGTGACGTTCAGCGCTTGGGGTGCTGGTAGGGCTACTGCTTTACTTTTTTATCGATCCTTTGTTCGTTCAAAGCTTGAATACGGATGCGATTTTTATGTATCCGCAGCCGACCGTTTATTGCGGAAGGTGAATTCGATCCACCACACCGGCCTTCGCCTTGCTACCAGTGCCTTCCGCACTTTCCCCATTGAGAGCCTGTTGGTCGATGCTGGGGAGATGCCACTCGCTCTGTGCCGCGTGCAGTGCATTACTCGCCTATACGCGCGAGCCTGGCGCCTCCCTCAGTCGCCAACAGCTCTCACTGCATCCGCAGCTGATCTCGATGGTGCCTTAGCCGCCGAGAGACGCCAGTCATACCCTAAGCCCTTTGGATTTAGGGCCAGGAAACTCCTTCGAGCCCAGGACGCCACCCTGGAGGGTACCACATTTGGCTATTTGTCGCCACGCCTCGGCTCCCAAAGCTTGTACTGCGCCGGGAGTATTGCGTTTGACCTTTTTGGAGCACACCTCGTGTGCTCCAGTGTATACCGATGGCTCCAAGTCCGAAGAGGGGGTCGGCTTTCACGTTTTATCTCCTCTGTTTGAAGTTAGCAGCGCTCTGCCAGGCGCTGCGTCTGTCTTCAAGGCCGAGCTGGTGGCAATACACCACTCGGTACGGGAGATCACGCGACGTGCCCGGTTCGGAGACCGGATTGTGATCTATAGCGACTCCCAAAGCGCCTTGAGTGCTCTCGGGGCATTGGAATCTCCGCATCCACTTGTTCGAGGTATCCGTGACGCCACGGTTATGGCGAGCCGGGCAGATGTCGAGATTATCTTCTGTTGGGTTCCTGGACATGTATGAATTGCTGGGAATGAGGGCGCCGATGAGGGCGCCAAAGAGTCCGCGAGGACTCTGCGACCGGACCAGCGTTTCGCTCTTCCTCACACCGACTACATGGCAGGAATACGGGTAGCTCTTCGGACTGCTTGGCAAAGAAGATGGGAGACGGTCGAAGGGAACTTAAAGTTGCGTGCTATTGCTCCGCGACTGTTCCCATGGACCTATCCCCCAATGCCGCGAAGTCCTTAGGTCTCTTTCTGTCGTCTCCGAATCGGACACACTCATGTGACGCATTGCTATTTGATGAAGTGCTCGCCTGCGCCCTATTGTGACGACTGCGTCGTCCCCCAGACTGTTTGGCACATTCTTGTTGAATGTCCCAGTCTGGGTGATCTTTGCGCACGTTACCTGTCCTGGTACCGGGATGGGCGGGGTCGCTACCACCTGCCCCTTGTACTCGGGACGAGTGCGTGCACATTGACTGGTGGACTTGTTGACTTTTGGGGGGGAGGCCGGCCTTCTCCCTTTTATTTAAGCAGGGTTTGTTTTTTTTGTTTTTTGCTTTTGTTTTTTTTCTTTAGGTTGCACCCTCCTGCGCCGGGGGGACCTTCCCTCGACGCATGAGCTTGCTTCTTTTCCCCCTTTTTGGGGTGTGTTTCGTCTTTTTAATTTTATTTTAAAGTAGTCTAGAACTAGGCCAGTTTTAATACGGCGACTAATGCCCAAGTAGGCAGTCGCTAGATGAGCTCTTAAAAAAAAAATCTATGTTACTCAACTTCGTATACATTCAAACAAGTCAATTAATTAAGTAAACCTAAGTTGGTTACAGTGTATAAATTAATAAGCAGCCAAATGGTGAAGCAACTTAGATCAACACTTTCATTTACGGATATTCCTGTTGAAATTTAATCTCAAATATCTTTAATGTATAAATTAATGGCTAGTTCATTGGATGCTTTGACGAGAAAAACACTCCCAAACTCTCGCACAAGCAAAACCTTCATTTGCAATCAGAACAAACACGCGGTCCATTGAGAAAGCGACTCCGGGTTGGTCCAGGTGCTATCAAATTTGACGAAACTGAAACAAAATGATCAAACTGCCACTACGAGAATAATTACTTATTAAATACAAGGAACTCAATATCCGTAGAAAATCTCATTATGTGGAATATCACACTAATTTAAGGACGTATCGTAGGGAGGGTTAGTCTCATTAACCTCCAAAGAAAGCTATGTTGTTATGGGTCGCAGTAACCGAGGAAAGAACAAAAACATGCGTCATAAACAATACACCTCTTACTCTCTTCCCAGCGAAAACAGAAACATCTCTTCAAAAGGTCGAGTGATAAAGTTTTAAGCTGAAGAGTTTAATTGACTCTGAAATGATTTAAAAGAAGGTAAAGGCTTGAATGTCAAAGATGAACTAGGGGTCAGAATAGCAACCAGACTAACTTCAACGTAAATTATTAACATTGCAAATTTCACTAATAGTGAAACAAGAAAGGACGAACTTTATGTTTATCGTAAATTTTCAACGTCAAGTGATCATCATTACAAGTATTCCTAGTGATTAATTTCTTTCACTTGCCAAATTTGGGAGTGTTTATATTTATAGTTGGTCGTTAGTAGTGCTCATCTTAAAAAGTATTTTTAGGCAGCACTTATCTTTAATTGATCATATTTGAAGTGCTAATATTTACAAGTAGTGGTAAGCAACCTCATCTTTACAATTAGGCTAAGGGAGCACTTATCATTACTTGGACAAATTTTGGAGTGCTTAAATTTAAAAGTGGTCTTTGGGAGTGCCGATCTTTACAAGTGGCCTTAGGAAGTACTTATCTGTATTTGTTCAAATTTGGAAGTGTTTATCTATGTGAGTTTTAGGTGGGAGTGTTCATTTATGTGAATGGCATTTGAGAATGCTCATCATTACAAGAATTCTTAGAGATCGCATATATTTAGCTCCTCAAACTTGATAGTGATTTTATTTGCAAGTGTTCGTTGAGAGTACTTATGTTTACAAGAAGTAGTGAGCACTTATCCTTACTTGGTGGTATTTGAGTCAAATTTTGAAGTGTTCATATATGTGCGGTATGTGGGAGTCTTTATCTATGTGACTGGTATCTGGTAGTATTAATCTTTGCATTTACTCTTAGGGATCACTTATTTTTACTCGTTAAAATTTGGAAGTGATTATATTACAAGCGATCGTTTGGAGTTTTCATCTTTACAATTAGCTTAGTGAGCACTTATATTTATTTGGTCATATTTTAGAGGGTCTATCTCTGTGAGTGTTATTTGTATGTGTCCATATTTTCTTAGAGCTGATATTTTCCCATCTGACCTTATCCCTGATTCCTTCTTGGACAAAAAGTCCTTTATTTTCTGCCTTGGAGGAACCAAGGCCTGAATCAATCTTCCTCGCTCTTGAATTCTCAGGTCAATAAATCAGATGACTCAAAGATAATGCTGACGTATGATGACCTCCCCCCAGGGTTGGGGGACTACACCTTTGTTCTTTAAGGAGAGCATGGCAAGGACAGGGTGAGTGCTCTTCCCGCCGGACTTCACTGCCCCAATTTGGATCTTCTTTTATTATTCGGGTTATTTATCTTCCTCACATTTTCCCATTATCTAACTTTACCCCTTGCGAATATCGTATAAATTTACTATTAGCGATGCCCCCGTCGATCTTCGATTTTGTTTAAAGAGTACAAAAGAAAGTTGTATCTATTTCGATAATATGCAACCTAATGTGGACATCCCCAATGGAAAATCTAAAAAAAGAGGCTCATTTAAAAGTAGTGAATTAAGAGGAACTGAAAGAATTACCTTAACTTACCGAAGTGCTGCACCTCTGCAGACGTTGGCGACCATGGAACGCCACACCTCTCTGTCCTTTGAAATTTGTAGCATCTGTACAACCATATTTCCGTTTCCCACTGTTCTTACCATTCCATCCATTTACTTCTCTCTTTGTCTATCTCTCGCTCTTCTTCCTGGGATTCTTCCATTTAGACTCACATTTTCTATTTTTCCTCTTCTTATAGCACATCTTAAAAATCTCATTTGACTTCCTCTTAGATTTATTAGTAATTCTTTTCCAGTTCCCATTTTCTTTAGTACCTCTTCAATGATATTCTCTCCATCCCCGAGATACTGAACATTCTCCGCCAACACCACCTCTCGAATGCCTCCAACTTTTTCTCTATTTGCTTAGGGAAAGAATAATAAGGACAAATAGAGAAATAAACTTGAATTGCTAGGAATCCCATAGGAACGCAACTCTCCTGTACTTTATCCCATTAGGCAGTAAAAGCGGATCTCGTTTCAACGCTAGGAACGGGAAAGATCCCATAATGACGGCGACCCAAAAGGGCTTAAGTCAAAGATGGGCCAAAGGGCAAAGATACGCACTGCTCAATGTTACGAGAAGAATAACAACCATCCATTTTGTTCCATAGCCATTAATAAAATTTGATTATATTTTATTATATTTTGGAATCAGGATTTAATATGACTTAATCATATTGAATGAAAGATAATTACAAAAGTCAAGATTGTTGTTATGGTATTTGCTACCCAAGAGGAGATGACCTTTGATTCCTCAGACCTGTTCGGGGATTGGGGTTGAAATCCTTTGATCTTACCACCTGCGTTCTAGGCCTCGGCAATGCTACAACAAATAAGTTACCACCTGCGTTCTAGGCCTCGTAAACGCTACCACAAATAAGTTACCACCTGCATTCTAGCCCTCGTTAACGCTACCACAAATAAGTGTGACCCGGGTTTCTGTGGGACTGGCATGAGAGAAACTGTTGCATGCTAGATACTGGCCTGAGAGAAGCTGTTGCATGCTATAGACTGACCTGAGAGAAACTGTTGCATGCTAGAGACTAGACTGAGGGAGCCATATTAGAGTGGAGAGAAGCTGTTGCATGCTAGAGACTGGCCTGAGGGAGCCATATTAGAGTGGAGAGAAGCTGTTGCATGCTAGAGACTAGCCTGAGGGAGCCATATTAGAGTGGAGAGAAGCTGTCGCATGCTATGAGAATTTTATACCCCCCGGCTCTTCTGTTAGTCCATGTGACAATTAGGTAGTGGGGGTTTAAATGCAGCTTACCTCACGCAAATAGATTAATAGTAAGGTACTATACCAGGATTGCATCCAGTCGGGGTGGTATAAACTCAATAATGGTGGGGTAGTGGTGCTATATCTACTTGGGAATGACTGAACCACTCCTTTACTCCCGTACACGCCAAGTTACGATCTCGGTCCGTAGGCTGATCGGTTGGATGGTAATCATTTTATATTTCAATGTTTCTTTGGCAATAACATCGTAACTATTCGGCCTAGTCTAAAGAAATTTGAAACCTTTATGCTGTTTTACGTTCTCTTTTAAATGAAATAATTGCCAAGGTCCTCCCAAGGATAGCCCGGGAATTATCAAAAGAAAACTAACTATGGTTCGGATTGCACCACTTGTTGAAAGTTTTGAAGGTTGTCAGGTCATGTGGTCATAAGGTTATAAGTCAGAACAATTAAAAGCACGCGACTTTGGTCTGCTGACCTTGTTTTTATGGACTACAATGTGGTTGGAGTTTATAAAACACAGCCATGCCTGTTGGGTGTACAAATTAATCAAAATGAAATACGATTAATAAGGTGAGCTAGATAATGCCTATGATGTAGGTGCTAGAATTACTGCACTGTTAGCACTATGCCATAGAAGTTAGGGTAATTTGAATTTTGAATATCAAGATAAATAATGTTATTTAATATATAAACTAATAAATCACAAGAGCTATTAATGTTTTATCTTTTGTAAATCAGATTCAATTTTAATTCATTAACTATAAAACCATTACGTAACAACACTTCATGAAAAGGGAAAACCTGTCAACCAAATAAAGCTATGAGTCACTTGTTTCTATTATCAGGGAGGGGAAACCCTGGCCCACGGACACAATTTTTTTCGCCTCTTTCACTGATATATTTATTTGTATGCACAAATTTTCAATAAATAAACTTAAAAAATGCTTCTATATCGATAAGGCCGATCGAGAATAAGTATTTTGGACCATTTAATTATATGTGGCAACTCTTTGTGGTACCTGGCAACTTCCACTGTTTTGTACCTCGACCGTTCTCTTTGTTTACTTACCTCTGGCAATAGCTGTATTGAAAATCCTTACATTGATAATTCAAATTTACACAATTTAAAACATTTATAATTCATTTTTGATGCCTTTTTATGAATATGGCAAGTGATAGTGAAAATCGTAATAGAAAAGGTTCTGGTGAATGTAGTATATTTAGTGAAAAATGGACTGAACTCTATTTTTTTACCGAAATTAATGGTAGGTGTTTTTAGTTTATTTGTATCGAACAAGTTTCTGTTTATGAAAAAATATAATTTTGAGCAGCATTTTATGAGTAGACATAAGAAATATGTGCATTTGAAAGGATCTGAAGGTTTAGACAAGGTAGTTTCCTTGAAAGATAATCTTGAGAAAAGACAAACTTTCTTTAAAAGGCCTATTCAATAAAGTGAATCTGTAACTAGAGCTAGTTATGCGTTATGCCCCCCAAAATGGCTAAAAACTTAAATCACATAGCGATGGTGAACTCTTAAAAGTGTATCCTTACTGCTGTTGAGATTTTATGTCTGGTAAACCTAAACTTTAGTGGGTTTGAAAATGTTAACTTATCAAGAAGAACTGTTTCTGATTGTATCAAGGAAATAGCAGATGACATTCAAATTTCTTGGAAAGTGAATTCAGCAGATTTGTTTTATTCGTTGAGCATTGATTAGACAACAGATCTGTCTAATACTGCAAAGATGGAGGTCTTTATAAGTGGAATAGCTGCAGAATTCAATATAAAGGAAGAATTTCTACCAAGATGGCGCTCCGTCTATGGTAGGTCGTGAAAAAGGATTCGTAACTCTCATTAAGAATGAAATCAAGAAGTGTTTTTTTTACCCAAATATACTAATTGTGTCATTGTTTTATTCAAATGAAAAATTTATGTGCCCAATCACTCAAGATGGGTTAAGTGATAAAAATAGTAACGAAGGCCGTTAACTGGATTAAAAGCAAATTGTTAAAGAATATGAAGTTTAAAGATTTTCTGAAAATTCTTGAAGCCGAATATACGGATTTATTATATCATGGTAGATTAAAATGGCTAAGTGAAGCCCAAATGCTGAAACGATTTTATAACTTAAAAAAATATAAATTATCATGAAACTGAATGGTGTTTCAATTGAAGAATTGGAAGATAAAAAGTTTCTCATTGACTTAGAATTTTTACTAGATATTACTGAAGATTTTAACAATCTAAACTTGAAACTATAAGGGCCCATTCAAATTATAACTTCTTTGCTTTATCATATCAAAAGCTTTGAATCAATGCTTTATTTATTTATTACCAACTTAAAAATGAACTGTTTCACACATTTTCACAAACTAAGTAAGCACAATTCAAAATCAACCAAGGATTACTCTGATGAATCTACAACAATTTAAAATAAATTTTAAAGCATATTTGAAGAAACTCAATACAACAGAACTGAACTATTTATATTTCAAACACATTTTTATGTGCGTTCTGAGGAGGCACCTGATTCTTTGCAATTGGAATTAATTGAATTTCAGTCTGATAATTTCCTAAAACCAAAATATCGTAATCTGCCTCCTTTGGACTTCTACAAGTCTATTGATCATAGAAAATTCCCTTCCTTGCATATGAATGCTTTAAAATATCCTTCTCAATCTTCTACAACCTATTAATGTAAACAGTTCTTTTCCAAATTAAATTTTGCAAAATATCGTCTACGTACAAGACTCACCGAAGAAAACTTGGCTATTAAACTAGGAATACCAGTTTCATCAAGATCACCTAGTATATCCAAACTTTCCCCCCAAATCAGTTACATCCTTCTCCACTAAAAAATCAAACTTAGATTTAGGCTTAGTTAGCTTGATAGTTATTTCAAAATTCGCCTTCAGTTTATGCTTAATTGGTATATTTCTTTTAATATTAGATACCTATATTGAAGACATTTCGTAGCTCATGATTAATAATCTTCCAATTTCCTCGCTGGCAGTAAATTTATATGTTGCGCAATAATATTTTCCTATATATCTATGCATATTAACGTATAAATACAGGGTTTTAGGAAAGTCACTGTGCACTTACATATTTATTAACATAAATGTTTCAATATAGAATACAGGAGGTAAATATGAATGACAATTATAAATTATGTTGGAAGTGACCCCCCTTGGCATCAATACAGGCTTGGATCCTTCTTATTTTGTTTCTAAACACCGCTATCAGTTGCACGCTTGAAATAGACTGAATGAATGTTGTTATTGCTGCTTGCAAAGTGCACAGTGACTTTCCGAACACCCTGTATATCTACTTTGCGATAGAATTAAACATTTACTCAAGTATAAAAATTAAAATTCTTTAGTCGCTCGCGGATTTCTTTCATTATCGCCTACGCCTCAAATAGGGTTTCCCATCCCTGCTATATATGCTAATATCATTACACCTAAAATACTACATGTACACCAAAGCAGTTTTAGGAATGGGAATTAAGATTCTTTGTAAAAAAATCCTATAATATCATAGAAACTTTCCTAAAGTTAACCTTTGATAAATAACTTCATTCCAAACTTCTTTCCTTAGGAGAAGATAAAATAACGGCACAGAATTATTGCAAACCTTAGATGAAGTCAATTATAAATATGACCTTTAACAAAGTTAAATGCTAGCTAACGAAACTTTTCGAATTTTCCTCCTTAGTAGGAAATATGAGATCAGCTGTCAAGAAGATAAGGAAGAAATAAAAAGATAAAATAGCAAGTTCTAGGTTAAACCACGCCTTTGATAAAATGATAACTAAATTATCTTCTCAAGGTCAATATAATTTTGGTAAGAACTTGAAAATTCTATGGCCTTTGAAACACGTACTTGAAAGCGGTTCGAAGGAATTAGACATGAGCTAATTTAGCAATTTGGTACTGAAAATTCCAACAATTACCACAATTACTAGAATATGTTTACTAATTTCAGGGGAAAATTAATTAAATTAAAGCTGAAAATTGGTATTTGAGTGAAAGCAAGATTTGGCCAAATCGTCCTAAAAATTCCTTTGTTTTGTTTACGACTCTATTCAAGGAAGATTGGTGTGTGTACCTTACCTTCCCTAACACTTATCGGTATAATTTATTTTTACGGTATATTTATTATTATTTTAATCTCAAATTTCCCCAGATGGTAGATAGTTAGCGCCATCCATCCCTCGCATTGCAGACGAGATTCCCCGAACAGATATTGAAATGTATATTAAGATCAGAATGACAATCATGGGTGAGCTAGAAGGTATAAATGGTTGGCTCACTCCTCGTTAGGAAGGGGTGGAGAGTAGGTCGTATTGGGTGCTTTATACACTATCGTGACCGAAACCGTCAGAGGAGTTATTGTTTCACGTCAGAGGTATGTAGTAGATATGAGGGGAGAGTAAGTATGTTGTATTGTGAAGACGAAGTTGGAAGATATAGCGGTGCATGTAATCAGCTATGTGGAGGAGAATGCGTGTAGAGCTACATGACTCTCTCGGGGGTGATTGGCAGCGTATTCACACACTAGGCAACAACTCATAGCCCCACCTAAGGGGTTGTGTTTGCGCTGACTGATGATAAATCCCCACCTTGACGCCAGAAATACAATGCCGTATCCACCTGTTTTAGCGAAAGTTCTAGTCTTTCGCGACCATTCATAAACACGTGTTGGTGTGAAAAATGTTCAGGCTATGGGAGTATGGCTGAGCATGGCCCCTTCACAAAAGCCTTGGTGGAAAATAACGTAAGAGTGTAAAAAAGAAAAGCTCAAAAACTAATACGACCCTAGTCTTGCAACAACTGCAGAAGTATAAAAGAGGAAAGTTCAGCAATCAATCAACAATAGTTCTGCACTAACCGTAAACGGGTAAAAGAGGAAACGTAAGCAACAACTCAGGTATAGTCTATTACCAACCAAGAAAATCTCAGAAACAACACAACTAGTCTCGCACTACCTGTTATAGTGTAAAAGAGGAAAGCTGAAAAATTAGCACAAGTCTAATCTATACCAACTGTAAAAGTTTTAAATAGGAAACCTCAGTAAACAATCAACTAAAAAAGTCTTTCCAAAAATGTAAAATTGTAAAAGTAGAAAACTGGTAAATCTACACAACTATAGTCTTGCACCATCTGTAAAACATAAAATCTCAGCAACCAAGACAACTATAGTCTTGTAACAACTGCAAGAGATGAACCCTCAGCAACCAAGACAAGTATAGATTTGCACCAACTGTAAAAGATGAAACCTCAGCCATCAAGACAACTATAATCTTGTACGAATTGTAAAAGATAAAACTTCAGCGACCAAGACAAGTAGAGTCTTGTACTAACTGTAAAAAATGAAACCTCAGCAACCAAGACAACTATAATCTTGTACCAACTGTAAAGGATGAAACCCCAGCAATGAAGACAACTATAGTCTTGCACCAACCGTAAAAAGACTGGACACCGAATATCAGGAAAAAATTTGGGTATTTTCGTGACACGAAGCAAATATTCGCTCCTTTATTTGCATCTAATTTGACCTTGGCAAAAGGCAATCAATAACAAAAGATAAAAACAAGAAAACCTTTTAGAATTTCGACATGATGATTTAGAACAAGTGAATTTAGCCACGATGTTCTATCTACCTGGTAACTGAATTTAACTACTAACTTAACCTAAGCTACTTTATGTATGAGGGGCGGTCAATAAGTTTTGCAATTTGGATATAAGAAAACGAGATATGAAGAAAAGTGTTTTATTATTTTTCAATATAACTACCCTCGACTTCAATGCACTTGCGCCACTTGTCCCTGAGGCTTCGAGTTCCCGACAACTAGAAATCTCCCGACTGCTGTTCAATCCACTCCTGGACGGTGAGCTGGACATCTTCATCGTCCCCAAACCGGCGTCCACGCAGTGCAGTTTTGGGGCTGACGGAATAAAAAGTAGTCGCTAGGGGCCAGATCTGGACTGTAGGGGGGATGGTTGAGCTCCTCGAATCCGCACTCACGCAGGGTAGTTGTGCAACTCTGGCCTTGTGAACTTTGACGACGTTAAACTCGATCATGGGGCGTGAGGTTTCTAGGGACCCAACGGGCAGAGACCTTGGTCATGACCAAATTGTCGTGGATGATGTTGCTAACACTTCCATGTGATATTCCAAGTTCTCGCTCGATTTCTTCGACTTTCACCCGTCGATTTTCGAGGATCCTCCTCCCCACACGGGCCACATTGTCCTCGTTTGTCACGTCTGACGGGCATCCTGGACGGGGGTAATCTTCAAGGGACTCACAAACATGGCGGAACTCCCGATTCCAGTGATCAATGGTTGCATAGGAAGGGGCGGTGTCGGTGTACACTGCAACTTGAGTTCATGGATCTCTTTTGCATTCTTGCCTTCCTTGGTCAAAAATTTGATCACTGCGTGGTGCTTAACCTTCTCCATTGTTGAAAAATTGTGAATGACGATCTTTGATCAGCTACTGCTTCTTAAATAGACGAGGCAGGAGCGTGCGGCTGCAGGACCTAACATTTCATAACTTGTCCTAACACCCCCACAAACAGTCATCTCCCTTCCTCTGTTTTGCCCTACCGATTCGAAAAACTTATTGACCGCCCCTCGTATTTAGATGGAAAAGAATTATATAATCTAGCGTGTTGACCCCTCCCCCTTAGCTTATTATCTAGCTTCTTATCGAGTGAATGAAACGCAGTATAACGGCGATTTTATTTCGAAAGACTAAACTCACAAGTTACTACGGAACCTAGTTTCCTGGTACCCGATTGAACCTTGAACACGTTTAAAGCACATTTACACACGCGAGGAACACACCTCGAGGACCAAATTAAGTTAATGAACGCTTACTTAGCCTTATCTTCTATAGTTCTTTGAAGACCTAACACCATCTATCATTCTTAGCAGGGTCTATACAGACGAGAATGTGAATAAGGGAATGTGAAAAAAGAAGAACAAAAGATTGTTATGGTAAAACCCGACGGCGTGTGCAGGGATAGCGAACTATATCTCCCCCTGTATAGCGAGCTATTATAGGTGTAGGGGTGTTACTTGCTTATTGGTAAGGTCACCTCAAATTTATTGGTAGGCCACCTGTTTAAGGTAGGTGAAATAAATAGTAATATTTGGCTTAAGGCTATTGGCGGTTGTGGATTACGCCGTAGAATTCAATCTGAATCGAATTGTCTGCTCGTTACTCACTTGTAGGCCGGGTAAACGGTAACCAACTTATTGCTTGGTAGAGATAGGGAATCAGAAGAAAATGGCGGTTTGTAGGTTTTAATTTTTGGTCTAATAGCCACCTCAGGTCTGGCAAGTGAAATCGCCGAGTTCCTAGTTCGTCGTGTGCTCATGTCTTTGTAACTGGCTATCAGTGTCAAGAGACTCAGTGTTTCTTGTATTTCTTTCTCTGTCAGACTGTCCTTGTATGTTTTTGCAAGCCCTTTTATTCTAACTAAAATTTAGGGGCGTGGCTCTGTTTTTCCAATCTGAAAGCTAAGCGCAGTATGTTTAACCAGAGAGGATATGTGTGTATTAGTGTATGCGCGTGTACACCAAGAGAGTATTGAATTGGGAAATCTGGCCGATCTTTATCAGGCCGATATCCGTAGCAAAATAAGATTTTGTCTTTCACGAGACCCTGTCAATGGCTGGTGGGTCAGACTCCCGCTCTATAATATATTCAGTACTTTGTGTGCTCAGCTGTTTCAATTGCCTTTGTTATCTCTGTGGACAAACCGTCGGGTCTCACCTGTTTCCTAATGAGTGTGACCGTCTGTATGTTTATCGTGGGAGCACAATGATTTCATTTGTATTATTTACAAGTATTTTGCTTTGCAGTGATACATTGATTATTTACTATCGACTTACTGCTATTTACAAGTATTTGCTTTGTTTTGCATTAATTAATTGTTAAAAGATGGCATATTGTTCAAATGTTTTATTTGTGTGCTAATTTTAAGATTTTATAGGGACAACGGGGTGCTCAACTGGTCAGGTTCCTTGTTGGCTCTTTTCCACCTTGTAATTGGGTGCTACACTGTCTACATCCCTGGCTTCCAAAATATATCACACCTGGATAGCGAATTATATGCGTCCTAGATAGCAAACTATATTCCCTACTGGATAGCGCACTATATCCCCCCTCCCTGGATTCCGAACTATATACTCCCTGGATAGCGAATTTTGATAGAGAATTTAGATAGCGAACTTTATGCCACCTGGGTAGTGAACTATACACCCTCTTCTGCATCAGATATGTACATAAAGTACAAGTACTTACCTAATGTGAAAGTGAGAAAAACCTTTATAAGAATTCTTCTTTACTTTCCTTCTGGGAATTAAGCAAATTTACTAGGAAGTCATCAATATTTAAAAGGTTCTTTTTCTGCTTTACTTTGGGGGAATTAGTTAATATCAACAAACAAATTAAGCCTCTTTTTTAATAAGAAAAATAACACGAGAATAATAGATTCTTTGTATAATTCGTTTAACAATTATCGTTTCTTTAATTTGGTTATATAAAACCATCAAAGCCTTAGATTCATGAGCTAATTAACTTAAATACACCTGCCAAACTACTTAATGAAAATTTCAAATCTCGTAATTAAATTCACTTCGTTGGAAATTTTGTATGAAATACGATTATACAGGATGTCCCTAAAGTCCCGATATTTAGTAAATATCACAATGGATTCGTTCACTACAACTTACCCCCCCTTGACTTTGGAGGTGGGGGGGGCACGCTGAAGGAGAAGGTGCTTTAAATGCTGCTCTGTTTACTAGACCTTAACAACTTGACTTCTTATTCTGAGGTAAGGCTAAGGGGGAGTTACTCCCCCCACCCTCAGTTCGGTACCCTAGGCCTCATCTTATTTATTGTCATTTATTTAATTTTGCTAATAATATTTTCTTTTTATATAGTAAAGCTGTGTTTCTACAATTAGTTTCTCTAACCCTAGAACATCTAAGAATTTATTATTTATGCCAACTGCACTCCACTTTGATTATTTAACTTGCGCACTGGAATCTATATCCCCCCAATTTCTGGCGTGCTCCCTTCCCACATCACCGCAGTCAATCCTCAGCTAGCATCGACGTTCGACTCTACGACATATACTTATATATATATATATATATATATATATATATATATATATATATATATATATATATATATATATATATATATATATATATATATATATACAATTCTGGTCTGTCTTTTTAGGGTCAACCGCATTATCTGATCTCATTTATTTTAGACCTGTGACAGATTATAAAGGGTGTTATTCTTATATATTAAAGGTTCTGGTTTTAAAAATTGTATAAAGACTTTACCCAAATCCCATTTTCCCTTTTCTGGCGTATTTTGGAATGAATTTTGTGACCGTGTAAAACTTTAACCCTTTTCAGGATGTGATAGAACGGGTTGAGGCAGCGTTAGTTTCAACTCCTATCACATATTATTTAAAACCACGATGCTCCCACGTGCATCTTCGCTTCGAAGCTTGGCGTCTTATCGCAGCCACCGGATGTCAATGTTTAAACAAGGAGGTTATCGTCCCCCCGTTCGCCCCCATACGCCGACCTCGCCAGATTGAGTTAGGCTTATGGGCAGATAAGGCATTGTTTCCAGCCTCGGCTGTGCATTCCCTCGAAGTTCCCACTCCATTGTCCCCCACGCCAAAGGAGTGTCTCGACTATTTAGATGGAAACTTTACCACTAAGATCAGATTGGAGATCCAGATTTTCGTCGCGAAACATCACCACGACCCTCTCTCCCTTTGTGCGCCAAGGGACCTCGACCTCGAGATTCACCATCACTTGTCCAGAAGGAGGACAATATCCCTTGAGTGCCAAAGGTTCGAGCCTTTCGTGACGCAAAGTCCTCAAGGCTTCCCCATCGTTGTTCAGGAAGGAAACAACGTAGAACAGCCATTGTTATTTTAAGCCCTTCGCCAAGAAACGGTTCTCACCCTTCCCCCTTGTTGTTCAGAGGAGAACAACATTAGAACATCCATTGTTCTTGAGCCCGTAGACAAGAGACGGTTCTCACCCCCCCCCCCCCCTGTTGTTCAGAAGGAGAACAACGTAAAACAGCCATTGTTCTTTTGGAGCCCTTCGCCAAGAAACGGTTCTCACCCTTCCCCCTTGTTGTTCAGAGGAGAACAACATTAGAACAGCCATTGTTCTTGAGCCCGTAGACAAGAGACGGTTCTCACCTCCCCCCCTGTTGTTCGGAAGAGAACAACGTAGAACAGCCATTGTTCTTCAAGCCGTTCGTCGAGAAACGGTTCTCATTCTCCAGACGCCACGTCAGGATCGTTTTATTCCCCCCCTTGGGCTGGAACTCGCCAGCGGACCGAAAATTGCTTCACGTCGCCTTCCACTGCACCACTAGTATAAAGTTACGTAAGCCAAACGTCACCTTTGAGTACTTAACCCTTTTGTCAATTCTATCCTGTGCTTTAAATGGTTTAGCGAACCATCCCATCCCTTTAATTATATATTTGTTTTACCCTTTTAAATCCTTTAATCCTCGGATGAGCCTAAATCCCACGACCCTTTCCATTCTCTGTTTATGTCAATATTTTCCGTCTTGTATTGTTGATAGTTATTATTAATAAAACTCTATTTTATTAATGATAGCAATATTATTATCCTTGAGCTCAGTTCCACTTCTTAAGCATATCGAAGATACATAATATCGGCCCGCCAGACATCAACGCACTCTAAAGTTAATTAAAGAAGTTCCCTCAACGAATAGTTATATATGGCATATCGTCGAGAATCCATTCTACGACATATATATATATATATATATATATATATATATATATATATATATATATATATATATATATATATATATATATATATATATATATATATACTATTTAAATTTGGTGTCAGGTGTGGGGTTTAACGCTATATCTTTGCAAACACTGGTATTAGTCGAGTAAAGCATAGTGTTATTCGTTACAATAATAGAGTATAGTAGTTCCCTTTTGTTTTAACGATTGCTATCCCCTTTTTTGAAACTTAAGAAGCTGGAGTAGCTCAAGGAACTGTTATAATAATTTGTTTGTGTTTTTTTGTTTTTTTAGTCAGTGGTTATTTAGATCGAGAAACCAAGTACGAATAGGTCAGTGCCCATATTTAGGTAGGCTAATTCTATAGAGGCATAATTCTTGTTGCGAGGAATTTTAGTTGGTTGACTAGTGCGGCCCAAGTGCAAAGATCACCCAGTTCGAAATCTTTAAAGCGCAAGGAGAGTCCTTGGGACTTTCTGGGAAAGAACTAATTGAGTACGTTCAAGAGGAGCAAAGAAAAGAGCGTGAGAAAAAGGAAAAGAAAGAGGAAGAGAAATACAACGAGAAGAACGAGAGAGAGAAATTTAAAGAGAAGAAAGAAAAAGAGTAATTCAACGAGAAGAAAGAGAAAGTTAGGAACGGATAAGACAAGCTGAGCTTCACCATCAGATTGAATTAGCTCGTGTTGAAGCAGAGATACAGTCCGCCAGTTCCCGTTCCGAAGCCCCCCCCCCAATCTCTTACTAAAGCTCCCCAATTTCAAGGATGGAGAGGATTTCGGAGCATTTTTAGCCCACTTCGAAAAGATCCTCGAAATCAATAACATGGATCTGGAGGCTGAAGGTGTAGCCAGATTACTGCCCCTGTTAAATTGCAAATTGCGCGAAATTTTTATATCTTTACCATCTGAGTGTACAATTAACTACAGCACCTTAAAAGCTGAGTTATTGGCCGCTCATAATATGACTCCCGATTTCTACCGCCAAGAATTTCGAGGAGGTCGTATTAAACCCGGACAGACGTTCCGTCAATTCGGATACATTCTTTAGAGGAATTTTAAATTTTGGTTAGAATCCTAAAAGGTTGATCCGAACTACGAGTCCTTAACAGACTTCATGTTGCGAGATCAATTTTTGGCGTCTCTCCCAACGGAGATCCGTGCGTTCGTCAAGGATCGTTGGTGCCAGACCTTTAAAGAATGTACCGAAGAAGCGGATGTCTATGCCGCCAGCCATAATTTATACCCAAAGGAGAATCGAACTTCTCACCAATCCCCCTACAAGGAAAGAAGGAAGGATTCGCGCCCCTTCACAAGAAAGCCGATGAAGGTTCCGAGCCCCGTAAAACCCCAAAACTTCTTTCCCCAAATCCAACAACGGGACTCCAAACCTCCCGTTAAGATGTCTCCTCCATCTCTCTTCCCGAAGCGACCAATCATATGCTTCACCTGTGGTGTAGAAAACCACATGAGCTGGAATTGCCCCCAAAATTCTAGGCTTAAAAGCGGACCAGCCCACCAAGTTCACCAGATTAATGCAACCCCGGCTCCCCCGGTGGTGCAGACCCAAGCAGAAATTTCTTCCCCTCCGTCAGGCCACCAGGTAAATTTTGTTTTTGATAAAAGTTCATCGGGAACTTTGAAATTTGAGGAGGGCAGCGTAAACGGCTGCCGAGTATAGACTCTCGTCAGGGACACAGGATGTACGTGTTTCATCGTGTCCGACAAACTCCTCCCCCAGTGGACCCTAACCACGAAAAGTTTGCGGTGGTACATGACTACCTTGGGCGGGCGAACCAATTCCCCGTCGTTAGATGTTACCTGCAGTGTCAATATTATGATAGCTGGGCTGAAGTCATTTCAGCACCCATACAATTCTGTTCCGTACTTATAGGACAGAGCCCCCAAGTAAGTTCCGACCCTGTGTCTCAGGCCGCCCTTCCTCGAGGGCGAGCTAAGAAAGAAGCCCAGGAGCCCGTCCCCATCAGAACCCCGATACCGTCCGATTTCTTGGAGACCCCTAACCAGGACTTTAGGACGGCACAAAAGGAGTGTGAATTACTAACACCCTTAGGCGATAAGGCCCAAGACAAGGACACGGAGACTGTCCGTGGACCCCAAGAAAAAAAGAACCCCCAACGCGCCCATGGAGATACCTTCGTAGAACTGGACGAAACATCGGCGCTTGAAGAAGATTACCCCGCGGAGTCCCTTAATGTAATACAGATAGTGTGCACCCAACCTAATGCCGATTACCCTCCTCCTTCCCTACCAGGCAAGTCTTTGGAACCCTCTGACCTGGATATTGACGCGCAGCTGACACCACATCAAAAGAGTCAGCTACAAGAACTATTTAAATGGAGTCACCATTTAACCACCCTATTAGCTCTTTTCGAGCGACTGCGCGAAAATGGCCTCACCATTGGCCCCCGCAAATGCCATTTTGCCCACGAAACCATAAAATATTTGGGTTTCAAAATAGGACAAAGCAAGTTAGGTTCCCAAGAGAACAAGATTAAGGCAATCGCCGACATGCCCCTCCCGATTACAAAGAAGCAATTAGGATCGTTCCTAGGATCAGCTTCTCACTATAAGCGATTTGTTCCGAATTTCGCTGCAATTTCGGCCCCCCCTCAGCCCCCTTTAAAAAAAAAATTTCCCCGATCGTTTACGTTGGAATGATGTCGCTGTTTCCCATTTTAATCAGCTCAAGAGTAAGCTCATTTCTGCCCCCATTTTAAAGTTGCCCAAACCGGAAAAATCCTTTGGGATTAAGACCGACGTGAGCAACGAGGGCATTGGAGGTGTACTCCTTCAATACGTGGATGACGGAACGAGTCATCCAGTTGCATATGCTAGTCGTCAATTATTACCACGCGAAAAGAGATGTGCCACTATAGAGAAGGAAGCTCTATCAATTAGCTGGGTCATAGACAAAGTCAAGATGTACTTGATAGGTTAAGAATTTCAGATAGGAACCGACCACCGTCCGTTAGCCTATATTAGGAATGTGCGAGACTCCAACGGCCGAATCATGCGCTGGAGTTTACTCTTGCAAGAGTATCAATTTAAAATAAATTATATAAAAGGTTCCGATAACCAGGTCGCTGACGCACTCATTAGGATGCGTTACCGAATAGCGTAGAGTAATTGTATTCATAGAATTAGTATCTCTATGTAGGTATATACCGTCTTGTACGACTTAAATTAGATTCCCTTGTATAATAATTAGTTAATGTATATGTCTGAATTTTGTAACGCTCAATGTCTATTTTTTTTGTATGTATATATATTTGTACCCATTAATTTACGTATAAATTATTTTGTCCCGTATGTACTAATTTTATATCATTTCATTGTTCCATGCCTTTTTTTTTTATTAAGTTGTATTAAAGGTTATTTTCCCCTGTAATCTAAAGATCAAAATAATCATATGTATTGAGGTAATACGAGTTAGGTGCAGAAAGGTACGGTTGGTACAAGAAAACGAGTTCCCCACAATGGAGCTTTATCGTTGTCCCTGCTCTCTTTTTTTTGAAGTGACAACTTTCCCCCGGAATGGAGGGGTGTGATAGAACGGGTTGAGGCAGCGTTAGTTTCAACTCCTATCACATATTATTTAAAACCACGATGCTCCCACGTGCATCTTCGCTTCGAAGCTTGGCGTCTTATCGCAGCCACCGGATGTCAATGTTTAAACAAGGAGGTTATCGTCCCCCCGTTCGCCCCCATACGCCGACCTCGCCAGATTGAGTTAGGCTTATGGGCAGATAAGGCATTATTCCCAGCCTCGGCTGTGCATTCCCTCGAAGTTTCCACTCCATTGTCCCCCACGCCAAGGGAGTGTCTCGACTATTTAGATGGAAACTTTACCACTAAGATCAGATTGGAGATCCAGATTTTCGTCGCGAAACATCACCACGACCCTCTTTTCCTTTGTGCGCCAAGGGACCTTGACCTCGAGATTTACCATCACTTGTCCAGAAGGAGGACAATATCCCTTGAGTGCCAAAGTTTCGAGGCTTTCGTGAGGCCAAGTCCTTAAGGCTTCCCCCTCGTTGTTCAGGAAGAGAACAACGTAGAACAGCCATTGTTCTTTTGAGCCCTTCGCCAAGAAACGGTTCTCACCCTTTCCCCTTGTTGTTCAGAGGAGAACAACATTAGAACAGCCATTGTTCTTAAGTTCGTAGACAAGAGAAGGTTCTCACCCCCCCTCCCTGTTGTTCAGAAGGAGAACAACGTAGAACAGCCATTGTTCTTTTGGAGCCCTTCGCCAAGAAACGGTTCTCACCCTTCCCCCTTGTTGTTCAGAGGAGAACAACATTAGAACTGCCATTGTTCTTGAGCCCGTAGACAAGAGACGGTTCTCACCTCCCCCATGTTGTTCGGAAGAGAACAACGTAGAACAGCCATGTTCTTCAAGCCGTTCGTCGAGAAACGGTTCTCATTCCCCAGACGCCACGTCAGGATCGTTTTATTCCCCCCCTTCGGCTGGAACTCGCCAGCGGACCGAAAATTGCTTCACGTCGCCTTCCACTGCACCACTAGTATAAAGTTACGTAAGCCAAACGTCACCTTTGAGTACTTAACCCTTTTGTCAATTCTATCCTGTGCTTTAAATGGTTCAGCGAACCATCCCATCCCTTTAACTATAGATTTGTTTTACCCTTTTGAATCCTTTAATCCTCGGATTAGCCCGAGCCCCACGACCCTTTCTATTCTCTGTTTATGTCAATATTTTCCGTCTTGTATTGTTGATAGTTATTATTAATAAAACTCTATTTTATTAATGATAGCAATATTATTATCCTTGAGCTCAGTTCCACTTCTTAAGCATATCGAAGATACATAATATCGGCCCGCCAGACACCAACGCACTCTAAAGATAAATAAAGAAGTTCCCTCAACGAATAGTTATATATGGTATATCATCGAGAGTCCATTTTACGACACAGGACTTATAAAATATTTACCGTATTGTAAAGGAGTTAATCTTATTTTTTCTTTTTTTTGTATTGTGTTTGTCGTTTATTCGTTGGGTATTGGGCAACATAGGATCTCGCTAAATTCCGGAGTGAATATTTTGAGTATAATTAAGAATTCGTGCTGTGCGAATCAATTATCGCTATGTTTATGTTTTTTAAGTGAAGAATGGTAAGCCCACCAAAGCCTACCACCACTCATGCTGTGCGTCTAAATAATCCCTCCCCCACTTTTTTGTGGTGCTTTTCCTGAGAGTTGGTCGAACGCGATAAAATTTCCTCATCATTTAACACGTTTAAATTGCGAGTAGAGTCGCTTGGGCTCAGTGGCAAAGACCTCCTATCTTACATTCAAAAGGAAGAAAGAAGAGAAAGATAAAAGAAGGAACGATAAGAAAGATTTGAAAGAAAAGAACAGGAAGAAAGGGAAAGAATCTGACTTCATGAACTTGAAATGAGTAGGATCAGTAAGGAGATGCTGTCCATCAGCTCGAGGTCTCAAACTCCGCCTACTGAGTCTCTTAATTTTCTGGTTTTTAAGAAAGAAAAGGATTTCGGAGCCTTTTCAATCCACTTAGAGAAAATCTTCGAAATCAATTATTGGGCCATCGAGGAAGATAGAGTGGCTCAACTCCGAAATATATTCATATCACTTCCTTCGGAGGTGAGAACTGATTATTCAACCTTAAAATCAGAATTACTGGCGGCATATAACATGACTCCAGACTTTTCCTGATCCAAATTCAGACATGCTCACATTCAGCCAGGCCAAATATACAGTCAGTTTAGGTACACCCTCCAGCGTCACATCAACTTTTGGCTCGATTCTTCTAAAATCCCGCATGACTACGATGTCCTTGTTCACCTCTTCCTGAGAGACCAGTTGTTGGCTGCACTTCCGGCTAAAATCAGATTTTTCGTAAAAGACCGGCGGTGCCTCACATTCAAGCAGTGCATACCGAAATCGAAACCGAAACTTTTCTTTTCGTCCGAAAACCGTTCTCTTCAGGCACCCCTACGTCATCTTTCCCCAGAATACCCATGATTTGTTTTCCCTGTGGTGTAGAGGGCCACGTGAAAACGAACTGGCCCCAGAACTCTCAGTTCAGGAATAACTTTTCTCACCATGTACACCAGATCTGTGCCAAGTCTGCTCCTACGTCAACACCATCGGAATCTTATCCTTCCCCGAGCACATTAAGTCCCGGTGGCCACCAGGTAAACTTCTTGTTTGATAAGAATATCCTTGGAGGCTTTAAGTTCGAATCCGGAACGATTAATGGCTGTCATGTCTCCATTCTTGTGTCGGACAAGCTGCTTTCCCCAGTAGCCCCGGACCATAATAATTTCACCGTCCTGCTCGACTACTTGGGGCGCGAAAATCAGTTCCCCATCTTTAAGTGCTACATCAATTGTGTGTACTTAACCTGCTGGGCAGAAGTACTAGCAGCCCATATTAAATTCTGCTCAATCCTCATTGGCCAGTGCCCACATGTCTACCCCAACCCCGTGGCTCAACCTGTTGTTACCCGTTTGCAAGTGGTAAAAGATTCGAAGATGCCCTCGCCCCTAGAAACCTCACGTTCTTCAGAATTTACGGAGGTCATGACTGAAGACTTCGCAAGGAACCAGAATAACTGCGATTCCCTCCAACCCCTGTGGGTTAAAGCGGGGTTAAAAAAGCAAGAAGTTACCCGAGGAGACAAGGTGATCTCCTACAGAGTTACGGATGGTTTACTTTACCGTACGTGCTCAGTAAACGGTAAACGCCAGACGCAAGTATTGTGTGCTCCGCGTTTCCCACGTTGGTCACATTTTAACCAGTACCCATGCCAGACAATTTTCAGGCCATTTTAGCCACACGAAGACCACCCAAAAGATTTTCAAATATTTATATTGGCCAGGCACCCATGAAAAAATCCTTCGCTACTGTAGGTCTTGCGACATCTGCCAAAAGACTGCCGACAAAGGGCGAGTTAAGCCCGCACCATTGAAGAGAATACCCCTAATCTCAGAGCCATTTTCCTGTATCGCAATTGATCTCATCGGTGCGATACACCCCCCCGTCGAGTGAAAGGCACAGCCACGTGCTATCTTTAGTGGACTTTGCCATTCGGTTCCCCGAGGCCGTGCCGTTGAAGAATATAGACAACATCTCCTACGCGGAAGCACTAATCTCTATCTTCTCCCGTGTTGGATTACCCAAGGAAATCTTGTCTAATCGTGGCCGCCAATTCACGTCGTAACTGATGGAGTACGTCGGCAAGCTCCTGATAATAAAACCACTTTTTACCAACCCTTTTCACCCAGCTGGTAATGGGATGTGCTAGAGGCTCAACGGCTCCCTCAAATCCATTCTCAAGAAACTGTGCGCCGAACAACCCCGTGAATGTCACCGTTTCTTGCCGGTAGCCCTTTTTACACCCTGGAAATTTCCCATCGCACCTTAGGTTTTGCCCTATTTGAGCGTCTGTATGAACATAATGTTAGAGGGCCCCTCAGCATTATAAGGGAGCTCTTCTTCTATTCGAAATTAGACCAGGAGATTTAATCCTCCTACGCTTACCTCCTAGACCTGAGACAGAGTTAGAAAAGTATACAGATATCGCACAACAGAACACCGAGGCCAACTTAGGCAAGTATAAAACCTACTTCGACTGTAAGTCCCAAGAACGAAAATTTCAACGTGGTGACGAAGTCCTTTCACTACTCTCCACGGAGAACAACAAACTTTTGAGCTGAGCCAATGGAAGGGCTCCTTCCCAGTGATTGAGAGACGTGCCCGTCGACTACTTGATCCAAACCACGTTTGGCACTAAATTATTCCATGTGAACATGCTTAAAATGTATCATCGACGTGCTTCTACCAACCAACTTGTGGCCCTGGACGAAGAATCTGCCTTGGATTCCAGCTATCCGCTTCGCCCATTGGTCGTGGTACAAGTCGCCTGCGTGGAACAAGACGCGGAATATCCTCTTCACGTCTTGCAGATGCCCCTGATTCCACATCCACCAAGTTAAGTATAAACCATCAGCTTTTGATCTCTCATAAAACCAAGTTCCAAGGGCTACTCACCCAATTCACCGATCCAATCTTAGATACTACTGGTTGTGCTGCCCAGTTCGAGCACAATATTCGGTTCACCACCCAGGAACTTGTCCGTTCAAAGCCGTACCCCCTCCCCAATCACTTAAGAAAAGCGTTCAATAAGGAGGTAGCCGAACTATTGAAGATGGGTATTATAGAGCCCTCGGAGTCGTAGTATTGCTCCCCGGTCGTCATGGTGAAGAATTCTGACAATTCTTACCAGATGTGCATCGACTTCCGGGAGTTAAACTCCGTCAGTGTGTTCCACTTATCGATCAGAATTTACAAATGTTCGAGAAAGCCAAATTCCTCACAGAATTAGATCTGTGTAAGCCTATTACCGGATTCCTTTGAAGAAAGAAGTAAAGAGATACGCGGCCTTTCCCACCGACAAAGGCTTGATGCACTTCCAGCGACTCTCTTTTGGGTTGGTGATGGCATATAACAATTATAACCGAATGATGAGGCGGATATTGGATAGGTTGCCACACGTCATCTTTTACTTAGACAACATTTATGTGGCGACTTAGGAATGGGAACACCATCTGGCTGCCCTGCGTGCCCTCTTGTGCCGACTCCAGGAAAACAACCTTATGATTGGCTTCAACAAGTGAAACTTCGCTTTTGGCACTATTTACTATTTGGGTTTCCACATAGAGAACGATTCCTTTGCTCCCCAAGCTGACAAAATCCAGGCAATTGTTGAAATGCCATTATTTAAAACAAAGAAGCAGTTGAGGTCATTCATGAGGTCGGCCTCCTTTTACCGACGTTTTATTATGAACTTTGCCTCCATTGCCGCGCCCCTTTGCGAGCTCCTCAAGAAAAAAGCTCCTGAGTGCCTCGTCTGGACACCCCGTTCGCTAGCTTTGATCAGCTTAAAGGGAAGTTAGCTTCAGCACCGATCCTCCGCTTACCCGACCCCCTTAACCCATTTAACATACGGACTGACGCGAGTAACGATGGCATAGGATGTGTTCTCGTCCAGTATAGTGACAATGGCGAAAGTTTTCCCATCGCGCTTGCGTGCCGTAAACTCCTTTTCCTGAGAAAAACTAGGCGGCAATCGAGCGATAAGCCCTTGCCATCGTTCGGGGCATCCAAAAGTTCAAAATGTTTCTCTTAGGTAAATAATTTGTTATCGAGACTGACCATAAACCCTTTATTTCCTACGGAATGTTAAGAACAATAATAGTCGCCTCATGAGGTGGAGTCTATCTCTCCAAGAATTCCAATTTAAAATTGCATACATTAAGGGTTCCGAGAAATGCCTGGCGGAGAGCTTAAGCAGAAATCCTCTGGATTTGTATCCAGAGTAATTTCCCATTAATTAATTGTAACATTAAATGGATTAACTTTATATATATTCCTGAATAATTCTTGTAGTTTTGTGCAATACCTTATACGAATATGTGACATTATTTTTTTTTACTGTGTATATATTTTTGATGAGTTTCCCTGTTCGTATGTATCTTTTTTTGTATTCTCGGACCTTTCTTTTTGTGAATATCCTTTTATGTAAGACTCTGGTTATCGAGACTATGTTGACCCTGGTAATTGATAAATATTCCTGTCTATCTTATTGTATTATTAATATTATTATTTATTTTACTTGATGTTGTTCTGTAATAGGGATACTGAGCATTTCCCGAGTCACCCTTTTTTACTTGTTTTTGTGCAGAGTACCCGGTACCATCCCTTTTGTATTTGTGTCCCTATTGGAAATTAAGCCGTGTAATTACCGTATATTAGTCTGATATCAGTTCTTTCGGAAGCTCCATCTTGGGAGAGAAGGCTACCCACCCGCTTCCATAGAACCCAACGTCTACCCGTAGCTCCTGAAAAAAGATGCACCTGTACTCTCAGACAGCCCCAAGGGAGCAGCGAGAATTTCGCGCGGTCGGATGACTCCGGCGCTCTTATCAAGAATGGTCGGGTCGGGTCAGTCAAACCCAAGTAGCCACCTCAAGAATACCGCATGGCCGTGTGTTCTGTGTTGGGTTCCCCCTCTCCCCCGTCTAATCGCATGATCGGCGCTAGACCTAGGGCGTCGAGGACTTTCGCGAGAGCCTCTGATGCTCGCCAAGAATATCCCTTTTCCCCTGGCGCGCCAAATATAATGAGATCGCCCCCCCTTTGGAATCCTCAGTACCATACAGCCCCGTCTTGGTTAGCAGCCACGTACAGTCCCGTACACCTTGCTCCACCTCCCAACGGCTTACAGCTACGAAGGCGACGCGTTACTTCTCTACTCAGCCTCGCTCGTACCTAAAGGCTAGAGTTGCCAGCAGACAGACGATAGACACGGACAGGGATCTATCACTCGGGTATCGACTTCGTTCTCGTCTGAAATACTCCCACGTTCATTTCTCAGCGTGGCTAGCATCGACGTTCGACTCTACGACAAAGACGTAATATCATAAATAAATACATTCCTCTCTTTTAAGGAGACATTGTACTCCTACTATCTACATAATTATCTTAGAAATAATAATAATATAATTTTTGTTAATATTTTGAGATGAGCCTGTAAAAAAAAAGCTCAAAACAAATTATTAGCTCGGGTAGAGTTTTGGAGTGCCATACTTCATCCTTCAGTACATATCTACATTTATTTGACCAAATCTATCTCTTTTTATAGTTTTCCTAAGTCTATGAATCGTGTGAGTCCTACTTCCAAGATCATTTGCCAAAAATAAATCATTGTTGGTGTTAAACCATAGAAAAAGATTCAGGAATTTATACAAAGTTGTCTCATAAATAACATTAACCCTAAAAAATAAAAACAATCTTCAATGTTTGAAAGGCCGAATTTCCGTAACCATAAAAACTTCATAGACTACGCATAGCGTTAAATAAGTCACCCGAATTTCCGTAACCATAAAGAGTTCATAGACTACGCATAGCTTTAAATAAATAGACCGAATTACGAATTTCCGTAGTCATAGAGACCACATAGACTAAGTATAGCGTTAACTAAATAAAATAAAATTTACTTAGCCATAAAAATCTCATCGTCTAAGCATTGCTTTATATATTAAATAAATAGACCGAATTTCCGTACTAATAGACGTCATTATTACATTACCTGCGTTTATTTACCGGAAAAAGCTTAATATGAATTCCTGTTAATAGCGTACGATACTATACAGCTGAAGGATGAGTTGTGCTTCCTCGAAACTCGTTCTATGATAATATCTTTCCGAATAGGTCATTTTAACCGTTAAACCAAAGTGCACATGGTGGTCCGAAAGTCTTTTTACCTCATACCGAAAAGTAATAATAACAATAGAGGAATAATATTAAACACATGTACTGGTTTTAGGGTATTCACTTTCATTGCAGTGAAGTCATGTCGCACATCTTTCATGCTATTTCCAGAATAGAATACACACGATCCTGTGCCCATAGACTTGCAATCAGCCTCTCTCCCAAACTGAAGGGGCTCGTGTCAGCCGTCGGAGATAGGAAATAAAAAACAATATTAACAGAGAGACGAGACTTTCGGTCATCTGAAACACAAAATTAAAACAATATTTCAAAGACAAAATTAAAACAATATTTGCAGGGGGTAACAAGACTTTCGGACCGTCCTTTACATTACATTTTCCTCTATTCATTGGGTTAACAGGTTTTCTGCTACCTTTTTAACCACTCCTCTTTGGGAGTCTCCATTGTTTTTTGTTTTGTTTGCTGCTTCTTTACGTTTCCCCCACAAAATAAATAAATGGGAATTATATAGGACAAGGTCAGGTAAATGTGGAGGAATAGGAATAAATTCTTAACGTAACACAATAACTTTAGGTGTGGGTTACATATTGCAAGTGTAAAGGTGCGTTGTTATGGAGGAGAATACCAGTGAGGTCGAGAGGTGATTGAGGTTTTGGTTCAAGAAGTTCATTTAAATGTTGTCCTTTTGACTGTTTAGGTGAAATCCAAACACCATTTTGGTAGCAAAATAAGACCTCTCCATTACCAGCTTATAAGACCATATGCAGTGCTAGTTTTAATAAAGCGTAGGCTTTACTACAGCTTAAAAATGACGTAGGATTTACTACAGTTTTAAAAATGTAGGTTTTCTACAGATTAAAAAGTGTAGGCTTTACTACAACTTTAAAAGGTTGTAGGCATTACTACAGTTTAAAAAAAACGAAGGCTTTACTACAGGTAATAAAGACATAAGCTTTACTACAGATTAAAATTCCGTAGGCTTTACTATAAATTAAAAATTGTCGTAGGCTTTAATACAGCTTATAAAGGCGTGGGGTTTACTACAGATTAAAAATATGCATAGGCTTAAATACAGCTTAAAATGGTTTAGGCTCTGATACAGCTTGAAAATGCTTAAGCATTATTGTACTTATCTTTAAATGTACAAAATTTTTGGATTTATTTAAAAAACTCCCCCAAAAATCATGTGTGCTAATAAGACATTAATTTCTTAATCAATAAAAAAAGATACCAAATAATTTTATAAACATTTTGGTTTATAAATACCATTTGCTATTTGTTGATTGCTTTTCAGAATGGTACATTTTTGGTTTGACCGTTAGCTACCTCTGCCTAAATACCTACCTAACCTCGAGAAAGGTTCATGTTCGTACTTATGAATCCTATAGATTATGTAGGAACTTTCCCTGAAGAAGAGAAAAGCTACAGGTATCTTTCGGTAACAGTTTCATTTTCTTTATCATTTTTTCTTCTATGTATGCTTTACTCTCATTCGTTCCCCATGAAATTAATTTAGCCGTTTTACAACTGTTCCAATTCCTTTTTCATTAAAAAAAAAACTTAAGAGAGGTAATATTTTATAGCTTTTGTTGTCTGACCGTCGTTACATCTTAATTTTGCCACAAGTGTTAATCTTTTCTTGTTGTGACTGATATAGTTTCCCTTCAAAGATTAAACTATATATACTTTTTATAGCATCATATAGTTGGAGAAAAGAAGGCTGTATATAGTTGCAGCGAGTGTCAATAAAAAGATAGTAATCTAAGTGACCGAAATATTAAAATGAGTTGGTTACGCACAAATTTTAATTAACTACGGCATCTCATTCAAAATATATGCATTTATAACAAGGGAAAATATTTTCACCTCACATTTAATTGAAATATTAAACAGCGCTAAGGAGTTTAGTTTTTTAGTCATCGAAGATATGGCATAATATTTCCTGTTCAAGAATTTTTGCCACAAGATGTTACATTTGTTTTTCCATAAATATCTAATGCCATGAAGAATATATTATCTTTATTAAGACCATCCTTACCAAAACAAGCTTTGACTCTTGTAAATAACCATTCAGCGTGTGCAACCATAGTCTCCAACTAGGATAATCAAGCCACTTTTACGCTGCTTCGAGCTCGCTTTGGATGAGTTAGCTTCTCGTTACTAAGTTCGTGATATCAAATATCGTATAGACAAACGACTCTTCATCATCATAATTACTAACTCTAATACTTTAAGAAGGGGATTTTTTTGAGTATTTGAATAATAATTCCATCTTAGTTTGGTTATGACTTATGTTTTTTTATCAAAGTTCTGAAATAAATATAAGTAGAGAAATTTTGTGAAATTTTTAAAACTCAAAGAATGACAAATGGTGAAGTTGAGAAAATTTATTTTTATATAATCTTCTTCTATATCTTCTATAACTATATTTTAGCAACGTGATAATTTGAAAGTGGGGAAATTTAGTTGGAGTTCCTTTTTATAATTATTGGCAAAGTTCAGAAAATTTATAAACATTTAACCATCGCTGCTTTTTTTTAATATTAAATTTTAATCTTAGTAGCGAAGCGCAAGCAGTGGCGAACCTATTGCCTGGCAATTTCATTATTTCGATGCTATTTAAAGAACAAATACCAAATAGATTAAATGCTAATTTATAAGAAACAAAGTAACTAGTCATACATAGGAGCTAAATATAAATAAGAGGCGCTAAAGAGTTTAGTTTTTTAGCCATCGAAGATATGGCATCCGGCGAATTGGTCTAAAACAAATTGTCTAAAACAATTCTCTAAAATAGTTTGTCAAAAATCAACTTGTCTAATCTTAATTTGTCTAAAATCAATTTGGCTAATAACAATTTGTTAAATTAGCAAAAATACCAGTTGCAAAATAAACAACTTATTAATTAACAAGCCTTGCGTAGTTAATGTATGTGCGTGATAATATTTTTTTTTTAATGAATTTGACAAATGTTCAAACCAACATAAAAAATCCTTGCAAGTTTCATTATTATAATGAGACCATTATTCACATAAAAACATACATCCCATTTGAATCGTTAAAGTATTGTATACATACTTCGTTATTTTAAGTATAAATAAAGTTTATGTATAATTTACTTTGTATAGTTATTTATAACTCTATATTTCTCTTATTAAACTCTAAACCTATGTGAAGATTATAAAGATATCTTTGTAACAATAGTGAGAAACCCACCTCAAGGCCTTCATATTCCAGCTATCTTTTCTGTGTAAAATGGATTTACCGTTTCAAAAATGACCAAATAATAGGCTTCTTTAAAGATTAAATAAAAATTACCGATAGTAGCAGTTATAAAGCTGAGAGTGAGCAGCAACCTTACGACATTTCAAAGGAATGAATTCTATTGAAAAATAATGTATATCGACATAGCATCATTCCTATAACAAATGATTAATTAATAACTAAATGCTTTTTAGTCATTAGGTATGTAATTTGCAATATTGTTGCGATTCTCAAATATTACATTATTCGACTATAATGTAATGTATCAATAAAATCTAAATTTGCGCTCGTGGGTTATTGCTGAGTAATTTAGTTGCAAAATGTCGCCCTACTTTTTATGGCATTTCTACTGTTTTGCGTCCGAAATAAGAAGGCCTCAACTCGGGTCGTGTAAAGGACAATTTGGCTGGAAACGTAGAAATCTGACAACTGCGCACACGTTACGCTTATTTGCGAAGGTAATTACACTCACGCTTTTAGATTTTATTTCTTACTCGCAAAATGATATAAAACTATGCTTTTAGTACTCTATGTCTTATAACTTAAAGCTAAACCCAAGCTTGTAAGGGGAGATCTCTGAAGTGATTAGATTATTTAGTTTAGGTTGATTATATTATGGAAAGTTAGTTAGATTAGGCTTAGTTGGATAGGATAGGCTAGTAAGGCTACTTTGTTTAGGCTAGGTTAACCAAGCTCCAAATTTTGATAATGTATTATCCAGCAATAACACCGAACTTAACCAAACTTGACCAAACTGACGCTAGACAATTATAATTACAAGATTTAAAAAAAAATAAATAATAATTTAAACGCGATTGTTAAATGCTTTGCGAATGGGTGTGACGTCATACCGGAAAGGTTGTCAGATTTGTCACTTTGCGCACAAAATGTCCTTTTAGAGCATAATTTTCATAAAGAGAGCGAATATATTTTATTGACTCACAAAAACGAAATATTTATACACGCAGAACGCCAGAAGGATGTTGAGGGTAGGGCTTTTCGTGATGTGCCGCATGCTGGAACATACGCTATCATTACGAAGAGTATTTTGCGTGTTACAAACCCCCATCAGATATTAATGAATTATTCATTCACAAAATACTTGCAAACATGGAAAGACTCGGTCATGTTACTTCGTGAATGCTGTAGCGAGCCTTTATCAAGATATATAATTTCCTTAATTTTTTCTATTCATGGACCTAACCCAGCGTTTTTCAACTTTTTTACCTTTGTGGGAACTCTTGAAAACATTTCGTTTATCAGGGAACCCACCTATAAAATATGTATTTCTACGAATATTGTTCTTTTTCATAGTCTTAAAAATCGTAAAAAATGAGACGTTTTTCTAAAGTTTATTAACTATGTAAGAATATAACATGTTAAACTTCTTGTTCAAGAAGTTTAATAAAGAGGCTTTCACTTACACACACACACAAAAAAAAACCAATCCATTTCTGAAGACACAAAGATTTAAGCGTAATTAACATCATAGCTAACGCAATCAAGGCCATATGGCAAAAATGAAATGGGTTTCCCTAATGAGAAACCTGCGCTTGACTTTTAATCCACAATTACTCGATTTTTGATTAAACTTTAGATAAAAACAAAAAGGAGTTCTTCTTCAAATGAAAATAACTTCTTTCTTTTTGTGTTTTTGATACTAATTAAATGATAAAAAGGTTGCTCACAAATGTAAGAAGTTAAAAACTGCAATAATGTATTCATTGTTTTCCTATAAATTTCAAGATACTCTTCTTATACAGAAATCTAGGACTTGTTTATAGATCAATGACTCCTACCTTCAGTGTGTGATTAGACTTCATTTTACCAAGTGCTTCCTCTTATGGAAAAATAGAGTTATCTGGATGATCAGAAGATTCAGCCAATCATACAAACGTGTTGAAAGTGAAGGAAAATAATATCTACGGGGGGAGCTTGCGCTTCGCTGCTAAGATTAAAATTTAAAATCTAAAAAAAAGCGGCCATAGTTAAATTTTTATAAATTTTCTGAACTTTGTCAATTATAATAATTTTAAAAAGGAACTCAAACTAAATATTTCCCCTTTCAAAATATCACGTTGCTAAAATATAGTTATAGAAGAAGATATATAAAAATAAATTTTATGAACTTCACCATTTGTAATTCTTTGAGTTTAAAAAAAATCACAAAATTTCGATAATTATATTTATTTCTAAACTTCACCATTTTGTTTTTTTGATATTATAAAATAATTATTAGAAATAACTTTGCTAAAAAACATAAGTCATAACCAAACTAAGATGAAATTATTATCCAAATACTAAAAAAAATCCCCTTCTTAAATTATAGAGTTAGTGAAGTAATGATGATGATGATGATACAGGAGAAGAAGAAGGATAAGAGTAGAAGAATAAGAAGAGAAAGAAAATGACGATGAGGAACGGAAGAAGAAGGAAGAAAGAAGGAGAAGAGAAGAAAGAAGTGAAAAAAGAAGAGGAGGAGTAGAAGGAGAAGTTTAAGAAAAGGAAGAGGTTTAGAAAAAGAAGAAGAATAGGAAGAGGAGGAGAAGCAGAAGCGACGTAAGAAGAAGGAGACAGGAGGAGAAGTAGAGAAGGAGAAGTATAGAAGAAATAGGTAGAAGAACAGCAAAGATTTAAGAACAGGAGAAGAAAATAAAATAAAGAAGGATGAGTATAAGAAGTAGGAGGAGTTGAGAAGGAAAGGAATAGGGGATGGATAAGAAAGAGAAGAATAAAATAAATAGGTGGAAGAAAACAGGAAGAAGAGGAGAGAAAGAAGAGGGAGACAAAAATAAATAGCGAAATGAATAAGAGCAAGAGGAGAAGAGGAAGAGAAGGATAAGAAGATTGAGAGGAGGAGAATAATAATAATAATAATAATAATAATAATAATAATAATAATAATAAGAAGAAGAAGAAGAAGAAGAAGAAGAAGAAGAAGAAGAAGAAGAAGAAGAAGAAGAAGAAGGAGAAAATTCAAGAATTCCAGGTTTGTTAAAAGAACGAAGCTGTATGAAGAAAGAAATTCAGAATGATAATTAATTTTTGTAGGATGTGTTAATAATTAACAAACAAAGTATTTATTGTATTTTAAGGCCTTTTTCTTGATTTCCTTTTAGAAGAGGTTCAAGGGGCATTTAAACAAATAGTAAAAAAAAAAAATGAAAAGAGGTTGAAAAAAGTGGTTTCAAAGGACAAATAGGTCTGAGGCCAACAGCCCGAAGAGCTGCTAGAGGGCGCAGCCAAGCCATGGCTTGTATATATATATATATATATATATATATATATATATATATATATATATATATATATATATATATATATATATATATATATATATATATATATATATATATCTGCCGTACTTTCCAAGAATGGGAAGCTTAAAAAGTAAAGCAAATATATGCTTTTCACATATTCACTCCGAGTGAAATTCCGAATTTCGAAATTGGTTCAAATTATTTTGGGACATTATTAAATCAAAGAAAAAATGAAGATAGTAAAAAAAAAGAACAAATCATGAAGGAAAATAGGAAAAAAAAAGTATCGTTGTAAAATTGAATAGAGTAAAATTTCAGTTTTTTTATATGGTTGAAGATTTAGACAGCTCCTTGAAGGAAACGATGACAACTAGGGGGAGATTTGCTAGCATTGAAAGCTAGCAAGAGCACTGCCATTCCCTCACTAAAAAAATAAATCCTAACTAATAAAAGGAGGAAATACAAAAATTATTTAAAAATCATCACACCCAAATGATTCTCTGAACGCTCCGGTAAATTTGTATATTCGTTCCTGGTTTGACTTCAGAACAGAAATTTATGTTTTATCAGTAATTACCGATGCGAATGGAGAAAATCTGAATTTCATTACTATAGGTAAAACATTCTTATTGAATTGAATTGCAAAAATATCCCAATCACTCAATCAGAGCTTCAATTACTAGTGGAATACATTGATTAGTGCACCCATTGAAAAAAAAGTACACAAATAACCTTTACATACAAAATAGTAGAAAAACTAAAGCTTTATAAGACTAAAGACACTTTTCCTAACTGTTTTTCACTGCATCTTTGAGTCCAATAAAATATGTCTATATTGGCGCTTTAGCGCCGTAAATTAACCTTAAATTTGTTCACAGCGCATCGAAAGCTACTAAAAACACATTCTAGCAATTATGGAATTATTATTTCCATGACATGCGGCATCATTTGGTCTAACCTAAATGCATGATGATTATATGTTAAAGATTCTCACAATAAAATAAATACTTTGATATAAAAAACTGAAATTACTTGAATCAATACTAATATTGCTTTATACTCCTTTGGGTAAATAAACATTTTTTTAAATTTCCAGAGAGACAGACAAACCCACAATGCACGAAAACAACAAGATAAAATAATGACTTAATTGCCACAGCGAATTTGATTTGTTCACAAAGCAAGATATTTTAACTCAACTGTCAAATTGTATCTATTATCATCCAAGAATTGAACTATCCCAGAACAACTAGAATAAATGAGGAAGATCACAAATAGCTTATAGTTGTATAAGAATAGACTTAACTAAATTCAATTCGTATAAATTTTCAAATTCTACCGAAAAATAGGAACTTTTCAAAGTATGTACCTTGAGAGCCATCTGAATCATTGGGTTGAGATTATAAATAGATTTTTAAAAGAAACTTGGTAGATTATGGACTCCAGCCTTGTTTGGGGGCCGTATTCTACATTAGGGTATGCTTGGAGTCCAGATTTTCCATATAGTCATTTTAATTAGTTTTTATAGCTTCCCGTTGAATTTCAATATTTGAAAAGTTGCTTCACCGAAATAAAAATTATTCAATTTATTTTCCTTGGGTCTGTATTCTCCATTGGGTAAATTTATTAGGTTTTTATATCTTCTTGTTAAATTTTAATATTTTTCAAAAGTTGCTTCACCGAAATAAAATATTATTCAATTTATTTTCCTTGGGTCTGTATTCTCCATTGGGTTAGTTTTATTAGGTTTTTATACCTTCTTGTTAAATTTTAATATTTGGAAAGTTGCTTCACCGAAATAAAATATTATTCAATTTATTTTCCTTAGGTCTGTATTCTCCATTGGGCTAATTTTATTAGGTTTTCATACCTTCTTGTTAAATTTTAATATTTGGAAAGTTGCTTCACCGAAATAAAATATTATTAAATTTTTTCCCTTGGGTCTGTATTCTCCATTGGGTTAATTTTATTAGGTTTTTATACCTTCTTGTTAAATTTCAATATTTGGAAAGTTGCTTCACCGAAATAAAACATTATTCAATTTTTTTCTAATAGAAAATTTTCTTTAACTTTTAAATTTTCATCAGTCATTTTCAAAATAATAATTGAAGTAATAATCTCATTCCCTAAAAAATATATTGATTATTTAGGAAAATTTTCCAACATGTCATGTGCCCTAATATCAACTGAAGAGACTTTAATGGTTATTAACTGGATGAAACAGCAGCGCCTTCTTGCTATTGAAATGAAGTGTTGCAGCTGTTATCAAAATATGAACTGGACTCAACATTCCTCATCTTAGACAAATTTGTATCGAAATGCTAAATTACAGACTGTACCAAATACAAAACGAGAACATCAATACGTTCTAAATCTTTTTTCTCGATCAAAGCTACCTTTGAAGACATGGATATTCGCCATTTATCTTTGGGGTGAAAGAGCCTCTCCCAAAATGAAATGAATCAGCTTAATGTTGCAGAAAAACTATACTGGATATATATAATTTTTTTCAGAGAGGTTTGTTCTAATTATTTTGAAGATAATCCAGTGCAACTTGGTGGTCCGGGAATTATTGTAGAAAAAGACGAGTCATGTTTTTCACACAAACTCAAGCACTATCGTGGAAGACTTCCGAGCACGCCATTATGGGGTTTTGATCTTGTTGAAACAAGCATTAAACCTGCTTTAGGATATAGGAATTGTGAGGAAATGCCCTCGAAGGACCACGGTGAAAGGAAGCCCCCTCGGCAATACCCTTCTCTTCTTTCAAGACCACGTGCGCCCAGCGTGATAATTTTAGAAAGTTAAAAAAAGAAGCATTCTTTCGCTTAATCACCCGTCACAGCTGTGTTTGCTTTCGAAAGATACTCGTCCCCCTCTCCCCCGCGATAACACCGTGCGCAGCCACCTTAACCCTACTCCTATATCACGAAGCAAGTTTCATCAGCTGGAACGACACGTTATCATGAAATGTGTTTGCTTAGACTGGCGCCAAGAATCGTCTAGGGACCGCCAGGCGTGAGGCTTTTATCGAACCAGCCACCCGGATATTTAATCCGAAGCTCACCATCTCTCGAGGAGATTGAAAGCCCGCCATCCACTCCGTTCGGACTGCCGTCTGTTTCCCGTCAACCTCTGTAACCCATCGTCGTACTTCGTCGAAGATCTCGGCAGTAGATCTACCTTCATTAGGCTTTGGCCCCTGTTCAGAAGAAAGCTATCGAGCCCCCTTATTCCAGGAGAGTTGTGTGGCCTTCTCATCTTCACCACCCATTCAAGATTCTCGTTCTTTCGAGACTGAGACTCTCTACCGATCTGTAGAGTTGTCTCGAGTTGAGATTACGTCGCTCTGGAGCAGCGAAAATCTCATTCTTCATCACGAAGTAATCCAACCCCATCTTCGAGTCCTCCTCGTCATGACTCCCGGAAGTATCTTCTTGAAGACCTGCGCCGTTTCCCCCCCCCCCCGCCCCTCTTCCAATTCGTCGCGCTTGAAGGTAAAGCGATCTTGTATGGTCATGCCCAGATTATCTCGTTAATCTTCACTTAATTCATTTAACTACCATAAAGAAATTGTTCACCCCTTTTGTATATATATATATATATATATATATATATATATATATATATATATATATATATATATATATATATATATTGCCATCTTTTATTAAATATATATATATTAAAATTATATTTGGGGGTATTGTCTTTATATATTCTTTGAACTGCAACGTGCCAAGCTATTAGTCAGAACCTGGTCAACCGTAAATCGCCCCAGAACTATCTCAAGTGACCTGTGGTCAGTTTTCTGCCCGTGCTTGTGTACAACTATTTGCGCCGAGCTAGTATAAACAGGCATACCTCGATATGGAGATTGTGAAAAAGAGAAATGCAGAAACGTTACTACCAATTATATAACAAAATAGTAAAACCTGGAACTGTAATTCATAGTGACGAATGGAAAGCTTTCAGGCATATTCAACGAGATATTGGATTTACTCACAGGAAAGTGAATCATTAGCTTTTTTTTATTGACTTATTTACTCAAGTACACAGACAAACTATCGAAAGCTATTGGACTAAGGAAAAATGTTGGATAAAATCAATGCATGGATGTAAGAGATTACACTTAAATTCATACTTAGACGAATCTATGTGGCGTGAAAAGCACATAAATAATTAATTATTTCATTTTTGTAATAACATTAGTTCACAATATTCTTTTAGTGGAACTTATAATAAATATGACCTTTTATAATGACCATTTAACTAATCAAAGACAACTTTTTTATATTAGTGTAGTAAAAACAAGAAAACTAATCTAACCATTCAGTTAAATTAAAAAAATATATATTAAAGTTTGTTTTATTAATTTTAGTTGAGTTTTGTATTCTTAATTTTGGCAAGAATGGGGTCTGTAATTTACATAAGACCAAAGTTGGGGTAATTATTCTCCATATGGGTTACTCGGGGTCCGTAATCTACATATGATCCGAAACTTGGTCAATAAAAGTCCAGTGAAAGTAAATTCCTCTATCACGTTAATGAAAGTAACACACCCTTTTTCAATTCTATAAATGTATTTTAGATTTAAAAAATATTCTTTTAAACTTTATTAAATTTTGCTATGACGTCATAAGCTAGCCTCACGCAATCATATATTTGCACGAAAAACAACCTAACTTTTTGTCCCTTATATCGGGGTTTAGTTATAAATACTTCATATGACGTCAGGCATAGAATAAGGTCGCGTAAACAAAGAATAGTTTTAAGAGAAAAAACGAATTAAACATGAAAAAAAAAACACATTTTTGTAACTAAACGTGAAAAATATTAACCTAACCTTATGAAATCCCTTTCCAATATTTTATTTAATTAATAAAATATATTCGCAAACTCACCATAATAAAATAAAATTAGTGTTTAAGGAAAAAAAAACCGTAGAAATGACACTCTAGCAATGTAAACAAAGAAATTCGGCACAATAACTTCTAGATGATAAAAGTTAAATCAGTCTGAAATTCCGCCAAAACGTAATTAAATATTAAATCAATTACTTTTAAAATCTAAATTTATATTAATTTCTTAGTTACTGTCTAATTTTAGCTCTTTTAGGACGAACAAATCGCCTTTGCATAGTTTATGGCGTTCTAAAATTGAATTTGAGGTAAAAGTTTTGAAAATTCTAATCTTGTTGCTCGTTTAGGGGGTATGTACAAAACTCTGTGTTAGTGGTTTGCTACTTTTCTTCTTCGTTTTATTAGCTGTGTAGTAGACTCTCTAATCAATGGATAAAAAGGAAAGGAGGTATCTTTACTCGAATCACTTGTGAAGTTTAGTGTAGATCCTCCCCCAAGGACTGAAATTTATATCTTTGTGTATGACGAAAACAGCCAAAGCTAATCACCGACTCATCCATCACCGCCGCCCCAATTAACATGCCAAGTTTTAAAAGAAACTTATTTCTATCGGAGTTTTCTCAGTACTTTGCTATTAACGCTTTTTTTAAAACCCATCTGGTGACTAAACTTGTTTCAATCGGAGTTTTCTCAGTACTTTGCTATTTACAGCTTCTTTAAAGAACCCATCTGGTGACTAAACTTGTTTCTATCGGAGTTTTATCAGTACTTTGCTATTGACAGCTTCTTTAAAGAACCCATCTGGTGACTAAACTTGTTTCTATTGGAGTTTTATCAGTACTTTGCTATTGACAGCTTCTTTAAAGAACCCATCTGGTGACTAAACTTGTTTCTATCGGAGTTTTCTCAGTACTTTGCTATTGACAGCTTCTTTAAAGAACTCATCTGGTGACTAAACTTGTTTCTATCGGAGTTTTATCAGCACTTTGCTATTAACGCCCTCTTTTAGAACCCATCTGGTGACTAAACTTGTTTTTATCAGTTTTCTCAGTACTTTGTTATTAACGCCTTCTTTTAGAACCCATCTGGTGACTGCCGACGAGAAGGATAAGTCGCCGCAATTATGATATAGCTTAATTGAAAACAAACATAAAATGAAGCCAAAACCAAAGGCAAAAATTCAAGAAGCAAATTAACATGAAGAAGAAGGAGGATGTGAGCAATACCAAAGAGAATCAAATAAATTAGAGGTCAACTTCGTCTAAAAGGTCTGTTTGCACGAACTCGTCCCCAGTACAAGGGACAAGTGATAGCTACCCCGCTCGTCCCGGTACTGGGGGAGCTAACGTTCAGAAAGATCACCCAGACTAAGATATTAACGCTTAATGTGTGAAATCTAAGCGAATTTTGAGTCCTACGAAATATTTTTTTACACAATGATGAATAAAATAACGGCACAATGTGTAAAAAGTTCCGCCTGATTAATAGTCTCCTTAAATACCAAACATTGCAATGTAATCCACTGCCAAGATAGGGAGAACGTTTATTCATCTCCACACTTCAAGCACTCAGGGATATCAGTGGTCCAAGACAAACACTTAAAAGAGTATTAGATAAATACAGGATTGTATACAATGCGTCATCTGGCGAAAAAAAACAAGGATATTCTTGAAGTTACCAGGTTTCTATGGCAAAATAAATTCCGTTGATTTATTTAATCAATAAAGCTTAACCTTGGCTATATGGTCTCTATGGGTATGCACTGTATATATGGTTTCTTTACCACTTTAGAGAAATTATGTTTAGTTTATTTGAAATTAACCATTTATACAATCCTGTATACAATTTGTATACAATTATACTCTCCTTTATACTATTTATACAATTATTTATACAATTATTATGGTATTTATACAATACTGTATAAATTTGTATATGGTCATGTGGATCGTGACCATGTAGGATACGCTCCGTACGCCCTTGATACCAATTTTTGTAATTTTTTTATATGCTACAACTGAAATTAAAGGATCTACTACTATTAAATGATACACAAATGTTAGGAAAAGACATATAATAGAAAAAAAATAGCTATAATTTATATTTTACAATATTTTTACATAGATATCAAAAATAATATAAAATTAATAATTTTCTTAATTTTATAGAACATTTTTGAGCAAGTAATGCACAGCCCTCATTGTTTATCATTGCATAAATATATTAATAACCTCATTAAGCAATGTAAAACCCCATCTTACTGCAAAAATCGAAAATTGAATTTCAATTTTTTCAAAATATTTAAAAAATACAAACACTTATCCTATTAATTAATATACTTAGAACAACACTGTATATAGTTAAATCTTGCATATAACTCTAACGTAAAATAATTTTAGATAATAACACAAATAACATCATTTAACACTGATAAAAATTGTTAAATTTGCATTTTGATATCTTGTATTTTATTTAGATTTTGGTCGCTTTTTCCCATTTAAAACACAAAAAAATGTTACGTGATCAACATACATTTCAAAAAGAAATCCTTATTAGTATAATTTTCACGAATTTCCAAATTTTGTACGGACCGTTTACTACGCGCCATTTTATGTAAACTGTAAACACAGCAATTTCCAGGCTGGTCACTGTTATGAAATCACACTCATTTTCTTTCCCAATGACCATATACATTATGGAAACCATAACCAGCGGAATCACGTAATATTCGCGAACACCATGTGGAGTATAATGTACCCCCTAAAAATTACATCAGACGCATAAAATATCAAATTTACCTAGCAAACAAAGGTGGCGTCGGAGCACCGTGGGAAGATGGATGTAACGTCACATCAGACCCGTTTTCTATGCTAAAGGTCGACTGAATCAAACCCATATTTAGGCAAGAGTGCCTTTTGTACGGTCCGTGTCCATGAACAGTCCGTGTCAACTTCACCCTATCATTTTTACAATATATCATTTATACAATCTCGTATACAATTTACATGTCATTTATACAATTTAGATAACATTTATACGATTTGCATACCATTTATACAATTCTGTATACAATTTTAAAAACATTTAAACAAGCATGTATAAAATTTGTATAATATTTATACAATTCTGTATACAATTTGTATACCAGCCTGTATAAAATTAGTATACCATTTATACAATCCTATAAATATATTAAAAAAACTTGCTGAGGAACCAAATATCCCTTGTTGTTCGGCCACAGTATATAAAAGAATCAAGGACTCGTAGAACCAGCCTTGTGTATACTCTATTCCAATCATGGCGTTAAGCTATTCACTAGGAGGAACTGGTTCAGGTTCGATCTCAAGCGTTTATCGTTTGCAAACTGCGGTTCCCATCGGGTGTTAAAAAGTATTTCCTCATAATAAGATGGAATCAAAACTAGTAAAACCTTGCGGTAAAAGAGAAATAAAAACAACATATGCAGCACTTTATTCCCTCCCAAATAATCTTTGATTTAAACTTTGAGCCGCGTCGTACTTATCCAAGCCCATGTGAGAAATGTAATCCAGTTACTTTTACACTGTTCTACTATGAATGATCTTAATGGTCGATATCTAGCTAACTAGATGCAATCGCACGAACTAGAGAGTTGTAAAGGATTTCCTCACGACTGTGGCAACTATCTTGACTTATCGATCTTTGACGACACACGCTCGAAGAAGATATGGGATCCTTTCTGTTTTGAGAAGCTCCATACGGTTTATGCTACGATTCCTCCTGAGGGAGGGCGGAGTGTGGCTCGGTGGTAACAACAGCGACCCGACAAGCGACCTCGTTTCAAGAAGACAAGAGTTAAAACCTTTACCATTTGCGAAGATATATAAATATATATATATATATATATATATATATATATATATATATATATATATATATATATATATATATATATATATATATATATATAGAGAGAGAGAGAGAGAGAGAAAGAGAGAGAGAGAAAGAAGGGGAAAGAGAGACAAAAGACAAACAAGCAGTAAAGGAGCCAGATATATATATATATATATATATATATATATATATATATATATATATATATATATATAAATATATATATATATATATATATATATATATATAGAGAGAGAGAGAGAGAAAGAGAGAGAGAGAGAGATAGAGAGAGACAGAGAGTGATAGGGAGAAAGAAGATAAAGAGAAGGGGAAATAGTGAGAAAGAGAAATAGGAAAACACAAGGTAAGAGAGAATGTGTGTGTGTGTGTGTTTGTGTGTTTGTGAGAGAAAAAGAGAGAGGGGGGAGGAGAGAGAGAGAGTGTGTGTGTACAATGAAAGATAGTATTATAACAAATCAAACAAGTTGCGAAAACAACGAAATTGGAAAGGAATTGAAGAAAGAAACAAGTTCCGGTTTATTTCCCTTCAATTTTCAACTCTTGGAAATTGCCAATTTGTATCTACGACACAAGGACAGATTTAATTACTTCTTTCTTTTCCCCATGGAAATTATGAGGGGCGTAATAGGTTACAAAATGTAGACACAAGACACTTTACAAATAGATTTTTCATCCATGCATTGCTACAGCTTAGTGGAGTGCTTAGAAACTAATTAAATTTTAGCTATTTCCACGAGGAGAAGTGCTAGAGTTCAATTTTTTCAAGAATTATGAGTATAGATTCTATTTTAATTATTTTTCTTTAATCTTTTGAGTTTATTTATTAGGTATTACTTCATAATTTTAATTATAGTATAAATATACATTTAGCTGGGCCTAATTGCTAATCTTATATTGCCAATCCTTTTTAATTATTTTTTTAAATAATGTTATTTGAGATGAAAGGCATAACCATAACGCAAGCCACCATAACTAAACAGTCTTCTTTCCGCTTATAATTAATAATTACCTATTATATATATATATATATATATATATATATATATATATATATATATATATATATATATATATCCATCTTGGTTTAATCGCAGAGCAATTTGTATCTCCTACACCAGCCATTGAAACAAAACCTAAAATAAACAAGCCTCAACAAGATGAGCTAAATTAAAGTCAGGTTAGATTTCATCACTTGTATCGGTTTTCGGTTTCATTACGAAACCACCACACACTCAATGGAATACATCAATTCTTTTATCACGAAAGCACCACACACTTAATGGAATACAGTAATTCTTTTGTTACGAAATCACCAAACACTCGATGGAATACATCAATTATTTTATTACGAAAGCACCAGACACTTAATGGAATACATCAATTCTTTTATTACGAAAGCACCAGACACTTAATGGAATACAGTAATTCTTTTATCACGAAAGCACCACACATTCAATGGAATACATCAATTCTTTTTTACGAAAGCACTACACACTCAATGGAATACATCAATTCTTTTTTACGAAAGCACCATGCACGCAATGGAATACATCACTTCTTCTTCACTAAAGTTCAAGAGAATAAGAACTAGGTCGATGACACTATAGCCCCATTAAACTCTCTGTCTATAATATAGATATGTGTGATCATTAGTAATTTAATTTTCTATAACATGATTGGTTAACCTTTAGAAATTTGGGGGGATACCAGGCAATGGCTTCGCCACTCCCCCCTACAAGGAGAGCTTGCGCTTCGCTACTAAGATTAAAATCTAAAAAAAGCAGCCATGGTTAAATTTTGATAAATTTTCTGAACTTCACCAATTATAATAATTTTAAAAAGGAACTCTAAACTAAATTTCCCCCCTTTCAAAATATCCTAATTAATCCTAATTAATACCAACGAGTGTTTTAATTTCTGCAGAGTTATGGCTGGAAGTAAAAACATTTAATATAATTTTATTACTAATTAAAAGGTTGTCTTGAAATCGAGTGAAAATTCCCCGCGTCGTGCAGCTCATTTCTACCTCATAAAATACCTAGAGAAAATTTAAAAATTAAGAGTGACTATATTAGTTTAAAACACGCCATGGAGCATTTGAAGAATGTATCACAATTTAATTATGTCATCCTAATTAATAAAAATCAGTGTTTTCATGTCTGTAAACATATCTAGGGAGGTAAAAAATACTTAAAACTCTTCTTCATAATAATTTTTTACACCTCACGATCAAAGCGAAGAATATTTAATTGTGAAACAAAAACAGTAAAGTTACCCCCCATTCGTGTCTCCTCTGCACCTAATAGTTTCCTTCTTGTTTCCTTGAAGTTTTAATCTTTTAAAAATATGTAATGCATTGCTTTCGTGGTTCATCGGTGGCATAGAATGTTGTTTATATGGTTAGTCAGGTAATTATACTGGTTCAACTAAATTAAAAGCTCTAAGTCATATGGTAACAATAATTTGTTTAACATTATAGTAAATATGGAATACACAGTCAACCACTTCAATGTAATTTAATAACTTCATTTCTAGCTCATCTCCGAAGCAACTGAATCTGAATTCGACCCCTTTGGTGGTGATTTCGAAATAGAGGAATTCGCCCCCATAGCCCTCTTTAATGGTGAGTAGTTGCACCCCTACTATTTGTAATCATCTAGTAGTATTCACAACTTGAAAGCTCACCATTTGATTATAATTCAAAGGCGATTGCCAGACGTCGTTAGGCGCTCTAATGTTCATTGTTTTTATGCCGTGTTTCTTGAATTCAGACATATCAACTCCACCCCCAAATGCTATATAAATCAAGCATATTTTATTTGATATTTTTGTTATATAACATGTCTATATCATATTTTAATTCAAAAGAAATTCTCTTCAAAATGATATATAATACAATATAAGGCGATGTCTATTGACAATGTGACTATATATTCCCTATTTAGCAATGTTGTTAATCAAGTTTTTTCCTATTTTATTTTCACCAATTATCTTTTACATTTTTAAGAAATTTGTGATTGTCTTGGAAAATTCCGAAAATTTGTTGGTAATGGAAATTTAAAATATTTTGTACCGGTCTTAGAAAGCTAAATTGTTTTTTGCTAAGAATTTTTTAAGGATTTGTGCTTGTCACAAAAATTTCGAAAAATTAATTTTTGTCTGATAAATTGAGTATGTCTTCTAGAGTTTGAAATGTTATGCATGTCTTTGGAATTTCTTTTTAAAATAATTGTCTTTATCTCGAAATCCTAAGGAATTTCGTGTTTATATAGGAAAAGTTAAAAACTTTGTACATCTTTACAAAGTTCAAAATCTTGGAAAGTTAAAAGAAATGTGCTTCTTGATTTTTTTTAAATGCTCCTTTCATTTCTGAATTCAGAGATCAGTCTTTTTAATAATTGTTTTCGTATGTTTCCTGATCCTTTTCGATTTGTACTCTCGACTATTGAGTACTTTGGAATTTGTTCCTGGACTTCGTTTTCAAGGGTAAACATGTTTGTCATAGCATTCCATTTTAATTAATCCTTTTGCTTAATCGGGTTTTCTCTTCTTGCGCACCATTTTTTTTCTATTATAACTACTGTTTCCATCTTTCTTCCTTGAATTTACTATTTTTGTCTCTAAGCTCACCTTTTCTTCACTAACAGACCAACCATCGTTAATTACAAGATTCCTGTCGACATTCAATCGATTTCGGCGAACACCCTTGTAGAGGCGTTGAGGAAATTGGCCTTTCTCCCTACTTTAATTTCGTTTCCACCCCAAGAATTGGCCCATAACACTTTCATTAATCTCTTTATCTTTTAAAGCTTAGATCGAATCAAATGAATTTTCTTCCTAAATTTCTTTCAATAGTGCCTATATAGCAACTGCCATCGCTAACGTAAGTCACCGTACTTAATTTCTTAGCCTAGTACTAAGCTACATTAAAATAAAAATATATCCATAAAAACACTAAATTGCAAAAATAAAGAGAACATAGAAATCAGATCAAAGGAAACGAAAAAATAAAGAGAAACAAAACAAAACAAAAGCAAATGGAAGAAGGAATCACGCTCTGCCTCCCACTGGCGCAGGAACGTACAACCAACACCAAAGAATCAAATAAGTTTCCTCTAACGAGTCAAGTAGTCCACAAGTTTGTATTCACGAACTCTTCCCGAGCAAAAGAAACAAGCGATAGCGACGCCGCTCGTCGCCGGTACCGGGACAGGGAACGTGCGCCATGATCAAAGATTGAGACATTCAACAATAATGTTTTTTCCAGATTACAAGTTTCCCTGTCTTCATTCATCGTCAATTTTACGTTTACGGAACGTTTGCTTAGTTGTAATGCACAAGCAACTGTTTAGTTTTTGTTTAATATTCCAATCTTTCTTGCAAGTTAATCAAAGTGAATTAAGGGTGAAATTGCTTTCTTACTCAGAACAAAGGTAAACAATAGAAATCGAGCAGTCAAAAGTTGTTTAGCTGGAGATATGGCAGACCAAAGAATGCAGAATAATGTGTATTTAATCACAAACAATCTCCCCTCCGTGTTGCGGAGGAGAGTGTGTAAATGAGAATGGTCTTGAAGTAATGGCATGAACTTCCTGTATATGAATTGTAACTGTATAAGATATAAAAGTGAAACCCATGAATTGTTTACTTCAACAATCATCAAATTCCCGATGTTAAAGTAGTTGTATCTTCAAATTCTCTAGCTGTGTTTGTGTAACACTTTGGGCTCTGTATGCATGAATACATTCACTAAGTGTGAGGCTTATTTTACAGATTTCCTTGCTAGACGAATAAAGTTGTTTTCTACTGTTAAAATTGGAAACTGTTTTACTACAGTTTCCTTGTTTCTTTTAAGAATTGTTGCGACCCACGACTTAGTTTTGAGCCCATCTACGGGTTGTCGTTTCATATATTATACTGAATATTCGCTGTGCGCTTTTATTTTAGTAAGCCAATTATATTGCACCATCTCTAAAATAAAAATCATATACGTGAAACTAATTAATCCTACCTGATGTAATATTTTCAAATAAAACAACAGCATTATTTTTTGCGTAGATGCGTTGTATGAGCATCAAATGAGAAACTCAAAACTCCATTCGATTTAGTACTAAGACTCTTCCTAATTTTCCATAAATTAGTTTTAAGGTCTAAATCTTGAGATACATAAATTAACGACTTCCTTTCGATAAATTATTAAAGTTATTAAATTTTTGTGAAACCGAAAATAATATTCAATTTATTGAACATAATATTTTTTTTAACAAAGTAGTTACCATTATTTTTATAAACGCCCTCACGACAATTAACAAGACGGTTGATTGCGGATTTAAAAATTTCAGCCAGTTTAAATTAATTATCAAGTGTCCCATAAGCAAGTAAGCCGAAATTAAAATTATTATAATTGAAAGAATATTCGTGATTATTTTCATTGTTTATAGGAAATTTAGTTTGTTGAAAACACTTATAAAGTGTAAAATTATCATGTTTTACTACATAGAAAATAATTTATTAAAGAATTACATCTGATTTTCGATTACGGAATAGAAAATATGTTAAATCTACTCTCATGCAAGAACCCTTTTAGTTAACTAATTTAAGGAGCTATGTATTTGCTGCCAGTCGCTAGAAGAGTGCATTATAATAAACAGACAGTTAACAAATGAACAACGATTATTCGTATTCCAAAGTTGTATGATGAATAAAAGAATTAAGCAAGTACAGGATTTGGTTGAGCTAAGTTATCCTAATAGGAAATCCCAACCAAATTCATCATTTTGAAACATGTTCGTAAGTACAAAACGGAGTGTACCTGTCTATTTAACAAAAAAGTCGTTCAGGTCTTCGCAAGTTAGTGAAAACGAAAGAAGTTTTTGAATATATTAAAAGAAAACTCCTTGAAAGTAAAAATGCATCTGCCATAAAGAATTGAATGCAAATTTCAGGAACCTCATTTAATGGCAATGTTAAGTTTGATTTGAAATGCCATCTTTATAAGATTTTTCTCCCCGAATACAATTAATCTAATGGCTTTGCCATCAAAACGCTCGTTTTTTCGACAATGTTATGATTGGTAACGAGGCAGCATTATTTAATGAAAAAGTGAATAAGTATACAATGATCTTGCAAAAGTCATGGGATTTCAGTATGCAAACCTGATGATAGGCAGAGTTAACGTAGCGGAACTTTGTGGAAATTACCTAACCTGTACTAATTATGAACTGCCATATCGTGAGTCAATATGAACACCGGCTAGGTTGCTCATGGCAAGGAATTTGAACTTGGCATGATATTGAGGGCCGGAAGAATGGGACATTCTCTTTCTGAAACTACGTGGACTTTCGACATCCCTAGATCTAGAATGTCACGTGTGTACCAAGAATACCTCATTGGAGTCATTCCCATACATCGTGGGGAGAAAAATGGCTAACCACGGTTGTCTAATTATTCTGGCTAGCAGCGCGTTTAACTAAATTTCTCCATGGTAGAAGATAAGCAACACTGGCTCAAATCGCAACCTCCCAGAATACAGGAGGCACTATATGCATATTCATCAGGTCAATGAGGCGTCCTTTACCTTCCATGAAATATGGAAGCAGAAAACCCGCTTGAGTACCCCCCTTTGCCTGTTAATACCACGACAACCGACACAGCGCCGCACCTAGGTTCGTGACGTAGCTAATAGATCCCTTAAGAACACTGGCATTATTTAGTGTCGAACGGTTCCGGTTGTTTCTGATTGATAGAAGGGTTTGTATATGGTGCAGGTTACGTGAAACTATGGACACTAGCTGTGAACAAGACACTTTGCAGGTGTGATAGAACGGTCTGAGGCCGCTTAAATTCAGCCGCTATCACATGTTTAGAAACACATGCTACCCACGTGCATCTGCGAGAGAATCAGAGCGCGTTATCTCCCACCTTAGCCAATATTTAATCAAGGAGGTTCATTCCCCCGTTTCGCCTCCATACGTCGATCTCGCCAGATTGAGTTAGGCTTATGGGCAGATAAGGTATTTTCCCAGGCGCGACCGGGGCATTTCCCCGAAGTTTCCCACTCAATTATCCCCTACGCCATGTAGACGGCTCTGGGTACTTATACATAGCTTTCCCCGATTGAAGCAGATCAGATTCAGATTATCTTCGCGAGGCATCACGCCGATCCGGTCTCCCTTGTGCACCATAGGAGCTCTCTACTTCGAGAACCACCTTATTGTCCAGAAGAGGACAATATCCCTTGAGTGCCAAGGTTCGTGCCTTCGAGACACCAAGTTAATAAGGCCCCCCGCCCTGTTGTTCAGAAAGAAAACAACGTTAGAACAGCCATTGTTCTTCAAGCTCGTTCGTCAAGAAACGGTTCTCATTCCCAAGACATCACGTCAGGATAATTTAATTCCCCACTTTTTAACGTTCTTCAAAAGAACGCTTGGTTTCAACAATAACCTCTATTGTTCATCTAGAACATCTCCGATTTGCTGTCACAAAGATCGCTCGTACTTCCGAGCCCCACTTCGCTCTCACTCTTCGAAGACAGTGTTTTCCCTTTCGCTAAGGACAACCCCCGAAGAACCCTTCTGCTGGAAATCGCCAGTGGACCGAAGATTCCTTCGCCTCGTCTTCCTCTGCACAACACTTTTGAAATTACGTAAGCTGAGCATTACCTTTAATCATATAAACTTTTGTCAACCCTACCCTGTGCTTTAAATGGTTAAGCGAACCATTCCCCCCTTTTAATTTTTATTTGTTTACCTTTTTAAAATCTCTCCAAATCTTAATCCTCGGATTAGTCAGATATTCCCACGACCCTTTCCATTCTCCGTTTATGTAAACATTTTTTTTGTGTGTTGTTGATAGTTTAATTAATAAAACTCTATTTAATTAATGATAGCCATATTATTATCTTTGAGCTCCGTTTCCACTTCTTAAGCATATTGAAGATAAAAACCTCGGTCAATCAGATTACCACGCACTCGAAATATTAGAATAATTCCCTCAACGAATAATTATGTATGGTATATCGTCGAGAGCCTATTCTACGACAGCAGGCTTATGATGGTTCATATTGGCGTGAGGGGTTGTTCACCTAGCATTGGTTTGGTCGTTTATCCGCCTAAAAAGTCATCGATCGGTGTATGCTACGTCGCACTATTTTGTGACCATTTACATATATTTATGTACTCTAACATAGATAAGATATTCCAACAGCATAATGCACCTTGTATCGGTATTAAGTTGCTAAAAATTATTTAGAGGAGCATTTTGGAGTTCCAACTATGCTATGGCCATCACATTATCCCAACATGAACCTAATCGAGCTTTTACAGCATGTAGTAGACAGCTCTATTTGAACCAAAGCTTCCGAAGCTACAAATATTAGGGAACTGTGAACAGCTCGCGAGATGGTCTAAGACAACTTCTCCACAGAGGTCTTACGTCCAATCGGGGAATCGATGCCATGTCGAGTTGGTTGCTGCATTTCACCGTGCTAGAGAAGGTCCTACACGACTGTAGGCACATATCCCATGAGACCTTTGGTTATAGAGTGTAATTTTCGACAGTATTTACCACTGCCACGCTCCTCGAAATTCCATTTTGGCCGCTCGATTTGCAGGGAAAAGCTGACTGTGAATCGAAATATGCAGCAATAGCAATATTTTTTGTTCCGTCTTTTTATGACAATAACATGAATGAAGCTCACTCCCTAAAAATGATTAACAAACAAATAATTCGGGAACTAAATCGCAATTAATTATCACATTAGATTCAGTAGTGTTTGGTGAATTGAATTCTGAATGATACTCCTCCAGCATATAGTCAGATTGCGGTGAGAAAATGGTGGAGATAAATTTTTAACAATTCCATAGTTACCTTGAATCCTATAATTGAGTTTCCTTCACGATCAGTGAAAGTAACACCTGCAATTTTTCTTATGGGGATATTTTAATAATAAGGTATTTTCCACCCTTCTTAAACATTTAATAGTATTATTTGTTCGCCAAAATGCCTTTATCCAGGAGGACATGACCGCATAATGAAATGGAAATAAAGACAATCGTTGGGGGGTCCGAGGGAACCAGGGGCAATTCTTTTGGGGGATCTTTAGGGAAAGGTGCCACAAAGTATTATGTTTTCACAGCGTTCAGGTAGAATCTTCGTCGCCCCAGGGCATAGGGGCCTGTTTCGCGCCAGAGCTATTTGGATATAGACACCCATCGGCAGGATTCCTTGTAACAGAGAGAATAAGTGTGTGTTGTGCTGCGAAGACGGGAGAGAAAAGAAAGCAGCGTTGTAATTGGCTATGTGTGTGATTAAAAGTGTAACATCTACCCATCCTAATAGAGGAGTGAACAAGCGCGTCCACCAATGGATAGTCATCTAGATCTCTAAGTGCGATGACTTTTGTGTCCGCTCATGCTGGGATTGAACCCGATACCGCGACTGTGGCAGCCAACGCCGTATCCACTCCGCTAGCAAAATCTATTACCTACACATGTAAACCCTTTAAGAGAACGAATAACGCACGAAGACAAATTGCTTAAGAAAATCCCTAATTAATCAGGAAGTGATGCGAGGAGGCAAATCTAAACCTCAAATGTCTTTAGGGAGCAAATGGAGGGCGCGGGAAGGAAACTTTTGGGCTAAAGTTTTGGACGTGAAACGCAATGGAATTTCTTTAGTAATAGTTTTAATATATTTATTGTTTGGTTCAAATTTATCACATAATTAATTTACTCGGTTTGCGCAAATGTAATTTTGTTTAGCTTACCTAATATTAATGTAGATTATCTATTATTATAGAAAACTTTAAAATTTTACCATTTATATATAGAGTAAAGAGGTTTAGAAAAACAAAAATGGGTTTTTCACAATGAAAAATCCCAAAGAGTATTTTAATTATAATGATTTATATTTCAATTCGCTTTTTCTTGGGATACCTTTAATATGATATCAATCTAAACCACCATCACACCTTCCATTGAGATAATGTTTGACTTGATATAAATAATTAAAATTAAGGTAATTGAAGATATAGTAGATGGAAGAGAACTCTTTAATTGAGATTAATTATCGTTTTCTTGGTCACACGATCGATGTATTGGAATGTACTGTCATCAAAAAGAATTAACCTCACTTCGCGCCAGCAATGGTAAATAGTTCTAGTAATTTCTAGTTTAAAATTACTTTATATATTACCAGACCTACTTTTAATTTTAGAAATATCTTTTAGGGTGCATCGGATTTGAACAATACTAATTTCTTGAAGACCTAAAACCATTCGGATTCGCTTAAAGCTCGGGTGGATGGGGGAGCTTTATTATCGTTTATCTTATTAATTCCTTGAAGCCATTAGGGCACTAAATTTGGCCTAAATTGTTCCTCTTTAAAGTCTATAGTTAATGCTAAATAACGAAGCGGAACCTCAAGTTGTACAGAAGGTCAATTAATAAGACTACCAAAACAACGGTTATTTATTGTAATAGCTTGTTGGTTGAGAGAGAGAGAGAGAGGGGTAGAGAGAGGGAGAGAGAGAGAGAGAGGGGTAGAGAGAGAGAGAGAGAGAGAGACTGACAGACAGACGGAGACAGAGAGAGCGTGTACAATAGAACGGAATAGAGAGATCAGGAAAGCGGAATAGAAAGCGTTGCTCTCGATAGGCGCAATGATAGAAAATGGTTGCCCGTAACGAGCTGACATAATTTTGGCACCTTGTATTGCCGCTTATGTATTTAGGGTGAGCGGAACAATTTATAAATTAAACTTTTAGACATGTTAGAAAGTATAGTAATTAAAAATATAAAATATAAATAGTACTTTTGTATTGTGCTCTTCAATGCCTTCATGGAGCACCCATTTATCAACTACGGAAAAGCTAGGGGGAAGAAATGGCGCCAAGATGTTCTCGCAACGCTTTACGTAGACGATCTTTCGTTCATTTTTGGTGCTGCCCAGATGCGATCAATGGGACGTTGACTCCAATTAACCTGGGAGGCCCATATTCGCAGCCTTGGGGTCTATTGTACTCGCGCCATGAACATTCTTCGTTCCGGGAGTTTTACGCATCCGCGACCGGTACCTTCCGCATGTCTCTCATTGAGAGCCTACTTGTCAATGCCGGGGAGATGCTACTCGCTCGGCGCTTTGATTATTTTTGACCCCGTAATAGTCAATAGTACATGGAAAAACGTACTACAGCTGTCATTTGTAGGATTCTACGCCTTCCTAAACACAAATCGGCACGAAGATCTGCGGATATATTTCTCACCGACCTTTTTTTACAGATTTCTTCTAACAAACATTCGGCACCAGATATCCTCGTTGGCTATCGCTATAATATTTTTGTTCAAGTAAACTGCCAGTGTATTTGAATGATATTATGATGCTATGGATAAATTTTACTTTTCCTTCATGGATTGACGTAAAATTTTATATTTTACACTATATTTGCGTCATTTTGAGATGGTTTTAATGCAATTTTTTAACATTATAACGTTGCAGTTGTTGAACATTTAAACGATGCATTAGTTGAAAAATTTAACGTTGCAATCGTTAGACATTTAAACCTTACAATTGTTTAACATTTAAACGATGCATTAGTTGAAATTTTCAACGTCGCAAGTGTTGAGCATTTAAACGTTGCAATTGTTGAATGATTAAAACTTGCAATTCTTGAAAATTTAAAACGTTACAATTGTTGAACATTTGAACTTTGCAATTGTGAACATTTAAACGTTTCACTTGATGAACATTTAAACTTTGCAATTGTTGAATATTAAAACGTTGCAATTGTTTAAAAATTAAACGTTGCAATTCTTTAAAAATTTAGAAGTTGCAATTGATGAACATTTAAACGCTGCGATTGCTAGACATTTAAAGGTTCTATTCTTGAAAATTTAAACGTTACAATTGATAAACATTTAAACTTTGAAATTGTTGAACATTTAAACGATGCATTAGTTGAAAATTTCAACGTTGTAATTGTTGGACATTTAAACGTTACAATTGTTGAACATTTAAACTTTGTAATTTTTTAACATTTAAATGTTGCAATTGTTGAACATTTAAACGTTGCAATTGTTGAACATTTAAACGATTCATTAGTTGAAAAATTAAAGATGTTAATTAATGGACATTTTAACATTACAATTGTTAAACATTTAAAAAGTTTCAACGTTCGAATTGTTGGGTATTTAAACGTTGCAATTGTTGAAAATTTAAACTTTGAAATTATTGACATTTAAATGATGCATTAGTATAAAATTCCAACGTTGCAAAAATGATCGAAAGATCGCCTACGTAAAGCGTTGCGATAACATCTCGACGCTATTTCTTCACCCTAGCCTTTCTGTAGTTTATAGACAGGTGTGCCATGAAGGCATTGAAGATCACATTGCAAAAGTACTATACTTTCTATCATGTTTAAAAGTTTAATTTAAAATTTGTTCCGCCCACCCTAATTACATAAGCGGCAACGTTAGAATTTTTGAACATTTGAACGATGCATTAGTTTAAAAATTCAACGTTGCAACTGTTGAACATTTAAACTTTATAATGTTGAATATTTAAACGATGCATTAGTTTAAAATTTCAACGTTGCAGCAGTTGAACATTTAAACGTTGGCATTGTTGAATGATTAAAACTTGCAATTCTTGAAAATTTCAATTTTGCAATTATTGGACAATTAAACGTTACAATTGTTGAACATTTATTTGAACTTTACAATTTTTGAATATATAAAAGTTGCGATTGTCGAACATTTAAACGTTGCAATTGTTAAACATTTAAAAATTGCAAACCTTGACAGAAATCATATTTGCATTTGTTGAACATTTAAACGTTCCAATTGTGGACATTTTTAAACGTTGCAATTGTTGAACATTTAAACAATGCAATAGTGTAAAGTTTCAACGTTGCAATTGCTGAAAATTTAAACGTTAAAATTGTTGAAGAGTTAAACGATGAATTAGTTTAAATTTAAAATGTTGCAAAAGTTGAACATATAAACTTTGCAACAGATGAACATTTAAACGTTGAAATCGTTGAATGATTAAAACTTTCAACTTTTAAAAATTTCAAAAGTTACAATTGTTGAACATTTATACGTAGTTAATGTTGAACATTTATAAACTTTGAAGTTGTTCAATATATAAACGTTGCAATTGTTGAATATTTAAACGTTCCAATTCTTGAAATTTTTAAACATTGCGATTGTTGAACATTTACAACTTGCAATTGTTGAACATTTAAACTTTTCAATTGTTCAACTTTTAAACTTCGCAATGGTTGAATAGTTAAACGTTGTGATTTTTGAACATTTAAACGTTGCAATTATTGAAAATTTTAAACTAAACGTTTCATATTTTTGAACATTATAAGTTGCAATTGTTGAATACTTAAACATTTCAATTCTTGAAAAATTTAAACGTAGCAATTATTGAACATTTAAACGTTGCAATTGTTGAACATTTAAGCGATGCATTGGTTGAACTTTCAAAGTTGCAATTGTTGGACATTTAAATGTTAATTTTTTCTATTTAAAATTTCTAATTGTTCAAGATTTAAACTTTGCAATTATTAAATATTTAAATGTTGCAATTGTTGAACATTTAAACGTTCAATTCTCGAAAATCTTAAACGTTGCAATTGTCCAACTTTTAAACGTTGCAATTGCTGAACATTTAAACGTTGCAATTCTTTGAAATTTTAAACGTTGTAATTTTTTAACATAAAACGTTGCAATTCTTGGAAATTTTATACGTGTCAAATTTTGAACATTTAAACTTTGCAATTGTTAAACATTTAACTGTTTCAATTGTTGAACTTATAAACGTTGCAACTGTTGAAGATTTTAACGATGCATTATTTGAAAATTTCCACGTTGCAATTGTTCGACATTTAAATGTTACAATTGTTGAACATTTAAACTTTGTAATTGTTGAATATTTAAACATTGCGTTTGTTGAACATTTAAACGATGCATTAGTTGAAATGTTAAACATTCAAATTGTTGGACATTTACGTTACCATTGTTGAACATTTAAACGATGCATTAGTTGAAAATGTTCAACGTTACAACTGTTGAACATTTAAATGTTACAATTGTTGAGCATTTAAATGATGCATTGGTTGAAAATTTTAACGTCGCAACTGTTAAACATTTAAACGTTACAATTTCTGAACATTTAAACGATTCGTTTAATAAAAAATTCAACGTTGCAACTGTTGAACATTTAAACGTTACAATTGTTGAACATAAGGTCATCAGTAACTTTTTGCTTCTTAATGAAGAACTAATAATGAATATCTCCTTTCACATCCAACTTACAGCAAAACACAGCCTCTTTCTACTAGGTCCCACATCTAAGAGTAAGAAAGACCTTTTTGTCTATGATCGAACCTATGTTTGCGCTTCATATTACAGTAAACAACCCACATTTCCTTTCTTATCCTTCAGATAGTTTATGTATCCCTCAAACACTATTTTTTTAGCTTAAAAAATAACTAGGAATAACTATAGCTTTAGAAAGGCCTAGGAATCCCTACACTTATCTTTAATCAGCTTGAGTAAATTTCGTATAATTTAAAGCAACTCTGAAAAAACATTTTTGGCTACTAAAAACGATAGTAAGTTCCTAATAGTCTAATGGATAAGAGATACTTGGATATGAGATACTTGGATACGAGAGAGAAAATGAGACCAAATAAGGTTATTGATTCTTGCCTCTTTTCTACCTCGAAACCACAGAGCAAAATGAAAATAAAGAAAACTTTAACATTTTTTGAATAAATTAACAAATCCCGTTATTTTTTTTTTCCTAATATGAGAATAAAGGACAACGCTTCTAATTAAAAAGGACACTTTTCCTAGATACAAATTGTCTGGACGCACGGAAAGAAAATTGACGATAAAAGCGGACAAACACAAAGAATGGATAATGAAAAAGATTAAGAACCACTAAAACTCTTTTTTTCTTTTATTTGCGCCCATCTGGCGATTATAACCTAATTCTAGGATAGATTAAAACAACAAAAAAACGCTCACAAAAACAAACCTCAAACGAACAAACAAAATAAAGGAATAAAAAAACAACAGCAAAGAAAAGGAAGCATACTCCGGCATCTAAGGAAGGCCTGCCTCTACATGGCACAGTTGCATGCGACAAATACATATGAGTTAATATCGAGGAGGCCAACCTCCTCCAAGAATTCAAATAAGCCACAAGTCTGTGTGAACGAACCCGTACCGAGTACAAGGGTCACTACTGGTCCCTGTACTGGGACAGATAGCGTGCGATAAGATCACCCAACAAAGACCCTAATGGATAACTTCATCAACCTTAAGTATTAGGGCCAGAAGGGCACGTTATAACTACCGAGTAAGGAATTCGTACAATGAGAACGTCATTCCAAAGGAATATGTTAATTGACCTTTTCAAGGTAAGATAATAGACCAAATTTGTGTAATCCGATGGGGGACAAGTTCAATTAGAAGCGAAATCGACCGGAGAAAAGAATGTAAGGGAATAAATATACGGAGTAATCCGAGGGGGGGCAAGTTCAGTATGCCAGGAAAAGAAGCCAGAATAATAAAATGGGTTGTAGTAATCCGATGAGGAAAGAACGTTCATGGGAAGATGATGCAAGAGAATAGAATGAAGAAAGAGAAATAGAATGAATAGAGGAGAAATAAGGTGGATAATGAAGTTGGAGATAGAAGTAAAAAGAGTCAAAATATCCAAAGTTAAATTCCAAAGATTTGTTCGTTAAAAAATTTGATTTGGTCCTTAAAGTACGAACGATTTGGGGGTCTTAAATCGTCCTCTCCTTCATTTTCTTTTCCCTTTTATTTTTCTCCTTTTCCTTTCATTTTTCTCCCCCTTTTCCTTTCCCCGTTCTTTTCACATTTCATCTTTTATATTTCTTCCCATTTGTCTATTATTTTTTTAGCTTTATTTTCCCCCTTTTCTTTTCTTTTTCTTTTATTTGTTCTTGTCTCTTTTCCTTCACATTTCCATTAATTTTCGTTTCTTTGTAGTACTTTTTCTTTTTCATTTATTTTTTTCCCCTATCCTTTAACCCTTCCTTTTCTGTCCTTTTTCTTTTCTTCATGCCTTGCATTTTCATTTTCATTTTTTTTTTACTTTTCGCATTAATTTTTCTTTCCCTTTTTAATTTGTCTCTTTATTTTCTTTTCTATTTTTATTTTTTGCCGCTAGTTCTTTTCTCCTTCCTACTCTTTTCCTTTTCATTTCCTTTCTTTCATTTCTTACTTCTCTTTCTCTGCCACATTTCCTCTTCCTTGTTCCTCTTTCACTTCCATTTTTATTTCCCCTTTCTTTCTCTTCTCCCCTTTTCTTTGGTACACATGCCTTAGAGACCACAAAAACAGGTAACATTCAGTACCTGTGAAAATGTGTGGCCAGTGCACGACCCTTGCGACGCCCTCAAGACCCTCAGCTTGTTCCGGCAAGGAAATAAGCCTCTTTACACGGACCTATTGCATCCAAAGTATAAAGCTAACACTGCTGAACGAGGAAATAGCCAAACACGTAAGACAAAAGGAAGAAATACGAATAAAAGAAGAAGAAGAGAGTACCGATAAAGGATATATTGCTCCCATTCGAACAGAGCTCTGTTCAGTTTGTTTATTATCCTAATAAAAGAATCCCAATGGGTCCTTGTAACGGCTCTCCTCAGCGGTTATATTTAGCGACACTCTCGCTATATTTAGCGCTCATGCTGAGAGAGTTTGTAGCCCAAGCGTAATATGAATTTATTCTATTTTTATATTTAAACTAACGAGGGTTTTTTTTATTACCATACTAAAATTTACTGCAGACACTTTAAAAGGTCTTTATGAGGCCACTCGCCGGTGGTTATATTTAGCTACAGTTTGGCTATATTTAGCTCCCTTGCTGAGAGCTTTTGTGCTAAAGGGAATGTGCAAAAGCTTACAACTAGGGTAAGCGGAAGAGGATACTACTTGGAGCTATATGAGCTTGGAGCACGCGATTTTCCTAATCCTGTCCATGAGCCTAAGTATCCCAAGAAGGGTCATGTAGGATGGATCTCAGAGTCATCCATGATAACAGTATTTTCACCATGGTTGTCACGTCACCTTTTTTTCCTTTTCTTTCTTGTTTCCTTTTTCTTTTTTTAATTTTTAATTTTATTTCTTTCCAGAATACTTTTTTCTTTATTTGTTTTTTCACTTATTTTATTCTTGTTTCCATTTCTTACATTGTTGTTTTTTTTTAATTTTCCACTCTCTTTCTTTCTTACTTTATTATTCTTTCTTTCTTTATTATTTCAAATCTTCTTTCTTCCAAGTTTCTTTTTCTTTTATTTAATCTTCACATTTCAATTTCCTGTTTCATTTTTCCTTGTTGTTTTTTTATAAATATCCACTTTTATTTCTCTCCTGTTTCGTTTTTCTTTCTTTTGCTTTTTTTTTAAATTTTCACTTTTCATTCTTTCTTGTCATTTTTTTGTTTAATTAAATAATTTTTCTTTCTCTCTGTTTAAGTTAATTTAATTTTTTCCTTTTCATTTTTTTTTTGCGTCCTGTTCCCTTTTTATTTCTTTGTGTGTATTTAATGGTCAATTTTCTTTCATTCCTGTTTCATTTTTTTGTTTCTTTTAAATTTTTCACTAGTCTTTGTCTCCTTTTTTATTTTTTTTATTCAATTTTAACTTTTTCCTTCATGTTTCATTTTTTATTTTTTTTTAATTCATAGTTTTCTATTTCTTTCCAGTTTAAGTTTTGTTTTATTTAGTGCCATTTTGCTTTCCTTGTTTCATTTTTCTTTCTTTAATTTTTTACTTTCACATTTCTTTCTAACCTAATTTTTCTTTCTTTGTTTTTTAATTTTCCTTTTTCTGTCTTGTTTAATTTTTCTTTCTTGGTTTTATTCACTTTAATCTTCTTTCCGTTTTCCTTTTATTTTTACTTTTCTTTATTATTTCCCTTTTCATTGTTTTTTTCATATTCACTTTTCTTTTTTGTTTTTTTTCTTCCATCCTTTTCCCATATTTTCTATTCGTTCCTTCTTGTTTCATTTTCTTTTTATTTTTATTTACCTTTTTGTTTTCCCTTTATTTCCTTCGTTTTTTTTTACTTTTACTTCCTTACATTGTTGTTATATTTTTCTTTCTTTTTTGTATCATCAACACTCTATCATATTTCTTTTTTCTTTTCTTCATCTATTTTTGTCTTTTCATCTTCGCTATTCTTACCTTCTGTTCATATTTTATTCCTTTGTTTTATATCTTTCACCTTTCTTTTATCTTATTTAATTTATATTTCTTTTTTCACCTTATTCTTTCATTTTATTTGCTTTATCGTGCTTACTCCTCTTTCGATCTCGCTTTATTTTTATTTTCCAACTGTCACTTTCTTTCCATCTTAATATCTTTTCACTTCTATTTCTTACTTGTTTCCTTTTTCTTGTATTATTTCATTCTCCTGATTCTTTGAAAATCTTTGTTTTCTTTTTCTTTGTTCTCTCATTTTGATTTTAACTCTTCTACTTTTTTTATTGCCCGTTTCTTTGTTGTTTTTTATTTCACTTTTCTTTCTCTCTTTTTGCTTTTGGATGTTTCATTTTCCTTTTTTTTCTAGTTGCCCTTTTCTTTGTTCTTATAAAAAAATATTTCATTTTCTTTCTTTGTTTTTAATTTTGACTTTTTCTTCATTCAATCTGTTTCTCTCTTTCATATATATTTTATTATGGTTTCTTTGGATTTTTCCTTTTATCTCCCTTTTTTCGTGTTGTCTTGCTTTCTTTCACTCTTTCACTGTTATTTCTCTGATTCTTTTCATCTTTTCGAAAAGTGGCCTTTAGAAAAGAACTTCAGGAAGAAAGGGATAAAGAACCTATGAAAATAGATGATAATTCAAAGAAACAAAGACAACACACACCAAAAACAACCATCAAAGTCAAACGAACGAACTGATCCCTTAACGAATTAAAACATTGCTTACCACCATTACCTAAATGGAGCTACATCGGAATGCTTAGTGATGGGATGGGTAACCATGTAGATCTTTTAGAAATAAAAAGCTCCATATTCGCAAGACATTGGTGGGACCGATTTAAAATGGGTGTTTTTTATCACTTCTCGCAAATTTCATAAATTTTAACATCCTCGGATGTTAGATTTTAGAACAGAGCCAATAAAAAACTTGAAATCACAAAAAAACCCCTAAGTGATAGAGGTAGCAAGCTAAAAAAAACCTCGAAAAATTACACTCAAGTAAATAATCCATAAAAATGTACTAAATTGAGCAAACCAAAACTAATATCCTGTTTCCCTTTAAACGTCTTTGTATATGAAGCATATAAGCTTAAATCCGGTCTCAAATTGTATTCGACTTGGGCGTTAATCCGTCTTCTAATCCACTTGGCGAGTGGCTACGTTCTCAAATATGCAGGATTAAGAGTTTAAGTGTCTCGGAATTTATGGACAGGTAAATTATGAGAGGCTCAACTCATGGCAAATATGGCAGATGGATTAAGAAATAAACACTAAATATTCTGCTCTTTTACTGCCATTGTTGACTATTTATAAGGGAATAGCACCATAATTTTCGCCGAAGGATATCGAAACCATTTGGAATGTGGTTTTTTTTTTATAAAAACGAGAGGTAGATTTTTAACATTTATTATAACATAACACAGGGTATTCCAAACATCTCAATACAGGGTTTTACTAGATTGTGTAAAGACGAAGTTAGGTTGACTTGATTTTAGATTAATTTGAGCTAAAGTTAATCATTGTTTAGGTTATATTTTGTCAAGGTTAGTTCGATTTGATTTAGTTTGGTCAATTTACGTCTAAATTAGTAATAATGATTTTGTGTAGGGCAGTCTGTAAGTAAATGGGCTTTTGTAGAGCGCCCGTGTATCAATTAAAGGAAAACTAGAGAAGAGATGGATGTTCAAGGCATCCTTAAAGGCAACTAGGAGGAAGATGAACGTATCACACCAGACAGGTCATTCCATGTTCTCGGAGCAAATAGAGAGAAAGCACGCTCAGTCGTGCAGCATCGACGATTACCAAAATCATTCAGTAGGGGTGGAGAGACCTATCGCAGGGATGTAAGGGGAGTCTGGCATATAATTGGTGTTAAAGACAGATAGGAGGGGGCTCGGGGCGTTAGGATTTTATAATTTTCCACCAAATCCGTCGCCAAATACCTCTTGCAAGAATAAAACATTGAAATTAATCATGAGCCGAAAAACGATATAGCAATTGTAGTGAAATTACAAACATACACACATTAGTCTGCTACCACGAGTTTATCTTTTTTAAAAGAAAAATTATATTTTACTACTATGTGTTTAGTTTCACTATAAGTGAAAACTATTATGATTTTTAATCGAAATTTTATACCCAGTATGTTGTACTACATTCTCGTTCGAATGATATAATTGCCTAGGTCCTCCAATGGTTAAGCCGGGAATTATTAGGCAATAACATCATAACTATTTGGCCAATTCAACGAAATTTGAAACTTTTATGTTTTTTATATATTCTCTTTCGAATGATATAATTGCCTAGGTCCTCTAAAGGTTAGCCCGGGAATCATTTTATTTTGGTAATAACATTGTAAATATTCTACCGATTCTAACGAAATTTGAAACCCTTATGTTGTTTTATATTCACTTTCGAATGATATAATTACCTAGGTACTCCCAAAATTAGTCCGGGAATTATTCAAAGTTTTGAAGGTCGTAAGGTCATAAATCAGAATAAGTGACAGCACGCGACTTTTTAGTCCGCAAACCTTGTTTCTATTCATTGAAACTCTATGTTAAGGTAAGATGTATGAGGAATGTGTAGTGAATTCTACAAAGTATTGAGATTGTATGAGGAATGTGTAACTTAATTATTCGATGTATTGAGATTGTATAAGAACTTTGTAGCAATTTCCCCCCGATATATTGAGATTGTGTCAGGAATTTGTAGTAATATCCCCATGTATGGAGATTGGATGACGAATTTGTAGTAATTTCCCCGTTGTATGGAGAGAATGTATAGCGATTGTATGAGGAATTTAAATTAATTTTCCCGATGTAGGGACATTGCATTATGGCCTTGTAGTAATTTCTCCGAAGTATGGAGATTGGATGAGGAATTTCTGGTAATTATTCCAATGTATGGGGATTATATGAGGATGTTTTTAGCAATTTCCCCAATGTATGGAAATTGGATGAACAATTTTTAGTGATTTCCCCGATGTATGAGGACTTTGTGCAAATTTCCTCTCCGTATCAAATATGTATTTGTCGTATTTGTGGATAGTTTAATTTAGAGTCTCCTCTATATAAAGTGTGCCAAAGTCTGTCCCAAGGTCGCCTAAGAAAAAAGATGGTTGGCTGAAGGATGCAGATGCCTCTGCTATCAAACCAAACTCGTTCAGAAGTAAAAATAACAAAGTTGACACAAAAACATTAAATATGAAGTTATCTTTTCACTAGGGATTTTTTATTTCTTTTTAACTTTTATATATGTTCTCCCCCTCCTAATATCCTTTCACCCTGTAACGCTCTGCCCCCCCCCCCCTCCCCCGCCTATTATTCGGTCCAATGTCGTCTTCTATATAAAACCAAAATTATATCATTGGGACAAATCGGTCGTGACAGATAATTTACCTTCTGATCTTTAGAAGTCTTGTCCCTTCTTTCTTCCCTCTTTGAAAGCGCCCACTATTTTTTCCACACCTGTATAGCCCCAAGAAAGGAGGAAAATGGCGTTAACAATTCTAAAGTAAATTAACAAATTTGCTTTTGCCAACACAAATGTATGTATTTGTATATATAAATATATATATATATATATATATATATATATATATATATATATATATATATATATATATATATATATATATATATATATATATATATATATATATGTGCATATATGTATTTGTATATGTGTATATGAATATACCTTTAAGTATATGTAGCCACATATATTTATATATCTACAACTTAACATTTTATTTTAACATAAATCTCCTTGTGCTCCATATTTTTTTTCCTCTATCCATTTTTAAAATATTTATAACTCCAAACCTTTGAGCTTTTGAGGTCATTATTTGTGAACACGAAAGAAACCTCTCAGTTTTGAAACCTGTCTCCGGCGATAAAAATTATATATTTATAAATGGTTTCAGTAAAACTGGGGTTTTCTCCTGATTCGAAAGCTCCACAGTGACTAAAAATATATTTATACAGCAAAATCTTTTTCCAATGTGACCGTGTTTAGGTTATTGACGCCCATGTATACACTTCCTTGGGATTTCGGTGTCCTAAGTGCATTTACCTTACACTTTTCTATATTGAACTTTATCATCTATTTTTCAACCCATTTCACTAACTACTCTAATTTTCTCGGTATATTTAGTATATTACAGTAATTTATTTTTATATTTCTTACTTTTGTGTCACCCATAATTTTGAAATTTTGCATAATAAATTATCAACATATTTAATACAGAATATAAACAACAAAGGACCAAAAAATAATCCCTAGAGGACACCGCTAAAAACCGAGGCTCAGCTTGATTTACTTCAATTCACCGTCTCTCCTACGATCGGCGGCTAACCAGTTTTTTATACATTTAAGTACATCATTACTTAAACAATTTGTCTTTTAACTTTATCAGGAGTCTATTATGCGAAACAATATCAAACACCCTCTGAAAATCGAGATAAACTATATCCAAATCTATATGCTGATCAGAGTTCGAGATAATTTCATAAAAAGAAAATCTAATGACACATTTATCCACGAGCAAGGAATAAGTCAACAGTCTAAGTCGCGAGCTCTCAGTTTGTTTTAATTATGGCCATATGACCTACAAAACCTTCAATAATTCACGGAATAACCTTGGAAGGACCTTGGCAATTATATCAATCAGAGGAGAATGTAAAAAATTATAAAGGTTTCAAATCTCTTTAGAATCGGCCGAATAGTTATGATGTTATTACCAAAAGACTCATTGAACAGTAAAGTGGTTACGATCTGACTGATCGACCACCTACAGACCAACATAGTGACTCGCGACTACAAACACTAAGTATCATTAGTTATGTTTTAGTCCTCCAAATTTTCTCAGATTCTGTTTCTAATCATAGACGCTATGGACTTTGGACTTGCTACCAACGAAATTGCTGAAATCTACTTAAAACTGCCAAAAAATCTTATTTGAGAATCTTACTCGTTTGTCTCAAAGAAAACATCAATATAGATTCATGTACAGCGTGATCCGAAAGTCTTGTCGCCCCTACCGAAAAGTAATAAGAGCAACAGAGGAACAATATAATACTATCAAACACATGTAAAATAAAAAATTAAAACTATTGTTGAAAATAAAATTAAAGCAATATTTACTTCCCGTTAGAAATTCGATATCCCCCTTAGAAACCATCTCATCAAGGTTCGAATACAAAGGAATGACTAGTTTTTTTAACCACTCAGCAATTCTTAGTTAATGACTTTATCTATAAGAGATTTTTCCCCGCTAAGCTGTAGAACTATTAGGCAAATAGGTATGATATATTTACAGGGGGTAACAAGACTTTCGAAACACCCTGTAGACTCAGAAAAAACGGTGGAATGAATATAACCATTAATACATAATTAAAAGTGATATATGTATTTATAAATACACCAGTCAATGGCTTCGCCACTCCCCCTAAAGGGGAAGCTTGCGCTTCGCTACTAAGATTAAAATTTAAAATCTAAAAAAAAGCGGCCATGGTTAGATTTTTATAAATTTTCTGAACTTCGCCAATTCTAATAATTTTTATAGGAACTCTAAACTAAATTTCCCCCCTTTTAAAATATCACGTTACTAAAATATAGTTATAGAAGAAGATATATAAAAATAAATTTTCTGAACTTCACCATTTGTAATTCTTTGGGTTTTAAAAAATTTCACAAAATTTCTCTACTTATATTTATTTCTGAACTTCACCATTTTGTTTTTCGATATTATAAAAGAATTATTAAAAATAACTTTGATAAAAAACATAAGTCATAACCAAACTAAGATGAAATTATTATTCAAATACTCAAAAAAATCCCCTTCTTAAATTATTGAGTTAGTGATGATGATGATGATGATGAATATAACATAAATATTCGTGAATACATGAGAAAAACAGATATATAGATATATTCATGAATTTAAAATAAAAACAAAGATATTTTAATTAATAAACGATATGCGAAGAATACAATGATCATATTACACTAGATATTCATAAATATAATTGAGAAAATGGCAAAAAACATTATTTATCACAAAATAAAGTAACAAATTAATCATAATATAATAATCGAATCCTCCGGAACAGGTGTTGCTAAATGGCTACTGGAAACATGTTTAAGAGAGTTGTGCACCCTACCCTATGATCTTTATCTTCAGTTTGATCTTGAATTGAATTGCAATTTGAAACTTCTGGAAATCTTTATTGGTGGATTTTCTGTTTGGACTACGGACGTACCCTCCTGGGTTTCCTGCTTATATTTAGGCTTCACGATGTATGTAGATTGTATGAGTAGCTAGTTTTAATTTTACAGATGTATGAAGAATGTATGAGTAATTTATAGTAATTTTCCCGATTTATGGAGATTGTCTGACGACGTTGTAGTAATTTCTCCGATGTATGGAGATTGGATGAGGACTTTGTAGTAATTTTCCCGCTGTATGAATATTGTATGAGTAATTTGTATTAATTTCTCTGATGTATGCATATTGAATGAAGACTTTGCATTAATTGCCCCAATATATGGAGAGTGGATGAGGACTTTGTAGTAATTTTGCCCATGTATGGAGATTGAATAAGGACTTTGTAGTAATTTCTCCTTTGTATTGAAAATTATGATTATGTGAGTCGGGAAGTACAAGCAATGATGAGCTTGTATGAAAAGTTACAGGATAACGTGGAAAAGAAGACACCAGCACCAACAGTGAAAGTAATCGACATGAAAATATATACAACTAGACATAACAAATTCCAAAATACTGGGAAAACAAGAAACTCCTCGATGGCATCGAGAGTAGCGAATACACGTGTAGGTAATCCTTTAACCACGACCTCGAAAAATCGAAACTACGTTATACGAAGGTCTCCTGAAAATCCCTCGCAATCGAAGCTCCGTAATTCGATCTGACAAGTTCAAAAAGATACGGAATGGAACACACAACTAAAAATTAGCTCAAATCATCAAGAAGAAGAAACATTATACAGAATAACAAGTAAAAAACGACGAAGAAATTAACTAAAGAATGAACAAAAAGAGGTTATTTAACCCAGAAACCCCGGGAAAAACTAAAGAAAGATAATTCAAGAGATTAGCTAGACCTCCTAGCGCCTGTGCAGCTCTATGTAAACCTTCTCGTTTCTTCCCTTTTCAACGCTATTTTTTCAAATCTATCTCTACGTACTTTTATCGCTTATACTAACAACTTTTATATGACTAATTAAGAACTACATCCTTATTCGATTCACAGAATCCAAGCAGTCTCCTTTTTTTCGACCTACACATTTTCGTCGACTCAAATTTTAACCCACAGCTACTTCATCACAGGTTACCTTCTTTTGATTTTCACCATTAAGACGATATATAACCTTCTGCCAAGTATTAAATGCCAAACATAAATTGGCTAATAGTTTTTGGAAATTATTTTACCACAAATCTTTCCACCTTTTATTCCATGTTTTTTTTCACTAGCTGTCTTAACATTTCCAAATATTCCCTACCATAGAGAGACCCCATCCCTCCTCACTTTCACAATGTTTTTTCAGTCCTATTCGTAATTATCACAGTATCTAATCCATGGTGACATCGTTCCCCCGCCCCCTATTATCTTTCACACGAATGCATACTTTACTTTCTCACATAAATATTTTGCAAACCATCCAACTGTTTACCAATTATTACATTGTAAAGCATGTCATAATGTTTCTTAATCTACACTCGCATAGGGCTTCTTCCAGATCTATGAATAGGCTTAATCTTTCCACCTCTTATTCCATGTTTTTTTTAGCTAGCTGTCTCATTACAACCATAACTCTTCTAGACCTACCTTTTTCATCCCCTATCAATCCCACAGTTATCCTTTTTACAAGTTCAATCAGAATTTTCTCATACATTTTCCCTTCTGGCTCTTGCATTCACCTTTCTCCGCACTACCCTTATACAAAGGTACTGTTACCTCATTCGTTCAGTCCTTCGGCCTCTTTCATTATCAAATGTCACCACCAAGACAATTCCATAACACAGTCATCACCACTTCTTATCATTTTCGTGACTATATCATCTGTTCCATCTGTCTTCCCATTTTACAGACCCACTGCAACAATCTATTTTGGTACTTATTGGTTTCATACCCTCATACAGCCCCCGGTTTACACTCGAGAAGCCATATTCACATTCGCTTCTTCCAAACCCCCTAACTACAACTCAAAGTACCAAAGTACGATCCAACAATCCTCGGACTGTATCAGATCGTGATATAAGAAATTAAGCGTTTCCAAGAAATTAGCAATCTGAACGACGAAATCAGAATCAGTACTTGGAATTGAATCACAGGGGTTCATATGTACCATATTTACAATGGTACGATCAATACAGCAATGATAAGCCTCCTTTACACTGTATCAACTAGGCTCCTTGTCGTAGAATGCTCCACCCCTTTTTGTTCTAAGAGTGCTAAGAGTGCTAATATATTGATATCTTAATATCTTAAAGAACAGAGCCGTTCCGAAACACGTAAGGATGTAGAGAAACGCACACTAATTCCCAACATAAACTTATATTTTAACTTTAACAACTAAATACACAACATTTAAACATTAACCACAGCAATACTCTGAATATTATCATAAACAAGATCTAATTAAATTAGTTTGACCCTCAAAAATTGGTTAATTTCTCTACACACAACAATAATATAAGTTTTAGGCTTACGGACTCAACTGGATTTTAAATGCCTCAGGAATGTTATTGTCTCACGACGCGTGCCGCCTGACCAGATGTAGATGGGCAGGATCACGGATGTCCTTTTGGCAAGGGTAGCAGCTGGGGGGTCCACACGGTATTCCGGGGAGGGTTCTTCACGGACGAGAACAATTACAGCGCTTTATGTGGCACCAAGGTAGTCGTGGTCTTTCTGGCAAGAGGGAGTCGAACTTGGTTCTTAAACCAAGTTAACTTGGAGTGCGGTGTGACCACCGAGCAACGAGCTTGAGGGAGAGCTTTTCTCCTTCGTTAATTAATTCCTCTTGGACGAGGACTGAACTCGGGGAGGGTCTTCTTTAAGGGCGAGGATCGATGAGGGGCGGTTTCTTTGACGAGAATAAATTGAACTTGAAGGTCGGTTTGGTAACCAGGAACTAACTCGAGGATGAGCTTCTTCTTAGTTCCAGTCTTCCTCAAGGGTGAGTATAACGGAGGGGGGTTTCTCTGACGAAAATAAGTTGAACTTGGTTCCTCACCAAGTTGACTTATGAGTTCGGTGTGGCCACTGAGTAACGGGCTCGAGGGGGAGCCTTTTCCTTCTTCCTCTCTAAATTCCTCAAGGATGAAGAATACCCCTGGTGTTTAAGGTGCACCAGGATATGAGGAGTCTCTCTGGTGAGAGTAAGGTTGAACTTAACAAAGTTAACTTAACGTTTGGTTTGATAAGCAGGGACTAGCTCGAGGATGAGCTGCTTCTTAGCCCCTTAAGGTAGGTAGCATTGCCTCTCTTGCAGGGTATTTCTTGGTCTGGCGAGCCAAGTACACTACCAATCCAGTCTAGGTAGCTCGGTTTCAATCGAGGACTTCGTCACCTAGAGTCTGACGCATACTACCTCAATTTTCCTCAGTGTTCCTCATTTATACCTTGTCACCCCACTGGAGGAGTGGTAAGGGGGGGAGGGGCTTGAGGAAGGCCCCAGGAGGGTTCATATTTCAAACGGTTTTTCCCACCAAGTCTTACATCGGCTCCTCGTTAGCCTTCGAGCTTAGGAGAAACACGTATCCAATTTCTTATTTGACGTGAAATGGAATCTTACTCTCCTGGGGGAGATCTTGCATTTTGACCTTTAGGGTCTTTCATGGCGCCGAGTGGTGCGACGCTGCGGTTACGCACTTAACCCGCAGATGCCTGGGCCGGATGTCTTTGCGGTAACCGCCTTGTGACTGCACTACGAATGAACGGGGAGGGGAGTGACGATTCCCCTACACTCCTCCTTCACGCTAAGCGACTATAACAAATGGAGTCCTAAAAATAATTTTAAATCTGACATTTTAACATTCGCAAATGCCATTACAAGAGATGGGTTCCCTTTCACCGACCTGCCAAGGCACACTAGAGGTTACATAAAGTAAATCATGAAATTAATTTTAACATTTTCAAGAGAGTAAATTAAAACATGTCTTGGAGATTATTTTAATTTAACCTTATCCAAAACACATTAGGCCCTAAACTGGCATCTAAAATTGGGACAAAGTTTACCAATGCAATAATCTCATCTTCCCTTCTTTTATGGATGTATTCTAGTGTATCATTAAGAGGAACTCCATTCCACCATCTCTATCTATCAGACGCTCAATCTGTTTCTGCGGCCACCACGTTGTTCGCCCGTAACTAACGGTCATTCACAAGTGAGTGTAAACTGCCGGGCATACGTGGTAAAACGTTTACTCATTATATATTATATGATATGAATTCAGAAAACGGCAAGAAACAGAAAAAACATGATAATTTTTCTTCGGAAATGTTATTTCCTAATTCGCAAAAATTCCGTACATGGCTGGGATTCAAACCGTGCACACTGAGGAAGCGAACAACCGCTTTGATCTAAAGTAAACCGTCCCTTAGACCACTAGGCTAGGCAGAAGACAAAAAATCTTCCGGATAAACAAGCTTTTAAGGTATGCTTCGCAAGGTCGATCGAGACTATGAAAAATAGAGAAATTAATAGGGCGTTCAAAGGACAAAGGAGAGTTGAGGTAAACACGGGGTGAATATACAATGTATAGATCTCTCATGAACGCGAAAGAATGATGAAATGAATCCAGCAAACCGCAAGAGTGGTCTAAAGGACGGTTTAATTGAGATTGTTTTTTCTTTGTGGAATATATAGAAACAGATTACTCTTGCTTCTAACTCTAGAGCAATCAACACAGAGTTGGCCATAACAAAAACAGGGTCCTGCTAATTGTAATTATGCCACTAATAGAGTCTCGCCTTAAGATTTTTTTAAATTCACATTTCAAAACTTACATGGATTGGAAAATGTAGTCTTCTGAATTTGAATGGCAATTCTGACCCTGATATATTTAGTGGTATTGTCTGAATAAAGAGGTCCTCACCTTTTCTACTTCGAGTAAGAATGGTTGCTTCTATGACATGGGGCATCAAATTATATACCACTAGACGAGTGAAATTAAGAGGTTTGTTGGATCAAGGTTGCTCCAAAGCATTATTTAGATTTACTACCCTTAGCTCCAATTGGTGAAAAGGTATATTAGGAGGTTCTAGAGAGTCTTGGATCTCTGTGCAATAATCAACTATTTGAACCTGATCCGAAATTGTATCAACTGACTTGTAAATTTGGGGACTTCGTGAGAGGGAAAACAGTAGATGTTTATTGATTCTGTAGACAGTGTTTTACGTCGAAGCCAATATACCTCTTTTCCAAAGCCAGTTGTAGTTTTTGTAGTTTTTCTGAAGATTGGGTAATACCTTTGCTTTGAGATTATCAATAGTATTAATAACTATACAAATGGGAGAAATTTCTATTCCACCATCAGCGTCAAGAGGTACTTTGCCATTTCCCAGTGTCAGAATGTTTTGACAAATTGTGCTGAAGCTTGATAATTAAAGAGCTGCTCTCATATTTGTGTTTAGAGACAGTGTTTTAATATTTCGACACAAAGAAGATGATTTTAGGCAAGGGCGGAGCTCATCTGTCCTGGTTAATTTATAGATCACTGGAAGTGTCTTCTTGAAACCACATTACAGCAAAAGAGTGACACCTCCCATAGGAGCCTCATAATCACTGATGTCTCGCATTGTCCTGCCTAGTGCTTCTAAGGCTCACTTTGAGCCACTAAATGAGGTACTCGGCGTTGCCTTGGTAAAAAAATAATCCTAACCAAGATATAAGTTGAAATTTTTAAATTTATTAAAAATTATTCTTTAACCAGTGGTACATCATGACACTTCTTGTAGACAATATTCTTAGTCTCTCCTTGTGGTGCATGGAAAAACGGTTGTTTTTCCTTCCCACATGTAAATAATGATGTAGAGTAAAATAAACCTGTCTCTTGGGGTCTTAGACCTATCTCACGTTCCATCGGTTGAACAAACTGGGCAAGTTTAGAAACAAGCCCGTAGCTACATTTGCGAGGACAAATAGAGATTCGGGATTACTCCCATTATTTTCTGCGGAACGTTTTACATAAGAATCCACTTTTAATTTTATATATATTGTTTAACTTTTTTCCTATAAATAGACAGACAAAATGTATACAAACTTTAAATAATTGTAAAGTAGGTGTTTATTAAAATAAATTTCATTTTCAAAATTTACAATTACAATTAATTAAAGTGTTTATAATTTGGGGGGGGGGACACCCGGTATATATATATATATATATATATATATATATATATATATATATATATATATTGTAGCAGAATGAGGTCGAATGGCGGCCATGTGCCCTTCTGTACCCAGGTGGATCCGGAGATCACCACATGGAGCTGGTGAAAGCATGGCTGAACCTAGGCAAGGAGGCAGCAGACGTTGTTATCACTCGCTCCAGCTGTATTCGCCTAGGGACCGATGTCATCTCCCCCCCCCCCCTCCTTACACGGCAACCTCTCCGCAAGCATTCGGGCTTTCCGCTCGAAGATTGGAATCCGTTGGACATTCCAACGATCGGTATCAAGATTCCCCCTCCCCCAAAGAAGTTGCCGACATTTTCCCAAGATTGTACGCGCGTTTGGAGCCTCCTCACTAGCCGCCTATATAACGCTTTGACTGAGTTTAGAGTGCAGCACTGTTAGACTTCCACCTACTCCGACGAAAGAGATAAAGGACGATCTCCCTCACACCCCCAGCGGCAATTTTAATTCAAGGCTAAATCAATCCGTGAGCCCTACCTTAGTCAATCGGCAAACTTCGACATGATTCAACTCTGCCATAGCCAATCGGCAAGGACTGGCAAAGATTCCCAACTCCGAAGGCGAAAAGTGCTCCCTCGTATGAAGCCAGAGGTAAACTGACTTCTTCCGTGGCATTCACCGTACCCCAACTGTCTTCTTCTCGGCAACTAGCACACAAGGTATTTGTAACCGTTGCCGCCTGCAGATTGAACTTGGATCTGGCTTACCCAATTACTCTATTATTTGTGTGAACGCCCACGTTTAAAATCTCCCTTTAAATCACCAATCTGAATCAAACCTCTTTAATCCCTTAATTAATCTACCTGATCACGTGTGGACCTTTAACTCTGTCTGGGTGACCATTCCACTTAAACCCAATTTCTATGTAAATATATGTATATATCTTTTAGTTGTTAGTAAAGTTATATTTTCGTCATTGTCTTTCTTTTGCAACCCCAGCGCGTACCAGCTACCTGTTAATCTTTGATCAACTTGCACTCTGAAATATTTGTTTAAAAGGATCCCGTAAAGTTAATAATAAACAATTTTCCCTTTCACTAACGGTCTTCAACCAACTTCAGCCCCAAGCCCCCAAGTACCTACGTATATAAAAATATAGTGTCTGGCCATTCCACGACACACACACATATATATATATATATATATATATATATATATATATATATATATATATATATATATATATATATATAATATATATATATATATATATGAAATTACAAATTACTATTATTATTAATGTAACCGTACCGTAAAAAATTAAAGCATATTTGAATAATTAGTAGCAGTAGTGAATTTATTATCAGGCAACTATCACAGAAAGTTTTAAAAACAAGTTCATGGTGGAATTAGAGAAGTAAGGGGAAGTATAAATGTAAGAAAGGTACCATTCGACTAGCCCAAAGAAGTAAATAGTTAGGGTGGTAAAATTGAGAGGAGAAGCAATTCTCCCAATCATAGCTCGTTCTCGTTGAAAATGTTCTTTTGGAAGTCTTATAAAACGAAATAGTATCTAGATGAGTCTATTAAAACCCTTCTATAGCACTTAAGAGATGAGGGGTTTGCTTTTTAACCTAATATCCGGTCCGAATGATGCTGGCCGCGTCCTGGGTAAAAGTACACACAAAAGCGCACACTGAATCGTTCGTACGAGCTTTTTTCTAACGCCTTCGTGAATGAAGTCTCATCGGAGCGTTGAAGTGAATCAATCAGCGAGTCATTAATCACCAATTAGAGCGGCCCCTTTAAAGATCTTATAGGCGTCAAGTGGTGAGGGATACGGGAACGCTCTTCACGCGGCCCTTTAGCGGTGGCAAGGTCGCACCTCAAAAATCGCTCCTTTGTTTACTTCAGTTGAAGATTCTCTTTCGTGGGGGTCGCAGTTCATAAATGGCGGGTTTGTTTGACTTTGTTGGTTGTTTGTCTACACCCCAACATTAACACCATTTTGGGGGGAGGTGTTAGGCTTATTTCACTTTGTTTGATTTTCTTCTGAAAGTAACGAGGGCGTTGAATGACTCTAAATGAAATAAAGACGTAGAAAAAATACTATCCTCTCTGGACGCAAGAAAAAATATTAATATTTAAGAGATTTTTTTTACTTAACAACAATTCGTGTTGAATGAGTATACAAGAACTATAATACTTGAATGAGTAAATGAAACTATAGCTAAGAAGACTTGTCAATTTCTAATAATTAACTACAGCAAAGTTGCTACGAATAATTTCTAAAGACACATTATATCATTGTAATGAAAGGAGAGATCACTTCACTTATTAGCACCGTGAAAAAACTCTGTAATAAATAATTATTGCGATGAAGCATATTTATTTAAACAAAATAAATCACTGCACTTCAATCTACACTGCATTGGCGAAATTTCTGGGTAAACGCGCAGATGAAACGAAGGATTTGAACCAGTTGAACTTGAACTCTAAATAAAAGAGAGAAGAGGAAAAGAGGAGAGTAGTGAGGAAGAGATAAAGAGAAACAGACAGACAGAGGCAGAGAGAAATAATTTTTTTCTTCTTAAGGGCGCTGATATTGCGCCTGCCCTCAAGGGATGAAACAGCTTATTCTTCAGTTTATATTAAAAAAGAAAACAAAGAAGCCTACAAAACAAACACGAAGAAAAGACAGAACTAAAGCAAAAATTAAAAGCATGCTCACCCCGGCGCTGGAGCATGCACCCAACACCGAAACGGTAAAATAAAATGGAGCAGAATAACCTCCTCCAAAAAGTCGATTAAGCCAAGGAACTGTGCGTACAAACTCATTTCGAGTATAAAAGACAAGAGGTAACGACCTTGATCATAAAAGTACCTGAAAAGGTAAAGTGTGCGAAGATCCCACGAAAGAGAAACTCAACGAGTATGTGCTGGGCAATTGTTTGGGGCTGGAAGTTGTCACAGAAAGGTGCAGGGAGCGCTCTATCAAATTGAAGTGCATCCCGCGACTGTGTCTAATTCCAAGACGGCAGAATGAGACCTGAAGCCATCGAGGCATTAGGGGGTAGGACTATGGCAGCAGTCGCGACGCAAGGGGGCGCAAATTTATGTTCCCGTTCGTTGTCTCCCATCTTCTTTGCCATGTAGCTCAAAGGGCTGAGCTGATTCTTACTAAGTAGTTAGCGTGAGAAAGTGCGTAACGCTGGTCTGGTCTCCCAATCCTCATTTTGACTGAAGGAGACGCCAGTTCCGCGTGTATAAGACCATGATGCACCGTATACGGCAAAAAGCAAGCGTCAGCTCCCCAACATTGACAAGCAAACTCTCAATAGGGGATCTGCGGAAGGCACCAGTCGCCAAACGGAAACTGGTGTGCCGGATCAAAGCGACCTTCCACAATTTACGCTCGGATGCGGATGCATAAATCTCTCATTCGTAGCCAAGCATTGAAAAACAAAGGATTGGTAAAAAGAAAGAGGGGAGCCGTAACAGCGCGCCAATTACTGAAGTCACGGCGCGGGTACAAGGAAGCCTAAATTGTGGATACGGGCATCCAATGTGCGGCTCAGGGCGTAAACAAGACAAATGAAACAGTGTTACTCTAGCATATTCAAGCAAGCTACGTTTAGTAACAAGTCTGTGTCGGGGTGGAGACGTCGATCACGGCAGAAATGCCTTAACTTGGTCTTGGGCAAAGCAAATAGACACCTGGGCGCTTCAGCAGAGCGAAATATTCGGTTTAATGGCTATTTTAGCCGACCCTCAAGATTTGGCATCTGGACGCACCAAATGAAATCGAAATATCGTCTACATAGAGCGTAGTGCAAACATATTGTGATAACAACGAGTGATACCATTGATACTCAAGGCAAAGAAAGTGACACTGATAACAATTCCATGCAGGATCCCCTCTTCTTCCACTATTGGACGGAGTGCCCTCCCCCCCCCCTCAAAGTATAAGGAATTAACGATCATAGGACTCAAATAGAAAGACTTTTAGGCGGCCTCTCGCCTCCATGGTGTGAAAGCTCCCCATGATACCGCATTGCTATGCGGTGTCATATGCCTGAAGCGCCCTGGAACTTACACAAGCCGCACTGTATAGAAAAGAAGTGGACTCGTTGACCAGAAAATAGTCTATTCTGACAGTTATCAATTTTTCGTCAACTTGCACAGGCACGCAGTTTGAGAAATTCGGCGGGAATCAAACAGGGTGGAGTGATTTCTCTTCGGGTGGCAAAAAAACAAACGCAGTAGCCATCCACAAGGTATCTAGAAGGATTTCGAAAAGCCATGCTTTGTTAACCTATGTGTCGAATCATGGCATGAGGGATATCGTCCAAACCAGGGGTTTGGGGGTTTTATCTGCGCATGAAGTGAGAGTAAATCGCAGTTCACAGCGTAACCATGTCGATGAAGGGTCCGCTGCCTCTGTAGCAAACGACTACAGAATGGGTGAAAGCAGTAGCGAAAGACTCCGCCAAGGAAATGGTGTCCGAAATGGCTTTCATTTTCACCTGGAGGAAAGGAAAGGGTCTTTGTGAACATGCCTTGAGTTCTTTTGACTCGCTTTCACAACTCTACAAAAGGTGAAGAGTGAAGACACGTATGCCCGCAAAAAAACGGCCTACATTCTAGGAATAATAGTTAGGCTCCCGTCGATGAGTTTGCCTGAAAAATCAAAGGCTTCCTCAAGTGACCTAAACTTCTCGATTGGGAGAAAGAAATCTGTTATTTCCTGAAAGTCAGACGACCGTACTCGCTCCGTCACCACCGATGTGTTTTTTTCAGATGGCAGCAAACCAGGGAATAATAATTGAATGCGAAAGTGGTCACTCCAAAGAAGTTCATCGATTACCTCACATCCAAAATAAGGCAGTGCATCAAGAGAGTACTAGGTAAAATAAAGAGGAAATTGATGCGTTTCTCGAAAGATGATGCGTAAACTCATCCGTTTTAAGGATACCCATGTTAAAAGCATCGATCAGGTTGGCCAGGACCTGGCCCATTCGGAATGATCATGTAGTCCTTACCATTCAGATCCCCGATGTGAAGAAAGGGCTTCGGCCACACTCTCCCACGACGCAGTGAAAGTTCTCCGTGTCGAAGTCAACTGACAGTTGAATGTACGCAAAAATAAAAGTATACATCGTATTCAATTGTAGTTTTCCCGCCATTGCCTGAAAGGTCTTTAAAGGAAGTAGAAGACCGGTGTAAATTGCAAATCTTCCTGCCACAAACCCACCCCTTGTTGGTGGGATCGCACTACCATTATTTATACCAAGGGATGGTGAGCAGGGGGCACGCGACCAACATGGTCTCCTGGAAAAATTGCATTATAAATTTAATTTATAGGAGTAATCTCTTATTGTTATTTTTTGCGCATGAATATTCATTTTTTCGTTGTGCTTTTCGAAACAATTGTCTGTATTTGTTCGACAGTCCGTTTGAATGACGTCATTTTTGTCTATAAAAAGAGCTCATGCTTTTTTATCATCCGTCCTAAATTTTAAGATACATCCTGGATTTATTATTAACTCTATTGAATCTGGTTCAACCCTTTTTCTAAACCATACAGTGTGTCCCACGACAAAGACGAACCTAAATTAAAAATATTAGAATTGAAAAATCAAATTGATTACACGATAAGTGAAAGAGTTTAAGTTTTCTTATAATTTAATGTTGATTATTATAGCATATAGCTTATCAAATTCATAATATAAATAACGTAAATCTCTCGATCTCTTCTACTTCAATATTTATTTAAGTTTAACTATCTCTTTCACTCTTTGTTATGTGAATCCATGCGTGGAAACGATAGAGAGAGATTGAAAAGAGACAAAAGACGACCCAAGGCACCCATTTCTCATGGGACACTCGGGTCGGGATCGTATACTACCACTTCAGGTTTCAGTTATTGCATGAGCATCACACATTGCGGGGATTCTATTTCACTATACGCAATCACAATCATGTGGAAGCCTTCTGATTTTCCAGTTATCCTGAAGGCGATCAATGACATCCTCGGCATAGAGGGAAGGCAGAGAAGGTCGTTGCTGAAAAGTTTGGTTTTCACAGAGTGTTGTTTCGAAGTAAATTAATGGAAATTGCCTAGAAGAAAAGTGTGGTAGAAAAGGGCGCACTAGCAACATGGATTGCCGCAGCTTTGAGAGGATTGTCAGGAAAAGTCGATTTAAGAACTTTGGAGAGCTTAAGAAGGAGGGTACTAAGACTGGTGTCAGTGCAGCAAGAGCAACCACACACAGACCTCTAGAGAGGTACTACAAGTGTGGCATTCTTAATGTTATGCCACTCTTGAACTAGAGACAACGTCAGAAGTGTTTTTTCTGTGCCAAAGAGAAAAAGTACTGGACAATTGTTCCGTGGGCCAAAGTCCTCTTTTAGAATTAAAGAAACTTATGCATGAAATTCGGAAATCAAGTTTTCTAGAGTCTGAAGAAAGAGTGAAGAGGCACATAATCCAAAGTGTTTAAAGAAGTGTAAAGTTTTTGAAGTCTGATAGTGTGTGAGGCCATGCGATCTGCTGGTGTTGGTCGAAAGTCAACGCTGCCGTCTACTAGAAGATTTTAGAGTACTTTATATTCCCATCTGCTGCCAAGGTTTATGGAGATCCCAATATCCTTTTTCCGACAGGACATAGTACCTGCCCACAGTACCAAAATTCCTACCAAATTATTTGCTGACCATGATATTACTGTGGTTGATTGATCGCCCAAGTCTCCTGACCTGAACCCCATAGAAAATCTATGGGATATTATAAAGAGTAAGATGATAAACACCCGAACAAAAAATACAGACGAGTTGAAGGCGACTATAAAAGCAACTTTGACCTCAATAACACGTCAGGACTAGTGCACGTTTCTCTGTCACACTTCATTGATGCATCAATTCCTAGTAAAGGAGCTCCAACCAATATTGAGTGTATAAATGAACATACTTTTTTGGAAATTGGACAGTTAGCTATTGAACATCATTTCCTGATTTATCTTATAAAAAGTTTTAAAAACATTGAGAGAGCGGATATTTGGTTTTCACGAGCTATAAGCTATAATTATCAACATTACAACATACTAGGACTTGAAATATTTCCCTTTACCTATGAGGAATATAAAATATATGAAAGATTACATTTTTTATTAAATTACGATAATAAATCAAGTTTTGTACTATATTCTAATTTTTCTAGCTACACTAATAAGTTAGATGTAAGATGATGACTGGATCTTCTTGCATTTTCTTTTACTTTCATTTTGATTTCTTTACTATTAGTTCCTACCATTACTATTAATGCTGTCATTCATTTCCATATTTCTAACTGCGGAAAAGCGCCAGGTCTAGGCGTCGCTTTTTTTCAAGAGGGGTAAAGTTCAAATGTACCCATTTAGAGGCATGGGTCATTTCATGGCTCTAAATCGGTACATTTGAACTTTACTCCTTTTGAAAAAAAGCGCAACGCCTCGACCTGGCGATTCGCGGCAGGCACAAACACAAAACTAAATGGGCCGCTAAAAAATTCTGGGAATATAGTTCTGCTCCACAATAGAACGGATTATATTGATGGTATATAGTATTAAAGGATAATTTACCTTAATAAAAATCACCTGTCTTGCCTCAAAAGCACGAAGCAAGGGAGAAAGAGAACAAAGAACCACTGGAGTTTTATTACCCACAGCTTAAACCCAAGTTGATATTAATTTGAAGTAGTCGCGCGACGTGATACGGCGTTGCGAAAGGTGATAATACGGAGAGTGATGGCCTAAATATCTATTTAGAATATATTTATATATCATGTAACAATAGATGTGGTTTTAGTCGTTTGTCTCTCTCTCTCTCACTCACTCTTGCTCTGTTTCTTCCTTTCTTCCTCTCTTACTCAGATGTACTCATGCTACCATAACGAGCCTAATTGATTGGAAGCTTGAGATTTTAATTCTTTCTCACAGTTAATGAGGGTAGAAGATATATATATATATATATATATATATATATATATATATATATATATATATATATAGGTAGATAGATAGAGAGATAAATAGAGACAGAGAGACATGGACAGAAAGAAAGACAGTCATAGAAACAGACGGAGAGAAGGGAAAACAGAGATAGAAACAGATAAACAGTCACATAGACAGACAGACGGACATAGACAATGATAGACAGGGAGAGATATAGATAAAGAAAGAAAGACCAGTTAATACTATTCAATCAACACACGACGCTTAGTCGTGTGTTAACTCGAATCTATTAGAAGAACCTAGAGACCCTCTAAATCCAGTGCATCCCAAATCACCATCTATCAAACTTCGTGAATCAATATATTTTCAGTTGCCTCACAACCTTAGATAAGGACCGGCTACTTTATGTCGTTTTAGTCGTTATACCTCTTGTCCTTGCCTTTGAAAGACGTTTGTTTTATTGCTGATTGCGGGATGTCATTTCAGCTGCTCATGCCTCTTCTCTTTGCCTTTGTAAGACGTTTGTTTTATTGCTGATTGCCAGATGTCATTTCAGCTGCTCATGCCTCTTCTCTTTGCCTTTGTAAGACGTTGTTTTATTGCTGATTTCCAAACGAACGTAGATTTTATTTTGATAAAGGATTCCTCCAATGCCCTAAATTGGCGCGATTTGACAAGAGCAAATGATAACATATATTTTTTTGTATTTGTTTTCTAATTTATTAACTAACCAAGTGTATCATTACAATTCATTATTCCACTTACTATTAAATAGTAAGGCTATTCATCATAGGGTTAGGGAAACGAGTTCCTTTTGTATACTTGTGTACACCCCATTTTTCTTTGCCGACCCCTAAATCGAATTTCCCCTTGAGGCCATGAATCTCAAAAGGGAGGAAGGAAATTAGCTCCAAGGATATGAATTTAAAATTGAACGAGAGGAATTGAGGAAGAATTTTAGGAGAAAAATTCTAAACCCTATTAAAGAATAGTGTACACCGTGTACATATACACTGCATATCAAATTGGATACCTGCATCACAAGTGTAAGGACGATCCCTAAAATGTGATAATTCCTACTTTCTTTAGGGATTATTCCATTATTGAAGCGATTTGAACCATATCTGGTACATACATAGTTTCAATTCACCCTTATTGTATAGTCGATGTCTAAAACCATAAAACCTAAATGTCAAGTCCATGAGTTACATCCCAGTCATTTAGTACAAGTTTACTACTACCCTTCTCTGTACAATTGTAGTCAATTTGTTTATATGGTGTTTAAGTGGCACTTATGAGCTGGTTATTGCGGGTTGCCAACTGGCGGTCTGAACGTGAAGGCCGATGTCACTATAAGCCGAGTGTACGAATCAGAATTTGTCAGTCTCTCTGAAATATAGAATGGGACAATACTGAAAAATGAGTTCATATCTGTCAGAATTATTTCCTCTTTCTGCCAGTAGTTATTTAGCTTTTATTCGCGTTAGATGAAGCTAATTAAAACATTTAACATTATCCTTATTATCAATTTATTAATGAAATATCTGGGGAAATAATTTAACGTATTTTTATATAAATAATTGAAATTCCAAATTTATTGTCTAATTCTCGTCCTTTATAGTTTATACTTGATTTATCGGTAACCAGTTAGAAAACGAATTTGGAATGTTTCCTGTTTTCAGCTATGGCGAAAGGAAAGTAACAAGGGTTATTCTTTACATCCGTTAACAGAGTTTCGCGGACGTTATGTGATAACCCTTATTTTTGTATGTCTGTCTATTTTTGAAGATATTTTGAAAGGTTATTGACGAAGTTCGATGTATTTTTGTGGAGGGGTAGAGTTTGGTTAAAGAAAGAGTTAATTAGAATTGTATTGTGATACATATATGGATCTAGGTTTAGGATAATTTTCTTTCTTTGACATTACGAGATAAGGGATTTTGGGACAATTTGGTGAATATCCTAAAAAATAATTGACTAATCAATTTGAAAATACTCAGAGATAACTTATGACATTGCACCAACCTACTCAATGTAATTCGGATCTTGTGATCGAAATATATATTTGGATGGATAATATTTATCTAGTCACAGTACAATAATAAAGAGCGGTAAAAACATCTGATTGCCACCAATGCGTAGCTGTGGTAATTTACATTTAGTATCTTTAAATGATATTTTGTTTCCCTGTAAAAACTATATTCGTACGAATAAAAGATAAGATTCTGCAATTTTGGAAAATCATCTTTTGGTTGATAATTCCCAAACAACTGAAGATAGTCTGATAATTCCTAATCCAACGGGAAGGTTTCTAAGGTGAAGGAGTTATTTGGTGTTATTAATTTTGACTATGGCTAATCTGTAGTATAATTCTGGATTAATTACGCTATTACAGGAATATCCTAATTTTGTTTATTTTTTTTTGTCTTGGTTTTGTCTGAAAACTTTTTCATGGTTGTTCAAGTTTTAATGACGATTGTGTTGGCGTAAGTTATGTGCTGTCTGAGTGCTTTGGAACTTCTAGTCGTTAAGTGGAGAGAAAATTATTATTATTATTATTTTTTACTACTATCATTATTGATACTATGATAGTAAGTTGATTCTTCTGTTCGTCAGTTGATTGAGAATTTATTAATCCCAAATTCCTGTCTGTAATTTGGTTGAATTTCTAAGCCCTCGTGCTGGAGTAATCCTAAGCCCTCGTGCTGGAGTAATTCTAAGCCCTCGTGCTGGAGGAATTCTAAGCCCTCGTGCTGGAGGAATTCTAAGCCTTCGTGCTGCTCATTGATTCATTTAATTGCGAATACTTAAATCAGAAAAATTGATTAGTAGCTTGACACTAACATTCTAAAACTTGAAGAATTTACCAAAGTAAACAGACCTAAGTCGCGTGCTCTCAATTATTTTGATTTATGACCTTATGATCATATGACCTTACGACTTTCAACAAGTGGGATAAACCGACCCATAGTTAATTTTCTTTGAATAATTCCTGAACTAACCTTGGGAGAACATTGGCAATTATATCATTCAAAATAAAATGTAAAACAACGTAAGGGTTTCAAATTTCGTTAGAATCAGGCAAATAGTTAAGATGTTATTACCAAAAAACACATTGAAAAGTCAAGTGGGTTACAATTCGATCGACTGACTAACAGACAGACATGGTAACTTATAAAGCGCATACACACGACTAAAAATAATCCTAAATTATTTAGCTATGTATCATTCAATTTCAGTGCGATTTACTATTTAAGCTCATTGACTAATCTTAATCTCATGTAGATTTTCCCTTCCTTTTTTTTTAGTCTTGTTAAAATTAAATGTAACAAAATATTTTTGTTTTAATTCTAGCAATCAAGTATTTTTTTTTTAATGTGTTATTTCCAGAGAATATGCACGTGTTTTTAAAGAAATAATTATTAGCTACCTGGCATCTAATGATATATTTATTAAGTAATTGGCAAATAGAAATAAATAAAAGACTGGATCAGGTACCGAGTGAGTATATTGTAATTTGTTGCTAATTTTCTGTAACAAACTCAATCGATATTACATCAAGAAAACATTCTTGAATTGTAACCCTCACAGAAGTTGCTGGACTGAGACAGAAATATTGCTAGCAATTTGAAGTAATCGTGTATAGTGTCAACGGGGTCGTAAAGAACCCCCCTAAAAATAGAATCATTATTACCTTAACGGAAAGGAAATTGTGGCCGAACGCGTAATATAACTGCAAAGGAAGACAGAATTCAGCTTCAAATAAGTGTAAAAAAAATAACAACAAAAACTTTAAGCTTACAAGTGATGATCTACATAAGGAAATATAATCGCTAAAATCAAAGTTTCTTCCAGGACTGTAAAATGACGTCTTCTGAATCTTAGACGCCCCACAATAAAGCCACTCCTTAAGCAATTTCTTACGAGTCGAATGAAGCAAAATGGAAAAAAAGGGACTAAGAACCGCACGGCTTGGGAAATAGAACAGTGGAGAAGTTAGTTTTCACTGATGAATTGCACTTTGAAGTTCAGAGTCATAGATATTATTATGTGAGTAGATTACTCAATGAACCGATTAAGGACAGCCCCAATGAGTACCTCGTTAGCTTTCCCAAAGGATGGTATTTATGGGGGGAGGGTGCTGGACTGCTGGACTTATAGGACATGTGCCAGTTACTGGAATTATAAATTCCAAGGAATACGTCGATTTAATTAACACAGAAATGGTTTCCGATCTCTTCCCATTATTCCCATATGGTAGAGTGATACTTCAGCTCAATCTCGTTCCCTGTCATTCAACGAAAAAATCGTCGAAGGCTCTTCAAGACGAATATATTCGACTAAACTGGCCACGAATTTCAGTGGAATTAAACCCAATAGAAAATATTTGAGTTAGGGTAAAAAGTCTAAGAAATTACAACCGAACAACAAAGACCAAGCTTATTAATGCACTAATTCAAATATGGTCTTATGACGAAGGAATTAAAAATAATTGTGTAAAACTGATCGATTCCATTCTCTGAGTAAAATAACTTCATAAAGGTAGAAGTGGACACAGGAAATAATATACTGAAATCATATAGGTTATCAATAAATGGCTAGCATATGAAAAAGAATCTAATTTACGTAGAGTTTCAGTTAAATTTACAATAATGTAACTTTTTCTTTAAGTTTATGGTCAAAGTTCTTCTAAGGGCTCACTAGCATTTTTAAGGACACTAGGCGGTGGCGTAAGGTGGGAGGGAAACCAGTTATTTGCACAAGATTAAAGTCGAGATCTTCTTCGTCTCAAGATTTTTGATTGAAAGTGAAAACCCAATCTCGTAATTTAGGTTCGTATTCACATCAATTAATCATTTTTCTCATGGGTGGAGTGCTTTTCTGTGCGACCCGTCAAAATCAGTGCCATCAGTACTCAAAGATTATTTTTACGGGAACGCCTTACAAGCGTTTCAGGGTTCGGTGTTCTTGTTCTCTTTCTCGAGGGTTGTTGATATTTGCATACTCGTTGGGATGAAAGAAAAACAATTAGTGAAAACCAATCAATATTTAGTTCGGAAAGTCACTGGAAATCCAGAATAAAAGCTATAGATCTGTTAATAGCCCATCCAAAAAGTTCAAAAACTTGAAAGAATTCTGTGTAGCATACATGGAGGTCAGGTGAGACTTTTCATCAATTTCAATGCACGATTGCTATGAAGTGACAACAGTCTTGAAAGGTATACCATTGTTCTGTATGATACTTCCAGGTCATGAAATCTAACGAAGGCCATGGCTTGATTTCGTATCTCGCTGTTATTTTTGGTAAATTAAATTAAATACATTTAATAAAGAATTGTGGGGTGAAAAGACATCGTTTACAATACGAAAATTTTTATTATATCAGCAAACTGTTTTTTTTTAGAAAGGCCAAGTCGTGATAAATAACCAATCACACTTCATACATTTCAATGTATGTGATCCATCACAAAATGTCTAGCAAATAATCTCAGAACATCACAACATCCATTATGAACAGACCGACAGATTCATTAATCTGAAGCAGATTAACTTCCCTTCTTGGATTTCTCAGACATTTCTCTTGGGAAATATTGGAGTCTGTTGGGGGTTACGAGCTAATGGGCAGACAAGAAGGCGACGGTGTGAAAATGATCCTTAATTGAAAACGACACTTCTTGTCGCTGAAGTCTGAAGTTGTGCCGAATGTAATAAATTAGCTACAGGTTCTCATCTGTTTTTACCCTTCCAAATAATGTCTTTGGTTTAATGTGCCTTTACTGTTGCGATAGATATGTTGACTCCAAACGAGAACGTCTCAACATTTGTGAGGATGGTCACCTAAGAGCAAAACGAACTTAATTTGTTCATCGCTTTTTTAGTTTGGTTTCTCTCCACTCGGAACAAAGTGGGCATGAAATCAAATGAAACTTTTATGGTCCATTGAATCAGATGGAACTTTTATGGTCCATTGAAATATATGAAACTTTTATGGTTCATTAAAATCAAATGAAACTTTTATGGTCCATTTAAATCATATGTAACTTTTATGGTTCATTAAAATCAAGTGGAAATTTTATGGTCCATTGAAAAAATGGAACTTTTATAGTCCATTGAAATACAATAGAACTTTTATGGTCCAAAGAAATAAGGAGCTGGAGCGTTTGAGTCAGTGGCTTGTAACTCGTGTGGATGGAGAGCTTCTTGTGGGTTGGTGTGAAGGCTGGTACTTGGCGTGGAGCGAAGGTGGCAGCGAGAGCATGGGTATGACAATCATGTGCTTCTTCGGAGTGCCACAGAATAGTAGGCCCGAATGAAATGAAGTAGCTAGGTGTCGCCATTATGGGGTTGGTAGTCGTCGCTGGCTGTCCCAGATATCTATTTTTATTTGATTGCAATGTAATAAATCAATTTAATTTAAAAAAATGTTTCCTTATTTCCACTAGAAGTATAAATGGTTGAAAAAGTACTAAATGGCAACTTAAAATGGGGTAAGAATTGAGGAAACCTGGGAACACAAGGAGAGAATTGTGACCTGCTCTCTGAGAACCACTGTCTTGGATCTATCCTTTAATCTTCAATGCATCCACACATACAACCCATTCCTTGAAGGATATCTATCACTGCTTAAACCAAGGCTACACACTGGGTGTTAGGTATTCCACGGACAACCAGGTAAGAAACAGGGAAACAGACAAGAACGAGAAAACAAACACAATAAATAAAGTAACAAAACAAATAAATAAGTAAAAAACAAAGAAAAAATACAAACGTAAAACAAACAAAGAAAAAGGGAAAGAAAACACCAAAAGAAACAAGATTAAAGGCTACAATTCTTCGGATAAAATGTTTCAAATATAAGAGACCTTTAAATAGATCGAGACGAACTCGGAGATCCTAGACCTGTCTCCTCAATCCAAATATTTGGACAGATTCGAGAAGCAACAGAGGTAGACATTTGAGAATTTGCCGAAGGAATAAAACCATTTCATCAAATTTAAAAATCGAAAGGTTCTCTTCTGGATAACTCTGTCTCAAGGATGCCGAAACTGCTGTCAATGACGGTTTTATTTCAAAAGCGGCCAAACACTGCTCCTATGGAAATAATTTTAAAAGTGATAAAGTTAGGGGAAATAAAATGTGCGTAACACGATTAGTGAAAAGAGAAAACTACTTAGAACGTTTATTGGCGGGTGGTGATTTTATTGAATATGATCTGTTTTCCTAAGCAGGAAAGAGTCCTTTTGAAAGATACAGCGAGGCCAAGAAGAAGACTGAGGAACGGCGGACATTGTGCCTTTTTCCCGCTGGGTGGGGGTCTTAGCCCTATCTTAGTCAGTCTCCCTAGTGTAGCTTGAAGACCCAAATCTTCCCTCAGGCTTTTCCTTAGTTCACATGCGTTCTGTAAACCTACGTGGCCCCCGGGGGCGCTTTTTAAAACATCCTTATTATTATATTTCATTTTAATGATATAAATTTTTCTAGATTTATTTATTTCGTTTACTACGGTCATTGATGACGCGAATTCCATTCCTATTCTATCACCGCATCCCATTTTCAAAGATTAAAATTCAAGGATCATTGGACGCGCATCTGCGTCAATGGCAACGAGGAATATGTCACCTGATGGGTATACGCATCAATTGCCAGTTAAGGGGGTGATATTGATTGAGGCATTCATTTATTATAAAGGTTTTCTTTCACAAACCACTAATCTAGTTTATTTAACGTGGGTCGTTAGGTTGACCCCATTTAGGGCTGGAGTTGAGGCCTAATAAGAATCTCAATGATATTCAAGGATTACCAGAGTTCTAGGGGTTTCGCTCCCTCCTTGTCTGCAGTCTTTTTGGGGCTGGTTGCGGATTGGGCCCCAACATTTTAGACGGTGAAGGGGGTTAACAGGATTAGCTGTGAACAAAGAGGATTTTTATTACGCTTCTCCTTTCCTTTCTCCAATTTTCTTATACATTGAACACAAAATGAGCCCCCTCCCTTGAGCACCCCTTGGGCCTTCACAAACCCACCCTCGAGTCATCCCATAACATACAATGAGCATCTTGGATCCCTCCCTTAAGCACCCCTTGGGCCTTCACAAACCCTCCCTCGAGTCATCCCATAACATACAATGAGCATCTTGGATCCCTCCCTTGAGCACCCCTTGGGCCTTCACAAACCCACCCTCGAACCACCCCATAACATACAATGAGCATCTTAGGTCCCTCCCTTAAGCATCCCTTGGGCTTTCACAAACCCACCCTCGAACCATCCCATAACATACAATGAGCATCTTGGATCCCTCCCTTGAGCACCCCTTGGGCCTTCACAAACCCACCCTCGAGTCATCCCATAACATACAATGAGCATCTTGGATCCCTCCCTTGAGCACCCCTTGGGCCTTCACAAACCCACCCTCGAACCATCCCATAACATACAATGAGCATCTTGGATCCCTCCCTTCTTCTCAGTAGGGGAGCTAAAATCTGTTTTATGGGTTCAATAATAACCATAGATACGCCACATAAACCCATTGAGCCCTCCATTAAAACTTATTGAGCCCTGCACAAATACACAATGAGCCCTCCATTAAAGCCCATTGGGCTCCCACGTAATTCCTATTGAACCCTTCTGTAAAATCCATTGAGCCCTTACGTAATACCATTGATCCCTTACGTAAAACCTATTGAATGCCTCGGTAAAACCCATTTAGTCCTCCCGTAATACCTATTCGACCTCCGTTAAAACCCACTGAACCCTTCTGTATAACCCATTGAACCCTCACGTAATACCCATTGATCCCTTACGTAATACCTATTGAATGCTTTGGTAAAGCCCATTTAGACCTCCCGTACTACCTATTCGCCCCATCCCTCTGTTAAAACCCATTGGGACTTCCCATAAAACCTATTGAGACCTCCGTTAAACCCATTTGGGCTTCTCGTGATAGCCACAAACCATCCATTAAAGCCAATCTGTTAAACTCATTGAGCCCTCCCGCAAAACCCATTGAGATCTCCGTTAGAACCCATTGAGCCCTCTCATAATATCCATCGATCCCTCTCGTAGCACTAACGAGCCATCCATTAAAACCCATTAAACCCCCGTTAAAAACCATTGAGTACCCTCGCAATACCCTTGAGACCTCAATTAAAACCCATTGAGTCCCCTAGCAATACCCTTGAGACTTCCGTTAAAACCCATTAAGTCCTCTCGTAATACTCTAGAGACCTTCGTTAAAACCCATTGAGCCTACACTAATACACATTGAGCCCTTCCGTAATACCATTAAGACTTCCGTTAATACCCGTTGAGTCCTACCGTAATACACATTGAGCCCTCCCGTTTTACCCTTGTGACCTCCATTAAAACCCATTGAGCTCTCCCGTAATACCCATTGAAGCCTCCTGAAATTTGGTGTCGCTGGTCGTTTTAAGCACAGTACCTGATCCACAAGTCTTGGCTCATCACCTTATAGATGAGCAGTGATGGTTCCTCATTGTTCCAATAATTCAAATTAAACAATACCTGTTCTATTTCACTGTACCTTATACCTAAACCTGCTTTCTAGACAATTCTGGTTTAGGTGTTGGCATTGGTTTCATTTGGTGGTAGTCACTGATTTTTCCTTTTATTGTTGACATAGATAATGCCTTTTTCACGACAGATTAGCTTAGGTTAAGTTAGGGAAAAGGGTTTTAACATTCCTGGTTAGCAAACCTTTGCGAATTGTTAAACACAATTTCAGTCGCGCGGGACAGTTCATGTGGTATCTAAATATCCATCCCTCTCAGTACACTTTCCCAACCCTTTTAAGATGTTATTGTATAGTGGACCAGGGATTATTAAGGTTGTTGGATACGCCCCCGTTACCTTGACACGGATTTTATTCAATATTTAGTTGCATTGGGTCATTATCAGGACCAATTAGATTTCTGTCCAGTGATGAACCCTGTATTGACGAGATACTACATGCAACCAATTTAACGTGGAAAAACAATGGTACTTCTAGTTATTGCAAATATATCGGTAAATATGGAATACACAGTCATCTACTTCAGGGAAATTTAATGTCTACAATTCTAGATCCTCTCTAAAGGGTGGAGCACTGCATAAAAACAATGAATATTGTAGCGCCTAGCGATTGCCAGATGTCGTTAGGTGCTCTAGTGTTCATTGTTTTCATGCAGTGCTTCTTGACTTCGGACATATATGCCCCGTACCTTAATGCTAACTGAATCACTCATATTTTCTTTAATATTGAGAAATATGAAACGTCCATATCATATTTGAATTCAGAAAGAAATCCCTTCCATATGATATATGAGACAATATGATGCAATGCCAATTTACAATGTGACAATTTATTCCATATTTAGCAATATATCTATTAATTCAACAAAAAATTAAAATAGAACACTCAATCGATATTTTTAATTTTATAAATGTTCTTGTATCTAATTTATACAATTAAGTTTTGAAACGTTTTAGCATATAAAAGTTGATATCATATATATTATATCAAGAATAATCTAAACTTTTTTGTTTACATCATTCTGCTTGGAAGATTTCTGTGGTAACTTTCTTAATTAGACAACTTTCCAATGGGGATTTTTTCACATAGCGAATTTTCAAATGGCAGGTTGTCCACTGGCAATCTTTCATATGTATTTTTACAGTGATAATCTTTACAATGGCAGTTTCCCGAGTTGTAATCAACAACATAGGGTGATTGATAAGTTATAAAGGAATGAGAGGGAGGGATAAGTGTTTTTAGTGTTGTGGACTTGCGCCGATCACACTTTATTGGAAAGTGGTGTTTTATGAAGGATCAAGGATTGCACCCTAAAACAGTTAGAGTTACATGACCATAAGATTGATGTACAATCAAGAAGAACCGAAACACTCCTTTGATTTTGCCATAGTGATGTTATGGGTAACCTAACCGTAAAAATAGGTCAGCTACGTTTTACCACAATGATGTTAGGCGACGATCGGTATATTCCGATCAGGAATTTAAAAGAATTTTTATCCTTCTGCTCTGCAGTCGTAAAAGCGAAATATGAATACACGTAGCCGAAATGAATAAGGAATTTATTTTTCAGAGTACATACGTACGAGTATAACATGGAAACACTATTTTAATTGTCGGCCAATTACTTCGAGCCGATTAGTCGGTAATCGGCCAATTTGGTTATCAGTACAGCATGAGTGTGAAAAATCTCTAAAAGGTACTCGAGTTAAAAGCCTCTTAAAAGCTAGGATAGGATAAAAAACAACCTTGTATAAGGGAAGGTAATGGTGAAGGCTATAGGTTACCCCAGTCGCTGAAGTGTCTCTTGTGGGTTGTTCCTACCCCGTGTAGAACATCTGACTGCATATTCTTCCTTAAGCTGACCATAGTTGTAGGAGGGAGATGACGTTATGCTCCCACTCTTAGATATATTGTTGAAAGGGCCAACAGAGACTTGAATTCTCCTTTTATAGAAACCCAACCAAAAAGGATGACTTCATCCATTACCTTTCGCTCAATGACCACCATCCTTAGGAGAATATGCAGTCATGTGCTCCTCGCGCTGAAGTAACAACACAAAGAGTAGCCAGTTCAACGACCAGGCTACCTTGTGGCCTTCATTTGGAGGACCAGTGAAGAGAGAGGGTGTAAGAACTTCATTTTGGCTTACACGAGTCGCTGAAGCGAACAGAAATATTGAGGCAAGTGTCAAAATTGTTGACATTTGCCGTCTGAAACAACCTAAGGAGAAAAATCAACACTGTGGTATACAGGATGATGTGTGGTTAATTTGTTCTAGCTTAATTCGGAAAACCTACCAGGACATGGATATTAGGATAAAGCAGTATAGGGAGGATGTCCGCACAGGGAGGTTCAGCAAAGCGTTCACGGCGTATCTGAAAGATGTAAACCACCGCATCAACTAAGGAGTGGAAACCATGGTTGATGTTATAAACAGTAGAAGAAAGAAGAAGGCAACGGAAGCGATATTCATAATCATGCCGAATTGCTTTGACACCGGCTTCTACTTCCCAACATGAGTTGAATAGCGACGCAGTATATCGTCTCACTCCATCCTCCCTATCACTTTTCTCCTTTGTCCTGATCAATCAACATGAACAATTTAACCAATGTGAATACAATGTTACAAAATGGATCGATTACCGACAGGGTTGAATAAGGTTCACCGTTGATTATTTGTTGAATATAACGGCCTGTCACATTGACTCTATACATTGGTCATTAGTAAATAGACTGACAATAAACTAACAAACCATATTTGCCTCCAAGAAGGTTTTTTACGGTTTTTGGCGGTATACAAAAGATAAATAGTATTTTAAAACAAGAATAGGAAGCAACTATGCATAAAACTGCAATAAGCCCTTCCTTCTCGCCCCTATGATGCCTTCGTGATCATATTCCATCTCATAACTTTGTTTGAACTATGGCATCAATAAAGTAAGCATAATTGAAGGCGCCAGGAATACCAAATCTGAGTGATAGCGCCTTGTAGAACCAAAGGGAATGTGATGCCAGCTTAGGTGGACAACAACCCCATACCCTGATTATTTAGTTAAGACAACGGAGTGATATACAACCGTCTCTATTCATAGTGGATGCAAACTTCGATAGCCAAACCCTTGAGGGTCGGTAGTTTGAAAAAGTCGGCCATGATTCATCCCTATAGAAGTGCCTGCCCCACTTAATCCATTATTATCTATACCAATCATTATCCAGGTTGAATTACGTCAGGGGAATCGTGGTTTCCGAGAGGTAGCGTCCTTCATTTATTCATTAATTTAATCTCGCGTACACTCACACATGGTAACACAGTCATCGAGTCTTTGGTAACAGCAAGTAGTGCAGAAGAGGAATTAAATAAGGATCCTGTAAGGATAAACATAGAAAAGGAAAGGAATCACAAGGATCCTCACGTCTCTCACCCCCTCTTATAAAGGAGTGATGTAGGCCACCATGAAGAAAAGCCTAGTGTGGGACAGCAAACATGGACAAGAATAAGAGAAATCACAAAATTTAACGAACACACCTATATGTTTAAAATTACGTATATCACAAGTAAAATGGCGATCAAGGACACAAATGAAAGCATCTTTGCCTTAAATATGAGAATTCATGCTGTAAATATTGAAAGGAGAATCTTACACATCGCCATAGAAGCGAACACCAAGATCCTGACTTACATTTTACATGCTCACTTGATAAATCTTGTTTTCCCAGGATCATACGATGAAGTTTAGAACAGTTTTACCAGAAAACTCTTCCTCAATGTGAAAATGAAACAAAAAAAAATGAGGAAACATAGGAATTATACACCAAAGATTCAACCTAATCAGAAACAGCCGAGAGTGAGACACAGGGAGATTTCAGACAATATGACCTTATCGGTCTCGGAAGAAGAAACCACGCAACCCTGAACCAAAAAAAGAAATGAAAGGATTCAGGAAAAATGCCTCAGCGAATCACCAAGCCCGGCGACAAACAAAACAAAGGCTTCATCTAAATAACCAATAAAGTAGAACAGGGAAAAGGACAGATAGGCAGGCAAGAAGCATAACCAAAAGATGTAAGAGTAAGGCTCCTCCAGTTAACGGAACAAGAAGTAAAAACAACAAAAAGTCTTCTAGAAATATGCACGAGAAACAAAATGCACATCTTAAAGGTCAATACTGACGGAAGGACAAAGAAAGGAACCCTCTATGACAACATTTTAAATAAAATTGACCCAGATATTATCCTCATCTCTGAGCATGGAAAGATGCAACAATAAAATATAAAATTATGAGGTGATAACAATTAATTATACTCAGGAACGAAGGGATGTGACAGTGATTGCAATTAGGAAGGAGATCAAATTCTACCCCTTCAGAAACCTGGAAAAAGCGTTCCTTGCGCTGGAGGAGGAAACAGAACTCGGGACATTGAAAATTTGTACAGTTTACCAACCCCTTTAGGCTACAGTATTTGCCTATTCCTACATTTTCATTAATTTTCGATAAAAAGAACTTTCATCCTTCTCGGTGACCTCAATCAAGATGAGAGAAATCAGAATAAGGGACTATTAATGGAATAGGATGATGCCTGTATATGTTACTGGACAAACACATCGTCCTACGTCTTTGGCCGCACATCTCACCCTTCTTCTTTTCCTCCTTCTTATTGATAAGTCTAATTTGACTTAGGTAATTGTTTAAAGCCAACAAGGTTTCCCTTTATTATTTTTCTCAGGGAACTAAGTTTTCCTCTTTCTCCTTATTATTATTAAAAATGGCAGTCACATCTCATATTTCTCCTCCTTCTTGATAGGTCTTTGACTTAGATAATTGTTTAAGGCCAACAAAATTTCCCACACCCACAATAAAAAGTTATAATAGCGCAAATTGGCAATAATCTAGTTATTTGCTGCAAAGACACACACCGCCACAACTCGTTGATGTAAACCTAAAGAAATGGATGAGGATTTCAACAACTAGATGTAGCCCTGGGTAAGGAAGACCATTCCCTAAATATAAATGCATTTATGAAAAATATACACCGTGAACCTGAGCTAATATACCAGAAATATAGAAAAATAGAATATTTAAGGGCACCTATAGGTAGAATGCGTGAAATAAAAGAGGAATTAGTGGAACTCATAAGAGAATAGCAATAACGAAGATGGGCTAAAGTGATCAAAGGATTAAAAGACGTGGCTTTTATCCAAAGAGTTCTAGAAAATGGTAAAGAAAATGAAAGGACTACCTTCACAAAAGAAAATGAAAATAAAATACCGCAACAGGGATAATAGAAACAGCAGAAGAAGACATTGAAATAATCTTCCGCAAAAATTGGGAAAATAATTTGAATATCAGCCAGGACTAAAGTGAACTTTTTGACATCGAAATTAAGAATATAAAAAATATCGAACTAAATTAAAATATTCAAAGAGCCGCATCCCAAACAATAGGTAGACCAAAGCAGGAAGTTGCTAATAGGAGAGTGTTTGTTGATAACAACAAAAGAACTCAAGGTGCCAGCCACTCATTCAGACAGAAAACGCCAGGGCACTCAGGATTAATTAAACTAAACTATACTGAGACCACAAGATAGTTGCTGGAATAAGTTAAGAACATCTTTAATTTTTGTCTAAACACAACCTACTATCCAGATAAATACAAATTAGCTAAGATAATATTCATAGCTAAGCCCAGGAATCATCCTCAAGCAAAGAGATCTAGCGGCCAATCTCTACCCTGGTGCTTGATTGGAACCTCTTCGAGACGATCTTTAAGAGAAAGCTCGTGTAAGATTTGGAAGAGAATTATAATTACGATAAACAGCAATACGGCTCTAGAATGATCAGAATCATAAAAAAAGCAATCATGAGAAATCACTGAGAACTACGTCCAAACTAAACGAAATATCAGGGATGTGAACAAATTATGTCACTATGTTGCCAAAGCATTTGATAAGGCATGGCAAATAAATATGCAATATAATCTTTCTATCAGTATGTTATGGAAAAAAACATATATGCATAACTCAATAGATGAGCCCAAATTTTCCTTCTAAGACGGAGTCCCTCAAGGAAGATGCCTAAGCCCGACCCTGTACTCAATAAACACGGTGGATATCCTAGCCTCAATGTACGTCTTGAGCCTTAACAATCAATACACAAACGCCAACGTCCAATAATCGAATATCCATACAAGAAAAACAGAATTCAAGATCTCATCATTGCAGTAAAATTAAGAAAAATTAATGAATACGAAGCTAAATAGGAGATGCGTCTTAATGACGTAAAATTCAAATAAGTCGGTAGCGAGCGACTTCATATGTGAGGTTGGGAGATAGAATATTACCCTACACCAGAGAGCGTAATGTGTTCGGATTTGTGATCAACAACAGCCTACAGTAAGCATCTCCCATTGCAGAACACAAGAGTACAAGAGGCAGTCAGAACTCTTGACACAGTTAAAAACCTCAAAGAAATAAAAGGAGAAAATTCTACCTTGGAATGAATAAGGAAGCCTTGTTTTACTCGGTTAATACACTTGTCTCGAGTCAAAAAATCAGGAATTGTAGATCAAAAGTCTAAAATACAATTATACATATCTAATTACAGGAATAATAAGAAGGGAGATGTAGAGGCAAGAAGATTTACATCGAGAAACAAAAATAGACAATAAATAAAGTACAAAAAAAAGAGCAAGGAAAAAGAGAAAAATAATGGAATCCCTGGACACATCTATAAGAATACTTTGAGGGAAAATAAGAGTAGGTTCAAACGTTTCGAGATTTGCAATCGACATAAAGAAATTAGGAAGCGACTAGAAAAGAGTCTGCTATGCATAAGAAGTGAGTCTTAAAAGAAAGAACAAAAACACGAATTCTTACAAGATAGAAAAGACCCAAATTTATCGAACTTTGAAAAAAATCCAAGTGAGCAAATACACCTTAATTTAACCTATTATACCTGATTTTTACCTAAATAAAGTCGGACTATGAAAGAAGTAACCTATATGTCATGGTATAGCTCTATATATCATACATACATTTGTTATATTCGAGGGTCGGAAAGTAAAGGAGTCGGCAAAAAATAGACTTTAATAAATATTAATAATTAAAGGTAATATGATACAACAATACACAAACATATAAGACGAATAGTTACAGTGATCAACGGGTTATTAAGACTACTAGGTATTCTAAAATGCAATAAAATGGGTTGACTGGAATTATAAATTTGGGGAAGCTGAAATATTTGTTACGATACCTTACACACAAATGGAGGGGTTGGGGAAGACGATGGTCGTTTCCGGTGAAGCAGTGGGATGATGGTCGGGGCACTTCGACGGGGTCCAAGGTCAACTTGCTTGTAGTGAAATATTCTTTTGAAATGACGAGGGGGGGGGGGCAGAGTCTTCGAGAAGGGAGGTTGGGAATTCTTCTGGTGAAAATTCCTTTGAAGAAAACGGAGGGTGAGTTTCTCCGAGACGTCAAACGGTTTGTTTGGTCGGCAATGCGTAATCAAGGGGTATTATGCTAAGATTAATCTCCACTGAAGCCTTTTGGGATAAGGCTCGGTTCTTGTTTGGAGATGACGTCGATGAGCGGAGTCGGACGGGTATTTTTACGGGGAGAAGAGTTCTTAACTAATTCTAGGGGGTGGATATTTGTTTTATCCGAGGAGGGATGCTTGGTTTTGTCCCACAACGTTTCCTTGCCTTCGGCGTATGACAGCCCTAATCGAGGAGGAGCAAGATCGTCTGCACTGTGAGCTTCTCTCGTACCAATCTGCTCATTCCTCCTCACGCGGGTAGATATGGACACCAGAAGTGAGGGAGCTTACGCCATAGAAGGGGGGGGTGACTATATCCCATCGTTTGAGTCATGGCGAACGCGTCCCGGGTGGCGATTGTCTCAGCCGCTCCCAGCGTGGCTGGAAAGGGGGGGGGGAGACTTCTCGTCTTGTTTAAATACTCGCCTTGATAAGGGCTGCATTCCATGAGCCCGCTCCTATTCTTTCTCACGCTTTTGAGCTTCCAAAATTGCTTGTAAGCGACAACGACGCCCATCACGTGGAGGCAATGCTTAAATGCGACGTTATTTCTCTCATCACATGCTTGTTTCCTCACACTAACCATGACCACACTATATAAAGAAAATCACAAAAAACGAACATAACATATAACAAAACATGATAATTAAGCGAACATATAAAATAATCAGTAACTGCAGCCCCTGGACAATGCAAGTAAAACTTACAATAAAAACCATCTCCAATGACAACAGTTTGAACATGATATAAAACTACATCTAATACTACACTACCTTCCTATTGTACTACATCTATCATACAAAAAGGGAAAATATACAAAATAACAAAAAAAATAGCGGTTATTCTGATCTCGAGGCGCCTTGCAAGTCTATACCAGCGTACTATGTACTATTGCATTCTTACTTTACCACTATGCATTTCACCCTACAATCCATACATAATTTTCATTCGCCCTAAACTCACCACTTTCAGATTGTCAGAGAAGGTCAATGAGGTCAAAGATCAATAAAGTCAAAGGTCAATAAGATCAAAGGTCAATGAAGAATGACCTCAATGGCCCTGGTTCCGCCTGTCCTTCTATTTCCACAAAGGGTCTAGTAAAATCCTGAAGCATGAATGGTTTATGAAAGATCCCTAGAAAGGAAGGTTAAATGATTCTAGAAGTAAAGGTGTATTAGATGCCTAGAGAAAGGAAAGGTGCTACCTCTCTCAAAGAGGCAGAGGATACCAAATATTATCGGATGTGTTAGAAACATTTAAAAGAGACTGTGTATTACAAACCTCCGATTAGGGGAGTATAATGCTAGTCTCTAGAGGGAATAGTACATTCAAAGCTTCTAGTGGGAAGGTATATTTTAAATGTTTAAAAGGAAGGGTAATTAAACGCCTCCAGAAATAGAATGTATTTTTAGAGCCTCAAATTGAAAGGGTGTATTAAGATAAAGGATTAGATTTAAAGCCGCTAGCTAGAAAGCAGGAGATGTTAAATACTTAAAGAACAAAGAATAGAACTAAAAATAGAACTAAAAATAGTCTTGAGACAAGATTGTCATTAGAATAAAGGCTGGAGTTGATTTTAATATAGAAGAAAAGTTTTCATAGAATAGGAGCCAAGGTTATTTCTAATATAGAAATAGTTATTTTTATGTAGTATAGTAGCCACGATTATTTTTAGCACTGAAGCCAATGTTAATCTTACATAGCATAAGAGATATGAATATTTTTTAGGGTGCTAAAGTTTATTTTTAGCATAAAAACCAAGGTTGCTTTAAACATAGAACCAAGATTGTTTTTAGCATAGGAAAAAAGTATTTTTGAGACTGGAGCCAAGGTAGTGGTTATAACTAGAGACAAAACTTTATCTAGAATAGAATCCAAGGTTGTTTTATCACAGGAGCCAAGTTGTTTTTCGCATAGGATCAAGGTTGTATTAGCATAAAAGAAATTGCTTTTTTTAGCATAATAGCTAAGGTTGTTTCTAGTATAGAAGGCAAAATATTTTGTACCAAAGAAGTGAAAGCTATTTTAGCAGATAAACCAAGGTCTTTTTTAGCAAAGAAGCCGAGTTTGTATTTTACACACAGGAGCCAAGATTATTTTTTGTTTTGAAGCCAGAGCTAATTTTAGCATAAAAGCTAGTGTTTTTTCTCATACTAGGGGTGATCAGAAAGTAGTGACAGTGAGACCGTATACTTTGTTAGAAAAGAGGCAAATCCAAACCGTAGTCAACATTCCTTCAAAGTACTTCCCTCCTGCCTCTATGCAGCGTTCTATTCTTCTTCGCCCCTCAATGAAGGAGTCACGCTACTCAGAAGATGGTATACCTAGTAGCACTAAATTGATTGTTCGTGCCAGGTTTTGGATACAATGAAATTGCTTCCCCACAATGGCACCCTTGATCTTTGGAATCAACCCCAAAATCACCTGAAGCAAGGTTAGGTGAGTAGTATGGGTGAACAAGAAGTGTGATCCCCTGCTGCTTCAGGAATTTACTAGTAAGGCGTGTTTTGTGGAGTGCAGCAAAAGGCACGATCGGCGGCAGTTGGTGCGGACTTGACCTGATGTTCCAGGACTTGAGGAAGGACTTGGTAAGTGTAGTGCTTGGCTGTGATAGTAGACTGTTGAGGCACCACATCTACACACATTGGTCCTTGAGAATTAAAGAAGATGGTGAAAAGGCACTTCATGTTCCGATATCATTCCTTAAAAATCCGAAGTTGAGTCTTTTAATCACTCAAATACATCATGTTGGACTGCTTGTCTCTGTAGGTGTAGAAAGAAATCCAATACTCATTTCCGGGAACAACATCTGAGAATCGTTTCGGACCATTTGGTTTGAATTCAGCCAGCCAGAGACGACAAATCCGCACTCGTTCGCTCTTTTGTTAGCAAATCGGGCATCCATTTAGCACACTTTTTTCTCAGTCCTAAGTGTTCATGAACGATCTCATGTTCACTCTCATAACTGACACCAAACTCCAAAGATAAGAATCGAAGAGTAACAGTTAGATCTTCGTCCATTATTGACCAAACACGGACCGCTGTTGCTTCGGTCACGGATGTCCGGGGGCATTCAGACCGATGATCATCTTCCAGCTGTTGTTTTTCGGTCGCAATAGCTTTAATACAGCAAGAAACAGTTTCCAGTGATGAAGTAGGCTCTGGAAAACCTTCCCCTCTGATCTCCGTTGCTCCCCCCCCCCTAGTTTCCAGCGAGTGAACGTGTAGAACCTGTAACCTTCTTTCGAGAAATCCATGTTTCCAGTTAGAGGTCGAAATCAATAATGACGCAATTGCGGAGCGTAACGAGAAAATGTAACCTAGCCAAGCGGCGACAAGTTTAAACACGTCACACCAGGCAACACTCTATGCCCCCCGCCCCCCCTTCCTCCCATCACTCATGGTCTTTGCCACGAAACCGACTCTCATTACTGTCTGATCACCCCTGATAGAAACCAAAGTTGATTAAGGATATAAAAAAGGTTGTTTATAACATAGAAACCGAGGTTGTTTTTAGCATAAGAAACAAATTGTTTTTAACATAAATGCTAAACTTATTTTTAAAATAGAAGCTACAGTTTTTTTAACAAAGAAGACAATGTTGTTTTTAGGATTGAAAACGTTTTTTTAGCACAAAATTCATACTCATTACTAGCATAGAAACCATAATTGTTTTTATGATAGGAAAGTAGGGGTTTTAGGAAGAAATTTAAAATTTTTTGAGTATAGAAGGCAAAGGTGTTTTTAGTATAGAATCCTAGGTTGTTTTAGCAGAAAGCCAAAGTTATATTTAACAAAGATGCCCAAATTATTATAGCACTGTAGTTTCAGCATAGAACTCAATGTGTTTTTTTAGCAGAGAAGCCACGGTTGTTTTTATCATGGAAACCAAAAGGAGGGTTTTAGCATGAAAGTTAATACTATTTTTAACATACAAGCGAAACTTGTAATGAACATAGAAGCCAACTTGTTTATAGAATAGAAACCAAATTATTTTATAGCATATAAACTAAATAACAATTTTTACACCACTTTTCAAAACCAAGACCATAATTACCATTTCTAACTAAACTTAATTGAAAGTTGGTTTAGTATAGCAACCATTTTTTACGATAGAAGCCACAGTTGCTTTTATCATGGGAACCCTGTTTTTTAGCATAGAATTAACGTGGCTTTTAACATAGAGGGCAAGGTTATTTAACTACTGGAGCCACTATAGCTCTACCATAGAAACCAATACGATCACAATTTTTACCCCACTTTTTAACCCAAGACCATAATAACAATTTATAATCATTTTTAAGTGGAAATCTACTGAGGGGTTATAATCCGAGGAAGCAACGGAGACTACATAGTGTAGGAATTCAATTGATTGAAACCAATCATACTTTCCATATTATTGTTTCTTTTTTCATCCGGTATCGCTTCATAAGGTGTAGATATAATTAGCTAGAATGTTTAAGGATAAACTTATTAAATGACTACGTGTTTACGAAAGACATTAAGAGCCGTAAATGAGGGAACATATCTTAAACTCTTAACAAATTTATAAATTTACCCGAAATATTACGTTATTTTACTCACTCGTTATCGGTAAGAGTATTACTAATGAAATAAAGAAAATATTCCTATTTTGTCAATTTTGCTGAGAATAAGATACGAGTATTAATGAATATTAGGAGCATATTCACTCATTGAAGTTTTGTTGTTATCAAAACCTTATTTTTTAAATACGTAGGTGCGATATACAATACCGTCCAAAATCATAAAAATGCCAGTATTACTATCACCATATCTTCCATAACTTTTGCTAGAGAAAATCCAAGATTTCCAAAATTGCTGTGCGATAACAGAAAGATATAAACTAAATATGGATAAAGGTTATGCAAATTTGAATGAAGAAAACGAAAGTTATGAGCAAATACACAATTTAATAAAAAAAACGTCGTGTCCAAATGATCGGAACACTAAGGTTTCTTGTAGAGAGAACCGGCATTGTTTGCATATCCATTAGCTTTCGTTCAGTTAACATGAATAAATTATCTTCAACGACTCTCTCTATTCTCGAGCTGATCGTAAAGTTGCGAAACCAAGATTGTCTTTTACTTGGAGCCTTTACAGACTATTAAGCGCTTTAAAAGGGCAGGCCATAATATCCCGTTAACTTATGACAAAATGGGTTTAAGTAAGGCTGGAAAATCAACCGATAGGCCAAGGAAGACCTCAAAAAGGGAATACATAGCCATTATCAAAATTCTTAAGAAGGGCCTTTAAAAGACGGCTTCATCAGTTTTTCGAGTGATTGATGAGACTTCGGTTACCAATGTCTCTGGGAAGACTGTGTTGCGATGGCTATAGGAAGTCAATCTTCAGGCTCGCACAGCCATTGATCAATCTGAAGAACAATTCTGTAAAAACCTTCGAGGGAAATGAATTCATTACTCTTATGAATTGGCTTTCACAGAGTCCGGACCTGAATCCTATTAAAATATTTGCGGGCACTTGGACATAGGCCTCAATCGAGGAATCCGAAAAAAGTTAAGACTATACTTTTATACCTAGGGGGGAGGGGCTACATTGAAATAATAATGATTTGTAAGTTTATTTAGCAAAAAATGCATGTTATAACTTATAAATAACAACGTAAGAAAACATGTTTTTTAATATTTAGAGGAAAATAATCTTAACATCATTTATAAAATCAGATTACCTTCTTACCTAACCTATGTTAGGTTCTATTAGGCAAGGTAGGGTTAGGTTAAGTTAGATTAGGTTAGATCAATATTAACCCCTTACGATAAAAGTATAATAAAAAATATTGGTAGATAAAATAAGTTTGTATATTATGTATTGGAAGACAAGCAGAAATACAGGTCTTCTAATCTTTTTGGTCTCTACAGTAAAAATCTTTCAATATATATATATATATATATATATATATATATATATATATGGTTTGTTATGCTGCGAATCTATATTTTTGCCTAATAAAATAAAAAGAACCGTCATTTAGAGATATATTTTTTTCGTTTTATTTCTTTTTGTTTCGTTTTACTTTGTCACACAATTGTCACTCGAGTCCGTTCATATTTGTTGCCTCCGATTTCGTTCGTTTAAAATTGGCACCTGCGTTGGGCGTTTTGTCTCCGCTCCGCTCATTTTTGTTTTTATATCGACTTCGTTCGCTCACAATATTTTAGTTAGAATCATTAGATTATTCTAATGAACACGAAAACAATATTTTTTTAATTCATTATCGAACTTTCAAATGAGAAGGAAGATAATTTTAATAAAGGGTTTTATTAAAACAAAAACAAGCCAAAATTGCGGTACTCTTCCTTACAGGGGGAGCTCGTGCTTCGCAACAGACCCCTGGTCTGTATCTTGCTACCCATAGAGCTCTGGCAACGAGGTTTTTGGTCTGCTTCTAGATGGTTCCACTACTCATTTCCTCGTCCTATTCTTTTTAAAATAGGAAACAACTAAGAAACAACCTCTTCTTGGGATTAGAGTTGGACATAGGGGGGCGTGCCCCCCCTCCTTAGTGGGTTAGGTTGAAAGCAGCAACTTCTGAAACCTGCCTCCCAAGTAAAAAAAATATATTTTTGTAATAAAATTAGTAAAACTGCGTCTTCCTTCTTAGTATGACGATACTATATTTTATGAGCGAATGGCGTTATGGAACAAGACTTTTTTTCGTCGGAAATGTAATCAATCATCGTAGCGAAAATGAAATGAGCGAACGAGATGATGAATAAGAATGCCAAAGAGACAAAAATACGTTAAATGATATGAAATACGGTAAAAGATCTAAAATCTCCTCTTGTTTTAGCACTCGGGTATGTCTATGTATAGCCTCAGAAAAGTCGACAGCCAGGAATGGAATTCTGCACAGCAGGGTCTGTTCACTATCCTTCAAAAAAGACGGAGGCTGGAAAAGGTGCAGGCTAAAGCAAATAAATTAATACCATCAATCAAACACAAACGATAAAAAACATGGCGCACGTCAACTTATTTTCACTGCAGACAAAAAGACTACGAGGGCAACAAATATCGGTCGACAGAATTGTAAACGGCATCAATGATCTGGATTAGAGGAAGCAAATCACAATTACCGAATATTCAACACGTGGAAATAGATGGAAATTAGAGGGTAGAAGATTCTCCACAAACACTGGTGAAAATTACTTTTCGTATTGAATAGTCAACTCATGGAATCATCTGCCCGAACGTGTGAAAAGTACAAGCGTCGATATGTTCGAAAACAGGTTAGACAAAATCATAATATTCTATCGCTTTAGAACATTGCGAGAAAGTTATTAGGATGCACCGACTCGCATGAGTGGGAATAGGTAAACAAGTATAAAAAACCTCCTCAAGTGAACCGTAGAGCCTTTGAGGCTGCTCTGCATCTTTGTGACTCTTTGTATGATGCCTACATTTCTCATGGACTAAATGTCTCAAGGAAGGCAAGGACATTTAGAAGAGAGAGCTCATGATAGTCGAGTGGATACGGTTTTGGCCTCCCAACATCGCGGTACCGGGTTCGGTCCCGGCAAGAGCGGACACAAACGTCAGCGCACGGAGATATCTGGCTACCGATTGGTGGACGCGCTGTGCTCACCCTGTTTTCGGGTGGGGAGATCTTACACCTCTCACCTTACACATAGCCAATCACAACAGTGCTTTCTTTCCTCTCCCGCTTTCATAGCACAACATACACACACTCTCTGTTCCAAGGAATTCTGCCGATGGGTATCTATATCCACGTACCTCTGACGCGAAACAGGTCCCTCTTTCCAGAGGTGACGAAGGCTTCCACCTGAACGCTGTTTGGTGTCAAAACAATACTTACTGGCACCTCTCCCCAAAAAGGACCGGCTCCTGGGACCCTCGGGCCGATCAGCAATTATCATACTGACCTTATAGAAATTTCATTATCCGGTCGGGGATCCCCCCCAATACCATGGAAGGATTGGCACTGACTAACTAACTTACTAACATTTAGAAGGGAGAACAATTCCAAGTTTGAGCACGTGTTTGAATTTCCTTTCAGGTATCTTAAGCGATCAGGATCTAAACTATGTTGCTGAGAACCAGCAAAAGGACCATTTTGATGGTTCTATAACATTGTATCTCTAATATTGAAGATCAAGAAAAATCTGGTATGTTTCGTTATGTTTAGATATTTGCATTACACTCCTAACCTAACCAACTTTAAGGTTGGTTAGGTCAGGAGCGATTATTTATTTTAGGAGGGATTGGTTAGGTTAAGAGATGGCTTGTAGATTAGGCTATTGGACATTGGACATAAAAAGTGAGGAATATAGTAGAAGAGGGTTTTAGTAGGAGAAATAGTGGGGAAATAGGGGAAAATGATAGGAAAGTGAAAATGAAAGGTAGTATGAAAGACAGATCCCTGGTGAAAGGGTATCACTGGCTTTCTTTGCGTTTTGGTTGTTTTTTTTTTGATAGTATATAAATATACCATCTGGTAAATGCACTTAAGTTAAGTGATGGCTTGTAGATTAGGTTAGATTAAGTTTATTTCGGTAACGATTTATTTGAGACTGAAATTAAGGTAAAATCTATTTGTAGCACCTTAAAAAATATAAGAAAGAAAATCACTTTTTTCAGTGAAAGCGATTATGATCCTAATCTCAACTCATTGCACACATAGCCAATTACAACACTGCTCTCATTTCTTCCCCATCTCACAGCACAACATACACACACACACACACTGCTCTCATTTCTTCCCCATCTCACAGCACATCATACACACACACACACACACTGTTCCCAGGATTTGTGCCAATGAGGATCTATATCTACATACTTCTGAAGATCTGTCCCTCTGCTCCTGGGTAACCAAAGGTTTCACCTGAACGTATTTTGTGTCAAAACATAATAATTCCTGGCACCTCTCCCCAAAAGACGACCGGCTGACCAGCGAGTCATACTCACCTTTATGTCTATTTCATTCTCCAGTCAGAATCCAAATGAATAAAGGTAGGTTGGCGAACCACCACCACTACTACTACAACGGAGAATATAACTTGGTAGAACGGGGTTAATCACCTTATTTAATTAGGACAATTGATTAACATTTTGATAAATCAAATCAATGGCATTCGAAAACCCCGACGCCTTTTATTCTTCCTTTGAGAAATCACAGAACCTCAATCAGCGTAAAGGATTCACCTCTCGACAGCCTCATATTTGCATATAGGCTGCCTCAAAATTCACTATCTCATCAGGCTGCTTCAAAATTCACTATCTCTTCAGGCTGCCTCAAAAGACCCTATCTCTTCAGGCTGCTTCAAAAGTCACTATCTCTTCAGACTGCTTCAAAAGACACTATCTCTTCAGGCTGCTTCAAAAGTCACTTCTCATCAGGCTGCTTCCAAAGTCACTATCTCTTCAGACTGCTTCAAAATTCACTATCTCATCAGGTTGCTTCAAAAGTCACTATCTCTTCAGGCTGCCTCAAAAGACCCTATCTCTTCAGGCTGCTTTAAAAGTCACTATCTCTTGAGGCTGCTTCAAAAGTCACTATCTCTTCAGGCTCCTTCAAAAGTCACTATTTATTCAGCGAAATACCAGGAAATTGATGTTTACTATTTTTAAGTAGATGGTTAAGAAAAAGTCATAAAGTTTACGAGGCATAGATTTTAAGTAGATGTGTGTGAATTCTCGGTAGCCTAGTGTACAAGGCATTGGATTCCCATATTTTGTTACCGGGCTTGACACCCGGCTAGAGCGGACACAAAACAAATCTGGGCTCGGAGGGAGCAGCAGCCTTGATGCTTTTGTGTGGCAAGACATAGGTATTATTACACTTTTTGCACCCTACTCTCAAGGAGAAATGTTCCTCTATAAAAGGCGGCCCTGTAACTTCTGAGGAACTCTGTAGAAAGTGCCTTTTAGTGACTGTGAGACTCCCTGTATAAAAGACCCGTATTGTCGCCTTAAGGACCCTGCAAAAACAGTAGTGACTTCTGAGGGACCCTGCATACAGTTCCCCTTATTGACTGTGAGCCCCCTGCACAAAATATCCCGTAATGACTTCTGAGGCACCCTGTATAAAAGACCCGTATTAACCTTTGAAAAACCCAGCAAAAAACCGTAGTGACTTCTGAAGCGCCCTGTATAAAAGGCTGGTAATGAATTTGAAACACGCAGTATAAAAGGCATCGTAATTATTTCTGGGATACCCTGTGTAAATGTTCCCGTAATGACTTCTGATGCACCCTGCATAAACGTCACCGTCATGACTTTGAAGATGCCCTCTATAAAAGGTGTCGTAGTGACTTCTGATACAATCAGTATAAAAGGTTCAATAGTGACTTCTGAGGCACCCTTCTTGAAAGGTTTTATATTTAAGTATAATTTGAAGAATTAAATATGGATTTAAATGGACTTTAAGTTGACCTATTTTAAGGAAGCGCTTCGAATATTTCTCACCTCAACAAAAAAGGATGGGAGTCTCGTAAGCTGTTTGAATCCATAAAACGCCACTTTGCCAAAACATAACTGAATTCGTGGACGCCAAGTAGTATTCCATTTATTCACCCATAGCTTCTATACTCACAAATCCATCTTACACAACTTTCTGTCGCAAATTCTCTCCTCGATTTGAATTCGGGTTTTAATTGTTACATTATTTATTTCGAGGATTTTGTGTATTTAACACAAGTGTTGTTTGTATACAAAATGCCTACATGCAAATTCGGTTTGAGATTGTACTCTTTAGTATTGTACTCATTGGACGAACGTGTACAGGTGGGTTGGTAGATAAAGAGATTCTTTTAAGTAAAAGAATAATTAATGCACGGAATAACCTTCCAAAAGTGGTGGTTAATGGTACTAGCTTGTTTTAAAATTAGCGGAGGAACTATTAGGGTGATAATGAGATAGCTTTCGTTAAATTCGACCTATCTAGGATATATAAACATTTGTAGATATTCCATTGCATTTGAGTGATATTTTAACATGATTTAAAGCGGAAAAAGAGCTACTAGGGATTTATCAAAGGGTATCCAGGTAAGAATATTCAAGGCCCTGGAGAGCACTTGCACTCGTATAAAACCCTTTCCATAAGATTGCATATTAGAGTCATTTAAACCCAGGAAAAAATTATATCTGAAATTAGCGCCATAGCAACCAAATAATACCGATCTAGATTCGATATTAATTGTATATTTTAAATTGTATTTGGCTGATATTGAGGTGGTTTAGATAAGTTTTGACTTAGCCATTGGCAAGGAAATAAAATTGTATATTTCACCTTGTATTTGAGTGATGTAAAGTTGTATATTTTACATTATATTTGAGGGATGTGAAATTGAATATATTGTATTGTATTAAATTGGTGTAAAATTGTATAATTAACATTGTATTTGATTGATTTGGAGAAGATTTAGTAAAATTGGACCTAATCATTCAGGATAGATGCAAAATTGTGTATTTTACAATGTGTTTGAACAATGTAAAATATTTATATTACATTGCATTTAAGTGAGGTAATATTTTGCATTGTATTTGATTAATGTAAAATTCTATAATTTACATTATATTGAATGATGCAAAATTGTATATTTTACATTGTATTTGACTGATTTTGAGAAGATTAGAATAAATTTTAACTATTCATTTGGGATAGAAATTAAATTTTACATTTTAGATTGTATTTGAGTAATGTAAAGTTTTATATTTTGAATTGTATTTGAGTGATGTAAATTCTTATATTTCACATTCTATTTAAGTGAAGTAAATTGTTCATTTTACATTGTATTTGAATGATGTAAAATTGTATATTTTACATTGTAATTAGGTGATGATGAGAAAACTTTCACCTATACTTCCTGAATGGATGTAAAATTTTGCATTGCATTTGGGTACTATAAAAGTTATATTTTACATTGGATTATTATTCGAGTGATTTGGAAAAGTTTTAGATAAACTTGATCTCTCCATCCGGGAGGGATGTAAAATTGTATAAGTTAGAGTGGATTTATGCAAATAGATCTGCTTGGAAAAGAGTGTACCGTGACATGAAGGAGGTTTGTGTAACAGCTTTCCTTATTTCTCGTGTTCCTGTGGAGAAGAAAGTCACACAGCTCCTCCCTTTTCACAAAATGGATGAACTCTCCTTCGTTGGATTATATTCGATAACCCGTTTCAAATAAATGCCCGATTTGCCCTAATTTAGAGCGAAAGATGGTGCCAAATCCTTTCAAATCAGCTCCTGATTGGTTCTAATTCCGAGGCGAAAGAGAGCGCCAAACCTTTTTAAATCGACGCCTGCTCATTACCCACTAGCCATGGCACAGGCCGCCAAAGGCTTTCAAAGTAAACCATGATTAGGACCGACTAAAAGTGAAACAGGGCGTTAATTCTTTTAAAATATACTAGTGATCCACAAAGGTAACAAGGCCTGCTGACCAAAAGGTCGCGTGCTCTCACTTATTCTGATATATGACCTTACGACCTTCAAAACTTTCAATAATTCAAAGATTAACCTTAGAAGACTTTGACAATTATATCACTCGAAAGAGAATTCAAAACAACATAAGGGTTTCAAATTTCGTTAGAATCGGCCAAATAGTTATAACGTTATTACCAAATAATTTCCCCGCTAACCTTGAAAGGACCTTGGCAATTCTATCATTCGAAATAAAATGTAAAACAAAATAAGGGTTTCAAATATCGTTAGAATTGGCCGAATAGTTACAATGTTATTACCAAAACACAAAAAGCAAAACGGGGACCGACCGACATAGTGAGATGTAGAGTCACTCGCGAGTAAAAATGTGAGCTAGTGATGCTTGGGCGGGCGCGGTGGTAAAACGAACAAAGATTACCATTTTGTTTGCATTCAAAATTAATATTCTATCATCTTTAGAAGCGTACATGACATTGTGGCAACCTAAAACCACTAATCAATGATTATACTGTCATAACCAATGACTGGCAACACGCCCCGGACTGTTGTTCTTCCACTGCTTGCGGGGGATCTTTCCTTAACCTATGGGATAATGTTGAGGGATGACTACATTAGTGAGGAGGAGGTTCAGTCTTACGTGTGCTAAGAGAAAAGGGAGGAAGAGAGAGCGATCGTAGGAAATACTTTAGGTTGAGGTGTGCGAATGGAGCTGTCTGCGCAGACCGTCAGAGTGGGCGTGACTACGATAAGTGCTTTACTCTCTCCAAATCCCTAATTTTGTTGTGGTGCTTTAGCTTGGATTTGACCCGATACCTAAGCATTAGAAATCCAATGCCCTAGTCAATCGGCTAGTGAGGTGGGCAACATTGAAGTACACATTCTTCAGTTTGTATAGTTTTAGTTTAATTTCACTTCAGTTTTCACTTCCTCTTACAAGTGAAAAGGTGAAGAGAAACACCAACACATTTAAACCTTCATTGATGAAAAGGAGACGAAGTTCAAGATTACTCGCGCCCTAGCCTACCAGTAAACAACGTACGTTGATGAAGAAAAACAGTGCAAGATTGAATAACTGCATTAAATTTGCATAGATAAGGAGATAAGGATAAATTGCCTGTTTTTATTCAGTCGCCCTGTGAGAGGTGTCCACACCCCTAATAATAACGAGGGTTACACCTTTTCTGCGGCCTACTTCACGCAGCGAAGCAGAAAATGCTAAACATTTTTCGGAGACTGTCGCCTAATTGATCTCGCTATTCGACAAATAAAGTTAAACGTAGTAGTATTTATTAGAGTTAAGCATGGCGTTCATGGAGATACCCTCGTTATTTTGGGCCTAGTAGAGACGTCTATAACAAAAATAGAGAATAGGTTAGGAATGATAACGTCGTGAAGAAATGGACTCGTTATCCATGCGTAGAGGTTCTTACCGACCGTTTCAGGAACTTGGAGGGGGTTTTCCCCCATATTCCTGACCTCTCGATGGGAGGTAGAATAAAGAAAAAGTTTGGATCTTTTGGGTTTAGTGAACATTCTCCGATCTTTTATTTAATTCCCCACTAATGTTTCGGATCTTTTTCGGAGCAGACCCGGTAGCGAATTAGCCGTTCGAGGCTATCGCGAGGTTAAGGTTAGGCTATGGCGCTCGAGGTTCGCAGTGTGAGTAACCTGTAGGTTAGGTTAGGTTTGGTTAAGTTGGGTTAAGTTAGGTTTGGAGCAAGGTACTGGCGCCAACTTCTCGCAGAAAGCTCTTACAATCAATTATGGTTTCTCTTGACATTTTAAGTTGTTTAACACAAAAATAGTAGTTTTCAACCCTTTGCACAATACGTGGATGAAAGAAACGATTGTCTGAAAGGGTAATTTTGTTTCTTTTAAGTGTATTTTCGCAATCCAACATTGAAATTGCTTTCACACTTATTACACCGCCAACGGCAACGCGAAGATGCTAATCTAAGTTTTATAATATGTCCATTTTTAAAAGTAGCTATCCTAACCTAACCTAACCTAACCTTAGCTTAACCTTAAGCTCGCGATAGCCTCGAAGGCCTAATTCGCTCTCGGGCCTGTTTGAAAAAGACCCATAGTTTCTTATACCAAACTAAGATGAAATTATTATTCAAATATACAAAAAATCTCCTTAATTTATGACTTATGTTTTTTATCAAACTTCTGAAATAAATATAGGTATCGAAATTTTATAAAAAAATTTAAAACTCAAAGAATTACAAATGGTGAGGTCCTGAAAATTTATTTTTAAATATCTTCTATAACTCTATATTTTAGCAAAGTGATATTTTCAAAGAGGGGTAATTTAGTTTAGAGTTCCTTTTTAAAATTATTATAATTGGCGAAGTTCAAAAAATTTATAAAAATTTAACCATGGCTTTTTTTAAAGATTTTAAATTTTAACCTTAGTAGCGAAGCGCAAGCTCCATTCATAGGGGAAAGTGGTGAAGCCATTGCCTGGTTTTATTATATGAAAAATTATAGTAGTCTCAAAACATTTGGTCATGACTGTTCATTCAAAATGCCAATAAAAACAGCGTATTTTTCAGTCCGAGTTATATTGTGATCTCCGCAGCTTCCATTTTTATGTTCGGGGTGCTGATTAAAATAAATTACCATACCGACATTTTCATGAATTAGCCTTCAATCTTCTAATCTCATAGGCGATGTCACACGTGACTGTAAACCCTTTTAAGCATTACCGTTTCGCAAATAAGGGGGCCTGAATGACTCTTTCTCCTAAGATCGCATTCATTCTCTTCCGCTCTTAAAATCTCTCCTTCGTAGCCATTATGCAAGGAATTAATGACCTGTAAAGTTTATCTACCGTTATAATAAATTGCGATCCAGGAGCAGTTTCTCGTAGGTTAATCCTCTTCGGGATACTCCTAGGGATAATGGACGGTGAGCTAAGGTCGAAGGAAAACTCTTCTTCCCTTTCCTTCTCACATTTATATTTTTTCATTGCCCACTCTTACTTTTTCATTCATCGCCTTTTCCATTCATTCTCTGCCCTTCCTTGTTTCTGACAAGATTTTAATTTACTGGACTCCTGAAAAGTATCTAATTGAGATCCAATGTCTTACCTTTTGTGTTTTCGAAACACTCCAATAATACCGTGCTAATATATCGTGACCCAAAATCGAACTACTAAATTATTCTATTAGATTTAGTTAAAATAGCTTTGAAAATTAATCAATGTGCGTTTTTACTTGGAATCGTACAGTTTACCGTGACAAAAATCGCTCAAGCCAAGTAACATCAGAGGATAAAGCGCCGCTTATAGTCATGTCCCATTAATTTGACAACACCACGGAAACTCTTTGCATATACTATGCCTGTGATAAAGTTAGAATGTTATGAGATACACGTGTACTTGTAAAAGGGAAATTTATCTAGAAACGAAGAATACTGGAGATCGTATGGCGATTTTGTTTAATAAGTTGCATTCCAGCTTAAAATTCCCCATGATAAAGCGGAAATATTCATGCCGAAATGGGGACGACTCTTGGATATTTTATAATGTCCAAAGACAAAATAATAAATGTGAGAAGGACGATAAAATTTCCTTGGTAATTTGCGCGCCAGTGTTAAGGCTGAATGTCAAAACAAAACCAGAAACACAGTGGAGGGGGGATTAGCCGGTATAGAAATTCAAACTCCCAGGCAGTCATATGAGAATAGCGTCGAGTCATAGAGGTCATTCTAACACAAATTTCCATGACCTCGGACTCATCTTAAATGGGCTTCATCCCAAAACGTTTAGCCAATTTTAAATTAAGTGAAATAATTTGTTCGTTTTACTGCCGAGAATTTGGAATGAAGTGAAACGATTTTCATAGGGAGACTCTATTTGCGGCAACCACGAAAATAATAATAATAGAGGTTTATATGGCGCCGTTCAAGAACTTTAAGCCTTCGTCGGGCAGCCGACGATCTACTAGGAAATGGCCTGAGAGAAGAGGTGGGTTTTCAGAGGCCACTCGAAAGCGCCAGGTGAGGAAGAGGAACGTATGACAGCAAACAGACCATTCCACAGCTTAGGATCAACTATAGAGAAGCCACGATCACCCATGCAACAAAGGCGAGAGGTAAGAACCGAAAGCACGTAGGCACTTCCTGAGCGAAACGTTCTTTGTTGTTTAGATACTCGTGTGGAAGACAGGTAAGGAGGAGTTGCAGTGTTTAGGATTTTAAATGTGAAAAGAAGGACTTTAAAGTAATTGTAAATATAATGGGCAGTCAGTGCAGTTCACAGAGCAGGAATGTGCTACGAGAGAATCATCCTCAAAGTTCTGGAGAAATTTAATGGGACGAATTGTTGTGTTGGAACCTCCAGAGAGACGATAGTTACAGTAATCAAAGCAGATGAGTAACAAAGGCGTTTATGGCTATCTCGAAACTGAATTTAAAGCAAGAAATTCAAATAAACGAGTATGTATTAGTTTACCCTTGGGAGCAAGATAGAAAACGCGGTAAATTCAATTTCGCTAACTCGGTAAAAGTAAATTGTTGACGGCAGTGATCTATCTCATCCGAGCGATATTTGATCAATGAAGATAGTTGATCGATATCATAAACTAACAGAATCCTCGAGGGTAGAAGATGGGACGTTTCAGCGCCGCCAGTTCAGCTCCACTTTTTCAGCGCCTTGCCGTTTCAGCGCTTGGCTATCAGCGCCAAGACATTTCATCGCGCACCCGAGGGATAGCAATGCGTTAGCCAGGCAACCTGGTACAAACCATTATCATCCTCATCTCATCGTTAATCCTACACTCCTTCTCATTCCATCAACACATACGCTTTACACAATATTTTCTATCTATCCTATCATTCTCTCTACATTCTAACTTTATATTATCTTGAATATTGAGCAATGCGGCAGCAATAAGGAAATTAAAAAGTTTAAATTATGAAGCAAAATGATTGCATATAGTTGTCTTTCTTATTTTTCTAATTTCCATTTGGAAATTGGTATTTACTATCTTAAAAAGAACTTATATTCAGTCATATATATAATTAAATTTTAAGTATTTGTTGATGCGTTAATTTAGTTAAACTAAATTTAATTAGTTCAATGCGGCTTGACAAGCTTTTAGTTATGTCGACTGCGGGTGCCAAAAATCAAAGTTGGTCACCCCTAGCCTAGCCGTTTCAGTCCGAAGATGTTCCATTCTAAAAGAATGGAAGAATTTGTTTGTGAAAATTTTCCCCATATTTCCGTATTATAAGTTCCTTGAGACAAGAGCTTTTTAGTACTAATGTGCGAAAATATTTATGGCTTTAGTGTTAATTTCTGGAGGGTAAAATAAAATAATGTTAAAATTTTTTGAATTATGCGAAGATTTGGGGTAGCGCTCAAATCCAAGTCAATTTACATTAATGATTGCATCGAACGGCTTTGCCAAGTAATTTGAGTCAAATTTGGAAATTACTAGGAGGAATTTCATGAAAAAACCTATATTTAAACGAGGATATTATATTAAATTAAGTGGATGAGGCTCGCTTTGCTCGAGTGATGGATGTTTCCAAGAATTATATGGCTAGAAGAAAGCAAATAATCTTGCAACTGGAGAAACTAACGGGTGAAGATGCGACACATAACGAGAAATCAGGAATCAAGAACCGAGAAATCATCTTAAAAGCCAAATATAATTAGATTTGCACAAATCTACAAAGTTAAAGAAACAAAATAATTAAATTAATCGTATTTACCACCTCGTTTCATATTGAAAATCTTTGACGTAATTACTATAACTGAAAGTTTTATAGATACTCCGAATAGGGACTTTATTAGCGAATCTGGTATCGATGGTTAGAAAATGTTCAATAGGAACCGAAAGCAGGACAAAAGGTAGGGACAGCTACTTTACTTGAAAGCAAATCATGGAAAAAGTTATGGAAGTGCAAATCATGGAAAAAGTTATGGAAGTGTAAATAGTAGCCTAGAAGTTTCAGTCTGCCAACATTCCAATTATTACCACAATTTTTCAAATGTCACTGATTCCACTCAAAAAACACATTAATAATGAGCTCTTTTATCTTTTAGAACGTTAAATTTATAACAAATAAATATGATAAAGAGGGAATTGTCCTCTACATTTTATACATAATAACGGTCAAGGAACACAAACGGATGAGCAGTTGAGAAAGCTCTCAGGTAGGTTAGCCACTGCAGGTACATCATCATAACCTAGATTCCTAAAAAGCAAGATTAAAAAAAATGCAAACCATCCTCACTTTAAGGAGCGATGATTGCGACTTTATTTTATGTTCATCTGAGAGAAAATGCTCGGAGAAGCTCATTTTGCAAGAGGCAACCTCAACATACTCGTATGTTTTCGGAGTTGCAGTATGTTGTTTTAGTTTGTTAAGTATATGCGCTGAAAACACCGTAAATAAAAAAAATAACCCTAAATTGATGAAGAAATCAAGAAATAGAGTCGAGAGGAAAACAAATACTACCACGTTTTATTAATAATGACTTAGAAGTAATCGAGTAAGATATATCTTATAACTATTGATGAGTGTCTTCGACAAGGGATAAAGAGGGAGGATGAGAAACACAAAAAGTGGTAGGAGGGTCTATTTTACTGGCGTTTTACTCCTCTGGAACTTCCTCAGAGTAACGAAAAATTAAGATAAGTATTCGGTCAGTATCATCTATAAACCGTCGGTTCCGTTCATGTCCTATCTTAGTTTTTTATACTCTGTGTAAACTCCAGAGGAGGGAAACGTGAATAATTAAAAAACTCCTACAACATGTGGTTTTTCTTATTCTCCCCCCCCCTTCTCTATACCTTATATCGTAAGCTGGTCAAGTGGTAAACCAGGAAGACGAAAAGGACATGAAAATACCCGACACAAAATTTCAAACACGAACATAAGCATTTCTATAGCTACTTTAACAGGGGAAAGCTGATAGAGAAGTTATAGGATTGATTTTGGTAGAGGACTTCCGACTGACAATTCAGAACTCATACTATGGATTTAGATTATAAACGAGAATTAAGTATGTTTTTACTATTCAGAACTTGTCATTGCTCTCCCAAAATGATGAAAACTTTTAACCGGTGAATTATTGACGGAAAATCCCAACAGTGTTCAAAAGAGCTAATGTAACGCCAATCTTCTGAAAAAGAACAGAAAATGATCTTAATAACTATTCTCCTCTTTGTTTAACTTTATTTTTTTTAAATTCTTAGAATCGATAAATGTAGATAGCCTGGATAGTCTTCTCAAGTCAAATACTCTGATTAAAGACATCATGAATTTCCTCAAAACGCTCGTGTTTAATATATAGAACTATCTCATAGAATGTCTATCATCTACGATGAGCACATGAGAGTGGATATTTTTACTAAGACTTAGAGATTCTCTTAGTTAAATTCAAAGCGCACGGAATAGGAGGAAGATTTCCTATTAGCAAAACGTTCCCAGTTTGTCTTTTTTAAACGCGGTTAATTCAGCCTTAGCCTCAGTTACTAGCGGATTGCCTCTACGATCTTGTCCCTGTATACCTTTGTCAATAGAAAACATAAATAATATTGACAACAGGCTAATTAGTAGAATCTCCAAATTAAAAAATGACACGAAGCAATGAAACAGAACTTTTTTGTCATACTATGTACCAAATAACATAGGAACGTCGTTAAAACTGTCGAAATTTAATAATTGATTGCGAAATAAATGGACAAATTCGAGAGTCGGTACTTTAGAAGGGGATTTAGTGATTTTAATTTTAGAAGATCTAAAGAATCAATGCGTTGAATCTATTAAAAAGCTAAGATGCTGCTGTTATTAATTGTCTAGAATTTCTCGTTTAATTAAAAGTATACTTTCTACCTCTATATTTATCCACCGTCTGTCGTCGTGTCGAGGTCCCAATGTACTTTTAGTCTCTATATCTGATTAAATATTCAGCACAGGTCAAACGTTTGCAACAGACAGGAACTGAACTCATTCACGAACTTAGGAATAAACTGTACGCAGAAAGACCTCGATAAACATGGTAATAATTTAAAATTACTTTACTTATAAAATCAATCAAAATTGGAATATTCTATCTTGCCGGGTGGTAAGAATCATATCAGTTAGTTTGTTTAAACTTTTGTTTGCCGACAGTTTGTCATAAGTAAATTTTAGCTGGTAAAAATCACTGATGAAAGTCTCTACTGTTGAGCACCGGAATGTACGCCAGTTATCATGATGGCTGACACTTCTTTTCCAAAGCCATTTTAAGGACCATATTTTTACCTGCAAATTGCCACTATGATTAGAATTGAGGACGGGAGAAAATTAATTCTGACCATGTACGTGGTAAGGTGTATGTAGCAATTAATAATTAAATTTTGTTGTTAATTTTTAACAAAGTACTATGAATTAACAATGAATTAATTATATGTGAATAAAAAGTAAAACTTAAATTTACACTGACGCGAATTATATGTGAAAAGAAAGTGGAAAATCAATCAAAACTTACACGGCGGAGAATTGAATTCTTCGTAAATTGAGCTGCATTTTCATAAAAGCAATTCACTATTTATTATTTGACTTAAATCGGCTTTGATTGATTTACCTGAAAGTATTACGTTACAGATGGGAGTTTGAGTAGTTGCCTTGCCGATAAGTGCACAGAGTAGACTATTCAGAGAGCGTTCGAGCGACGGAGGAATCCTTTCTAACGGATTGGCACGTTATATACCTCTTCAGATTTCAGAGAGTTTCTTCTCGTTGAGGACCTTGTAAAGGAGGTTCAAGAGTCAAACAGTCAGTGAGTTACTTTGACCTTGGAAACAGGAAGCTGTGCATGAGACGAAGAGGGTCACTGACGATTTGAAATTCAAAGATATGACTGCATAAATCGACCCGATATTATTTAAGGTTCTGAGTGTAATTAAAACAAGGAGGAACCAACTTAACGGAAAAATCTGAGAAGAATGGACCCCATAAAGGGGTAGGCGCGCGACAAAGGTGAGGTTATCTGAAAACGTCAGACGAAAATTGAGAACTACTGAGAGTGTCATTCTATAAAAAAATTATATACAGAAAATCACCAACTTATATATTGTGTCAGCTTTGCCACAAACCTCATGAGAACAAGGTTAGCTGGGTGCTGTGCCAAAGGGAGACGCAAGAAAATGGCTACTCACGAATTTAAACTTCTCACTTTGCTTCTGATATCTACATTGCTTTTTCCCTGCGCTTCACAGGAGATAAATAGATTAAACCAGTCCCGTTCTTCCATAAAGAGCCAAGCGCACAGTTCAAATTGTTGACTAAACCTTCATCAGCGCACTAGGTTTTGACACTGCCTTGCGACTGATGAAGGAATTTTCGAATACATGTTCGTTAATTTTGATTATGAATACGGAAAAAATAATACTCTCCCCTTTTTGGATGTCATGATCCGCAATACAGAACATTTTTGAAACAGAGGTGTACACCAAAACTTCCAACCTATTATTCTACCCCAATGGAAAATCAGAATGTTTAGACTGATACAAAAATTGCGTAATAAACAGTTTAGTCAACAAATCCTTCACCCACTACAGTCAGTGCGCATCCCTCAGCGCTGAACTCGTCAGAATAATGGTATATACAGAATCAGATTGAACCCGCAATGAATCAAACATGGTTAAAATCATCCAAAGACACCCCACAAATGTCACTAGCACCTTAAATCTCAAACTATTCTACCGAACCTCTATGAATTTCGATTACAAGGAAGATGAAACGGCCTTCAATGGAAATTATTATCGTAACGACACATCAGTCGACCCGCAATCAAAAGTGAACATCATCATCTACTACATAAACTAACATAGCTTTAATTTTATCATGAGGAACAGCTCACTTCCTTTCACCCAACAACTCCAAGAAGTCAATGTCGTCTACCAGTAAATCTGCGACATTTTCGAGTGTGAGCAAGGCAACTCTATGGATATAGGTATAACCAAAAACCACAATCTCTATACGTCTTACAGCCCCCTTAAAAATAGTTTAATAATACACCACATCTTAGACAATCATTCCAACCCTCTTTCCAGATCCATATATGACGCTATTATCACCATTTTAAGCGCCAATAGGACCTAGCAATATTCACAATGACAGTAGCCGTTAAATCAACGTAACGAAGCTACAACTAAACATAAGGCTAAACCAAGACAGTCCTACCCACCATCAGAAGACTTTTTACTACTACCTTACCGTTCCCCTTGCCTCCTTTCCCATAATATGACAACCTCTACGCCAAATAACTTCACTCTGAACCTTAGTTATTTCGTACTTTTTCTATGATCGAAATTGCTAAATTTATCTGTGTTTGTGTTAGATTTACATATATTTATATAGGAGCGGATTTTTCTCAGACTTATATCACCTTTGAATTACATCGAAAAAGTCTTTGAGAAGATCATCAATAAAAGATTTAAAGAATATGTCACCCTAAGCAAACTCTATAACGAATACCAGTTAGGATTTCACAAAAGTGAGACTCCACAATGTCACTTGGCCTCATTTTAGAAAAGATCACCAAGACCAAAGCAGAGAAAAATGCATAAATTTCTTCTTAAGAAATGTGAAAAAAGTTACGACAAAGTATGGCTCCTAGGTATGCACTACAAGATCTTAAATCACCAGTTGAACAATAAACTGAAGAGAATTCCCTGAGACTATCTGATAAATAATGATTTTTAAGGACGCGAATTGGAACTGGAAGCTGGACTCTCCAAGGAGGGCAGACACAGCCCTACACTGTATTTGAATTATATAGCGGGCATACCAACACCTAAAATGCCTGGATATCCAATTCGCTGAAGAAATCAGTTAATTAGTTGTTTTTCAATAAAGGAACGAGGAAATTCAGGTTCAGATAAGAGCTATAGAAAACAACAACATCAACCAATTCGAGATGGAGTGGAAAATAAGAACAAACAGAAGAAAGTTTAGTATAGTTCCAGTCTCGAGACATAAGGTAGCGGATATTGAAGTAAAAGGACAACTTTACCGATATCATCTGAAAGGCAAGGTACTGGGACTAGAGATAACCTCGACAGGCTACATACGACAGGTAGTCAAAAGAATATTAAGAGCTACTATGTACAGTCGCAAGTCTCTCATTTTCCTTAAGAGACTTAAGCACAAAGAACAAAAGAAAAATGCATCTTCTTCTATAAATTGAGGTGCTTATCTCTCTTCCTATTTCCTGAACAACCTATCAAAAGAAAAGAAACGGGAACTCCAGAAAGTTTAAAACAAAGCCCTTTAACATTTTAAGTAAAGGAAGTGAGCGAGGAACCCAAAGAGTACTACATAGAGAACCAAACATCGAATCGCTCAACATAGTTACCAGAAAAAGAGCGGAAAATATGCAGGAAAATCAACAATCTTCATTTGGTCTTTGCAGAAAATACTACTACAAGAGTAAACACTCCTTTCAATTCCAGATTCATCAGTTGAATAATTAAACAGGTAGCTTTTAAGGAGCTCAATCAAATGTGAAATACCCTAACCAATTATGACTATAACAACCACTAATTCCCGAAGAAAGTGACCCCCAACATTGACTTAGCAAATAAGACCCTACGAGAGTGTTCAAACCCCCTAAACTGAACATTATTTACAACTGGAACCAAGATCAAATGAGGTAGTAGTGAACTAGTGATAAATGCAATATCAGTGAAGCCCAAAGTTACTATAGCTATGTGAAAATAAAAAAAAGTTCACGAAATAATACAACACAGTTAGTAGAAGAATGCTTCATCTTCATTATATGTAGGCAGGATATCTCATTTTTACTATCGGAATGCCTCATCTTTACAAATCCAACAATTTCACCAAGAAATTTGATTTGTGCAGAAAATGCATCAAGGCAAATACACTCCATAAATGCTTGCAGACTACCGATAGACAGTGACTAGAGATTCACATCTTAAACCTACAAAAGAAAATTAAAAAATAAATGAATATGAGTGGACTATGAACTAATACGTGGTAAGTTTACATATAAAGATACAAGAGATGTGTTATTGTACTAGTAGATGTATATATACTAATAATTACAATTGTAGTTAATTTGATTAAAAATACATAGCACCAAATATACATCTCGAAAAAATTCTATTTTATTATATACGTTACACTAAAAGTGAAAAACGTTATATATTTTGGAACAATAGACAGCTAATACTATTAATTCTCATATTTAATTTTAGCATATCAAATGAAATAAAGTAAATTTAATGTCAGAAGCATTCCAGTTTGGGTCGAATCTTGATTCATCTGCTATCTCAAACCCCCAGAACTTTTGGCCTGTCTAAAGATTTTAAGGTCAAAGAAGTCAGAACAATTTCAATTCGGATGTAAAACTTGGTTCGATTCGTTTCTATGATTGAAAAGATAACTGAGATGACATTAGTAGGATAATTTAATCTTTAGTTAAAAAATTATGCAAAATGGTCTAAATATTAAAAATTCAACGTAAACGGAGACAGATTTGCTCACGAGGGGTTGAAATAGAAAAAAAAACTATAATTCGAACGAAAACTTAGAATTACAAAGCTCAGATTCGTTAATAGGAGTTAGCACTTTTCGTTGAGGAAGATGTTTATCAGTTTATCTCACGTCAATGGAGAATGTTTATCGATATCTTTATCTAATTGTCATTATTCCCAGAGTTCTTGAAACATTAGAACTTCATTCAAAAGGTTGTTTATATTGAGTGAAAAGAATGCGTTGCCAAAAATGGTCGATTGATATATAGTTGCATCCAAGAGCTACACATATTCATCGGGAGATAAATAACCGTGAAAAAGGAAACAAAGCAACAAAGTAAATTGAGGAAAAGGCGGGGATAATTTGAGTATCACACTCTTCTTAAAAGGCAAACTCATTTGCATGTGCATTAATGCACGCAGTTTATGACACAAATTATAAATGTAAGCCTTTGATTGTGACAAAATAACTTTGACGTATTTTCCATAACTAATAGTTGGTTTGCAATACGAATATGGATTTATTTTTCCCTCGACTTATCTATGCTGCTTCATCCGTTTTTCCTTCATCGATGAGAGCCCTTTTCCCGGAGACGAGATATCACCGCTTGAATAATAAAACCAAGAGCATGGTCATCATTACAAATGCTGGTGGGCTCGGAGAAACCAGGGGTAAGGTCCCCAGTTATTTTCGAGGGGTTATCGGGAAGTATTTTGTCTTGTAGACACTAATCCAGGTAGGAATCTTCGGCAAACCTGGGGTAAGTGGAGCCGTACTAACCCAGAAGTTCCTGTATGTAAATAAAACTACCCATCTGCATAATTACCTAAAACAGAGGAGATGATTATGTATTGTGATATGAAAATTGGGAGAAGATAAATAGCGTGTGGTTGTGATTAGCTATGTCTGTGTTGACCTGTGTAAGATATACTTAATTCCGCAGTGGTAGCCAGAGCGTGTACCGTATTCGGTGCCCAGACCTCTACAAACACTTACGTCTGTGTTCGCTCTCCCTTGGTAATGAACCCGAAACCTCGATGAGAGGAGAGGGAATCGGCTTCCACACCGTATATCCTCTGTTTGAAGTCAACGGGAGTCTATCTATCAGGCGTTGAGTCTATCTTCACGGCCGCGCTGGTTGTAATACTCCGCTCAATACGGGAGATAACGCGTCGTACCAGGTTCGAAGACCGGTTCGTGATCTATAATGACACGCAAGGGGCTCTGCGTGCTCTTGGGGGCATTGAAATCTCTGTACATCGTTGTTTGCGGTATCCGTGACGCTACGGTTGCCGCAAGCCGGGCAGATGTTGCCGATATTATCTTCTGCTTGATTGCTTGGGGAATGAGCGTGCCGATGAGGGTGCCAAAGAGTACGCAGGGAAGAAGCGACAAGACCAGCGTTTTGCTTTTGTTCACACTGATTAAATGATAGAAATCAGATCAGCCCTCTGGGCTACATGGCAAAAAATATGGAAGACGGCCAACGAGAACCTAAAGTGACGTGCCGCAACTGTTCCTTTGGGCGTATCCCCAAGTGCCTCGTCGGATTCAGGTCACTCTCTCATTCGTCTTCAAATTTGGCACACTCGTGGGACGCACCCCCATTTGATGGAGCGCTCCCGTGCACCTTAGTGCGACGATTGCCTTGTTCTCCAGAGAGTAGGGCACATTCTTGTTGACTTTCCCACGTTGGTGGATCTTTGCGCAAGTTATCAGTACTAGGATTGTACGATTTCTTGGAGGAGGTTGGCTTCCACCATCTTATTTTACTTTATTTGCTCTTCGGCGCATTCTTCATCAAGGAGGGGAGGAGTTCCTACCTCTGACGCCGTAGCATGATTTCTGCTTCTTGGTCCTCTTGTATTATTGTTCTATTTGTTTGTTTTGGTTTACTCTTTGTATTGTTTTGTTTCGGGTGCTTCTTATGTTTTTAACGTAGCCTAATAATAAGCTGATACGATTATGGCGAGTATGCTCTTAGTGACTGTCGCCAGATAGGCGGCTAAATAGAAAAGAAATCAAAGATAGGAAACCAACGCCGCAGCCAATAGGCTAGCGAAAGCTTTTATTGGTGAATAAATATCTATGATTACTGGAGGAGTTTGTGTCTACCAACACTGAAATAAATGTGACTGTTGTTTATATGCCAAAAGTTTAAACAATAATAAAAAAAAGCCATAGCTTCGCCACTCCTCCCCCCCCCCCATTGCGCTTCGCTACTAAGATTAAAATTTATAATCTAAAAAAAAACAGCCATGGTTAAATTTGTAGAAATTTTCTGAACTTCGCAATTATAATAATTTTAAAAAGGAACTCGAAACTAAATTTCCCCCCCTTTCAAAATATCACGTTGCTAGACTATAGAGTTATAGAAGATATAGAAAAATAAATTCTTTGGGTTTTAAAAATCCAAAAAATTTCGATCTTATATTTATTTCTGAACTTCACCATTTTTTTTTTATATTATAAAAGAATTATTAGAAATAACTTTGATAAAAATTTTAAATATACCTACGGGGTTTTGGTCTAAAAAAAAGAGAGTTTTTTTTCACATGAAATTGCTTTTATATACTAAAATATAAAAAAAACATACATTCCTTAATTTTAATACATTTTCTGAACTTCACGATTTGTAATTATTTAAAAACAAAAACGCAAAAAACATGTCATTTGTCCACTAAGGACAAATCCCATTATACAATTATAGATTTAGTGATGATGATGATGATGATATATTGAGATTTTTACTTTCCAAGTCTTGAGTGAGGGTCATACATCGGCTACAGAGGGATGAAGAAGGCTAAGATTTATACTAAACTTTCTTTTTTCAAAATGATGAGGAACCATGGCGTAGGAAATTATATTAGATTTTATTCTTACAACATAGGATTACTTGGTAATAAACATTAAATTAGGAGTTTTCACGGCACACAGGTTGATCCTGACTAAATGAGATTCCAAATAAATGCTGGCAAGATAGTAAATGAGAGAAAACAACTTTTGTTGATTTGAATGAGCTGTAACTTCAATGTTTTTCCTTAAATCCTTCGCAGTTATTCGTCGTGAACGGAAAACGTCAAACTTCAATTAATAGCAGATTTCTTATAGGAATATTTTGCCCATCTTCGTTCATAGCATATATAAATCACCTTGATAACGTGACCAAACTAAAATAAATTCGAGAATCAGTTAACTTAGAAACGAACATTGGAGCCTTAATGTACGAATATCTCAATGCGAAAACACTGTGTGGAACATTCTAAGAAAGCTAAGAGAATGAAACAAATACGTATTGCTCCGAATTTCACATTAAATCGGAAAATATCGTCCTACCTCTAAATAAATCGTTCGCATCTCATCATATTAAGTAGATAATGTAATTCTTGTCCCCCCTACAGGTGTATTTAGGGCAATTAAACTAATTTCTGAGATTAAGAAAGAATAATACGTGGCTTAACTCAATACTTCTACCACTCATCACCGCAAATATGCAATTACTTAAACTAATTGAAGTGTTTATAATAATAATCGGGTTGAGTAATTGATCATAGCCTACTGAACGATATCGATGATAAAACAAACATTCATCTAAAATGGACTTAAATTGGAAATTAAGTGATAAAATACACAACCCTACAACAAAATGACTGTAATTATAAAATTACACAGAGGGGAAATAGTCTATCTTCGTTAAAATTAAGGAGATTACTGGCGACCCATTAAACTGTTTCTAATCCCTCATCCTATTTTCCTTTCTCATTTATCCTTGTTTTTCTCTGTAACCTCAAGTATCACTTTCAATTTTTATTCTAATTATGACACGACGTAAAGGACAGTTAATATATTTAAAAAGCGAATAACGAGTATTTATGAAATGTAAATATTACCTAATAAGAATCACAGATGATAATTCCGACGAAACGAGCAACAAAGGTATTGTAAAAAAACAATAAAATATAGATTTTAGACATTAGTCTCCTAAAATGAGTGTAAAAGTGAAGTTTTCATTTTTCTTTCCACTTTTCGTCCATTCACGTATCTTCAACTACTAGCTACTATACCCAGGAGGAAGAAGAACCTAGTCATTCTTATCTGTGTTCTAAGTTCTGCCAGGAAGAAGATGTTCATTTTCATCTTTATCCTAAATCAGGTCATTTTATTAATCTTTCACTGGCCACAAGGAAGAAGGATTTATCTATTCTTCCTTTGCGGTTTACGCGTTTTTTCTTCCTCTTTTTTAGAGTTTTACCTTTTTCGGGTTTTGCTTACTATATCTTTTCTAAATTTACTTTCAATTCTTTACTTTTATTTATATACTTTTTCTTTATTTACTTTCAATTCCTTACTTTTCTTTCTATACCTTTTCTTTATTTACTTATTTATTTATAATTCATTTCTTTTATAAACTTTCTATTTATGAACTTTTAATTCTTTCTACTATACTTATTCTTTATTTCCTATTAATTCCTTACTTTTCTTTCTATACCTTTTTAGTTACTTTTAGTTCTTTAATTTTCTTTATATACTTTTCCTTATTTACTTTTTATTATTGAATACTTTCTATACTTTTTCTTTATTTACTTATAATTCCTTCCTTTTCTTTCTAAACTTTTACTTTAATTGCATTTAATTCTATTCTTTTCTTTCTATACTTTTCTTTTCCTGTTTATGCATTTCCTTTATCTACTTTTCGTTCTAGACATTTTATTTACTTCTTTTTATTTCTTTCGTTTTATACGCTTTTATTTCATTTTATCATTTAGTTTTACGGTTTTATTTTTTGCTCCAGGTTGCTTGCGTTTCTTCTTTCGTTCATATTGATTTTATTTTTGTATTTCTCATTTTATTTTCTCACTCCATCCTCTCATTCTTCCCCACGCCTGGATGGACCCTTCCCAGGGTGAAAGAGGGTGTTAAACCGGCTAAAATATAACGAGAAACTCACGAGCTCAAATAATTCGAAGCGTTTTGCACTTTAAACTTAATTTTATTTTAAATTTTACTTTTTTATTTGATTACTTTAAATCCTCTAATTTTATTATTTTAATTTTCATTAAGTAAATAAACAGATCCACATAAACACAAAAACCCATATATACAATATGAAAACACAAAAAAAACATCTATGCATTTTCTTTAATTGATAATTTAGTATTTTTTATTGTTACAATGTTGTAGGGGACGCTTCCCCTCGCTTACCAACACGACTTTCCATGCGACCAAAGGAAACTTCGAAACTTCCGGCCAAGCTTTTGCTTGCCTCTGTAGCTAGCGAGAGAGCAAACCGACCTTCCTCTGTGCCTCACCAAATAACGGTGCTCAAAGAAAAGAGGTACCCTAGTAGACCTTACGATCCATTCAAAGAGGGTACCTTTGAGTCAATACTTGAGCAGGCGCAGTCCTCTAAAGGGTCAGATTGACGCTCTAGAAGAGCACTTGCGCCACGCTTCAAGTCTCCAAGCGACTATTTTTCAACACTTTGTCTAGTCTTGACTTGAACTGTTGAACAGAGTTGCTATTAACAACTTCCACTGGAAGTGCGTTCTAAGTGCCGCAGATGCTATATGCAAAAGATTTTTTACACAAATCACGCTGGTAACGCTTCAGTTCAAGTTTGTAGCCGTGATTTCTTGTTCTGTTCTCAACAAGTGCGAAAATATCCCTGTAGTCTTCAATGTCGAAGCCTCGATATATTTTGAACACTTCGATAAGCTGACCACGCAGTCTCCGGGTCTCCAACAAGAACAAATCTAATTCCCATGATCTATCTAACTCTTGTGTCTGATAGAGGAAATCAGTTTGGTTGCTCTGGTTTGCACACGTTCTAATCTTGCGATATCCTTTCGATGCGAAGGACTCCGAAATTGTACGGCATACTCAAGGTGCGGTCGTACAAGGAAGTTATACAAACACAGCTATCTTCTTGTTCCGATATCTAAACTGTCGCTTTATATAACCTAACATCCTTTGAGCTTTCTTCTCCGCCTCAATACACTGTCTCGAGAACTTGAGATCACTAGTGATAGTTGCCTCCCAAGTCCTTCTCAGTATCAGTGCATTCAAGAGCAGTGCCCTTAAGGATATACTGCAATTCGGGGTTTCGGTGGCCGATATGCATCACTTTGCATTTGTTCACGTTAAAAGGCATTTGCCATGTGTCCGACCAGTCCCCAATCTTCCGAAGATCACCTTGAAAGCGGGCATTATTTCCTTTCTTTGCGACGTTCATACCAAGCTTGCTATTATCGGCAAATTTAGAAATCTTCACAATCCATGTCGTTGACGTAGATGATGAATAGTAGTGGTCCCAGGACAGAACCTTGAGGAACACCACTAGTAACAGGCACCCACTCAGAAGCCTGTCCATTTAACACCACCCGTTGCTCTCTGCCGCTTAGCCACTTCTTTATACAACTTGCTACATTTCCGTCTATGCCCAGCGCATGCACTTTTCGGAGAAGGCGGCGGTGTGGTACCTTATCGAAGGATTTTGGAGGTCTAATTAAATAACATCCATCGCCTTATCCCTATCGTGCTCACTGAAAACGAAGTGAAAGAATTCCATAAGATTCGTCAGGCATGACCTTTGCCTTCGGAACCTGTGCTTGGAACTCCTCAATAGCAAGTTTGATTCTAAATATGACGTTATTTTGTCCACCATGATGCTCTTCATGAGTTTACAAAATATCTAAGCTAAACTAATAGGTCGGTTGTTTGACGGTAGGCTATAGTCTCCTTTCTTGAAGATAGGAATCACCTCCGCCTCACGCGAGTCTCTAGGAACGCATCCAATCCGGATTGACATGTTGAAGAGTGTGCCCAGATGTCGTGAAATATCATCACGCACTTCTTTCAACACTTTCGGTAAAACCCATCCGCCAAGGGGACTTATTCGCCTTTAGGTCATTGATTTTTTTTTACCTCGCTTTTGGGTCAAGTCTGTTTCCTCCAGCTTCTCACCCAAGTAAGAGTCCATGCGCTGTGAGATGGGACCACACTCCTCAGTGAACACTAAAGAGAAGTAGTCGTTTAGCCGGTTTACATTTTCTGCATCTGAGTGCTTTAATGCACCCTCCTCATTCATCAAAGGGCCAATCTTGCGGCGGATTGGTTTACCGCTCTTTACATAACCAAAGAACTCCTTGGGATCCTCTTTGCAAAGTCTCGCCACTAGGAGTTCCTCGGCACGCTTTGCCAAGGTTATGCTGGACTTCACTCTCCTAGCTAGCCTTCGGTACTCATCGAAGTCACCAGAAATCTTTGACTGCTAGTACGCAGTTCTCTTCTCCCTCAGCAGTTGACTGATTTCTCGATTAAACCACCTAAGTTGAACAGAAGACTGACGCAAGCTTTTCACAGTGATAAATCGTGATTGAAGACTTATGAACATAGTTCTGAAACTATTCTACAAATCTTCAACATTCTCACACCCTTCGAGCCTCACATCAGCCAGTCCAGTACGAATACTTGCTAAGTCTGCTCTTCTTAAATCAAGGTTCCTCGATTCACGAGTCGCAGATTCTACCTTGGGTACCTTGACTACAAATATAACTAGTCGGTGGTTACTGCCACCAAGCTCCTCGCCTACAGAGAGCCCCTCGACGATGTCATCCGCAAAGGGGGAAACCAAGTCGAGGATATAATTGCTTCTCGTTGGCTCTCTCACCCAATGAGTCAGGAACTCTTAGTTCGTGAACTCCAGGAGTAGTTCATTCTCATCACAGAGTTCTCTGACTTTCCAGTCAACTTGGGTGTTGAAATCTCCCATGACGATACACACTCTGTTTTCAACAAGTTTACCCAGCAGCCGGTACAAAACCCTGTCCTTCTCAACGAGTTAGGCAGGGGTCTATAAAGCAGCAGGGTTCTATTTCTGGCAGGATCTATCTCTAGATCTACACCTAGTAGCTCGTGGTCGGATATAATGTTGCAGTTCGCCGTTTTGAATGTATCCTTAACATACAATATTATACCGCCACCCTCTCTGTCTAGCCTGTCCTTTATGAAGAGTTGGTAACCGGGAATCGTGAATTAACATTCAAAATCTCGGTTCGAGGTTTTTACCCACGACTCTGTTATGGCCACCATCTCAGGTTCTTCCGTCGCTACGAGGCCACGAAGTTCAAGAAACCTGTCTCTGATTGACTTCGCATTAAACAAAAGAACTTTCAGGAAGTCCCCGAATGTAGGACTCCTTACGCCCGTCTTATTCGTCCCTCTATTTCCTGTTGCTAGTGTGGTGGCACCCTTTCTAGCGACCTCCGAGTAGGTCGTTTCAGGAGTGATACGGACGTACTGGAGCACCTCCGCCTTCACTCTGAGCCTGACACTTCTTTGGGTCCGCTCTACGACATCCTGGATCATGTTAGAGAGTACAGCCTTTTCTTTAATGGAAAGATGCACCTCATCCCTTTGGTAGAGATCGTTCCTACTATAAAAAGTTCGATAAGGGTCCACAAAAAAGCCCCCCTTCCATCGTGCAGAGATCTGCCAGGCGTCGGTTCAAAGTGACGTTCCTCGAGTGAGCGGTCCGGGTTGGAACTCTTCTCGGGAGCATCCTGACCACCACACGTTTGCGGGTTTTCAACCCACAGTCGTTCACAGCTTCCATCACCGTCTCAAGAAACTTAGGTGTAGGGCCTACCCTACCTATTCTGAGGTAGAGGTCGTTGGCACTTACCATCAGGGTAACGACCGAGGTCTCACAAATCTCAGAATTCTCTGCCTCTACTCTAATTTGGGCGTTTCCCCGTCCAAGCAGGCAGCTTACCTTCACACTAGTGCTAAGGTGGGCCGCTAGCAGGGGCTGCAGGTCCCGTGCTTGCGAATCACCAATAAGGATAACCCTCGCACATTTAGCTGTAGGGGACAGAGTTTTCCCTTTTGGGAGCGACTTGTCAATTTCCTCTTTCTTCTCTATATTTGTCTTCTCTTTCTTCTTCTTCTTTTTTCTTATCTTCTTTTGGCTTCTCTTTTTCTGTTTCTACGTTACCCACTTCTGCTTCTAATTTCTCTTCTTCTCTTTCTACTTTAACTTCTTCTTTCTTATTTCCTGTCTTCCTCTTTCTTTTCTTCTTTTTGGCTCGTTGAGCCAGCAGTCCTGCAGCATAAGACTCCTGCTCTGAGTCGTTGGTTGTCTTCATCCCTTCGGAGCTTCCTAGGCACTTACAACTTCTCTGATCTCAAGAAGTGAACCTCTCTTTTTGAGAAGGGAGTTCTCCTCTCTCAACTAGTTAATGTGCTCGCCCAGACGTGCCTCGAGTTCACAGAAGTCACATACACTAACGGCGTCAGTGAGCTCCTTGCAACTCATGCCACCGAAGTTTTCGCTCCATCTGTAGACTTTGCATTTCCCGCATGTTAGTTTGCGAAACTGAGGACCCTCCTTCTTCGCCATCTTAATTACCTTATCGTCCGACCATATGCATAAAAGGCTTTTGAGTGATTTTCTCTCGCACAAGCCACATCCGCCTATTTTCAGGAGGTTTTCGGCCGTTCGGCTAACAGAAACCCTTTTGATCAAGCCACGACTTAATCTGAGATCTTTTGCTGATCTGGCAACCAGCAACCACACAAAAGCTCTCTCACTAAAGGGCAGTTGAGCATTTGTTCACCAAGTAGCGGTTACAGGGGGCTGGTCAGGCCATTACACGTTAAGAAAAAGCTTCTAAAGGGTACTTAGCATTTCTCCATTAATTGTACCCCAAACGCATGAGATCCCTTCAATCTCAGTCCTTTGCAACCTATGAGTGCTCCAAGGCGTTATTTACGGAGGTTCCAAAGCCTCTCTTCTCACAAGGCATACGGTAGCTAGTGAGGTCCTTATAACTAAACAACTTATGTATAATAGATGGGTGTTTTTTGTTTGTTTATTTTTGTTTTTCTTAGGACAGTTGAGGAACGATGGTGAAACTTAACGCTAGCAGAAGAGATAAAGCTAATAGGGGGATGCTAAGAGATGCATCAAAGAAGCTCTTTTACCGACGGTAAGGTGGTACAGAGAGAAAGAGAGAGAGAGAAAGAAAAAGAGAGAAAGAGAGAGAGAAAGAAATAGAAAGAGAGAGAGAGAGAGAGAGAGAGAGAGAGAGATGTATTAAATTCAGAACATTTGATAAGTCAGAGTTCATCCATCCACTACGTGCCTAAGAAGTCTAGCCTGCCTCTGATACCGCTCCTCCTCTCCTGCTGGTATCATTTTAAAGTCAAAGTTTGGAGATGATCTCTCCATTCCTCGATTCGTCTTCGAGTGACTCGCCACATCGACGCCTACATCTCATCTCATCGCCCGGCAAGTTTTTCCCTTCGAGTAAATTAACCGATTATAAAACGATTTATACTTTATACTTCGGGTAAAGACCTAAATATTAATTCCCATATCACTGCAGAGCTTTCGCAGGGCTTATAGTGAAGCGAAAAAATTCAGTGCACTAAAATGATTGCTTTCAAAGTAGAAATTATCACTGTAGTGAATTCCATCTTTTATGTTCTTCTATTTTTGCATATTTAATTGATATACTGAAAATAATTATTTTTGTACCAGAAAAAAATAGTATATTCGTATATGAATGTCCTTAAAATTTACTCGAATCCTAAATCGAATCAAACTGGCATACAATTTAGTGAATACGAATTTAGTGTAAGAACCTAAGCACATTTGGTGTCCAGAATCGTCCATATTGTCTTTGTTTTTTATTAGTGTTTAAAACAAAACAAAGTTAGAATAAATTCAGGAAACAACCAAAGTTCTGCAGGATTGCGATTTATATTCTAAAATAACAAATATGTCTATATTTATTACTAAAATTTATCTTTATCTTCCAATTATTTTCAATGTTATTGATTTAGTTTTAGATTTTTTGAAAAAATCGTCAATCATTTCAATTGAAATAAAAGTATTATTTTCTCAATGGAAATACAATAAATATACTAATTTTTGCTTGGAACAGAGACACTTTCACCTACAAACTCTTCGCAAAGATTTTGCTAAAAAATTATCGCGAAATCCAACGAGGGCATCGGCCGCGCAAGGTTTGTAAAGAGAGGTCTTGTAAAAAAGTGATGAAGAGGAGGAGATGAAAATACATATTTGGAAGATATGTAGAGCCGCAACTCCTGCTGCCATTGGGGCCCGGAAGGCACATGGGCCTACAAATCTAAAGTGTGTGGTAAGTACTTAGAAAAGCATTTTTGATCGCGAAAAACGCCACTCTATAAGTCTATATGTTGGTCTATAGGTCTGTCGGTCGGATGGTACTGTTTTACTTTTCAATGAGACTTTTGTAAATAACATCGTAACTATTCGGCCAATTTTAACGAAATTTGAAACCCTTATGTTATTCCACATCTTCTTTCGAATTATATTACTTTAAAGGTCTTCCTAAGGTTAGTCGCTGAATTATTAAAATTTCTGAAGGTCATAATGTCATAAATAAGAAAAAGTGAGAGCACGAGATGTTTTGTTCAGCAGATCTTTTTTTTCTAAATCTTTCTAACCTGCAGGATAAGGAGAAAAGGAGATGCGGAGCAGTAACTTATTCTTATGTGGATATGACACGCCCACCCACCTAAATGCTGTCCTGTAGTGGGACAACTCCACCTGGATGCTGTCCTGTAGTAGGACAACCCCACCTGAATGCTGTCCTGTAGTGGGACAACTCCACCTGGATGCTGTCCTGTAGTAGGACAACCCCACCTGAATGCTGTCCTGTATTAGGACCACCCCACCTGGATGCTGTCCTGTAGTGGGACCACCCCACAGAGATGCTGTCCTGTAGTGCCCCCCCCCCTCCCACCCGGATGTATCCTGCATGAAGTTAAGTTGCAAGAAAATATCCACTTCCTATCTGGTTTATGGAGCACTAACACAAGGAGTACCATGCAACCACCTCACTCCACTCTTACCTGCTCTCTTGGGACAACCTCACAAAGCAAGACCCCCTAAATGTGTTAGCACTTAAGGGGGTCTACAGAACAGGCTGTAGGATCAAGACTTTCCCCTTTAATCTCCTAAGCGGTTGGAGGGAGCAGAGATTCCACATTCTCGACGGTAGCTCTAAATAATAACTTCTAAATAACGACTCTTAATAACAACTTCTAAATGACACCTTTTAAATAATGGCTGTAAATAACAACTTCTAAATAACATCTCTTTCTGTTCACTAAGAGTATGTAGCTACTGGTACACAAGTCTCTTTTCTATCATCGAAATTAGCAGTGAACACCAGTAGTGGCAGATTATTGTTCAAAGACCATAAGATGACCAATCAAATCGGCGATAAAGATCAATTCCTTAACCGACAGTTAGAATTGGGGATAAAGATCAATTCCTTAACCGACAATTAGAATTAGGGATAAAGATCAATTCCTTAGCCGACAATTAAAACTAGGGATAAAGATCAATTCCTTAACCAAAAATTTAAATTGAGATAAAGATTAATTCCTTAACCGACAAGTAGAACTAGGGATAAAGATCAATTCCTTAACCGACAATTAGAATTGGGGATAAAGATCGATTCCTTAGCCGACAATTAGAATTGGAGATAAAGATCAATTCCTTAGCCGACAATTAGAATTGGGGATGAAGATCAATTCCTTAACCGACAATTAGAATTTGGGATAAAGAGCAATTCCTTAACCGACAATTAGAATTTGGGATAAAGAGCAATTTCTTAACCGACAATTAGAATTTGGGATAAAGAGCAATTCCTTAACCGACAATTAGAATTTGGGATAAAGAGCAATTCCTTAACCGACAATTAGAATTTGGGATAAAGAGCAATTCCTTAACCGACAATTAGAATTTGGGATAAAGAGCAATTCCTTAACCGACAATTAGAATTTGGGATAAAGAGCAATTCCTTAACCGACAATTAGAATTAGGATAAAGATCAATTCCTTAACCAAAAATTAAAATTGAGATAAAGATCAATTCCTTAACCGACAATTAGAATTAGGATAAAGATCAATTCCTTAACCAAAAATTAAAATTGAGATAAAGATCAATTCCTTAACCGACAATTACCCATTTCCGTGAAAAGTGTATGTAATGGGAGCGTGTAAATTCAAACGCAAGAATTCAGTTAAAAAAATCGATTAATATATGTATTTAAAAATAACTATATATTAGTATATTTATGTTATATTAATATATCAATAAAAAGTAGCGCAGCGCATTTTTAACGTTTAAATTTCCTTTAGTTGCTTATGTGTAGATGAGTGAAGTTTCTCATCGGGAAAGAAAGCCACTCAGATAGAACGAACTCTGCTTCATTTCCTTAATAGCCTTCGTAGAGCCGCACGGTGGAAATTAATAAGGGAAAAAGAGGCTTCAGCCTCGAGAAATAATTCGGAAAGATGCTGTCAAGATCCCAATGGAAAGAAACCGTTGTAGTGATTTCTTTTCGTCGTTTTCCATTAGTTGTATTAAAAGTTGTCAGTATAACAACTCTACAAGACCAATCCTAGCCTAGAGCGTACGTTAATTGATACGGTGTAACAAGGTAAATGGTAATATCGAACTTTTTCAGGATAATAAGAGTCATTTCAACTGGAGTAGTTCTTAAATTGAATTAGTTAAATGGATTTTACTATTACTAAGCAGATGACAATAACTTATGTATTAATACCGTGGTAATATTTTCATTCAATACTGGAAAATAATATTATAGATTTTTCTAAAAGACATTTCAAAGTTTGATGATTGTTTAAATTCACAATTTTTTTTAGTTCATAGTTTGACCTCCCTTCTGAAAAAGGTTTCTGACCCCTTAGTGGTAGACCACAACTGTAGGATTAACAAACATACTTCCCTGATTTATACTAAATGAAACCGAAACTGCATTAGTCACTCGATGGGTTAACTTTTGTTTATTATTTGTACTTTGTGGATTTCATCTTTGAGTTCATCCCTCAAACTTACAAAGGGATTCATATCAGGGGAATTTACAGCCGAAGGTATCAACTAAACTCCATTTCGGTTACAACATGCCCGAACTTTCTTGGCTGTATGGCATAGGGAAGAGTCCTGTTAACAAATCCAAGATCTTTCTTCCTGCCATTCTCTCGATTGTGGCATAGGACTAATTTCTATAATTTTATGTACTTATTTTGGTTCTTGGTACCATCAACAATGTACAGGCGATTCGTATTATGCAGTGATACCAAACCCGTGGAAATTTTACAGGTTTGTTCAAACATTCTGCCATAGATTCCTCTGCAACTCTTCGACGAACAGTCTGGTTGCAATTATCAAGGACTTGGTTGGATGAAAGACTGATTAAAAATTACCCCCTGAAGCAAATTGTAACAGTAAACAATTCGTAATCAGAGCAAGACGGGTAGATAAACCTTGTGACAAAAGTAGTGAGCCACTCGAGATTTTACGATGTAGTATTTTATGTGTAGATATCGTTTAGTATATTTCATATGATTTTATTTTAATAGCTGATAATTAGACTTCAGAATAGGAAGATCTTTTACCTTTTCCAGTCATTTAAAGTCAAATGAGTTTGTTGCTTTGTTCACTCCTTACGAGATTGCATCATAGTATTCCTAAGCCGGTGTTTCTTCTTGGGACGATTTGATCTCAGCTAAAAGTTCCAGAAGGTCGTTATTCACTGTCCTGGGATGCAAATTCACCCTTTCTTCAACTGAAAAGCTTGAAATAGTTCTGCATGATAGTCTTATGTTCCGAAGAGCCATATTTACTATCTTTCTATAAGCTTTTGCTGTAGTTTTCATCTACCACATTTTTCTATCTCATTTTAGTTAAAATCAGAACCCTTTCTTGTTTTTTCTCTTACTGATGACAACAGTTTGTGACGAAATGCTCAGTTTTTTGTGGCAATTTCTTTCTGCTTTATGCATGTTTACAGCATTAAAACCTTGGTTCTCAAACTTTTTGCAGACTCAACATTTTATTATTTACTATTAAAAATAATACATAAAAAGCCCCCTGAAAAAAGTATTACTAGAAAATTGAAAATATAAAGAAATAAGTAATTACAAGGAAAAAATGTTACTAACGAACTAAAAAAAGTACCACATGCCTTAACTATACAAGGTCATTAGCAGCAATGAGGTTCCAAAATCGAGATTAATTCATCTCTGTGCAACCTGTCGTCTCAGTATTGCCACACAAAGGTTTATTTTTCCCCAAATCTTAAGAAAAATATTCAAATATTAAGATTAAAAATAAAAAAAGATCCGCTTTGGTCTATATACGCATTTAATTACCATCAAACCATAAAATGGTCGTTTTTTAAAAGAAAATCAATAAAAAAATTTCACTAAAAATTAACATAAATATGAAGTAAGATTTAATGGAAGTAAAATTGAAAAGTGAAAAATTATAAAAATATATAAATATACCGAATTGATGATGAGGCAAATAATAATATATTTTAATCATCATCATCATCACCATCATCATCATCATCACTTTTTTGAGTATTTGAATAATAATTTCATCTTAGTTTGGTTATGACTTATGTTTTTTATCAAAGTTATTTCTAATAATTCTTTTATAATATCAAAAAACAAAATGTTGAAGTTCAGAAATAAATATAAGTATCGAAATTTTGTGAATTTTTTAAAACCCAAAGAATTACAAATGGTAAAATTATTAATATTGGCGAGGTTCAAAAATATTTTAAAAATTTAACCATGGATGCTTTTTTTTAGATTTTAAATTTTACACTTAGCAACGAAGCGCAAGCTCCCCCTTTGGGGGAGAGTGGCAAAACTATTGCCTGGCAATCATATTAATAAAGTAAAACATAAAAAATCAACAACAATAAAATATACAAATATTATTAGAGAATTGTAGGGGAAGATTACAAATCCTAGATAGATAAATAAAAAACTAAGCGAAAATTTAGTTAAGAATGATACAAAAATAATCATAATTAAAATACATCTAATAAAGTATATAACAATAATATTCACATCATAATCAATGTGAGAATAATAGTTTAAATTGTTAAATCATAATTATAAAAAGCCAATAAATAATAACAATAATCAAAAATATTTTCAATAAAGTAATAATAATTTTGTTGTTGTTGTTAAGAGCTCCATAGGAGCAGATGGCGTGCCTGATAGCCCCCCTCAGACCACTTAGTAGATTAAGGTAGAAAGCCTTTGTTCCTACAGCCTGTGTTATAGGCCCCGTCAACGTCACCCACAATTAAGGGGGCCGCAACGCCTCTGTGAGACTGTCATGAAGGACCACGGTCGAGTGGAGGAAGGCGGTTGGAGGGTATGGGAATTCTATGGAACCCTCTGGGCGAGGAGTGCATGCAACAGCTAGGAGGTGAAAGTTCAATTGTAACTTGTGGTATAAACTCAATGAGTGTATCCAGGTGGGATGTTTTAAACCTAATGATTGCATCCAGGTGGGATGGTATAAACTTAATGATTGCACCCAGGTGAGACGGTATACACTCAATAATTGCATCCAAGTGGGGTGGTATAAACCCAATGATTGCCTACAAGGAGGATGATATAAACTCAATCATTGCATCCAGGAGGATAGTATAAAGTCAAAGATTGCATTCAGGTGCGGTGGTAAAAACTAAATGATTAAATCCAGGCTGGATGGCAGAAACTCAATGATTGCATCCAGGTGTGGTGTCATAACTCAATGATTGCATCCTGCTGGGTTGGTAAAAATCAATGATTGCATCCACGGAAGATGGTATAAACTAAAAGATTGCATCTAGGTGGGATGGTATAAACTCAATTATTCCATCTTAGTGGGTTAGTATAAACTCAATAATTGCATCCAGGTGGGATGGTATAAACCCAATAATTGCATCCAAGTCGGGTGGTATAACCTCAATGATTGCACCTAGGTGGAATAGGAAAAACTCAATGATTGCATCCAGGTAGGATGGTATAAACTCAATGATTGCATCCAGTTGGGATGGTATAAAATCAATGGTTGCATCGTGGTGGGTTGGTATGACCTCAATGATTGCATCCAGGGGGGATGGTATAAACTGAATGATTGCACCTAGGTGGGATGGTATAAACTCAATTATTGCATCCTGCTGGGTTGGTATAAACTCAATGATTGCATCCAGGTAGGATGGTATAAGCCCAATGATTACATCCAGGTCGGATGGTATAAACTCAATAATTGCATCCAAGTGGGGTGGTATAAATTCAATGATTGCATCCAGGTGGGATTGTATAAACTCAGTGATTGCATACGGTTTGGGAGTAAAATCTAAATGCTTGAATCCAAGTGGTGTGGTATAAACTAAATGATTGCAATCAGCTGGGATGGTATAAAGTCAATGATTTCATCCTGGGGGATGGTATAAACTGAATGATTGCATCCAAGTGTGGTGGTATTAACTCAATGATTGCATCCAAGTAGGCTGGTATAAACTCAGTGATTGCATCCAGGTCGTGTGGTATAAACTCAATGATTGCATCCTGGAAGGGTGGTATGAACTCAATGATTACATCCAAGTAGGGTGGCATAAACTCAGTGATTGCATCCAGGTGTAGTGGTATAAAATTAATGATTGTATCCAAGTGTGGTGCTATAAACTCAATGATTGCATTCAGGTGGGATGTTTTAAACCTAATGATTGCATCCAGCGGGGGATGGTATAAACTCGATGAGTGCCTCCAAGAGGGTGGTATAAACTCAATGATTGCATTGGGAAGGGGTGGTTTAAACTCAATGATTGCATCCAGAGGTAATGGTATAAACTCAATGATTACATCCAAGTGGGTTGGTATAAACTCAATGGTTGTATGCTTGTGGGTTGGTATAATCTCAATTATTGCATCCAAGTGCTGTGGTTTAAACTCAATTATTGCATCCAGGTGTGGTAGTATAAACTCAATGAGTGCATCTAGGTGTGGTGGTATAGACTCAATGATTGCATCAATGTGGGGTGGTATAAACTCAATGATTGCATCCAGGTGTTGTGGTATAAACCCAATGATTGAATCCAAGTTGGGTGGTATAAAATCACTGCTTGTATCCAAGTGGGGTGTATAATTTCAAAGATTGCATCCAGAAGTGGTGGTCTAAACCCAATGATTGCATCCAAGTGTGGTGGTATTAACTCAATGCTTGCATCCGAGAGGGGTAGTATAAACTCAATGATTGCATCTAGGTGTGGTGGTATCAACTCAATGATTGCATCCAGGTGTGGTATTATAAACTCAATTATTGCATCTCGGTGGGTTGAAATGAACTCACTGATTGCATTTCGCTAGGATGGAATAAACTGGATCATTGCATCCGGGTGGGATGGTATAAGCTCAATGATTGCATTCAGGTGCAATAGTATAAACTCGATTATTGCATTTAGGGATCGTATAAACTCAATGATTGCATTCAATTGAGGTGGTATAAACTCAATGATTGCATCCGGGAGGGGTAGTATAAACATAATGATTGCAGACATGTGTGGTTGTATAATCTCAATGATTGCATCCAGGTGTGGTGTTATAAACTTAATGATTGCATTCAGGTGGGATGGTATAAAGTCAATGATTGCATCCTGGGGATGGTATAAACTGAATGATTGCATCCAGGTGTGGTGGTATAAACTGAATGATTGCATCCAGGTGTGGTGTTATAAACTCAATGATTGCATCCAGGAGGGGTGGTATAAACTCAATGATTGCATCCAGTTGTGGTAGTCGTGTCATCTCCTCTTAGGAATGACCAACCACTCTACCAATCTTTTTCTTTTGCGCTACAGGCTGCTAACTATAAAGTAGTAGTTTAGAATAGAGCAAAATATTCCAATTTGTTATGAATATGCAAGAATAAACGATTAAATTAAACAAAATAGATTTTTGAAAATAACGGTCTTTACCAGGATTTGAACACACGACGCCACGGGTGACAGGCCAAAGCGTTGACAAGTGAACTACGATTACCGACAAAGATATGAAGCCTAAACTTCCTTATCATCCCCAAGGAAATTGGTCACTTCGAAGGCCAGAGATCTTTTATACGTTTCTCCGATCACACTCGGTTAGTGGGTAACATCTAATTCAAAAGTATCTAGTGTAAACACTTGTATGGAGTCAGTAAAGCACAATAGCGCCTCTAATGATAAAATAAATCACTCTCCATGGGATTCGAACTAGCGACATCAATCAACCTGAACCTTCTTAAAAACTTCGAGGAAATACATGTCAAATTATACGTCTTTCTGTCCATCATGTATCTGTGATCAACGCCTCGCACGCATGAGGCAGCAGGTTCGAATCCCGTTGTAAGATTTTTTTTTTATTTGCTCGGCGCGCTATTATGCTTTAAAGAACTGATATGAGGGCCTTATCACTACACTAGATACTTTTGAATTAAATGTTTCCTGCTACCACAAAATGGACGGTAGACGTGTAAAAGCCTCCTCTCGGAGCTTTTAAGATTTTCAGGTGTCTTGGCTGTGAGGTCGAGGGTTCGAATCTCGGTCGATGCTGATTTTTAAATGATTCGCGCAGCATGCTCTCATGCAATACTGAACTCATAATAGGATATATACAAATATAATTACGTAAACTGAAAATATCAATTCTGAATCTCTAGTCTGAGGGAATCTTTGCGTGTCCCTTCCTGAAAAAAACTATACCTACTCAACCTTTCTCTCCGAAAATAGTCTTTACTTTTAAAACTATTGTATCTTTGTAACTTTTTAAGATCTAAATAAACCTTTCAACTCTCTCGCCATTCTCCTTCTGCTCTCACGTTTTCATCATTTCTGAAGTTAAGAAGCATAAAGATCTTAAACTCAAGTGTTCATCAATATATATATATATATATATATATATATATATATATATATATATATATATATATATATATATATATATATATATATATATATATATATATAACAATTAGAGGGACTGGTTAGCGAATAAAATAAAATTTACTAATGACAATGGACGTTATGTTTTCTTACACACTTTTCCTTCATGCACGCGTACTAACATACATTAATTAAAAATAAGGGTATGCATATTATAAAGACTATATACGTACTAACAAACACAACATGAAAGAGATTAGAATCTCATCGATGGTAGTAGCAGCGATCATACTAGACCGGCATGGTCAAATATCTAAATATGAGCTCGCCTCCCCACGCGACCTTAACACGAAACCGTTCCATAATTCTTCTTTGAAATCTTTCTTTTGGTCATTCGAATATATGAGTAGGGGTTGAGCTCACAGTATACACAGTACATATATATGTGTACTCGTACATTAGATGTCATCGCTATTTGGGATCCCAGATTAATACTAAGAGGTCTATATATCATCATCATCACTAACTCTATAATTTAAGAAGGGGATATTTTTGAGTATTTGAATAATAATTTCATCTTAGTTTGGTTATGACTTGTGTTTTTTATCAAAGTTATTTCTAATAATTCTGCTCTAAAAAATTACAAATGGTGAGGTTCAGAAAATTTATTTTTATATATCTTCTTCTATAACTATATTTTAGCACCGTGATATTTTGAAAGGGGGAATATTTAGTTTGAGTTCCTTTTTTAAATTATTATAATTGGCGAAGTTCAGAAAATTTATAAAAATTTAACCATGGCTGCTTTTTTTTAGATTTTAAATGTTAATCTTAGTAGTGAAGCGAAAGCTGCCCCCGTAGGGGGGGGGGGGTGGAGAAGCCATTGCCTGGTAACACTATATTTTAACTTGGGAAAATTTCGGGATATTTCCTGAGATATTTTTTAAAGTTTAAGAATGACATTGTTTGTTACTTTAATTATTCAAAGTTTTAAAGTAAATGCAATTTTCAGGATAAATTCAAGGACGAGTTCCGAAAAGGCCAATAATTCCTTTTTAATTAACGACGTTTCGAGTATTCTACTGATCTTCTGGTTCTATGAATTACAAAGATATATAAAAATGAAATGAGAGGACGAAGACTGAATTTTCAAAATCATTGTTCATCCCTTTTTATATATTTTCGTAATTTATACAATCGGAAGATGGTTATAATAGCTAAAACGTCTTTAAGCATGTATACATAAAAATTTTTTCATTGAGTTTGACAAATATAAACATAATAATAACACAAGTCTCCATTCTAAATTTCATTTTGAGGTTAAGGTATTTTTAAGTATTTCTTTTTTATAATTTTGACAAGCTGAGTTTCAAAAATATTACCAGTTTTCTTCAACCAGATCTACTTCTTATTATATATAAAGTTAAATCGAATATGAAATTAACCTACAAAATCGTTACATATTTTATTAAAGTAAATTTAGACATAAAAGTCTTAAAAAATATAAGCTCATCGGACAGAAAATTAGTCTCGTTGTTTAAATTATTTTAAGCACGCCACGTGACTAATATTTTGTTTAGTGAGCTTTTGTGAATGAGAGCAAAATTCCATACAATCAGTGACAAAGAAATGATTTGATATACCAGCAATAGTCGGTAACCATGTTCCTATCCCGATGGCACTGCTACCTTCTACCATGAACATCCGCAAACATTTTCCTTTACTCCGCGCGACAACCACTGCAGTTGTTTTGAAGTAATGTAGATACAAACTAATAAAAATGCATCTCTACAGATCTAAGTACACAGCGCAGCAATAAAATTTTCTGAAACGCCGCTAAAACACGTTCATAATCTACACATTGCTGATTACCGAGAAAGTTTGAGATCATAGACTTTAATGAAAACTCTCCACTCATCAGCCCTGGATTTGAGAAACATAAAAAAAATCCTGGTTCTACTTTCTCTCCGTCCCTCTTATCCGTTGCAGCAAAGTGAAAAGTTTGCTTTGTTATTTGTTCTAACAAAGTTTTTCCTTAGCCTAAGTTTTATGTGAATTGATCTAATAAAAACTTCTCTGAGTTGATAAGAGGATGTGATAAAACATTGTATGAAGCTGATTCCAATTCAGGTCTTGCTGGCCAGTAGCGTTGTTTGTAGTATTTCTTGCTTTCTGTAATACCCAACACACACAAGGAACAGGGGTGTGTAGTGTAGTAACCTTGTTAATTTATCATAAATGATATGATCCTACAATAGATAGGTAAAAACGTTGCTGGTTTTAGTGCTAAGTAACACTAAAAATTCTCACCTGATTCTAAAAATTTAGTTTCATTTCCAATTAAGTTTGGAAACATCATAAAAGTAAAGTTGAAAAAAACTAGACTTCAGATATGACGTAGACCTGTGTCATAATTATAATAATCATTATTACGTAAATATTTCCAAGCCAAAGCTTCATTTTAAGCTTTTGATGTTTAATTAATCCATACTTTCAGCAATACTAAGTGAATAGTAATAATTATTACTTCTATCTTGCTGTTATCTGACTGCACTTAGTCAGTAATGAATAAATATTAGGTCAGCTCATTAGTAATGCGGCATTTATAATGTATATCATTATGATATTTTATAAATAAAATAAAACAACTCTTTGAAGTTGTTTATATTTAAATAAGCCTTTATTTATTAATATAATAATTAATATAATTTATACCAGTTTCTGCCAGTAGTCTTCATCTTTTTACTACCTTTTTAATATGTTTGTAAGAATCGTTTGATTTCTTTTTAAAAATATTCTTTAAGATTGTTTCGACCTCTTCTCTTGTTGGCATATTCATTCTATTCAGGTGATTCGTCAAACTCCTAAAAATATAGTAATCTGATTGGGCTAAGTCGTGTTAGTATAGAAGTTAACTCATTAGTTCCCAATCTAAATTCTTAAGCGTTCTATATCTACTTTCATAGTAGGTCGAGCGTTGTTTTGAAGAAAGAGTACTCTTCTTTTATTGTTTAATGCCGGCCTTTTTTCTTTAAACGCTTCATGTAAACGGTCAAACTGAGCTCAATAAACATCTTTGGTGATATTAAAATTTGAGTTAAAACATTCATAATGTATTATGCTATTCATTATCGCACTAAACTCTCAAAAGAATCTTTATTATTATTATTATAAAAATACAGAAGTTTCCAATGGAAAGAAAGGACAAGCCTACAGGACTAAGGGTGGCCCCATAGGGAAACATACTGCAAGAAAAGAAAAAAAAGAGAGAAAAAAGTAAGAAACTATATTAAAAGAAAATATGTTAAAACAAAGTAAAACCATATTAAAAATATTTACAAACAAAGTCATTGATTAAACAATAAATTTATCTACTTTAGATTTAAACGATGTAATATCAGATGCTGATACCCATTCTTCTGGCAGTTCATTTCATTCCTTACAAATATCGGACATGAAACAGCGAAGTAAATTGAGTTGTATTACATTTAACAACGGAAAACACTTTGCTGTTCCTATTAATGATGTTATTAGAGTGATGTGTGAATCGAGCTGCTGTAAAAGGCTCAGACAGAGCAAGATGGAGTGGATGTTTATTATTATTTAAAATCTTCAGTGGATGAGGCCCCTACTTTAGCATGGGCATTTTTTTCCCCCAGAACAATCAATTGCCAAGAACGTTAAATATTATTGTACATAGCCCACTCTTCCTCTACTGTAGCAAACCGAATGAAAAAAGATTGACTTTAGGGTCGAGAAAAGAGAGATGGAAAGAGGTGATTCTTTGTTTATCTCTGGCAGATCGTGAGGAATCCATTACCTCAATAGTGAAAGCTTTTGCCGATCTCCTTCAAATAAGGCTGCAGAATTAGAGGAGTTAAAGTTAGGTTGACGTCAATTATTTAATAGTTACAATCGGATTTTCTTCCACTGATTTTTATTTTAAAGATCTTGATTAAATTCTACCCCTTGTTCTAAATATAGTTTAAATTTGAGACTAAAAATGTCCCATTACTTATAGGACAACCTAATAAAGCATACATAATCGTTAATAATGGATACTGATCTTTCAATCAATTTCTCTGTTTTTCTGACGTCGCAGAGACAAACACTTCCTAGTGATCGGGTTTTGTTTGTTTTAGTAGTGGTTTTACTATCAATTTGAGCTATTTTATAAGGTTTTCTAAGATTAGAAACCACAGTTTACGTTAGGAACCTAATCGAGAGTCACTAAATGGCAACAGAGGAAAGAGTCAACCCGAATCTGGATTTCATCTTGGGAGTAACCACACTTAACCACTCAAATCCGAATTTGTACTTTGAGTTTACTGGGTCATAAGGTGGTAATGGAATGGTCCTGGGATTATTTTTCATCAGCCTTGGAGTTCTTGTAACAGAGGCCACTGGTTTAAATTCCTGTGAAGGCTGATTATCTTATTTCGCCTATCCCGAGGCGTGCCATTATGCCTTCCTGTTCTTCGGGCTGTTTGACCGAATCTCGCAGAAAGTTTTTAAGCAGAGAAGAGGAAGAATTTATATCATAAGCACAGCATAAATCATATTACTTTATATATGATACCTTAGAAGAAGGATGTATTTTTGAAGAAATATATAGCAAATTATTAGGTAGACAAATAGAGAAAGAGATTTAGATTAAATTAAATGCTTGGTATTGTTGTAAATCTTCTTAAAATCTTCACGTACTTCTTAAATAATAGATTTCAGTGTGTATTTGTTGATGGTATCTCTTCTGCTTCAGTGCCTTTTATTTCTGGTGTTCCACAAGGCAGTGTCCATGCTCCTTTGTTTTTTCATTATTTTTACTTCTGATATGGGCACTCATCTTAAAAATAACCTTGTATCTTATGCACTTTACTCCTCTGTTAACTCTCCTAGAAACAGAAGTGAGGTTGCTGCGTCCTTGAACCGAGATTTAGCTAGGATCACTTATTGATGTCAACTTTAGGGCATGAAACCTAATGCTAACAAAAGGTATTCTATTACTACGAGTATCAGCAGATCCCCTATATTGGATCCTCCTCATCCCTGTTTGCATATTTCTGGTGAACAGGTTGAGAAAGTTTCTAGCTTGCGTTTGTTGGGGGTATTCCTTTACTCTATACTGACTCTTGAGAAGCACGTTCGTTTCTTATCTTCTTCAATTGCCCAGAAGACGGGCTTACTTCGAAAATGCTTAAAGACTTTTGATCGTGACTTTACAGTAATAAAATCTTTTTTGCTTTCATCTTACCTCAGTTTGGATGTTTGCGGCCAACTCCTATTTCGCAGTGCTGGATAGAGCTTTGAATTCTATTAAGTTCATCTCTCCTGAGCTTTTCCTTGATTTATACCATCGGCGGCAAGTTGGTGCAGTTAGTGTTTTATTTAAAGTTTTTAATAACCATCGGCATCAGTTACATAGTCTCTAGCCTGAACCTTTTGATCCAGTCTATATGACAAGGTATACTCTTAGTCTTAATGATTTTGCTATGAATCCTATAAATCCTTGCACTGTGCAATTTTCTCTGTGTTTTGTTCCTGCATTGGTCAAACTTTGTAATCAATTACCCAATGGTATTGTTTCTCCTTCTAACATTTCTACATTTAAGTCTCGATTAAATGTTTATTTATTACAGTAAATCCTCATTCATTATTATGCTTACTAGGGGCCTGTTCCCTCTGCCTTTCTCCAGCACTCCTGGTATTTTGTGCGAATTCAATTATGTTGTATCTGCACCCTGGGGGAAGGCTTTGGTAGCTTGATGATAATGATAATAATAACAATGACAATCTTTAAACATTACATTACCCCCCCCCCCTCATCCTCCCACGCCTTACTACCCTCTCTTAACATCCCCCCATTGCCCTCCCCCCCTGTATAAAAGAACATCCAAGCCAAGAGATAAAAATAAAAATCCCGTTCTTAATATATATATATATATATATATATATATATATATATATATATATATATATATATATATATATATAAAGGGTGGATCCCCACCCCCAAAATTGGACCGTTTTTGAGAATCAATATCTCAATAACTATTGCAGCAAGTGACATGATGTAAAAAGAAATGAAAGATGAATCCTTCATCAATAAATACTTATTCCTTGTAAAAATCGTCTCAGTCAATTAAGCCTCTAAAAAAATAAATTAAAAAAATATTGCTTTTTTTCTGATTGATCTTCTTCGGAAGCAGAAAGAAAGATCAAAATTTGGGGACCAACAACAACATTAAGCTGCAGTTGACCATAAAGGAGGACATATCGAACCCTTCATTAAAATTAAAATTACCAGAATTTAGTTCGTATTAAGAAAACATACACTTAAACATACGAATTTGACCTTTTTTTGCCCTTTAGATTAAACGTTTAAGAAAAGAATCTTTACTATGAAAGAAAATTAAAATTAACTCAATCATTTTAAGAGCGCGAAACACCGCGTTTGAAAGATTAAAACTTTGCAAAAAATATTTAAAAATAAAACCTCCATTTGAATGGCTTTTTATTTTCTTTAAGTTACCCAAGAAAATACACCAAATTAAAAGAAACTTGGATTATTATAAAATTAACCTGAATATAATTGGTAAGAATATTAAATTTAGGGTCTGTCAGTGACTTGGTCCTTTCGTGGTAATAGTGCGCTGATGCGAGCCAACCCTACATTGTGATAAAACGATAGGTAATGATGTGATTTTTTCAATATTTAAGATTCAAGATTACTGGGAAGTTATAGTTGTCCTCTTTTCTGTAATCCATTATAACGTTTTATTATTTTTTCATGTAATCCAACGTGGGAATGTCACATGCATGTAGAGAAATAGTGAAAAAGATCATGGTTGAATGGGACGTCTATAGTTCCTTCAACTCAATTTTTAGTGATTGAGTACAATCAAAAACCCCTAGAACAAAAAAGTACAAAGTGGGAAAGTACTCAAGAGTCCAAGTTACCACATGGCGGCCCCACAACGCTTCGACCTTCGATGAAGAGAGTCGCAGGTGTAAGAGAGTTGCGCACCCTCTGTGTTAATAGCTTCTCGCCTTTCCATTCAGGATATGGACACACGTATCTTAACCTTAATCTTAACTTAGGGATTCTCCCTTTAACAATTTTGGCCACTGTGCTAAAATCTATTACCTTTCTTTGTAATACAAAATGGAGCTCTAAACTTGAATAAAGTATCTGGCATCCCGCCAAGTTGTTGGTGGATATATCAACCAGAAATAGCCACTTTTCTCCTACATTTCGGTATCAAAATGGAGTGTTTTTTCACTAATTAGGAAAAAGACTTTGGCTTAAATTCCTTTCATAGATTTACGATACATAAAAACAAAAGACGAAGAGAACACCTCGTTGCCCTGTTGGACCGTTTCCTCACTTTCTCTAAGCAAAAATACCACCTTGTTTCCTTAAGCTTGCAAGATAGAATAAGCAAAGTGCACAAAAAAGAATGGCAAAAACAAGGGAGAAAACTCTGGCCTATTTTTTTGCCAGCTTTCTCTCTTAAGAGAAGTTTTGCTACGACCGGCTCATTCTTTATTAGCTAGAATTGAGGATTAATTACTGTGCATGGTCTCTTTGTGAATTTTGACCTCTTCGATTGAAGACCATTCAGATGAAATTCTTAATTAATAATTTTCTCCTATTTGTCGTCTACTCTCATTTGCTTGAGGAGTCATCCTTCCAGCCCAGGCTGGGGTCCAAGCCGAAATTTTGGACCGTCTTTGATGCAGTCTTGTCTATCGACGTCATTCTCTTTTCCACTACGACTTTTTCATTTTTTAGAATCGCATTTCTTCTTCTTATGTTTGCCTGCAGCCGTTCTCAGTCCTTAGGCCTGAAGCTACTTGCTCTCTTGACTTCTCCAAGGCTCAGTCTGACGTCGGTTTTGTGACGTCAACTTAATGAGTCCTTACTCTAATGTTTGGTCTGACTGCTCTTGCTCCACTAGCAGATCGCTGTTTTCATTACGGCAACTGAAAACATAGTGCACGATTCTTAATCACACGGTCATTACCCATACCAATTGCAACATAATGGTAAGGTATTGCTATCTCATTTCTATTCAATTCGCTACCTTACACTCACTTGCAATCAATGTTCGCTGCACACTGTAGCGTCCTTTCTAATCTAAAATTTTTATGACACAGATTTGTTCCGTATCTTGCAATCGAACGAGTTTTCTTGGCAGCCATCTTAACAAGTTGCTACAGTACGAGGTCTAACAAGTTTTGGCTGTCTACAAGCGAATTTGATGTCATTGATAAGTAGGCAAACCGAACTTTAAGTGAGCTTTGAGCGTATTTCGGGCGTTTGGTTTAAACAACGAATCCAAAATTATGAAGCTCGCTTAAACCTCCGCTCGCCTATTTATCAATAACGCTATGTTCGCTCGTAGATTTTCAAAATCTTGGTGGATCGTATACTATTCCAGCACATATCTTAACTGTATGCAAAATGATCCCAATCATTGTGCTTATTGCTTGTGTAATTAGCTTCCTTCATTCATATGTACATATTTCTATTAATATGTAAACTAAACCAACAAAACTTCAATAAGCATTGTTCATACTAGAGAAAGTAATCAACCTTCTTTGGCCACCTCGTTCATGGTGTCAAATTATATTTGCATTCTAAACATCATTCAAATGGTTCCAGCTTTGTTAAAAAAGGGTTGAAACAAGAATCCTCTTGCGGGCAACTTAAATGTTTAGTGACCGTTCAAATTCAAATTTAGAGGAAAGGTATAATTGAACCAAGCGGGAATACTTAAAAATTGTAATAGAAAGAGGCAAATGGGATGAACACTTAAGCAGAACAAGCCATAGCGAAGACGAGACTGCACAAAAAATACGCTGGTGGGCGAGACAAATTTTAGGTATTTAGTATTTGATATAGGATTCAATGCAATTCACATCTTATCCAGACTGAATCTTCCAAACTTTGTGTAAAATTTATTCCTTTCACGTTTTACGGTGCCGATTGTAAACGCCCCAAATAAATTAAATTGAAAGAAGGCCTTAGCTTGGAAATTAAAGGAAATTAGATTACTTCTATTCTAAAGGGCGGACCATTTTAACAGCTTCAGCTCAAAATACCGGGTATTGCAAAAGTTCTGTTACACTCATCACGATGCTCTCAAAAAAGGACACACAGATAGTTTGATGCAGTTAGACACGTTTTTATTTTTATAACATATATATATATATATATATATATATATATATATATATATATATATATATATATATATATATATATATATATATATATATATATACATATATATATATATATATATATATATATATATATATCTATATATATCTATATACATATATATATATATATATATATATATATATATATATATATATATATATATATATATAATTATGTTCCTAATTTTGTGGGGGCAATTTTCATTTTTACGGACACCCAATTTGTCAATTTAATTATTGCATTGATTTTGTATTAACAATATTTTATTTCTCTTCCTCTTTCTTTGCTCCTCTTCCCTGCGTATCTGCTAACTTTTCGTGTCCTTCCGTATCTCCCTCTTTATATTATCGCTTTATCCGTTAATCGTTTTAACCCTTTTGGCTCTGTTCTTGACCCTTTCTTGCCTCTCGGTTTGACCTTGCTACCCGTCCCTCTCCTACTTCCTCATTGGTCCTTTATCTTTTACTAGCTGATCTATACACTTATTATATTATTTTATCTTGTATTTATCTTCAAGATTGAACTGAATAATGTTCGAAAGTACTTGGAAGTACCTTTTTCATTTTTCCTGCGGGACATTGCATTTATATATATATATATATATATATATATATATATATATATATATATATATATATATATATATATATATATATATATATATATATATATATATATATATATATATATATATATATATATTTATATATATAAGTTTAAGAGCCCATCCGGCGACTGCCTACTTAGGCCAAAGTCGCCGTACTCACGCAACAGCCTAATACAAGGTTAGATTAAAAAATAAGTAATAAATAACAAAGATAAAAAAGAAACAAAGGCTAAAGCACAAAAGCTAAAAAAAACAACTGCAAATAAACCAAAAGCAAGATAAGCAAATGGATAACGAGAAGGAAGCGCGCTCCAGCGTCGGGGCAAGGTCCGCCGCCCATCACCTCAGAAACATGCGACCTTTGATAAAGAGTCAAATAAAGAGGAGGAGGCCATCCTCCTCCAAAAAGTAATGTAGTCCGCGAGTCTGTGAACACGAACTCGTCCCGAGTACAAGGGGCAAGCGGTAGCGACTCCGCCCATCCCGGTACCGGGAGAGGTAACGTGCGAAGATCGCCCAGACTGGGACATTCAACAAGCATGTGCCGAACAGTCTAGGGGACAACGCAGTCGTCGCAGGTGAGCGTCTCATCAAATGGCAGTGCTTCCAGCGAGTGTGTCCGGTTCGAAGACGAGAGAAGGAAACCTGAAGCCTTTGCGGCATTGGGAGTAAGGCCATGGTAACAGTCACGGCGCAATGGCACGCAACTTTACTTTCCCTTCGACCGTCTCTCATCTTCTTTGCCAAGCATCCCGAAGAGCTGCCCGTATTCCTGCAATGTAATCGGTGTGAGGAAGAGCGAAACGCTGGTCTGGTCGCCCAGTCTTCGCGGACTTTTTTTGGACACGAAGTGAGCTCCAAAAAGATTGAACGCAATACTCCCGGCGCTGTATATGCTTTTGGAGCAGAGGCGTGGCGACAAATAGCCAAATGTGGTACCCTCTAGGGTTACGTCCTTGGCAGAACCAGGGACGCCACCGATCTGAGAGCTACACCAAGCACTCGAAGGAATTTCCCAGCCCTATTAGAACATATAAGTATGTATTACAATTGTAATATTAATCAATGCGGCCACCCTTGGCGGCAAGCACGCTATTCAGGTGAGACCTGAAGGCCGCGCACATGTTGCCGACGAGGTCCTTCCTCATGCTGCCCCCACACGCGGTTGACACAGAAATTCCGCTCGTAGACGTTGCTTTGACGGACATTGCAGCCTTGCCCTCGTCACGCGGCCACACGCTGGAGTCGAGAGGGATTAAGGTTGGGCAACCTCGGTGGCCAAAATCCTTCGACCAGAAGTTCATGTTCGACCCTGACCACTCTTGCACTGACTTGGCCTGTGTGGGCCGATGCACCGTCCTTCTGAAAGACTTATCCCGCCTTGTTCGTAAACTTTCTCACCCAGGGCAGGACTTTCGTGGCCAAGATATCGCTGTAATCGGCCGCGGTGAGCCTGTAACCGGCCGCGAACCCCACCGGCGGCATCTTCTCGCCATTCGAAACCATGACGCCGAGCATCATTACGAAAAAAACAAACAAACAAGTGTAACATAACTTTATGTACGCAACCAAGCCACGTACATATTTGTTACAGTTCGAAACCACTTTAACACTGCTTCGTACATACATACCTTCGCTACGCTCCTATCCATGCTAAAAATGTAGCTATAAAATAGACTCCTTCGATGAGACTAATGGACATAGTCATTGCTTAGTATGCAGGATGAGCGTCACCAGCATAAGACTTTTGCAGGGTAAATGCGAATAACCATTATTATAGTAACCCCGCACCACAGCTGCACAACTTGCAGTTTACCTGAAAGCTATAACATCTAGCGTGGCCTCGACGCGTGTATTTAGAGTCACCATTGGGATGATGTGACGAAGAAAAAATTTCAGGTATGCCTGATGCATCTTGTAGTAGTAATGGTTCGCCAACCTACCTATATCTAGGCGAATCCTAACCGTATAATGAAATAGATATAAAGGTCAGAATGACAATCGCTTGTTAGAGCAAGTGTAACAAAGGGGAGGTCTTCTTGGGGGAGAAGTTCCAGGAAGTATTATCCTTTTGATAACCAAACAGCGTTCAAGTTGAGCCTTCGTCGCATCACGGCAGAGGGACCTGTTCCACTTCAGGGGTACGTGGATATATATACCCATCTTCAGGATTCATGGGAACAGAGGGAGAGAAAATGTGTGCGTTGTGCTGTGAATACGAGAGAGGAAAGAAAGCAGTGTTGTAAATTGGCTATATGTGTGGTGCGAAGTGTAAGATCTGCTCACCCGAATACAGAGGTGAGCACTGCGCGTCCACCAATCGGTAGCCAGATCTCTTCGTGCGCTCACGTTCATGTCTGCTCTTGCTAGGATCGAACATGGTACCGCGACGTTGGCAGACTAACGCCGTATCCACTCGGCTAGCAACAGCTCTACATCTTATAGTAATGACCCCTTCTACTGTTAAATTTAAGTAGATCATTTTAATCAACTAAATCTATTTTAGCCCAAAATACCTGAGAAGGATGAGATGCTTGTATTGACCCAGCCCTCAGGGGACTATTGGGAGTGACAATTTTCAGGAGAGATTAACAAAATAATTTGTTTTTGTTTACAAGAGTACAATTTTTTTCAACTCATATAAATGATCTTAAAAAGTGATCTTCAAAATCACAATGTTGATGTGAATCAAGATCAAAGTTTTCTGGTGATCTGAAGTTTTCTGAAGGTAGCTAACATGCCATGGCAACCATTTAGTTCAGGCAGGTCATAGAACGTGCTGCAATTAAGAAATTACTTGAATTTCAGACCAAATCCTGGAATAAATTTTAAAAAGAGATGAAAAAAAGAAAAAGAATTAGTTTCAGTCGAATAAATATCCACGAATTTTCTTTTTAGTTGAGATATTAAAGGAAAATCGAGCTTATCCTTGAGTCAGAAGACAGACAGAAGAAAAATAGAATTTAAATTCAATGATACTTATATTGTTTATAAAGGTTGCTATTCAAAATCTGATTTAACCTTAACCATGACGCCGAGCATCATTACGAAAAATAAAAAAAAACAAACAAGTATGTCCGAAGCAGTGTTAAAGTGGTTTGGAACTGTAACACATATGTATGTGGCTCGGTTGCGTACATAAAGTTATGTTACACTTGTTGTTTTTTGTTTTTTTTCGTAATGATGCTCGGCGTTAAGCATAACTTGAGCAACCATGCTGTAGCTGACATCTGAGGATTGTGGTTATATATCTTCCACACATTTCTACTTCATCTTCTTCGCTTTCTTTACTGATCTCATAACCACAATTATATCAGAGATTCCCTCGATGGTTTTCTCCTTAAATTTATTTTTAATAAAATGGATGCTGCCGATAATATTAGAGTCCTTATAAGCAAGCCTACTTACTCTTCCGACACAAACCTACTTACTCTCACCACACGAGCCTACTTACTCTCCCAACATGAGCCTACTAACCAACGAGAGAAAGGAGATCCAGGCAAAGAAAGGATAAACTTGAACTAGTCAATATAAAGACCAATACATTATCAACCACTATTAAAGTGAATTAACGAGAGATTAACAAAGATTATTATCACCATCAGGTGGGTGGTCATATTTTGATTTCTTCTGCATAACTCCCCGACATTGAAAAGTAGAATTCCAAGCATTTTGGTCTTTATTTACCAGGCTTCTTTAAGCCTATGGGAAATTTCTTGGATCAAGAAGGACAAAGGACCGCACATACGTATAATATTGCAAGGGTTTTTGTCCTACGAGGCCTACATACAGTAACGAAAGGGAAATTTAAGGCTGAGAGATATATAGCGTAATCCGCCGAGGTAAATAATGCGATAGGGGTAGAATTAAGAGTAAAAATTACTTAAATTATCGCTATTTATCGGTATTATCAACTCAAGCCTAATTAGTGGGGCAGGTAAAAATTTTTGTGCAAAAAACTTCGAAAATGAACTAAAATTAGTTATAGTCGAAAATGTTACCACCATTGCCCCCCGATCCCCAACCTTCCTTTGGTTCAAACACAATAATTGCCACCGCCAACACCCCCGGTTCAAATTCGAAGATTACCACTACCTCGAGTTACTATCCCGACTATAAAAAATACCCCTCTCACTACCAACAACCTCTGCTGTAAATTAAGAAAAAATTACCACCACTTCCAACTTTGCCCCACCGCCCCAAATACCAGCACCACCTGGGCCAAAAAATTGAACTTTGACACTATTTGGACTTCAAATGTTTTATTAACGGGTAAATTTTGTTTCAACAATATAATTTACTTCTATTTTAATAACAAATAAGTTGAAACAAACTGGTGGATTATGGGCAGAAATATATGTTAAAATGCTCTATAAATGGTGAAATTAGGGAAAGTGAGAACGTGTTGTATATAGTAAGAATAGCCAACAATGGAGATTAATTCAAACGCTAGGAACTAAATGCCTCCTGGATCTGCCTATGCGACCGTAACGAGGGGAAAAAACTTATATCCCCTCAAATATTTGCCATTTTTACAAATTCTCTTTATTAAAAAAAAAAAACTACCACGATTAAATTACCTGCGGGTCTCCTCTAATGCACACAAATCCTGCAGAAGTTTCGTAATCGGAATAATAAAGATCTAAATAATTTTACCGGCAGCCACCAAGTCAACTTGTGCCATCCGCTTGACGGAAAAAAAGCGAATAATAAAAGGCTAAACAGATTAGCATTAAGTCTAAACTTTTGGAACTTGTTTACCATATTTACCATAAAATTATACAACATACTCAACTCAAACTTAAATAGGATTACGACCGTTTTTTCATACCTATGTTCATTTTTAATATTACGGATCAAATATTTTCAGCAGAAACAAGAGATACACCGTGTTTTAAATCCTATTAAAAGGCAGGAAAGATGCTATTAAAAATTATAGTTTGTGAAAACCAATTTATTTTGCGATAACTTTGATATAAAGTTATCTTTTTTAGCGTTGCCTTCCAATGCAAAATTCCATAAGATTAAGACTATTTTTTCATGAATATTATAAGCAATAAATTCACTTAAGATGACAAACCTAAAGTCTTTAGCTTCAACAAAGGATAATAATGTTTTAAATCCTATTAAATTTCTTGGAAGATGCTATTAAACATTATAATTTGGTAAAACCTATTTGTTTAACGATAAGTTTGATTTAAATCTCAATTTTGAGCTCTATTTACGATGCATCTATGTACTTTTCTCAGATGAAGCCATTAAGAGATTAAACACTTTTGTTATTCTGGATAATTAATTATTCTAATGAAACATTATATTAGTTATTTTTAAACCAAAATTATTCAATTTCAGTTTAATTTTCTCCTTAATTTTAGTACCACGAACTTTATTTATAATTATCGTCAAAAGGAATGGAAAATCACTCGTGTTGAAAGTTAAAATCAAGACGATTTTCCATTGCTTTATGAACTAATGAAGTTAACGAAGATAAGAAACGTATTTTCCCTCCGACAATCCATGTCCCATTAGTTGTGTAATTTCGATGTCATTTGTATTTTTAGATTTTTGTTTATGCTTCAAAATTTAATTTAGAAAATTAGGAGCAATTAAGGTGAGCAAAACCAATATGATATTATACAGGGTGTCCCTGAAATCTGGACACAAGCAAAATGCATTATTCAATAAAATAATTAACTACATTTTATTTAAAGGAAATTTTAATAAATATCTTCAATGTAATTTCCACAATTTGTGAGGCAAAGTTGGATACGATTTACGAGATTCATCCGATCAACCCGAAGCATTAACTCCAAATTTGCAGCAATTTGAGCACAATCATTTATGATGCTCTGTTTCCTGAGGTGTCTCTTATCTTTAACTTTGGGTAAGTACACTTTCTTCCTTAACATACCCAGGAAAAAGAAGTCACTAAGGTAAGGGTCTGGTGAACCAGGAGACCATTGAGCACACCTTCTTTATCATACCCCAGAAAAAGAGGTCAAGAGGGGGTAAGGTCTGGTAAACGAGACCATTATTATATTTCCTCTCTGCCCAGACTTTAAGAATACCCTGTATAAACAGAATCATCGTTATATTAATTTTATTGTTGTGAAAGACTAAAATTTTCAGTAATTTAGCGATAACTGTAGAAGGCAACAAAATGTGATTACATCCTCATGAAAAATAGATGGATACTGCGAAAGAGCAAATCGCTTTTACTGTATAATAATCCTATTAATCGTAGTGGCAATGACGTTTGCCATTATCGAGATAAGAAAAAAAACAACGATTCTTCGATTGAAAATGGTTAAAAGAATTTTAGTTGCATTATTATCAAAAAATATAAAATTATAGTATCAATCGTTATTAGTTTCTTAACGAAGTGAATACATATAAGGGAAGGACAGAGGTTCGACTGAACATTGTTCCCACAATTCGTAAATTCTTGAAGGAAAAAAATCTCTCAGATGCATTAAATGAAGTGACCTTTTCTATGTTAGAGAGAATTTGAGAAAAAATAAAGTTCAAGCACGATTCCTCTTTAAGGGGGGACAGCAAAGACCCCCTCCCCCGTCTGGCCTGTGTCTTAAAAGGAGAATATACTAGGCTGGGAAGCAGAGAACCCGCAAGTTTTATTTCGGCGAACAATAAAGATGTGTCCAATTTTTTCCGGGGAAAATCTTCCGCTGATCATTGGGAGGCGTGGGTGATGTAAAATGTTGCCCGAAAGTTACGTCCACTTTACAAACGCTTTTCATGAACGTTCTGAAAACATAGAATTATAGTTTCATGGCAATTTGAATTAAATTCATACAATGTTCTTTGCATTCTGATCATTAGGGGAATGTGAATTTCTTCAGATTCTGATATGTGAAGTAGTATTACGTTTTTCACATTCTAATAATTGAAGCCATATGACGTTCTAAAGATTCTCTTAAGTAAAGTTATATGACGTTCTTCGCATCCTAATAATTGAAGTCATATGACGTTCTTCAGATTCTGGTAAGTAAAGTTATATGACGTTCTTTGCATTGTAATAATTGAAGTCATATAAGATTATTCAGATTCTAATAGATCACGTTATATGACGTTCTTTGCTTTCTAATAATTGAAGTAATAGGACGTTCTTAATATTCTGATAAGTAAAGTTATATGAAGTTCTTTGCATTTTCATAATTGAAGTCATATGAAGTTCTTCAGATTCTAATAAGTAAGGTCATATGAAGTTATTCGTATTCTAATAATTAAAGTCATATGATGTTCTGCACATTTGATTATTATTTAAGTAATATTGACTTTCTTCCAATTCTGATAATTGAACTTACATAACGTCCATCATATTCTGATAATTGAAGTTACATAACGTTCATTATATTTTGATAATTTAAGTTACATGACGTTCTTCAGATTTTAGCAAGAAAAATTATATGACGTTCTTTGCATTCTAATAATTGAAGTCATAGGCCGTTCTTAATATTCTAGTAATTAAAGTTATATCACGTTCTTCGCATTCTAATAATTGAAGTCATATGAAGTTCTTCAGATTCTGCTAAGTAAAATTATATAAAGTTATTCGCATTCTAATAATTGAAGTCATGAGATGTTCTTCACAGTCTAATAATTAATTAAGTCATATTGACTTTCTTCCAATTTTGATACTTAAAGTTACATGACGTTCTTTAGATTCTGGTAAGTAAAGCTACATGACGTTCTTCGCCTTCTGATAAATAAAGTTGAATGACATTTTCCAGATTCTGATAATTGAAGTTATATGAAGTTCTTCAGATTCTAATAAATGAAGTTATATGAAGTTCTTCGCATTCTGATAACTGAAGACACTTGACGTTCTTCGCATTCTGATAATTTAAGTCAATATGACGTTTTTCACAGTCATATCCTTCTTCACAATATGATACAAGGTTTATCTGTATCACTGCGCTGTGGCGTTACAAAATAGCTTGTCCAACAACCAGTGATTATGAGAAAATAAATAATTGTTGCACCTTTTGATTGCATACATAAAATAGTGGTTGCAATGCCAGAAATCTCGGTATTCAATTTCATATAATAAATATGATATGGCTTGGCACGCAAGGTCATTATTAGACATGGTCGTAATTAGTGGACATGATCGTAATCTCTTATCGGTTGCTGTTGACGCACATTGAAGTTGCTGGATCGGGTACAAGGTTGGTGGGGGTTTTATAGCTCACAACATGGATTTATTTAATGGCTTATTTATTCTTTCATTTATTTATTTATATCAAGTGGTAAAAGCAACGAAGAAAACTCCTAAACACAGTTTCTAAAAAGCAGGCTGTAAAGCAATCGAAGAAATGAAGATGTTTGGAAGAGTTATCTAAAGAGTTAACTGAAAGATGAAAATTAAGGAGTCTATGAATGGCACGGCGCGCAACTTATCAATAAGAGTAAAAAAAAAGAGTAGGACTCAAATGAATGTAAAGAGACTTTGAGGGTAAGGACTATTAAAAGTTCACTCACACACCATCAAATATCATTTAAAGTGAGCCGTGAATCAATCAATACTCCATGCTCTTGGGGTGGTGAGAGTAACTGTCACGAAGAGGCGCTGAATCACCTCCTTAATCTAAAAATGACTCCATATTTAATGGCATTATAAGGACTTTCTTCGCCTCATAAAAAAACCCACCAAATATTTCATTTCCAAAATTGACATTCGTCATAATTCAGTGTCGGCTCCTGGACCGGCTAAATCGAATTCCTCCCTCTATGGATTCTGAGAAAAGGGTATTGATTGATCAGTCATACTGTTTATCTTATACAGTATTGATAATACACAAGGTCAACAGACCTAAGTCACGTGCTCTTACACATAAAATCCTAGCAAATAAAAGAAAAAGTTTTTTGTTTTTGTTTTTGCTCTAAATCATAATAAGCTGCTCGGTGGAGGATATTTTGTTTTTGTTTTTGCTTTAAATCATAATAAGATGCTCGGCGGAGGATATTTTGTTTTGTTTTTTCTGTAAATCATAATAAGTTGCTCAGTGGAGGATATTTGCTCAGGAATCTTTTGTGTCAATTTCCTGATCACAATCACATTGAGAATCGATGGAACGAGCTGAAGATGCGACTCCACGCGATAAATCCACCGAATTTGAAAGACGTACAGAATTTCTGTAAAAAGAAGGATTTTCATTTTTACCTTTGAATTCTGCTAAAAAGTTAAAACAAAATACAAAAGGACGTCTGCAAAAGCTTTAATTGCCAACAATGACTTTGTAACTAAATATTAGGTGTAACATGTGTCGAATAATTTTGCGTCTGGTGTTACAATGGTTTGTAAACAATTTGTTAATATGTAATCTTTTTAAATACCAGTTGTTTCCAATATTGTACAAGTATATACCAAATTATGTTTTTGTCCTTAGAAATGTATATGTATATACATCAGCTTTTAACTCTGTAGCACTATGAGGTTGTTCATTCAATGTAAAGGGCATTACAAATAAAGTTATTATTATTATTATATGAATATCATTACGACCTTCAAAAATTTTAAAACTAAGGGACTAACCTTGGGAGGACCTTGTAAATTATATCATTCGAAAGAGAATGTAAAACAACGTAAGAGTTTCAAGTTTCGTTAGAATCATCCGAATAGCTATGATATTATTGCCTAATAATTCCCGAGCTAACCTTGGGAGGACATTGATAATTATATTATTCGAAAGAGAATGTAAAACAACGTAATGGTTTCAAATTTCGTTAGAATTGGCCGAATAGTTACGATTTTATTGCCAAATAATTCCAGGACTAACCTTGGAAGGACATTAACAATTATAGCATTCAGAAGAGAATGTAAAAAAACATAAGGGTTTCAAATTTCGTTATAATCGTCAAAATATATTATTACCGAAAGAAAACCTCATTGAAAATTAAAATAGTTACCATCCGACCAGCCGACCTACGAACCGACAAATAACTTCAAGAGTCGTGTACACGTGACTCATAACAGTAACTCGCACGGGAGTGAGCCCTAACTCTCTTAGATTATAATTTTTCCCACATATCAGAAAAAAAGGAATTGAAGTTTTTGGACCTCAGCTTAGACATAATACTAAGTGTAATAATTATTTTTTCAGATTTACCTGTATTTTAGACATGTATCATATGAGATACGTTCGATCGCAACGGTTTTAAAACTGTTTTATATATATTCTATATTAGTTACATAACTTTTTCTGAATAGCAGAATACCAGTATAGCTTTAAAAAAATATATAAACAAAAAGGGGTCTGAAATTTAGGGGGGATTCAGCCTCTTAGCCCTCCTCTTAGATCCGTGCCTATGTATACTTAATAAACTTAACTGTGTACTTTAAATGTGTACATGAATCTTTGTTCTTCTCTATTAGTGTGATGTCCTTCAAATGTATCATCCAAATGTAGACTTTTGGAGGTTGGGCAAATTAGTGTGGGATATTTTTTGCTTTTTAGGGATCAATTTTATTTTATTACACCAATTCACATCTTTTATATTTCTCTTGTCTCATTTCGTCTTCGTTCTGTTGTATGACACTTTTTTATACCAATTCTTAATTAAACAACGTCCCATTCCAAAGTGGAGGGGAGTGGCGTAAAATGCACTAGGCCATTACATCGGTCAAGTGTGGTAAGCTGTGATAGTATTTTTCTTCCTTTTATCTGTCTTTATATTTGGTGTTTCCTCAAATATCCCATTTCCACATCACCTTTTTTATCCGAACCGTTGATGGATTAGTAATTGCGAGCTTAGCTCATGGGACATTTAATGGTTGCGGCATAGGAAACAAGTTGAATGTCAGCTCCAAAATTAGTAATAGTTCACAAAAAGGCAAATCCACAAATCTAATGATAACCAAGCATCCGACAATGATAGAAAACAAATACCGACTTTGTTATTATTAACAAAGACTATATACAAATACGTCAGTGTAGATTTATACAAACCTGTTGGCTGTTGCCCCTTCATAATGCTTTAAGAGACAAGAAAAATAATCTTCTTGTGTATTTTTATGTACCAATTAGACTTAATTTACGAGCTCGGTGGCCTTTTTCTTCATGATACTTCATTTCCAAAATGCAATCCCAAATGACGTCAATAAATCTCTATAAAAAGATTGTGGCGAGATTTAGGATGTCTTCTAAATTAATTTGTATGTCACATCTGCCAATAAGAAAATGGCATTACTTTTGTGGTAAGAAAAAAGGATTGTGAGCGTTGATAATTGAAGCTCTGGGATATATAAACAATACTAAAAGAGATTAGAGAATGTCCACACCATTTGGTGGAAGTAATGAAAGTTGATGTCTTGTTATGGCTCGTTTGCCTTGGAAATCGCAGCACCCAAATGCCACTTTCCTCCTAGTGCTGTATGAAATGGTAGTAATAGGCGGGATTACCACGGCTCCGGACAAGTTAGACGAGATAATTTGTATCCTGTGAATCAGTCATTCGAGTGGGTGTGTAAACTGAGTAGTGAGGGTAAATAGATAAATCGCAGCGAATATGTTTGAAAGAGGAAGATTTCAGATCTATGCGTTATGTGAAATGAACATGTAGAGTTATGGGAGATGAAGAGAATGGTGTGCATCATGAAGTTGCGAGTTCTACTAGAGCGTGAGAGATGGCAAAGGTGCAAAGGTTGGCTATGAATGTACGAGTTCAGAATCATGTGGATGAAGCTGATTTTATTAAGAGTGAAACTATGCCTGGTTGTATAATATTTATAATATGAAGCCTGTAATAAAAGAAGCGAAAGTAAGAAAGAGAAACTATAAAATGAACTAGGGCAAAGAGTGAATAAAATGAGAGTGGGTATTGGTTGATAGTTGCTGGAAAATTGAATGGGGAATAGATGACAGAATGAGAGATAGGATAACTAGTGCTATTGCTACACCCGAAGAAAATGGAAATGGAGAAAAAGTGGCATAATTCTGTATTGAAAGAATCTTGCGTGTGGCAATCACGTTTTTTTCAGCAAAGCGACGGGATGGGTAAAAAAGAGATGGTGGATCTATGATTTATTTTCTTTTGGTGCTAAAGAATATGCTGGCGGATGTGTATGATGTGAAAGCTGTGAGAGGTAAGACCATCGAACTATCCAAAGACATAATAGTAATGTTTAAGGCTAATTTAACTGGTATGGTGATGAAAATCATGAGAAAGGTTACAATTAAGGTTAAATAAGCGAGTGAAAGTTTAAAGTAGCGAAAGAGAAAAAAGTATGTTAAAAGGTTAAGGAGTAAGTGAGATGATTTAAGTGTAAACGTGGAGTTAGAACAAATGTGAAGCAGGTTTTAGGAAGGAATAGTGTATAATAAAAAGTCTATATGGATTTGCTGAAACTTGAAAGAGAAAATGGAATGAAATAGCCTGAACGAGGCCTACTGACCAAAGTCGCGTACTCACACTTATTCTGATTTATACCCTTACGACCTTCAAAACTTTCAATAATTCCCGGATTAACCTTGGGAGGACTTTGGCAATTAAATAATTCGAAATAGAATGTAAAACAACATAAGGGTTTTAAGTTTCGTTATAAATGCCCCAATAGTTATGATGTTATTGCTAAAACAAAATTATTCCAGGGATAACCTTGGGAAGACCTTGGCAATTATATCATTCGAAAGAGAATGCAAAACAACATAAGGGTTTCAAATCTCTTTAAAATAGGCCGAATAGTTACAATGTTATTACCAAAACAAAACAAAAAGCAATACAGGGACTGACCGACCGTATAGGGAGATATAGAGTCGCACGCGACTAAAAATATGATGCAAAACGTGCGTCGGAAATGGAAGGGAGGTGGTGGAGATGTATCTGAAGTTTTCTAATAGTGCAGATGAGTATATATATATATATATATATATATATATATATATATATATATATATATATATATATATATATATATATATACCGGGTGTCCCCCAAAAATGTATATTCCCATTTAAGTAATTGTAAAGTAGGTGTTGATTCAAATGATAATTTTCTCTTTGCAGAATTAATGATGGCAGTCAGACTAAACTTTGAATAAAGGAAGTTCATTCTAAAATGCTACTGGAAGTGTGAAAACGCAGTTGAAGTACAAAGGCAATTTAGGAGAGAGTTTCCAAAGAACCACCAAGCGCCTTATCATCACTCCAATTAGAGATAAGTTTGAAGCCGATGGAACTGTTCAGAACGTCCACGAAAAGAGTTCCGGAAGACCAAGAACATCGTCATCCCCCACAAAGCAAGAAAGAGTGTCGGAAACGTATCACCGATGTCCAATAAAATCTGTGCGGCAAGCGAGTCGTGAGGTAGGAATTTCAAAATCGTCTGTCCATCGCATTATGAAGCGTTGTCAATGGAAAAGATACATTCCAAGATTAGTCCATGCTCTTAATGACGATGGTCCAGATCGAAGAGTGCAGTATTGTGAGTGGTACTTAGAACGATGTGTCGAAAATGCATACTTTTCAACAAAAATTGTGTGGAAGGATGAAGCCACATTCAAATTAAATGGTTCTATTAACCGCCACGATTGCACTTATTGGGGATCTGAGAATCCGCCTGTTTTGGTTGAACACCATGTTACTTTACCAGGAGTTACAGTGTGATGTGGCTTATTATTAAGAGGATTAATTGGACAATTCTTTTTTGATGCTACTGTGACTGGTCCTGTTTACTTGAACTTGCTGCAACAGTCTGCCATGCCAAGTATTAGGGATAACTTTAAAGATGAGGAGTTTTATTTTCAGCAAGATGGGGCGGGGCACCCACAAACTACCACCACGATGTCAGATCCTGCCTTGATGAGAACTTGCCAAACAAGTGGAATGGACGGAGATGTTTCGTTGAATACCCTCCGGGTTCACTAGACCTCACACCACTAGACTTTTTATGTGAATACCTAAAAGACAAAGTCTACGCTATGAATCCTGCAACAGTCACTGAATTTAAAGCAGCCATTAAACGTGAATGCACGCAAATACCAAACGAATTGTTTTGTGATGTTTGTGATTTCATTACTTTGCGTTTTCAGCAGTGTCTGGACCAGAACAATGGTCAGTTTGAGAACAGGCGTTGACAAAAAAATAAAATAAAGTTTTAGATTCTATTAAAATTTGAAAATGAAATGTATTTTAATAATCACTTACTTTACAATTATTTAAATGGCGTATACATTTTTTGGGACATCCTATATATATATATATGTATATATGGGAAAATGTCGAATAGACGAAAGTACTAACTCCAATCTGCTTTTTATTCAGTTTCCTTCCGTGGTATATATATATATATATATATATATATATATATATATATATATATATATATATATATATCTCAAAGTAGCGCGAGAGAATGATGAAAATGAATCCATTAAACCACATTGAAAAAGAAAACGGAATAATTTTTCCTTGCAGTAATATTTTTATTACCTTTTTTCGAAAAAATCCGTGCAGGAAAGCGATTCGAACCAGGCACAGTTAAATATATGCCGTTAGTACACTATGCTACGCAGAGAACCAAGAAAATTTTCTGAATAGAATAGCTTTAAGGAACACTTTCGCAAGCTCGAACGGAGACTATGAAAGAAATAGAAAATTAATTTGGAATTCAAAGAATAAATGAGGAATAATTAAACGCATGACAGATATACAAATGTATATACTCATATCTCTCAAAGTAGCGCGAGAGAATGATGAAAATAAATCCATTAAACCACATTGAAAGAGAAAACGGAATAATTTTTCCTTGCAGTAATATTTTTAACTGTGATCAAAGCGGTACTCGCTGCCTCAGTGTGCCTGGTTCGAATCGCTTCCCTGCACGGATTTTTTTGAAAAAAGGTAATAAAAATATCATTTCAAGGAAAAATTATTCCGTTTTCTCTTTCAATGTGGTTTAATGGATATATATATATATATATATATATATATATATATATATATATATATATATATATATATATATATATATATATATATATATATATATAAGAAAGAGCAAATACAAGTTCTGCGGGTGATAATAACCACCACAGGGCTTTCGCCATATTTATTTTCTGCCTTTCAAACAATTTTGAAGACAGAAAGAAAGTTGCACAAACATTGTATTGCAGACTATATAACAATAAAGTACAAGAGAAAGAGAAATTTGACGCGAATGAACAATGAGACAAGAAACCGGAGTTTTTTAGAGGATAATGAGCCTTTAAATTGTGAGCTGGTAAGAAGTGGTATAAAAATTCCTTGGAGGTTTCTGGTTTCTGTAATACACTTTGATGTTGTTGATTTCTCCTTGATTACTTTCAGTTTTATCCTCATGTTTGTAATGGTTATTTAAAAATGATTGTAGTTGTTTGTCAATCATGCTGTTTGAGAAACCATTATTCTCGAGTATTGGATATATATACCTATATATATATATATATATATATATATATATATATATATATATATATATATATATATATATATATATATATATACAAAAAAAGTACAGTAGCGTACGTGTAACTATAGGAATAAAACCACAGTAATAGGACTAATTTTCTATCCGAAACCAGGTCTCGACGGAGACATCCGTCATTGTCAATCGCGAGTGAACTAGCGACTGACAATGACGGATATCTCTGTCGAAACCTGGTTTCACATAGAAAATTAGTCCTATTACTGTGGTTTTATCCATATATATATATATATATATATATATATATATATATATATATATATATATATATGAGAAGAAATTTTTACGAGACGAGGAAAGAGTTTAAGAAAGGAGCAAATTAAGGCGTGAGAAGGAAGATAAAATATGTTCCGAATGGGAGATGTTAGTTTGTCAGGAAGCGAGAAAGGAGAGATACCATCGAAGAATGGTTATGAAACAATCAAGAATGAGAATGGTAGGGTACATTTTAGGGAAGGGGTGGTTAAAAGGACATGGCATTACTACTTTGACTTGAGATGAAATGTAGTGATTGTGTGAAAGAATAAGTTTGGAAGATTCGTCGTAAGGCCTTTTAAAATAGAATAAATGCGTGAGGGATGGAAGAAAAAATGGTTGATGAATTCAATGAGAAAAAGTTGATTGCAGAAACAAATTAGATTACTCTTTTGAAGATGTTTGGATGACGGAGTGGTGGAGTGTGGAAGAGCAAGGAAAAAGTAGGGTATGTAGTGGATATGCGGATCAAATGGCTGCATTAAGAGAGCTGAGTGAGAAAGCAGGGAAGGTGTATGGAAGGTGAATGATGGTGCATATATGATGAATGTATTACTTTGTTTATTTGGAAGCACCAAGGTAGGTTTCAGCAAGTATGGATGAAGTGGATGATAAAGTATTGGATGTGTGAAAAAATGTTAATGTTTGAAGTAAAGCGTACGTTCGAGTGAAATGTGGCTGGGGAGAGTGGTTTTGATATATGTGGGGTGGTATTGATGAATAATATCACCATGGTTAATCAATATAAACGGGGAGGAAGTGCGGAGATTGTCAGATGTGTAAATGAGAAGAAATGTAGTGTGCAATTGATATGTAATACTGAATGTGTGCTGAAAATTTTGTCTTCATGAAAATAGAAATGTTAATAAAAACAAGTGTTTGATATGATATTTGTGAAGATACGTCAAATGTGATAATGTTTGAACTTGAGCATCAGGTGTCGGTGTCGTAGTCCTACCAGAAATGTGGTTAAAGAATTTTAAGATACCAGGGTGTACTGTCAATGGTGAGGGTGACACAGATTGTCACAACAACATTTGGATGGGTAGTAAAGTCTAGCAGTCAGTCAGGTTGTTATTGAATTCAAAATATTTTAATGGGAAATGTGATGGAATGTATTCAAATGAGTCATGGATATGGAAGAATTAAAGTCAGGTTGTCAGAGCATTGCTAATAGACAATATGAGTTTTTTTTTACTTAACCCTTTTGGTAGCAACATACATTTGCACATAGAGTCTGTTATTGCATTATTCCTCTTTCTCAATCTATTTCCTTTCCTTCTTCTTACTTTGTGCTCCTCTTCTCTCTTTCGCCTCCGTTCTCTTAATCTCCATACATGAAAACGCTCCCGTTGGTTATAATATATAAACATCCTTTATCTCATTATCTTCTCCGTCGTCATTGGTCTTGTTCTTTCAGCCATTATAAGTGACGATGTATCATTATAATGTGTTTTGCCAAACTCTTTCACGACATCCATCTTTGCCTTGACAAAACAAGCCATTTTTCACTAAACCTCACACCTCAACTCTACTCTTAAGAAAATGCGAGGAAAATTTTTTCCTTTTACCGCGCTTTTGCGAGGCCCAAGAGCTATCGAAGGTGGGTTAAGGATCAGTCTTATTTGAGCTAATTCTTTTGTTCTTAGTGGGATAATGATTCGTCTTAAGTGGGCTAATGATCCGTCCTATATGGACTAATGATCAGTCATATATGGGCCAACAATTCGTCCCATGTGGGCTAAAGATCCTCCCTACCTAGACTAATTATCCGTCATACTTGTGCTAATAATCCGTCATACGTGGGCTATTGATCCGTCCCACGAAAGCTAACGATCCGTTATGCGTGGATAATAATCCTTACTACGGTGACATTGATCACCGCACGTGGCTACTGATCTCTTCTAAGTACATCCTCCAAAGAGCGGTTGTTTAGGACTAAAATACAGTAAAGTCATTCAAGCAATAGACGCTACAATTGTCGGGACGCAATGAACAGAATCTAGAAGATTTTTAAGAGAAATTATGGTTCGTCTGGTCTATGAGTGAAACTAGCGGTTCTAAACTAAAACAAGGGTAGTCGTTGACTGCCATTGGTTCCGTATTCGTAGTAAGGGTAATATTGTACTAGTATCATCCGTTATCATTAAGAGTAGCAGCAGACTTACTAGCATCATCCGTTATCATTAAGAGTATCAGTAGCCCTTCTCTTCTTCCGGCTTAAAATACTTGTTGTACAAAGATAAAGATATTTAGTTGCACGAATGGTGCCATGGTTAGACAGTTGAGATAAGATTGTGGATGATAAAAGTCCACCAATCCCTCACAAGAGTTTGGGAGAACATATTAGAATAAAGGTTACTATTTTACTACTGGCGAAATGTAGACCAGGACCTTTGTTTGGACTTTCGCTGTCACTGTTCAGCAAAGGTGGATGTGGAGGAATTCGACGTGGAATTTCATTTCCAGCACGAAAGTTCCGTGTGATGGAGAATATTCTGTTAGGCTTAAATTAGTAAGCCTAAACCCCCTTCCACAAGCGGTAGCCTCGAACCGCGTCCAACACAGTTCATCTTTACACGGGTTAGAATGTCCTCGGCAAGAAGATTCGAGGCCATTCGAGAGTAGAGCTGTTTCCCACTAACCCCCCTCCCTCGAAGAGAGCCTCAGATGTATATAGTCCTCGTTTCCCATGAGACAAACACAGAGTTGAGAAGTCTCGCCCGGACCCAAAAATATTCCCCAGGTTTCAAGTCAGGTGCTAACAACAAAGCAAAGTGACAGCTGAACTATTTGTGTATTGGAATTAGCCCCAGCCAGTGAGGTAATTCCATTTAACGATCGCTACCGAGTGATTTTTCCGACTTCTCTCATCAACTCATGTCGAAGCCCTTCTCGTTCGCCCCTCGTTTTCGGGTGACCAAAATACCTCTCCCCTGGACCGGACGTTACCGCCCTCTCCCCTTTTTTGGGGGGGAGAACCTTCATCATTTTAAGTTCCCGCTTAGAATTTTTGAGCGCCCTCGCCTCACGTGCAGAAGACATCTATGAAGCCTTACCCCGACGTCTTACTCGAAATCCACCGTAAGCCAACCCCTCTCCCCCTTCAGTAACCCAATTGAGTTAATTCCCCCCCCCCTCCTTTCCCTATGTGAATAGTCTCCTCCTGCAATACCATAAATTTTAACTTCATAGTCTGATTCAATAATTCTCTGATGTAATTTTGCCCATCTATTCTCCCATTATTTTTATGTAAATAAAATTATATTTTTGTACATGCCTCTTTAAGTAACCTTGAGCGTTGCCATTGCTCATATTATACCTGACCTCATTGCACTCCTATCTCGCCCTCCGCCGTCGAAACTCGTGGTGTTCCGTCCCTTTGTCGGCTCGCCTTTAAGTTATTGGTCCCTCCCCCATAGATATAATATGGTATTGATTTAATATAATGTCCTACCACGACATATATATTTATTAATATACATATTAAATAATTTTGGTGTCAAGTCTGTTTGGGGTTTTTACGAACCCGTGTCATTTTAATTCCGACATTAAGAAGTTCCCTTGTTATTCACGTCTACCCCTTTTATTTTAATTTTGATATTGTACTGGCAGAAGGCAAGTTCAAGTTAATTGAAGAGCAGTGGAACGTAATCTATTTAGATTTGGTGTTGGACCCCAGGTAATTAATTTTTTTTTATTGTGTTGGAATTTTGGAGACTCTCTTGGTTATTAATCCAAAAGAGTTAAGGTCTTTGGTGTCTTAATTCTGGTAGGACCATGTCGTAGAATTGCTCATAGTCTGGTCCAATAATTATTCTAGTCCTTTATCTGGACACACCGCTTTTGTTTTAGTCGGTGGTATTGACCCTATGACTCAATCCTACGATCACATATATATATATATATATATATATATATATATATATATATATATATATATATATATATATATATATATATATATATATATTGGTAGGCTTTAATTCCTACTGAACGTGCGAAAGCTGGTTAGAGGCGGGTTGTGCCGTAGCCAGGATTCTCACTATAAAAGTCCCACTTGTTACTGGGGGGAGGTTTTGTGATTGTTGAATTCTAAGAGTGCAAAAATACAGGTTGAATTAATTAGCCGAAGGGATGCTTAATTAAAGTCTTGTTAAGGGTACGTCAAAAGGGAGGAGCCACAAATAAACACACGTACTCAAAATAAACTTTACTTCACACAAATATAATAATTAGCAATAGATAACAGGCAAAATTAAGGATTAAATATTAAACACTGACGTTAAGCGTCTAGATTTATAATGACTCAATGGAAGTATCAATCACGGTTAATTAATTAGGTAATTTAAGAATAGAGGGACACTGGGTTTACAGATTACCATTAATTGATGGATCGGAGAGACGACTACTCAGGTCCAGACGGGGTGGTTCGGGTGGCGTTAACACGAGTTCTCGGGAAGAGGGGGGATAATACGACGGGTTCAGGGCGGCTGGCTGCAGTTCCGGTTAGTTCACTCCTAATTGGATGTGACACTAACAAATAGTAACTTCCAGTAACTATTTGGATGTTCCTTTTCTTACTCAAGTTACGTTGAGCAACAGAGCGTACTCTTCTAGTCACAGACTCTGCGGGGCGGGATTTACTCCCAGGAACACTTTGAGACAGCGACCAGGTTGACTCGACGGCGCGTTGGTAGTCGATACGTTACGGCAACGACTCTCGTTCAACGTGAGGATTACGCGAGTAGATTTGAGACACTGCTCTGGAGAGGTAAACGGCGAGGTTATTTATATCGTGGATTGTGGGAAATCGAGAGAGAGATCCCATTCACGACAATTCGCTTATCGCAGCGCCTTCCGGACAATCTCCACGCTATCATAAAGAAGGCAAATAAGATTTAAGCTTCTTTCTGAGATAGGTGTTCTTTCTTCCGACTTCCTGTCGCCAGTTGGGGGAAGGGGGGGAGAGGAGACGAAGGTCAACTCAAAAGACAAATTTCTTTCGTTCCCACGATTTTCTGGCGGCATGTGAGTATGTACGTTCCATACCCTCACACGCCTACCTATATCGAGGAACATTATTTTGCCATGAAATAAGGAATAATGTGAAAATTAACTTCACCGGGGGAATTTGTCATCATCTTCCTCGACTCGAACAATTGAGTCGGTAATTTTATCAAAACCGTTAGGAATTTACTTTAGTATTTAATGGCTGCAAAATACTACTACTACGTCAGTTTCTATAATTTACATATACAAAACAAAACAAAATACATACGGAGTACAGGCAAGAAATAATTATTAATACAAAGAGATACACAAAAAAAATAAATAATTGGCTATTAATCGCTATCTGAAATTGGGTTTCTCGAAAGGCTGTCTGCGAGTACATTGTCAGACCCTTTTAGATACCTGATTTCATAACGGTACTTCGCTAGCAATAATGACCAGCGCATTAGCCTGCCGTTTCGGTTTTTACAAGTTTTTAAGTAGGCTAACGGTCTATGATCAGTCTTTATTAGGAATGGACGACCTACCAGATACATCCTAAATTTTGTAATCCCCAAAACAATCGCTAGAGCTTCTAATTCTACCGTAGCGTAGGCCCTTTCGCGAGCCGTCAGTCGGCGACTCGCATAGCTTATAGGAGTGGGTTCTTGGTCCTCGTCGTATTGGACTAATACGCAGCCAATACCCAGTTGGGAGGCATATGTCCTTACGCCAAATTTTTTGTGTGGGTTCGGCCATTTTAAGACTGGGGCGGAGACTAGCTTCTCTTTGAGTTCTTCAAAGTGCGCTTCGGCGTCGGAGTTCCACTGGAGGGGGTCCGGGAGTTTCTTTTTCAGCAGATCGTTTAGGGAAGCTGCTACAGAAGCGAATTGGGGTACGAAGCGGCGGTAAAATGACGCAGCACCGATGAATGACCGTAATTGCTTCTTGGTGCGCGGTAGGGGCATATTTACAATAGCCTTTACCTTCTCTTTCTGTGGGGCCAGATGACTTTCGCCTATTTTAAATCCAAGGTGTTCTATGGATTTATAAGAAAAATGGCATTTTGAGGGTTTAATAGTTAAGTCATGATGCTTTGAGCGTTCTAAATGCGGGTGGAGGGACAAGATATGGTCGTTCCATGAACGTGTAGCCACATACACGTTATCAAAATAAAAAGAAACGTTTTTTAAACCGTCTATTACACGGTGCATTATGCGGTTGTAGCTACTGCAGGCAGTGACTAGGCCAAAAGGAAGACGAGTGAATTCCATTAAACCTTTGTCTGTACGAAAGGCTGTTAGTTTCCTCGTTGATGCCTTTAGGGGGATCTGATAATAGATCTTACATAGGTCTATCTCAGTGATGTAGGCGGCTCCTTCGAAGAGATGTAAATTTTGGTCAATTAGGGGGCGAGGCTCGACGTCGAACACGGTGACGGTGTTTAACTTCCGAAAATCGACCGATCCGTGAGTTTCTGAACGGGTTAGGGGCTTTTCCATTGCTAGAGAAGTTTATGGGAATCCGAGGGGAGTAAGAGTAGAACTTCATCTCCGGGCTTCAGTTTTCTGTGTTTGGCCTTTAGATCAAAGTATGTCCGATACTTTTCTATATTAATTTCAAAATTTCTGACTGCTATATCAGAACACCTTTTTAATCTTTCCCTTAGTTCAAGGACGAAAGAATAAGTGTTCTTTAATTCTGGACACAAACGGGAATTTGTCCATAACTACTTCAAAATACTGAGGGGCCACCGCACGTTTCTCCCGTACAGGAGCTCAAATGGGGGAAATCCGATGGTCCTATGGGGAATTTCGCGGCATACGAATAACGCAACTGGCAAATATCGGTGCCATTCTTGGGGTTGTTCCATGCGAAGCTTCTTGAGGACGCTTTTCAAGGTCGCATTGAACTTTTCGCACATGCCGTTCGCGCTCGGATGGAAGGGGGTGGTAAAGATAGGTTTGATTTGGACCAGGGTGTTCACGTGTTCCATGAGCTCAGAGGTAAACTGGCGGCCTCTATCTGACAAGATTTCTTTGGGCAATCCTACTCTAGAAAAAATGGAAATAAGGGCTTTAGAGCAAGAGATACTATCGATCCTTTTTAGAGCGACAGCGTCTGGGAATCGGGTAGCGCAGTCTATTAATGTTAGTACATGCGTATGACCTTCGGCGGAAGGGGGGTGAATTGGTCCGATGAGGTCGATGGCGACTCTCGAGAAGGGCTCCGAAATGACTGGGGTTCTTTGCAGGGGAGCTGGGGGCTATTCGACTTTTTGCAGTGGTTTTCTGGCACAAATCGCACGTTTTGCAGAATTCTGCAATATCTTTTGCTGCACCGGGCCAAAAAAAGTATTTAAATACTCGCTGAGAAGTCTTGTTATGACCAAAATGACTGGCCATGGGACTTTCATGTGCTACTCGCAGGATTTGGTCTACATGTGTTCGCGGAATACACATGACCTTGGAAGGTGGGTCCGACTCATCTCGTGAGGTGCGAAATAGAAGGGAGTCGTAAATGATGTACCTTATGGGACGATTCCCTCGAACGATCACCTCTTCATTCTTTCGGGCCCCCCAAAGGGATTGAAGTAAAGGGCAGCTCTGCTGAGCTCTGAGGAATTATGCATTACTAGTTGGGACCTCTAAAGGAGCCTCTGGAGTGAACAGGCGCGTTGGGGAAGAGGCCTCGCGGTTATCTTGCGCTCGAGTGACGACAGCTTGAGTCACTTCACTCGGGGAGAGTAGTGCGCTCTGGCCAATGAGTACCGAGCAAAATTTGATGGGGGCTGCCACTACGTCGGCCCAACCAGTGAAATATTTACACTGTACATGGCAGCGGATTACCGGGAATCTATTTTCTCGACCCAAGAAGTCGTGTACAATTGCGTACTTCTTATGTTGGGGGTCGACAGGGGGGAGCAATTCGTCCGACACCATAATGCATGTGCACCCTGTGTCTCTGACGAGGGTGGACACTTTACAGCCATTGATCGAGCCGGTTTCGAAATTTAGTCCTCCGGGGGAACTCTTGTTGAACAGGAAGTTCACTTGAAATTCCTGTGGGGATGGAGACGAGGGGGATGACGTAAGCGCGACCGGCTGTTCTGGGGCAAGGGTAGCAGTTACTTGGTGGACTTGTTGGCTTTGAGTGGGATGTAGGCTGGAATTCTGTACACATTGGGACTTATAATGGCAGGGGAAACCGCAGGAGTAGCATATAACCTGCTAATTCTGGTGCTGGTTATTGTAGGGGGTATTGAAGACTGGGGGTTTTCTGTCTTCGTGGGCTACAACACCTCTTATCAATTTATGAACAGCCATGAATTATATAAACCACACGGAATTAATTTCTATAACCATATATATTCAGAAATTTGGGGGGGAATATATATATATATATATATATATATATATATATATATATATATATATATATATATATATATTAATTTGCAGTTCATTCTTTACCCCCCTTCTCTCCCCTCTTTCCCTCCCCTCCCCCGCTCCCCTTCTCTCTATCCTCCTCTCTCTTCCCTCTTCCCCCTCTCTCCCCTCTTCCCCTCTCTCCCCTCCCCTCTCCCTCTCTATATCGCCTTTCCCTCTCTCTAACCCCCTCTAAATCCCTTTACCCCTCTCTTTCCTTTCTCCTCCCCCTCTTTTTCTATCTCTATCTCCCCATCTCCCCTCATCCTTCCCCCTTTCTTCCTCCCTTGCAAAAGGATATCTAAAACAAAAGAAAAATTATCTTCTCTCCTCTACCCCTATCTTCCCCTCTCGTTTTTTAATCTCTCCCCTTCTATCTCCCGCTCCCCCTTAAAAAAGGACATCAAAATCAAGATATATATTTTTTTTAATCCTGTTCTTAAAATATAGAAATAGAAGAAGAAGAAGAAAAAAAAAGAAAAGAAAAAGAAGAAGAAGAAGAAGAAGATAAGACGCTCGATCTGTTTCTGTGGCCACAGCGTAGTTCAATCATAACTAACTGTCAGTCACACGTGAGCGTAAACTGCCGGGCGCGCGGTGAAATGTTTACTCATTTTAAGTATATTATATGATAAGGAAAGTGCGCACTTCTCGTAAATGTGCCACAATATATAGCTAAAAAAAACCATGAATATCGGAACACTTATCTATAACCTTTCGCAAGACGAAAAAAGAATAATAAGGAAATTAGAAAAGCAAAGAAAGAAGTGAATCAAGGTTCAACTAGACCTGGTCTTTAATAAAACATGTATAAAAGAAAAACTCCTACATAAATATACAAATATATATATATATATATATATATATATATATATATATATATATAAATATATATATATATAAGAGCTGGGCTTGTTTCTCGATTTGGTGTAGTGCGTTAGCGTTCCTGCGTTCCTCCGGTCGCGGTTAGTGCGTTCCTGGAATTGCGTTCCTCAATTTTTTTCGCTCGAGACGATCCTGCATTAGCGCTCCCAAACTATTAAAGTGTCCCTCAAACAAAATAGTGCGTTCCTCAAAAAACTTGAAACAAAGTAAAAAAAACACTGCGTTCCTCAAAAACACTACTGTGCGCATCAAAAGAACTATTCCGCAACTCAAAAATAAAACAAAATTCAAGGTAATAATACATCAATCAATATTTCAGACTTTTTACTAGTTTCTCTGACTATATCACATAAAAATTCATTAAATCAAAAATATCACTTGAGTATTAGACTTATTTAGTATTTAAACTGTATTTTACTGCATTCCACTGTATTTTACTGTACTCACTGTATTTGAAAAGTAGACACATAGCTTCTAAACATTTTCGTTATTCATTATTTTGTATTACATTGATTTATTAAGTTTATTTTATTTTAAATCTGACACAACGATTCAATTTTCGTTATTAGACATAAACATCAAAGACATCTAGACAAGTTACAACACTTTTTAAAGTTTTTAAAGAATTAAAATTACTGCTCCTCCTCCTTCACTTCCTTCTCCTCCTCCTTGTCCTGCTCCTGCACCTCCTTGTACCTAAGTAGGTGCATGTTGACCCTCACAAACACCAACTGTTCAAAATTAATATTACTCAGGCTGGACCTCTTTGCCCGCAAAATGTCTCCCGCTGAGCTAAACAGCCTCTCCTCTTCTTCACAGCTGAGCTGTGAAGAAGAGTATTGTATTTTTTAAAGGGATCCAGCCATGCGTCCCTGTAGTGGGTGGGGAAGAGGTCTTGGCTGAGGGGGACGTCCACCATCGCTCTCTTTCACTGGTCCAGGGTCTTGGTGACCGTGTCCTCTACCTCCTCCCGCCGCCTCACCTACGGCACTGCGGCAATGGAGAGGAGCAGGTGGAACTGGCCCACATCGTCCTACCTCTCCTCAGCGTCCATCATCTTTGTCACCTCCTCTACGATGTGCTACTTGACTTACACAGCCTCGTCCGGGCTGAAGTGGTTCACCAGGGACATGGTGTAGTGGGGGTGCAAGGCAGTGGCCATGAGGACGTCCTCCCTCTTCACTCTTTTGGGAGAGCTTCCTTCCTGAACGTAAACGACAGAATGTTGCCGCGTAGTGAATGTCGTCTTTGTTGTTTCTATTGAAAACGTTTTGACAAAAAAAATCGTTTCGTAACGCTCAGAACTCAAGAGCGCTTTAAAATTTAGGGCGGTGCGTTCCTCTTACTTGCGTTCCTGCGTCCTTGCGTTCCTAAAAAAAAGGCGGGGCGTACGTACACAAGAACGCACTAAAGAAACGCACTTGCTCAGTACTGAATTATATATATTCTAGCAGAGATACCCGTCATTTGCCCCAAAAATATGTGTTAGGAAATAAAGTAATACTTTTTATCCAGGGCACTGCCCGGAATAAAAAGACATGTCGTAATTAAATCGAGATGAGTATTGTTTAAGGTTCTTACATTGTGTCATAAAAATATGTCCAATTACTGATTATTAGAGAGATGGGGTGAAAGGGGTGGACTAAGAAGGGTAAAATAGTTAGGAAAAATAAGGAGCACTAGGGGGGGGGAGGAATGGGGGAAACGTGAGGGGATGGGGTAATGGGAGGAGTTGATGCTGTGATGGGGGTAGAGGAAGAGGGAGATGTGAGAGTAAAAGAAAATGGAGGTGAGGGGGGAAGAGATGATCACAATTGTTTTGAATATTTAAAGAATCCGAAAGCCAACAGCCCGAACGGCTGATAGCGACCGCAGCGAAGCCATGTCTTATATATATATATATATATATATATATATATATATATATATATATATATATATATATATTTTTTTAAGGCCCAAGGAAATGAAAACTGATTACCAGTTTTCATTTCCTTAGGCCCTAAAATTACATCTATTATATATCACGGTGTCATGTATGTGATTTTCGATTATTATATATATATATATATATATTATCGTGAATAATTTCAATCTTTATTGGCTCTACTTGAAAGAGAATAGAATTTCCCCCTAAAACTTAAGGGAATTTTATACATCTAATTGGGCTCATTAATTTCTCTTTCAGGAACTAAAAAACCATTGTGACCAATAAAAAAAAAACACTAAAAATCTTCTCAGCTGAATATACAACACCAAATCGGGTTGATCGCAGAAGATTTATAAACATTTAAAACACTACCACTCGTAGGAAAAGGAAGGAAAACCCAATTTTTCTCAAGAAACCGAATCCTGTAAATACTTCAGTAAATCTCCTCTGGGCAAATTTTAGCCATTGTTTGTGACGTCACGTTCGCTTAAGGAGCGCAAAGGCGATGAGTGGACCCATCCATTTGGCCTTGGCACTAAAACCTTAATGCTTGGTTGTTCAATATGTGAATTTGTGCGAACATTTATGAATTTGTGCAGGAATTCACACAGCAAATCAAAACATTTAGGAAATCGTGTTTTTGTTCCAGAATTTTTGAAAACGCAACTTAGATCCAGGTATTCTTGATTAGCTGCTGATTCTTTTAGTTCTTTTCTGTTATTCCTCGGGGTGATCTCACAATTTCTTGCGCAAAAAAAGGACCCTAGTCTTTGAAAGGTGGGATTGGGTGGTGTAGGGAAACTTTGGCGTGAGATGTGGAAGCTGGTAAAGATAAACAGCCCTTACTTATAAACTAAAGATTAGCAACCCCAAAATACAGCAAGTAAAGAGTAGCGCACCCCAAATTCAGCAGGCCAAGATTAGTGACCCCATTGTTTAAGTATCAGCAATTCCATTACTATTTAAAAAATGATTTAGTGTAAATAAGGTAACATTCCTTCAAATTAAGAAAAGAATTTTTAAATTGACACTATCGTTTTAATTATGCAAAGAAATACTACTCTGCAAAGGAATTATGCTCTGTAAAGGAATACTACTCTGCAAAGGAATACTAATCTGCAAAGGAATACTACTCTGCAAATGAATTATGCTCTGCAAAGGAATACTACTCTGCAAATGAATTATGTTCTGCAAAGGAATACTGCTCTTCAAAGGAATTATGCTCTGCAAAGAAATACTGCTATGCAAAGGAATATTACTCTGCAAAGGAATTATGTTCTTTAAATGAATACTGCTCTGCAAATGAATACTGTTTGCAAAAAAATCTGCTCTGCAAAGGAATACTACTCTGCAAAGGAATTATGTTCTGCAAAGGAATACTACTCTGCAAAGGAATTATGCCCTGCATAGGAATAATTCTCTGCAAAGAAATACTAATCTGCAACGGAATACCGCTCTGCAAAAGAACACTGCTGTACAAAAGGAATACTACTCTGCAAAGGAATATTGCTCTGCAAAGGGATATTGCTCGGCAAATCAATACTACTCTCAAAATAAATACTTCTCTGCATAGAAAAAGTGATCGGCAAAGGAATACTGCTCTACAAATGAATACTGCTCTTCAAATGAATACTTCTATGCAAAGGAATACTACTCTGCAAGGAATTATGTTCTGGAAAGGAATACTGCTCTGCAAAGGAATTAGGCTCTGCAAAGGAATACTCTTCTGCAAAGGAATTATGCTCTACAAAGGAATACTACACTGCAAAGGAATTATGCCATGCAAAGGAATAATTCTCTGCAAAATAATTTTGCTCTGCAAAGGAATCCTACTCTGCAAAGAAATTATGCTCTGCAAACGAATACCGCTCTGCAAAAGAATACTGCTCTGCAAAAGGAATACTGCTGTACAAAAGGAATACTACTCTGCAAATAAATATTGCTCTGCAAAGGAATATTGCTTGTCAAATTAATACTACTCTCAAAATAAATACTTTTCTGCATAGGAAAAGTGATTAAATAAGAATACTGCTTGGCAAAAAAATAGTGGCCTGCATAGGAATACTGCTTGGCAAAGGAATACTGCTCTGCATAGGAATACTGCTCTGCAAAGAAATACTGCTCTCCAAAGGAATACTGCTCAGCAAAGAAATACTGCTCGGCAAAGGAATATTGCTCTGCATAGGAATACACTTCTTCATAGGAATATGGCTTGTCAAATGAATACTGCTCTGCATAAGAATACTGCTCGGCAAAGGAATACTGCTCAGCATAGTAATAGTGCTCGACAAAGGAATAGTGCTCGGCAAAGGAATACTGCTTTGCATATAAATACTGCTTTGCATAGGGATACTGCTTGGCAAAGGAATACTGTTCGGCAAAGGAATACTGCTCTGCATAGGAATACAGCTCTGCATAGGAATACTGCTCGGCAGGGGAATACTGTTCGGCAAAGGAATATTGCTCAGCAAAGGAATACTGCTCTGCATAGGAATACACTTCTTCATAGGAATACGGCTTGTTAAATGAATACTGCTCTGCATAGGAATACTGCTCGGCAAAAGAATACTGCTCGGCAAAGGAATATTGCTCTGCATAGGAATACACTTCTTCATAGGAATACGGCTTGTCAAATAAATAGTGTTCCAAAGGAATATTGCTCTGCAAAGGATTACTGCTCGACAAAAGAATATTGCTTTGGAAAGGAATATTGCTCTGCAAAGGAATATTGCCCTGCAAAGGATTACTGCTCGACAAAAGAATATTGCTTTGGAAAGGAATATTGCTCTGCAAAGGAATAGTGCTCTTTAACGTGTTTAAGATATTCCTTTCGCATACTTTTTCTTTTAGATTTTCCATAACAAGAACTTTCAATAGTTTGAGTATAAATACCAGTTGGGTTGGTTTAGAGTAGTTAGTTTATCGACCCTTAACGTAACCTCTTGCCTAAACTAATATACATAACCTATTAGCTACCCTATCTCCACCTACAGGGTGCAAACACGAAGTGTAGACGGCTATCTACAATTCATTCTGGACTATGTTTACATACCAATTCATTAATTAGTTTTGAAGGAGAAAGTCATCGTCTGGTTGGATGTCTCCGTAGGAAATTTCGGTGGACCCCTTCAAAAAGATGGATGAACATCACACACAACAAAACATGTTCAATGCCAATGTCAGGCAAAATTTAAGAGGTTTTGGTTAAAGGAACTTTGGCATCCTAGTTCGACAGATTTGAAACGCATGGACTTTGCCATCAATGTTCGGCAGATTTGAAACCCATGGATTTTGGCATCTTATTCCTCAGATTTGAACCCCATGGAATTTGGCATCCCAGTTCGCCAGATTTGAACCCCATGGATTTTGGCATCCCAGTTCGGCAGATTTGAAACCCATGGATTTTGGCATCTTATTCCTCAGATTTGAACCCCATGGAATTTGGCATCCCAGTTCGCCAGATTTGAACCCCATGGATTTTGGCATCCCAGTTCGGCAGATTTGAAACCCATGGATTTTGGCATCTTATTCCTCAGATTTGAACCCCATGGAATTTGGCATCCCAGTTCGCCAGATTTGAACCCCATGGATTTTGGCATCCCAGTTCGGCAGATTTGAAACCCATGGATTTTGGCATCTTATTCCTCAGATTTGAACCCCATGGAATTTGGCATCCCAGTTCGCCAGATTTGAACCCCATGGATTTTGGCATCCCAGTTCGCCGGATTTGAAACCCATGGATTTTGGCATCTTATTCCCCAGATTTGAACCCCATGGAATTTGGCATCCCAGTTCGCCAGATTTGAAACCCATGGATTTTGGCATCTCAGTTCGCCAGATTTGAAACCCATGGATTTTGGCATCTTTTTCGTCAGATTTGAACCCCATGGAATTTGGCATCACAGTACGCCAGATTTAAACCTCACCGACTTTGGAACCCCATGGACTTTGGCGTCTGGGCATTAGTGTAGCAAAAGACCTGGACCAAATCTCTTCAAAGTGTCGAAGTTCTGAAATGCTTACTCGGAAAATGCTGGAGGAAATTACCAGCTCAATCCTTGCCTCGTGCGCCCAGGTCACGCCGAGGCTTCCTCGTGCCATCGAGGCAAAAGGCAATTCGATTTAATACAGAGTGACGCCGAAAATCGTTGTCCGACTTTCGTTAAGCTTCATTTCTTAATGTTTCGTCGAATTAAGAAATGAACTCCTTTGTAGCATACAAAGGAGTGCAAAAAAGTACAAAGGGGTGGAATAGAAAAGAGTATGGAATATCTCTGCAGTAATAGAACCTCTCCTATGCGGGTTGTGGTTACTGGTGTAGAAAAATTTGGGGTTACCAACCTATATTATTAAATCACTTACTTAACCTAATGCCAAACTTGCCCCTGAACCCTACCTTAATCTCTGACGTAATTTAAAGTTATAATAATCCCATGTAAGGTATAGATTAGTGCCCCAAAGTTCTGATGGTGAAGATTAGCAACCTTGAAATCCTGGGTGTCGTCAAGTTTACCAAATCCGAGTCGCGTACCCTTCAGCCCTTTAGTGCCTTATCTAGTATTTCTGGGCCCTGTAAATTCCACATATTTTCATTTCCTCAATTTTAACACTTTCAATAAGGACCCTTATTTCATAAAACTTTCTTAGTAGATGCCCTTGATAGTATTCTGTATTTTTAATAAATAATGCATGGTTGGATTATACCTGTTTTTTTAAAAAATCTCGCAAAAGAAACAAGACTCGGCACAGTGTCAAACGGATTCCTAACACTCTTGTTTTACCCGGAAGTTTCGGAATCTGCCTGTTATATCAAACTCATTAATCCCACCCCCTTTAGGAGGGGTTTTATTAGTGCGGATCTATTCCATATTCTCCTCTATTTCTCTCTTTGGCACTCTTCTCATTTTGTTTCCTTTTTCTTCTTTCATTCCCAACAAATATCATTCGATGGCACTGGTACTTCAAGGTACTGGTACTTCACCTTTCTTACAGCCTGAGACTTTCACCTTCCCATATTTCACCATTTTCTTTAAAAGCCTTTTTTCTAACAAAATCTAGCAATGATGTCCTCTTTTTCCGCTCGGTCAAAATTACGATGAGTATTGGTCAAAAGGTCAAGCCAAAGCATCGGGCATCGCGATGCGGCTTTTGCCGAGAATTGGGAACACTCGTAGGATGCACCTCAGCCACCCACTTAATCCAACTCCGGCTTTATCTCCAAGACTGTTCGCGACATTCTTGTTGAATGTCCCGGTTTGGAGGATCTTTGCGCACGTTACCTGTCACGGTACCGGGACGAGCGGGATGGCTACTGCTTTTCCCCTGTTAAAAGCGTCGGAAAACGCGCCGCAATTGCTTTCTTCGAGTGGGCACACTCGCGGGCTGCACCTCAGCCCCTTACTCCGACGCCTGCTTTGTCCCCCAGACCGTTCGGGACATTTTTTGATCTCTTTGACATTTTCGGCGGAGAGGAGGCTGTCCCCCTCCATTTTATTTGATTCTGCTTGATTTTAGTCCAGTGATCCTGCGCTGGGGGGAGGGCACTTTTCCCGGACGCCGGAGCGTGTTTCCTTCTTTTTCTTTTTTGGTTTTGTTTCTTTGTTATTTGAGGTTTTCTTTTTCTAGGTTGTTTTTGGAAGTGTTCTTATTAATTGTTTATTTTTTTATCTAGTATAGTATTAGGTTATAAAGAGATAGTTGAGAGAGAGACACAGGTAGAAAAAGGAGAATAGGAAGAAGGAGAAAGAATAAAAATGTGGAAAGAGAGTGAAAGAGAGAGGGAGATATATATCATAGAGAGAGGTAGATTGGAAGTAGTCGCCAGATGCGGGCTAAATTAATTATCCGTAGAGCGCCAAAACATTTACACTTGAACTCAGATAGATAGACAGACAAATAGATTGATTTTACACCTAATACGAATATAATAGTTCGGTCTTTCGTAGAAATAAATTTAATCTAGTATTCCAAATTTTTAAAATCGACTTGTTAGCGAAAGTGACCTACATTGTAACGAGTTTCCTAAAATTTAATTCATTCATAATTTTGAATATTAATTTGACAAGAAATTAATATATTATTTAAAGATAAAAAAATGGTTCTTAGAGGTTTTAAATTGTTCCAAATTTGCTCTAAACTGATTAAAGTTAACTGGATGTTGCAGTGGCGACTCCGATACACGGAACGTGGTGAGCACGAGTCACGGAAGTGAATCAAAGTAATAATTTCGTATTATGCCTTTTCATATAAAATTAAATACAGATTTCGTTAATCATATGAAAAAATACGGGTTTCAATAAATGATCTCAAATGTTTATAATTATTTACTAAAATTTAGATATATCATTTTATTTTATTGATATCAAAAAATACAAAAAGTATTGCTATTTCAATACTTTCTTCTCTCAATTTTCATTGGGCCGAGTTACGTTCTTGTATTTCCAAATACAAAATAATATGGATTATAATTTTTTATACCTATTTTCTTTATCATTCATAATTATAATTATTTGTTAAATCTTGCTTCATATGGATAAAAACATTATGCAATTAATAAGGAATTTCATGAGGGATAAAAGATTCTACTTCTATTATATATTTTTCCCCCGGTAAAAGATCAAAAAGGACGATTTCATTCGTGCCATTTTTGCTCGGTTTTGAAAGTTTAAAAGTATTATTCAAGGATCGAATATTAAAGGAAAACTTTCAAATCAGAGCAAAAAGGACACGAAGGAAGTAGGAATAGAACTAATTGATATCTTTCCCGAGAGAGAGAGAGAGAGAGAGAGAGAGAGAGATTATAAGAGAGAGTGTATGAAAGAGAGAGACAGTTGAGAGAGTGACAGGTAGAAAAAAGAGAATAGGGAGAAGGAAAATGAATAGAGACGTAGAAAGAGAGTGAGAGAGAGGGAGATAGAAGAGCAAAGAGAAAGGTAGATTTGGTGAGATAAATGGAGAAAGATTAGAAGATAGAAACAGAGATATAGAAGCAATGAGAAGGGAGATAGAGACAAAGAAAGAAGATAATAGAGAGCAAGATAGAACAGGAAAGAGATAAAGGCAGAGAGAGTGAGAAAGGAAGAGACAGAAGGATAGTGAGGAAACATGAAGAATTAGGGAGAGTGAAGAGGAGAGAGTGGGGGAAGAGAGAGGGTGAGATAGTAATTGAGACAGAGATAGAAAGAGAGGGAGATAAGAGAGATTGCCAGAGAGGGAAGAGATATAGGGCCATGGAGATGGAGAGAGGGTGGGAGAGAAAGAGAACGAGAGGGAAAGATATAGGAAAGGAGAGAGAAAGGAAGGTAAAGAGAGATGTTTAAGAAAGACCCGCTGTGGTCCATCTTTACCTGGGCCGAGCGAATCGTTTCCCTCTTGTAAAATGCCACATCGAATGTGAATATTTGACTAGTTGGGTGAATTGGTAGCAGCCCCAATCAAGTTTTACTCTCTACTGGTTGGTCAGAGCCGCCAGGTTACAAATAACCCGGTAGCACAACCCGTGGTAACCGGTGCCCAGGCCGCCAAGGCTTACCAGGAACCCGTTCCTTTAGAAAACCCCGTCGTTCCGGAGATGGAGACCCTCCAGAAATAAGATTTTGCACGCGCCAGAAGTGGTGCGCATTTCTCCTTCCCCTTTAGGAGAAAGCCATGACTCAGTAGTAAGAGTCTTCCCGTGATAGGAAAAGCATTACATACCTTGTCAAAGATGAGCTATTATATCCTAAATGTTCCGACGGAACCAAACCTGAAACACACACCTTGTGTGTTCCCCGCTCTCACATCCCCCAAGTCCTCCACATTTCTCACGATAGTTTATTCTCCGGTTATTTTAGTCATAATAAAACCGCTCAGAGGGTTTTTAAGTATTTTTATTGGCCAGGTGCGGCCAGAGAAATTGCAGATTATTTCAAATCATGCGATGCCTGCCAAAGGACATCAGCAAAAGGGCGCATTAAGCTAGCCCCCCTTCAGAAAAGCTCGATCATCTGGGAACCTTTTTCTCGTCTAGCTATTGATTTTATTGGCCCTATTCATCTACCATCTAGTGAAGGACACAGTTACGTCCTCATTTTGGTAGACTTCGCTACCAGTTTTCCTGAGGCAGTACTCCTTAAGCGCATTGATAGCGTGTCGTGCACCGAAGCTCTCATCTCCATTTATTCTCGGGTAGGAATTCCGAAAGAGGTATTGTCGGATCGCGGAGGACAATTTACCTCCGAGCTTATGGAGTATGTCGGTGTAAGGGAAGTTCTACCTACCCGCATGATTCATCATATTTTTCGACCTGTTCCGCTCGCGCTCCCACCTCGAGGCGATAATCTACGAGCAACCTACGACTGACTCATCTTTGAAATGTGTCAGTTCTCGCGAAAAGTATGCGCACGTGCGCCGAATGGCATACTAAGCTACTATCGGAAAGCAGTGTATCTAGCCCCCGACTGCGTGACAAACGTCACGTACCCTCCTCTGGTGTGCTCATATAAATAGGGGCCCCCTTCTCTACTCGAGAAAGAACCATTCTGGACATCGTTCAGCGAGGACCTTCTGCTATTATACCCTGCCAGCTTTGATGCTAATTGCTTTTGTTACTGCAATTAGCTGCTGTCTCCAGACTCGTACTGGATTCGATCTCCGTTGGGAAGCCGATTACCGTGGGCTAGTTAAGGGTATCCCTTGTCACTCTACTACCCCCGCCCTTGTGTACTCCGCTATCTCGACCACCTCCACCCTTGGATACTTGGCCATTTAGTCTTCAGTCACCCTTGGATCCATCGTCATCTATACCTCATTCATCCTCTAGATCGCGTCACCCGTGGGTCCTGCGTCACCTCGATCATCGACTCCACCCGTTGGTCCCTGGTCATCTCAATCGTCAGCACCCGTGTGTTCTTCGTCCTTTGGATTCTCGTCACTTGGATGTCGCTCCACTGCTTTCACATCAGGTATTCGGAATATTTCTTTCGTCTTACGCCCTTTAGTTTCTTAAGTGCTCGTATCGAGTCTCATTGCTTTTGTGTGAAGGTCGAAGGACGGAGGGAGGGCTATTCTTTTATACCTCTTACCTAAGTAGTGTAGTTAATTATTTTTAGTGACGCGTGTCGTTTCGGCGTAAAGTGCTTATTTTTATACAATATCCCTTATTATACCCGGATTTTTTTAATCACGACGTATTGTCGTTAGGTAGCTTCTAAGTTTGTGACTTTTTATTATTTTTGGTACCCACTTGTACTCCATTGACAGGTTATTTTTCATTTTCTTAAATAATACGGTTGAATTTTCCTGTGTATTTATTTTACCCTTGCGGATATTTGAGCACCGTTCTAGTAACATTTTTGGTAACCTTTCTCTTGTGTGTATTTTGAGACAGAGAGAACCGAGTTCCTCGTTTGCCCTCACAGTCGGCAAGCCCTCATGGTAAAACCTCTGTTTACTACCCCATACAACTCAGCCGCAAATAAAGTTTGCAAAAAGCTAAATGGCATATTGAAAGCAATCTTTAAAAAATTGTGTATACATCAGCCCCGAGAATGGCACCGCTTTTTACCCGTGGCACTGTTTGCATGTCGTGAAATCTCCCATAGGACCCTTCAAATTACTGTATGGCCGTAATGTTTGAGGCCCCCTTGCTATTTTAAAGGAGCTTTTCACCAATCCCCGTTTGATAACAAAATCCAATCCTTCTATTTGTACCTCCTAGAACTCCGAAATTGCCTCGAGATATGTGCCGATATCGAGTACCAAAGTGCTGAGGTAAATTTGGAGAAGTATCGAACATATTTCGATTTAAAGGCCAAAAAAGGAAGTTTTAAGCCTGGCGAGGAGGTGCTGTTGCTAATTCCGATGGAGAGCAACAAACTCCGGAGCCAGTAGAAGGTCCCCTTTTCCATTCTAGAGGTAAAATGACCAGTGGATTATCTGATTCGAACGGCCTCAGGAGATAAGGTTTTCCACATCAATATGTTGAAGAAATATCACTGCCGTGCGTTCCTCAACAATATTGTGGCCCTCGAGGAAGAGTCCCCTTTGGAAGCGGTGTATCCCGTTGATCCCCTCAATGTCGTGCAAGTAGTATGCATTGAACAATATGGTGATTACCCTATTCCATCTTTACCTGGACCTCCGGAATCATCATCCCCTGTGCTGGATGTCTCCCACAGGGTAGCGCCTCTTCAAAAGAGTCAGCTGCAGCAGTTGCTAAATGGATTTGAAGATGCCATCTCCGAGATCTCCGGTTGATCCAATCAATTTGAGCACGACATCGTCCTCACCACTCAAAAAACTGTTCAATCGAAGCACTATCCTCTTCCCATCCACTTTAGGAAAGTATTTAACGAAGAATTTCACAATTTTTTAGCCTTAAATATCATCGAGCCCTCGAAGTCAGATTACTGCACCCCGATAGTCATGGTTCTCAAGCTCGACCAAACCTTCCGCATGTGCGTCAATTTTCGAAAATTAAATTCAGTCACGGTGTTTGGTGCAGAACCTATCCCCCTTATAGACGAAAGTCTCCACCTTTTTGAGGAAGCTAAATATATTTCTAAGTTGGACCTCTGCGAAGCCTATTGCCAAATTTCCCTCGGTAAAAGCGCGCGTAGGTATACTGCCTTTCCCACCTGCAAGGGTCTTATGCAGTTTAAAAGACTCCCTTTTGGGCTGGTGACTGCATGCAGCAACTATAACAGGATAATGCGAAGGATTTTGGATGACTTGCCGCACGTCTCCTTCTACTTCGACAACCTTTTATGTTGCTACCTCTACGTGGAACCAACACGTGATAGCTCTCCGCGCCGTACTTATTAGGCTTCGTGAGCCCTAGTAAGTGCCACTTTGCATACAATAGTATTAAGTATCTGGACTTCAATGTTGAGAAAAATCAAATAGGCCCCAAGGACGAAAAGGTCAAAGCCATTGTCGATATGCCCCTTCCCCGCACGAAGAAACAGCTGAGGTCATTCATGGGATCAGCCTCCTTTAACCGTAGATTTATCCCTAACTTTGCGTCTAATTCCGCACCTTTAAGTGCCTTACTTCAAAAGAGATCCCTTTTCATGGAATCACGAAGCTATTGCCAGGTTCCAGCAGCTCAAGGACAAGCTAGCGTCCACCCCCATTTTGAGGCTCCCTAATCCCTCCAAACCCTTCCGCATCAGGACGGATGTGAGTGACAAAGGAATTGGATGCATGCTGCTCCAATACTCGGACGAAGGTGAAAGCCACTCAGTGGCTTACGCAAGCCGAAAGCTAAGGCTATAGTATTACAAAATTTATTACAAATGTATATAATAGGGAAATAGTTTATTGTCGAATCTGACCATCGCCCTTTGTCGTATCTCCGAAATACTAAAAGCCAGAACGGACGTATAATGCGATGGCTTTTGATACTCCAACAATACCAGTTTAAAGTTTGGTATATACGAGTAAGTGGTACGAGAATTGCATAGCTGATAATCTTAGCCGGAATCCATTAGCTGACAATGCCGGCTAATCTACTAATTTGTAGGTCGCCTGTAAACCCGTAAGCTAATCATGTATATATGATTTTTCTTTTTATAGACTCTGTACATACATCTATGGTCCCTGTAGTTACTTATTTAATATAGTGAATTTTTTTGTTGTTGTTGTTCCACTACCCTTTTAGACAGAATTCTAATTTGGTTACTTAATTTAAATGTGATTTTTTTTGTTAACCCATTTACATTAATTTTCTTTTTTGCTCATATCAATATCATAGCCCTTTTGTAAGCCTATCGAAACAGGTCAGTCCCCCAGTTTTTTTATCAGGCTGACGCCTTAATGACATTCCCTCTCATCCAATTTTGCGATGTCTCTTGTTCTTCCCTCTCTCTCAGAAAAGTTCCATCGTATGGAAGGGAGGGGTGTAAAAGAACAACCTCTGACCTCCCACGTTATTTGGAGACCACGTGCGATTCTATCCCGCCATGGACAACGTCCCTTTCTTTTTGGGAACATTTGAAGTATTGACTCCTGAGCGCATTGGAGAAATATTCCTCACTCCTGCGAAATCGTCCCGAGCCTCCCCCCTCCCTCCTTCCGGTGACGAGGCGAGAAAGAGCCGCTGTGTCTCGCACCTTGTTGTTGAATGATGAATCGACTCCGCCTCCGGATTAAGATGTCTGGAACTTGTGACTCCTTTTCTGCAAATTCATCCTTATCCTTCATAATTGCCAATACAAATACTCGGTTTTGACTAGAGATCGAAGAGTCACGCACGCACCTAAGGTTATCCTCATCGTCTCGCCGAAGTCCCGTGAGCGTTCATCCGACAAGCAAGACTTTCTCCACCGTGATTTTACCCCCAGTCAATTGGTAGCTTTTATGAACGGCAAGCCTTGAAGTTGCGCGACAGCCTCCCTTCATTTAATCGATCCGAAGAAAATCTCCATCGATTACCTTTGAAGAAAAGAAGTTTCCTCTTCCAGTGGAATTACGAGAATTCCCACATTTTTCCTCGAACGTCATCGTTGGAGATTGGGTATCTTCATCGAAAAGTTTGTTCGGATCTTGCACAACCTGCCTCATCGAACCGCTTCCCACCCGCCTCATCGAAAGAAGGACCTTCCTTGAAGTCACCTAGCCGTAAGACTGAAACCCCCTCCATTAGTAGTATTGTCAAGTTCCCCTTTTTGATCTAAACCTAGTAACGTTAATAAATTAACTCTTTCTGAGAATCCCACCTCATAATAATTATCTAGAGATTAATTCAATTTAAATAATCCCCTTTGCCATTTTTTATAAATCTTATTTTGATGTTTGTAAATAAAATTATATTTTTGTTGTTTCATCTTTAACTAACCTCAAACGATACTCTCGGCCTATTCAAGTAAATCTCTCCAACCATTTATGCACTCTGAAACCCAAAGCCTCAAGTTTGACCTCCTAGTCGGTCGTTAATCCCTGCGAACAGTCCTTAAACGGTTCGTGTTGCAGTATGTAGGTGATTAAGTCACTCCCCACATAATATAGGAGTAGTGTATGGTATAGAATGGTGTACCACGATACTCTCCATGATATAATCACAAAAGACCCTTTCCCGGATAGGTTTTAGCTGAAGGCCCAAGATCTTGTATTGTAAACCTGTCAGCCAAACTTTATCGAAGGCCTTTTGAACATCTCGCCACGTCTACGTATTTCCCTTCAGCTTTGCCGCAGGAAAGTTTTTCGGCGAGAAGGGCCAGGGCTGTATCAGTCCCCCTTCTCTTGCGAAGCCCGTGTTTCAGAGGGTTGTGAGCTTCTAGCTCTGTTAGCTGATCTTGTATTCTGTTTGCTAGAAGCTACTCGTAGACTTTTCCTATAAACTCAAGGAGGAATATTGGCCTGTAATCCACAAGTTGATCGGGAGGTTTCTATACTTTGGGTATAAAAATGATTTTGGTCATTTTTAGACCGTCGTAGAAGTAGCCTGTATTCAGAGAAGAGTTGTAAATGTTCGTAATTTCCTGAATTAATCCCTGTAGGGAAAGGCGAATGAAATTTTCTTTCTTTACCGGTGATGAGCTTCTTCAGAGTAGCGTGGTTTTTCCTAGTACGACTGTCCAGTCTGTGATATTACAGGAAAATATATTAAATATGTTTGAACATTAGCGTAAAAAAACGGACCAATCAACTAACTCAAAAAATACATAGATAGATTTAGGTTTAAAAATATTTTGAAAATTATTGTAAGGAAACGGATCAATCAAACAACATGAAAATACATGGATATGTTTAAAAATATGTTCGAGAACAAAAAATTGATATTGGGTATAAACAAAATGAGGAAAAAGTTCAGGTAAATTCTGGTTCCATGTGGAGGCGTTGCAGATTCTGGCGGAGAGTCGTTGGGAGGATAGTCTCTGGCTGGAGTTGTGTATTGATTGAAGGTCTGCGTTGGGAGATCATAACTGCCTCGGCCATTCGGAATCTTTGGCGGTCAGGATCACGGAAGATGATAAAGGTGTTTTGGGTGAGCGTTTCTCTTGTAATTGACGTATGATGCGTTGTGGCATGTCGCTTGATAATTCTTGGAGGTGCATCGTCAACCTGCGCGACATTGTTGTAGAAGTCGGGCAGATAAATCTTCCATCTACGTGATCATAGACAAGGAGCAATACTTCTCAAAGATAGCTACAATCCTTGGTGGCAGAACAAAATTCAAGAAAATAACAAGAAACCATACAAATGACCTCGAATTAAAACTAAACAAGCTTATCCGACAGCAAAATGCCCTCTTGCACCTAAATAGACCACTCATCGACGGTGACTACAAGCTTGGATACGCTTATGAAAACGTGAAAACCCATAAGGCAGGAAACCCCCTCGGCCCAATCATAAGTCAGACATAAGCTAGAAAAATCCCTTCTTCGACATAGGCCTGTGGGTGCGTTCGATGTATTCGTTGATTAAGATCTTCAATCAGCTGGCCTTCGAACTCCTGGTCGAATTCTGCATCGTCCTCAGGTGTAATTGAGATGATTTCCTTCCAGAGTGTGCGGAATCTTTTTCTTCAAACCGCGGGATCCTCCTTAATGCGGGTCTTCTCTCTACTCAGTAGGCCTTTTAATTTCTTTACTAATCGTCAGAACTTTTCGTGTCTCGCTTCGCTATCTACTTTGGTTATCGAGCTCTCCGAGATTTCAGCCTGTTGCAGGTTTATTGTCTGCTTCAGTTCTTTACTCTGGCGACGTCGCAGCGAGCTTCTTTCCCGAATTGTACCTTCTTTTCTGATTTCTTCGCACATTTCCCTGTACTCTCTAGCGATCTCTTTCATCTCCTCGGTCCATCTGAGTTGTGGAGGAGTCTTGTACCCTATCATAGGTACACACTCGCGGTCAGCCTCGATGATGCAGGATGTTATCCTCCCCAGCTCCCTGTCGATCTCTTTTAAAATTGCTCCGCTTAGGTCCCCTGATTCGTATCTGCCTAGGATTTTCCTATAGCGTTCCCAGATGGCCGAAGCGTAGCTTTTGCGGAGAGCTGGACGCCAAGATTGCTATATGGTCGCTGAGTATTGTTGGGCCTGGCTCGCTATGATAATTGAATAGGAAACCATCACTTTTCATGATTATGTAGGGCCTTGTTGCTGCCCGAGAGGTGATATAGGTCGCAAAATCCGGTCCTATCCTCTGGATGTTCTTTCGATGCATAATCATTTTTAAGTTTTGGCCTCTGTTGTTCGTATTCCCATAGCCAGCTGTTCGCATCTTGCATTGAGGTCTACCCCGATGAATACCATTCTGCCGTGGCCTAACAGGGTGTAGAAGTTAGTGAGGGGCAGGTACGATTGTAGAGGTGGTTGGTATGCTGCAGCTATCACGAGATTGATTACTAGTGTGGGCAACCCCACTGCCACAAAGGACTCGTCCAGTTCTGGAAGGTGTCTGATTGATATATTATTTTTGATGGCAACAGCAGCACTGTCAAATCTCTCCTGAGAATGGTTCGTAATGACAATTCTGTAGCCCGGTATCTTCAGTTGACTGGAAGTGGTGTCGATACCGAACTCCGTAATTAAAATGATGTCGGAGTCAAGCACACGGAATATGTTGCGTATGCAGTGGCTTTTCCATCCCATCCATCATCGTTGAGTGTCACGATCCTTAGTCTGTTGTTCGGGATTTCCATTCTGTGTTTTGGGTCTTAGTGTTTCTTAGTTGTGGACTTCCTGTTCCCGTTCCTCTTCTTCTTTAATTCCGCTGGAGTGAGCTCTACAAATGTTTCCCGGTAGAGGATAACGTTTTAGTTCTAGGTGGCCTCCTCAACAGTCTCCTCGTTACATTGAGCGTCAAAGTCCCATTTGTAATATTTTTTCTTTGTTCAGACAAAAGTTTTGTTGGTGTCCAGGTCTTTAGGGAAGGGGAATTGTTCGGAAGCATAGACTGAGAGGTTAATTCCATGAGCGTGGAGCTTCCTCTTGGCATCCCTCTTTCCTCTTTTGCGGCGAACATCCTTGGTAGCGACCTCTGAGTTGGAGGAGTGTGATGTGTCCGTGGAATCTGAGGGTTGTGTGCCATCCCTTTGCAATTTTGGTGCTCCAATTTTTTTGGTCATGTTAGTTGTTTGGGCACCTGCCTCACTCTCTTTTCTGGCCTTTATCCTTGGGTCGGGCCGTCTGACCTCTTCCTTTGATTTTTGGTTCATTCTTTTTGAGCTCTTATATTTGTTCTGTCATCTGCTTCGGTACCATCTGCAATTGGAGCACGTCTCCTGATGGAGGATCATCGGGGAGCCACATCTCACTCATGCCATTCATGGGAAGCATTCGGTTCAATTCCTTGGCGAATGTTCCGGGTTGTGTCAGGTTTCTGACGTGAGCATACAGGATGCACGTCAGAATTTTAGTTGAGTTCTCGTTTTCTAGTTTGAGGTATGTCTTCCTTGTTTCCGCGTCAGAATAGGCCGCCTTCGCTACCTGCGCATACGTAGTATTGCTCCTCCTGGTTTGTTCTTCTTTCTTTTGTTGTGCCTTTTTCTTTATGGGTTCCTTCTTCGGTGGGCAGACCATAGCCATGGAATTATAACCTTGTCCGCAGTTAACACATTTCTCACGGGGACTTTTACAATCCTTCCAGTGGTGGCCTGGATCGCTGCACTTTGAGCATATCTCCTGTGGTTCTTTCCATTCTCTCGTCGTGTGGGCTTCCATCTTGTAACAGCGGAAGCAGAATTGTATGGAAGTAAATTCTTCCCTCTCTATCTGCTCCCCACTGATTTTGGTGTTAAATAGTAGGAGTTCCTTTTCTTTAGCTTTCTGTGCCATCGAAGTATCGCTGAATACGATAATAAAAATATGCGTATATTCCGAGTTTTCTCTCTTGTTCCAGAATTTGATGAATTCTGGCACCTTAGCCCATGTCTGATTCTTCATGACTTCTTTTTTGATCTGGTCCTTGGAGTGTCGCCCAATCTAAGGGTCTAACCTCCGGAAGAAAACGCTCCTGTGTGTTAAAATTTGCGGGGAAATTGCTAGCTGCACGCCACTCCCTCGGAGTGTTTCTATGGCCTTTTCTTTTGTGATGCTCTCCATGTCCTTTTCCTTTTCGCCGATCGCCACATAGCCTGTGGGGACCTCAAGCAGTCTAAGCATGGCGATTTTCAGTCGCCTGTAGACAACTTCGAAGACCTTTTCTCTGGTTGGTCTGCTTCTTCCACTGATGGTGCGCAGCGGGATCCGGATGGTCCCATTTTGGTCCATTATTGCCCAGGAACGACCCCTCGGGGCCGGTTCTCTTCTCGGTGCGTTTCTTCTCTGTGATCATAATTCTTCTGCTGCCTTGTGTTCAATGGTGAGCCCTCTTATGAAACGTCCTGATCCTTTCTTGTAAATAAAGTGCTTTATGGGCATCCCCCTCCTCATTGCAGGCAAGTTTCCATAAACGTTAACTGCCGGATGGGAATGGATGATGATGATGGGTGAACTCCGACGGGGTGGGGCTCACGAGGTGTCATTGTATGGCGGACTTTTTGTGACATAAACTAGCAAAAGTCCTCAACTCTATCTCAGTCCCTGCGTACCATCTTTTTACAGTTTACGCTCAACTGAGGATTTCCTCAATATGCTGGATGTTTCCAAACCAGCTGGCCACATGCCATCAATGGATGTCAAATCGTTGTTTACCAACGTGTCAGTGGACGGAACTATAAACATTATCTGCCGAAAAATTTATCACACCGAAGATATAACACCTCTTGCGATCCAAGAAATAAATAAAAGTCCCGTAGTGGAGAACAACTAAATCAATAACAAAAAAGAGAAACAAATGTCAACAAAAATAAATAAAAGATCCGAAGAGGAAACAAAATCCACATGTATGAAGATGCCGAAACCGAGTAAGCTCTACCAACACAGATAAAGCCAGCACGAATACAAAGGTTTGAATGCTTTTATCCAACGAGCACAAGATGTACAAAAGAAGCCCTTGGAAAGCCAATGCCAGAAGAATTGGCACACAATTCTTCTACTTTAATAACACATTTTCATAGTATAACTTCTCCTACTACTGTAGCGGGCCGAAAATATATCTCTAATCCCAATCGGTAATCGATCCAACCCGCTTCCTACACTGTCCGGACGTGAGAAATCGAGGGAGAATGAAACGGATTGTATGTACAGTCCTTTACTAACAAAAAAATACAATGATAGTTACAGTTATTTTACAGCAATTTATATTTACAAGGGAAGTGTGTACACTTCAAAATGAGGCCAAATTCCCCAATCCAAATACGATACCAAAAGAGAATTTTTATACAGGCGAATACAACAAATTTACTTATATATCTACACAAAACATAAAAAAACACAACAACAACCAAACGGAAAAAAAAGGGGCACGCGCTATCACTTGTGTGCTGGAGGTGGGTGGTAGTAGGCTAACTTAGAAGGAGGCAGGATTGTCAACGAAGGCGGGTATGGCGGTTCAGGTGGTTAGAGAGGCACGAAAGCCCTCCGTCTCAGGGCTGGGCGGAGCACTCGTCTAGAGAACCCCTCTTGCTGTTAGTCCACACTTCCACTCTCTCTTTCCAGAATATGACGCTTTGATAAAAGATTATTTTAAACAAAGTACAATCTTTTAATTATAGTGATATCTCAAAACTAGCTACTATCTTTCCAGAATATGACGCTTTGATAAAAGATTATTTTAAACAAAGTACAATCTTTCCAGAATATGGCGCCTGGAAAGAAAGAAAAAAAAACATGGTAATCATTTTTATACATAAAATAAACAAAAAACAACAAACCCATTCCCATTCAGACACACACACATTTTTACAGAGGAAGGGATAGGGTACTGAGAAAAGGGGTGGGAGAATGGCCCTTTTACACACACTCACATTCGCTCCACCACACCCCTCCTTCCTTAAGCCATTCGAACAGTCACTCACAAAACCCCTTCAATCACTCTTCACGGTACCACTTGTGCTCAATCGCACCCTTCTGCACCCATTCATACTCTTCTACTGGTTTCTGGCTACGCGTAGCAATTAGTCGGGGTTGTTCGTCAGTCGTCCTGTCAGTCTCATCGTCACTATTGATCATCTCATCAACCATACTCTTAGCCCTCATTACCAGTTCTCCCATCTCACGACAGAATTCTTTCATACTCTTCCGTTTAGAACCCTCACTCTTCATACCACCATTCATCAGCTCCTCACTCACAGCTCTCATCCAACTTAAGGTACATTCTTGCGAAACAGACAGGTCACTCACATCCCCTGTATTCTCAACAGGCATACCAGAAACCCCTTCGACTGGTTCCCACCAGAAACCTGAAAAATCAACCACTTCATCATTCACTACATCAAACTCATCCCTACTATTACTATTCGTAAAACCCGAAAAATCAGCCACACTAGGTTCATTCTGCCCAAACACACTATCATTCATACTGTTCCCAAAACCAGAAAAATCAGGCACAGGCAGCTCACTCACTCGTCTACTTATACCAGCCAAATCACTCACCTGTTTACGCAAAAACTCAATCTCCCTTTCAAGATCCCCCATACCAGAAACACTCTGCTCAGACTTACTTTCATTCGTACTTGCATTCTTCCTTTCACTCTTCTTTGTACGCTTTCTACTCCTCGAGACTAAGACTAGCTCTTTCCCAGACAGATCCATACTATCACATTCAATCTCATCATCATGCATCATCCATGACCAACTCAATCATACCGCAAAACTTGACAACATTCTTTGCACACTCATTCAACCTCATCACCTCACATTCACCTTTCATAAGACAATCCTTATCAGCATCCAAAGAAAAATCATTCAATCTCATAAAGTCTACACCAAGCAAGAAACAACAAGGCATTTGCTCACCTTTCAGAATCACAAAGTCATGCTTCACATTCACACCATTACCCAAACTCACTTTCAGACTAACCTGTTCCCATGCCACTATCAAGCCATTCCCTAATCCACTTATCCGTAACTTCACAGGTTTATGCTCGCAACATTTAAACTCATCATACTTACTCAGAATCCTCTCATTCACTAAAGACACCTGCGCTCCAGTATCAATCAAATCACAGAACAACCTTTCACCAACTTTCACTCTCGCTTCCATCATATCAGGTCCACCATGTTCGCAATACACCGAAGGAACAAGCACACCAACATCAGCACTTATATCCACACTCTCATTAACTCCCATATCATCACTCACCACACACTCATGTTCATCCAGACAATCATTCTTCTCTCTTATATATGAACACTTTTCAATCACCCAATTGTAGTGCACACCGCTCAAACATTGCAGATGTACCACATTAGGATTCAAACCCTTCATCTTCTCATCCTTGTACACAATCGGCCTCTCACCACCAAAGTGCACATAAACAATCACTCCATACAAACGACTCACTACAATCAACACTTCCTGAAATGGCGGGACCCCTTGCATACACATCGCTCTCAATTCTTTCATGAAGTTCCGCACCTTTGCCATACCAATGCTTTCAGGCTTCCTACACACTTCATTCATTACCTCCTTCCTTAAATCATCTACACTATCGGGCACTCTCACATCTACTCCATCACTCTTCAAATCTTGCAAACCATTCCATACACTCTCAAACAAGGAATCACCACCACCCTTACTCTCTTTGCCATTCATAATCCCTTTCGGCAAATACTCAGGATCACTCACTCCACACACATTTTCATCCTTCGTACCAGGATACCTTGACATCAAATCAGCCACTCCATTCCGTTCACCAGGCACATACTCAATCACATAGTCAAAGTCACTCAAATCTTCCAAAGTCCTTGCAATCCTACTATCAGCCCACTTCATACGCTGCAGATACACAAGAGGTTGATGATCGGTTTTTATCACAAACCTCACACCATACAAAAATGGACGCAACACTTTCAAACAATATCTTATCGCAGCCAGTCTCGTTCCACAGTCGAATACTTTCGTTCTGCAACATTCATAGCCTTGGATACATACCCAATTATTCGCCTGACATTCTCTCCATTCAAACGCTGCTCTTGCATCAGAAAACCTCCCATACAATACCCACTCGCATCTGTATACAGTTCAAGCATTTTAGCATTTACACTATAATCTGGGTAAGCCAATTCAACATCTTCAGCCGCTGCCTCTTTCAGTCTCTCATACGCCTCATTCATCTTATCATTCCACTTGACAACCGTACTACCTTTCTTGCCCATCCACTCAGTCAGAGGCTTACTCACACCAGAACAATCACATATAAACTTTCGCTGGAACTCAATCAAACCCCAAAATGACTTCAGTTGCTTCACAGTCACCGGTTTAGGAAACATTCGCACCTTCTCAACATACTTTGGTGATTTTCGCAACCCATTCTCACTCACCATATGCCCAAGGAATTCCACTTCTTTCGCAAACCATTCACACTTCGCCACTTTCACCTTCACACCAACACTCTCCAACGTTCTCAACACATCATTCACCAATCTCATATGCTCCTCAAAAGTCTCAGTCATATTCAAAATATCATCTATAAACGCAATCACATTCTTACTCGCAAACTTACTCAACACAACATTCATTGCCCGCTGGAAGGCTCCGGGAGCATTAGCCAACCCAAAGCTGAGGTTCCGGAACTGGTAATGCCTCTTTGAGGAAGAGAAGGCAGTTACTGGCTGGCTCTCCTCAGCAATGGGCATCTGGTAATACCCCCGTACCAGATCCAGCTTCGTGAACCACTCCATCCCATGCATACTATACACACACTCAGATACCACACACATCGGAAACCTTTCTTTCACAGTCCTTTCATTCACCTTTCGATAATCCACACACAGACGCAATCTTCCATCCGGCTTACGTACAGGTACAATTGGACTATTCCATGCACTCTCGCTCTCTTCAATCACCCCCAATTGCTCCAATTCCAAGCACTGCTCATCAATCTCATCAGCAACCGGACGTGGGAAATGCCTTGGCCGCTGATAGATTGGGGAATCCTCCTTCAGGACAATCTTGAATTCCGGGAGCTTTGCAACCCCGAAATCCAGATCTCCCTTACTGAGGGCTCCCTTTCGTTCAAATATCATTCGATACACATCCTCCCTTTCATACTCAGATAAACATCTATCCAATTCCACCATGCTCTTCACATCATTATACGTCCATTCACACGTCTCTTCACCTGCAACATTCACCCTGACATCCGTACTATCATCCATACCTACCTCATTGACAGTGGAGAGGTGGCCCAGTACATCTCCAACTTGGATTCCCCTGACCTGCCCTTTCACACTGGGGTCCTCCTGCACACATACAAAAGGATCATTCATTCTCATCAAGCCATCAAACACACAAGCAACACGCATCCTTTCCATCCAATATCACAGTGTTCTCACTCACATTCAAACTAACCTCCTTACTCCAACTCACTCTAACAGACACCCTTTTACCCTTCACAAGCCTTACATTCTCCATAGCAGTCACCTCAATACCAGTAAACACACTCCTCAAAACGCTACCATCTTTCCCTACATACAACTTATACACCCCATTTTTACCAATCTTTCTCTCAATCTGATCACTCGCAAGATGCACAACCATACGATTCATTTTCATAAAATCATACCCCAAAATCACACCATACTCACTACTCACCTTATCAATCACAGAAAATTCACATTCATTCATCATCATACCATGCATTCGAACAGCTGACCTTATCATTCCAATCACAGGCACTCTCCTATTACCAATACCTACCAAACTACCCTTGCACTCAGACAGGAGGGCTTTCTCGCTAACCTTGTCATACACATCTTTATACACCAAGCTCGCCTTGCATCCAGAATCTATTAAAGCCAAACACTCAATTCCATTCAACTCCACCTTCACACTCAGACACTCATACTTCCTACCAGACAGCACTTTCACACTAGACAGACTTACCAACACATTACTCACACTCATGCACCCAGAGGATACTTCAGCAGGTACCCTCTTACCATTCAGTTTCCCGCTTCAGACTTTCCATTCACACCTTGCGCTCTCAGTCTAATCCAACACTTTTCACTTGAATGTCCTTCCTTTGCACAATAGCTACATACATTCCTCTGGTCACGACACATCCTTGCATAATGACCAGCCTTTCCACAATTACCACATGCATATTTCATACTTTCCCCACCAGTTGCTCCACCATTCAACCTCGGACAATCTTTCTTCAAATGGCCTATTTCTTTACACTCGAAGCACTCTTTCACACTTTCCTGGCAATCCTTTATCATATGCCCTTTCTTACCACACCCAAAACATGCACCAGATGTCCACCTACATTCTGCCAACATATGACCTTTCCTTCCACACCGACGACATTCCACAATCTTTCTCCCACCATTCGGTCTCTCGTTTGCTGGGACATACCTCGGTTTCTCTCTCATATATCCGTTCCCACGCTTGAAATCTATCTGCCCCCTTCCATTCGACCACCCTCCATTTGCCCATCCATTCTGCCGGCCCAGGAAGTTTGACATCACTCCAGCTGGTGCAGCCTTCAGGGCATCCCTGTAGCTGACAAACTGCTGGGGTGGATGAAAGCTCCTGGGCTTCTTACCCCCAACATTCACTCTGTACCATCCATCCTCTTCTAGATCGCTTTCATCATTAAATCGTCCATCTTCTAACAGTTCCAACACATCCTCCCACATCAACCGTTCACCTGTCAGTCTCACTCTCTCCTTTCTCTTTCCACTCAGCCATTCACTCACCTTTCGCGGGATCGTGTCCAAAAACTTCCTCATGAGTGGTTTACATTCATTTACATCATCATCACCATACCTCGTTCTTGCCATACTCTCAAGCCTATGTGCATACATATTCACACTTTCACTCTTCCCCATTCGAGCCTTCTCAAATTCATTCACCCTCTTATACTTCACACTCTCTTTCATTCGTTTCACCTGCCCAATCAATCTCTTCTTCACTACATCGTACTTTGGCTCTCCCACACTCGTTATCACTCGCAAGAACTCCAACACTTTCCCATCCAAACAATCTCCCAGAACACTCACCCAGTGACCCTTGTTCTGCGGGTACTTGAGCTTGCAGTACCGCTCAAAATCCCCGAAGAACTCATCCATACTCTTTCCCCCATGCAATCTAAACTTATCAATCCTTGGCACTTCCCTAATCAAAATTCCTTTTCCCACATTCACTTCACTCTCCGAAGAGCTACTCTCGGTCTCACTCATTCCAATCATATCGTCACTCTCTCCCTCATCTGAGTATAGCGAATCCACACTCTTCCCTCTTGCCTTCCTATCCTTAACCTTAGAACCATGCTTACTTCCTCTCTTACTTTCCACTCTCTTCCATTCACCCCCTTTCCTACCACTCACAGTATCTTCTTTAGACTCAATCATACTGCCATCCATTCCATTTAGCGGAGTCCCTTCAGTAGGAGCAGGGGTCAGGGTTGTAGGTCCTGGAGCTGATCCAGCCCCTGTCATCATGTTATACAGGTCCTGCATCCGTCGGTCCGTCTGATCCTGTCGGTCTCCCATTTCCTTCTTCATCCTATCAGTCTTTTGATTCATCCCTTTTATTTTATTCTCCATTCCCTCCATCATTCCCCGCAACATTTCACACTCCTCTTCTTTCTTTCTCAACTCCAGTCTCAATCGCACTACTTCTTCATTCAATGTTTCCGCTACAGCCATTGTTCCCAAGTTAGTAAAAAGATAGGAGGAGGGAAAAATCAATCAAACTACTTGTCACACTAATTGGGTATGAACTGCAATCCAATCCAGTCACGCTCCCAGTTTCGAAGTCTCACGTCCCTATTCGGGCGCCAAATGTAGCGAGCCGAAAATATATCTCTAATCCCAATCGGTAATCGATCCAACCCGCTTCCTACACTGTCCGGACGTGAGAAATCGAGGGAGAATGAAACGGATTGTATGTACAGTCCTTTACTAACAAAAAAATACAATGATAGTTACAGTTATTTTACAGCAATTTATATTTACAAGGGAAGTGTGCACACTTCAAAATAAGGCCAAATTCCCCAATCCAAATACGATACCAAAAGAGAATTTTTATACAGGCGAATACAACAAATTTACTTATATATCTACACAAAACATAAAAAAAACACAACAACAACCAAACGAAAAATAAGGGGCACGCGCTATCACTTGTGTGCTGGAGGTGGGTGGTAGTAGGCTAACTTAGAAGGAGGCAGGATTGTCAACGAAGGCGGGTATGGCGGTTCAGGTGGTTAGAGAGGCACGAAAGCCCTCCGTCTCAGGGCTGGGCGGAGCACTCGTCTAGAGAACCCCTCTTGCTGTTAGTCCACACTTCCACTCTCTCTTTCCAGAATATGACGCTTTGATAAAAGATTATTTTAAACAAAGTACAATCTTTTAATTATAGTGATATCTCAAAACTAGCTACTATCTTTCCAGAATATGACGCTTTGATAAAAGATTATTTTAAACAAAGTACAATCTTTCCAGAATATGGCGCCTGGAAAGAAAGAAAAAAAAACATGGTAATCATTTTTATACATAAAATAAACAAAAAACAACAAACCCATTCCCATTCAGACACACACACATTTTTACAGAGGAAGGGATAGGGTATTGAGAAAAGGGGTGGGAGAATGGCCCTTTTACACACACTCACATTCGCTCCACCACACTACCACACACCAATTTCCTATCTTTGAAGTTCATTTTCATTTTTTTCACCCATCCAAGAACCAACCCTAGGGCAACTACTACAGGCGTGCATCAATGAGGCTCCCTTTTATGGACCCGATGGGTGTATGTACGTACAGATTGACGATGTAGCATTGGTTCCCTACTTGGCGTTCTATTTGCCAATTTCTACATGGGATCCGTAGAAAATGCCATTTTCGAAAATAACCCCACCCTCAAACCTATCTACCTCCGATATATTGACGATATTTTCCTAGACATGCAGAACCCCGAAGGTCTACCTACACTTATCCAGACCTTCAAAGATAACTCATCACTCAACTTCCCTCATGAGAACGAAGAGCAATCCGCACTCCCATTCATTGATGTTCTTGTTCGTTCTTCTCAAGAGCGCTTCGTGACAGAAGTATACATCGAGAGTACAAATTTAGGTTTTTGCATGACTGGTTTCTCACAGTGCCCTGATAGGTATTAGAGATCGGTGATTAGCGCCCTCGTGAACAGAGCATTCTCGCACTCCTTCAATTGGGTAACGATTGATGCTTAGCTTAAGCGAGTGAACCAGCTCCTTGTGAACAATTTCCATTCACAAACCGCATTCGACTTAATCGTTAAACGGAAGATAAACTCTACCCTCCTTCCAATAGACAGACCAGAAAACCTCACATCAATATACATATACTACCATGCAACAATGAACACAGGCTACAAGGAAGACTAGAAGATTCTCAAAGTCATTATACACCGTAACGTTTCCCCAGCCAACTCCGCTCATAAAATAAATTCGGTCATATATTACAAGACCAGAAAAATACGACCCCTCGTCATGAAGAACAGTTGTCTCCCGACGACGAACCACCTACAAGTGGCCAGCCTATTGTAGGAATGCTCGTGCAATGTTGGTGACTGCGTTCACCGCAACTTTAAATACATAGGGATGACTTCTACAACCTTGTCGCGCAGGTTGACGATGCACCTATCAAGTGACATGCCATAACGCACCATACATCTATTACAAGAGAAACGCTCACCCAAAACACCACCATCATTTCCATGATCCTGACCGCCGAAGACTGCGAATGGCCGAGGCAGTTATGATCTCCCAACGCAGACCTTCAATGAATACACAACTCCAGCCAGAAACTATCCCCCCAACGACTCGCCGCTAGAATCTGCATCGCCCTCGCATGGAACTAGAATTCACCAAAACCTTTTCCTCCTTTTGGTTGTCTAACATAATTTTTTTGTTATCGAACATATTTTTCAACATATCCATGTATTTTCTTACTAGTTGATTGGTGATGATGAGGTGAGAGAAGTGAGGGAGATGACAGTGATAGATAGCGTGAGATTTGATATTTGATTTTTTTTAATCAAATATAATTGGGGAGAGGGATGAAGAGTAATTGTGTGTGAGAGTGTGAATTGCCAGGATGCTGGCTGATCTCTTCTTTTTGTCGAACTTCTTGGTTTGTTTATTCTTTCTAAGTTTGATTTGTAGTTACTTCTATTCATTATTCCTGAACATTCTAATTCAGTTTGTGGTTTTCAATAGGGTACCCTTTCGCGTAGCGTTTCTTCTAATTAATTATTAATTTTTGTATATATGTATTTTTATTTAAGGCATTCATGCCTTTGTATTTTAGGTTAGCTTGGGTTTTTCTTTAATCCTCTTTGTTTTTTTCTTTGTTCACGTTAGGATCGAGTTTTCCTCCTGTGGTAGGCAATTCCTGCTACTCGGGAATTTTTACCGGATTCGGTTTCTTTGTGGTATCGTTCATTTTTCGCTCTCGTTCGTATCTGCGAGCTTTTCCTCGATTTTTTTACTATATATTCTTTGCCCGATTTTCCAGGGTTTTAATTTAAGGGGTCGATATTGGCCGTTTCTATTATTTCTCGGATTCTTTTTTCATCCATTCTTCTTGTGTCTGTGATCAAATAAGCCGCCTTATCTTGAATTCGTTGTAGCTTCTTTTTGCAAGATGTCAAGGGCGCGTGCAATGGTATCGCTGGATATACCAGGACGGATTTAACAAGTGCTTTGTATAGTGTCCTTTATTTTTTGGATTAAATTTTTAAGGTTGTAAATCAGTCTTAGGCCTGAGTTTGCCCTGGCTATCCTGGTTTATATATGGTTATGGTATCTTCTTGTACCTATGTGTAGGCCTAACACATTCCCTTCAGTTGAGTATTAAGACTCGATTCCGTCGACGTTAATTTGATCTATTTTACTTCTCAGGATTGGAATAAACTTGAAATTTGTAACATTGGTCTGAATCTTCCAACTTTTTTCAAAGTCGTTTATATTTTATATTTCAGATTCGGTTGTCCTTAATTGCCATCTTGGCTCGTAGAGCGTGATAAGATCACCTGGCTGATATAGTCTGCGTACTGTATGTTCATTCAGTCTGGTGAAATCGGGGGCGGAAGGTTAGCTGTAAAGATGGAGTATATGGTGAGGCTCAGCCCCCCCCCCTTGTGGGAACCCCGTTTGGAGTTGAAAGATGGGTCCTTCTAGTCCCTCAATACTTATATATGCCTTCCTGTTAGTTAGATAATCAGCCATGAGTCTTTCCATCTTGTTGCCGATATTGAGGTAGAGGAGTTTATATTTTAGTCCTTCGACCCATACCTTGTCAAAAGCCTTCTCGTAGGACCATCGCGGAGCACTTCGTCCACGTAACACTTTTCGGAAGTGGCTTGGGCCAACTTTTCCGTAATGACTGCTAGAACCATGGTAGAGTCTCTTCCTTTCTGGAATCCATACTGATGTTCATTATATTTTCTTGTCTTTTGAGGAAAGTGTCCAGTCTCCCGTACACGATCTTTTCGAAAACCTTCCCTAGGAAGTTTAGCAGCGAAATCGGCTTATAGCTCGAAGCCGGATTTGATGGCTTCCTTGGTTTTGGCAGGAAAAGTATCCTCGCTACTTTGAATTTCTCCGGGAAGGCCCCTATATTTAGATAGGCATTAAATCGGTTTTTATGCAATTAAGTATGTTTCCGAGGCTTTCTCGTAGTTGTACTTGGTTAGTCCTGTTGTCCTGGGTGCCTTTTGTTTAAAGGTGTTAATAGCTCTTTTAATTTCCTCCGTCATTATGGTAGCTCCTAGTCCTGAATGTTCTTCTACTCTGTTATTTATTCATTCTTCTAGTGTAAGTCTGTAAATATTGGTTATTATGAATTCGGCGACTCTTTTCTCTGTCTCCCTATCGAATCTTTCATTATCTGCCTCTTCTATTGAGTAGATTTTGCTTCAATGGTCTCTGAATTTTCTTTCTATTTCTTTATTACTCCTCAGATATTCGTTATTGTTGTTGTTGATTTTAATTAGTTTCATTGGTGGTCTGCCTTTGATTATATTTATTAGCTTCCATGCCTCACTTGCATTTTCTGTTGTTTCCGTTTTCTTTACTAATTCTTTCCACATTTCTTCTTCTTATTCTTCAATTAGAAAAACCATTTCTCCCTTAATTTGTCTGAGTTTTTTACTTCTCTGTCGATTCTTGCCGTAGTCTCTTATTTCCTGATATTTCTCTCTAACTTTCTTCGCCTTCCTTTTTATTTCCGTTGCACACTTTGGGTGTGGCAAGGTTTTAAATTTGGTCTTTGGTACGGCCTGTTCGTCGGCCTCAATTAATTACTCATCAGACTGTTTGTAATGTCGTCTAGTTCTTCTCGAGTTTTTCCGTACAAGTTCGGTTGGGAGTATTCTTCAAATTTTGATGCGTATTTTGGCCAGTCCGATCTCCTATACGACTTCCTAGGACTTCAAGGGACCATTATTGAATTATGGTTAATGGTTACCATAATTCCAATGTGGTCACTACTATTTTGAGTATATTCCTGTTCATTAGGATTTCCAGGTTACAGCCTGCGTTGTCTTTTGTAAGGTAGTCTGATTCTTGCAGACGTTCATTCAGGTCTCCCGGTAGGATGGTAGGATTATTCTGGTTGAATATCTCCATCACTGAGTAGACCGGAATGTACGAGCGGTGGGGATATATATTTTTTTATTTACTTAGAAAGCTGGTGAAATAATGAGGGACCACCTCATCACTTACGTGCATTGGGGGACAAGGGAAGAGACCATTAGTGACGAAATTTAAATACAGGAGGAGGTAAAAAGTTTGCCCCGGGATCGGGCCATCTCAGTTTTTCGTTAACAATTACTACAAATTAAAATTTGGAGCTAGAATGAAAAATACTTGTGATATTTCTATACAAAAATATTTAGGGGGCAAAAAAGTAAAAGATTATATACAACTAGAATAGAACAACGCATCTAGTTTAGTCACAATAATAAAGGTGAATGGAAGTTAAATTACAAAAACATAATAATTATAGTGTCCATAGTCAGAACTTTTAAAAACAAGGTTTAATCAGTACATTAGGCACTTTTGGGTAGATTTCGACTCGCGATTATGATGCTCCAGTTTGAAAAATCAGTTTATAGTAAGTATACGAGTTGGACGTAGGGTCACCTGTAGATGTCCGGTGTGGCTACCATTTTAGCGGGAGGCATCTACGACTCGTATCTCTCCCGGTCCTTTAGCCTGAACATGTCGTCTACAGTGCCTGGTGGGAGAGTAGCCTCCAGGCTGTCGCAGATATCGGTGCTGCGTGAATGCAGGAAGGCATTCACCGTCTCCAACCCGGTTCTACAATGAATCTCCCTCGAAGTGACGAAATCGCCCCATTTTACGTTTAGTATAAAGTGTAGTGCCCGATTTTGTACCCTATGCATTTGAATCATCTTGTCCTTGAAGCTGTGTTGAGTGGGACTGCTTGTTACAGTAGCTTCGTTCTCACTAGGGATGTATATAATTTCTTTTTGTTTTGTATACTAAGGTTACAAAATTGGTGGAGTTTGCTGAGTTCAAGTTTCGCAACTTGAACCTTCGAGTTGATGTGACTTCCTATGCCACGTTTGGAGATCCTGAAGCCTAGTATACTCGCGCTTGGCGAATAATTTATTGTTAAGTTCTCCAGTCAAATGGGCTCCGTCTTCCGATCGCAACTGCAGTGAATTTGTTCTGGTTCGTCTGGATCTTCCACTTCTCTTCCTACCGGGAGATTATCTGGACTTCGGCTGCAGTCGCCCTTGACATCACTATTCCAGATCTGGTAGGGCGAGTCACAATCTGGGTGATGTCGTCCGCGAAAGGTACGTTGAGGGTTCGGGGAAGGAGAAGTTTCGGAATGTTCCTAGTGTAGATCTTAAAGAGGGTGGGACTCAGACACCCTCGAGATAGCATGTCAAATAGGGGTCCGATGTGGTCCCTGAATGCTATCACCGCTCTCCTACTAGTCAGATAACTACTGTATAGGATTTTCCTGAAATGAAGGAGATAATCCGAGCCTCGAGATCTAATATTTTAGACCATCGATCCATACTTTGTCAAGGGCTTTCTTGACGTCCCGGCAAACCAAACCCACCATACAGCTAGAGGCAAGCCCCTTGGCCGCATGTTGGTATGCTAAGGCAATTGCACTCTCCGTGGTCCTCTTTCTGCGTAAGCCATGTTGTTCGTCGTTTTGCAGTGAGAGTGACGGCAGATGGGATAAAACTCTGTTGTTCAGGATCTTTTCGAATATTTTTCTAATTATTTCGAGAAGTGAGATCAGCCTGAGTTCATCACTTGATCTTTAAGATTCCCTTGTTTAGGAATACATATCATTTTGGCTGTCTTCAGGCCGTCCCGGAAGTATTCTGCCGCTAATGCTGCATTGAAAAGATTTAGTAGCCTGGTTTTTATCCCAACCGGAGCTTCTTTTAGGTGCCTCTGTGTTATTAGGCTTAGGCCTAGAGCTATTTGCTTAAGGCCAGATATTGCAGAGTCCAACTCTTCTTGGGTGATTGCCATGCCTTACGGGGCGCGCTCCCGCAGCCTGTTGAAGCTTGCGTTTCTATGCGGAGTGAATCTCCTGTAGTGCCTTTCCATGTCCTTGAAACCTAGTTCAAAATTTTCCTCCTCTTTTTCGGAGATGCGGAAAACGTCGCTCCAGACTTCTCTAAAAAGCTCGTCTTTTTCTTGTGGAGTCCAGGTGCACTATTGGCGAGTCAGGTTTCGAATTGATGATGGTCTTCCAAAACCTTTTAGGTTGTCCTCGATGTCTAGATTATGGGTCATGTGGTCCCATTTCTTCCTGATCTCCTGCTGCAGCGCATCGTTCACTTATTGTCTTAGCTGCTGGACTAGCGCAAAATCCATTGGGCAGGCGTATCTAGCACCCCGGACGCCTTTGTAGATCGTCTGGAATCGCTGCTGCAGGATGATCCTCTGCTGTGTTGGGCGAGTCGGTATTAAGACCTTGTGCCTTGTGTTCGGGGTTACGTTGTCCGCGGTGGTAAACTCATCAAGGATACTGGACAACTCCTCGTCAATTTGCTTTTGTGTGGCACCATCCATCTCGGAAATTACCTCCGGGAATGACCTCCTGTAGGCTTCCCGGTCTGAGGCAGAAAATATTTACCTTAATGGCGAGGGTATGGGTATGGGAGCGCGGCCACGGTGATGACCATAGGCTTATGGTCGCTGGGTGTAAGGGGACCAGGCTTCACATGGTGATGGAAAGGAAGGTTCGGGTTTGTAAGGACGATGTTCGGCTTAGTTGCTAGCCCAGGATACATAAACGTCGGGAAGTCCAGCCAAATCCTCTCAGCTGCGTCTCTGCGTAGGAGTAAGTCGACGTTCCTACTTCGACCGTCCGTTCGAGCGGAGCAAGCAATACTTGATCTGGCGTCAAAGTCACCGGCGAGAATAACGGGGAGGGCCTTCCCGAACAGGGTTAACATATCGTGGATCGGAAGGTACCCTCTTCTTGGAGGCTGGTACCCTGATCCTACTTCAAGTATCTCTTTAGGGTGACAGACAGGAACGACTCGTCTATTTTTGTCCCCTTGACAAACTGCAGCCCAGATCGCACTGCTATTGCTACACTATCAAATCTTTCGCCAGTCAGTTTTTTTGAATGACGTCATAACCATAGATCTTAATTGGGTCTTCGCCTTTTATTCAAGTTTGGGAGATAAGTAGGAGCTCCGGGGCAATTTCTCGATATATGTTGTACAGCTGGTGTTTGTGGTTGGCTCATCCTTGTACATTGTGTGCAAGAATCACCAGTCTTTTTATTGCGGCCATGGTTATTTCCTGTATTTGGTTGGGGACTTCTGGTACTTCGGAGGGCTATACGGTTTGCCGGATCTGAGTTTTTTGTACATACTCGGCTCGTAGAATTTGATCGTCGAGCTGTACAGCTTTACAAATTTTTCGAGCAGGGCGTTCTTAACTTCTTCTTCCTCATTGGAGGAGTCGTAAAACCACTTGAAGTATCCTCTACGTATACCCGTGGTGGTGTCCTCAGTGGTGAAGCTTCCTGATTGCGTCGTACTTTTGTTCACCGTGATGACCAGGTTGATCTGCTTGGCATCGAGCGAGTTGAGTTTTGAGGATTGTCTGCAGTCGCCTTTGGGTGCGGGTTTACCCTCTTGTGTTGTCAATGGGATATATTTTTGGCGGATTGGCTCTAAGGAGTAACAGGCGGCGGCCATCTCTACTTCCGCCAGCGCAGTTTCCATACACTCCGGGTCAGCTACTCCAGCCTGATTCCGTGTATCGGCAGATGGGGTGGGAATTTAGCTTCGTAGGGGCTGTTGAGGGGAGGGGTGGAAGGGAACTTTAGGGGCTCCATGCCGTTTTCCTCCAGCATTTTGTTGAGCTCCGTGTTGAATGAGTCAGGGGCTGCGTAATTTAGAACGTGCACATGTATAATGCATGCCAGCAGTTTGGTGGAGGTTGAATCTGACAGCTGCAGGATTGTTTGAGGCTAGGCTTGGCTGGCTGGCGGGAGAGGTGTAGTGTTTCCTGCACTGATGTATGCAATGTTCGAAGAGACAATGTAGGGGTTCTGTGAGGCCCTGAGCAGTTTAGGCACATCTTAGTCTGCGAGACACAACGCATCGAGGAGTGCCCTTCTTTTCCGCATTCAGACCAGTGTCTTCTATCTATCGGGGCAGTTGCGAGTGGTCTGGGCTTCTACTTTGTAGCAGGAGAAGCACTTCAACGGGTGAAAGTGATAATCACGAGAGATTTGTGTAGGCCTGATGACCATACTGAAGAGCCTCAAGCCCAGTCGTTTGAGCCTTTTCCGCCATCTTTGTTTCCTCGAAAACCACTTTAAAGATGTGCGTTAGGTCACGGAACTTTATGACTTCCGCTACCTTAGCCCAGGCATGATTTCTCTCGATTTCGGTCCTAATTTCTTCTACGGTCCCAGCTCCTACCCAGGAGCCTATCTGCCTACATTTCACCGCTTTTCTTGCGGTGACTGAATGGTGTGGTTTCGGCTCGAGTCCAATTTGGGCCAGCAGCTCTGATGCCCTTTTGAAGGTGAGTTTTTCTAAATCTGCTTGATTTTGGTATATGGCTGCGTAGCCGTTCCCGAGTTTAATGAGCTTTTTTATGCCAATATCCAGTTGTTCGAAGATTACCTCGAAAACTTGGGACTTAGAAGGACGCACTGCATTAGTTTGGTGAAGCGAGACCCGAAGATCCGGTTGCTCCTCTAGGATGTTCATTGGTCCGTTGTCACCCTTGTCCCATCAGCAGGCATGGTGCTAACCACACCCTGTCCACCTCCTCACCCACGTTCAAGAGAGAAACAGGAGGAATCTCCAATCAGTCCCTCTGTAAGCGTTTTGGACTCAGTGAGGTCGACAGAAACAAGAAATATCTCCAATCAGTCTACCTCTGTCCCACTGAGTCCCGGGAGGGGAGGCATCGATACCCTCCTTTCAAGCAGGGCAGGCACAGGAGAAATCTCCAATCAGCCCGCCCACACTTGCTACTGCCTCTTTTGAGAGACACAGAAACAGGAGGAATCTCCAATCAGCCCGCCCACACTTGCTACTGCCTCTTTTGAGAGACACCGAAACAGGAGGAATCTCCAATCAGTCGGTGGCTGCCGTTCAGAGCCAAAAGTTTGGGTATCCGAGTGTAGAAATTCACTTATGTGGTGCAGTGGGTAAGTCCTTCAACGGGGGTTCACTGGGAGGAATCCTGTGGTGTTCTTCATGTGTGATGGGCTTCAGAGTAACAGCCGGGAGACAGTGGCAGCTGAGAGACATATAGATGGAGAGAGATAGGAGAGAGACAGGGTTAGAGTGAGAGAAAGACAGACAGACACGAAGGCAGCGAAAAACATGGAGAGCGAGAGAGGGAGAGTGAAATTGAAAGAAAGAATGGGAAACAGAGTGAGAAAAGTGATAAGAGATAATGATAGACAGGTATAGAGAGGGAAAGATAGGAAGAATTATAATAAGACTAAAAGATATGTAAAATAGAGGGAGGAGATAGAGAGATAGACAGAGGTAGGTATGATGAGAAGGAGGGAGAAAAAATGTGGAACTACAGACAGAGATAGATAAAGAGTGGAAAGACAGTTTTGGAGAGATGGATATAAAGGAAATAGAAAGGGCGTAAGAGAGATGGTTAGAAATAAGGAAGATTGGGGAGAGTTAGGAGTGAGGAAGGGAACGAGAAGAGGGAGAAATAGAGCAAGACAGGAAGAACTATAAAGAAAATAAAGAGAGATGCAATAATTGAGAGAATGGAAGAGAGGGAGAGAGTAAAGGTAAGAGAAAGTGGGAGAGAGTAGGAAAGAGACATATAGAGGGAGAGAGATAGGAGAGAGAGACAGAGGGTTAGAGTGAGAGAGAAAGACAGACAGACGCGAAGGCAGGGAAAAACATGGAGAGCGAGAGATAGAGAGATAGAGAGACAGCGGGAGGGATATAGAGGAAGAGAGATGGAGGTAGAGATAGAAGTTAGAAATATAAGGAGATATAGAGAGGGGGAGATGTAGAAATATAGGGTGAGAAAGATGAAGAGAGTGGGCGTAAAAATTGGAAGACAGGGGTATATAGGCATGGAGATTGAGAGGGAGAACGACGGAGAGAGAGATGGAGATAGGGAAGTAGAGTCGAGATAGAGAAGGAGAGTGAGTGAGAGAGAAAAGGGGGATAGACTGAAAGAGGGAGAGGGTGAGAAAGTTGAAGAGAGTAGGGCAGAGAATGGATGAGATAGAAGGTTAGACACAAAGATGGATTAGGGTGAGAAGGAAAGAGAGTGATTGACATGGAGAGCGAGAGACGGATATAGAGAAAGAGATAGTGAGGAAATTTGAGGCGTTATACAAAAGGGGAGAGGGAGAGAGAGGTATGGAAAGATTGAAAGATGGAGAGACACAGAAAGAGAGAGATATATATGGAGAAAGAAAGAGGGTGAGAGATTTAGGGAGATAAATAGAAGGGGAAAGAGAAAGAGGAGATGTCGAGAGAGAAGGAGAGAGAGGTAGGTGAGCTAGACAGATGGAGAGAGATGGAAAAATATAGATAGTTAGGGTTTGAGGGTAAGTGAGAGGGAAAGAGGGAGAGAAAAATGTAAACAAGAGAGGGAGATGGAGGTAGAGATAGAAGTTGTTGAAGAGAAATATAAAGAGTGATAGGGAGGGAGAGAATGGAAATGAGAAGAAGAGAGAGAGGGTAGGAGATTGAGAGATAGACCACAGAGAGAGAGAGAGAGAGAGAGAGAAAGTGTCTAGCGATAAGTATCAACAATTTTAGCTCTGTTTTCAGTCCTGGTCACATCAGCGCTGAGGTTTGTGTCCTTTTGAAAATTTATATTCCCAAATTTTTATTCTGTTTGTCTTGAAAGTAATTAAGTCATGCTGGCCTAGATCATTGATTAATTAGGTAAAAAATAGGCAATTGTTCATTCAAACATATATATATATATATATATATATATATATATATATATATATGAAGGTGAAAGCCAAGTATGCTATTGATAAAAGCATCTTTATTTGTCTGGATAACTTAAAAATACTTAGTCCTATCCCCCATCCCAACGAACTACGGATATTAGAATCATTTTACATCCTAAAACTTAAACCTAATTTAAATATAAATCAAACTGCTTCAAATCTTTATATTGTATCATGTAATTTTTATTCTTGTATTAAGCAGCTTATCCTAAATTGCACTACATATTCAACTTTAGTATTTATTAAAAACTATAAATTTTATCTCTCTACTCTCTTAGTTTCTTAGTGCCGATGATGAGACTAGGACCTCGAAACGTTCAAACCCAGACCAATAAAGATGCTTTTATCAATCTCTTGCTTGGTTTTCACCTTTATATTGAAACTTTGATTTGGAAGAAGCTTAATAGTTCATATATATGTATATATTTGGGACCAAAAAATAGAATGCTTATTTGGAAGCCTCTTTAATGAAAATTTATATAAATTGAAATACATTAAAAAATATGGTGAATTTTATAGGATTGCTTCAAGGATTGCCGATTATTTAGAAAATACCTTATAATCCTTTAGCAAATTCAGAACCAAGTTCGTATCTTAAATATACCATGGGCCATAGGTAGGTTTTGTCTGATGAACATTATAGAGTTGAAACAAACATGAGAGAAAAAAGCTTTAAATTTCACTAATTGTTGTTCAGTTATTTTCACAAATTAAACTTTGTTTTGAGTAAACAGTCAGAGAAAGTTAATGAAGTAAAAGTTTAGTTTCCAAATCTTCGCGTTTCAGGAAATGTCCAATAAATCTTTCGTCAACTACAAGTCAAAATGCCTTGCCTAAAGAATCCAATGCAAGCATTCCATCACTGTTTGTGATAAGGTGGAGCTACAAGTATAGAACAGTTTTATTGATTAAGAAAACAATTAAATACGATTAAAAACAATTCAAACAATTAAAAACAATAAAAAAATTAAAAACAGCGGTAGCTCTGATGAATTGTTTTCCAAAGTATTTTTCGATGCCATCCTGATTTGGGATCCAGATACCTTAAGTGAATCAGATAATCCGCTTACAAGATTAAATGATTTCGGTCTCATGTTTTCCATCATCTACGTTAAAAATATAATGTTCTAGGCAGAAAAACTATTTAATTTTTATCGATTTAAACAACTTGACATGAAGTTTGTCTAACAGAAAATAATTTGATTGAATCTAATGAGAATGAGCACAGAATAGCTTATAGTATTTGGTGAATCCAATACAAACTGAGAACTGTCTAGTGACGCACTTTCTCAGCTAATAAAAAGAACTAAAGGTAGAAAAATACATTAAAAAAACTAAGTATTTTGAATTAATTAAAGGTTTGGTTGCATCAATGATTTTTGATTTTTTGATTTTATGAATCTGAACAACTTTAAAAAATCATCACCATCACTAACTCTATAATTTTAGAAGGGAATTTTTTTAGTATTTGAATAATATTTTCATCTTAGTTTGATTATGATTTATGTTTTTTTATCAAAGTTATTTTTAATAATTCTTTTATAATATCAAAAAACAAATGGTGAAGTTCAGAAATAGATATAAGTATCGAAATTTTGTGAATTTTTTAAAACCCAAAGAATTACAAATGGTGAAGTTCAGAAAATTTATTTTTATATATCTCCTATAAACATGGCTGCCTTTCTTTAGATTTTAACTTTTAATCTTAGTAGCAAAGCGTAAGCCTCCCCCACAGGGGGGAAATGCCGAAGCCATTGCCTGAGATTCCGAAAATTTTATAACGCAGCATATTAATGTTCTTTAAAGTAACTGTTCCAATTATAATCGATTACGAACCATAATTCCGTAAACCATGACATATGTACCTATTATGAGAACTATTTTACAAAATGCAAATGACCTTTTAGGACTATTTAAAAAAACAAAAACAGATTTAAGTTCCGCCTTGTAGAAACAACAAAATTTATTTAACTTCCATCGATACCTCCAACTTTTGTTTTCAATGAGTGAAGTTTCTCAGATGCTGATAAAATTCGATCTTACTTGAAGAATACAATGGACCAAGACCGGCTTCCAATCCGAGCCCAAATTTGAATCGAAAGAAATAGTTGGGAATATTAAAATAAACCCTCCCATTTTATGACATGAGTTTAGAAGAATTTGGGTTAAAAACGAGAAGATTAGAAATTATTTGTTCTTTCTAAATTAGCTAAGTCTCGTAAACAATATATTTTTTTAGGAAATTAGAATTATGTATCTTATTTATTAATTTTAACCTGTTGAGTTAAGTTAGCATATGTAAACATATGATTCGAGGGTTCGTGAAGGGCAAGATTCGCCACTGACTGTAATAATGCCTAGATATTTTTAGAGCTGTAGAAATACCTAGTTGTTATAAAATGTAGTAATGTATGTGTTCTTTATATATTTAGAATTCCAGCCAAAGTTTTGTAGTCACAAAGGCAGAAACAGTGGAGAAACTATGTTGCAAAGCGATTGGAATCTTTGCACCCTTCTTATGTTTACAGAAGATCTAAAGTAGATGCAAACGTTGCAAACACTAAAGTTGCCATCAATCACCTACCAACTAATTTCAATAATTCTGCAATTGATTGTTAGATGGATATTGTCTGATGTCCTCGAAGGGGTGCAACAAATAGCTCATATTTCAATTCATTTCGGAGTAACTACCATATAACAAATCACAAAAAAAGTATACCAGATCTAAATCTAAATAACTTTTTCATTAATTGAGATATTTTGAATAAGTTTGGTTGTTCAATGTAGAAAATGATTCTATTTTACACCGAAAATGGGTTTTCAGGTAAATATCATAGTATTTAAGCAGTGTATTTTAATTTAATTTTACAAGGGCTTCTTTGCGGACAATATGGTCAATGAGACGACAATGTGATATTGAATTAATAATTAAAAAACTATAATAATCTCAAAATAATAAATCATTAATAACATTTAACATTTTCTTTATTGTTTATTACAAGCCTATATCCTTATTCAACATGAAGCACATTTCAAACTATAGTCTTGGACTATTTCTCTCATCACCCTCATCACTCTTTTGATAACATCTGGTCTGTTATTTAAGATGTTTATTTCATTTGTGGTTGATTCTTTAAGTCATCTAAATTGGGAGTTGATGTTGAATAAACTCAACTCCTGAAATGATCCCCCCCAAATAAATCATACGGAGTCCAATCAGGGCTTCTGGGAGGCCATTTGATCTTATGACCCACTGCAATTATTCGCTTTTAGAATACTTCCTTCAAACTATTCTTAATAATCAGCGTTCTACGAGCAGGAGCACTGTCTTGGATCCACCAAACACGATTAAATCTGGCTCCATAAGTAGTATGTAATTGTAGAATGATATCTTGATTTACTAGTTCTAGTTAAGTTTCACCATTTGAGTTTTCATTAATAGAAATCGGCCTAATTAACGATCCATTGGCACAAAGTCCTACCCACAAAAACAACTTTTTTTCTCTACGGATACTCTTTTTGTACACATGATGTTCAAGTTGTTGGTTTCTTGGTACATAATGCCGGTAGTTTTGTCTGTTTACTTGAGCATTCATATCAAATTGAACCTCATCTCCAACAAAAAAGCCGTTCAATGAATCTTCCTCGACGTCCGAGAAGCTATGGAATAAATCTGAGATGGCAAAGAAAATCATTTTCAAGGAGTTGAAATGAATTGAATTGCAAGTCTTTACGAACAATTCACAGAAGTGACATTTGTAAAAGTCATGTATTTCTTCTGGAGGATACTTTAGGGTTTATACTATTAAATGACGAACATGCAATTAAACTAGAATAAACCACAATTCATAATGTTCTGATGTGTGTAAAAAATTCTGAGCTGAGAGAGTTAGTGAGATACTTTTATTTATTATCAATGCTGTGTAAGATAACCATTTTTAATTATAATCACTGCCCTTTTCTAAGACACGTCGAAAGGGGAAATTCAAGTTAGCCGCCCCCAAATTTTTATCCTGGATCTGCCACTGCTTCTAGACGTGATAATATCCTAGAAACATTTTTTTTAAATCCGAAAAAAATTATGTTGTTGAGTATAAAAGGTAGCTTCTGTTGTTCTACTGAGGGGAAAATATCTCATTGATCGATTTGTGCGCAAATAGGTTCATGTAAAATTTAATCAAAATAAACGCTTCATAAATTCCTATAAAATTTACCTGCAAACATATTTACAGTGTAACTTAGAATTGTTTTTTACATTACACAAAACGAAATGATTCAAAATATTTTAATTTATAAAAAATGACTTGTATTTAAATTTGATATAACTTTTTGTTATTCACTGTGTACAGTGCACCATTTGTCTCTTAATTTCCAGCCAATTTATCAGAATATATTTTTGTGTTATGAAGTTATGGTTTCTTTCTATTAACCAATTTTCTTCATTATCATTCTACATTAAAAGGAATCAGCGGAACATTGTGGATCCATGACGTAGGAGTTATGGTTACCTCTATGTTTGGAATTCCTCACTTGTTTCTCTTAAATTCAATAACATCAGCCCATAGCTAAATGTGCTCATGCTCTAAGTAGAACCAGGCAATGGCTTCGCCCCTCCCCCCCTATGGGGTAAGCTTTCGCTTCGCTACTAAGATTAAAATTTAAAATCCAAAAAAAGCAGCCATGGTTAAATTTTTATAAATTTTCTGAACTTCGCCAATTATAATAATTTTAAAAAAGAACTCTAAACTAAATTCCCCCCCCTTTCAAAATATCACGGTGCTAAAATATAGAATTATAGAAGATATATAAAAATATATTTACTAAACTTCACCATTTGTACTTGTTTGGGTTTTAAAGAATTCACAAAATTTCGATATTTATATTTATTTCTGAACTTCACCATTTTGTTTTTTGATATTATAAAAGAATTATTAGAAATAATTTTGCTAAAAAAACATAAGTCATAACCAAACTAAAATGAAATTATTATTCAAATACTCCCAAAAATCCCCTTCTTAAATTATAGAGTTAGTGATGATGATGATGATGCCGAAGTTAAACGAATGTGCCGCGGAACAATTATGTGCTACGAAAAGTCTGAAGGAGTATTGCATAATTAAAGGCGAAATGTCGAAAGTAAACGAGAAATAATGTCTAAATAAAAATAGTAAAATAAAACTAATTCATGATAAATAAAAATAACAATTGCTTAATAAAAATAGTTATCATAATAATATTACTTTCTTAATAAAAATAATAATTGCTAAATATAAATATTAAATCTTATATAAAAATAGTAATTACTTAATAAAAATAATAATCACTAAATAAAAGTATTACTTTCTAAATAAAAATAATAAGGTTAAATAAAAATAATCATTACTAATATAAAAATATTAATTTCTAAATTATAATAATAATGACTAAACAAAAATATTAATTTCTAAATAAAATAATAATTGTTAAATAAATATATTAATTTCAAAATAAAAATATTAATTACTAAACATAAATATTAATTTCAAAATAAAAATAATAATTACTAAATAAAAATATTAATTTATAAATAAAAATAATTATTAATTTTTGTTAAAAACAATAAACCTTCACTAAATTTTGCTGGTGTGGTATCTTGTCATGAATGACTCGTCATAATGACGACAAATGCAACACACACACACACACACACACACACATACACACTTTTCAACGGAATAAAAACCATTTGAAAAATAATACAATGAGTTTTTAATTAAACTACCCTTACATTTACAATCGAGGACGAGGCCCTCCAATTGAAGAATTAAATTCGCACAATTATCAATATAACAATAGTTGGCTATCCCGAGATAACCAGGGATTAGTTCTCGGTGAGAGGGATGGGGTGAACAAACACCCTGCCGCCCAATGGAGAGCTATCTCTTCTGCATCAAGTGGTTGTGGATGCAAAAACTCCTTCGTCAAGTTCCCAGATGGAAGAGTGATGTTTAGTTTGTGTGAAGGAAGAGGGTGGAAAACATTTTATGTTGCGATTGGCTACGTGTGTGGTGTGGTTCGTGGCTGGAGCTTTTTGTGCACACGCGTTAGTGTTGGTGGTCTACATAATTGATTGCAGCAGATCCAGCTAGTACCGATTTGTGTATTTGTGTGTAAGCTCAGTTATAAAGGCGGACTTAAGGTGAGGAGCACTCAGCACCTTCTTTGATAAGCTATCGAGAGCTCATTAATCTCTTATATTTATTATATTTAAATATATAATAAACCCATTTTCAAGCCCATTCGCCTTGTTTTTCTTAATCCTTGTTCAAGGTTGGGATCATCCTCTTATCACGACATCACTGGATCCAATAGGTCTTGGTCGGGCCAACTTGGTCCCAAACAACATCCTCGGAGAATGTGTTCCATAGTTTGGATGGGTTCATCATACGGGTATGGGGCACTTTTAGAGAGTCCCCATTTATTCAGGTTATCCCCTCTTTTACCCACTTATTTAAAATTTGTTACCCATTAGGCTAAAGTCAATTGAATTCTTTCCTTAAAGATTTTTTATCTTGTATATAAATATATGCAACTGGTTTTAATGGTAGTAAATAAATATCTTGTGGTTCTTCATTTATATCAAAGGTGACACCTTCCTTCTAGTTTTCTTAGAAAATTATGAACTCTAGTTCCAATATGAGTTCGAGCCCTTTTTTTACCCGTTTCATAAAGTTCTACATCGCCTATTATATCCTCTTCCAATACTACCATCTTACTTTGAGCTCCAGTTTTACTAAAGAAACATTTCACCGACCCATAGAAATTTAATTTCCTCAGGAAATTTCATTAATATGCTCAAAAACGGTAATTGCACTCCTTGTTTTTGTAATATATTTTCCTTTTCTTTCAAGGAAAGCTCAATCTAGCAACTGGAATGCTTCCTAAACTTTATTCATATTCAGTGTTCAAAAGACTTGCACGAAACCAGAATATAAATGATTATTTTTTTTCGTTGAAATGAAATTACGTAGGAAATAAACCCTCTAGAGAAAATGCTCAAGTTTATTGAAGCGTGTTGTGTAAACGATATTGAGGGCTTAACAATAACACTGGAGTTTCACGTTAATGGATAAAACACCCAAAAAACACGTCCAGAATGTTCCTTGCGTGTAGGTCTATAATTTGCTCATAAACGCAAATTTGTGGTATTGAAACTTATTCATTTTTTTGTTGATTTTGATACCTTTAATTACCATGGTTATCTTTATCATGTTTCACATATTTTATCAGCACACAGATTTATATAATACCGTAACTTTGAGTCTGTACTTTACATTTGTGTTTCTGAAAGTTATGTGGTTATTTTTTGTCCTTCTTATAGTGACAAGGTGAATGAAATGTCTTTTTGTAAACTAGGGTCGAATACCACTACCGGTGATGTAAAGAGATTGAGTTAAATTCTTTTCTTTTCTTTAGTTCTCTCAAGGACTCTATAATCATTTGGTAACAATGATCTCTGTTTTTTTGCATGAGGCTATTTATGATTTAATCTTAAAGGGGTCAAAAGGTAAACAAAGGTTGCGCAATGCAATTTTTTAAGAAGACTTTACTCCTCTTTTTTTTAAGATTCCTTTTGATGGATCTTTATGTGGGAAATTCCCGGTTGTGTAAAACTAAAATGGTTACTAAAGCTACCGTACTCTATGGTATTAAGGTTGGGCAACAGCGGCGTCCAAAGGTTCTCCTACTGTCTTAGCCTGTGTGGGCCGGGGCACCGTCCTGCTGAAAGATATCGTCCGATTTGTTCGTGATCTTTATCACCCAGGGCAGGACTATTGTGGCCAAGATGTCCCTGTAATCGGCTGCGGTGATCCTGTAACCGGCCGCGAACGAGACCGGTGACATCTTCTCGACATTCGAGGCTAGGACGCCGAACATCATCAAGGAGGCCGGAGGTGTGATCTTGGACACGTGGCGTACCTTGCGGACGTCCTAGCCAAAACTTACCACGCGGTCATTCTGCTTAGTGGTAACCGGATAGACCGTAAATGTTTTTCCATCAGAAACAAATGAGAATTCTCATTGCCATGACTCTTCAAGTCGTTTCGAAGGCGACGTTGTTTTCACGTACGGTCAGTGACCAGAGGCTTTTCCTCGCATCTTACCTCTTGCGGCCCTTCTACTTGGCGGACCTGGGCACCGTGTCCACTGAGATATTCTTCTTCGCGAGCGCAGTCATTTTGTGCTTTCTAAGGCCTCTCTCACAGCCAACCGGTTGACAACTTGTGCTTTGCCTGAACAAGGTCGATCTTTGAGATCTACCCGTTTATGCCTCTCCGCGACTCTAGAAACGGTCGTCCGGCTGCCGTGGGTCCGCTTAGCAATGTTGGATTGTTGTCGCCCGCCCCCCAGGATAGCAGAGATCTCGAATCTTCTTAGTAACATCTAGACACATCTGCGCATAATGGAAAAGAGGTTTTAATGGCACGTTCTGGACAAGTAGAACTTTAAATGTGTTTGACAGAACTTTTTATATCACACAAGTAAACCTCTCAAAAGATTAAAAAAATAAGTGTAACAGAAACCTGGTAGCAATAAATTTACAACCTATTCGACAGAAAAACGTAACCAATTACCTTTAGAAATAGTTCCATGTTGGCGTTATTACATTTAGCTTATTTTAAATGAATGAATGTTATAAACGTAAGTAATGCTCTTCCTTTGCAATTCTCTCTTAGTAATCTTTTAGTGCAGCATTTATTGTTGCTATTTTATGAATGGTGCCATCAAAGAGTTATGTAGCTGGTCAAAATAGAATGTTTACATCTGCTTTCCTACAATTTCGTTTAATAATAACATTAAATTGGGAAAACAAGGGGAAAAATACGTTGGGCACAATAATAGGAATTAACGTCAGTTATTCGCTCTCATTGAATCAAACCCAATAATAAACAGGTCCAGATTATCGAAATTACTTCATACCTTTGCCCGAGAATGAATTCCGGGAGTACCTAATTCCATGATGACAGAATTCCACAATAAACAAAATAAAGGAGGAGATTTCCGAGAAGGAGTGAATTCCTGACAAGAACGAATTGCATAATAAACTAATTATAAAAGGAACAAATTCCGATAGAGCGGATGAGGGAAGTTAGGAAAATACAGAATCACGTAAGGAAGGAATTCCTTAATGACCTAATCACACCGAATTTCGCAATCGCTTATTTATCAAAGGATCAAAATTCAGACAAACATAATTTTCCAAAGAACCATGTCACTGGCTGAATTCCATAATGATACAATCCCCAGATGACCGAATTCAATAATTCCTCCTTTCCATATAAAATTAATTATGGATGGAGCGACTTTAATAAACAGCGAATTCCAACGGGGAACGAATTCCGGCACACCGGCAATTATGAGGCAGCAAAACGGAAATGTCATCGTTTTCCATGGACCGTCGAAAGAATAATGAGCAATGGGCCTTGTTTCAGTCTTACCTGGAAACGGTCCAATTTATTCGGTCACGGTACTCATAAACGTTCCGATCAGACATTTATTTCCATGAAGCAATTCAGAGGGTTGTCTTAAATTGAGAAAATAGTGTTTTAACCAATGAAGACATTTCCACTACAAATAGAGAAATGACGAAACGGGAGGAGACAAATAAGGTGAATAAAATGAAAATACTAGGAATGGCGAAAAATGTCTGAGATAACAAAGAATAATAATTCCTTTTTTAAATTACGCTATAACTCTAATCTTGTATTTAAAATTGATGAAAAGGATGATCCCGTATTTCCTCCTAGATCTACCTCATAGAGAAACTCAATAAATCCGTGAAACTTCTCACAGAAAAGTTCGAAACATTTCGGAAAATTGGAATTCGTCGTACCCTCTCAGTTAAAGAGAGAAGAGTAGAGATCTCTCAGTTTAAGGGGGGAGAGTAGAGGTCTCTCAGTTTAAAAGAGCAGAGTAGAGATCTCTCAGTTCAAGAGGGGAGAGTAGAGGTCTCTCAGTTTAAGAGAGCAGAGTAGAGAGATCTCAGTTTACGAGAGCAGAGTTGATATCTCTCAGTTTATGAGAGCAGAGTAGAGATCTTTCGGTTTAAGAAAGTAGAGTAGAGATCTCTTAGTTTAAGAGGGGGGCGTAGAGATCTCTTAGTTTAATATGGCAGAGTAGAGGCCTCTTAGTTTAAGAGAGCAGAGTAGAGGTCTCTTAGTTAAAGAGTGCAGAGTACAGATCTCTCAGTTTAAAAGGGGATAGTAGAGATCTCTCAGTTTAAGAGAACAGAGTACAGATCTCTCAGTTTAAAAGAGCAGAGGAGAAAGATCTCAGTTTAGCAGAGCAGAGTAGAGATGTTTCTGTTTAAGAGGAGAGATTAGAGATCTCTTAGTTTAAGAGAGCAGAGTAAAGGTCTCTCAGTTGAAGAGGTCAGAGTAGAAATCCCTTAGTTTAAGAGAACAGAGTAGAGATCTCTCAGTTTAAGAGAGAAGAGTAAAGATATCTCACTTTAAGAGAGTAGAGTAGAGGTCTCTCAGTTTAAAAGAGTCTCCGAGTAGAGAACTGATGCGAGGGAAGGTGAATAGGTGTTGCAATTCGGATATAAGGAAACGAGATATGAGGAAAAGTGTTTTATTATTTTTCAATGTAACTACCCTCGACTTCAATGCACTTGCGCCACTTGTCCCTGAGGGTTCGAATTCCCGACAACCAGAAATCTCCCGATTGCTGTTCAATCCACTCCTTGACGGAGAGTTGGACATCTTCCTCGTCCCCAAATCGGCGTCCACGCAGTGCAACCCTGAGCTGGCGGAATAAAAAGTAGTCGCTAGGGGCCAGATCTTGACTGTAGGGGGGATGGTTGAGCTCCTCGAATCCGCACTCTCGCAGGGAAGCTTTTGCAACTCTGGCCTTGTGGACTTTGACGACGTTGAAGTCGATCATGGGGCGTGGGGTTTCTAGGGACCCAACGAGCAGAGACTTTGGTCATGGCCAAATTGTCGTGGATAATGTTGATAACACTTCCATGTGATATTCCAACTTCTCGTTCGATTTCTTCGACCTTCACTCGTCGATTTTCGAGACTCATCCTCTCCACACGGGCCACATTGTCCTCGTTGGTCACGACTAACTGGCGTCCTGGACGGATGTCATCTTCAAGGGACTCACGACCATGGCGGAACTCCCTATTCTAGCGAGCAATGGTTGCATAGGAAGGGGCGGTGTCGGTGTACACTGCAACCATGCGTTCATGGATCTCTTTTGCATTCTTGCCTTCCTTGGTCAAAAATTTGATTACTGCGCGGTGTTCAACCTTCTCCATTGTTGAAAAATTTGTGACCGACGATCTGCGATCATCTACTGCTTCTTAAATAGACGAGTCAGGAGCGTGCGGCTGCAGGTCCTGACTTGTCATAACTTGTTCTAACACCCCCACAAACAGCCATCTCCCTTCCTCTGCTTTGCCCTACCGATTCGCAAAACATAGTGACCACCTCTCTTATCTTAGTTTAAGAGAGCAGAGTAGAGATCTATCAGTTTAACAGAGCAGAGTAGGGGTCTCTCAGTTTAAGAGAGTCTCCGATTAGAGTAGCGATATCTTATTTAAAGAGAGCAGTAGAGATCTCTCGGTTTAAGAGAGCGAAGTGATTCCTCAGTTTAAGAGGGCAGCATAGAAATCTTTCAGTTTAAGATAGCAGCGTAGAGATCTCTCAGTTTAAGAGAGCAGAGTAAAGGTCTGTGTAAAAAACCAGACTAGAGATCTTTATGTTAAGAGAACAGAGGTCTTACATTTTATGGAAGCAGAACAGAGCTCTCTCAGTTTAACAAAGCAGAGGAGATATATCTCAGTTTAAGTGAACAGAGTAGATATTTCTCAGTTTATGACAGCAAAGTAGAGATTGGTTATTTTAAGAGAATTGAGTAGACAGATTTCAGCTCAAGGGTGCATTATAGAGATCCCTAAGTTTAAAAGAGCAGAGTTGAAATCTCTCGGTTTAAAAGAACAGGGTAGAGATCTCTCGGTTTAATACAGCTGATTGGAGATCCCTCTGTTTCAGATATCAGAGTAGAGATTTCTGCCAAAGCTATTTATCTAGCTGCGTCAGTGTAGGAGACCTTCTACTTATTCAATGTCTTGTTGTGAAGACAAAGCCTTACTGTCAAATGAGACTAATACTATAGATTTTCATGGTGATGATGATAGGGTTCGGTGGTTCAGAGTGAAAAGAGAGGCTGATGAAATCTTTCATTACCCTATCACACTTTTATATCACCTCTCCGAATTTTCTATCACGTACTCCAGATCTACCGTTTCAAATCGGGATCCTGAAAGGTTGCCTTGTCAACAGGACCAAAATAGTTCAAATAAAGATATCTCGAACTTGACTATCACATGCTTCATAAAATATCACGTCACTCCTAACCGTGCCCAAATGGGTTCGCGCTTATAGGTAAAATGCAAACTTGAAGTATGTATGTCTAGATTTAAGCTTTAATTTAAGTAAACATTTCAAAGTTATAATAAAAATAATAAGTTTAAGCACCACGCTTAAATACTTGGCTACTACTTCAAAACCTTTTTGATAGGGAAGCTTTTGGAATCATATTTTCAACCGAAGGATGCTTCTAGCGTTCCTACTCTATCTGCCTAACACCTCGTTCTCTAGATTATAAGCCTATTTCTCCCCCTTGAACCCTGTTAATTGTTTTTAGGAAAGACCTCCCTACCTCCAACTAGGGGCGACAATAAAATGGTGAAGCCTTGTTTGGTCCAAATACTTTTTTCGAAAATATGATCCGATTTGCCATAAGGCAAAATTCTCGCCTTCGAAGCGAAATCTCTCGTACTCGGCCAAGCTCTGACCTTCTCCCACATCAAGGGGGAGGTATCCTCTGGTCTCCAAGGTCAAGGGGGTCCTGTGTTTCATCGCAGGAGAAAGATCAAAATTCAGAAGAGCTAAGAACGCCCTCGAACAAGTCAAATTATTTAAACTTGCTTCAGTAGAAGAGGAAGTTATTGTCCCTTCAAACTTCATCACCTTTTTACTTACATGACATAACTCCCTCGTCTCACTCTTCAACCTGGACTTATTTTACTCAAATAATCATTCTTCTATTGGATGTGAGTGTTCACAGACCTTTGAGCTTCAACAAAGAAGTAAGCAATACCAATATGATTATAGTTAATATTATTACCCTTGCCAAACTTCAAGCACAAACGTTTCCGTTTTTACCTGAATTTCAACTAACGAGGGAATTCTAGAGCTAAAATGTTTTTGGCAACCTATGGCAAAAGCAAAATATTTTCAAACCAAAATTAATTTATTTAAATCAAAATGTATAGAGGAACGGATTAAAAATATGTAAAAATTACTCAGCCATTTTTTAAGTCAGTCCTGGGTATTGTAAAAGTCCTGCTACACTCGTTACGACGATCTTAACAAAGAATATAATGATAGTTTTGATGTAGTTAGATATGCTTTTATTGTTTTAATATCGTATAAATATGTATAATTTGTAATATTAATCAATATAGACGCCCTCGGCGGCGAGCACGCGCTGAAGGCGACACTTGAATTCCGCACACACGTCCTGGACGAAATCCTTCCTCATGCTGACCATAGACACGTTTGATGGAGAACTTCAACTGGTCGACGTTGCTGTGGCAGACTTAGCAGGCCTTGTGCTCGACATGGGTTCACACGCTGTAGTTGAGAGAATTGAGGTCAGACGACCTACGGCGGACAAAATCCATCGACCAGAAGTTCATGTTCGACCATAACTACTCCTGCATTTTCTTGGCCATGTGAGCCATGTGATCCTGCTGAAAGACATACGTATTCAGGCCGCCTTCTTTGTTATCTTTCTCACCCAGGGCCAGATCTTCGTGGCCAAGATGTCCATGTAATCGGAGGTGGTGATCTTGTAACCGGCCACGAACCACACCGGCAGCATCTTCTCGCTATTTCAAGGCACGATGCTGAGCATCATCACGGAGGTCCAGTGCTTAATCTTGGACAGTTAGAGGACCTCGGAGACACCCTGGCCAAAGCTTACTACGTTAACGTTTCGCTTGTTGATGAGCGGATCCACTGTGATGTGTTTTTTTCATAAATAAATCACAATTAGATTATAATGCCTCTTCAAGTCGTTGAGAAGTCGACGACTGTGTCTTCTCAAACTCTTGCCGCCCTCTTTCTTGAGGGCACTGTACATCTTGGCCTTTGTCACAGTCAAACCGTTGATAACTTGAGGCCTGTCTAAACCAGGTTGATCTTTGAGGTCTTACCCGTTTTTGAGCCTCCCCGCGGCTCTGTTGACCGTCATCTGGCTATCGTTGACCCGCTTGGAGATCTGTTGTGGCCCACGAACAGGAGAGCAAAGATCTGGATTTTTTTTACATCCATCTCGACACATCTACACACAATAGAAAAGAGGTTTTAATAATACGTGCTGGAAAAGTTGAACTTTGCGTTTGTTTGAGGGAACTTTTCCTATCACACACATAAACCTCTCGAAGGATGAAAAAACTGTAACACAACACCTTTGCAAAACCCGGAATGAGCCAGGTACCCAACCAGTTGCTCTTTCACTATCAACCAAATACCCAACTACTACTTCAGTCATTATCTGCCAGTTACTCAATCAGTCTCAGATAGTTACTCATTAAGTCTTAACCTGTTGCTCAGTTAATTTCAGCCAGTTAGTCAGTCAATCTCAGCGACATACTCAACCGAAAGGAGAAATTGGCAAGGCACTAATGACCAAGCGGGTACAACTCTCTTCCACCTGCTCTCGTTTAAGGCAGGGTGTCATTTGAGTGAAACCACCCCTTGCTTCCATACATCCAGTACGTGCGGTTGTATTTTCTTGCTCGCATCTTGTCCATCAAGTTTTAAATCTGACATCATAGCCAATTCGTTCCTCACCTACTCCAATCTCTCCTCAATCCTGTGCGTGCATCTCGCGCATCGCACTTTCAGTCATTCAACACATTCACTACGATCCACTCTTTATCTTAATCCCTGTACATCTCTTTATTCGATTTTTACAATTCAGCTTTGGATCAATCGACTCCCCTCCAATGAATCATTGACTCCATTCCTCAGATACTAGTCAATTAAGACCAATCAGGGATTAGCCCAGGAAGCTGAGGAGGGATTATAAAGGAGTCGATTCTGGAACCAAGAGGGGAAAACTGATTCTTCTTTCTCTCTAAGACAGCTTCATCTATCATACATATCCATTTAACAAACAACTTTATCTATCACACACATCTCTTAGACATTACCATATATCAGACATCTTCATCTATATGACATCGTTATCTAAAAAACATCTTCATCTCTCAGACATCGTAATCTAAAAACATCTTCATCTCTCAGACATTATCTATCATACATCACCGTCTATCAGACATCATCATCATCTATTAGATATCATCTATTATGTTTAATCAGTCAAGAGATAACATCTATGATCACCCCTCAAGTATATAAATAATTACGTCTTTCTTATCTTCTATTGGTAAATATGGTGATTGAATTTGTAATTTATAACTTTGCATGATCATAATATTTTCAGGGTTGTATCAATATTTGTTGTCTCGGCTGATGCAACCGTGTCTAAGTACATCCAAATTTTAAAATTTGTCTCTTTTTTTTCGCTTTTTCTTTTATCATTCTTGTTCTCTCCTCACCCAAATCCTTCGCCTCGTTATCGTTTTTTTTTCAACGATGTTGCTTTATCCATGTATTGTTGACTTATAATAGAAGTGAAAGGAATTCACTGAGAAATGGCCGATTCGAGTAGTTTAAAGAGAATTTTAGGTTGATTATTACATTTTTGATGTGTGCTGACGATACGAGACTAGGGTAAAATGACAACAAGGTTAGTGGATGTAAAGAAGATAATTCAGGTATAAAAAATTACATGATAAATGTCAAGAAGATCCAGAATGGTCAAATAACACTGGTCTACAAGGTTTTTGGTGTTTAGGAAATGGACATCATTCGTGTAAGAAATCAGTCTCCTGAATCGAAAAATTACCTTAATTTTGATATATAATACATATATTAGGTTTGAGTCAATGTCCATATGTATATGTCATAAGTGTGTATATGTTAGAAATTAGTCACTATGTATATGTGTACGTCCACTACAATGGATTCTTAACATTATGCTAATTCTAATTATTTTATTTTTTCCTACTTTTCAGATGTTGTGGTGAAACTAAGCCATAGAAAATAAAAAAGATGTCCTCTTCAAAACAGAGTTGCGTTAATTCTTTAAATGTGTTATGGAAAGACAAAAGTGAAAACTATAAAGACCTTTTTACCCTCTTGATATCAACTTTTCGTGATATTGGTGCCCCCCCCCCCCAAAAAAAAACGGGCCTGCACGCACTTTTTGTGATATATCCTTCATTCATTCATTCACTACTCACCCTGACTTTGCAGGACATGACAGAAGCAACGCCTGTGAACACAACTAGATCTCAATGAGAGCTCCAACAGGGAATATACTGCGTCAAAGATTACTACAAGACAGACTCGTTCAAAGAAAGTGCTCACAGTGGAATGGCAGATGAGTCTACGAACCCAGCACAAGATGGCTCGATCGACTCAGTGCCAATTGACTATTAACCCATTACCATTTGACTCTACCAACCCAGTACCAGTTGACTATTAACCCATTATCATATGACTCTACCAACCCAGTGTCAATTGACAATTAACTCATTACCATTTGACTCTACCAACCCAGTGCCAATTGACTATTAACCCATTACCATTTGACTCTACCAACCCAGTGCCAGGTCGATAACTGCTGATACTCACTTATCGCTATGTTTACTAAAAATAATTCATGTTTGTTAATTGATAATTTTATGATAGGTCTCGAACACACACCTGTCAACATATTAGGTTGAGGAATAAGTTCTTGCGTTTTTTTAAAGTTGTGTTGATTTAAGTTTTGTTGAAGTGATTTGTGCACATATTAAGAAATAATAATAAATAATGAGAGCAGAATTCTCAAAGGTTACATCTCTTAATAGCGTAGACTATTCGGCTTTTGATTACGCTACGTCTTGAAGTTGAGTAATGTCATTGTGGTTTATTTAAAAGTTGTGTTTATTTAATATTTGTTCTGTACCCTCAAAATGGAATGTCAAGTTGAAAGAAAGGCGCATTTTCGATACTTGTTGTTATTCATTTTCAATCGAGGCGGAAACAATGCAAACGCAGCCAAAGCTCGTCGCGATATTTGTGCTGTGTACGGAGAAAATGCTTTATCAGAAAGGACACCTCAATGGTGGTTTTCACGTTTCAAAAACGGTAATTTCAATCTTAATGACGAAGAACGTTCTGGTCGCCCCATTAAGTTGGATGAAGATCGATTGAACGACCTTCTTCATGAAAATCCTCGTCAATCGACTAGAGAATTATCTGTACAATTGGCGTGTGATCAGAAAACTGTAGTGAATCACCTTCATTCGATAGGGAAAGTTAAAAAACACGGCGCATGGGTTCCGCACGCTTTGAGAGAAAACAACAAACTTTAACGCTCCACGATTGCCGCAGGTTTGCTTGCTCGTCACAAGGCTACTCGTCGATATAAGGACAGATTTCTTCACCGCATCATCACTGGCGACAAAGAGTGGTGTGTTTATGTCAACATGAACCATCTTAAACAATGGCTTAGCCCCAATAAAAAAAAACACTTCCGCTATGAAAGCAAGCACTTCATCCACGAAAGACGATGATGTGTGTGTTGTTGGATTGGGAAGTCATCATTTTTTATGAGCTCCTTGCGAACAACGAGATTGTCAATGCAGAACTCTACGTTCAACAAATGTATCGACTCGCCGAAGCTATTCGTGAAAAGCGAGCTCATCGACGTTATGGAGTCCTTCTGCAACACGACAATGCTTGTCCTCACATTGCCAATATGACAAAAGACGCCATCCAAACGCTTAATTTGAAAATCCTTTTGCATCCTTCATATTCGTCAGACTTGGCTCCATCGGATTTCCATTAGTCCCGATCGCTCTCCGACAATTTGCGTGGCGTTTCGTTGAATAATGATGTGGAATTAAGAACATGGTTAGACGAATTCTTCAGTCAAAATCCAGAGATTTTTATTGCAGAGGCATCGAAAAACTAGTTGAATGTTGAGAAGAAGTCGCAAGTAACAACGGAAAATACATTATTGATTAAATTGCATATTGTTTTTAATTAAAAATTAAGTTTTTTAAAAAAATTTAATGGTAATGAATAAATTTGATAAAACCGCAAGAACTTATTCCTCAACCCAATAAAATGATTTATGCAAGTTTAATCTCATGGTACCCTAAACCAGACCCATTCGTGAAGATACAGTGAAGATGAGATGAAGAGGAGGTCATCGCCTACAGGTGATGCAAGGGGAAGGCATCTTATTTCGCACTTTTACCTTTTGATTTTATTGGTGCAAAGCCATTCCTAATAAACACCATTCTAATGGTCAGTATAATTAGGGATTTGTTTAGTGGCATGCACGCGACCCTCAAGTTACTATGTGGGTCCGTAGGTCAGTCAGTTGGTAAGTCAGTCGGTCGGTAGGTTACTCGGTCGGTAGCTTAGTCGGTCGGTAGGTCAGTCGGTCGGTAGTTCAGTCGGTTGGTAGGTTACTCGGTCGGTAGGTTAGTCGGTCAGTAGGTCAGTCGGTCGGTAGGTCAACGGTCGGGTGGTAACATTTTACTTTTCAATAGGTTTTTTGGCAATAACATCGTAACTATTTGGTCGATTATCAGTACTAGTTCGGCTTTACATTTTTCCGTTGAAACTTCCTTTGTCATACCAAACAGTCTAAACGCCTCCGTTGTCATTATAAACAGATATAAATCTCTCCTATCTCATAGCCAACAGGTTAGACGTCTCGTTTTTCATAGCTAACAGGTCTAGACGACTTCGTTCCATCGAAAGAGCGTCTAGATGCCTCCGTTATCATAGCTAACAGGTTTAGACGTCTCTTTCCTTATTCATAGCGAACAGGTCTAGACGACTACTTTCCATGGCAAGAGTGTTTAGACGTCTCCGTTATCATATCCAACAGGTTTAGACGTCTCCTTCTTCATAGCGAACAAGTCTAGACGACTCCTTTGCATGGCAGATACGAATAGACGTCTCCATTATCATAGCCAACAGGTTTAGACGTCTCCTTCTTTATTCCAAACAGGTCTAGACGAGTACTTTCCATGGCAAGCACGTTTAGACGTCTCCGTTATCATAACCAATAGGTTTAGACGTCTCCTTCTTCATAGTGAACATGTCTGGACGACTCCCTTTCCATGGCACGCACGTCTAGACGTCTCTGTTATCATAACAAACAGGCCTAGACATCTCCTTTGTTATAGAAAATGGTTTTATATGTCTCCTTTGCCATAGCAGACAGGTCTAGACATCTCATTTTTCATAACAACCGGTATATACGTCTCTTTTGTCATAGTAAACCTGTCTAGACGGCTCTTTTGTCATAGCAAATAAGCCTAAATGTTTTCTTTGTTATAGCAAACAGGTCTATACATCTCTTTTTTGATAGCAAAACTGTCTATAAGTCTCTTTTGTTATAGTAAACGTGTCTAGACGGCTTCTTTGTCATAGCAAATAGGCTTAAATGTTTTCTTTGGCATAGCAAACAGGTCTAGATATTTATAAACAGATCTAAATGTCTCCTATATCATAGCCAACAGGTTTAGACATCTCCTTCTTCATAGCGAACATATCCAGCTAGATGACTCCTTTTTTCATGACAAGCACGTCTAGATGTCACTGTTACCATAGTTAAAACAGGCCTAGACCTCTCATGTGTTATAGAAAACAGGTTTAGACTTCTCCTTTGTCATAGCAAACAGGTCTAGAGATCTCATTTTCCATAACAAACAGGTCTAGACGTCTCTTTTGTGATAGCAAACCTGTCTAATTGGCTCCTTTCTCATAGAAAACAGGTCTAAATATTTTCTTTATCATAACAAACAGGTCTAGACGTCCCCTTTTTATAGTAAACAAGTTTAAACGTCTCTTTTGTAGTAGAATAGCAAACAGGTCTAGAAGTCTTCTTCATCTATAGCAAACAGGTCTAGAAGTCTTCTTCTTTTATAGCAAACAGGTCTATACATTTCATTTGCATAGCAAAGAGGACTATACGTCTCTTTTTCATAGCAAACAGGTCTAGAAGTTTCTTCACATTAGAGTTTTATTGCACATGCAATGAGGAAATAACAACGGACGCTTGTATAAATGTCTCTAAGCCAGTCTACTATCAGATTTTTCTCCTTTCACGATGCAACATTTTCGCGGTCGACCTACCCTCTATATTCAATATAAACGCTATCATACACCTTTTTAAACCATTCTGCTTTTTACTTTCTTTTCAGAGATTTCTCTCAGACAAAAACCACATCAGCTCACTTACACAGATTTCCAACTGTCCTCGCTCAGCCCGAAAGACCGAACCGAAATTCTCTCACAGTAAATAAATAATCTACGAAAAGTCTTCCTATTCACATAGTTTTTAATCTTACTATGTAAATACTAGTGTTGAATGCACACATTATAAGGAAAAATGGCAGTGCCTATCTTCTTCAATTTCCGTGCCTATTCACCTTCACAGGAAGAATTTCAATGCATATGAGCGTAAGGACTTGTTTATTTCTGCTATGAATACACGAATTATTATAGCCTATATAATTATTAGGAAGATGTTACTTAAAAAATAAACAAATACAATAATCAAAATTGTTTAGCTTTAATTTGAGTTTGTTTGTTTTTTAAGTACGATATAAATATAAAAAAATACGAAAATTAAAATCGTACTAAAATATATTTCAACTATAACTCGAATTTTAAAATATCTTATAACTCTATCAAATAAGATAATAAATCCCACAGTAAAATCCGTTTTGGGCCAATTTCCTGAGTCTTTTTTAGGCATAAAGTAAACAGTAAGATCCCTTTTTACCTTAATTATGAGTCTTTTTAGTCATATATTCCACAGTTAAATCCCATTTTACCCCATTTTCTGACTCTTTTAGGTATAAATCCACAATAAATTCTTTTTGCACCCATTTTTTTGTCTTTTATTAGGCATAAATTCTTTAGTGAAATCCCTTTTTACCCAATTTTCTGGGTTATTTTTAGACATAAATGTCGCAGTAAATTCATTTCACACACATTTCTTTAGTCTCTTTTAGGCCTAAATTATAAACCAAAACAAACAATAAGCAGATATTTGAAAAAGCAAGGAAATGATGATGACACATAAATGGGGTTCGTTATGAATTAATATTAGTGAAGATATGTGACCTCATGTCTCTTAAGTTTCATATCTCAAGACCGAGATTTCAAGGTGGCAAATTCAGAAACTGGTCTCACAAAATAAAGGTCCAAATAAATAAGGCGTCTTCTCTTATATTTTGTTGTTATTATTGTTTATTTTAGCCCCCTGTTTTTGCAGTTATTCTATTTTTCATGTCTACCTTCCACTTCACTTCCTTTAGGTTGTGTCTTCCCTAAGGAGTCTCGTGTTTATGGTGGATTGAGGGCAATATCAGGAGAGTTGTGCGCGCTCCTATAAAGCTTAATTTAAAAATGCAAAATAAAGCATACATCCCTGCATATTCATATGCATACATGTATACATAATACTCGCATGTATACACATTGGTTATCATTAGATCGAGCAATTAATACTGTGTGAGTAAAACGGCAGGACAAATGGACAATGAAAGAGCCAGGAATGAAGTAAAAATCGAGAAAAGAAATAAACAAAGAAGTATCAATGAATAAACAATGGATGGAAAATAAACAAAAACACGCAAACGACAAAAAGTTAACAAGAATGAATAAGAAAATGAACAAGAAAAAAAGGAAGGAATAAAAGATAGCCATAGGTAAAAGAACAATAAAAGAACAACGACTCACCAACGAATTGCCTGGATATGAACAATAAATGAACAAGGAATAAGCAATAAAAGAACGATGAATTAATACTTAATGAGCAACGAATGGGCACACAACGATCAAGAGTAAGCAATTAGATAATGAAGAATGAGCAAGGAATAAGCCGTAGAGGATTAAGGATGAGAGGAATGAACAAGGAATAAACCGGAAATGAATAAGGAAGAACAAGAAACAACGGATAAACACTGTCAATTTTATACATACGAGTATAAAATGGAAACACGTCGCAAAAGACTCAAATATTGAAATGTCATTTTCGAGTTTCTATTTACTGATTTATTTCTTTATAAATTTAATTAAATTATTAATTTATTTATTGTTTATTTTTTAATTGCTTATTTTTATTTTATTTATTTGCAAATTGTTTTATTTTATATATTTGCTTATTGTTTTATTATATTCATAGGCTTATTGTTCTATTTATTAATTTTCTTATTGTTTTATTTTATTTATTTGCTTATTGGTTTATTTGATTTATTTGCTTATTGTTTATGTTATTTGTTTGCTTATTGTTTATTTTATTGTCGTATTTGCTTATTGTATTTTATTTATTTAAATATTGGTTTATTATATTTATTTGCTTATTGTTTATTTTATTTATTTGGTTATTGTTTTATTTTTTATTTGCTAATTTTTAAAATATATTTATTTCTCTAATTGTTTTAATTTATTTATTTTTGTACAGTTTTATTTTATTTATTGCTTATTTTTTTAATTTTATTATTGTTCTATTAATTAATTTCCTTATTGATTAATTTATTTATTTGCTTATTGAGTTTATTTGTATTTTTATTTATTTCATTGGCTTTTGTTATTTATTTTTTGCTTTGTTATTTTATTTTATTTATTTTTATAATGTTTTATTTGTGTATTTTCCTTATATTTGCTTATTGTTTATTTGATACTTTGCATATTGTTTTATTTTAGTCATTTTTTTCTTGTTTTATTTTATTTATTTGATTATTATTCATTTTAATTTTGGTAATTTTTCAGTTGCTTGAAGTTTTTATTATTTTGTGCTTTACTTTTTATTTTTACCTATTGTTTTATTTGATTTATTTGATTATTTTCATGATTTATTTGTATATTTTTATTTCATTGATTTCCTTATTTTATTTCATTTATTTACTTATTGTTTTAGTTTATTTATTTTAATATTGTTTATTTTAATTATTTGTTTGTTGTTTATTTTATTTATTTTATTTTTATTTTTATTATTTTTCTATTTTATTAATTTTCCTATTTATTATCTTATTGGTTCATTTAACTTATTTGCTTCATTGTTTTTTTTTATTTTTTTACTTAATGTTTCATTTTATTTATATGCTTACCTTCATAAAAGCCCATTATCTTCCGAAGAGAACTTTACCATTTTAAAAGCCCCCCTACCTTCCCTAAAACCTCCTCTCCTTCTTAAAAGCTCATAACTTTCCTAAAAGCCCATTACCTTACGAAAAGCACCTTACTTTCCACAAAAACGACCTAACTTAAAGCTTCCTAAAAGCCCTTACCTATCTATAAACCCTCTGCTCCTCTAAAAGACCATCACCTCCCTAAAATCAACTTTCTTCACTAAAAGCTCATTAATTTCCTAAAATTCTCTTATCTTCTCCAAACCCTGTTACCTTCCTACAAGGCCCATAACCTCCCTAAAAACCTTTACCTTCATAAAATTCCCCCATAATCTTAAAAGCCCATAACTTTCTTTAAAGCCTAGTACCTTCCTAAAATGCCTTACTTTCTAAAAGTTCAGTACCTAGCTAAATGGCCTCATACCTTCCTAAAATTGCCTTACTTTCTTTAAAGCCCCTTTCTTTTCTAAAAGATCCAATAGTTTCCTAAAATTCCTTACGTTTGTAAAAGCCCATTACCTTCCTAAAAGTTCCCATACCTTTCTAAAATCCCTTACCTTCTTAAAAGACTACTTTCCTAAAAAGCCCCCTACTTTTCTAAAATCTCCTACCTTTTTAAAACCTTATTACCTCCCTAAAAACCTTTCTCTTCCTAAAATTACCTTACCTTTTTAAAGGCCTATTACCTTTCTAGAAGGTTCCATAGCTTCCTAAAACCCCTTACATTTGTAAAGGCCCATTACTTTCCTAAAAGTTCCTATACCTTCCTAAAATCCCTTACCTTCTTAAAAGACCACGGCATTCTTAAAACTCGTCTACATTCCTAAAATCCCCTACCTTCTTACAAACCCATTACCTTTCTAAAAGGCCCCTACCTTCCTAATATCCCTTTTAAAAAGCCCACTTCTTTCCCAAAAGCTCTCTACCTTCCTAAAATCCCATACCTTCTTACAAACCCATTACCTTTCTAAAAGGCCCCTACCTTCCTAATATCCCTTTTAAAAAGCCCACTTCTTTCCCAAAAGCTCTCTACCTTCCTAAAATCCCATACCTTCTTAAAATTCCCCTTACCTTCCTAAAAACCTTGTATAAAGTGTTACATACATATTTAATTTAAATAATTGGGAAGATTTTTTTTACTTTAAAGCGCAATAGCAACGAGGCCGTATCAAGTAGAAGGTAAGAAGAGATCTGTAGAGAAAGTGGTGAAGTTGGGGGAAGATAAATGTATGGAAAATATAGCTGTATATATTCCTACAGGCATTGGAGCGTTGATGTTGTTGGGGAGGGTAGTGAACGCAACCTTCCAGATGTCACCTGCCGCTAGGTTGCACATGCTGCACCTATTGATGAACGAACGAACAAAGAAGAAAACAATTAACGAATAAAATTTAATGGGAATAAGAGACATAAATAATTGCAATTTCCAACGAAGGAACAATAAATGAATTAGCGTTAAAAAAAATAGACGAATGAAGAAGAAACAATAAATGAAGAAAGGGGGAAAATGAATGAACGAGGAATTAACACTGAATAAACAAGGGGGGTAAATGAAGGAACGAGGAATTAACAATGAATGAACAAAGACTGAAAAATGAAGGAACGAGGAATTGACAATGAATGAACAAAGAGAGAAGAGCGAACGAGGAGATAACACGTGAATGAACAAAGAGATAAAATGAATAAACAGATAAATTAACAAGGAATAAACAAAGAGTGAAAATGAATAAACGAAGAATTAACGAAGAATGAACAAAGAATGAAAATGTATAAACGAGGATTTAACAATGAATGAACAAAGAGTGAAAAATGAACGATTTTCAAGCTTTCGCCTGAAGCATAGTGTTCCGTCTGTAAGACATTGATTAATCAAGTAGATTGGAATTTATTGATAAAATTTTCAAGAGAAAATCACACAATTAGCAATCCAGTAAAATGCAATAATCGCAGAAGTTCATCTGCGTAAAAGCTTTAAAGGCGACCAACTTCAAAATTTCCGTCAAATTGATTTCATTGAATCAAAAAAACTAAAATACTAGGCCATCAAGGGTTGAGGGATGAACCTGCTTTAAATGATTGTTGCAGGATGTGATACTGGTTTTATGGTTTGAGATAGAGTGGTAGAATAGGTAGCCTGAAGGAAATTTTCCAAAAGGCTGAATACATATTTTTAAGAAATGAAAGAAGCGGTAAAACAATAAAAAAGGATTTGAAAGGATGATTATATAGTTTTTAAATCTGTAATTTTAATACAATAATTAAACTCAGCATATCCAATAAATAGGAAAAGCATTAAAACAAAATAAAACTTTTGAATATTTAGGAAAAACAGGTTAAATTTAAATTTAGTCTAAATTGCAAATATATTTTTAGAAAAGTGGAATTGAACATAAAAAAGTCGAAAAAACGGAATTTGAGTCTAAAGAAATTCATTTAATGGCAAGGAACTCTTAAGGAAGTCTTAACTTTGTGTGAGGATATGGCAAAAAGAAAACCAGTAGTAGAAAGGAAGGAGTATTTAAATAATGTAAAATTTATACTGTTCAGGTTGTTGGAGTGTGAAAAAGAACCGTGTTACAAAAACCAAAAAATTGTTATTCTAGAGTCAGGAACATAGAAATCCTAGATTTTTATTAGTATTTGATTACTTCTATCGTCCATCCAATTTATATGTAAGGCATGTAGGTGTTGCTTGTTGAATTGTGGGCTTGTGAATATTAAGAAATATGTATGGTTCTTGCATGTAACATTTAACTTAATTTAGTGCACTTTTAATGGGCTTCTGTGGATATGGGCCTTTTTTTTCTGCATTTTATGTTTGGTTATTTCATCCTCAAGTTTGCCTTCTTATCCAAACTTTTGTTATTGACTTTTGTTGTCTGTGGAATTATCGTAACTTTGTGGTCTTTGCATTTTACATGTTACATAAATTAATTGATTTTAATTGCCATTTTCTCTTATTTACTTTAGTTAGTTCACTTTTTATAAACCTGTGACAGCTCGTCAATTAGAGGCACCTCCATTTTACATACTTAAATTTCGGTAAATTTCGTATGGTAGATTCGGAATCGTTGATAGAACCATATAGCTACAGTTGATGACCAACCATACCGATATACTTGTTACCAAGACAGCTTTTCCATCAACTACTTCCTTTGAATGAATTTCAAAATGCTTTATTTTGTATTCAAATTGAAGTTATCTGAGTAGCTAAGTTTTAGGGTTGACTAAAAATATATTGTTTTTATACTCGAATGAAAACATTCTAACCTTTATAAATATCAAGAAGATTTAACTTTAAATTCAACAAAAAATAAAATAATCAAAGTTTAGTTTTAGTTTTTAATTTTGTCGAATTTTTAAGTTTGTATATAAATAGGAATAAACCGAAAATTAAAGGTAGGAATAAAAGATATTTCACAAATAACCTGAATTTGAATATAGTTTATAAATTAACGAATAATACCGGGTGTTTCAAAAAAATTGATATCATTTTGCAATCTAATTACTTTGCCAGTTCCAGTTCAAATTAATTCAGATTTTAACATCATGCGTAGAAACAGGGAAAGATTTTATGTTTAATGTTCGATGTTTTTAACTTTACAGGTATAGAAATGCCATTCACTGGAAGTGAAAAGGCGTTTTGTGTGTTGGAGTATGCTCGAACACAGTCGAACAAGACTGTGCAGCGTGCATTTGTGAAAGAGAGTTTTCTAAACAGTCACCAACGGCAATGCAGATTTGAACATGGCACAAAAAGTTCAAAGAGTAAGGCTGTCTGTGCAGGGCAAAAATATTTGGACGACCAATAACATCGGAAGAGACGGTCGAGCGGATTCGCCAAAAACTTTTGCGAAGCCCCAAGAAGTCCATAGGAAGAACAATTCTGGAAACCCAGATTCACCCAACGACACTTTAGCGCGTCCTGAGAAAATGCTTGCAAATGAAACCCTACAAGCTGCAGCTAGTTCAGGCCATAACGGCAGATGACAAGCGAAAGCACAAACAATTAGGTGTTGATATGCAAGAGAAACTTGAAGAGGACGAGTATAAGGAACGTCTTGTTTTCAGTGATGAGGCCACATTTTATACGAATGGCAAAGTCAATAAGCATAATGTTCGCGTTTGGGCCGAAGAAAATACCCATGCCAGTTTTGGCTCACATGAGGGACTTACCGAAAGTGAATATGTTCTGCGCCATCTCCAAGAACCATCTTCATGGCCCGTTTTTCTTTGAGGGAAATGTGAGCGGCCATTTTTATCTGCAAATGCTTTAGAACTGGCTAATGGATGAGCTCATTGCAAATGAACAAAAAGACTTCATTTTTCAATAGGACGGGGCTCCACCTCCCTGGAAGCTCACTGTGCGGGCTTATCTCAATGACAATCCGCGAGGAAGATGGATCGGGCGTGCTGGTGATGAAGACAATGTGCTGTTGAAATGGCCACCACGTTCACCTGACCTAACACCTTGCTACCTTTTTCTCTGGGGCTATGTGAAGGGACTGGTCAATGTTCCCCCTCTTCCGGCAAACCTAAAGACACTCAAGCACAGAATCACTACCGCACTCGACACTGTTACCAAAGACATGCTGCAGCATGTTTGGGAGGAGCTGGACTACCGACTTGACGTGTGCCGTGTCTCAGGCGGTGCGCATATTGAACATTTGTAAAATCGTTTAAGGAATCCACATACCTTTGATTTTCTCATTCAAATTTGGAGGAATAAATCTTATGTTGCTTAACATTAAGCCTGTTTAGTTTCATTTGCCTTGACTTTGTAGTTTCTGTCATATTTACATCTCAAATGATATCAAATTTTTGTAAACAATCTGTATAATAAATCCTACAATAAAATTCTTTTTTTACCCCATTTCTGAGTGTTTTTAGCTATAAAATGATAAAATAAGACAAAATGCTGACGTGAGATAAATTAAGTCAAATGAGAAAAAAAAGGGTATCCGTAGTGAATTTTAAGTAAGATATGACCAAAGTTAGCCTAAACAAGTTAAAATGTAAAATAAAAACAGGATAAAGTAAAGATAAGCCATCTTAAAAATAAAATTATGGCACTTTATTTGGTCAAATTAGAAATATCTCTATTTGTGTTTATGTAAGCAAGGCTATTTACTCAGGACACTTTACTCACGTTATAGTTATTAATAAAAGGCTAGTCTGTTTGTCTATTTGTCACATTAAATAAATAAATAAAGCTTAAATTTAGGTGTTTTTCCAAAGCGTCGTCAATTGTTATATTTAGTTCTCTACAGGTTACCCTACAAAAATATAACCGAATATGAATTAGATATACTAAAAGATATTAGAGATGTTTTGGTACTGTAAAATTTGTTTGGTTCAAGAACTATTTATTTTTTGATTGTGAAAATTTCATTTAATTTTATTTTAAGATATTGATACACAAATGGTTTTGGTGGAGACAAAAATAAGTGTCTACAAGAAGGTGTAATAATGAAAATCAGAACTTGAAAAGTAAGAAATTGATCTGAAGGAAACTAACTCGACATCTAGCACCACATAATTCCCTTTTATTTTCTAAGTAGCTTTGATACCAAGAAAATGTATAAAATAGTATTTTCTCTTCAATTGTAGATCAAATCGTATCGATGCATCACTGAAAAGACCTCTTCATAAGGCCTCATTTATCATGCAGTTAACGAATAATCAACGAATATATATCAAAACCTTTATTAGGACTGGTAATATTATACAATTGCAAGAATTATTTAGCAAAGTTTTTTTGATGGGCATCCACCAAGCAAGCACCCTCTTTGGAAAAATATTCGGAAGTATCAAGCATCTGTGCGAATTGGCCATAGTATCCAAATGTCCGAAACCTACGAAAATTTGAAAACACTAATAACTGCAATCAAGTACCATCAGCACAATTTTCTTATTTGTGGTGATTTAAAAGTTATTGCTCTCCTACTTGGTCTTCAAGGTGGATACACCAAGTATCCCTGTTTTTTGTGTCTCTGTAATAGTAGGGCTGAACGATAGGTCATATGAAAAACATAAGAAAGGCAGAAAATATTGAAAATGTTCGAATGAGACTTCTTCAAATCTCAACGTATTAAACAAAAAAAAATGGCTTGCAATAGCAAGGTCAACATTTAACCACATTATTAAATACGACTTAAAGTGGCATCCCTATAAAATGCATGCAAAGCACTAACTTCCTGAAACTGATTTTACTCTTCATAGAAAATTTGCAGAATGGCTTTTCCATAAATTTGTTCGTTTCTTGGACAATATTGTGATTGGTGAGGAGGCAGCCTTTTAATTGATGGAAAGCTAAATTGCGATAATATTCGACAGTATGCACCGCTGAAAAATCTCCCAGAATTCAAATTTGAGAGATGGATTTGTCGCCAGAATTTGGCTGTGTGGATCAGGATATGCGATAAAGGACATCTTGCCGGCCCATTGTTTGAAGACAATAGTTTCATAGACAGCTCATAGACTGCTTGCTGTAAGTGAAAGACTGATATAACGTTTTACCAATCACATTGTCACTCTATTTAAGCAATAAATGACCCTAAAGATAACAATATTTAACACGGTGATTTTATCTTATAGGAACATCTACAGAATAGTGTATTTTAACTCCCTTGAAAAACATAATCAATTAAAAGATTGTCTCACACGTGAAGTCACTTTACTCAAAGAAAAACAACAGTTGGTGAAATGAGTTGTGGACTCAATGTGATTAAAGGCGCAATTTTGCTTGGAGTGAAATAAAGCACATGTGCAATAAAACGGCAATTAGAAAATTATAAAATAAATTTGTAATAACCTTATGAAGAAGTACATTCGTTATTAATGGCCAGATAAATTTGTTAATTTTCAACTTTGTATTTTGATTATTTCACTGCTTTGTAGACACAATTTTTGTCTCCACCAAAGATATTTCTGTATCAATATCTTAGAAGAAAATTCAATGAACTTTTTACAATTATGAAGATAAATAGTTCTGAGACAAAAATTTTGCAGGACCAAAGCATCTTTAATAGTTTTTGAGTAATACTAATTCAAATCAAGGTTATTATCCTTGTGGGTCACTCTAATATATCTATATAAATGAACTATCTCAACATCTTTCTATATATATATATATATATTTATATTAAAAAAATAATTGCAGTTACGCAATTAATTATGCGGTTAAAAGGCTATATTAGGCAGACATAGTCTTCATCGAAGCCCTCGGAAGGAGCTCTTCTCACATACACGAGAAGGTAACACTTAAATATGCGTTCTCTCAGATAGCCAAAAACTATCTTTCGATTGGCTTTTTCCAGTATCACCCCTGCTTTTCGTAGAGAATGAAAAATTTGTATATTTATATATATGCCGTTTCCTTAATAATATGCAGCTCAAAGACTAGGACCGATGTATATATTCAACCCTTCGGAATGAGAAACCTCCTGAGATGATGATAAATTTTAAAAAGTCATTCATCGCAGAGTTTACGAAAGAAACATCTTTCAAGCGATGGAACTTGTTAAAATAGATGATGAAAGAGACTTTTTGTAGGTCTTAATTGCGGATGTAGCAGCCAAGCAAGTACAAGCAAGTTGAAGATGGAAGAAGCAAATATTGGGCAAATAATCAACTGTTTTCCTTACAACATAACTTTGTTTCGCTTGACAAATGTGTATATTTGAATTTTTTTCTTGTATATGTTTTAAATTGATACAAATTTAATGATTGTTTTAATACACAGATTAAGAAGTTGTATTTAGAACAGCATTGGCCATTAATCTTTACGCGAAGGTAGCATATAAGAGGAGATGAGCCAAGTTCTTTAGAGTATTCACAAGCTATATTAAAAAGCTCACCAGATCGATAAATCGAGTAAGTAAAGGAAAAATATAAATAGAGACACATATATACAAAAAGACAGACAAGATAGGCAGTGTATTAAAAAGAAAGAGAGTGTGGGGACGGATAAAAAGAAAGGGAAAGTGAGAAATAGAAAGAGAGAGAGTTAGAAAGAAAAAAACGACAGACAAAGAGGGATAGAGAGACAGAGAGTGAAGAAGGATAAATAGACATAGAGAGAATCAATTTGGGCATACCTAGTGTAATGGAGGCTCGTTTCGGAAATATATCATCAGGTATTTGTTGCCATTTTCGGAGGCGAAAGGCAAATGTCCTTCCTATGTCGCTTTCCCCGACCACAAATTCATCTTGCCCCGAAATTGGAAAATATTACGTTCCCAAGAATGTCGGAAATTCATATTTATTGGGTTCACCTTCTACTATTATTTCAGGGAAGGGGCGTAGTCAAAAGCCACCCCCTGAATTGTAAATTTATTGACTTCCCAGTGGATTATCGCTATCTCTTTATTCTTCTTTTAGATATTTCTTTCCATTTCCCTCACAGAGCGGTCGAATCGGGTCCGCTATACTAATTTCTTACCCCAGGTCAAAAAATCCAGTATGATAAGATTAACTAATCCAATTTCCTTTTTCCCTTAATTGTTAAAGAAGCTCATGCAAAGATGTTAACCAACGAAGGAAAATCTAATCTGTTAATAATTGAAGGTAGATATAAAAAAGGAGAAATAAAAAAATGTTATGGATTATAAAACTTCGTCAATTGTGAAAGGTTGGATGAAGATGTATTAAAAAAAACAAGTTCGCACATCTAATAATCTGAGTACATGCTAACTCGATTAAGTGAGTGTAAAGAAGGAAAAAATAAACTGCCTAAAAAGAACAATGGGAGCAAACAAATCAGTTGGGCCCTCCCAAACTACACGAAGAAAGTATGCCAAACTGTAAAGTTAAAAATCATACAAGGAGGATAGGAGATGTCGGATGTGATGAGGATGATGATTTAGGAAAAGCGACATAAAAACACATCGAGCAGGAATGAAGAGAGAAATTGGATCAGCCGGTGGGGTGGAATATTTGATAAGGTGGATACTTTGGTAAAAAGAAGAGGAGATAAATTTGGAAAGAAAAATAGAAATTTTTACATCGTAAAATAACGTAGATTTTCGACAATTTGTAAAAATTATTTTAGAAATATGAAATAAAATTGGAAGCAATGGGCGTTTCGAAAAGTCACAGTGTACAAAACGCTCACTTGGAAGTAATGGTGTTCAAAAGGTGACTGTTCATAAAAGGCACGGTTGGAAGTAATGAGTGTTCGAAAAATCACTGTACAATAAAGGCTCGCTTAGTAGTAATATGTGTTCGAAAGGTCACTGTGCAGGAATTGCTCGCTTGGTAGTAGTGAGTGTTCAAAAACACACTGTGCACTAAAGGCTCACTTGGTAGTAATAGGTGCTCGAAAAATCATTGTGCACTAAACGCTCACTTAGAATTAATGGGTGTTCGAAGAGTCACCGTACACTAAGCGCTCGCTTAGTAGTAATGTGTGTTCGAAAAGTTACTGTAAACAAAATACTTACTTGTTAGTAATGGTTGTTCTAAAGTAACTGAACACAGAAGGCTCGCTTGAAAGAAATGGGTGTCCGAAAAGTCAGTGTGCACTAAACGCTCGCTTGAAAGTAATGATTGTTTGAAAAGTCACTGTGCAGAAAATACTTGCTTGGTAGTAATGGGTGTTCTAAAGTAACTGAACACAAAGGCTCGCTTGAAGGTAATGGGTGTCCAAAAAGTCAGTGTGCAATAAACGCTCGCTCGGATGTAATGGGCGTTTGATAAGCCACTCGGCACTAAACTTTTGCTTGGAAGTAATGGGATTTTCAAAAGTCTCTGTGCACTTAACGCTCACTTGGATGTAATGGGTGTTCGAAAGTCACTGTTCACTAAACTCTAACTTGGAAGTAGGGGATGATAAAAAAATCACTGTGCACTAAATTTTCTCTTGTATGTAATGGGTGTTATAGATAGTCACTTTTCACTAAATGCTCGCTTGGAAGTAATGGATGTTTGAAAAGTCATTGTGCACTAAACGCACACTTGGAAGTAATGAACATTAGAAAATTCACTGTGCACTTAACGCTCGCTTGGAAGTAATGGGTGTTCGAAAAGTCAGTATGCACTAACCGCTCGTTTGGATGTAATGGGCGTTCGAAGCGTCAATGTGCGCCAAACGATGGCTTGTAAGTAATGGGGGTTCGAAAAGTCACTTTGTGCAAAAGGCTCGCTTGGAATTAATTAGGGTTCAAAAGGTCACTGTGTACTAACCGCTATCTCGAAGTAATATAATTTCCAAAAGTCTCTGTGCTCTAAATGCTCGCTTAAAGTTATTGAGTGTTCGAAATTCACTGTTGACTAAAGGCTGCTTTGAACTAAGGGGTGTTCAAAAAGTCATTGTGCACTAGATCTTTGCTTGGAGCTAATGGGTGTTCGAAAAGTCACTATGCCCTAAAGGCACACTTTCAACTAATTGACATTAAAAAGTTAACTGTGCACTAACTGCTCGCTTGGAAGTAATCGGTGTTCGAATAGTCACTGTTCACTAAACGCTAACTTGGATGTAATGTTTTTTTGAAAAGTCACTCTGCTCTAAATGCTCGCTTGCAAATTTTGGATGTTCAAAAAGTCACTATGTACTAAATGCTTACTTGAAAGTAATGGGTTTTAAAAAATTCACTGTACACTAAATGCTAACTTGAAATTAATGGGTGTTGGAAAGTCATTGTCGTAGAATAGGCTCTCGATGATATACCATATATATCTATTCGTTGAGGGAATTATTCTAATATTTCGAGTGCATGGTAATCTGATTGACCGAGGTTATTTATCTTCAATATGCTTAAGAAGTGGAACGGAGCTCAAGGATAATAATATGGCTATCATTAATAAAATAGAGCTTTATTAATTAAACTATCAACAACACACAAAAAAATGCTTACATAAACGGAGAATGGAAAGGGTCGTGTTAATATCTGACTAATCCGAGGATTAAGATTTGGAGAGATTTAAAAAGGTGAACAAATAAAAATTAAAGGGAGGGGGAATGGTTCGCTAAACCATTTAAAGCACAGGGTAGCATTGACAAAAGGTTAGATGATTAAAGGTAATGCTCAGCTTACGTAATTACAAAGTTGTTGTGCAGAGGAAGAAGATGCAAAGGAATCTTCGGTCCACTAGCGATTTCCAGGCAGAAGGGTTCTTCGGGGGGTTGTCCTTAGCGTAGGGGAAGGATTGTCTTCGAAGAGTAAGAGCGAAGTGTGGCTCGGAAGTACGAGCGATCTTTGTGACAGCAAATCGGGGATGTTCTAGATGAACAATGGAGGTTATTGTTGAAACCAAGCGTTCTCTTGAAGAACGTTAAAAAAGGGGAAATTAAATTATCCTGACGAGATGTCTTGGAAATGAGAACCGTTTCTTGACGAACGGGCTTGAAGAACAATGGCTGTTCTAACGTTGTTCTCATTCTGAACAACAGGGGGGGCTGAGAACCGTCTCTTGTCAAAGGGCTCAAAGAACAATGGCTGTTCTAACGTTGTTCTCTTTCTGAACAACAGGGAGGGGACTTATTGTCTTGGCGTCTCGAAGGCACGAACCTTGGCACTCAAGGGATATTGTCCTCTTCCGGGAAATAAGGTGGTTCTCGAGGTAGAGAGCTCTTATGGTGCACAAGGAAGACCGGATCGGCGTGATGCCTCGCGAAGATAATCTGGATCTGATCTGCTTCAATCGGGGAAAACTATGCATAAGTACCCGGAGCCGTCTTCATGGCGTAGGGGATAATTGAATGGGGGACTTCGGGGGAATGCCCCGGTCGCGCCTGGGAAAATACCTTATCTGCCCATAGGCCTTACTCAATCTGGCGAGATCGACGTATGGAGGCGAAAAGGCAGAATGAACCTCCTTGATTAAATATTGGCTAAGGTGGGCGATAACGCGCTCTGCTTCCTCTCGCAGATGCACGTGGATAGCATGTGTTTCTAAACATATAATAGCGGCTGAATTTAAGGGGCCTCAGACCGTTATATCACTGTCATTGTGCACTAAAGGCTCACTTGGAATTAATGAGTGTACAAAAATCACTGCACTCAACGCTCGCTTAGAAGCAATTGGTGTTCGAAAAGTCACTGTGCACTAAACGCTCGCCTGGAATTAATGTGAGTTCTAATAGTCTCTGTGCACTAAACGCTCGCTTGGAAGTAATGAGTGCTCGAAAATCACTATCCACTCAACGCTCGCTTGGAAGTAATGGGTGTTTAAAAAGTCAATGTAAAAAAATGCTCGCTTGGAAGTAATGGATTTCGAAAATTTACTGTGCACTAAACGCTCACTTGGTAGCAATGGCTTTTCAAAAAGTCACTGTTCACAAAAAGTTCGCTTGGAAGTAATGGGTATTCCAAAATCACTGTGCATTGAACTCTTACTTGAAAGTAATGGGTTTCGAAAGGTCACTGTGCACTAGAAGCTCGCTTGGAAGAAATGCGTGCTCAAAAGGTCACTGTGTACTAAAGGATCACTTGGTAGTAATGGGTTTTCGATAAGTTACTGTGCGCTAAACGATCGCTTGGAAGTAATGAGGGTTCGAAAAGTCACTTTGAACAAAGCCTTGCTTGGAAGTAATAGTTATCCGAAAAGTTAGTGTGCCTTAAACGCCCTATTGAAAGTAATGGTGGTTCAAAAAGTCCTTTGTACTACAGGCTTGCTTGGAAGTAATTGGTGTTCAAAAGGTCACTGCGCACTAAACGCTCGCTTGTTATTAATGGTGTTCAAAAGGTCACTGTGCACTAACCACTCGCTTGGCACTAATGGCTTTTCTAAAAATCACTGTTCATAAAAGGCTCGCTTGTAGGTAATGGGTGTAGGAGGAGTCACTGTACACTAAAAGCTCACTTGATAGTAATGGGTGTTAGAAAAGTCACTGTGCAGGAATTGCTCGCTTGGTAGTATTGGGTGTTCGAAAACAAACTGTGCAATAAAGGCTCCCTTGGTAGTAATAGGTGCTCGAATCGTCACTGTACACTAAAGGCTCGCTTGGTAGTAATAAGTGCTCGAAAAATCACTGTGCATTAAATGCTGACTTGGAATTAATGGGTGTTCGAAAAGTCACCGTACACTAAACGCTCACTTGGAAGTAAGGGTATTCTTAAAGTCACTGGGCACTAAACGCTCACTTGGAACAAATAGGTGTTCGAAAGTCACTGTTCACAAAAGGCTCGCTTAGTAGTAATAGGTGTTCAAAACGTCACTGTGCACTAAATGCTTGCTTGTATTAATGGGTGTTTGAAAGTCACTCTTCACTAAATGCTCATTTGGAATTAATGGATTTTCTAAACGTTACTGTGCACTAAACGCTCACTTGGAAGTAATGGGTGTTCTTAAAGTCACTGTGCACTAAACACTCACTTGCAAGTAATGGGTGTTCTTAAAGTCACTGTGCACTAAACGCTCGCTTGGAACTAATAGGTATTCGAAAGGTCAATGCGCACTAAACACTTCCTTGGAATAATGGGTGTTAGAAAAGTCCATGTGCACTCAACGCTCTCTTGGAAGTAATGTTGGTTTGAAAAGTCATTTACACTACAGGCTCGTTCGGAAGCATTTGGTGTCCACAAGGTCATCGTGCCCTAAACGCTTGCTTGGAATTAATGGGTGGTCGAAAGGTCTCTGTGCACTAAACGCCTGCTTGTATTAATGGTGTTCAAAAGGCACTCACTGCATTACCCCCCTCTTGGCAGTAATGGGTTTTCCCCAAAATCACTGTTCACAAAAGGCTCGCTTGTAAGTAATGGGTGTACGAGAATTCACTGTATACTGAAGGTTCGTATGGTAGTAATGGGTGTTCGAAAAGTTACTGTGCGCTAAATGCTCGCTTGATTGTAATGGGTGTTCGAATAGTCACTTTTCACTGAAGGTTCGCTTGAAAGTAATTGGTGTTTGAAAAGTTAATGTGTACTAAATGCTTGCTGGAAGTAATGGGTGTTCTAAAAGTCACTGTGCACTCTATGCTCGCTTGTAAATGTGCACATGAGTAGATGTACGCACGAATATATGAGCACTTGGGTAATAGGGGGCAGTTCTCGTCGTATGTGAAAGTACATACATGATTGTAGTACCGTTTCGTCACCCAATCAAAGCATGGAACCTTTCAAACCCCTGTTCCTCTTCAGGTGTGTGTAGATATGCAACTATCTTCCACAGTTTCAAGATGGAAGAGTGATTTATTGTGTGCGAGGATATGGAGGGGCGAAGATAGAGCGTTGTTTTAATTGGTTATAGCTGTGATGATGTAGGAAGCTAAAGATGTTTGTGCATTAGTCGAAATTTGGCGCACCGTTCTTATTGGAATTTTCCCCCTTGGAGCGCCGAAATTTAATGCGGGAGCGCTCTCCCCAGGGATCGAACCCGTTACCAACAAAAGCTCCCCCTACCCTTCGACATCATTGTGAACGGTAGTGGCAAATGATAACCATTACTCTAATAACTAGATTCCAGGGCTGCGTACCCTCCTATATTAAGAGAAAGAATAGTAGCAGGATGGAAAGAAGAAGAGAAGGAGAAGAAGAAGAGGAGAAGAAGAAGAGATCGGAAATGAGAAGAGGAGATGTAGAGGAGAATAATAAAAATAATAATAATGAGAAGAAGAAGAAAAAGGAAAAATTTAAGAATTCCCTGTTTTTAAAACAAAGAAGCGGTTTGAAGAAAGAAATTCAGAATGAATGAATTTTTGTAGGATGTGGTTTAATAATTAACAAATAAAGTATATGTAATATATTTATTTTGTTTTCTTTTACTTTAAAAGGGATTCAAGTGACTTCTAAACAGAAAGTAAAAAAAAGGCGTAATGAAATGAGGTTGAAAAATGCGGTTCCAAAGGGCAAATATGCCGGAGGCCAACAGCACGAAGGGCTGTTAGCGAGCGCAACGAAGCCATGGTTTGTGTTTGTAAATTATAGATTAAAATATTTATGAATACAGAGATGGAGGGGAATAAAGAGATAAACAAGGTGTGCTGACTAAAATCGCGTGCTCTCACTTATTTTGATTTATGACTTTACGACCTTCCAAACCATCAATAATTCCAGGCCTAATCTTGGGAGCACCTTGGCAATTTTATCATTCGAAAGAGAATATAAAACAACACAAGGATTTCAAGTTATGATGTTATTGCCAAATAATTCCGTGGCTAACCTTGAGAGTACCTTGGTAATTATTTCATTTGAAAGAGAATCTAAAACAACCAAACAATTTCAAATTTCGTTAGAATCGGCCGAATAGTTACAATGTTATTACCAAAGCAATAAAAAATAAAAACGGGCCTTAAGCATATCTAGGAGAATATATGAGTTTTCTCTATTTTTAAGCAACCTTATAATCTGCAAGCGGTTTTTAAGTTTTTATTGTTACGTTATATTCTGTTTACCTTTGTGCTTCGGTCAATAACTCAATTCCGTGATTAAGAGTTGAGCGTCTTTCTCAACAAACTTAAAGCTCTTGTACGACATATTACTTACGAAATTTCTGGCGTTATCACCTTTTGCCATTAATTTCTTATATCCAGGTACTCATTTATATTCTAACTCCTCAACATATTCCCTTGAAACATTTTGTCTATTTTTGGCTTGTTCTTCTTTTAAAAGGTTTAAATTCATCCAGAAGATGGAATTTGATACTAGTTTTGGAGGGGATTTCCAACTGTCAATTTGGGATATTCAAATTTTGTATTGATCAAGGAATCCCCTACATTAATGACAAACCCAGTAAAATTACTATCTTTACTCATTCCAGAAACATCTCCTCTGAAGGATCTCTGACTGAGTTTACTTAATAATGGTGAGAGTATTAACCGAAATTGGTAATGATTCTCAATTAGATACCAGAAGATGCCTTCCAGTTTATCCGACGAAAATATCGCTCACATTAGGTCTAAAATTCGTCACTCGTGAAATCAGTGCCTAACTACGTTTCTTTCTTGGTTGATGAAACGAGAAAGTTATGGATTAGCCCTAGTACATTGCTCTATTTCTCAGACCTTCCACTAGTTTAAGTTCAATATGTTCTCCATCACCTTTTACTATTCAAAGAACTAAAGGGTGTATTGTTTTCATCTGCTGACTTTTATGGGGTTTTGCGGCAATTCTGTTTTTTAGCTGTTACTACATATATTACATAATTAGGTTATGTTGCGTTAGAATACAAATATAGGGTTCACCATCTAAATAAACACTTATAACCTAACCTTACCTAAATTATTTAGTAGGCAAATATCAAGCACCTAAAATCACCATAGGAAAATATAGCTATAAAATCAATGACCCTTAGTCCGTTTCTTTCTGCAAACCGCATATTTATCAAAGCACTTCGGCATCTAATTTGATGTTGGTCTGATTTATACTAATGTATATAAAGAAATCAAAGCTCTTTTAATTCTGATCCAGACCTTTGAAATCTGAAATTAATGGACTGATATAACATAACATAATAACATAACATAATATCCTATGAGAAGAGGAATTCATTCTTTTCTCCCCTTTTCCCCTCAGGACTTTCTAAATCTACAGAGAGTTAATGCCTTGTATTTCTACAAGGAAAGCAAAGAATAAATTTCCCAAATACTTCTGATCCATACAGACTGACTCATAAAGGTGAGGGTTGTGATTATTCCAATTCTACTGCAGTTCTCTACAGTTCTCCCATTCCTTCGTTCCATTTCCACCCGTTCTTTTGTATTATTTTCTTTTATACGACTTTTTTCTTATAACGCCTACTACTTTTGGCATCACATCACTTTTGATTAATCTTTTTGTCTAAGCCTACACGTTCTGAGAATATTGTTTGATTTATGTTAACAGTTGCAAGTCTAAGTGACTTTTAAGCACATGTTAAAAATGTATTCATTTAAATTGGGTTCAAATAAGGTTAATTATTCGTATACAATTAAAAATATCCCTCTTTAGGAAACACCAAATTTAAAAAAAAATCTAATTTGAATTGCCATCTTCAAAGGCTCAAACAATTTAAGAAGGTCAAGATCATTTTAGGATTTATATCTCAGCACTTTGATTCCAAAATTGTGCATATTTTAATTTTCTCTGGATTTATAGCGCGAAGGAAATAGAAATATGGCGTGCGATTTCGGAATTCATATAAAGAGGGAGTTATTAAATACTCAAGATTTTGCAGCGTAAAGCTCCTGAGATAGTTCCTATTTTTATAAACATGAATTATGCAGAGCATAAAATTCCACAGCCAACTAATTGAGACACTTCAAATTTCAAAGGGATTGTAAAATATATATTCAAATTAGTTCTTTAGCTTGGGAGAATTAGGTATAATCATCAGCGGTGATGAGTTCAAATTAAAGCGAAATGATTCCATTTGAATATAGAGAAGCAGTTTTTACCCACACGGTCTTTAGCTGGAAGGCTTTTCCTAATAATGTTGTTGTGATGAATATATTTATTTAATTTAAAAATAGATTCGACAAAAACTTGAAAGAGTAACAAATTATGTAGTCAAATTTCTTGAAACGTAAAGAGGAGTTAGATTAAGTTGGTAAACAAAGAAGCTACACATAATTTGGGTTGTGTCTTCCCACCACTCATGGCACAGTTTTCAAAATGTTTCGGACAAAGCAAGCGGTATCTGGCAACTATCAACGCCTCCCGCCGCTCTACGTCCATCGCTGTTCTTATAGAGACTCTCTTAATAAATAACTATTGATTTACTAAGGTCACGTGATGATTACTATAAGTCTATACAGTTGAATGGGTTGTTGATCACTTTTGTGTGAAAAAAATAATAGATATTCCCTAAAAGTAACGAAAATATCTGAGATGAATTGAAAGTCGATTTAGCACTTCAAATTTTGTATTCAATAGTGATTTGGTAATAAAACTTTCATGCTAATGCAAAAACAAATATATAGCACACGTTTAACGCTTCCTATGTTAAGAAGGAAGATTGTGATGGTCTCACTCACAACTCCACAAAGAATATTTTGAATCTCGGTTTTTTTCTCATCGCTCTCTTTCGTTATTAAGACTAACCCAATGATATTCAGGCTAAATTTGACTGTTTTCATAAAAAAAAAAAATTCTCGCAACATCTCAGCTAAAATAAATGTATTTTAAAATTTTAAAAATATCAACTAGATTATAGTTGAGAAATAACAGCTTACTCAAACTAGCCGCCATCAGCTTCCACCGCGGCCTCGAGACGGCTGCAAATCTTGTCGCATTCGTTACGTTCTGTGTCCCTGGAAAGATTTTCGAACAGCTCCTTGGTGTTAGTTACCAGCTCGTTTTTGATATAGAAGGCATAGCGGTTGGTCTCTTTCCCAACTGTGCCCCACGTTTGGTAATTCATGATATTACAAACGGAGGATCAAGGAGCCCAGAAATTGAGGCTAGTAAAGTTGTAGAAATTCTCCGACAACCACATCTGGTTCTCCAGCAACAACTCTATCCAGGCAGGATTTGACCATATTCTCTAGCAGCTACAAATACCTGTCTGAATTGGTCCTAAGACCTTGTTCAAATCTGTGTGGTGGCATAGTGTTATCCTCCGTGAAGAAAGACCCACTGACCAGCGCAGTTTGAGGGAACTTGGTCTTCATGGTATGTGAAACGTGGCATGGAATATAGGCAAGTCACCTGTTGTTCTGGGTGTTGTGAAACTGGTCCTGGCAGAAGTTATTTTTACCTAAAAAGAATCAGATCATCCCCGGCTTAACAGGATGCCTCAGCTTTTTCAGGAGTTATTTTTTTTACCTAGTTTAGCGGTTCTCCTTTGCCTTGGCTGTCAAAATTTGTCTCTTGCTTCTTATGTGCCAGTGGTATCATAGGTTTTCATTCAGGAACAAATTGATAGCGATCACTCCAACACTCATCTATTTCGCTAAAGCCCGGATTCCCTTGCTTGGGTCTTCAATTTCCTTGTCCTGAAGTTGTTAGATGAATTTCGGCTTCCGGACGCAATCAGAATGCCTGTTGTATTCCTTTCTGCTGGCCACAGCTTTGTAGTGTCAATTACAGCGGCCTAAACTCAAAACTTGAAAGAGAAAGATAGAATAAAATGACGATATTTCACTTCAAATTTTGAATTCAACGGTGATTTTTTTAATAAGATTTTCAAACTAATGTAAAAACCAATAGTAGCCGGTGATAGAGAAACTTCTCTTGAACAATTGGTTGTAAAAATGGTTAAGAGAAAGTGCAAAAGAAGAGAGATAACCAAATATTTATACCATGTTGTAGGGGCTGCATAACTCTGTATATACCCATAAGGACTCTCTCTTTCTTTTTCTCTTTCTCTCTTTTTCTCTCTCTTTCTTTCTCTCTTTTCTCTCTCTCAATTTCTCTCTTTCTCTCTCTCCCTCTCTTTTTCCCCATCTCTCTCTTTCTCTATATCTCTATTTTCTTTTCTGTCTGTCCTCTAAGTATATTATTTTCATCACTATCAGGCGAATCCTGCAGGAGAAGAGAGTACTGCCCTATCAATACCCCCCCCCCTCCCTCCTCCTGGTTCGAAGAAGCCTGTTCGTGTATTTGAGGGATAGTTGAACCTCCATGACAAGGGTACACATGTAGATAGGTGTGTACCGTAGAGTTGAAATAGTTAAAAAAAACAACAAAAAAATAGCATGTAAAAAAAAGCATGATCCACTAACGTTAGAATGTGGTAGTTAACATCTTCTGTAAGCGGACTGGCCTTGAGCGGATCTTAGGGTCTTTGCTTGTCCTTGTTTCTGTAGTTCTTTAGTTCTCTCTCTATATCTATCTATCTATCTATCTCTTTCCCTCACATCAAACACCGACAACTTGATATAGAGTTGTTTTAGGTGATGGCGTGCGAAAGTAACAAAATATTCGCTCCTTTATCTTCCATTCCACCATCGCCACCTTCTCTCAGCCACCCACCGTTTGTTTCACATGCCTTGAGGGTAACGAATGCTCTATGTAGACTAATAGACTTGGAAGTGTGACGTGCCCTCCTGTGATCAGCGCATCGGCATTCTCGAGAGTATAATGGGGCTCCATCTCTATTACACATCCCTCCTTTACCCTTTTTCTCACCTTCTTACCATAATCTTATCATCTATTTTTCAAATGCGCCTTGTTAGTCCCAACTGGAAGTGAAAGAGGGCGTAAAATCCGTTCAAAAATCCCTTAAGGACTTGTCGCCGTGTAGTTTATCCTATGCAAATTAATTTATTTTATTAAGACTAGTAATAATAGTAAATTGTCATTATTTTATCTTGTCTGTGAATTAATTTATTTTAAAATTATTATTATTAGCAGTTATTATTGATGGTCTTGTCATTATTATCAATATTATAGATATTCCTATGATCAGTCACGCGAAACAATAAAATAGGGCACAAAACTAATATGAAGCGTAACCTCCTCCAGCATCTATTACTTTGGCGAGTCGTATTAAGATTTCCGATTGAAGGTTTTTATCCCCATCACCTCCCCCCCAGAATAAGGTTTTTGCTCGTTTTTGCTCATAAATTCAAAATAGGCATCAAATCTGGGGATTTTGCAGACCCCTGAAAAATGTTAACTTTGAGGTGTTGTGAAAACTCGCTATCAACAATGTTCGAGAAATGGATGGGTTAATTGTCCATGGCTCAGCTCCTCACCGAAATGAACATGACCTCTTCCATTATGTATAGGTATGAAAGCGAAATGAAGTGTAACTGTTAAGTGTATATGAGATATTTAAAAGGAGTTTGAAATTAAATTTGAGCAAAATTAAATACAAAGAAAACCTAGAATCAGCGCTGCATAAACGCACATAGTAAGAATAAGGTCAACATACCAGGGTAACCTGTTCTCAATTATTCTGACTTATGACCTTATGACCACATGGCCTTAAGATCTTCAAAAATTTCAATAATTCCCGGACTAACCTTGGGAGGAACTTGGGAATTATGTCATTCGAAAGAGAATGTAAAACAACATAAGGGTTTCAAATTCCGTTAGAATCAGCCAAATAGTTACGATGTTATCGCCAAGTAATTCTCGAACTAATCTTGGGAGGATCTTGGCAGTTATATCATTTGGAAGAAAATATTAAACAACATAAAGGTTTCAAATTTCGTTAGAATCAATAGAATAGATTCGATGTTATTTCCAAAAAACTCATTGGAAAGTCAAACGGTTACCATCTAGCCGTCAGACCTACGAACTGACATAGTAATTTATAGAGTCGCCCATTCGCGACTTAAAATTAAGAAATTAGGGAAAAATAGATTATTCAGTACACTGTAATCTCCGAACACGTCCTACTGTAACTCCTTTCATATCCTATCCTTTCTGAGTGTACATAATCCTCTGCCTTTATTTCAGACTTGTTCAATCATCTAATCCATCAAGCTATTTGAAGATGTTTTTATTATAGGTTTTTCGGTGAATCAATTCATTAACCAAGCCTATTTTGAGATGGGAAATAAGTTTGATTTTATTTAGATTCCTACAAAAAATTTATAATTCCTTCATAAGATTTTGTGCCATCTGAATTTTGTAGAGAACCCGTTGACAACCCACACTCTTCCCAAACGACAGCCTTCAAGAGGATCTCGTTAATTTTAAGAATCCCGTCAAACGCTCCATTGCAAGATGAAAGAAGTCTTTGAGGAGAAAAATGATTATTTTCCACCGCCAAGGAATCTCAAGTTGACAAGAAATAATTGATAGGAAACGATGATAAAGGAAAACTCAGTAAAGGAAAAAAAGAAAAAGACACAAAATAAGAGGAAAATAATGAACTAAAATACAAATAAGAGTAAAATTATGAGATAATAATATCTGTCCAAGCAAATATTATACTAAAAAAAGAAATTTGGGACGAAAATACTCGTATTATGGCAAAACCTACCCAGTAATTTCTATCTACCGAACGCCAGCCTCATTCATCAATTACGTTCGGGTTATGGTAGAAGTGAGATGAAGAATGTGGAGGGCACTAGTGCACAATGGATGTGTGGATCACTATATACAAGCCTCCAAATTGAAATGCCATTGTTTGGGAGATAAATGGTTATCGACGAAATATATGATAAATGGCCGTCTCGCGAGACTCTTTCAGATGAAACGAAGGGAAAATCGGTTGAGGCAACCGAAAAAGTAAGTGAACCTTTTTTTTTAAGCTCTTGAGCTAAAAGCTTTTAACAAACATCGATCATTTTTACTTGTTTTTGCTATTCGAATGTCATTAGAACAGAAACATTTAATCATTTTTTAAATTAATAAGAAGTAAACCAAAGCTATTTAGGAAGAGTTTATTTATGTTTCGTTTCACCCATGCATGAAAATTCATGCGCGTTTGGTTAAATAAAAACGTTAAAAAAACGTTAGAACATTATTCTATAAACAATTATGATTATATACTGTGGGGCTGTGCCCCTCAGACCACCCCCAATTGATTGAAACTCAGAATCATCGTCGGGGGGCCCCCCGCAGTGATATATCCCCCACGAGCAGTCCCCTTGAATTTACTCAAATAAGGGGAAACATATTGGAACAGCGACGAAATATTTTGCGTCCCATCGGTCGTGCCGCCGATCTTCAAGTTTACCAAACAACCTTAAGGAACGAAAGCCAAATGTGCTAGTAGGTATTTTGCAATTCAAAGCTTCCTAAAATTTTTTTTCGAATATTTTTGTACTTAAAATGTTGAGTAGGGTGAAATAGGTGAAAAGCTCCGAGTTATTTTACACTTTTTGGAAATCTTTCAAGCAAAAACGGACGAGTTTGATAAAATATTCCCTTAAATGCCGACTATAAGACAATACCAGTATATACCTGGTATTGCAAAACTCCTGTTACATTCGATACGACGCTCTTAACAAAGGACACAATGAGAGTTTTGATGCAGATAGACATGTTTTATTGTTTTAACATATAAATATGTGTTTAAATTGTAATATTAATCCATGCGGCCGCCATTAGCGGTGAACCCTCGCCCCAGGTGAGACCTTAATTACGAGCACACGTTGCGAAGGAAGTCTTTCCTCATGCTGGCCTACACATGGTTGATGGAGGACTTCATTGATGTTGCTGCACACCCAGGGCAGGTTTTGATGGCCAAAATTCCCTTTAATTTGCTGCCGTGAGCCTGTAAACCACCCAGGCAGCATTTCGCCATTCGAAGCCACGAGACGCCAAGAGGACACGTAGCAGACCTCGGAGACGTCCTGGCCGAAATATACCCCGCAGGCGTTTTGTTTGTTGACGACCGGATCGACCGTGGAGTTTTTCTCATCAGAACCAGGCCATGGATTCCACAATACCCCCCTACGGGGGCAACTTTCGCTTCGCTACTAAAATTGAAATTTAAAATCTGAAAAAAAGCATCCATGTTTAAATTTTTCTAAATTTTCTGAACTTCTCGAATTATAATAATTTTAAAAAGAAACTCGAAACTAAATTTCCCCCCTTTCAAAATATCACGTTGCTAAAATATAGTTAGAGAAGGAGAAGATATATAAAAATATATTTTCTGAACTTCACCATTTGTAATTCTTTGGATTTGAAATAATTCACAAAATTTCGATACTTTTGTTTTTTGGTATTATAAAAGAATTATTAGAAATAACTTTGATAAAAAACATAAGTCATGACCAAACTAAGATCAAATTATTATTCAAATACTCAAAAAAATCCCCTTCTTAAATTATAGAGTGAGTGAAAAAAAATGAAAATTCGAGTGTCATGACTCTTCAATGGGTTGAGAAGGCGACAACAGCAGCGCTTCCGATGTTGGTGAGCAGAGGCCTTTTCACGCACCTTAAACTCTTGCGGGTTTCCTCCTTGATGGGTACCGAGATGTTCTTCGGTGCGTTTTTGAGTTCCGGAGCACTTTAGAAGACCTTTCTCACAGTTGACAACTTGAGGTCTACCTGAAAGAGGTCCATCTTTGAGGTCATCACTGTTTTCTTGAGCGACTCCGCGACTCTGTGGGCGGGTATCCGGCTGACGTTGAGCCGCTTGGCGATTTTGGTCTTGTTGTGGAGCGGCGCAGGAAAGCAGAGATCTCGATTCTTTTCACTTACACCTCTACACATCTTCACACAATGGAAAAGACGTTTTAATGACACGTGCTGGAAATAATAGAACTTTAAATTTGTTTGGCTGAACTTTTTCCATCCCACCTCTCGAAAGATAAAGAAAAAACGAGTGTAACAGAACTTTTGCAAAATACGGTAATCAATTTTCACCAGCCGATTGCTAAACTTTCGGGCCCAAATGAAGTGATTGGATCTCCAGTTATAATCTTTCTCTCAAATTAAATTTGTTCTTATTAAAAAAAGTGAAACTATCGAGCGCCTCTTTACCACAAAGATTGAAAACTGTTACCTCCATAGATTGGCATTGTGCCACAAGCAAACAGCTAGTTAAAGTAGTTCTCAGCTATATCACAATGAATGCTATATCTGCTAAATCTGCATAATCTGCTAATGAATCCATAAAAAATCTACTAAATTTGAATAATCGGCATGATCGGCAGAAACCTCTAAAATCTGCTAATCTTTATGATCTGCTAATGATTGCATGAATCTGCTAAATCTTCATAATCAACTAATGATTCCATATATCTGCTAAATCTTAATAATCTGCATAATTACATAAATCTGTTAAATCTGCATAATCTAATAATCTGTATGATCTGATAATGAATGCATGATTCTGCTAAATCTGCATAATCTGTTGATGAATGTATAAATCTGCTTACATCTACTAAATCCGAAATATCTGCATAATCAGCTAAACTGGCTAATCTTCGAATCGACATAATCTGTTAATGAATACATGAATATGCATGACCTGCTAATCTGTATAATCTGTTAATAAATGAATAAATCTGCTAAACCTGGATAATCTTCTAAGCTGCATAATCTATTCATAAATACATAAATATGCATGATCTACTAATATGCATAATCTGTTAATATATGCATAAATCTGCATAAGTCTGCTCAACCTGGATAATCTTCTAATATGAATAATATGCTAATGAAAGCATAAATTTGCTAAATCAGAATGGGTGAATAAATGTAGCTTTAATTTAATACTATTGAAAGTTTCCTTTCTCAGCCTGGGATAAAAGCATCCTTTTAATTCCAATTTAATATTTCCTTTTAAAAGCGCGCCTTCACCTTTCCTTAACTAGACATTAATGAGGGCGGGAGACGGGGTTGAAATAAAAACGGCGGGAAATAATACCCCACACGAACGCACAAACTCCCTCGTCTCTGTTGGTACCTTACTGGGAGGTGCTTTGTTCGTCTTTGAGGGGGTTTATTGTACTTGGAGCCTTTTGAAATACCACCCAATAAGAGTACTTTGAGCTAAGGATGTTTTCTTGTTGGTTTTTCTCCTCTTCCACATTTTCCCTTTTGTTATGTTTTACAGCTATCCATTTTCGACATTCGTTTGCCATTTTCTTCTTCTACCATTAGTGGGGTTAATTATTTGGGAGAATAAGTCCCTTAACACGTTACTTTATGGTTTTTATTTATTGATAGATAAAAATCAGCGAGGGTCTAGATAGGAAAGTCTTGGGAAAGGAGTTTGTATAGGAATAGGTGAAGTTAGAGGATGCGAAGAGAGGTAGAAAGTACTTAGCGTGAGTAACTAAGGAGTAGAACTTCTACGAGATTAGGATTCCATGGGGTGGGAGGGCACGCAGCTCTCACCGTGTTTAAACAAAAGAAGGACTTCAGTACAGGCCTTTTCCAGTAAACGTGTTGGGGAGGGGGGGCTTTTAAGCCTGTTTTAATGGCCTTATATATTTTTTTGTTTTGTTGACCAAATCAAATAAAATTTAGAGACATAATTACAGTTGCCACAATTAGTCATGTCACATGTGATGCTGAATTTCGTTCAAAGAGAGACAATTTAATATTGTAGAGGGACCCACTAAAATAGTAATATTCCCCCCTCCCCTAAGATATTACTTCGGGAAAGAAAGCGAACCGTTATTCTTCCCTCCCGACTTCACCCTGTTTGGACTTTCCATCCGGTCACTGGAAAATTCACCCCGAGGCATGACTCTGCTATTGAAAGGTCGTCTATTTGTAAGTTTGCCAATTGCCCATTTTTTAGCCCCTGGAGACAACTTTTATGGCTCTAGCCACTGGTCGTCCCTTCAGACCCACTGAGCCCGGTCTCTTACACTTTCCCGTAAGGACACGCTATGTTGCCCAGGCCGATAAAGAAGGTTCGTGAAGGTCTCTCTCCCTTTCCCTGTTTTGGAGAAATCCGGGTATATAGGTACCCTATCAGGAATTACCCGCAGATTCGCTTAAACGACGCTTCCCCAAATGGAGATTCGCTTGAACGAAGCTCTCGCCAGAGAAGTGTTTGGTGACTGTCGCAGGCCACGGTAGAGCTGGACATCGTACTCGTAACTTCGGGTCAAGGAGAAAAGTCTTTTGAAGCAACGTCAGCCTTTCTCAACCACCTTCGGATCAAGGATTGGAGAACCGTCCTCCGAAGTTCTTCTGGTGACCTTTTGGAGAAGTCACCTACCCTCCTCCGAAGTTATACCGGTGACTTCTTGAGGACAAGAGGCCCTCATCTCACTAAACCAGAGTTTGGAGAACGTATCATCACCCTCTTCGTGTTCCCATTCACACCCGTGAGTAATCAAGGTTATCAAGCCCCCCCCCTTCCCCCTCCTCCCAATTTTGCCACGATTTACTCTCGAGGTTCAAAGGAACTGAATCTCTCACCACATCAAATTTCCCATTATAATCATTTAATAACCCTGGTTATCCGATCTGTATTCGGAACCTAATTCCGTCTTATTCGTGTGTATATATATATATATATATATATATATATATATATATATATATATATATATATATATATATAATTTGGCGTCAGGTTTAGGGTATTTAGAAGAATCCGCCCTACCTGATTTTAAATCACTAAGTCCTATTAATAGCAGCTGTATTGCCAAGAATATTTGAACACTAATATATTAGGACAATTTTGGGGGGATTGACGTGTACTGAACAATTTTTGAGCCCATTGTTGTGTGGTGTGTCCACAGTTTTCCTAGTTCCTTAAAAGATGATACTAGATAAGTGGTAATAGTAACCGCTATTTTTGTGTCATGAGTCAGATTCCCTCTTTAGTTAGGTTTTTTTTTAGAGTTCGCTGAATTTTTAATAATTTTCTCATTAGTAAAGTTTATATTTTTCTGGGTAAACCTTCAATAGATCTCGTAGCTTTTTCGTCTGCAAAGGTCGAAAGTAGCATATCGCGGATGTCTTCATTCGATCGTTTTCATAAGTAAGGGCAGATCCTAGGCTTATCTTGGAAAGATTTAATCGCTTACGTCCAGGAGGAGGAACGTAACGAACGTGCGGAAATAAAAGCACAGAAAGAAGAAAAAGAGAGGCAAGCGCAGAGAGAAGCATAAGAGAGAGAAAGAATTAGGCAGCAGGAGGGAGAGATAAGCCGTGACCAATTCGAGATAAACTACGTAGGATCTCGAAATGAATAGGCTCAAGTGCCCTCACTAAAACTCCCCACATACAATGATGGAGAAGATTTTTTGCTCCTATTTAACACACTTTGAGAAGATCTTCGAAGTTAACAATTGGGAAACTTAGAATCAGATGGTGCCGACGGCTACTTTCACTAATGAACCCTCGTCTTCAGTACATTTTTATTTCGCTTCCTTCAGAGGCCACCCTTGATTCAACCCTAAAGGCAGAACTTCTTACTGCTATTAACATGAATCCAGAATTTTATAGGGTTAGATTCCGCTCCGCACGAATACAGCCAGGCCAAACCTACAAACAATTTGGATTCACGCTTCGGCGTAACTTTCAATTCTGGCCGGATTCCGCCGAAGTATCTAATTATTATGAGTCGCCAATCGACTTCATTCTAAGGAATCAACTAATGTCGACCCTCCCTCGCGAACTAAGGGCATTCATAGTGGACAGAAGAGCGTCCAATTTCAAGAAGGGTGTGTAAGAAGCCGACCTTTACGCTTCCATTCACGACCTCTACCCCAACTCGGTCAAGAAGAACCCTCCCTCCTCCCCCCAACACAAGTTTGGGTTCAACAGAAGCCAACCCAAGGGCAACAATGGCTTTGTAAATGTGCAAGCGCCGAGCAAGTACAGGCCTCACTCACGGCAAAAACAAAAGGACGTGAAGCCCCCAGTACTCCCATCCAAGCCTAGCACCTACACCCGTAGACCAATTGTATGCCTTACTTGTAGCACCCCTAGGCACTTAAGTTACAATTGCCCCCAAAATTCTCAACTGGGGACCTCGTCGAGTCAACAGGTCCACCAAATCTCTGCTACCCCCTCCCCTAATCCGTCAGTCGTATCACCAGCGTCCCTGCTCCCTCTCCCCCAGATCAACAGCTAAATTTACTGTTCAACAAGAGTTCCTCTTATGGGCTCCAGTTTGAAAATGGCGAAGTAAATGGTTGCAGAGTGTCAACCTTGGTTAGAGATACAGGTTGCACCTGTATAGTAGTATCCGATAAACTACTATCCCCCCATCGTAAGCCCCCAGCATAACAGGTTCGCGTTGGTACATGACATTTAAGGTCGTGCCACGAGGTTCCCCGTGGTACGGTGCCATATTCCGTGCCAGTACTTCACCGGATGAGCCAACGTAGTCACGGCCCTGATAAAATTCTGCCCCGTCCTTATCGGACAGAGCGCACAGCTCTTCCCTAGCCAAATTTCTCAGCCGGTCGTTACCAGGGCCCAGGCCGAGAAAGAAGTATCGCTTCCGGTACCCCTATCGTCCCCAGACATCGACTTTACCACCAACATTCAATTTGCTGAGGAGCAGAAGAATTGCCCCACATTACACCCCCTGTGGGAAAAAGCAAGGAAGAAGGAGACTGAAACGGTGCGAGGCAATAGGAAGATCGAATACACCGTGGAAGACGCGTTATTATACCGTTCCTCTGTTAAACTGGAGAGTCCCCCGATCAACGCGTTGTGTGTGCCGAGAACGTATATCGAACCCGTTCTAAAGATGGCTCACAATGGCTTAATGACCGGAAATTTCGGCCATAACAAAACGGCCCAGCGAATATTCAAATATTTCTTTTGGCCAGGCGCGGCCAAAGAAATTATCGACTTCTGCAAGTCCTGTGACCTTTGCCAGAAGGTCACCTCCAAAGGGCGTGTAGCCCCCGCCTCCTTCAAAAGACCCCGAGAGTGGCCGAGCCCTTAGCCCGGGCAGCAATCGACCTAATAGGCCCCATTAGTCCCCCGTTGAGCGATGGACACTCCTATATTTTAATCTTCGTCGATTGCGCCACCCGTTTTCCAGAGGCTATCCCCATGAAGAAGATTGACAGCATTTCTTGTGCAGAGGCTTTAATTTCAATCTTTTCTGGAGTAGGGATCCCAAAGGAGATCTTATCCGACAGAGAACGTCAGTTCACCTATAAATCGATGGAGTATGTCGGTAAACAGCTTCTTATTAAGCCCCTCTTCACGACGCCCTGGCACCCTTCTGCTAACGGGATGTGCGAAAAATTAAACGACACCCTCAAAATGGTACTCAAGAAGGTGTGCCACGACCAGCCCTAAGAGTGGCTCTGCTACCTCCCCGTAGCGTTATTTGATTGTCTCAAAGTCTCCCATAGGACCTTAGGGTTTGCTCCATTTGAGCTGTTATATGGACGTAACGTCCGAGGACCGATGAGTCTTTTAAAAGAATTATGGTCCAATCCTAGAATGGATAAGGAAATTGAATCCTCTTACACGCACGTGTTAGACTTGCGTACGCGGTTAGTAAAATGTGTGGACATCACTCTCCGGAACGCCGATGCAAAATTGGAAAAATACCGCACCCACTTCGAATTAAAATCAAAGGCGCGTTTGTTCAAACCAGGTGACGAAGTATTAGTCTTGCTTCCCTCCGAAGCAAATAAACTCATCTCCTACTGGAAAGAACCTTTCTCCGTTTTGGAACCCCGCGGCCCGGTGGATTACCTAATTGAAACCCCCCTCCGGTAATGATTTACCACGTCAACTTCATAAAAAAATACCACTGCTGAGCTTGCCTAAATAACGTAGTCGCCCTGGACGAAGAACCCGTCCTCGAAGCCGCCTATCCCGTTGAACCCTTGTGTCTGGTCCAAACGGTGTGAGTAGAAGCAGACGATGAGTATTCCCTGCCGTCCCTTCCTTCCCCTCAAGCGGAGCTTAACACCGACTTGGACGTAATAGGGTTTACTTCCAAGTCGGTGTTTCCCCTAATAAGACGGCGCAATTGCTTGCCTGATTGGAAAACTTCCCGACGTCATTTCGGAATTCCCGGGCTGCTCAACCCAATTTACACACGAAATTTGTCTCACTACTCAAGATGCGATGAGAACCAAGCCTTATCCCATACCCGTACATTTACGGCCGAATTTCAATGCAGAGATCGAGAACATATTAAAATTACGAATAACAGAACCCTCGCCGTCATATTTTTGCTGCCCCATTGTCATGGTTAGGAAACCTGATAAGTCATTTAGGATGTGTTTCGATTTTCGTAAATTAAACGCGGTTACACAGCTTGACGCGGAACCGATACCCCTAATCGACTAAAGTCTCCATGTCTTCGAAGACACGAAATTCATCTCCGAGATCAACCTCTGCTTGCGGAAGTTATAACTGGATCATGTGTCGTTTGTTAGATGGCCTTATCGAATGTGACTTTTTATTTCGATAACGTGTACGTCGCTACTCGTATCTGGGGCCAACACGTACAGTCTCTGTGCTTGTTACTTTCCCAGTTACGCGTACATGGGTTCACGGTAGGCCCAACAAAGTATCACTTCGCCTATGACACTATTAACTACCTTGGATTTCAGGTCGGTAGGAATCAATTGATTTCCTAGGACGACAAGGTGAAGGCTATCTCAGAAATGCCGCTCCCACGAACGAAGAAACAGCTTCGTTCCTTTTGTGGATCCGTGTCGTTCTATCGTCGTTTTTTGCCGAATTTGGCTGCTATAGCCTCGCCTCTTAACGACATGCTTAGGAGAATGGCCCCCGACCCAGTCAATTGGATCCCTTCCGTTGAAGATCGCTTCCACCAGTTTTACGAACAAATTAACCTCTGCCCCTATTTTGAGATTACTGAATCCTAATAAATCATTTAGGATTCATACCGATGCCTTCCAGGATGGTGTAGGTTGTACCCTCGTCCAATATGACGACAATGGAGTAGAATATCCTGTAGGATATGCTAGTAGGAAGCTGTCCCATCGCGAAAAAAAGCGTATGCCACCAAAGATCTCGAAGCTTTAACCATACTATGGTCTATTCGTAAATTTAGGATGTATCTCATAGGTAAAGAATTTATTGTCGAAAGCAATCACAAACCCCTGGCGTACCTCAAAAAACTGTAGAGCCAAAAATGGCCATTTAATGTGTTGGAGCCTACTACTCATGGAGTACCAATTTATGATAATGTATGTTAAAGGCACCCACAACTGCCTAGCCGATAGCTTGAGTAGGATTCTAAAGAAGACCCCTCCCAACAACCTGAGCGTATAGCAAAATTCGTGTTTGACTCATTTGTAAATATTAGTTCCTTTTTTTATGTTGTGTGTGCGTATGTATAGATTAAGTTTTATGAGGTTACACATGTGTACATCCCGTGTAGTGTTATATTTTTTTTTGTCTCGATGAAATTAGTTGTAGACATTTTTTCCCCCCAAAGTTTTCTTTGCTGTAAAAATGTCTTTCGATAGGGTAGAGTGTAGAGAGACCCACTAAAATAGTAATATTCCCCCTCCCCCTAAGAAATAACTTTGAGAGAGAAAGCGAGCCGTTACATCCCCCCCCCCTTCCCTCCTCATTTCACTCTTTTTGGACTTTCCGCCCGGTCACTGGGAAATTCACACCGAGGTATGAAGCAGTTATTGAAGGCTATCTCCCCGCCGCCTTAATCTTCCCTTCCCCCGAGTCGGGAGATTATTCGTCTATTTGTAAGTTTGCCAAATGCCCTTTTTTATCTCCTTGAGACAACTTTTATGGCTTCAGCCGCTGGTCGTTCTTTCAGACTCACTGATCCCGGCCTCTTACACTTTCCCGTAAGGACACGCTCTGTTGCCCAGGCCGATAATAAAGGTTCGAGAAGGTCTCTCTCCCTCTCCCTGTTTTGGAGAAATCTGGGTATATAGGTGCCCTCTCGAGGATTACCCGCAGATTCGCTTAGTCGACGCTTTCCTAAACGGAGATTCGCTTGAATGACGTTCTCGCCAGAGAAGTGTTTAGTGACTGTCTCAGGCCATGGAAGGGCTGGACATCGTACTCGTAACTTCGGGTCAGGGAGAAAAGTCTCTTGAGGCAACGTCAGCCTTTCTCAACCGCCTTCGGATCAAGGATTGGAGAACCGTCCTCCGAAGTTCTTCTGGTAACCTCTTGAGAACAAGAGGCCCAATAGCTCGCTCAATCCGAGTTTGGAAAAGTCACCTACCCCCCTCCGAAGTTATACCGGTGACTTCTTGAGGACAAGAGGCCCGCATCTCACTAAATCAGAGTTTGGAGAACGTACCATCACCCTCTCCGGGTTCTCGTCTACACCCGTGAGTAATCAAGGTTACAGCTCCCCCTCCCAAGTTCGCCCCGCTCTACTCTCGAGGTTCAAAGGAACCTCTCACCACCCCAAATCTCCCATTATAATCATTTAATAACCCTGGTTATCCGATCTGTATTCAGAACCAATTCCGTCTTATTCGTGTTTATATATATATATATATATATATATATATATATATATATATATATTGTGTACCTTTTATCTAGTGTATATTAAAATCTATTTTTGTCGTTGTGTTTGGAATATTCCTTGGTCAGGCAGCTGCAGCTAACTATTCAAATCGCACTCTTAGAACAATAACCTTTGTTGCTTTGCTTAGCCAACCTTAGAGCCTGTGTGCGTATATTCCCTCCCCTTGGCCATACTTCGACAAATATATTATCTAATAAGAGATTGAGTGTTTGTTGCATATTTAGTTATAAATAAAAAAGATATCAATATGACCAATAAAATAAGTTAAATCTAATGAAATATTTTGTGTTAATGCGTTAGATCAAGGATTAATGCTGGACCATTAAGTTACCAGGCAAAGGGTATAGAAACCCACCCAAAGCTTCACCCTATCAAATCCAGAATCCCTCAAGGCTAGCAGGAACTTCCAAGGGATTTTTATACCCTATCTTCATACCCAGTCGCAATTGAAAGGGTCACTATGCATATCACAAACGAAGAGTAAATACAATAAGATCACAAAAATTGTCCCTATTTTTCATTGCTTATTATTTAGTCATTATTACAGTTTTCCGAATTAAATAAAAATCAATTATTGTTTTAATGCGTTCACAAAACATCGAAGCGACGCCGGTAGTCTTGCTCGCAAAACTGATGCGAACACATAATTTTCAATGGCTTCATTCTCAAATCCAGGGTGATTATTTTATCTAATTCTCTCCCGTTTGATTTCCGTCACAGCTGATTTTCGTCTCATAGATTTCGTGTTTTCTGTTTCAAGATGATTTGCTACAGAATCAATATTTTCATCGATTCGTACACCTTTGCTGCACCCAGATTTACCTTTATGCGAATTGTTTTGGGATCTGTGTCATTTGCTGACCGTATTGTCCCCTGAAAGATCATTGAGTGGCAACTACCGGCCATGTTTGATCATCTTTTCTGCGATGAAAACATGTTTCATAACGACAAATAAACCATGATTGTAACAGTTAAATGTAATTTTTTATAAGTCCATATTTCGTATCCAAGATATCAAAATTGTTACATAAAACTATAAATGTTCTCTTTCGAATTATTTTTACTTCATCTGTGAATCTGTAATAATGACCGAGTAATAGGCGATTAAGAACAGAGACAATTTTTGTGGTCTCACAGTACACGTTCTACTGGTGGAAACAACCACCAAAAGGGCTTTCACGATATTTAATTTCTGCCTTTCCAAAACCTGTGAAATTGCTAATTGTGTGACCGGTAGCTTAATAGTAGAGCATCTGACCGGCAATCGAGAGAGCCGGGTTTGTTTCCAAGCCTGTATAACTCATTTTTTTTACTCTTGGTATTATTTATGTCTTCTCAGGATGGATTGCCTTGATTGTACCGTTTTTTTGCCATCCTTGATTTTTGTGTCTTCCAATTTCCCTTGTTCTTGCCTTTAAAGAAAACCCTCTCTTGTTCATTGTCTTGTGTGTTCATCCACATCAAATTTCCCTTTCTCTTTTGCTATATAATCATATTATATGAATCTAAGCTTTCTGCATCTTTCCGCTTTCCAAAAGTTTTTGAAATGCAGAAATTAAACATGGAGAAAGCCCTGTACTGGTTGTTATCAGCCACAATTCTTTGTATTCACTATTTATATATACATATATATATATATATATACAATAAAACAGAAAAAAAACAAAGAAGTAAAGTTAGAACTTCTCTACCAAGACTTCTAAAAGCTCGGGAAGCAGAAAGTTAGAAAAATAAAGCCAAAAGTTGCAATTCATTTCAGAAGGAACTAAACGACGGTTTATGAACAATGGCTCCCAAATAACAAAAGAGATGAAAATGTTTTTTCAAGAAATTTCTAAACAATACCGTCACCATCACCATAAGGACGGACATGTCCAATATTTTCTTCCTACATAACAAGGAAGAAGAATACCTATAGAAACTTAACAGACTATCTGATAGCTCAAAACTTCAAAGAATAACGCATGGTCTAACATAAAAACTTAGAAAAGAGCAAAATATCAGCAACGGAAAACAATAGTATCTTTAATCAAATCCAACTCACTCTTAGAAGAAAGGTGTATAGCCCTTGTTACATCTACAAGAACGTCAAATCACACGAAAGAAATAACTTTTTTGATCCATTTATTTCTCAGGTTCCAACTCTCAAATAGAACATCGACAAATGTTTGAACAGCATTATTACGCCGTTAATCTCCACTAAATTCTATATTAGACGACCAATATCTTCTTCAATATTATTCATAGCTCTTCTCCACGTGTCATCTCATGTTCTCTTGACGTCGAGAGCTATTTCACCTTGGCAATAGAAGAAACGATGGAAACAATCCTAAGGCGAGGCTACAAAATTTCCGATTAACCCTTCTCACAAATCGACCCCCACATTTTTAATAGGTTTGTAAAAAGATGCACAACCGAAGCCCTATTTTGAAGCCTCGATTTGAAAGCCTTACCGCATAGGAGTAGCAAAAGGGTCACCATTGGGCACCACGTTTGCTACTTACATGGAAAACTTCAAAGCAATGGTCTTGACAAAGATGACAAATGTGACATAAAATATACACTTGATTCGTCGATGATATCTACCTAACAATCAATGACGAACACCAATTATTCAACTCGAAAACACCTTAAAATCATATTTTGTTCTCAAATTCACAATTGAGATAAGCGAAAACGGGCGCATTCCTTTCTTGATGTGGACACAGAAAAGCGATGAAAATTATACTCCGAGCGAACATCAAAAAGAAGCGTGCCTTGGTCGTTTTTTTAACGCTAAAAGTGCACTGATAACTATAAAATATCAGAAATGAGTTTCTACATAATAAGAACCATCAAAAAACTTTTAACGTGGATTAGACTAAACGAAGAATTTGAAGAATAAAATTCTTAATTCCAAATTTTAGATAAAGGAGGAAACTGAAAAAAAGACATTAGGACTTACTAGAAGAATCAGATGACGGACAAAAATATACACTAACAGATATCTTAAACCACTATCACCATAGAAAATGACAAGTTGATACCAATACGAAAATGTATATTATAAGAACTTAAACTTCAGCTAACTATTGATAAAAAACAACCTACCAGACAAACGATCTAACCTAAGGTCTAGTAATTTCGTATACAAACTCTAATACCTTCCTGAGAACTGAAAGCTTTATTCCAACCATTATTATATTGGTATGACCACAACCACTCTCCGCTGACGTTTAAACGTACATCTGTAGGAAGGTGGAATCAACTTACACTATAATGAGAAGCTGAACCAACGAATCACAAGAAAATTGCTACTCAAAAACACCATCATATAAAGAATACACTCGGATATTCGCTGCTTGAAGACCCTTGAGGCCTTGTTGATCAATGAGATTATTCCTTATCTAAACTCCCCGCGAACCAGTTTAGAGCAAAGCCTCAAACTCTTCCGCTAGAATTCAACACTACATCTGACTCCCATGCCACTACTGCAAGTCGGCAGTAGTGGCATGTAGCGAACAAGTAGGAATTCACTGCAAATCAATAAAAATACAATAAGGGTACTTCAAATTAAGAGCAAGAATATTCCAAAACCAGCCGAAGAAAGTACGAAAAAAACTAAAAAAATACAATAGCCCCGACCTGGCGGACGCTTGACTCGACGATATAGACGATGAACCGAGGCGTTGAAATAATGACATAATAGACACGGACAACGAAAGCGTCCCACAGCCATCGTAAAAACACTCCTTTATTATAAGTGGACTGAAGAGATTATAAACAGGTCTGCTGACCAAAAGTCGCGGTGCTCTCTCATATTCTCATTTATGACCTTACGACCTTCAAAACTTTCAATAAATCCCGGACTAACCTTAGCAGGACGTTTGCAATTATATCATCCGAAAGAGAATGTAAAGAAACATAAGGGTTTCAAATTTCGTTAGAATTGGCCGAATAGTTAGGATGTTATTGCCCAAAGAAAAAAAAAGAAAAACGGGAACCGACCGACATAGTGAGATATAAAGTAGCACGCGACTAAAAATAATAAAAAATCCAAAGGATATATTAACAAAGACAAAGAGCAAGCATTCACAGAATGGCGGAATAAAGAACTTTAAAACAAGAAATTAAATTCTTAATAAACGAACAGCAGGAAAGCAGCGAGAAAAGACTTATTTGAAAAATAGACAAAACACGATATCCGATAGATGACCATAGAATAATAAACAAAGCTAAATGAAACCCGCAGAAGAGTAAAGTAAAGATGAATGATTCACAAGAGAACTTGCTACAAGAATCCAACGAAATAGAACAAAATTCTGATAGTACTAGAAGAAAGTTTTCTCAATTTCGCCGGATGAAAACAAAGACTTCAACGAAGAAATATAAAAAAATCGTCCATGAACACCAAAAGAATAAGAATGATAAAATACTACCGTCCCCAGCGATAATGGCAGAGAGGGAAGAACAGATGTGCTATTAAGCCACTACCAACTGACGAAGAAATAAAGAGTGCCGTAAATTCATTCAAGCAAAGAGTGCCAGGCTCCACAAGGACTTACTGAAATCAATCTAGAAATACTCGTCTCTCCAGGAAATGTCATCAGAGCCCTTTAGAAGCATAGTCTAAGCATACTTAAAGCAAGCTACTTTCCTGACGCAATCAAATTAGCAAAAAGAATTCGTCCCTAAGCAAGGCACGTCGACACTACTCTTAAGCACTTACAGACACATATTGCTTTTAAGCTTTACGTGTAAAATGTTGGAAAACATTTTATCAAGCGGACTGATCGAATTACTAGAGGATACTGACCTGTATAACCAATTCCAAACTCGGATTATGGTAGAAAGTATCTTGAAAAATGGCCTTCGGTATAATATAAAATTGCAAAAACCAAGGCAAAGAAAACATAGGTCGACCTAGTTTGATGAGATGTAGAAAAGGCTATTGATAAAGTATGGGTCAGATGCCTGTAATATAAGATCTTAAATCTCCAAATGAACAACAATACGAAGAGAATACTCTAGATTACAACAAGAAAAGGAATTGTTCAAATTACAGTTACCGATCACAATGGCAACTTTGAACAAATTGAAGCTATTTCAAAATTCATGAAATTATAGTTAGATACCTATCTCAATGGTAACTTTAAACAAATGGAAGGCATTTCAAAGTTTATGAAAATATAGTTATATATCACAATGGCAACTTTGTTTAAATGGAAGCCATTTCAAAATTTATGAAATTATGATACCGGTTACAATGGAGAGTGTGAACAAATAGAGGCATTTAGAAATTTATCAAATTATAGTTACCTCCTACAATGGTAACTTTAAACAAATGGAAGCAATTTCAAAATTAATAAAATTATAGTTACGATCACGATGACAACTTTGAACAAATGGAAACCATTTCAAAATTCATTAACTTATAGTTACCTATCACACTGATAGTTTTGAAAAAATGGGAGCAATTTCAAAATTAATGAAATTATAGTTACCGATCACAATGACAACTTTGAACAAATGGAAGCATTTCAAAATTAATGAAATTATCGTTACCGATTGAAATGGTAACTAAAAATAATAGACAGATTTTACCAATTACTCTTCAACGGGAAAAAATTCAAGATGAAAATCCAGCTTGGTATTGTTCCAAAGAATTCTCTCGAGTGGTATTCACATACTCCTGAAGCGGAACGAGTGCCCCTCCTCCCCCCTTACCTAATGTTCCTACCTGATAGATGGTTATGAAAAAAAACAATTAAATCCAAACCTTCCGTCCCAAACGAGGACCGGTCGCCGGTGCCATCAGGCTTACCATCGATTGTCATGCCAATCTTCATGTTGATTTCATTATCCCGTCAAGAAGGTTTGTAATGGCCAAGAGACGGATGGAGTTACTTACCTACGACAGGTTTTTGTATTTTTATGATGTAGATTAAGGAATTAATAGTTAGGATGTTAATAGTTGGATGTTGTTGGTACAACATCCAAGAAATTTGTTAAAGCAACTTTGATAAAGTAGTTGAAAATAAACTGAAAAATTGGGAGAAAAAATGACTTGAAAGACAAAGAAAACACCCGCAAGAGAAACAAATAATGGTATAGAAGCCAACAAACAGGGTTTTTCAGGAACAGGTCGACGTATCGGTGAACAGTTAACGGCGCTGAATTGCATACGAAGTAAAGTTTTAGTTGAGAAAAAGTTAGCTGAGATAGAGGACTCGAAACCATCTGAATATTGGAAAAAAGTTGCCTGCATCAGGATGAATCGCGCCGGGTATCAAAATACCTACATCATGATTGGTGCTCAATTTTCTGCAAATACTATAAATGGTGTAACACGTGACATGGGTAGTTACAAAGGAGACTAGCAGAAAGCAGACCAGCAGATAGCACACCAGCAGAAAGAAATACAGCAGGCATTCTGACTGAGGAGCAGATAGCAGACCAGCAGAAAGGAATACAACAGGCATTCTAACTGCGACCGCACGCCCGAATTCATCCAAAACTGCAGAGATGGAAATGGAAGAACCGAGGAAACGAATCCGGGCTTTAGCGAAAGAGGTGGCTATTGGAGTCACCCCTATGAGGCTAGCCCTGAATGAGGACCTTCGTTACCGCTCGTACAAGAGGCGCAAGGGACAAATTCTGACAGCCAAGGTCAAGGAGAACCGCTTGACGAAGTCAAAGAAGCTAACGAGGCTGAAGCATCCTGTTGAGTCGGGGATGATCTAGTTCTTCTCAAATAACAAGAACTTCTACCAGGACCAGTTGCACAAAACCTAGAACAACAGGTGGCTCGCCTATAATTATTTGTCCATTGCAGCATTTTGGATAAGAAATATGAGTGGGTCAGTTCCATTAGAGGAGAAGCATCCAGACATATGACTAGAGTGAAGATTCTTCACTGTTGGATAGACTTAAGTGTTATAATAACGTTCTCCTTTTCTTCCCTGGACAGCCAATCTCCAGAAGTCCCAAACAGTGAAAAGGGGGGTTCGTCAGAGAAAATAACCTTGCACCATTCCTTCATCCTCCAATCCTTGTGCCTTCTGCCAAACCACAATCTGTCCTTGAGTTTTTCATAGTGGTTCTGTGTTCTTTGCTGCCCTGTATATCACAACACCCTTATGCAGAATTATTCATCTCACCATGCAACCAGATGCAGATGCACTCCTCTGTACTCCCTCTTGAGCAAGTTCCGTACTAGTAGCCATACAATACCAAAGCCGCCTACGGACGAGGAGGCGGTCCTGACGCTTAGTGAATACTTTTGTAGGTCCCAGGTCCCAAAGCCTTCTTTGTAGCACATGCACCTCTCGCTTTGAGCGGCTTAGGGGTCCGGAAAACGGACCTTACAAGCATATTAGTACTAGTAGCAATTTATGAACACGAGATACCAATTTGGTGCCCAGCGATGATGATTGCACGAGTTTCTTGGTGGTAACGATTGTTGTCATAAAAGATACGGATGTCCAAATTTCCGTCTCCCCTCCACAGTCTTCAGGGCGATGGCTTCTGTATGAATATATGTGTGCCGTCCACTTACCTATGCTTATCACTATGGTAACGAGTAAGTGGTTAATTATGTTTGGTTGGCCGATTAATTCAGTGCGAGGCTACACAAATCAGATTAGGATTGGAAGAGAACTTCCACTTTTCGTAATTTATGCAACTATACAGACACCATACGAATACCAATAGCAGAGACCTAATAGATACTAAACATTATCATCATCATCATCATCATCATCACTAACTCTATAATTTAAGAAGGGGATTTTTGTGAGTATTTGAATAATAATTTCATCTTATTTTGGTTATGACTTAAGTATATTTTTAATTTTTATCAAGGTAGTTTCTATGAATTTCTTTAGAGTTGGAAAATACCAAATGGTTAAGGTTAGAAAAAAAAATAGGATTATCTAATACTTTATAATGTTTTAAAAGAAAATACTTTACAATTGGTAAAGTTAAAAAAATTTATTAAAAATTAAGTAAGGCTGCTTTTTTATTTTATTTATAACTATATCTTAACAACGTGATATTTTGAAAGGGGGTGAAATTTAGTTTAGAGTTCCTTTTTAAAATTATTATAATTGGCGAAGTTCAGAAAATTTAAAAAAATTTAAGCATGGCCGCTTTTTTCAGATTTTAGATTTTAATCTTAGTAGCGAAGCCATTGCCTGGTATTTATATAATTCTGTTGTATCGACATAGATTCATCCGCGAAAACATTTGGCCATGACTGTAATTATAAACTCAAAATACAGTAGAAAAATACAAATAAGTACACCTAAAACAGGTAAAGATGAGAATACTATAACTGACTTTTAAACTCAGGCAAAAAAAAACAAATAATTCTTTATTCGCTCAAGTATTACATCTAGGTAGATGTAAATTCTTCTAGCTTCTAAGGGTGAGTTCCATCTGAGGGAGCCAACCCTCTTTAGCTCACGTCGACCTGTTTAAACTATAAATATTAAAGGACTGATTATGTTTACAGCCTGAATATGGCTGACATAAAAAAACAAGATCTCAGACAAAAAATAGGATAATGACACCAGCCAGAGAGTTGGCAACCTCCTATTTCGAATCATGGAACTTACTCAAAATGGTACAGCCAAAAATGGTAGAGCCAAGAATAGCAGAGCCAAGAATGAAGTAAACAATGAAGTCAAATAAAGTAACGGACACAACGAACAAAGCTGGTGAGCCTTTTTGAGGTGGTTGCTTACATAGAGCAGCTACCTAACGTGTAGAAAACTTGAATTCAAAAGTGAGAGGTAAAGAAGAACAGTCCAAGAATTCATACAGCATGTTTTGTCTTCATGTAGAGATGAATTTTCGAAAATGAGCTCGAATACCATCCAGAGACTTGATTAAGTGAAAACAAAATACCATTCCTCTAACTATACAAGACATGGCGTTCCTCCCCCCCCCCCAAATTAAGATAAAGTAGGGTAATAAAAAAAGGAATAAGTCCATTAACTATATTAATATAAAAATAGCAATTCTACTATTGTACTACCAAAAGAGTAAAATTTGGTGATATTAGTGCTCCTATATCTTTCGATTTGGTGTAGGAATGTTATTTTTGGTAGCTGTAGTCTCTCTTTATAATATTCTGGACGTTTGGTGGTATCAAGTGAACCAAATAATCCAGAAAACTTGAGTGACACAAGTGACCCATATAAATCAATTAACCCAAAGTACCCAAATGGCCAAAGTAACCCGAACGCCACCAAAGTAATCAAATGGCCCCCAATATTCCACCACACACAAAAGAACCAAATAAATTGACCTAAATCACCAGAGTGACATAAACAACGCAATTGATCTAAAGACTCTAATGACCCTAGTGAGTCAAACATCTCTTTCTAATCCACGAGGAAGAAAATTTAAGACGAATAAAACAACTCCCAATTTCTAAATAAAAAAAAAGGTCAACAGACCTAAGTCGCGTGCTCTCAAACATTCTGACCTATGACCTTATGACCTTCAAAGCTTTTAACAAGTGGAGCAATCCAACCCAGAGTTAGTTTTCTTTAAATAATTCCCGGACTAACGTTGAAAGAATGTTGGCAATTATATCATTAGAAAGAGAAAATAAAACAACATAAGGGTTTCAAAGTTCATTAGGATCGGGTGAATAGTTACGGTGTTATTGCAAAATAAACCCTCATTAAAAAGTAAAATAGTTACCAACCGACTGACTGAACTACGGACCGAGATAGTAAATTACACAGGCCTGCGTTTGAAAAAAAAAATTTATGTTCCCCAGGATTTTTTGTGGTTTCTTAATGAATCCAACCTCCTGAGCTCAAAAATGAATGTATATTTGTTCAATCAGGTCAGATTTTCTCAGTAGAGCATACACCATTTTCATTGAGATTACCTCATTTTTTCTGAATTTTTAAAAAAAAAACCTTTCTCTATCTAATAATGCATTATTACTGTTATATCATATAAACAGGAATACACGTATGTAAATTATAATTCTTTCAATAAACAAAAAATAAATGAATGCAACATAATAAAGAAAATATTTATAATTTCGAAGAACAGACGCCCTTGACGATTTTCGTTTGTGCCTGTCATCTGGTGCATCACGCTTCAAACACCAACAGTAGTCAGCAAGCATGTTTCCGTTCCATTTACACTGGTACCTGGATTCCATTGTTTTTATGTCCTGGTGAAATCTTTGCCCCTGTTCTTTACTGTAATCCCCGCAGTTGTCGGGAAAATAATCCAGATGGGACTGTAAAAAGTGTATCTTTATAGACATTCGAGCTCCCAAATGTTTGAGACTTGTTAAGAGCTGATTGACCAGGGCAACATATTCTTCTAGGCTTCTTTTATTTCCTAGAAAATTGTTAACTAGAGCTTTGAAAGCTTTCCAGGCATCTTTTTCTATGTCCTTCATTGATGCATCAAATTGCTGATCAAGTTCCTGATTTGAAGTCCATCAAAAATTCCCCCATGGAGCTTCGCGTCACTGATTTGTGGAAATTTTCGAAGAAGAAATTTAGAAGCTTGGCCTACTTTATTAAGGGTTTTGACATAATTTTTTATTATGCCAAACTTTAAATGCAGTGGAGGGAGGAGTATTTTTTGAGGAGGCACTAAAGGTTCAGCTATCACATTGTTTGATCTTATTCTAAATGCTTCTCGTGGAGGCCAAACCTTCTTCTCATAGTGCATACTATCTGCACGACTGTCCCATAAACATAGAAAACAGGGATGCTTCGTGTAGCCTGTTTGCGTCCCAAGCGTAAGAGATACTACCTGAAAAAAATTTAGCACGGTATTTAAATTCAGTGTAATATTTCTAAAAACAAATTCAAAGTAATATTTCTTAAAACAATAAGAATATGAATATGTACTGAAAAATCCTGTATGCCGATGCATTAAATCATCGTATTGGAACTAATTGGATATATGTACATCGTATTTTGAGTTGTGTTGTATACCTTTTCAATTAGGATAAGTTCCCCATTAACCCAATAGGATGCATTAACCTATAGGGACACACTTCAACAAAAAATATAACTAAAAAATGACTTATGATTTCCAGATTTGCATTCTTGTAAAATGTAAGTTGACCAAAAGGTGTATACAAGTATTAACAATTAAAAATGAAAATGTCATTTTCAAAAAGCTTAGAAATGACAAGTGTAAAATGATCTTACCTTTAAGTCACCACATATCCTCCACTTAAAGCTAAAGTAATTTATTGCATCCAGCAATTTTTTCATATTTTCATAACTTTCAGTAAGTTGGATTGAATGGCCTATAGAAACGGAAGCTATCTTGTTACCGATATTCAGTAACACAGCTTTTAAACTTCTACTGGAGGAATCTATGAACAGTCTCCATTCTAATGGGTTGTAGGGAATTCCAAGGGCCTTAAAAAGTCCTTTAATATTGGCGCAGTATACTAAAGAGCTGGAAGAATGCTGCAAAAAATAGCTTCGAAACTCTTGTTCTCTATTTCTGTACCCCCCCTAAATGTTGTTTCTTAAGCGAGAAGATTACTTTCACGAAGTCGAGAGCCAAGAAGTTGTGTATTCGCCTTTGAAACCCCCAGATCCCTGGTCAGGTCATTTAACTGAACTTGAGTGAATTGTCTTGCGACCATATCATGTGTGGAAACCTGATAAGACTCAGATGTGTCATAATCTTGGTCAACTTCCATATTAATCTCTTCATGTACCTCTATATGTTCAGGGGGAGAAGGTATAGGAATTCCTGAGCCATGGGGCAAGGGTTTGATGGCAGAAGGAACATCCGGATATGCCACACTATGTTTATTCTTCTTATTTATACCTGTGGAAAATATAATTGCATATTACATAAAGGAATTGATTTGGAGTTGCAGATAGTTCATAAATGTTTAGTAAAGGATATGTTCATGCTGAAGTGAACTATGTTGGTTTTAATTTTATGCTAAGTCTTTGCATAATAATGACATTTTCAGGAGCCAGTATAATACAGAAAGCTTAAATACTTGATACAATGCTCACCTTTAAGATTTGTCATGCAAAAATAGCAGTCCTTTGTGTGGTCCTTGCCATCTCTCCACACCATGGGAACACCAAAAGAGAGGGACTTCTGTTCGCCCTGACTCCAGCGTCTTAAACATATGTAGCATCCCTTGCAGCAGATATGTGGTGCAAAACTTTTATCTTGATCTCTTAGCCTTACCCTAAAATATGCATGATACAAAGATTTAATTACAGGAGGGATTGTACTTTGCTGCTCGGGAAAAGTCACTTTGCCGCAAACATAGCAAAATCTGTCGGAGCTATTCTTACATTTTCTGTTCATTTTTAACTCAACCACTATTATTATTATTATTCTTATTATTATAATGCTAAGCAATTTTTAACCTGCAAAATATAAACCTATTTGCATAATTACTTAAAATGTACACAAAATTTACTGCGAATAGAGCAGTGCAAAAAGTATTGAAATTTGATGTAATATAGGAGATGTATAAACTATAAAATTATTATCAGCCCCTGTATCGCAAAAACTGGAGGTGATAGAGAAAAACGGATGACAGATTCGGATTTAGGAGGTCAATTTTATTAAGAAACACTATAGAAAACCTAAGGTACATTTTTGACGCAGACCAGTGTTATAGAATCGCGTGCACGCGACCAAAATAGAGTAAGAGGGAAAAAATATACTCTTTTATTCCCTAATGCGAAGTTATTTATGTTCCATTGGTCTTTTATTCACAATTATCACTACAAACTAAACTCCATCTTCCAATTATCACTATAAACTAAACTTCATCTTCCGGTATCAGACTTAGCGTTAATTCTGCAAAAGATGTTGTGGCAGGGCACACTGTCTGGTTTATTGGCTCGGTTGATCTTCCATATCAGATGGTAGTGGAGTGGTTGGTAATACAAATATGATCACGATTAATATATTTATTAAAAGAGTCTGGTTGAAATTCTTCTCGGTTGCCTCAAGTCAGGTGGCTCGTAGCTCGCGTGGATAAGGAGCTTCTTGTCGGTTAAGTGAAAGCTGGCACTTTTGAAGCAAGGGTGGCAGTGAGCTGTGTGTAAATGACATAAGGAATGAGTTGAAAGCTGGCACTTGGCATGGAGCGACGGTGGCAGTGAGCTGTGTGTAAATGACATAGGGAATGAGTTGACAGCTGGCACCTGAGATGAAGCGACGGTGGCAGTGAGCTGTGTATAAATGACATGGGGAATGAATTGCTGGTACCTGACTTGGAATGAGGGTAGCAGTGAGCTGTGTGTAAATAACATGGGGAATGAGTTAAAAGCTGGCACCTGGCATGGAGCGAAGGTGGCAGTGAGCTGTGTGTGAAAGACATGGGGAATGAGTTAAAAGCTGGCTTTTAGCATAGAGCGAGGGTGGCAGTGAGCTGTGTGTAAATTACATGGGGATGAGTTGAAAGCTGGCACCTGGCATGGAGCAAGGGTGGCAGTGAGCTGGGTGTAAATGACATGGGTATTGAGTTGAAAGCTGATAACTGACGTGGAATGATTGTGGCAGTGAGCTGTGTGTAAATGACATGGGCAATGAGTTGAAAACTGGCACCTGGCATGGAGCGAGGGTGGCAGTAAGCTGTGTGTAAATGACATAACGAATAAGTTAAAAGCTGGCACCTGGCATGGAGCGAGGGTGGCAGTGAGCTGTGTGTAAATTACATAGGGAATGAGTTGACAGCTGGCACCTGGCATCGAGCGACGGTGGCAGTGAGCTGTGTATAAATGACATGGGGAATAAATTGCTGGTACCTGACTTGGAATAAGGGTAGCAGTGAGCTGTGTGCAAATGACATGAGGAATAAGTTGAAAGCTGGTACCTGACGTTGAATGAGGGTGGCAGTGAGCTGTGTGTAAATGACATGGGGAATGAGGCGGAAGCTGGTACCTGACGTGAAATGAGGGTGGCAGTGAGCTGGGTGTAAATTACATTGATAAGTTTCAAGCTGGTACCTGACGTGGAATGATGGTGGCACTAAGCTGTGTGTAAATGGTATGGGGAAGGAGTTGAAAGCTGGCACCTGGCATGGAGTGAGGGTAGTAATGAGCTGTGTGTAAATGACATGGGAAATAAGTTGAAAGCTGGTACCTGACGTGGAATGATGGTGGCAGTGAGCTGTGTTTAAATGACATGGGGAATGAGTTTAAAGCTGGTACTTGACATAGAATAAGGGTAGCAGTGAGCTGTGTGTAAATAACATGGGGAATAAGTTAAAAGCTGGTACCTGACTTAGAATGAAGGTGTCAATGAGCTGTGTGTAAATGACATGGGGAATGAGTTGAAAGCTGGTACCTGACGTGGAATGATTGTGGCAGTGAGCTGTGTGTAAATGACATGGGAAATGAGTTGAAAGCTGGCACCTGACGTGGAATGAGGGTGGCAGTGAGCTGTGTGTAAATTACATGAGGATGAGTTTAAAGCTGGTACCTGACGTGAAATGATGGTGGCAGTGAGCTTTGTGTAAATGACATGGGGAATGAGTTAAAAGCTGGCACCTAGCATAGAGCGAGAGTGGCAGTGAGCTGTGTGTAAATGACATGGGAAATGAGTTAAAAGCTGGCACCTAGCATAGAGCGAGGGTGGCAGTGAGCTGTGTTTAAATAACATAGGAAATGAGTTGAAAGCTGGTACCTAACGTGAAAAGAGGGTGGCAGTAAGCTGTGTGTAAATGAGATAGGTAATGAGTTGAAAGCTAGTACCTGACGTGGAATGATTGTGGCAGTGAGCTGTATGTAAATGACATGGGAAAAGAGTTGAAAGCTATCACCTGGCATTGCGCGATGGTGGCAGTGAGCTGTGTGTAAATGACATGGGGAATGAGTTGAAAGCTAATACCTGACTCGGTATGATGGTGGCAGTGAGCTGTGTGTAAATGACATGGGAAATGAGTTGAAAGCTGGCACCTAGTATAGAGCGAGGGTGGCAGTGAGCTGTGTGTAAATGACACGGGAAATGAGTTAAAAGCTGGCATGGAGCAAGGGTGGCAGTGAGCTGTGTTTAAATGACATGGGGAATGAGTTAAAAGCTGGTACCTGACTCGGTATGATTGTGGCAGTGAGCTGTGTGTAAATTACATGGGGAATGAGTTTAAAGCTAGCACCTGGCATGGAGCGAGGGTGGTAGTGAGCTGTGTGTAAATGACATGGGAAATAAGTTGAAAGCTGGTACCTGACGTGGAATGATTGTAGCAGTGAGCTGTGTGTAAATGACATGGGGAAGGAGTTGAAATCTGGCACCTGGCATGGAGCAAGGGTTGCAGTAAGCTGTGTGTAAATGACATGGGGAATAAGTTGAAAGCTGGCACCTGGCATGGAGCGAGGGTGGCAGTGAGCTGTGTTTAAATGACATGGGGAATAAGACGAAAGCTGGTACCTGACGTGAAATGAGGGTGGCAGTAAGCTGTGTGTAAATAACATGGGGATGAGTTTCAAGCTGGTACCTGACGTGGAATGATGATGGCAGTAAGCTGTGTGTAAATGGTATGGGGAAGGAGTTTAAAGCTGGCACCTGGCATGGAGCGAGGGTGGTAGTGAGCTGTGTGTAAATAACATGGGAAATAAGTTGAAAGCTGGTACCTGACGTGGAATTATTGTAGCAGTGAGCTGTGTGTAAATGACATGGGGAAGGAGTTGAAATCTGTCACCTGGCATGGAGCAAGGGTGGCAGTAAGCTGTGTGTAAATGACATGGGGAATAAGTTGAAAGCTGGTACCTGACGTGAAATGATGGTGGCTGCGAGCTGTGTTTAAATGACATGGGGAATAAGTTGAAAGCTGGCACCTGGCATGGAGCGAGGGTGGCAGTGAGCTGTGTTTAAATGACATGGGGAATGAGTTGAAAGCTGGTACCTGACGTGGAATGATTGTGGCAGTGAGCTGTGTGTAAATGACATGGGAAATGAGTTGAAAGCTGGCACCTGACGTGGAATGAGGGTGGCAGTGAGCTGTGTGTAAATTACATGAGGATGAGTTTAAAGCTTGTACCTGACGTCAAATGATGGTGGCAGTGAGCTTTGTGTAAATGACATGGGGAATGAGTTAAAAGCTGGCACCTAGCATAGAGCGAGGGTGGCAGTGAGCTGTGTGTGAAAGACATGGGGAATGAGTTAAAAGCTGGCTTTTAGCATAGAGCGAGGGTGGCAGTGAGCTGTGTTTAAATAACATAGGGAATGAGTTGAAAGCTGGTAACTGACGTGGAATGAGGGTGGCAGTAAGCTGTCCGTAAATGAGATAGGTAATGAGTTGAAAGCTGGTACCTGACGTGGAATGATTTTGGCAGTGAGCTGTGTGTAAATGACATGGGGAAAGAGTTTAAAGCTGGCACCTGGCATTGCGCGACGGTGGCAGTGAGCTGTGTGTAAATGACATGGGGAATGAGTTGAAAGCTGGTAACTGACTTAGAATGAAGGTGTCAATGAGCTGTGTGTAAATGACATGGGAAATGAGTTGAAAGCTGGCACCTAGTATAGAGCGAGGGTGGCAGTGAGCTGTGTGTAAATGACACGGGAAATGAGTTAAAAGCTGGCATGGAGCAAGGGTGGCAGTGAGCTGTGTCTAAATGACATGGGGAATGAGTTAAAAGCTGGTACCTGACTCGGTATGATTGTGGCAGTGAACTGTGTGTAAATTACATGGGGAATAAGTTGGTAGCTAGCACCTGACATAGAGCGAGGGTGGTAGTGAGCTGTGTGTAAATGACATGGGGAATGAGTTGAAAGCTGGTACCTGACGTGAAATGAGGGTGGCAGTGAGCTGTGTGTAAATGACATGGGGAATAAGTTGAAAGCTGGTACCTGGCATGGAGCGAGGGTGGCAGTGAGCTGTGTTTAAATGACATGGGGAATGAGATGAAAGCTGGTACCTGACGTGGAATGAGGGTGGCAGTGAGCTGTGTGTAAATTACATGGGGATGAGTTTAAAGCTGGTACCTGATGTGGAATTATAGTGGCAGTGAGCTATGTGTAAATGACATGAGGAAAAAGTTGAAAGCTGGCTTTTAGCATAGAGCGAGGGTGGCAGTGAGCTGTGTGTAAATGACATGGGGAATGAGTTGAAAGCTGCTATGGAGCGAGGGTGGCAGTGAGCTGTGTTTTAATGACATGGGGAATTATTTGAAAGCTGGTACCTTACGTGGAATGAGGCTGGCAGTGAGCTGTGTGTAAATGACATGGGGAATGAGTTGAAAGCTGGCATGAAGCGAGGGTGGCAGTGAGCTGTGTGTAAATGACATGGGGAATGAGTTGAAAGCTGGTACCTGACGTGGAATGAGGGTGGCAGTGAGCTGTCTGTAAATTACATGGGGATGAGTTTAAAGCTGGTACCTGACGTTGAATGATGGTGGCAGTGAGCTGTGTGTAGATGACATGGGGAATGAGTTGAAATCTGGCACCTAGCATAGAGCGAGGGTGGCAGTAAGCTGTGTGTAAATGACATGGGGAATGAGTTGAAAGCTGGCATGAAGCGAGGGTGGCAGTGAGCTGTGTTTAAATGAAATGGTGAATGAGTTGAAAGCTGGTACATGACGTGGAATGAGAATGGCAGTGAGCTGTGTGTAAATGACATGGGGAATAAGTTGAAAGCTGGCACCTGGCATGGAGCGATGGTGGCAGTGAGCTGTGTGTAAATGACATGGGGAATGAGTTGAACGCTGGTACCTGACGTGGAATGAGGGTGGCAGTGAGCTGTGTGTAAATTACATAAGGATGAGTTGAAAGCTGGCACCTGGCATGAAGCGATGGTGGCAGTGAGCTGTGTGTAAATGACATGGGGAATGAGTTGAAAGCTGGCATGGAGCAAGTGTGGCAGTTAGCTGTGTGTAAATGACATGGGGAATGAGTTGAAAGCTGGTACCTGACGTGGAATGATGGTGGCAGTGATCTGTGTGTAAATGATATGGGGAAGGAGTTGAAAGTTGGCACGTTACATGGAGCGAGGGTGACAGTGAGCTGTGTGTAAATGACATGGTGAATGAGTTGAAAGCTGGTACCTGACGTGGAATGAGGGTGGCAGCAAGCTTTGTTTGAATGGCAATTGACAATTGATTCTTAGCTTCTGTACGTCCAGATTATATAGACCTCGAACGGCTTGAGGTTACTAGGTGTCAATATTATGGGGCTTCTAGCGGTTGCTGGTTTTACCAGTGGCTCATAATCCTCGAAATTATGTTGTTTATTCTTTTGAGCATCCATCCAACCTTGCCACCATCATCTCACCTCCAACTATTTCACCTCTTAAAATGTAATCTCTGGTAAAGAATGGTCGTTTCTTGACTTTCCCCACATTTTAACCCTGTCTTCACTCTCTTCGCTTACCTTTTTTAACAGGTTCATGACAGAAATGCCTCCGATAGTTTTCGCTTTTTAATAATAAAATATATATATATATATATATATATATATATATATATATATATATATATATATTTATCATCTCTTCATCTCTTCATCTCTACCTCAGCTCCCCTTTGTTGGCGAAGTAATTAGCTATCAGGAGACCTTGAGAGGGATATCATGCAATTAATTACTATCATTGTTTTATTTATCCTTATTAAACGTTAGCGCAAAACTTTGAGTTGGTGCACATCAAAGCCACTCGTGAATATCACTCGTAGGGCCAAATCTGCGAATGTGGTCCTTTCAAAACAAGCGGCCCTTATCAGGTGTTAGTCATGTTTTTCGACACGCGTCCGAAGACGGTATGGGAGTTCTTTCTCCTCCATACACAGTAGGATTAATATTATTATCATTGGTAGTAGTAGAGATATTAGTACAAGAAGTACATAGTCGTCTTATCCTATACCTAAACGTTTCCGGCACAAAAGATCATGGGATGACGCGTGTGAAAATAGTGATTTTTGTCACAAAATATTGACGCCATGAATGGTTATAGTAATGGCATTTATGGTAAGTTCCATAAACTTAGATATTTTCTACAATCGACTTAACACATAGTTGCCATGTTTGCCCTTGTTGGTTCTGATTTACTATTAAATTATCTTGCCATATGACTACCAAATACATGAGGGATTAGTTTGCTTACTGTCTTTGGTACCGATATTGAAAGGGTCCAAAGAGACAGAAATCGGAGCTGATTATCGTTTTTAGAGGATGAATTATACTCATATATGTCATTATAGATAATAGAAAGAACTAAATTCACGATATATGAAAGGAATTAGGATATTAGCCGAATACCATTACTTTTGTTTGTCTATTTTAATACCATTCAGTAATGATTGGAATTGTCGTAGTTATATGTTTTAATTGTCATTTCTTCACTTTTCAAGCTCTTAAAATCTCTGAGAAACCTCATATTTTTTTATTTATATTCCACTTTCTTATTTTAGTTCATTCCAATAGGATTAAATTTCAATTGGAAGAATTCTTTTAGAAGATTTGAACTGCTTATGACTGATCCGATCTGAGACGTGGAATTAAAGTTGAGAAGTATAATGTGGAAAACAGACAAAACGGATAAAAATCGCGGGAATTCAAATATCTGAATTTACTCGATAATTGGATAATATCGGAGTTGAAAGAAATGAAAAGTTATTTCAATTAAAAATATCGCTGAATTTCAGTCTCGTATTCCTATGTACAAAAACGAGTGATGTGCTCAAGAATAACAGAGACGAACCGGAGTAGAAAGGATATGATGAGAAAACTGAATAATGCGTTCTGGGAAAGAATATTAGGATAATTAAATGAAGACTTTCATGTTACTTTTATGGAAGCCAAAGTAAAATATAATCTCATTTAGTATTTGATATAGAAAGACACGAGGAATTATAGACCCGAATTATAGACCTGTCATAGAAAAAGACGAAATTAAATAAGAAAGAGACGGACGAAAATAATTAAGTTCATCAGGAAATCTATAAAAGATAGAAAGGCTTTAATGGAATAAGAATTCAATCATAAGAAAGAATTTTTATATATTTTATATATAAAAGTAGTTTAAATCTTCATGTATTGTCAAAGGAAACAAGGAATTCATTAATAAAACAATGAGAAGCTACTAAAAGTTAGGCGGGATTTGCATTGTGTGCCAATCAGAGCGTGTTGGAGAGAGAGTGCTAATCAGAAAGTGTTGGAGGCAGAGTGTCAATCAGAGAGTGTTGTAGACAGAGTGTCAATCAGAGAGTGTTGTAGGCAGAGTGATAATCAGAGAGTGTTGGAGACAGAGTGTTAGAGTCAGAGGGCCAATCAGAGAGTGTTGGAAGCAGAATGACAATCAGAGAGTGATGGATGCAAAGTGCCAATAGGAGACTGTTGAAGGCAGAAATGAAATCTGCAGAGTGCTCATCGCGATGCTTTTTAGGCGATGGCACTAATCTTCCGCCGTCTTAACTATGAGACAATTTCTTTAACCACACCACTCCGACCGTCTTGCCTCAACTCGCAAGACTGTAACTTACTGAACGATCATGTTGTGTGGGGCGGTTGAGAAAGAGACCAACAAGTCCTAAGGTGGATTTTAAGTCTAGGATTACCACAAATTTTCATCCAATTAAACAGGGAGACCGTCGAAAATAACCGCAACAGGTTCCAACGCTGCCTGTAGGTCGTGGTTAAGACTGGCGGCGATTTCATTGAATAAAATCAATACTATAATTCCTAAAGTCTTTAATATTAAATGAATTTATGTGTTATTTTCTTTTATATTGAAGTTAGGCGACAAATTACCCATTTCACCCTCTATCACCATCCACCCTGTGAGATAAGTACATATCTAAAGAGGTGATTGGATAAAAATATTTATATATATATTTGTAAAGAGAGGAGTTTAGATTTGATCAAATGATTTACACTTTTACAAAAAAAATCTTTTCTTTTTAAATTACCTAAAAACAGGTTAGCAAATCTGATCAAAGTACATGCATAATTATTTTACCCATCTGCCTATTGTCCTATTTATAGGACACTTGCATAATAATTTTGCTTCTAAAAACAAATATACTCCTCCATGCCCCGATTTTTTAAGTTTTTTTTAATAAATCACGTATTTTCATGTGTCATTCACTCTTGCAAATTACGTCAGTCTCTTTGGAGTAACGTGTATTTCAGAGGTCCTGTTATACTCGTCACGACGCTTTCAACAAAGGACACACTGATAGTTTTGATGCACTTAGACACGTTTTTATCGTTGTAAAATATAAATATATGTTTAAATTGTAGCATTTAGTCACATGACCATATTTAGATATACTGCCTAGTATCCACGTTTATTCCCCAAGAAGAATATGAGTTTCTTCTCTTTTTGAACTCATCCCAAAGAGAAGAGAAATACTTTTATTGTTTAGGTTATTTTATAGTCAATCTATAAGCTCTGGTGTCTATATTTGCCTATGCTGCAGCTATACTACGATAGGAAGAAAATAGAGCAGCATCCTATGCTTTGGCACTCACATATAACTGTTGCTTTATTGAAATTTCTCTTTTTTACTTTAAACATCCTCCTTTTTCATTTCTAAGATTCCTTCATTACGACTCATCGTATCTCTGTTTACTTCTTAAGCTTTTCCCCAAATCCTCCAATATCATGCTAAATCAAAATCGCGAACTGTTTCTAAATTAATCTGAAGTGTTAGAATTTAAGGGACATTTAATGGAGATGGGGGGGGGGAGACATGTAGCAAGCACGTTATCCACGTAGAATATCGATTAGCTGCAAATACGCGAAAGCTGCGAGGCAAGTTGATCATTGATTTTCAGGGAGCGGTTGACAGTCCAATTTCATTTAAGGAAACGCTAGGACATTCTTTGTTTTGATTACAGTTCCCATTGATTAGTTTAGGGAAGAAAATGAATGAAGCAGCACATGGATAAAGTGTTGACCTCAGATTTATATGGAAACCACGCCTAAACTAAAAATGAATGGATATATAAATGGATAACAAAAGAAAAAAATACCGATCTTTAAAACATGGTTTCTCTAATACCAAACAATGAAATTTGCTTACATATATATTCATTTTAGAATTTTCCTTCCTTGTTATATTTTTATTTAACTGCACTTTATATTATTCGTTTATTGTTCAATAAACTTTATTTTCTTAACAAAATTATATCTAGTCTCCATTTAATAGAACTCTAATAATGAACTTAATTTTCTTTTGTCGAGTTCCTATTCTTTTATTAATGGACTTAATTTTCTTGGGTCTAGTTCCTGTTCTTTTAAGAATAGACCTAATTTACTTAGATCAAGTTTCTTTTCTTCCAAGAATGGGCAAAACTTTCTTGTGTCTAGTTTCTGTTCTTCTAATAATGGGTCTATTTTCTGTTTTTAGAAGAACGGACTTAATTTTCTTGGGTCTAGTTCTTGTTCTTTTAAGAATGGACACAATTTACTTGGATCAAGTTTCTTTTCTTTCAAGAATTGGCCAAACTTTCTTGTGTCTAGTTTCTGTTCTTCTAAAAATAAGTCTATTTTTTGTTTTTAGAAGAACGGACTTAATTTTCTTGGGTCTAGTTTCTGTTCTTTTAAGAATGGACCTAATTTACTTGGATCAAGTTTCTTTTCTTCCAAGAATGGGCAAAACTTTCTTGTGTCTAGTTTCTGTTCTTCTAAGAATGGGTCTATTTTCTGTTTTTTAGAAGAATGGACTTAATTTCCTTGGGTCTAGTTTCTGTTGTTGCAAGAATAGACTTAATTTTCTAGGGTCGAGTTTCACATATTTTACTCTTATTGTACATGGCCCAGTAAAATATGAATTAATGGTGTGTATCTTTCATATGTGATTTTCCTCATCAGAGCAAAACAATCAAGATGTGATTTAGAATTAAAAAACAGGTCCTGGATTGCTATGTAGTAGCAAAAACAGAGCAGTGGCATTTAAAAGTACAACATGATGCGGAAAATTATAATAAATGGAAGAGATACGTTATACAAAAAATCTAGAAAAGAGAAATTAGGTAGTAATTCCGAGAAGAAATTTCGAAAAAATAGTAGAATAGGAAAATGAGGATAAAGAGTAGGATTGAAAAGTTGGGAAAAGAGTAGAAGAGAGACGCGAGTAGGAAAGAGAGGTTGGGTATAAGAGTAGAAGAGAGAAGTAAGTAGGAAAGAGAAGTTAGGTAAAATAGTAAGAGAGAGGGGTGAGTAGGAAAGAGAATTTGGGTAAAAGAAAGATTTTTTTAGTTCAGAGATTAAAGTTGAATAAAAGAGTAAAAAAGAGAGGTAAGAAGTTGGACGAAAGGGTATAAGAGAGAGGCTAGTAGGAAAATATTGGGCAGGCAAAAACGTAAAAGAGAGAAGCACATAAGAAAGAGAAGTTAGACAATATGTATAGTAAGAGAGAGAAATTTGAAATTTTGCAAATCAAATATGGACAAAAGAGTAAAAGAGAGAGATGAGAATAAAGAAAAGGTTAGAGAAGCTGGTCGAAAAAATATGAGAGAAAAGTTAGTAGGAAAGAGAAGTTGGGAAAAAAGAGTAAGAGAGAAGTTACAAACAAAGGTAGGAGAGAAAAGTTGTTCAAATGAAGCGATATATCAGTGAAAATGGATAGAGGAAAGAATTCTTAAAAAAACGTATCTGATAAATATTGTCCAAAAAATAATAATAGTTGAGCAAAGCAGTAAAATCGAAAAGTGGTCAAAAAGAGTAGGAGAACAAAAGAAAATGGACAAAACGGTAAGAAAATAAATACTCGATTGTTTGGAGATAAAGTTGGACAAAAGAGTAGGAGATAGAATAATAATAATAACTTTGTTTGGGTTTTACTCTCCATTTTCATTCTTTTGTAGATTTTTTATTTCTCCTCGAGACCTACAGTTTATTCTAGGATACAAATCACTGTTTTCTACAGTCTATGTCAGCTATCGCGAATTCTACCCAAATAGGCGCGACTTAGCAGATGTGACTAAATTTCCCTAAAATTTAAAGTGATATTTTCCCCTCGGTTTTGCTGTAGTCCTGTAGGAGGGAGAAATTTCAGAAAATAGTAGGAGATAGAATAACCCCACTCTCAAATGAGGGCTACAAATTAGCCACCTCCGAAGGGTTTCCAATCACAATATACATGGTGTCCCTAAAGTCTAGATACAGGCAAAATGCATAATTTCAAAACGAACCAAATATTTAACTATATTTTATTTTAATTCCATTTTCTTTAATTAAAATATTAATTAATAACATCTTCAATGTTATTTCCAACATTTTGAATTCATAAACTAATGCGCAAGTCTCATCGGTGCGCGAAGGCCAGAGTATGGTGATATTTGTGCAGTACCTTACTTCACTATTCCAATTCCCTCAAATCTATGGGAACCTAAACCCGAGGTTTTCGTACGGCCAAATTCGTGGAATCACACTCCTATCCGGCGATAACGAACTCCGAACCCACTATTAGTTCCAGAAACCCCCCCCCAGGACTCGAGTCAAGTCATTCTCCTTCTGATGAGCGGATTCCCTTAGTCATAAACTTGAGGGCCTCAGAGAAGCTGCGAAAAAATCTCAACTCGCCGACTTATTACCACCGTTATTCCTGAATCTCGGAAGCACTATGGTTGCCCGACCATTCTCCTACATAAACATCTTGGAACTAGAAAGAAAGTTAACACCCAACCTATAAAAAACAAGCCACTTAACCCGCAAAAAATTAGGATACAAACACTTCGACCAACCAAGTTGCCCCTAAATCTTTCCGAACAGTGACTGTTCGTAATCGTAAATCCGCCAGGCTCGCATATATTCGTAACGCTACCTCGACAGTCTCGATAGTGAGAAACAGTCGTCGCCTTTTTATTTTAGAAAGAAAGTTCGTTTTCTTTTACAAGACGAATTATTCCTTCTCAAGTTCACAAAGAAGTCACAATAACAATGGTGAAGTAATGCTAAAATACATTCACACATATTCCCATAAGCTAGGACTATTAGATTAAACACTAATCTATATAACACCCAAGGAGGTCAATATGTTGAGACGTATAACCGCAAACTTTCCCTAACCTACTTTCCACTAAGAAGACCAATAATGCTAAGGGCAAAATTGAAATATCCTAATCGGGATATTTAAAATATCTCCCTCGAAGTTATTTTTGTCTTCTCAGTATAGTTTGCCCTAATTTTTCTGTACTTGCCCTCCTTTATCTTTGTGTGTAGCTATTTTTTTGTACTATATAGGTATACATATATAGTCTGCAAATACAGTTTATTTCTGCATAATTTGTTTTTGTTTTCAAAAGGTTTTAGAAAGAAAGACAGAAAAAATATAGCCAAGTGTTAGATGTTTAATAACAGTGGACCTGTAGTTGCTCTTTCATTATATATATATATATATATATATATATATATATATATATATATATATATAAAGAGAACAGAGGGGTTGCAGGTTGCCAGGCGTATACGTATTTTTAGGATAAATAAGCAGGCTAAATTAAAGAAGTTCCTTATTGTATTTTAACTTCTTGGTACCGACGTTTCGAGTAGAAACCCATTTTCAAGTATATGACATTAGGAATATATACAAACATAAGAAATTTTTATAATAGTTATCAGGCATTTATAAATTAATTATATGGGAAATGGGAAGAGGCAGAGGTGGTAATATTCAAATTATAAAAATGCAGGGCTTTGAACTATTAGGGAATAGGAAATATGTTTTTGTTTTTAAAATAAAATTGAGATTAATCAGTTTTGGGTGTCTTCGTTTGTAAAAAAGGGAGATAATTGAAATATTGGAACAATATAGGTTGTTTTTTGTGGAAGTGGTTTTGGCGTGATTCATGAGTGTTTATATGTGTAGTCAAAGTGGAAATGAGCTTGTGTCCGAGTTTAAAGTGGCGTTTATAAATCTAATATAAAGGGATTGAAGTGCATGAAGTTGGCTTTCGGTTTTGACTGTATCTATAATTGAAAAATTATTTAAGTTTGGTTTATGGTGTGGATGTCTGTTTTCGTAGTGTATTCGGATAGGGGAGAATCCGGGAGTAGTGAGTGGGGCTCCAGTTCTATTGTTGATGCCTAAATGTGCGCAAATACGGGTATGTATTGTGCGGTGTGTCGATCCCAAATACACCTCGGAATTACATCTCGAGCAGGTGAATTCATATATGAAAGAAGATCGAAGCAGCCTTAATATTTTGTCTTTAATGTTGAAAAGATGTCGTACTTTGCGTGTGTTTTAAAAAATTGGTATAAAATGTGTGGCAGTAAAGGAATTTTTAAGAATGAGTGAGAGTTTGGCTCAGAGAAGTGAATTGAGGTCTCCTATATATGGTAGAGGTACAAAAACCTTCTCTTTAGAGACGTTGTATGAGGTGGTTTTCGGGTTAAATATTTTATTGATAAAATTTCGAAGAGTTCGGTCATATAAGTTTGAAGGAGATCCGTTTGGTTGGAAATAGTTAGTGAGGAAAGTGACTTCCTTGTGGAAATTGAGGTATGATGAGGTGATGTTGTAAGCGCGAGAAAGTAAGGTTTTTATAGAGTTTAATTTGATTTTGATGCACAATGACTAAGAAAATGGAGTCCAGAGCCTGTATGTGTAGGTTTTCCACTTTCCTACATCATTACTGAATAGTAAACATGGGCAACAAAGTAGCTTCTGTAAGTATGCACAACCAGATAGCCAAGATGTTCTATCATATTGGCCTACATTGTATTTGCGAGTGCAACAATTTATTTTGGATGACAAATCTAAGGTTGGCGTAGGTCTACCTTTTTAATAATAGCTTTTCTTTTATTATAATTCATCGCACTGAACTTCTTTTTTAATAATATTTCCATAATGCAATCGAATTTTCTTCCAACTTCATTTGCATTCATTCTGTTTAAAATAGGATTATCACTTTAAAAGATATGAATACACAAAACTACATAGAATACATACTGGTTTATGTATTCTAGCAATTTATCAGATGAACTTTTGGAGGGGAAAAAGGTGATCGTGTGGTCTAAGTATCTCCCGTAGAAGATAGAACGGAATTGTAAAGGACATTTGTCAAGTGAAGAGATTTTTAAGAGAGGCGGCCATAGGACTTCCCATTGTGAGGCCATCTATTTAGTGAAAAAAGTTTCCGTTAAAAGAGAAATAGTTTTCTTGAGATACTGTAAGTAGTATTTTCTTTATTTGTTTCTTATTAAGACCGCAATTATGAAAATTGGGGGAAGAAAATGCGCGAGAAAAAATAAAACTAACTGTTTCGTAAAGTGGGAAACTGGTGTATAGGGAGGATATGTCAAAGCTAGCCATACATAAGTTAAAATTTTGTTTTGTAATTTCTTCTTTTAGTTGTATTGAATTTTTGACAGTGTATTGGTTTGTGTTAAGGGCGAAGGGGGGGGGGAATAAGCAGTGTCGTGCGGTGACTTTTGATGATGAGGAAGTAATTTAAGTTTTACAAAAATAAATATGTTAGTTGAAGTAAATATGTTGTTCATTAAAGTTAACTATAAAATTGTAAGCTACTCACTCTATTTAAATGTTAATCCTATTCTTCTATCATGTTTATTAAATTAATCGATGACTTCGTTGTAGAAACCTCTGTTTTTATTTCTTTAAGTAGTTTTCTCAATTGAGATTAGAGCTAAACTTGATAGCCTCTCTTCTCCTTGCGCGTTTCTTGCATAAGTATGGATTCTTTTGAAGATAGAAAACGAACGTTCAACTGTAACACTTTTGTGGCTGGAAGGGTCAATGTTAGCTGGCACAACTTTGTAAGCTGCGGAAAAGTTTCATCCAACTGGGCATTTTTCAGGCAACAAATTAATTCATGTGTGGGTTTCCCTTTAAATCACTGTCATTATATAAAACTAAAAGTTCGCCTTTCAACCGATGAATATGGAAAAATGTTCCGTAATTATCCTATAGTGATTTGAGGGCCGATTCAGGGAATTTTCTTTTATTTTCATGTTGTTTTATGGGATCGAGAAGCTCAAGAAATTTAATATCCTTCAGACTTTGAAACCTAACTTCAATGGTAAAACAAATTGAATCTAAAATTTATAAAAATAATTCTTCGATATAAGATTTTTCCCTTCTTCATAGGAAGTGAGTAGACTCCATCAAATATGAGCCAAAATTCATCAAAGTGTTCTTCGTTTTTGCTAAAGAATTGAAATCAAGTCATTTATTTTATTAAACAGTATGTTATGTCAAATACTTTGCTCTGCAAAATATCAAAGAGAACCGGTGTATATGAAAATATATTTAGCAAGAAATTGAATTCAAAATCTTGAATATGTAACAATAACGCCTGGATAAGGGTATATGTTTTTGTATTCCAGCTGCTGAAATTGTCAACAATAATTTGAAATAGATCCATGAGTCCTTCCTTGTGTTCTAAAACAGTTTTCACAACGTAACATTTATAATTCCAGCGTGTAGGTGCTACTTTCGGAAAGCTCTTCTTCAGTTCTGTGTCTATAAGATACACACGTTTTGTTGATTTTGTAAAGAACAATGAGAAAGCCTTGAGTTTTGCAAAGAACTTATTGCACTCATCAATATGTGTGAGTGATTTTGACAAGACTAAGTTAATTTTGTGTGCCATGCAATGAATAAACATTGCTATAGGATATTTATCTCTTACTTTCTTTTGCAGTCCATTTAGTTCGCACCATCATAAGTTTGCGCAACAAATTTGGGACCAATATTAATTTCGTTAACTACATTAAACACAGTTTTTTATATCCATAATGCAGTACTATCTGCATTATAATTTGTGAATCATAGAAATATTTTACAAATTGTCCCATTTTTATTTACGTAGCGTACCATTTTCGAAAGTACAGAGGTTGTCCTTACGCCAGTTGTTTCATCTAAAATAATTGCTATAAATGAAGATTCATTAATTTAAACTTTAGTTTTGTTTAAAAGCACTTTCCCAACACATTGAATAAGATCATTTTGAATTCTATTTGAAAGTCCAGAAAAAAAACACTAGTTTGTTCTAGGTGCAATTCAAGCAGTGGATCATATTTCTTGATCAGATTTATTAATTCTACGTAGTTTCCTCTATTTGAAGAATCTAGAGATTCATCGTGAGTTCTCAGTGCTAATTTTGGCTCACCTAAATACCAAAATACTCGTACATCGATTAATCTTTTTAAAACGTCTCTATTTCTATTCACCTATTGATTGTGCATTTAGATATTTATGTTATGCTGACTATTTAGCAAGAAATCAATCTTAAAATGCAACTACGAGGGGCGGTCAATAAGTTTTGCGAATCGGTAGGGCAAAACAGAGGAAGGGGGATGGCTGTTTGTGGGAGTGTTAGGACAAGTTATGACAAGTCAAGATCTGCAGTCGCATGCTCCTACCTCGTCTATTTAAGAAGCAGTAGCTAATAGCAGATCGTCAGTCACAAATTTTTTAACAATGGAGAAGGTTGAACACTTTTCCTCATATCTCGTTTCCTTATATCCGAATTGCAAAACTTATTGACCGCCCCTCGTATATGGCTGGTAGCGATTTCATGCAATTTACTCGCTCTATGCATATTATTTAAATCATGGAATCCATTTGAGTTCTACTCTACTACATCATTACTGAATAGTAAACATGACCAACAAAATAGCTTCTGTAAGTATGCACAACCAGATAGCCATGATGTTCTACCAGATTGGACTGAATTGTATTTGCGAGTGCAAGACTTTATTTTGGATGACAAATCTAGGGTTGGCATAGGCCTATCTGTTTTAATAATAGTTCCTCTTTCATTATAATTCATCGCACTGAAGTTCCTTTTTAATAATAATAATTTTTCCATAATGAAATCGCATTTTCTTCCAACTTCATTTGCATCCATTTTGTTTAAAAGAGGGTTATCACTTATAAAAATGAATAAACAATACGCCACATTTTTTTTTAAACAATGCAATCACACTGCCTCGCAACTACTGATCTCAAAGATACGAGGGGTGACTCCGATAGGGATACCAGAATCCATGAAAAACTAACAAAATGCCTAAGACACAAAAACGTAACCATACAGAGTTTATGCTAGTAGCTGCTTTCATTCTCAGAACCCATATTTAAATATAACCTCAAAATTGTTTAAGCTTCAGAGTATAATAATAATTACGCTATTGTGTCTTAGACATTTCGTTGCTTTCTCCTAGATTCTGGCAATCTTGCCGAGTTGCCAGATAGAAGCCACTGACCTCAAAGCTAAGTTTGCTTCCTTTTCCGTATACAAATAGGTTATTTTTTTTCCTTAATTCTAATACGGCGTTGAAATAGCTAGATAAAAATCATAAAACTCTAATGATTGTATATTATTGTAAGAAAAACAAAAAATCTTTTAAACTATTCATTCCAAAGCAACAAAAAGCAGAACTATTATGGAAATTAAGAGAAAAAAGTATAAATCTTGAAGAAAAAGAAGCATTTCTTCAATTGCAGTCGGGCTCATCGGGGTCTAACGCCAATTCGATTGAAAGTGAATGGTACCGTATGGCTATACAAGTATAGGCAAGCATAAATATGAGAATAAAATTGATTTTGCTGTCATATTAATTGCTAGGGTGTAATTTCTTTTTCTTTTCTTCTTAAATAGGGAAAGCATTGCTTCCTTTGCTTCCATTGACTGCACGCCACTGGTAATAAGTGGGGCAATAAATTTGGTGGTTTTATAATTAGAGAGGTTATAGGTTGCTAGAATAGGTCGAAGGGGTACATTAGGATTACGGAATTTAGGGGGGTCGTAGAGTTGTTTGTTGGTGGAGCCTGTAGAGTAGAGCTGTTTGTAGGTCTCTTCGTCAAGAGCGTGCGACTTCTTGAGTGAAAGAAGAAGCCTATTGACTTGGTCTTCAAGTCGGAGGGAGAGTTTCAGCACGTCTTCTTGGACGGGAGAAAATTTGGATCGGTCATATAAAATCATGTGCATTTTTCGTGTATATTCTTCTTTGTTCATTATAACTACGCCTCTAACTTTGTCAGAGGGGGATATTGATAAGGTTATCTTTTGAAGTTAGTTCTCGTAACAGGATCATATCATCTTTATGGAAATATAAAGGGATTGTAAGAAAACGTTTCAGCTTGTGAAAGAATTCGTAGGCGATGCTAAAAATCCTCAGTTGTGCTGTTTTATATAGGCCTCGTATAGGCCTTCGTTGCAATAGCGTCTTAAATGTATAGAGAAATTTAATTTAGTTCGGGGAAGTTGGGGGTAGACAAAAGTCAAGTCCAAATGCTAGTATTAGTTTTTCTCGGGAAGTTAACTGGTGGTCACATAAGTTAAACACTACCTTTTGTGGATCTGGTAGAGTTGAAGAAGAGAGGAGAATTCGTTTGAGTTTGCGTGCGTGAGTCCGTTTGACTTTGGATATGTAGGCTTCTACCGTACGTTTGGCGAGGGTAAGAAATGAAATATAGTCAATTAGGGAGACTTAATTTTCAACTGGAAAGCTTGCAATTAATTTTAACAATTCCGACCTTCTGCCGACGATTTCCTTTATAAAGAGGCTCTTTATAAAATGAATCGCGGCAGCTTCACAGTTTCTACCTACTTGAATTTACACACGACACGTGCCTGATCATCATCATCATCATCATCATCATCATCATCATCATCACTAATTCTATAATTTAAGAATGGGATTTTTTGAGTATTTGAATAATAATTTCATCTTAGTTTGGTCATGACTTATGTTTTTTCTATCAAAGTTATTTCTAATAATTCTTTTATAATATCAAAAAACAGAATGGTGAAGTTCAGAAATAAATATAAGTATCGAAATTTTGTGAATTTTTTTTAAATCCAAAGAATTACAAACGATGAAGTTTATAAAATTTATTTTTATATATCTTCTTCTATAACTATATTTTAGCAACGTGTTTTGGAAGAGGGAAAATTAAGTTTAGTTCCTTTTTAAAATTATTATAATTGGCGAAGTTCATCAAATTTATAAAAATTTAACCATGGCTGCTTTTTTCAGATTTTAATCTTAGTAGCGAAGCCATTGCCTAGTTATATATATATATATATATATATATATATATATATATATATATATATATATATATATATATATATTAATAGAAACCACTTCATAGGAGCATACTATTTATTTGCGGGACTATTTGAGGTATGAAGTTTACCATACCCTCTTCGGTCGTATACTGCGTGAAGACAGAAACATCCCCACATACATATCTCAAACAGAACAATGTCATTACTCTGGAGGAGTGATTCTAAGGTTATAAATAAAATTAAATATTAGAGATTTTAGACAAAGGGGATACACTTAAATTGCACGTCCGAAAGGTTAAAGTTGGGTATTTATTGAATTAAATTAGACTCAACAATTATTCTTTTACTACAATCATTAGGTGTAAATTATATGGGACCCTGGATTAGTAACATTGTTCAAGTTAAGATATTTACGTGTTGATATCTGTCAAACCGCACGGAAAGAGATGATAAACGGAATAAATTTTGATTCCAAAAAATGAATTTTCCTAATTGCGAAAGAAATCCGTGCAGAAGTGGGGATCGAACCAAGGACATTGAGGCAGAGAGCAATCTGTTTGATCTCAAATAAAGCTACACCTTTGACCACTCGACTCTTGCGTAGCCCAATGGTCAAATGTGTGACCATGGTAATCTTAAAAACTCAATCCTAGATAATGAACATTAACATAGTTTGGGGATAGTTGTCTAGAATTGATCCTAATTTTATATCTCTCAGTAAAGCCATTTTTACCTACTAGGGTAAATAAAACAATAAAAAATATGTCTAGAAAATAGTGTTTCCCCCGTTTCAGAGATCTGTTCTCAAAAACTAAAACTTTATCTTTGTCTCGTGAATAAAGAAAAGCTCCACGAGCTTTGAAGCAAAAATTGGATGAAGTGTCTCTTTGGGTGTTTTTTTTACCAAAGAATCTTTCCTTGCGAATGTGATAGTCTAAAGAAAAAAAATGAAGTATACGCTGCACAACTGTGAATAGTTCATTCCAGGCGAACCTATTCGCAATCATCCAGCGCTGGTAAACTTCAAATGAATTATGTTTTTGCAAGGCAGTGAAATTCACGACCACACATTGCACGTGTATTGAGAGATATACTGAATAGTCGAGTTTGCGAGCCATTGACAACATCACCCATTATCTCCTGATGTGTCTCCTTAGAATTACCATCTTTGCGCTGAGTTTAAAAAATTAGTTTTACAATAAAAAACGATTATTTTTAAATGATACACTCGAAGAGAAGCTATTTCTTTAGAGTAAATACTCTTGAGTAAACAATATTAACAAATTTACATGAATAACACTAGGGAGGATTTTTTCTCTCATGTGGAATTTTTCAACAGATTCAAACTAGTGTTTCAACGCTGATTTCAAATGTAAAATCGTTTGTGGTATGTATGTTCTAGTTTTCATGCTATTGGGAATTAGATTGATCTGAAATTGACCCTCTGCGTGTTTTTGTCATAGCTTATTATGGCCTCTTCAAGTAGACATAAATGCATAAATGATGTTAATGTAGTCTATTATACCCGTGGCTGCTGCATACTGGACAAGAAGTAGGCTCCACAGACTGTGTTTCATAATTGCGAGGAAATTCTTCGTAAGTGGACAAAAGGATAATGAAAAGGTACACCCATTGGAGTTACCTATAGTTTGGCGAGAGACAAAGCACCACATAACTGAGTGCTACATTTACCTTTTCAACATTAAAAGTGTTGCCTAGAAAAAGCGGACTTATATCTCCTATTCTAGTATTCTCTTTCAAATTCGACCTACTTCACATTTGAAGACAGTTCCAGTTCCAGTTTTTAATGTTTATGTCGCCTTTAAAGATGAAAACGGCAAATCTGATCGGGAGTTTCAAGACATGATCTCAGATTTCCGAAGACTTCTGATCTAATGCGAAACAGTCATCAGCCCCTCAGTGAACGACTTAGCACGTGATTTGACACTCTCCAAGACAGCAGTGGAGCTAATAGTCTCCAGGCAAAACGAAAATAAAAATCTTGTTGACAGCTCTGCAAAAGTCTCATATTTTAGAACGCTAGACCAGATTGTTTGTGTAAACTTTTGTTCAAGAGACAAGCAATATTTTTACTGTCATGATATCTCAAGTCTTCTAGCACAGTTAGGTGTTGCCTTCATATATACCTAGAGAATCTATATCGTTTGGGGATAGTTCTAAGCCCAGAGTCAAATATGTTCTCTTACATAATGACAATGTTGTTAGTGTAGTTCCATCTTTTCATCGGTACATTTGCGAGAATCCCATGACGATATAAACAATGTTCATCGCCTCACTCACAATCAAGAGCACAATTGGATCATTTGTGTAAACCAAAAAATATTCAACTTCCTCCTTGGCCAACAGAAAGGTTTCAATAAGTTGCCATGCAATCTCTGTATGTGTGAGAGGTGAGCTCTATACAAACATTGTACCTATGAGTGTAATTCTGGAAGCAGAATGTATGTGAATGCATTGAGTACTGACAGGGAATTCTTCCTGTCTTTTCTTTTGAGAAAATCAATGCAGGCATATTTGATAGACCTCAAATTCATACGATTGTAAGTGATGTGGAGTTTGTCAGAAAGATGAATGGCAAGGAGAAGAAGGCGTGGCTCTCATTCGTGGAGGTCTTACAAAACTTGTTGTTGGATTTTTGTGATCTTGGCTACAACTTGAGTGTCAAGCTTCATTTCGTGAATAGTCGCCATCACCATTTCCCCGAGAACCATGGAGCTGTAAGTGATGAGCCTGGAGAGTGCTTCTACCAAGATTTCATGACGATAAAAGAGCGCTATCAAGGGCAATAGGATAGACGATGACATATATGGCTGGAGCGTGAAACGAGATGACCCCGTACAGTCTTCAAACGCAAGAACTACGCCGCAAATTCTGCCCATAATAGGAACTTGAGCCCTTTTTAATTCATCGTTCTTTCTGAATTACATCGGTGCACACTGATGTATATTGATTTCTTTTCCCTTATTTAAAATTCTATTACGCATTTTTATGAATATAAACGCCATTGAGAAAAATAGATTCTTCGCCTAAGCGGTTGTTTGAAGCCTAATTTTAACATATTGTGGCAAATAACATTATGTGAAATGTTTTAAAATTTCGCCAAAGAAATTTAAAAGTGAATTCCAAAAAATCTGTAGATTATAAATAAAATCGGACTTCAAATTTCAATTCAATACACCCAAATTAAGTAAAAACAAGTGCTGGTATAAATGCAACATTTCTATTATCCATTGCAATTCTTCGCCATTTGTGTTCACACCTGGCAAAAGGGTCTCATATATGTGCTCGTGTAAGACATAACTCATATATTATTGATAAAAGTTTCAATAAACTTTAACTTTATTATTTACGAAAAAATTCCATGATCCGTATATAAAAACTCCTGAATCACAAAACGACCACTGAAACACGACCAAAACCTGTCAAACTTGAACAGGGTTGTGATTGTAAAAAGTATAAATCACCTTCAAAATATCCCACTTCCATCATAATTCGCCTTAACTTAGTAACAAGCTCACGCGAAGCATTACAATGTACTTTTTACATGTAAATTTCTCCTAAATATCGATATCCCTCTTTATTCTTTAATTGTGAGGTTTAGTGCATTATTAAACCGCCAAACTAAAAGGTAATTAAAGCTGCAAATGACCGAATTTTGGCTCTATAATTATCCTCACTTTTATACGCCACACACTCCACTCTAATCAACGAATCAGAATAAGACAAAAAGGTCCATTTTTTCGATTTCGTGTCCTCATTAAATTTGGGTGTAGACGACTGATGAAAAATAAATTTATTTACCAGAAATTAAATCCCTTTTCGTGATAAATCTGTGCAGTTCAACGAAGGATTTTTTTTTATTAGATTCCTTTTTATTTGGTGACTTGGACATAACTTAAGGATTCTCGAAAAGGATTTTTTCGTTACAAAATCGAGGAGAACAAAAATCAATGAAAAATATATTCGAAATTAGATTTTCATCAGTGAAAAGATTTCCTTAAATAAAATTTAAACCGTAATAGCAACGAGGTAGCATCTGGCAGAAAATTTGCAGGGATTGCAGCTGTAGAACATATGGTTAGAATATACGGTTAGAACATATAACATATGGTTGGAACATAGTTTAGAAAATATTGTTAGAACAAATGGTTGTAACATATTGTTAGAACACATCGTTAGAACATATGGTGGGAACAAATTGTTTGAACACATGGTTTGAACACATGGTTAGAACATACGGTGGGAACAAATTGTTTGAACACATGGTTTGAACACATGGTTAGAACATATGGTTAGAACACATGGTTAGAACATATGGTGGGAACAAATTGTTTGAACACATGGTTCGAACACATGGTTAGAAAATATGGTTAGAACACATAGTTAGAACATATGATGGGAAAAAATTGTTGGAACAAATTGTTTGAACACATGGTTAGAACATATGGTGGGAACAAATTGTTTAAACACATGGTTAGAACACATGGTTAGAACATATGGTAGGAACAAATTGTTTGAACACATGGTTTGGACACATGGTTAGAACATATGGTTAGAACACATGGTTAGAACATAGGGTTAGAACACATGGTTAGAACATATGGTGGGAACAAAATGTTTGAACACATGGTTAGAACATATGGTTAGAACACATGGTTAGAACATATGGTTAGAACACATGGTTAGAACATATGGTTAGAACACATGGTTAAAACATATGGTGGAAACAAATTGTTTGAACACATGGTTCGAACACATGGTTAGAACATATGATGGAAAAAAATTGTTGAAACAAATTGTTTGAACACATGGTTAGAACATATGGTGGGAACAAATTGTTTAAACACATGGTTAGAACACATGGTTAGAACATATGGTGGGAACAAATTGTTTGAACTCATGGTTAGAACACATGGTTAGAACATATGGTGGGAACAAATTGTTTGAAGACATGGTTAGAAAATATGGTTAGAACATATGGTGGGAACAAATTGTTTGAACACATGGTTAGAACATATGGTTAGAACACATGGTTAGAACATAGGGTTAGAACACATGGTTAGAACATATGGTGGGAACAAAATGTTTTAACACATGGTTTGAACACATGGTTAGAACATAGGTTTAGAACACATGGTTAGAACATATGGTTAGAACACATGGTTAGAACATATGGTGGAAACAAATTGTTTGAACACATGGTTCGAACACATGGTTAGAACATATGGTTAGAACACATGGTTAGAACATATGATGGGAACAAATTGTTTAAACACATGGTTAGAACATATGGTGGGAACAAATTGTTTAAACACATGGTTAGAACATATGGTGGGAACAAATTGTGTGAACACATAGTTAGAACATATGGTTAGAACACATGGTTAGAACATATGGTGGGAACAAAATGTTTGAAGACATGGTTTGAACACATGGTTAGAACATATGGTTAGAACACATGGTTAGAACATATGTGGGAACAAATTGTTTGAACACATGGTTAGAACATATGGTGGGAACAAATTGTTTATAACACATGGTTTGAACAGATGGTTAGAACACATGGTTAGAACATATGTGGGAACAAATTGTTTGAACATATGGCTTGAACACATGGTTAGAACATATCGTGGGAACAAATTGTTTGAACACATGGTTAGAACACATGGTTAGAACATACGGTGGGAACAAATTGTTTGAACACATGGTTTGAACACATGGTTAGAACATATGGTTAGAACACATGGTTAGAACATATGGTTAGAACACATGGTTAGAACATATGGTGGGAACAAATTGTTTAAAAACATGGTTAGAACTCACGGTTAGAACATATGGTGGGAACAAATTGTTTGAACACATGGTTTGAACACATGGTTAGAACATATGGTTAAACACATGGTTAGAACATATGGTTGGAACACATGGTTAGAACATATGGTGGAAACAAATTGTTTGAACACATGGCTTGAACACATGGTTAGAACATATGGTGGGAAAAAAATTGTTTGAACACATGGCTTGAACACATGGTAAGAACATATGGTGGGAACAAATTGTTAGAACATATGGTTTGAACACAAGGTTAGAACATATGGTTAGAACATATGGTTAGAACATATGGTGGGAACAAATTGTTTGAACACATGGTTTGAACACATGGTTAGAACATATGGTTAGAAAGCATGGTTAGAACATATGGTTAGAACATATAATACGAATGTGTTACATTACTAGGTATTTCTTAATCTCGTCCCATTTATTTCTGTCAGGATCGGCGACTAGATAATGAAACTAACATAAAGATCAATATGTAAATCAGTGGCAAGCCCGTGGACAAAGAGATCGACCCACCTTAGAGGAGAAAGAACAGGAATAACGGTAGTACCGCCTGTTCACGATTTACCATCAAACGTTTGAAACTCTTCGTGGCTCAAGGGAGACTCACTCATTTCACGACAGGGTGGTGCGGACCAAAACCACCTCCTGAGGTCGGTATGAACATGACCCCTCTAGAAAGTGACAAGTAATAGTTAGAGGGGATATCTATGAGTGTACCGGGAATGAGATAATAAAGGATGTGATCGATAATGTAGTCGACGAGATCTCCGATTGGATAAAGAAATTCATATAAAGATCAGAACGTCATTCGCTGGTAAACCCGAATGCATCGGTGGTCAGTCTTCTTCGGTGGGAATATTTAGGAATAGCACTAGTACTGTATTTTGCCACACCTAGCAAGCAGGTCATCCCGCATGGCTCAAGGGAGGACTACCCAATCCGCAAGGAGAGAGTATGGAAATCGAAAGACCTGCAGTAGTTTCTGGCAGGGAAGAATGATGTGTTGTATGTGCTGGGGAATGAGTGATGTGTTGTCTACACGAAGAGAGACAGAGCCCTGTTGCGATCGGTGATGTGTGTAATGAACTCCGTGGCTGAAGCTGGGAATGAAGCTGAATTTTTTTATATGTTTGTCCACTCCCGCTGGAATTAAACCCGATACCTAAGCGTTAGAAGTCCAAATGCAGAGCGAACGTTCTTAGTAGCATTTTGGTAACAATGTGACTTCGAACCAATGGCAGGCTTGCGTCAGATGCACACATGTATATATAAGAATAATCAAAAGATGAACTGTTTATCTTTATTGTTTATCTGTTTGTATTTTAAATTACCTGTAATTTCTATAGGGATTTGTTCGTGAAGGATTGCATCACTCATGATAAAAGTTAAAGAAGTTCCCAATGGAGTTTATTACGGCTTTATCTCTCTCATTATTTCCCTTGTAACGGAAAATCACCTGTTCAGAGAATCCTTTGCTTAGATTATCCTTTGCTCGGATAATCTCAAACTGAGATAATCCTTCGATCGGATAATCCCCCGCTCGGATGATGATTTTCTAGGATAATCCCTTGTTCAGATAAAGCCTTACTTGGATAACCCCTTGCTCGAATTACCCCTGTTCAGATAACTCCCGGTTCTGATAATCCCTTGCTGCGATCCTACTCTGGCAATCTCTTTTTCGGGTAATCTCCTTTCGGAATGTCCCATGATCGGATAATCCCGCGTTCGGATAATTCCATATTCAGATTATCCCTTGTTCTAATAACTCATTGTTTGGATAATAACCTTCTCTGATAATTTCATTACCGGGTAATTTAATTCTCAGATAATCTCTTACTCTCTTACTCTGATGCTCGGCTAATCACTTTCTCGTATAATCCCTTGTTATGATAATCCCCTTATCGGATAATTCCCGGATTAGATCATCCCTTGCTCGTATTATCACCTGCTCGGATAATTTCCAGCTCGGATGATACTTGCTCACATAATCCCTGATCGTATAATCACCTGCTCAAATAAACCCTATTCGGATAACCTTCTGATAGGATAATCCCTTGTTCTGATGATTCCCTACTTGGATAATCCCTTGTCCCCACGTGCCTGAATAATCCAATTACCTTTTATAAGCTTCTCCAAGAACTGTTAATTACGCCAATTTTTGAAAACTCCAAACGATTTTTGCTTAATCTCATTTTATTTCTTTTTATTTCCAGCTTTCGATAGCAATTTTATTAGCCAAAAAGATCATTACGGCTTCATAGCTTCATTTTGTCTAAAAAGATGTAAATATGACCTGGAACTCCTTCTGAACAGGACGTTATACGTATTGAGGTAAATGCGATTTTAACCCATAGGAAAGATTTAAAAAAAACATACGACTAATTCCGAGTACTTCCGAAGTTTGCTTTCTTCTCAAAGAGTACTTAATCCTTGAGGATGAACTGATGTTCAAAAGTTTCGGAATACGTCATATTTTTCTCTTTCCTGGGGGTTAGAATGGCATTTGGTGCTCCATTTGCGTATCACTTTGTGTGGTTATCCAATTCATAGCTAAATACGTCTAATAAACTAGATAAATCTACATAGGTTAGAAAGAAGAGTTGTAGAGGGACTTGATTAAGGTCTTTAAGTGGGTAAAGGCTTATAATAACGGAGACATTAAAGTTCTTATTATTAGTGAACAATATAGGGCAATAGAGCAATGGATTTAACCTGGACAAGTTTACGTTAAGGAAAGAGATTAATAGAAATTGATTTAAAAATTGAGTGATAGATGAATAGAATAGGCTCCCTAGTCGTGTGATAGAAGCGTCCTCACCTCAGAGATTTAAGAATAGTTTGGATAGATTTATGGATGATGATGGTAGGTGGCACTGAACTGGGTGATGGTAATAGGCGCGGCCGCATATAGACCTTTGATTAGCCTTTGGCAGACTGCGTATTTTCCTTTATTCTTATGTTTTAAAGATTTTCACACATTTTAGCATTTTACACCGAGGATGTTGATGCTGTTTGGCACGTACATCAGTCATGTAGCAGTTTAAGCATTATCTAATGTTATGGTTGACAAAGTATAATTGATTTAACATGAACTAAAACACCTGTTATTAACCATCATCAGTACAATTTCCTTCATATTCAATTTTCGTTGTAGAAGTAATGGCTCGCCAAGTTGCCTTTATCCAGCGAAACCCGACCGGCTATTGAAATAGACATAAAGGTTAGGATGACAAACGCTGGTGAGACATAGTGCACCAGGGACCGGCCTCCTTTGGGAAGAGGTGCCAGGAAGTATTTTGTTTTTGACACCAAACAGCGTTCAGGTGGAACCTACGTCGCCTCGGGACAGAGAGACCTGTTCCGCGTCAAAGGTATGTGGATATAGATACTCCTCGGCAGGATTCTTTGAAACAGAGAATGTGTGTGTTGTGCTGCGAAGACGGAAGAGGAAAGAAAGCATTGTTTTAATTGGTTATGTGTGCGAGAGAAGTGAAAGATCTACCCACCCGAATACATAGCTAAGCACAGCGCGTCCACCGGTAGCCAGATCTCTACGCGCACTGACGTTTGTGTCCGCTCTTGCCGGGATCGAACCAGGTATCGCGACGTTGGCAGACCAACGCCCTATCCACTCTGCTAGAATGATCTCTATTCTATTTACGTAATGCTCCATAATGAACGATTGGATATTTTAAAACCATCATCAAAGCGTTGTACAAGTTTCAGGAAGAGTATATAACATTACACATGAAACCGACCTTTCAATCTCGTTTTTAAGCACATATAAACTATCTTTTTTTAATTATAAAGTGATTTTTTTTAAACTAAGTGGGGGAAATAGGCTTGGCAAAGTTTGGTTTCAATTAGAATGTTAGTTAAAGTTCTTCACAAATACATGTGGCCTCTTGTATCTGTGTATGGCGTACCGTACAGGCAAATTTAATTTCTGACAAGAGAGTTGAAAAATAGATAAAACCGGGAACTAACTCATAGAGGTGAATAAAGCAAAAATGGAAGGAAAGTAATTTTATAAATAATGGTTTACGTTTTGAGACCTAAACTAATGCGAGGAATCTGCTTGAAGGAGCAATTTTGAGACATAACATTACATCATTATGATTTTAAGTCTTATAGACAACCATACCTAAGTACCAGCTATCAGAAAAAATTCTCCAACTTCCTTTCCCTGTTTGATGTGAGTAAAAAGGAAACAAAGAACTATTTCACTCAAAAAGGAGCGCTCCACTTGATCCAAAACGGAAGGTAAACAACTTCACCTAATCGCGTTTAAATGTCAACAACAAAAAGACCAGTATTCTACATTAAATAATACCTTAGTCAGTTACCATGTTGCGTTAAAATCATATAATAATTAGTTTTGGTTTAACGACGCATAAATCCAGCTCAAACAGCGCTTGAGTCCTGTTTGAAACAAAGGTAAACTTGTGTGATTAAAATATAGAAACAACGATAATTCCGTAAAAAATATACGCTAAAATGCTGTGTCAACAGCTATAAAACACTTGAGTAAACAATATTAAAAGTTTAAAGGGAAACTTGCGTTAGAAAAGACATTAAAATAAAAATCCCAAGTGAATAGTGCCGAAATCTTGCGTAATACGGTCTTAAATCTTATACAACAGTGATATTCAAAACAGTTAATATTCAGGGCAAAAATAAACGAGCACAAAAATAACGCTAAAAATGGTGCTAAAATTATATATACCGAACCATAAATTGGTGCGTAAAAGAGCAGAGGAACTAATTAGCAAATGGTACTCAAAGCCTGCATAAAACTGCATTAAATTTATATACAAAAACATGAAATTTCCAAGGATTTTTTTGGTGATGAAATACAAGAATGCCTCTACATCCGAGAGCATCCTCTTAGATTGTTTCAAAACGATTTGAAATGAGAAATATATGAGGGTCTCTCTCATAAGTTTATTTATTCATGTATTTATATTTTCTAAAACTTTACCCGTTTGCGAAATTAAATAACGAAAAGAATTCAGTCAATTTTCCTATAGATTTGGTTTCTAAATCCTAGACTAAATCGCTAAAGAGACCAATTTTTCTCCTACGTGAGCACAAACCGTTTTAAAATCCCGTCGAGCAGATTTTAGGCAAGTGTAAATATAATTATGGATGCAAATCATTAATTTCATATCATTATTCACGTAGTATGTTCCAATAGATTTGTAAATCAGATTTATTTTTTACATACTTGAAATCTACATTCGGCACATAAATCAGTATGCCTCATACCAGACTGTATATCATTTATAAGATCATATAATCAATATTTGGGAAGAAACAGAAACTAAATTGCTATGGCAATTGACAATAAGAAGTTAATCGATGAACAAAAGTGATCAAAATATTGTAGTTTGTTATTTCAATAATTAAATACGCCAATTACTATAAATGTTTCCCTAGCTGCGAATGCACTTCTAGTGTGTACTGGAGACTCACTTAACACTCTGCAGCCAATTCGCCACTCTAACCCGAGATACAAATTGGGTACTAATAGAGGAAAGAGATACATATTTATGGCAGAAAATTTAAATAACCTTTGAAAATCGCATGGATTCGAACCTGTAGCGTAAAAGGCGCTTCGTTCTTCGAGCAAATAATCTACCCACTAGCCTATTATTCACAGTTCTCCCCCCCCAAACAAACTGTTTCAATGAATATGATAATTTCGAATGCAAAATTTCGATTCCTCACTATTTTCAGGGCGTATAATTTTATTTAAATACATTTTACGATTATTTTCCGAATTTAGACTCCTTGGAAACAAATTGATTGAGCGAAGAATTATACCAGTAAATATGTGACCCAAATGAAAAAAGACAAAAAACTATGTAATAATCCTTGAGAATCTGATTTAATTTTAAAAGTCCCATTCCTTTAAAAGCCTATTGAGCTTCGGACAACCTCATAGCCTCGTGCGTTTCGTCTGGACTAAAAAATGATGTTAGATACGATAAAGTTCTGAACAGGGCTGGAAATTTATTGCGGTTTAGCCTAAAATATTCATCATTTAACATTAATTAACCTAAATATTATGAAATTTAAATTCTTTTTCTATTTACTGCCATATAATCATATAGGATAGATTTAAATATTTACAAATTATTCTATTTTATTTTACGTACTATATTTACTGGACAACGTGTATTCGCGAAATGTATAAATTATGGAATGCTGTACCACCCGTGGTTGCTAATAGAAACCCCAGAAAAGGAAGGAACTGATATGTAAACAACCGTTTCGAAAAGGTAAATAGTAAATTGTGTCAATCAATAGAACTACCATTGTCGACTGGCATCTTCAAAATTTCAAAATTTTCGATTTGAGGAATTGTCGACTGACATCTTCAAAATTTGAAAATTGTCGACTTCAATCAAGTGTTGTTGACTGACATCGTCAAAATTTTAAGATTTTTGATTTGAGGAATTGTTGACTGACATCTTCAAAGTTCGAAAATTTTCGATTTGAGGAATTGTCGACTGACATCTTCAAAATTTAAAAATTGTCGACTTCAGGTGTTGTTGACTGAGATCTTCAAAATTTTAAAATTTTCGATTTGAGGAATTGTCGACTGACATCTTCAAAATTTCAAACTTTGGATTTCAGGCGGTGTCTGTCGACTGGCATCCTCAGAGTGAAATTCATACCTTTGAGTGCTACTTTACACGAACTAGTTCTTGGTAAATTTCGAAGAGTGCTACTGCACTCCACCACACATTGAGGGGTTGAATATTTTCATGACTAATTCTTTGATATTATTGACTTTTTTAACATTATTCCTATCTTTTATTTTTTCCTAAGCGTTATTCTTCTCTCTGCTCTCCGACTCTGAATCATGGAGCCTTTTTATTTCTACCACCTTCGTTCTGCCTCACATCTTTGGACTGTCTACCCTCTATCCATTTTTACTCTTCCCTATTTTACCACTTTTTGCGTGAAAAACTGACGTTGATTTTCGTCTTTTAAGAAAAAAAGATAAAAAGTTTTCATTGGTAATAATTTAATTAGAAAAAAAATTATAATTAATTATTTTTAAAAGTTGTCTATTCTCTTCTCTTCCTTCTTTCATTTATTTTATTTCATATTTATATTTTCATTTATTCTTTTCTTTTTATTTGACCTCACTCTTATCTTCCTCTTCTACTTCCATACCATCATTCATTCTTTTCTTTCTCTCTGTCTCTTTGCTTCGCTATTCCATCTCTCTTATCTCCCTTATGTTAACTCTTTCTCTAGGATATTTTCATTCTTCCTTCCCCCTGTCTCTGATATTTATTACTCTACCCTAATTTCTCCATTTCTCCATGTTATTTGACTCTTTTTATCTTTCTTATCTCTCTATTTTCATTCATCCTGCCTCCTCTTTCTGATATCTTATTCTTTCATCTACCTATCATCAATATTTATTAATATACCCTCATTCCTCCATTTTTCCGGGGCATTTTTAACTCTATGTTATTTAACTATTTGATCTTTCTTATATTCCTATTTTTATTCCTGCTTCCTCCTCTCTCTGATATCTTATTTCTTATCTATTCTATCTCCGATATTTATTACTCTATCCTCATTTCTCCATTTTCTGATACATTTTTCACTCTATTTTATTTGACTTTTTTTATCTTTATGATCTTCCTATTTTAATTTCTTCTTCTTCCTCTCTGATATCATATTTCTTATCTACTCTATCTCTAATATTTATTACTCTACCCTTATTCTTCCATTTTTCCGGGACGCTTTTCACTCCATATTTATGTTTTTGACTCTTTTATCTATCTTATCTTCCTATTTTCATTCCTCCTTCTTCTTCTCTCTGATATCGTATCCTTCCATCTACCCTATCTCTGATCTTTCTTATTCTACCCCAATTGCTCCATTTTTCCAGGCCGCTTTTCTCTGAATCTTAGGCTAAAGGGATAGAGGGCGCTAATCCTCTCAGAGAGACAATCCTATTAAGCTCCGAAGAAGAAACATTTTGGGCTGTATATCGGAAGCATACAATTCCATTAAGAGGTTTCAGGCTTCTGAGGTAAATTGATTCGATTCCTGTGTTATCAGGCTACCCCCATTGTAAGAAGATAGGACCATTTCTATCAGTTCTATATGGTTTCTCTTTAGATAAAAGGGGGTGGGGTTACATAAAGAAAAAAGCAACACTTACACTAGTTTCAGGCTGCCAGCAGGGAGGGTAGATAAGTCTATTTCTATCTCTATAGCTATTACTATTGTTAAAACCCCAACAAGTCTAGTTAAGAAAGCATCCTATTAAAGAGGAAATACTAAATTAAAGAATAAACTGTATAAAAAAAGATTAGAAATGAAAAGACAAGAGAAACCCATTAAATTAAGCAATCACTTTTTTGTTGCTCCGGTCCATATAAATGCATCGACCCCAAATTTTAACCCTTGAAAGACAAACGGTCGAATTACGTGACGATGAAGGAAAATTAGCTCAGTTACCGCTGGAACGGAAGTTGGAGAGAACCGTACTGGCGTTGAACCACACAACAGTAAAGGAAAGATAGTCAGAACTTGTGGAGACGTGCAGTGGTGTTGAACCTCCCAAAAGTAAAGACAAGATCGTCATAACTTGTATCTAACTGCAGTGGTATTCAACCTTAGAAAGTAAAGGCAAGATCCTCATAACTTATGGGGATGTTCAATGGTGTTTGACCCCACAAAAGTAAAGACAATATCGCCTGAACTTGCTACGAAGTTCAATGGTGTTAGGCCCTACAAAAGTAAGGCAAGATTACCAGAACTTGTGGAGAAGTACAGTTTTTTTATAACTTGAGAAGAGTAAAGGCAAGATCGACAAACTTTGTAGACAACTGGAGTGGTGTACATAGAACCTCACAAAGTAAAAGCAAAATCGCCAGAACTTGTAGAGGAGTGCATTGGTGTTAAACCTGACATAAATAGAGACAAGATTGCCTGAACTTGTGGATAGCAGCAGTGGTATTGAATCTCGCAAAATTAAAAGCAAGATCGTCAGAAATGACTTCGCTTCGAGTACTGCGTGCCATATGATATAATCCTGAAAGATTTACTTGCAAAAGATGATCAGAATGGCCCCCAAATTATAAATCATGCATAATGATTTTATTCAACGTCGGTGCGTGAGAATTATAATTAAATTAGGAATAATAAATTTAATGGCACTCAGGTTTTACCCAACAAAATTGCTGATTCCCCCACTTCACCCCATTACCCAATATTTCAAATGTCTTGTGTCTTGAATCTTAGAATGCCAGAAGATACAGACAGGATAGGCTTCTCATATGTGAATTTGTAATCATCAATTACCTTTTAAATCTTAAAAAGATGCAGTTAGTTAAAGACACAATAACTTAAGAGATCTGTAAGTGGCAGTTTTAATATCTTGGACGTAATAATAAACACGATTTGAGATTTGTTAGGGTTCAGTTACATATATCCTCCATGATTATCATTATAAGCGATACAAACTGATCGTTTTGAGCTATGCATTGAAAGCGAAATCTATTTGAAGGAAGTTTCGGATCATTTGGAGTGAAACGAATTCTTTTTATCGAACAAATCATCTCTCAACTCACTTTTCAACATTTATTCATCTGTGCAATCATGGAATTTAATTTACATTTCACTATAACCCATCATAGATTTCATTTTGTCGAAATGTGGCCAAAATAAAGTAGCATAAAATGGATATTCGTAACCTAACTGTTGTTATTTTAATAAATCCCGATGTTTAATTTATATCCTGCAATTTCATGGTTTCATCATTTTTGTCATCTGAAACTTAAATTTGGCTTGGGCGATTTTAGTAAGAGTCAAAAATTCGTTCAAGATAATTTGAACATACCTTTCCTGGCCCCAGAGGGCGCTTAGTGTCGGTTGTCAATTTTTGCTTTATACTAACTGCACCAATTTAAATTACCAAAAAAAATCGAGGAAAATTGTGTATTCTGTAGTGCTTGCTCAAAGTAATTTCTCCTATTCACTCTTCGGGCGATATACCCTTCAACATTTTCTCTTCCCTAATCTGACTACCTTAGAAACCTCTTCCAAAAATTTTAACACGATGGCCTCGGTGGATTTCTTCTAAAAAAAATCATCTAACTGTTCCCCATACGGAGGGGTTGGCAAGCTTCCACGCCCCAACCTTCATGACTGGACGTCGTCCGCGGAAACCCCGCCCATTACCACTATTGCATTTTCCTCACGCGAGAGAAAATCACTCTGGGGCACGTCTTTCCAGGGCTGCCCTTTACATTCGCCTAAGGACGATAAGGGTCGCCTAATTATGAACTAAGCGTTGCAACAGCAATGAGGTGCATAAATTCAACAAACGTTTCAATTAAATGAACGATATTATCATTATTTACTTAATACTAGTGAGCGAAAACGAAAGAAACCATCTCTGATCGATATAATTTGAAAAATACGCTAAAAAATTCCACCATTGAAAATAGGAAAATAATGGCTAATCTATGCAGGTCGAGAAGGCTTATAGAGGGAGTATTTTAAGTGGCATTGATGCTCACCGACTACACTTCGCGGATGAGTGGTACTAGCTGAAGCCTAGAGTTATAAGAAATATTGATGAGTGTCTTCGATAACAAATAGGGAGAGAGAATAAGAGAAATCGCAAGTGGTAGCAAGTTCTTCTTGCCCGACGTTTTGCTCCTCTTGAGCTTCCTCAGAGTAACGAAACGTCAGCGAAGAAGAACCTTTTTCTTTTATCCTCTTTCCTATTTTTTCTCAAAGACACTCATAAATATCTCTCTCTCTCTCTCTCTCTCTCTATATATATATATATATATATATATATATATATATATATATATATATATATAAAGAAAAAGCAAAGGCAAGTTCTTCGGGTGATAACAACCACCACAGGGCTTTCGCCCTATTTATTTTCTGCCTTTCAAAACAATTTTGAAGACAGAAAGAAAGGTGCATTGCAGACTATATAATAATACAGTACAAGAAGAGAAATTGGACGCGAATGAGCAAATGAGAGGTTTTTTTAGAGGTAAGAGAGAGGGACATTAGAAGAAGACTAGAATCAAAGATAGCATATATCTCTCATGAGTGCGATAAAATGATGAAATAAATCCAATTTCACCGCAGGAAAGAGAAAACAGAATAATTTTTCTTCGGAAATAGTTATTTCTTACTTCTAAAATTCCGAGCTGGGGAGAGATTCGAACCGTGCACATTGAGGCAGCGAGCAACAGCTTAGCCGAGTGGTCTAAGGGAGGTTTAATTGAGATCAAAGCGGTTGCTCGCTGACTCAATGTGCACGGTTCGAATCCCACCTTAGCTCGAAATTTTCGAAGTAAGGAATAACTATTTCCGAAGAAAAATTATTCCGTTTTCTCTTTCCTGCGGTAAAGTTGGATTTATATATATATACCAGGCAATGGCTTTGCCACTCCCCTCCTCCCCCCTACATTGGAAGCTTGCGCTTCGCTACTCAGATTAAAATTTAAAATCTAAAAAAAGCAGCCATGGTTAATTTTTTATAAATTTTCTAAACTTCACCATTTGAAATTCTTTGGGTTAAAAATTTCACAAAATGTCAATACTTATATTTATTTCTGAACTTTACCATTTTGTTTTTTTTATATTATACTCGTAAAAGAATTATTAAAAATAACTTTGATAAAAAAAAACATAAGTCATAACCAAACTAAGATGAAATTATTATTCAAATCCCCCAAAAAGTCCCCTTCTTAAATTATAGAGTTAGTTATGATATGTATATATATATATATATATATATATATATATATATATATATATATATATATATATATATATATATATATATATAGTAGACACCCCCCCCTCCTCCTCCTGAAAATTTGACCGCTTTGAGAAGCAATATCTCAATAACCATTGCAGCTAGAGACATGAAATGAAACAAATGAAGGAGGAATTTTTAATCTGTAAATACTTATTCATTGTAAAAATCGCTTTAAAGTCATTCAATTTGTTAATTAGCCTTTAATAAAGTAATGTAAAAAAAACATTATTTTTTTATTTTTTGATTGATCTGCTCAGAAGCGAAAAATAGTAACAACATTTCGGGAGCGACGGAATCATTTGACTAAGAGCCTAGGTAGGCTCAAATAGGTTAGGCTAGCTTTAATCATTTGAACATTTTGAACTTTTGTTAAGGTTGCAATTTAGAAAACATAACATTTTTTGATATGATTTTTTTAAGGCAATTTTTACAAGGCATGAATATTTATTGATGAAGGATACATCTTTCATTTCTTTTTATTTCATGTCCCTTGATGCAATGGATATTGAGGTATTGCTCCTCAAAATGGGTATAATTTTTGTGGGATATATATATATATATATATATATATCTAGGATTCATAGCAAAAAACTCCACAAATTAGGCCTTGGACAACCTGATCTTTTCTGCCAAGGTAATAATGTAAAAAAATCTATCTAGCTATCGCCTGTCTCCACGAGAAGAGTTTCTATTGTCTTTGGGTTTCCAATTTAAACTGACTAACTTAATAATCAAATATCCCTCCTACTATTTATACTTTGAAAATTTCTTACGCGACATTCGCAAATTACCAATAAACTATGACTTCAGTAGATTCAAATCTGACTTCTCAGAAGTGGCACACGTATTTTATCACAAACTGAAGAAATCAAAAAGATTTTGTCTCATGTTCAGAAACAGTGATATTAAAACGCTAAGTTCCCTATCTAATAATCCAGATATTGTCATTACCAAACCTGATAAAGGCAATTGAGTTGTTCTAGTAAATCGAACTGACTATGTACACAAAATGGAATCCATACTTACAGACACTACAATATTTAAACTGCTCTCTAAAACACCTACAAAAATATCTCTAAAACTAAAAGATAAAGTTAACAGAGTTCTGTTAAATCTAAAATCCACTAAAGTTATAGACCAGCAAACTTATGATGCTCTCCATTCTAGTGGTTCTGGGCTAGGCTTATTATACGGCCTCCCCAAGCTACACATAGCTGATGTTCCTCTCCGACCAATTTTGGCTTCCTATTCTCTGGCAAATTTTAACCTTTCTAAATATGTTGCTAATTTGCTCTCTTAGTTAGCCATAGGTCAATACACCATAAAAAAAAACAGCTATTCTTTTGTAAATGAATTATTATCACCCAATTTTGCACTCTCAAAGGTCCTAGTCAGTTACGATGTATACGCACTAATTACAAATGTTCCTGTTAATGAAACAATTGATATTATTTTAATTCTAATTTTTAACAAAACAGGCACCTTTCACAATTTCTCTCGTCAAAATGTCAAGACTATTTTAGAAATGATTTTTAATGAGAATTATTTTTTATTTAATAACAAAGTTTACCAACAGATAGATGGAGTAGGAATGGGTTCACCAGTAGCTCCAATAGCAGCTAATATTTTCATGATTCATCTTGAAAACAACTTTATGAAACATTGCCCTTTAGATTTCAAACCCATATTTTAACGTAGGTATGTGGACGACTCCTTTGCTATTTTCAATAATATAGAACATGCCCACCGTTTTTTAAAATTTTATAAACTCTTATCATCCCAACATTAAATATACCATTGAATTAGAGAAAAACTATCAACTTCCTTTTCTAGACGTCATTATAGAAAAAATGACAAACAAACTACCTCAATATACAGAAAGCATACCTTTAGTGGCCTAAGAATCAATTTTTTTCAGCCATTGTGACTTTTCACATAAACTCAGTGAAATAAAATCTCTAATATATAGAGGTTACCATCTCTCCTTCAATTATTCTCTAATGCACAATGAATTCAAGACTAAAGTCTTATTTTAAAAATAATTGTTACCTCCCCACTTTTGGTTGACAAGCTAATCAATAATTTTCTAACCAAAATTTACTCTCCATCCTTTCTCTCATATGATGTTCCCCAAACTGAAAAAAAATCGTAGTACCTGAAATGGGACCTTACAATAAATTATTCACTGGAAAATGCTACAAATTACCCCAAAAATATTTCTTTCATAACAACTTCAAAATCACTTTTGTCAACCCACTTTCCATAGGAAGTTTCTTCTCGTTAAAAGAGAAACTTCCTCTTGAAATGAGCAGCCGTGTTGTTTATGCTTTTACTTGTCCTTGTTCTTTGCAAGGAACCTATATTGGTGCACGGTTCGCTTATTGAAAGAGAGGTTTTATTCTTACATGGGAATAAACCATCGCACTGGAAAAAATGTGTCTAAGAAGGAAGCTTCTGTAATTAGAAATCATATTACACAATGCAAGACAGAATGTTCCATTGATAATTTAAAATAATTGGTCGCAATAACAATGGATATAGTCTAAGAATTTTGAAATCTCTACTGATTCAGAGAAAATCTCCTACACTTAAAATAGATAATACAGCTCTTTCCCTTCTTATTTCTTAATTATAATTACCTCACTCAGCAACCAACCAACCTTTTCTTATTCAACATCTAACCAATCAAAATCCTATCCTTCTTTAAGCCACTTCCATTATAATTTCTTCACTTTGTGATTTCTCCTGAACTTCATCGGTAAGCAATATTATACTGTAATTATTTACTTTTATCGTTTTCTTTGTTTTTTTTGTTTCAATAGTGGTTACATTAGATTGATACTTTGATACTCTTGCCTTTTAAATCCCTGAGTTATTTTTTTCTATTTTTTAATTTTTTATTTATCTACATGGTCTTAACTTAATTATTTTTAATATTGCGAATTTAAATTTGTTCTAGTCCTTTTTAGTTTTCTTAACATTTTGTATTTTATATCGTCATTTTTTACCATATAGATCTTGTACTTTAGCATATTATATTCTTAATAAGAACTTAATTGTCTTTGTATAATGTTAGTTTTGTTCATAATTTGGGAGTTTTATATTTTTACTCGTCTTAATTTTTCTAGTTTAATGAAATTCCATTACTTTAGCTTTTAAAAAATCTTTTTTAACGCCCCTTCCCTATAAAAATATTTCATCTTCTAGTTTTAGCAGAATTTCTGACTTCATAATAAGTTTTCTGAGAATACAATTTAATCATATCTAACTGTACTTTATTGTTTTATAATTTTAGAACCTGAAGATGGGTGATACGCCCGAAACGTTGTTCCTTAATACTAAATAAATCACATGTTACCTTAGTCTCCTGTGTGTCCTTACCTTCGCCGTGAAACTCAAGATCAGACTGGTCAGCAGCAACTGATATGACTATATATATATATATATATATATATATATATATATATATATATATATATATATATATATATATATATATATATATATATATATGAATATATATATATTTATTAAGATGTACAAATACACAAAATAGGTTTAAGTGGTCGCAGCAAATTATAATTATAATAAGAGGGGAGTAAAATACAACGATTTAAGAAAGAAGTAAAGTAAAATTGTACGGGAAAAAACAACTAAAAAACTGGCTAATAAAAGCTTAAAAAACAACAACAACAAATCAATACAAAACCAAACGGATCAAATGAGAAACATACCTTGAATCTTTAATATCCAGTCATATATATATGATAGTGAAACCACTGTATATGAGTCAAGAGTTTTATTTACGAGACTAGTTTCAGTATGTAGTTTATCATACATACTCAAACTATTCTCGTAAATTAAACTTTTGGCTCCTATACAGTGGTTTCACTATCATATACCATAACTCGCCATTGAGTTCTTTTACTTATATATATATATATATATATATATATATATATATATATATATATATATATATATATATATATATATATATATATATATATGAGAGGTTGAGATATTGATGAGTGTGTTCGGCCCTAATCGTAACTCTATTTGGCAACTAAACCCACTAAATGTGGTTTAACTTTGCGCTACAGGAAAGAGGTGTTCAAGTAGTATAGTATATTGGATAAATGTTACAGGATAGAAATTATGGTAGATAAGTAATAGCAGAAATCTCAAATTGTGCTCCGTTGTTAGATGTTAGGTTGCATCATAAAATGGCAGATAAATGGCACGGATGGAGCTTCTTGCTTGATCAGTAATGGTAGGTTCTAGAAATTATGGTACCTAATGAGTTCATCAACGTCGGTAAATAGTAGATGATAGAAATTATGGTAGATAAGTAATGGCAGAGATCTGTAATTGTGTTTCGTGGTAGTTATCAGATTTCCCCATAAAATGGCAGATGAATGGCATGGATTGAGCTGCCTTTTCGATGAGTAATGGTAGGTTATAGAAATTATAGTAGATAACGAGTTTTCCATCGTAGGTAAGTGGTAGATGATAGAAATTATTGTAGATAAGTAATGGCAGAGATATGGAAATGTGCTTCGTGGTAGTTGTCAGATTTCACCCTAAAATTGCAGATAAATGCATGAATTGAGCTGCCTGTTTGATCACTAATGGTAGGTTATATAAATTATGGCAGATAACAAGTTGTTCATTGTCAGTATATGGTAGACGATAGAAATTATGGTAGATATGTATTGGCAGAAATCTAGAATTGTGTTAGATTTCACTATAAAATGGAAGATAAATGGTATAGATTGAGCTGCCTGTTTGATCAGTAATGCTAGTTTATTTAAATTATGGTAGATACGAGTCCTTCATCGTCGGTTAATTGTAGAAGATAGAGATTATGGTAGATACGAGTTCTTCATCGTCGGTTAATGGTAGAGGATAGAGATTACGGTAGATGTGTATTGGCAAAAATCTGAAATTGTTCTTCGTTGGTATATGTTAAATTTCACCTTTAAATGGCAGATAAATGGCATGAATTGAGCTGCCTGTTTGATCATTAATGGTAGTTATATAACTTATGTTAAATAGTTCTTAGTAGAACTCTTGCTTTCTGCTTAATTTGCAAATGGTTGATTGCTTGAAATTAAAGAAGATGATTAATGCTAATGATATTTTATTCAGTTTTTTTAATGGGAGATGGTAGAAATTATAATAGATAATTCATACCTAAAATCCAGCTTCTTGCCGGAATGGAAAATGTTAGATTGATAAATTATAGTAGATATATAATGAAAGGAATCTGAAATTTTGCCATATTAAAAAATGGTAGATTGTAAAATTGGTAGTAGATAATTGATTACATGAACAAAGGATGATGCGTTGCGGGTAATAGATATTGAAAAATGATAGTAATAGAATGTTCTAGAACTTTGCGTTTTCTGAGTAGAGTTCCACATTGCAGAGTCCATTGGTATATGGTAGATGAGATGGAAAATTCCCTCTCACGATCTTTTGGATCGGAGTAAGAACTAAGAACCACTGCAGAGAGGAAATTGATAGTATGACCTCGAGTACCACTGCTAAAGGGGAGGGGGAAATAAATTGAAATATCTTACCGACAGGGATGTTGTGATAGAGAAAGACCAAAGCACCGATAACTCCAGCCATTAAGAAACATAGCGTCGTTAAACATTTCTCTAAAAGTGTGCACCCTTTTGCTGGAGCAGGTCTCGCAGGTTTGGGGACTCCTGTCGAAGGTGGATGAGGTACCCACCCTTCACTTTTGTCTCCCGCAGTCGCGGGGATCGTGTTGTCTCGAGGGACATCCGAAAGAGTGATTTTTATATCACCCGTCTCCGTAACCGACTCACTGCTGTCTCCTTCCAGTTTACTGGTTTTCTGCATGGTTTCGAGCCCGTTTCCACTTTTCTCTCGATCATTGTTACCCTCAAACACTACCACTTCTTCTACATCCGTGTCACGACACTCGGTTACCTTCAGCTCGGTCCCGTCTGGTACCACGCCTCCAGGAAGGAAGCCATTTTTTAAAAGGTCTGAATTCGGCATGTCAAACCATGGGTGCGAGAGAAAAGAACAACACCCTCACGGTTCCACGCCTCGTAAGATACTGACGGAGGTTTCGAATTCTGCAGTGAAGGAGGCGTCTACAAACTGACTAATCGAGGGCAGAGTTCGAGAGCGACTGCATGAATGTGAGGGAAATCGGTTTGCCACATCGAAATTCAGACGTTTCGTCAACATGTTTTCGGGTGGGAGATTTTCTTTTCAATGTCGAAATAATTTTTTTTAATTTATTTTATATATAGTTTTTAAAGAAGGTTACAGCGTGGTTCACAATGACTTATACAAGGTGACCCCCCAAAACAAGCCGCAAATTTAGATAGCCCTCACTTCTTAATTTTCTGCAAAGATTGAATGAAACTGGTGATAACTAGTTTAGTGTGTTTAAAAACATCATATCAAAACATGAGAGTCTTTGGACTTTTTTTCTTTATTCTAGAGCATGTGTTTGAGATGACTTCCATTTTGCGCTGTGCATTTCTTGAGGCGCAGCGCAAAATTGTTCATGACGTCCTTACAAACCGACCGACTAATGGCTCTGATCTCTTCTATGATGGCTTCCTTGAGTTCTGGTAGTCCCAGAGAAAGAAATCTGTGGGGTTAAAGGTGGGGCTGTGAGGTGCCCACTCAAAATCAGTATTTACACTGATCACACGGCCACCAAAGTTCTCTTTCAGCCTATATCGGGACAGGTTTGAGGTGTGAGAGCTTGCTCCATCTTGCTGGAACCAGAACTTTCCCATAAGCGACGGGAACAGGGTCTGCAACTCCCTCTTGACGTTTTTTTAGGACCTCAACATACCACTCCTTAGTGACTGCAACTGTCGCGCCAGATCTATCGAAGAAGAATGGTCCGATGATGCCTCTGGCTGAGATTGCAATCCATACCATGGACTTAGGGGAGTGTAGGGGCTTGGTGGCTACCTTACGAGGGGGAGTCAAAAAGTTCTCAGATAAATGGCATAAAATTTTTATTTGTAATAATACTGTAATCATTTTTCTACATAAGCTCCATTAACATCTATACACTTTCTTAATCTATGAATCCAACGGTAAAGACCATCTTTGTAGAATTCACGGGGTTGTCTCTGGCACCAAGTAATGACCTGCTTTTTTGCTTCATCTAATGATTGAAACCGGGTTCCTTTTAGGTGTCCCTTTAAATTTGGAAACAGAAAAAAGTCAGAGGGTGCTAAATCAGGGCTATAAGGGGGATGAGCAAGAGTTTCCCATCGAAATTCCCGTAGCTGAGATCTCACAGCTTTGGACGAATGTGCAGGGGCATTGTCATGGTGGAACAAGATTTGCTTGTGGAGCTTTCCTCGTCGTTTTTTGGCTATTGAAGTTTTCAGCTTCCTTAAAACTCCTTCGTAATAGCTGGATGTAACAGTTTTTTGTCCTTCTAAGAAGTCTATTAAAATAATTCCCTCCGAATCCCAAAAAACTGTAGCCATTATCTTCTTAACGGACCTCTCTGTCTTGAACTTGATAGGCCCTGCTGCCCCCCTTGGGTGCCACTCTTTTGATTGATTTTTACTTTCAGGATCAAACTGATACACCCAAGTTTCATCTCCCGTTACGAGGCGCTCAAAAAAACTATCCTCGTTTGCTTCAATCTTGGTCAAAATAGCCAAAGAAAGGTTGGCCCTATGATTCAGCTGGTCTTCTCGCAACGCTTTTGGGACCCAACGTGCTGAAAGCTTGCTCAGGCCAAGATTTTCAGTTAGAATTCCAAATGCTGAGCCATGAGAGATTTCACATGCATTGGCAACTTCATCAATAGTAATACGGCGATCTTTATCCACTAGATTCCTCACAAGCTCGACATTTTCTGGGTTAATGGAGGTGGAGGGTCTCCCTTCACGTGGATCATCTTCAACTTCTTCTCTGCCCCCCTTGAAGCGCTTAATCCAGTCGTAAACTACCGCTCTACATGGCGAAGAGTCACCATAAACCTGTTGTAGAGCGTCAATAATCTTAACAGGCTTCCAATCAAGTTTAGTCAGGAATTTAATGTTCGCTCTTATCTCAAAATTTGCCATTTTATGGGTTCAAAAAAGTAACCTTTTTGAAGCACATCTAATACAAAGAGTCTCGACAAATTGAATGACGAATTTTGTAGGAATTGTTCAGAAAACATGAAAGTCGTGTTTGACCCTGTATTTACTTGTACAAAATCGAACATTTCAATAATCTGGCATTTGTCTGAGAACTTTTTGACTCACCTACGTATTTGGTCCCCCAGGAGACATTTGTCTTCGAGTTTACCTTTCCTTCAAGATAGAAGTGAACTTCATGTGAGGTCCAGAGGAGGTTAAGAAAAGTTGAGATCTCCTGAATCTTATCTGCTCCTTGCCTGAGGCTGTAAGGGTCTGCTTCGTCTGTATTCTGTATGGGTAGGCCTTTACATCCATTGCTAGCACTCTCCTGCAAGTCTTACGGGATATACCGAGGGACTGACTTTGCTTGCGCACAGAGCGTTTTGGACTCTGCTGAACTGACTCTCTCACGCTCTCGACCAAGTAAAAAATGAAAAATGAAACAAAACTGAAATAGAAAACAAGGTAACACTGAAAACAAACCAAGCAAAACAAAGAGGTGGCCTGTTTCCACGTGCATTAAACTTGAATGTTTATCATAATGAAAATTTATAATTTATTGCAATGTAACGATGAAAAATCATTTCCTAAGGAATGACGGAGACAAAAGATCGTCAGAAGCTTAATAATGACTAGATAATACAGAGTATTAGTGTACTGTACACTTTGGTAGTTAAATGCAATAACTATCAACGAGTTTTTATTGGTACAAGTTCACGACTAGTTTCGGAGCATCACGCTCAAACTTTCAGCTCTACAACGACTGGCAAAGTATTGTTCTAGCATATTCCTTATACCCCCCCCCCTCAAAAAATAATAATAACCAAGAGGATAAATAACCTTCAAAAATACGTGGACGAGATATTTACAAAATGGAATGGTGACCTGAGAGGTGATTAGGATTCTAATGACTCGGTAGAAACTGAGGTTCCCTTTCAAGAGATTCAAATTTTGCATGGAATCAATTAATGAGACCACAACTACTTATTGTTTCAGTCAGTCATTAGAGATACAAATTAATTCCGCTTTTTCCCAATTGATGCTATGTTTGGTAGACCTCATATGTTGAAATAAAGGAATGCATTCGTTGTTTTGAGCGTACTGAATACTGCTTAACTATGCCAGCCCCTTATATCCTGTTCTTTGTTTTCTCTTCATAGAATAATTTGAATCAGAAATATGACCCCAAAATCTTCCTAAATAATACGTCTTATTACTATCTCTATAATTTAAGAAGGGGATTTTTTTGAGTATTTGAATAATAATTTCACCTTAGTTTGGTCATAACTAATGTTTTTTCTATCAAAGTTATTTCTAATAATTCTTTTATAATATCGAATTCAAAATGGTGAAGTTCAGAAATAAATATAAGTATCAAAATTTTGTAATTTTTTTTACAACCCAAAGAATTACAAATGGTGAAGTTCAGAAAATTCATTTTTATATATCTTCTATAACTATATTTTAGCAACGTGATATTTTGAAGGGGAGGAAATTTGGTTTAGAGTTCCTTTTTAAAATTATTATAATTGGCGAAGTTCATAAAATTTCTACAAATTTAACCATGGCTGCTTTTTTTGAGATTTTAAATTTTAATCTTAGCAGCGAAGCGCAAGCTCCCCTGGTAGGGGCAAGTGGCGAAACCATTGCCTGGTTTCACTATGATGAGAAAGTAACAATTGTAATAACTTCCTAAGCCAACTCAATAATCTCCATCCCTCCATTAAATTTGGAATAGGAATCAAACTTCCCTCTCCCATTCTTAATGTGCTCATTCACCTTAATAACAACCCCCCCGCCCAACCTTCTCCACTTTACTGTGTATCCTAAACCTGTCCATTCAATTGCACACACTTTCCTTCTGTACACGTGTTCCTCCGCGTGTACAGATTATGCGACGCATTCATAATAAAATTCAGAAAATTCATAACATTTTCATTTTCTTTTCTACTATTTTTAGTCGCGTCCACTCGACGCTATAAGTAGGTTCGTAGGTCCATCGATCGGATGGTAACCATTTTACTTTTCAATTCGTTTTTTGGGAATAACATCGTAACTATTTGGTCGATTCTAACGAAATTTGGGGACCGTATGTTGTTTTACATTCACCTTTGATTGATATAATTTATCGGGTCCTAACGTGATTAGTCCGATAATTATTGAAAGAAAACTAACTATGGGTCGGATTGGTCCATTTGTTGAAAGTTTTGAAGGTCCTAAAGTTATAAGTCACAATAATTGAGAGCACGCGACTTAATTGCGTTGACCTTGTTTAATTAATTAAGTACATCGAGCCAGTATTTTTTTTAATATCAAATTTAATAATACTCGTAATAACGAAAGTAACCCTTGCACTCATAATAAGAATGACTCCCCTAAATGAACTTTTATACCATCTAACCCTCCCTTAAACCTCTAACCCTCCATGAAACCCATTAATATTCACTTGAGAAATTTTAATCTTAAAGTACTCTATTAACTTCCCAAACTCTATTAAAAAATTAACTAATCCTGAATAAACTCCTGCCCCTTCATAATGTAGGTGTGTATGAAATTTCCTGTAAAATTGTGCTGGCATGTACATGAGGCAAAATGGACGTAACATATCTCAGTGGGTTTACAAACACAAGTATTATGCAGCCATAGGCAACATAAGAGGTCTCCCAACCATAGCATCAATTGGGGAAAAATGAAATGAAATGAAATGAAAAGAGAGGTGAAAGACAAAGAACAGCTCTTCCGACCTCTCTTCGCCCCCCTTGGTGCTCACGGAGTGGCTAAGGAGGGAGGGGGGAGTCCCGGTACTCCTTTATAGACCCCCATAGTCACACTGTCTAGAGCCAAAGTAGGCTCCAAGCACTGTGAGTACGGTGGTTAGGAGTGAGAGGGAGAGGAAGAGGAAAGTTTAAGGATAGGACAGCGAAGAAAATAGTAGGAGACAAAATTAGACTTAGTTAGTCATCGGACCTACAGCTTAACGTGGAATCCGAACCACGATGTGTCACTTTGTCTCTAACTATAACCTTGCAGTTTATCGTGACCCCTATCCCACGTATCACTGTAAGTTCCGTGGGCGAATGTGATAGTAAAAAACGAATAGATGCTGAAGGAAGTAAGAGGTTCGCAAAGAGATGCTAATTGCCTGGAGGTCAGGCTTATCTCTGTCCATTTTAGGTAGTATAGCTAGCGTGATAAAGTTAGAAAGTTTAATCTCTCGAAAGGGAACTTCAGGTTATGCCGAGATCTGCATCACCTCCACATTTCATTTTAAAAATATTCCGTCTACGTGTTTTTGCATGTATTTTCCTTTTTAGATATTATTACTGGTGTTGTGTGGGTTTTTTGTTGGGGGGAGACTGGTCTTTGAAAATACGAATGCCCTAGTAAATAATAGATGAGATGTAGAATTCCTTCTCAGATCTAGTTTTTAACTTTGATCCGACTGAGAACTAAGAACCACTGCCAGGAGTTGATTAAATGATATAACTTCGTTCACAGAGATTAAGAACATAATGTGTTTGAGTACCGCTGCGAAGGAATGAATTGAAGTATCTTACTGACTGGGATGTGGTGATAGAAGCACACAAAGCACCGATAACACTAACCATTAAGAAACATAGCGTCGTTAAGTATTTATGTAAGATGTTTTCTTCAAAAGAGCTTTAATTTGCATTACAGAGGGTATATTATTTTTCAGCACACAAACAATGCGAGTAAAAGCTCATAATGTTAAATATAAGTAAAGAAAGAGTCTGCAAAAGGCTATTCAAGGATTATACGAGGTAGCCCTTATTCCCAACACCCAGTTCAGGCCCATCTATCATCCTTATCCATAAATCTATTCAAACTATTCTTTAAACTCTCCAAATAGAAGACGTTTCTTCTCGTTAGTATCAGAGATTCGTGGCTCTTTCTTGGCTTTGCAGCCTTTTGGGCCATAGAATATAAGCCTCTTTCTTACAGTTCTAGTCGGCACTGTTGAGATATTCGCCTCATTAAAGTCGGCATAGAGCTCGGAAGATGTTTTTCTCCTATTTTTAAGAGACTGACTGATAAGATATGTCTTCACGAGGAGATGTGACCCTTTTCCTGCCAGTTCTTGGTTTTGATTTGACACCTTTAGTCTCTCTGAAGCCCCTGAGAGTCCTTTGGACTGCCCACTGGAAACATCCCATCTTCTGAGCTATTTGTCTCTGTGACATCTCATTTTGATGGTGATTTACAGTTTATCCTCGCTTAACTTCACTCAACTCAAAAATTTCTGGGCATCTTAGTGATTATTAACTATAATTAATACATATTAAGGTACGAACCTGTGAAAAATAAAAATATATATAATTTTTTTAAATATATTGGTTATTACCATAAAATTCTAAATTAAAAAAAATATGTTAGAATATTATGGTGTTTATGCTAAATATGATAGTAGCATCCACCAAAAGTGATATCAGAGTAGAATTCGTAGGTTAAAGACAAAAATTATGGGCGGCTTCATACTTTTGGCCAAAGGTGTAAGTTTTCTAACTGGTCACTCTCATCTTTCTCCACAGTTAATGTCTGATTTAAACTAAAGTTTTTCTGTTGATGGGAGCAAGACATAATCCAATTTAGACATTGATTAAAGACCTTTAAGTGAGCTCACATCACATCTTCGAGTCTGTGCAAAGAGGGATGACTACGATGATTTATGGGTTTAGGAGCTTACCTTAGGGGGAAAGGCTTAGGAGATTAAATCTACACACCTAAAAAGGAGACGAGTTTGAGGGGGCTTGATTAAGGTCTCCATGTGGCTAAAAGGTTATAATAGGGGAGACTTACATAGGTAAGGTCCCCGTTTTGCTTTTATATTGTATTGGTAATAACATTGTAACTATTCGGCCGATTCTAACGAAATTTAAAACCCTTAGGTTGGTTTACATTTTCTTTTGAATGATATAATTCCCAAAGTCCTCCCAAGGTTAGCCGGGGAATTATTTGGTAATAACTTCATAACTATTCGGCCGATTCTAACGAAATTTGAAACCCTTATGTTTTTATTGCATTTTCTTTCGGATTATATAATTGTCAAGGTCCTTCCAAGGTTAGTCCGGAAATTATTGAAATTTTTGAAGGTTGTAAGGTCATAAATCATAATAAGTGAGAGCAAGCGACTTTGGTTAGCAGACCTTATTAGTGAACAGGATAGGACATGTAGCAATGGGTTTAAGCTGGATAAGTTTAGGTTTAGGAAAGACATTGGTAGTAATTGGTTTACAAGTCAAGTAGATAAAAAGGACTCTCAGGCGTTTCAAGGAAACTAAAGGTGTCAAATCAAAACCAAGAACTGGCAGGAAAAGGGTCACATCTCCTCGTGAAGACATATCTTATCAGTCAGTCTCTTAAAAATAGGAGAAAAACATCTTCCGAGCTCTATGCCGACTTTAATGAGGCGAATATCTCAACAGTGCCGACTAGAACTGTAAGAAAGAGGCTTATAGTCTATGGTACAAAAGGCTGCATAGCTAGGAAGAAGCCATGGATCTCTGATACAAACAAGAAGAACCGTCTTCATTGGGCAATAAATCATTCCAAATGGAATACTAAGCAGTGGTCAAAAGTCGTATGCTCTGATGAAAATAATAATGATGTAAGATAATATAAACATATTAGGTCATTATATTTGAGTTGAAGTCGAAAATTAAAAGACATATATATAATAATGCACTTGATTAAATTCCATGTTATTTACCTGAGGTTTTCAGGACACCTGAAACGACTTTGGTCCGTAAAAGAGTTGGCGAAGTTTTCAGCCTGAATATCTTGTCCCAACAGATAAACATGGAGGCGGTTCCGTCATGGTATGGGCTTGCATGTTTGACACAGGGCCCGGAGAGATGTTTTTATGCAAAGGCCAAATGAATTCGACATACTCGTATGTTTTCATTGTATCGGATGTTTTAAATTACAGTCAGACGTGTCAAAAGCTAATGTTATCTTTCAACCAAAAATCCTCTCAATTGATATAAAACACAGGGCATTATTCCTATGGACTGGCAGACTCAAAATCTGGACTTAAACCCAATTGAACACCTATGGGGAGTCCTTGGTAAGGCTATTAGGAACACGACAGTAAAAAATAGAAACGATTTGTACCAGAAACTGCACGAAGAATTGGCTAAAATTACACCTGACGTTTGCCTAGGTGTATTGCAGCCGTAATTAAAGCTAAGCGGGAGTCAACTAGGTATATGATCAAGTGCATATTCTGAAATATACTATAAAACAACCGCATGCACGCGTTTTATTAACATTCTGAGGTCTAAGTAGAAAAATGGGGGAAGTCCTCATACATTTGGCTAAGGGTGTATAGTTTCTGTAAGATGAAAATGAGAGTGCGCTAATTTAATTGTTCACTTACACCAAAATAGTCAAGGTTGCAGCGAAATAAACTCACCTAATACGAGGGACGAAATAAATGAATAATATTGGATTAACTACGAATCGCGGAAATCACTATTGAAAATAATTGTCTGCAATAAGCAAGTAATTGAGTGCATTAATCCTGATGATTTTGGACATAAAATCGCTAGGGAAAAAAGATATTGACTGTAATGAGGTCGGTAGTAATCTTTAGATTACAGTACGATAACGGAAAAATGCAGACAACTATCGAGTCCAACGAAACAGGATTCTAACAAAAAGGAGCTGCCAGGTGAGTGTGTAGGAGATAACTTTTCATTAGGCGTTGTCGAAAGTTCAAGATAAATAACAGAAGATGAACAGGTAAAAACAGTTCGAAGTCAATAAGCGAATCAAGAGAAATGACCATAGAAGATGGCAGATGGCTGTTCGAAACATTGCTGAGGTCGTGGAGCGACAGTGGTATAATGGCTACAGATGGGTGAAATCTGCCATAGATTTCACCATCCAAAGGAGACACCACTTTGAACAAAGAAAAAGAGTAGTTTTTCTGTCCTGTCCGTACATAATGGGCTGAGTGTTTTAAGACTCCAGTCAAGAGAGTTCGGCAATGAATTTAGGACAGACAGCCTATAATAACGACTGATTAGAAGTGATTGGAAGCCTTTTCTTGTATTCTTTATTGTTGAGTGCTAGTAATCGCTCTAATCTATTAAGCTATAATCTTCAGCAAGCCAGAGATGGACTAGATACGATTCCCATTAAGCCAATGTGGAGGATACAGCCGTAGCAAATAGTTTAATGATAAACTAGTTTGATCCGTTTTGTTATCAGGCGGACTTTCTTTGTACAACTAATGCTTGGTTTATAGAAAATCTGCAAGCGAAGGAAGAATACCAAACTTATGAAATAGACTACCACAGGTGGAAGAATAGAACGAATACTGAGAAGGAAGAAAGAAAATTAATAAACAAGACAATTCAAGTGGAAGTATAACAAACGCATACGAAACTCAACATATTCATGAACCCATTTGACTTTTAATCACTCCACCCCTTCTCCCGATATAAACACACTGGGAATAATAAACATACAACGAGGCAGTAATGAAAGCCAATCGCTTCACTAAAGCGGCTCTTTAAAAGAGAAATCTACATGAATGGCATTTAAAGATAAAAGGGACGTTAGTTGAGCTTCACACGGTCTCGCATCGATGCCCTTCGCCGTGTGACCTGGGAGCACAAGGCAGTCCTTTATATTACGTCTCTTTCCCTTTAGGCAGAGTTAATTTGGTGGAATATTGGGGTTTGAGATTAACGATCTAGAGGAGAAAAGGATTGAAGCACGCCAGCGGGGTATGAGATAAGAGAAAATGCGGTAGGTTATGAAGGGCACGAAACGAGCAAGGTAAAAAGAAGTTAAAGCCATAGAAAACGAAAGATTCCTTTATTTGCAAACTACATAATTAACATATTTTTTTAGGAGACAAGATAAGTAATAATGGTAAAAAAAAAGCTTGATATTAAAAATCATCAACGAAAAATGAAAATGTTAAACAAAAACTGGAGAAATGTCTCATTTTTATTATTTGTGACGAAAAACGGCCAAAATTATTTTACAATAATTTCTAAATTTTACTAAATTTAATGACGAAATTGGGTAGTTTATTGGAGAAAAACGTTTTAGAAATTTAGTTCCAGGTTTCTTGTTCTTAATAATAATAATAATGATAATAATTCTTTACCTTTCTAAATAATCGAGTAATTACAGGCAAATTATGACATGACGCTGAATAGAATTATGAACATACCACATGCCTATTTTACCAAATCCGATTGTTTTACCTCCTTTACATTTTTATAAACATATTTATTCTTTGTATATTCACAATTTTAATGTAATTATTTTTTTAAAATTCTATATTGTGAATAGTCAATTCTATACACTTATATCCAGAATATTGTATAAAATGGGTGGTTCTATTCATCCATGGTCACTCGGACTGAAGAGGAGAAACAGAACCTATCGAAACCCGTCTTCGAAAGCAAGTTTCAATATACTACGTTTCGACTTGTATTGGTAGATTGTCACCTTCCGCGAACCAGGGAGGTAAGAAAGATCTCCAATACCACTCCTTTTTAATTCTATCTTCTTTTGTTTTTTGCCTGCCATTCATTTTTTTCTGTTTTACATTTTCTCATCCTTCTTCCCCATTATGATGGAAAGGCGATAATCCTCTTACAAACACCCAAACACATCGTCCATTTCTATAAATTGACACGAAGATAAGAGGAAGATAATAATGCATAGGAACTAATCCCGAGAAAATTAAAAAGGTTGCTTAGCAACGGAAAACTTTGGGCAATGAGGGAAAAAACGTGGGGTGAAGAAAAAATCCCCCACGGATTAATTTATAAAGGTAAAAATACGGGGAGGGGTCTCGAAGGATTCTACAAAGTGGTGGAGGAGATGAAATAACGAAACAAAAAAAAAAGAAAATTTGAAATCATTTCAAAGTAAACCCGAACGACGCCAGGTGTAAAATGAGATTGAGCCCCTATAGTGTTGGGATTCAAACCCATTTCTGGGATCGAAGGAGAGGACTAAGAATCCCTAAGAAAATACCTTTTTGGACAATCTTGGGAGCGACCATCAACAGGGTCATAAATATCATCTTGAAATTAAGGAAATAAAAAATGTGTGAGAGGACAGCCAGATGAGACGACTTGGAGCACGAGTACTCGTTAAGGTGCGCCCAAATTAGTGAAGGGCCATGAAAAAGGGGCTACAAAATTTAGGGGGGGGGGAGCCTTGGTTGGGTTCGTCTTAAATTTAAAACCAACCCGAGCTGCCAGGGGGAGAGGCGAGATCATGAACCCCATCTAAGATATTCAAGAGAGAGCAAATTTGCCACCACTCATTTTCTCCTACTCTCACATTATCACTCTCTCACTCGCTCATATTCTCACTCTCACATTCTCAAACTTTTACGACCTCACACTATCTCACATTTTTACATTCTCTTTCTCTTATTTTTTGCATTCACTCCCACACTTTCAAATTCTCTCTTTCTCTCACACTTTCGCATTCTCGCTCTCTCTTTCTCCCACTTATACATTCACAACCTCTCGTACTTACACATTCTTAACCTCTCACAATTTCACATTCTCTCTATCACATTATTTCATTACTGATCTATCTCTAACCTTTACATTACCACTCTTTATCCCATTCTCACTCTCTCACTCTCACTCAAATTCCTAATATCTCAATCACACTCTCATAGTCTCACTTTCTCTCTCTCTCTTAGCCAGTATCGCATTATCACTTTATTTCACCCTCTCATTATTACTCTATTTAACAGTCTCAAATTTTCACTCTCTCACTCTCACTCACTCTATTTTACACTTATAGCATCCATCTATTTCACACTCTCACATTATCACTATTTCACACTCTTACATTATAACACTATTTCACACTAATATAATCAATCTATTTCATACTCTAAAATTTTCACTCTCTCTCTCTCTCTCTCTCGCCCTCTCACATTCTTACTCTCTTTCTCTCTCTCGCCAACTCACATTCTTACTCTCTCTCGCCCACTCACATATTCAATCGGTGGATGTGGTGTACTTAGACTTTCTAAAAGCCTTTGATAAGGTACCACACCGCCGCCTTATCCGGAAAGTGCGAGCGCTGGGCATAGACGGAAAAGGGGACGGCTGTATCGAGAACTGGCTGAGTGGCAGACGGCAACGGGTGGTGGTGAATGGACAGGCTTCTGAGTGGGTGCTCGTTATTAGCTGAGTGCATCAAGGTTCTGCCCTGGGACCACTACTATTCATCATCTACGTCAACGACATGGACGGTGACATGGTTGCCAAGATTTCCAAATTTGCCGACGATACCAAGCTTGGTATGAACGTTGCAAAAGGTGGAAATATTGCTCGCCTGCAGGAATATCTTGGGAAGATTGGGGAGTGGTCGGACACATGGCAAATGCCTTTTAACGTGAGCAAATGCAAAATGATGCATATCGGCCACCGAAACCCCCAATTTCAGTATATCCTTAAGGGCACTGCTCTTGAATCCACCGACACTGAGAAGGACTTGGGTGTAACAATCACTAGTGACCTCAAGTTCTTGAAACAGTGCATTTAGGCGGAAAAAAATGCCCAAAGGATGCTAGGCTACATAAAGCGCCAGTTTGGATATCAGAACAAGGAGATTGTACTGCGTTTGTACAACTCACTTGTCCAACCGCAACTGGAGTATGCCGTACAATTTTGGAGTCCTTCATTTCGAAAGGACATTGCGAGATTGGAACGCGTACAAGCCAGGGCAACCAAACTGATTCCCTCTATCAGACATAAAAGTTATGAAGATAGATTAAAGGAATTAGATCTGTTCTCGTTAGAAACCCGTTGACTGCGTGGTCAGCTCAACGAGGTTTTCAAAATACTTAGAGGGTTCGACAATGTTGACTACAGGGATATTTTCGCACTTGTTGAGAGCAAAACAAGAAATCACGGCTTTAAACTTGAACGGAAGCGTTACATCCGCTATCTGTGTGGAAACTTTTTTCACGTACACTATTTGCAGCAGTTGGAATGTACTTCTAGTGGAAGTTGTCAACAGTGAATCTGTTGACTAGTTCAAGTCAAGACTAGACAGGGTCTTGAAAAATGGCCGTGAAAGGACCTAAAGCATTTGAACAGAGATGTGCCCGCTCGGCCGCTAGTCCAAAGGTACCCTGATTGAATGGACCGTAAGGTCTTCTAGGGTACTTCCTTTCCTTGTTACTTATTGTTACACTTTTTTTCTCTCTCTCTCCCACTTGGCTCGTAAGAGGTGTTTAAGGGACTCAGAGCCCCGTCCGGCCACAGCTTAGCCTCATCTCTGTAACACCTCTCCTCCTCCCCCTCAAAGCATTTGGTTGAAATAGGTATTGCTACTCCCTCTAGGTTCGGATCCGGGCTCGAAACTAGTCGCAGGGTGGCCTGATTGATTGAGACTGGCCATGGTTACTGGTTAAAACCACCACCTAGGTAATAGCAGCGGAATATTGGCAGTTGGTAACTTATCGCTACCCATCCCCATCTTTCCTTTTGGCTGCTAAGAAGTGATGGAATTCCTCAGTTAGCGTTCGTTCCATGGAACCGGGTTTAAACCAAGAAGGGGAAGAAAGACCTGCTCTCCCGACTGATGCCCCATTGAGAGCCAAGTTCTTCCCCATCTGTAAGAATGATCTTGCCGAAGCCGGTCCGTCCGGCAATAATGCTTCTTCTAAGGGTGTAGAGAAGCGGGTATATACCCTCCTTCCTATCAAAAGACGAAGGTTAAGAAGAAGAATAAAAATCTAAGACTAGCGACCAGGCCAAGACCAACATGTATAACCGAGAGCCACCATCCGGTGTGAAAGCTGAAAAAAAAACAAATTCGTTTGTGGAGAGCGGAGCCTTGATAACTGGCGTTTTTGAACCCGCTGGCTTCAAACGCATCCTTAGGTATTTGATCTACAGATGGCAGCATGTTGGCCAAAGGCCACATGTTCCATCTGAGGAGAGCATTAGCAAATTTGAGTGGTAAAGAGCCTGAGGTAATCCGTTTCTCTGACAAGAGACCTTTGGCGAATGCAGCGAACCTTCTGAGGCGGGCATGATTAGTGCCGTGTCGGACACTCAATGGATCGCCAGTGAGTGTGCAGCCACACTCTATCATAAGCTTCGTGAAAGGAGTTGTTTATGCAAGGGAATTTGTGAACCACTCCTTAGAAGAGATCAACGAAGGGCTGGCCTATCAAGGAGAGGTCAAATTCGAGCGTGCGATGAGAAAACAGGGGGGAGGGGCTCAAGAACCACCCTTACACTCTTCATCACGTTCGATTGTTACAGCCTCCTTGAATGGGTGCGTGCCGGTCGTTATCGCTACCGCGTGAAGGCATTCGTGCCACTGCCACGGGAGTGCTACTAATGCAACCGCTACAGCCATACGAATCTTTCATGTAGACGAGTAAAGTCGAGTTTAACCAAAGTACGTGTAAGTTGCTTAACGACCATAAACGATAAGTCCTTATATTGCATGGCCAAGTGTGTCCATTACGGAGATACATATCTTTGCTTCCTCGAAGCAATGTAGCAGGTATCTCCTGGAGAAGGAAATCCTGACTGTTCAGGCTACAATTCGACTCTCCTTTTGAGAGTCTAAGGACTTGGCTGTTGCGCTCCCAGCTCTGCCTGGGAGGTCTTATGCATCAAACTTTAAAAAAGCACTCTCTTCTCCTGGGTCCTCCAGGACTACAAGCACGGTCGTTTCCGCTCCTATTCTGTTGATTTTTCCCCCCATCCTTGCCGCCTCTCTGATAGAGCTGGTGGCTCAAAGGTTTCGCACCGAATAAAAACAGGGCCACCTTCCTATTCTAACGAGACCAATCCCGCAAGGTGAAACTACCACGCCCCCCCATCAAGTTGTGATATTCACAGAAGGCAAACCCTCTGAAGGTAGTTGTGTTGCGCCTTCTTCCGGTGTTCCTAAAGCTATTCCCCGAAAGGAGGACAACACCAAATGAGCTCCGGCTCCTACGCCCCCACCAAAGCTGTACCCGGCAGCTAAGAAACGCGGAACTCTCCAAAAGAGGGACCCGGCCTCTGAAGCTGCCTTGCCTGCCAAAGGTTTCAAGGTGGCGGAGAAAAAGACGAAGGGCTAAAACTCTCCCGATGAGTCCTTGAAGGCGACAGCGCTTTCGGCGCCTTGTTCGACTAAAAACGCCCAAAATTCTGCCTCTAGGAAGCTACGTCCATTTCCGTCAAGGTATACTCTTTGAAGATAGTCCCTGCATCTACTCCGAGCTAGCCGTAGAGGGCATATTCACTTCAAGAAAATGCAGTGGGTTCCGGGCCAATTTTAACGAGCTGTGGACGCTCGTCTTATCCAGTCTGCCATTAAGTATATTTTTAGGGAATACCATTCTCGGCGCATACCTCCCGACCACCATCGCAATGTATAAGGTTTGGCAAGAATATGAGATAAATACACTTGACATGATATCTCCGTTCTTCTATTTGCTAAATATAGCTCATTTCAGGCCATGACAGTGCAGCTGCACCTAGATAGGAGGTATAATGTTATTTTTGCCCGCATTCCACCGTCAGCTGACCTCGACGTGGGGGATTTCCGCCGCGTCAAGGCGTACGCGATCAATCCTTGCTGACCTGATCGACGAGCTAGAATTATGTGTGCTAAATATGGGTGAGTTTACGCATCATTTTCCTTGCTCAATCTCTAGCTGTGCTCTACTGACGCAGGGCCTGGTTTTGGGTTGGAAGTGGTCAATGACCTTCATGGTAGTGACCACTTTCCCATTCAACGATCATTTTCTGAGCCAGTTCCGCCTGAAAAACTGCTCCGGTTATGTTTAAAGCGAGCGCGGTGATTTTCATTTCAAGAAATTATATATTTGTCCCATTTGAAGATCTCAGGTCGGTGGAGGAGGCCGTAGAGTTCTTGTTCGGCAGCCTCATTGCCGTTAGCATAACTATTATCATTAGCATTTCTAAGAATTTTACACTACTTTCGCTTCCTTAATGGTCGGACGAATGTGAAACGGCTCTCAGAGAGAAGAAATATGAATCCATGCGCTATACGCGCTGCCAAAATGATTTCACCCTTGTTGAATTTCATCTAGTTAGGGCTAGGTGTTCCAGTATGCTTCTAAGCACGCCTGCCGCTCTTCTTGGGGGGAAAGCCGCTCTTGCAGAGGTGTAAATGCCTGTCAAAAGTATTCGGGGCAAGCTCTCACAGGACCTCCCCGCCCTCCCGTTCTCAATAAGAACGGGGACCGCAATCTCAGACGCCACGTAGGCCTAGTATTTCACAACCACTTCTCCACATTATCTAGCCTAGATGCTGCTCCGCCAGCATTCAAAGCGCGTCGGATGTCGCTGAAGGCCGCTAACGGGGCTTACCATACAGAGGTGTAGAAACCTTCGGCGATAGGTTCAGGATGAGTAAGTTGCGTTTTGTTGTCGGTCCATGCGCAGACACCGCCCCTATAACGGATGCAATGATGTGTGACCTCGGTAAGCGAGGCATGACATTTCTATTAGATATGTTCAACAGGATCTCAACAGAGGATACATTCCTAGACTCCTAGCGAATGGATACTGTACTCGCTTTTTGCGAACCGGGAAGAGATCACTCTACTCCGGCTGGTTTCTGCCCAATCTCTCTAATTTCCTGCGTGTGCAAGTTGATGGAGTAATAGGAAAATGTTAGATTAGCCTATTTTCTGAACAGCGGATGCCATGTGTCTTCTGCACAGTGCGGATTACGCAAGTTCCATTCCGCGTCGGTTGTTCTGCTTCGGCTGAAAAATGTTATCTACGAGGTCTTCCTTCGTAGACAGTACTACGCTACTGTAGGTTTCGATCTGAAGATGGCTTATGATACCGGATGACGATACGGTATCATGGAGACCCTCTACACGATGGGGGCGAGAGGACGCCTCCCAATCCTTATTTCACAATTTTTGCGAGATCATCGATACCGCATATTGTGGGGGGAGCCCTCTCATACCCAAAGAGACCGGGCAGTAAGAGGGCGTCGAGCATGGAAGTGTCCTAAGGTATCACCTCAGTGGTACTGTAAGATGTTCTCAATATGCTGTACCTATACTCCGTTTCGATTTCTTTTGGTGCGCTTCAAATGCCAACTCTGAAGTGTCGAGTCCAACATCCATTGAACCAAAATGCATCGATCCCTTATTCGTCCGCAGCCAAGCGTGCGATCTTACTTGTCGATGCTGCGAAGGAGATGCAACTCGCTATGCGCTGTATACAGTGCATTGTGCGGTTTAACATGCAAGTTCTCAGTGATTAACAGCTCTCACTGCATCTGCAGCCAATCTCGACGGTGTCTATGCCGCTGAGAGACACCCATCATACTTTAAATCCTCTGATTTTAGAGCTAGGAAATTTCATAGTTAGCTTGCTGGAGCTCGTAGCTCTCTGGGCGGTGGCGTCTCTGTTTCTGCATAGGACCCTGGAGGGTACCACCTCTTCCTATTTCTTACCACGCCTCTATTTTCAAAGTTTCTACAGCGTCGCGCGTGTTGCGTTTGACCTATTTGGAGCACACTTTCTCTCACGCTGGATCCTTGTCATTGTATACGGATGGCTCCAAGTCTCCGGAAGACGTCAGCTACCACGCCATATTACCTCTGTTTGAAGTCAGTGCGGTTCTACCAGGCGCTGCGTCTGTCTTTATGACCGCTCTAGTTGCAATACACCGCTCGGTGCGGGATATAACGCGTCGTACCACGTTCGGAGACCTGATTGCAATCTTTAACGACTTACAAAGCGCCCTGAGTGCTCTCGGGGCATTGAAATCTCCCCACACCCTGATTCGAGCTATCCGTGAGGCTACGGTAGTCGCAAGTCGGGCGTTTATCGATATTATCTTTTGCTGGTTTCCTGGACTTGTGGGACTAAAAAATCCGTAAGGACTGGGCAACAATATCAGAGATGCACTCTACCCCACACTGACTACATAGCAGGTATTAGAGCAAAGAAGATGGGAGAAGCTAGAGGGGAACTTAAAGTTGCGTGCCATTGTGCCGTGATTGCTCTCATGGAACCACCCCCAATGCGGCAAAGGCATTGGGGGTGGTCCTGTCGGCTCCAAATTGGACACACTCGCGGGACACACTGCCATTTAATGGAGCGATCCCCTACCTATTGCAGCAACCAGTGCGTTGTCACCTAAACTGTTTGTCACATTCTTGTTGAATGTTGCAGTCTGGACGATCTTCGCGCACCTTACCTGTCTCGGTACCAAGACAAGCAGGGTCGCTACCGCTTGTCCCTTGTACTCGGAACGGGTTCGTTCACACAAAATTGTGGACTATCTGACTTTTAGGAGGAAGCAGGCCTCTCTCTGGTGTTGGTCGCACGATCTTGCGTCGGAGGAAGCCCGCCTCCCCCCAACCCCCCCGATGCGGGAGCGGGTTTCCTTCTTCTTCTTGCTTATGTTGTTTCCTATTTCTTGCTTTTTTTGTTAGTTTGATTTGGTCGTTTGTGAATTTTAAAGTAGCCAAGGACTAGGGGAACTTTTGATTTTCGGCACTTGGGGGCTGTCGCAAGATAGGCACTGTAGAGAGAAAAAATCTTTCAAACACCCATACACTCTCTCTCTCTCTCTCATAAAGAAAGTAGAGGGAGAGGTGACGCCCCCTTGTCGCGGGAAGAGAACATGTGTGTACCTTTGATTTTTCGAGCTATGTCAGCGGGGGTACCTCTTCTGGGTATCCCTGGTAGGGCTTCCCTTGTAGATTTGGTCGAAAACGAGATTCCAGACTAAGTGCGTCATTCCTTCCTTTTTCTACTTTATCCTTCTCCTTTTTTATTTTTATCCTATCTCTCCCACTTATACAAAAAAAAAGAAAAAAAAACCTACTCCTATCATGTCACTCTTTCCCTTTTTTCCTTCTATCTACATATAAGGACCTGGCAGCTACCTCACGCGTCAGGAGAGAGGCTTTGGAACCTCTATAAACAACGCCAATAGACGCTCAGTGGTTGCGAGAGACTAGGACTAGGGGTGTCCTAGGCGTTGGGGCACGATGAATGGGATGAGGGTAGTGCCCCGTTAACCCCTTCCCTGGCGCGTAATTATTGACCATTCCCAGTGACCGATGACGGGTGCCTCTGGTAGCATCGGTCCGAGGTGACGGCCCTTTGTTCCCAGGTTGGTTGTCAGGCCAATAAAAAACCTTGGGTCGAGTCTCTTGGTGTGGCGAGATATCCATTGAACGCTGCTCCGAGATCTTGGCCGTCGTGAAGGAAACTAGTAGGAGTTTAGTACGGGATGTGCTCCGTTGTTCACCTGGTGAGAAATCGATGGCCCCTTCGGGGACTGTCAGTGCTGCTTGGTTGGGAGCCACGGCGCACCGAGTTTTGACGATTCGGTCGGACGAACAGCAGCACAAGGAGCGTGCCTTCTGAAAGATCTGAAACCTCTCCGATCGATAGGCGGGAGCGACTCACGCGGGGCGAACTCACCACCCTCTTTCTTTTTTATTGAGTGGTCACAAAGTATTCAGAGATATAAAGTGTTCAGCATGACTGGAAAGAAAGGACCTGGTGCGTTAAAGTATACCTGCTCGACATGCCAAAAGCACAAGTGGTGCGTAGATTTTCCGGAGGGGTGTTTCTCAAAATGCCACCCTGGAAGTATCTGCACGGACTGCGTCCTAAGGGCAAAACTTCAGGAGCTTAAGGAACTTTTTAAATCTTCTGAGGAAAAAACAGGTCGGCTGGAAGAAAAGGTGAAAATCCTCGAATCTGAGCATGTGACTCAAATCCGTCATCTTGAAGCCATCATTGCAGAAATTAAAGCCACCAAGGTAGAGCAACAGCAACAACAAACTCCCAACGACGCGGATGGCTCCTCTGTTGGGCCCTCATGCACCGCGCCGATAGATATAGACCAACCATTCGACGTCCCAGAGCCAGCAGCTGCTGGGGTTACTCAGGGCGTCAAAAAGAAGAAAAGGAAGAGTAAGAAAGGAAAAACAGTAGATAAACAGAAGAGAAAGTAGAAACGGAATAAAAAACGAAGAAGAAAAAGAAGAAGAAAAAAACTCAAAAGTGGGGAAGAAAGAGGAATCGAAAGAGCCCATGATGAAAGGGAAGCCTCTGTGTTCTGAACCCAAATGCGCGACGGTCATCGTGATCGGTGACTCCCAAGCGCGGGATCTACAACCCTTGCTAGCGGCCCGCCTTCGCACCAGTGTGAAGGTAAGCTGCCTTCTAGGAAAGGGGAACGGAGAAATAAGGGTGGAGGCTGAGAAATCTCAGATCTCTGAGAACTCAGTAGTTGCCCTCATGGCAAGTGGCAACGATCTCTACCTACGAGGAGGTATAGAGGGCGCCAGCGGGAAGATCCTGACCACGGTTATGGAAGGAGTTGACTACTGTGGGCTAAAAACCCGCAGACGTGTCGTGGTTGGGATACTCCTAAGACGAGGTTCATCCCGCAATACTCACGTGAGGAACGTCTCCATAAACCAACGCCTGGGAGATCTTTGTACGGCGGAAGAAGGCTTTTTTGTAGACCCCTGCCACATCTTTTAAGGTAGAAATGACCTGTACAAAAGGGATGGAGTGCATTTTCCTTTAAAGGGAAAGCTGCACTCGTGAACATGATCCAGGATATTGTGGAGCGGACCAAAAGAAGTGTCAGACCCCGAGTAAAGGAGGACGTACGCCAGTACACCCGTGTTACTCCAGGAACGACCTTTTCTGAAGTCACAAAGAGGGGAGTGACCCCACCACAGAGAAAGAAAGCGGAAAACGGAAGAGCGTAGGGAGTCCTACAGTCGGGGACTCCCTGAAAGTTCTTCAGGTTAATGCGAGGTCTATCAGAAACAAGTTTCTAGAACTTCGTGGCCTCGTAGCAACAGAAGAACCTGAGATGGTGGCCATAACGGAGTTGTGGATAAAAACCTCAGGCCAAGATTTTGAAGGTGAATTCACGATTCCCGGTTACTAGCTCTTCCTGAAAGATAGGCCAGACAGAGTGGGTGGTGGTGTGATGTTGAATGTCACGAATACTCTCAACTCGACGGATTGCAACATCGTATCCGACCATGAACTACTAGGTGTTGACCTAGAGATAGGTCCTGCCAAATACAGGACCCTGGTGCTTTATAGACCTCTTGCCCAACTCGTTAAAAAGGACAGAGATCTGTACCAGCTACTAGGAGAACTTGTCGAAGACAGAATATGTATCTTCATGGGAGATTTCAACACACAAGTTGACTGGAAAACCAGAGAACCCTGTGGCGAGAACGCACTACTCCTGGAGTTCGCGAACAACGAGTTCCTGACTCAATGGGTAAGAGAGCCAACGAGAGGAGACAATATCCTCGCTTGGTTTTCACCTCTGAGGATGACATCGTTGAAGATCTCTCTGTTGGCGAAGAGGTCGGTGGCAGTTACCACCGACTAATTAGATTTGTAGTCGAAGTTCCGAAGTCAGAGCCTACAACTAGTAAATCAAGAAAACTCGATTTGAAAAGAGCAGACTTTGCAGGTCTTCGTGCTGGACTGACGGACGCAAGGCTAGAAGTGTGCGATGTTGTTGAAGACTCGTGGAACAGTTTCAAAAATAAGTTCATGAGTCTTCAATCACGTTTAATCCCTCTTAAATGTTCCCGTCGGTCTTCTGTTCAACCAAAGTGGTTTAATCAAGAAATCGGCCAACTGCTTAGGGAGAAAAGAACTGTGTACCGGCAATCGAAGATCTCGGGCGACTTTGACGAATATTGGAGGCTAGCCAGGAGAGTGAAGTCCAGCATAAGGGCGGCTAAGCAGTCTAAGGAACTCCGAGTGGCGAGACTCTGTAAAGAGAACCCCAAAGAGTTTTTTGGGTATGTGAACAGCCGTAAACCAATCCAACGAACGATTGGCCCTTTGAGAAATGAGGAGGGGACATTAAAGCATTCAGATGCAGAAAATGCTAACCTCCTCAACGACTACTTCTCTTCAGTGTTTACTGAAGAGTGTGGTCCCATCCCCCAGCCAATGGATTCCTACTCGGGGGAAAAGCTGGAGAATATGGACTTCACCGAAGGGGAAATAAAAAAGAAGATCACTGACCTAATGACGAATAAGTCACCTGGCCCGGATGGGTTTCTACCTATAGTGTTGAAAGAAGTGCGCGATCAAGTGTCACGACACCTGAGCGCAATCTTCAACATGTCAATCTGAAACAAATGCGTTCCTAGAGACTGGCGCGAAGTGGAGGTGACTCCTATCTTCAAGAAAAGAGACCGTAGCCAACCGTCAAACTATCGACCTATCAGTCTGACTTCGATAGTCGGTAAACTCATGGAAAGCATGATGGTGAACAAAATGACGTCGTATTTAGAGCCAAACCTGCTACTGAGGAGTTACCAGCACGGCTCCGAAGGCAACGGTCATGCCTGACGAACCTTGTGGAATTCTCCCACTTCGTGTTCAGTCAGCACGATCGGGACAATACGGTGGATGTGGTGTACTTAGACTTTCAAAAAGCCTTTGATAAGGTACCACACCGCCGCCTTCTCCGGAAAGTGCGAGCGCTGGGCATAGACGGAAAAGGGGCCGGCTGTATCGAGAACTGGCTGAGTGGCAGACGGCAACGGGTGGTGGTGAATGGACAGGCTTCTGAGTGGGTGCTCGTTACTAGCTGAGTGCATCAAGGTTCTGCCCTGGGACCACTACTATTCATCATCTACGTCAACGACATGGACGGTGACATGGTTGCCAAGATTTCCAAATTTGCCGACGATACCAAGCTTGATATGAACGTTGCGAAGGATGGAAATACTGCCCGCCTGCAGGAAGATCTTGGGAAGATTGGGGAGTGGTCGCACACGTGGCAAATTCCTTTTAACGTGAGCAAATGCAAAATGATGCATATCGGCCACAATAACCCCCAATCTCAGTATATCCTTAAGGGCACTGCTCTTGAATCCACCAACACTGAGAAGGACTTGGGTGTAACTATTACTAGTGACCTCAAGTTCTCGAAACAGTGCATCAAGGCAGAGAAGAAAGCCCAAAGGATGTTAGGCTACATAAAGCGCCAGTTGGATACCGTAACAAGGAGATAGTACTTTGTTTGTACGACTGCCTCGTTCAGCCACACCTGGAGTATGCCGTACAATTTTGGAGTCCTTCGTTTCGAAAGGATATCGCAAGGTTGGAACGCGTACAAGCCAGTGCAACCAAGCTGATCCCCTCTATCCGACATAAAAGTTATGAGGATAGACTGAGGGAATTAAATCTGTTCTCGCTGGAAACCCGTAGACTGCGTGGTCAGCTCATAGAAGTTTTCAAAATACTTCGAGGGTTCGACAATGTTGACTACCCGGATATTTTCACACTGAGTGAGAACAGGATGCGCAATCACAGCTTCAAACTTGAACTGAATCGCTACAACCGCAATCTGTGTGGAATTTTTTTTCACTTACAGTATCTGCGGTAATTGGAACGCACTTCCTGTGGAAGTTGTCAACAGTGAATCTGTTGCCCATTTCAAGTCAAGACTAGACAAAGTTTTGAAAAGTGGCCGTTTAGGGACGCAAAACAATTGAGCAGCCTGCTCGATTTCTAGTCTAAAGGTACCCTCTTTGAATGGACCGTAAGGTCTCCTAGGTTACTTCCTTTCCTTGTTACTCCTTGTTGCTCCTTGTTACACTCCAACATTCTATTTCTCTCTTTCCTCTCTTTCCCTTTCTCTCTCTCTCTCTCTCTCTCTTCCTCTCTTTATCTCCCCTCCCCTCTCTTTCTTTCTCTCTCTCTTCGTCTCTTTTCTCTTTTGCTCTACTTTATTTATCTCTCTTTTCTTTTCTCTCTTCATCCCTCTCTCTCTCTCTCTCTCTCTCTCTCTTCCTCCCTCTCTCTTCCTACTCATCTCTCTCTTTCTTTCTCTCTCTCTCCCTCTTTCTCTGTTGTCGTAATAAATAAAACTCTCGAAATATCAAGACCTCCTCTTCCATAGAGTATCTTCATAAACAACACATCCAAAAACACAGATGGTTATACCAAGGACCCAACTGATCCTAACTAAAAAAAATACGCAAAAATTTTAATTTCTTAACTTATAATTATTTAATCCTGTTTTTCGCCAAACCAAAACACAAAACGAAATAAAAAAAATTTAGGATGAAATTTTTAATTTAACTTCTACAATTTCCCAGCCTTGTATATTTACATTCTCGCGCTCTCTTTTGGTCATCAATAAATGCAGGATAAAAATAACCCTTTTTTTTAACCAGTCTATCACTCGAGGTCAGAAATCTCCCTCCCCCCCCTTTTGAAAGAATCTATCAACAAGTGTTCGAAATCAAGTTTTATGGAAGCACTCCTCAAAGGTAAACCGATACTTATATACAAGTACCAATACCAGGAAAATAGATATTAGTTTTTCTTCTTTTTTTCCTTTATTTTTTATCTCCTCGGTTTCTTTCTTTTAATTTATTTCTTTCACTTTAATTTTGGTCTGACTTTCTTCAAAAATTTGAATTAGCGAAACTTCCATTTCCTCTCGATCTATGATCTTAAATTTGGTTGGTTTAGCGCAGCTGCTGGAGTTCAGTTATTAGAATAACTGAACTCAAAGTTTTGGATTTAGTAATATCAATGGTATTAGTAATACAGCAGGAAAAATAATAAGAACGACTACTTTTTCTCTGGCATTCAGGGAGACAAAGCCTCCCCAACATTAGCTTATAAACAGGACATTGAGCTGTTTTATTTTATAAGTTAGAAACTATTAAAATATCGGTGTTTCTATAAGTTATTAAGCATTGTTAAAAAAACTTATAGTTTTTCATAATATGGAGCTACCTTATAATCGATCACCAGATTAATGTGTTTTAATCTATTTATGTTTTAATTCGGGAGGTTTTTCTCCTTTATGTTTCTTTGCTATTAGGCGCTGATTCTGCTGCATTCAATTTAAACACTCGCCATGACTTAAATATAAAGAATAATTTATTCTTAATCGCGTTCTAATGACCAAGATATTTCAGAGGTCACATTTATCTCTAAAATATTATTTCCATCTCTGAAGTCTAGTTTCTCGAGCAGTTAGACCAAGATTTTCTAGCTCAATATAACTGCCACTATTAATAATGGTAATCTTAGTTAATTGAATCGCCCAGACTTTTGCAATATCATAATAATATTAATACTCATAAAAACTAGTTGGACCCGTAAAAAGTACACTATAAATGTAAAACTAAAACCTTAAATTAAGGAGTTATTAACACTCTACTAATTACGATTCTTATAAAAATGAAAACGAATTTTTTTACTCTCGACTTCCATATGTTCAGCTGGATAGGGGTCATATAGATACATCATCATCATCATCATCATCATCATCACTAACTCTATAATATAAAAAGAGGATGTTTTGATATTTGAATAATAATTTCATCTTAGTTTGGTTATGACTTATGTTTTTTTATCAAAGTTATTTCTAATAATTCTTTTATAATATCAAAAAAAAATGGTGAAGTTCAGTAATAAATATAAGTATCGAAATTTTGTGATTTTTTAAAACCCAAACAAGTACAAATGGTGAAGTTCAGAAAATTTGTTTTTATATATCTTCTTCTATAACTCTATAATTTAGCAACGTGATATTTTGAAAGGAGGGAAATTTAGTTTAGTTCCTTCTTATTATTATTATCAATGGCGAAGTTCAGAAAATTTATAAAAATTTAACCATGATTGCTTTTTTTTTAGATTTCAAATTTTAACCTTCAGAGTGAAGCGCTAGCTCTCCCCGTAGGGGTGGGGATAGTGGCGAAGCCATTGCCTGGTTCTTATACTATTTAAGTTTTAAAAGGGAAAATATCGACTAGATGACATCTCTCGCCAAAGCTTTAAAACAAGGTCAACAGACCTAAGTCGCGTGCTCTCAATTAGTATGACTTACGCCCTTCAAAAGTTTCAACTAGTGAGGCAATCCGACCGATAGTTGTTTTCTTTTAATAATTCCTGGACTAACCTTGAGAAGACATTGTAAATATCATTCAAAAGAGAACGAAAAACAACATAAGGGTTTCAAATTCCGTTGGACTCGGCCAAATATGACTCAGCACCCCGTCCGGCCCCAGCTTAGCCTCTCTTCCTTCCTTCAAAACACTTGTTTCCTCGCTTTTCATACAACCTCTGCCACAACTTTATCTGGTCAGCCTCTAATTTCACAGGGTAGATGCTGACCTTTTTCTCAGGCCAACCGTCGCGAATAGGGGCTGAGGGGGGAGGGGACATCTTTCCCTAACCCCTGAGCTCCGGTTTGGGATTTTTTTTTTAACAAACTGCTTCTTCCCCACCCATACCTTCCTCAAAACCCTTTTCCTCTCCTCTTCACAATCTATCCTTTTACGCCGTGTTCAAGGCAAAGCCGACATGCCGATGGACTGCCAGGCCACCAGGCGGGAGGGGTGGTCCCAAATGGCAGGGCCTGGCTCTGCCAGGTCTGTAAGCACCTCTTGCAGTGCGGGCAACCGTGAGAGGTGGTGAGCTATTGCGTACCGCAGAAAATTTAGGATCACCATGCCCAATGATGTTAAAAAACAAAATCTCCTTCTAATTCCCCCTTGCTCATCGACGGAGCCGCCCTCGGGCAGCTCCACTGAAAAGATGGAGGTCCCCTCCCCTGTACTTGCGCAGGGGACCCTCCATATTTCTTTAACCGGAGAGGAGCCTTACTCCTCTCCTACACCTACGGGTAAAGGGGACTCCGCCTCACCCTCTTCTCTGGAGGTGCTTTCGGGCATCTCCCTATTGCCAGCGGCAGTCCCTCCTTTTCTTTCTAAGGGGACTGCCAAGAAAGCCAGCAGGCAGCCCATTGCCGACCGCCCCTCGTGTAAGCGGCTTGGTAGGGCAAACCCCAAAGGGGGGAGAGGGAAGCCAGGCCCCTTTGGTCGCTTGCCTCAGAAGACCTGCTGGCAAGAATATTAAACCTTGCCGGGGTCAAGGCCTGTGCCTCCCCACAAAAGACTGGTGATGCTGCCAAGGGGACCAGCGATGTCCTGGGAGGCCATGGCCAACTGGAAGCCCCTCCTGTGTTAGACATGGTCCTTGAGGAAACCCGGCCTTAGACGGTAGGGCCTTTAATGGGAGGGAATTCGGGCTCGGTGCCAAGCACCGAACCCGAATCCGCCCATATTCAAGATCCTCCTCAAACGGCTGAGGGCTCCAAGGCTGTACAAGGAGGGGAGGGATCTCCTCTGACCGGTGCCCCTGAGACCACCAGGACCTTTTCCATTTTGGAGAAGGACCTGGCTGAGGCTGGTCCATCTGGCCTAGGGGCTTCTGTCGGCGGAGGTGAGAAGCGGTTTCATTCCCCGCCCTCCTCTCCTAAAAAGAAAAAAAAGACTAAAAAGACTCGGGGCTCCTCTCCATCCACGGAGGCTACGGGGACGGATGGGTCTGCTGCCACTTTAGCAAGCGACCACGTCAAGATCGGCACATCCGGCCCCTCCGCCCCCCGGGGTGCGAAGCCCCTGACTATGACAAAGACAAGAAGTGCGCAGGGCGGAGCCTCGATGACATCGGGCCCCCTGGCGTTTTCGAGCCCGCTGGCTTCAAATGCTTCCTCGTTATTCGCTCCACTAATGGCACCATGTTGGCCAAGCGCAACATGATCCATCAGAGGAGAGAATTAGCTAGTGCAATTGATGAAGAGCCAAAGGTGACCCGTTTCTCGGCCGGGAGCCTTCTGGCGAATGCCGCGAATCCCGCCAAGGCGGCCAAGATAAGTGCTCTTCAGACACTTCATGGCACCCCGGTGAGTGTGACGCCGCACTCTACCATGAACTTTGTGAAAGGAGTAGTTTATGCGAGGGAACTCGTTGACTACTCCATTGACGACATCACTTTAGAGCTGGCCGACCATGGGGCGGTCAAGGTCTAACGTGTGATGAGAAAACAGAGAGGAGCCTTGAGACCCACCCCTACACTCTTCGTCACGTTCGCCTGTGACAAGCTCCCTGAGTCGGTACGTGCACGTTGTTACCGCTACCGCGTGAAGGCATTCGTGGCACTGCCGCAGCAGGGCTATTACTTTCACCGCTTCGGCCATACGAATGGTTCTTGTAGACGTGCAAAGTCGTGGTCACCCGAAGTCTGTGTAAATTGCTTCAAGGCTGCACACGATAAGTCCAAATCGTGTGTGGCCAAGTGTGTCAATTGCGGAGAGCCGCACCCTGCTTCTTCGAAGCAATGTGGTGCATATCTCCTTGAGAAAGAAATCCTGGCCGTTCAGGCCCAGGATCGACTCTCATTTAGCGAGGCTAAGGACTTGGTCCTGGCGCACCCGGCTCTGCCTGGTACGTCATATGCCTCAATAGTTAGAAAGGCACCCTTTGCTCCTGGTCCATCCAGGCCAAGGAGCACGGTTGTTTCTGCGCCCATTCGGAGGCCTTCTGCGGGCTCTACTAAACCCGGGCGCTCTCCTTGTAAAGCTGGCTCCCCCATCTTTTCCCAGCGTGACTGTTTCTCCGTAAGGCGAAACGGCCACGTGCCTCCACCGAGTCGTTAGACTTGCAGTTGGCAACAACCCTAAAGATGGTCGCTAGGCCATCTTCCGGGGTTCCTAAAGCTGTGCCCCAAAAGGAGGACAGCAACAAAGGAGCTTTTGCTCCTTCGCCTACACCCCGAAGTGGAGCGAGTGGCTCGAGACGGTTTTTGCCTCGAAAAGAGGGCCCCCCCGCTTTCAAAGCCGCAATGCCAGCCTAAGGTTTTAAGGTGGAGGGAGGAAAAGACTCGCATGGCGAGCCCAACCTCCCCAATGATTCCTTGAAGGCGACAGCGCCTTCAGCACTTTGCCTGGCCAATAGCGCCCGGGGTTCTGCTCCAGGGAATCGTACGGCCATTCCCGTCAGGGTCTTCAGTTCGAGGAAGGCCCCCGCGTCGTCTCCGAGCTAGGCCTAGAGGGCATATTCCTTCAGTGGAATTGTCGTCGACTCCGAGCCAACTGGGAGGAGCTTCGGAGGCTGGTCTCGTCCCGTTCCCTGTTAGCTATCTTTTTGCAGGAGGCCATGCTAGGCGCGTGCCCCCTGCCCGCCCTCCCGGGATATAAGGTACTTGCGACCCCAACACCGCGGGATGGCCAGGCTGGGGGATGCGCGGTTTACCCTCGGCATGATGTCTCCGTTCTTTCTTTGTCTTTAGATACCTCCTTTCAGGCAGTGGCTGTGCAGCTGCACCTGGATAGGAGGTATACTATCATTCCACCATCAGCTGACTTCAACGCAGGGGACTTCCGCCACGTCGTGGCACGGTTACTGAGGCCCTATCTCTTGCTTGGAAATCTGAACGGCAGGAAACCTCTCTAGGGAGATTACTCCATAAATCCCAGGGGACAAGTCCTTGCCGATCTGATCGAAGAGCTTGAGATGGGTGTCCTAAACGTGGATAAGTTTACGCATCACTGTCCGAGAACCGCTTCATTTTTTTGCTTGACCTATCTTTGTGCTCTTTGGATGCACAGCCTGATTTTGATTAGGGGGTGGTCGATGACCTCCATGGTAGTGATCACTTTCCCATTTAAATATCATTTTCAGGGAAACTGCTGCCTGAGAGCCCCCCTCGGTGGTGCTTGGCGCGGTCGCGGTGGCCTGCATTTCAGGAAAAGACTGAATTCTCTATTTCAGTCGAGGAGTTTAGGTCGGTAGATGAGGCCGTTGAGTTCTTCTCCGGCCACTTCATCGCCACGGGCCTGACTACTATTCCTAAGACGTCTAGGCCGTTTTGCACGCCGACCACTCTCATGTTGGTCAGCCGAGTGTCAGACGGCCCTCAAACAGAAGCGTTATGCCTACATGCGCTATAAGCGCCGCCCGAACGATTTCACTGTCGCTGAATTTCGTCGGGCTAGGGCTAGGTTCCGGTATATTTCGAAGCACGCCCGCCGCTCTTCTTGGCGAGCAAACGTGTCTTCACTTAACGGGAAGACCCCTTCAGCTGAGGTGTGGAGGCGAGTCAAAAGGATTCGAAGCAAGTTCTCGCAGGACTCCCCTCCCGTTCTCCAGGATAATGGGACCGCAATCTCGGACCCCGCGTCCGTGGCGGAATCCTTCGCGTCCGCTCTTTCCGCGTTCTCTAGCCGGGATGCTTCTCCGCCAGCATTTAATGCACGTCGTGATATCGCGGAAGGCCGCCGGCTGGACTTTACCTCCAGAGGTGGAGAACCCTTCAACGACAGGTTTACTGTGCGTGAGTTACGCTCCGCTCTTGCTTCGTGCGTGGACACCACACATGGTTCAACAGGATCTGGGTGGAAGGTCTTCTCCCAGACTCCTGGCGAATCGCTACTGTGCTCGCCTTTCACAAACAGGGGAGAGATCACTCTACTCCGACCGGTTTCCACCCAATCTCTCTAACCTCTTGCGTGTGCAATTTGAGGGAGAAGTTGGTAAATGTTAGACTAGCCTTTTTCCTGGACAGCGGAGGCCATCTGTCCTCTGCACAGTGCGGCTTCCGCAAGTTCCACTCTACGTCGGATGCTCCGCTCCGACTGGAAATTGCCGTCTGCGAGGCTTTCTTTCGTAGACATCACTACGCCACGGTCTTTTTCGATCTGGAGAAGGCCTATGATACCGCATGGCAATACGGTATCATGAAGACTCTCCACACGATGGGGGCGAGGGGACGCCTTCCAATGTTTATATCTGAATTTTTGAGAGATCGTCGATTGCACGTACGGGTGGGGGGAGCCTTCTCCGGCCCAAAGGAGCAGGAAGAGGGTGTTCCGCAGGGAAGTGTCCTCAGTGTCACACTCTTTGCCCTGAACATCAACGGCATCACCTTGGTGCTGCCGGAAGATGTTCTCACTACGCTCTACGTGGACGACCTTTCAATCTCTTTTAGCGCGGTCCAGATGCCAACTCTGGAGCGTCGACTCCAACAGGCATTGAACCGCGTCTTTCGCTATGCCAAAGCGCACAGGTTTCGGTTTTCTTTGGCTAAGACTAAGGTGGTGCACTTCTGCCGCTATCCACGGCTTCACCCCGACCCAGATTTGTTTCTTAATGGGGTACGCCTGGATGTGGTGGAATCGCACCGTTTCCTTGGTCTTGCATTCGACCGACGCCTCCCCTGGGAGGCTCATATTCGCAGCCTTAGGGTCTCTTGTACCCGCGACATGGGCATTCTCCGTTCAGTGGCGTTCAGCGCTTGGGGTGCTGATAGGGCTACTGCCCCACTTTTTTATCGATCCTTTGTTCGTTCGAAGCTCGACTACGGATGCAAGTTTTATGCATCTGCAGCCAAGCGTTTATTGCGGAAGGTGGATTCGATCCACCACACCAGCCTTCGCCTTGCGACCGGTGCCTTCCGCACTTTCCCCATTGAGAGCCTGTTGGTCGATGCTGGGGAGATGCCACTCACTCTGCGCCGCGTGCCGTGAATCACTCTCCTGTACGCGCGAGCCCGGCGACTTTCTCAGTCGCCTACACCATCACTGCATCCGCAGCTGATCTCGATGGTGCCTATGCCACCGAGAGACGCCAGTCATATCCTAGGCCCTTTGGGTTTAGGGCCAGAAAACTCCTTCGAGAGGTAGATATAGCTCTCGGGCCGGTAACGCCCCTGGTTCTGCATAAGACGCCACCCTGATGGGTACCACATTTGGCTATTTGTCGCCACGCCTCTGCTCGCAAAGCTTGTACTGCGCCGGGAGTATTGCGTTCGACCTTTTTGGAGCACACATCGTGTCACGCTGGAACCGTGCCAGTGTATATGGATGGCTCCAAGTCCGAAGAGGGGGTCGGCTTCCACGCTGTATCTTCTCTGTTTGAAGTTTGCGGGGCTCTGCCAGGCCCTGCGTCTGTCTTCACGGCCGAACTGGTGGCAATACACCACTCGGTACGGGAGATTACGCGACGTGCCCAGTTCGGAGACCGGATTGTGATCTATAGCGACTCACAAAGCGCCCTGAGTGCTCTCCGGGCCTTGGAATCTCCGCATCCCCTAATTCAAGCTATCCGTGACGCCACTGTTATGCCGATCCAGGCAGTGTCGAGATTATCTTCTGCTGGGTTCCTGGACATGTAGGAATTGCGGGGAATGAGCGCGCCGATGAGGGTGCCTAAGAGTCCGCGAGGACTCTGCGCCCAGACCAACGTTTCGCTTTTCCTCACACCGAATACATGGCAGAAATACGGGCAGCTCTTCGGACGGCTTGGCAAAGAAGATGGGAGACGGTCGAAGGGAACTTATAGTTGCGTGCCATTGCGCCGCGACTGTTCCCATGGACCTATCACCCAACGCCGCGACAGCTTCAGGTCGCTTTCTGTCTTCTCCGAATGGAGACACTCGTGTTACGCATCGCTATTTGATGGAGCGTTCACCTGCGCCCTATTGCGACGACTGCATCGTCCCCTAGACTGTTTGGCACATTCTTGTCGAATGTCCCAGTCTAGGTGATCTTGGCGCACGTTACCTGTCCCGGTACCGAGATGAGCGGGGTCGCTACCGCCTATCCCTTGTACTCGGGTCGAGTGCGGGCACCATGACTGGTGGACTGATAGACTTTTGGGGGGAGGCCGGCCTTCTCCCTTGTATTTAACTTGATATTTGTTATTGTTGTTTGTTTTTGTTTTTTTGTAGGTCGCAGGCTCCTGCACTGGGGGAAGGGGGACCTCCCCTCGACGCCGGAGCCCTCTCCCTGATTGTTATCCCCTTTTTATTGTTGTTTCTGTTAAAATATTTATTTTAAAGTAGTCTAGAACTGGGCAGTTTGTTTGCGGCGACTTATGCCCAAGTGGGCAGTCGCAAGATAGCCCCTTAAAAAAAAGAAGAAATCGGCCGAATATGTACGATGTTAATGCCAAAAAACTCATTGAAAAGTAAAATGGTTACAATCCGTCCTACGGAGCGACATAGTAACGTTTAGAGCCGCGTACGCGCGATTCAAAATGGTTCTGAGGTGACTGATTGATGGGGAGCTACCATACAAAGGTCCCACACCTTGGCAATGGACAAATGAGGCTCTCATTTTCAACAATGAGTCCGTTCGATGCTTCCAAATGACTAAATATCTCTCACAAAATGGCCCATTAAGATTTGACATCATTAGGAAAATCTCGGCTTTGCCCCCCCCCCCCTCTAGAGCACCACCTTCTCAAGGGGTGACCTTAGAATAGCTAGAAAATTTCATCAAATTTTTCGAAACAAAAATGCTATAGAAGATTATATCCAATTTAATCAGAATTAAATTTAAGAATAAATGGGTTGAGGCAAAGTAGAAACATCGCTTTTGATCTTCGCGCTGTTGCACCACATCGGGTGTGTTTAGTGGTTGGATGGAATTCAATTCAGTTTGATTTTATAGCGGTTGCTATAGATACCACTGGCTCTGGTTACAACTTTAACAAGCCCCTAATGATAAATAAATGGCTTCAAAAAGTGTGGTAGATTCCAATATTATTTTTTTTACAAATAAATCGATAAGAGTTTCTGGTTGAAGGGGGCTCTATCGAATTTTATCGCTCTTACAATCACTAATACTTCGTCAGCAATATTTTTCTTTGTTCTCAACAATAAATTGGTTCCATTCTCAGGTCTTTGGTAATATTTGGTGTAATATTTTGTATTTTCGACTTAAAAATAAACTTTTTTTGAGCAGAAACTCGAAAAAATTTTTCCTTCCAATAAATCGCTGTTAAAGTAGAGAATTAAACCATACAGACGAAGAAATAGAGATAGGTGATAAAAGATTATAACAAGGGATACTAGCAAATGTATTTATCCTCTAATACTGAAGCAAATGTTACTTTAAACATACAGAAACAGTTCGCGCAAATGAACAAGCTGCTCACAACTACGAACATTAGCTTTCTTACTTCAAAATTGGTCATAATTCAGTCTTATCAAAGCAATGAAAGAATTAGGATATTCTTCCAAATATTATCAGCGTTAAAAACAAGCTTTCAACACATTAAAACCACGCTGTTTTCTATCATTAACAATTGTTTTTAACGTCAATTTTTTGACAGCAAATATATGCCTTATCTCAACGATTTGTTTACATTCCGTGGCAATCACAGCTAAAACGTAAATGGTGCCATGTAAACACTGTCTCACAGAAAACCTTATTATTTTTCAATCCATCTAATATAGTTGCCATATCACTAAAATACCGAGGGAAGTTTTAATATTTTATGTAAATTAAATCCACCTGGAAGTCGATATTAATAGGAACCAGCAGACATAATTTGTGTATTTAAATAGAGCGAACAAATTACACGATAAGGCCAAATTAAAAGAATACGCTACCTTTGTAATGTAAATAGAAACAATGTTTCATTAAAATTGGCCCCAGGAGAGCGAGTTACCCTGGATTAGTGAGTTAGGGCCGTTTGCCATACCTATGTATTAAAAATGTGCTCATTTTTATACCTATTAAATTTATTAAAATAACTACAAGCATTAAAAACTATTTTATATATTAAATATCACTCATAGGTCTAAACTCTCTTAATATTTATTGAAAATATAAACGCTGATAAAATGCGATACATTTTTTGTGAAAAAATTTTTTACAGTGATTTAACGCCCTCGTTACCCCTTTGCTGGGTCTATACAGCCGTGGAAAAGATAGTGGGAGATTTAAAAATGGTGCAGAAGATGACCAGACAGAGAGAGAGCACAGGTTTCTCCCTGCCAACTGGGGTAGGGAGGGCGCGTCGCTACTCTACGGTTCATCTTTAATTAAATCAAGAACGTATGTAGCCCCAGGCTATGTGAACAAGGGATCCTGGAGCAGCAGTGGCCCCAGAGGTACGGCGTACAGGCCCACCGGTGTGTGGACACGCCCTGGCGCTTACCAACCACTGCACCCCACACCACTGCCTTGTGAGTTCTGCCTTTTTAGGCAAAGGCTAGAGGACTAACACCAACAGACCAGGTGTCTCGGCAGCTCCCTGCAGCCGAGGATGAAGCCTGGTCGTCTCAAGTCTCTCCTGCCACCAGAGTCCTTCTCCCCTCGGTCAAGATACGGGTCTGAAGACTGCACACATTCCTGCCCGTTTAAACTTAGTGCAGGCTAATGCCCTTAACTGAGGACATCCGTCATCATCGACCTCGATGGACTCCTCAAAGCAAAGCAACGGTTCATCTCCCTTTGCGGTGGTTTGTGAAAGATGCTCTATATTTTAAGGAGTGAAGTCGTTAAAATAAATAAATTTATATTTTTTAGTATTGAAACATAAATAGCGATTGGAGAAGGAAGACGAAGTTCACGGATGATTTTGGGGGGTAAAAATAATTTAAAATTACAAGAAGAGCAGCTTCACCATTTCTCCTTACAGGAGGGGGTTGCGCTTCGCCTGCAGACCTTAGGGAGGCTTACAGCTTATTTGACTTTAGCAACGGGATTTTATCCTAAAAATTTAAAAGGTATCCAGCACATATCATCATCATCATCATCATCATTAACTCTATAATTTAAGAAAGGTATTTTTTTGAGTATTTAAATAATAATTTCATCTTAGTTTGGTCATGACTTATGTTTTTTATCGAAGTTATTTCTAATAATTCTTTTATAATATCAAAAAACAAAATGATGAAGTTCAGAAATAAATAGAAGTATTGAAATTTTGTAAATATTTTTAAAATCCAAAGAATTACAAATGGTGAAGTTCAGAAAATTTATTTTTATATATCTTCTATAACTCTATAGTTTAGTAACATGATATTTTGAAAGGGGGCAAATTTAGTTTCGAGTTCCTTTTTAAAATTATTATAATTGGCGAAGTTCAGAAAATTTATAAAAATTTAACCATAGCTGAATTTTTTTAGATTTTAAATTTTAATCTTAGTAGCGAAGCCATTGTTGGGTCTCCTAATAATTTAACTTAGTCTATTATTTTTCCAATCCATGCTTATTTTCTAGGCATAAAGACAAGGGGTTAAATCTTGGATCTTTCCTAGATCAATCACTACCTATAGGTGGTGTTCGGGTTATAATCTAAGAAAGAATTTTCTCGGAAGTCGTGATCGAGTAAAGAAATCTCTTTGCGATCATAATCCAGGATTATACTGATTATTTATTTTTTAAATTTTTACTATTATTTAATATTTACTATGTAATTTTTTACATTAAATTTGTTTTCTCAAGTACGTAAGGGGCGTGGCGATTTGCCATCCTGGCCGCCGTGCTGACGGGACTCAGCACCCCGTCCGACCCCAGCTTAGCCTCTTCTCCTTCCTTCAAAACACTTGTTTCCTCGCTTTTCATACAACCTCTCTCACAACTTTCAATGGTCAGCCTCTAATTTCACAGGGTAGATGCTGACCTTCTTTTTAAGTCAACCGTCCCGGATCGGGGCTGAAGGTGGAGGGGACAATGTTCCCTAACCCCTGAGCTCCGGTCTGGGGTGGTTGGTTTTTAACAACCTGCTTTACCCCCATCCATACCTTCCTCACATTACCTTTTCCTCTCCTCTTCACAATCTATATATTTTTTACGCCGTGTTCAAGGTGGAGCCACCATGCCGATGGACTGCCAGGCCACCAGGCGGGAGGGGTGGTCTTAAATGGCGGTGCCTGGCTCTGCCGGGCTTGTAAGCACCTCTCGCAGTGCGGGCTACTGCAAGAGGTGATGCGCGATTGCATTCCGTGTCAAAAAGAGGGTCACCATGCCCAATGATGAGTATAAAAAACCCCAACCCCCAACTTCCCCTATAACATCGACGGAGCAGCCCTTGGGCAGCTCCAGCAAAAAAAAATGGAGGGGTTTCCCCTGTGCTTGCTCAGGGGACCCTCCATATATCTCTAACCGGAGAGGAGGCTTACTCCCTTCCTTCGCTAACGGGTGTAGGGGACTCCCCCTCACCCCCTTCTCTGGAGGTGCTTGCGGGCGCCTCCCTTTTACCAGCGGCAGTCCCCTCTGTTCTTTCCAAGGGAACTGCCAAGAAAGCCAGCAGGCAGCCCTTAGCCAGCCGCTCCACATCGAAGCGGCTCGGTAGGGCAAACCCCCTTAGGGGGGAGAGGGAAGCCAGGCCCCTTCGGTCGCTACCCTCAAAAGACCTGCTGGCAAGAATATTAAACCTTGCCGGGGTCAAGGCCCATGCCTCCCCAAAGAAGACTAGTGACGATACTGCCAACGGGACCTGCGATGTCTTGGGGGTGGATGGCCAACTGGAGGCCCCCCCTGAGATAGACATGGTCCTTGAGGAAACATAGCCTCAGACTGTAGGGCCTTCCATGGGGGGGAATCCTGGCTCGGCGCCAAGCACCGAACCCGAATCCGCCCCGATGCAAGGTCCTCCTCAAACGGCGGTGGTTTCCGAAGCAGTACAAGGAGGGAAGGGATCTCCTCCGACCGGTGCCCCCAACGACTACCAGGACCTTCTCCATTTCAGAAAATGACCTGGCTGAGGCCGTTCCATCTGGCCTGGGGGCTTCTTCCGGCGGAGGTGAGAAGCGGGTTCATTCCCCGCCCTCCTCTCCAAAAAAGAAAAAGAAAAAGACTAAAAAAGAAAAAAAAGACTCGGGGCTCTTCTCCATCCGCGGGGGCTGCGGGGATGGATGGGTCTGCTAACACTCTGGGAAGCAACCAAGCCAAGATCGCCACATCCGCCCCCTCTGCCCCCCCGGTTGCGGAGCCCCTGACTAAGACTAATACCAAAAGTGCACAGGGCAGAGCCTCGATGATATCGGGGCCCCTGATTCAGAGGTTACCTGGCGTTTTCGAGCCCGCTGGCTTCAAACGCTTTCTCGTTATTCGCTCCACTGATGGCACCATGTTGTCCAGGGGCAACATGATCCATCAGAGTAGAGGATTAGCAAGTGCAATTGGTAGAGAGCCGAAGGTAACCCGTTTCTCGGACGCGAGCCTTCTGGCGAATGCAGCGAATCCTGCCGAGGCGGCCAAGATAAGTGCTCTTCGGACACTTCATGGAACCCCGGTGAGTGTCACGCCGCACTCTACCATGAACTTTGTGAAAGAAGTAGTTTATGCGAGGAAACTCGTTGACTTCTCCATTGAGGACATCACCCTAGAGCTGGCAAACCATGGGGCGGTCAAAGTCGAACGTGTGATGAGAAAACAGGGAGGGGCCTCAAGACCCACCCCTACATTCTTCGTCACGTTCGACTGTGACAAGCTCCCTGAGTCAGGGAGTGCCGGTTGGTACCGCTACCGCTTGAAGGCATTCGTGCCCCTGCCGCGGCGGTGCTATTACTGTCACTGCTTCGGCCATACGAATCGCTCATGTAGACGTGCAAAGTCCGGGTCACCCGAAGTCTGTGTAAATTGCTCCAAGGTAGCACACGATAAGTCTAAATCGTGTGTGGCCAAGTGTGTCAATTGCGGAGAGCCGCACCCTGCTTCTTCGAAGCAATGTGGTGCATATCTCCTTGAGAAAGAAATCCTGGCCATTCAGGCCCAGGATCGACTCTCATTCCGCGAGGCTAAGGACTTGGTCCTGGCGCGCCCGGCTCTGCCTGGGACGTCATATGCCTCAATAGTTAGAAAAGCACCCTCTGCTCCTGGCCGATCCAGGCCAACGAGCACGGTTGTTTTTACGCCCATTCGTAGCCCTTCTGTGGGCTCTAACCAACCCGGGCGCTCCCCTGGTAAAGCTGGCGGCAAAAAGGGTTCATACCCTGCCCCGGCTAAAACCAGGGCTCACCCCTCTTCCCCCAGCGTGACCGTTTCCCGTAAGGCGAAACGGCCACGCGCCTCCACCGAGTCGTTAGACTCACAGAAGGCAATACCCCTGAAGATGGTCGCTAGGCCATCTTCCGGGGTTCCTAAAGCTGTTCCCCGAAAGGAGGATAGCAACAAAGGAGCTTCGGCTCCTTTGCCCACGCCCCGAGGTGGAGCGAGTGGCTCGGAGACGGTGGTTCCTCGAAAAGAGGGCCCCCTCGCCTCCGAAGCCACAACGCCCGCCTAAGGTTTAGAGGGAAAGGGAGGAAAAGACTCGCATGGTGAGCCCAACCTCCCCCAATAAGTCCTCGAGAAGGGCCCCCGCGTCGACTCCGAGCTAGGCCTGGAGGGCATATTCCTTCAATGGAATTGCCGTGGACTACGGGTCAACTGGGAGGAGCCTCGGAGGCTCGTCTCGTCCTGTTCCCCGTTAGCTTTTTTTTGCAGGAGACCATGCTAGGCACGTGTCCCCTGCCTGCCCTCCCGGGGTATAAGAGTCTTGCGACCCCACCACCGCGGGATGCCCGGGCTGGAAGATGCGCGGTTTACACCCGGCATGATGTCTCCGTTCTTCCTTTCTCTTTAGATACCTCCTTTCAGGCAGTGGCTGTGCAGCTGCACCTGGATAGGAGGTATACTATCATTCCACCATCAGCTGACTTCAACGCAGGGGACTTCCGCCACGTCGTGGCACGGTTGCTGAGGCCCTATCTCTTGCTTGGAAATCTGAACGGCAGGAAACCTCTCTAGGGAGATTACTCCATAAATCCCAGGGGACAAGTCCTTGCCGATCTGATCGAAGAGCTTGAGATGGGTGTCCTAAACGTGGATAAGTTTACGCATCACTGTCCGAGAACCGCTTCATTTTTTTGCTTGACCTATCTTTGTGCTCTTTGGATGCACAGCCTGATTTTGATTAGGGGGTGGTCGATGACCTCCATGGTAGTGATCACTTTCCCATTTAAATATCATTTTCAGGGAAACTGCTGCCTGAGAGCCCCCCTCGGTGGTGCTTGGCGCGGTCGCGGTGGCCTGCATTTCAGGAAAAGACTGAATTCTCTATTTCAGTCGAGGAGTTTAGGTCGGTAGATGAGGCCGTTGAGTTCTTCTCCGGCCACTTCATCGCCACGGGCCTGACTACTATTCCTAAGACGTCTGGCCGTTTTGCACGCCGACCACTCTCATGTTGGTCAGCCGAGTGTCAGACGGCCCTCAAACAGAGGCGTTATGCCTACATGCGCTATAAGCGCCGCCCGAACGATTTCACTGTCGCTGAATTTTGTCATGCTAGGGCTAGGTTCCGGTATATTTCGAAGCACGCCCGCCGCCCTTATTGGCGGGCATACGTGTCTTCACTTAACGGGAAAGACCCCTTTAGCTGAGGTGTGGAAGCGGGTCAAAAGGATTCAGGGCAAGTTCTCGCAGGAACCCCCTGGCGTTCTCCAGGAGAATGGGACCGCAATCTCGGACCCCGCGTTCGTGGCGGAATCCTTAGTGACCGCTTTTTCCGCATTCTCTAGCCGGGATGCTGCTCCGCCAGCATTCATTGCACATCGTGATGTCGCGGAAGGCCGCCGGCTGGACTTTACCTCTAGAGGCAGAGAACCCCTACACGACAAGTTTACTGTGAGTGAGTTACGCTCCGCTCTCGCTTTGTGCGCGGACACCGCCCATGGTCCGGACGATGTCCAGTACGCCATGCTTCGACACCTGGGTGAGCGAGGCATGGCCTTTCTGTTAGATTTGTTCAACAGGATCTGGGTGGAAGGTCTTCTCCCAGACTCCTGGCGAATCGCTACTGTGCTTGCCTTTCGCAAACCGGGGAGAGATCACTCTACTCCTACCGGTTTCCGCCCAATCTCTCTAACCTCTTGCGTGTGAAAGTTGATGGAGAAATTGGTAAATGTTAGATTAGCCTTTTTCCTGGACAGCGGAGGCCATCTGTCTTCTGCACAGTGCGGCTTCCGCAAGTTCTACTCCACGTCGGATGCTCTGCTCCGACTTGAAAATGCCGTCTATGAGGCTTTCCTTCGTAGACATCACTACTCCACGGTCTTTTTCGATCTGTAGAAGGCCTATGATACCGCATGGCAATACGGTATCATGGAGAATCTCCAAACGGTGGGGGCGAGGGGACGCCTCCCAATGTTTATATCTGAATTTTTGCGAGATCGTTGATTCCGCGTACGGGTGGGGGGAGCCCTCTCCGGCCCAAAGGAGCAGGAAGAGGGTGTGTTGCAGGGAAGTGTCCTCAGTGTCACACTCTTTACACTGAGCATCAACGTCATCACCTCGGTGCTGTCAAAAGATGTTCTCGCTACGCTCTACGTGGACGACCTATCGATCTCTCTTGGCGCGGCCCAGATGCCAACTCTGGAGCGTCGACTCCAACAGGCATTGAACCGCGTCTCTCGCTATGCCAAACCGCACAGGTTTCGGTTTTCTTTGGCCAACACTAAGGTGGTGCACTTCTGCCGCTATCCACGGCTTCATTCCGACCCAGATTTGTTTCTTAATGGGGTGCGCCTGGATGTGGTTGAGTCGCGCCGTTTCCTTGGTCTTGTATTCGACCGAGGCCTCACCTTGGAGGCTCATATTCGCAGCCTTAGGGTCTCTTGTACCCGCGACATGGGCATCCTCCGCTCCGTGACGTTCAGCTCTTGGGGCGCTGATAGGGCTACTGCCTTACTTTTTTATCCATCCTTTGTTCGCTCGAAGCTCGACTACGGATGCGAGTTTTACGCATCCGCAGCCGAGCGTTTATTGCGGAAGGTGGACTCGATCCACCACACCAGCCTTCGCCTTGCGACCGGTGCCTTCTGCACTTTCCCCATTGAGAGCCTGTTGGTTGATGCTGGGGAGATGCCACTCACTCTGCGCCGCGTGCCGTGAATCACTCTCCTGTACGCGCGAGCCCGGTGACTTTCTCAGTCGCCTACACCATCACTGCATCCGCAGCTGATCTCGATGGTGCCTATGCCACCGAGAGACGCCAGTCATACCCTAGGCCCTTTGGGTTTAGGGCCAAAAAACTTCTTCGAGAGGTAGATATAGCTCTCGGGCCGGTGGCGCCCCTGGTTCTGCATAAGACGCCACCCTGATGGGTACCACATTTGGCTATTTGTCGCCACGCCTCTGCTCGCAAAGCTTGTACTGCGCCGGGAGTATTGCGTTCGACCTTTTTGGAGCACACATCGTGTCACGCTGGAACCGTGCCAGTGTATATGGATGGCTCCAAGTCCGAAGAGGGGGTCGGCTTCCACGCCGTATCCCCTCTGTTTGAAGTCAGCGGGGCTCTACCAGGCGCTGCGTCTGTCTTCACGGCCGAGCTGGGGGCAATACACCACTCGGTACGGGAGATTACGCGACGTTCCCGGTTCGGAGACTGGATTGTGATCTATAGTGACTCACAAAGCGCCCTGAGTCTCTCGGGGCATTGGAATCTCCGCATCCCCTGGTTCGCGATATCCGTGACGCCACGGTCTTGGCGAGCCGGGCAGATGTCGAGATTATCTTCTGCTGGGTTCCTGGACATGTAGGAATTGCATAAGGAATGACCGTGCCGATGAGGGCGCAAAAGAGTCCGCGAGGACTCTGCGACCGGACCAGCGTTTCGCTTTTCTTCACACCGACTAAATGGCAGGAATACGGGCAGCTCTTCGGACTGCTTGGCAAAAAAGATGGGATACGGTCGAAGGAGACTTAAAGTTGCGTGCCATTGCGCCGCGACTGTTCCCATGGACCTATCCCCCAATACCGGGATGGTTGGGGTCGCTACTGCCTGTTCCTTGTACTCGGGACAGATTCGTGCACATTGACTTATGGACTTGTTGACTTTTGGGGGGAGGCCGGGCTTCTCCCCTTAATTTAAGTTTTTTTTTCGTTATTGTTTTGTTTGTAGGTTGCACTTTCCTGCACCTGGGCGAGGGGGACCTCTCCCCGCGGCCGGAGATTGCTTCCTGATTGTTAAGTTTTTCTAATTTATATCGATTGTTAAGTTTTCATATTTTTATTTTAAAGTAGCCTAGTTCTAGGGTGTCGTGTTTTTCGGCGACTTATGCCCAAGTGGGTAGTTGCCAGATTGGCTCTTCCATTCTTCTTGCAATGTATCCATCATTTTCTTTATCTCTCTGGCCATTTTTCCTGTAATGTATTTACCAGTTGAGTGGTATTTCATTTGAGACCCTATTCTGGTCAACTTCACGGAGGCTGTCATACGTGGTAGATACTTATGGTTCGGTTCATGCAATAAACTTTATGTCCGCACTGAGGAATAAATACCTCAAAAATAGGTATTTTTTTCTATTATTTCAGTTAAACCCAGCAAACCTACAGTCATTGTCAAAATATATGAAACTATTATATATATCTATTTTTTTCATTCACTTTTAAAATTTAGGTGATAAGAATAATTATTATAATATTTAAATTACTGCGAGTTTGTTAAAATCTCAGCATTTCAAAAGTACTAAGAAAAACGGTGACTTTGTTTGCTCAATACAAAATCTCTCTTTGATCCTGTTGCTGTAGAAGGTATTTTTCAGTCCCTGGTGCTTTGATATTGATCAAAAAAGGTTAAAATGATAGAAAATATGTGTTAAATGAAGGATTTTGTGTAATTATAATCTATGTCCTTATAGTTTTTGATAGAAATGTTTGAAAACCTTTCAATTCCAGAAATGGTTCTTTCCAGAGAAAGGTGTGCAACCATTGTTGCTCTTCACTAAAGTGACCTGAAATGAAAGGTGTTAGTTGCTAAGGGTATGACATCAAGGAACATAATCTTTAGGATCATTATTGAGTTTAACAAAACTGGTACGCTTATGTGAAGAGGTCTTGTGGTCACCCAAGTGCTTTGAATGATTGCCAAGATAGCCTCCTGGTAAAGTCCCAGGTTAAGGATCGGGTTGCTTCCAGTGCCAAGCTTTCTCAATATTTGAAAGAGGCAAGTGTGAAAGCTTTATTGCTCACAGTGAAGAGGGGACCTTTTGGCCAAGGTGTCCTGTCTAGAAGGGCTGCAAAGAAGCTTTATCTCACCAAAAGGAACATTACGTGGGAGCTCCACTTTTGTATGGTCCTTTCTTTTTGTTTGGAGCTTAGGCAAAATGACTCGTTCGGAGAGCAAAGGGAAACAATTTCACGAGTCTTGTGTCTGCTGAAAGGAAAGCATCCGGAAACTGGAGCACAGACAACTTTCTCCAAGTACACAGCCATTACCTTAAAATTGTACCAAAACGTTTTTCCTCAGCAGTTTTTCAACAGTTCAGGACCAATTTGTTGATCATAATTGTATTTTCCACTATGGTAGCGCACATTTTCACAAAGCAAGTGCAATACCAAAGTTATTGGCTGAAAATAACATCGAACTTTGGGGAACTTAGCCTGGGAATTAGCTCGATTTTAATCCAAAGGAGAATTTGAGAGCAATAATCTAAGTGGTGGTTGATAAACAGAAGCCATCCAATTGTTAACAGTTTACTAGTTCTTACTGAACAAAAATTGGCAATTTTAGTAAAGATACCATTAGAATTTGGTCTCCAGTAGGCTAAAACAAATTAAAGCACTCTTGAATAACAAGGGCCATCATTGTAAATATTGACTGCACGCATGAATTAACTATATTAATTAATAAAATGAGTTAGGCAATTTTTTTATATTAATGTGATCGTATAAATGTTTTATACCAAGCTAAGAAAAGAACTTATAACAGTGTTCATCAATCAGTTTAAAAACAACTAATTACCGTTAAATACTTATTCTAATATGTACATAACATATTTTAAATGTGCTTCAGACAAACATTAAATGATATCATCTAATTCTCTGGCCCTGGAAACATATCCCTATCATTTTGAATCATATGTTTATCATTAGTAGTTTGCGAGGTAATTACAAAACTATGACTTTCCGTAATGGCGGAATAAATCGGAGTTTCTACTCTAAATGAGCCATAGGACAAATTAAGTGACATTATATAATTCCTATGCCATGAAAATCTAACGTCTCATTAGCAATCATGTGTTTATTTTCGCTACTTTGTGAATTATAAACTAAAAGCTAATCTTCCACAATAGCTTATCCCGTTCTCGTATGCACCCAAATATAACTTTTTATATTAACAACAGATAGACAAAATCTGTTTGAAACATATAAATCTACATTATTCTGCTAAATCTACATTATTCTGCTAATCTACCTTATTCTGCTAAACATTTCTGGCAGTTTTGTGTTCACCACTCCAATAATGTACTATGACTTTGTAAATAATGCTACTAAAAATATATATTTTGATATCAAAGATCTCCCAGGCACTAGGGTAAAGTTCTAATTGAATCTTCAGTCGAGGTAAGAGTTTTTGAAGGGGCGCCCATCCCCCCCGCATCATCGAAGAAAAACTGCCGTGATGAGATGAGATAGATAAAAGAACCCGTATGCACCCTCGAGAAATAACGCATGACGGTCTTAAGTAAAACCCACCTACTCGAGAATTTAGCTATCAAAGTTTTTTCCAAGCCTCTGGTCCTGGGATCCATATTGAGCTATTCCTCAGACCTGTTTTGTTCAGCGTTTCCAATTATACCTTTTGAAAATGATTGATTTATTGGAAATAGGCGATGCGTGACTGACCTCCATTATGCGGGCATCAGCGCGACGGGAATGGAGAAGGTTGAGTAATTTAGTCCTGAATGTGTGAAACTATGTTCGATCTAAAAAATATAATATGGCATAGACATTTATGAAGTATCCAGACCTCTACTATAAGAGTTTAAAAAGGACTACGGATATAGTACACCCGTGTATGGGTGCATGTGGCTCTGATAACCAAACCCCCGAGGGGGCAGCAGTTTGAATAAATCCGTCATGTGTCATTCATCGAGAGGGGCCAATCCGAATTCATTCATCCTACCTCACACAAGGCATATCTTGTTTATAAAAGGGGAGGGGAGACTCTAATGAATAAAACAACATCTAGTCAAACAGGAAAAGATGAATGGATACCTAGAATATAGAAGGATATCTCTGGGAATGGATTAGGCTCAAACCAAATCAGAAATAAAAGTAGTACTAAGAACTGTTTAAGTTTAACTCCAAATCGCTTTCACCGAAATAATAGATACGCCGAACATATACGTGGCATTCTGACATAAGAAATAAAAAAGGAAAGGGCCAGTCTGAAGGAAGGGTGAAACGCACACATGGAAATCGGTTTATTATCTATCATCTTCAGAGAGATGGAACTATTGGTTGGATCATACACTAAAGAGGAACTAAAAACTGAATTAGAAAACCAAAACAATTTTCTTAAAGTTTCACAGAAGTTATGAAATTTGGTAACCACACACACGTGTCCAAGGTGGTTTGTGCTACCAACTAAAAAAGAATTCAAAGTACAGATAGACGAAATATTGTCATTATGGGTGAGAATCTCACCAGAAATATAAAAAAAAAGATAGATTTATCAACATCCCAAAATGCATTCATGCTATTTAATGGAAAATCGTACGAGAGGAACTACCCAAATATGTATTTTAAAGGCCCAAAGAAATCAAAACTGGTAACACAACCCGAAAAAACGATAAGGAAATTTTTATTACGTGTACCATTAAAGCTTAAGAGAGAAAATGGGAGATATAGTAACAGAAAAATAGGGGCAAACTATTTTAACCATTATAAGAAAATGAATAAAGGAGTTGGATTTGAACCTGTGTCATTAAGCGCTCTTCGCTAAAATGACCACGACGCTCAAAGCCAGAGCTACCATCCTCAACACAAAAAAAAGGTTGATTCAAGAAACCTTTTGAATAACGAAGTGTAGATTTTTATCTAGTTAGAGACAAGAGAAATGTTTTTCTAGTAGGAGGGGGTACGGGCTTTTTTGTTTGTAATAATTGAAAATCACATGACAAGTGATATAAAATAGATGCATTTTAAAGGCCCAAGGAAATGAAAACTGGTAACACAACCCAGAAAAAAGCTGAGGAAATTATTATTACGTGTACCATTAAAGCTTGAAAGAGAAAATTAGGAGATATAGTAACATAAAAATAGGGGAAAACTAATTTAACCTTTATAATAAAATGAATAAAGGAGTTGGTTAGAACCTGTGTCATTAAGCGCTCTTTGCTAAAATGACCACGACGCTCATCGCCAGAGCTACCATCCTCAACCCCCAAAGAGGTTTATTCAAGAAGCCTTTTGAAAAATGAAGTGTCGGTTTTTAGCCAGTGAGAGACAGGAAAAGTGTTTTTCTAGTAGGAGGGGACACGTGATATTATATATCACATGTCATGTGATTTTAAATTATTAGAAACACAAAAAGGCTCAGCATACAATTAAAAACTAACATAGTTCACTTCAGCATGAACATATCTTTTACTAAACATTTATGTACTATCTGCAACTCAAAATCAATACCTTTATGTAATATGCAAATATATTTTCCACAGGTTTAAATAGGAAGAATAAACATAGTGTGGCATATCCGGATGTTCCTTCTGCCATCAAACTCCTGCCCCGTGGTCCAGGGATTCCTATACTTTCTCTCCCTAAACGTATAGAGGTCCATAAAGAGATTAATATGGAAGTTGTCAAGATTATGACACATCTGAGTCTTATCAGGTTTCCACACATGATATCGTCGCAAGACCATTCACTTAAGTTCACTTAAATGACTTGGCCAGAGATCTGGGGCTTTCAAAGGAGAATGAACAACTTCTTGGCTCTCGAGTTTGTGAAAGTAATCTCTCGCTAAAGAAACAACATTTATTTGGTACAGAAATAGAGAACAAGAGTTTCGAAGCTATTTTTTACAGCATTCTTCCAGCTCTTTAGTATAATGCGCCAATAGTAAAGGACTTTTTAAGGCCCTTGGAATTCCCTACAACCCATTGGAATGGAGACTGTTCATAGATTCCTCCAGTAGAAGTTTAAAAGCTGTGTTACTGAATATTGGTAACAAGATAGCTTCCGTTCCTATAGGCCATTCAATCCAACTTACTGAAAGTTATGAAAATATGAAAGAATTACTGGATGCAAAAAATTACTCTACCCACAATTGGAGAATATGTGGTGATTTAAAGGTAAAATCATTTTTCACTTGTCATTTCTAAGCTCTTTGATATTGACATTTTCACTTTTAATTGTTAATACTTGTATACACCTTTTGGTCAGCTTACATTTTACAAGAATGCAAATCTGGAAATCATGAGTCATTTCTGAGTTATATTTTTTTGTTGAAGTGTGTCCCTATAGGTTAAGGCATCCTTTTGGGTTGATGAGAAACTTATCCTAATTGAGAAGGTATACAACATAACTCAATAAACTCAAAATAAGATGTACATATATCCAATTAGTTCCAATACAATGATTTAATGCATCGGCATATAGGATTTGTCAGTACATATTCATATTCTTATTGTTTTAAGAAATATTACTTTGAATTTGTTGTTAGAAATATTACACTGAATTTACATACCGTGCTAAATTTCTTTTCAGGTAGTATCTCTTACGCTTGGGACGCAAACAGGCTACACGAAGCATCCCTGTTTCCTATGTTTATGGGACAGTCGTGCAGATAGTATGCACTATGAGAAGAAGGTTTGGCCTCCACGAGAAGCATTTAGAATTAGATCAAACAATGTGATAGCTGAACCTTTAGTGCCTCCTCACAAAATACTGCTTCCCCCACTGCATATAAAGCTTCTCATAATGAAAAATTATGTTAAAGCCCTTAATAAAGTGGGCCAAGCTTTTAAATTTCTTCTTCAAAAATTTCCACAAATTAATGACGCTAAGCTCCATGCGGGAATTTTTGATGAACCTCAGATCAGGAACTTGATGAGAGATCGGCAGTTTGAGGCATCAATGACGGACATAGAAAAAGATGCCTGGAAAGCTTTCAAAGCTCTAGTTAACAATTTTCTAAGCAATAAAAGAAGCCCAAAATATGTTGCCCTGGTCAATCAGCTAACAAGTCTAAAGTATTTGGGAGTTCGAATGTCCATAAAGAAACACTTTTTACAGTCCTATCTGGATTATTTTCCCGACAACTGCGGATAACAGTGAATAACAGGGGGAAAGATTCCACCAGGGCATAAAAACAATGGAATCCAGGTACCAGGATAAATGGGACGTAAACGTGCTTGCTGACTACTGTTGTTGTTTGAAGCGTGATGCACCAGATGAGAGGCACAAACGAAAATCGTCAAGGGCGTCTTTTCTTGGAAATTAGAATTATTTTCTTTATTATGTTGCATTCTTTAATTTTTTGTTTTATTAAAAGGATTATAGTTTACATACGTTTATTCCTGTTTCAATGATATAACAATAATAATGCATTATTAGATAGAGAAAGGTTTTTTTATTTTTTTTTCATGAAAAATGAGGTAATCTCAATGAAAATGGTGTATGCTGTACTGAGAAAATCTGACCTGATTAAACAAAAATACATTTATTTTTGAGCTTAGGGGGTTTAATTCATTAAAAAATCGCCAAAAAATCCTGAGGAACATAAATACTTTTTTCAAACGCAGGCCTGTGTAATATTAAGAAATTGACCAAAAAACTAGAAGGAATGAGACACAAGATATTCATTAAACAAGAAAACTAAACAGAAAGAAACAGACTCAGAAAGGGTACAAAAAAAACAATATGCCACGCAACACGACTGCAAATATAAGCCATGTGACTCCAAGATATGAATCTACGAACATGAAGCCGACCCACTGTCAAAGAGAAGGTGGACACAGAAAGAGAGGAGTAAACTAACCGATATACAAAAGAAAATTCACAATAGGAACTTGCAAACTGCAACAAAATAAACAGAAAAGAACTAAGATCAACTAAAAAAACGAAATGAGTACCAACAAAGATATGAATGGAGCGGAATAATTGGAAATTATACTCGCAAGGTATGGGATACCATAAATAGGACAAGAGGAAGAGCAACGAAACTGAAGATTAAACTAATGGATGACCAAGGAAGTTATGATCAAATTATGGATTCCATTAAACGAAAATTCAAATCGCACTGGGAAAAATCTCCTCAATAAAATAGAGTACAGCCATGGCCAAAACTTTTGAGACTAACTATATTTTTTAATATAAGAAAGCTAATAGAACTAATCAAACTCTTTCATTCTACTTTAGAATATTTATAACACAATTTTAAGTTGATGCGCGGAGTCAATGATGTTCATTTTGCTTCAAGACTAATTCAAGTCGTTTGGGCAGGCTGGAGACCTAATTTATGATGATATCTTAACTGATATTGCTCCATTTTTGCTCAATAAACAATTGGATAGCTTTTGATTATAAATCTCAAGTTTGAATATCGCCCACAAATTCTCCATTGAGTTTAAATCTAGTAAAATCCCCGTGTCAGGGTCCCAAAAGTTCCGTTATTTTCAGCCAAGAAGTTTATCATTGCTTTTTCATTGTGACAAGGTGCGTCTTTATCCTCGAAAATAGTTATTATCGCCAAATTGGTCCTGAACTGTCGGGAAAAGGTACTAATGTTGTGTTTACGGCAGTATTCTTTCACAAACTTTGAGCGATCCAGTTAGATAAGAAGTAGCTACAGACAGGGAAAGTGTCCGGATGCTTCGCCATGGGCAACACAAAGGACTCGTAAAAGTGTTCTCATTTTTCCCCCTTAAAGAGGGATCTTCCAGAAGCTCCAAACAAGCAGAAAGGAGCTTCATTAGTGAATATCACTTTGCTCCAATCTTCTCCAGTCTATTATTTATATTTTTACCAAAGTGGAGCCTATCCGTAAGGTTCTTCTTGGTAAGATGAGGCTTCTTTGCTGCCCTTCCCGACTTGAAACCTTTGTCGAAAACTCTCCGCTTCACTGTAAGCGCTGAAGCGTTCACACATGCTTTTTCTAATCATGAGCAAAGCTTGGCACTGGAGGTAACCCAATCCTTGAGCTGGGACCTTACGAGGAAGAGATCTTGGCGTTCATTTAAAGCACTTGGACGTTCATAAGACTTCTTCAGAGGAGTGGACACAGTCTTTTTAAAGTCATTAGTGATCCGAAAGATGATGTTCCTTGATGCCATACCCTTAGCAACTATCTCTTTCATTTATGGCCACTTCGGTGAAGAGCAACAATGATTGCACACTTTTTTTTCGGAAATAACCATTTCTGGAATACAAAAAGATTTAAAATTTGTTTTTAAAATATTAATAAATAGATAATAATTGCATATATCATTCCTTACACCCATATTTGTCATCGTTTTAATCATTTGATCAAATAAAAATGTTTCAAGGAATGAAACGATTTTGGATTGAGGTAAATAAAGCACTGTTTTTCTTAGTTATTTTGAACTAATAATTTATATATTAGAATAATTATTCCTATCGCGTAAATTTTAAAAACTAATGAAAAAATATATATATATATTAGTCTCAAACCAGGACTGCGCAATGAAGGTTTCGATTGGCAGAGAAGAAGAAAATGTTAATACGTAAATGAGACTCAACGAAAATAGAAATAAATACATGGAAACAAGAGCAATAATAACGAAAGATGAATTAGTAATCGTACTGATCTCTTTTAAACATGAAACCCAGGGCTGCGCATGCTTGATGATAGCAAATTATAAGAGCCCCAAGTCCCTCGCGATTTAGACGGAAAATTATTGAGAGTACCTAACAAAAGATCATCGAGCGAACAACTACCCTGTTCCTCTCTCTACCTAATCATATGACAACTCAGAAAATGATCTTCGTCCTTAATCCTGGCAAGCCATCTTCACAAATTACAAGCTTCAGACCAATATATCTATTAAAATATTCTGAAAAAATCATAAAAAATTATTAAATTGACCACTAACAGAATTCCTTTAAAAACTAAAGAGACAACCCCCCCCCTATTAATAACGATAAAATAAAAAGAGCAAGACCGGAAAATATATGTACTATATATACAGTACCGTCCAAAAAAGATCACAACTCCATTACTTTAATTACATCTTCAATAGCTTTTGCCAGAGAAAATATAAGGTATCGAAAAGTGGTGCACGAGAACCACCTGGTATAAACAACGAAGAGGTTAAAGCTATGCAAATTTAGGTATTTGCAACAAAAGTTATTAGCAATTTCCACAAAAAAATTAAGTGTCCAAATGATACGAACATTTAGCTTTCTTGTAAAGAGAACCGACATTTTTTGCATAGCATCTAAATTCAGTTCAATCTCGTTCAATCTGCTACGCCTTTCTCTGTCCGCGAGCTGATTGTAAAGCTGCGCCACCAAGATGGTCTTTCAAATAGAGCCATTGCAGATACTGTTAAACACTCCAAAGCTGGGTCCCATAATATTCTGTCAACCTATGAGAAAACAAGTTTATGTAAGGCTAGAAAATCAACCGATAGGCCAAAGAAGACCTCAAAAATGGAAGACCTCTAAAAGGAAAGACCGGGAAATTACCAAAATTTTGAAGGGCCGTTTTAAGACTTTTGAGTCAGTTTCTCGAGCGATTAGTGAGATTTGGCCATCAATGTCTCTAGGAAGACTGTAACACGTTCAATGCAGGAACAGAATCTTTACGCTCATACACTCACGGTCAGTCACTCATTGATCAGTCCAAAGAACATGAACACTCATCTTGCATTCACCACTGAACACATTACGTGGACAGATGACAAATCGAGCAAGTCCGCTTCAGTGACTAATCTAAGTTCAATTTGTTCCGATCCAATGGCAGGAGACTCGTTCGTGGCAGAACAGGCGAAGGTTTGCCTGTCAATCAGTCGCATTGAAAAGATTAGGAAGTTTGGGGAGAAAGTGTCAGGGTCTGGGGCGTGATTTCGACAGAAGGACCTATGCGCTTACAGGGCACAGTGAATGTAAAACTGTACAAGTAATTTTAATAAATAAAAAAGTTTTCGATAGCTACCTTTTTTAGCACACTTTGTTATAATATATATATATATATATATATATATATATATATATATATATATATATATATATAGTGTGTGTGGTGGGTAATTTGTCGCCTAACTTCATCATAAAATAAAATAACACATTGTCAGAGATCAGGGAGAGAGAGAGAGAGAGAGAGAGAGAGAGAGAGAGAGAGGAATATACACGCCGCGGCGGTGCCCTTCAATGGAAAGAGAGACAACAGTCACTTGGGCGACCCTTTTTCTCTGCGCTAATGGAAGTGCAAAATCATGAGACGCCGTGATGACCTGAAAGGCCGCCATCGCAGAAATCCGCGACAGGTTTGAGAGCTCAAAGGCCCCAGCTGGAGTCGGACAAAGTTTCGCCTCACTGGCTCAGCAACCTTCCCGCGATGGTGCTAAAAGGGCGAGACTACTCTTGTTTGCCGATGCATCGGCCCGTGGAACCCTTGCCTTTAGACGGAGGGAGAAGAACCCCATTCGACCCCAATATATATCCTCAGGCGAAAGAGTTGGAAGTCATTATCCGCTGCCCACCCTGCCCCGTCAGTATCCTCTCCTTGCCCCACGTCAGGACCCACTATTTGCGTCTCGTTAGACTCTTCACAATTCTCTCAGAACCCCTCAAGCTCCGGGTATTCTCATTAATTCACGCGAGTCTACCTCGTACCCGCTTTTATCCGCTCCTCAAACGCAACGCGCCTAGTCTCGATTAGTGTTTGACTCGAAAGCAATATCTAAGTTCATCCCGGAATAGTCATTGTCAAGAGACTATTACTTGGACGTTGCGCTTATGCAAGGATTACTCCCTCGGACCAAATCTTCGAGGTAACAGTAACGCGCAACTCTCCTATACAAGTTCCCCCCCTCCCCCCTTCCCTCCCCAGTGTAAGCTTCCATCGGCGGCTTCGTATACGCTCAAGGTCATTCGAGCGAGCATTTGTCAATATTGTTCGTTTGATTGTACGGTGACTGTCCCCACCAAGTCTCCCGTCTTTTATCCGCTGAGATACGTTTACGTCTAATGTGTATATAACTTGTTTTAATATTCCTTTTAACTTTGTAAAACATATTAATTTACATAGTAGAGTTATTTTTTTAACCCGTTTTATATTGTCCCGGAACCTCCAAGATAGTCGACTGTTTGGCCAACCTTCCTTTAGTTAATTCGCATTCTGCTTATATTATAAACCTCACATGCGCATAACTGTTCGACTTCGGCTGAAAAACACAAAAAGGGTTAACTTGACCCTATTCTACGACACACATTTTAGCTTTTTTTGCCACTTTCTTCTTCTCACCTACTTTTTTCCCTCTGATTAATATCGCAGGCTAGTCGCCAACTACTTTTCGTCCATTCATCTTTGGTCGGAGCCTGGAAGGCGGGTTCTAGTCCACTCCTCTCTCTTGGCTCAGGATGGGGTCTTGTTTGACCTCCCGGTCATAATTCCTGCAATAAAATCCCCACCTATATCTCTTCCACACATTTTTATATCACTTAGCTTCACTACTTTCTTTTCATATCTTTCCTTTAAAACATTTTGCGTGATTCGGCCTCGTTGCTATTGCGCTTTTAATTCCAGGGGAGAAAAATTATCCAGAGCGCGTTTCAGGAAGGGATAATTTTAGGCTTGGAAACGACGTTTCGCCGATAACTGCGGTTCTTTCGGGGGGGGGGGGGTCAGAAGATATAAATTTAAGCTTTAATAGAAGTAGAAGAGCCAAGAAAAAATGATGAGATCACAAAATTGGAGGATGTAACATATATTTAATCATTTAATGGTTGGTGCAATCGTTTATGCATACTACTATTTACACAAGGTAGTATCGGAGAATAGAGTAGATGTATAATGAATAAAAAAGGAGTGAATAAGTAAATCATCTGTGGTGTTTTTAAGGATTAAAACGAGAAAAGCATTTAAAGATCGCCAGTGTGGGAGTTTTAGTGGATCCCATCGATGCCATATTGCTGTAATTGTAACCAGTTGTATTAATTTAGGCCTTAGCAAGTCCCTCTTGCTATGGAAGCTCCCATTCACTTTCCCAAAGCGACTCATTGTATGCCAAGAGCTGAACTTCTCGCTCAATTCCTTTCAAGCGAGAGTTCAACTTTAAAACTGCCTCCTGTACTGTAAATTATTTAGACAAGTTTTTTTTTATTATTAATTAGCGGCGTTAACTCGGCTCATCTTAAAGAAATGGTGTTAAAAAAATAACCTTCAAACATCTTTGTCTCCTTATATCCAGTACTTAAAACTCGTTTATATAATGGCGCCAAATTGATTTCTTTCACTAGGTTTGGATGGACAGTGAAGGAATGATTATTCTCGTCATGTTCAAACGATGTTTAGGAATAACGACGAACGTGAAAAATGCGAAATTAATGTAATTACTCAATTAACTCAAACAATAAAATTAGTTATAGAACATGGTAGATGATTGGCGATTTTCTATCTCTGAAATAGTTTATTTTTGTTCTTCTTTTTTAATGATAGAGATTCCAGAGTTCAAAATAATCATTTTTTTTGTATTAGAAACAAAGGAACTGTGAGGTTTCCGTGACGTTGCAGACTATCGTGGAACACCTACGTTTTCATGAATAATTCAACATTACGTTTGTCTATATATCGTCCAAACACAAATTTAGCATTTCACCTTTAATGACATTTCCTAGGCAGGTGTGAAAAGCAAAGGATAACAATTAGTCATATTTATATACCAGAACATAACATAAAAATTAGTTATTTTATTCTCCTGTGCAATATGCTGTTATCTTCAAAGCTTTATTGGCCCTATTATCACTCGTTTTTATTCTATTTTGTTCTCTACATTTTCCCATTTAGCGAGTCCCCGACTAGATAACACCAGGTATCGCTTGTACCTCTATCTATAGGAGTAGGTGTGATAGATATAATCATCTAATGAATATGACGTATTTAACATTCCAAACAAAAATATTTCCTTGTTAAAAATAATAGTGATAAAAGTCTTTAAATGGGGGAAGGAGTTCTTGTTGCTCCTAAAGTTGAAGGTGATTTATGAGATAGTATCAATTAATTAAAATAATTTACAGCTCGACTTTGTTTCTTTTTGTTGAGTTTTGATAAGCTGCGCTTACTAGGCTATATGGTAAGGATAAAAATCTCGCCCATTCATTCTACATCGGACATCTTGAGGCAGAATGAATGGGACGAGATGTTGCCATGGTAACCAGTTACGAGATTGTTTTATTAGATTTTCCAAAATCGAGTCCCGGCTGATTTCAAGCGGTAACATTCCGAAATCCAATTAATAATAATTTAAAAATTATCTAGTTTCCTTGATATATTAGACCCCCATTGCCCCATTTTCATCTCGTCTATATAAAACGAAAAGGTACCTTTTCACTTTGCTTGGAGATGTCAAATAGCGTTTGACGAAATGTCAGAATACAATGCATTATACAATAAAAGCAGCATGCCTTTCCCTCTAAAAAGTAATCGCCCCTGAAATTTTTATCTGTAATCTAAAAAGTATTAAAAAATAATAATAGTAATAATAAAATAATAATAACCTAATAAACATTTCCATTTGCAAGTGTATTTGATAATTGAGTGAATCTCTAAAAATAAATTAATCCATACATTTTAGTATTATCAAGTTAAATAATAGTTAATAATACTAATTATTACTTAATATCGTAATCATATTTTAAGGCACGGTTACAGAGACATTCCTCATTTCTTCAAGAAACTGGAAGGGACGTCCTGCGGTTTGTGTTGAAAAAGGAGACTAATCCTGGATATGGGCCACGCTAGCCGACGGAAATGGGTAAGGATATTGCGAACACCATATGGTCAGGTCAATCAATCCAGGCCAATATGTGTATGAGGGTGAGGGGTGTATATGATCTGAGAAAGAGAGGAATGTTAGCCAATGTCTTTGTAACAGGATGATTGAAGATGCTTGATCGATGTTTGACGCACATGAAAGAAAAAGAAGAGGCTGTGTGTGGTACAATACGATCAGGTGTGTACTAGGTTGTTAAGAGTAAATAATGTGTGACAGTGCTTTAGGGTGATATGGTAGGATGTAATGGTTAGGTAAGAAAGTGTGAAGCTGAGATTTGCAAGGGTGAAACTGTATTCGGTGGCAGTGTATGTACTGATAAAAATGAAACTGAGAAAGAGTTATGGAGTGATTTGGATCAAGTGGTGAATGGAAATTCGTATTGGTTGATGGTTATATGAAATTCGTTACACCTGGTACCTGGAACTTCCTTGAGGAGAGAATGAGATGGGGAATGACTGAAGCCCTTAATCACACCCCCAGGGGAGAGTGGTAAGGCTGTGTGCAGGAAGAAACATATGTGTAGCAAACACATTCTTTCAGCACAAAGATCTGTTTAAATTAAAGTAGGGTGGCAAAGAAATAGAGCAGAATTTAAGAGTATGATCAGTGGCGAGTATGAAAGAAAATAATGCGGGAGGTGTTTGATATGAAAGCTGTGAAAGGTATGAGTATGGGACTATCTGATTTTGCTATATAAGGTGAATCTGGTTGTTGCATGGAGGAGGAGAGCTATTCTGAAGTAAAGGTGAGAGTGAAGGATGTTAGGGAAGATTTGTAAAGAAAGTAGAGAAGATAGAGATAGTGAAAGTGTGTAGAGACATAAAATCAAGAGGTTATCGCAGAAGTTGAAGACAAAAATATTAATAGAAAAATTAACTTCAACTAAGATCTTTATCGAATATCTGGATTTTTTCTAATGCCGAAGTTGGAGAGAATATAAACTACCCAGGAGCAAGCATGTCCAAGGGAAATCCACTACCATAAAATTAAACTTTGTTAAAACCAGAACGCGCCAGAATAAGCTGATCCTCTTACCACTGAATCAAAACCGATCAAAACCCTTCATCTTAGAACACTAAAATACAAAGCAACTATAATACAATGGTACTTAAGGTAAAATGAAATGAAAATATAACTTTGTTTATGATCTTCCATCTCGATTTGCTAAGTACTATAAATAAATACCAATGCCAGCTAAACAACTGCATCACTATTGACTAAACTCTTGTACAAATATGTCTAACATTTACAATCAAAACAACCATCAATGCCTGGCTATCAAAGGAAGCAGTATTGCAATCATGCCTCTGATCGTTTGGAGGAGAGCGAATAAACAAGGTCCAATTTAGAACTGAGACGAATTTAGGTGAAGGGTTGAATGCGTATTTTAACAACCACCCAAATCGAAATAACTACCATCATTAAAGTACACTTAAAAATAGAGATACGAGAGTTATTCAATCGCTCGCTAAGCACATATTCAGTTTTAATGGAATGCTGGAGAAGTTTGCTAGAGAGCGTGAAGGTATCTGGTGACACTAAATGTCCCAATTTGGTTGGTTGGACAAAACATTAGCACAATGAACAGCATGTGCCAAATTGCGCCCCTTTGGGGAACATTAACAATCGTTTTCAAATGCATGGCACCACTTGTAATCGGGTAACAGTGACGAGGTATGCCGGTGTAGACCTCTTTCAGTGTAAGGGCGCGTACACTTACACGGGCGGATAACCGACTCGATACCGTCTGTGATAGGCTTTGGAGCAATTAAAGGAGTGGAAGGCCACCTTTTGATGAGTGCGTTTACGATTGACCAGGATTTATCTAATGTCTTGCCAAGTTGCAGTTCAAGGATATATAATGATCAAGACCCCAAAATATTATTTTAATATAAATAATAAACGGGGAATTATATATACAAAAAGCGGAACAAATTATGCTTTAAAAGAATAGTTAATTTGATCGAGACAATTTATAATGTGACAGAGTTAAGCAGGGAGTGCAAAAATATCGTTAATCCGAATAATGGGTATTATTCAAGTTTGAGCAGGAAAGCAATTAAAAAGAGGATGCAGGTGACGATTGACGGGGTATGTAATCATGGGATTACAAAGCAAAATCGCTTTACCTTGAAGCTTAGAGTTGTTCGGATGGGGAAGACCAACGGCACAGGTCTTCGAGGAGACACTTCTTAGGGTTCTGATGAGGAGCACTCGTAGATGGGGGTTTGAGTACTTCTTGCAGAAGAATGAGATTTTCTCTGCTCCAGAGAGATGTGATCTCAAACACAAGAGACGGTTCTGCGGCACGGCAGCGAGTCTCAGACATGGAGTACGAGAGTATTCACTAGGGGTGCGAGACGAGGGGGGCCGCACAGTTCTCCGGGAAGAAGATGACTCGATAAGCTTTCCTTTGAACAGGGGCCAAAGCTTTACGAAGGGAGATCTGCTGGTGAGATCTTAACGACGAGGTACGACTCGAACAGAGGTTGCGAGAATTCACGGGAAACAGACACACGGTTCGAACGGAGGGAATGGCAAGCTCTCAATCTCCTGGAGGGATTGTGGACGCAGGGTTAAATAGCCCGATGGCTGGTGAGTTAGATAGCCCCAGGACATAACCGTCTCAAGATAATTCACGACGCCAGTCTGTGCGAACATATTTCGAGATGAGGGGTTGGGTCGAATAGCAAAGTTTGCCTGAGGAGGTGGGGTTGAGCTTGTACGGACGCATTCGCGGGGGAAGGAAATATTTGTGACGCCTAAAGCGAGAACTCGGCGATATCGCTGAGGAGGAAGAGGGATGTGTGTGTCACGCTTAAGTAAATACAGCCGGGTCAGGCAACTCAGCGCGAGACAGCTTCCTTTTTGTTGATTCTAAAATTCCCACGCCAAGGAGCAAGTGGTATGGGGCTCGAAGGGGCTAAAATGGGGGTATTTAGAGGGGGATTCCTCTCACACTGGTCCTTCGAGATTCATCCTCTCACAAACAGGTTTCGGAGATATTATGTGTAAGTCAGAAGGCCTAAAGTGGAAGTAATATATATATATATATATATATATATATATATATATATATATATATATATATATATGGTTGAGGAATATGTTCTTGCGGTTTCATCAAATTTATTAATTACCATTAACAATTTTAGAAAGACTTCATTTTTTATTGACAACAATATGCAATTTAATCAATAATGTATTCTCCGTTGTTATTTACGACTTCTTCCCAACGTTCAACTAGTTTTTCGATGCCTCTGCAATAAAAATCTATGGATTATGACTCGAAGAATTCGTCTAACCAGGTTCTAAATTCCACATTAGTATTGAACGAAACCCCACTCAAGTTGTTGGAGAGCGATCGGAACAGATGGAAATCCGATAGGGCTAAGTCTGGCGAATATGGAGAATGCGGCAGGATTTCCCAATTAAGCGTTTGGATGGCGTCTTTTGTCATATTGGCAATGCGGGATGAGCATTTTCGTGTTGCAGAAGGAGTCCATAACGTCGATGAGGTTGCTTTTCACGAATAGCTTCGGCGAGTCGATACATTTGTTGAACGTAGAGTTCTGCATTGACAATCTCGTTTTTCGGAAGGAGCTCATAACGAATGATGCCTTCACAATCCCACCACACACACAGTATCGTCTTTCGTGGATGAAGTCCTTGCTTTAATCGCCGAAGTAGTTTTTTATTGGGGCTAAGCCATTGTTTTCGATGGTTCATGTTGACATAAGCACAGCACTTTCCGTCGCCAGTGATGATGCGTTAAAGAAATGTCCTTATATCCACGAGTAGCCTTGTGTTGAGCAAGCAAACCTGCGGCAATCGTGGAGCGTTGAAGTTTGTTGCTTTTGATCAAAGCGTGTGGAACCCATGCACCGAATTTTTTAACTTTCCCCATCGGATGAAGGTGATTCACTACAGTTTTCTGATCACATGCCAATTGTACAGCAAATTCTCTAGTCGATTGACGAGGATGTTCATGAAGAAGGTCGTTCAATCGATCTTCATCCAACTAAATGGGGCGACCAGAACGTTCTGCGTCATTAAGATTGAAATGACCGTTTTTGAAACGTGAAAACCACCATTGAGCTGTCCTTTCTGATAAAGCATTTTCTCCGTACACATCACAAATATCGCGACGAGCTTTGGCTGTGTTTGCATTGTTCCTGTCTCGATTGAAAATGAATAACAACAAGTGTCAAAAATGCGCCTTTCTTACAACTTGACATTCCATTTTGAGGGTATAGAACAAAAATTAAATTAACATAACTTTTAAATAAACCGCAATGACTTATTACTTACTTCAAGACGTAGCCTAACCTTTGCAAATATTGCTCTCATTATTTATTATTGTTTCTTAATATGTGCACAAATCACTTCAACAAGACTTAAATCAACACAACATTAAAACGCAAGAACTTATTTCTCAACCTAATATATATATATATATACATACATATATATATATATATATATATATATATATATATATATATATATATATATATATATATATATATATATATATATATATATATATATATATATATATATCAAAGTAGCGCGAGAGAATGATGAAAATGAATCCATTATACCACAATGAAAGAGAAAACGGAATAATTTTTCCTTGCAGTAATATTTTTATTACCTTTTTTTCGAAAAAATCCGTGCAGGGAAGCGATTCGAACCAGGCACACTGAGGCAGCGAGCACCGCTCTAATCACAGTTAAAAGTATGCTGTTTGTATTTTGCGTAGTATAGTGTACTAACAGCATACTTTTAACTATGATCAAAACGGTGCTCGCTGCCTCAGTGTGCCTGGCTCGAATCGCTTCCCTGCACGGATTTTTTCGAAAAAAGGTAATAAAAATATTACTGCAAGGAAAAATTATTCCGTTTACCCTTTCAATGTGGTATAATGGATTCATATATATATATATATATATATATATATATATATATATATATATATATATATATAGCATATGAGTTGCTGCTGACCAGTCTAATCTTCAATTTCATGGTGAATGTAAGGACACATAGGAGGCTGAGGTACATGTGATATATTTATGGAACAACATTTCGGGCGTATCACCCATCTTCAGGTTCTAAAACAAAAGTAAATAATTACAGTATAATATTGCTTACCGATAACTCAGGAATTTAAAAGGCAAGATAATCAAATTATTAATCTAATGTAATCACTATTGACACGAAAAAAAGAAGCAAAAACACAAAAGTAAAAAATTATAGTATAATATTGCTTACCGATGAAGTTCAGGAGAAATCACAAAGTGAAGAAATTATAAAGGATGTGGCTTAAAGAAGGATAGGAATTTGATTGGTTGGTTGTTAAATAAGAGAAGGTTGGTTGGTTGTTGAATGAGGTAATTAAAATTAAGAAATAAGAAGGGGAACAGCGGTATTATCTATGTTGAGTGTAGGAGATTTTGTACGTATTAGTAGAGATTCCAAAATTCGTAGACTATATTCATTGTTAGTATGACCAAATATTTTGAAGTTATCTATGGAACATTCTGTCTTGCATTGTATACTATGATTTCTAATTATATATATATACTAATTATATATATATATACTTAGTATATATATATACTAAGTCAACGCTGTTGAAATATATTAATAATAACAGTTTTCTGTGACGGTAAGGAAGACAACATAAAGGGGTCACTTTAAAACGAGTTTTTTTTGGACTGGGAGATGAGCTATCCTGTAAATGTAGTCTTCCAGTTTGAGGAGGATAGGATCTTCCGCTGGACCTGAAGCAGAGCAGTTGTCTAATAATACCATTACCTTAACCGCACCAATTTGTCTTGGATACTTTTCCATATATATATATATATATATATATATATATATATATATATATATATGATTAATATAGTAGAATTATTAGACAACTGATCTACTTCAACTCCAGCGTAACATCCTTCGTCCTCGAGAAGTGGGAGACCACAATCTAGGATAGCTCATCCACTAGCCCCGGAAAAACTGGTTTCAAAGTTACTCCTTTATGTTAGTCGGGTTTACCCTCACAGAAAACCGTTATTATCAATATAATGACAGCGTTATCTTAGCCAAATACATTCGAAAGATGGAAAAAATTTAACGACGGTATAGTTAATGTCGTGGCATTATTAGACAAAATATCTATTTCAGGTCCAGCGTGATATCCTTCGTCCTCGAACTGGGTAACTTTGAGACCAGTGTTTTGGGTGGTTGGTGGATGAGATATCCTATATTGTGGTCTCCCAGTTCGAGGACGAAGAATCTCATGCTGGAAATGAAGTAGATCAGTTGTCTAATAATGCCTTACATTAACCGTACCAATTTGTATTAGAATTTTTTGCATATATATATATTTTGCTAAAATATAGTTATAGAAGAAGATAAATAAAAATAAATTTTCTGAACTTCACCATTTGTAATTCTTTGGGTTTTAAAAATTTCACACAATTTAGATACTTATATTTATTTCTAAACTTCACCATTTTGTTTTCCGATATTATAAAAGAATTATTAGAAATAACTTTGATGAAAAAACATGTCATGATCAAACTAAGATGGAATTATTATTCAAATACTCCCAAAAAATCCTTCCTAAATTATAGAGTTAGTGATGATATATATATATATATATATATATATATATATATATGGATAGGGACAAAAATAGAAACCAGGAGTGGTAAAGAACCTCGTGCTACTCTTGGTTTCTCTTATTATATATATTTATATATATATATATATATATATATATATATATATATATATATATATATATATATATATATATATATATATATATATGTGTGTGTGTGTGTGTGTGTGTCCTTTGATGTATGGGAATCAAATCAATATTGTTGTTTTCTTTTCAGATCGATTTTTTCTTAAATTTGGAAGCCCTACAAATATAGCTGTACGTGTTACCCAACAGGAGCGTACCCACTAGCGGCACGTTTGGAGATCCGTTGTTGTTGAAGGACACAGATGGTGGAGGACCATTAAAGCAAGACATGCTCAAGTTGACGCTAAGATGATCAAGAATTGTCATGCAAAACTCAGGGCTACAGGTTGAGCACCTGATTCTCAAAGAAGCGATCGCCCGCCCAATTCCTGTTACTCTGAAGTAGTGCAAGTTGTTCAGGACATGTTTACCCTAGCCCGAAAAAGCCAATTCGACAAGCAGCGAGGGAAAGTGGGTTCTCCTTTCACCGTGTACGAACTGTGTTCAAAAAGGAGCTTAAGTGGCGCGCTTGGAAGCCGCACTACTGTCAAGCATTCTCTGCTGAAGACTGCGACATTCGTAAGGAGTTTGGGGAGGTGATGCTGGTGTGGTATAAAGATTCGTCTGATCTCTTTAAAAATATCTTCTGAAGTGATGAAGCGGTATTCCATATCGGTGGGTTTGTGAACCGTCACAACTGCTACTACTGGTCGGGAGAAGATCCTCGTATTACCACTGAAAAAATGCAGAATCGGCACAAGGTAACGGTATGGTGTGGAATGACTTTGGACAGGATTGTGGGTCCCTTCATTCTTTGCGATACCATAAATGCCGAAAGGTACCTTATCATGCTGCAAGATGAAATCTGGACAGTTTCAGTATTTGGTAGAATAGTGATGATTTGATTTTCATGCAATATGGCGCTCCTCCACATTTTTCTATTGTTGTTCGTGAATGGCTGAAGGCCTACTTCCCTGGGAGATGGATGGGTCGTCGTAGTCCGCATGAGTAGCCACCCAGAAGTCCTGACTTAACATCCTGTGACTTTGTTCTTTGGGGTTGGTTAAAAGAGCAAGTCCAATCTACTAATCAAAGACTTTGGAAGAGCCTAAAGCAAGAATAGGAGAAATTATGTCTTTTATCCCACAAGAGTTCGTTTTTAAATCAGTCGATGCGGTTCCTAAACGGTTTGAGAAGCTGTTGGCAAATGCTGGCGCCCATATTGAATTTTAAATAAAACTCCATACTATACAAGGTGTCCCAGAAAAAAGTTAACCGTACTTTGAATTAGTATAACTCAAAACCTATTAGAGATTTTTGAGTCCGGCAAAATAAAACAAATTTAACAATATATTATCTGTCGATTCTGGAAATTTCATTAAATCCCCTTTTATTATATTGATATACTAATGGATTTAGTGGAGGCTATCAAAATTATATTTGCGAAAAGAAGTAAAATAATGAAACTTCAAAGTTTAAAATCAACAAATATATTTAAATCTATTTTTAACAAAAACACCTCTCCATATGGGTCATACAAATTTATTTTTTAATTTTCTAAACACCGTTTACTTCGACATGTCTTCCACTTCTTTCCAAGCACAGTTGCGCCTTTGATCGCATGGATTAAACAACTTTTAGGATTAACTTGTGATTTTCCTTGAGTCTTTTGACTTCCCGTATGATGCTATATCTTAACTGGTTGATGTTTTGTGGTGAAGTAGAATACAATTTATTCTTTAGATATCCCCATAGGAAATAATCGCACGGTGTTAAGTCAGGGGATCTTGGGAGCCATTCAATTCCATGATTTAGCGCGACAATGCGGTTGTCAAACGTTTCTCTTGGTTTTGTTCTTACAGCAAGCTGTCTATGAGCTGGTGCGCCGTCCGAATCCACCAGTCTATTGAATTGATTGCGGTAAATCTGGCGGAGTTCAGGGAAGATACTTTCGTTGATCATGTTCAGGTAGGCAGCACCATTCAATTTATTCTTGCAAAACAATGGGCCGACCAGAGAGCCATTCCTGCATATTCCGATCCACAGAGACACTTTCTGCTGACAAATACGTGTGTCAAAGTTAACTGCTGGGAGCAGGGGGGGGGGGGGTCAGCGGCGCATATTGTCGAATGTTATGTCTATTTATCTTTCCATTCATGAAAAAGGCTGCCTCGTCACCAATCACAATGTTTTCCAAGAAACGAACATGTTTATGGAAAAGCCATTCGACAAATTGTCTACGACGAGGAAAATCAGTTTCAAGAAGCTGGTGTCTTGCATGCATCTTATAGGGATGCCATTTTCAGTAATGTTCAATAATGCGGTTAAATGATGACTTTGATACTTATAATCCATTCATTCTGACTGATACATGTGGATTTTGAAGAAGTGTCATCTGAAAATTTTCAAAATTTTATGTTGTTCTTATGGTTCCCATACGACCCGAACGACCTTTATTTAGATTTAAGAATGTTCCTTTTTGTTGGTATTTGCGAACATTTTCCAAAATTGTGGGCTTTCTTGGTGGGTGCCTATCTGGAAAACGTTGTTCAAATTAATCTTGTACTTGTTTAATACTCACAGTCTTAATAAAGTTTGTGACTACAAATACGCGTTTATTTTTTATTAACTGCATGATTAAAAAGGTTCTATGCAAGTAAAATTTTACACAGAAACGCTTTGATTTGCTTTGGCTTAGTAAGTATTAATCATGAGACCATACCACAGCGTGGCTGAAAAAAACACTGTAAAATGACCTAGGCTTTGCTTGAAGTATAACATAGTGACCTAGTCTGACTAGGCTCCCTACACTTCTCTTGAAAGTGCACGGTGGCCTAGCATTCCTAGGCTGCGTTTCATTATTTTACTTCCTTGCGCAAACATATTTTTGATAGTCTCCACTAAACCCATTAGTGTATCAAAATTCTAAAAGGGAATTTAATGAAATTTCCAGAATCGACAGATAAATAGCTGTTAAATAAAACACTTTTTACAAGACCAAAACATCTCCAAAAGTTTTTGAGTTATACAAATTCAAAGTACGGTTAACTTTTTTATGGGACACCCGGTATATACACTTCTTCTCATATTTATTTATTGTAAGAAATATAGCTCAGAATTTTGGCTGTTATTCACTTTTTGAAGAAGATTTGTGCACCCTCACTCTTGTGCCCAACTGTGAACACAATTTCCAATGGGATTGAAGTCTGGAGATTGAGGGGGCCATTCCATCAACGTCACCCATTTCTTTTCAAACCAACCCTTTGAGACTCTAGATGTGTGACACGAAGTATTCATTGTTGTGTTGGAAGATTATACCATCTGGTATGTCATCATTAAAAATTTTACCTAAGGAAGATTGATACTCGTAAACCTGGTATAACATGCTGTTATAAGTGTTGGAATTCATTCTGCCCTCACAAGTGAACAAAAATCCTGGACCTGAAGACGACATGCATCCCTAAACCATTACACTGCAACCTCCTAATTTGACTGTTGGGCCAACACATCTCGGATCATAAGTTTCCCTATCTCTTTTATTGGTAACCAATAAAAATTTTGGTATCCAATAAAAATGTATACAAGCGTAGTAAATTGATAGAAACTAATATGGAGTACCTACCTCAAAGTATCTTTCATTAGACCAAACAACTTTAGCCCAATCATCATCAGTCCAATCTTTATGCTCTTTTGCCCGAGACAATCACTTCTTGTTCACCTGAGACAGCCACGGTTTCTTTCTAGCCTTACATCCTTTGAGCACCGCTTCTAATAACCTTCTTCTCACTGTGCGTTTTTATATCTCTTTGTTTGTTGCTGCCCGAAACTCAGCAGCTACATCAGAAGAGGTTTTTCTCCTATCGGACAGAAAGGTCCTTTTCGGCAACCTCTCTTTCCTTGGAGTTTTATACCTTTTGCGACCTTGACCATTATGGTATTTGAAAGAATTGGTCTCATTGTACCTTTTAATTCAATTTTCTGGAAATTTTGACTTGGGACAACTCCTCTCTGGACAATGCAATGATTTCAGCTCTTTGAGCTTCAGGAAGCTGTTTCTTCGGAGACATTTTGTACAAAAAAATACCACTTGTAAGTTACCAATAAAATCATTACTGAAAAAATAGGCATAAACGTTAGTATCACACATTGAATGGCAGAAGGTTTCCCCAACAACTTATGCGCAATATGCAAACACGTATAAAAGCGGTTATAAAATCAAAAGGAGGACACATCAAATGTTAATTATTGATAAAATATTCGCAAAAATGTGTATTTTATTATGTCAAGTATGAAAAAAATGAGTTTCAACCATATTCTTTACTTTTTCATACCTGCTCCATGATTTTGGATACTATTGAAGTTCACATCTGTGGCAGCGCTATTAATTTTAACTTGTATTTTCTTAATATTTCTTGCAAGTTTTTTAACGGGGTCTTCGAGGCGAGAAAATACATCTGCGAATGACATTCTTTATTCCTAGACGTCTTTCGACCATGTTAGGTCATCTTCAAGGAATGAACAGAAATGGAAAATTCAAAAATTGCCACATTATATATAGTATTTCTACGCGAACATAATTCCATTTCTGTTCATTCCCTGAAGATGACCTAAAATTAATAACGCTGCTACAGCTGTGGATTTCAATAGAACCTGCATACAACATGACCTTTTACCTAATTATACATATAAATATATAATATATACATATATATATCAGTCGTGTCCGAACGAAAAATGTTTTCTTTCCCATAACTCAAAAACTATTGAAGACAGACTGAAATTCTTTGCAGATTTGGAATGGGCACGTCAATGTCCAATATCTCTCTACTTGTTTGTTGTTTAAAAAGGCGATTTAAAAAAAAATGACCTTTCTTTGTTTTTCGAACAAGTAATTGTTGCCATAAATTGCAATTAAAACACCAAAATTGCCCTTGGAAAAACTAAGGTTTGACAGACCGATTCTAAGACTGCAATGTTTAAAAAACGCGATAATACATATTATCGCACTGTATAATCTGTGACTGCCACCCGCGTAGTCACGTTTGCCCGTCCACATTAATGAACGTGTTTTATTGAAGAGGTAATTAAATTTGCTTAATATAAGCATGGACCTAGGTTATATCGTAATGTGCAAATCGTGCTCTGTTATTCTTTCATAATACACTAGTCCATTACTCAAAAGTAAAAAATAAACCCTACCATCTCATACCTAGCAAATTTTAATTACACAATTTAAGTCAAGTACAAATTTAATCTGTTTAAGGTAGTTTTTTATGCCCGGGTATAAATTATTATGCCAAAATTAGTGGTAGTTAAATTTTGTTTAAAGTACATAAAAATGATAGAAATAATTCAAATTAAGGACATTTACGATAACATGATACTTACATACCTGTCCAGAATTTTTGTATTAATAACGCACGATGATGAGCTTATTCCACTGAGTTTTTCAAAATATTTGCAACTTTACATATTACATGAGTTACTCTGGTATAAATAAAGATGGGCGTGTGCACGCGCGCTAGCTAACGTCCCTTCCATGCCCCATCCTGCGGTGAGTTAATAATAATACATAATGCCACCACTACAATTATCATATAGATTCGTATATATATATATATATATATATATATATATATATATATATATATATATATATATATATATATATATATATATATATAAGTAGTAATTTCTCTTTTTTGCATGTTTTATTAAAGACCAGGTCTAACCCACCTTTAATTAATTTTCTTCTTTGCTTCTCTAATTTCCTTATTATACTTTTTTCGCCTTGAGAAAGGTTATGAATATGGGTTCCAATATTCAGAATTTATTTCGGTCACGTTTGATCATCTTCTGAGCAAAATTATTTTACACTGCTTAGACATCTTGTTTAAAGATGGAATGGGGACGAGGTACATATTAGGACACCCAGGGCACCTGGGAAATGAGAATTTTATTAATATTAACCATTTAATCCGTCAAGAGTTTTAAAGAATTTGCGTAGCTGTCTGTTGGCCATTAAGCCTCGGTCTCTCTTCTTGGATTAGGATAGCTTCCATGATGTCAAGGCGGGTACGGTCAGTTCTCCGTTTGATTACGGTCTTCTCCACTAAAATTTCTCTTGAGAGATGGGCTCCGTGTTGCATTAAGTAATGATTTTTTATGGCGCCGTTTTGCAAGTGCATGGTGAGTCGACGAGATAAGGATGTTTTTTGTCATTCCAATGTATTTATTCAAAGAATGAGGCTTACAGTCTTTATGGGGGAAGTTGAATTCGTAAATAACAATGGAGTCTTTCATTTCTTTTGTTTTGCTTGTGTTATTGCAAATGAGGTGATTACTAATTTTCTTGATTTGTAGTATATTATCAGTTGTAACTTTTCTTCCGGATTGGTACATTTTGTATTTTGGTGGATAATATTTTTGATTGTTCTTTTTTTGTCCATTTTATATGAATTACTCATTTGGTTTTTATAGAAGACATTTATTGGGAGTTTCTTATTATCTTCTTTTTTATTAGTATGTAAATTTTGCAAGGATGTTTTTGTCTCTTTGTCTACCATAGTGTTGGAGAAACTATTTTTAATTAATACTTGCTTTATTGATTGAATTTCTTTATGGAATAATTCCCATGAAGAACTGCACTTGTATGCACATTTAATTTATGTTCGTATGACAATTATTTTGTATCTTTCTGGATATTTCCCATCGCCATTAAGACAACTTCCAAAATATGTTGGTTTTGGAAACAAAACACAAGTGTATGTATACAAAACCAACAAAAACTATCTGGCTAACAGATTTTTCTAAAATTTGGTATGCCCGCGTTGGTCTCTCTTATTTAATATATACAAACAAAATAAAACTGAAATAAATCAAGTTGTAATGAACGGAGAGCCCAAAAATTTTAAGATATATATAAATGGACGATGAATAATTGGAGAATTACTTATAAAAATTTAAAAATTAATAAAAAATACACAAAGAGAGATTAATATGTAAATCTGTGTAGCTGATGTAAACATGTGTATACGGTACCGGCGGAGTTATTATGGATTTTTCCAAAGTTTGACTTTTTTCTACAAAAAAACTCGGTGAAACCAATTTCATTAATTGCAAATGGATTTATTTTATGCACCGACACCGAGCAACTACTTAACTTTTATTTTCAAGAGTCCCGGGTTACTTTATATGATTAGTAACACTGAAGGAACAACCCTGCATTTGACCATTTCAATGAAGTCACAGTCAGTTGTGTGAGTCAATTGTTATCTTGGCTTTAGAGTACAAATAAGATATTTTCTGTTATTTATAGTGTTTTTGTGTGTTTCAGATAGTTTATTAGTTATTTTAATAGTTTGATTTTGTGTGTTTCAGTTAGTCTTTACCTATAAGTGAATCAAACCAAAATGGGCAAACAGAGTGATTTGAATCCTCATAAAATTGGAAAAATAAACGTTTTACTGAAAGAAACTAAATTTAAACAGAAAGAAATAGATAAAAAAATAGTTATTTTAACTCAAACAGTCGGTGTTATTAAGAAATAAAATGATAATGGTCAAGATTTAAACTCAAAAAGGGTTTGAAAATGTGGTCGAAAACGAAAAACAACTCCAAGAACAGATAAAAAATCAATACAACAGACTCTTAAGAACATTTAGAGGAAGATTTCTATGGAGCTGGCAGAAGAGGGTGTTAGCCTTGCCCGAAGAACAGTGAATGACAGGCTTTTGGAGCGTAGATTGAAATCATATCGCCCGAGAAAGAAGCCTCGAGTCGCAGAAACACTGTTGAATGTACGCTATTCCTAGGCAAAAAATCACCTTGAGTGGACTTCAGAACAATGGCGAAAGGTAAGAATGAAACATCTAGCTAACTAGTTACCTGTAATTAAAAAAAAACATTAATATCTAGTAACTTTAACGGTGCCGCATTTTTGTAATGGATCCAATCTTTTCAAACCATAAAGTTTATTTGATGATTCATTACTTCACTGGCTTTTCCAATAGTTCTACTACTTATGTTGTAGTTTTCCTATTGCAGATAGATTTCTCTGACAGATTAACCATTGCAGAGCTACATCACCGCATGCTGAGTGTAAGAAGGCAGCCTGGAAAATAATTTATGGCTGAATGTCTCAGGAAAGGACTATAGTTTCCAACGAAAATCATGGTGAGGGGAGCCATTTTGGTGCATGGAACAAGTCGTTTACACATCGTTGAGAAAAGTATGAACCAAGAAAAGTATATATAAGTTATTAAAGGCCGTTTACTGTCTCAAATAAGGGAATAGTATGGCGACAGACCTTGGATATTCCAACAAGACTCGCCCCCATGTCATACAGCAAAATGACTGAAGGCATGGCGTGCACAAAATGAATTTCAACGGCTTCCATGTCTTGTAAATTCCCTACACATGAATCTGATTAAGAGTTCATAGTATGTGTTATAAGGTGAAATACACAGAGAGCCCATTACGACCAAACAGCAACTCATATTTCGTCTCATTGAAGTTTGATTTAGATCTAAGCGAATCAATAGGATGCCATGACGTGTTTAAGCACTTATGGATGCCAAGGGCGGCTAAACTACTTACTAGTGAATGTAGAAGACTTAACACTGTGCCAAGGTGTCAAAATAAATATATTTGCAATCAATAAAATTAGTTTTATTAGCATTTTTGTAGAAAGAATTCAATTTTTTTTTAAAATCCATAATAATTCCACTAGTACTATGTATATATATATATATATATATATATATATATATATATATATATATATATATATATATATATATATATATATATATATACCTTACCTTACCGAATGCCGTGCCCCGCAGACGTTGGCAACAATGAAATGCCACACCTCTTTGTCTCTTGTCATTTGTAGCATCTGTCCAGCCGTGTTTCCGTCTTCCACTGTCCTTACTATTCCATCCATATACAGTTCTTGCAGTTAGACTCAAATTTTCTATTTTTCAACTTCTCATAACTTGTCCTAAAAATCTCATTTGACTTCCTCTTAGATTTATCAGTAATTCCCTTCCAGTTTCCATTTGCCTTAGTACCTCTTCATTTGATATTCTCTCCATCCACGGATCTCCAACATTCTCCGCCAACACCACATCTCGAATGCGTCCAAATTTTTCTTTCTCTGTTTGCATATTGATCGTCCAAGCTTCTGATCCATAGAACAGCACAGATAATACATAAGTTTTAATAGATTCTCCTCTTAATTTCCCCCGTGACATCTTCCGTCTTCCTTGATATAACTTCCCAAATAGCAAAATCTTCTTACCTGTTTAATAGCTTTGTCATTCACTCTTACCATGCACCTAGGGACCTGTGCCTTTTTACTAATTACCATATCTTCTGTTTATCCACATTTATTGACAGGCCTTTTTCTTCACTCCTTTCCTCTACCACTGTAAAAATGTCTTGAAGTTTTTTCTGGGTGTTACCAATCAGTACCGTGTCATCAGCATACCTTATGTTGTTTATATTTTGGCCTCCCATGTTGAAACCTTCTCTATCCTCATTTGATCTCATTATCACCTCTCTGTACAGGGAGAACAGATCTGGGGAGAGAACGCACCCCTGTCTTACTCCTCTTCTCATACATATATATCCAATCACTCAAATCTGCTCCCACTCTTACTGCTGCCTTCTGATTCCAATATAGTTTGTGTATAATTCTAAAGTCTTTCCCGTTTACTCTCACGGACTTCAAAACCTCAATTAGGTCTTCATCGTTGACTCGATCGAATGCTTTTTCATAATCGATAAAGCACAGGTACAAATCCGTCTGCATCTCAATAATTCTTTCACTTAACAACCTTAGTGTAAATATAGCATTTCTTGTTCTTGTTCCTTCTGTGAAGCCATATTGCTCTTTTGCTATTTAATTCCTTATCTTAGCTCTTATTCCGTCTAGAACGACCCTTAGGGTTACTTTATTGCATTCTAGTGTTCCCGACTTCTTTGGTATACATAGTTGAAAATATTGATTTGCACATATGGTCACGTAGTTGTCCACTACTGTATATCTTATTCGCAATGCTGGTTATTTTTCTAATACTAAAGTCATTCAGAACACGCAACATTTCCATTGTCATTCCGTCTTCTGCAACTTTCATGTTTTCATTATACTAATTGCATTCTCTACTTCATCTTATCAAATAGCAGCTCCAGTCATTTCCACATTAATCTGTAACTGCTCTGTTCTATCATATTCAAACAATTCGATATACTCTTTCCATCTATCAATGACTTCTTTCTTTTTCCCTTGCTATTTCACCGTTTTTCTTCATTATTGTTTCGCCTGTACTTGATTTTCCTTCAACAGTAAGTTTTCTCACTCTTTCATACATCATCTATGTATCCTCCTTTGATAAATTTTCAATTTCATCACACTGGTCATTTATCCAATGTTCTTTTTATTTTTCTATATCTCAAAACATTTCTATGTTTATATTTCTTCCATCGTCTCTAGTATATCTTCCATTATCCACTTTTGTCTTGCACGTCTTCTTTTTTTGGTACTATTTCTTCAGCTACTTCTGAATATGCTCTTTGTAAACATTTCCATTCATTTACCAATTCATTCATATTACTCTCACCTGCAAGTACTTCATATCTGTTTCGGACCAAAACACTCTATCGCTCTCTTATGCCATCTTTTGCAAGTTCTTTTAGATCTATTCTTCTCTCACTTTTTCTCCTCTGAATGTTTTACAATTTTAGTCTTACCACTGTCACTAGGGGGTTATGGTCATTCTCACAATCCGCACCAGGGTAAGTTTTAAAATTGATTATTGAATTCGTGTATCTTTAATTTATAGCTATACTTATAATCTATTTGATCCCTGTAATAATCTCTTGGGCTTTTCCGTGTTTACAGTCTTCTAGGAGGTTATCGGATCCACGTATTCGCGACCATAAGGTTATTCTCTGTACTCCATTCGGTAAACAACTCCCCTCTTTTATTTCTGTCTCTTCGCTCGCTTTGGTCGAGGCAGAGGGAGCGCAATAAATTTGGGGGGGAATTTAAAACCCCGGAGTGCGTGGATATTAATAAATTAAGTAAGAATGCGGTTGGCCAAATTAATATAACTTCTTAGAGGTTCTAGGCATATAAACTGGGGAAACAAAAATAAGCTTTACTAATATACAGACAATTTACACATAATAAAATGGATACGCAAAGTTACAATTTCAAGGTCAGATGAACTCGAGGATGTTAAAGGGACATTCGTGAGGCGGCTGGGTGCGTCAACAAACTAACAGATAATTCAAAGAGCACGGGAAACTGGATTAACGATTGAGTCACTCGCGGAGCCTACTTTTAGCGGTATGCTTTGAGAAGTAGTCGGAGAGAGAGATTGCAAAATGGGACTCGCAATCGCTACGTTTAACCTCGAGGGTATGGATCGAAGGAGTATTACGCCGGACAGGAACGGAGCCGATACCAGAATAATAGTCAGTTGTTGCTAAACTATTGTCAATCTGGAGAGAATTCTTGCCTTCAGACTCGAGGGGTGCAGGAACCGATTCGAGAGTTTACGCATCGCGTTCAAGGGGCTGACTGATACTACTTTCTTGAGGCCTGCATCCGATATTTTATACAGGCTCGCCTGAAAAGACTTGCCCGAGTCCCAGGAAGGGGGTTCCACTTTATCAGACACGGGGCTGAAAGAAGTGAACCTTAGCTTGGTTCACACAATCTCTCGGAGCTTCCGCCGCTACCCTCGGTTCGCTCGGTTCGTCCATCGTTCTTGTTATCGCCGGAAGTGGGTTGGCTTTCTCAGAGCACTGCTTGACGATTTCTGTCCGCGTGGAGCTTTTCTCTCTCTATGACAATCTCCATCTATTTCTCTTCCTACCTTCGCATTTAGATTCCCCATTATCACTATTAATTCTTAAGCCTTACATTGTTGTCTTGCTTTGTCTAGATTATCATAAATCTTATCTATTTCCTCTTCAGTACTTTCAGTTGTTGGTGCTTCCTTAATAGGGTTTCCTTTCTGTTTGAAAAGCAGCACCTGATCAGATATTGCCCAATATCATATTACACCTGCAAAAATTCTCTTTGCAAGCATTACTCACGCACCTCTCGGTGCTCTGTTACCTCAGGAATATATAAAAAACTTCCGTCATTTGTATTCAGGATATTCACACCTAGCCATCTTACTTGCTCTTATTCCCAAAATGTCTTTCTTCATCCCCTTCATCTCTTTCTTTATATTTTCCAATTTTCCTGTTTAATGCAAAGTTCTTACGTTCCATGTAGCTATTCTTATTTCTGAATTTATTTCGACAGTCACTTGTTGACGATCTGGAGCTACCTGTCCATCATAGTTATCCATACCGAGCGAGACAGCTGCCTCCATTTCTTGAGTGCAGCTCCCTTTCCCGCTGTTAATCTGTACTCTTCTTGCGCGACTTTCCATGGCTATTCTTGGATAGTACTCGGTAAGGGCTCTAATCCTTTTCCGCAGTTTGGTCCACGGCTCCTTATTGGTTATTCGGAGCAAAACCCTTTAAGATCGACTCCTCTAGGGCTTTCCCCATCCGCCCCCTTGGGATGCGCGTGGAAGGAGTTTACTCCCCCCAGATATATATATATATATATATATATATATATATATATATATATATATATATATATATATATATTAGTGTAGTTGGGTAGCAGTCTTTCTTGAATACAAATTTTGTTGAAGACCATGGTGTATTTCGCCTTAATTGCCAAAGGAAATTAATTAAGGCGAAATACACCATGGTCTTCAACAATATATATATATATATATATATATATATATATATATATATTATATATAATGTGGGCTATGGCCCAGCCGCTTCGAATTACAACAAATTAGGCTAACTCGGGTGTGGCGAGTTCCCGGATAGAGTCCCGTTTCGGGTTTCGGGTCTTTTAGGCTTCGTCATATACTCGTGTTTCGGGTCCCAGGTTAATCACTGAGGCCCCACCTAGAAATAAAAGCCTCAAAACGCATAAAGATCGTTTGTTTAACCCGTACTGATAATGTACGGGTTAAATGGATTAATGGATTAAAACAAGATTAATTAATGTACATAAAATTATAGACAAAAACAAGATATGTATCATCTATATAATTATGTTTTTTAAAAGAGTTAACATCTCTGAAGATCAAATGTTTCAACAACAACCAGAGATAGAGTGCTTTAAAACCTGATTGTGGCAGGTATAAAACACCTAGAGTATTTTTTATTCATGTTATATTTTTTGCTGGAGAAAATCTCACTACTAACAGCAGGATGAGACAAGTCAGGTACCGATTCATGTAATGGGTGATCAAAAATTTATAAACCTTATACAACATACACAGAGAACTAATTTATTGACGATGCCATAAATCGATAAAAAGCTTAGAAGCAGACAAAATCCAGGAGATTCAGATGTGAATTGGCCGCTGAAGACCACATTGGTGCACACTACTCTAAACAAGGAAGACTAAAAGAACTGAAAGAGTTTGACATAATAGCATCACCAAAAATTTTAAAACACTTTCACAGAATACAAATAATGTCTCATATTCCCGAGGTAACATTTAAAATGTTTCTCTAAAGTATGTTATTATCAAAAGTTACCGCAAGAATTTTGAACAAGTTACAAGTAGCTAACACAGAATTATCAATAAGTAAATCTGGATGCTTTGGATAAGGTGTCCTGGACCTATTAATGGTCATGCTTTTAATTTTAGGGATGTAGGATTCAGACAGACAGTAACACAAAACCTCGCATTTAGAGATGGTTACTGGCAACCAATGTGGCAACATCAGCATGCGCAACAAGTTTATTTTATAAGGCTCTCACATAAATTGTATAAATAATAAAAGGTATTGGTCCAAGGACACTGCCCTGAGGAACACCAGAAATGGCCTTTCTAATATTACTAATATCATCAACTACCTGTCTTTAAATTCTACTAGTTAAGAATAGTATTAAAATATTAATAAAGGGGCTCCCTATACATAATAACTTAAATTTATAAATGAAGGCTGACTGTTTGATTATATCAAATGCTGCCCTAAAGTCTAAATCAACCAGGCGAGCTTTACGACCAAAATCACAACCATCCTTTTGGTCGGAAAAGATAGCAAAATATGCATCATGACTACTATTCTCAACATATTTACTAAGAAGATTTAACATCAGCCTTTCAAATATCTTTGAGGAAGATAATCAGAAGGGTCATAAGATGAACTCATCCTTTTATGTGGTAGGCTTATGTTATCCAACCTCCAAAAAGCTGTCTTTATTCTTGTAGTTCAGTATTCTTGTATGCAACCTTCTTTCAATTACATACATATATCAACTAAATAACACTGTGTAACAAAATTTCACTTTTGTCTTGTCTTTGGGTTAAAAGTGTTATTTTCCAATTGTTTATGTCTCTATAAAATAAATATTGTCAATTTTAATGCCAAAACTTTGCTTTTGTGGTTAGGACATCGAATTTTTCAATTAGCCCATTTATGGTAAATAACATTATTTTGATGCAAAAAGTTAAAAAAATATAAAAGTTTCAAGGATTATATTTTTTTCAGTTAGGGTATAAACATGATATACTGTATTTAAAACGTTAAGGAAAAAGTAATACATTAGTAATAGTTACTATTTCCCTTATATTTTGTTCTTTTTTTGCGACCGGACATCAATGGCAGTTCCGTTACATTCTACATAGATTCAGCACTAATTTGGTGAAAAATAAACTGTACAACTTTCTAGATCTTTCGAGAATTTTTTATAAGTTTGAAGAATTTCTAGAACATTCTGGCAACGTAGAAGACTATAACTACAAAGAATGTCTACTTAAACTAGCCGTCACAGCGCAGACATCGTCACTCGTCATTGATAGAAGCATTCATCACACATGCCATCAAGAGGTTGTAAGCATCTGACAGACGCATTTTGCTTTGTCTACGGCGAATTATTAAGACAAGAGCGGAAAAGTAATCTGTAGAGAGATCTGTGTGAGGCTTTAAGTCATATTTCGGCATGCCAGTGGGAGATCAAGACAAACCTTGGGCACCTCATTTCACCTGCGAGCTCTGCAAAAGAACTCAAGCAATTGTTTCTTCTGTATGATGAATCTTTCCAAACGTCGTGCAGGCAAAAGTGCGCCTATTATCATGTATCCAGACCTTAAGTCATCTATTGCGCCAGTGCCACACAGTTCTGAGCTCCCCCTACCAACTCCTCCAAAAAGAGAGCAGCAGTTTTTAGAAAGGAAATGCAGTTCAGAAGAAGTTGATCCAGATTACAGAGGTGCAACTAAGGAGAGAGACCCATATTACCCCAACCAAAAAGATCTCAACGACTTTATCAGAGATCTTGGTCTCACGAAGTCCAATGCCGAGCTTTAAACTTCGAGATTTAAGCAGTGGGATTTGCTAGATGACAATGTGCAAATATCAGGTCAGAGGAAGCGTCATTGGTGTTTTTCAAGCTTTTTTTACACGTCAAGATGAGCTTTGCTTTTGTCACAATGTGACCTGTCCGTTTGAGGCAATCGGATTCACCTGTAACCCCAACGAGTAGCGCCTCTTCATTGATAGCTAGTTCATGAGCCTTAAAGCAGTGCTGCTTGATAACGGAAACATGTATCCATCTCTTCCCCTTGCTCACTCGGTCCAGGTACAAAGATGAATACAGCAGTATCAAAATTTTGCTCGATACATTGAGATATGAAAAGGACGGTTGGGAAGTTATCAGAGACTTCAAAATCATGGCCTTCTTGATGGATCTTTAAGGCGGCTTTACCAAGTTTCCTTCTTATTTTTTCCTTTGGGACAGAAGGGATACCGTGGCACACTACTATCAGGGGGATTAGCCACAACGGACCGAGTTTAGTGTGGAGAGGAACAACGTCAAATGGACGCATATTTTGGACCCCTGAAAAGTACTTTCCCTCCTCTCCACTTAAAATTGGTCTTTATAAAACAATTCGTCAAAGCTCTAGATCAGGAGTCTGCAGCTTTTAAGTATCTCCAAGATTTCCTTCCTAAGCCACGAGGGGCGATCAATAAGTTTTGCGAATCGGTAGGGCAAAACAGAGGAAGGGGGATGGCTGTTTGTGGGGGTGTTAGGACAAGTTATGACAAGTCACGACCTGCAGCCGCACGCTCCTGCCTCGTCTATTTAAGAAGCAGTAGCTGATCGCAGATCGTCAGTCACAAATTTTTCAACAATGGAGAAGGTTGAGCACCGCGCACTGATCAAACTTTTGAGCAAGGAAGGCAAGAATGCAAAAGAGATCCATGAACGCATGGTTGCAGTGTAAACCGACACCGCCCCTTCCTATGCAACCATTGCTCGCTGGAATAGGGAGTTCCGCCATGGTTGTGAGTCCCTTAAAGATGACCCCCGTCCAGGACGCCCGTTAGACGTGACCAACGAGGACAATGTGGCCCGTGTGGAGAGGATGATCCTCGAAAATCGACGGGTGAAGGTCGAAGAAATCGAGTGAGAACTTGGAATAAAACAATGGAAGTGTTATCAACATCATCCACGACAATTTGACCATGACCAAGGTATCTGCCAGTTGGGTCTCTAGAAACCTCACGCCCCATGATCGACTACAATGTCGTCAAAGTCTACAAGACCAGAGTTGCACAAGCTGCCCTGCGCGAGTGTGGATTCAAGGAGCTCAACCATCCCCCCTACAGTCCAGATCTGGCCCCTAGCGACTACTTTTTATTCCGCTAGCTCAAGGCTGCACTGCGTGGACGCCGGTTTGGGGACGATGAAGATGTCCAGCTCGCCGTCCAGGAGTGGATTGAACAGCAGTCGGGAGATTTCTGGTTGTCGGGAATTTGAAGCCTCAGGGACAAGTGGCGCAAGTGCATTGAAGTCGAGGGTAGTTATATTGAAAAATAATAAAGCACTTTTCCTCATATCTCGTTTCCTTATATCCGAATTGCAAAACTTATTGACCGCCCCTCGTATCTGCGGCAAAGTTGGAAGCTAGGGTCTTCGTCAGTCCACAAATAAAAAAGATCATGGAGTGCAAGGAGTTTCCCGAGAAAATAAGTAACAGTGTTTTTTCATGTATTCTAGACACAAGCAAATAGAAAATAACAGTTGATATCAAACAAGAATTCACATCGAACTCTAGAGTCTAAATTCCAAACATCACAAAGATCACTAATCCCAATGAGTTTTGGATTTCAACTTAATTTTGCGAGCAAAGGATACATTAGGCACAAATTGGTTTAGTTTAATATTGGTTAAAACTGAGTTATGATTTGATGAACCAAATGGAGGACAAATATAAACTGCTACAATGCCAGAAGAAACCGTAGACATAATTTGAAAGTAATTACCAGACCAATGTGTGTTTTCAGCGATCAATTGCTCTCATTCTCTTTCCTTGGAGCGTCATCTGGCGAATGCTTTCAAGGAAATATGTCGCCGCAATCTGTTTAGCCAATTAGTATGCTATGCTAAAAACAAAAATAACAAAAATAACAAAAACAAGAAAATAAGCAGAAGACATGCTCACAGATCGGAGGAAAGTCCACTTCCTCTCGCGTCCGAGCACGTTTTTGGAGGAGGACAAAGTCCATAGTGCAGGAATATGTTCACGAGTACTAGAACAAACCCTAGCGACCCCTTTCTTCCCTATACCGGGAGAGATAACATAAGCGAAAATCCACAGACTGGAACACTCAACAAGAATATGCAGAATAGTATGGGAGATCACGCATTCATAAGTTGAGCTGTAGTGTGAGCGCCCGATCAAATGGTGGTGCGTTTTGAAAGTGTGCGACCTTCAGCCGCCCAAACATTAGGGGTATAGGTCAACGATAAGAGTTGCGACGCGATGCCACGAAACTTTAAATTCACCTCAGCCGTCATCCATCTTCTTTTCAAGGAGAACTGAGTCAATTCCTGCTATATAGTCATGTGAGGGAGAGCGAAACGCTAGTCTGGTCACCCAGTCCTAGCGGACTCTTTTGAGCCGTCATCGGTGCCCTCATTCCCCGCAATTCCCACATGTCCAGGAATCCCGCAGAAGAAAATCTTGACACCCACTTGAGTGCGGCAGCCTAGGGGTACAGAAATTCCAATTTCCCCGAGAGCACTCAGTCTTTTACTGTTTTCTTCATTTGCACATTCCTTTTTCCCCTCGATTCCACAATAGTTCATCCACTCGTTTCCACACTCTTCTTACCATTAACTTCTACATATTTTTACTTCCGTCCCTTCCAAAAAGCTGTTTTCCATCTGATTCCATATTCCTCTTTTCCTTCAATTCCTCACTCGCTTTTTCCTCACTTCTACATTATTTCTTTTCATCACTCCAGACTATTTCCTCCCTCATCCGACGTTCTTTTTTCCTCTCACATGCACAATCCTTTCCTCCCTTGCCCCCACAATGCTTCATCTTCTTCTCTCTTCAACAAACATTCTTCCCCTCAATTCTAAACACTTTTTACAATTACTTCCATAATCCATCTCCACTTCATCTTCATACTCATTCTCCCCCTCTTTCGCAGATCCATTCTTCCACTCATTTCGATATTGTTTTATATCACTTACAAATTCTGTATTTCCCTCTCTTACACAAACATTATTTCATTCCTTTCATATTCTTTTTCTCTCAATTAGAATTACTTTCACCCATTATTTGCACTTTTTCTTTCCCTAACTTCCACATTCACTTTTCCCCTCACATTTACTTGTTTTTACTTGCTCCCACACACCAAGTTTCTTTCCTGCCTTCACTTTTACATTGTGGAGCCTGTTACACCTAGTACCTGAAAGACTGTAAGTCCCTCCCGGCTCCAGTCACCCCGGTAGCCTCAAATCAGATTTAGACTACCTGGGCTTTATATCTAAAAAAAAAATTCATTTTAACATTTTTTCGCTACTGTTTTTACAAACCTCTTCTCGACTCTCTTGGCTGTACGCCCTACCGACTCCAACTACCGCAGTTTGGCCGCCTCCCTACTGCTTGCAGGGCAATCTATAGCTATATATATATATATATATATCTTCCACACATTTTCGTTCCCTTCGTTGATTTTTTCTTTAAATTCAAGAAAAAAAGGACAAAATTAGATCTTCCACTGCCTTTCACAGCTCTTGTTCACCTCATTCTCGTTTTGCTTCACTTCCACATTCTTATTTCACCTCATTCACACATTCATTATAGCCTCACTTCATTACTTGTTCTTACCCTTGATTTTACATTCATTCTTCTCAATTATTCCTTCTTCCCTGGACTTGCATATTCTTTATTTCCCTTCACATCCACAGCCATACTTATACGAGGGGAGGTCAATAAGTTTTGCAATTCGGATATAAGGAAACGAGATATGAAGAAAAGTGCTTTATTATTTTTCATTATAACTACCCTTGACTTCAAAGCACTTGCGCCACTTGTCCGTGAAGCTTCGAATTCCCGACAACCAGAAATCTCCCGACTGCTGTTCAATCGCCTCCTGGACGGCGAGCTTGACATCTTTATCGTCACCAAACCAGCGTCCACGCAGTGCAGCCTTGAGCTGGCGGAATAAAAAGTAGTCGCTAGGGGCCAGATCCAGACTGTAGGGGGGCATGTTTGAGCTCCTTGAATCCGCACTCGCGCGGGGCAGCTTGTGCAATTCTGGCCTTGTGGACTTTGACGAAGTTGAAATCGATCATGGGGCGTGAGGTTTATAGGGACCCAACGGGCAGAGACTTTGGTCATGGCCAAATTGTCGTGGATGATGTTGATAACACTTCCATGTGATATTCCAAGTTGTCGCTTGATTTCTTCGACCTTCACCCGTCGATTTTCGAGGATCATCCTCTCCACACGGGCCACATTGTCCTCGTTTGTCACGTCTAACGGGCGTCCTGGACGGGGGTCATCTTCAAGGGACTCACGAGCATGGCGGAACTCCCTATTCCTGCGAGCAATGGTTGCATGGGAAGGGGCGGTATCGGTGTACACTGTAACCATGCGTTCATGGATCTCTTTTGCATTCTTGCCTTCCTTGGTCAAAAATTTGATCAGTGCGCGGTGCTCAACCTTCTCCATTGTTGAAAAATTTGTGACTGACGATCTGCGATTAGCTACTACTTCTTAAATAGACGAGGCAGGAGCGTGCGGCTGCAGGGCGTGACTTGTCATAACTTGTCCTAACACCCCCACAAACAGCCATCCCCCTTCCTCTGTTTTGCTCTACCGATTCGCAAAACCTATTGACCGCCCCTCGTACGTCACATCCACATTGATTTGTCTGTCAAGTCCACATTCCACTTAAATTTATATTCCTTCTTAGCCTCACTTCAACATCCCTCTCCCTCCCTTACACATCATTTATTCAATTCAACATTCTTTCTTCTTCTCACTTACCCATTCATTTTTCCGTTCAATTCCACATTCTTCTCCTCACATATTCTTCCCTTAACATCCACAATTTTTTTTCTGAATTCCACATTTTTCTTACTCTCTCTGCCACATTACTACATTCTAGCCCTTTCATTCTTTATTTTCATATTCTTTTTTCCTCTCACATTCATTATTTCCATCACATTCTTTCTTTTCCTCTCATTCTTTATTTCTCTTACATTCTTTCTTTCCCTCTCACTCTTTATTTCCTTTACATTCTTTATTTCCCTCTCATTCTTTCTTTCCTTTATATTATTTCTTTCCCTTTCATTATTTATTTTCCTCCCATTCTTTCTTTCCCTCACATTCTTTATTTCCTTCACATTCTTTATTTTCCTCACATTCATTTTTTCCCTCACATTCTTTCTTACCCTCCTTGCAACATTCTTCTCCTTACATATTCTTCCTCTCAATCCCACATTCTTTCTTCCCTTCCCTTCCACATTAATACATCCCATCCCTTTCATTCTTTATTTCTCTCACATTATTTTTTTACGTTTGCTTCCGTATCTCTTTTCCTTTTGGTTCTGTTTAAATTTCTCAATTCATCTCACTTCTACTTCATTCCATTCGCCGAAGAATTTTTCCTCACTTGCAACATTCACTCAATTCCACCTTTCATCATTCTGAAGAAAACCGATGAATTATCTCCTTTGTATTAACAAGGATCAATAATAAGGAACTAACAATATCTTTTTGATGTTGGTTCATCGGTAATTTATACATGAGGAAATAAAGATGTATTTTACTTTTTAGGAACGGAACAATGAATAAACACTTAAATATACGAACTCAATTTAATCTCGAATCAAAAGATTTTGACTGAATCACAAATTTAAACTGATTTCTTATCGTTTATTTGAAACTCACATATGTTTATAATCTAACTCATATATTTGATATCCAACCTCAAGCATATTTTAAATGAAACAACTTTAAACTGAAATTCTTATATTTTTATTCAAACTCTTATTTAGATAAAAATTTATACAGCTAAACTCAAGTTTTTGGATTTTAACCTAAGTATACATAATTTAAACTCTTACTTTCAACATTTGAATTCAAATATACAGCCAAAGTCGTAACTTCAAACTTAAATTCCTATTTCACTCAAACATATTTTAACCGAAACACAACTTTAAATTCAGTCATGAATTTTTACCCGAAGTTTTATATTTTAAATTAAACTCGCAAAGTCAAATTTAAATTTCTATTCTTTACTTTTTAAATCAAATTCAAATTCATACAATCACCACCGAAGTCGAATCCTTAAACCTAAACTGGTATTATAACTGAAAATCATTTTGCAATTTAAACTCAAACTCATATTTAAACCTTTTGCATATATTATACTCAGACTCATATATGTAAACTGAAACATATATTTCGACTGGAACTCAGAAATTTATAAATAGTCATATATTTTAACCCAGGTATCATTAGCAGAACAATCAAACGCCGTTAATCGGAAAGAATATTTATCCACGTTCAAAGTTTTATATTTTAGCTTAAACTCACAAATTCCAAGTAAAAAATATAAATTTAACTTAGACCAACTCATTAATGACCGCTACCTTTCGTCTTGGTCCTATATAACAACCAACTACATTTTTTTGGCTCCCTCATTCTATTTTTTTCTTTTTCTTCTTATCTCCACTCGACCGTCGTATTGAGTGATCAGTAATATTCCCATTTTGGTTTCATTTTTTATGTTGTTTGTGTGTACCAATACATATTGTTGCGTTTCCTTACATTACACTATGTAACACAATTTTGGTTCTTGGCCAGTAAGTGTTATTTTTCAATTATTGCAAAACAATCGAAAATAACCACTATTTGTTTTAATCTTTGTTTTTATGTCAATTTTTTCAGCCATTGTAAGGCTAAAAACAAAAAGACAGATTTATTTATACAATTTTATTGAAACTTAAACAAAAATAACAAGTAAAAAAAAATTCTAATTGAATAGTTTTCCTCCATTTCCGTTTGTAAAAAAAAATTCTAATTGAATAGTTTTCCTCCATTTCCGTTTGTAATGTAAATCACTTTCCCGTAAACGCCCCCAAATGTAGTCTTCCATCATGTTTTCATTATATACTCCTTAGTATCTATGTTCAAAGTTAGGTACGAGTATATCTTGATGGAATCGATCCTATTGTTCTTCTGATTATGCTTCCATATTCTCCTTTAACTTGTCAAGATGAGCATCTAGGATATGCACCCTCACGGACCTCTTACAGTCCATTTGGCCATAGCTTTTCACTAAGTCCTCAACCAGTTCCACATAATTACCAGCCTTGTCGTTGCCCCCAAAGCCTTGACGCACTGAAATAAAACTCTTCGAAGCTTCTTTTTCTTCTTTAGTAAGCTTTTCGTGGAATTCCTAACACTATGGTTTCCCTGATTTGTGATCTAACAAAGTCACTAGCTTTCGCCTTTGCCTTAAAAAGTTCGGGAAAGAAGAAGAGCTCTAACAAACTGCTTCATGAGAGCTAGTTTTAAATTCAACGGGGAGAACACATTTTGAGTGTCTATCAATTGTTCATGCTTTAGATTTTGCCCTCAAACAGAGAACTAGGTCCTTTTTGGCCAGTACTTCTTGTGGTAATGTGTGAGATATCCCTACTTGCCCAAAGAAGGAGAAGACCTGGAAATTGGTAAAACCTTCCTGGAGACGCATCATAAATGCTACCATTTTGAAGTCTCTAATCACTTCCCACCTATCCATAATTCAAGGCTTGTAGTATATGAGCTTGACACCGTTGTAGTCATCCTTAAGATATACTGAATGAACCATGGGAAGGTCTGAATGTTTTTTCTAATTATAGAGAAGTACAGCTTTAATGCTTCTTGAGGAGCTGTCAATGAAGAACAGCCACTCTCATCTGAATTACACCTAATTCAAATTACAGCAATCAGAGCAGATACATCATTTCAGTAGCATAAAACAGCTTGATAAGTAAATAATCTTGAAAAATATTTATGACGTTTCCATTGGCATGTCAGTTGCACATTTTCATCCAGCAAATCCAACTCTTTAACCTTGGAGATCAAAAGCTCAGCATTTGACTTTGACAAACCAAGATCTCTGACAAGGTCATTGAGGCCTTTTGGGTATGGATTTCTCTCAACAACCATATTTCTACCACTGTAGTCTACATCTTCACTGATCTTAACAGTTTCTGAATTGTTGCTTTCTTCTGAGGGTGCCTACCTCCCCTTTCTGGAGAGGTAGATACAGTAAGATCAGTGCTGTTTGGTACTGGTGCAATAGAGGATGGAATCTCTGCATAGGAAATAGCAAGTCCATTTTTGCCAATTCACCGATTAGACGGTACCAACATGCAGAAGCAGCAGTTTGTGTGAATGATCAATGGGTTCATGCGAATTCCTGAGAATGCCAAAGTTTATGGCTCTTCTTTCCCTTCTATACCATCTTGTAAAAGTAAAAGAATATACTTTATTACACTTTTTGCTTACAAACAAACATGATAGCTGAAATACTAGTGACATTTAATATTTTACTCTTTCTAACAAACAATGTTCTTACCTTCCAAAGTTTTATAGCAGTGTTCACAAACAAAATTAAGTGCCATGGGTTGTTTTACCTTTCAACCAAAATACTATTTCCTATCCACCATTGATGCTACGCCAACTAGAGGGGATTTTCATGAATCAATTCTAGGTATCATCGAAGTGTAAGCGGAAACCACCTCATTCGACCAGTTTACACAGTTACACTTTCTCAGTTATTGACATCAGTGTATTTGGTCACAAACAATTTGTTGGTATGTGATTTTGTACACTGATTTTATCATTGACCTCGTGTAAGGTCATCTTCACCCTCGGGTCACAAACCGAATCTGTCACCACTCATCTTTCAACACCAGTCAGCTGATTAGTCCGGGACTCCGACGCGCGCTCCTGCTCAAAAGACCCCTTGAACAGTCAGCACTTACACCCCAGCGAAATGGAACACTAACTGCACCTTCTCTTTCGGCTTCCCCGAATAAAATTGCCCCCCCCCCCCCGTCCCTCAATCACTCGGGGCTGTCTCACCTATCATGCACAACCTCGAATTTAAAGAGCAATAGCAACGAGGCCGCATCACGCTGAAATTCTTCTGTAAATAAAAAAGTGAAGAAGTGAAAATGTGTGGAAGATATAGAGCCGTGGATTCTCCTGGAAGCATTGGGGGGGCTGAGGGGTTAGGGGGAGGGTTCAAGACTCAATGTGTTGCCTAACATCCCCTTAGGGTTAGGTTAAAAGATAGATAGGAATGATGGGCTGCAGTAAAAAAAAAGAAAAGAGTCGGAACATTACAGACATGTTAAAACCCACCTCCCCAACCGGAGGCAAGATGGAAGTGTAAAGCAGCCCACCGCCCTTGCCCCGACCAGAGATGAATGGACGAAGGCCGGTCAGCGACCAGCCTGCAAAATCAACCCCCCGGCCACGAAAGAAAGAAGAGGCTTGTAATTAAATTGGCAAAAAATGGGGTGACATAAAGTGTCTACAAAGAATAAAACCCAGGTTGACTCAAACTAGTTTGAGACTGCCGTGAGCACAAGAAAGGGAAAGGTGTGCCGCTCCTCCAGGTACCAGCAGGAATAATCTATTGCATTTAACTAGCAATACACCTGTGTCATTCCACTCACGTTCCATTTTGTACAAGGTAGCTGATGGGTTTTGTTCTTGTAGCAAACTTACAATAAACATTCTGTAGAAGGCTAGTCTACAGTTGAAGCCATACCCACTGCCCCAAGGCTAGTTCTCCGTATAAAGGGGTAGCTAACTAGATTCATTCACTGCCAAGCAAAGTGAAACAGGAATACTTTCACTCTCTCCATCTCTGCTTCAACACAAAAGGTAAAGAAAACAGGCGTGATTGTTCAACAACGTCCCGCACCAATGGTCCAAAAACTTGGGGCCACTTAGCTCCACGATTGCAACCCCCTGGATTATTTGATGTTGAGCGTTGTTGAGAAGGATGTCAACAAGGCTGTTTATAACATTTTAGGGTCTCTGAGGGTCGTCATTGTGGAGGTAATGTCATACATTGAATATGCCTCCCTGATCAGGGCATGCAATCAGTTCAGGTCTCGCCTGGAGAAGGGCGTGAAAGGAGATGTTGGCTATTTTGAATGATTTCGCAACTATATATAGGGTTGAGGATGGTAGCTCTGGCAATGAGCATCTTGGTCATACAAGCGATGAGCGCTTGATGACACAGGTTCGAATCCAAGTTCTTTATTTATTTTCTTATAAAGGTTAAAATAGTTTACTCTATCTTTCCGTTCTCTACTTCTCCCATTTTCCTTCTTAAGGTTTCATTGGTTCATGTAATATTCTCCTACGCGTTTTTCCGGGTTGTGTTATCAATTTCCATTTCTTTGAGCCTTTAAATATATATATGTATATATATATATATATATATACGAGTATATCGATATGTTTGTGTGTAAATTCTCATGAAAATATATTGGTTCGTTTGGTACACAATTTGACTCCTTTTCCCCGTGTAGAACTGGTATCGATTTACCTGAAACCCTCTGTATGTGTATTGTCTATATATAAAAAATAAAGAAAAGAGAAACAGTGTTTTTTCTGTTAGAACCTTTTAGGGAAGGGTTCATTAAGGGGTGAAGTTAATGAATGTAAAAAAATTCTGACAGAGATATACGACACCGTCTCCATCACAACCCAATTCAGGGCTCCAAATCGAAAATCAATATCACTAATTCAAGTTTCTACAATATATGCTGATTGGCATTTTTTCATTATTTCATGGATAAAAATTACCTTCCTTTGATAATGGGCATAGAAATGTATGTTTTTATAAAAATTAATATATATAACTCATCTCATATTCGAGTTGACCATGCACGTTAAATTAGGCATTAGGATATTTTGACATACAAAATCTTTTAAAAGATTGTCTGTATGACTCGATGAAGAGGCTTATAATCGCTAAATCAGACTAAATAGAAGCTCCTTGAGTGTTACAATGACTCAAAACGTTTCCTCGTCAAGTGAAATGTACACTTGACTATAATGGTTCATTAACCTAAGTCGCAAAGAGAGAGAGAGAGAGAGAGAGAGAGAAAGATGACCAACACATCCAGTTGAAATATTATATTTAGTTATTATAGACCTAATATATTCATAAGCAACTCATTTTTCTTCATGTTTTATGTGATAGTTAGATTATTATAGGTAGAAAGAGCCATTCGTCTCTAGTCCAGGATTAACTTCCCATGAACGAAAGGTGAAAGTAACGTAAAGATCAGCATGACAATTACTGATATGCCAGAGGGTACCTGGTGTCGGTATCATTTGGGTGGGAGGTATATTGTGTTTTTTTAGAGCCCTTCAGAAATCAAAAAGGATCCTTCATCAGCCCGAGAGAAAGGGACCGCGTTCCGCGTCAAGGGTATGTGGATATAGCTAGCCATAGGGTTCTATGTAACAGAAAATCCTTTATGTTGTGCTGTGAATACGGGAGAGAGAAGACAGCAGTGTCGTGATTGTCTATGCGTGTGATGATATGTGTAAGATCTAACTACCCTCGCAGGGGCGGAAGGGAGGTAAGAAGAGCACGTCCGTTAATCGCTTACCAGATCTCAATTTGAGTTGACGTTTAAGTTTACTCTGGCATGTATTTAACCCGACACCTAGACGTTGGAAAACAACGCCTTACCCAGTAGTCTAGATCTTCACCCTGGAATTCTTGTTTGCGGTTATAGTTCGGATTTATTTTTGCTGCGGTTGTGATTATGGTTGTTTATTTTATTTTCGATTACGACACTTCGCTCTATCAATTACCCCTCAATTATGAAGAATGTGAATGGCTTTTACTTAATTTTTCATCAGCAGCGACAGGACATAGTAATTGTTTTTTTAATCGTCCCATTTCCATAGGATGTGAAAAGCAACGATGAAGAGTGATATATAAACCCATGAAAATATACATATCCTATCTTATCTTCTTGGCCAACCACGGCTTAGGTCTCTTATCGTGCCAACCAGGGCAAAGGCGTATACAAGAGGGGTTAATCTCCCCTTAAACCTCAAAATAAATTCCATTCAATTCAAAAGAATATGAGCAATAGGTGTCAATTTAGGATTTATACCGTTCGTCTAGCACAGGGGTCTCCAAAGTGGTCGATATCGATGACCCATTTGGGGTCGATGAGACTATTTTAGTAGTCGCTGAGTACATGGAGGTCGAAGGGGGTTGATTAATGATATGGTGGGTAAATTTAACTTTGGGGGGGGCGGGGCAAAAGAAGATATTCGTAAGAGAATATAAAATACTGATAGAATCAATTGCTGACCATCCTAAGCTATGTCAATTTTTAATTGAAATTACCGAGATTTTGACTAAAACTGTCTAAAACTGTAATGAAAATAAACAGTTTTTCTTTTTTTTCCTTCATATTTAATGAAAGATATTTACAAAGGAGGGGGACACAGAATAACAGTTTCGTAGGGTTTGATATGCAGTTTTCCTTATTGAAATACATCAGAATTGGCGCCATAAACTTAATTTTTATTTATTTATTTTCAAGTCCATGTCTGGGGGTCGATGAGGAGTCAAAGATTCGATAAAGGGATCAATGGGCTAACAAGTTTGGGGACCCCTGGTCTAGAAATATGTCTTCCCAATTTCCATTTCAGAACTTCTATTCTCTTTTTACAATATCTGTCACCAACGAATTTCAATGTATTTTATTGGTCCCAGCGGGTTATTCCTAACAGGAATTGTTCCATGTTTCTCGGATGTCATATGTTTCGCGTGCTTTTTTTGTGTTGTGTTCAGGTTTCATATCCATTAGTTAAAACTGGTTAGATTATTCGATGAAATACTTCTTTTTTTAAATTTTGTGTATAGAGTTATGTCTCTTGTGAAGAAGTAGCAAAGCTTTCCAGCGCATTTTTGTTTTTCGACTTATTTCCTTTAACATGCACCCATCAAGAATCGCCATCTTTCCTAGTATAGGTATTATTCTGCCTGTTCTAAGATATGATGTTCAATTTATTATCATCATTCTATGCGATATTCTCAAAACGTTGACCTGCAGGGGGTACCTGTGTAGCCTTTTACTTGGTACTTGGAAGAGCTACAAGTCCTTCCGGCACAGTGAAACTAGAGAAGCCCTGTAACTGAGCTGGACTTGAACACTCTGGTGAGGGCTCTCTCTCAGTGCTATATTATTTTTAGTCGCGGACGACTCTATATCTCACTATGTCGGTCGGTACCCGTTTTAATTTTTTTTGCTTTGGTAATAACCTTGTAATTATTCGGCCCATTCTCACGAAATTTGAAACCCTTATGTTGTTTTTACATTTTATTTCGAAAGATATAATTGCCAAAGTCTTCCCAAGGTTAGCCCTGGAATTATTTGGCAATAACATCTTAACTTTTCAGCCGATTCTATCAAAATTTAAAACCCTTATGTTGTTTTACATTTTCTTTCGAATGATATAATTGCCAAGGTCCTCTCAAGGTTAGTCCGGGAATTTTTTAAAGTTTTAAAAGTTGTAAAGTCATGAATCAGAATAAGTGATAGCATGCGACCTTTGGTCACTAAACCTTGTTTTACTCTACGACTATCCCCCAACAATTTGTCTACCTGAACTTGGTACCAGAAGGAACTGACCTCACTTGTAAATTAAGGAAGGCCTGTCACTGGGTTAAATTGAATTATTTGAAGGTTCATGAAGAAATTGTTGGCACGTTTTCTCTTAGTTCCCTCTCAGCATTCCTTTTTCTCTACCACTATCCCCTCAACCTTCTATCTAGACATGCAAAGTCAGGTTTACCCAAAGTCTGTGTAAGTTGCTCCAAGGCCGCACACGATAAGTCCAAATCGTGTGTAGCCAAGTGTGTCCATTGTAGAGAGTCGCACCCCGCTTCTTTGAAGCAATCTGGTGCGCATCTCCTGGAGAAGGAAATCCTGCGTGTTCAGGCTACCGGTTGTCTCTCATTTCTCAAGCTAAGTGCTTCGTCCTGACGCGCCAGCTCTCTCTGGGACGTCTTATGCATCAATTTTAAAAAGGAACCCTCTACTCTTAGCCCCTCCCATCCTACGAGAATGGTCGTTTCCGCGCCGATTCTAAACCCCTCTGCGGGTTTCACTCACCACGGCTGCTCCCATGAGAGAAGTGGCGTCACAAAGGGCTGACATCCAGCCTCGGCTAAAGCCATGGTTCTTCCTTCAACTAGTGTTGAAGGGAGAAACGGCCGTGCCCCCTCAATGAATCGTTGACTCACAGGAGGCAACACGCCTGAAGGTGGTCATGAGGCCTTCAGTGGTTCCTAAAGCTGCCCCCCGAATTAAGGACAACACTTAAGGAGTTTCGGTTCCTTTACCTACATGCAGGGCTGGGTTGGGTGGCTCTGAAACGGTGGATCATCCAAATTAGGGCCCCTATCATCGAAAACCGCCCCATGCGCCTTAACCTTTTCTTAGATTGGTCCTCATAAGTGACAATGCCTTCAGCGTCTTTTTCAGCCAACAAAGGCCGTATTTATGCCTCTGGGAAGCGTTCAGCCATTCCCGTGATTTTCTCCTTTTCGAAGAGAGCCTCTGCATCTTCAAGCTAGGCCTGATGGAAATATTCCTTCAATGGAATTCCCGCAAACTCCCGGTCAATTGGGAGGATCTGCGGAGGCTCATCTCCTTCCGTTCCCCGTTAGCAATCTTTTTGAAGTAGACCATGCTGTGTGCGTGCCCCCTGTTCACCCTTCGTGGGAGTCCTTCACAACTGCTTTCTCTGAATTATATAGCCTTCAATGCACGACGTGATGTCGCTGAAGGCCGCTGACTGGACTTTACTTTCAGAACTGGAGAACCATTTAATGACAGTTTTACGTTGTGTTGCGTTCTGCTCTCGCTTCATGCACGAACACCACCCATGGTCATGACGATGTCCTGTATGCCATGCTTCAACACCTAGGTGAGCGAGGGATTGCATTTTCTTCAAGATTTGTTCAAAAGAATATAGACAGATACTACCCTCCCAGACTAACCTTCAGCGTGTGCAAGTTGATCGAAAAATATATAAATTTTAGAGTTTCCTCCTTCCTAGACAACATAGGCTCTATCAGACGCTGCATCTATCTTCACAGCCAATCTAGTTATAATACACTACTCAGTACTGGAGATAATCGTCGTACTTGGTTCGAAGAACGTATTATGATCTTTAGCGACTAAAAAACCGCCCTGAGTGCTCTCGGAGCATTGGAATCTCCACACGTCCTGGTTCGAGGTATCTTTGATGCCAATGTTGCGGCAAGCCGGGCGGTGTGGTGATTATCTTCTGTTGAGTTCCTATACATGTTGGAATCACGGAGAATAAGCGTGCCGATGAAGGCACTAAAATGTCCTCGAATCATGGGCGACCGGGCCAGCGTTTTTCTCTTCCTCACACTGAATACATACATAACAGTAATCAGGTCAGCCCTCATAGGCTACTTGACAAAGTAGCTGGGAGACAGCCGAGAAGAGCTTAAAGTTGCGTGCCATCGCAACGCAAATACTCCCCTAGACCTAGAACCCGTTGCCGCGACGGCTTCAGGTCACTTTCTCTTGTCTTGGAATTGGGTACACGCGCGGGACGCACAGTCATTCAAAATAATGCTCCCCTGCCCCTTATTGGAATGACTTTCTTGCCTACCAGACTGTTCAGCACACTTTTGTTGAATATCCCAGTCTCTGGGATCTTTTCACACGTTACTTGTCTGGTAGCGAGACAGGACAATGAGGTATACTGCGACCTGGTGAGTGACAAGCTCATCAGGGACTTCCTCGCCCTCTTCCGGTCTGACTAGCACCTGGACCCTGCCACCCCAGCAGGGACCCCAGCCAGGCTTCAGCAGCACGGACTACCTGTTCGCCATGGAGGATGGGCAGCAAGAGGAGAGCCTCAAGGAGAATGTCAAGGAAGAGGTCAACAACTGGTCGAGGAAGCCGCTGAGGGAAAACCCGGTGCTCTCGCCCAATCTCTTCCCACTCGAGTTCCGTGATGCTTGGGTAACACTCTTCCTCAAGTATAACACGCCGCTCCCGAGCTCCGCCACGGTCGAGCACGTGTTCATCTATGGGTCGGACATCCTCAGGCCTAAGAGGGCGGCTCTCGCTGCACCTGAACTTCAAGGCCCTCGTCTTCATGAAGGGCAACCTCCACCTCCTCAAGAAGGCCCACGAGGTGGAGGAGGAAGACGAGGAATAAGCTGGCGGGCTTAGAGTAGAGTAGAGTGGAAAACTTTAAATATTACGAGGTATATATTAGACAAAGTTGTTAGTTGACCCTATCTTTTTTTTCTGAGAGAATATATTAGTATTACTGTGTGTATTTTGTGTAATATGTACTGTATAGTTTATTTTTTGTTATATTATATTTGAATTCAAATATAATGTTTATTTTCAATCTTAAAAGCTTGGTTTCTCTTTGTATTAGTAAGAAATGGCTTATTTAGGGTAAAAAAGTATTAAATTCCCTTTAGAAACATTGAAAATCGCTTTAAAAACATTGAATCGATATTAAAAATATCGAATCGCATTTAAAAAAATTAATCAAATCGGATAATCGCTAATCGGACTTAGACTTTTGGCACCAGAATCGGATAATCGAATCGGACTTGATGAGCTGGTGAATCGGTAATCGCTAATCGGACTTCATTTTTTCTAATCGCGTCCACCTCTGATAGGAAAACATATAAGGAAAACTTAAGAAATTTACCTGGGTTTATTTCTCCTAATTACCAAGAACGTGATGTACACTCCCTTAACGGCCACACACTAATCTAGGTAAAGTTGAGCGTTAGGAAACTCCAAGACTTAGAACTAGGGAATTAATGCTATATATGCGGACATAACACTATGATATTTAGACATTAAATTTTGCAACTACAACAACCTACATGCCATAAATATTACAGGTCCCTACTAGGTAGGTAACAAGAAAACCTTTCTCAAAATATGAACGAAAACTAAAAGGAAAACACAAGGCAATAAGTTCAAGAGTTCCAAAAAATGGTTCTAAAATATAGCACGAAAAGATAGTTAAAAAAAGATAGACTGAGAGATAGGTTCACAGCGGGTGAGGAAAAATAGAAGGTACGAGTATGTGGGTGTACATCCTGATAAAATGGGAAATATATAAGCTAATAAATCTTAACAAATTATAATCTTACTAAATGCATAAATGCCAATAATTATTACGATAGAGAAAGTAGCAATATAAATAATTACTGTACGTCGCAATATACATTTTCCGACACATTGGGAAAGTAGGCTGAAGCGAATCGAAATCAAACTTAAGTATGTTAGGATAAGAATTCTCTGTGCTAAATTATCATTACGGAGAGATTTCCCCCCCCCCCCCCCACACACATAAAAAGAGGTACGAAATCATGAGGTTATACATTTTCGTTGAAAATCTCATTAATAGGTTGGGGAACTAGCAATAATACTATATATGTATCTTGTTTGCCTATAGAGAGACGCAGGGGAATGTCCTTCAGTAAGCCAAACCTAAGCCAATAACGTTTATAGGTGCCTTGTTCATATTATCTCCCGTTAAAAGAGAATTAATAGAGGGAGAATTGACATGCCGTTCCCCGAAATTGAGCCCTCCTTGAACAAGGATTTATTTCGATGCCTTTAAACTTGGATTATACTTTTCTTTCTTGGAAAAGAACAAAGTAACTGCAATGTAAAGACTATTTGATAGTTAATCAAAATGATCGTTAGTTAAAGTATGGACGCATTCAATTATAATTGACTAAGGACTCAGCCATAAAAATATCATTCTGTGCCTATAAGTCACTAGAGGTCTATTAGAATCCAGTGGATCATTTAACAACAGAAAACGGGTAGAATCCTTATTCTCATCCTTAGTGAGGGTTTTCTATTACCTTTCTATATCTGCCGTGCAAGGGAAGGCATGTTGTCTAAACCTTAATAAATTATTAAATAACGCAATCATGTACAACGTTTAGAGTCTTGGAGGAATCTGTAAGAAGGCAGAGTCGAGTTTTTTTTAACTAAATCTTCATTTTGGAAAGTTTTATGAGATCCTTAGACAAATAATACCTGCAACGATTATTTCAACCTTTTTAATAGGCTAGGTAACAGCAGAACTAAGATTGGAGATCTAAAACCTACTTATATTTACTTTCTTCTCACCTCTAGTGTTTGGTAGAAGAGTAAGAGGCTAGAATATTGCTTGCCATTACAGGCTGATAAATTATATTTAGAAAGGCACATTGCGGTTTTATCGTTATAGCGTAAACAATTATTACATAACTTTAAAAACTTTGCACGTTGTTTAAACTTTTCAATTTGGGGATAATTCGACCAATCGTTAACTTTATGAGGCTCTTGGCTAGGGCACAGTGGGAGAGTAAGAACTACACGTGGCTTTCCCCTTCGGATAAAACCGTGGATTGGTGATTCTTGTTTTATTGGGAAAGCAGAACATGCGCTTTCAAACCCTTGGTCAACGAAAACTTATCAGGATGACAAAAGTCTGACCCCTTTGATTCAACAGTTGTATTTGTCGTTCCATTGCTTAACGGAACTAATAAACATCCCAATATTTCCTGTTCTCCTCATTAATTTATCTATCTATTCCAGTTCTAATATTGGCAAGAAGTTTCCTCATAAGCACTTTAACAACGAAGCCCCCCGCCCCCGCCCCCGCCCCCACTGTTTCGTCTAAGCCCCTAAGCTTAACGCTACACAAATGAAATTCAGACGCAGCGCGATATTCACCGAATGGCCGCATCGATATAGCTCGAAAATTGCTTCTATCTGGAACTATATTATAACGCGACTTCGTATGTCATTTTAGTAACTGGTAGGTCTCGAGATAATGGTCACACGACATTATAAATCATTCAAAAAGTTTAAAAGAAGCATACTTAAATTGAGTCAAATGGGAAACCAACTTCTGAGCATTAAAATGTAAAGATATGATTCATGTTAAAGGTCATTAAATTCAGTCCATTGTAGAACGCTTCCATAAAATACCTAAATTTATTTGGGGCAGTCGTTTGCCTTCTTTTTGGCGCTCTTGAAATGATCTCCAAAACTCGCATATTAAATGCTTCGGCCACAGTTATGGTTCCCTTATACTACCTATTTATCTCACAATGATCCATAATTTCCTTTGTTATTATGCTCTTATTATCCACTTCCTCTATTTCAACGCGTCTTCAAATCCAAATTTCGGGGAAAATGAGGTTTTAAGAGATTAAACTCTTTCTTAAGGACCCCCAAATTAAGAGCAGCTCCTTTGGTTAAGGAATGGGTACTCTTAGGTAATTTAAAAGCCGTAATCCTATGGTCATCACGTACCTTATTAAGGAACTTTAATCTGGGTCTTTAGACACCAAATATAGGAAAAGTGAAAGGTTAAGATACTCCAAGAATTAGAATTTAAAAACTAATAATATACATATATATTTAAACTTTATATTACTTTTATGACTAAGACTATGAACACTAAATAAATATCATTCTTCCCTACTGGGTAATTAACACAACAAAAACTTCCTAAAGATGAAGGAAGACAAAATAATCACCCTAAAGGCTATTGCATTACTTTGAAAATATTTGATTAGCCAACCGGACAAAGACCAAATAAACAGCACAAATATTTGGCTGGCCGACCCAACAAAGACAAAACAAATATCTGGTTGGACAACCTAACAGAAAAAACAAATATCTGATTCGACAGCCTGACAAAGACAAAACAAATATCTGGTTGGACAACCTAACAGAAAAAACAAATATTTGATTCGACAACCTGACAAAGACAAAACAAATATCTGGTCGGACAACCTAACAGAAAAAACAAATATCTGATTGGACAACCTGACAAAGACAAAACAAATATCTGTTTGGACAACCGGACAAAGCCAAAATGAATAGCACAGATATTGAATCCTAAGAAATTATACCAATTACGATCGTAATAATTGCATAAATGTTAATAACTTACAAAAAGGTACGACTGACCAAATATATAATTACTATGGATCGGAAAGTACATTTTATGACAAATGCTAACGTTAGAAAACGAAAAAGTGTACAGTAAATAGTCTGTGATCGTAAAATTTTAACCCGAGTTCTCATTTGCGTGATTTTTAGTATCTTTTTAGCAGGTTTAAACGCCATTGCCTGTCTTAATATAAGATTTAATGAGAAACAAAGTTAAGAGTTGAATTATTTATAATCCATTCTTCTGTAGAATTACACTTCGTTACTTTTCTGTTTCATTTTAAAAGTTTCTTGACTAATTAGGCTTTGTACCTTATACAAACTTTCACCTTCATAACGGAGCCACTATTTAACCAAGCTCTTTTAAATTTTGACTGTAGTCACCCGTAGTTTGTTGACCACCTTAGACTGTTGTTCCCCACTGTGTAAGGCTTCAATATAAAGGTGGTAAAAGAAATACTAATAAGTATGCGCAGATCCAAATACAACACCGGTTAAATTATCTTTGAAATATAAATTGAAGGAACATGTTAAGAAAAGGGAACCCAACACCGGTTAAATTATCTTTAAAATATAAATTGAAGGACCATGTTAAGAAAAGGGAACCCACCACTGGCAGTGGTAAATTCTTGACATGAGAATTGAGTTGGGCACTATTCTCTACATGGGAATTCATCAGGACCATTTTCATAAACTCAGACAGTAAGAAAAAGTGAGTTGAGTTTTGACCCCAACTTAACCAACCTAGCATAACCAAAACAACATTGAGTTTGGGGCCCTAAAAGTCAGGTTTGAGTGTCTGGCCTAGTAGATACTAATTATTTATAGGCAGTTAGGTTTATGGAGGTAGTTTAACACAGGGACAGAGAAACAGTTTTGCCAATAACCGAAAAGGGGGTGAGAGTTGGGTCAATTATCTCTAGCAGTGATGAGCAAAGATTTTAAGCAGCGGGGCACATTGAAGCTTATGTTAAGTTTTGTGGGCCACATGGAAGCTTATGTTAAGCTTTGTGGGCCACATGGAAGCTTATGTTAAGATTTACAGGCCATATTGAAGCTTATTTAAAGCTTTGCGGGCCACATTGAAGCTAATGTTAAGCTTTGCGGGCAACAGTGAAGCCATTCATAGGTTTTGCGGGCCACATTGAAGCTTACCTTAAGCTTTGCGGGCCACATTGAAGCTTATGTTAAGCTTAACATGCCATATTGAAGCTTATTTATAGCTTTTCAGGTCACATTGAAGCTTATGTAAAGCTTTGCGGGCCACGTTGAAGCTTATTGTAGGGGAATGGTCACTCCCCCCCCCCGTTCACTCGTGATGCAGTCCCAAGGCGGTTACCGCAAGGACATCCGCCCCAGGCATCGGCGAGTCAAAAGCGTAACCACAACGTGGCACAACCCAGTGCCATGAAAGACCCTAAAGGTCAAAAAGGTAAGATCTCCCCCAGGAGAGTGAGATCCAGTTTCACGTCAAATAAGAAATTGGAGACGTGTTTCTCCCAATCTCGAAGGCTAATGAGGAGCCGATGTTTGACTTCGTGGGAAAGACCGTTTGGAAAAAGAACTCTCCTGGGGCCGTCCTCAAGCCCCTCCTCCCTCTTACCACTCCCCCAGTGGGGTGACGAGGTATAAATAGGGAACTCTGAGGAAAATCGAGGTAGTATACGTCAGTCTCTAGGTGACGAAGTCCTCGGATCCACAACCGAGCTACCGAGACTGGAGAGGTAGTGTACTTGGCTCGCCAGACCAAGAAGTACCCTGCAAGAGAGGCAGGGCTACCTACCTTAAGGGGCTAAGAAGAAGCTCATCCTCGAGCCAAGTCCCTGGTTATCAAACCAAAGGATAAGTGAACTTTGGTAAGTTCAACTATCTCTCGCCAGAGAGACTCCTCATATCCTGGTGCACCGTAAACACCAGGGGTATTCCTCGTCCTTGAGGAATTAAGAAAAGAAGAAGGAAAAGGCTCCTGCTCGAGCCCGTTATTCGGTGGCCACACCAAACTTTAAGTAACTTATTCTCGCCAGAGAAACCCCCCTCCGTTATCCTCACCCGTGAAGAAGACCCTCCCCGAGTTCAGTCCTCGTCCATAAGGAAATTAGTAACGAAGGAGAAAAGCTCCTCCTTGAGCTCGTTACTCGGTCATCACACCGCACTCCAAGTTAACTTGATTTAAGAAACAAGTTCGACTCACTCTCGCCAGAGAGACCACGACTGCATAGGTGTTGCATAAAGCACCGTCTTGGTTCTCGTCCTTAAAGAACCCTTCCCCCCCGGAAGAACGTGTGGACCCCCCAGCTGCTACCCTCGCCAAAACGATCGTGGAATTTCGCCCATCTACAACTGGACACCCGGCACGCGTCGTGAGTCAATAACATTTCTGAGGCCTTTAAACTCCACATGAGTCCGTAAGCCTAATTCTTATATTATTGTTTTGTCTAGAGAAAACATTAACCAATTTTTGTGGGGAAACTAATTTAATTAATGCTTGTTTAGGATAATCTTCAGAGTATTGCTGTAATTAATGTCTAAATGTTATGTATTCAATTGATAAAGGTAAAATATAAGTTTATTTTGGGATTAATGTTCGTTTCTCTTATATATATCCTTACGTGTTGCAGAACGGCTCTGTTCTTTAAGATATTCTTATAATATCAATATATATTAGACACACTTAGCACTCTTAGAGATAGAACAAAAAGGAGGGGAATTCTACGACACTAAATAAAAGTGGTGTCAGGTAAGTAGGGTTCTTATCAGAAAGAATTCTACGACACTTATGTTAAGCTTTCCGGGTCACATTGAAGCTTACGTAAAGCTTTCCGGGCCACATTGAAGCTTATGTTAAGCTTTGCGGATCAAAATGAAGCTTATGTTAAGCTTTGCGGGACACATTGGAACTTATGTAAAGCTTTGCTGGCCACATTCAAGCTTATGCAAAGCTTTGTGGGCCACATTGAAGCTATTTAAGGCTTTGCGAGCCACATTGAAGCATATGTAGAGCTTTGCGGGCCACATTGAAGCTTATGTAAAGCTTTGCGGGCCACATTGAATCTTATGTTAAGCTTTTCGGGCCACATCGAAGCTTATGCAAAGCTTTTCGGGCCACATTGAAGCTTATGTAAAACTTTGCGGGCCGTACCTAAACAGTTAGATGCAAATTTCGAATACATACAAGTTAATTACAATTACCCTTGTGCATTTTTTTTTGCATAGACTACATAGTCAGGAATATACCGTTACACATTAATAATTAAAAGTATTTTTTGCATAGTTTTTCCACGCCTTTTAAACTGTTTCCAACCATATCAGAGTAGGGGCCTACAGCTTAAAGTGGAATCGAACCACGATTTACATTTCTACATGATGTGATGATTACCCAGAGCCCAGAGGCATCTCCCATCCAAGTACTAACCGCGGGCCGTACTTTGTCCATCTCTGATCTATAGTGATGAATGGCGAGCCTACAGAAATATGACCGGATAGTCCAAATTACAGGCGTTCATACACATATTAAATCGTATTGGGGAAGACATAGGGCAAAAATAAAGGACATGCGAGGAACAAAAAGCGAATTTCTTACAATTTATTTACATCAGTTCACAAAGATGGACAGAAATAAAGAAAAGAGGTTAAATAATTTATTTAATTCAATTGCCATTCAATTTTCTTCTTTATACATTAATATACCGTTCATTTTAATTAAGGTAATGATCACGTATTTTTTATTTACATGATATTTATAATGGAGTTGCTATTCTTGGCATGGCAAAAATTGTGGTCTCTATTCAAGACATGATCCAATTTAATTTTTTTACCTTCTAAAATTTATTCGTTTGAATTTGTCATAAAAAAATGCTTATTTTTCTTCCCTGTCAAATAGAGACTAACTTTAATTACTACGCAGCCAAAGTTCAAAATTACCACCTAGCTAAAGTTCAAAATTACCACCTAGCCAATGTTCAAAATTACCACCAAGCCAAAGTAAAAATTGAAGCGGAGGAAAAATAAATTAATTGAGCTGAATTGGAAAAGAAGAAATTTAGATAACTACAGGATGAAAACTTATGGCACACGTCAAGTAATATAGGATTTGAACCTAAGATATTTACCGGTGTTTAGCTGCAACATAGCCGAGTGTAAACACCATTTGCGATTTGGGTGAAGTTAAGCGACATCGGTTGTGGTTATTCGTTGGATGGAGTACCGCTTTGTGGTACGGAACCCACTTTAATCAGTAGGTCTACACTGAAAAATAACTTCATCCTAATTCAGTGCAGATCGGTGGTAAAATCCCTAGCATTAAAAAAAAGAAAAAAAAGGTGCTGGTAAAGAAGTTCAATGGTCTCCATTAAGCGAGTGAAGGACCGAATTCCACGAGTTAGGTCCATAAGTAACTCGGTCCTACTCTGCATCGTGACAATAAATTTGATATGTAGCTATCATTAACAAAATTAAAATTGTTAATAAATAAATTAATAATAAATGACACGAATTTTAAATTAGTTGATGTATGTTAACAAAATAATTAAATGTTCCTTTGAGGCTTGAAAAAGATAAATTTGCAGCAACTGCTTTTCCAAATATTCTCTAGATTACAAATTTTCACTAGGATTGACGAATGTTACTGTTTAAAGGTCGTTCTTAACCATTTTTTTTCCCTTCCTGTTCTCTCTATTTATTTAAACTCTCCCTTTATCTTTCTTCCCCATCATTCTATCTTTTTACTATACCTTGATATTGACAATTCCTCTATTTTTTTCATATCTTTTTGTTTGCTTGACTCTTTTATAGATTTGCCGCTGAATGAAAAAACTCCCGTTGAGATACGAAAGCTGAATTCTTAACACTGCTATGCTATCAACTAAATCGAAAATTCAAATGTGTGGCAGATTATATTTTTATATTAAAACTCCTTTTCCATTTTTTTCTTCTATTATATAGTGTGACAGAATTTGAAGGAAAATAGCTTTTTCAGAAACCGTTAATTAGGAAGACTACATTTTTTTTATTTTAAAAAAATTGCAAATCCTCCTTTCAAAAATTTATAATCAACGCAAAAATAAATTCTCTTAAAAAATGTGGAAGCTTTTAATCAAATTAAACAGATTCGTCGAGAAAAAGTATTTTATACAAAAACTCACAGTCGCTTTTCTAAATGAGATATTTGGCAACATTTTTAAAGTTTTATCAAAAAATATTTTATATGAAGAATGCATTGATTTAGCCCTTTCTATAATATTTATAACCACTCAAAAGCAAAATCTCGTCGAATCCAATTAAAAATAAGATGAAAAGGAGATTGAATTCTTCAGTCATTGATTGATGCCATCAAGACGCACCAGAAAACCATTAGGACCGTTGACAAAATAATAAAGTTATGTTTGTCAATTTTCAATGTCACTCAGGCGCAACTTAGTCTGCTCACAGAAGGGAATTACCCTCAAGCGACCAATCAAATATTGAGCAAAATGAACATTCATGACGGGATGCGTTTGACTGCGCAAGATTAACCATTCACGCTTTATCACATTTAATAAATTCAACTCCCTAGAAACTTAAATTAAATGGTATACTAATGAGTTTCAAAGTTTGATAACGTGACTACAAACAAACCAATCGAAGACCGAAGACAGGGTGGGAGCGTATTTAGAGAGTAAAAATGCAAAATAGTTCGTTCGTAACTATAAATTTAAAGCACAGATAAGATTTCAATTTAATTAGTCCAGGTCATGAAAACAAGCGAGATTATTAAAGGGCGGAAACTGCCTGTTTTTTGTTACCAAATGAATATCAATGAAGATTAGGATGAATGTTATACACCGAGCAAATGACCTAAAATACAAATATAAGGTTCGTCCCCTAGAAACACGATGGAAGTTTGGCACTTTAGAAATATATATATATATATATATATATATATATATATATATATATATATATATCCTTAGCCAAAATTATGGGGCAGGTATGAAAAGGTGAAGAATATGATTGAAACATTTATTTCATACTTGAAATAATACAAATAAACATTTTGAGTATATTTTAGCAATAATTAATTAATATTAATGTGTCTTCCTTTTGCTTATATAACCCCATTAATGTGTTTTTGCATATTGTGCCTAAGTGGTTGGGGCAACCTTCTGCCATTCAATGTGTGATACTAAAGCTTAATTTAAATCTATCTGAGCGTCAATTTTCTTTTAATCCTGTAATACGAAAGCAAATAAACAAAATAGTAAGATGTCAGCCCTTCAATATGTTTAGGCCTAACCCCCCCCCCTCCCTCCTGATTAGCCACAAGTAGGGGATTGGGGGAAAAAGAGGGGATCTTTCACGACCTGACGCTGTGTTATGTTTGTAAGCACTTTTCTTATATTTTCTATCCAGTGTCAGTTGAAAAAGGGTGTGAGATACACCGAAACTGTTCTGAATTAAATTGTCTTCGGAGAATGTGGTTTAATTCGAGAGTCCTTGCCGTAACGTATAGACTGCCAACGCGCCGCCGAGTCAACTTGGTCGCTGTCTCAAAGTGTTCCTGAGGTAAATCCCGACCCGCAGATTCTGTGACTAGAAGAATACGCTCTGTTGCTCAACGTAACTTGAGAAAGAAAAGAAACATCCAAATAGTTACTGGAAGTTACTATTTGTTAGTGTCACATCCAGTTAGGAGTGAACTAACCGGAACAGCAGTCAGCAGCCCCGAACCCGTCGTCTTATCCCCCCTCTCCCCGAGAACTCGTGTTAACGCCACCCGAACCACCCCGTCTGGACCTGAGTAGTCGTCTCTCCAATCCATCACAATTAATGGTAATCTGTAAACCCAGTGTCCCTCTATTCTTAAATTACCTATTTAATTTACAGTGATTGATACTCCCATTGAGTCATTATAAATCTAGACGATTAACGTCAGTGTTTAATAATTAATCCTTAATTTTGCCCGTTTAACTATTGCTAATTATTATATTTGTGTAAAGTAAAGTTTATTTTTTGTACGTGTGTTTATTTGTGGCTCCTCCTTTTTGACATACCCTTGGCAAGACTTTAATTCAGAATCCCTTCGGCTAATTTATTCAACCTGTATTATGCACTCTTAGAATTCAACAATCCCAAACCTCCCCCCAGTAACAAGTGGGACTTTTATAGTGAGAATCCTGGCTACGGCACAACCCGCCTCTAACCAGCTTTCGCACGTTCAGTAGGAATTAAAGCATACCTATATATATATATATATATATATATATATATATATATATATATATATATATATATGATCGTAGATTGAGTCATAGGGTCAATACCATCGACTTAAACAAAAGCGGTGAGTCCAGATCAAGGACTAGAATAATTATTGGACCAGACAATGAGCAATTCTACGACACCTCTCCTACGACTACAAGTGTAGGGGATTCCCCCTCACCCCATTCTTTGAAGGTGCTTTCGGGCACCTCCCTATTTCCAGCGGCAGTCCCTCCTTTTCTTTCTAAGGGGACTGCCAAGAAAGCCAGCAGGCAGCCCATTGCCGACGGCCCCTCATTGAAGCGGCTCGGTAGGGCAACCCCCCTTAGGGGGGAGAGGGAAGCCAAGCCCCTTCGGTAGCTTCCCTCAAAAGACTTGCTGGCAAGAATACTCAACCTTGCCAGGGTTAAGGCTTGTGCCTCCCCACACATGATTGGTGACGCTGCCAACGGGACCTGCCTTGTCCTGGGAGGGGATGGCCAACTGAAGGCCCCTCCTGAGATAGACATGGTCCTTGAGGCAACCCAGCCTCAGACGGTAGAGCTTTCCATGGGGATGGAATCCGGGCTCTGCGCCAATTAACGAACCCGAGTCCGCCCCTATGCAAGGTCCTCCTCAAACGGCTAGGGTTTCCGAGGCAGTACAAGGAGGGGAGGGATCTCCTCCGACCGGTGCCCCTACGACTGCCAGGAGCTTCTCCATTTCGGAGAAGGACCTGGCTGAGGCGGGTCCATCTGTTCTGGGGGCTCCTTCCGGTGGAGGTGAGAAGCGGGTTCATTCCCCGCCCTCCTCTCCGAAAAAGAAAAGGAACAAGAAAAAGACAAGAAGACTCGGGGCTCCTCTCCATCAGCGGGGGTGGCGAGGACGGATGGGTCTGGGGCTACGGTAAGCCATTAAGCCAAAATCAGCACATCCAGCCCCTCTGCCTCCCCGGGTGCGGAGCTCCTGACTATGAATAAGACCAAAAGGGCACAGGGCGGAGCCTCGATAACATCGGAACCCCTCTTTCAGAGGTTACGTGGTGTTTTCGAGCCCGCTGGCTTCAAACGCTTTTCGTTATTCGCTCCACTGATGGCACCATGTTGGCTAAGGGTAACATGAGCCATTAGAGAAGAGCATTAGCAAGTGTAATTGGTAGAGAGCCGAAGGTGACCCGTTTCTTGGACGGGAGACTTCTGGCGAATGCGGCGAATCCCACCGAGGCGGCCAAGATAAGTGCTCTTCGGACATTTCATGGTACCACGGTGAGTGTGACGCCGCACTCTACCATGAACTTTGTGAAAGGAGTAGTTTATGCGAGAGAACTCGTTGACTACTCCATTGAGGACATCACCTTAGAACTGGCCGACCATGGGACGGTCAAGGTCGAACGTGTGATGAGAAAACAGGGAGATTCCTCGAGACCCACCACTACACTCTTCGTCACGTTCGACTGTGACAAGCTCCCTTAGTCGGTGCGTGCCGGTTGGTACCGCTAGCGCGTGAAGGCATTCGTGCCACTGCCGCGACGGTGGTATTACTCTCACCGCTTCGGCCATACGAATGGTTCTTGTAGACTTGTAAAGTCGGGGTCACCCGAAGTCTGTGTGAATTGCTCGAAGGCCGCACACGATAAGTCTAAATCGTGTGTGGCCAAGTGTGTCAATTGCGCAGAGCCGCACCCCGCTTCATCGAAGCAATGTGGTGCATATCACCTTGAGAAAGAAATCCTGGCCGTTCAGGCCCAGGATCGACTCTCATTCCGCAAGGCTAAGGATTTGGTCCTGGCGGGCCCGGCTTTGCCTGGGATGTGATATGCCTCAATAGTTAGAAAGGCACCCTCTGCTCCTTGCCGATCCAGGCCAATGAGCACGAATGTTTCCATGTATATTCGGAGCCCTTCTGTGGGGCTCTACTCAACCCAAGCGCTCCCCTGGTAAAGCTGGCAGCAAAAAGGGTTCATACCTAGCCCCGGCTGAAAACCAGGGCTCCCCCCCTCATCCCCCAGCTAGACCGTCTCCCGTAAGGCGAAACAGCCACGCGCCTCCACCGAGTCGTTAGACTCACAATAGGCAACACCCCTGAAGATAGTAACTAGGCCATCTTCCGGGGTTCCTAAAGCTGTCCCCCGAAAGGAGGACAGCAACAAAGGAGCTTCGGCCACTGATAGTGGTGGGCTGAGTGGCTCGGAGACGGTGGTTCCTCGAAAAGAGGGCCCCCTGCCTCCGAAGCCGCAACACCCGCCTAAGGTTTCGAGGCGGAGGGAGGAAAAGACCCGCATGGCCAGCCCAACCTCCTCCAATAAGTCCTCAAAGGCGACAGCGCCTACAGCGCTTTGTCCGGCCAACAACGCCCGGGGTTTTGCCTGAAAGAAGCGTACGGCCATTCCCGTGAGGATCTTCTGTTCGAAGGGGGCCCTGGCGTCTCCTTCGAGCTAGGCCTGGAGGGCATACACCTTCAATGAAATTCCCGTGGACTCCGGGCCAACTGGGAGGAGCTGCGGAGGCTCGTCTCGTCCCGTTCCCCGTTAGCATTTTTTCTGTAGAAGACCATGATAGACGCGTGGCCCCTGCCCGCCCTCCCGGGGTATAAGGGTCTTGCGACCACACCACCGCGGGATGGCCGGGCGGGAGGATGCTCAGTTTACACCCGGCATGATGTCTCCGTTCTTCCTTTCACTATAGATACCTCCTTTCAGGCAGTTGCTGTGCAGCTTCACCTAGATAGGAGGTATACTAATATTTCTGCGTACATTCCACCGACAGCTGACTTCGACGCGGGGGACTTCGCCTGCGTCGTGGCACGGTTGCCGACGCCCTTTCTCTTGCTTGGAGATCTGAACGGCGGGCATCCTCTCTGTGGAGATTACTCCATAAATCCCAGGGGACAAGTCCTTGCCGAACTGATCGAAGAGCTGGAGATAGGTGTCCTAAATGTGGATGAGTTTACGCATCACTGCCCGAGAACCGCCCCATTTTCTTGCCTTGTCCTATCTTTGTGCTCTTCGGATGCACAGCCTGATTTTGAATGGGTGTTAGTCGATGACTTCCATGGTAGTGATCACTTTCCCATTCAAATATCATTTTAGGGGCAACTGCCGCCTTAGAGCCGACCTCGGTGGTGCTTGGCGCGGGCGCGGTGGCTTGTATTTCAGGAAATGACTGAATTCTCTATCTCAGTCCAGAAGTTTAGTTCGGTAGATGAGGCCGTTGAGTTCTTCTCCGGCAACCTCATCGCCGCGAGCCTGACTACTATTCCTAGAACGTCTGGCCGTTTTGCACGCCGACCACTCCCATGGTGGTCGGCCGAGTGTGAGACGTCCCTCAAACAAGCTTTATGCCTACATACGCTATTAGCGCCGCCCGAACGATTTCACTGTCGCTGAATTTCGTCGGGCTAGGGCTAGGTTCCAGAATATTTCTAAGCACGCCCGCCGTTCTTCTTGGCGGGCATACGTTTCTTCACTTAACGGGAAGACCCCTCTAGCAGAGGTGTGGAAGCGAGTTAGAAGGATTTGGGGCAAGTTCTCGCAGGACCCCCCTCCCATTCTCCAGGAGAATGGGACCGCAATCTCGGACCCCGTGTCTGTGGCTGTCGATCGCATTCTCCGCATTCTCTAGCCGAGATGCTGCTCCGCCAGCATTGAATGCACGTCGTGATGTCGCGGAAGGCCGCCGGCTGGACTTTACCTCCAGATTCCTTCAATGACAGGTTTACTGTGAGTGAGTTGCTCTCTGCTCTTGCTTCGTGCGCGGTCACCGCCCATGGTCAGGACGATGTCCCTTACGCCACTCTTCGACACCTGGCTGAGCGAGGCATGACCTTTCTGTTAGATTTGTTCAACAGGATCTGGGTGGAGGGTCTCCTCCCAGATTCCTGGCAAATCGCTACTTTGCTCCCCTTTCGCAAACCGGGCAGAGATCACTCTACTCCGCCCGGTTTCCGCCATTCTCTCTAACCTCTTGCGCCTGCAAGTTGATGGAGAAATTGTTAAATGTTAGACTAGCCTTTTTTCTGGACAGCGGGGGCCATCTGTCTTCTGCACAGTGCGGCTTCTGCAAGTTCCACTCCGCGTCGGATGCTCTGCTCCGACTGGAAAATGCCATCTGCAAGGCCTTCCTTCGTAGACAGCACTACGCCATGGTGTTTTCAGATCTTGAGAAGGCCTATGATAGCGCATAGCGATACGGTATCATGGAGACTCTCCACACGATGGGGGTGAGGGGATGCCTCCTAGTCTTTATATCTGAATTTTTGCGAGATCATCGATTCCGCGTAAGGGTGGGGGGAGCCCTCTCTGGCCCAAAGGAGCAGGAAGAGAGTGTCCCGCAGGGAAGTGTCCTCAGTGTCACACGCTTTGCCCTGAGCATCATCAACGGTATCACTTCCATGCTGCCGGAAGATGTTCTCGCTACGTTCTTCGTGGACGACCCTTCGATCTCTTTTCGTGCGGCCCAGATGCCCACTCTGGAGCGTTGACTCCAACAGGCATAGGGGTACTGCCTTATTTTTTTATCGATCCTTTGTTCGTTCGAAGCTCAACTACGGATGCGAGTTTTATGCATCCGCAGCCGAGCGTTTATTGCAGAAGGTGGACTCGATCCACCACACCGGCCTTAGCCCTATGACCGGGGCCTTCCGCACCTCCCCCATTGAGAGCCTGTTGGTCGATGCTGGGAAGATGCCACTCGCTCTGCGCCGCGTGCAGTGCATCACTCGCCTGTACCCGCGAGCCTGGCGCCTCCCTCAGTCGCCAACAGCTCTCACTGCATCCGCAGCTTATCTCTATGGTGCCTATGCCGCCCAGAGACGCCAGTTATACCCTAAACCCTTTGGGGTTAGGGCCAGGAATCTCCTTCGAGAGCTAGGTATAGCTCTCGGGCCGGTGGCGCCTCTGGTTCTGCCCAGGACGCCACCCTGGACGGTACCACATTTGGCTATTTGTCGCCACGCCTCTTCTCCCAAAGCTTGTACAACGCTGGCAGTATTGCGTTCGACCTTTTTGGAGCACACCTCGTGTCACCCTGGAACCATGCCAGTGTATACGGATGGCTCTAATCCCAAGAGGGGATCGGCTTCATGCCGCATCCCCTCTGTTTGAAGTCAGCGTGGCTCTGCCAAGCGCTGCGTCTGTCTTCACGGCCGGACTGGTGGCAATACACCACTCGGTACGGGAGATTACGCGACGTGCCCGGTTCGGAGACCGGATTGTGATCTATAGCACCTCACAATGCGCCCTGAGTGTTCTCGGGGCATTGGAATCTCCTTATCCCCTGGTTCGCGATATCCGTGACGCCACGGTTTTGGCGAGCCGGGCGGATGTCGAGATTATCTTCGGCTGGGTTCCTGGACATTTAGGAATTGCGGGGAATGAGGGCGCCGATGAGGGCGCCAAAGAGTCCGCGGGGGTTCTGCGACCGGACCAGCGTTTCGCTCTTCCTCACACCGACTACATGGCAGGAATACGGGCAGCTCTTCGGACTTCTTGGCAAAGAAGATGGGAGACGGTCGAAGGGAACTTAAAGTTTCGTGCCATTGCGCCGCGACTGTTCCCATATACCTATCTCCCAATCCCGCGACGGCTTCAGGTCGCTTTCTGTCGTCTCCGAATCGGACATACTCGTGTGACGCATCGCTATTCGATTGAGCGCTCGCCTGCACCCTATTGTGACGAGTGCGTCGTCCCCCAGACTGTTCGGCACATTCTTGTCGAATGTTCCAGTCTTAGGGATCTTCGCGCACGTTACCTGTCCCGGTACCGGGATGGGCGGGGTCGCTACCGCCTGTCCCTTGTACTCGGGACGAGGGCGTGCACATTGACTGGTGGACTTGTTGACTTTTGGGGAGAGGCCGGCCTTCTCCCTTTTATTTAATTAGGTTTTGTTTTTTGGTTATTGGTTTTCTTTGTAGGTTGCACGCTCCTGCGCCGGGAGGGGGGCTCCCCCCAACGCTAGAGCTTGCTTCCCAATTGTCATCTTCCCTTTTTACCCTTTTTTTTCTCAAATTTTTATTTTAAAGTAGCCTAGAACTAGGCTGTTTGTTTGCGGTGACTTATGCCCAAGTGGGCAGTCGCCAGATAGCCCCTTAAAAAAATATATATAATGATCAGTTATGATTAGAATTAAGAACTAAGTTAGGATATACCCTCATTAGGCCTATTAGAATTTCAACGAATCAAATTGAAATCTTTTTTCGTTTCGATCAGCTACTTTGGACACCTTGGTCGGTGCGTGGTGTTTTAAACTATTAACTTATGCTTTTTGGTTCGAGTGAGATTTGGCGAACCGACCAACCGGCTGTTATCCATTTGCCTTCTAATAAAGTTGGTTTAGTGAATTGAATTTGTCGTTAAATTTACGATTTTAAGTTTTTTCATGCTGTCAAATTTAGTTTTTTTGTTGTGAAAGTGTAAGTGTACTTTACTGTATTAAACTTAAAAGCAAAGACATTAATAAATAAGAATGTGTCAATGGTCTAGCCTATTGGTCTAGGCATGATCTAGTTTAGTGGTCTAATAAATTTGGTCTATTCTATGGTCTATTTACTGTAAGATCACGTCTCCATTGGCGTGCAGCCGTCAAGTAGGCTAATTCAAGTTAGGCAAGCTATTCTAAGTTATGTTAAATTAAAGGCGTTTCAAGTTAATTCTTTGTAGTCTAGTCACATGTTGATTATTTACCATCCTTGTTAGTGTTATCTGCTACTACTTGCCTTAATAAGACTCATTATCAGTCTCTGGTCTCTACTTATTAATCATATTTCAAATGTCTTTAAATTTCTAATTTCGAAGATTTAAATATATTAGATTTCAATTATTGTGGACTATTTAAAAAAGTTAACTGTGGCCTATTAAGAATTGTTAGTCTTGTTGACTATTGATTGTATGTTGATAGTCTGATGGTCTTTTGAAGTCTGGTTAAATAGATTTAGGACTATTTAGGTCTATTTAAGTCATTGTAGTCCACTTGAGTGTGTTTAAGTCCTTTTAAGCTTAGTTTATTTAATCCAATGTAGGTCAATTTTAATTTTGTCGAAATTAAGACAAACTTTTGTCTATTTAAATACTTTGTTTCAAGTTTGTCGATTCAATCATGGAAGACCTAAATGCTGCTGAAACTCCAGATGCAGTTAGTAGTTTAATACGGTCTCGTGCAATTATTAAGCGCAAAGTAACTTTAACATTAATGAGACTGACTGAACCTTTAGAGAAAGCAGAAATAACCGGCGACATATTCGAAACTCAAAACAAACTAATTTGTTTCCTGTCAGAACAAGTAGGAACTTATGATGACCAAATCAATTCTGTCTATGAAAATCCTCATTGGTCCTTACTTAATCAAGAGTTTTGACAACGAAATTGCATCCCAATTAGATTATAATTTCAATATTATAATTCAGCCTCAAACCTTTAAGAGTAGATTAGTGGAGGATACCTCTAGTGTGCCTCCATCTAGCGTAGAGGAAGAAAATTCCGAGAAGTTAGGGGTAAGGGAAATTTTACCATGTCTAAAAGATATGCAGTACTTAAAGGACCTCAAACCACTTGTTCTGAAATCTCTTCTCTTTACTGGTACCAATGATAGGCACAACTTCAATGATTTTCAATTTGGAAACATCCTCGGGTTTACCACTGACCTATCAAATTCAGCTAAATTAATTTACCTTAAGAGTTATCTTCGTGAGTCTGTCTACTCTGTCCTAAACCATCTCGAAAATACTGATTTTAACTATATTGTTTCCTTAGATCTACTTAAACGGGAGTTTTTAGATGTCCCATATATTGTAGATAATTATTTTAGGTCAAATTCTTAATTTTAAAGTGGTAGATAATGATAATTTAGGTAAGTTGTCTCAATTTTTAAATGAGACTCGTGCCATCCTATATGACTTAAAGGGTCATGGGGTTGATTTTTACAACCAGACTCTTCAGGTAACATTTATGGCACATGTTTTAATTGAAAAACTTCCAGTGGTTTTCTAAAGTTAAATATAATTTGGGGAACTAACTACCCTACTTTGACTGAAATTTATGACAACTATTCGGTTGTCCTCAGAATATTGGAAAAGTTAAAGCCCAAAATGAGATCAAATTTAGATTCAAAACAAAGGCCTACTTCTGTGTCTGCCGAGGGTGAGGGTGGTAGAGTCGTCCAAAAAAACAACTTTTCACACTTTTCAAACGTCAAAATAAACCCGGTCAGAACGATAAAGTTAATTTAAAATCAGATAAGTCAAATTTCAACTTAATAATCAAACTAATCGTTTTCCCGTCAAACAAAATTCACACATAGTCAAAGTAAAAGGCCAAAGTCCCGATAATGACCTTAAAGGTACATTTGTCAAAACTTGCAAACTATGTAATTGAGAACACTGCATGCTTACTTTTCCTGAATATGACAGTCGCCAAAAGAAATGCCAGATGTCGTCAGCGCAAGCTGTGTGGCAGGTGTTCCAGTTTCAAGCATTCGGATGAGTAGTCCCGCGACAAACGTTTTTCACTCTTATTCGAGTGTGGTCTTTGCTAATCCTTATCCCATATAACTGCCTTTTGTGTTAATCGTGATGTTTCACAATAACGGTTGCGAGATCAGGTTTTGATTGTTAGTGCCAGCATAGATCGGAGTATGAAGTCTAATTTAGGTAGTCAAAATAATAATATACTCCCTACTCTTACTGTAGATCTCACAAGTCTGGGTAAGAAGGTTAGTGCGTTGTTTGTTAGATTTTGCATCGCAGCGCTCATACTTGTCTTCTACAGTGGTCGAAGACTTGGGATTAGATCTCGCTAGGCTCCTTTCAAACACTATTACAATTAAAACCTTTATTGGCTCACAAAACAAGAATGTCGGGCAAATAGAACTGTCACTTCGCTTTCATACTCAGTATTTTGATGTGAAATCTCTAGTGGAGGATAACTCCTGCCTTGACCATCAGGTAGAAAGGATCTCCCCTGCCTTCCGAAAACTTTTCAGGTAGGCTACAAAATGGCTGACCGAAATATCGTGTCCACAGAAAAGGACACTAAAGCACATCAGACCTTTACTGGGAGTGGATGCGCTCCAACACCTCAACTTCAAGAAAATCAAATGTTTAAACGGTGTGGCGTTCAATACGGAAGCGTTCAAGGGTTTACAGTGACGGAGGGGAAGCAAGGCTGACTAAAGCAGCCGTTAACCGACCGCGAACGCACTGTAAAGTGGCAATTAACGAGGACTTGGTGGCGGGGCCTAACTCTAATCCAAATGCGCTGCAGGGCATTTCTTAAGTCCACTTCCTTACGACACGACACCCTCGTGGGTAAAAAATCAAAATTCAAATACCGTCAAAAGTAAATCAACTAATAAAAAATAAAGGTCAATAGCTCTTCAAAACCCAACAAAAGAAATAAAAGCAATGAAAAGTCAAGAAATGAACACAGAATCGATCTAACCTACTCAAGAAAATGAAGAAAAATCAAAACAAACAACTTCTCACATTAAAAAGTCTCCCAGCCAAACATCTATCCACTTTAAAGGCAAATAGAACTGTCACTTCGCTTTCATACTCAGTATTTTGATGTGAAATCTCTAGTGGAGGATAACTTCTGCCTTGACCATCAGGTGATGACCGGAGCCTTCCGATCATCACCCATACCGAGCCTACAATGCGATACCGGGGAGACACCACTAGACTTCCGCACGATGGAACTCTCTCTACGCCTCTTTACCCGAATCCAGCGACTCTCAACATCGCCGAGTTCGACCGCCGTCATGAATGACCAAATGGATAATATTTTTACACGCCTAACTCTCCCACAACTATTTGGAAGTAGAGTGCGACTATGGATGGAAGAAATCAGGGTAACGATGAACCCCATCCATCCACTTGCTTTCCCAGATATTCCATTTTGGAAATCAACTTTAAAGATATGCCATAGCAATATAACAAAACGATTAAGAACTACTCCCCTGGGAGAGAAAATTCAATTCCTTACCCATGCAGCAATACATATGGGTATACATATATACACCGAAGAATCAAAATTAATAGACGGAACAGGATTCTCGGTGATATCAAATAACTACACGTTCTCGAAAAAACTACCCTAAACATTATCAATTTTCACTGCCGAGCGCTATGCCTTAAAACATGCAGTACATTGGGCATACAATAACCCAACATCAGACGAATTCACAATCTTCATTGACTCCTTCATCAGCCTACAAATCATTAGAACGAATGACAGACATCCATCCAATTTTGTTATAAATAAGAAACTACGTATAAAGAGCAGCATGCGAAAGAAAGAAAATTCCCTTTTGCTGGGTCCCATCACACGTAGGGGTAGCTAGAAATGAGCAAGCTGATAGAGCGGCAAAAGATGCCGCTCTTCGTCCAATCAAGCCCAATGATGTCATAATACCATATGAGGACTACATCATTGTAATAAAGGCCGCCATTCGGGAAAACTGGATCACCAGATGGGAAGATTTATACGGACGAAATAAGATGCGACACATTTTCCAAAAGTTTTCGCCATGGAATCCTCGAGAACTTACCCGCCAGCAAGAAGTATCCGTATGCAGACTCCGGATCGGACATTCACTAATCACACACGGATACCTAATGGACGAAGACTAACCCACCCTACTGTGAAGATTGCATTCTACCCCTCACAATTGCACATTTTATCGCGGAATGCCCAACCTATGAAGAACTCCGACGAAGATACATACCCATCGATGGTGGGGGTACCCTCGATATCCTAAGATCTGCACTAACAGCTGAAAATATCCGCCCTGGCAGCGGAATCATCTGCTACCTCGAGGAGACAGGACTAATAAAGAAGCTATTGATAGGTCTCCAGTAGCAAGATGTAATTTTAATGAATTTTAATTATTTTAACAGATTATCATACCATTCATCCATCTCGTACTTCAATCATCACTGCATAATCACCAACTTATGATATCCGACACAACTTTTATAACTCATCTTTAAAACTTCTAACTACAAAACAAATTACAGTGCAATCACCTCGCAGTGAGCACCAAGGGACTTGTAAATAATCCATCCATCCATCTCTAACCTCTTGGGGGTGCAAGTTGATGGAGAAATTGGTAAATGTAAAATTAGCCTTTTTTTCTGGACACGGAGGCTATCTGTCTTAGGCATAGTGCGGCTTCCGCAAGTTCCACTACACGTCGGATGCTCTGCGAGGCCTTCCTTCTTAGACCGGACTTCGCCACGGTGTTTTTTGATCTGCAGAAGGCCTATGATACTGCATAGCGATAAGGTATCATGGAGACTCTCCACACGAAATGGGTGAGGGGACGCCTCCCAATCTTTATATCTGAATTTTTGCGAGATCATCGACTCCGCATACGGGCGGGAGGAGCCCTCTCCGGCCCAATGTAACAGGAAGAGTGTGTCCTGCAGGGAAGTGTCCGCACTGTCACTCTCTTTGCCCTGAGCATCAACGGCATCACATCGGCGCTGCCAGAAGATGTTCTCGCTACACTCTACGTGGATGACCTTTCGATCTCTTTTGGCGCGGTCCAGATGCCAACTCTGGAGCGTCGACTCCAACAGGCATTGAACCGCGTCTCTCGCTATGCCGAAGCTAACATGTTTCGCTTTTCCTTGGCCAAGACTAAAGGGGGTGCACTTCCGCCCCCATCCATGGCTCCACCTCGACCCAGATTTGTTTCTTAATGGGGTGTGCCTGGATGTGGTTGAGTCGCACCGTTTCCTTGGTCTTGTATTTGACTGACGTCTCAACTGAGAGGCTCATATTCACAGCCTTAGTGTCTCTTGTACCGGCCCCATGGATATTCTCCGTTTCGTGACGTTCAGCGCTTGGGACGATGATAGGGCTACTGCCCTACTTTTTTATCGATCCTTTGTTCGTTCGAAGCTCGACTACGGATGAGAGTTTTATGCACCGCCGCCGAGCGTGTTTTGCGGAAGGTGGACACTAGCCAAGACACCGGCCTTCGCCTTGCAACCGGTACCTTCCGCACTTCACCTATTGAGAGCCTACTAGGCAATGCTGGGGAGATGCCACTCGCTCTGCGCCGTGCACAGTGCATAATTCGCCTGTACGCGTAAGCCCAGGGCCTCCCTCAGTCGCCAATAGCTCTCAAGGCATCCGCAGCTGATCTCGACGGTGCCTATGCAACCGACAGACGCCAGTCATACCCTTAGCCCTTCGGGTTTAGGGCCAGGAAACTCATTCAAGAGCTAGATATAGCTCTCGGGCCGGTGGCGCCCCTGGTTTGGCCCAGAACGCCACCCTGGAGGTACCACGTTTGGCTATCTATCGCCAAGCCTCTGCTCCCAAAGCTTGTACAGCGCCGGAAGTATTGCGTTCGACGCTTTTGGAGCACACCTCGTGTCACGCTGGAACCGTGCCAGTGTATACGGATGGCTTTAAGTCCGAAAAGGGGGTCTTCTTCCACGCCGCATCACCACTGTTTGAAGTCAGAAGGGTTCTGCCAAGCGCTCCGTCTGTCTTCATGGTAAAACTGGTCGCAATAAACCACCACGTAAGGGGAGCGGTGCTTTGCCATCCTAACTGCCGTGCTGACGGGACTCAGCACCCCGTGCGACCCCAGCTTAGCCTCTTCTCCTTCCTTCACTACACTTTTTCCTTGATTTTCATACACCCTCTCCCACAACTTTCTCTGGTCAGGCTCTAATTTCACAGGGTAGATTCTGATCTTCTTCTCAGCCAACCGTTCCGGATCGGGGCTAAGGGGACAATGTTCCCTAATCCCTGAGCTCCGGTCTGGGGTAGTTGTTTATTAACAACCTGCTGTATCCCCACCCATACCTTCCTCACATCCTTTTTCCTCTCCTCTCCATTCTATTAATTTTACGCCGTATTCAAGGTGGAGCCGCGATGCCGATGGACTGCCAGGCCACCAGGCGGGAGGGGTCGTCCCAAATGACGGCGCCTGGTTCTGCTGGGCCTTTAAACACCTCTTGCAGTGTGGGCTACTGCGAAAGATGATGCGCTATTGCGTCCCGCAAAAAATAAAGGTTCACCATGGCCGATGATAAACAAATAAAGAATCAACCCTCAACCTCCCCTTGCACATCAACGAAGCCGCCCTCGGGCAGCTCCACCGAAAAAATGGAGGTTCCTCCCTCTGTGCTTGCGCAGAAGACCCTCCATATCTCTCTAACCGGAGAGGAGGCTCACCCCTCTCCTTCGCCTACAGGTGTAGGGACTCCCCACCACCCCCTTCTCTGGAGGTGCTTTCGGGCACCTCCCTTTTTCCAGCGGCAGTCCCCTCTGTTCTTTCCAAGGGGACTGCCAAGAAAGCCAGCAGGCAGCCCTTAGCCAGCCGCTTCACATCGAAGTAGCTCGGTAGGGCAAACCCCCTTAGGGGGGAGAGAAGAGTCAGGCCCCTTCGGTCGCTTCCCTCAAAAGACCTGCTGGCAAGAATACTGAACCTTGCCGGGTTCAAGGCCTGTGCCTCCCCACACAAGACTAGTGACGATACTGCCAACGGGACCTGCGATGTCTTGGAGAGGGGATGGCCAACTGGAGGCCCCCCCTGAGGTAGACAAGGTCCTTGAGGCAACCCAGCCTCAGAAGATAGGGCACTCCAGGGGGGAAAATCCTGGCTGGATTCCAAGCACCGAACTTGAATCCGCCCTTATGCAAGGTCCTCCTCAAACGCCTAGGGTTTCCGAGGCAGTACAAGGAGGGGAGGGGAGAGATCACTTCCGACCGGTGCCCCCACGACTACCAGGACCTTGTCCATTTCGGAGAAGGACCTGGCGGAGGCCGGTCCATCTGTCCTAGGGGCTCATTTCGGCAGGGGAAAGTTGCGGTTTCAGTCCCCGCCCTCCTCTCTAAAAAATGAAAAGAAAAAGACTAAAAAGACAAAGAAGACTCGGAGTTCCTCTCCATCCGCGGGGGCTACGGGGACGGATGGGTCTGCTGCCACTTTGCTAAGCGACCAAGCTAAGATCGGCACATCCGGCCCCTCTGTCCCCCCATTGGGTGCGGAGCCCCTGACTAAGACAAAGACCAAAAGTGCACAGGGCGGTGCCTCGATGACAGCGGGGGCTCTGATTCAGAGGTTACCTGGCGTTTTAGAGCCCGCTTGCTTCAAATGATTCCTCGTTATTCGATCCACTGATGGCACCATGATGGCCAAAGGCAACAAGATCCATCAGAAAAGAGGATTAGCTAGTGCAATTGGACGGGAGCCTTCTGGCGAATGCGGCGAATCCCGCCGAGGCGGCCAAGATAAGTGCTCTTCGGACACTTCATGGCACCCTGGTGAGTGTGACGCCGCACTCTACCATCAACTTTGTGAAAGGAGTAGTTTATGTGAAGGAACTTGTTGACTACTTCATTGAGGACATCACCTTAGTGCTGGCCTACCATATGGCGGGCAAGGTCGAACGTGTGATGAAAAAACGGGGAGGGGCCTCGAGACTCACCCCTACACTCTTCGTCACGTTCGACTGTGACACGCTCCCTGAGTCGGTACGTGCTGGTTGGTACCGCTACCGCGTGAAGGCATTCGTGCCACTGCCGCGGCGGTGCTATTAATATTACCGCTTCGGCCATACGAATGGTTCTTGTGAACGTGCAAAGTTGGGGTCACCCGAAGTTTGTGTAAATTGCTCGAAGGCCGCACACGATAAGTCTAAATCGTGTGTGGCCAAGTGTTTAAATGTCGGAGAGTCGCACCCTGCTTCTTCGAAGCAATGTGGTGCATATCTCCTTGAGAAAGAAATCCTTGCTGTTCGGGCCCAGGATAGACTCGTATTCCGCGAGGCTAAGGACTTGGTCCTGGCGCGCCCGGCCCTCCCTGGGACGTCATATGCCTCAATAGTTAGAAAGGCACCCTCTGCTCCTGGCTCATCCAGGCCAACGAGCACGGTTGTTTCCGTGCTGATTCAGAGCCCTTCTGTGGGGCTCTACTCAACCCTGGCGCTTCCCTGGTAAAGCTGGCAGCAAAAAGGATTCACACCCAGCCCCAGCTAAAACCAGGGCTCCCCCATCTTCCATCAGCGTGACCGTTTCCCGTAAGGCGAAACGGTCACGCGTTTCTACCGAGTCGTTAGACTCACAGGAGGCAACCCTCCTAAAGTTGGTTGCTAGGCCATCTTCCGGGGTTCCTAAAGCTGTCTCCCGAAAGAAGGACAGCAACAAAGGAGCTTCCGCTCCTTCGCCCATGACTAGTGGTGGACCGAGTTGCTCAGAGACGGTGGATCCTCGAAAACAAGCCCCCCCCCCCCGCCTCCAAAACCGCAACGCCCGCCTAAGGTTCCGAAGCTGAGGGAAAAAAAGACTCGCATGGCGAGCCCAACCTTCCCCAATAAGTCCTCAAAGGCGACAGCACCTTCAGCGCTTTGTCTGGCCAACAGGACCCGGGGTTCTGCCTGAAAGAAGCGTACAGCTATTCGCTTAAAGGTCTTCTGTTCGAGGAGGGCCCCGCGTCTCCTCCGAGCTAGGCCTGGAGGGCATATTCCTTCAATGGAATTGCCGTGGACTCCGGGCCAACTGGGAGGAGCTGCGGAGGCTCGTCTCGTCCCGTTTCCCGTTAGCTATCTTTCTGCAGGAGACCATGCAAGGCGCGTGCCTCCTGCCCGCCCTCCCGGGATATAAGGGTCTTGCACCCCCACCACCACGAGATGGCCGCGCTAGGGGATGCGCGGTTTACACCCGGCATGATGTCTCCTTTCTTTCTTACACTTTAGATCCATCCTTTCAGGGAGTGGCTAAGCGGCTGCACCTGGATAGGAGGTATACTATCATTTCTGAGTACATTCCACCGTCAGCTGACTTCGACGCGGGGGACTTCCGCCGCGTCGTGGCACGGTTGCCGACGCCTTTTTTCTTGCTTGAAGATCTGAACGGCAGGCATACTCTCTGGGGAGATTACTCAATAAATCCCAGGGGACAAGTCGTTGCCGATCTGATCGAAGAGCTTGAGATAGGTGTCCTAAACGTGGATGAGTTTACGCATCACTGTCCGAGAACCGCATTATTTTCTTGCCTTGGCCTATATTTGTGCTCTTCAGATGCACAGCCTGATTTTGATTGGGGGGTGGTCGATGACCTCCATGGTAGTGATCACTTTCCCAATCAATTATCATTTTGAGGGCAACTACCGCCTAAAGAAGCCCACTTCATTATTGCTTAGCGTGGGCACAGGGGCCTGCATTTAAGGAAATGACCGAATTCTCTATCTCAGTCCAGGAGTTTAGGTCGGTAGATGGGGCCGTTGGGTTCTTCTCCGGCAACCTCATCGCCGTCGGCCGAGTGTGAGACGGCCCTCAAACAGAAGCGTTATGCCTACATGCGCTATAAGCGCCGCGCGAACGATTTACACTGTCGCTGAATTTCGTCCCCCTAGGGCGAGGTTCCGGTATTTTTCGAAGCACACCCGCCGCTCTTCATGGCGGGCATACGTGTCTTTACTTAATGGCAAGACCCCTTTAGCAGAGGTGTGGAAGTGAGTCAAAAGGATCCGGCAAGTTCTCGCATGATCCCCCTCCCGTTTCCAAGAGAATGGGACCGCAATCTCAGACCCCGCGTCCGTAGAGGAATCCTTCACGACCGCTTTTTCCCCATTCTCTAGCCGGAATGCTGCTCCGCCTGAATTCAATGCACGTCATGTCTCGGAAGGCCGCCGGCTGGACTTTACCTCCAGAGGCAGAGAACCCTTCAACGCCCTGTTTACTGTGACTGAGTTTCGCTCTGCTCTCACTTCGTGCGCGGACACCGCGCATGGTCCGAAAGATGTCCCGTACTTCATTGCACGTCGACCACTCCCATGGTGGTCGGCCGAGTGTGAGACGGCTCTCAAACAGAAGCGTTATGCCTCCATGCGCTATAAGCGCCACCCGAACAATTTCACTGTCGCTGAATTTTGTCCCCCTAGGGCTAGGTTCCGGTATATTTCGAAGCACGCCCGCCGCTCTTCTTGACGGGCATACGTGTCTTCACTTAACGGGAAGACCCCTTTAGCAGAGGTGTGGAAGCGAGTCAAAAGGATTCGGAGCAAGTCCTCGCAGGATCCTTCTCCCGTTCTCCACGGAAATGAGGCCGCAATCTCGGACCCCGCGTCCGTGGTGGAGTCCTTAGCGAACGCTTTTTTCGCATTCTCTAACCGAGATGCTGCTCCACCAGCATTCAATGCAGGTCGTGATGTCGCGGAAGGCCGCCGACTGGACTTTACCTCCAGAGGCGGAGATCCCTTCAACTACAAGTTTACTGTTAGTGAGTTGCGCTCCGCTCTCGCTTCATGCGCGAAAACCGCCCATGGTCCGGACGATGTCCCATGCGCCATGCTTCGAAACCTGGGTGAGCGAAGCATGGCATTTCTATTAGATTCGTTAAACAGGATCTGGGTAGAGGGTCTTCTCCCAGACTCTTGGCGAATCGCTACTGTGCTCGCCTTTCAAAAACCGGGAAGAGATCACTTAACTCCGATAGGTTTCCGCCCAATCTCTCTAACCTCTTGCGTGTGCAAGTTGAGGGAGAAATTGGTAAATGTTAGATTAGCCTTTTTCTTAGACAGCGGAGGCCATCTGTCTTCTGCACAGTGCGGCTTGCGAAAGTTCCATTCTACGTCGGATGCACTGCTCCGAGTGGAAAATGCCGTCTGCGATGCTTTCCTTTGTAGACAGCACTACGCCACGGTGTTTTTCGATCTGGAGAACGCCTATGATATCGCATGGCGATACGGTATTATGGAGACTCTCCACATGATGAAGGCGAGGGTTGCGCCTCCCAGTCTTTATATCTGAATTTTTGCGAGATCGTCGATTCCGCGTACGGGTAGGGGCAGCTCTCTCCAGCCCAAAGGAGCAGGAAGAAGGTGTCCCGCAGGGAAGTGTCCTCAGTGTCACACTCTTTGCCCTGAGCATCAACGGCATCACCTCGTTGCTGCCAGAAGATGTTCTCGCTACGCTCTACGTGGACGACCATTCGATCTCTTTTGGCGCGGCCCAGATGCCAACTCTGGAGTGTCGACTCCAACAGGCATTGAACCGCGTCTCTCGCTATGCCGAAGCGTACAGGTTTCGGTTTTCTTTGGATAAGACTAATGTGGTGCACTTCTGCCGGTATCCACGGCTCCACCCCGACCCAGATTTGTTTCTTAATGGGGTGTGCCTGAATGTGGTTGAGTCGCACCGTTTCCTTTGATTGGAAAAGACCGACGCCTTACCTGGGAGGCTTATATTCGCAGCCTTAAGAACTCTTGTACCCGCGCCATGGATATTCTCCGTTCCGTGACGTTCAGCGCTTGGCGCACTGGTAGAGCTACTGCCCTCCTTTTTTATCGATCCTTTGTTCGTTCAAAGCTCCACTACGGATGTGAGTTTTATGCATCCGCAGCCGAGCGTATATTGCGGAAGGTGGATTCTATCCACCACACCGGCCTTCGCCTTGCGACCGGTGCCTTCCGCACTTCCCCTATTGAGAGCTAACTAGTCAATGCTGGGGAGATGCCACTCGCTCTGTGACGCATCACGATTTGATGGAGCGCTCGTCTGTGCCCTATTGCGACGACTGCATCGTCCGCCAGACTGTTCGGCACATTCTTGTTGAATTTCTTAGTCTGGGTGATCTTGGTGCACGTTACCTGTCCAGGTACCGGGATAAGCGGCGTCGCTACCGCCTGCCCCTTGTACTCGGGACGAGTGCGTGCACATTGACTGGTGGACTTGTTGACTTTTGGGGGGAGGCCGGCCTTCTCCCTATTATTTAAGCAGGGTTTGTTTTGTTTTGTTTTTTGCTTTTGTTTTTTTTCCCTTTAGGTTGCACGCTCCTGCGCCTGGGGGACCTCCCCCGACGCAGGAGCTTGCTCCCTTTACCCCTTTTGGGGGTGTTTTTCGTCTCTTTAATTTTATTTTAAGGTAGCCTAGAACTAGGCCAGTTTTAATACGGCGACTAATGCACAAGTAGGCAGTCGCTAGATGAGCTCTTAAAAAAAAATCAATACTCTATGCTTTGACACCTGGGTGAGTGAGGCATGGCCTTTCTTTTAGTTCTGTTAGATTTGTTCAACAGGATCTGGGTAGAGGGTCTTCTCCCAGATTCCTGGCGAATCGCTACTGTGCTCGCCTTTCGCAAGCTGGGGAGAGATCACTCTACTCCAACCGGTTTCCGCCCAATCTCTCTAACTTCTTGCGTGTGCAAGTTGATGGAGAAATTGGTAAATGTTAGACTAGCCTTTTTCCTGGACGGCGGAGGCCATCTGTCTTCTGCACAGGGCGGCTTCCGCAAGTTCCACTACACGTCGAATGCTCTGCTCCGACTGGAAAATGCCGTCTGCGAAAATTTCCTTCCTAGACACCACTACGCCATGGTGTTTTTCGATCTGGAGAACGCCTATGATACCGCATGGTGATACGGTATTATGGAGACTCTCCACATGATGGAGGCGAGGGTTGCGCCTCCCAGTCTTTATATCTGAATTTTTGCGAGATCGTCGATTCCGCGTACGGGTAGGGGCAGCTCTCTCCGGTCCAAAGGAGCAGGAAGAAAGTGTCCCGCAGGGAAGTGTCCTCAGTGTCACACTCTTGGCCCTGAGCATCAATGGCATCACCTCGTTGCTGCCAGAAGATGTTCTCGCTACGCTCTACGTGGACGACCTTTCGATCTCTTTTGGCGCGGCCCAGATGCCAACTCTGAAGCGTCGACTTCAACAGGCTTTGAATCGCGTCTCTTGCTATGCTGAAGCGCACAGGTTTCGGTTTTCTTTGGCCAAGACTAAGGTGGTGCACTTTTGCCGCCATCCACGGCTCACTCTGACCCAGATTTGTTTCTTAATGGGGTGCGCCTGGATGTGGTTGAGTCGCACCGTTTCCTTGGTCTTGTCTTTGACCGACGCCTCACCTGGGAGGCTCATATTCGCAGCCTTAGGAACTATTGTACCCGCGCCATGGATATTCTCCGTTCCGTGACGTTGAGCACTGTGTTCACTGATAGGGCTACTGCCATACTTTTTTATCGATTCTTTGTTCGCTCGAAGCTCGACTACCGTTTCGAGTTTTACGCATACGCTTCCGAGCGTTTATTGCGGAAGGTGGATTCGATCCACCACACCGGCCTTCGCCTTGCGACCGGTGCCTTCCGCACTTTCCCTATTGAGAGCCTACTAGTCAATGCTGGGGAGATGCCACTCGCTCTGCGCCGCGTGCAGTGCATCACTCGCCTGTACGCGCAAGCCGGGCGCCTCCCTCAGTCGCCAACAGCTCTCACTGCATCCGCAGCTGATCTCGATGGTGCCTATGCCGGCGAGAGACGCCAGTCATACCCTAAGCCCTTTGAGTTTAGGGCCAGGAAACTCCTTTGAGAGCTAGATATAGCTCTCGGACTGGTGGCGCCCCTGGTTCTGCCCAGGACGCCCTTTTGGAGGGTACCACATTTGGCTATTTGTCGCCACGCCTCTGCTCCCAAAGCTTGTACAGCGCCGGGAGTATTGCGTTCAACCTTTTTGGAGCACACATCGTGTCACGCTGGAACCGTGCCAGTGTATACGGATGGCTCCAAACCCAAGAGGGGGTCGGCTTCCACGCCGTATCCCCTCTGTTTGAAGTTAGCGGAGCTCTGTCAGGCGCTGCGTCTGTCTTCACGGACGAGCTGGTGGCATTACACCACTCGGTACGGAAGATTACGCTATGCGCCTGGTTTGGAGAACGGATTGTGATCTATAGCGACTCACAAAGCGCCCTGAGTGCTCTCGGGGCATTGGAATTTCCTTATCCCCTGGTTCGCGATATCCGTGACGCCACGGTTTTGGCGAGCCGGGCAGATGCGATATTATATTCTACTGGGTTTGTGGACAAGCAAGAATTGGGGGGAATGAGCGCGCCGATGAGGGCGCCAAAGAGTCCGCGAGGACTCTACGACCGGACCAGCGTTTCGCTCTTCCTCACACCGACTACATGGCAGGAATACGGGCAGCTCTTCGGACTTCTTGGCAAAGAAGATGGGAGACGGCCGAAGGGAACTTAAAGTTGCGTGCCATTGCGCATGACTGTTCCCATGGACCTATCCCCCAATGCCGTGACTGCTTCAGGACGTTTTCTGTCGTCTCCGAATCGGACACACCCATGTGACGCATCGCTATTTGATGGAGCGCTCGCCTGCGCCCTATTGCAACGACTGCGTCGTCCGTTAGACTGTTCGGCACATTCTTGTCGAATTTCCCAGTCTGGGTGATCTTGGCGCACGTTACCTGTCCCGGTACCGGGATGGTCGGGATCCCTACCGCCTGTCCTTTGTACTCGGGACGAGTGCGTGCACATTGACTGGTCGACTTGTTGACTTTGGGGGGAGGCCGTCTTCTCCCTTTCATTTAACTAGGTTTAGTTGTTATTTTTGTTATTGTTTTGTTATTGTTATTGCTTCCTAATTGTTAATTCTTTTTATTGTTGTTTTTGATTCAAATTTTTTTAAAGTAGCCTAGAACTTGGCTGTTTGTTTACGGCGACTTATGCCTAAGTGGGCAGTCGCCAGATAGCCCCTTAAAAAAAAATTCAATACACCACTCGGTACGTCAGATTACGTGATGTGCCCGGTTCGGAGACCGGATTGTAATTTATTGTTACTCACACAGCGCCCTGAGTGCTCTCCGTGCATTGGAATCTCCCTCATTGCATGGTTCGTGAAATCGGTGACGCCACGGTTTTGGCAAGCCGGGCGGATGTCGAATTTATCTTCTGCTGGGTTCCTGGACATGTAGGGAATGAGGGCGCCAAAGAGTCCGCGAGGACTGTGTGACCGGACCAGCGTTTCGCTCTTCCTCACACCGACCACAGGTCAGGGTATACCGGCAGTTGTTCGGACTGCTTGGCAAAGAAGATGGGAGACGGTCGAATGAACTTTAAGTTGCTTACCATTGTGCCGCGACTGTTCCCATGGACCTACCCCCCCCCCGCCCTTCTTCAATGCCGCGGAGGCTTTATGTTGCTTTCTGTCGGGCACACTCGTGTGACGCATCGCCATTTGATGGGGTGCTCCCTGCGCCCTATTGTGACGACTGCGTCGTCTCCCAGACTGTTCGGCACATTCTTGTCGAATGTCCCAGTCTGGGTAATCTTGGCGCACGTTACCTTTCCCGGTACCGGGATGGGCGGGGTCGCTACCGCCTGTCCCTTGTACTCGGGACGAGTTCGTGCACACCGACCTTTAGACTTTTTAGAGAAGGTCAGGCTTCTCCCCGTTATTTAATTTTTTTTCATGGATCGCGTTCTTCTTTGCCGGGGGAGGGCGGGCCTTTTCCCGTCAACGGAGCTCGCTTTATATTTTTCAAATTGTTTGTTTTTCTTTCTTTTTTTTCTTTTTTCGATTTGGCTTTTAATATAGCCTAGATTTAGGCTAGGTTGAGTACGGCGACCTATGGCCTAGAAGGCAGTCGCCCGATGGAATATTAAAACAAAATATATATTAACAAGGGCAGCATTTAAGTCATCAATAGAATCGGAAATTTATATATACTCGTATTACTCCATTGTATATTATCAGTCATGGAATACACCGGGCCAATCTGCCCGAGACTTAACTGTCTTTACGAGATATACTTATATTAGGAACCTTAAAAGTAAGTTTCAATTTAAAAGAAATAATTTAATGGTTAGATCTACCAAGAGGATGTTTAATAGCCGAGTCAACTACACCTGATACATCTGTCAACAGTAAATCCAGCCAATTTCCATTGTGGTGACTATTCAGTAATAAGCTGTTCACATTCAGCAGACAAATTAGCAAAATCAAATGCAGCTACCCCAGACCGATCAGTGTCACTGACTGAGTTGAGCCATTCTCTATGATGAATATTCAGGTCACTGATTGAATGACCCAATATCTATGATGAATATTCAGGTCACCGACAGAATTGAGAAATTCTCTATGATGAACATTCAGGTCAATGATTGAATTGAGCCATTCTCTATGATGAAAATTTAGGTCACTGATTGAATGACCCAATCTCTATGATGAATATTCAGGTCACCGACAGAATTGAGAAATTCTCTATGATGAACATTCAGGTCGCTGATTGAATTGACCCAATCTCTATGATGAACATTCAGGTCACTGATTGAATGACCCAATCTCTATGATGAATATTCAGGTCACCAACAAAGTTGAGCCATTCTCTATGATGAAAATTCAGGTCGCTGATTGAATTGAGCCATTCTCTATGATGAACATTCAGGTCACTAATTGAATGACCCTTAATTGTGGTCACGTTGACGAGGCCTACAGCACTGGCTGTAGGATCGAGAGCTATCTGCTTTAATCTACCTTAAGGGGTCGGAGGGAGCAGGGATGCCATATGCTCTTTGAGAGCAAGCAGAGTTGCCATCTAATCCAGGAGAGCAATCTTGGATGTCATTTGCTCCTTAGAGCAATCGGAGATGCTATCTGCTCCTTGGAGGGGGCGATGGGGAATATCGCGCAACTCATAGCCTATGTTCCCTAAATGTTGGCACACCACCTTCACGTGGTGCCCCTGTTTTTTAACTGAGCGTGTGCCCAACGTCCGAACACCAGGCGGGATATCCTGGTTTGGGTATCTAAGGGTACCCACCAACCTTTTGGGGCAGTTGTGTGTATGGACACCAGCACACTTCTGGCCCATATGGTTGTCTTTGCTGTGGCCCTGCAGTTAGTGAATGGCATCACAAGGGCTAGGTGACCTCACACCAACATAAAAGGTGGGTGAGGGGAACCCCATGAGGCGGTTTGATGACCAAACACTGGCATCACTCCGGCATCCCCAAATAACCTTGTGGGGCGACTGTGTGTCTGAACCCCAGCGCACTTTCGGCCCACTTGGTCCTAGTCAGTATGTGTACTCTGTACGAGTCGACGGATGTACCCACTGGGGGGCATTGTCCGCAGGACCGTGCCATGGAGGTAGGTTTGGTTGCCTGGGTCGTTGTTTTGCTTTCGGGAGGTCTTTGCACCGCAGTCCAGTAAAACTCCGTTATGCGGCTCCGCTGTTTTTGAAACAACAGTGGGAGTCGGGGGGCGGGCTACCCTGTCTGGACTGTATGGGCGCTCTCCGGACTCACGATGGCGATTTGGTACATGCCCTCGGCTCCAGAGACACCACTTATAAAAATAAAAATCATATGGGTAAACTTGCAAAAAACTCATCCCAGAGACCGCCGGCCTCTGGTCACCGTGAAAAAAGCAGAGATCTTCGTCGCTTGGATCCTTTTGGATCAGAAGTGGACGAAGAACTGGATTATGACCGCTTTATAGTACTCAAATCCAGCAACGAACGTTGTCCTCTTAACAAAGCTGACATCTTTGATGTCTTTGACGACTTCGTAAACAAGTGTGGCGAACCTGCTCAAATGTGGCCGCGCAATGATGGCGCATTGATTGTCGAGGCCAAGTCTAATGAGCAGCAAAAGAGAATTCAATCTCTCGAAAAGTTAGCCTCAGTGAGTGTATCATCCGCGTCTCACCCGACATTTAATACCTCCAAAGGTGTTATTCGATCGGGTGAACTCATTGAGTATGATATCGACAGGTTGGTGACAAAACTTGCCAATCAGAAAGTAACAAGTGCACATCGCATTTCTAGGTTTGTGAATGGCGCTAGGGTCCCTTCCGCCACCATAATCCTAACTTTCAACAGATTGGAACCACCCAAGTACGTCAAGGCTGGCTACCTTAACATCCCAGTCAAGCCTTACGTCGAAAACCCCCGGCGGTGCTTCCATTGCCAACGCTTTGGCCATGTAAGCAAGTTTTGTAAAAGCGAAAGGATTTGTGTAAACTGCTCAGCAGAATTTCACGGAACACCCTGTTCCAAACAGCCGTGCTGCCCCAATTGTGGCGGAGACCACTCTGCCACATCACAGCAATGCACCTTCTTCCTCTACGAGAGAGAGGTCATTGCTGTTCGAAATAAAAACAGGGTGAGCTATAAAGAGGCTAGACGAAGAGTTAGAGAGACTTACGTTCAGCCTGGCGTGAGCTTCGCGGATGCTCTGCGCACCGCCGCGCCAAAGAAGGGGAGAAGCCAGAGACCATCTACAGGCTCTCCTGAACAAACAAGAAGTCCTCCACAACCAAAACCCAGGTCTCCGCGCAGAGATGTGCCTCAACAGGTAAGGGGTTCTCCACACCCTAAACCCGCATCTCCACACGCACCTGAAAAGGTTAATAAGAGCCCCCCTCGACCGAAACCACGATCAATCGGTAGAGAAAACTCTTCACCAAAATCTAGCCTAGCTTCTGATGGCACAAAGAAGAGGAACCTTCCATCCTCTCCCGATTCACCAAGAGTGGCAAAACACTTTGCCACCGCTCCACAAGACGTGGATGTGAATCGGATTGGGCCGCAGGTGGTGTCTATTCCAGCTCTGGACATCCATCCTGCCCCCAAAGAACAGAGAACTACAGCCCCAAAGCGAGTAGTCAGCAACCCACCCCTTGCTGATACTGCTTTGGAACTCCTTCGAGCCCTAAGTGAGAAGGAATCAACCTGTACCCCATCACAGGAAACAGCTGTAGTCGAGGCTGCCCCCTTATCCAAGGAGGAGCCGAACCAACCATCAGATTCCAAGAATCCTTCGCCAGCCGAACAATCGCTGCCACCATCACCAGCCAAGTCGATGTCATCGGCTCACGAAATGACTGATGGAGATGCTCCCACATCTGCTTCTCCAGTCAAGACAGTCATTTCGTATAGCCAGCTAACAAAATTGCCACGCTTAAAAGAAAAGCCGAGAGCTAAATTAACGCTCCCGATGCCTCCAGAGTCATACCCAAAACCGGTAATTGGTATGACCAAAACTACCCCTACGGGTAGTATAAAACCAAAACCTCCTACCCCTAAGGGTAGGATGATTGTCTTAAAGAGGTAAGGATGTATCCAATAATTCATTGGAACATCCAAGGTCTCTTCCCCAAGTGGGAAGAACTCAAGCTCCTGTTTAAAGACTACAATCCTGATTGTATAGCTTTACAGGAAACTTGCTTAGGTACTCGTAGTGTACTCAATATTCCTGGTTTTGTGGGATACTATAAGAACCCTATAGAACCAATCCATGGTTCTGCTGTGCTCATCAACAGCTGGGTTCCCCACAACCAGATCGACCTTGCGACAGACCTGCAGGGGGTCGCTGTCCGCCTGTTCTCCCATCGCCACTATACGGTCTGCTCGCTTTACCTCCCTCCTAGTGAGGAAAAAGACACAGCCTCTCTAGCTAGAAAACTAGTAGAGGTAATTAAACAGCTCCCTCCCCCCTTTCTATTGATTGGGGATTTTAATGCTCGACACCCCCTTTGGGGGGACCATGATAAGAACCCTAGGGGAAACATGATTGAGAAATTTCTGGGCGAAAATGATGTCTGCCTTCTGAACGATGGCAGCCATACATCATTTCACATCCAGACGAGCAGCTCTACATACATGCGTGGACTTTTCCCTCTGTTCACCAAGCTGTAGAGCTGATTTTGACTGGGCAGTGGATCCTGACTTGCGAGGCAGCGATCACTTCCCCATTATTATAGCGCCATGTACAGGTGGCCCCCCTCCACCACCTAGTAAAAAATGGAATGCAAAAAAAGCAAACTGGCCTAAATTCAGGCACCTCTCGAGCCATGACGGGTCCTTCCCTCATGAAGATATTGACGTGGCTATCGATGACCTCCTAGTCCACGTCAATAAAGCGGCTAACTCCTCCATCCCGCTCTCCGGCTCAACCGCTCGCGGACCACAAGTTCCCTGGTGGTCGGCTGAATGCTCGAGAGCCGTGACTGAATGTAAAATGGCTTGCCGACGTTACCATCGCTCCCCTACGATGGTAAATAAAATTGCTCGTAACAGAGCAAGGGCAGCACGGCGACGCACCCTTCGACAGGCTCGAAAGACCTCGTTGGAAGGTTACATCGCGTCCATAAGTTGGCAAACGCCTATAGACAAAGTGTGGAAAAGGGTCAAAAAGCTATTGGGCAAATCCAATGGCTTTACAGCTCCCAACATTGTCCAAGCTGGAGAATTGTTGGGGGACTTGTCCCATATTTCCAATGTCTTGGCCAGATCATTTGCTAGCATCTCAAGCCCAGATAATTATGAGATGCAATTCCAGTGCTTTAGGCTCCAACAGGAGCAGCAACCGCTCAACTTTATGGAGCCTAACATGGATAACGAGTCTTACAACCGACTCTTCTTTATCCATGAGCTCCATAATGCACTGAAGCACTGTAGATCCACTGCCCCCGGATCGGATGGCATTTCCTATGATATGATTAGGAATATGCATCCATCCCTTCTCTCTCATTTACTGGACATTTACAACTGGATTTGGATCAAGGGCCACTTCCCTTCCATGTGGAGAGAGGCCATAGTCCTTCCATTCCGCAAACCAGGAAAGGACGGGACGGAGCCCACCCATTACCGCCCCATTGCTCTTACCAGTTGTCCATGTAAAGTGTTTGAGAAAATGGTCAATTTCAGACTCGTCTGGTTTTTGGAGACTCAAAATCTCATATCTCCTTCTCAATCAGGGTTCAGGAAAAAGCAGAGTACGACAGACCTGCTTGTCCGAATGGAGTCACTCGTAAGAGATGCTTTTTCAAAGAAGCAGCACGCCATCGCTGTCTTCTTTGATATTGAGAAAGCATACGATACCACCTGGAGGCGTGGTATCCTTAAACAACTCCATGATTGGGGCCTGCGGGGTTACCTCCCCAGGTTTGTCGAGCAATTTCTGATGCGACGCACACTACGCGTAAGGGTTGGAGGCACCTTATCGGAGCCCGTGGACCAAGTTGAGGGTGTGCCGCAGGGAAGTGTCCTCAGTGTCACCTGCTTCTCTGTGGCCATTAATGGCATTGTTAGAAATCTCCCTCCCGAGATTTCGTCGACGGTATATGTGGATGATCTGGCGCTCATTTGTTCTTCGCCCAGACTCCCATTTATCGTCCGTAAGCTACAGCGAGCTATAAGCACTGTAGCTGAAAATGCTTCCTCCAAGGGCTTCCGCTTTTCCGCAGTAAAGACCAAGGCTGTTCACTTTTATGGGCATAAGTTAGTGACATGGGACCCCCCCCATTTGTCGCTATATGGTGTGCCTATAGATTTTGAGCCCCACTTCAAATATCTGGGGGTCATATTTGATTCAAGGCTTTCTTTCCGGCACCATGTGGACGCCTTGAAAAGGTCTTGTTTAAAGAGAATGGACATAATGAAACTGTTGTCTCACACTTCTTGGGGAAGTGATCGACGTACTCTGTGGCTCCTGTATCTAGCATTGGTCCAATCAAAGCTAGACTATGGATCACAGGTGTACTCCTCTGCCTCGCCATCCATTCTCGAAAAACTAAACACTGTGCGTAACCAGGGTGTGCGCCTGGCTTCTGGAGCCTTTAAGTCCTCCCCAGTGTGGAGCCTCTACGCAGAGAACGGGGTTCTCCCCCTTCCCTATCACAGGCTCAAGTGTAATTTAAACTACCTCCTTAGACTTGAGCAACTACCGCAGACGCCAGTGTATGAGTGCATGTCCAATACACGGACAGTGGCCTCATACGATAGATCTCCATCTCTGGCTCGCCCCTTTGCTCTGCGTATGGCCGAGCACACTGCGCAACTAAGGGAGTTCTCAGTGATTCCCTTTACCATGCCAAAGACCCCCCCGTGGCTCATACCACCTGTAATGGTATGTAGGGAACTAGCTGATAGGCCCAAGGATCACCACCTGCCTGTAGTATTGAGAGCCATGTATGGCGACCACTCCTCTCAACATCGACATAGCACTTTTGTGTTCACCGATGGGTCCAAGTCACCGGACAGAGTTGGAGCAGCTGCTGTCTTTCCATCTGAGACAGCATTGGTCCGCCTGCCAAACGCAGCTTCCGCATTCACAGCAGAACTCGTTGCTATGATGGCGGCACTGACTATCATAGCTGGCAGGCCATCTGGTTCTCATACTATCTTTACAGACTCCCTTAGTTCGCTTCAAATGTTGGGTGATGTTGGTTCGAGCCATCCGTTGGTTTCCAAGATCCAGCGGTGGCTCCTACGACTATCGCCCATCCACGAGATATCCTTCTGCTGGGTGCCTAGTCACGTGGGCATCCCAGGCAATGAGAGGGCAGATGCTGCAGCCAAAGAAGCAGCATCACTGGGGACAGCTCCAGTGGCCCCAGTCCCACTCTGCGATGCCTATCCTCTGACCAATGAATACGTGGTCGGCCTATGGCAGAAGAGGTGGAATGAGCTCCCTCCCACCAAGCTCCACTCCATAAAACCCTCCGTTCACCCATGGCCACGTACAACTAGACATCGTAAAATGGAGGTTGCGCTTGTCCGTCTGAGGATAGGCCATTGCCGGCTCACCCATGAGCATTTAATGAGTGGGCTGCCCCCACCCATGTGCATTCTGTGTGGGGTACAAATATCTGTCCTCCATATATTTGTAGAATGCCCATTACTAAGGAATCTCAGAAGGACGACTTTTCCCTTCATTACCAGAGAGATGGCCCCCCAGCAGGCTCTGCGGGGCATCTTTTCTGAGACCCATTGCTTCTTTAACGTGACTAGGATACTAACCTTCCTAAAAGAAAGCAATCTTTTAAACAAAATTTAAAATAATTTTATATATTGTTGATCTATTCATAGTTTATGTTTTTACATTTTGTTGAGTTTTTAATAGTCTATTTTTTTGTTAAAAGATTTTAACCGACTTAATATTGCATAATATGGCAATATTTTAAAAATAATAATTTTAAATTCACTGCCCATAAGTGAATTTGGCTGCGAGATAGCCCATCTGGGCTACGCAGCTTTTAAATTTTTAATGCACTATTCATTCATTCATTCTGCTCCTTGGAAGCAATCGGAGATGCCATCTGCTCCTTGGGAGCAATCGGAGATGCCATCTGCTCCTTGAGAGCAATTGGATTTGCAATCTGCTCCTTGGGAGCAATCGGAGATGCCATCTGCTCCTTGGGAGCAATCGGAGATGCCATCTGCTCCTTGGGAGCAATCGAAGATGCCATCTGCTCCTTGAGAGCAATCGGATTTGCAATCTGATCCTTGGGAGCAATCGGAGATGCCATCTGCTCATGTGGAGCAATCGGAGATGCCATCTGCTCCTAGGGAGCAATCTGGGAGATGCCATCTGCTCCTTGGGAGCAATCGGAACGGCAAACTGCTTCTTGGAAGCAATCGGAGATGCCATATGCTCCCTGGGAGCAATCGGAGATGCCATCTGCTCCTTGGGAGCAATCGGAGATGCCATCTGCTCCTTAGGAGGAATCATAGATGCCAACTCCTCCTTAGGAGGCAATATGAGATGTCATCTGCTCCTTGGGAGCAATAGGAGATGCCATCTGCTCTTTAGGAGCATTAGTAGATGTCATCTGGTCCTTAGGAGCAATATGAGATGCCATATGCTCCTTGGGAGCAATAGGAGATGTTATTTGCTCCTTGTGAGCAATAGGAGATGCCATCTGCTCTTTGAGAGCAATCGGAGATGCCATCTGCTCCTTGGGAGCGATCGAAGATGCCATCTGCTCCTTAAGAGCAAAAGAGATGCCATTTGCTCCTTGAGAGCAATAGAAGATGCCATCTGCTCCTTGAGAGCATTTGGAGATGCCAACTTCTCCTTGGGAGCATTTGGAGATGCCATCTGCTCCTTGGGAGCAATCGTAGATGCCATCTGCTCCTTGGGAGCAATCGTAGATGCCATCTGCTCCTTGAGAGCAATCTTAGATGCCATATGCTCCTTGGGAGCAATCATGGATGCCATATGCTCCTTAGGAGCAATCATAGATGCCAACTGCTCTTTGGGAGCAATAGAAAATGCCATCTGCTCCATGGAAGCAATAGAAGAAGCCATCTGCTCTTTGGGAGTATTAGTAGATGCCATCTCGTCCTTGGGAGCAAAAAGAGATGCCATATGCTCCTTGGGAGCAAAAGGAGATGCCATATGCTCCTTGGGATCAATGTGAGATGCCATCCTCTCTTTGAGAGCAATCGGAAATGCAATCTGCTCCTTGGGAGCAATCGGAGATGCCATCTGCTCCTTAGGATCAATAAAATATGCCATTTACTCCTTGAGAGAATAGAAGATGCCATCTGTTCCTTGGGAGCAATCGGAGATGTCATCCGCACCTTGGGAGCATTTAAAGATGCCATCTGCTCCTTAGAAGCAATCATAAATGGCATCTGGTCCTTGGAAGCAATCGGAGATGCCATCTGCTACTTGGGAGCAATCGGAGATGCCATCTGCTCCTTGGCAGCAATCGGAGATGCCATCTGCTCCTTAGGAGGAATCGGAGATTCCGTATGCTTCTTGGGAGCAATCGGAGATGCCATATGGTCTTTGAGAGCATTCGGAGATGCCATCTGCTCTTTGGGAGCAATCGAAGATGCCATATGCTCCTTGGGAGCAATTGGAGATGCCATATGCTCCTTGGGAGCAACCGAAGATGCCATCTGCTCTTTGGGAGCAATCGGAGATTCCATATGCTCCTTGGGAGCAATTGGAGATGCCATATGCTCCTTGAGAGCAATCGGAGATGCCATCTGCCCCTTGGGAGCAATCGCAGATACCATCTGCTTCTTGGGGGCAATCGTAGATGCAATATGCTCCTTGGGAGCAATCGGAGATGCCATATGCTCCTTGGGAGTAATCGGAGATGCCATCTGCTCCTTAGGAGCAATTGGAGATTTCATCTGCTCCTTGGCAGCAATCGGACATGGCATATGCTCCGAGGGATCAATCGGAGATGCCATATGCTCCGAGGGAGCGATCGGAGATGGCATATGCTCCTTGGGAGCAATCGGAGATGCCAACTGCTCCTTGGGAGCAATAGGAGATGCCATCTGCTCCTTGGCAGCAATCGGAGATGCCATCTGCACATTGGGAGCATTTAAAGATGCCATCTGCTCCTTAGAAGCAATCGTAAATGGCATCTGCTCCTTGGAAGCAATCGGAGATGCCATCTGCTACTTGGGAGCAATCGGAGATGCCATCTGCTCCTTGGCAGCAATCGGAGATGCCATCTGCTCCTTAGGAGGAATCGGAGATTCCATATGCTTCTTGGGAGCAATCGGAGATGCCATATGGTCTTTGAGAGCATTCGGAGATGCCATCTGCTCTTTGGGAGCAATCGAAGATGCTATATGCTCCTTGGGAGCAAATGGAGATGCCATATGCTCATTGGGAGCAACCGAAGATGCCATCTGCTCTTTGGGAGCAATCGGAGATTCCATATGCTCCTTGGGAGCAATTGGAGATGCCATATGCTCCTTGAGAGCAATCGGAGATGCCATCTGCTCTTCGAGAGCAATCGGAGATGCCATCTTCTCCGAGGGAGCAATCAGAGATGGCATATGCTCCTTGGGAGAAATCAGAGATGCCATATGCTCCTTGGGAGCAATCGGAGATGCCAACTGCTCTTTGATAGCAATAGGAGATGCCATTTGCTCCTTGGAAGCAATATGAGATGCCATCTGCTGCTTGAAGCAATCGCAGATGCCATCTGCTCATTGGGAACAATCGGAGATGCAATCTGCTCCTTGGGAGCAATCGGAACGGCAAACTGCTTATTGGAAGCAATCGGAGATGCCATATGCTCCTTGGGAGCAACCGAAGATGCCATCTGCTCTTTGGGAGCAATCGAAGATGCCATATGCTCCTTGGGAGCAATTGGAGATGCCATATGCTCCTTGGGAGCAACCGAAGATACCATCTGCTCTTTGGGAGCAATCGGAGATTCCATATGCTCCTTGGGAGCAATTGGAGATGCCATATGCTCCTTGGGAGCAATCGGAGATGCCATCTGCTCCTTAGGAGGAATCATAGATGCCAACTGCTTCTTGGGAGCAATAGGAGATGCCATCTGCTCCTTGGGAGCAATCGGAGATGCCATCTGCTCCTTGGGAGCAATCTGAGATGCCATATGCTCCTGCGGAGTAATCGGAGATGCCATCTTCTCTTTGAGATTAATCGGAGATGCTATTTGCTCCTTGGAAGCAATCGAAGATGCCATCTGCTCCTTCGGAGCAATAAAAGATGCCATTTGTTCCTTGGGAGCATTAGAAGATGCCATCTGCTCCTTGGAAGCAATCGGAGATGCTATCTGCTCCTTGGGAGAAATCGGAGATGCTCTCTGCTTCTTGGGAGCAATCGGAGGTGCCATCTGCTCCTTGGAAGCAATCTCAGATGCCCTCTGCTCCTTGGGAGCATTCGGAGATGCCATCTGCTGCTTAGGAGTAATCGGAGATGCCATCTGCTCCTTAGGAGCAATCGGAGATTCCATCTGCTCCTTGGTATCAATCGGAGATGGCATATGCTTTTTGGCAGCAATTGGAGATGCCATATGCTCCTTGGGAGCAATCGGAGATGCCAACTGCTCCTTGGTAGCAATCGGAGATGGCATATGCTTTTTGGGAGCAATTGGAGATGCCATATGCTCCTTTGGAGCAATCGGAGATGCCAACTGCTCCTTGGGTGCAATAGGAGATGCTATCTTCTCCTTGGGAGCAATAACAGATGCCATCTGCTCCTTGGGAGCAATAACAGATGCCATCTGCTCTTTGGGAGCATTAATAGATGCCATTTGCTCCTTGGGAGCATTAGGAGATGCCATATGCTCCTTGGGAGCAATAGGACATGCCATCTGTTCTTTGGGAGCAATCGGATATGCCATCTGCTCCTTAGGAGCAACCGTAGATGCCATTTGCTCCTTGGGAGCAATCGGAGATGCCATTTGCTCCTTGGGAGCAATCATAGATGCCATCTGCTATGTGAGCAATCGGAGAGTACATCCGCTCCTTGAGAGCAATCGGATTTGTAATCTGCTCCTTGGGAGCAATCGGAGATTTCATCTGCTCCTTGGGAGCAATCGGAGATTTCAACTGCTCCTTGAAAGCAATCGGAGATGCCATCTGCTCTTTGGGAGCAATCGGAGATGCCATCTGCTCCTTGGGAGCAATCGGAGATGCCATCTGCTCCTGAAAATCAATCGGAGATGCCATTTGCTCCTGGAGAACAATCGGATATTCTATCTCCTCCTATATAGTACTTAGATTCCATCTGCTCCTAGAGAGCAGTCTTAGATTCCATCTGCTCCTTATGAGCTAGCTGATATGCCATATGCTCCTAGAGAACGTTCGTAGATTCCATCTGCCCGTTGGGAGCAAGCTGATATGCCATGTGCTCCTATAGAGCGCTTGTAGATGCCAGCTGCTCCTATAGAGCAAATAAAGATGCCATATGCTCCTATAGAGCAATTAGAGAATCCATATGCTCCTATAGAGCAATTAGAGGTGTCATATGCTCTTATAGAGCAATTTGAGATGCCATATGCTCTTACAGAGTAATTATAGATGCCATTTTCTCCTATAGAGCAATAGAGATGCCATCTGCTCCTATTAAGCAATAAGAGATGCCATCTGCTTCTATAGAGCAATTAGAGATGTCATCTTCTCCTATAGAGCAATCATATGCCATATTCTCCTATAGAGCAAATCAGATGCCATCTTCTCCTATAGAGCAATCAGATGCCATCTGCTCTTATAAAGTAAAAGGAGATGCCATCTGCTCGTATAGAGCAATCAGATATGCTTTCTGCTCCTGTAGAGCAATCAGATATGCCATCTGCTCCTATAGAGCAATCAGATATGATGCCATCTGATCCTATAGAGCAATAAGATATGATGCCATCTACTCGTATAGAGCAATCAGATATGATGCCATCTGCTCGTATAGAGCAATCATATATGCCATCTGTTCATGTAGAGGCATCATATATGCCATCTTCTCCTATAGAGCAATCAGATATGATGCCATCTGCTCCTATAGAGCAATAAGATATGATGCTATCTGCTCGTATAGAGAAATCAGATATGATGCCATCTGCTCGTATAGAGCAATCAGATATGATGCCATCTGCTCGTATAGAGCAATCAGATATTATGCCATCTGTTCGTATAAAGCAATCAGATATGTTGCCATCTGCTACTATAGAGCAATAAGATATGATGCCATCTGCTCCTATAGAGTAATCAGATATGATGCCATCTGCTCGTATAGAGCAATCAGATATGATGCCATTTTCTCGTGGGGAGCAATCTAATATGATGCCATCTGCTCCTATAGAGCAATCAAATATGATGCCATCTGCTCCTATAGAGCAATCAGATATGATGCCATCTGCTCGTATAGACCAATCAGATATGATGCCATCTGCTCGTATAGACCAATCAGATATGATGCCATCTGCCCCTGGGGAGCAATCAGAGATGATGCCATATGCTCCTGGGGAGCAATCAGAGATGATGCCATATTCTCCTGGGGAGCAATCAGAGATGATGCCATATGCTCCTGGGGAGCAATCAGAGATGATGCCATATTCTCCTGGAGAGCAATCAGAGATGATGCCAATGCTCCTGGGGAGCAATCAGAGATGATGCCATCTGCTCCGAAGGAGCAATCAGAGATGATACCATCTGCAAATAAGATCGCCCTACCTCCCTAAGAGAGATTCTAATATTCGATGTATAATATTTAAGGTCAAATATCATGAATCTTTTACCCCAATCCTTATTTTGTAATTCTGCGAATAATTTTATCAAATAAATGTCTCAAATTCAAAATAGATTTCTCGTGTATTGCTTTTTATCGTCTTTGACTAAGAAAGATAAGAATCAGAAAAAAGTCTCAAAATCTTGCGCAGTAAATTAAATCAGCCATTCAAGAACGCAATAACCACCTAATTACTTTCTTTTCGTAAGACTTGACTCGATAAATTGACTTTCATTGTCAATTGGAGAGTTCCTTCCTGTCAAAATTGATCTTTTTTTTTTTCCTCAGCGTTTGTTAGTGATATATTTCGCATGATTTTCTAGTTTTCTCCTGAGATTGACATTTTTGAAAATACTTTCCTCAGAAATAATGAATTTTCTTAGATTATGACAGCAGATTATAAGCATCTCATGTCAAAGGAAGATAACTAACTCCCATTTGCTATAACTTGTTATCAAAAGTCCTGATTAGATTTGGCTAGGCAGGAACTGCAGTAAACAAGACGTGTATCGGATACCGCATTAATTAAACTTTATGTTCCTTATTAGTTAAGTATGAGGTAGATTACATCGAAGAAAGAGATAAAAAAAAGGTCTCTAAGCGTTTGGAAGGGATTTAACTTGGGCAAGTTAATTATCAAATATTTTCTCATTTTTTTATAAACACGCTACTTTAGAGAAGTTTGAAATTATGGCCAAAAGTTTTAACTATCGTGTTTTGTGAGAATTATTGTTTTTTTATATAATTTAATACTACGGAATAATAATTAATAACATTTTACACCGATATTTCCTTAATTACTGGTAAATTTAAAATCTAAACTGTCCAGTTTCAAGGAATGATCGTAACTTTCAATAGAGCTACAAAACTCGAGAATATTTCCAGTTTAAGGTCCTGAAAGATAAATTAGGTTGCTACGGTAATTTGTTGTTTTTTTAGGAAAAACTTAGCAACTACGAGCGGTGGTCAATGAGTTTTGCAATTCGGATATAAGGAAACGAGATATGAGGAAAAGTGTTTTATTATTTTTCAATATAACTACCCTTGACTTCAATGCACTTGCGCCACTTGTCTCTGAGGCTTCGAATTCCCGACAACCAGAAATCTCCCGACTGCTGTTCAATCCACTCCTGGACGGCGAGTTGGACATCTTCATCGTACCCAAACCGGCGTCCACGCAGTGCAGCCTTGAACTGGCGGAATAAAAAGTAGTCGCTAGGGGCCAGATCTGGACTGTAGGGGGGATGGTTGAGCTCCTCGAATCCGCACTCGCGCAGGGCAGCTTGTGCAACTCTGGCCTTGTGGACTTTGAAGACGTTAAAGTCGATCATGGGGCGTGAGGTTTCTAGGGACCCAACGGGCAGAGACCTTGGTCATGGCCAAATTGTCGTGGATGATGTTGCTAACACTTCCATGTGATATTCCAAGTTCTCGCGCGATTTCTTCGACCTTCACCCGTCGATTTTCGAGGATCATCCTCTCCACACGGGCTACATTGTCCTCGTTGGCCACGTCTGACGGGCGTCCTGGACGGGGGTCATCTTCAAGGGACTCACAACCATGGCGGAAATCCATATTCCAGCGAGCAATTGTTGCATAGGAAGGGGCGGTGTCAGGGAACACTGCAACCATGCGTTCATGGATCTCTTTTGCATTCTTGCCTTCCTTGCTCAAAAGTTTGATCAGTGCGCGGTGCTCAACCTTCTCCATTGTTGAAAAATTTGTGACTGACGATCTGCGATCAGCTACTGCTTCTTAAATAGACGAGGCAGGAGCGTGCGGCTGCAGGTCGTGACTTGTCATAACTTGTCCTAACACCCCCACAAACAGCCATGCCCCTTCCTCTGTTTTGCCCTACTGATTCGCAAAACTTATTGACCGCCCCTCGTTTGTTTCATTTAAACTAGCAACCCATTGCCAAGTCTACAAATTAGGTGTTCAAGGCAGGATAAATATCCGCAAGTCCAAGACTGCAATTGAGAGAAGGTTGGATGAAAAGGCTGAGGCTGAGGTTGCCTTAACTCATAAGCAATCCTCCCCAGGGCATAATTGCGGGGTAGGAATATTATAAGCTACATACCACTTTTAGATAGGATTCTCAAAAAGGGAAAATTAAAACAAAAAGTTCAGAGAAAATCAACTCCCATAGCTCTCCGGAGACTGGGGCGTCTTTCTTCATTTCAGCCAAGGCCCTGGCAAAGGCTCTTCTGTCGAGCCTCTAAATTCCTTTCTGTAGATGGTGGGAAAAGGGGTTAAAGACCCAGGTTCCCCCCCTCCCAAGAGAAGTTTAAAATGGAACGCTTTAAGGACGTCGCAGCACCTCATTGAGAAATTGCGGGTGTCTTCGAGCCTGCCGGCTTAAAGTGGTTTCTCGTAATCCGCTCGACTAAAGGAGCAATTCTCTACTATGCCACAGGGTCCACAACCGCCATAATTTAGGTTCCTTTCTCGGTAGAGAACCAAAGGTCTCTTGGTTTTGAATGAGAACCATTATATGGAACTCCTTCCTCCCAGTGTGCAAAAATGAGGGGTTGGAGGGGTGATGACACGCCAGTGCAGGTGATGTAAAACTTTACCTTTAACTTGGTAGAATGGAAGAATATATGCTAAGGAGTTGCTCACATAATCCTCCGACATGACTTAAGAAATGGGTAGTTCAAAGTTAAGTGCACAAGGAGGAAGGAAGAAGGGGGATCTCGAAGCCCACCTCTACACTCTTTGGGGGCGATGGGGAATATCGCGCAACTCATAGCCTATGTTCCCTTAATGTTGGCACACCACCTTCACGTGGTGCCCCTGTTTTTTAACTAAGCGTGTGCCCAACATCCGAACACCAAGCGGGATATCCTGGTTTTTGGGTATCTGACTAAGGGTACCCACCAACCTTTTGGGGCAGTTGTGTGTATGGACACCAGCACACTTCTGGCCCATATGGTTGTCTTTGCTGTGGCCCTGCAGTTAGTTAATGGCATCACAAGGGCTAGGTGACCTCACACCAACATAAAAGGTGGGTGAGGGGAACCCCATGAGGCGGTTTGATGACCAAACACTGGCATCACTCCGGCATCCCCAAATAACCTTGTGGGGCGACTGTGTGTCTGAACCCCAGCGCACTTTCGGCCCACTTGGTCCTAGTCAGTATGTGTACTCTGTACGAGTCGACGGATGTACCCACTGGGGGGCATCGTCCGTAGGACCATGCCACGGAGGTAGGTTTGGTTGCCTGGGTCGTTGTTTTGCTTTCGGGAGGTCTTTGCACCGCAGTCCAGTAAAACTCTGTTATGCAGGCCCGCTGTTTTTGAAACGACAGTGGGAGTCGGGGGGCGGGCTACCCTGTCTGGACTGTATGGGCGCTCTCCGGACTCACGATGGCGATTTGGTACATGCCCTCGGCTCCAGAGACACCACTTATAAAAATAAAAATCATATGGGTAAATTTTCTAAAAACTCATCCCAGAGACCGCCGGCCTCTGGTCACCGTGAAAACAGCAAAGATCTTCGTCGCTTGGATCCTTTTGGATCAGAAGTAGACGAAGAACTGGATTATGACCGCTTTATAGTACTCAAATCCAGCAACGAACGTTGTCCTCTTAGCAAAGCTGAGATCTTTGATGTCTTTGACGACTTCGTAAACAAGTGTGGTGAACCTGCTCAAATGTGGCCGCGCAATGATGGCGCATTGATTGTCGAGGCCAAGTCTAATGAGCAGCAAAAGAGAATTCAATCTCTCGAAAAGTTAGCCTCAGTGAATGTATCATCCGCGTCTCACCCGACATTTAATACCTCCAAAGGTGTTATTCGATCGGGTGAACTCATTGAGTATGATATCGACAGGTTGGTGACAAAACTTGCCAATCAGAAAGTAACAAGTGCACATCGCATTTCTAGGTTTGTGAATGGCGCTAGGGTCCCTACCGCCACCATAATCCTAACTTTCAACAGATTGGAACCGCCCAAGTACGTCAAGGCTGGCTACCTTAACATCTCAGTCAAGCCTTACGTCGAAAACCCCCGGCGGTGCTTCCATTGCCAACGCTTTGGCCATGTAAGCAAGTTTTGTAAAAGCGAAAGGATTTGTGTAAACTGCTCAGCAGAATTTGACAGAACACCCTGTTCCAAACAGCCGTGCTGCCCCAATTGTGGCGGAGACCACTCTGCCACATCACAGCAATGCACCTTCTTCCTCTACGAGAGAGAGGTCATTGCTGTTCGAAGTAAAAACAGGGTGAGCTATAAAGAGGCTAGACAAAGAGTTAGGGAGACTTACGTTGAGCCTGGCGTGAGCTTCGCGGATGCTCTGCGCACCGCCACGCCAAAAAAGGCGAGAAGCCAGAGACCATCTACTGGCTCTCCTGAACAAACCAGAAGTCCTCCACAACCGAAACCCAGGTCTCCGCGCAGAGATGTGCCTCAACAGGTAAAGGGTTCTCCACACCCTAAACCCGCATCTCCACGCGCACCTGAAAAGGTTAAGAGCCCCCCTCGACCGAAACCACGATCAATCGGTAGAGAAAACTCTTCACCAAAATCTAGCCTAGCTTCTGATGGCACAAAGAAGAGGAACCTTCCATCCTCTCCCGATTCACCAAGAGTGGCTAAACACTTTGCCACCGCTCCACAAGACGTGGATGTGAATCGGATTGGGCCGCAGGTGGTGTCTATTCCAGCTCTGGACATCCATCCTGCCCCAAAAGAACAGAGAACTACAGCCCCAAAGCGAGTAGTCAGCAACCCACCCCTTGTTGATACTGCTTTGGAACTCCTTCTAGCCCTAAGTGAAAAGGAATCAACCTGTACCCCATCACAGGAAACAGCTGTAGTAGAGGCTGCCCCCTTATCCAAGGAGGAGCCGAACCAACCATCAGATTCCAAGAATCCTTCGCCAGCCGAACAATCGCTGCCACCATCACCAGCCAAGTCGATGTCATCGGCTCACAAAATAACTGATGGAGATGCTCCCACATCTGCTTCTCCAGTCAAGACAGTCATTTCGTATAGCCAGCTAACAAAATCGCTACGTTTAAAAGAAAAGTCGAGAGCTAAATTAACGCTCCCGATGCCTCCAGAGTCATACCCAAAACCGGTAATTGGTATGACCAAAACTACCCCTACGGGTAGTATAAAACCAAAACCTCCTACCCCTAAGGGTAGGATTATTGTCTTAAAGAGGTAAGAATGTATCCAATAATTCATTGGAACATCCAAGGTCTCTTCCCCAAGTGGGAAGAACTCAAGCTCCTGTTTAAAGACTACAATCCTGATTGTATAGCTTTACAGGAAACTTGTTTGGGTACTCGTAGTGTACTCAATATTCCTGGTTTTGTGGGATACTATAAGAACCCTATAGAACCAATCCATGGCTCTGCTGTGCTCATCAACAGCAGGGTTCCCCACAACCAGATCGACCTTGCAACAGACCTGCAGGCGGTTTCTGTCCACCTGTTCTCCCATCGCCACTATACGGTCTGCTCGCTTTACCTCCCTCCTAGTGAGGAAAAAGACACAGCCTCTCTAGCTATAAAACTAGTAGAGGTAATTAAACAGCTCCCTCCCCCCTTTCTATTGATTGGGGATTTTAATGCTCGACACCCCCTTTGGGGGGACCATGATAAGAACCCTAGGGGAAACATGATTGAGAAATTTCTGGGCGAAAATGATGTCTGCCTTCTGAACGATGGCAGCCATACATCATTTCACATCCAGACGAGCAGCTCTACATGCGTGGACTTTTCCCTCTGTTCACCAAGCTGTAGAGCTGATTTTGACTGGGCAGTGGATCCTGACTTGCGAGGCAGCGATCACTTCCCCATTATTATAGCGCCATGTACAGGTGGCCCCCCCCTCCACCACCTAGTGAAAAATGGAATGCAAAAAAAGCAAACTGGCCTAAATTCAGGCACCTCTCGAGCCATGATGGGTCCTTCCCTCATGAAGATATTGACGTGGCTATCGATGACCTCCTAGTCCACGTCAATAAAGCGGCTAACTCCTTCATACCGCTCTCCGGCTCAACCGCTCGGGGACCACAAGTTCCCTGGTGGTCGGCTGAATGTTCGAGAGCCGTGACTGAATGTAAAATGGCTTGCCGACGTTACCATCGCTCCCCTACGATGGTAAATAAAATTGTATGAGTGCATGTTCAATACACGGACAGTGGCCTCATACGATAGATCTCCATCTCTGGCTCGCCCCTTTGCTCTGTGTATGGCCGAGCACACTGCGCAACTAAGGGAGTTCTCAGTGATTCCCTTTACCATGCCAAAGACCCCCCCGTGGCTCATACCACCTGTAATGGTATGTAGGGAACTAGCTGATAGGCCCAAGGATCACCACCTGCCTGTAGTATTGAGAGCCATGTATGGCAACCACTCCTCTCAACATCGGCATAGCACTTTTGTGTTCACCGATGGGTCCAAGTCACCGGACAGAGTTGGAGCAGCTGCTGTCTTTCCATCTGAGACAGCATTGGTCCGCCTGCCAAGGGCAGCACGGCGACGCATCCTTCGACAGGCTCGAAAGACCTCGTTGGAAGGTTACATCGCGTCCATAAGTTGGCAAACGCCTATAGACAAAGTGTGGAAAAGGGTCAAAAAGCTATTGGGCAAATCCAATGGCTTTACAGCTCCCAACATTGTCCAAGCTGGAGAATTGTTGGGGGACTTATCCCATATTTCCAATGTCTTGGCCAGATTATTTGCTAGCATCTCAAGCCCAGATAATTATGAGATGCAATTCCAGTGCTTTAGGCTCCAACAGGAGCAGCAAACGCTGCTCCTTACAACCGACTCTTCTCTATCCATGAGCTCCATAATGCACTGAAGCACTGTAGATCCACTGCCCCCGGATCGGATGGAATTTCCTATGATATGATTAGGAATATGCATCCATCCCTTCTCTCTCATTTACTGGATATTTAAAACTGGATTTGGATCAAGGGCCGCTTCCCTTCCATGTGGAGAGAGGCCATAGTCCTTCCATTCCGCAAACCAGGAAAGGACGGGACGGAGCCCACCCATTACCGCCCCATTGCTCTTACCAGTTGTCCATGTAAATTGTTTGAGAGAATGGTCAATTTGAGACTCGTCTGGTTTTTGGAGACTCAAAATCTCATATCTCCTTCTCAATCAGGGTTCAGGAAAAAGCAGAGTACGACAGACCTGCTTATCCGAATGGAGTCACTCGTAAGAGATGCTTTTTCAAAGAAGCAGCACGCCATCGCTGTTTTCTTTGATATTGAGAAAGCATACGATACCACCTGGAGGCGTGGTATCCTTAAACAACTCCATGATTGGGGCCTGCGGGGTTACCTCCCCAGGTTTGTCGAGCAATTTCTGATGCGACGCACACTACGCGTAAGGGTTGGAGGCACCTTATCGGAGCCCGTGGACCAAGTTGAGGGTGGGCCACAGGGAAGTATCCTCAGTGTCACCTGCTTCTCTTTGGCCATTAATAGCATTGTTAGAAATCTCCCTCCCGAGATTTCGTCGACGTTATATGTGGATGATCTGGCGCTCATTTGTTCTTCGCCCAGACTCCCATTTATCGTCCGTAAGCTACAGCGAGCTATAAGCACTGTAGCTGAAAATGCTTCCTCCAAGGGTTTCCGCTTTTCCGCAGTAAAGACTAAGACTGTTCACTTTTATGGGCATAAGTTAGTGACATGGGATCCCCCTCGCCCATTTGTCGCTATATGGTGTGCCTATAGATTTTGAGCTCCATTTCAAATATCTGTGGGTCATATTTGATTCAAGGCTTTCTTTCCGGCACCATGTGGACGCCTTGAAAAGGTCTTGTTTAAAGAGAATGGACATAATGAAACTGTTGTTTCACACTTCTTGGGGAAGTGATCGACGTACCCTGTGGCTCCTGTATCTAGCATTGGTCCAATCAAAGCTAGACTATGGATCACAGGTGTACTCCTCTGCCTCGCCATCCATTCTCGAAAAACTAAATACTGTGCGTAACCAGGGTGTGCGCCTGGCTTCTAGAGCCTTTAAGTCCTCCCCAGTGTGGAGCCTCTACGCAGAGAACGGGGTTCTCCCCCTTCCCTATCACAGGCTCAAGTGTAATTTAAACTACCTCCTTAGACTTGAGCAACTACCGCAGACGCCAGTGTATGAGTGCATGTTCAATACACGGACAGTGGCCTCATACGATAGATCTCCATCTATGGCTCGCCCTTTTGCTCTGTGTATGGCCGAGCACACTGCGCAACTAAGGGAGTTCTCAGTGATTCCCTTTACCATGCCAAAGACCCCCCCGTGGCTCATACCACCTGTAATGGTATGTAGGGAACTAGCTGATAGGCCCAAGGATCACCACCTGCCTGTAGTATTGAGAGCCATGTATGGCAACCACTCCTCTCAACATCGGCATAGCACTTTTGTGTTCACCGATGGGTCCAAGTCACCGGACAGAGTTGGAGCAGCTGCTGTCTTTCCATCTGAGACAGCATTGGTCCGCCTGCCAAACGCAGCTTCCGCATTCACAGCGGAACTCGTTGCTATGATAGCGGCACTGACTATCATAGCTGGCAGGCCATCTGGTTCTCATACTATCTTTACAGACTCCCTTAGTTCGCTTCAAATGTTGGGTGATGTTGGTTCGAGCCATCCGTTGGTTTCCAAGATCCAGCGGTGGCTCCTACGACTATCGCCCATCCACGAGATATCCTTTTGCTGGGTGCCTAGTCACGTGGGCATCCCAGGCAATGAGAGGGCAGATGCTGCAGCCAAAGAAGCAGCATCACTGGGGACAGCTCCAGTGGCCCCAGTCCCACTCTGCGATGCCTATCCTCTGATCAATGAATACGTGGTCGGCCTATGGCAGAAGAGGTGGAGTGAGCTCCCTCCCACCAAGCTCCACTCCATAAAACCCTCCGTTTACCCATGGCCACGTACAACTAGACATCGTAAAATGGAGGTTGCGCTTGTCCGTCTGAGGATAGGCCATTGCCGGCTCACCCATGAGCATTTAATGAGTGGGCTGCCCCCACCTATGTGCATTCTGTGTGGGGTACAAATATCTGTCCTCCATATATTTGTAGAATGCCATTGCTAAGGAATCTCAGAAGGACGACTTTTCCCTTCATTACCAGAGAGATGGCCCCCCAGCAGGCTCTGCGGGGCATCTTTTCTGAGACCCATTGCTTCTTTGACGTGACTAGGATACTAACCTTCCTAAAAGAAAGCAATCTTTTAAACAAAATTTAAAATAGTTTTATATATTTATTGTTGATCTATTCATAGTTTATGTTTTTACATTTTAAAAAAAATGAATAAATTTTTAACAAAAATATAATTGCTTAATAACTCTTAAAGTTATATTGTTGATATATTCATAGTTTATTTACTTGTTATTTATTATTTTTTACTTTTTTTTACCTTTTGTTGAATTTTTTAATAGTCTATTTTTTGTTAAAAATTTTTAACTCAACTGACTTAATATTGCCTATTAAACTAATTTTGGTCCCAAGGACATTTTTGCTTTTTTATGTATTTTAATATGGCAATATTTTAAAAATAATAATTTTAAATTCACTGCCCATAAGTGAATTTGGCTGCGAGATAGTCCATCTGGGCTACGCAGCTTTTAATCCTTAATGCACTATTCATTCATTCATTCTACACTCTTTGCCACGTATGACGTAAAATGCCCCCCCCTAAATCAGTGCGCATTACACTGTATCGATACTGCTTGAGAGCATTGGTCCAATACAACGTAACCGTTATCACCTACAAAGCGTCGGCCATAAAATGAAACTCGACTTGCAATAAAAAGTAACCTAAAATTTCCTTATGTCAGGTGCACATTTACAACTGTATATACCATAAGTGTATACAATCTATTGCATGTTTTCTGATAGAGGAATACTCTTTATTGCTCAATGTTTTACCGGTTCTATAGCTTAAACTCGTGTGAGAAGAGTATCTTGCCTGGAGAGAACGCACCGTGCATAGTATATAAATTTACTTGCTCCAGTTGTAAACAGAGGACCTATATAGGAATCACGGTGCGTTCTCTTTAGGCAAGATACTGTTTTCGCATGAGTTTAAGCTATAGAACCGGTAAAACATTGAGCAATAAAGAGTATTCCCACATCAGAATATATATATATATATATATATATATATATATATATATATATATATATAATGACATTTTTGCTTAGGCATGCGATTTTATGAAATACAGAGAAAATATAACATTCCTACAAAAACTTTACATTTTGTTACATTTAGAATTTACTAATTTAGGATAGCTTTCATAAACATTGACAGGTTTAAGAAACAAAATTATTCAATGCCATGTTTAGTAACCCAAGAAAATGTAAAACAAATTTTATTATTTGTTCAATTTTTTTTCTTTAAATATTGGAAAAACTTTACAAAATTCAAACTTACCTATATAGAAATTCCGCTCGTCACGTTTTCTTGCAAAATTCTTCAATGACTTATCGAGTTTCCATAAGTTCTTTGAGATTTTTTTTAAAAATTGAAATAATAGCGATATAGAAAGCTTGTCTTCACTTTGGGAATTTCTTAAGTAACTTTTAATTCTTTTTAGAGCAGAAAATTATCGCTCATCAGTTGCTCTTGATATTGACATAGTTAGAATCAAATTTGTTAACTTGTATATTTCCTTTAGACATTTCTTCATTTCATTTTCAAGTAGAAATTTAAGCAGCTCGGTAACATTCTTTTTCGCAAGAGATTTGGGCGAATATAAGAAACTCAATTCAGAACGGAAGCGAGGAAACTCAAAAAAGAAACTGTAGCCCTCTTTTTCAAAGATTCAAAAGCTTTTCCTGGGAAGGTAACATGATAAAACTCAAACATTTTGAGATCTAAAATCTCAATTAATTCTAAATTTTCTATTGAACTGAAACTCTCTCATTTGAATGAGTATTTTATCTAATATGTCATCATATAATTGACTGTACTTCTCTTTTGGGGAAATATTCTGTTTTCTTTTGCCTGATGGTTAACCACACCTTCCTGTTATCAAACTCCAAGTATTTGCAAATATTTCGTTTCTCATTTGTGTAATTTATGTTAGTGTTTTCAACGGTCATTGATATATACACAATATACATGGATTTTGTTTGCATCACATCATATATGTAGATATTCGGAGAAAAGAAAAATCGCCAAAAAAAACTTCTAATAAAAAAATTTAAATCGAATGTATCGATACCTGCACAGCAAGCCAGGCGCGCTGTTTTTTGTTTTGTTTTTCGTCAAACTCTTGGATTTTTAAGAATATATTTGAAAAGATCCATTAAACCATTTATTTTTCCTTAACCGTTGCAATTGGCCTAAAAGAATAGTTTCCACCTTGTAGGAGCTAATTTAGAGAAACTACTATAAAATAATGAAAAACTTTCTAATATTGAAAAAAAAAAACCATTACATTCAGAAATTTCAGCAACAGCTTGGGATAAAACAAGGGTAAGTTTATGAGCGTAGCAGTGAAAAGAAGCTGCCTTTGGTACAACTTATTTCATCTTAGCTTGAACTCCATTAAGTTTGCTGGCCATAACAGTAGCACCGTTGTAAGATTGTGCAAATTTTTTTTCAAACAACCTAGTTCTTGTAGTTGTCTAATAGCTAAGTGAGAAATTGCTGCAGCACTTCTGTCAATACTCACATCATTAAATCTGATAAATCGTTAACAAAACTGAACTAATAGATTAAATTAAGTCATTTTGAATAGCAGATTATGTAGCCTTGGACAGTTGAATTTTTTAAATGATTCTCAAGCTTTACATAAAATCCCCCCATACAAATCGCTAACTTAATATAGTTATCAGCGTTTACTTCCTCATTGTGACCGCGAAATGCATCCCTAAGAAGCATGTAATCCTAATTAATCGTTTCAATATTTCTCTGTTCTTACTTCCTCGTTATATCTAGAAATGGCAGCTAATTTTTGTTTGTCAAGCAATAAATCAATTCTTTTTGATTTTCTAAATGTTTTCGAATCAACAAATGCGTTAATATGAGAACGACACTTTTCATGACGAGAAATAGCAGTGTATTTAAATCGTCAAATCCACGATCAACAGAATTCTAAACAGATTTTCCATTTGAAAATAACAAACTCGACCAAGAGTTATGGCCACATAACCATGGAACTTCATCATACATCTTAGTGTTATTTTTTTAGTAAATTCTGTAATGTTTTTTACTTAAGGGCAAATTTGGTATTAGTCTCCCATTATTTACAATGCACTTTTTCTCATCAATCTACATGAGCTAAACTTTTTCTTTTAATTCATTGAATCTGTCGTCTGTCATTATGGACACAAAAATAAGTAAACAATAAACTTGGTTAACAATTGATAGGCTTGTATAACTAACTTGCCCTCACTCGAAACCCCGTAGTGGGCGCTGCGATTTGCCTTCCTGGCCGCCGTGCTGACGGGCCTCAGCCTCCCGTCCGGCCCCAGCATAGCCTCTTCTCCCCTATCAGCTATCAACTATTTATCCTTATCTGGAAATTTCTTTCCCAACTCTACTACTCCCTCTCTTCAAATTCTTTGTTCCGAAGGGATTGGACTTCTCTACTGGCGTTTGGGCCTGTGCTAGTTCCGGTCGGCGAAAGGTCTGATTCTCGGGAGTTTGTCCTCGCCTGATCCCCCCACCATCAACACCTGCGGAATATTGGCGGCTATCAAACCATCCCCTCCCCCACTTCTTTTTTTGGCCACCAAGAAGGGGTAAAACTTCACAGTCGGCGTTCGGTTCGCGGGACCGGGCCGCGGCCGGGGGGGACGGGAAGGGGGTTTAGGCCCACCAGGTATATCCTGCATGATCCGTTAGGCTTACCCTGAGGTTACCTGGCGGTGAAGTCCATGGCCCCCTCTGTAAGTGGCCCCGCGCCTGCGCCTACACACAGACTGCGTCGTTTAGAACCGGTCCGTTGTCTGCGCCAATGGGCATTCACGGTGTTAATGGAAACCAAGCCATAGGCCTTTCTCTAGAGTCTCGGGTCCGCTCGTTTAGTGGATCTGGCAAGATGGTACTTTCGCAGGAGGTAGATTCCTGTTCATGTTCGAACAAATTCTTTAACAAATCCCTCTTAAAAACCCCAATGAAACCAGCAAAGAAAGTCTTGAGATGCGCATCCCCTCCCCTCTCCCCACCCATCTTACGTCCCAGCCCGTCGAAGAAAATGGATACGAATCTACTAATTCGAGGAAAGAAAAGAACACAAGACGTGGATAAAACTGGTGGGATAACTTTAACCACAAGATCGCCCCCCAAAACAACTGGACAGATAGAAAACTATTGCATAGAAACGAGCAAGGTCTCAGGAAATCGAAACTCACCACCGCAAAAACGAACAAAGTCAGTAAGAAGTCCGCCGGAAGTTTCAAACTCCCAGCAAACAGCAGGTCCAGGACGACCCACCAAAACGCTACCTGAACTGCTCTCACTGAAGGTACTCACAGAACAATTTGTTGATCGATCTTTCAAAAGATTTTACCTAATAAAAGCAGAAAGCCAACAAACAAACCGAATGAAGACATGCAGGGTCAAACAGAGTAAAGATTTCCAAAAACGATTTTAACTTCCCAGATCACAGTTTCTACCTCTCGCCTAAACCAGATGGTAGTATACTAGTCGAAGTGAAAACAAAAGAGCAAGCGGAAAAACGTTAACATTAAAATAACTGGCAGGAGATAAAGTAATAGTAATAGCACATCCTTCCTTTAACATGCTTAAAGGCGTAATAATAGAACCAGACTTCGCCCAATACTGAGAAGCGGAACTAATTGAAGAATTAAGTGAGTACTCTGTCACTTAAGTACACAGAGTACATAAAACGATTAACAACAGCAAGATACCAACAAACACAACTTCATATCATTTGACCTAGATATCTTACCAAAATATATATATTTAGGATGGCGCCGCTTCACAGTTAAAGAATTTAAACCTAGCCCCAGAAGATGCTACTACTGCCAAACTTTTGGGCACTCTACAAACACCTGTCGTCGCAGGAATCAGGGCTTTGCGCCCACCTGCGTCAACTGCGCAAATGCACTACACTGAACAAATCGAAAATTGCCCAACGAAATATGTAAACGGTGGAGAGCCCCACCCAGCATCAAGCAAAAAATGTAATGTCTACAAATTCGAAGAACAAGTAGCATCCATACGTGAAAAATAACGACTAAACTTGAGATGCCAGAGAAAAGGCACAGACCTCCATAGGAACCAGAGGAAACTCTTATGCCTCTGTAGTTGAAACGAGCAGAGTGACAAGATCCCCATACCACGGGGTTAAAGCAAAAACTCAACCGCCCCTTCCCGAAGAGCTTGCACCACAGGCCTCGAATATCGAACTCCCCTACCCCACGCCAAAAGTAGTTGCCGCATCGCGAGGCACCTGCACCCGATACCTCGATGTTAAACACCATCCCTAGCAGAGAGGTAAACCTAAAATCACAATTACAGCAAATCCCTAAGCACATGGACCCCCATCCCGAGCAAATGGACACTCAGGATATACTAGAGATCATCCACCCACAATCTCGGTCACCCTCTCACAGCGTTGTGCCACCACCAATAAAAACGCCTACCACTGACATTATCTACGAAGAGAAGTTAGAACAGAAAAAAGAGACCCAAGACTAACGTGGAACAGACCTCGTCCCCACTAAACACATTTAAGTTCAAATCATACTACCAACGAGCCACCTCCCTCACCGACCAACAAAAGCAGAAACAAAGATAATCCGTCCTCCTATTATTGACAGACCTCCTCCCCCCCTCCAACAGTAGATACCTAACACACAAACAAGAATAACAGTGACAAAGAAGAACCAAAACCTCAAAGACCAGTAGCCACAGGGCCCTCATAAATCAATGGGCGCCACGACCTCTGCAAAAGCCAAATCGCTCACTTCTCGAACCAAACCAAAAGAATAATGAAGCTAATCCAGTGGAATATCCGCGGAACCAGAGCCAACTGGGAAGAATTAAGACTTCTTGTAGCGGACGAGAGCCCCGCCTGCGTCTGTCTCCAGGAAACCATGTTGGGAATACACACACCACAAAAGCTACCGAATTACAGTTGCGTAACCACCTCAATACCAAATGATGGCAGCACATTCGGCGGCTGTGCCATATACATGCATCAAGATGTTCTCACATTACCCATCAGATTAAATTCACCTCTAGAAACAATCGCGTCACCATGTACATTAAGAAACGATACACGATCGCAAATGTCTACCTTCCACCCACAGGGCCCCTTCCAGTCACCACCTTACGAGACTTGATCTCACAACTAACAAATCCATTTATTCTAATGGGGGACTTTAACAGTCGTCACAATGAGTGGGGCGACAGAATATGTGACGCCAGAGGAAACTAGCTATCAAAGCTAATAGAAAACCAGCAACTTGGAATCATGAACCAGGGCGAAGGTACTAGATTTAAAATACAAACTGGTACCCTATCAGCGTTAGACCTGGCCCTCTGCTTACCCGACATCACGGTAGACTTTGAATGAAGTATCTTGGATGACCTAAAAGGAAGCGACCATTACCTGATCATCCTTTCCTCTGATGAGGGATTCCCCCCCTTGGGTATACCACGCTGGAGACTGAACCAAGTAAACTGGCTAAAATTCAACCAAATCACCGATATCCAATTTGATGACATCCTGGAGACGGAGGGACTGCTGAAAATCTTTACATCCATCATATATCAAGCAGGTAAAACATCCATCGCAACAAGCTCAGGACAACCCAGTATGAGATCTAGCCCATGGTGGAGCCCAGAATGCTCTCCCGCACTGAAAGAACAAAGGAAAGCCTACCGAACATACAAACGATGGTCAAATCCGACGACTAAAATGGAATTTAATAAAAAGATAGCTAAATATAGATACATACTTAAACAAACCCGCCATAAATCATGGCGAGCTTATGTCTCCACGATAAACTATAAAACCCCCATCCACCGCACATGGAGCAAGATCCGATGGATGCTAGGTAAACCCTACCGAGACCCTACCCCCGTACTTCGGATTAATGGAAACACTATCTTAAACCCGATCGATGTAGCAGACACGCTAGCGACTCACTTTGCCAAAATATCGAGTAGAGCGAACACAACACCCGAATTTGCCCAATACCAGTTGGAGAGGGAGTGCTCATCTCTAAACTTCTCATCAAGAGAGTCATGGCGTTATGCCATCTTAAAAGCCCTCCATAACCTCGGACAACGCGGACAACTACCAACCTTCATTCAAAATTTCCTAACCAACCGCACCTTCTCTGTAAGATTAGGTAGCGCGAAATCCAAATCATTTATACAAGAAAAGGGCGTTTCACAAGGCAGCGTCTTAAGCATACCCCTGTTTGCTATAGGAATCAATGATATCTCACAAAACCTCCATAAAGACATTAAAGCCAACCTCCTTTATGTAGATGAGTTTTCTATCTCCCTAGCAGGTTCCGAAATGGCAACAATAGAACGTCGCCTCCAGATCGCAATCAACAACAACACGAGATGGTCTACTACCCACGGCTAACAATTCTCAGCCGAGAAGACCAAAGTAGTCCACTTCTGCCGTCGTAGAAGGTGTATTAGGGAACCTAACCTATACCATACCAAAAGAGGATTGCAGTCGTTGAGAGCCATAAATTCCTAGGACTAACATTTGATAGAAGGTTGACATGGGAACCACATATAAGAAACATTAAAAACTCTTGTAAAAAAGAAATGAACGTCCTACGTACAGTGTCACGCCACGACTGGGGAGCTGATCGCGAAACACCTCTCATTCTCTACCGCTCTTTAGTGTGACCCAAACTGGACTACGGACGCGAGATATACTCCTCTACCTCTAAGAAACGCCTTGCACTCATCAACACAGTGGCTAATGAATGTCTCCGCATGACTACCGGAGCCTTCCAATCATCACCCATACCGAGCTTCTAATGCGACACTGGGGAGACACCACTAGACCTCCGCACGATGTACCTCTCTCTACGCTTCTTTACCCGAATCCAGCGACTCTCAACATCGCCGAGTTCGCCTGCCGTCATGAATGACCAAATGGATAATATTTTTACACGCCTAACTCTCCCACAAACATTTGGAACTAGAGTGAGACTATGGATGGAGGAAAATCGGAGTAACGATGAACTCCATCCATCCACTTGCTTTTCCAGATATTCTATTTTGAAAATTAACTTTAAAGATATGCCATAGCAATATAACAAAACGATTAAGAACTACTCCCCTGGGAGAGAAAATTCAATTCCTTACCCACGCAGCAACACATATCGGTATACATATATATACACCGACGGATCAAAATTAATAGACGGAACAGGATTCTCGGTGATATCAAATAACTACACGTTCTCGAAAAAACTACCCTAAACATTATTAATTTTCACTGCCGAGCGCTATGCCTTAAAACATGCAGTACATTGGGCATAGAATAACCCAACATCAGACGAATTCACAATCTTCACCGACTCCTTCATCAGCCTACAAATCATTCGAACGAATGACAGACATTCATCCAATTCTGTTAGAAATAAGAAACTACGTATATAGAGCAGCATGCAAAAGTAAGGAAATTTCCTTTTGCTGGGTCCCAGCACACGTAGGGGTAGCTGGAAATAAGCAAGCTGATAGAGCGGCAAAAAATGCCGCCCTTCGTCCAATCAAGCCCAATGATGTCCCAATACCATATGAGGACTACATCATTGTAATAAAGGCCGCCATTCTGGAAAACTGGATGTCCAGATGGGCAGATTTATACGGACGAAATAAGATGCGACACATTTTCGAAAAGTTATCGCCATGGAAGCCTCGAGAACTCACCCGCCTGCAAGAGGTATCCGTATGCAGACTCCGCATCGGACATTCACTACTCACACACGGATACCTAATAGACAAAGACTATCCCCCTATTGTGAAGATTGCATTCTACCCCTCACAACTGCACATCTTATCGCGGAATGCCCAACCTATGAAGAACTCCGACGAAGATACATACCCATCGATGGTGGGGGTACCCTCGATATCCTAAGATCTGCGCTAACAGCTGAAAATATCCGCCCTGGCAGCGGAATCATCCGCTACCTCAAGGAGACAGGACTATTAAAGAAGCTATAGATTGGTCTCCAGTAGCACGATCTAAATTTTAATGAATTTTAATTATTTTAACACATTATCATACCATTTATCCATCTCGTACTTCAATCATCACTGCATAATCACCACCTCATGATATCAGACACAACTTTTATAACTCATCTTTAAAACTTCTTACTACAAAACAAATTACGGTACAATCACCTCGCAGTGAGCACCAAGGGACTTGTAAATAATCCATCCATCCACCACCACCTACACCAGCAACACCACCACCTACACCAGCAACACCACCGCCACCTACACCACCATCACCACAACCACCTAGTACTTTCTCTTTTAATTCCAAAAGTGAAATCGGTCTATGTAGTGTTCGGATATTTAATGGAATAAGTGGAGAATTCTGTCTGAGCTTGTATGTTGTGTGTTTAGGTCAGCTTTGATCTCTTTGATTGGCAGGGCTTTTATTATTCATAGGCGAAGGGTATCGGAGTTTCTACACATGCTGATATTGTCAACCAAGCTTTTTCCTATTAATTTCTGTGCGTGTTCTTTGTCATAATGGAGTTTAATAGCACTATCTTTCAGGTGCATGGTCAGTCTACGTTTGAAGGTTTTTGTTGGCATGCTAATGTATAAATTTGTGCAAGGAAGCTTACATACCTCATACGGGCATATAAATTTGTATACCACATTGGTTGACTTCAACGTAAGATTACTCGGTTGTAATGTTGTACTTCATTAATAAATTGCTAGTTCTTAAGTTCTTGAAATAGATTTTAAGAGTCTTTTGTCCGTGTTTTGTGTTATGTTTTCACAATTTTTACCGAGTACCTTTTAATCAGGTATGTAGGTGCCTATTATCTTATTTTTTGTAGAAAATGAGTTGTGATTTCTTAACTTCCATTTTATCCTTTACCTTTAAGTGAGTCGAAAATCTTTTTTGTACGCTGTCAGTCGTTTTAATAGTAATTGTTGATTAAAATGTTTTGTTATTTCGTGGTGGATTCAGAGTACTATGTTGAACATTTCCTTATGGCGCGGCGTAAGTATTAGCTTATAGCCGATTTCTCGTAATTTTGGGTGGAGTCACTTTTTGTGTTCATGCATCTGCTGAGGTTAGTCTGTTTTCGGTAGACGCTAGTGAAAACTATGGTGACCCTCGACCGTAGCCCCACCCATATTGGGGCACATTGACTTGGTCTCTTTTTCAACCACGTTCCACACATAATAGTCCATGGGGTTGCATTCTGGGGAGTTAGGAGCAAAGATATTGGGAGTGATGTTGTCAAAGTGCGGACTTCTATAGACAACCTATTGGAACCAGGGGGACACCAACTCCTCCAAGCACTTGATGTATCTCTCTGTATTGACTCTGAGGTCGTCAGAGTAGCATAACGTGGCCCTCACTGCTGACCTCCCAAACACTATGATGTACACCGTGAAATTGGTCTTCATGACTATTAGTACATCTTTGGGGTACAAGCTAAGCGAGCGGTTGTTTTGCGACTTAACCACTCTATCCGAAAAGAAATTCTTCCCGTATAAGAAGAAACAAACCATGTCAATCTTGAGGGGATGTTTGTTTGTTTACTAGATACGCAACACGTTCCTATCTCTTGTTCTTCATTTTCTGGGACAGAAAATGTACAAACAACAGGTTGAGTGTATCTGACAGTCCTTTGTCCCTGGCTATGGACATCATTGACTTTCTGGAATCGTTTTCAATGATAGCCTTGATCTCATGACAAATCCAGGGGTTCTTTTTGTATCAAAACACTTAGAATGAGGTTTTCGAGCCCTAGTACGCTCGTAATCAGAGCTTGACTAATCTAACTATCTCCTGATATTCTTCACCGTCCTCATATCGACACCCAGGCACTCAAGGATCTTCGTACTGGAGCTCCACACATGAATACTAAACAGTACGGCTTGCATAGTGACTTCACCATGGTAGTCGCACCTTTATAAGCGATGCGCAGCTGAGTCTACTACGATAGGAAGAAGAGAGAACCGACGCCAGATAACGCATGCGCAAAATTTAGTGTTGCCATGGGTGACAAATTGCACACCGTCTCATATATATATATATATATATATATATATATATATATATATATATATATATATATATATATATATATATATATATATATATATATATATATATATATTGTAGGAATATCACGACGTATAGGTGAGAATGGGAGGAGGAAGTAAAAACCCGGAAAATACACTGAAGTTCTTTATTGACGTTTCGCCTGTTGTCTTCTTCAGAATTGAACTGAACGAAGAATGCGAGATCGCTCCATATATATGCAGCAGATTTATCCCGGGTCACTTAGGCTCGACCCTCGTAGTCTTCTCTGGTTGGTTTTGTCCAGCTTTAATCTTTTACGGGTTTTTTAATTCCTCCTCCCATTGTCATATATATATATATATATATATATATATATATATATATATATATATATATCCATATGGAGCTCGGCCGTGAAGCCTGCATTTAATATTGAGGATAAATCCCAGAGCCACGAGAAACGGATGTAGCATCTTTTAATTTTTCGCTACGTTTCGAAAACTACAAGTTTTCATCTTCAGGCTAGAATAAGTTTACAAAGTTAATATGTATGAAAAAAAACTTGAAAAGGCCAACAAGACATTATTTTAAAGGTGACCAATTACAAAATATCAGTAGAAAGTACTACAAGTTAAATTAAATATGACTTGGCAACAGTTAAATTTGCTTTAAGACTGACTCAAAAATTAGTTCATAAATTTAAGGATTATTGCAGAAATTAATTACAAACTATTAGAGAAATTGACCTAGCATTATTTAAAGATAATAAATTTAAACTTTTTTTTAAAATTTTGTAAAGACTGTAAAAGTTAAAAACATTTAATATAAAAATTGGGGTACTTACTAAAGCGGATCCATCCTAGAGAGTGAATGGTAGGTCTAACAAGGGGCTAGTATATATAGGTTACATTGACGCTTGGTTTATTAAAAGGCCATCCAACTAACAAACTGTAGTTAAAATTAGTTAATTAATAATGATATTGCACTTAAATCTTCATTGAGTGTAGGTTTGTAGTGTTTTATATATAGAGATTCGAGGGTTCTTAGGCAATGTTTGTTGTTGTTAAAGGCTAATACTTTGAAATTCTCAATAGAAATGTTAGTTTTACAGCTTATGGTGTGTTCCCTAATAGATGACTTTTCCTTTCTATTTAATATTTTGCTTGTGCGCCAACTAATCCCCATATGAGCAGAGAAGCTAGCTCCAAGAGACCTAACAGTGCTACCAATGTAAGAGGCTCCAGTACAACTGGGACATTTAAATAAATAGACATTATCATATTGCAGTACTAACGGCATACTTTTAACTGTGATCAAAGCGGTGCTCGCTGCCTCAGTGTGCCTGGTTCGAATCGCTTACCTGCACGGATTTTTCGAAAAAAGGTAATAAAAATATTACTGCAAGGAAAAATTATTCCGTTTCTCTTTTGTCAATCGAGTATGATTGTGTGTACGTACTCACGGTTCCCGCCTGTAGCTGACGTGTGTAAACATTTTTCCCATTTAGTTCCTTTGTATTTCTATGTTGTGTGCATTATTTTATTTTTTTTGTACAGTAGTAAAGATTATTTTTCATCCAGTTTGATATCCACAACCTTCTAGTTAGTTGATTAAATTCGGCCAAGGAAAATAGTCACTCTTACTCGATTTAGTGCAACCCACGTTTAAAGTGCATCATTCAGGGCAAGACAAATCGCAGAGTGTCATGTGGGCTTGCCACTTTTCTCCTGAGTCGAAGAAAGCAAGCGGAGGTCAGGAAATCTAACCTGACCTACGACATTATTCTTAAACCCTGCCCGAGAGAGGATGGCTTTAGTGCATAGGGACTGCAAAGAGGGTCGAGGTTTACAAAGTCGTCAGCGCCCATCTTTTCTTCTTCTGTCCTCCTTCATTAGGGAGATGTGTTGAGGTTTGGTGTAAATCTGCAGTCCCTCAGACTCAATCTCTAGGTTACCTAAGTACTAGTCACAGGGCAAGTATGAATTGCCGGATATTGGATAATAATGCTTGATCGAAGCGAACCGTCCACTCTGTACGAACCGCAGCAGGAGAAGGCACCGAGGTTAATGTTTTTATTTTGACACTGCAGTTATCAGAAGATGATGAGTTTGCTGGCAGTCTGGGGTGTAGTGGATCAAACGGCTGCTAATCTCACTAGACCATCTTTCTGCAGTTGCCTCATTCCAGAAGTACAGATCGGCTCCGCGCTCCTTCAGTTGTGTACGCAGAAGTTGTAAGTCCACAGCTTCATCTTGTAATACTGGACGCTGGTGGCGAGGCGGGACGTGGCAAGGGTCTGCTGCAGGTCCATGGCCACAGCAGCTAGGGTCGGGTCTTTACCTCCATGTAGATGTTCATGATGTTATGTGCTACCTTAGACCTGGCGAGGTGTTTTTTTTCTATTTTCATCTGGGAGATGTTCGCCGCATCCTTATCCAGCTTAACATACTCCATCTGGTTCCTTATGCGGTCACAGGTGTTACAAGTGTTGCATTTAGGTGGATCGGCACGGATGTTGTAGATACTGAACACGTCCTCAAAACCTTATTTAGCTTCAATTTCTTGTCTGCAGCACCCATTTCTGTACACACCTTGACGTACAGATCATAACAGAATTGCTGACTGTACCCAGGGGGGGAGGTAGACCTTTTTCCTGCCCTTGGGAGGCGAATAATGGCTGCTACAGTTGGGCAAGGACTTACCGTGGTCATGCATCAGCTGGAAGGCATCGTCTGGAGTCTCATTAACATTCGATGCAGTGCCGCGCATGTCCACTGGGGCAGTGTCTGTCGTCCCAACTTTCTTTACTGCATTAAACACTTGTTTATTACTAATGGCATGGCTGTTACAGAATGACATCTTACAAACAACTATTTTCTTATCATTTATCAGTACGGAATAATCATGTCACTTCCCTCCTGCTATCTGCCCCAGCATAGCACCTCTTCACATAACTAGTATCCACACGACTAATAATATAACTGGTCTGAAGACTGTGGCAGGCCATTTTCCAATAGTTATCAAAAATAAGTTGAGCATTAGCAGCACCAACTACATCATACCCCTTTCTGGGGCACATACAAGGGGTCTCTAGCATCTTGGTGGCTACATGACGCTTTTTGAGACTCTGACTAACATAGGCTTCACCACTGTTACGTTTCAGCTTGGCTATGCTCCTCTTCCACTTACTTGGGGGCGATGGGGAATATCGCGCAACTCATAGCCTATGTTCCCTAAATGTTGGCACACCACCTTCACGTGGTGCCCCTGTTTTTTAACTGAGCGTGTGCCCAACGTCCGAATACCAGGCGGGATATCCTGGTTTGGGTATCTAAGGGTACCCACCAACCTTTTGGGGCAGTTGTGTGTATGGACACCAGCAGAACTTCTGGCCCATATGGTTGTCTTTGCTGTGGCCCTGCAGTTAGTGAATGGCATCACAAGGGCTAGGTGACCTCACACCAACATAAAAGGTGGGTGAGGGGAACCCCATGAGGCGGTTTGATGACCAAACACTGGCATCACTCCGGCATCCCCAAATAACCTTGTGGGGCGACTGTGTGTCTGAACCCCAGCGCACTTTCGGCCCACTTGGTCCTAGTCAGTATGTGTACTCTGTACGAGTCGACGGATGTACCCACTGGGGGGCATCGTCCGCAGGACCGTGCCACGGAGGTAGGTTTGGTTGCCTGGGTCGTTGTTTTGCTTTCGGGAGGTCTTTGCACCGCAGTCCAGTAAAACTCCGTTATGCGGCTCCGCTGTTTTTGAATCAACAGTGGGAGTCGGGGGGCGGGCTACCCTGTCTGGACTGTATGGGCGCTCTCCGGACTCACGATGGCGATTTGGTACATGCCCTCGGCTCCAGAGGCACCACTTATAAAAATCAAAATTTCATGGGTAAACTTTCCAAAAACTCATCCCAGAGACCGCCGGCCTCTGGTCACCGTGAAAATAGCAGAGATCTTCGTCGCTTGGATCCTTTTGGATCAGAAGTAGACGAAGAACTGGATTATGACCGCTTTATTGTACTCAAATCCAGCAACGAACGTTGTCCTCTTAGTAAAGCTGACATCTTTGATGTCTTTGACGACTTCGTAAACAAGTGTGGCGAACCTGCTCAAATGTGGCCGCGCAATGATGGCGCATTGATTGTCGAGGCCAAGTCTAATGAGCAGCAAAAGAGAATTCAATCTCTTGAAAAGTTAGCCTCAGTGAGTGTATCATCCGCGTCTCACCCGACATTTAATACCTCCAAAGGTGTTATTCGATCGGGTGAACTCATTGAGTATGATATCGAAAGGGTGGTGACAAAACTTGCCAATCAGAAAGTAACAAGTGCACATCGCATTTCTAGGTTTGTGAATGGCGCTAGGGTCCCTACCTCCACCATAATCCTAACTTTCAACAGATTGGAACCGCCCAAGTACGTCAAGGCTGGCTACCTTAACATCCCAGTCAAGCCTTACGTCGAAAACCCCCGGCGGTGCTTCCATTGCCAACGCTTTGGCCATGTAAGCAAGTTTTGTAAAAGCGAAAGGATATGTGTAAACTGATCAGCAGAATTTCACGGAACACCCTGTTCCAAACAGCCGTGCTGCCCCAATTGTGGCGGAGACCACTCTGCCACATCACAGCAATGCACCTTCTTCCTCTACGAGAGAGAGGTCATTGCTGTTCGAAATAAAAACAGGGTGAGCTATAAAGAGGCTAGACGAAGAGTTAGAGAGACTTACGTTCAGCCTGGCGTGAGCTTCGCGGATGCTCTGCGCACCGCCACGCCAAAGAAGGGGAGAAGCCAGAGACCATCTACAGGCTCTCCTGAACAAACAAGAAGTCCTCCACAACCAAAACCCAGGTCTCCGCGCAGAGATGTGCCTCAACAGGTAAGGGGTTCTCCACACCCTAAACCCGCATCTCCACGCACACCTGAAAAGGTTAAGAGTTCCCCTCGACCGAAACCACGATCAATCGGTAGAGAAAACTCTTCACCAAAATCTAGCCTAGCTTCTGATGGCACAAAGAAGAGGAACCTTCCATCCTCTCCCGATTCACCAAGAGTGGCAAAACACCATGCCATCGCTCCACAAGACGTGGATGTGAATCGGATTGGGCCGCAGGTGGTGTCTATTCCAGCTCTGGACATCCATCCTGCCCCCAAAGAACAGAGAACTACAGCCCCAAAGCGAGTAGTCAGCAACCCACCCCTTGCTGATACTGCTTTGGAACTCCTTCGAGCCCTGAGTGAGAAGGAATCAACCTGTACCCCATCACAGGAAACAGCTGTAGTCGAGGCTGCCCCCTTATCCAAGGAGGAGCCGAACCAACCATCAGATTCCAAGAATCCTTCGCCAGCCGAACAATCGCTGCCACCATCACCAGCCAAGTCGATGTCATCGGATCACGAAACGACTGATGGAGATGCTCCCACATCTGCTTCTCCAGTCAAGACAGTCATTTCGTATAGCCAGCTAACAAAATTGCCACGCTTAAAAGAAAAGCCGAGAGCTAAATTAACGCTCCCGATGCCTCCAGAGTTATACCCAAAACCGGTAATTGGTATGACCAAAACTACCCCTACGGGTAGTATAAAACCAAAACCTCCTACCCCTAAGGGTAGGATGATTGTCTTAAAGAGGTAAGGATGTATCCAATAATTCATTGGAACATCCAAGGTCTCTTCCCCAAGTGGGAAGAACTCAAGCTCCTGTTTAAAGACTACAATCCTGATTGTATAGGTTTACAGGAAACTTGCTTGGGTACTCGTAGTGTACCCAATATTCCTGGTTTTGTGGGATACTATAAGAACCCTATAGAACCAATCCATGGTTCTGCTGTGCTCATCAACAGCAGGGTTCCCCACAACCAGATCGACCTTGCGACAGACCTGCAGGCGGTCGCTGTCCGCCTGTTCTCCCATCGCCACTATACGGTCTGCTCGCTTTACCTCCCTCCTAGTGAGGAAAAAGACACAGCCTCTCTAGCTAGAAAACTAGTAGAGGTAATTAAACAGCTCCCTCCCCCCTTTCTATTGATTGGGGATTTTAATGCTCGACACCCCCTTTGGGGGGACCATGATAAGAACCCTAGGGGAAACATGATTGAGAAATTTCTGAGCGAAAATGATGTCTGCCTTCTAAACGATGGCAGCCATACATCATTTCACATCCAGACGAGCAGCTCTACATGCGTGGACTTGTCCCTCTGTTCACCAAGCTGTAGAGCTGATTTTGACTGGGCAGTGGATCCTGACTTGCGAGGCAGCGATCACTTCCCCATTATTATAGCGCCATGTACAGGTGGCCCCCCTCCACCACCTAGTAAAAAATGGAATGCAAAAAAAGCAAACTGGCCTAAATTCAGGCACCTCTCGAGCCATGACGGGTCCTTCCCTCATGAAGATATTGACGTGGCTATCGATGACCTCCTAGTCCACGTCAATAAAGCGGCTAACTCCTCCATCCCGCTCTCCGGCTCAGCCGCTCGCGGACCACAAGTTCCCTGGTGGTCGGCTGAATGCTCGAGAGCCGTGACTGAATGTAAAATGGCTTGCCGACGTTACCATCGCTCCCCTACGATGGTAAATAAAATTGCTCGTAACAGAGCAAGGGCAGCACGGCGACGCATCCTTCGACAGGCTCGAAAGACCTCGTTGGAAGGTTACATCGCGTCCATAAGTTGGCAAACGCCTATAGACAAAGTGTGGAAAAGGGTCAAAAAGCTATTGGGCAAATCCAATGGCTTTACAGCTCCCAACATTGTCCAAGCTGGAGAATTGTTGGGGGACTTGTCCCATATTTCCAATGTCTTGGCCAGATCATTTGCTAGCATCTCAAGCCCAGATAATTATGAGATGCAATTCCAGTGCTTTAGGCTCCAACAGGAGCAGCAACCGCTCAACTTTATGGAGCCTAACATGGATAACGAGTCTTACAACCGACTCTTCTCTATCCATGAGCTCCATAATGCACTGAAGCACTGTAGATCCACTGCCCCCGGATCGGATGGCATTTCCTATGATATGATTAGGAATATGCATCCATCCCTTCTCTCTCATTTACTGGACATTTACAACTGGATTTGGATCAAGGGCCGCTTCCCTTCCATGTGGAGAGAGGCCATAGTCCTTCCATTCCGCAAACCAGGAAAGGACGGGACGGAGCCCACCCATTACCGCCCCATTGCTCTTACCAGTTGTCCATGTAAATTGTTTGAGAGAATGGTCAATTTCAGACTCGTCTGGTTTTTGGAGACTCAAAATCTCATATCTCCTTCTCAATCAGGGTTCAGGAAAAAGCAGAGTACGACAGACCTGCTTGTCCGAATGGAGTCACTCGTAAGAGATGCTTTTTCAAAGAAACAGCACGCCATCGCTGTCTTCTTTGATATTGAGAAAGCATACGATACCACCTGGAGGCGTGGTATCCTTAAACAACTCCATGATTGGGGCCTGCGGGGTTACCTCCCCAGGTTTGTCGAGCAATTTCTGATGCGACGCACACTACGCGTAAGGGTTGGAGGCACCTTATCGGAGCCCGTGGACCAAGTTGAGGGTGTGCCACAGGGAAGTGTCCTCAGTGTCACCTGCTTCTCTGTGGCCATTAATAGCATTGTTAGAAATCTCCCTCCCGAGATTTCGTCGACGCTATATGTGGATGATCTGGCGCTCATTTGTTCTTCGCCCAGACTCCCATTTATCGTCCGTAAGCTACAGCGAGCTATAAGCACTGTAGCTGAAAATGCTTCCTCCAAGGGTTTCCGCTTTTCCGCAGTAAAGACCAAGGCTGTTCACTTTTATGGGCATAAGTTAGTGACATGGGACCCCCCCCATTTGTCGCTATATGGTGTGCCTATAGATTTTGAGCCCCACTTCAAATATCTGGGGGTCATATTTGATTCAAGGCTTTCTTTCCGGCACCATGTGGACGCCTTGAAAAGGTCTTGTTTAAAGAGAATGGACATAATGAAACTGTTGTCTCACACTTCTTGGGGAAGTGATCGACGTACTCTGTGGCTCCTGTATCTAGCATTGGTCCAATCAAAGCTAGACTATGGATCACAGGTGTACTCCTCTGCCTCGCCATCCATTCTAGAAAAACTAAACACTGTGCGTAACCAGGGTGTGCGCCTGGCTTCTGGAGCCTTTAAGTCCTCCCCAGTGTGGAGCCTCTACGCAGAGAACGGAGTTCTCCCCCTTCCCTATCACAGGCTCAAGTCTAATTTAAACTACCTCCTTAGACTTGAGCAACTACCACAGACGCCAGTGTATGAGTGCATGTTCAATACACGGACAGTGGCCTCATACGATAGATCTCCATCTCTGGCTCGCCCCTTTGCTCTGCGTATGGCCGAGCACACTGCGCAACTAAGGGAGTTCTCAGTGATTCCCTTTGCCATGCCAAAGACCCCCCCGTGGCTCATACCACCTGTAATGGTATGTAGGGAACTAGCTGATAGGCCCAAGGATCACCACCTGCCTGTAGTATTGAGAGCCATGTATGGCGACCACTCCTCTCAACATCGGCATAGCACTTTTGTGTTCACCGATGGGTCCAAGTCACCGGACAGAGTTGGAGCAGCTGCTGTCTTTCCATCTGAGACAGCATTGGTCCGCCTGCCAAACGCAGCTTCCGCATTCACAGCGGAACTCGTTGCTATGATGGCGGCACTGACCATCATAGCTGGCAGGCCATCTGGTTCTCATACTATCTTTACAGACTCCCTTAGTTCGCTTCAAATGTTGGGTGATGTTGGTTCGAGCCATCCGTTGGTTTCCAAGATCCAGCGGTGGCTCCTACGACTATCGCCCATCCACGAGATATCCTTCTGCTGGGTGCCTAGTCACGTGGGCATCCCAGGCAATGAAAGGGCAGATGCTGCAGCCAAAGAAGCAGCATCACTGGGGACAGCTCCAGTGGCCCCAGTCCCACTCTGCGATGCCTATCCTCTGACCAATGAATACGTGGTCGGCCTATGGCAGAAGAGGTGGAGTGAGCTCCCTCCCACCAAGCTCCACTCCATAAAACCCTCCGTTCACCCATGGCCACGTACAACTAGACATCGTAAAATGGAGGTTGCGCTTGTCCGTCTGAGGATAGGCCATTGCCGGCTCACCCATGAGCATTTAATGAGTGGGCTGCCCCCACCTATGTGCATTCTGTGTGGGGTACAAATATCTGTCCTCCATATATTTGTAGAATGCCCATTGCTAAGGAATCTCAGAAGGACGACCTTTCCCTTCATTACCAGAGAGATGGCCCCCCAGCAGGCTCTGCGGGGCATCTTTTCTGAGACCCATTGCTTCTTTAACGTGACTAGGATACTAACCTTCCTAAAAGAAAGCAATCTTTTAAACAAAATTTAAAATAGTTTTATATATTTATTGTTGATCTATTCATAGTTTATGTTTTTACATTTTGTTGAGTTTTTAATAGTCTATTTTTTGTTAAAAGATTTTAACTGACTTAATATTGCCTATTAAACTAATTTTGGTCCCAAGGACATTTCTGCTTTTTTTATGTATTTTAATATGGCAATATTTTAAAAATAATAATTTTAAATTCACTGTCCATAAGTGAATTTGGCTGCGAGATAGCCCATCTGGGCTACGCAGCTTTTAAATTTTAAATGCACTATTCATTCATTCATTCTTCCACTTACTTTGATCATGAACACTCTTTTTAGGTGGTTCCTGGCTCCAAATATCGTCCTCACTGACACCCCTACTACTATCCACAGTAGTTGGGTTATCAATCTCCTTCAACTCATTATGCACGAGAATCCGGGAAAAAATCATGTGCACTACTGGTTTAAAGGTCGTGAGGAGTGATTAAAGGGTGAGAAAAGAGAAAGGCAAGCATGCCAGCCACTCGAGACGCGCTCGGATTGGCCGAGCGGCGTATTGCACCATGTTCTCAGTTTTTATTGGCTGTGGTACCTTCGCAGCTATGTTCCCTTTTTCCTTCCCACAAAATGTTAGTCTGACCCTCATGTTGAAGCAAAACAAACAACTTTGTACCTTAGTACGTTTCTAAGATTTTTGCTTTTTCTGCCCCGTAAGGTGCGCGGCGATTTGCCATCATGGCCGCCGTGCTGACGGGATCCAGCGCTCCGTCCGGCCCCAGTTTAGCCTCTCTTCCTTCCTTCAGATAGCCTGTATTTCTCCCCTACTTCGTCGCTTTTTATACAACCTCTCCCACAACTTTCTCTGGTCAGCCTCTAATTTCACAGGGTAGATGCTGACCTTCTTCTCAAGCCACCTGCCCTGGATCGGGGCTAAGGGGGGAGGGGACAATGTTCCCTAACCCCTGAACACCGGTTCGGGATGGGGTTTTTTTAACAACCTGCTTCATCTCCGCCCATACCTTCCTCATATCCCTTTTCCTTCACAATTCACTGTCTATCCTAGATTTTACGCCGTGTCTAAGGTGGAGCCGCCATGCCGATGGACTGCCAGGCCACCAGGCGTGAGGGGTGGTCCCAAATGGCGACGCCTGGCACTGCCTGGCATGTAAGCACCTCTTGCAGTGAGGGCTACTGCGAGAGGTGATGTGCGATTACATCCCGTGTAAAAAAGAGGGTCACGATGCCCATGTATGATCATCAAAAACCAAAATCTCTTCCCAATTCCCCTTGCTCATCAACGGAGCCGCCTTCGGGCAGCTTCACCGAAAGAATGGAGGTTTTCCCCCCCTATTGTGCTTGCGCAGGGGACCCTCCATACTTCTTTAACCGGAGAGGAGGCTTACTCCTCTCCTACGCCTACGGGTGTAGGGGACTCCCCCTAACCCCCTTCTCTGGAGGTGCTTTCGGGCACCTCCCTTTTCTTTCTAAGCAGACTGCCAAGAAAGCCAGCAGGCAGCCCATTGCCGACCGCCCCTCGTGTAAGCAGCTTGGTAGGGCAAACCCCCTTAGGGGGGAGAAGGAAGCCAGGCCCCTTCGGTCGCTTCCCTAAAAAGACCTGCTGGCAAGAATTTTAAACCTTGCCGGGGTCAAGGCCTGTGCCTCACCACACAAGACTGGCGACACTGCCAAGGGGACCTGCGATGTCCTGGGAGGGGATGACCAACTGTAGCCCCTCCTGTGATAGACATGGTTTTTGAAAAACCCAACCAGAGATAGGAGGGCCTTCCATGGGGGCGAATGGCGGCTCGGCGCCAAACACCAAACCTAAAACCGCCCCTATGCAAGGTTTTACTCAAACGGTTAGGGTTTCTAAGGCTGTACAAGGAGAGGAGAGATCTCTTCCGACCGGTGCCCCTGCGACCACCATCCGCGGGGGCTGCGGGGACGGATGGGTTTGCTGCCACTTTGGCAAACGATTAAGCCAAGATCGGCACATCTGGCCCCTCTGCTCCCCGGGTGCAGAGCCCCCGAATATGACAAACACCAAAAGTGCGCAGAGCGGAGCCTCGATGGCATCGGGGCCCCTCATTCAGAGGTTACCTGGCGTTTTCGAGACCGCTGGGTTCAAACGCTTCCTGGTCAATCGCTCCACTGAGGGCACCATGTTGGCCAAGCGCAACATGATCCATCAGAGGAGAGAATTAGCTAGTGCAATTGATGAAGAGCCAAAGGTCACCCGTTTCTCGGCCGGGAGCTTTCTGGCGAATGCGGCGAATTCCGCCGAGGCGGCCAAGATAAGTGCTCTTCGGACACTTCATGGCACCCCAGTGAGTGTGACGCCGCGCTCTAACATCAACTTTGTGAAAGAAGTAGTTTATGCGAGGGAACTCGTTGACTACTCCATAGAGGACATCACCTTAGATCTGGCCGACCATAGGGTGGTCAAGGTCGAACGTGTGATGAGAAAACAGGGAGGGGCCACGAGACCCACCCCTACACTCTTCGTCACGTTCGACTGTGACAAGCTCCCTGAGTCGGTGCGTGCCGGTTGGTACCGCTACTGCGTGAAGGCGTTCGTGCCACTGCCGCGGCGGTGCTATAACTGTCACCGCTTCGGCTATATGAATCGTTCTTGTAGACGTGCAAAGTGGGGGTCACGCAAAGTCTATGTAAATTGCTTGAAGGCCGCACACGATAATTCTAAATCATGTGTTTCCAAGTGTGTCAATTGCGGAGGGCCGTTCAGGCACATAATCGACTCTCATTGCGCGAGGCTAAGGAATTGATCCTGGCGCGCCCGGCTCAGACTGGGACGTCATATGCCTCAATAGTTAGAAAAGCACCCTATGCACCTGGCCCATCCAGGCCAACGAACACGGTTGTTTCCGCGCCCATTCAGAGCCCTTCTGCGGGCTCTACTCAACCCGGGCCCTTCCCTGGTAAAGCTAGGGGCAAAAAGGGTTCACAGCCAGCTCCGGCTAAAACCAGGGCTCCCCACTCTTTCCCCAGCGCGACCGTTTCCCGTAAGGCGAAACGGCCACGCGCCTCCACCGAGTCGTTAGACTCACAGGAGGCAAAACCCCTGAAGTTGGTCGCTAGGCCATCTTCCGAGGTTCCTAAAGCTGTCTCACGGAAGGAGGACAGCAACAAAGGAGCTTCGGCTCCTTCGCCCACGCCTAGAGGTGGAGCGAGTGCCTCGGAGACGGTGGTTCCTCGAAAAGAGGGCCCCCCGCCTCCGAAGCCGCAATGCCCGCCTAAGGTTTCGAGGTGGAGGGAGGAAAAGACTCGCATGGCGAGCCCAACTTCCACCAATAAGTCATCGAAGGCGACAGCGCCTTCAGCGCTTTGTCCGGCCAACAGCGCCCTGGGTTCTGCCTCCGGGAAGCGTACGGCCATTCTTGTGAGGGTCTTCTGTTCGCCGAGGGCCCCCGCGTCTCCTCCGAGCTAGGACTGGAGGCATATTCCTTTAATGGAATTGCCGTGGACTCCGGGCCAACTTGGAGGCTCGTCTCGTCTCGTTCCCCGTTAGCTATCTTTTTACAGGAGACCATGCTAGGCGCGTGCCCCCTGCCCGCCCTCCCGGGGTATAAGGGTCTTACGACTCCATCACCACGGGATAGCCGGGCTAAGGGATGCGCGGTTTACACCCGGCATGATGTCCTGGTTCTTCCTTTCTCTTTAGATACCTCCTTTCAGGCAGTGGCTGTGCAGCTGCACCTGGATAGGAGGTATACTATCATTTCTGCGTACATTCCACCGTCAGTTGACTTCGATGTGGGAGACTTCCGCCGCTTCGTGGCACGGTAGCCGACGCCCTTTCTCTTCCTTGGAGATCTGAACGGCAGGCATCCTCTCTGGGGAGATTACTCAATAAATCCCAGGGGACAGTTCCTTGCCGATCTGATCAAAGAGCTTGAGATAGGTGTCCTAAACGTGGATGAGTTTACGCATCACTGTCCGAGAATCGCTTCATTTTCTTGCCTTGCTCTATCTTTGTGCTCTTCGGATGCACAGCCTGATTTTGATTGAGGGTTGGTCGATGACTCCATAGTAGTGATCATTTTCTCATTCAAATATCATTTTCAGGGCAACTACCGCCTGAGAGCCAACTTCGGTAGTGCTTGGCGCGGGTGCGGTGGCCTGCATTTCAGGAAATGACTTAATTCTCTATCTCAGTCGAGGAGTTTAGGTTGGTAGATGAGGCCGTTGAGTTCTTCTCCGATCTGGAGAAGGCCTATGATACCGCATGGCGATACTGTATCATGGAGACTCTCCACACGATGGGGGTGAGGGGACGCCTACCAGTCTTTATATCTGAATTTTGGCGAGATCTTCGATTCCGCATACGACTGGGGGGGATGGCTCTCTCTGGCCCAAAGGAGGAGGAAGAGGGTGTCCCGCAGGGAAGTGTCTTCAGTGTCACACTCTTTGCCCTGAGCATCAACGGCATCACCTCGGTGCTGCCGGAAGATGTTCTCGCTACGCTCTACGTGGACGACCTATCGATCTCTTTTGGCGCGGCCCAGATGCCAACTCTGGAGCGTCGACTCCAACAGGCATTGAACCACGTCTCTTGCTATGCTGAAGCGCACAGGTTTCGGTTTTCTTTTGCCAAGACTAAGGTGGTGCATCTCTGCTGCCATCCACGGCTCCACCCCGTCCCAGACTTGTTTCTTAATGGGGTGCGCCTGGAAGTGGTTGAGTCGCACCGTTTCCTTGGTCTTGTATTTGACCCACGCCTCACCTGGGAGGCTCATATTCGCCGCCTTAGGGTCTGTTGTACCCGCGCCATTCATATTCTTCGTCCGTGACGTTTGGCATTTGAAGGGGCTGAGAGGGCTACTGCCTTACTCTTTTATCGATCCTTTGTCCGTTCGAAGCTCGACTAGGGATGAGATTTTTATGCATCCGCAGCCGAGCGTTTATTGCGGAAGGTGGATTCGATCCGGCGGTGCCTTCCGCACTTCCGCCATTGAGAGCCTGTTGGTTGATGCTGAAGAGATGCCACTCGCGCATGCGCTGCGTGCATTGCTCCACTCGCCTGTACACGCGAGCCCGGCACCTCCCTCAGTTGCCAATAGCTTTCACTGCATCCGCAGCTGATCTCGACAGTGCGTATCCCCTCTGTTTGAAGTCAGCGGGGCTCTACCAGGCGCTGCGTCTGTCTTCACGGCCGAGCTGGTGGCAATACACCACTCGGTACGGGAGATTACGCGGCGTGCCCGGGTCGGAGACCGGATTGTGATCTATAGCGACTCACAAAGCGCCCTGAGTGCTCTCGGGGCATTGGAATCTCTGCATCCCCTGGTTCGCGATATCCGTGATGCCACGGTTTTGGAGAGCCGGGCGGATGTCGAGATTATCTTCTGCTGGGTTCTTTGACATGTAGGGAATGAGCGCGCAGATAAGGGCGCCAAAGAGTCCGCGAGGACTCTGTGACCGGACCAGCGTTTTGCTCTTCCTCACACCGACTACATGGCAAGAATACGGGCAGCTCTTCGGACTGCTTGGCAAAGAAGATGGGAGACGGTCGAAGGGAACTTAAAGTTGCATGCCATTGTGCCGCGACTGTTCCCATGGATCTATCCCCCAATGCCGCGACGGCTTCAGGTCGTTTTCTTTCGTCTCCGAATCGGGCACACCTGTGTGACGCATCACTATCTGATGGAATGCTCGCCTGCGCCCTATTGTGACGACTGCGTTGCCCGCAGACTGTTCGGCACATTCTTGTCGAATGTCCCAGTCTGGATGATCTTCGTGTACGTTACCTGTCCCGGTACCGGATGGGTGGGGTCGCTACCGCCTGTCCCTTGTACTTGAGACGAGTTCATACACATTGACTTGTGGACTTGTTGACTTTTGGGGGGAGGACGGGCTCCTACCTTTTATTTGAGTAGGTTCTATTTTTTGTTTTTCTTTGTAGGTTGTACGCTTCTGCCCTGGGGTGAGGGGAACCTCTCCCCGCTGCCGGAGATTGCTTCCTAATTGTTAAGTTTTTTCAATATTTATTATTGTTATTTTTTCATAATTTTATTTTAAAGTAGCCTAGTTCTAGGCTGTCGTATTTCCGGCGACTTATGCCCAAGTGGGCAGTCGCCAGATGGGCTGCTCTAAAGGAAAAAAAAATTGAGTCCCGCTGTAGTGAACCCCGCCGGATGTGGTCAAGGAGAAGTGGTGATGTCTTAGTCGAGGTGTCATCCTACTTTCAACACAACCTTGTTCGAAATCTCTCTTCGATACCTGAAATTTCAATAACTGTCTCGCCCCCCGCCCGCCGTCAGAGTAAGCTCAGTAAACAACGTGTCACACACGTACACAGGGTAACTAAAACATTAGGCTCCACTAAAGTCCCAACCGCCACACTCATTTTAACATTTCAACGACAAGAACTGCCGCATCATATTAAATCTGGGTAGCTTCGTGTCTCGGTAAGTCCCTACATCAAACTACCCAGAAGCTGCTTCAATTGAAATCAATTTGGACATGTCGGCCGTGCCTGTCAGCACCCTGGCTCCTGCGTGAATTTTAGCTCTGAATACCATGGCCCCGAATGCACCAAAACACCCCGCTGTGCCAACTGCGGAGGTACCCAGGGTATGCGTCAAAATTCTGCTCTATATTTTTATATGAAAAGGAAGTACTCGCTTTGCGCGACTCCCTACGTCTAGATATAAGAGAGGCCCGCCAGCGTGCCCGAGCACAAACCTCGCCACTCGGCCGGCTCTTCTCTGACGTTTTACGTGACGCTAGACAAAACCGATTATCAGGCTAGAGTTCCGACCAGCCTGAAGCACTTCATCCTACATCTACTCGCATCGGCAGAAAAATTCAGGATATGCCTTAGAAGCATCGCTCTCACACCGTGGTAACCAATGTAGCCTTCCCCATCTCTCTCCAGCAGCTCTAGCTTGGAGAGACGCTCAGGGTGAGACACTTGAAGACATCAAACGCAATTTGAAAGAATGCCGAACATCGACCAGTGAAGGTTCATCCACCCGGCCCCGAGACCCAAAGCCCAGTGGTAAGAGGAAGGATTTCTCACCTGGCTCACCGACCACCAATAAGCAGGCAGCCTCTGGGGCTGACATGGCTGAACCCCGAGAATATGCAATGGACTCTTTCCCTATGGCTGAAAATTCTATTCCCTTAAGTCCTTCCTAACCTTTATAGGATTTAGGCTCCATCCTGATCCAAACGATGAAAGATATACACCCAGCTCCACACACCTCGCTCACATAACCTGTTCGTTCCGCTCACCCTTCAACCAAAGATCCGATGGAAGCAGTTGATACTCCAACATCACCAATAGCGGCGGTTGAACCAACTCCTCAGACACCGAAAATACCATCGACCCATTAATCCGGATCTACCGGCTGAAGATCCCTTCTTGATCTTCCTTTTCCGCCAGGTTGTGAGCCCGAATTACAATCAAGGGCCTCCGTCGGTTCTCCAAAACATACGAAAAAAACCCAGTTACTGCTCCATCTAAGATCTCTTCCCCTGAAAAAGCAGGCTCCTCAAAATCAGCTCTCCGACTTACAAGCTCTTTGGGACGAACCTCAAATTCAATATCGTCCTCAAAAGAGAAAAAGATATCCACAGTGGTATCTAATCGTCACACATAATATCTTCCATTTTACAATGGAACTGTCGAGGCGTTCTTCCAAAGTGGGAAGAACTCAAAATTCTTTTGACGACTCTCTACCCCGCTGTTATTTGTCTCCAGGAGAATAAACTGGGTATACGTCCCTTTCCGCCAGTACCCGGCTTTCTCACTTTCAACTCTATAGCTCCTGCTGGAAGCCCCTCTCATGAGGGGGTGTCAATCATCTAATCTTCATCCTACCATGATTCTCCCATCCCCCTACAATACTACCTTCCAAGCTATTGCCGTGAAGGTTTTTCTTACTAAGATTTTTACCGTTTGTTCTATTTACCTACCCCCTGATTTATCATTGTTAAGACCTTTTAGAACTTATAGACCAGTTTCCCTCCTCATCTTTTTACTAGGAGATATTAACGCCCTTCACCCATACTGGCGTGACATCACTCGAAATGCCAAAAGCAATGTTTTAGTCTCTTTTATTATCTGACTTTCTTTGTGTTTTAAATACTGGCGATTTTACCTCTTATCATGTCCAGACGGACTCTTTTAGCTGTGTTGACCTGTCTGTTTGTTCTTCGGATTGCTTCACGGAATTTCGATGGTCAATTCTTGACGATCTCCATGGGAGTGACCACTTCCCTTTTGTCCTGTCAGCCCTTCAAGTTAGCCCTTATACAACCATGCCTCTTAAGTGGGACGTAGGTCAGGCAGATTTGGAAGGTTTCCAAGAGGCGTCCTTGACAAATGCATCCTTAGGGACCTTCAATGGAGTGGACGCGGCAGTAGAATACTTTACATCGACTATCTACAATGCAGCAACACAGACCATCCCACGGAGGCGACCTGCCACGGGCCGCTCAACCGTGCACTGGTGGACCTCGGTTTGTGCAACAGCTGTCAAAAACTACAAGTTAGCCCATGCCGGATTCCAAAAGAACCCAGCTTTGTGCAACAAAGTCGACCGAAACCGAGCTCGTGCGCTTCGCCAAAGAACCCCTCGTCAGGCTTGCCGAAATTCATGGCGCCGTTCCGTTTCATCAGTTTCCTCTATGACCCCTACTGCTAAGATCTGGAAGAGGATTAATAAGATCAGGGGCAGTTATGCTAATCATCATACCCCCACACTCAACTTAGACGGTTCCTTGGAGAATGACGGCCTGGCGTTCAGCAATGCTTTTGCTGACCATTTCCGCTCCGTCAGCAGTGTCAGCCGTTATGATAAGGCTTTTCAATCCTACAATTCTAAGGAAGAATATCATTCTCTCTACCCCTCCAGGGGGTACCGCCTTGCCGTGGCGGAGGGGCTTGCCAGCTCTGATCCCAGGAGCCGTACTAGGGTAAGACTAAGTTCTTACAAAGGTCCAACCATACTGGATAGGTCCTGGGTGAGGAGCCAGACCAAGCGTACCCCACATCTTGTGGGGCAATTGTGTTCCTGAACTCCAGTGTACTTTTGGCCGACCTTATTTCAGCTATAGAATGCCTCTGTACGGGTCTATGGATGCGCCCACTGGGGGGCATCGTCTGAACGACCGTGCCATAGAGGGGGTTTGGTTGCCTGGGTCGCCGTTTTGTTTTCGGGAGGTCTTCGCACCGCAGCCCAGAGAATCTCCGTTATGTGGTTTAGCTGTTTTTAAAACGACAGTGGGAATCGGGGGGTGGGTTACTCCGCCTAGGCTGTAAGGGCGCTCTTTGAAATCACGATGTCGATTTGGTGCATACCCTCGGCTCCAGAGGCAGCCCAAAATAAAAAAATAACATATGGGTAAACTTAACAAAAATAACTCCCAGAGACCGCAGGTTTCTGGTCATCGTGCCTTGAACTCTGATATTAGAAGATTTGACCCTTTGGGGTCAGAAGTTGACTCTGAGCTCGATTATGACAGATTTTTAGTTTTAAAAGCAAATGATAGTCTTCTTAGTAAGGCTGATATTTTTGATGTCTATGAGAATTTTATTGAAAAATGTGGCGAACCTGCTCAAATGTGGCCACGTAATGATGGCGCATTGATAGTCGAGGCAAAATCAAGTGAACAGCATCAGCGGATTAAGAACCTACAGTCCTTAGCTTCTGTAGAAATGTCTTTTGCTTCGCACCTGACATTTAAAACTTCTAAAGGTGTTATCCGATCGGGAGAACTAATAGATTATGACATCGATAGGCTGGTGTCAAAACTTACCAGTCAGAAGGTTTTAAGTGCCCACCGCATTTCCCGGTTTGTGAATGGCGCTAGATTACCTACCGCCACAATAATCCTAACCTTCAACAAATTGGAGCCACCCAAGTACATTGAGGCTGGCTACCTTAATATCCCCGTCAAGCCTTACATTGAAAACCCACGGTGGTGCTTCCATTGCCAACGCTTTGGCCATGTAAGCAATTTTTGCAAACAGGCAAGGTTGTGTGTTAATTGTGAAGCAGACTTTCATGGGACACCCTGTTCTAAACAGCCATGCTGCCCTAACTGTGGTGAAGAACACCCTGCATCATCACAGCAATGTACTTTCTTTCTCTATGAGAGGGAAGTCATTGCCATTAATGAGGCCAGAAGAAGAGTAAGAGAGACGTACGTCCAACCTGGTGTGAGCTTTTCTGTGCTCTACGTTCTACCAGGCCAAGGAAAGAGAGAAGCCGGAGATATCCTACCGGCTCTCCTCTCCCTGACCAGGTAAAGAGTCCCCCCCGTCCTAAACTTGCATCTTGTGATGAACACTCTTTGTCGGCATCTAGCAATGTTTCTGAGGTTTTCAACAAGAAGAGGAACTTTCCTTCCTCTCCTGATTCCCTAAGGGTGGCTAAACACCTTTCTACCGCCCCAAAGCATGTAGATGTTAATTATGTTGGTCCACATGTAGTATCCATCCTACCGCTGGATATCCACCCCGCTCCTAAAGGACCAAGATCTTCTTCCGCTCCAAAGCTAGCTATCACTCCAACCACCCTTGTTGATATTGCTTTGGAACTCCTTCGACCCCAAAAAGAGAAGGAATCAACCCTTGCTCCTTCCCAGGAGCCAGCTGTGGGGAAGGCTCTCCCCTCATCTCAGGAGGAACCCCAAAATCTGAGTCCACATCCTTTTCTGCCAGCATCGGACCCACAACCTTCGCCGATACCCTTGCTACCATCATCGCATCTACCATCCCAACTAATACCACCAACTGTGTCAACGCCATCTGTTCCATCGACACCTGAACTGACTCCTGGAGTTGTTTCCATCTCCCCTTCTCCAGTGAAGACAGTTTTCTCGTACAGCCACATATCAAAATCTGATACACCGCCTCTTAAAGAAAAACAAAAACTCAAACTTCCAACGCCTCCTTTGCCATACTCCAAACCTAAGGTTAGTATGACACGAACTGCTTCTGCTGGTAGTTCAAACCCAAAATCTCCTACCCCTAACGGTAGGAAGAAATCTAGCGATATACTTAAACGCTAACAATGTCCCAATTATTCATTGGAACCTCCAAGGTCTCTTCCCCAAATGGGAAGAGCTCAAGCTCCTGCTTAAAGATTACAATCCCGATTGTATTGCTTTACAGGAAACTTGTTTATGTGCTCGTAGAGTACCCAACATTTCCGGTTTTGTGGGATATTATAAGAACCCCGGAGAACCAATTCTTGGTTCTGCTGTTTTAGTTAACAACAGGGTTACCCACAACCAACTATCTCTTAATACAGACCTGCAGGCGGTTGCTGTCCGCCTGTTTTCCAGTCACCATTATTCAGTCTGTTCTTTGTATCTTCCTCCTAGCGATGAAAGAGATACAGCTTCTTTACCTATAAAGTTAGCCCATTTAATTGCCAAACTCCCGCCTCCCTTTTTATTGATCGGTGATTTTAATTTTCGACACCCCCTTTGGGGGGACCATGATAACCCTAGAGGAAATATGATTGACAGATTTCTGGGTAGTAATGATGTCTGCTTTCTTAACAATGGCAGCTACACATCATTCCACATCCAGACAAACAGCTTTACCTGTGTGGACTTGTCTCTCTGTTCACCAAGCTGTAGAGCTGATTTTGACTGGGCAGTGGATCCGGACTTGCGAGGCAGCGATCACTTCCCTATTGTAATAACACAATGTACAGGTAGTACTCCTCTACCACGAAGCAAAAGATGGAATACGAAAAAAGCAAACTGGCCTAAGCTCAGGCACCTCTCGAGCCATGATGGATCCTTCCCTCATGAAGATGTTGATGTGGCTATTGACACTTGTCTAACCTGCATCAACCATGCAGCTAACTCCTCCATCTTATTCTCCGGCTCGGCTGCTTTAGACCACGAGTACCCTGGTGGTCTGCTGAATGCTCGAGAGCTGTCACTGAATGTAAACAGACTTGCCGACGTTACCACCGATGCCCCACGATGGTAAATAAAATTGCTCGTAACCGAGCAAGGGCAGCACGGCGCGTACCCTTCGACAAACTCGAAAGACCTCGTTGAATGGTTACATTGCGTCAATAAGCTGGCAAACCCCTGTAGAAAAAAACTGGAAGAGGGTCAAAAAGCTATTGGAGAAATCCAATGGCTTTATAGCCCCCAACATTGTTCAAGCCGGAGAACTCTTAGGAGACCTGTTCCATAGTCGCAATGTCTTAGCCAGATTGTTTGCTAATATTTCAAGCCCAGATAACTATTCCATCCAATTCCAGCGCTTTAGACTACAACAAGAGCAGCATTGTATAAACTTTATGGAGCCTAACATGGATAATGAGCCCTACAATCGGCTCTTTTCTCTCCATGAGCTCCATAATGCACTAAAGCACTGTGGATCGACTGCACCAGGATCGGATGTCATTTCCTATTATATGATTAGGAATGTGCATCTATCCCTCCTCTCACATTTGCTGGGCATGTATAATTTTATCTGGATTAGGGGCTGCTTCCCTTCTATGTGGAGGGAGGCTGTGGTCTTACCCTTTCAAAAACCAGGAAAGGATGGGACAGAACCCACACATTACCGCCCCATTGCCCTTACTAGTTGTCCATGCAAATTATTTGAGAGGATGATCAATACAAGACTGGTATGGTTTTTGGAGACAAACTACCTCATATCTCCCTCTCAATCAGGGTTCAGAAAAAAACAGAGTACCATCGACCTGCTTGTTAGAATGGAATCTCATATAAGAGATTATTTTTCAAAGAGACAGCATTCAGTTGCTGTCTTCTTTGATATTGAGAAAGCATATGATACCACCTGGAGGCGTGGTATCCTTTAGCAATTCCATGATTGGGGCGTGCGGGGTTTTCTCCCCAGGTTTGTCGAGAAATTCCTCATGCAGCGCACATTACGTGTAAAAGTTGGAAATGCCCTATCAGAGCCCGTAGAGCAGGTTGAGGGCGTGCCACAGGGAAGTGTCCTCAGTGTTACCTGCTTCTCTGTAGCCATCAACAGCATTATCACAAATGTCCCAGCTGAGATTTTCTTGACTCTATATGTGGATGATTTAGCACTTATTTGTTCATCGCTTAGACTTCCATTTGTCATCCGTAAGCTACAGCGGGCTAGAAATACTGTAGTTGATAATGCTTCTTCTACGGGCTTCCGCTTTTCCGCACTAAAGACCAAGGCTGTCCATTTTTACAATCATAGATTGGTGACATGGGACCCTCACCCCCCATCTGTCACTCTATGGTATCCATGTCAACTTTGAGCCCCAATTCAGATTTCTAATGGTGATATTTGATTCAAGGCTTTCTTGGAGGCCTCACTTGGACGCCTTGAAAAGGTCTTGTTTAAAAAAAATAGACATAATGAAATTACTGTCACACACCTCTTGGGGAAGTGATCGAGGAACTCTGTGGCTTTTGTATTCAGCATTAGTCCAGTCAAAGCTGGATTATAAGTCACAGGTGTACTCTTCTGCCTCGCTGTCCACTCTTGAAAAATTGAATACTGTGCGTAACCAGGGTGTGCGCCTGGCTTCTGGAGCCTTCAAGTCCTCTCCTGTGTGGAGTCTCTATGCAAAGAACGGGATTCTTCCTCTTCCCCTTCACAGACTCAAGTCTAATCTTAAATATCTTTGTAGACTTGAACAATTGCCATGGTTACCAGTATATGAGTGCACGTTCAATTTGCGAACAGTGGCCTCATATGATAAACTTCCATCCCTGACTCGACCCTTTGCTCTGCGCATGGCGGAGCACACAGAACGTCTAAGTGAGATCTCTATTATTCCATTTTCAATACCAAAGATTTCCCCATAGGTCATACCGCCTGTAGTGGTATGCAAGAGGCGTACTAGCAGGCCCAAGAATCAGTCCTCGCCTGTAACCCTGAGAACCATGTTCGATCACCACTCCTCTCACCATCGACCTAGCAACTTTGTATTCACCGATGGGTCCAAGTCATTGGACAAAGTTGGAGCTGCTGCTGCTCTCCCATCTCAGACAGCATTTGTTCGCCTACCAAGTTCATCTTCGGTTTTCACAGCAGAACTTGTTGCCATTCTTGCTGCACTCTTTGTTATTGCTTTAATGCCATCTGGTTGTTTTACAATTTTCTCTGACTCCCTCAGTTCTCTGGAGACACTGGGTGATTTTGGTTCTAGCCATCCACTGGTTTCCAAGATCCAGCGGTGGCTTTTTTATCTTTCTTCCTTCCACAAGATTTCCTTTTGCTGGGTGCCTAGCCATGTGGACATCCTAGGTAATGAAAAGGCGGATGCCGCAGCCAAGGAGGCGGCATCTTTGGGGACATCCGCATCAGCCCCAGTCCCACTTCGTGATATCTATCCTCTCATCACCGAATATGTAGTCGGCTTATGGCAGAAGAGGTGTGATGAACTTCCTCCTACTAAGCTCCATTCTATAAAACCTTCAGTGCTACCATGGCCACGTACCATTAGACCACGTAGACTAGAGGTTATTTTGTGCCGACTGAGGATAGGCCATTGCCGCCTCACTCATGAATACTTGATGAATGGGCAGCCCCACCTTTATGCATCCTATGCGGAGTACAACTATCCATCCTTCACATTTTTTCTAACTGCCCCCTTTTGAGAAATCTCAGGAAGAGGGTCTTCCCTTTCATTACTCAGCAGATGACCCCCCAGCAGGTCCTGCTGGGCATCTTTTCTGAGACTCGTGCCTCCTTTAGCATGAATGGAATTTTTAATTTTTTATAAGAATCTAATCTTTTAACCAAAATTTGATATATTAACTCATGATTCTATATTTGCTGCTCTTGTATCCATTATTGACCTATCTATAGTCTATGTTTTTTTATATTCTTAACTCTTGCATCTATTATTGAACTATCTATAGTCTGTTTTTTATCCTTTGTTGAATTTTAATAGCTTATTTTTCACATGTCTCTCTTTGTGCGAATAGAACTTTTACATTTCTAGAAGAATCTAATCTTCTAGCCAAAATTTTATATATAGTGCCATGATTATATATTCTCTGGCTTATAGTCTATTTCTTAAATGTCTCCCTTTCTATGAATAAAATGTCTAAATTTTCAGAAAAATCTAAATCTTTTAAACAAAACTTAATATATTATTCAATGATTTTATATTCTTTGCTTTTGTATATATCATTGACATATCTACAATCTGTTTTTTTTTTTATTCTTTGTTGAATCTTTAATAGTTTATTATGTTTTCTTTCCCATGAATAGATTGTATAAATTTTTAGAAGAATCTGAACCTTTTAGACAAAATTTAATATATTCCCCCTTCCCTTTGTTGAATTATTAACAATTTATTTTCTACATGTCTCTTTCTATGTTAATAGAATGTCTACGTTCCAGAAGCATCTAAATAAATTAATATATAGTGCCATGATTTTATATTCTCTGGCTTATAATCTATTTCTTACATGTTTTCCTTTATGTGAATAAAATGTCTAAATTTTCAGAAGAATCTAAATCCCTTAGACAAAACTTAATATATTATTCAATGATGTTATATTCTTTGCTTTTGTATATACCATTGACCAATCTATAATCTATGTTTTTTACTCCTTGTTGAATCTTTAATAGTTTATTTTTATGTTTTCTTTTAAATTTTTAGAAGAATCTAAACCTTTTAGACAAAATTTAATTTATTCCCCCTTCCCTTTGTTGAATTATTAACAGTTTATTTTTTACATGTCTCTTTCTATGTTAATATAATGTCTAAGTTTCAGAAGCATTTAAACAAAATATAGTGTCATGACTTTATATTTACTATTTTTGTATCTATTAGTGACCCACCTATAATCTGCTTTTTATCCTTTGTTAAATTTCTACTAATTTACCTTTTAGAATGTTTACATTTTTTAGCTAAAATTTATATTGCTATGACTTTGTATATATCTTTGAATTTGGCTGCAGGATAGTCCGTTTGGGCTTTGCAGCATCTTTTCTCGGCACTATTCTGCATCCGCAGCTGATTTCGACGCTGCCTATGCCACCGAGAGACGCCCTGGCCAGGAAACTCCTCGGGCCAGTGGCGCTCCTGGTTCTTCCCAGGACTCCACCCTGGAGGATACCACATTTGTCTATTTGTCGCCACGCATCTGCTCCCAAAGCTTGTACAGCCCCGGGAGTATTGTGTTCGACCGTTTTGGAGCACACCTCATGTCACGCTGGAACCGTGCCAGTGTATACGGATGGCTCCAAGTCCCAAGAAGGAGTCGGCTTCCACGCCGTATCCCCTCTGCTTGACCGCTTAAGGGGCGTGGCGATTTGGCATGCTAATTGCCGTGCTGACGGTATTCAGCGCCCCGTCCGGCCCCAGCATGGCATCCTTTTTCTCCTTCTGCTAACTCCTACTTCGTCTTCTCGTAAGGGGCGCGACGATTTGCCATCCTGGCCGCCGTGCTGACGGGATTCAGCACTCCGTCCGGCCCTAAAACAATAAATAATCAATCAATCCCCTCTGCCTGAAGTCAGTGGGGCTCTGCCAGGCGCTGCGTCCGTATTCATGGCCGAACTGGTAGCAATACACCACTCGGTACGGAAGATTACGCAACGTGCCCGGTTCGGAGACCGGATTGTGATCTATAGCGACTCACAAAGCGCCCTGAGTGCTCTCGAGGCATTGGAATCTCCGCATCCCCTGGTTCGTGATATCCGTGACGCCACGGTTTTGGCGAGCTGGGCAGACGATATTATCTTCTGCTGGGTTCTTGGACATGTAGGAATTGCGGGGAATGAGGGCACCAAAGAGTTCGCGAGGACTCTACGAGCGGACCAGCGTTTCTCTCTTCCTCACACTGACTAGATAGCAGGAATCCGGGCAGCTTTTCGGGCTGCCTGGCAAAGAAGATTTGAGATGGTCGAAGGGAACTTAAAGTTGCGTGCCATTGCGCCGCGACTGCTCCCATGGACCTACCCCCCAATGCCGCCAAGACTTCAGGTTGCTTTCTGTCGTCTCCGAATTGGGCACACTCGTGGGACGCACCGCCATTTGATGGAGCGCTCGCCAGCGCCCTACTGCGAAGACTGCGTTGTCCCCCAGACTGTTCGGCACATTCTTGTTGAATGTCCCAATCTGGGCGATCTTCGTGCACGTTACCTGTCCGGTACCGGGATGGGCGGGGTCGCTACCCGCTGTCCCTTGAACTCGGGACGAGTGCGTGCACATTGACTGGTGGACTTGTAGACTTTGGGGGGGGGGGGGAGGCCGGCCTTCTCCCTTTTATTTAATCAGTTTTTGGGGGGGTTGTTGGGGGTGGGAAGTTCCCTTATAGGTGGAACGTTCCTGCGCGTGGGGGATCTCCCTCCGACGCAGGAGCTTGTTTCCTGCTCGCTGCCTTTTCCCTTTGAAAAAAAAAATAAATTAGTGTTGGGTTTGTTTGTTTTTTGTGTTTTTGAATCTGATTTTAAAGTACCCTAGTACTAGGCAAGTTTTTAATACGGCGACTAATGCCCAAGTAGGCAGTCGCCAGATGAGCTTTAAAAAAAATCATCATTTATTTATTAGTAATGGTGCGCGCTGCTAAATACTAAGGGGTGAACAAGCAACAGACACAACAAAATAAGTCAAGATTAGTCTTGCACTGCCCCGACATGTCAACCGAAATATTATCACAAGTCTGCAAACTTAAATGCAGCAATATTATCCGAGATCACTTATATGTATAAGGGATGAGCTTTCGCTTTCAATTATATTACCCTCGACATTTGGATACAATTACCATCATGGAGAATGGACTTAGTATACGAAAACTGATTGCATTTTCGAAATGAGTCCAAAAACTATATTACACTATAAAATACGTCTGAATTTTAATTCTTACAGTATAATAAAAGATTGACTTTTTATCGAACCATTGCCACCCCGTTAATTTAGAGCGTTTGTAAATCCCCACTATACAAATAATGAAAAGAAACAAGTTAACATTTTACCGGTGAGTAAAATGACGTCGTTGAGGTATCTTAAATTGTTCACCTCTGCACATGGAAGAAATATTAGCAAATAAACCAACAACAACTTTTTTTTATCCCCTCTCCTATTAATAATGACGAATATTATAAATTAATCATCAATAGCACTATTAATATTTACCGCTAATATATTAATCATAGCTATTTTCAAAGATCGCCATTACTATTGCTACTCTATAGAACTTATTTTAAACTTCCGTATGAAATTTTTAAACAACACTGCTAACTCATATGGCTGTTCACCACACGTGACTATTTAATTTAAGTAAGATTTGGGATGAGAACACACTTTTACAACACCGAATTTTGCCATTTTTTTAAAAATCCCTGAAATATATTTAAAATATTCTCGTCACCCCCAAATTCCATAATGATCCGGCATGACACATACTGATCTTCTTGACAAACCCATTGACCGAGAGGAAAATTTGCTTAAAGGAGTACCAGTGAAGAGGCATTAGCAATCTTGGATCTCGATGCTTCTCTCCAATTAGCAAGCCAGACACCTTCCACAATCAGTCGTCCATTTCTGTGATGTACAAACAGTGTGTCCATAAACTCAAATCGCTGCCATCCTCATGCCACGGTTTCCTCGAGTCGTTCCAGCAAGGAGTTTCTCTCCACACCCTTCGCTCTCAGCTGCTTCCTCCTTACAATCTTTGTCGGAAGTTTCTCGTCTCTAGCACATTAGACAAATCTCCAGCAACTTCCTCCTTACACCCTTTATGAGCAGTGTCTTTCTTTCCCCTCATCTAAATATACCCAGCAACTTCTTCCTTAATGGTTTTATTAAGAATTCTATTGCCTCCAATTAATTTAATAAAACCCAGCAACTCCCTTCTTACACCTTTCATCAGAGGACATTTACCCCCTACATCATCCAATAAATCACAATTCTTTCCTCCTTACAAACTTCATCAGAAGTCTCTTCCCTCCATCTCATCCAACAAATTACAGCAGCTTCCTTTTTACAGTCAACAAAAGTCTTTTCCCTCCATCCCATCCAACAAATTACAGCAGCTTCCTTTTTACAGTCAACAAAAGTCTCTTCCCTCCATCTCATCCAACAAATTACAGCAGCTTCCTTTTTACAGTCAACAAAAGTCTCTTCCCTCCATCTCATCCAACAAATTACAGCAGCTTCCTTTTTACAGTCAACAAAAGTCTCTTCCCTCCATCTCATCCAACAAATTACAGCAGCTTCCTTTTTACAGTCAACAAAAGTCTCTTCCCTCCATCTCATCCAACAAATTACAGCAGCTTCCTTTTTACAGTCAACAAAAGTCTCTTCCCTCCATTTCATCCAACAAATTACAGCAGCTTCCTTTTTACAGTCAACAAAAGTCTCTTCCTTCGAGCTCATCACAAATCCCATCTCTTTACTCCGTATTTCCTTCATCAGGAATTTCTTCCCTCCATCTCTTTTCAGTACCCCTTTTGTTCATTATTTTAACATTCCATGGGATTTTTATCATTCTGCGCAAGAACCACATTTCCACTGCTTTTAGTCTTTTATAACCCTCTTTTTCATCCAATATTCTCAATCTAAGAAAGATGTTAAGAGAATTATTCTTTAATATCTTTTTATCTTTGCTAAGGTATTTGTTTTTATGTGTCTTTCACATCAGCCCTTTTTTTAATTATACACCCCAAATGTTTTAAACTTTTAACCATTCTTTCTTCAACGAAAACTCTTGAAAAGCTCCTCTGGCATTATAAATTGTTGCAAATGTTGGCGATAAGAGATTTTCATTCCCTGAACTATCCCACATTTGAACCTTATGCTCACCAGACACCAGTAGAGATGCAATTAATTCCCAATAGGTTCATGCGCTGAAGGAAAATAGGCAGAGACCCACATACGAAAATTTCATCCGGATACTCCTTATTATCTATATCCAAAAAGAACCCCATCGTTTCTTATATAGATCAGGGCCCCTTTTTTAGAAGGTAATGAAGTCCAAATTCCTATGAGCCGCCAAGGAATTCGCGGACGATTCCATAGCAAAAGACAGAACGCGGGTGACTAAAACCCCGAAAATTGATTTGGGAAGAAGTGGATATTTTTTTCTCAGAAAAGAAAAAAAATGAACTGAAAAATAAAAAATAAACTATTATACGGGGCTAAAAAACAATTAAACTATGAAACGGCAAATTTCCGTCACTAATGAATGATTGTTGGATATCTGACACCAGTGGAGATTTTTTTAAATGAAATGTATGACAAACGGGGGGGAAAAAACAAGATAGATGAGATTTGTGAGAAAGTAACTTTTTGTACAGTTTCCATTAATCTTTACTTTGGACGTTGTAAAAATCAATAGCACCCGAACTCGGCTTGTAAAGATCAACTTAAAAATAAGCAGGTAAGGATAAACTTTACATATAAATATCTATATTTAGCAGATAAACAAAATTGAATTATTGAATATAGCATATATTCGAATGATGTCAAAATAGACACCTCAAAAGTTCCCAAGGTAAGAATAGCATCTCCAATATAAATATCATGAAAAGGAAAAATTAAACGTAGGTGATCCTCACTTTAATTAAAATGAACGGTATATTAATGTAGGGAAGTCGAAACCTACCATAATAACGGATGCCTCGTTCGGGTACCACAACGTCCTTACGCGAGGAGGTGTAACCCGATTATTTACCCTCTCCCCTCGACTCGCTGGCCACCAGAACGCCGCCTGCAACCACGAGAAGTAAGAATCAACAGATTTATGTGCCAGCGAGCATAACAATACGAAGGGGAAGGAGACCAGGTGCAATGACAATGTTTAAACAGGCACTATTTCCCCTAAGATTTGGGATCTAGTTTCGCGTAATAGACGAAATTATAGGAGCGGCGACCAAAAGCCAGAAGATGTCTTTAGGGCTGAGCGAAAGACGCTCGGAGAAGAGTCGTTAGAAGAGCGACGCATAACTCATAAGCCCTCATCCCACCCTTCCCCTACCCCCAGTGGGTCGGAGGAGTATATAGGCGGATAACTGGAGAAGAATGAGAAGAGATAGAGTTAGAGATCGACACGACGAAGTCCGGTGTCAGTGCCCGGCAATCAAAGAAAAGAACAGAGAAGTTCATTCTGAGCCAGTTCCTGGTGGTCACACCGGAAAATTAGCCCCTTTTATATCGAGGATCACTATCATACATCTCTCTTCAGAGAAAACTCCTATCTCGAGTTGCAACAAAAAACAGAGATAGTCCTCTCCATTGAGGAATACCCAAAGTTAACTCCTTCAAAAAACCCATTCATCAAAGGATTCACTTTTTTGCTCATCGCTCGTCAGTGCGAACCATCTCAAGATTACCCCGAAGATTAGAAAAAGCATACCTTCATGGTCCCGTTGTCTAAAATCATCTGACCCAGACAACGTGCTTAACGCCATCCGTCGCCCTCACCAAAATCACCTGTTGATACAAGTCTGCCTCTTCGCCAGAAAACGGCTTGACGTCGGCGAACACGCCCACGCGCCTAACCGCAAACCATTTTTCCGTCTACATAAGATCCAAGGTCATTCTTCAGCCGGATTCACGTGGGGATTTTTTAAAGGTAAAGTAATTCAATTGTTTTTATGTGTCAATTAGTGTCCAATATTAAAGTGAGCTTGGGGGTCAACCATTACTTTATATTCATTTGTTTTAAATTAGTAATTCTAACATAGACTCGTTTATTCATAGATGTATAGTTTGTTTTTAAGATTTCACTTTGTTGTAATTAAAGATATATTTTTGCTTAGAAGTGTTTAACTCAATCCTCGAAACACTGCACATAGCAGCGTCTTCTATTCTTTGTGTTTATTCTATCATATTGGTATATTCCAGCCAATACCCACTTAAGGGTCGGTATGGTCAAGAAAAATAGCAATACGAAAAAAAAGAGGTAAACAAATACCCTAAGTTCTAATCGCGGTCAGCAAAGAAGAAAAATAAAGATAGATAGAAAAATCTACTAACACCAACGGAGTAGATCCAAGAACTTATTGATATTACCTAACATGAAGTTAAAAGATTTACAGACGCAAAAAAAGGCTAATGTGTTTTTACCCGCAGCGAAGAGTCAGGTCTAGCTGTTTCTTTTTTTAATAAAAGGAATAAAGTTCAATTGTACCCATTTAGAACCATGAATAGTCCCATATGACTATAGGACATAGGGTTATTCACTCTGGAGATTTCATATCTGCAATCGGATTTGGCGCTGGGTGGCGCCCTCTAGGGGCAGAAACCTCATTTAGCCATTTTGCCATTCAAAAGCAAATGTAAGTGATTTAAACCATGGGAAACGATCAATGCAATAACCATTTATCTTATCACAAAACGCTGAAGATCATCGGAGGGACTTTCCATCTTCATCATTACCATCATGGTTCCTGGACATGTAGGAATTGCGGGGAATGAGCGCGCCGATGAGGGCGCCAAAGAGTCCGCGAGGACTCTGCGACCGGACCAGCGTTTCGCTCTTCCTCACACCGACTACATGGCAGAAATACGGACAGCTCTTCGGACTGCTTGGCAAAGAAGATGGGAGACGGTCGAAGGGAACTTAAAGTTGCGTGCCATTGCGCCGCGACTGTTCCCATGGACCTATCCCCCAATGCCGCGGCGGCTTCAGGTTGCTTTCTGTCGTCTTCGAATCGGACACACTCGTGTGACGCATCGCTACTTGATGGAGCGCTCGCATGCGCCCTATTGCAACGACAGCGTCGTCCCCCAGATTGTTCGGCATATTCTTGTCGAATGTCCCAGTCTGGGTGATCTTCGCGCATGATACCTGTCTCGGTACCGGGATGGGCGGGGTCGCTACCACCTGTCCCTTGTACTCGGGACGAGTGCGTGCACCATGACTGGTGGACTTATTGACTTTTGGGGGGAGGCCGGCCTTCTCCCCTTTATTTAAGGTTCCTTTTTTTTGTTATTGTTTTGTTTGTAGGTTGCACTCTCCTGCACCGGGGTGAGGGGGACCTCCCCCCGCTGCCGGAGATTGCTTTGATTGTTAAGTTTTTCCAATTTATATAATTGTTAAGTTTTCATATTTTTACTTTAAAGTAGCCTAGTTCTAGGCTGTCGTGTTTTTCGGCGACTTATGCCCAAGTGGGTAGTTGCCAGATGGGCTCCATAAAATTAAAAAAAAAATAAAAGAAATCATCACCATCATCATCACTAACTCTATAATTTAAGAAGGCGATTTTTTTTTAGTATTTGAATAATCTTTTCATCTTATTTTGGTCATGACTTATGTTTATTTTTTTAAAGTTATTTCTAATAATTCTTTTATAATATCAAACAAAAAATGGCGAAGTTCAGAAATAAATATAGGTATCGAAATTTTGTGAATTTTTTAAAACCCAAAGAATTACAAATGGTGAAGTTCAGAAAATTTATTTTTATATATCTTCCCCCTCCCTCTCTGGGATCTTTTCTTCAGGGGTTGTTCCCAGAGAGGCTCTAGCCTTCTCGTGCCGAGAGAGGTCAGCCCTAGGCCCCTTAGGGGTCCCATGTTGCTGCCAACAATACTTTAACATACCCCTCCCCCCCCCCTATTACGTTCTTCCACTGCCCTTTATTTCACCCTCTTCTTTCACCTATCTAGTGGACCTTATGAATACCCGACCTCTGCTCGTTGTATGGATTGATTCCGAATTGTTCTTTCATGAAGGTGGAAGAAGCTGGGCATCTCCACCGACTTCGTCTACCGAATGCCCAAGGAGAAACCCATCGTTGGCCCCTTTTCTCCGTGCGTAGGAGAACTCGGGAAGCCTCTTAGGTTTCTAAAGATGGTGTGATGGATCCGTATCCATTCTCAATGAATACACCCTAGACGTAACTGATTGTAGAGTTGTAGTAGTGCTGGGCGCTTGTAGGACTCCATAGTGGGGAGCCCCGAGGGAGAATGCGAAGTTTTATTTTCTTTTTGCAATGGCTATCCATAAACCAAAAACTTCCACTTCTCGTAAGGGTTCTCGAGCCAAAAGTTCCTTGGTTCCCTTTTCAGGCTAACCTAGCCGCCGTGCTGAGGGAATCCAGTGCTCCGTCGAGCCCCAGCTTAGCCTCTCTTCCTTCCTTCAGATAGGGGGTTTCGGGGCTGCATGCGCAATATATAGCCTTTAAGGCTACTTAGCCTCTGCACCCTAATTGTTGGCGCATTACCTACTCGTAGTGCCCTTTGCTTATACAGAAATTGTGTCCATCGACCGAGTGCCTGGCGGTATAACTTGGCTGGGAAGGTGGAGCTCATAGTCTTGGTTGCCCACCACCTAAAAGAGGGCCATTTCTGACTTCAAACCCGGGCAGATGTCGCTCGTTAGCCATGGTAGGCACCCCGTAGAGAGCGCGGCGATTTGCCTTCTTGGCCGCCGTGCTGACGGGCATCAGCACGGCGGCCAGCCTAGCCACTTCTCCCCTTTCTGCTAACAACCCTTTAGCCTTATCTGGCAATTTCTTTCCCAACTCTACTACTCCCTCTCTTCAAATTCTTTGTTCCGAAGGGATTGGACTTCTCTACTGGCGTTTGGGCCTGTGCTAGTTCCGGTCGGCGAGAGGTCTGATTCTCGGGAGTCTGTCCTGGCTTGATCCCCCCCCCATCAATACCTGCGGAATATTGGCGGCTACCAAACCATCCCCTTCCCACCCACACTTTTTTGGGGGCCACCAAGAAGGGGTAAAACTTCACAGTTGGCGTTCGGTTTGCGGGACCGTGCCGTGGCGGGGGTGGACGGGAAAAGAGTTAAGACCCACCAGGAATATCCTGCATGGTTTGCCAGGCTTACCCTGAGGTTACCTGGCGGTGAAGTCCATGGCCACTGCCAATGAGCATTCGTGGGGTTAATGAAAACCAAGCCATAGGCCTTTCTCTAGAGTCTCGGGTCTGTTCGTTTAGTGGATCTGGCAAGACGGTACTTTCGCGGGCGGTAGATTTCGGTTCATGTTCGAACAAATTCTTAAGCAAATCCCTCTTAAAAAATAAACAATTAAACCAGCAACGAAAGTCTTAGGCTGCGCATCCCCTCCTCTTTCCCCACCCCCCTTACTTCCCAGTCGGTCGAAGAAAATGGATACAAACCTACTAACTCAAGGAAAGAAAAGAACACAAGCATGGATAAAACTGGTGAGGTAACTTCAATCACAAGATCACCCCCCAAAACAACTGCACAGATCGAAGAAAATTGCATAGAACCAAGCAAGATCTCAGGAAATCGAAATTCACCACCGCAAAAACGAACAAAGTCAGTAAGAAGTCCGCTGGAAGTTTCAAACTCCCAGCAAGCAGCAGGTCCAGGACGATCCATCAAAACGCTGCCTGAACTCCTCTCACTGCAGGTACTCCCAAGACAATTTGTTGATTGACCTTTCAGAATATTTTACCTAATAAAACCAGAAAGCCAACAAACAAACCTAATGAAGACATGCATGGTCAAACAGAGTAAAGATTTCCAAAAACTATTTCAACTTCCCAGATCACAATTTCCACCTCTCTCGCCTTAATCAGATGGTAGTATACTAGTCGAAGTGAAAACAAAAGAGCAAGCGGAAAAACGTTAACATTAAAATAACTGGACCGAGATAAAGCAATAGTAACAGCACATCTTTCCTTTAACATGCGTAAAGGCGTAATAATAGAACGGACTTCGTCCAATACTCAGAAGCGGAATTAATTGAAGAATTAAGCGATTACTCTGTTACTCAAGTACACAGAGTACATAAAACGAACAACAACAGCAAGATACGAACGAACACTTACTTCATATCATTTAACCTAGATATCCTACCAAAATATATATATTTAGGATGGCACCGCTTCAAAGTTAAAGAATTTAAACCTAGCCCCAGAAGATGCTACTACTGCCAAACTTTTGGGCACTCTACAAACACCTGTCGTCGCAGGAATCAGGACTTTGCGCCCACCTGCGTCAACTGCGCAAATGCACTACACCCTGAACAAATCGAAAATTGACCAACGAAATGTGTAAACTGTGGATAGCCCCACCCAGCATCAAGCAAAAAATGTAATGTGTACAAATTCGAAGAAGAAGTAGCATCCATAGAGATGCCAGAAAAAAAGGCACAGAACTCCATAGGAACCAGAGGAAACTCTTATGCCTCTGCAGTTGAAATGAGCAGAGTGACCAGACCCCCATACCACGGGGTTAGAGCAAAAACTCCATCGCCCCCTTTCCAGGAGCCTGCACCACAAGCCTTGAATATCGAACTCCCCTACCCCACGCATATGGTCGACAATCGACCATCCCCCCCCCCCCAAAAGCGGTTGCCGCATCGCGAGGCACCTGCACCCAATACCTCGATGCTAAACCCCATCCCTAGCAGAGAGGTAAACCTAAAATCGCAATCAGTGTCATAGAATTGCTCATAGTCAGGTCCAATATTTATTCTAGTCCTTTATCTGGACACACCGCTTTTGTTTAAGTCGACGGTATTGACCCTATGACTCAATCTACGATCATATATATATATATATATATATATATATATATATATATATATATATATATATATATATATATATATATATATACATATAGGTAGGCTTTAATTCCTACTGAACGTGCGAAAGCTGGTTAGAGGCGGGTTATGCCGTAGCCAGGATTCTCACTATAAAAGTCCCACTTGTTACTGTTGGGAGGTTTGTGATTGTTAAATTCTAAGAGTGCATAATACAGGTTGAATAAATTATCCGAAGGGATTCTTAATTAAAGTCTTGCCAAGGGGCCGTCAAAACGGAGAAGCCACAAATAAACACACGTACAAAAAAATTAACTTTACTTTACACAAATATAATAATTAGCAATAGTTAACCGGGTAAAATTGAGGATTAAATATTAAACACTGACGTTAAGCGTCTAGATTTATAATGACTCAATGGGAGTATCACTCACTGTTAATTAAATAGGTAATTTAAGAATAGAGGGACACTGGGTTTACAGTTTACCATTAATTGTAATGGATTGGAGAGACGACTACTCAGGTCCAGACAGGGTGGTTCGGGTGGCGTTAACACGAGTTCTTGGGGAGAGGGGGGATAAGACGACGGGTTCGGGGCTGCTGACTGCAGTTCCGATTTGTTCACTCCTAACTGGATGTGATACTAACAAATAGTAACTTCCAGTAACTATTTGGATGTTCCTTTTCTTTCTCAAGTTACGTTGAGCAACAGAGCGTACTCTTCTAGTCACAGGCTCTGCGGGGCGGGATTTACTTCCAGGAACAATTTGAGACAGCGACCAGGTGGACTCGACGGCGCGTTGGTATTCGATACGTTACGGCAACGACTCTCGTTCTACGTGAGGGTTACGCGTTACGCAAGTAGGTTTGGGACACTGCTGTAGAGGGATGAAGGGTGAAGTTATTTATACCGCAGATTGTGGGAAATCGAGAGAGAGATTCCATTCACGACAATTCGCTTATCGCAGCGCCTTCTGGACAATCTCCATGGTATTATAAAGAAGGCAAATAGAATTTAGGCTTCTCTGTGAGATAGGCCTTCTTTCGTCAGACTTCCTGTCGCCAGTTGGGGAAAGGGTGAGGGGGGGGGGAGAAGACGAAGGTCAACTCAAACGACAAATTTCTTTCGTTCCCACGATTGTCTGGCGGCATGCGAGTATGTACCCTAACACACAGCAAATCCCTAAGCACATCGACCCCCACTTCAAACAAATGGACACTCAGGATACAGCAGAGATCGTCCGCCCACAATCTTGGTCACCGCCAGACAGCGTTTTGCCAACACCAATCAAAATGCCTACGAAGAGGAGGTAGAAGAGGATAAAGAGACCCAAGACCCACGTGGAACAGAGACCTCGTCCCCACCAAACAAATTGAAGCTCGAACCATTGCTCCAACGAGCCACCTCCCTCCCCCACCAACAGAAGCAAAAAAAAAGATAATCCGTCTTCCTATTATTGACGGAACACCAACACCGCCATTTAACAGTAGATACCCAAGACACAAACAAGAAAAACGGTGACAAAGAAGAACTAAAACCTCAAAGACCAGTCCGCACCTAACTCCAGTGGCCACAGGGCCCTAATAAACCAATGAGCACCACGACTTCCGCAAAAAAACAAATTGCTCACTTTTCGAACCAAACCAAACAAATAATGAAAATAATCCAGCGGAATATCCGCGGAATCAGAGCCAACTGGGAAGAATTAAGGCTTCTTGTAGCGGACGAGAGCCCCGCCTGCGTCTGTCTCTAGGAAACCATGTTGGGATTACATCCACTACGAAAGCTACCGAATTACAGTTGCGTAACCACCTCAATACCAAATGATGGCAGCACATTTGGTGGCTTTGCCATATACACCCATCAAAATATCCCCACTTTAACCATCAGATTAAATTCACCTCTAGAAACAATCGCCGTGACCCTGTACATCAAGAAACGATACACGATCGCAAATGTCTACCTCCCACCCACAGGGCCCCTTCCAGTCACCGCCTTACGAGACTTGATCTCGCAACTACCAACTCTATTTATTCTAATGGGGGACTTTAACAGTCGTCATATTGAGTGGGGCGACAGAATATGCAACGCCAGAGGAAACGAGCTATCAAAGCTAATAGAAAACCAGCAACTTGGAATCATGAACCAGGGCGAAGGTACTAGATTTAAAATACAAACAGGTGCCCTATCAGCGTTAGACCTGGCCCTCTGCTCACCCGACATCACGGCGGACTTTGAATGGAGAATCTTGGGTGACCTAAAAGGAAGCGTTAGGGTCTCTTGTACCCGCGCCATGGATATTCTTCGTTCCGTGACGTTCAGCGCCTGGGGTGCTGATAGGGCTACTGCCTTACTTTTTTATCGATCCTTAGTTCGTTCGAAGCTCGACTACGGATGCGAGTTTTATGCATCCGCAGCCGAGCGTGTATTGCGGAAGGTGGACTCGATCCACCATACCGGCCTCCGCCTTGCGACCAGTGCCTTCTGCACTTCCCCCATTGAGAGCCTGTTGGTCGATTCTGGGGAGATGCCACTTGCTCTACGCCGCGTGCATTGCATCACTCGCCTGTACGCACGAGCCTGGCGTCTCCCTCAGTCGGCAACAGCTCTCACTGCATCCGCAGCTCATCTGGACGGTGCTTATGCCACCGAGAGACGCCACTCATACCTTAAGCCCTTTGGGTTTAGGGCAAGAAAACTCCTTTGAGATCTAGGTATAGCTCTCGGGCCGGTGGTGCCCCTGGTTCAGCTCAGGACGCCCCCCTGGAGGGTACCACATTTGGCTATTTGTGGCCACGCCTCTGCTCCCAAAGCTTGTACGGCGCAGGGAGTATTGCGTTCGACCTTTCTGGAGCACACCTCGTGTCACGCTGGAACCCTGCCACTGTATACGGATGGCTCCAAGTCCGAAGAGGGGGTCGGCTTCCACGCTGTATCCCCTCTGTTTGAAGTCAGCGGGGTTCTGTCAGGCGCCGTGTCTGTCTTCACGGACGAGCTGGTGGCAATACACCACTCGGTACGGGAGATTACGCGACGTGCTTTGTTCAGAGACCGGATTGTGATCTATAACGACTCACAAAGCGCCCTGAGTGCTCTAAGGGTAATTGGAATCTCCGCATCCCCTGGTTCGCGGTATCCGTGGCGCCACGGTTTTGGCGAGCTGGGTGGATGTCAAGATTATCTTCTTTGGGGTTCCTAGGACATGTAGGAATTGCGGGGAATGAGCGCGCCAATGAGGACGCCAAAGAGTCCGCCAAGACTCTGCGACCGGACCAGCGTTTTGCTCTTCCTCACACCAACTGCAGCTCTTCGGACTGCTTGGCAAAGAAGATGGGAGACGGTCGAAGGGAACTTAAAGTTGCGTCCCATTGCGCCGCAACTGTTCCCATAGACCTATCGCCTAATCACGCGACGGCTTCAGGTCGCTTTCTGTCGTCTCCGAATCGGACATACTCGTGTTACGCATCGCTATTTGATGGAGCGCTCGTCTGTGCCCTATTTTGACGACTGCGTCGTTCCGTAGATTGTTCGGCACATTCTTGTCGAATGTCCCAGTCTGGGTGATCTTGGCGCACGTTACTTTTCCCGGTACCGAGATGAGCGGGGTCGCGACCGCCTGTCCCTTGTACTCGGGACGAGTGCGTGCACTTTGACTGGTAGACTTGTTGACTTTTTGGAGGAGACCGGCCTTCTCCCTTATTATTTAACCAGGTTTTGTTTTGTTGCTTTTGTTTTTTTCCCTTATAGGTTGCATGCTCCTGCGCCAGGGAGACCTTCCGCCGACGCAGGAGCTTGCTTACTACTCGTTTCCTTTTCTTTTTTTCAATTTCTGGTGTTGTTTGGGTTGTTTTTTTTTTGTTTTTTATTATTGCATTTGATTTTGAAGTAGCCTAATACTAGGCAGTTTTTAAAACGGCGACTAATGCTCATGTAAGCAGTCGCCAGATGAGCTTTAAAAAAAATCCCCTTTCAGCCTTTCCTCGCTCGTTGGACCCCTATTCCAACGAAGTAGACCCAGATTTCGATTATCCCAGCTTTCTTGTTATGAGTTCATCATCAGACACCCCACTTGCAAAAGTAGATGTGTTTGACATCAATAAATCTTTTGAGTTCTGCTGTGGTGAACACCGCTGGATGTGGTCAAGAGGTAGTGGTGATGTCGTAGTTGAGGTGACATCCCACTCTCAACACAAACTTGTGCGAAATCTATCTCGAATAGCTGAAATTCCAATAACTGTCTCGCCCCATCCGCGTCTGAATTTCGTCAAAGGTGTCGTCCGTTCAAACGATCTAAAGTACTACCACCTCACCCGCCTTCAGAGCAAGCTTAGTACCCAACGTGTCACACAGGTACACAGGGTGACTAAAACATTAGGCTCCACTAGACTCCCAACCGCCACACTGATTTTAACATTCGAACGACAAGAAGGGCCGAAGTATATTAAAGCTGGGAAGCTTCGTGTCCCGGTAAGTCCCTACATCAAACTACCCAGACGCTGCTTCAATTGCAATCAATTTAGACATGTTGGCCGTGCCTGTCAGCAAGCCCCGCTCCTGCGTGAACTGTAGCTTTGAATACCATGGCCCCGAATGCCCTAAAACACCTCGCTGGGCCAACTGCGGATGTACCTACAGTGCTGCGTTAAAACTCGGCTCTATATTTTATATGAAAAGGAGGTGCTCGCTTTACGCGACTCCCAATGTCTAGATATAAGGGAGGCCCGCCAGCGTGCCCGAGCACAAACCTCGCCACTCGGCCGGCTCTTCTCTGACGTTTTACGTGACGCTGGACGAAACCGACCATCAAGCTAGAGTTCCGACCAGCCTGAAGCACTTCATCCTACATCTACTCGCATCCGCATAAAAATTCAGGATATGCCTTAGAAGCATCGCTCTCACATCGAGGTAACCAATGTAGCCCCCCTATCTCTTTCCAGCAGCTCTAGCTTGGAGAGACGCTCAGGTGAGACACTTGAAGACATCAGACGCTATTTGAAAGAATCTTCAACATCGACCAGTGAAGGTTCATCCACCCGGCCCCGAGACCCGAAGCCCAGTGGTAAGAGGAAGGATTTCTCACTTGGGTCACCGACCACCAATAAGCAGGCAGCCTCTGGAGCTGACTCGGCTCAACCCCGAGAATCTTCAATGGACTCTTCCCCTATGGCTAAAAATTATATGCCCGTAAGTCCTTCCTAACCTTCACATGACTTAGGCCCCATCTTGATCCAAACGATGGCAGATATGCCCCCAGCTCCACACACCTCGCTCAGATCACCTGTTCGTTCCGCTCACCCTTCAACCCATGATCCGATGGAAGTAGTTGATACTCCAACATCCCCAATCGCAGTGGTTGGACCAACCCCTCAGACACCAAAAATACACTCGACCCATGAATCCTGATCTACCGGCCGAACATCCCTTCTCGACCTTCCTTTTCCGCCAGGTTGTGAGCCCGAATTATAATCAAGGGCCTTGGTCGGTTCTCCAAAACCCTAAAAAAAGCCCAGTTACTTCTGCCTCTAGGATCTCTTCCTCTGCAAAAGCAGGCTCCTCAAAAAGTGGGAAGAACTCAAAATTCTTTTGATCAGTCTTCACCCCGCTGTTATTTGTCTTCAGGAGAATAAACTGGGTATACGGCCCTTTCCGCCAGTACCCGGCCTTCTCACTTCCAACTCTATAGCTTCTGCTGGAAGCCCCTCTCATGAGGGGGTGTCAATTATCTTATCTTCATCCTACCATGATTCTCCCATCCCCCTACATACTACCTTCCAAGCTATTGCCGTGAAGGTTTTCCTTACTAAGCTTTTTACCGTTTTTTCTATTTACCTACCCCCTTATTTATCATTGTCAAGACCTTTTAGAACTTATAGACCAGTTCTCTCCTCATTCTTTTTACTAGGAGATATTAACGCCCGTCACCCATACTGGGGTGGCATCACTCGAAATGCCAAAGGCAATGTTTTAGTCTCTTTTATTATCTGACTTTCTTTGTGTTTTAAATATTGGCGATTTTACCTTTTATCATGGCCAGACAGACTCTTTTAGCTGTGTTGACATTTCTGTTTGTTCCCCGCATTGCTTCACGGAATTTCGATGGTCAATTCTTGACGATCTCCATGGGAGTGACCACTTCCCCAATGTCTTGTCGGCCCTTCAAGCTAGCCTTTATACAACCATGCCCCTTAAGTGAGACGTAGGTCATGCAGCTTGGGAAGGTTTCCAAGAGACGTCCTTCACAAGTGCATCCTTGGGGACCTTCCATGGAGTGGACGCGGCAGTAGAATACTTTACATCGACTATCTACAATGCAGCAACAGAGGCCACCCACCACAAGTCGCTTTACCGTTCCCTGGTGGGCCTCGGCGTGTGCAACAACTATCAAAATCTTCAAGTTAGCCTATGCCTGATTCCGAAAGAACCCAACTTTGTGCAACAAGGTGAATCGAAATCGAGCTCGTGCGCTTCGCCAAAGAACCCTTCGTCAAGCTCGCCGAAATTCATGGCGCCGTTACGTTTCATCAATTTCCTCTATGACATCTACTGATAAGATCTGGGGGCCGTTATGCTGATCATCATACCCCCACACTCAACTTAGACAATTCCTTCGAGAATGACAGCCTGGCGGTCAGCAATGCTTTTGCTGACCATTTATGAACCATCAGCAGTGTCAGCCTTTACGATAAGGCTTTTTCTTACCCTGCAAATCAAAGGAAGAATCTCATTCTCTCAACTTCACAACAAAATCTAACCTTCCATATAAAGCTCTATTTAGCATCCATGAGCTACATAGCGCTTTGTCCCTTGGTCCCTGGCACCTACATCCACACTACTTTCTTCTTACTTGATTTGTACAACATTATATGGGTGAAGGGTTTTTACCCTTCATCATGGCGCATTGGAATCCTCCTTCCCTTTGTCAAACCAGGCAGGGACGGGTTGGACGCAGATCACTACCGCCCTATAGCTCTCACCAGCTGTTTGAGTATGTTGCTGGAAAAAAATGGTATTGGAGCGCCTAAACTGGTTCCTAGAAACCAATCACCTTCTCTCCCCATTTCAATGTGACTTCCGCAAAGGTCATAGTACCCTTGACCTACTAGTACGTTTCGAGGGATTGGTCAGGAAAGCTTTCTCATTAAAGCACCGTGTCCTGGCCATATATTTTGATATCGAGAAAGCCCACGACACAACATGGAGATACGGCATCTTAAAGCAGCTATACGTCTGCGGGATGAGAAGCCTTTTACCGTTACTTATTCAAAGTTTTTAAGCATCTTGATCCTTCAAGGTACGTGTTGGAGACGCATACTCTGACCTGCAACCCCAAGAGAAGGGAGTTCTTCGGGGCAGTATTTTAAGTGTTATGTTTTATAATTGCCATCAATGATATTATTTCTTCTCTCCCAGAAGGTGTATCCGAAACTCTTTTGTCGATGATTTAGCACTATACTGTTCCTCACCTCGCCCTCCATCAGCAGCGCGTCCACTACAACTGGCAGTCGATGTTGTATCCAAAAGTGCACAACTTAAGGGATTCTGCTTTTCCACGACCAAAACCAAAGCAATGTATTTCCACCGAGGCAGAAGCGTTCTTGTTCCGCCATCTATCTCCCCACAAAGCGAAGATATATAGTTTGTCTCCGAGTTTCGGTTCCTTGGCGTAACTCTTGATCTAAAGTTATCCTGGTTACCACACCTACGCCGACTTCGAACGGGCTGGGCTGTCTGTGGGTCTAGACATTTTGAAAGTCCTCTCTCACATTTCGTGGCTGTCAAATTTACTCATCGCCTTCCCCTTCAGCCCTTCAAATGGTGAACTTCATTCGAAACCTTGGAGTTCGCGTTTCCAGTGGAGCCTTCCGTACTTCTCCTGTCAACAGCCTTTACTGTGAGAGTGGGGTACTCCCTTTGCCCTACCATAGACTTGAAATCTGCATGCGATACCTCTGCCGAGTACAGCAAGCCCCTGTTTTAGAGATTTACAGATGCCTATATGCTGCCGAATCAACGGCATCATATGATAAGTTGCCATCTTTACCCCGCCCCTTGAACCTTCGCATAGGAGATTATCTCTCTAACCTGGGTGCTCCAAGGGTCCTTACCCTTCCAGCCTTACTGACCTCTAGTTGGCGTGCTCCTCTCCCCACAGTATGTACCAACATGTGAAGCCTGGAGAAGTCTTCTATGGACCCTTGCATCATTGAGAGCCTGTCTTAGAGCATTCGATCTTCCACAAACAATGCTGCCCACTATACACGGATGGCTCTAAGTCAGACGGTGGCGTGGGCGCCGCAGCCTTCTACCCAGGAAGAGAATTCCTAACTCTATCTTTGCCGCCAGCAGCATCCATTTTCACCGCTGAACTTTCAGCAATCCTTTTAGCCTTTAGACCCATCCAAATTTTTTCTCTTAGTGATTTTTTTCATTTTTTTCCGACTCAAGGAGTGTTTTACAGTCAATTAGATCTTTTAATGCGTCCCATCCCTTAGTCACAGAAATTTGCAACTAGCTGATCCAAAATGCGTCCCGATATAGAATTTTTTTTCTGGGCCCCTGGGCATGTGGTAGTCCTGGGAAGCGAGAGGGCTGATCGGCTGGCCCACTCAGCACATTCTGTGTCCCCTACCTTTTAGGGACTGCTTTTCTTTCAATAAGAAAATATATTTTTCAACTGTGGCAGAATGAATGGGAGCCGTCATAGAATGCGGTCGTTGGAGGTGGCCCTTTGCCGAGTTCGCATTGGCCACACGAGACTTACTCACGGACATCTTGTTTCGGGTAGTGTCCATATCAGCTCTTGCTGTCGTTTTTGCGGTGGGAACCAATCGATTGCCCATATTTTATTAGATTGCTCGCATTTCGCCATTCTCCGGTTGTCCTGTTTCCCGACCCTTTTAACTATCCCTCAACACACCCGTCTTCGATTCATATTGGCGGAGGAATCTTTTAACCGTTCGTTTTTTAAATTTTTGTCACAAAGTGGTCTCCTCCATATTTTATAGACGATTTGCCTCGTTTTATCCTAGCTGCCATATAGAATCTACTTGGACTGGGCAGCAACCCACTGGTTCCTTACCTTAAACCTTAAACCTTTATATATCTTCTTCTATAACTCTATATTTTAACAACGTGATATTTTGAAAGGGGGAAAATTTAGTTTAAGAGTTCCTTTTTAAAATTATTATAATTGGCGAAGTTCAGAAAATTTATAAAAATTTAACTATGGCTGCTTTTTTTTAGATTTTAATCTTAGTAGCGAAGCGCAAGCTCCCCCCCGTAGGGGGGAGTGGCGGAGCCATTGCCTGATGTTTATATATAACCTGAGCAGTATTGAGACATGTAAAATGCATTAGAATTTTTATCTAAAATCAAGGGATACAAAATAGGGTAGAGAAGAATAGGGTATCTTAATATGCCGAGTAGGATTATAATTAATCTAGTAGTCAGATTACAGTTAACTGTCTTTTTCTCTTTTTTTGGGTGGTGTCCAATCGACTCCTAGTAACTCACTTGCATGCACATGAGTGACAATGATTTAGGTAATGCATTTTCGTAGTTAGCAATTGGCTAAATGATTATGAAAAGGGATGATCATTATCATCATTTTCCATCCTGCTTTTCTCTCACTCAGTAGATGATCTCATCTCGTATTTTCATTTAGTAATATTAACATTTGAAAATATTAATCTACTCGATTTTAACATGTTAACCAACGATTTGTTCTACCATTCACGAAGGTAAATTATTCCACGTTTGTATTATTTTATATGTGGAGAAATTTCAAGTTGTAGTCGTATTGTAGCACTTTTTTACTAGTTTTAATTCCTTTTTGGCGGGTTTTTCTCATTTAGCCATGTAGAACATTAGCCTTTAGGAAATAATACTTAAACCTTTTAATACAGGATGTCCACTAAACATATGACCCCAAAATGAAAATTCAATCATATTTTACCAACAAAACACATACAGGGAAAAACAGAACATTACATTCAATAGGATTGATTATGTTCTTCAAAATCCCCTCTTCTAAATGAATCCTCAATCAACACCTTTAAATCCTTCACATGACGATCGAATCGGATTAATCATAAAATTGGGTGAGGTAATTTTGCAACGTCATAGCATAAACAAATATGCCACAGAGAAAACAGTAAATTTTCGTTCTATGTAAGGTATTTCTTTCGTTTGGTTGAAGCTTTTTCAAATTTAGTGCATTATTTTTATTTATTTTTCGAGGGTAGGGTCTTAATAAATACCTTATATTTTAAACAATTCTACCACTTGGCCTCGTATGCGCGAACTTACGAGTAAGGAGTATGTAACGATCGAAATCTTTGTTCGTATGCTCTTTTTTTCTAAGTTCTGAGCATCATTTAGTTGCAATAACGTCGTTTTTATGTACAACTATCACAATTAGTCTTGTCACGCTGAATTTCATTTAGAGACTGACAATTTGATATATTATTTGATGAGAGATGGAGTGTTATGGTTATATTAAGTTCTAAATAAACTAGAGATTTGCTAAAAGACAAATTACTAAAACTTTACATTATTGGGTTATTTCAAGGATTACTGTCAAAACATTTTGACCCAATTTTGTTTCAAACACAGATGCTAAATTCCCCCATTTTTTCCCTTTCCAAGCTTAACTAACTTAATATATTTATTTAATTTTTAATCATGGATATCACAAAAGTATTCACATTCACATTTGGCTATAATTTTTAAGCCTTAGAAATAATTCTCCAACCTATGTTAGGAAAAATATTATTACAGGGCAACACAGCACACTAAAACCTAGCGGCAGTCATCCAAAACTATTCGGGAAGTTATATAACATATGAATAATTATATACATAACTTACCTTAGTCCGAAACATATTTGAAGAATGCGACATGATTAATTTGGGCGACTGTACGTACGAGGGGCGGTCACTAAGTTTTGCAATTCGGATATAAGGAAACGAGATATGAGGAAAAGTGGTTTATTATTTTTCAATATAACTACCCTCGACTTCAATGCACTTGCGCCACTTGTCCCTGAGGCTTCGAATTCCCGACAACCAGAAATCTCCCGACTGCTGTTCAATCCACTCCTGGACGGCGAGCTGGACATCTTCATCGTCCCCAAACCGGTGTCCACGTAGTGCAGCCTTGAGCTGGCAGAATAAAAAGTAGTCGCTAGGGGTCAGATCTGGACTGTAGGGGGGATGGTTGAGCTCCTCGAATCCGCAGTCGCGCGGGGCAGCTTGTGCAACTCTGGCCTTGTGGACTTTGACGACGTTGAAGTCGATCATGAGGCGTGAGGTTTCTAGGGACCCAAAGAGCAGAGAGCTTGGTCATGGCCAAATTGTCGTGGATGATGTTGATAACACTTCCATGTGATATTCCAAGTTGTCTCTTGATTTCTTCGACCTTCACCCGTCGATTTTCGAGGATCCTCCTCTCCACACGGGCCACATTGTCCTCGTTTGTCACGTCTGACGGGCGTCCTGGACGGGGGTCATCTTCAACGGACTCACGACCATGGCGGAACTCCCTATTACAGCGAGTAATGGTTGCATAGGAAGGGGCGGTGTCGGTGTACACTGCAACCATGCGTTCATGGATCTCTTTTGCATTCTTTCTTTCCTTGGTCAAAAATTTGATCACTGCGCGGTGCTCAACCTTCTCCATTGTTGAAAAATTGTGACTGACGATCTGCGATCAGCTACTGCTTCCTAAATAGACGAGGCAGGAGCGTGCGGCTGCGGGTCCTGCCTTGTCATAACTTGTCCTAACACCCCCACAAACAGCCATCCCCCTTTCTCTGTTTTGCCCTACTGATTCGCAAAACTTATTGATCGCCCCTCGTACGTATATAAACCAAAATACACTACAAACTCTGATCCGAGGATCATACTTCGTACAGTCAAGCTTATCTTTTGACTTCTACTGAAGATTAACAGCGCCCTGTGCGTCATTTGACCAGTTCTGGCATTTCTTCGAGATTTTAGGTAGTTAGTGTATTAGACGAGATCCCACCACTGGGTAATGAAAAACACACAAAGATAAGAATGACAATCACTGGTGCGCCTTAAAGCACCAGGGGCTGGTTCTCGCTTTGGACACCAAACAACAAAGGTGGAACCCTTAGTTGCCCCAAAGGGGGCGCCGTTTCAGTGTCTGGGGAGGATTCCCTAACAAAGATAGTGAATATGTTTCGATGTGAAGACGAGAAAGGAAATGATAGCAGTGTTTTGCTATTGGTTATGTGCATAAGGACCACTACAGAACTGAATACTAGTGTATCCACCCAATGGGCGGCCACCTCATGACGCCGCTTAAAGTTGTGTGTCCGCGTTTCCTAAGATTGACCCTCTGCCTTGACGTCAGAAATCCAACGCTGTATCCACTAGTCTAACGAAAGGTCCTTTTTTTTACATTCTTAGGGCCTTTGAAATTAAAGAGCTCATCCCGAGTTTACATTTTGGGGCATTGCCTTTGGGAATTGCCCATCCAACCACTGTACAACCAAATTTCGTGCTGTATCCAAATTTTAAATGGGGGGGGGGGGTTTAAAGAATTCTCATACCGTCCTCCAGCGCGTGTCATAAAAGATAACTAAACCCTGATATGGGTCGCTGGCGTGGGCATCTGCGTACCTGGTTGTTTAGTTCCTGCGATCGCGATACGAATTGGTGGTACTCCCCCCCTCCCCGAGTAGCTGGGTGGATGGGGGTATGTGATGTCTCTTTATAATCAGGGAGGAAATTCCTAGATTGGGTAATGAAATAACATAAAGATCAGGATGACAATCAGTAGCAAGCTACAGGGTACCAGGGGTATGTTCTCGTTGATGTAGGAGGTACTGCATTCCCCACCCCTATCCCAGTGAGTTGGGAAATCATTCGTGGCCCAAGTGAAGGCTACCCTATCCACGTTTGAGGTGTGGATATGGAGACCATTGTGGGAGTTTACGAGGTGAAAATGGGATGTGTGGTGTGTTCAAAGAAGAGGTATGGGTAGTCAAACGTATTGTTATTCCTTACGTATCCCTACGCCTACGCATCAAACTCAGCAAGTCTACCGATAGGCGGCTAGCTCCCTACGTAGACTTAAATATTTGTTTCCTCCCTCCATTGAATTAAACCCGTTACCTATGCGTTAGAAGTCCAACGCCTTATCTTATAAGTTAATGGGAGCTCAGTGGGATGCGGTAAATGTTTTTAAGGGTACCTGATTTCAGATGCTTGCACTATGTGAAACAGACATGAAAGGGAATGAAGAGTTTGTGTAAGATGTTGTGAATGGAGAGCGATCAGTAAGGAATGAAGCATTTGGATGGATGGTGAATGAAGAGTGGGATGGGTACAGGAAATTATTCTGAAAGAATTTGGTAAAAGTGAGAAAGTAAGAGAAGAATAGTTGTGTGAACTTTAAGGATAGGATAGCAGGATACTTTTCAACTACGAAAAGGTAAAAAAGGTCAACAGACCTAAGTCGTGTGCTCTGAATTATTCTGACTTATGACCTTATGTGGCAATTATATCATTCAAATAAGAATTTAAAACAACATAAAGGTTTCAAATTTCATCAGAATCGGTGAAATAGTTATGATGTTATTGCCAAAAACCTCATTAAAATGTAAAATGGTTACCGACCGACCGACCGACCTATGCACCGATATAGTCGCTTGCACGCGACTAATGATCGATTTTGAAAGTAATTTACGAAATTGTACGGGGTGGGTAGTGAAGCTGAAGCGAATATATGGAAGCGATACTTATGTTGAGCAGTGAGGTGTCTGAAAGACGAAGTCACTTGAAATAGGTGATATAATCGCTGAGATGCTAAAGGGTGGTGGGTACAGAGGTGGGCAGTATTTAAATACATTTATGTATTTAAAATTGTATTTGTAAATACATTTGAAATAATGTATTTAAATACCTTTTACTGATAATAGGTTTATATAGCTGTTAAGAACGTGTAATGCATGTTTTAGCTTGTCGCAACTTGTATAACACAAACGGTTGACTGCGTGAGCCGGCGAGGGAAGATTGCTTAAATCAGTTCAAATTCAGTTAACAGATGGTCACAGTTGTGTTCGGTTGTATAGTGAGAGCGCTCAGTGTTATTTCAACTATTGCATGGCAAAATTCAGCTGCTTCGAAAGAGTGTGAAGTGGAGAGATTAGACAATAATAAAGACGAGAAAGATAAAGAATCGTGTAATTATAGTCATCTTTGACTACATGGTAAATTTTTAGAGTGAAATCTTGTGTATGTACTTCATGCAATGGCGAAATCTCTGCGGCTAGCAATGATACTTCCAATCTAAGCATTCATTTGAAGGTAAGAATTTAGTAAAGCTATTTATATGATACTTAATTCCTGCTTTGGTGCAAAAAGAGGATCACTACGTGACGACTCAAAGAAAAGATTCAAAAAGAAAATGTGAGGTATTAGACGATGGTCCTTCATGCAGCGGTGTTAAATGAAAGACATTACCGGTGTGTTTTGCAGTGAATACTAAGAAGGTCAAACAATCTGTTTTTGATAAGCTGATTGCAAATGTTATCATACAAGGTGTGCATCTCCTATCAACTCTGGAGCAACCAGCTTTTGTGAGATTAATTAAAGGTGAGTTCTGTATTACAAATGTTGTTTACAATTATAGTATCAGTAGTACAGGTTAAGCTCTTATAACGACCTAATACTAAAGCGTTTGGATCATTGGCCACTACGTAGGCTATATAACGAAGTTAAATAAAGGAATGAAAATCCACATACATGAATAATTAGTACAATTAGTGATCGATTATATGTTGTTATTAGATAAATTCCTATAACGATGTATTTCGTTATAGTAGCAATACTTGTATATCATTATGTTAAAACTAGCATGCCCGCCCGTCCAAAATGTAGGAAATAAAGCTTGATAATGTATATATATTCCTCACAATACTCAAATGAATATTTTGCTATGTAATTCTGAATATGAAGGACTAATAATATATTTATGAATTAATGTACTAGTCCTGTATAGCCATAGGATATTCATATAGCTACATTTTATATATAAAATTTTATATGCACACCATATATTCTCATTTCGCTGTGAAAATCAATTTCACTCACAATAATCATACATTCCACTACCGCAGGTCTAAATTCTTCTGTTGATGTCATTTAAAGGCGGACGCTAGGCCGAAATCTTATAGAAGAAGAGAAAGTTACAAGAGCTCTATTTGGTCAACTGGTCACCATAGTTTTTTGGGCGTTACAGTTCATTGGGTATGTTAAGATTTTGCTCTTATGAAATATGAAATTGAAAAGTCTTTACAGTTAGGGAGTTATCAGCTCTTGGCTGAAAGTAGACCTATCTGTTGGTGGGAATTTATCTCCATTATATTAATATGTAAAATTTATGGCAACATTTATGAGACAAACATTGGACTGTTATTTTATTTATTTTTCAACTTGAGGAAGCTGCTCTTTTCCGTCACAGTGGAGTATTGGCATGCTGTTGCTTCAATGGAGAACATAACTACATCAAGATTGCTGAACATATAGAGAATATCATCAATGAATACGATATTCCCCTGCAGAAAATCACGAGCACCGTCACTAATAACGGCTCTAATTTTGTTAAAGCGTTTAACGAATTTGCAGTCACTGCTCCAAATGTGTCCACAGATTCAGAAGATAGAATCCAGGTAGGTGAAGAAATTAAGGGTGAGCACGAACTGGAGGATAGTTTCTTACTGAGAAATGCCTTAGATCAGGAAGAAGACCTTTCGTCTGACCCATGCAGCTTGAGCCTACCTAAGGATGTGCGCTGTGCTTCACACACACTCAGTCTCGTCGCCACAACTGATGCAAAACAGGCACTGAAAATATTTTCTTTTGCAAATTTCAATCAAACTGCGATGGGGAAATGCTTAGCATTATGGAACAAAAGCAGCCGACCTAATTAGCAGAGATTATCAAAACTGTTATCAACTGCTCATTAAAGGTGCCTTGCATTACAAGGTGGAACTCTCTGTTTGATGCAACGTCATTACTTTTGAAACACATGGACAAATTACATCAATTCATGACGTCCCTTGAACTCCCAGTGTTCAGAAGTCACGAAATTGAATCTCTTGGGGAGTATCTCTCAGTTTGGGCTCCTATTGCAGTGGAAATTGATCGCCTATAGAGAGAATAAAACTGTTTTTTAGAGAATTGCTCTCTACCTTGCTCACAGTAAAGAAAAAGCTGAAGACCCTTCAGGCACGTTCTCTGAAATTTTGCCAACCTCTTCTAAGTGTATGTAGGGGAATCGTCACTCTCCCGTGACTGCAAAAACATCCGGCCCCGGCACCGTTGGGTCAAACTCGTAACCACAGCCCCTCGCCACTCGTCTCTATGAAAAGCCGAACATTTAAACTGCAAGATCTCACCTACGAGAGTATATTCAATTTCACCTCAAGTAAGAAATTAGAGACGCGTTTCTCTCAAGCTCAAATGCCAGCGGGAGCCGAGGAAGACTTGCTGAGAAAAACCGTTGGAAAAAGAACCCTCCTGCGGCCTGTCCACAAGCCCCTCCCCTCCTACCCCTACCCCAGTGTGGTGACGAGGTATAAATAACAAACACTTGGGAAAAACGTGGTAGAATACGTGAGTCGTCAGGCTACGAAGTCCCCGGCGATAGAGGCCGGGTTACCAAGACTGGACAGGTAGAATACGTGAGTCGCCAGGCTAAGAAGTCCCCTGCAAGAGAGGCAGGGCTACCAAGGGGGCTAAAAAGCAGCTCATCCTCGAGCTAGTTCCTAATTATCAAACCGAACATTAAGTTAACTTGTTCAAGTTTAACTTACTTTCATCAGAGAGACTCCTCCTATCCTGGTGCATCCTAAAGCCCAGGGATAGTCCTCGCCCTTGAGGAATTACGAAAAGAAGAGGAAAAAAGCTCCCCCTTGAGCCCGTTACCCGGTGGCCGCACCAAACTCTAAGTTAACTTGGTTTAAGAACCAAGTTCAACTGATTCTCGTCAGAGAACCCCCCCCCCCATCAATATCCGGATGGATCCTAAAGCCCAGGGATAGTCCTCGCCCATGAGGAATTACGTAACCAAGGAGAAAAAGCTCCCCCTCGAGCATGTTATACGGTGGTCACAAACTCTAAGTTAACTTGGTTTAAGAACCAAGTTCAACTTACTCTCGCCAGAGAGACTCCGCCTACCCTGATGCCTCCTAAAGCACCGTGATTTTTCTCGCCCTTGAAGACCCCCCCCACCATTGAATACCGTGTGGACCCCCATCTGCTACACTCGCCAAAGTACCTTGTGAGTCCCAAGTCTTCCCGCCCACCTCTAACAATCTGGTCGAAGCACGCGTCAAAGGACCCACCAGATTCCTGTGGTGTCTGGGCTCATTGAGTTCAAGGTCAAACTCAAACCCACCACCAGAGCAACCAAGGTATTTAAACTCCAGTAGATACAATTAGCCTATTTTTTGTATATTGAAGTGAATATCGAATTTAGCCAATATTAGAGGGTCAAGTTAATTGAAGTCATTTTTGTGTATTTTAAAATTCGTAGTATTTCTGTGGTTCATGTTTTGTTTTTGTGTAGTAAATTGTTAAATTTAGAATATAAGTTTATTTGGGGAATTCCTGTGCGTTTCTCTATATCCTTACGTGTTTAAAGCGGCTCTTCATTAAAACCACAAAATTAGCACTCTTAGATCAAAGCCTACTTCATCAAAGAAGTACATCACGACCACAAGGTATCCTACGAAAGTTTAGTTACTGAAGGCTTTGGAAAGAGCTTCCAATCTTATTTGACCTTGGAAAATGAAGCCAGCGTTACAAATACCATTATTGCATCAACAAGGCATCTATTATTTAAACTCCACGAGTTAGATATTAGTATTTAGTGGCACAGTTCAAGCCAGCAAGAATATTATGATTCAGGTGATTGAGATTTTAACAGAGGGACCCGAAGCTGAATCCTCCAGTGGGGTATCAAACAGTGACGATTATTTGGGATTTACAAAACCCACTCAAACACGATTAACCTCAGATTTAGAATGTTCAGTTACCTTCACGATTCAAATAAAACCATTAAAGTTTAGATCGATATCCAAACCTAAAAAAAGTTATATATTAAATACAACACCACCCTTCCGTCGTCAGCTCCTGTGGAACGGCTCTTCTCTTTAGGACCTTATCTCCAAAACGGAGTTCTTTATCTGACGAAGCATTTCAGCAACTGATATTACTTAAATGTAATACTGATATAAATAGCTACATAACTGAAATTTAATTTTCTGTAACTTTCTATTTTTTTGTAGTAGAAAGTCCATTTGTCATCAAAATCCTACATCAGTAATTGTCATCATATATCATGTATTTGAAATGTATTTAGAAATGCATCTAAATACACTTAATGTATTTAGCATTTAAATATTAAATACGTTTTCAAAATGTATTTAGTATTTAAATACTTTAAGTGTATTTAGTGCCCACCTCTGGGTGGGTATTGTGTTATGGAAGAGGAATGATAGTTGTATTTTAAGGAATTTTAAGTATATGAGTTTCTGTTGACGTGATGAAGATTGCATTAGTCTCGTTTAAAAAAAGTTAACTAGGATAAACGTGAATGAAAAAGCTACAGGTAGATAAGAAGGGAAGATGTAGCGAAAAATTTTAATTGCGGGTAGAAGGAAAATTGTGGGATTGATAAGTGATAAAAAGGATGGTTTAGAGCGGGTAGTTGCCTTGAGAGAGATGTAGAAACAAGACGTGTAAAACGTTTGGTGATTTCATGGATTTAGAGAAAGCTTATAATTATGAAAATAGGGAAGTAGTATGGCAGGTTCTAAGAATGTATAGTGAAGGTAAACATAGATGATGTGAAAAGTATTTATTGTGAAAGTGAGGCGTGCGATTGGGTGAATAATAGCCGGACCAGGGCAAAGGTGTGTGTTATTGCCATGATTGTATAACATGATAATGAATGGAATTTAGAGATAATTACGAATGAGAATGAAGGAGCTTGGTGTGAAGTTAATGTGGGATGAAAAAGAGAGAGTTCTCGCTATGTTGGCATATACTGATGATCTGGTGATAGTGCTGAGAGAGAAGGATTTGGAAACCTTTTTCGCAAAAATCCATGGTAATTATTTTTAATTAAACTTTCCCAGAAGTAATCCGCTATCTTAACAATAATTGAATTTAATCTAATTGGCCGCTAATTACCAGAATATAATTTTCCTATTTGAGGGAGATCATATAAGAGGATGAAAGTCTACTAAGAGATCTATGTCCTAAAAGGATCGGGTACAAAGATTTAACCAATTCTTTTAGCTCTTTTAGGTTTGTAGTGTACAGTTAGTCCCAAGCACCTTTGGTACTTTCATCTTATTGGTTAATGAAATTATCTCAATCTCGTCAACAACCACATGAGAAGAAAATTGGTTAGTAAGTAAATTTTATTTGATTACTTAGTTGGGATAGCTGTCAAAAATCTTTCACTACAAGTTGTGGTTCGTTAGTGAGAATCCCTTCCCTTTTCCTACTCTTGTTTCATCCTACTTTCTTAACGAAATTCTTTCGCTGACATAACCTTAAGCTCGTATTCGTTATCGCGATCCTTTTCCCTCTTTTTAATGTTTTGCTTGAATTTCCTAATCTTCATTATCGGGTTTTTTTAGTGGTTATCGAATCGAATAGAATAGAATGAAAATAGAAAAAAAGAAGATGGATCGCTGTGAAATAAAGCAGGATATCGTATAGTAAAAGAGGAAAAGGTTCGAAAAAACTTTAGAGGGGATAGGAAGCGTTGAAAGGTTGGTGGCTAGACACATGCGTGGTGTTATTTTGCGTGTAGGTAGTGATATCGGGTACGACTGGAGCGGTGGGAGGATGGGGGGAGGAGAGTCGCGTGCTTAATGTTATCCTGTTTGGGTTGGTATTGGTTGAGGGTAGCCGAGGGCTGTGGTGTATCTTAATCTCATCGCAGCGTATTGTTTTTCGTCTATATGTATGTAAATGTAGTCTCTCGTGAGTTTCCATAACTGGCGTGTTAAACGGGTGGGGGGTGTATGTGTTGGGTGTGACCATGTGGTGTACATAGAAGAGCGACAAGCCCGTTTCAGATCATGGTTCTGAATGCGCTGTGCTGCAGTCTGCCATGTTTGGTATGCAGTTACAAGTGTGATTTGAAAGTATGTGAGAAGTGGTGTGACTAGTGTTTAATATGAGTGTAGTTGTAGCTTTCGGCTGGGAGGATAGAAACTGCGTAGCTTTTTGTTAATGTTTTTGGCCCTTGTTTTGTATGATTTGTTTTGTGTGTGTGGAAGCTTTGAAGCTTTTCAAATACTGCCCCTAAAATGTTTGTGTGAGGTGTGTATGCGAGACTTATTGGCTTTGTGTGGTTTGAGTCTAGTGTATGTGTATATTTGTATGTTGTACATGTAGTGATCGCGTATGCCGTAGAATATCACCTGTGTCGTCTGGATATTCGTAGCTATGAGCCACTTTTACTCATAATCTTTTCTCGTCGATAATTATTTGTTCGTGGCGTTTTACTAGTTATTTATTTAATAGCTTTGTATTATCTACATAGTTCTAACCCGTAAGGGGCACGGTGATTTGCCTTCCTGGCCGCCGTGCTGACGGGACTCAGCGCACCGTCCGTCCAGCACCAGCTTAGCCTCTTCTTCTTTCTGACATCCTGTATTTTCTACCCTACTTCCTCACTTTATCTATAACCTCTCCCACAACTTTCTCTGGTTGGCCTCTAATTTCACAGAGTAGATGCCGACCAGCTTTCTCTCACATAACTATCCAGGATCGAGGCTGAGAGGGAAGGGGACAATGTTCCCGCATCCCTGAGCTCCGGTCTGGGGTGGTGGGTTTTTAACAACCTGCTTTATCCCCATCCACACTTTCTTCACTTCCCCTTTCTTTCTCCTTTCAATCTCTCCATTTTACGCCAAGTCCAAGGTGAAGCGCCATGCCGATGGGCTGTCAGTCCACTAGGCGGAGGAGTGGCCCCAAATGGCGGCAGCTGGCTCGACCGGCCCCGTACTCACTCACTCATCGCAGAGCGGGCTACTGCGTGGGGTGATGAGCGTTTGCATCCCGTAATTATTATAGGGTCCTCATGCCCAATAATGAAATTAAAAAAAAATACTCTCTTACCTTCCCCTCGACCATCGTCGGAGCAGCGCTCAGGCAGCTCCATTAAAAAGTGGAGCTGGTCCCTGAGGCAACTCAGCCTCAGACGGTAGCACCTTCCATGGGTGGAAGAACCTGAGTCCGCCCCTGTGCAAGGTCCTCCTTAGACGGTTCGGGTCTCTAAGACTGTACAAGAAGAGGAGGGATCTCCTCCCCCGGCTGGTGCCCCTGTGAAATCCAAGACCTTCTTCATCTCGGAGAAGGATCTTGCTGAGGCCCGCTCCATCTGGTCTAGGGTCTCCTGCCAGTGGAGGAAAGAAGTGAGTTCTTTCCCCGCCCTCCTCTCCTAAAAAGAAAAAAAAACAGGAAAAGGACGAAGAAGACTTGGGGGCTCCTCTCCATCCCCGGGGGCCGCTGCCGTTTCGGTAAGCGACCAAGCCAAGATCGGCACCTCCAGTCCCATTTCTCCCCCGTTTGGGGAGTACCAGACGAAGACCAGAAGTGCACAGAGCGGAGCCTCGATTACGTCGGAGCCCCTCATTTAGAGGCTACCTAGCGTTTTCGAGCCCGCTGGCTTCAAGCGTTTCCTCTTTATTTGCTCCACTGATGGCAGCATGTTGGCTAAGGGCAACATGATCCAGCAGAGCTCTAACTAGTGTGATTGGTAGAGAGCCGAAGGTGATCCGTTTCTCGGACGGAAGCCTTTTGGCAAATGGGTCGAATCCCTCCGAGGTGGCCATGATTAGTGCCCTTCGGACACGTTGGCATGCCTGTGATTGTGACGCCGCACTCTACCATGAACCTCGTGAAAGGAATAGTTCATGCGAGGGAACTCGTGGACTAATTCATAGAGGACATCACCTTATTGCTGGCCGACCATGGGACATTCAAGGTCGGACGTGTGATGAGAAAACATGAAGGGGCTCGAGAACCACCCCTACACTCTTCGTCACGTTCGACTGTGACAAGCTCCCTGAGTCGTTACGTGCCGGTTGGTGTCACTACCGCATGAAGGCATTCGCGCCACTGCCACGGAGGTGCTATTTCTGTCACCGCTTCGACCATACTAATCGTTCTTGTAGACGTGAAAAGTCGGGGTTACACGAAGTTTGTGTAAGTTGCTCCTTGCCGCACATGATAAGTCTAAATCGTGTGTGGCCAAGTGTGTCAATTGCAGAAAGCTGCACGCCACTTTTTCGAAGCAATGTGGTGCGTATCTTTTTGAAGGAAATCCTGGCCGTTAAGTTTGAGGATTTTCTCTCATTTCGCAAAGCTAAAGACTTGGTTCTGGAGCACCCGTCACTGCTCGGGACCTCCTATGCCTCAATGTTAAGAAAGACGCCCGCTGTTCTTGGCCCTCCAGGCCTACGAGCACGGTCGTTTCCGCGAACATCTGTAACCCTTCTGCGGGATCTACCTACCCTGCGCGCTCCCCTCATAAAGCTGGCGGCACAAAGGGTTCACACCCAGCCCCAGTTAAAAACAGGACTCCCCTTCCTTCCCCCAGCTTAGCCGTTTCGCGTAAGGCGAAACGGCCGCGCGCCTCCACCGAGTCGTTAGACTCTCAGGAGGCAACCCCCTCGAGGATGGTCGTGAGGCCATTATCCGGGGTTCTTAAAGCTTCTCCCCGAAGAAGGAGAGCAGTAAAAGAGCTTCGGCTCCTTCGCCCACACCCAGTGGTAGACTGGGTGACTCGGAGACGGTAGATCCTCCAAAAGAGGGACCGGCATCTCCGAAGCCGCCCCGCTCGCCCCAAGGTTTCGAGACGGAGAGGGGAAAGGACTCTCATGGCGATCCCAATCTCCCCCGATAAGTCCTCGAACGAGACAGCGCATTATCTGACCAAGAGCGGTCTAAGTTCTGCATCCGGGAAGCGTACGACTATTCCCGTGAGGGTCTTCTCTTTGAAGAGGGGCCCCGCATCTCCTCCGAGCTAGGCCTGGAGGGCATATTGTTTCAATGGAATTGCCGCGGAAAAGGGCCAACTGAGAGAAGATGCGGATGCTGGTCTCCTCCCGTTCTCCGTTAGCTATCTTTTTGCAGGAGACTATGCTGGGCGCATGCCCCCTGCCCACACTCCCTGCATACAAGGGTTTTGCGACCCAACCACCACGGGATGGAGGCTGGATGTGAGGATTTGCGATTTACACCCGGCCTGATGTCTCCGTTCTCTTCGCTTTAGATATCTCCTTTCAGACAGTAGTTGTGCAGATGCACACATTCTACCATGTGTGCCCACATTCTACCGTCAGCGGACTTCGACACGGGACTTCCGCCGCGTCTTGTCACGGTTTCCGAGGCCCTTTCTCTTGTTAGAAGATCTAAACGGGAGACACCCTCTTTAGGGAGACTACTCGATTAATCCCCCGGGGTCAAGTCCTTGCCGACCTGATCGAAGAGCTGGAGATAGGTGTCCCAAATGTGGATGGGTTTCCGTAGCGCTCCCCGGGAACCGCTTCATTTTCATGTTTCAATCTATCTCTATGCTCTCCTGACACACAGCCTAATTTTGGATGGGGGATGATCGATAACCTCCATGGTAGTGATCAGATTCCCATTCAAATATCATTTTATGGGCCGCTGCCGCCCTAGAGCCCGCCCCGGTGGTGCTGCTTGGTGCAGGCACGGTGGTCCGCATTTCAAGAAATACCTGATTTATCTGTCTCAGCCGAGGAGTTTAGGTCGGTAGATGAGGCCGTTGAGTTCTTCTATGCCAACCTCACCACCGTGGGCCTGACTACTATTCCTAGAACGTCTGGCCGTTTTGCACCCCGACCACTCCCGTGGTGGTGAGCAGAGTGTGAAGAACCCCTCAAACAGAAGCGTTATGCCTACATGCGCTATAAGCGCCGCCCGAACGATTTCACCGTCAGTGAATTTCGTTGAACTAGGGCTAGGTTCCGGTATATTTCGAAACACGCTCGCCCCTCTTCTTGGCTTGCATACGTGTCTTCACTTAATGAAAATACCCTTCTAGCAGAGGCGGCAAGTTCTCGCAGGTCCCCCTCCCGTTCTCCAGGAGAATGGGATCGCAATCTCGGACCCCGTGTCAGTGGCGGAATCCTTCCCGCCCACTTTCTCACATTCAATAGCGGGGATGCTTCTCAGCCAGCCTTCACTGCGTGTCGTGATGTCACGGAAGGCCACCGAATGGACTTTACCTCCAGAGGCGGAGAACCTTTAACGACAGGTTTACTGTGAGTGAGTTGCGTTCCGCTCTTACTTCGTACGCGGACACCGCCTATGGTCCGGGCGATGTCCCGTACGCCATGCTTCCACTCATGGGTGAACAAGGCATGGCCTCTCTGGTGAATTTGTTCTACAGGATCTGGGTAGAGGGTATCCTCTCAGAATCCTGGCAAATCGCTACTGTGCTCGCCTTTCGCAAACCAGGAAGAGATCACTACCCTGTCCGGTTTCCACCCAATCTCCCTAACTTCCTGCGTGTGCAAGTTAATGGAAAAGGTAGTAATTGTTAGAATAGCCTTTTTTATTGACAGCGGAGGACATCTGTTTTCTGTACAGTGCGGCGCTTCCGCAAGTTCCACTCCACGTGGGATGCTCTGCTCAGACTGGAAAATGCCGAACACGAGGCCTTCCTTCGTAGACAGCACTACGCCACGGTGTTTTTCGATCTGGAGAAGGCCTATGATACCGCATGGCAATACGGTATCATGGGGGCGAGGGTACGCCTTCCAATCTTTATATCTAATTTCTTGTGAGATCGTCCGGCTCAATAGAGCAGGAAGATGGTGTCCGACAGGGAACTGAAATCAGTGTCACAACCTTTGCCCTGAGCATCAACAGCATCATTTCGGCGCTGTCGGAAGACGTTCTCGCTACGCTCTATTTGTACGAGATTTCGATCTCTTTTGTCGTGGCCCAGATGCCAACTCTGGAGCGTCGACTCCAACATGCATTGAACCGCGTCTCCCGCTATGCTGAAGCGCAAAAGCTTTAGTTTTCTTTGGCCTAGATTAAGGTGATGTACATCTGCTGACATCTACGGCTCCATCCTGAACCAGACTTATTTCTTAATGGGGGTGCACCTAGAAGTGGTGGACTCGCACCGTTTCCTTTGTCTTGTATTTTACCGACGCCTCACCTGGGAGGCTCATATTCTCAGCCTTAGTCTCTTGTACCCGCGCCATGGATATTCTTCGTTATGTAACGTTCAGCGCTTGGTGCGCTGATAGGGCTACTGCCTTAATTTTTCATAGATCCTTTGTTTTTTCGAAGCTCGACTGCGGATGAGTTTTATGCATCCGCAGCTGAGCGTGTATTGCAGAAGGTGGACTCGATTTACCACACCGGCCTTCGCCTGGCGACCAGTGCCTCCCTCACTTCCCCCATTGAAAGCCTACTTGTCGATGCTAGGGAGATGCCACTCGCTCTGTGCCGTGCACAGTGCATTATTCGCCTTTACGCGTGAGCCCAGTGTCAATAGCTCTCACTGCATCCGCAGCTGATGACGACGGCGACTACCTATGCCGCAGATAGACGCCAGTCATACTCTAAACCCGAAGGGCTAGGAAACTCCTTCGAGAGAGAGGTATAGCTCTTGGGCTGGTGGTGCCCCAGGTACTGCCCAGGACGCCACCCGGTTGGGTACCACCTTTGAATATGTGTCGCCACGCTTCTGCTCGCAAAGTTGATACAGTGCCGGAAGTGTTGCGTTCGACCTTTTTGGAGCAAACTTCGTGTCACGCTGGAAGCATGCCAGTGTATACGGATGGCTCCAAGTCCCAAGATGGGGTCGGTTTCCACGCCTTATGCCCTCTGTTTGAAGTCAATGTGTCTCTGCCAGGAGCTGCGTCTGTCTTCACGGCCGAGCTGGTTGCAATACACCGCTTGGTACGCCAGATTACGCGACGTGCCCAGTTCGGAGACCAGATTGTGATCTATAGAGACTCACAAAGTTTTCCCTGAGTGCTCTTGGGGCAATGGACTCTCCGCATCCCTTGGTTCGCGATATCCTTTACGCCACGGTTTTGGTGAGCCGGGCTGATGTCGAGATTATCTTTTGCTGGGTTCCTGGACATGTAGGAATTGCGGGGAATGAGAGCGCCAAAGAGTCTGCCAGGACTGGGTGACCAGACCAGCGTTTCGCTCCTTCTTACACCCATTACATGGCAAGAACACGGGCTTCTCTCCGGCCTGCTTGGCAAAGAAGATGGGAGACTGTCGAGGGGAACTTAACGTTGCGTGCCATTGTATCGCGACTGTTCCCATGAACCTACGCCCCAATTCCGCGAAGGCTTCAGGTTGCTTTCTGTCGTCTCCGAATTGGGCCCACTCGCGGGACGCACTGCCATTTGAAGAAGCCCTCGCCAGCGCCCTACTGTGAAGACTGCGTTGTCCCCTAGACTGTTCGGCACATTTTTGTTGAATGCCCCAGCCTGGGCGATTTTTGCGCACGTTACCTGTCTCGGTACCAGGATGGGCGGGGTCGCTACCGCCTGTCTCTTGTACTCGGGACGAGGGCGTGCTCATTGACTGGTGGACTGATAGACTTTTAGGGGGAAGCCGGCCATCTCCATTTTATTTAACTAGGTTTTGTTGTTTTCTTGTAGGTCGCACGCTCCTGCTCCGGGGGGGGGGGGAGCTTGCTTCATAATTGTTGTCATCTTCCCTTTTTATTGTTGTTTTGTTTTGAAATTTTTATTTTAAAGTAGCCTAGAGCTAGGTTGTTTGTTTTCGGTGGCTTATGCCCAAGTGGGCATTCGCCAGATAGCCACTTAAAAAAATCCTAGTCTGGGCGATCTTTGCACACGTTACCTGTCCCGTTACCGGGACGAGCGGGGTCGCTACCGCTTGTCCCCTGTGCTTGGGACGTGCTCGTGCACATTGACTTGTGGACTTTATAACCTTTTGGAAGAGGCCGGCCTCCTACCCTTTATTTGACTGTTGTTTTTTTTGTAAGTTGCATGTTCCTGCGCCCGAGAGAGGTGGGCCTACCCCCGACGCCGGAGCGCGCCTCCTTGCTTTTTCTTGTTTTTGTTATTTTTTTCGCCCTTTTCCTTTTTAGCGTTGTTATTTGTTGTTTAGATATTGTTATTTGTTTTCTTTTTTGTTACTTATTTCTTAATATAGCCTTTTATTAGGCTGTGTCGTGTACAGCGACTTATGCCCAAGCAGACAGTTGCCAGATGGGCAAAAAAAATCTAGTTGTAGTCTTAAGTTTAACAACGAACTTTATTTGAGTTTGGGTGATCTATACGTTTTTGAAAAGCAATAATTTGCTAAGAAGAAAAATAAGGGATAAGTGATATGAAATACTCAAGAACTCTATCTTGATGTTTAAACTACTCAAACACTGCAGGCTTCGGTAAATCCTTAGAGAAGTTTAAAGATACTAGCGCCATGACCACAATACCCATTGATTAAACGTTGCCAGGCGCCAATGCTACATGATATAAATGAATATGTATGCATGGAATTGGGAAGCACCTCTCACCTCCCTTATACTTTAGCTACATGTTGCTGATTGCAAGTGATGCAGTTCACACACACATACATCGAGGTGAGTCTTGAAGCCGGTTCAAGATAGCTCTTTGCCAGCAGGTTTTTCAACCCGATCTTCAGACATAGAGTGCATTCAGAGGATGAATATATAAGAGAGGGATTTTCCAACCAATCATCTTCCGCTTCACGCAACGGTACTAGGTACAGTCACATTTAGTCGCTTTCTACAACACAGTTACAACAAGGAAGATAAAGCTGACTCTTTAAATTAGAATAGAAAACTGCTAAGAAATGAACTGCAGGGGAAATACCAATGAAATAGGTACCATTTAATAATAAAACATCGTTAGAAGGAATACAATGACGTTATTTACGTCCGTGTCATTCTTAAATACATTCCTTCGAATTACAGCGGACACCCTTAGCGATTTAATAATTAGTCTCTAGCGTAATTCGAATCCAGTGGACGAGGGAACGTGTAAAAGACCTCTGGCCAATTGTATTGGTATATATTTCCCTGTTGCTTTTAACAGACTTCAGTTTGCGTTATTTAGTCTATCGTGGCACTAGTGGTAACACCCGCACGTCGCATGCTTGAGGTTGCTTGTTCGAAATCGGTTTACATCTTAGAAACTTCTATCTGGATCCACCAGACGCTTCGTTCCCTCAATTTGAACATCCTCGGGGATTTAATATAAAGGTCGAAGATCTAAATCAGGTGAGGTTAAAGTTAACACAGGTTTAAATAATACAATAAATATGTAAAAATTATAATTGGTAAAACTCCAAATATGACATAGGGTAAAACTAAGTAAAGAAAAGCATTTCTTACAGAACAATAACAAAAGACAAGAGAAATGCTGACATTTCCTTAGGTTATGAAATCGTCACCAAGAATAAGGTGATGAAAGGGGGAGATGAAAGTTAAGTTGTTGAATTGCAGCATTATACAATATGAAATGGGGTGGAGGAATCAGTCTTGTTAAAAAAATTCCTTTGTTTATTCTTTAATATAGTGACTCTAATATCTTTAAAGAATCCATCAATTAGGGACTATAGAGGATGGAAAATTGTTCTGCTGAAATAGGATACCCAGTATTGCCCATAATTGCGAATACTCGAGAGTTTTAGGGTAGTTACTGGTCATATTAGAAATCCCCGCATATTATCGACTGTCTTATTAAGATGCAGGTCAGTTTATTTCACGTACCCGTGTTTGCAGTCTGCAAACTTAAATTGATAGAACACAGCGGATCTCAAAATCATAGGAATAAGATCTTTATAATTGAAAATGAACCCGATGAACTATGATAGAAATAGATGGAAAAATTCCTATTGAAGCAGATTTCTCAAAACTTTCTTTAGATAAATGACCCCTTTCCCCCCAAATATATATATACATAAATATATATATATATATAATATATATATATATATATATATATATATATATATATATATATATATATATATATATATATATATATATATATCCAATAGGTGAGCTGGATATAAATATAAATTAAAGGTGAACTAAATTCTCAGAAAACTAATTCCATTAGAAATTTTTCCTAAAGGCTCCAAATATTTTTTATTTTTATTTTTAATCTTAAAATTTTATTTGATTGGAAAGAATTTCACAATAAATTTAGTTTGAGAACCTCTGTCTCCTCTAACGTGAATTCTCCTCACCTATTGATTAAATACATAAAAAACTTCCCTTAACAAAGTATATACACCTATCAGATACTGTCAAAGAATTTCATTTTAATAAAGTTCCATTTTTTGGCCCCGCCTTCCTCTTTTAGGGGCATTTGCCTTAAAAAGATTTTGTGAAATCTTCTGCCGCAATGCCTATTCAATTTCAGTCATATCAATCACAATTCCTCTGTTTTATTTTCTCTTATAAAGATAGTTTTCCTATGATGTCAAGATCCTTTGTTGTCTATCAGCTTAAGTGTGCAGACTGTCAAGCCCGCTAGGTAGGTCAACTGTCCTACATCTTAAACAGAGGATCGGTAAACATTTGGGAAGATCTCATAACCCTTAAAATCCAAGAAAATGATATTTATTTTAAATAATAATAAATTCAAGCCAATAAATGATAAAAGAATTAAAGGTAAAAGAACAAAGTAAATAAGGTAAGAAACTGTGAAAAAGCATAAGAAACGGCTACATGGAAAGAAAGAAAATATAAATAGCTTAATGAATAACAAATAAAAAATATAGTAAAATGAAAATAGTGATATAAAACAAAATTTGGAAAAGTTACTAAACCATAAAATAATTACCGTGTAATTATTTTCTGGCTATTTTCTTATATTTCAAAATTTAGAGTGAGTGAGAGTGTGCAAAGGGCAACGAGGGCCAGCAGGCCCTTAGCTATACCTGCTGGCTCTTTTAATAAATTTCCTAGTGCTCCGTTTCCTATTTTCACCTTAATTCTCTTTTTAGCTTTATCTCCATTTCTCCACCTTTTTACTGTGATGTGACAACATATTTGTGTGTGTCTCCGCATTTACATATACTCATCCCCTAAGGTTTGGACAGAGGCAAATTTAATTACCCAAAACACAGTATAACGAAACTCTCCAAATACTCCCTACGACCGATCCGAAGCATATTAGTTACGATCTGGCATAGCCAGTGAGCACAGGGAATGCAGAATCAATTAGCATCGTGATACACACAACGCTCGTTGTCACTCTTGCTCTACGCCAAGTGCCAGCCTTCACAACCTCCAAGAAGTTATCCATCCACGTGAGCTGCAAGCCCCCTGACTTGTGGCAACCAAGAAGAATTCTAAACATAGACATTGTTAATAAGGAATATTAATTGCAGGCGTGTTTGTATAACCAACCGCTCCAGATTCATGAGTTTATGGGGGGGGGGAATGATGAAAGGATCTCTTCATTGGTCACCAAATATTTATATTCCACCTCGTTTTGTGATCCTCTTTGCTATTGCCCTCCCCATAAGATTGTTGCGAAACGTTGATCGTTAAACCGGATTTGGGTGATACGATAACGTTCCGAGAAATTATTACCCGACTCCAAAAGGTAATGATGAATATTTTTGGCTGGGCGATGAGCAGAAATTCTGATATGATTTTTTTTCCTTCGAGCAAAATGGTGATGAAAACAAGAAGACTGCAGTTCTCTTTATTTTTTGTCTTTGGGTAGCAAATGGAGGAGGAGTTCGAATTAGATTGATTATCGATTTCACGGGCTTATCTTTGATGATGCTTAAATAAAACTCTTAATGTTCGTGTTTGGTACAATAAATGAATAAAATTCGTCTTGATGTAAGATCAGTTGCGTAAATGTTATCTCCTAATGCGGCGTAAATGACTTGATTGGTATGACTCGAGCGATATGTGAAACTGCTCCTCGAAATGATTTCTCTCGAATGAATAATCTCTCTCCTCGATTTGCTCGTTTTATACTTGGGACACATTTACAAACATACAGATATATATATATATACATATACAATACTTTTGAAAGCCTTTTTTCTCGTGAGAAAATACACTGTAACGGTAAAATTTAGTCAACGCTTTTTTCGTCTTCCTTAACAAAAATAAATAATATTGTGGTTGTGATTTGATGCCCACCGAGGGGCGTTACGATCAAGCTAACTCATTTTAAGGTTCCCTTTTGTAACCACAGAATAATTAGTCTCATTCCCAGTTTACCTTTTCACCGCAACTTTGGTCTTTTTGGGAAATCAGAATGGGAAGGGTTCTAAAATATCCAGTTACAATGTTTCATTTGAGTTTCTTTTTGTTTCGTTTCACACACACACACACAAATTTATTTACATTGTCTGAGTGTACACATTACTACTTCATGGGTTTGTGTGTGCACACAGCGTGCGCACCACACGTTTTTCAGCATGATAGAAGGCTCGATATCATTTTGAATATTTAATGAAGTGTCAGGAACATCACCACATATCGTGTTCTATAGCATGAACTCTTCCTAGATCCTAATCCGATCGAGAACCTGTGGGTGATCCTCAAAAATCGGCTTGCGAAACGGAAGTCCGGAAAATTATCGCAACCGGTTTTACACCAATAATTGGGAACCATAGCCCATGATTTGCTTCTGAAGTTGATATCGAACCAGATGGGTCAGTCATAGAACTCAGTAAATTATATATTTTTTTATTTTTGTTATATATATATATGAGTGGATTTAGGTTAATTGGGCTGCATCTTGACAGGTCTGTTTTTCCCCATTAAACGGATGCCTTCATAATGCAAGGTAATGGAAGGGTTGGCTATGAATACACAATCTAATCATATATTATCTCTATTTACAAGATCAGATAGGAATTAGTCTTGATTTGTCAGGTTAAGTGGCTGCAGATTGCGTAATGGAAGGCTTTGAAGTTTGACTTGTGACTGGCACTTGGTGTGGAACGAGCGAAGGAGTTGAGCAAGTGAAAAGGCGATGACACTACAATGATTTGACCCTTCTCATTGCCAGCTAAATAAGCCACAATGCTGTGAGGTTACCTGGTATCGCGATGATGGAGTTGTCAGCAATTGCTAGTTGCACCAGTAAAAAAAACACTAATTCAAGGAAAACTCCAAATTCCTTATTTTTAGCAACAATCCCTTAAAAACTTTCATCTTAAAATGAATATAAGTTTAAATTCAGGAAAATAACTTAAAGTTGTGTAGTGCTCCATAATGCATGGTTCGCTTGCCGAATTATGGGGCGCAAGTTATGTTTGTTAATGCTAGTTGATTCTGTTCCTGAAGTGTTGGGTTGAATAGCCGGTTTCGGATCTCATGGTAATGAGTAGATCCTCACTGAGAAACCAACTCTTGAGTGAGTGCAAATCTGTGTGTGTGTATGTATGTGTGTGTGTCTCATGAACGCGCGATTATGATGAAATTAATAAGTCATACCCCAAAGAAAGAAGATAAATGGAATAATTTTTTTTCGGACAAATGTTATTTTTGCGAAAAATCCGTGCAGGAGGTGAGGATCGAACTTAGCACACCGAGGCAGCGAGTAAACAATTTGATCTCATAGCCGAGTGTTTTGTGGCGCTGCTTTAACTAAGATCAAAGTGTTGCTCGCTGCCTCAGGGTGCTAGGTTCGATCCTCACCTCTGCACGGATTTTCCGCACTAAAGAAGTTTTCGAGCTTTTGCACTCATATTCTGCTATTAACAAGTTATCTTTACAATGTTCTTAATAAGGTTATTGATTAAATATATTATATTTAACCAATATATGCATCTTACCCATAAAGTTTATATTTTTGAATAGCTTCAAATTAATTCAATGGTTAGCTAATTGAATTAAATTGACTGTGACACCACATAGCACAGACACAAGACAAGTCACATAACAAGTGTTTTTATCTATAACGCTTCCGCTATCCTCAGAATGTTCTTACATTTATTGCTATATAAAATTTTTAAAATTATTTATAGAGACGCGTTTAGCATTTTATTATAAGATCGCTTATTGGAGATTGCTCTTTTTTACATAAAATATGCGTCACTTTTGGGGGATATTCCCAAATTGGAGGAGAAGTACTCCCCGTACACCTACCGATGCTGGCAATTTATGAAGCCGAGTAACATCCTGGCCATAAGAATTGGTATACGACATCACTGGGTGAATATTTGAGGACATAGTTCTTTACAGGGAAAAAGTTTTACTAGTTCTGTTATTAATGAACACATTTCATTTTAATTGGTAAAACATATTGTACTAATTCGGAGCGACAAGATTTATATAGTGGTTAAATATAATCAATGACCTTATTAAGAACATTCTAGAGATAAATTGATAATAGCTGAATATGAGCACACAAGCTTGAAAATTATGTTTAAATTATGTTTCGTCATTGTATTCGTCCTGCAATATATATATATATATATATATATATATATATATATATATATATATATATATATATATATATATATATATATATATATATGCGCGTGTGTGTGTGTGAATCAGTCATACCGAAAAGAAAAAAAGAAGATAAACGGAATAATTTTTCTTCCGAAAATGTTCTTTCTTAATTTCAAAAAATTTGTGCAGGGGTGAGGATCGAACCATGCACACTGAGGCAACGAGCAACCGCCTTCACCTCAGTTAAAGCAGCGCCACAAAACACTCGGCTATGAGAGATCAAATCTGTTGTTCGCTGCCTCAGTGTGCTTAGTTCGATCCTCACCCCTGCAAGGCTTTTTTCGCAATTAGGAAAAAACATTTGTCCGAAGAAAAATTCTCCCACTTGTCTTCTCTTTCTTTGCGCCATGACTTATTCATTTCAGCAAACTCTCGCGTTCATCATTGTTTCTCCTTCTCCATCAGGCAGGATGAGGAGCGTTCCCCAGCGTGCCCGATGGAGAATCATTGAGGCGAATGAATGCTATCGAACCCATATCCAGCTACAGCATTGCCATTTTAACCGGATAAAGTTATATAATTGTGCCATTGCAAATAATTCTCGATTTATGAGGCAGAGCTAAAATTAATTAAATAATTTTTACATTATCTTTGAAGTTTGAATGCAGGGATAGCAATTAAAATTGCTAATTGATAAATAAACTTTGTTTGCGTAAAAATAAGCTGACTGATGAAATATCCTCTCGTGACTATAAGAATAGTTTATTGTAGTTAGCTACAATATTGACATTTTAGCCACATAACTATAATTGCGCCATTGCAAAATAATTCTCGATATATATATATATATATATATATATATATATATATATATATATATATATATATATATATGCAAAAAACATTCACAAACGTATACATAATATAAGATGCTTCAAATGTCCCGGAGGAAATAACAGAGAATACCAAATGTTCGATCAAAATCTATCTATATATAAATTTTAATCCATAATGGACAGAGGGTGGAAGATATATGATCACTGGGAGAAGTTTTTAATTTATAAATGAACAGAGATTCTAAAAGTCTTTCTTTGATAGAATAGAAAATTTATCCAAATTCACAACGGTATTGCAAGATTTGGAAGTGTTTTCAATTGGCAGAATGGTCTGTAGGTGATCTGAATTGTGCGATTCTTCCTCAACTGCTGATCGAATCTGTTCTTGAGGTTTTTGGTAGTGAACCCAACATATGATCCATTATGAAAAACTGAATCGATAAATAAGATTCGAACGCTCAGCAAATGGGGTTGTTCTTTGGATTTCAACAAAATCCCATTTTAGTGTAACTGGTCACAACAATCATTAAATCCAGATATTTAAACTTTTTATTAATAAATAGAGGTCCGGTTCTGCGCATAGGCCTCACAGGCGGCGGCTAGCTGCCTAGGGCACCAAATTACAGATTAAAAAAATAAACTAAATAACATTAAAAAGTAAATAAATAAAAATATATGTATAATAGTTTTATTTTTTGAATCTGTAATTTGGCGCCCTAGGCAGCCGCCGCTGCCTGTGAGGCCTATGCGCAGAACCGGTCCTTTATTTATTAATAAAAACACACCCTTTACACCTCGGCTACTTGACACGTTTTCTCTTAAATTCGTTTTCTTAATATTGACACGTTTTCTTTTCTAAAGTGGGGGAGGGGTAGCGCAACAGGGCATCGCTAGAATGAAGACAGAAATGTCATTGTATACCATGTTGTTTTATTTTTTACAAAGCGGCATCTATTGAGGCTGAGGCAGCAGCCAGCAGCAGCACATTAGGTAGACTGATTCAGCACTTAATTCCAGGTAAGTATTTATGCTGTTTGTTACCGTAGTTGCATTTATTAATCTATTTCTTATCTATCAATGATTACAATACTATAAATATTATTTGTATCATACTATAATGAAATACTTTGTTGATACATTAAATGCAGTGGCCAGCGATGGAATTGTATCTCATGTATTTCGTTTTTTAAACAGCTTGTAATTAGCTAAAATCCTTATTATTAATGCATCTACAGATGTCTTTCTAAATTACTGTGTGCGTTTCTTCCGAATGATTATCTCAACAGGAGAAGGAACCAGGACTAGCTTGCTCAATCTCACAATCCAACTCTCTGACACTCATCATCAACTTCAACAGATGTCTGTGAATCTCTCAAAGCTGCACTATTCATCGTGCTGACTGACCTCACTACCTATATGATAAGGTGAGGACCAAGTTATCTAGTCAAAGACCTTGTATTGTAAAATCAGACTTCAGATTCCCTAAAAGAGAGGATGGAACAATTTGCCATCAACACTATATCCACCAAGACAACGTTGCTGTTTTATTTTCCCCAAACGATAGTTCATTGTTTCTGTTGCAAGCTCTTCTCTCAGAAAGCCTTTAAATTAAGCATGGATGGTTTTAATGACTGTAAATCTGTAGTGAGACTCTCAAAATGCATAAATATAGTCCTGAACACACTCCAAACATGGTATCATAGAAGAAACAAGAGACGTATAAAAAACAGGCCAAACAATAGACAGAGTGGAAATGACGCTTATAAATGCTGACAGTTGAAGGTGGCGTGAATTTCTTACCAGGTTTTTAGCAACCATTCAGTCGTTAGCAGAGCAAATTTGCTGTAAGGGGGACCACTGACAAACTAAACAAACACAATAATTGCAATTTTCTAAAAGAAATCCAGCTCATGGCTTATTTTGTCATTGTCTCGAAGCAACATGTTGCTAAGGTGGAAGGAGTTACAAACACACATCATGCTTTGAAACAAGAGGGAATGTCCCTTCAATGACCTGCGAATTTTTGTGATAAAATGATAAATGGTTATTACATTGATCGTTTCCCATGGTTCAAATCACTTAAACGTGCGTTTGAATGGTCAAATGGCTAAATGAGACTTCTGCCCCTAAATGGTGCCAACCAGCGCCGAATCCGATATCATATATGAAATCTCCAGGGCAAATAATCATATGTCATATAGGCATATGGGTCAGTTCATAGCTCTAAATGGGTACAATTAAAATTTACTCTTTTTTTAAAAAAAACGACGCCTTGACTTGGCGCTTCGCCGCAAGTACAAAAAAGTTCAAAATGAACTATGATTGCATCAATGAAAGGATTATTTAGTTCATTGTGTTTGAAATCAGACAGGCCAAATACCTTTCGATAACCTTAGACTGCACTCCAAATTTGATCCATAAGGAGTAATTATCCATAATCATTAGAATTGTTTCAGTTGACGGCACTGGACAAATAAAAGAGCGTTTATTGATGTTCCTTGATGCATATTAAACCAATGGAGAAAGCCTCTCGCCCTCATTTTAATGAGACTCCAAAAGCTGCACATCCCATTTGAAGACTAGAGGACAATCTTGTGATAATGGAGCAAACATGAAGTCCAAGCTAGAATAATGCGAATCAACCTTAGAGCATTATGTGTGCCATGTGGAGCGCACACTATTAATCTAGTTGTTTCGGATGCAGAAAAGAGCTCTGCAGATACAACTGGCGACTTTAGCTACCTGTAAAACTTTTCACTGTTTTCTGCCTCTACGCAAAGGCGATCCATTTTATAAAAGCATGTGGACACATTAAAATCTTGGGCAGACACTCGATGGGAGAGCTGAATAAAGTGTGGCGGCTGTAAGGTTTAGGCTTCAAAGGTTACAGATGCTCTCTTAAAGGTGAGAGACAGCACTGATGATTCAGCCATAAAAGTTAAAGCACAATCTTTACCTGAAGAGGTTGGTTCATACCTAAAGCAGAAGAGACTTAAAACTACCATAAGGCAGTTTTCGTATGAGGCTCCCGATGAGCAGCTCAATGATGCACTAAGGAGAGTGAAAGTTTCGTTTTTTAATGCAGTTGTTGATTTGTGCATTTCATCACTAAGAGAGAGAAGAGAAATGATGAGTGACATTGCCAGTAAATTTTATGTTTTCATAAACTTCCCTGATTGCCACCTGATGAGCTTGGGAAACAAGCTAAGGAACTGAACAAAACCCTGACTTTTGGAGATAAGTCGGACTTAGTTGTGGAAATGCAATATTTTCCAGCTTGGCCCAAATGTAAGATGACAACACTTGAACTTTTGTTTTTTCTGTAGGAGAAAATTCTAAAGGAAGCATATCCCAATGCGTGGATAGCAATGACAATCGTTGTTACCACGCCAGTGACTGTGACATCTGCTGAGAGAAGCTTCTCCAAACTTAAGACGATTAAAACTTAAATATTTGAGTTCTATAATGTCTCAGGAACGCCTTAATGGAGTCGCATTAATAAGTATTAATCAGGAAGTGTCTAAACAAATTTCCTTTGATGAAACCATAAATGCTTTTGCTGCTAAGAAGTCCAGATTTGTAAAGTTCTAAAGAACATTGGAGATGTTAGTGCCATTTATCGTTTAAGATTGCCTTGTTTGCACATTGTGTTCATTGTTTTATTACTGAATACTATGACTAAACTAGAAAGTATAAAATTTCCTTGCTCTAAAACTTTTATTTTGGATTTTTACTTTTGATTGCAGTTTTACATTACACCTTTTTTCCAGAACATTTGCACTACACCTGGAGGATTTACTTATTATATTATTAATATAATTATTAAAATAGTTTGTATTTTTTTCCACAGGTCGTTTCATTGCAGTGTTGCATTCAAAATAAATAATAAATGTGTACATGCTGCGGTTTTTCTAGGAGGGGGTGGCGAAAGTACACACTCGACTAGGGTGCCAAATGACCTCGAGACGACCCTGAATAAATAGGGTTAATTCCGCAGTGAATTTTGAAATCTGGGGTCCAAAATATGGGACCAATATATAATTAGTTTAGGTAGGGAGGCGGGCATAAGGGAAATTTATTGAGGTAGAAAAAAGAAGTTTGTTTATAGGTTTGTCAGTGTAAATAATATTAATGGCCAAAGATACCTCGTGTAAGGCGAGATTTTTGAACAAACAGAAAGGGTTCTATGAAGGGGCTTATGAATTACACTAACTTTAAAAGAAATAGACCTAAAACAGCTTGTACATAACCGCGTTTAAGTAGGATTGTGGTAAAGAGAGGGCAGAAATTAACTTGCGAGTCAATTATACATCTCTATTTTAGAAACCGACTTCTTTAATGATCCCCTCAATTCGAAAAGGATCTATTGGAGTATAGGATCACTTCCAAAATTTATTCAATCCGTAAAATCGTCTGTGTAATTGGGTACCTAAGAGCCTGCTTGATACAAGTGATCCAACACTTCAGACAAAATCTTTCGGATCAATGCCAAAATATAATCAATTTATCCTTAGAATTTTGATTGACATCTTGTACAATTCAGATTCATTAGTGATCCATCATTCAGAATGGATCTATCGGATCATCCCCAAAACAAATAAATTTCGCATTGATTTTTCTTTGATCTTGTCCAACCCGATTCGTCATTGATCGTTCATATTTTTAGCGCCCATCTGGCGACTACCTACAAGGCTATAAGTCGCCGTAATCATCTTATAGCCTAATGTTAGCTAGATTAAAAAACAAACAGAGAAAAAACGAGCATAAAAACAAAACAAACAAAAGCAAAACATGACAAAAAAAGCAAGAAGAAGGAAGCACGCTCTAGTGTCGGGGGGAGGTCCGCCTCACACCGGCGTTGGAGCATGCCACTAACACCCATGAGAGTAAAATTCTGTGTTCAGGAGCCCTTCTTTGAGTCCATTGGAAACCGGTAGCGACTCAGCTCACCCCGGTACCAGGACAGGTAACCTGCACGAGGATCACTTAGACTGGTACATTAAACGAGAATGTGCCAAACAGTCTGAGGGGCTCCCCAATCGTCGCAGTAAAGTTCAGGGAAGCGCCCCATAAAATGGAGGTGCGTCCCGCGAGTGGGTCCAATTCAAACATGTCAGAAAGCGACAAGAATACTTAGCTGCTCTGGGCGGTAATTCCAAGGGAATAGTTGAGAGGCGATTGCGTGTAACTTTAAGTTTCCCTCGGCCATCTCCCACCTTATTTGCCAGAAAACCAAGAGAGAAGACATGATTCCTGACGTGTAGTCAATGTGACGAAGAGCGAAGCGCTGGTCTGGTGGCTCAGTCCTCGCATTTGCCAGATATCCAGGAGCCCAGCAGGAGATAATCTTGACCTCCGCCCGGCTCTCGATAACTGTAACAGCACGGATGCTACGAAACAGGGTGTGTGGAGATTCAAATATCCCGAAAAAATTCAGGGCGCTTTGTGAGTTGTTAAAGATCACAACCCAGTCTCCGAGCTGGCCATGACGCATTATCTCCCGGACTGAGCAGTGTATTTCAACCAGCTTGGCTGTTAAGACAAAGGGCAGGGACTGGTAAAGCACTACTGACTTCAAACTAAGGGGATACGGCTCAGAAACCAACCCCTTCCTGGTACTTGGAGCCATCCGTGTACACTGACACTGATCCAGCGAGGCACGAAGTGTGCTCCAAAAAGGCCAAACGCAATACTCTCGGTGTTGTGAAAGCTTTGTGAGTAGAGGCGTGGCGAAAAATAGTCAAAGGTGGTACCCATTACGGTGGGTAACTAATAAGAAGCAGAGGCGCCCCGGGCCAGAGAGCTACGTCGAGCTCTCGAAGGAGTTTCCTATCCCTAAACCAAGGACCTAGGGTATGACTCTCGTCTCTCGCCTCATAGGCACTCTCGAGATCGGCCGCAGGTGTAGTGAGAGCCGTTGTCCACTGAGAGAGACACTTGGCCCACGCGTACAAGCACTTGATGCACTCTGTACGGCGTAGATCGAGTGGCATCTCCCCGTCATTGACAACTGGCTCTCAATTGGAGACATCCGGGAGACACCGGTCGCCAGATGGAGACCGATGTGGTGAATTGAGTGCACACGCACGACTGCCTATGCGTAAAACTCGCATCCTTAGTCGAGCTTCGAGTGAAAACATGATCGGTAAAATGAAGAATGTCCATGGCGCAAGTGCAAGAGACACTAAGAATGCGAATATGAGCCTCACAGATGAGACTCGTGTGAAAAGCAAGACCAAGGAAACGGTTCGAATAAACCGCTTTCACTCTAACTCTGTTTAGGAAGAAGTCCGTGTCGGGTGTAGCCGTGTGTGCCGGAATAAGAACACCACCTTATCTAAGCTAAAGAAAACCGAAACCTGTGCGCTTTGGCATAGCGAGTGATGCGGTACAATGCTCTTTGAAGTCGATACCCCAGTGCTTTCATCTGAGCCGCACCATAAGAGATCGAAATATCGCCCATGTATAACGTAGCGAGAACATCTTCCGGCAGCACCAATGTGATACAGTTGGTGCTCAGGGCAAATAATGTTATACTGATGACACTTCCATGCGGGACCACTCTTCCTGCACCATTGGCACGGATAAGGCTTCCCTCACTCGTACGCGGAATCGACGATCTCTCAGAAATGCAGAAATAAATATTGGGTGGCGTCCCCGTGTCCCCGTCTTGTGTAGAGTCTCTTATACCGTATCGCCATGCTGTATCATAAGCCTTCTCCAGATCGTTAAAGAGTGGTGTAGTGCTGTTTAAGAATGAAGGACTTAGATAGCATTGTCCAGTCGGAGCAAATGATTCGACATGGACTGGAACTTGAAGCCGTACTGTACATAAAAGAGGGACACCGTCTATACATGTAAAAGACTAGTCTAACATTTACCAATTTTTAATCTACTTGCATACGCACAAAGTTAGAGAAATTGGACGGAAACCACTCGTTCTAAAGTGATCTCTCTCCGATTTGAAAAAGCGAGTACAGTAACCATTCGCTAGCAGTCTGGGAGGGTACTCTCTGTCCAGATCATTTTAAACAAATCTATCATAAATGATATCTGTCGATCACATAAGTATCACAGCATGGAATATAGGACATCTTTCGGAATATGGCGCATAAAGCGAGAGCGGAACAAAACTTAGCGCAAACTTGTTAAAGGATTTTTTCCTCTCTGGACTTAAAGTCCAATCGCAGCTCTCAGCGACACCATGATATGTATGGAATGCTGTCTGAGCATAATCTCGAGTAGAGAATCGGAAGAAAGCGGTCGTGAAGGACTCCACCACGGACGAGGGGTCCGAGATTTTGGTCCCATTCTCCTGAAGATCGTCAGGGAAGGGATCTTGCGAGAACCTATGTCGAATCCTTTTAGCTCGCTTCCACACCTCTGCAGGAGGGGTCTTCCCGTTAAGTGAAGACACATATTCCAGCCAGGAAGAGCGGTGGGTTTGCTTCGAACCATACTTGAACCTAACCTTAACTCGACGAAATTTACCGACAGTGAATTAATTCTGGAGGCGCATGAATGTATATCACTTTTCTCTGAAGGCCCTCTCACACTCGGCTGAGCGCCAAGTAAGCGTACGATGTGGAAAACGCCCAGATGCTCTAAGAATAGTAGTTAGCTCAACGGCATCATAAAATGACCTAAATTCCTCGCCTATGACAGAAAAATCAGTCATTTCCTGAAATGTGGACCACCGCACCTACTCCTAGCACCACCGAGGTGGTTTTCAGGCACCATCTTCCCTAAAAATGATAGATGAATGGGAAACTACCACGAAGGTCATCGAGCACCTCTCAGCCAAAATCAGGCTGTGTATCCGAAGAGCACAGGGACTGATCAAAGCAGGTAAATTAAGCTCTTCTCGGACACTGATGCGTAAACTCATTCATATTTAGGGCATCTATTTCCAGTTCGTCGATCAGGTTGACAAAGACCTGACCTTTGGGATTGATCGTGTAATCCCCAAAGATGAGGTGCCTACCGTTCAAATCCCCAAGTAGGAGAAAGGGCCTCGGCAACTGTGCCGCGAAGCGGCCCGACCACGCCCAGCATAGTCTCCTGCTGAAATATAGATAACCGGAAAGGGGATTATATGAGCCTCCGCATCTCCTTCCAGTTGATCTAAGATTCGCAGCAATTTCATTGAAAGAATATATCCTTCAAGCCTATCTTGGAGGAGAGGCGGAGGCTCTCTTTGAATGACCGTACGCTAACCGGTAGCAAAACTTCAGGTGATGTTGAACGAAAAAGGCAGTGTCACCTTCAAGGACATATCGTAGGAAGTTTGACTCGAACTTCTTATGGTGATTGCCTCCTTTCTGAGGACAGATTTAGAAACCCCGGAAGACGGCCTCAGAACTAACTTCAGGATGTTGGCCCACTGTGAGTCTAACGACTCGGTGGAGGTGCGTGGTTTCGTCCTATAGGAAACGGTCATGAGAGAGGGGGAGCGCAGATGGGCGCAGAAGCGACCATACTGGTAGTCTTGGGGTGGCCAGGAGCAGAGATTACCTCTTTTAAAAATTGAATAAGACGTCCCCCGCGAAACGAGAGACGATCTGCATCCTGAACGACCAAGATTTTCTTCTCCAAGAGACGAGTACTACATTTCTTCGAGGAAGCAGGACTCGGCTTTTTGCAATTGACACACTTTGCCATACAGGATATTGACTTATCGTGTACGGCCTTGGAGCAAACTACACAGACTTCATGTAACCCCGTCTCCCCACGTCTACAAGAAAGTGGTGCGAATAGCACTCCCACGGTAGTGGCACGAATGCCTTCAGGCAGTAGCTACTCTACCCAGCACACACCGTGACGAAGAGTGTAAGTGTATGCCTTGAGGCCCCCTCCATGTTTTCTCATCACGCGTTCGACTTTGACCTTTTCTTGGTCAGCCAGCTTTTTGAAGATGTCTTCTAAGTAGTATTTTACGAGTATTAATTAGTTTGCATAAACCACTCCTTTCATGCAGTTCATGATAGAGTGCGACATCACACTCACAGATGAGCTATTGAGTGTCCAAAGGTCACTAATCATGGCCGCCTCAGATGGGTTAGACTCACTCGCCAGAAGGCTCCCGTTCTAAATACAGGTCATCATCGGCTTTCTACCAGTCAAATTAGCTAATGCACTCCTTTGATGGAGCATCTGGCCTTTGGCTACTATGCTGCCATTTGTGGATCGAATAACTAAAAAGGTTTGAAGCTATCGGATAAAAATAAATTATCAGGTGTCTGAATGAGTGGCCCCGACGTAATCAAGGCTCTGCTTAGCTCACTTGCGATTCTGGTCTTTGTCAGAGCCTTCCCGCCCGAGAGCGCTCCGGGTCGGACGTGGCGTTCTTGGCCTGGTCGTTTGCCAAAAACTGCAGCGGACCCGTCCGTCTACGGGCCACGTGTGGAGGGAAATGACCCCCTTCGCTTTAGTTTTCTTATTCTTCTTTAGAGAGGAAGGTGGGGAATGTACCCCATTTTCTCTCCCTCGGAAGGGGCACCAAGGCCCCCTCTCGGGGGTTTCGGGGTTGCATGCGCAATATATAGCCTTTAGGGCTACTTAGCGTCTGCACCCCAATTGATGGCGCATTACCTGCTCGTGGTGCCCCTGCTTATACAGAAATTGCGTCCAACGACAGAGTGCCAGGCGGTATAACCTGGCTGGGCAGGTGGAGCTCATATTCTTGGTTGACATTCCACCTAGGAGAGTGACAACTATGACTACAAACCCAGGCAGATGTTGCTCGTTAGCTATGGTAGGCAATTCATCTAGGTCCCAGCCAATAACTGGGAACCACGGCACTGAACATTCCTACGACCTGATGTTAGGCCTGGTGAGCCTAATCGCTCAGAAGCCTGTCACCAAGCTTGATCCGCTACTCTGATTAACCTACCATGCTATGTGTGGGTTTGGTCCGGGGTTCCCAAGGGGTAGCGGTGAAGGCATATAGCGCCTCGCCTAGTGGTATCGGCCGGGTCATGTAAAAGGCGCCCAGTAGTGCCGGTTCCTTGTTGGGGTCGGTGTGGGCCACCACGGGCATGGGTGTTGAATTTTACTTATTGGCCATGGATAATATTCTTAAATCACCAACTCTACAAAATCAACAAACAAATACCTAACAAAAAAACAACAGCAAAAAGCAAAAAATAAACGACCTCAGACTAATATTTGGACCGGCTTGCTGGTCCAGATATATAACGCTAAAAACACAAGAAATGAACCATTCTGTGCACTCGAACTGCGAGAACAATTAAAAGTCGTTACAGAAGAGTCACAACCAGAATTCTCAACCAATCCTGACCGAAAGAGGCTACAGTTAAAGCCAAGTCCAAAAAAAACTACTGGCCCTCACCACCTAAGGTGATAATGAAATAAAACCAACGGACAAAACTAATCACAACCTGAGAGTAGGCACGGTTCTACTCAACAGATTTATGCCTGGACCCAAAAGTACGGAGGCCTTCCTATGCCAAGGAAAACAAAGGCTGTTTGAAGATGACGGCCATCAAATAGACTGTGTCCATCTTTGAGAGAAAATCGCCCACACGCTCAACTCCGCTGAAAATCGCTAAAATAACATTCAAATAGCAAACCATCCCAGAAACAATTAGATTCGCAGGAACGACAATCCGAATACAGGAAGAACTGCCCACTCCAATTCAATGTCGATCGTGCCTGATGTTTGTTCACCCGGCTAAATATTGTAAAACTGATCCACAATTATGCTTCAAATGCAGCGAAAAAGGACACAACAGCGAATAATGCAAAACAAAAGAAAAATGCATTAACTGTGGAGATAACCACCACGCATTCAAGCGAACATGTCTACACTTCAACTTTCATCAGGAGGTACGGATTAGAACTGTCCATTTTGTCATCCGAAGACACCAAGCCTTAAAAGACATGGCCGAGGAAGGAAGAACTTTAGAGTACTCGAAGTTATGCTACCGTTGCTTCCACCACCAAAGCTCCAACCACCCAATTAACTTCCAAACCAACATTAAACCTAACAGCCCTCAGCAAAAACGCAATATCCAAGGAAAAAATCCAAGGACCACTAGAAAGCCCAAAGTTAAAACCCCACCACATACAAACTGAACCACCAACCACTAAGCACCCCGAAACAGACCTACCTAAAGCGTAATCACAAAAAAGAAGCCACCAAGAACCACCTAAATCTGCCGCCTCCTCCTCCTCACCAACTAAAAGCCCAGAAGTTAAATCAACCCGAAGAAACGGCTCATAGAGTATATAAACTATATGCTATGATAGCGAGCTACCCTCACCCCTCCACAAGCAACTCATAAACTCACAACCCTTGACACTAGACTCTCACTGCCCGGCATCTCAAGCCAAGACAGTACCGTCTGGCTCAAGCACACCAACACAAAATAGAAGTACAAAGCCCCCAAAAGACGCTCTCCTTTCCCAAATGTCACGACATAGATTACCAACCTCTCCACCAAGGTCCATATATTCAACTACAGAACTATTGGCAATAAACAAATAACTCGATACCAGTAAAAATACCTCCAGACATACAGCCCCACTATCAATAGTATTCACAAAGAACACTCTCGTCCGCTAGCCAGAAGTAAATGCTTCTATTAAGCATCCAGCGCAACACAAAACCAAAGCTTCAGCGCCCTCAAGGAAAATATAAGGAAGCTCTCAATAAGAAAACTAACAATACGGACAAAAACATACGGAACCCGATAGCACCAGGCACGCTGAAACAAACTTCACACAAACTCTATACAAAGTCCGGTAGCTCCACCCTGTACGGAGCCTCCAAACATCATAAATAGATCTACAGACCGAAGAATATGAAAAACAAACTCAAATCCTGCAATGGAATATTCGTGGCCTCCGGGCCAACTTCGAATCTTTACAAAAAGTAATCACAGAAAAAGACCCAGTGTGCATTTGTCTCAACGAGACTATGCACTCAAACCCGCAGCAGCATCTGAGTAACATATATGATTGTCATTTCTTTACAACTGACTCAACCAAAGGCAACGCCATCTCCACGCGACGAAATATCCCACACATGCAATACCAGTTAAACACGCCCCTAAATGCCATAGCCGTTCTGCTACATTGTCTAGAGCAGCGGTCGCCAACCTTTAGAACTTAATGAACCACTAAATGTATAGTTTTTTATTTGGCGGACCACTAATATTAATTTAGATTAAAAAGTACTGTAAATATATTTATACAATATTAATCATAAAAGTTTTATTTTTTTTTTAATACGAAATACACACATTAAAGGTAAAAAAGTTATATAGTAATTATTCCCCCAAAAACCTGAAGTTTAGTTAAATATTACCCATTTTTAGTGTGATGGTTGTTGCTGTTTATTTGACATCAGTATGTGGAGATTCGGCTCCAATGACGTCACTGCAAGACGGAGAGCTGCGTCTATTTCAAGCCGAGAGCGGTACCGAGTTTTAATTACTGTGACTGATGAAAATGTCTTTGCGCATGAATATGTTGTTGAAAATTGAATCAAAATTTCCATTGCTTCCTCACTCAGTGATGGGTATTCATTTTTTAAAGAGATGCAGAAATGAGGTCTTGATAAATATGACTGGAATTTAGCTTTGAGATTGTCGTCGCAAGATAGATCGATGAGGCTTTCTTTTACATCCATGCTTAATTTGCTTTCTTCGATGTTAGCTACAAATGGATCTATTATCCACATATTTCTAGGCCTAGGATCTTCTTCACTTGGGTAATAAAAATCAAAATATTCTGTCAGTGACTGTAAGTGCTGTTGAATAATGGATACCACTTGCCGGTTGAGACCCTTCTCTCCCATATATTCATCAAAATCTCTAAGTGCTGTTGAATAATGGATACCACTTGCCGGTTGAGACCCTTCTATCCCATATATTCATCAAAATCTATAAACATTTGTAGATCTCCTTCTGCCAACCGCGTTTGCCACAGTGATATTTTCTTTCGAAAAGCATCTATTTTACCTCGTACTGTAAACATTTCCTTAAGTCGTCCTTGCAAAGATATGTTTAGTTCATTTAACAGAGAAAAAACATCTGCCAGGTATGCAAGCTTGGGTACCCACTCATCGTGGGACAAGAGTTATTGAAATTTCTGATTTTTTTGCTACTTAAAAAATAATTTAATTTCTTCACGCAGGACGAACAGTCGGGTCAGTATTTTGCCCCTCGAAAGCCATCTTACCTCAGCGTGAAGAAGAAGGTGAGTATACCGGAAACCCATTTCCTCGCAGAAGGTTTCAAATATTCGAGAATTGAGCGCTTTGTGTAGAATTTCATTTATGATTTTAATAACATCTGATAATACTTCGTGTAGTTCTGGGGACATTTTTTTCGCCACAAGATGCTCACGATGTATAATGCAGTGCCTAGACAAAATGTCTGGGTGACTAACATTTTTTACCTTTGCAACAACTCCTGAGCGATGTCCAGTCATGTTTGAAGCACCGTCTGTACATATGCCAATATATTTTTTTCCATTCAATTCTGTGTTTTAGGAAATAACTATAAGTGCTTCAAAAATCTCAAAGGCAGAAGTTCTGCCTGGCAAGTTGAGTGAGCAAAGAAGTTCTTCCTGTAATTCTCCTTCGCACTCAACCCTCACAAAACAAAGGAGAAATGCCTTGTTACTTACGCCCGTAGATTCATCAAGTTGAATTGAATAAAATGGTGATTTTTTTACCATTTTTATAACCTGATTTTCAATATCTTCAGCTATTTCTTCAATTCTGCGCTTAACAGTGTTAGCAGACATAGGAATTACCTTCAGTTTTTGGACAGCTTGTTTTCCCAAAACTGCTTCACAGGCTTGAAACATGCAAGGTTTGATTAAGAATTCTCCAATCGTATATGGCTTTTTATTTTTAGCAATTTGAAGTGCTATCAAGTAGGAAGCCTTTAATAGGGACTTATCTTCAACAACCATATTTTTTAAAGCACATATTTGTTTATTCATACCTTCATGCATTCTTTGAAAATATTCAAGTGGTTTCTTAGCTAAATCTGGGTGTTTTGATTGTTAGTGTCTTTGAAGTTTTGACGGTTTCATAGCATCGTTAGATAAACTCTCACAACACATAATACAAAGAGGCCGTAGGTCCAGCTCACTACCAGGTTCTTGAATAAATCCAAATTTCAAGTAGATTGAATCATATTTTCTTGATATTTTGTGTTTTTTCTTTTCGCCACCAGTTTGAGTGTTCTTTCTAATGCTGTCTGACGAGGACTGTGGATGCTCTGATTCATTGATAAGCTCACTATTAAGTGAAGTATTACTATTTTCATTGGTTATTTTATCTTTAGTTTTACTAAAGAAGTGCAAAATATTCACTTGCTTTTTCTCACACATTATGGGTCTATTACCTATTTGATTTGAATGTGGAAAAGAAGAAGAAGAATTAGTAACTAGGAGCAACAGTATCGCATCGTCTTTAGTAAGCTCCACTGATAAATTATACAAATGCACCAACGTTTTGTTTATTCTCTTAGAATAAGATTCCCTCGGGATATATATATATATATATATATATATATATATATATATATATATATATATATATATATATATATATATATATATATATATATATATATATATATATATATATATATATATATATATATATATATATATATATATATATAATATATATATAAGCTCCACTGATAAATTATACAAATGCACCAACGTTTTGTTTATTCTCTTAGAATAAGATTCCCTCGGGATATATATATATATACTTCCCGAGGGAATCTTATTCTGATAGAATAAACAAAACTTTGGTGCATATGTATAATTTATCCGTGGAGCTTTTTATATATATATATATATATATATATATATATATATATATATATATATATATATATATATATATATATATATATATATGTGTGTGTGTGTGTGTGTGTGTGTGTGTTTCTGTGTATATATATATATATATATATATATATATTTAATGAAAAATGTGGACTAAAAATTTCCTTTTGTTTTTAAATTGGGCAGCTAGCCTCTGACAAATAGGCTAGTCCAGGGAACGCCAACTTTGTAATTGTTAGAGGTAGACCACGCCCCCAGTTAAAATGAATAAGTTTTCGGGTATGAATACTTATGAATATATCTTATGAATACTTATGAATATGTATCTTATGCGTACGCCAATGCTCAGTTTATATATATTTGATGTCAGGAAAGAATAAAACTAAAATACAGTAGGCCTACAGTAAAAATAGACGTTTGTTGTTTCAAAAATTACTTATTGGCCTATCTCAGTTGCATGCACTCGATAGTGATATTTTAGCCTCAAATAGGCCTAATTTATTGTTTATATATCTCTACACTTTTTCATATCACTTAATAAAAGAAAAACAGCGCTGTGTTCAATGTTGTCACCATCATCGAATATATATATATATATATATATATATATATATATATATATATATATATATATATATATATATATAGTATATTTAAATACTCATCAGAAAAAAAGCTGGGGTAGGCCTACTATTGTTGCTTCTGAAATTCTCTCGCCGTAACTTCAAGCGCTTGATACAAATGCTTTAGCTTCAATAACGACTTATTTACGTCTCTATCTACATTTCAATATCACTGAAAAAGAGCTTGAATTCACAATATGTTCAATTTTATAACTACCATCATAATATCAGTGTGATAGAATGAGTTGAATCTGTGTTAAATTCAACTCCTATCCCATATTATTTAAAACCATGAGGCTACCCACGTGCATCTTCGATTCGAGGCTTGGAGTCTTATCAACAGCTACCGGACGCCAATGTTTAAACAAGGAGGTTATCGTCCCCCCGTTCGCCCCCATACGCCGACCTCGCCAGATCGAGTTAGGCTTATGGGCAGATAAGGCATTGTTCCCCGGCTCGGCTGTGCGTTCCCTCGAAGCTTCCACCCCATTCTCCCCCACGCCAAGGAGATGTCCTGGCTATTTATATGGAAACTTTACCACTAAGATCAGATTGGAGATCCAGATTTTCGTCGCGAAACATCACCACGACCCTCTCTCCCTTTGTGCGCCAAGGGACCTCGACCTCGAGATTCACCATCACTTGTCCAGAAGGAGGACAATATTCCTTGAGTGCCAAAGGTTCGAGCCTTTAGTGACGCCAAGTCCCCAAGGCATATCCCCCCTGTTGTTCAAGGAGAACAGCATTAGAACAGCCATTGTTCGTTTTGAGCCCTTCGCCAAGAAACGGTTCTCATCCCCCCCCCCCTGTTGTTCAAGGAGAACAGCATTAGAACAGCCATTGTTCGTTTTGAGCCCTTCGCCAAGAAACGGTTCTCATCCCCCCCCCCCTGTTGTTCAAGGAGAACAGCATTAGAACAGCCATTGTTCGTTTTGAGCCCTTCGCCAAGAAACGGTTCTCATCCCCCCCTGTTGTTCAAGGAGAACAACATTAGAACAGCCATTGTTCGTTTTGAGCCCTTCGCCAAGAAACGGTTCTCACCCCCCCCCCTGTTGTTCAAAGGAGAACAACATTAGAACAGCCATTGTTCTTGAGCCCGTAGACAAGAGACGGTTCTCATCCCCCCCCTTTGTTCAGAAGAGAACAACCTAGAACAGCCATTGTTCGTCAAGCCGTTCGTCGAGTAACGGTTCTCCTTTCCAAGACGCCACGTCAGGATCCTTTTATCCCCCCCCTTCGGCTGGAACTCGCCAGCGGACCGAATATTCCTTCAAGTACCTTCCACTGCACCCTAATGAAGTTACGTAAGCCAAGCGTCACCTTTTGAGTATTGATCCCTTATTTGTCAATTCTATCCTGTGCTTTAAATGGTTTATCGAACCATCCCATCTCTTTAACTCCATATTTGTTTTACCTTTTTTGATCCTTTAAATCCTTGGATTAGCCCGAGTCTCCACGACCCTTTCCATTCTGTTTGTCAATATTTTCCGTTTTTGTGTTTGCTGATAGTTATTATTAATAAAACTCTATTTTATTAATGATAGCAATATTATTATCCTTGAGCTCAGTTCCACTTCTTAAGCATTTTGAAGATACATAATATCGGCCGCCAGACAGTAAAAACGCACTCTAGAGATAATTAAGGAAGTTCCCTCAACGAATAGTGATATATGGTATATCGTCGGGAGTCATTCTACGACAATCAGGAACATGTATATAATATCTATAAACTCGACGATACTTAACAACAAAATGGTTGCAGGCATTCGATAATGGTGTTTTACCCTTGAATAACGATTTATTTACCTCTTTATTAACATTTTCATATTCCTGAAGAGGAGCTCGAAGTCAATATGTTCAATTTTATCACTATCATGATTATATATCATAAATATGTATATAATAAACTTTACGAAAAGCAAGAAAAAACCTGCAATGCAATGTCAACAAACTTAAGTGTCATACTCATGGCGCCAAACCATGATTGCCAACTCTCATTTTCAAATGTCGCTAAGTACACATGCAAAAGTACTTAAAAAGTCCCTCATTCAAAAGGAATTTCGCTAATAAAAGTAGCTTAAAAAAAAGTATAATCTATGTTAGTAGTTCTCAACCTTTTTTGGACCATGCACCCTTTAACCATATGTCAGAATGGTATTCCCCTTACAAAATTGCCTGTCTCAAGGACACCCTAACCTAATGTTGTCGTTGCTTCCAAATCTTTATTCTTCCTTTCTACATCCTAGGTGAGTCAGGACTTCATGGCCTTCCTGATAAATACTTACAGTGATAATTAATTAACTCTGAAAACATTATTATTAATTATTGATATTTATAGATGCGTGTCACTAGGCTGTCGTTGGAGTACAAACATGCTAGCGGAAAGAAAACCTCAGGGGGGAATTCACCCCTGGTTGAGAACCACTGATCTATGTCTATGATAACTGTGGCAGAATGAATGGGATGACTGTTAAACATCCAAACTATACAAAATTAAAAATTCTATTCGCTCTTAGCCCTCGAATCGTCATAGAATGCGGTCGTTGGAGGTGGCCCTTTGCCGAGTTCGCATTGGCCACATGAGACTTACTCACGGCCATCTTGTTTCGGGTGATGCTCATATCAGCCCTTGCTGTCGTTTTTGCGGTTGCCCACCTTTAACTGGATTGTAGCCATTTTGCCATTCTCCGGTTGTCCTGTTTCCCGACCCTTTTAACTATTCCTCAACACACCCGTCTTCGATTCATATTGGTGGAGGTATCTTTTAACTCGTCGTTTTTTAAATTTTTGTCACAAAGTGGTCTCCTCCACCTTTTATAGATGATTTGTCTCGTTTCACCCTAGCTACCATGTAGAATCCACTTGAATTGGGCAGCAACCCACTGGTAACTTACCTTAAACCCTTAAACCATATGTCTATCATAAGTTTTGTTAATCGTAATTTTTTTTTTATTTGAATGTTCCTGAAATATAAATAATGACACATTTTTTTCTGTGGACCACAAGTTGGCGACTGCTGGTCTAGAGCTTATCACAGTATGTTCTATATATTTTTCCGCTAACCTGCCCCTAAACCGCCATGACCTCGAAGCCCTGTTCAACCAACTTCCAGAGCCATTTCTCATCCTTGGCGACTTCAACGCCAGAAGCCACTACTAGAACGACACGAAAACAACTACTCGAGGACGCATCATAACAGACCTAATAGAGCGCCAATACATCAACATCCTAAATACAAATACCCCAACACATTATCACCAACAAACCGACACACTGTCTAACGTAGACTTTAGCCTAATCTCCCTTAATTTTCCCGCAGAAACTCATTAGAGCGCTTACTCAGACCTATGTGGTAGCAATCACTACCCAATACTTATTAAGCTTCTTGTTCAAAGAGCCCCACTTTCCAGGAAACGATGGAATTATTATAAAGCAAATTTGACCACCTTCACATTGACGACAGCCAAACTCTAACCCAATCCAGAGGGTAATATGTGCTACTTTACAGCAGAACTACAGAAAGCAGCTCGGGAACACATCTCAAAGACTAACTACAACACCAGCAATCTCACTATTCAATGGTGGAACCAACAGTGCCAAGACGATAAAAGAAAACTTGATAAAACTAAAACGTTACAGAATTACATGGACTATAAAAGAGCATCTGCCATCGCCCGAAGAACCTTCAAAGAAGCTAAACGAGCTTCCTGGAAACAATATGTATCTAAAATTAACAAAGATACCCCTATCGCAAAAAATTGGTGACAAATAAAAAGGATTACAGGACAGCACAGCCTTATTCATCTCCCTATCCTTTGTATTAACGGAAATACCATCGGCAATCAAACCCAAGTCGCTAACATAATAGGGCATACCCTCAGTACCATATCCAAAGGATCTCGAAACAAGACTTTTTTAACGCTGAAAATTCTAACAAAATCAACAAATTTAGACTTTTCAACCAATAGAATCTTTCCGTACAACAATCCTTTCTCTATGAACGAATTAATAGCATCCCTAGAAGAAAGCCCTAACACAGCTCCTGGAGATGATGAAATCTCAAACCTCATCATAAGTAAAATCCACCCAAACACCTTAGAACTACTGTTGGACATTTATAACCACATCTGGACTAATGGCTCCTTCCCGGATGAATGGCGTCAAGCGCTAGTCCTCCCCTTCTTAAAACCTGAAAAGGATCTATCAAACCCAACGAATTATAGACCGATTTCCTTGACATCATGCCTATGCAAAATATTAGAAAGAATGGTCAATGTTAGATTGAAATGGTATCTAGAAACAAACAACCTTCTATCCTCAAACCAATATGGTTATAGAAAATACCGCTCAACACTAGATCCTCTAACCTTCCTTGACCACGACGTCGGCCGAGCTTTCAGCGAAGGGAAATTTGTCACTCGGTTTTTTTTGACATTGCCAAGGCGTATGATACGGTTTGGCGACGTCATATACTCACTAACATAGACGAGCTAAGAATCAGAGGACCACTCGCACTCTTCATCAAAAACTTCCTTAACAATAGAAAATTCAAAATAGATCTACATAGAGCCCAGTCTATACAATTCAACCAACACGAAGGAGTGCCACAAGGAAGTGTGCTCAGCACAACCCTCTTCATAATAGCAATCAACAATTTGACTCTCCAAGTACCACCTACCATCAAATGCTCATTATATGTGGACGACTTGGCAATTTGGCTCCCAGGCACCAGCGCAACAGAAGTATCAAATCGCCTACAGGAAGCAATAGACAAAATAGAGAACTACTCAGTACAACACGGCTTCACAATTTCAAGTGAGAATCAACCTCCATAACATTTACAAGAAAAAAACAAATTCAGTATATTCCATTGCTACTTGAACGACACCCAATCACCTTTCAAAATAACATCAAATTTCTAGGTCTCACATTGGATCAGAGGCTTACATGGAAACCCTACATCCTAAACCTCAAAAGACGGTGCTACAAAGCAACAAACATTCTGACAAAACTGTTGCATCATCACTGGGGGGCAGACAGAAGCACCCTCCTGTACCTTTATGAGACTCTCATCTTGTCCAAAATAAACTACGGATGTCATCTGTACGAAGCAGCATCAAAATCTGTAATCCAGGAATTAGATCCTGTACAAAACCAAGCCCTCCGTCTAGCCACCGGTGCCTTCAAATCAACCCCAACATCCTCACTTTGCGTCGAGACCGGAATACTACCTCTGCGTCACCAAATACAAGTTGCAGAACTCAAATACCTCGCATGTATTTACAGACATCACAACAAACTAAAACGAATACTAAAAAATACACTACCAGCATACAACCCAAGGACCCGCAGCTACATCACCTATACGGTAAGGGTTAAAAAACTCTTACAAAGTTTAAACTTGCCAGAGCCAAATATCCTCATTGAAAACTACTATACTATCCCCCATGGGCTATTCAACCTTCAGTAATATGTCAAATAACTCTCCCATCTTTGAAATCGACAATGACGCCCATAGTGCTATCCAACATTTTCCATGACCACCAAAGATGCCATCAACCATCTCAGTCCATTTTCACAGATGGATCAAAGTTGGCAGATGGCGTGGCATGTGCAGCAATTCTCCCGCAACACATACGAGCAGCCCGACTTCCAGATTGCGCTTCCGTCCTCTCGGCAGACTCACTGCCATCTACATAGGTCTCAAATCAGTCAAAACAGGTACCAATAAAACCACAATATTTTCAGACTCAAACAGTGCGCTGACAATGGTAAAATCACGCAACCAAACCCATCCCCTAGCCATTGAAATTCAAAGAAAAATAAAGTCGCTTTTAGGTAACGTAACCCTATGCTGGCGTCCCTCCCATGTAGGGATAAAAAGCAATAAGGAAGCTGACAGAGCTGCAAAATCAGCAGTCGCAGATAACTCATTGCCCACTGAACCAACATACCACAAAGATTATTATAACCTCTTTTTCGAGGCAGTTAAAAACCAGTGGAAGTCGGAATAGTATGTACACGGACATCACCATCTACGACAAATAGAAGATGACGTCAACAAATGGAAGAGTTCTCCCAGAAATTGTCGAAGAGATGAAGTCGTCTTAGGACGCCTACGAATAGGACGCACAAAGCTTACCCACAGCTATCGCTTCGCAAATTCTCCCCCACCACAATGAACTACTTGCAACGCCCAGCTATCTTTCCCGCATATACTACTAACCTGCGCTAGATTCCACCCACACCGGACAAAATATTTGAGTAACAGCCCAACACTAAAGAAAGTCCTCGGCTACGAACCTGAAACAAGTACGGCACTGTTTGCATACTTAAAGGAAAGTAAATTATATAGTAAAATCTAGAAAAAGAAAAAAAAACAAAACCCGATAAATTATGAAAAATTAGTTTTTGGCAAATTTTAAAAACCTTTTAATTCATGTAGAATTTAATTATCACCACTCATTCATTTCAATTTACTTTATCCATCAGATCACCATTCACAACTCATGACTATTATTCACGCTTTTAAATTTTAATCACTATAAAATACCGTGCCTGTTTAGACCCATACATGGGTGAAAGAGGGCATAAAACGCTTAATTAAAATAAAAAAGGCCCCCTCCGGTTGTGCCAGGCGGAAAGAGAAAGTCTTCCTCTCAGTGTGAGTTCTCAGGGTCCCGTGCACCCTGAAGAGGAGTTTGCCAAGGCGAGGACTCAGGTTCGGTGTCTGGCACCAAGCCAACGTTCACCCCAATGAAAGACACTGTCATCTGGGACGGAGTCACTTCAGTGCCATCTCTACCTCAGGAGGGGCCTCCAACTGGTCATCCCATCCAATATGTCGGGTATCTTTACCGTGGACTCAAAGGGAATATGGCCCGTAATGAACGTCACTGGGGCGGGCATGCCGGCCTGCGTTGAGAAGAAAATGGGGCGTTTATGCCAGTTCACATTAACGGGACAAATCTCTGATTGCCGAGGTGTCTTGCCAATTCCCAGAGGGCGACGCCACCTCTTATCTTCTAAGGGAGCTAAGGTTGTCCACCGTCTCCAATGGTGGGGGGAGGCGAAAACCGAGTTATTTGGGGGATCATGGGAAAGCAAAGTGGGATCCGTTGCAAATGGAGAGGCATTTTGAGGCAACTCTCCGAAAGAAAGAGAGAAACCCCCAAATTTGGCACGATTGGAGAGAAGGGAGCACTTTCTCTCCGCTTAGAGAATCATCGGGGACACCTGAAAAAGTATAGGGGGTCTAGCCACTAGACTATAGTCTAGTATCTGTTAAAGAGGGGAGCTACCAAAGACCGCCTCTAAATGGGATAGAAGTGAATCTTCTCTGTCGGTTGAGGGTGGTGAGGAAGAAGCACACTCACCAAAATTTAGTTTGTATTTAACAGGAACATTATTTCTCGTTCCCAGAAAATTCGAAATTCAGTGTCCATTCTCCCGATAGCCCGAATCTGATCCCAGCGAGGGATTGCAGAGTGGGGGGCTTTTTGCAGTCCCTGGCCGCTGCAGATAGGACGAGCAGTATACATCACCCCCACTACGTGGGAATCCCATACCAGATCCTACACGTGGCATGGTTGGCAGGTCAGAGCGGGAGATCCGGCTTAGGGAAAGGCGTCGTAGGGTTCCAGATTACCAAGGACTCTTTACCTCGTAGAGGACCGAGGCACTATGCCCAACATCCAATTGAAGAGGAGCCAATTCCATAGTCCAGGACTAGCAGTATAAAAAGGGACCAATGAAATGGGTTGGGGTTGAAGATATACTAGTGGAAAGGGCGCATAAAATAACTAGGGGCAAGCAGCAGCTGCCTTTAGACCTAGACGCAGAGTGAAGTTTCCCAGAAAAAAAACGTCCTAATCCACCGAGTACAAAGGAGGGTACCTCTTTGAGGAGCACTGCGAACGGGTGACCTGATTCTTTACTGATCCCTCATCTCAGAAATTATCAATCGAATCACTTCAAAGCTTTAATCAATTTTCCCTTCGAATTTTTTATCTTGTACAAACCTGAATCATTTAGGATCCTGCATTTCAGAAAGGATATATCAGATCAGTTAAAATATCTAAGCAATTTTCCCTTGGAATTCTGTCCATGATCTTGTAGGAACCTGATACGCTTGTGATCGTTCATTTCAGAAAGGATCTATCAGATCAATAAAATTAATAAATTTTTTATTGTAATTTTCCCACGAAATCCTTTTTAATTATCCGTCATTTACCTCTACAGCGATTATAAGTAAAACACCCCCGAGGAGGTGACAAGTATTCTAAATCCAAAATACAGTGGTTAGAAGGAAGGCTTTAAAATCAGCTCCAAACGAGGATATCAGAACTCAATAGTCAAAAATAAGGCCTCCGCGAGAAAAAAGGGCTTATTGAGCTGAACAAAGAAACAATCAAAAAGGATAAAAGAAACTATAAAACGAGATAAAACACTGATAACAATTCATTATCGCTGTAGGCTACTAACGTCACTGCATTTCAAAGATATTATTTTATTTATTTAAAAAAAATACAGGTAACAAAAAGTGACAAGAACATTAATTACACCGAAGAGCTTTGATAAAGAATTTCTGAAAGAAAATTGGTAGTTAGGGGAGGAAAGAATATAAGGAAGGTGATTGGATATAAAGAGAACTACTTTGACTTTTACGGAACTGGAGTACCCATAATTTTTCCCAACCATCTCCAGTCCTCCAATCGAAGCAGGTCCCTATAGTGGGCGCGTCAACATAAGAAGTTCGCATGAGTAAAACAAGTAATAAACAATTTAATCTAATAATAACGCCAAAATATATCTACCAAAGAAGAAAAATAGTTGATTATAGTTTGTGATAATGTAATAGGATGTCCTTGAAGATGGATATCTGAGTCCTTGGATTCCAAGGAAAAGAGGAAAGGTAATTGTCAGTGAGGTTGTTTTGCAGTAACCACCCCAGTGATCATTCTTATGATGGATGTATCTTTCGGTCTCCAGTTCTGCTGTATGTCGTAAAGCTAGGGCTTGTATTTGAATATTAATCGTACTGTAATATCTGGTAACTATTTAAATGTGATTCTTTTATTTGATTATAAGTTTGTACTTTTGAATTCATATCCGTAAGTGCGTTTTCTTTAAAGAAGATGCCTTAGTACTTCGACATTTCCAAGGTAGAAGATCGGGTAGGTTGATGGTGAATGTTTAACCACCAATGGCTCCCTCATAATTCCTGACCCAGTCTTTTTTTAAATAATAATAATCCGTCCATTTAATCAGGTCAAGGAAATCCTCGAACAATTAATGACCTTTCCTTAAATTATTAAAAGTCATTGTTTATTTGAAAGCCGCGCACATGTTGCGGACTTCGTCCGCAACATGTGCGCGGCCTTCATGCCTAGCCTGTAGCGCGTGTTCGCACCAGAATTGGCTACATTGATTAATGCTACAATTTAACTACATATTTATATGTTATAACAATAAAAATGTGTCTACCGGCATTAAAACTACCGGGTATTGTCAAAGTCTTGTTACACTTGTTACGACGCTCTCAACAAAGCACACTTCCGAATCGAACGAAGAGAGCCTAAGACCAAAGTTGATCATCTGAAAGGGGCATTATCTTAAGATCCCAGATTAATGAGTTTCATAGGAGCTCCTTGACCAATTACCTGATCTGCCTCATTCTGTTTCAGGTCCCCAGCACCCTTACTGCTATACCTACTCTAAACTGGCATACCAGCTTCAAATTCCCTACCCTGAGGCCAGCTCTATATATAGGTTTCAGATGGGATCCCAAACACTACGAGTGGGTATGTTCTGATTAGTATCGGGCTAATCGATGTCCCTAATATTAGTACCAAGACGTCCTCACTCTTCGTCTGGGGAAATTAAGGCTTGGAGAAGTGAGCCTCAAGCTTGATCTCATGCCTTTTGTGGGCACCTACCAAGGAGACTAAGTCTCCCCAAAATGGAAGGGAAAAATCTAAGTAACATAAGGGACCTCATCCTTCAGGGTGGCTCCAGGGACGGGTGGATCCTTCGTCATTTCGGCCAAGGACTGGGCCGCACACCACACCTCAAAAAGAAATTCAAACAGGCCAGGAGAGTAGATCCTCAGGAACCTCTGAGCTGCTCATTGAGAGGTGCCAAGTGTCTTCGAAACCTCCGTGTCAAACGATTTTCATTCTTCCTCGAAACTTGTAGAACAAGTCTTTTTGAAGGACATGCTCAATCAGCGTAGGTCCCTAAATACGTCACTTGGCAAGAAACCAATTGTTTATTTTGTCAGATGGGGTCGTTTTGGTTACTGAGCTAACCCTATCCAGAGTTCCAAAATGAGTGGCATCCGCAAAATCAATAGAACCCCTGTGCAAGTGACCTTCACGCCGTACCATGAATTTGTAAAGGACTAGTATATTTCAGGTAACTTGTAATTTTTACACTTGAAATTATTAATGAAGATCTGTTAGACTAGGGAAGATCAAATTCTATCGAGTGCCAAGGAAGGAGGAAAAGTTCTCCTGGTTAGTGCGTTCCAGCTGATGTCGGTATCGCGTGAAAATTTTGCCCTATTACCGCGGAGATGTTCTCATTGGTACCACCGCAACCATTCTAATCAACTTTGTGGTAAATTGTGGCAACCCCAATTATGTGAATGACAAAGATATTTTGTGCAAGGTTAAGTGAGCGAATTGTGATGAATTTGTTAGATGTGCTGTCACTTAGGCTGTGGAACGAGTTTCGTTAAGATAGGCTGAGATAATTTTGTCTAGGTTTGGGCTACCAGGTACCTTCTAATGTCCTTAAAGTGACAAATAAACGCTCCTTACCTGGCCCATCCATGCCTACAAGCGCGCTAGCTTTCACACCCATTGGAAACGATTCTGTTGGTTCGACATCCTCCTGGTGCCATCTTAGTCAGGATGGTAGCAAGAAGGGTAAGGTCTTTGCTCTTTCTAGGCCTCCCCCTCTCCCTGGGTGAAGATTTTGAGGAATGCGCCAAGGCCCAGCTCCACCATGAGACCACTAGGTTCGGAGGAGGTAAATCCCATGAAGGTAGGGGTGAAGCACCCCTAGACCTTTCTAACTCTAACGCCTTTACAGATGGTAACAATATGCGAAGGCAAACTCTCTTGCCCTTCCAAAAGTTGAATAGGGCACAACGAGCGGACGCTTTCCCCAAAATAACGGAGGGGGCGACATCCAAAGTGCCTCGCAAGCCGAAGGACTTGCGTCAAGAAAAGGAGAAGATTGGTCTGCCGATGGGCCGAAATTTATCCACTAAGACCTCTAGGCTTTAGTGTCAGCGGCGCGTTTAGCGACTAAAATCCCTCTAAAGCTTTCCTTAAGGCAGCATAAAGTTACCCTTTTGATTAATCCTTCCTCCAAAAAGGACAACTATAACTCCTTCAGGATAGATCCGGAGGATCTTCTATTCACCGTAAACTGTCTGTCTTTTAGAAGACCATGCTGGTTCTAACCCCTGCCTCGTCTCATGGATATAATGATTTCACGACCGGGCATGAGGGAGCGCAATTTATAACCAATGCGATGTTTCCGCTTTTCCTCTGGCTCTCCAAACCTCCCTTCAAGCGTTAAGAGTCCAGTTCCACCAAGATAGTGGGTACCAGTCTAGTTCCACCAAGATAAGGTGTATTTTCTTATGTTTATATATATTCTAACCCCATTCGGCTTCGAGCAGACGCAAGTTTGATGCATCATATTTGTTTTCCCAATTCATTTCTCCTTCTCGGAGACCTGAACACTAGACACCCGAACTGAGGTGACTTCAATATCAGGAATCACACCTTTGCAAGACTAGTTGAAGAGTTAGATATCACGAATTTTAATGTAAGGGAATTCATAAAACAGTGTCTAAGAACTGCTTCGTTTTCCAGCAAAGATTTGTCCATTTGCTCTCCTGATGGACAGTGTGACTTTAGGAGGGGGCGATCGACGACCTCCGTGCTAGTGATCACCTTCCCATCCAAATATCTCTTGCCTGGCTGCTGTCACTCGAATAGCCCCATTTTTTTTTATTGTATCGAGCATGGTGTACCGCATTCTAGTTAATGAGTAACAGTTTTACCTCATTAAAATGTTGACTGGCCTCACTTTCCGCAAATCGGTGAGATATTACTTCACTCAAGCGTGATCAAGTTGATAGACAAAAGGCCAAATGTTAGCTTATCTTATTTCCTGGAGAGCGGAGGTCACCTTCCCACTGCAATTTGTAGCTTCCCTAGGTTCCATTCCATGTCAAGTAATTTGTTCCAGCAGTAGGGTGCTATTGGAAAGACTTTCTCTTGTATGCAGCATTTTACCAAAGTGTTTTTCGACGTCTTGATGATCTATGATAATGCGTGGTGATAGGGTGACATAAAAGCCCTCAATTCTATCTAAACAAGGGGGGCCCCTCACTCTTTTTCTCTCCTAATTCTTACTAGATCGTCGATTCTACGTATGAGTCTTTCGTTATGCCAAAACGCACAAGTTTCGGCGGGGGTTTTTGCCAAGCCCATTGTGGTGCATTTTGTCGCCTTCACGAGCATCATCCCAACCCAAACTTGTTCTGAAATTAGCCTCTACTGGGCGTGGTGGGCTCGCACAGACTCTTTGGTATGGTATTCGACATAAACCTCAACATGGGACGTGCATATTGGTACTCTGGTGGTCTCTTGTACCCATATAATGGATTGTCTACTCTTTGTCTACGCTGAATATTTTGACCGTCCTTTGTTCGCTTAAAAATTGAATATGGATGCGAGATTTATTTCTCCGTATCTGAACATCCATAGTGGAATAAGGATTAGCCCACCTCGGCGGTCTTTTGTCGGTGACTGGTGCCTTTCACAATTTCGAAACAGAAAGCTTCCTTGTCGACGCAAACGAAATAACACCTGCTTTACGCTGTACAAGGTGCAACATGCGCTGCTACGCACTTGGTACATCATCTCATCGTGCCGATAATGGCTCTCATTTCGTCTGCGGCTGATCTCTGTGTCTATGCCAATGCGAGATTCCAATCAAGCCCTAAACCTTTCGGGTTTAGAGCAAAATATACTCTTTACAAGGATCCAGGTAACTATCGGACGGCTGCTACCAATGGTTCTGCCCATAATACTATCCTGAAGGATAATATCTTGTCACACTGAAATTGTGCCACGGTACAAAAATGGCACTGTGTCCGGAGGGACAGTCGGCGTCCATTCTAGTTCTTCCTAGTTTGAAGCTGCCGTGGTTCTTCCAGGTGCTAGATTGGTCCTATCGGCCTAAGTGGTTGCAATATACCGGTTTTTATTATATATTATGCGCCCTTAGAGCTACATGGCAAAGAATATATTAGTCGGGGAAGGCGAATTTAAAGTTGTATGCCATTGCGCCAGGACCTTTTAAGGTGGAACTATCTCTAAATGTCTCAATAGTATACATCATTTTTTCTCGTCTCTAAATTGGACACACTCACGTGACGCAACTCCATCTGTTGCCACGCTTCCCTGAATGTTACTAAGAAGACTGCTTGGCCCCATAAAATACCATACACTCTATTTTCGTTAACCTCTGGCACCCAATTGCAAGGTGGAGTAGAGCCAACAAGGAACCTCATAAATGAGCTGCCCGTTGTCCGTAAGAAAGCATGAAATTGGGCACATAAATGGAACATTGTAATAATATGCCATCTTGTAACAATTGATTAATTTAAAACAAAGCAAATACTTGTGAATAATGTTAAATCGCAATTTAATGTGTCAATGCAAAGCAGAATATTTTGGAATAATGAAAGTGAAATCGTTGTGTTCCCCCGCGAATATATAAACGTACACAGGTTAGGAAACAAATGCAAGCCTACGGTCTGGCTAAAGAGATAAATAAGATAGTGGGAAACAGCTGTGCACACATAAAACAGAAACTGCTCTGACCCGCCAAAGTTTACATGAACCTGTGAAAAGACGAAATCAATTTGGTTATGGATGTCGCCTTGATAAGCCCGGTCAGATTTACAAATGAAAATACTCTCTTGGTGCGCACGTACCTATACTTAACATGCCCACACCCTTTGACCATATAAACTCAGCCTAATGTTCTTAGTGAAGAAAATGAGCTCATAGTTTTGACCCGATAAGCTCTGCCCCGCGTTCAGATTAAGAGAAGAGAAGTTACGCCCCCTTAATCGTCGTTAGTATAAATAGACGGACAGAAACATTTTCATTATTATTATTCTCATTCTGATTAGTAAATTAGTAGCGTTACTATTATTAGCATCACCAGTCAGTGCCTCGTCATCAATCCTCCATCCATATTCCCAACAATCTGACGCAGAAGGAAACGTACAAAAAACACTAATAGTCAGCAAAAGACGTTAGCATAAAACAAACAAGCCACGGAGAACTCAACTATTTCATTTGCACGAACTGAGGTAACCCTTAGACAAGATTAAAGACTACAAAACCGCCATTTTCTTCCGAGTCCTTCCTTCTGCCAAGCAACATCCAGGTTATCGTTCAAATCCAGCCTACAAGCGGATTACCCAAGAGAACACTTTGACATCAGACCAAACTCGACTGTAAGGCTACCTTGCCGCCTTGGCTCGACACATACAATCTGGTAAGTCATCGTCACCCCATAACTGGTGACCCTCTATACCAATGTTATTTAGGGGAGCTTCGAGCGCGGTACTTGTCGCGCTACTGTGACGAACCTGGTCAGTACAGCTTGCCCCTCGTGCATGAGTTGGGGTCTTGTACAACAACTGTAGTGTAATATTATTTTGGGAGGATGTAACCCTCCTCCGAATGATTTTTTTTTTTAATTTTTAGTTTCACACTTAGTTCCATGAGAGAGGCAACCCCCACTCCTCTCCAAGGCCTCTATGCATGCATTTATATAGCTTGTTTTATGTTAGTTTTTCATGTTATTAGTTTTCTTTGTTTATTTTTAAATAGCCTAAAGATAGGCTTATCTTTGTAATTTTGACGTCTGCGCCCTTGTTTCCGGCCGCCAGATGGCATCCTATAATAGATCAAATATGTTCTACGTCATCAAGTAAGCTATTTGGGACGCGCTGAAGCCACCAGTCACCGAAGGGAGACTAGTGTGGGGGATCGAATACACCATCCACTATAGATATTCAGGACTATAGAAGCCAGTCCAGATAGGCCTTTCCATATCGTACCACTCTAATACTTTTCATCCTATATCAACAAGGGCAAGGGACAGAGCTTGTTCCATAGCTCAATACACAATAACTATTGATGGCATAGAACAAGACCCGAGCCAATGCATCACATGACCATTCCACAGATTTCCCTGTAAACGGATCCGAACCGCAATCTAGTGTGGCTTGCGATAGCCGTTTTTACTAGATCACGGGATGTGATGGCTTCTGGTATAGATACCACTTACATGACACCCAATTTACCTGCATCAGATACAAAATCCACTCCCCAACACAGCATCCTCACTAGCCCACTATCTCCACACTCTCACCAAAACCAACACACCTAACGCTACAATTAAGCACAACCTCTCCCGCATCCCAAGCCTCACTAAGCCTTCCCTAACCAACAACTCATGAGCACCAGAAGACAACACGAAGACTTATTCAATAACTAAACATTAACGTTATACGCAATAAACAAATGGTAATCAAGGAAATCCTCGTCAACTACAACCTACATCAAGGCTTCATCCAGGAATCAAAACTCACAATTTACTCTTGCATAACAAAGTTCCCAATATACACAGACATCATGCAAGACAATCAAAGAAATAAAGGAGTCAGAGGCTTAAATTCATACATCAGAAACGACATCGCCTTTACCAATACCACTAGATTCACCTCAGCCTCCACCCAGCACCAGCTCCAACTGGAATTCCAAATCATCCGAGCAGGTATCAAGAGAACAGCCTACACCTAGACCAATCTATACAATTTCTTTTCCATTTTGGGGAAATTTTAGGAGCCTATGTGGCGATTACCCAATTGGGCACAAGTCGTCGCACTCACGACAGCCTAGCACTAGGCTAATTTAAAATATAAAAAACAACAACAACAGTAAAAAAGGGAAATGGCAACGAGGAAGCAAGCTCCGGCGTCGGGGGGAGGTCCCGCCGGCGCAGCAGGAACGTGCGACCTACAAAGAAAACAACAAAAAAACTAGTTAAATAAAGACGAGAAGGCCGGCCTCCCCAAAAAAGTCTATAAGTCCACCAGTCAACGTGCACGAACTCGTCCCGAGTACAAGGGAGGGGCGGTAGTGACCCCGCCAATTCCGGTACTGGGAGGGGTAACGTAGGCGAAGATCGCCCAGACTGGGACATTCAACAAGAATGTGCCGAACAATCTGGGGTACAACGTAATCTTTACAGTAGGGCGCTGGCGAGCGGTCCATCAAATGGTGGTGCGTCCCGCGAGTTTCCCAATTCGTATACAACAAGAAGCAATCTGAAACCTTCGCGGCATTGGGGGGTAGGTCCATGGGAACAGTCGCAGCACAATGGCACGCAACTTTAAGTTCCCTTCGACCGTCTCCCATCTTCTTTGCTAAGCAGCCCGAAGTGCTGCCAGTATTCTGCCATGTAGTCCGTGTGAGGAAGAGCAAAATTCTGGTCCGGTCGCAGAGTCCTCACAGACTCTTTGGCGCCATCTTCAGCGCTGTACACGGCTTAGAGCGATTAGCAACTCCCCAGCATCGAATAGTAAGCTCTCAATGGGGGAAGTGCGGAAGGCACCGGTCGCCAGGCGAATGCCGGTGTGGTGGATCGAGTCCACCTTCCGCAATACACGCCCGGCTGCCGATTCATAAAACTCGCGTCTGTAGTCGAGCTTCGAACGAACAAAGGATCGATAAAAAAGTAAGGCAGTAGCTCTATCAGCGCCCCAAGCGCTGAACGTCACGGAACAGAGAAAATCTATGGCGTGGGTACAAGACAACTTAAGGCTGCGAATATGAGCCTCACAGGTGAGGCGTTGGTCAAATACATGAACAAGGAAACGGTGCGATTCAACCACTTCCAGGCGTACCCCATTAAGAAACAAGTCTGGGTCAAGGTGGAGCCGTGGATGGCGACAGAAGTGCACCACCTTAGTCTTAGCAAAGGAAAAGTGAAACCTGTGCGCTTCGGCATAATGAGAGACGCGGTTTAATGCCTGTTGGAGTCGACACTCTAGAGTTGGCATCTGGGCCACGCTGAAAAAGATCGAAAGGTCGTCCACGTAGAGCGTTGCGAGAACATCTTCTGGCAGCACCGAGTTGATGCCGTTGATGCTCGGGGTAAAGAGTGTGACACTGAGGACACTTCCCTACTGGACATCCTCTTTCTGCTTCATTGGGCCGGAGAGGGCAAAAATTCAGATATAAACATTGGGAGGCGTCACTTGCCCGAATCTTTTGGAGAGTCTTCATAAAACCGTATCGCTATGCGGTATCATAGGCATTCTTCAGATCGAAAAACACCGTGGCGTAGTGCTGTCTACGAAGGAAAGCCGCGCAGACAGCATTTTTCAGTGGGAGCAAAGCATCCCACGCGGAGTGGAACTTGCGGAGGCCGCACTGTGAAGAAGACAGATGGCCTCCGCTGTCCAGGAACAAAGCTAATCTAACATTTACCAATTTCTCTATCAACTTGCACACGCAAGAGGTTAGAGAGATACGGCGAAAACCGGCCGGAGTAGAGTGATCTCTCCCCGATTTGCGAAAGGTGACCACAGTAGCAATTCGCCAGGAGTCTGGGAGGAGACCCTCCCCTCAGATCCTGTTGACAAATCTAATAATAATGCCATGCCTCGCTTACTCAGGTGTCGAAGCATAGCGTATGGTACATCATCCTGGCCATAGGGAATGTCCGAACACTAAGCAAGAGCGGAACGCAACTCACTCAGAGTAAACCTGTCGTTGAACGGTTCTCCACCTCTGGAGGTATAGTCCAGTCAGCGGCCTCCCGCGACATCACGATGTGCATTGATTGCTGGCGGAGCAGCATTCCAGCTATGGAATGTGGAGAAAGCGGTCGCGAAGAAATCCGCAACAGACGCGGGGTCCGAGATTGCGGTCCCATTCTCCTGGAGAACGGGAGGTGGGTCCTGCGAGAACTTGCCCCGAATCCTTTTTACTTGCTTCCACACCTCTGCTAGAGGGGTCTTCCCGTTAAGTGAAGACACGTATGCCCGCCAAAGAGAGCGGCGGGCGTGCTTCGAAATATACCCGAACCTAGCCCTTGCCCGACGAAATTCAGCGACAGTGAAATCATTCGGGTGGCGCTTATAGCGCATGTAGTCATAACGCTTCTGTTTGTGGGCCGTTTCACACTCAGCTGATCACCACGGGAGTGGTCGGCGGGCAAAACCGCAAGACGTTCTGGGAATAGTAGTCAGGCCCGCGGCGATGAGGTTGCCGGATAAGAACTTAAGGCCTCATCTACCGACCTAAACTCCTCGACTGAGATAGAGAATTCAGTCATTTCCTGAAATGCAGGCCACCGCGCCCGCGCTAAGCACCACCGAGGTGGGCTCTCAGGCGGCATCCGCCATAAAAATGCTATTTGAATGGAAAAGTAATCACTACCATGGAGGTCATCGACCACCCCCGAATCAAAATCAAGCTGTGCATCCGGAGAGCACAGAGATAGATCAAGGCAAGAAAATGAAGCGATTCTCGGACAGTGATGCGTAAATTCATCCATATTTAGGACAACTATCTCAAGCTCTTCGATCAGAGCGGAAGGATTTGTCCCCTGGGATTTATTGAGTAGTCTCCACAGAGAGGATGTCTGCCGTTCAGATCTCTAAGCAAGAGAAAGGGCCTCTACAACCGTGCCAAGACGCGGCCGAAGTCCCCTGCGTTGAAGACAGCTGACGGTGGAATGTACGCAGATATAACAGTATACCTCCAATCCAGGTGAAGCTGCACAGACACTGCCTGGAAAGAGATATCTAAAGTGAAAAGAAGAACGGAGACATCATAACGGGTGTAAACAGCGCATCCCGCAGCCCGGCCCTCATCTCATGGTGATGGGATAGCAAAACCCTTATACCCTGGTAGGGTAGGCAGGGGGCACGCGCGTAGCATGTTCTCCTTCAGAAAAATAGCTAACGGGGAACGGAACGAGACGAGCTTCCGCGTCTTCTCCCAATTAGCCCCGAGTCCACGGCAATTCCATTGAAGGAATACGACCTCCAGTCCTAGCTTGGAGGAGACGTGGGGGCCCTCTTCGAACAGAAGATCCTCACGGGAATGGCCGTACGCTTTCCGGAGGCAGAACCCCAGGTGCTGTTGGCCGTACAGAGCGCTGAAGGCCCTGGGTGTGAACCCTTTATGCCGCCAGCTATACCAGGGAAGCGCCCGGGTTGAGTAGAACCCGCAGAAGGGCTTTGAATGGGCGCGAAAACAACCATGCTCGTTGGCCTGGATGGTCCAGGAGCAGAGGGTGTCTTTCTAACTATTGAGGTGTAATACGTCACAGGCAGAGCCGGGCGCTCCAGGACCAGGTTCTTAGCCTCGCTGAATGAGAGTCAATCCTTGGCCTGAACGGCTAGGATTTCTTTCCCAAGGAGATATGCACCACATTGCTTCGAAGAAGCAAGTTGCGGCTCTCCGTAATTGACACACTTGGTCACACACGATTTGGACTTATTGTGTGCGGCCTTGGAGCAATTTACACAGACTTCGGGTGACCCTGACTTTGCACGTCTACATGAGCGATTCGTATGGCCAAATCGGTGACAGTAATAGCACGTCCGCGGCAGTGGCACGAATGCCTTCACGCGGTAGCGTTACCAACCGGCACGCACCACCTGAGGGAGCTTGTCACAGTCGAACGTGAAGAAGAGTGTAGGGGTGGGTCTCAAGGCCCCTCCCTGTTTTCGCATCACGCGTTCGACCTTGACCGCCCTATGGTTGGCTAGCTCTAGGCTGATGTCCTCTTTGGAGTAGTCAACGAGTTCCCTCGCATAAACTACTCCTTTTCACAAAGTTTATGGTAGATTGCAGGCGTGCCATCAAGTGTCTGAAAGGCACTAATCATGGCATCCTCGGAGGGATTCGACGCATTCGCCAAAAGGTTCCCGTCCGAGAAACGGTTTACCTTCGGCTCTCTACCGAACACACAAGCTAAAGCTCTCCTCTGATAAATCATGTTGCCCTTGGACAACATGGTGCCATCAGTGGAGCGAATAACGAGGAAGCATTTGAAGCCAGTGGGCTCGAAAACGCCGCGTAATCTCTGAATGAGGGGCCCCGATGTTATCTAGGCTCCGCCCTGCGCACTTTTGGTCATAGTCAGGGGCTCTGCACCCGCAGTGCAGAGGGGCCGGATGTGCCGATCTTGGCTTGATCGCTTACCGAAATGGCAGCAGACCCATCCGTCCCCGCAGCCCCCGCGGATGGAGAGGAGTCCCGAGTCTTTTTAGTCTTTTTTTTGTTTTATTTCTTTTTATGAGAGGATGGCGGGGAATGAACTATCTTCTCCCCTCCGCTGGCAGGAGCACCCAGGCCGGATTGACCGGCCTCAGCAATGTCCTTCTCCGAGATGGAGAAGGTCCTGGCAGTCCTAGGGACACCGGTTGGAGGAGGAGATCACTCCCCTCCTTTTATTGCCTTGGAAACCCTTACCGTTTGAGGAGGACCTTGCATTGGAGCGGACTCGAGTTCGGTGCTTGGCGCCGAGCCCGGATCCGCTCCTATGGAAGGCCCTACCGTCTGAGGCTAGGTTGCCTCGAGGACCATGTCTATCTCAAATGAGGCCTTCAGGTGGCCTCCCCCTTCCCCAGGACATCGCAGATCATATTGGCAGCAGTGTTATTAGTCGAGTCTGGGGAAGCACAGGCCTTGACCCCCGCTAGGTTTAATATTCTAGCCAGCAGGTTTTTTGAGGGAAGCGACCAAAGGGTCCTGGCTTCCCTCTCCCCCCTAAGGGGGCTTGCCCTACCGCTTCAATGGGAAGTGGTCGGCTATGGGCTACCTGCTGTCTTTCTTGGCAGTCCCCTTGTAAAATTTAAGGGGGGAATGCCGCTGGAAAGAGGGAGGTGCCCAAAGGCACCTTCAGAAAATGGGGTAAGGAGGAATCCCCTACACCCGTAGGTGAAGGAGAGGAGTAAGCCTTCTCTCTGGTTAGATTGATTTGGAGGGTTCCCTACGATAGCACAGGGGGAGGACCTCCATTTTTTTATGAAGCTGCCCGAGGGCGGCTCCGAAGATGGACAGGGGGAAATTGTGGGGATAATATTAGTTTTCTCATCATTGGGCATGGTGATCCTCTTTTTCTTACGGGAAGCAAACGCTCGCAGTAGCCTTCTCTGCAAGGGGATTCTTACGGGGCTGGCAGAGCCAGGTGCCGCCATTTTAGGCCACTCCTCCCGCCTGGTGACCTGGCAGCCCTTCAGCATGGCGGCTTTCCCTTCGGCAGGGCGTAAAAGAAAATAGATGTTAAAGTGAGAAGGAAAGTGTATGTGAGGAAGGTTGGAGTGGGGATGAAGCAGGTTGTTAAAAACCCACAATCCTGAACCGGAGCTCAGGGGTTAGGGAACATTGTCTTTTCCCCCCCCTCAGCCTCGATCCGCGATAGTTGCCTGAGAAGAAGGTCACCATCTACCCTGTGAAATTAGATACTGACAAGAGAAAGTTAAGAGAGAGGTTGTATGAAAAGCGAGGAAACAGGGGAAAACACAAGTGTGGGAAGGAAGGAGGAGAGGCTAAGCTGGGATAGGACGAGGTGCTGAGTCCCGTCAGCACAGAGGCCAGGATGGCAAATCACCGCGCCCCTTACGGGGTCAATCTATACAAATCTGTCCCTGGATCCTATCTGGATCCTATCTGCACTCGCCCACTTCCTAACACAAGTTAAAACTCCCATTTTTAGATGCTTTCAATGCTCACAACTCAGGTCGCTACATTCCCAAGAGAGAGCCACAATATTCTGCAGCAACACAAAACACTTAAACTACCTATTCCTCCTGAACAACCCTTCTATCAACTTGTGCACCCTTTAACTTCTATTACCAAGACACCCCTCGGAAATTACCCTATGCTCACCCGACCTAGCCACCAAAACAACCTGGCAGCCCCACAGTGTATTAACTACTGACCACCTCCCAATCATCATCCAAATATCCCTTAGGAAACCAATGCCTCGACCAACTCCACGTACTTTCACTAACTACAACAGAGGTAGCTGGTGAATTTTTACCATCTAAATTGAGCATAAACTCTAATGTTTCTCAGTCGTCCAGTTTAGTGACTTACACGAGGCTTACACAGTTTTTAAACATCCTCTCAACACCAGACAAAACAAATATAGAAAGAGGCACCGATAACTTCAATTTATGTATCTTCAACCACTCTATTTCCAATAACTCAATTCCAATACCTGGAAATCTGCCACATCATACCCCCCCTTTAGCTCTTTAGGCAAACAAATTGCCCACCCACCATGTCTCATACCGCCTTCTCTCTCTACTCTATACCCCCAACCAAATCATCGAACGTCTGGTACTAAACAAAATAGACCCGACATCCCACTAGATGCCTTCGAACACGGTTTCAGCCAATTACACTCAAACAACTAATTTACTAAACAAAAAGCATCCAACTTGCACAAAAAGGTTTCGCCTCCTCCCCATTCCACACACAAACACACACACACGCACACACATACTCAGGACAGTAATGGCAACAATTGGTATAAGCAAATCTTTCGACACTGTACCCAGACATCCTCATCAACAAAATGCTGACCATCACATTTGACTCCAACTATACCAAGTAGTTTCTCAATTAAAGTGGACAGACACAAGTACTTACTGAAGCAATCTATCAATAACACAAAATTTACACAACGGACTCTCACAGTGATCCGTACTTTCCCCATCTATCTTCAACATTTTCCTCCTCTATTACTTTCATTACAACATACATACGAGCGTCCAACAAACATTTCCGTATCACTAGCAAACACGCCACTTCCCTTAAACAAACACCTACGGTTCTTCGTTTCACACAAAATACAATACAAAATTTCCACCAACATAAACACAACAAACAAACTTAGACAAATATGTACCTACTCCCAGCACACACAGGAACCACATTCGGGCAAGCCACCAATTTCCCACACATACATACAATACGATAGGCCCTCTCTCGTATTGCATCCACAGCCTAGGCATCAAACTTCGCAACCACTTACCTCAGCGCACTAAATAAGACACAAACATAACACTCCAGCTAACTACAGGGTGCACCCGCACCACCTCGATTAACCATTTACATCATAAAACAAAGGTCGTGCCGCTAAAACAACCGGGAAACACATTTCGCAATAATACAAGAAACACACGACCCATATCTTTGCATACAACACACCACCCTCCCCGCAACAGGCGCAAAACTCTAAGGTCATAGTACATCCAGACATGCCAAGATATCTCTCCACCCCCACCCACCCCCAAAAAGGTTCGATCAACCATACACACACAACATAGCAAGGCATACAATCTCTATGTCCAAACCACCTCCTCAGCAGGTTAGGTACGATTCATCGCCAGCCGACTCATCGCCAACCACTCATCGACAGCCGACTCGTCGACAGCCGACTCATCGACAACTGACTCATCGACATCCAATTAAACGCCAGCCACCTCATCAACAGCTGATTCATCGACAACCGACTCATAATCAGCCGAATCATTGACAGGCAACTCATCGACAGCCGACTCATCGACAGTCAACTCATCGACAGCTGACTCTTCGTCAACCGACTCATCGCCAGTTATATTCTATGTTAAAGGTTACTTAAATTATAATGAATCAAAAGAAAAACATGACAAAAATATATATTTATTTATTAAAAAGCATATTATATATGGAAAATTGAAAATCAAGTTATTCTTTTATTGCTTTTTTAGATTTAATCTCACGGTTGCTAAAGGTTACTAAGCAATCAATGTCAACTTCAAAATGATCTTTGATAAAAATATGGAACTGGTTTTGAGTATCTTTTACTTATTCATTTTTATTTATTTATGGACGTTTCGTTATTATACTAATAACATTCTCAAAGTGTAAATGATATAATAACTCCTAAAAAATGATAAAATTAATGCAGATCAGCTTCGAGAATAAAACACCGAATCAGGAGGATCTCGGAGCAGCAGGAGGCCTCAGAGGTGTTGGACCTTGGACCGCCAAAGGGTAAACACGCCCTGGTCCCTCGCCAACTGCTGACCCACTGTCTTGTGGATGTCTTGGACTGGACAAAGACTACAGGAGTCAACCCCTAATGCAAAATCTGCTTTGGCGACCCGCACTAGGCGAGAGTTATTAGACCGACGACTCAGTCTTCTCCTGCAAAACTCCACAATGGCTGGTCGTCTTTTACTACCTTGCCACCAGCCCAACCATGGAGTGCCAAGATAGTGGAGTAAGGAATGCACACCCCCTCTCCACTCTAAGCATATTTTGTGCAAGTTTCTCTCTATACCCAACTTATTCTTTTTAAGAGCATGAAATGACGCCATTGCCGAAATCGACGGACAACTAACTACTATCTTGATGGTATTTTTCATAGAAATGTATTTAGCTAAATTATTTATATTATGGGTAAGAATGTCATTAATATATGTTTACGGGTTTACTAAATTCATCATATTTGATGAATAAATTTGTTTGTCTTTAATTAGAATTGCGTCTGCTAGTTTTAGGTATTGTTCACTCTTTGATTTGAAAATAATTCAAATTTTTTCTGATTTGTCGTTTATTTTTAGTCGCTTTTGACTCTATATCTCACTATGTCGGTCGGTCGGTTCCCGTTTTGCTCTTTTTTGTTTTGGTAATAACATTGTAACTATTCGGCGAATTCTAACGAAATTTGATACACTAATGTTGTTTTACGTTTTCTTTCGAATCATATAATTGCTAAGGTCCTCTCAAGGTTAGTTCGGGAATTATTTTGTTTTGGCAATAACATCATAACTATTCGGCCGATTCTAGCTAAATATGAAACGCTATGTTGTTTTACATTTTTTTTCCAATGCTATAATTGTCAAAATGCTACCAAGGTTAGCCATGGAATTATTTGGCAATAACTTCATAACTGTTTGGCCGATTCTAACGAAATTTGAAACCCTTATATTATTTTACATTCCTTTTCAAAAAAATATAATTGCGAAGGTCCTCCCAAGATTATTCCGGGAATTATGGAAAGTTTTGAAGGTCGTAAGGTCATAAATCAGAATAAGTGAGAGCACGCGACTTTATGGTCAGCAGACCTTGTTGTTTGTCTATGTACTGTTCTTAACTGTGAACTAATTTCTCTAGGTCTAAAGCGTTTTCTTGGTGCCTTGTTTGTTAATGTGTTGGTGGTATATCCGATATATGATGAAGTAGAGTCATCACTAGTATAGATGAACTCTTATACTACATGATTGTCATTTAAATATAGCCAAATAAGATTTTTTTTTAAATCTTTGATCGTAAAATATCAAAACAAAAAGACATTTTTTTATCAACATCAAGAAAATGTTTTAAACTCATGTTAGAACTTATAATGAACACCACAAATGTATAAGTCTCTTCAGTAATACACTTCCTCTAACACAATGTTGACAAAGAAAATTAGGACATCGAATTCCATTACCTAAAGAAACAGGAATTTATACGGCGATAAAATCATAATGAAGGAAGAACGCTTTTCCACCACTATAATGCGGAAAAGACTCAAGAAAATACAAAAGAAGGAATTCAAACAGAAAAAAATGTACAGCAAAAAATTATTTAAGAACGTAACGCAACCAAATTGGAAACCATAAATGAGAATATTATTAAAACAAAATGAAAAATATTCTCGATCTCTCGCTTAAATAACTCAAAGTAAATATTGACAAATGAGAAAAAAAACAATAAAATCACTATGCACCAACCAAGAGATTATAATTTAACGACCAGTCAAAGGAGGAGGCACTGCCGTAATGCGATTAAATTATCACTTCCCCGATTCCCCAAATCAAGCACAATGGCGAGTTGCAGGAATTCTGATACATACCCTCACAATAAATCCTGTTGAACAAAGCTAAAAGAAAGACCAAGCTTCGTTCACTAAGGTGTCGGAATATCGTCCGAACCTAGGTCATTATCTGCATATAAAGCGAGGTCGGAAAGCGACTTGTTTAGCGAAAACATGTCGTTGAAGGGTTCATCTCCCGTACATGGTAAGTCGATTAGGAGGCTATCTGCGATCAACAACATCCTGGCTACAGAATGCAGAGAAATTGATCGCAACTAACTACGCCACCGACACACATTCAGAGATGGTAGTTTCACCGTCCAGGAGAAATGGAGGTGAGTCGTGGATTAACATACCCTTAATTCTTATACACGCCTCCATAAGATGGGTCCTCCCTTTTATTGAAAACGCGTATGCTAAGGAACAAAACTATGACTGGTCCTCGCCCATCGAACCTCACATGGTGAAATCGCACAGATAACGGTTATAGCACCCAGAGACATCGTTTGTACTTAAGGGTATTCTCACATTCAATCACCAACAGGAAATTTGTTGGCGTGAAATATTGCACAACTTAAAATTACACTTAAAACTACTAATAGAATTATCATGATGGACAAATTGACTGAAGAAAAAATATTTCCCTTAAACTGCCACTATAATGACCATTATTGACAAAGTGACTTACGGGGTAAAAACTTATTCCAAACTATGGGCAAATCTACCATATATAACTACCATGTAAGACAAATTGAATGAAGTAGTTAAAATAGACTCAAATTGCCAATAAAACTACCATTTGGACTTAATGACAGAAGATATTTAAATACTCTCAAACTATCACTAGACTTACCAGGATAATGGGAGTGACTAAAGGGGCTATAAGCTTCCAACAACTATAAGAAGAACTGTTTGGGTATAACTACCCTCAACAAACCACTAGAACATCATTTCTGAAAAAAAATACCTAAATAGTTCAAACAAGCAACAAACTACTCCAAAAACTGCTTTTTAGCGACAAACTACTTCAAAAACTGCTTTTTTAAAGTTGGTTTTCGTTCAGCACCTACTGGTATTTTGTGAGCATTTACAGGTACTCTTGCAAGCATAGGCTTGGCGAATGTCATCCATTGTAAAGTTCGATACATTAATATTCCCTTATGATTCTCTGCTAGGAAAAATAAATGCATTTCATCAACAAATGGGTCGAGTTCTACGAGTAAAACCAGCTATTGTGAAAAAAAGAGCCGCAACTGAAGGGAACAGCCTCTCCAAGCCTGAAAAGACATTTGATGTTTTGATGGATTTTCCTACCGGACTGAATCAGAGCGAAAATACGAGAGTGCTGCTCACATCAATGAAATATTCATGGAAGCAATCAAATTTATAGAAATCCAATAAGAAATTTGTCGTTTTTGACACAAACGTATACAGTTAGAGGAATAAGATCGAAGATTTGAAGATCTTAGCTTCGTCAAAAGATTTTGATATCATTCTAAATACGAAGATATAGTCAAAAGTTCTTAGAATGTCCTAATTTAAAACTTTAACTCATCTGGCTATAAAATGTTTACATGGGATAGATCTAGAGTAAATTATAGAGGCGTTATTTTATATATAAAAAACTAGTCGCAAGAACGAAAGATATTACTTATAAGATTTAAACGCTTGAAGTAAAATACTAAATAAATGACACAGCATGACTTTCGATGCGGATGCCCATGTTACATTATTTTGCTCGAAATTTTTCAACATTTGACCAACATAAAGCTGTAAAGGTAAGAGTTAAACTCAATGCAAAGTGTATTTAGACACCGTTCCATATAAAAGACTTAATAAAACTAAAATCGCATGGAATAAGGGGAAATCCTAAAATGGAAGCAAGACTTGCTGGAAAACCGTAGTGTCAATGAAAAATGGAAATAGATTATTATGGGCACTGTTCACTAGCGGTGTTTTTCAAGTCCTTATATATATATATATATATATATATATATATATATATGTATATATATATATATATATATATATATATATACATGGTTAGGTAAGAGTAATAATAAGAATTCCTTAATCCGCTAGAGAAGTCTCCTGTAGTTCCTCAACACTCATCAGGAGCGTTATGTTTACGACAAAGCAACCATCCATTTCTCTAAAGAGAGAAATTTCAAGAAGCCTTTTGTATAAGCTAACGTTTAACTTCAACAGAAGTTAAACCTTTAAATATATATATATATATATATATATCTTTCATGAGCGGGAAAGAATGATAAAATGACTCCAGCAAACCGCAAGAAACAAAAAAACAGGATAATTTTCTTCGGAAAAAGTTATTTCCTAATTCGCAAAAACTCCGTACAAGTGTGGGATTCGAACCAAGCACACCGAGACAGCGAGCAACCTCTTTGATCTCAATTAAACCGCCCCTTAGACCACTCGGCTGCGCGAATCCCACCCTATGTATTGATTTTTTGCGAATTAGGAAATAACTTTTTCCGAAGACAAATTATCTTGTTTTTCTGTTTCTTGCGCTTTGCTGGAGTCATTTTATCATTCTTTTGCGTTCATGAAAGATTTATACATTGTATATTCGCCGCGTATTTACCTCAATTCTCCTTTGTCCTTTGAATTTCCAATTAATTTCTCTCTCTTTCATCGTCACGATCAACCTTGCGAAGCGTGCCTTAAAAAGCTTGTTTATTCGCAAGATTCTTGTCTTCCGCGCAGCCGAGTGGTTTTAGAGGCGGTTTAATTGAGATCAAAGAGGTTGCTCGCTGCCTCAGTGTGCTTGGTTCGAATCCCACACTTGTACGGAATTTTTGCGAATTAGGAAATAACTTTTTCGAATAAAAATTTATCCTGATTTTCGGTTTCTTGCGGTTTGCTGGATATATATATATATATATATATATATATATATATATATATATATATATATATATGTTTAAATTCTGTTGAAGTTAAACGTTAGCTTATACAAAAGGCTTCTTGAAATTATATGTAAAATTTGCAGATGACACGAAAAGAGGTACTAGGGCAAAATATCAGTGACTAGGAAATAAATTGCCAAAGACGTGGATAGGAGTAATCAAATATTTGAAAATATGGAAGATACAATTCAACGTGGAACAGTGTAAGGTAATATATATATATATATATATATATATATATATATATATATATATATATAGGTCATGATAACCACCGGAAGTTTACAATATGAACAGTCAAAATTTAAATCTAGAAAAGATTTAAGTGCATTAATCTCTAATAATTTAAAATTGTCAAAACAATGCACTGTATCTTCTCAAAAGGCTAATAGAGTTCTAACATATATACCTAGACATTTTCCTTTCGAATCTAAAGATATTATTCTTCCCTTACGGGTGCAAATCGGGTATCCATACATCCGCAAAGACATTGCAACTCGTCCAACGTCTAGCGACGAAATTAATTCTAAGTCTTTAAATTACTGAACGGTTTTACTAATATAAATTATAACTAAATACTTGAGCTAGATAACTGAGCGGTCAATAGAAATAACATTTTCAAACAAGGACAAAAAATACATTCTATGATCGCACACAACTTATTTTCTCATAAAATAACATAAACTTGGAATACATTTCCTAGAATTTAGTTGAAAACACTATATATCTTTAATAATAAAATAAATAAATATTACGTTGTTTTAACATACAGAAAAAATGTACCAAAACTAATTCTTTATCTCTTTTTCATATCTAATTTCATAGGTCTTTTTTCTTGAACAAACCTCAAGTAGACCTTGGGTCTCTTTGCTGGTTCGTATTTTCGTAATATTGCACAAAGTGAATGAAGTGGAGCACCTTTAAACTAATTTTGATAATGCTGAAAGTGACTGACGGTGTTTTAAAGTACATCAAACTACCCATGAAAAATAAAACAAGGACAACATACCTAAATCGTGTGCTCTCAACTATTCTGACTTATGACCATATGACCTTAAGACCTTCAAAACATTCAATGATTTCCGGACTAACCTTGGGAGGACCTTAAAAATTATATCATTCAAAAGAGAATGTAAAACAACATAAGGATTTCAAATTTCGTTAGAATCGGCCGAATAGTTACAGTGTTATTGCCAAATAATCCTATTGCTAACCTTAGTAGGACATTGGCAATTATATCATTCGAAAGAGAATTTAAAACAACATAAATGTTTTAAATTTCGTTAGAATTGGCCGACTATTTATGATGTTATTCCCAACGGTTACCATCCGACCGACCATCCTATGGACCGACATAGTAACACATAGGTCGCGTGCATGCCACTAAATTTTTCCCAAAATGGCTGATGGGGTGCTAAGTACCTTTAATCTACCACAACAATAACCATATGGGACAAATTGACTGAATAGGTCAGGCCTGAAACTACAGTAGAACCATTATATTAAACTGACTGAACGAATTAAAACTACCCTTAAACTCTCAATAGAACCAACATACTAGAACTTTCATAATGGAGAAATTACAGAGTTAAAACTACCATCTCAAAATACTAATGAACTACCCTAATGGACAAAGTATCTGAAGAGATAAAAACTACAGACTACAAATAAAACTATCCTTAAACTACTAATAGTACTACGATAATAGTTAATCTGGACATCTTTACTCAGGGGAAAAAATACTGCTAGAGCTACCATTTAGAGCAAAGCGAGAGGAGTTAAAACTACCATCTCAAAATACTAATGAACTACCCTAATGGACAAAGTATCTGAAGAGATAAAAACTACAAACTACAAATAAAACTATCCTTAAACTACTAATAGTACTACGATAGTAGTTAATCTGGACATCTTTACTCAGGGGGAAAAAATACTGCTAGAGCTACCATTTAGAGCAAAGCGAGAGGAGTTAAAACTACCGTATACCATCTCTATCTCTAAGACGCGCTCGGTCTATTCCAGTGGCCATAACGTCGTTCGCTCATAACTAACGGTCATTCAAGCTTGCGCGTAAACTGCCGGGCGTACGATGTGAAACGTTTACTCATTGTAAGTATATTATATGATATTATATGCTATGGAGTGTGCGCAACTCTTCTGAATCTGCCTTCACCCTACAAATAATAATAAGCAAGTAAATCTATTTTTCTGCCAGAATATAAGAATTTCGAACAATTTGTATCTGTATTTATTTGCGACAAAAGTTTTTATCTCTATGCTACTTTAAGATAAGGTGACTTATAGCGTTAAAACTACCTTAAAACTACTAGAACTACCATATAAGATCATATAATTGAAACGGTTGAAATTGCCCACAAACTACCACCAGGTGCCCAAACAAAATGTTTGCTCATTCCTTTTACTCAAAGGTTTTCCATTTGTTTGGACAACCTGAAGAGATTAAAAAGATTATTTCAGTCACCGATTTCCCATTTGGGCAAATGTGCAAGGAAGTATTATGTTTATGACAACAAACAGTGTTCAGGTGGAAGCCATCGTCACCTCAGGGCAGAGGGACCTGTTCCGCGTCAGAGGTACGTGGTTATAGATACCCATCGGCAGGATTCATTGGAACAGAGAGAATATGTGTGGGTTGTGCTGTGAAGACGGGAGAGGAAAGAAATCAATGTTTTAATTAGCTATGTGTGTGATGAGAAGTGCAATATCTACTCAACCCAGTACATGGCCGAGCACAGAGCGTCCACCCATTGGTAACGAGATCTCTACGGTGCGCTGACGTTTGTGTCCGCTCATGCGAGGATCGAACCCGCTACCGCAACGTTAGCGGACCAATGCCGTATCCATCGGCTAGCATGAGTTCTCCCATGGACAGTTGTGTACCTTAGCCGTTTCGACAAGAAGTAAGGACGTGGCTATTTAGGCTGCATTTTTTGTTATTCTTGGATTGCTTTTCCATCAGTGTTATTATTGAAACTAGTCCTGAAGTCTACGGGGAACTCTAAATCACGGAAATACGTCCTAGGAATCATTCACTTCAGGCTCTAAAATGACGTTATTTTGGAAGGCGGATCTTGCATCGTTCTTTAGTCATCATTCATCCACTTACGTCATATAAGATAAAATAGAACGGAGTTCATCGATACACAATGGGAAGTTCACAAACAAATTGAGCAATGATAAAGCATAGGACATATTTTGAACGTGATTAATCATAGATGAGATAACGAGAGAAGGCTCTATATTGCGTTATCATGTCGCAAAGTGAGATAGCAACAGCAATCTTTCGTTCCATTCTTTAAGATATCGGTAAGACTCCAAAGCAGGAAAGTATCTCGTTTGAATTGCCACTTATTCTGGGGTCAAGGTTTTCTTTAAAATGCGAAGATTTTAGTTTTTTGTGTTAATGACCATTTTGAAGGACCTTATTTCAGTAAATATACATATCTCAATAGGGTTCCTAATGCAGGTCATTACAATATTCGTTACCCCAGAAGTTGATTGGTATTGGTCTTGTTTCCTTATACGAGGTCATCTGGAACTCCTTTTTTTGAAAAGGGATCCCATTTATTTTATTTTCCATTATCTTCTGTCGTTTCTTGGTTAATTTTTTTTTTTTTTTGGGGGGGGGGGGGATTTAGTCGCGTGGACGTGACTCTATAAGTTATTATGTCTGTCCGTAAGTCATCGGTAGGATGGTAACCGTTTTATTTTCCAATGAGTTTTTTGGCAATAACATCGTAAGTATTCGGCCGATTCTAACGAAATTTAAAACCCTTATGTTGTTTTAGATTCTCTTTCGATTGATATAATTGTCAATGTCCTCCCAAGGTTAGTCCGGGAATGATTTGAATAGTATCGTAAGTATTCGGCCGATTCTAACGAAATTTGAAACCCTTATGTTGTTTTAGATTCCTTTTCGATTGATATAATGTCAATGTCTTCCCAAGGTTAGTCCGGGAATTATTAAAATAAAACTAACTATGGGTCGGATTGCACAATTTGGTAAAAGATTTGAAGGTCGTAAGTCATAAGTCAGAATAATTGAGAGTACGCGACTTAGGTCTGTTGACCCAGTTTCACTATATAATTATTTCGTGTTTTTTTAACTTATCCAAGTATTTATTTTGTTTCCGACTGGTTATTCCTAATATGTATCGTTCTAAAGATATTTTTATTCAGTATCGAGCTTTTAAATGAGATTTTGGGGGATAACGTTTATCGCCCTCTTTCACCCTTTGCTGGGTCCAAGCAGGCGCGGAAAATATGGGAGATTTAAAAGAGGTGCAAAAGATGACCCAAGAGAGAGCTTCTTGGGGGCACTGAGGTCAGTAGGGCGTGTTGCGACTCCGGGTTTGAGTTGTAACGGGGGTATTGCCCTTCCTACCCCATCTACCACTGTGCTAGACAAAAAAAAAGAGCAAAGAGCTTTTAATTATCCATAATAAATGTTGTTAGAAATATACATAAATACGTGTACGGGGATATGGGAAATACTGATTAGGTGCTAAATTCTAAATTTTTGATTCTCTGCTGTAGGGAGGCTAACCATGCTCTTACCCGGCCGGAGACGTGGTTCTTCACGTACCATCTTAAAGCGAAGTTCCCAATCGCGCTCACCGCAGGCTATTGGTTAAAAAGCCCACAACTCAATATCGTTATCTTTTCTTGAGTTCTCCTCAACCTGAACTTTTGAAGACGGAGCTTTTAAGCTTTCCTACCGCCCCACAATCTACTTTCGTCCTTATGGTGTGTTTTTTCTGTTCTGCTATCACGTCTTCCTGATTAAACATATTCTTTTTCATGCTGAATATGTTTATGTTTGTCCAATTTTTTTCTTCGCTTTTTCGTCTTATGTAAGTTCGTTTTTAGTCCCTTTATGTGACTGGTTTATCACAGTTCTGTTATTAACTGTAATTCTTCTGAATATGAGAAAAAAAAAATACTTTAAGCAAAATGTAGAAGGCTTAGATATTTGCTACTAATTCTAAGTCCACTTTGTTTCCATTTCAAAGTTTTGTAAGCAGTTTGAAGGAGATGGAATCGCATCTTTTTTTAATAACAATACTTGCTGACTGAGTATACCCATAAAGACTATGTTGTGCAAGTTTACACATATATCAATATAGGTATTTCTAACTACTCTTTGCGCTGCTTTTAAAAATGAATCAGTATTGACTAAATCAGAGATTTTTTCCTAATTTACGAATGCTATATAGAGAGGCATATGATATTGGTTAGTTCCCTGGGATGATTGATGCACAGTTTTTAGACGCTCATATGTACTACAAATGCTTCTAAAACCCGCCTATTATGGCGAATGAGTGGAATAGACCGTTTTTTTTTAGTCTGTTGGTTGTGACTTTTGCAAGTATTTTTTTGTATGTTGCTGTTAATATACTGTTTACCTGTAGTTGTTTATTATCCCCTGTAACCTTATTGAAAGAGGCCAAATGACGCGTACCCAGTTCCACGTCTCTCGATAACGTTGATTCCTTGCATTATCCGTGAAATAATTAATTTCAAAAATCATGATGAATTTAGAAATATTATGGTACGAATGTGAGTTATTTCAATGCCACATCATTTTTTTCTTATAATTCTGCATTTTCTGCGCCATATCTTCTAACGTTATCTTTTTTAGATGACCGATCGTTGTGTAAAAGCTGCTTAATCTATGATTTTTGACTAAATGTCAAAATACTTCATCCTCTGCGACTCATCGCTCATAACGCTTGATCACATCTGCCCTTCCTTCATTCGCAGCCTTTGGTTGTATGATCATTGCCGCTCTCTCGTGTTTCTTAAAGTGGTAATTGTGCGCCAGAATAACGTGAATTGTAATATCTAAATCTTTATTGAAGTCATATAGGTAGGTTTAGCTTGTACATATTAACTTTTGTGAGTCTAAGAATGTATATATTTAATCAATAAATATGTATTTAATATAGTCTTAGTTTAAGTCCTCATTTATCCGATAGTTTTATCTACCTAAATCGTTGTGAAGTATTTTCAGCTTCAAATATTCTCTTTGGTTAAAATTTCCATTAATTACCACTTTTGTAAATTTGTCTAACTAAAACCTAATTTACATCGACGGGTGTTTTGTATAATGTTCGTCATTTGTTAATTTTCATAAAATTTAATTAATATTAACTTTCGCATTCTGACAGAAAGTCATTTAAGGTGAAAAAATTACCTCCTCTTCATTCCCCCTCTTCGTCTTCATGTTAATTACTTTTGCTAATTCCGTTAAAAAACTAATTACGAACACCCATTTAGAAAGCATTCGGTTCTTCACCCTAATATTAATTTGAAGTACGGTTAAAACACCCTAAAACATTTGAAAAAGAACCTGTTGATAATTTACATAACAATGATTAAAAACTTCAAGACTCCTACTTCGACCAGTCTCCAATAAAGTGCCTTTATCGCAAGGTCTCCCGTTATTCTTTTTTCCCATTAAATTATCCCTTAAAAAATTAGACACGAAATTATAAACAAAACATACTAATAAAGTGACGTTAATCGCAAGGTCCCTCATTATTGTTTTTCATATCAAATTGTCCCTTAACAATTAGACACGTAATTATAAAAAAACATACTAATAAAGGGACGTTAATCGCAAGGTGTCTCATTATTTTTTTTCACAGCAAATTGTCTCTTAACCAATTAGACACGTAATTCTAAAACATACAAATAAAGTGACGTTAATCGCAAGGCGCCTCATTATTTTTTTGGTAATACTTCAGTTTAGGGGTGCACGATAGGGGGCGCTGTTTCTGGGCAACAATTTTGGGCTACAATCTAGCTTCAAAGGGGGCCAATCACGTCGTTGTATTTGTTTTGTTTTTTCCTTTCTTCTTTATTATTTAGTAAATCCCTGCTCTTCTACTTAATTAAATTATTTAGTAATGCATTGATTTTTTTATAATTACTAATGTATTAAACTTTGTATGTTTCGTTTAACTATTTTTGTGAAACTAAACCATTAATTTCACACACTGGCAACCCTTAATTCAACCTTATTTCCAACATTGGCAACCCTGAAACCGAGCAGTGAAAAGAGCGCGATTCCTGTGAATACGGTTTGTTCGACTTCACTACGACTTGTGTTAATTCCTCGATTTAATAGACTTTTCTATAGATCGTGGTCTCATTTAAAAGAAACGTGGCTCAATGATAATAGTGAAAGGTGAAGATAGGGTAAACCTGAACATCTGCGTCACGCGCTCGCCTCCGCTGTTCTCCGGTCCTGGTCGCATAATATTTCGTCCATGTTCCAATATGTTTCACCTTTTTTGACTAATTTCGAGTTGCGGCTGGTGAAGGGATCGCCCTGCGATGACCCTGAGATTCCAATCAATTGAGAGGGGGGGGGCGCAGCCCTACAGTATATAATCGTAATTGTTTATAGAATAATGTTCTCACTTTTTGTGTTTTTTAACAAATCGTTTCTGCGCGTCTGAACGAAACATAAAAGCAACTTAGTTCCGATAGATTTCGGCTGAAATCTATTTCCAAAGTAACTAAAAAAATGTTAGATTTTGGCGGCAATAGCCTAAATTAGGCGGCGCTATCGTCTTTGTTATTTTGATAAACGTGCGATCGGCTCTGCACGTTTATCGAAATAATAAAGACAATAGTGTCGCCTACTTTAGGCTATTTTTGCTAAAAAAATTACATTTTTAGTTACTTTCGAAATGAGGGGCTTCGCCTTTTGACGTCTGACGTCATAACGCCGAAATTGTAGCCCAAATTTGTAGCTCAGAAAAGCACCCCCTATCGTGCGCCCCTAAACTGAAGTATTACCATTTTTTTCACATTAAATTGTCCCTTAACAATTAGATACGTGATTCTAATAACATACTAATAAAGTGACGTTAATCGCAAGTTCCCTCAATATTTTTTCACATTGTCTCCATCCTCAATATCAAACTTTATCAGTTATATCAACACATATTTGAAGAAATAACTAATATCCTTCAAAATAACTTATATATATATATATATATATATATATATATATATATATATATATATATATATATATATATATATATATATATATATATCTTATAAATACACTTAACACAATATTTATATCAAAATTACCACAATCACTTATTTAAATATGAAATATTTACAAATCTAGGCTGAACGCAATGCAGAATAGGGATAAGTATAAAGGCGAATGAGAAGAGAAATCGTAAGAAGTATTAATTAGATGGCAACTAAATTAAAATCAAATCGTAAGTAAAATCAGAGACAACACACCAACAAATGGAACTAGACGCTTTGAACAATCGTACGGCAGCGCGAATAACAATAGCGTGGAGAGCCTTCTAAGAGTAGGTGACATCAGACTACAATATGTTGGTTGGTCTGTGGTAAACATTCGAACTTTACAAGAAGAGAGTAATTAAAACTTTCATCCCCTTAGGAAAGCTAAACTACTTAACAATTATCGCATAAATATAGGATAATATTAATATATCAACTAAATTTTGACATTTGTGGAGCCATAATTAGTAATTATTTCTCTTTTGGTAAATAATTCTAATAACTTGTTCAGCTTTTATCGGTAAGGAAATACGCAATTGGGGCTCTTAGGATCTTGCAAACTTGACCCCGTGATCAATTTCCAGTGTATTTCCTTTTCTCCATGAATAAATAAATATTCAACAAACATCTTCATAAAATACTACAAACACGTTTCGTTTTCAATTTCTTATAACGGACGCTTTTTTGCATTTATTTTGCTGCATTCGGACATGATAAAGAATTATTTCTGCCAGCGGATAAAGTGGGCCCATATCTTTTCTCCTTCTTTGAGATTCGGTAAATCTTTGGTATTTTTCTTTTCGCTGGGTTCGCTTCTGAAGTTTTCTTTGGGATTAAAACGAAGTTTCCTTTCAGAATTGATCGTAGTTTCATTTCACATTTGAACCGCGTCTCCTTTGAGATTAGAATGAATTTTCCTCTCCTATTTGATCGGAGTTTCATTTAAGATTTGACCCGAGTCTCCTTTGAGATTAGAACGAATTTTGTTTTCAGATTTGATCGGAGTTTCATTTAAGATTTGACCCGAGTCTCTTTTGAGATTAGAACGAATTTTCTTTTCAGATTTGATTGGAGTTTCATTTCAGATTTGACCCGACTCTCTTTTAGGATTAGAACAACGTTTCCTTTCAGATTTGAACGGAGTCTCATTTGGGGTTTTCACAGGGGTTTTTCTTTCAGATTTGCCATGAGTTTTATTACAAAAATATGTTATGGAATGTGTATGATAATGAGTAAACAAATGTGATTTATAACCGTGTAAAGAAGTGTGATTGACAAATGAGTAATAAATAGCGATTGAAATTAGCAGTGAACAACTGTGATTGATAAATGGCTAAACAAATGTAATTGATATATGTGTTAACAAGTGTGATTGACAAATTAGTAAACAAATGTCCTTCATAAAGGGGTAAACAAATGAGATTGATAAATGGGTAAAATGTAATTGATATATATGTTAACAAGTGTGATTGACAAATGATTAAACAGATGTCATTGATAAAGGAGTAAACAAATGTGATTGGTAAGGGGTAATCAAGTATGATTGATAAATACGTCAAAATATAATTAATAAATAGGTAAAAAAGTATGGTTTATAAATGAGTAAACATATATAAGTGATAAATGTGCAAACAAATGTGATTGACAAATGAGTAAAAAATGTGATTGATAAATGGGTAAACGAATGTGATTGATAAACATGTAAACAAGTATCATGACAAATGAGTAAAAAAGGGGCGATTGATAAATGCGTAAAAAATGTGATTAATAAATGGGTAAACAAGTGTGATTGGTAAATAAGTAAACAAATGATTAATAAATGAGTAAACCAATATGATTGATGAATAAGCAAACAAGTGTAATTTGAATTTGAACCGCCGTTTCGAATCTCGTTTGTCTACTTGAAATCTCTTCAGTTTTTTAGTGCAATAAAGATTGTTCGCAACTTGCATCCACTCCATTGTTCCAATAGGCTTGCATTTGCTATCCCCAGACTATTGTTTTTCGCTATGAAATAAATTTGGGAAGAGACAAGATGCCTAACTGATCAGGTCAGAGGGGTTTAAACTTTCAAAAATTGAGGTCATAGGGTTTTCGAACTTTCATAAATTGAGGTTATAAGTTCGTCTTTATCGTCAATTTTTTTTTGGGGGGATGGGGGATTTTTAAAATTATTTTTAGAGAATGGGAAACAGCAGACAAAAAAAAGTGCTAAAATGGATATCAGTGGAAACTTCTTAAAAATACACAAATACATGCACTAAACATACGTAAAAAAATCGTATACATACACAAGACGTACAGAGGCATACAATACCAGGTGTTAGAGAATTTCAAGGATAGAAGTATAAAATTTACATGAATAATTAAAAAAAAATAGCAAAAAGCTCTGACCTATGGCTTAACAATCTCATTATTCCTTTTTTAGTCTCCACAAGGAGAACAAAAGCAGGATAAGAGAGCTACCCCTCCCCCCGCCCCGACTCTAGCACCGCTAGTTGCCTTTTGGAGCTAGATACCTTCCATGTAATTTTACTTCCTCTTTGCTTACAACATGCCTACTGAGATACCCCTCGTTGGTTGTCACTTATATTCTAATGCATCTTTTATATTAGAAAAGAAACCCATCCGAGTTATCACTACATTAAGTGATGTGCTGGGAACCGTGGGAATGGAACTCTACCATGTGTATCCTCAGTCCGCAACAAATCTTAAATGAATAAAGAAATATGCTCAGATGTTATCGCCGTTAATATTTAGTACACAGGTACATTTCAAATTGGAATCGTGTCATATTTTATTATATATCATTTTAGAGGGAGTTTTTTTTAATTATAATATAATATGGAGATTTTATATTACTCAATATTAAGGAAAATGTTTGATTTAAATAGCGTTCGGGGAGGAGCTTATATGTCTGAAGTCAAGAAGCACGGCATGAAAATAATGAACACTAGAGCACCTAACTACGTCTGGCAATCGCCTTTGAATTCAAACCTAATGCTAGGCGTTCGAATTTTGAATACTACTAACCTGTTAAAAAAGAGGGGGGTGGGGGTGCAAGCCCCACCATTAAAGGTGAGTATTGGGGACAAAGAACCAATTTCGAATTAATCACCTTAGGGTTCGAATTCAATGCGGTGCCAGACGTTGTTAGGCACTCCAATGCTCATTGTTTTCATGCACTGCTCCGCCCGAATGAGTTTGAAATAGTCATAAAATTTCTTAAAATCGGTAGCTATGATTCAGAATTTACCGTTATCACGATCTAAGTCAGAACGACTAGAATTAGTTATCTCTTATGTGTACTTCAAGATCTGTCTTCTTAGTTCTCATTAACAATCTTCGCGTATGCAGTCTAAACAGATGGACTTTCACACGACATTGAATATCGTCATTTTCTTTTGATTTATCTGAATCTTGTGATATTTGTGGGAAAGTAGTCATCAATATAAACCGGTGTAGTGGCAACACACACTTTAGTATAGTATGGTTTGGTGTGGTAGTAATTTCTCCAGTACGATTCACTCCAATTAGGTAAATAACGACAACTCTTTCTTTGGATTTTAATTAATGTGATATTTAGGGGTTATTAGTGAATATGAGATAACCTAAGGCCTGATCCTCAAATTCTTCCCAATCTATATAAATTGAACTAGTACCACACCAAACCTTAGGTCTGTGTGGTTAAGCGTGGTAGTAACTTCCCCAAAGACGATTTCTTCTAATTAAATGAATTTACTCGCCTTAGTTGTGCATAATAAAACAGTCCCATTTTCTTTCAAAAATTGAGATTAAATTTTCGAAACTTGATTTCAATAAATCAGTATAGTATATGCTGAAGAATAATAAGGTATTCTAAGTAGAAAATAAAGAATATCATAAATATTCTAATCATTAACGAGTGAAATAAATGCTAATAAAACCACTAGTAAAATTTCAAATGGTCTGTCACCCACTTTATGGAAATTTATTGACTTTATTTCTAGCTTCGCCCCGGGCGGCGCGATAAATAGCGTCCTAATATGATACCCAGTCATTTGCCTAAAGAAAATGGAATGACTTAATTTTGAGCTAAAAAATAGTCTAAAAAGGCATAAAAAGATACATTGGAGCGCTTAGTGAATTTAACCCTAAGGTTATTATTTTCGAAAAAGAGAGCTTCCCATTTTCCTCTCTATTTATAATCAGCTCGTAGTATACACAATTCAAAAGCCTAGCATTAAGTTCGACTGCAAAGGCGGTTGCCAGAGGTCGTTAGTCCAAATTCTTGAATCCACACTTTATATAAGCCCCGCCCTCGAATTTTAATTGATTTAATCATATATTCTCTAATGGTGAGTAATATAAAATGTCCATGTCATATTTTAATTCAGAAAATTCCCTTCAAAACAATATATAATGCAATATGATGTGATTCCAATTGACAATGTAACTGTGCATTTCTTATTTAATAATAGTGTAAAGAGAGTAGTTTCACCATGTTTTTCCTTGCTTCTTTCAAACTACCCTCGAAATAAACTCCACGGCATCCACAATAAAATAAGCGAAAATCGACCTATAACTTCCAATCTTTGGCCAGCAGTTTTAGCCAATTAATATTCTTTAACGACAATGCCTTTCATAATTTGGCTACCTTTAAACCTTACTCTATGACTAAAAGTGAAATGTTAAACTGCATAGCGACTGAAGAATGCAAGAACCCATTTTTATTTGGAATACAGGACCATTTTGGAGGGGTGTTTTTCACCTTAAATTTCAGATTTCAAAAATATGCAACGTAAGAAAGAGGAAGCGAGAATCTAGAAAACTCGTCTTGTTATTCTAAATGAAAATTCAGTTCACGCATTACTTTAAAACAGATATTCTAATATGGTTTTCATTAGGCTTCTTTACCATACCTTGTAATGGTTTAAAACAGACCATGTTATTTTACCACGGTCCTTGTCATACCTTGCTCGTGTATAAAATATACATGATAATTTTACCACCGCCCTTGTCATACTTTGATCGGATTTAAAAAAGAACTTGTCCTTTTACTAAGGTCCTTGCCATACCTTTCTCGCCTTTAAAATAGATGTTGTTATTTAACCATGGTCCTTACCATACTTTACTCCTGATTAAAATAGGCTATGTCATTTAACCACAGTCCTTGTTATACCTGATTCATGTTTAAAATAGACCATGTGATTTTACGAAGATCCGTGCCATACCTTGCTCGTATTTAATATATACTTTGTCATCTTACCACGGTCCTTGTCATAACTTCCTCGTGTTTAAGATATACCTTATCATTTTATCACGGTCCTTGTCATCCCTTGCTCGTATTTAAAATAGACGTCATTTTGCCACCTGTAAAAGCTCATGAATTCGGTCTTTGTCATAAATATTATAACCCTTTTTACTTGCCATGTGAATAGGCATTGACCTTTCTATTATATTTGTTCAACAGGATCTGGGTAGATGATATCCTCCCAGACTCCTAGCGAATCACTGCTGTGCTCGCTTTTCGCAAAGCTGGGAAAATCGTTCTCCCTCGGCCGGTTTCCACCAATCTCTCTAACCTCTTGCGTGTGCAAATTGATGGAGAAATTGGTAAATGTTAGATTAGCCTTTTTTTCTGGATTTGTCTTTTGCACAGTGCGGCTTCCGCAAGTTCCACTCAACATGGGATGCTCTTCTCCGACTGGAAAGTGCTATCTGCGAGACCTTCGTTCGTAGAACTAATGAGCCCATAGGGCAAAAAGGACTATAAATCCTTAAAATTTAAACTTCTTTCGTAGACAGCTCTAAGCCTTTTTTTGATCTGAAGAAGGCCTATGATACCGTATGGCGATATGGTATCATGGAGACTCTCCACACAATGAGGGTGAGGGGGCGGCTCCAGATCCTTATCTCGGAGTTTTTGCGAGATCGTCGACTCCGTATACGGGCGGGAGGAGCCCTCTCCGGCCAAATTGAGTTTGAAGAGGGTTTCCCACAGTGAAGTGTCCTCATTGTCACACTCTTTGCCCTGAGCATCAACGGCATCACCTCCCTGCTGCCGGAAGATGTTCTCGCTACGCTCTACGTGGACGACCTCTCTATTTCTTTTGGTGCGGCTCAGATGCAAACTCTGGAGCGTCGACTCCAGCAGGCTTTGAACTGCGTCTCTCGCTATGCCGAAGCGCACAGGCTTCAGTTTTCCTTGACCAAGGCTAAGGTGGTTCACGTCTGCCGCCATCCACGGCTTCACCCCGACCCAAACTTGTTCCTAAACGGGGTTCGCCTGGAAGTGGTGTACTCGAACCGTTTCTTTGTTCTTGTTTTCGACCGACGCCTCAACTGGGAGGCTCATATTCGCAGAATTAGGGTCTCTTGTACCCGCACCATGGACATTCTTCGTTTCGTGACGTTCACCACCTAAGATGCTGATAGGACTACTGCTTTGCTATTCTATTGTTCCTTTGTTCTTTCGAAGTTTGGCTACGGATTAGAGTTTTAGGCATCCGCAGCCAAGCATGTATTTGGGAAGGTGGAGAAAATCAACCACATCTGTCTCCGCTTGGCGACCGGTACCTTCCGCACGTTCCCCATTGAGAGCCTACTCGTCGATGCTGAGGAGATGCCAGTCGCTCTGCACCGTGTACACTGCATTAGGCGCCTGTACGTGCGAGTCCGGCGTCTCCTTCTGTCGCCAACGACTCTCAGTGCGTCCGTAGCGGATCTCGACGGTGCCTTTTCCGCCGAGAGACGACAGTCATACCATAAGCCCATTGGCTCTATGGCTAGGTAACTCCTTCGAGAGCTCGATGTAGCTCTTCGGCCGGTGGTGCCTCTGACTTCTCTAATGACACCACTCTGTAGGGTACCACATTTGACTATTTGTTGCAACGCCTCTGCTCCCAAAGCTTGTACAGCGCCGGGAGTATTGCGTTCGACCTTTTTGGAGCACACCTCGTGTCATGCTGGAACCGTGTCAGTGTATACGGATGGCTCTAATTCTCAAGAGGGGGTCGGCTCCCACGCCGTATCCCCTCTGTTTGAAGTCAGCGGGGCTTTGCTAGCCACTGCGTCTGTCTTCACGGCTGAGTTGGTGGCAATACACCACTCGGTACGGGAGATTACGTGACGTGCCCGATTCAGAGGTCGCATTGTGATTTATAACGACTCACAAAGCGCCCCAAGTACTTTCGGGGTATTGGAATCTCCGCATCTCCTTGGTTCGCGATATCTGTGACGTCACGGTTTTGGCGAGCAGAGCGGATGTCGAGATTATCTTCTGCTGGGTTCCTGGACATGTAGGAATTGCGGGGAATTAGGGCGCCGATGAGGGCGCCAAAGAGTCTGCGAGGGCTCAGCGACTATACAAATGTTTCGCTCTCCCTCACACCGATTACATGGCAGGAATACGGGTAGCTCTCCTGGCTGCTTGGCAAAAAATATGAGAGACGGCCGAAGGGAACTTAAAGTTGCCTACAAATTGTTCCCACGGACCTACCGCCTAATGCCACGACGGATTCAGGTCGCTCTCTTTCGTCTTCGAATTGGGCCATTTGATGGAACGATCGTTCGCACTTAATTGCGATGACTGCGTTGTCCCCCAGACTGTTCGGCACATTCTTGTTGAATGTCCCAGTCTGGGTTATCTTCTCGCACACTACCGGCCCCGCTACCGCAACGATCGGGACCGCTACCACTTGCTCTTTCTACTCGGAACAAGTTCGTGCACATATACCTCTGGAGTATCTGACATTTTTTGGAGGAGGCTGGCCTCTCTCACTATATTTGACTCTGTTGTACAATGCATGTTTCTGCGCCGGTCATGGGTGGAGCGTCTCCCTATCCCCACGCCGGAGCATGCTTCCATCTTTATATTGCTTATTTTGTTCTTTATTGTTTCTTTGACTTTGTTTTCTGTATCTTTGTTATTGCTTTGTGCATTTTTTTAATCAGTCTAGTCTTAGGCTGCAACCTGATTATGGCGACCTTTGCCCCAGTAGGCAGTCGCCAAATGGGTTCCATATAATAAAAATGTCATGAAGTAGTACTTGTTTTTCAATCGCCTCAGAAATTATCCTTGCTGTATCGTCTTCTCGTTTCAACCTCATTGAAATACCTCTTTTCATAGCCTATTTGAAAATGAGTTGTGCTTTTCATTTTCCAGAGAGAAAATTAGTCCCTAATTTGATATCCATTTCTCACTTTCGTATCCGTAAGATATGTTGGCGTCGCAGGAGGTTTCTTTCTCTTTCTCTCTCTTTATCTTCTCTCTCTCTTTTCTCTCTTTCTCTCCCTCCCTCTCTCTCTCTCTTTCTTTCTCTCTCTCTCTCTCGAGACGCCTTTCTGGTCGTGGGGAGAGAGCTTGCGTGTACCATAGATTTTTCGAGCTATGTCGCCCGGAGCTACCTTTATGGTACCCCTGGTAGTGTTACCATTGTCGAATTGGTCGGGAATGAGGTTCCAGACAAAGTGCGTTTATCTTCTACTCTTTTACCCTATATTATGTTACTCTTTTCTCTATACCTTAGACTGATAAGAAAAACTACTACTATCCTTTCAGCTTTATCCTTCATCTATTTAAATTTAAGGACCTGACAGCTACCTCATGCGTCAGAAGAAAGGCTTTGGAACCTCTAAAAATAATGCCAATCGAGAGGCTAGGACTAGAGGCATCCTAGGCGCTGGAACGCAATGAATTGGATGAGGGTAAGTGCCCCGTTAACCCCTTCTCTGGCGCGTAATTACTGACTATTCCCAGTGACCGTTGAGGGGTGCCTGTAGTAGCAACTGTCAGAGGTTACGGGCCTTGCTTCCAGGTTGGTTGCCAGGCCAACACAAAGCCTCGGGTCGAGTCTCTTGGTGTGGCGGGATATCCATTGAACGCTACGCCGAGACTTTTGCCTTCTAAAAGATCTGAAACGTCTTCAATGGATAGGCGGGAGCGACTCACACGGGCCAAACTCACCAACCTCCCTTCTTTTTTATTGAGTGGTCTCAAAATATTCAGGGATATAAAGTGTTCAGCATGACTGGAAAGAAAGGACCGGCTGCTCTTGAATACACATGTTCGGTGTGCAAAAAGGACAAGTGGTGTGTAGACTTCCCGGAGGGGTGTTACTCGAAATGCCACCCAGGCAAGTATCTGCACTGACTGTGTCCTTAAAAGAGAAGTGCCAGAACTCAAGGATCTATACTGATCATCTGAGGAAAAATCTAAAGCCATAGAGATGAAGCTGCAGAACCTAGAGTCTGAACACACGCGTCAGCTTATATGTCCAGTCCACTCATGATGTATCTCCCACCAATGTGGGTGGATCTACTGACGAAACCCTCGCCCAAAAAGCGAGCACTGCATCGGCAGTGCCACGCCAGCCTTCCAACGTCCCAGAGCTGTAGTCAGTTGCTGCGGGGTTGGCTCAACGGGCCAAAAAGAAGAAGAGAAAGAGGAAGAACGGAAATAAAAATAAGAAAAAGTAGAAACAGAAGAAGAGAAAGCAGAAATCGGAATTAAACCAGAGGAAGATAGGAAAAAATTAAAGAAGAAAAAGAAGAAAGAGGAAACAGAGAAGGCGCTTCCGAAATGGAAGACTCTGTCCTCTGCAGACAAATGTGCGAGGGGCATCTTTATCGGTGATTCTCAATAAAGAGATCTGAAACCCATGCTAGCGGCCCGCCTTCGCACCAGTATGAGGGTAAACTGCCTCCCAAGACGTGGGAACCACCAGATAAGGGTAGAGGCTGAAAAATCTCAGATTTCTGATAGTTCAGTCGTTGCCCTGATGGTAAGTGGCAATGACCTCTACCTCAGAGCAGGTAGGGTAGGCCCTACAAGCGAGATCCTCCAGACGGTTATGGGGGTTGTGGATGACTGTGGGTTTGAATCTCGCAGACGTGTCGTGGTTGGGATGCTTCCGAGAAGAGGTCCAAGCCGAATCGCTCACTCAAGGAACGTCTCAATGCATCGATGACTAGCAGATTTATGTACGGCGGAGGGAGGGTTTTTTGTCGACCCCTACCGCATCTTTTATGGTAGGAACGATCTCTATCAAAGGGATGGGGTGCACCTTTCTTTAATGGAAAGGCTGTACTCTCAAACCTGATACAAGATGTCGTGGAGTAGACTCTTAGGACGTTCCGCCCCAGAGTGAGGCCAGACGTACACCAAAGTCACCCCTGGAACGAGCTTCGCAAAGGTCGCTAGAAAGAGTGCTACCACACCACCAAAAGAGAATAGAGAGACAAGTAAGACAGAAAACGGAATAGTGTAGGTATTCCTACATTTGGAGACTCCGTTAAAGTTTTTCTTTTTAATGCGAGGTGAATCAGAAACAAGTTTCTTGAACTTCGTGGTCTCGTAGCGACAGAAGAACCTGAAAGGGTGGCCATAACAGTCATACGTAAAAGCCTCAAACCGAGATTTTGAAGGTGAATTCACGATTCCCGTTTACCAACTCTTCCAAAAAGAGAGGGCAGACAGAGAGGGTGGCGGTGTGATGTATGTCAAAGATACACTCAAATCGACGAACTGCAACATTTTATTCGACCACGAGCTACTAGGAGTTTACCTAGATATAGGTCCTGCCAGATACAGGACCCTGCTGTTTGACAGACCCTCTGCCCAACTAGTTGAAAAGGACAGAGATCTGTACCTGCTAATGGGTGAACTTGTTCAAGACAGTGTGTGTATCAACATGGGTGATTTCAATACCAAAGTTGAATGAGAAACCAGAAAACCCTGTGGCGAGAACGTACTACTCCTGGAGTTTGTGAACAACGAGTTCCTGACTCAATGGGTGAGAGAGCCAACGAGAGGCAATAATACCCTTGACTTGGTTTTCACCTCTGAGGATGACATCGTTTAGGATCTCTCTGTAGGCAAAGAGCTCGGTGGCAGTGATCACCAACTAGTCAGATTTATAGTCAAGGTCCCCAAGGTAGAGTCTGCGAGTAGTAAATCGAGGAAACCTGATTTAGGAAGAGAAGACTTTGCAGGTCTTTGTGTTTGGATTGACTCATGCGAGGATGTTTAAGATTTGTGGAACAGATTCAAAACTACGTTCATGAGTTTTCAATCACGATTCATCCCTTTGAAAATCCTTCGTCTTGTCTTCTGATCAACGAAAGTTGTTTAATCGAGAAATTATTCAACTGATGAGGGAGAAGAGAACAGTGTACCGGCATTCAAAGATTTCTGGAGACTTTCAGGACTACCAAAGGCTAGCTAGGAGAGTGAAGTCCAGCATAAGGGCGGCAAAGCATGCAGAGGAGCTCCGAGTGGCAAGACTTTGCAAGAAGAATCCCAAGGAGTTCTTTGGTTATGTAAACAGCCGTAAACCAATCCATCGCACGATTGGCCCTTTAGTGAATGAGGAGGGGGCATTAAAGCACTCAGATGCAAAAAAATGCTAACCTCCTGAGCGACTACTTCTCTTCAATATTTACTGAAGAGTGTGGTCCCATCCCCCAGCCCACGGATTCTTACTTTGAGAAAAACTGGAGGAAATGGACTTCACCCAAGAAGAAATAGAAAAAAAGATCACTGATTTAAAGACGAATAAGTCCCCTGGCCCGGATGGTTTTCTACCTAAAGTGTTGAAAGAAGTGCGCGATGAAGTGTCACGACATCTAAGCACAATCTTAAACATTTCAATCCGGACCGGATGCATTCCTAGAGACTGGCGTGAAGCGGAGGTGGCTCCTATCTTGAAGAAAGGAAACCCTAGCTAGCCGTCGAACTATTTATCTATTAGCTTAACCTCAATAGTCAGTAAACTCATGGAAAGCATCATGGTGGACAAAATGACGTCATATTTAGAGTCCAACTTGCGAAGTAGGAGTTCCCAGCACGGGTTCCGAAGGGAAACGGTCATGCCTAACGAATCTTGTGGAATTCTTCTACTTCGTTTTCAGTAAGAAAGACCGGGATAAGGCGGTGGATGCTATCTACTTAGACTTTCAAAAAGCATTCGATAAGGTACCACACCGCCGCCTCCTCCGGAAAGTGCGCCCGCTGGGCATAGACGGAAATGTAACAAGTTGGATAGAGAACTGGCTAAGTGGCAGACGGAAACGGGTGGTATTGAATGGACAGGCTTCTGAGTGGCTGCCCGTTACTAGCGGTGTTCCTTAAGGTTCTGTCCTGGGACCACTACTGTTCATCATCGACGTCAACTACATGGACGGTGACATGGTTTCGAAGATTTCTAAATTTGGCGATGATACCAAGCTTGGTATGAACGTCGCAAAGGAAGGAAATACTGCCCGCCTTCAAGATGATCTTCGGAAGATTAGGGAATGGTCGGACACATGGCAAATGCCTTTTAACGTGAACAAATGCAAAGTGATGCATATCGGCCACCGAAACCCCCAATCTCAGGATATCCTTAAGGGCACTGCTTTTGAATCCACCGAAACTGAGAAGGACTCGGGTGTAACTATCACTAGTGATCTCAAGTTCTCGAGGCAGTGTATTGAGGCGGAGAAGAAAGCCCAACGGATGTTAGGTTATATAAAGCGACAGTTTGGATATCGGAACAAGAAGATAGTACTGTTTGTATAACTCCTTTGGCGACCACACCTGGAGTATGCCGTACAATTTTGGAGTCCTTAGCTTCGAAAGGATATTGCAAGGTTAGAACGTGTGAAAGCCAGAGCAACCAAACTGATTACCTCTATCAGACACAAGAGTTACGAAGATAGATTAGGGGAATTAGACTTGTTCTCGCTGGAGACCCGGAGACTGCGTGGTCAGCTGATCGAAGTGTTCAAAATCCATCGGGGCTTCGACATTGAAGATTACAGGGATATTTTCCAGCTTAGCCAGAGCAGAACAAGAAATCATGGCTACAAACTTGAACTGAAGCGTTACCAGCTTGATATGTGTGGGAAATCTTTCACATATAGCATTTGCAGCATTTGGCACGCACTTCCAGTAAAGTTGTTAGTAGCAACTCTGTTCAACAATTCAAGTCGAGACTAGACAAAGTCTTGAAAATTAGCCGCTTGGAGACTTGAAGCGTTGCGCGAGTGCTCTTCTAGAGCGTCAATCTGACCCTTTAAAGGACTGCGCCTGCTCAAGTGTTTACTCAAGGCTACCCTCTTTGAATGGATCGTAAGGTCTACTAGGGTACCTCTTTTTCTTGTTACTCCTTGTTACTCTCTCACTCTCTCTTTCTCTTTATCTCTCTCTTTGTCTCTCTCTCTTCTTTATCTTTCTCTTTATCTCTCTCAATATAAGAGAAACTCACAAAGTACCGCGTGAGTAGAGCAATAAATGCAAAAAATCACACATGAAAATGAAAGGCGGTTTCCAAGTACTTTCGAACTTTCCTTGATAATGAACTAAACAAGTTCGAAAGTACTTGGAATTCGCCTTTTATTTTCATGTGTGATTTATATATATATATATATATATATATATATATATATATATATATATATATATATATATATATATATATATATATATATGTATATATATATATATATATATATATATATATATATATATATATATATATATATATATATATATATTCATGTTAATTTTTCTTTCCTTCATTATCTATACAAAGATATGACTACTATATCTATAGTTCTATCTCCCAATGTCATTATAGATAAAAAAGAGTGCCATTTCAATGCGACGTCTTTATCTTATCGGTTTTTATTATCTTGATTGAAAAATTCGGCCCCACTGAATCTCAACATTGCGCCATCGGCGCCTAACTCGTGGAGGAGATCCCCACGCCCCTACTTGGTAGAGAGGACCCCCAGCCGAAATAAGGAAATTCGCATAATGAATAGTTGTTACGTGCATAGGCATCAAAGGCCTGGCCTTGATGGATGTGGAGATAAAAAAATCGGGAGTAATCTAATGAGGTGACTTTAATCAGAGAAGAAAGAGTGAATGTGAGAGAGAACAGAAGTGGAAGAATCGAATAGAAATATGAATGATTCAATATATCAAGAATTACGTTAGAATTCGGAATGCTAGTGTGGGGCGGGGGGGGGGTCATGATCCCGAAACCCCAAATCCGGAACGCTAAAATCTCGAAATGATGAAATCAAGAAAACTCGTGATCTAACCTACCCTAATCCAACCCAACCTAACCTAAACTAACCTAAACTAAATTGATCCTAACCTAAACTAACCTAAAATAACCTAACCTCACAAACATAACTACACAAAACCTAAACTAACCTAACCTGACCCAACCAAACCTAACCTAACCTAACCTAAACCAACCCAACCTAACCTAAACTAAACTAAATAATCTTAACATACACTAAACTAAACTAATCTAACCTCATCTCACAAAACTAACCTAACGTAACCTCACAAAAGCTAACCTAACCACACAAAACCTAACCCGACCCAACCAAACCTAAACTAACCTAACTTAACCTGGTCATCAAGTCAATAAGGTCGATAGTCAGCGACATGAGGCTGCAAAAGTCGCTCTTTATGTAATTAGTACATGGAAATATCTGCTCCTACTCACGCAATTAATGCATGAAGATATATACTACTATTCACGCAATTAGTGCATGAAGATATCTGCTACTACTTACGTAATTAGTACACGAAGATATCTGCTACTCCTCACGCAATTAGTAAATGAAGATATCTACTACTACTCACGCAATTAGTGCATGAAGATATCTGCTTCTACTCACGCAATTAGCGCATAAAGATATCTGCTACTACTAACGCAATTAGTGTATGAAGATACCTGCTACTAATCACGCAATTAGTGCATGAAGTTATCTGCTACTACTCACACAATTAGTGCATGAAGATATCTGCTACTACTCACGTAATTAGTACATGAAGATATCTGCTACTATTCACGCAATTAGTGCACGAAGATATCTGCTACTACTCACTCAATTAGGGCATGAAGATATCTACTACTACTCACGCAATTAGTGCATGAAGATATCTGTTCCTACTCACGCAATTAATGCATAAATATATCTGCTACTACTGACGCAATTAGTGTATGAAGATACCTGCTACTAATCACGCGATTAGTGCATGAAGTTATCTGCTACTACTCACACAATTAGTGCATGAAGATATCTGCTACCACCCACGTAATTAGTGCATGAAGTTATCTGATACTATTCACGCAATTAGTGCATGAAGATACCCGCTACTACTCACGCAATTAGTGCATGAAGATATATACTACTACTCACGCAATTAGTGCATGAAGATATCTGCTACTACTCACGCAATTAGTGAATGAAGATATCTGCTACTGCTCACGCAATTAGTACATGAAGATATCTGCTACTCCTCGCGCAATTAGTACATGAAGATATTTGCTCCTACTTACGCAATTGGTACATGAAGATATCTGCTACTACTTACGCAATTAGTGCATGAAGATATATACTACTACTCACGCAATTAGTGCATGAAGATATCTGCTACTATACACGCAATTAGTGCATGAAGATATCTGCTACTACTCACACAATTAGTGCATGAACATATCTGCCACTACTCATACAAGACGAGAAAGGGCCAACTTCTGTAGCTAAAGATGAAGGACAGAGCATCACGAACGTGTTGTGGAACTTCGGTAACAAACTGGAGCATCTTTTAAACAAAATGAAACAGCAGGAAACAATCTGGGAAAAACTCGAGTGAATCTGGCGTGAATGACAAGTTAAAGAAAATGAAGTGGAACTCTCCAGATTGTTTTCGGTTCCATTTCATTTTGGTTAGGATGTGTCTCACCTTATATATACTGTGCTCCTCGCCAAACTTCTCCATTATTAGCTGAAAATGGCATCTTGCCGAAAATAGTCCGATAATTATAAATAAAATCTTGATTTAAATATTGTAGTTTACCATTATCTTTAATATATATATATATATATATATATATATATATATATATATATATATATATATATATATATATATTTATATATCCAGGAATATAAAGAGGAGCCAACTTGAGTTGCTCAGTAGCGGAAGGCTACTCAACTCTCCATAACCCATACACCCTTTTCAATTAAGGTAGCTTCTCCTGATGATGTTTGAGGGCAGAAGGGTACGTAATACTCCAGACGCCAGCCCCTTGTCATGATATTCTGAAAATGATGGGCAAAAACTTACACAAGAACTAATACAATAGTGCAGTTACAACCTATAGTACACTTCTAACTTACAGTGCAACTACGACTTACAGTACAGCTTAGAGTACAGCTACAACTTACATTAAACCCTCTAGCATTGAACCACCCTAGCATTAAACCCACTTGCATGAAACCTCTTTAATTTTCAGGATGACGCAACAGAGTATCAATATTTCTACCTTCGAAAGCCAGTCTAAACAAAATAAAAAATCTTGTGGTAACAAAAAAGCCTACATAATAGGCCTGGTCCTGGTTTGCTTGTGCATCCTAATTGGTCTCCTAGTCGCCTTATTGCCCACAGAATCGGTATGTTATATTTTTTTGTACAATTACTATATTAAATTAATATTTATGTACAGTCAAAATGAAGCTCAGATCCATGAGAAAATATTGTCTCAAATCCATACATACGAGTAGTTCACAATAATCTAGAATACTTGTTAGTATTAGTTTCTCCGAGTAATTTAAATATAGCCAAACACATACCACATTAATTACTGCATTTTCGATGCGTTAACTAAAACTTTAATTGATTTCAATGTGATTTATACAGGAAAATCCTGACAAAGGTGAACCCATTCCTGATGGAATTCGACTTCCTGGAACCTTAACACCAATAAGCTACAAAATTCAAATCCAGGCTTTTATCCACGGAAACTACAGCACGAATGGACATGTTGATATTACGTTTGAAGTCAATAAACCCACGTCTTATATCATCTTCCACATGCTTGACATCATTACAATCAACGAAACTATTAAGGTAAATTAAAGGTTTGTACTCTCATGAAATTGTAGAACAGTGCCTTTGGTGCCCAAATTGCACTATATATATATATATATATATATATATATATATATATATATATATATATATATATATATATATATATATATATATATATATATATATATAATATAATAACCCTTAAACCATCATATATTGATTCAAAGTGGCTTGAAATTGTGGTTCCACATGGCAACATAGGCTTTTAAAGGGTTAATGACCCTAAGGAATTATAGAAATACAACTAGCACCAAAGTCAGTTACGAGAATGAGAAATTTCTAAAGAGAAGCCATCTTAAATCTTTATTAAAAATTCCAAGAATTTACCTCCTGGTTATATTTCGTTTTTTTTTTAGAAATTTATTTTTCCCAACCTATAAGATTGTTAGACCTATCTAAAATATTTGAAAACTGTGCTAGATATATTACTGAATACCACTATGACTAAATATAAATGTTATAACATCATTACAAAGACTATAGCCCTCTGTGCCGTTCAGGAAATTTTCTCATTGGTACAGATTTGTATTCACGGGTACCTTAACGTAGGAGCTGCACTCTTATGAGTCTATTGGAAAACCTGAGTTTAGTGAATGAATAGGATATAAAAAGATATAATAGTAAAAAGAATAAAGTGTGACTAAATAAAGCCCACGATTATTCTTTCGAATATGGTGAGTCATAAATTTGGAAATACCAGCAGAATAACGAACCCCAGAATTGCTACCTTCAGCGTTGGTAAACACAATACTTTGGTGTTTGTAGTGATACCCCCAACCTTCCCTTTAGCTTCAATTTTAATTTGGGGGAACAGAAGCGAAAGTTGGGAAGTGAAGTATTATAGGAAGAACGAAATGTGCAATTCGCTAATAAAATGAAAGAGTATAAAGTTAGGAATAAATCAAAAGAATTATGTCTTCTAATAAGGAAAAGTCAATCACGGATTTTTCAACAAAAGAACTGAAAAAAAAATCTATCAATCCTTATCATTAATGAATTAAAAAATTAAGTTCGAATAAAAATATTGAAGATAAATTAAAATTGGCAAAATACAAATTCTCATTGCTAAAATACACAAATAAATGTAGAAAACGGGATTAGCATCCTCAAAATGAACCGAATTGATGTTAAAGTGTAGAAATAAGCGGAAAGAAAGGAAGTAGCTATCCGCAAAATGAACTGAATTAATGTTACAATCCCCAAATAAACGTAAATCAGAGAGTAGCGATCCGTAAAATGAAGTGCTTAAATCTCAAAGTCCACAAATAAACGTACAAAAAGGGAGTAGCGATCCGCGAAATAAACTGAATTAATGTTAAAGTGCGTAAATAAACGTCCAAAAAGGAAGTAGCTATCCGCAAAATGAACTGAATTAATGTTACAATCCCCAAATAAACGTAAATCAGAGAGTAGCGATCCGTAAAATGAAGTGCTTAAATCTTAAAGTCCACAAATAAACGTACAAAAAGGGAGTAGCGATCCGCGAAATAAACTGAATTAATGTTAAAGTGCGTAAATAAACGTCCAAAAAGGAAGTAGCTATCCGCAAAATGAACAGAATTAATGTTACAATCCCCAAATAAACGTAAATCAGAGAGTAGCGATCCGTAAAATGAAGTGCTTAAATCTTAAAGTCCACAAATAAACGTACAAAAAGGGAGTAGCGATCCGCGAAATAAACTGAATTAATGTTAAAGTGCGTGAATAAACGTCCAAAAAGGAAGAAGCGATCCGCAAAATGAACTGAATTTATGTTAAAGGGAACTAGCTTGATTTGTGCTGATACACAACATTCCCTAAAGCAAGTTCCAACCCAAACGGAAATTTCCATTGGACCTATTAATTTAACTAAACAAGTGATAAGCTATCAAATCTGCTGTCAACTAATGCGTCGTAATCGCGAAAACGTTTCAGCTGTTCACTTATGCAATTAAGATACAATATTAATATAACTCACCATAGCAACTATTAAGATATTCCCATAGTTGGGAAAAGAAACTATAAATTATCGTCGACCAAACTTCATTTATACAATGTACAGATATTCCATTCAATAAGACGTATCACTGTTTATAATGTTCCGAAAATTACTGTCTACAACAAATTGGGACTTAGCAAAGGCTTAAGGTTGAAAAATTAATTGGAAAGATAAAACCAAAATAGGAGTTGTACTCTAATAAATTGATGGGGCGCGATTAAGCCGGTGGAATTTCATTTTGGATCGTGAACTAGTCAAATTTCGACCTGTGATACAATCTCTGCAGTTGCTCTATGCTGAGAATGATTAAACACCAATGCTACTTTAGTGAGTCGAGTCAAGTTGAATGAGTTACTCTTTGATGACTCCAACAAATTAGAGAAATCTAGCGAATTTAATTTGTAAATGACTCTGTAGAGTTTGAACGATTATAGAAAGAATAGAATTCAGGGAGAACATAAGAAAGGGAGTCTGCAAAAGGCTAATTAATAGCCTAGACGAGACATCTCATTTGCCCTTCCCACTTATCCAATCTATTCTTAAAAATCCCCAGGGAGGACTCTTTATCACCGGAGCCTAATCTATTCATCTACCACTCGATTTTTAAACCCATTTCTACCAATCTCTTTTCTAAACCTAAACTTGTCCGCTTAAAATCATTGCTACCTGTCCTATCATATGGATAAAATTGCTAAAAAGATGATTTGAGAACGTCTATAAAGTGAAGGGTGAATCATTAATGCTCAGCATCGGCTTAGAACAAGTAGACCATGTCTTGTGAGAGAATAATTCTTACCCTTGTAGTTTTAGTACAACGCATCTGAGTGAAGAGAAAGTTCCATAGGGCGGGTAAAATGATACCTGAAATGTATATGGTTTGGAACAACCAGGTGTATATTATTATTACTTAAAGCTAGAATAATGGATTGAAAATATTCGTAAGTGTCGAGAAAATATTACAAAGATATTTAACCCTAAAGAATAATACAATTTAACAAGAAGAGTTTAAAAGACTTACCAAAGTCAAGTGCAAAGAACACAGCTGATCATTTGATTTGCAAAAGAGTTGATTTTCTGGAGTTTCTGCACAAGCGTATGTTAATCTTGTTCAGGAAAGAATTGGGGAAGTTGGGGGAACAACGAAGTAAGAGTAAAGAAGAGTGGCAAAAGGTGAACAGATTAAAACAGCCTACCCTTTCACTTCTTCAAGTTCAAAAGAATAAATTCAATATTTCAAATATGTAAGCCAATTTATTTTTAAACAAGTTCAAGTCAATATAGTAAACATCAATCCGTTCAAAAGTTTAAGTTAAGTGCAATGTTTGACCTTTGTTCCCAAGGATTTTAGTAATGTATTCTCTTATAATGTAAACAACAATATTGCCAAAATTCAGATAAATCTTCTAATAATTTTAGTGATATTCGTTCTTATTTGTATATCAATTAATCTATATACATGGATTAAAAAAATAAATACCATTTAAGGCAATTAAATTTCCGATGTAAGAAGAAAGTTAGTAGTTTTAAAACCGAGAGTAACAAGTCTTATCTGGGTCAAATATAAATTTATAATAGAAGCCTATGTATGAACCTTTACTGTTAAAATTATTATTGGTCATGCCCCATCCCCTCTACATTATGTTTCAATTAACTGTTAACCAACTAATTCTTATCTTTAAATCAATGAGTAAATATGGATTCGTTATCGAGATTATACATTGTTTTTAAACTTTATATGGATGAAATTTGAGGGTAACGACAATACGAATGACTCAAGAAATGACAACCACATGAAACGGTTAAGAGCATGAACTTAGTCAACTCTGGACATAATAGAAACAAAAATACTGAGTCAAAACTAAAATGAGTGAGAACACTGATCAGTGATCATCACAAGAAATCAGTAAGAAAAAAGTCTGGTGAGACAGGTTTGAAGAGAAAAGCTACCAAAAGAAATCTGAAATTTACACTCCAACCTAATTACTACAACCTTCATTGCTTCAAGTAATTCTCAATAGACGATCATGGCCAAAGAATATTCTGTCGAAAATTCAACGAATGTTCAGTCAAAATCAACTCAATTTAGAAAACATATCCAACCATGAATGCTACATTTATTTACATGGTATAATGAACAAACAAAAGTATTTATAGTGATCATGCAGCTAATAAGCCTATTGGGCACTTTGTATACATATTTCATTCGCTGACGTTAACTGTTTCGTTTGAATTGAGCGAGAACAAGATTTAGAGACTGTAATTTGAAGATTCTAAAATAAGACAAGCGAAGTCAGTTGCTGCTGAAAGATTCGTTAGTATACTCCATGTGTTTGCTAAGGAAACGTGCCCTAATGAATTATTTCACCAAAACTTCACATGCCTTCCATTTGCTAATGATGCGGATGAAGAGTTGGTTTCATAGAAGACTAATATCGCGTCGTTCAGGGTTCCCATAGCCAGCCAAATCACTAGACGTCTGCCCTCTTGAACTTTTTCTCTGGGCTTTTGTCAAAGATAGGGTCTTCCGAAACGCACCATTTTCTATAGTCGAGCTGATCAATATCTTTCGAGAAACCTTCGCAATATATAACCTTAAGTCTTAATCTTAAGTCATAGAAGTTAAGGTTACATAGCCTCTGCCTCTCAACGGTTGGCGTACTACCTGCTCGTGGTCCCCTTCCCTTTAGCTGAAGGTACGTCCAACGACCGAGTGCTGGGCGGTATAACCCGGCCAACCCCATTGCCTTGTGGGATCCCTTGGAAGTGCCAAAGCTTCAGGAGTAAACCTGGAGATCAAGTCTTCACGGTGCTCGTGCATTAGGCGATAGTCCAAGAAGGAACCTTTTTTATGCAGAGCACTGCAACTTAAACCTGCTCCAGCCATCTTGGATCATTCCTTGCCACTGGACTCAGCAGGGGAGGGTGAAGATGGTGGACTGATGAATGCACACCTACTTTCCACCTTAAACATCATCGTGCAAGTTATCACTCCATGCATTGCTCATTCATCCACACATTCTTGCAATACCCTATCCGCAATGCTGCCATAGCCCGCCGTGCAAGACGACACCAACAAATACAAGGACTCCAAATCTGCGATGTCTGAGGAAGAGGTTGTGCCAACCTTCGCAGACTCCGCAGCCATCAACGATCTCACCAAAGATGATAATCATCAACCAAACATCATCAAAATCATCCATGTAAGGAGTGACGTCGTCATCGGCAACGATGGACAACATTAAGCAAGCAGCAAGCAAGCAAGCAAAATTACAACGATCATTTTGAAAATATAATTTAGTCAAATAAAACCTCAAAATTTCCTCTTTCAAATAATTGAATTTTAACTTCCAATTTTTAAGGACTAATGATAAAAGTTGTTGAGAACCAAGCACATTTTTACCGATGCTCAAAAAAATTATGGTTATTAATTAATCTGACAATGCGTGGTAAATAGGTATTTAGAGAACAGATAAATGAAACATTAATTATATACACACATTCCAAGCAAATTGCATCACTGTTACAAAATAATTCCAATGGCCCTTAAGAAATCTTATCCATAACACTATATTTTAAGAACAGGATTTTTTTGGAGGGTTCGAATGATAATAGATATTTTTTCCTCTTAGTTCGTTATGACCTAAGTATATTTTAAGTTTTATAAAAGTTATTTCTAAGAATTCTTTTAGAGTTTGAAAATAAAATGGGGACCGACCGACCGACCGACATGGTGAGATGTAGATGTCGCACGCGACTAAAAAGTAGATCAATAGTATATTATTATGAGATGTGTAGTAGAAACTTTATAAAAACTTTTAGACTAAAATAATGTTGCTAAAAAAGTCAAATAGGCCGTAGGAAGGGGTGATTTTTTAGTCTCGTGCGACTCTATATCTCACTATGTCGGTTGGTTGGTCTTCGTTTTGCTTTTTTTGTTTTGGCAGTAACATTGTAGCTATTCGTCTGATTCTAACGAAATTTGAAACCTTTATGTTGTTTTATATTCTCTTTCAAATGATATAATTGCGAAAGTCCTCTCCTCATCTTGCAATTATTTGGCAATAACATCATAACTATTAGGCCGATTCTAACGAAATTTGAAATACCTATGTTGTTTTACATTCTCTTTCGAATAAGTTAGTTTTTGAGTTCCTCCTAAGGTTAGTCCAGGAATTATTGAAAGTTTTGCAGGTCATAAGGTCATAAATCAGAATAGGTGAGAGCATGCGACTTTGGTAAGCAGACCTTGTTGGTATATTGAATGGTTTTATCAAAGTTCTTTCTAAGAAATTATATAGAGATCGAAAAATCAGAGCGCAGGGCTGGTTTTTCGTATATTCAAAGCTTTAATCAAAGTTACTTCTTACAGTCATTCTAGAGTATGAAAAAAGGGCATTTGGTATGTTTCTTCGTATAGTTGAAACTTTTATCCAAATAATTTATGAGTCACTATTTTTTCTCACCTTATACTTTTTAATTTCTGAATATAAGAATGAAGATGAGAAAGGTTTAAATAAAATAAATTTTAAAAATATTGTATACGAAGTAATATTTTGAGACGAGATTATTAATAAAATTTTAGAAGAAAATAAAGATTACGATTACAAAAGAGAAGATCAAAAAGAGTTGTTCACAAAGATATTGAAAGATATATATTGGGAGAAGATATAGAAAAGAAAAAAGTAATAAATCTATATCAGAAGAATTTGACACTATAGAAAAGGTAAGTGCTCAACTCGACCCTGAAATCGGAACCTCACCTTTGCCGTTGGCCGCAGACCGGTCTGCCTGCGAAGGTAAAGCTCATTCTGCCACTTCTCATGTTTTTCAATAAATTAATATTTCTAAATCAGCCTTTTACATATAATGAAATTTCGCCATTAATTAAATTTGTATTATAACTTTCAGCTCAGCTCGTTGAGTGATCCAGAAGAAGATTTGAAATTTAAAGAGCACTCGTATGACGTGGAAAGACAATTCTACATTGGAACAGTAACCGCTCCTCTTAAAGTAAACAACACTTATACCATCTCTCTAGACTACATTGGGTATTTGAATACTGTTCTTGATGGATTCTATCGTTCTGTTTACGACAAAAATGGCCAAGAAACGTAAGTCATTAAAAGAGTATGAATTCTATCCATGTACATAAGCACCTGTCGAATTCTATCATACAATCTATCTCCTACATATCGTCTCTTCTTTTAACTACCTCCTACCTGTATCTTTAATCGAAATCGAAGTTTATTGTAGAAGCGAAACTACTGTATCTTAACGAGTCCGTGGACCTTGAGCGGCTGACAGAAACCCAACGAGATTAATTTTTAATCCAAAATATCGCGTTATAACGGACAAGTGTGCTAGTTATGCCTTCAAACCACGCTATAATTGAATAGCAATCGAATTTTTCTGGTCATCAAGGAAATTTCATGCTTTCTCTCTTTCTAGCTACCTTGCATCCACGCAGTTCGAAGCAACCGATGCTAGAAAGGCTTTCCCTTGCTTCGACGAACCATCGCTGAAAGCCACCTTTGAAATCTCACTGGCAAGAGAAACGGGAATGGACGCTATATCTAATATGCCCAAAGAAGATTCCAAGCCCATGTACGTACATCAAAGAGTGTTTTAGACAGAGTGTCCATTTAAAATCTTCTTTAATTTATATGTTTGTAAATCATTAAATTCTAAACGAATAGGAATATAATCAAATTCATTCGAAAGAGGTGGTTTCGAAGATTTATTAAGCTACATTTTTATATTAGAAACCATCTTTATCTCCATTATATTCACTAAAGTTCTAGAATCGGATGATTTCACCGAGACCGATATTTTGAAAAATGTATTTAATAGTTTTTAGGTCATTTAAGAGTTAGAAAAGTGACGGAGGAACTTTTAAATTTAATTATGTGTTCGTTAACTATCAATATGTAATCTCCAAACTATTCGCATAGTTCGAGTGCCAGAAAAAATACGCAGGTCTTCCTGAGATGTATATCAGTCTATATCAGTGGTAAAATCTCCAAAGGACAAAACTCAAAGTTATCCTAATAACTACGTTATTTTTACCTTATAAATTAGTTATTGTAATCTTCTTTATTACCTCCTTACGTCAATTGCAGACCTTTCAAAGAGACTTTGTTCTTTACAAGAGAAAGATTCGGGAAACTTAAATACCACCTCCCTCTATTTGCTCGATTCGGTCTTCAATTAATCAAGCAATTATTTACCTACCACATATTTTCCCTTCCACCAATTTCACCATGTTTTCTAGAAACTTATTTTCAATATCTCTGTGGTTGAGATGCTTTGAATTGGTTTCTTGTTTTGTTTTTTGTCGCCTGCTCGCGATTCTATAAGTTACTATGTCGGTCCGTAAGTCGGTCGGTCAGTTGGTAAATATTTTACTTTCCAATTAGGTTTTTGGCAATAATATCATAACTATTCGGCCGATTCTAATGGAATTTGAAACCCTCATGTTGTTTTACATTTTCTTTCGAATGATATAAAATTCAAGGTCCTTCCAAGTTTAGTCCGGTAATTATTAAAATAAAACTAACTCTGGATCGGATTGTCCCACTTGTTGAAAGTTTTGAAGGTCGTAAGGTCATAGGTCAGAATAATTGAGAGCATGCGACTTAGGTCTGCTGACCTTGTTTTTAAATTAATTAATAAACCTTTTTTCGTATTTCAGAGTTGACCAAAATGGATGGTTCTGGGACAAATTCCTCATAACAATGCCAATGTCGACCTACCTTGTGGCTTTCACTATTTCTGACTTCGAAAAGAAAGAATCAACTGAAAACGATCACGTTTTATTCAGAGGTAAAACCCCAATTTGTTCAGCGAAACCATAAAACAAGACCACACTACCATTCGAGTATGTAAAACAGTAGGTCGTACTCGTTGGATGCTTCAACTACTGCGACTTGAGAAGTTAATTAAGTAGCAAATACAGGTTACAAGTAGGCAGTAGTCACCCATCCCATCGATTGTGAAATTGGGGAGATAGGTTGATCTCTGTAAGGAAATAAAGAATATGGGACGAGAGAGAAATTTGAAATGCACCAAGGCTTGGCTGAGAATGTGAGAATTGAGCTATGGTCGAGATTATGGGAACGTTGCCATATCAGGCTAAAGTTGCAGTCATGTTGCATTGATGATTCTGGAATGCAAACGCTACATATATAAGCTAATTATGCTTGAGAATCATATTATAAAGTATTATAAAGAAGTGAAAGTTAGTCTATTTGGCTCACGGATATTTCGAGGCAATAAGAGATTAAGAAATATTCACACATTAGAAATGTTGTCTTTTAGACAGTTCATGTTGGACCCACACACCATTTTTTGTAGCTTAAAAGAGACCTGGACCTACAGTTTGAATTCAAATTTGGAACAATTTAAACAACTCAAAGAAGCATTTATTTCTGTTTTCTATATGAGACATTAACTTCTTGTCAACCTTAATTATATGAATAAATTTGCGGGAAAGTTTATTAATTAACGATAGACATTAATTATCAGATTTATTTTTAAATCAATATTTTTCTTATTAAATTTAAAATATATTTTTTATTAATTTTAAGAATTTAAATAAGTATACGTATGGAGTTCATAAGTAGAAGTATGGAGTCCAATGAATATTGTTTTTAGCGCCATTATGGATTAGAAACAGGCTTAAGAAAATTAAGATCCCTCAAGTCACTTGCAACCCACCACTCCAGTTAAGACATATCGGACTGGGTACTTGTCATACATTTCCCCCTACTTTTAAGCTACTACTCTCCAAACACCTACTTCTTCAATCATTTCACATAATTTTACCTTCTAACTAGCCAGCCACCACCCCTATTTTACTAAGAGCTCTCTCTCTCTCAAAATATTTCTGACAAGATGCTACCGTTGATATTAGATTTAATATAAATAAATTACACTTCACTTACCAAACTTGCATCCTACCAAACACTCCCTTCTTAATACTGATCAGTAAATCAAATCATATATTTCTTCTCTTCAACATTTCAAGAGAATATCGTATTCCTTTCCCCTATGTATTATTGGCATCGTAAGTAGGTTTTAGGATATTCTTATGGTATTATTATATAAGGGTTATTTTCACATGAACGCATTTTATTGTAGTGTGGACACGAGCAGACGTTATTGACCAAGCTACGTATGCCCTGGATATTGGCCCCAAAATCCTGACCTTCTATGAACAATATTTCAACATTCCATTTCCTCTCCCAAAACAAGACATGCTCGCTATACCAGATTTCAAGGCAGGAGCGATGGAAAATTGGGGACTTATAATATACAGGTAAGAAGCCCTGTAAGAATATTCCCCACCCCCTCCCTCACCCCACCACCATCTTCGCCCCGCCCCTCTACAAATTATTTAAATATTGCTGATTTTAGCGGAGAATTAATTTCATTTTCATGGTTTCGGTAAGGCATAATAGCGCACCTCCGAAATAATTGGAAAATTAGGCTCCAGCTGGATTCGAACCCGCGACCTCACGCGTGTGATGAACTAAAAGGAAACGCAAACTAAACTCTCTCAAGAGCTCCGAGGAAAGACATGCCATATTAATGGAAAGAGGTCTTTTTAACGTAACCCTCATCTTTCCTTGGAGCCTTAAAAGAATTCAGGTAGCGTCTCATTTTAGTCCATCGTGGTTCAGTGGCCAACGCTCGCTCCTCGCACGTAGTAGGCCGCCGGTTTGAATCCCCATGAAGGCTGAATTTTTCATCATTAGTATTATCACTGCCCTACATATATTTGGGTGTTGGTATGATGTAATAGCACATGATAAGGTTATTATGTGTAGCTACATAAGAGCTCGATCCCAACACCGCGTCTCTGAGCATGGATTTACTCTCCGGATAGGCAACTGATACCAAGGAGAACAGGTATAAAAATTATTATCCTTACCAAGCTAACAGGACATACTAGGTCAAGAAGACCATATTTTCTTAAAGTATTGCTAAATCTTTCCTTAAAGTATTGCTAAATCCCCCAGGTTAAATGATTAAATCTAATAACAATTAATTATGTTGTGCAGAGAAAACGCTCTACTCTACGATTCAAAAGTCTCGAGTGAGTCAAATAAGCAAAGAGTCGGGGTTGTAGTTGCCCATGAATTAGCTCACCAGTGGTTTGGTGATCTGGTCACCCCGGCATGGTGGTCAGAAATCTGGCTCAACGAGGGATTCGCTACCTACATGGAATACATTGGCCTAGACTATGTAAGTACAATACAATCGTTTTGGTGGATTTATTTAACAAGATATCGACATACTAAACCAAATAAAGACTAAGGAAGGTAATTTAAGGGTTTTTTTCAAGGCTGAACCTTCATTTAAAATGAATGACCAGTTTGTTGTGGAAGAGCTGCAAATAGCCTTATCCAGAGATTGCTTTACTACCTCGCATCCGATTAGCGTCGAAGTGGAAAACCCGGATGAAATTAATGAACTTTTTGATAGCATCTCGTACTCTAAAGGTTAGCTCAGTAACTTCCCTTTTTGGAAAAGATTTTGGAAATACTTTGGATATGGTGGAAGCTTTTTAAGGTATTAAATAGAAATTTAGTAAGAAACGAAGGGTGTGGAGGCCAGAAGAAAAAGTATGCAAACTATATATTTTGGTTAATAAATGGAATAATATACGAGTATAGATTACTAGATTAATAATCAACCCAAACTCATAGTTGAAAAGATTAGGAGTGAGGAGTACCATTTTTTTTTCTTTCATACCTTAAGGTTTGTTAAACTGAAAAAAACGTCCTCATCAAATTTGTCCAAAGAGAGAGAATTTGAGCTCACATATCCCTTCCTTTGAAGTAAAAACAAAAGATTTCAACCGATACAGTTGGAAACTTTAAATTAACTAATTTTTGTACTAAATTTTTCTTACGAAGAGATCTTATTTTAATTTAACTTTTGAAGAAAGGAAATCGATAAAATTTTAGTAAAATATGCATCACTAACGCGAGTATTATTTTCAGGAGCATCTATCATCAGAATGATGAAATACTACTTGACTGAAGTTACTTTCCAAAAAGGATTAACTAACTACTTAAATGATTTGTAAGTTAGTTTTATTACTAAAAATACTTTTGTCTATTTAGCTTTAGTACTGATGTGTGTGTAAACTGACTGATCGTTAGGATAGGCAGAGAACGAAAACATGAGCATGTCAACAAAGCATTTAGAAGAGCCACTAAGCTTCTTCTTAGGGGGGTTGGAGAGGAAAGGCTTACAAACCCTGACTCAACGAGTAGGTAATGAATATCTGCTTTGTGTGGTGTTCACATACGTGAGAGAGAGAAAGAGGGGTGAATGGAGAGATAGAAAGGAGAGAGAGTGGCAGTTTGGGTTAAATCAATGGGATAGAGAGAAGGGGTTTTATTCTTAGTACAGTGTTGTTGCCCTAAGTTTTCGGCCTATTTAAGCTGCAATTTACAAAAATGCACCCAAACTATTCTGTTTTTTTTGCCTTTTGACAGAGAAATTAGGTATTTTTCAAAATTAACTTATAAATATATTTATTAATAAATTAATTGGATTTGTAATCACAGTTTATATAATTGATTACAGTAATTATTACATCTCAACATACTTTCGTGCTATAGTCATTAGATAAGAGGAGAAGCTTTACCTCACGCCGACAAACTACGGCATGTGATGCCAATAGAGCCTTGTCAACCACATAGAATATTTTACATAAACATTAATTAAATATTTGTCCTTGCTTTAATTAACAAAGCCTAAACATTTCCTTTGGAGACAAATTATCGAAGAAGCACCTTTTTACCTCGAATAACGAGGGTGTTACGAGTACTAGAAATAATAGTTTTAAGTTTTTCATCCTAGGTTCAATAGAGAAATAGAAAGAAACTTCTTTTCATATAAGATAATAACTGCTTGGAATAGCTTGCCTGCTACAGTACTATCTAGTACTTCAGTATTAGCCTGCTACAGTACTATCTAGTACTTCAGTATTAGCCTGCTACAGTACTATCTAGTACTTCAGTATTAGCCTGCTACAGTACTATCTAGTACTTCAGTATTAGCCTGCTACAGTACTATCTAGTACTTCAGTATTAGCCTGCTACAGTACTATCTAGTACTTCAGTATTAGCCTGCTACAGTACTATCTAGTACTTCAGTATTAGCCTGCTATAGTAGTATCTAGTACTTTAGTATTAGCCTGCTACAGTACTATCTAGTACTTCAGTTTTAGCCTGCTACAGTACTATCTAGTACTTCAGTATTAGCCTGCTACAGTACTATCTAGTACTTCAGTATTAGCCTGCTACAGTACTATCTAGTACTTCAGTATTAGCCTGCTATAGTACTATCTAGTACTTCAGTATTAGCCTGCTACAGTACTATCTAGTACTTCAGTATTAGCCTGCTACAGTAATATCTATTACTTCACTAATAGCCTGCTACAGTAATATCTATTACTTAAGTAATAGCCTGCTACAGTACTATCTAGTACTTCAGTAAACATGTTCAAGAATAGATTGGATAATAATAGCGTTACATAAAATAAAATTAGGCATATCCTTAGAGGCCTGGGTGTTACGAGTGATGACAATGTCACCTTTGTGCATATGGGCTGGCCTCGTGTTGACCCGAGGGTCTTTGACCCTGTACTGTAATTTGACCTCCTTAGGAAATACTCGTCGGCCGTGCAAGATGATCTCTGGACTCATATGACAGAACAAGCTCATGCAGACGGGACACTGGACGAGGACCTCACGGTGAAGGAAATCATGGACACCTGGACTTTGCAGATGGGTTACCCGGTGGTGACGGTAACCAGAGATGATGACACAGCCAAAGTTACCCAGGTAATTACATAGCATCTCAACTAACGGTGAATGTATAAATTAACCTTTTCAATACAGAGAAAAGTCCGAAAAGAGGGAATTTTTAAAAGAAATATTTAAAAGGAATAGTTTTAAAAAATGTTTCTAATAAATTTTTAAAAGAAATATTTTTACAAATATTTTTAAGACATTTTTTATAAGAAATGTTTAAAAGAAATGTTTTTTTAAATGTTTTAAATATTTTTTTAAAGAAATGTTTAAAAGAAATAGTTTTTACAAATGTTTCGAAGAAATTTTTAAAAGATATATTTTTACAAATATTTTAAATAAATTTTTAAAAGAATTTTTTTAAATGTTTGAAATAATTTTTTAAAAGAAATGTTTAAAAGAAATAGTTTATAGTTTTTAAACATTTTCGAAGAAATTTTTAAAAGAAATGTTTAAAAGAAATATTTTTACAAATATTTTAAAGAAATTTTTAAAGAGAAATGTTTTTTAAAATGTTTTAAATAATTTTGTAAAGGAAATTGTTTTTAAAAATGTTTCGAAGAAATTTTTGAAAGAAATGTTTTACAGAAATACTTTTTTAAATATTTTAAATATTTTTTTAAAGAAATGTTTAAAAGAAATATTTTTACAAATATTTTAAATATATTTTTTAAAATAAATGTTTAAAAGAAATGTTTAAAAAGAAATAATTAAAAAAAAATTATAAGAAATGTAATGTATAAAAAATGTTCAAAAGAAATATTAAGGAGTTGAAGTATTGTGTGTATTTGACAACAACCGTCGATGATGCACCCCCCCCCCCTCCCAGGAGCGACACCCATTCTGTGTCAGGGGTATGTGGATAAGAGTTTTCCCTTAGGTCACACTATTACATTTTGGATATATTGGGTTGTGAAGACGAGGAGGGAAATGAGAGCGGTGTTGCGATTTTTTTTATATGTGTATGACGATGTGTCTTGGGCCACTTACCCAGATGGGGTGAATAACAGCGTATCAGACCAATGGGTGGTAGCTGAAAGGTTCGTGTCCGCCCTCCTTAAGATCGAACACCAGCTTTGATGCTACAAGTCCAATGAAATCTCCTGAACAAAGAACATTAAAATAAAATACATTCAAATGAAATTTATTTAAATAAAATTCATTAAAATAAAATACATTTAAATAAAATTCATTAAAATAAAATACATTTAAATTAAAATACACTTAAATAAAATTCATTAAAATAAAATACATTTAAATAAAATTTATTAAAATAAAATACATTTTAATTAAATTCATTAAAATAAAATACATTTTAAGAAAATTCATTAAAATAAAATACATTTTAATAAAATTCATTAAAATAAAATACATTTAAAATAAAATTCAGCAAAATAAAATACAAAAATAAAATTCATTAAAATAAAATATAATTAAGTAAAATTAATTACTATAAAATACAGTTAAGTAAAATTCCTTAAAAGAAAGGATATTAAAAGGAAAATACGTTTAAATAAAATACACTTAAATCAAATACATTAAAATAAAATACATTTTAATAAGATACATTAAAATAAAATACTTAAAATAAAAATAAATTAAAATAAAGAAAATTAAAGGAAAATACATTAAAATATTGAATATTAAAAGATAATCCATTTTAATAAAATATATTCAAATAAAATACTTTTAAAGAAAATCCATTAAATTAAAATACATTTTTCTAAAACGGCCCATATATTTTTACCTATAATTTTAATAAAGCATTATTTTCTGGAAAACATAGAACTTCCAGAACTTTTAATTTGCACTTATATATGGAACCATAACATCTATATTTCCTGAATTTATCTTCAAACTCTTGGTAATCTTGATTAATAATGATTCTCTCCTTTGTTTTGTTTCTTGAATTTCGGCTTTTGTTACTATTCATGTTTGGTCAAAGTTTAATTTGTTGACTTTGGTTCTTTTATGATGAAATAGAGGGTCCCATGGCTTGTTTAGGGGCGATTTCTTTCTCTATTTTATGTGTCGCTTGCTTTCCTAGGCGCCATTTATCGCAATCAATCTGAGGGATTGTGTGAAATTTCCCATTTAATATTCGGTGAAGCGTTTATATTATATAAGTGCATTTGATTGGATTGATTTGAGATTATGGTGGTTTACTTGGTATTGAATGTTTGTTTAGTAAATTGACTCTCTTACTTATGTAATATTTATAGCAATAAATATGCGCTATTGTGTACACGCTCAATTTTGGGGGGGAAGGTGTACTATGTGCGTGTTGTAAGTCAATGGTTGTATAGTGCTTAAGATAGAAGTAATTATAAATTATTGGTAGATGTGAGATTAAGGAGGGGGTGAATGAATGAAATGCATACTTTTTTCTCCGTCTTGTGTGTTCAGGTTGATGCTCTCTGATGTTCTCTACACTCGAATATGTCAATTCGAGTTTTTCGCATTATTTTTCGTGTGATATGTTTGAATACCTCAATTTCAAAGTTCTTCCTTTCACTCTTCCCGTGTCTCCTTAAGTGAAAATCTCTCATTACAGATTGACTCGTTCCAGGAATTAGAACGAAACGTCATTTCCCTCCGTTTATTCATTCGGTTTTTTTATCTAGATCAGCGTTTTAAGACGAGTATATCGAAAAGTGATGATTATCTGATCAAATTTATTGGTCTCTAATTTCTACGTTCCAGGAGCACTTCTTGCTCAACAAGAGTAAAGATTCGTCGGATACCCACGACTACAGCTGGTGGATACCATTAACCTACTTCACCAAAGACACTGTTTCCCAGGGTATAGAATGGATGAATCCCACGGAAAAAGAAAAGGTTTTATCAGGACTTCCAACAAAGGATAACTGGGTGATTTTCAATGTTGAAGAAACTGGTTATTACAGAGTGAATTACGATATTGAAAACTGGAAAGCAATTGAAAAACAGTTAAAAGATGACCTACGTGTCATTGGATTACTGAACAGAGCACAAATCATAGATGACACTCTTAATTTGGCGCGAGGAGGTGAGTTATATAATAACTTTTTTCTAAAATAATGTGTACTAATGTGTTCTATTTCCTCGTTTATTTTGCATCTTTCTTTAGATTTGCTTGACTATACTACCGCACTTGATATTACCATGTTTCTCGAAAATGAAATGGAATATATCTCTTGGTCATCTGCAATGAATAATTTGCACTATTTGGAAGATATGTTTACGAGAACATCCGGATACGGTCCTCTCAAGGTATTTGATTTATACTCAGTACAGTTCTTTTCAATCTTTATTTCTTGCTGATCATATTTTTTTTAAAGAAATCTAGAACTCGTTCAAAATTAGTAGAGTAACGAACTTTAAACGTTGATAATTAATTAAAAACCAAAGCTTTGAGAGAAAATTACTTTTTATTCACAAATAAAGGATTAGTTTTGGACCACCACGCGCCATCCTTCAACGGTACAAAGACACAAAATATTACGTTAACACATTCATTTATTACAAAATGAGAGGGAGAAGAGATAATAACTTTAAAGAAAAGGGAGTGATAAGCACAAAAAACATGAAGGTAATATTTATGAGGTGCTGATTCTTGTTAGGATTTAGGCGATACCTATTTGGGAGGGGATAAGTGAGCTAACCACTGGATTGAATTGGAAATTTCCTTTCGACCGATTAATTCTTGGGAGAGAATCGATTACTGCGGATTCAACTACTTGTCGCTTAAGACAGTCATTCGATGCATATATGAATCCCATTTTGTCCCAATCGACAGTGTTGTTGGTTGCACACATAGGTCGAAAGAATATATTGAACAAGTTCATATCCTAATCTTAAATCTATTGAAAAGGAATTCCAAATTTAATTCCTGTCGTTTGGTCGCTTATCACTTCCTACATATATGAATATCACCTGAACCCCTAATTTTGCGTTTTGAGTCTGAGCTATTATCATGTCTGGTCGTGGCAAAGGAGGGAAAGTCAACAGATTTTAAGAGAAGTCAGCCGTTCGTTATAAATATTGCCTCATTGTTTTTTGTTTGTGTCGCTCTACCTTTTGTTTGAAGGTATTTTCTCTTCTCTTCTCTCCTTTTGTATAAAAGGAAGGTATTAACGTAATATTTTGTGAGTCTTTGTTCAGTTGAAGGGTGGCGCGTGATGCTCCGAAACTAGTCCTTTACTTGTAAATAAAAAGTAGTTTTGTCTCAAAGCTTTTGTTTTTAATTAATTATCAACGTGTACACTTCGTTAATCCACGAATTCCGAACGAGTAATAGATTTATTCAAAAATTGATCGGCAAGAAATAAAGATTGAAGAGATAGCTAGTTAGCTAGAAAGAAAGAAAGCATGAAAATTCCTCTACCTGTTTAAACTTATTTTATTCTCTCTTTCTCATATTTGTATATTAAGAATGTGTTAAGAATTTTGTCATTCTTTGTACAGTTTCTGATTGTGTCTTCTCAGAAACAAGTCCTGAATTAATAAAGTCGATCTTTCTCAAAGCTTTCGTCTTTCGTTCGAAATCATGACAATGCCAAATGGAAAACAATTCTGAATATTAATGTAAATTTTAATAAATCAGGATTTTCTACTTCAATTGGCCACTCCTCTGTATCAAGGGGTCGGATTTCTAGAGGACCCCAATGATAAACATTTGGATCACTTGAAGAGAGCAGATGCGTTATCTTGGATGTGTAATCTTCGATATGCTGATTGTCTTATTAACTCAGTAAATCTGTACCAAGACTCGATGACAAGTAATGATTTAAGGTAAATTAATAAATAGACTCAGCATCTCCACATTTCACCATTATTTCATGAAAGCTTTCAAAATTGGGTGAAAATATTTGTAGTTCAATGACCTATGCATGAGTGAAGATGCAAATATGAATTAGGGTGGAACGAAAGTAATGTCCGATTTTAGGGTATAAATTTGAAATGATAAAACTTATTACTATGGAAATATTTACTTATAAACATAACATCAATTGCCTTCTAGAACTTTATTCCAACTGTCAACAAGTTTATAAATGTCTCGCTTGTAAAATTCTTTAGGTTTGGTGCAAAATATGAATCCAGCTCGCTTCCAACCTCTTATCTTGATGTCAACCTAAGACCATCCAAATGGTTCTGTAATCCCATAAACAAGTGGTAAACAGAAGGATCAAGGCCAGGAGAAACTGGATGATCCAAGAGATCTCTAGGCATTCGAACTGTGTGAGGACGGGCATTATCGTGATGGAGGGTGACACCCCTTCTGTTGACTAAGGAGGGTCGCCTTTAGTTCAAAGCGGTTTTAAAACGGCGCAGATGATTGCAGTACAGATTAGCATTAATTGTTTGAATGTTGTCTGACAGTTCGTAATGTACAATTCCTTCAATACCTCCTCTCGTTTGCTGAGAAATTCTGCTTCCTCGAATGATCTACGAACGGAGGCGTTTAACATTATGTAAAAGGTGTACTTCTCATCATTAATCTGCAAATGCTGTTGCAGATTTGTCGTCGACAGTTCGTGTGAGACCCATTTTACAATCACTAAGCCTTTAAAGTCCTTTTCATTTGACCTAGGACAGACAGTCGTTTGGGTTAAGTTAAGTTGTTCTGTGAGTTTCCTAGAAGTTGTAACAGGATTTGTTGTGACAACAGCTTCTATCTCTTCGGAATCAAGTTCTTTTGGACGACCTTCTCTTGGTGCGTCTTTTACACTGAAATCTCAACTTCAGAAAAGGAACTTCTTTCATTTACTCAATCATCCCCATAAGTGCTCTAAATAGATATTGCCGTTGTACTAGCTTTGACACCTTTATGAAACTCATAGAGTAAAACATATCTAATGTAATCTATTGATGGGTGGACATAGCGGTGAATACCGAAGAAGATTATGAACCATATTTTTATAATCTGAAAGAAAAAGGAATAAATTACTCGTACATTCCTAAATTGTAACAAGAGGCACTACTTTAATAAATACTTTCTAGAATTTTATTCTAGAAAATGTGACATTACTTTCGCTCCAACCTGATATTTCCAATTATTATATTCATGATTATAGATAGTCACTTTTTTCTCTGTTCTTTCGCTCTCTTTTGTTTGAAGTTATTTTCACTTCTCTCTCTCTCTCCTTCTGTATAAGAGGAATGTGTTAAAGTAATATTGGTATTTAACCGATTGCTTTCTACTCTATTATTTAAACAATTACTAACGTTCACATTTCTTTATCGAATTTAGGTCAACCGTGAATATTGAGTTTATTATTGTATTTATTGTTTGTTTTTTATTGAAAGTGGGGTAATAAATAGTTTAGCTTGTTAGTCTTAAGTAATTTCTATATTTTCACATTTGAACGCGTGTAATGTGCCAAATACCCTACACATTTAACATCATACGGAAGTGGGATTTGAAAATGATTATCAACCGTAACCATCTTGAAACAGTTGAAAAGATCAAACGAATTATCTTAAATACGTAATCTGCAGTATGGGAATTGCTTCCAAACAGCATTATACCTCTAGTGTACTTGTTAAGAATGATTACTAGGGTGTGTTTGAATCACTATCCGAAATTACAAGCGGAAGATGAATTTTTCCTATCTCTTTATCCTTAGTAAAATTTCCCTCAATTTGAAGTCCACCGTTTTCTGCTACGGAATCGCTGAAGGAGGTGAAACCGAGTGGGACTTCGCCTGGGAAGCTTACCTCACCTCCAACATCGCATCCGAGAAGGACAGCTTCATGGCCGGTATGGGGTGCAGCAAAATTCCGTGGATCCTCCAAAGGTATTCGATACCAAGCCTTATTACCAATTCGATATTACAATTACACATGATATTATTTCCAGGTTTCTTACGTAACAAAGGTAATAATAAGACGAACTCTCTATTTAAGGTACCTTGACCTTACCTTTATGGAAGGGAGTGCCATTCGTATGCAAGATGCTGCCACGGTCTTTAATGCTGTCACTAGGAATGATTATGGACGCGATATCGCTTGGAATTACCTCAAGACACACTGGGACGAAATGGCGGCCTAGTAAGTCATTTTCTACTAGTCATAACTTTAAATTTTGGTTTTAAATCAACGTAGGATATAATTTTCGGATTGTTTTTCTCTATTATTATTTACGAAGGAAAAGTATCTTGAATATTCAGTACCTCTACGCTTAATCCCAGTCAACCGAATAAGTAATGGAAAAGCAAAGAGAGAAAACTATCAAGTAAGAGAAGAGGAATGAGAGAAATTATTAATTTTGAGAAGAGCAAAAATAGAAAAGTATTAAATAATGGAAGAGAAAAGAAAAAAAATTATTAAGGAATGGAAGAGAAAAGAAAAAAAATTATTAAGGAATGGAAGAGAAAAGAGAGAAAATTATTGAGTAATGGAAGAGCAAAGAAAGAAAACTGCTAAGTAATGGAAGAGCAAAGAGAGAAAAACGATTAAGTAATGGAAGAGCAAAGAGAGAAAACTATTAAGTAATGGAAAAGCATAGAGAGAAAAACTATTAAGTAATGGAAGAAAAAAGACAAAAACTATTAAGTAATGGAAGAGCAAAGAGAGAAAAACTATTAAGTAATGGAAGAAAAAACTATTAAGTAATGGAAGAGCAAAGAGAGAAAAACTATTAATTAATGTAAGAGCAAAAAGAGAAAATTATTAAGTAATGGAAGAGCAAAGAGAGAAAAACTATTAAGTAATGGAAGAGCAAAGAGAGAAAAACTATTAAGTAATGGAAGAGCAAAGAGAGAAAACTATTAAGTAATGGAAGAGCAAAGAGAGAAAAACTATTAAGTAATGGAAGAAAAAAGACAAAAACTATTAAGTAATGGAAGAGCAAAGAGAGAAAAACTATTAAGTAATGGAAGAGCAAAGAGAGAAAAACTATTAAGTAATGGAAGAAAAAAGACAAAAACTATTAAGTAATGGAAGAGCAAAGAGAGAAAAACTATTTAGTAATGGAAGAAAAAACTATTAAGTAATGGAAGAGCAAAGAGAGAAAACCTTTAAAGTAATGGAAGAGCGAAGAAAGAAAAACTTTTAAGTAATGGAAGAGCAAAGAGAGAAAAACTATTAAGTGATGGAAGAGCAAAGAGAGAAAAACTATTAAGTAATGAAAGAACAAAGAGAGAAAAACTATTAAGTAATGGAAGAAAAAGAGAAAAAATATTAAGTAATGGAAGAGCAAAGAGAGAAAAACTTTTAAGTAATTGAAGAGCAAAGAGAGAAAAAAACTTTTAACTAATGGAAGAGCAAAGAGAGAAAATTATTAAGTAATGGAAGAGCAAAGAGAGAAAAACTATTAAGTACTGGAAGAGCAAAGAGAGAAAACTATTAAGTAATGGAAGAGCATAGAGAGAAAAACTATTAATTAATGGAAGAAAAAGGGAAAAAACTATTAAGTAATGGAAGAGCAAAGAGAGAAAAACTTTTAAGTAATTGAAGAGCAAAGAGAGAAAAAAACTTTTAACTAATGGAAGAGCAAAGAGAGAAAATTATTAAGTAATGGAAGAGCAAAGAGAGAAAAACTATTAAGTACTGGAAGAGCAAAGAGAGAAAACTATTAAGTAATGGAAGAGTATAGAGAGAAAAACTATTAATTAATGGAAGAAAAAGAGAAAAAATATTAAGTAATGGAAGAGCAAAGAGAGAAAAACTTTTAAGTAATTGAAGAGCAAAGAGAGAAAAAAACTTTTAACTAATGGAAGAGCAAAGAGAGAAAATTATTAAGTAATGGAAGAGCAAAGAGAGAAAAACTATTAAGTACTGGAAGAGCAAAGAGAGAAAACTATTAAGTAATGGAAGAGCATAGAGAGAAAAACTATTAATTAATGGAAGAAAAAGGGAAAAAACTATTAAGTAATGGAAGAGCAAAGAGAGAAAAACTTTTAAGTAATGGACGAGCAAAGAGAGAGTATTATTTTTTTTTAATGAGCAAAGACAAAATAGCAAAGGCTTCTTTTCGATCAGTCTTATGAAGAGGCCTTTTCTAACCTGAACCAGGCGCCCGCAAATCTTGATTCCCTGTGGACTATTTTACCTCTAAGTGAATAAAAATAAAAGATTCATTTTTAAATTAAACCCTGACCATATATTTAGCCTGGTTATTCCATTAATGGCTCTCATAAGTTTTTATGTAGTAAGACAATCGTTCTAAATTCTGTAACAAAACTAATTTCACGTGACTCAATGACTTTTCTTCTTTTGTCTCTCACTTTAAAAATGTAAAATTATTACTATCATTTTTAGTTGTCTACTCGTAAATATTTTGATGGATGTCACTTCCCTTTGCGATAAAATGTTTTTCTTTCACTGATCATCGCCGATAAGTGATCTAAATAGATTTTGCCGATGGATTTGCATTGACACCTTTATGAAACTCATCGTGTAAAACATATCTACATAATGTGATCTTTAGGGAGGAATACCGATGAAGAAGATTATGAACCATATTTTTTTTTTAATCTGAAAAAAAAGGCATAATTTACTCATTGTAGCATTCCTAATTTAGATTAGTCATTTCGACGAATTATTTCATTTAGCCTAATCTACAACTACAAGTTGTTAATCCTTGTTTTGATTTCATATACTTATACAAATATTATTTCAACCAAGTAAAAAACACAGAATTCTGCATTTAACAGCTATGGCTCTGCGGTGAAATTAGGTGGATATGTAACAGCCGTCTCAAGATCCTTTAATACAGAAGAAGATTTGAAGGAAGTAAGTTTGGATGATCAACCAGATCTCATCTACTGGAAGATTTGAGAACTTTAGACATTAATTAAATATACCTACAATGTTGTGGTGGTGGTGGTTCGCCAATCTGCCTTTATCAAGGCGGATCCCGACCGGATAATGAAATAGACATAAAGGTCAGTATGACAATTGCTGGGAGCCCGAGGGCACCAAGGAGTGGTCCTCTTTGGAGAGAGGTGCCAAGAAGTATTAAGTTTTTGACCCCAAACATCGTCCAGGTGCAGAGGGACCTGTTCTGCGTCAGAGGTACGTGTATATAGATACCCATCGGCATGATTCCTTGGAACAGAGTGTGTGTGTGTGTGTGTGTGTGTGTTGTGCTGCCAGGATGGAAGAGGAAAGAAAGCGGTGTTGTGATTGGCTATGTGTGTGATGAAAAATGAAAGATCTACCCACCCGAATACAAGGCTGAGCCGGATTGCTACGTGCGCTGACGTTTGTGTCCGCTCTTTCCGGGATCGAACCCGGTACCACGACGTCAGCAGACTAACGCCGTATCCACTCGGCTAGCAACAGCTTTAACGATAATGGAGTAGAGTTCAAGACTGATGTGTGAACATTATGGCCAACATTGATTAACTTGTATTCTCTTATTTCAAATATTTTACTCCTCCTACTCCTCTCCACTTTCATCGGCTCCTAGTGTCCCTTCCTCATCTGGATCCCCTTTGATCCAATAGAGGAAGTGAGGGAATTATGTGAAGGATCAACCGGGGTTTACCTCTCTACCTTTCTCTCCCATTCGGGAGAGAAGAGTGGAGAGGTACGAGTATGCCAAGGATGAATCTTTCCATCTTACTATAAAAAAATAGCTACAAGTATAAAGAATGAAGGAAAAAAGTAAAAAAATATCAAAAACTAACGGCCGTATGCTAAAACAAATGTGAAATGCACATTTAAGCAAAAAAACTTCTTTTTTTATTTTACATTTTAGCCTTTTGCATATAATAAATTTATAACTAATTGTGAAGCTACACTAAATCTGATAAAAGTGCATTTCACATTTTTCTTAGCATACGGCCTATGTTTCCGAACTTACCAACAAAGGTTTGAAAGTTTAAAGAAAAAATAGAAAAGGAAAACTAAATAACGAGTAGAAACAAAAATACAAAGGCAAGGTAGGTAAAAAGGAAAGAGTTTGTCCTTCGTCACTAGGGTAAAAACCCCTCTCCCACTTTATTTCATCATATCTTCCACTATCAAATTTCCTTCACCTGTCAGTTCATCATAAAATTCACATCATCTCTCATAGAATTAAGCAAGAACAATTTTTGTCTATTCTTTTAGCAAATTACACCAAAAATCATCCTCCCAAAATTCTTTTAATACTAAAAAAAATTCATTTGGGGGCTTAGTATTATCTTTCAAAATAATAAAATTACTTCTTTCTATAACCCAGCTGCTACAACTCAAAGAAGATCACTATTCTGAATTTGGTTCTGCTACGCAGGAATTTGATCAATCCATCGAAAATGTTCAAGATAATATCAATTGGATGAACAAATATTACAAAGTCATTAATGTATGGTTAATCGATAACAAATACGGAGACGAAATAAACCCTGTGACAATATAAATAAAATAAATTAAAATAATTAAAAATTTCTGATTCTCAACCTCAAATTAATGGCATAATTGTATTTGAAAGTTTCCAACGATACATTAAAGGCCGGTTTTGAACTGCATCTGTCGAGATTTTTTTGTATAAATTGTTTATTATTCTATGATTGTATTTTTATATCCTTACGATTACTCTACTTTACTTGTTTTTTTAGACTTTTTCATTTAATTGGGCTACGACCTAGGGGGTAAAAACATTACTTCCGATTATAGCGAAGTTATGCAACATCGTGTGTGGCAAATTTCCGGATGAAGTCCCGTTTGGGCTCTTCACGACGGCTTTCAGAACCAGTAAATACTTGTGGTTCAGAATCCACGTTAATCAGTAGGTCTCCTAAATAAGAATAATGCCATCTTAAATGAATGCAGATCAGTGGTAAAAACATTACCCAATTTTCCTTGTTTTTATTTCTTCCTTTATCTTTCGCTTCCTATGATTTTTATGATCAAATAACGTTGTCTGCCGATTAATAAAACCCTTCACAAGTAAAAGATTTCTCGAATTTGGGGAAAACAAAAATTACAAAGAATAATTTATCGCATCGAACGCTGAATATTCATTGGCGCTCTATTTTGGGCGTTTTGTGTACGATCATCTTACTTTTATGGTTCAAATTTTCATCATTACTTTTATGTTTCCACAGTTTCATCATTACTTTTATGGTGCTCTCTATTTTCCTTATTACTTTTCGGGTTTTTCATTTTCCTGATTACTTCCACGGTTCTACATTTTTCTCAGCAGTTTAATGGTTCTATAGTTTCCTAATTACTTTATGGTTCTACATTTTCCTCATTACTTTTATAGTTATACAGTTTCCTAATTACTTTTAGTGTTCTATATTTTCCTAATTACTTTTATGGTTCTACATTTTATTCATTACTTTTATGGTTCTACATTTTCTTCATTACTTTTATGGTTCTACATTTTCCTCTTTACTTTATGGTTTTACAGTTTCCTCATTACTTTTATCGTTGTAACTTTGCTCATTACTTGTATGGTTCTACATTTTCCTCATTACTCATATGGTTCTACATAAAAGTAATGAGGAAAATGTGTGTTGGCGCGCATCAATCCCACTTAAAACTTACACACCTACTTATACGTGGGGTAGGAAGTATCTGCATAGCTTCTTCGGGGAGGGGGAGCGTAAAAGTTCATTATTAGCATGGAACAGAAAAGCCACAAAGCGTTTTCGGTAGTGTCGTAAAAGGCAACTAAACCCTGATATGGGATGCGAGCCTGGGAAAACCGCTTACCTTTATCTCAATCTTATATCTTCGTTACATTCCATAGTCACCATACATTACTTACCGATAGACAGTGTGCTTCCATATACAGAAGTAGTGTTGACGTAACCACTCTCTGGTTACGTAACGAAGGTAGGTAAGCAGGCAGTCGTTGCAAAGGACTTCCTCGTGTTGACCTGAGGAACTCCTTTGCAACGACCTTTTGAAGCACGATGGAATCTGACCCGGAACTTGACAGCTTCTTGCAGGAAAGCGATATCTCGTAGGAGGAGAGCTCGTGGCCCGTAGTGGCGACAGCGCCTGGAGTGTGCGATTGCTCTTCTTTGGTGAACACTGTATGATGCGATGGTAAAGAACACAAAACTGGGGGCTGGAACCTTTATTAAGAGCTTGCAGTACTAGTTCTGTCTTATGGCTCTCTCTTCTCTCTTTAACCACTATGAGTCGGAAGGTTTTTACAAATTTTAGAGGGAGGAATTATTTTGATGTTCTGTTCTCTGAAGGAGGAGATAATACTCATCTCTATTCAATTAATTTGGGGAGGAAGAGCTATGACTATTTCAGGCAATAACATAACGCATTAATTGAAGCTGTTATAAATAATTAATTTTAATAGGCTACTTGGACGTCCGGTGGGCGAGGCTTTTCTTTCTAGCCTATCTTGAAAAGTGGGTGGTACCGGAAAGGTATGACATCAAACAGAAAAGGATTTGGATCTTGAAACCAATTCCTAATCTTTTTTTTCCAGAGAAATTTTTAAGAAAATAGAAGTTGTTAGCAGCGTCTTCATTTTTATGATTACATGCCATGATTTTTGATGTGATATCAGAGAGATTTGTGAAAAAATGAAGAATGGAATTTGGTCAGCAGACGAGAGAGTTGGATATAAAAAACAGTTGAGCTTTGAAATAGAATGTTAATTTTTTGTGAACTGCAGAGCGTTTAATTCATATCTAATTGCCTATTTATTATTTATCAATATATATATATATATATATATATATATATATATAGATATATATAATTATATGCAAATATGCTTCCCAAGTGTGAAAGAGAGAGGCGGATTTCCCGTTTTATTTAACTATGTCATAGTTATTTAATTGTTTAGGCATTTCACAGTAGCTAAAAGAAAAAAATGTTTGGTCATAACTTGTTCTCGAACCAAAACTTCTATGGAAATAGTTTGGAAAAATTCAGAGCCAAAACCCAGAAATTACTCAAATAAAGATGATTAACACTTGATAAATGGCACTGTAGCACATAAAAATCAATAGGACAGGATCCCTCAAACGTTGCTCATTGATTTATACTCTGTGGGTTATCAAATAACTTAATTAGATCCCAATAGAATGGGTATATCCCAAAATTAAATACTTTTGCTCTAGGTTCGTATTCTTGAATATCAATGAGTTCTGAAACGAACGTTTGAAAAGCCAGAAACTCGATCCAGTTCATCGAATATATAATTTTTTTTTTAATTGCCGCTCCCCAAACTTCTTTAAAATCTAAAAATATGTTCCTAAAAAATATCTTATTTCCTCTTCCGACTAAAATTAACAGGACCTTCCTAAGTTTAAAAGTATCATGAAATACCCAGTTTAACACTCGTAGTATGCGCAAATGATTTTAATTTCACCTAAATAATCTAAGAAGATCCTCCCTAAATTCGCAATTGACAATTTAAAAAAATGCAAAAATAAAATCTAGCCAATCCCCCCCTTCCGACTAAAATTAACAGATCCCTCCTAAGTTTAAAAGTGTTAATAATTACCCAATTTATTACCTATATTAACTATCCACACAATATTTTAATTTCACAATAAAAAATAAAATAAAAAAATAAGATCCCTTAATTCTGCAATAGACCATAATTCAAGAGTTTAATATTTAATATAATATGGAGGTCACATATTTTTTTTTAACACAGAAAGTCATTATCTGTCAGTAGGTAAATACCTTACGCCATCCGTCTCTTGGCCAGCACTCGCTCCTCCTAAAAGGATAATGAAACCAGCGTAAAGATCAACATGACAGAAATAACTAAACCTGAGGGCACCATAAACCGGTTGATTGGGGAGGGAAAAGTTATCAGGATTTTTTTTTTAGGCCAACTAGAGGTAAAGCAGGACATACATCGATCCGGGGGAAAGGGAACAAATTCCCCGTCAGAGGTATGTGGATACAACTTTCACTCTTCAAGATTCCGTAGAATCGAGAAGAGTGTGTTGTGAAGACGGTAGAGGACAGCGGTGTCATGATTGGTTGTGATGGCGCGTGTAAGATTTACATAACCCCGCGGGGATAAACACAGCAAACCTTTGCCAAACCTCTAATTACGCTGACGTGTGTGTCCGCTTTTGTATATGATTAAACTCGATACCTAGATGTTAGAAGTCCAACGACGCATCCACGCAGCTGGAGAAAGCTCCTAAAAAAAAATAATTTCAAGCAAATTGTGTTTGGTTTATTACCTATTTAGTAATCTCCTAAGGTCAAAATACCGCAATTTTTCAGTTTTCTTAAAAACATAGAACAGAAAAATACCAATCAATTATTTTTCTTTACATTCTTTTAAAATGAATAGTTCCTCCAATTAGTCATGTCACTTTACGCCTTCTTTCTTTTACAGTGACAATTTACTTTATTATTTTTAATAAAAATAGTGTGTTTGGAGTATATCGTTATAAATAGACCAGATAAGATATTTAGGCAATAAAACAATTACATTTTGACACGGATTTGTTTCAAAGATCTTTAAAATAGGGCTGCCAAATTTTCCCACATCTTTTCCCTTTTTTCAGCTTATTTAAATATATATTTATTAATTTAATTTTACTCATGGATATCACAAAAATAGCTGCCTTAACACTTGGCTAATTTTATCGTTATAATTAATTTTACAACCTAATGTGTGAGTAAAATTATTATTGCTTGGCAACACAGCACAGCAAATCCTTGAGTTAAGCCATTCAAGGTTATTCCAGTATTTTTTAAACATAGATAAATAATTCCATCTTAGTCAACTTAATTATGTCTGAAACATTTTGAAAAATATAACACGAATATTTGGGTCAACTGTATATTTACCCCAACTATATATATATCCCAAAAACTTGATCTCTCATCAATAATAATTTATTAAAGAAAGAAAGTAGCCAGCGGCATATCGACTGTGCCAATCCTGAGTCTCGAAAAAGTCTCAGTCAAGGAAGCCTTTTTTTTACCACTAGCATACAGTTCTCTGCACACTACAATATATATATATAGAGAGAGAGAGAGTGTGTGTGTGGGGGGGGGGTGTAATTTGTCGCCTAACTTCATTATAAAAGAAAATAACACAAAGCTCATTAATACAAATATATTTACCAAAGTTACCAATGTTAAAGACTTGTAGCATTGCTGTACTATTCATTTTATTCAATGACATCACGGTCGGCTTCAACCACGGCCTTTAGGCGGCTTTGGAATCTGCTGCAGGCCTTCACGGCGGTCCTCATGTTTAACTGGGTGAAAACTGTGGTATTCCTGGACCTAAGCTTCACCTTGATGGTGCGCGGGGACGTTCAGTGTGATGTGGTCAAAGAAATTCTCTGACAGCCAAGACTTGGTCCTCCTGCCTATGTGACATGGTGCAGATTCCTCCTTCTAGATGTAAGTGCTTCCAACAGCTACATCTTGGATCCTGGACAACATCTATTCATCCATGCTATTGATGTAGCCTTGCGGGATGATAAATGGGGAAGAACGTGGCCTTCACCATTGACAATCACAAACAACATGATGTGGACCTGGAACTTGGTCTTCTGACTCGCGGTTCTTCTGGGAACATAGAAATTCGTGCAATCACAAACTGGTCTGACGTCTGTGATGCAAGCGGCGCATCTTTTGTGTTGCGCCATCGCAGCAAAAGACGGTTTCATATAAAATTCAGATAAGGACGTCTTCTAATTAGCGCGCGCCATTGCAGCAAAAGACGGTTTCATATAAAATTCAGATAAGGACGTCTTCTAATTAGCTCGCGCCATCGCAGCAAAAGACGGTCTCATATAAAATTCAGATAAGGACGTCTTCTGATTAGCTCGCGCCATCGCAGCAAAAGACGGTCTCATATAAAATTCAGATAAGGACGTCTTCTAATTAGCTCGCGCCATCGCAGCAAAAGACGGTCTCATATAAAATTCAGATGAGGACGTCTTAGAATTAGCTCGCGTCATCGCAGCAAAAGACGGTCTCATACATAAAAATCAGATAAGGACGTCTTCTAATTAGCGCGCGCCATTGCAGCAAAAGACGGTCTCATATTAAATTCAGATAAGGACGTCTTCTAATTAGCTCGCGCCATCGCAGCAAAAGAAGGTCTCATATAAAATTCAGATAAGGACGTCTTCTAATTAACTCGCGCCATCGCATCAAAAGACGGTCTCATATAAAATTCAGATAAGGACGTATTCTAATTAACTCGCGCCATCGCAGCAAAAGACGGTCTCATATAGAATCCAGATAAGGACGTCTTCTAATTAGCTCACGCCTTCGCGAGCAAATAGCTGCCTAAACACTCGAGGCATTGTAACTCACGAGCAAGAACTAACAATTCATTAGAACTCCTTCAATAATAAAGTGTAAATAGTCGCGGCATCTTACTCTCTCTAGGACTTTGTCAGAAATATCTCGCTCATTTTTCATAATTGCTAAAATTAATTTAAAATGGCACATTTTTATTTGGTAATGTATGTCATAGAATATTTTTATTTGGTAATGTATGTTATATATTTTAACTTAGTAATGTATGTCATATTATAAATTTAAAAATAAAAGTATTCATCCATTTTAGTTTATTTATTGGAAGAACTTTAAAATATGGTCTGATAGACAATGTGTCACAAATATCTAAATCGCATTAGCCCATAGAAAGAGAAAATAGGCCTGACACAATATACATAGTACCTAACGAACCATTTTGCTTCTTTGTTGATTAAAATAATTTGTTTTGTTTTTTAATGCTACCTCCTGACCACACAAAGAACGCCCCAATCTGTTCCAATATTAGGGAAAGAACAAACACTTGGAAGGACGCATCACAGACTTTTTGAAATTGATTTTCCAGGGTCATATCAAAGAAGGCTATCACCCTACATAGAATAGGCAAAGACGTCTCAACTATGAACTTGAGAACTTGTTACCAAATCCTCAAAAATAGATAACCAAGTTTTAGACGGAGAACGACTTGAGATAATCAAATTAAAATAATTTTTGAGGGAACAGAAGAAAAATTGCATTTTTCGAGGAAATAGTCGCAGCAATAATTAAATTATCGAAGCCAAAAATACATAAATTTGAATAAGTGGAATAAATACCATCAAAGTCGACCTAAGACGGCCGACAAATAAACCAAACTACACTCGTTTTATTAAGGCAAACTACTATGAGGGTAAAAAAATCAAATTGTCAGGATCTTTTTATTTAGGCCCATAAATTAAATGATATATTAAATTTATTAGGTAGTAAATATATTAGCATAAAACCAAATGCCACAAAACATGGAAAATTGAGGGATTAAAATTCAGTCCAACTCTCAAGATCCAAATAAACCTCTCACTTATGACCAGTAAAGTAAAAAGGACCTTACATTTTTTTTATTGGAATATTCTTGTGAATTATTACATAATCCAATGGAGTCACTTCTTTATAGATCGAAAATCGACCAAGATTCCATGCCAAAGGAATGTGAAATCTAAATTTATTCCTGCAGTTTGTCTTGATTGGGAGCTAAATAATTGAGAATAAATTCTCCTGATTCCAATTAAATTTCACAACTAAAAATAAAATGTAAAAATTAATATACTTAACGGAGAATAAATTTAACGAAATCTATAAAAGAGGGCGGGGCTTAACTCTCAGCCCGTCGGTGAATTTGCCCAAATATCTTTGGAAGAACCTTTCCCGTTTTCTTCCATAAGGGAATCTTTATTTAAGCTAACTTAATAATAATAATAATAATAATAGGTATTTATAATGTGCTCTTTAAGGCTATTAGCCCTCCTAGAGCGTAGGTTGTGTAGCGAGTGCAGAGAAAGTTTACAGGGGAGAGAAGGCAATTCTGAAGAGATGAGTCTTCAGGAGACGTTTAAAAGTAGCAAGGGAGGAAGAGGATCGAACTTCGGCAGGAAGAGCATTCCAGAGTCTAGGAGCACAAACTGAGAAAGAACAGTCAGTCATCGAACAGAGGACAGAACGAAGAGTGTTCAGGAGGGAAGCGAGGTTAGACCGGAGTGCCCAAGGAGTTTGTAGACGGGAGAGGGCAGATGATAGATAAGGTTGAGCCTCGAGGTTTAGGGCCTTGTAGGTAATCAGAACAATTTTATCGTGGGTACGGAAGCGAATAGGTAACCAGTGTAGCTCCTGTAACAGAGGCATCGAAGGAAAGAACCGGGGCGGCGAAGGAGGAGCCAGGCAGCATAGTTTTGAACTAGTTTGGGATACGATCAAATATAAAAGGCGATAGTGGATATAATTCAAATAAATTAAGAAACAAATATAATTGAATAAAAATATTGATATAAAGGCATAAACAGGAATAAATAAATCCATTTACATCAATCTTTGAAGTTAATGAAATGGGTAAAACTTTCTGTAGCGTAGTGAAATCGAGGGTGGATTATAAGTTTGACTTGATCTTACTCTTTGTAGGCTCGTAGATAGCCGAATGGGGCAAGCCTCGTGTCCACTGATCTTAACGATGGCTATAGTTTAAATCTCTACCGTTTCGACGTTTCTTTCTTTTCCCACAAGACTTTTCTCCCGCCTTCTGCCTTTATTCCATAGCCAGATTTGCTGCCCAATGCCTTTGTTTCCACATCGTGTTCTATTGCAACGCCCTCTGCAATATCTTGCTCGCCCTACTGTCCTCACTTCACAGCTCTCTCAAAACTCTGCTTCTACGCCCTCCCGCTCGGGCCAACACAGGAGCTTCCCAAGTTTAGTGTGCGCTTGCGCAGGGATTGCAAAGGTCACCTTCGGGGTCCTCGCGTTTAACTCTTCCCCCAATGTTCCCCTTTTGCCTCTACTCCAAGTCTCCTCCCGCCCACCTTAACTTACCTCCTTTGTTGTCGCGTTTCCTTCGTTTATATCCTCCCACACACCACAACATCCTGCTTCCACTTCCTTTCAGTTTACTTTCTCTGTGTGGGGCGTCTGAACAACCCTCTATATCAGAAGCCCCTCCACCCTAATTCCCTCCTCTCTTCTCACTTCCAATTGTCAGATTCTTGAGGGGGCACTCTGCCAAAGCCCCCCTACCCTCAACAGTGCCATAGCTTAAACACTATTATTATTATTATTATTATTTTATTATTATTATATGGTCTTAGTATTATTTATTATCATTATTTTTTATTATTATTATTACTACAATTATTTTTATTATTGTTTTATTATTATTATCATTATTATTATTTTAAATTATTATTATTATTAATATTATTATTACATGGTAGTAGTATATTTAGTATTAGTATTATTATACTTATTATTATTATAATTATTATTATTAATATTTTTTATTATTATTATTACTATTATTATCATTATTATTACCATCATCATTATTATTATTATTACTATTATTTTTATTATTATTATTGTTATTATTATTTTATTATTATTATAGTAGTAGTATATTATTATTACTATCATTATTATTATTATCACCATTATTATTAAGATAGTATTATTATTATTATCATTATTATCAGTATAGTATTATTATTATTATTATTATAGAAGTAGTAGTATTATCATTTACATATGAAGCATTAATAAAATTTAATAATTATTATTAATGAAATAACAAATTAGATTAAATTTACTAAAAAGTAACTAATTAGGGAATTATATTACGACTGTTTAAGTTATACTTATATCCATATAATTAAATATGTCGTCCTTAGGTAAATATAAAATATACATAGGTATATATATGTGTGTATAAGTATATATACATACTTCAGTCTTACTAAGAAGCCAGAGGAATTTAGTCCCTCGAAACCATTGATTAAATTTAAATTCAGCACTATTTAGTAGCAAGTCGTACGAGTTGTCCTCTCTCTTACAACCAGTCGTCTTTTCATTTCTCGCGGTCATGTCGTGCACCCCCTCCCCTGCTTATTATAAAGCTCCCTCCTTTTAAGGCACGTCTCCTTGTGATGGTGTAACCAACCCTTTCCTCCGGTTCCTCCAGCTCGCTAAGAGAGCCCCTCCAACTTAAGTGGTCCCTCCCTCGTTCTTAAAAATCATATCAACGAATCATATGCGACCTTATTTTACCCTCAAGGGGCGATTGGCCACCACACTTATACAATCAATATACTACCCTTGTATGTTATAATTGGGTTTTCCATTGTAAAGCCTTCCTAGCCTATTAAACTCCTCTTGTAATAAAAGTTGTACAATTATTTTGTCTCCCCCTATTTCTGGAAATTGGCATATTTTTATTGAGGGTCTTTTTTTTCTCATCTCCTACTTTTGAAGTTTAATTAAATCAGGAATAATTTGTGAGAATAATGGTCAACATTTGAAAAGAAGAAGCTTCAAATAAATTAAGTTATTATGTTAATTATGCAAACTGATTAATAGTCTTAGTTTTTTTTAATTTTAAGCAAATAAAATTAGTTAAAATAAAATTGGATTTTAATAGTCTATAAATATCTGAAAGTTCAGCGAAAATTTGTTAAAAATCAATGCTTCACTAAAACTGGAATAACTTCTACTACAAAAATAAATGAATCAATTCGCCATTTTGAGATCAAAAACTTACAACTATTACCAAAGAAACTTCTGAAAGTTTCATTATGATCACAAAATTATTCTTTATTTTATAAAACTTCAAAAGTAGGATATGTAAAAAAGAAGACCCTTTATTGAAAGTTTAGCAATGTTCCAAACGGTAGCTTAGCTCAGAATTCTCTAGCATCATATGACCTACTAGTGTTGTATGGGACCTTTCGAAAGCTGTAAAATTTGTCAAAGAAGTTCGGCTAAAGTAAAAAAGCTTCAGAAAGAAAAACAATACTGTTTGGTCTTTATCCATTGATCGCAACATCCTTAGTCAATGCAACGTTCCTCTAGCTTGGCTGCCTGCCGTCACCACAATGCAGTGTTCTTCCTATTTGAATGCCTGCCATCACCAAAAGGCAACATTCCTCCTGCTTGACTGCCTGCCGTTACCACAATGCAACGTTCCTCCTATTTGAATGGCTGACGTCACCACAATGTTGTGTTGCTCCTGCTTGACCGCCTGCCGTCATCACAATGCAGCGTTGGTCCTTTTTGACTACCTGCCGTCACCGTAATGCGGTGTTGCTCAGGCTTGTCCGCTTGCCGTCACCACAATGCAGCGTTCCTCTTTTTTGACTGCTTACCGTCACCACAATGCAGTGTTGCTCCTGATCAAATGCCTGCCCTCACCACAATGCAGCGTTCATCCTGTTTGACTGCCTGCCCTCACCATAATGAAGCGTTCCTCTTGTTTCACTGCCTACCGTCACCACAATGCAGCGTTCCTTCTGCTTGACTACCTGTAGTCACAACAATGCAGCGTTCCTCCTGTTTGACTGCATGGCGCCCCTAGAATGCAACGTTCCTCCTGTTTGACTTCATGCTGTCACTACAATTAGGCGTCCATCCTGTTTGCCTGCCTGCCTTTACCAGAATGCAGCGTTATTTCTGCTTGACTGCCTGCCATCACCCCAATGCAGTGTTGCTCCTACTCAACTGCCTACCTTCACCACAATGCACCGTTCCTCCTGTTTGAATGCCTGCCGTCACCACAATGCAGCCTTTTTTCTGCTTGATTGCCTTCCATCACCACAATGCAGTGTTCCTTCGGATTTACTGCTGCCAATCACCACAATGCATCGTTCCTCCTGTTTGAATGCTGCCCATCACCACAATACAGCAGTCCTCCTGATCAAATACTGCCCAGCAGCATAATACAGCGTTCATCTTGGTGACTGCCTGCCGTCACCACATGCAGTGTTCCTCCTATTTGAATGCTGCCATCACCACAATGCAGTGTTTTTCCCATTTGGCTGCCTGCCATCACCACAATGCAGCGTTCCTCTTGTTTGACGTCCTGCCATCACCACAATGCAGTGTTCCTCCTATTTGACTGCCTGCCATCACCACAATGCAATGTTCCTCCTATTTGACTGTCTGACATCACCAAAATGCAGTGTTTCCCCTATTTAACTGCCTGCCATCACCACAATGCAGCGTACCTCTTGGTTGACTGCCTGCCATCAACACAATGCAGTGTTTCTCCTATTTGACTGCATGTTATCACCAAAATGCAGTGTTCCTCCTATTTGACTGTCTTCCATCACTGCAATGCAGTGTTCCTCCTATTTTACTTCCTGCCATCACCTGACATTGCAGTGGTTATCCTATTTGACTGTGTAAAAGAACGGGTTAAGGCCGCGTTAATTTCAACCACTATCACATGTTATTTAAAACGACGATGCTACCCACGTGCATCTTCGCTTTGAAGCCTGGGGCCTTATCGCAGCCACCTGAGTCAATGTTTAAACAAGGAGGTTTATCTTCCCCTGTGCGCCCCATGTGCCGACCTCGCCAGATCGAGTTAGGCTTATGGGCAGATAAGGCATGTTCTCAGGCTCGGCTGTGCATTTCCTCGAAGCCCCCACTCCATTGTCCCCCACGCCAAGGGGATGTCCTGACTATTTATTTGGAAACTTTACCACTAAGATCAGATTGGAGATCCAGATTTTCGTCGCGAAACATCACTACGACCCTCTCTCACCTTGTGCACCAAGGGACCTCGACCTCGAGATTCACCATCACTTGTCCAGAAGAAGGACAATATCCCTTGAGTGCCAAGGTTCGAGCCTTTGTGACGCCAAGTCCACAAGGCTTCCCCTGTTGTTCAAAAAGAGAACAACTTTAGAACAGCCATTGTTCTTTTGAGCCCGTTGACAAGAAACGGTTCCCCCCCCCCCTGTTATTTAGAAGAGAACAACGTAGAACAGCCATTGTTCGTTTAAGCCCGTTTGCCAAGAAACGGTTCTCACCCTTCCCCTGTTGTTCAGAAAGAGAACAACGTTAGAACAGCCATTGTTCGTTCGAGCCCGTTGACAAGAAACGGTTCTTAACCTTGCCCTGTTGTTCAGAAAGAGAACAACGTTAGAACAGCCATTGTTCGTTCGAGCCTGTTGACAAGAAACGGTTCTTACCCTTCCCCTGTTGTTCAGAAAGAGAACAACGTGAGAACAGCCATTGTTCGTTCGAGCCCGTTGACAAGAAACGGTTCTCACCCCCCCCCCTGTTGTTCAGAAGAGAACAACGTAAAACAGCCATTGTTCGTTTGAGCCCCTTCGCCAAGAAACGGTTCTCACCCTTCCCCTTGTTGTTCAGAAGAGAACAACATTAGAACAGCCATTGTTCTCGAGCCCGTAGACAAGAGACGGTTCTCACCCCCCTTCCCCTTGTTGTTCAGAAGAGAACAACGTAGAACAGCAATTGTTCGTCAAGCCGTTCGTCAAGGAGCGGTTCTCATTCCCAAGACGCCACGTCAGGATCATTTAATTCCCCCAACCTGCGGACCGAAAATTCCTTCACGTCGCCTTCCTCTGCAAAACAAGTATAATTACGCGTAAGCCGAACGTTACCTTTGAGTATTTAACCCTTTTGTCAACTCTATCCTGTGCTTTAAATGGTTTAGCGAACCATCCCCTCCCTTTAACTATATATTTGTTTTACCTTTTTAAATCTTTTAATCCTCGGATTAGCTCGATTCCCCACGACCCTTTCCATTCTCTGTTTATGTCAATATTTTCCGTTTTGTGTGTTGTTGATAGTTATTATTAATAAAACTCTATTTTATTAATGATAGCAATATTATTATGCTTGAGCTCAGTTCCACTTCTTAAGCATATCAAAGATACATAATATCGGCCAGCCAGACATCCACGCACTTTAAAGATAATTAAAGAAGTTCCCTCAACGAATAGTTATATATGATATATCGTCGAGAGTCCATTCTACGACAGACTGCCTACCATCACCACAATGCAGCGTACCTCTTGTTTGACTGACTGTCATCACCACAATGCAGCGTTCCTCTTGTTTGACTGCCTGCCATCACCACACTGCAGCGTTCCTCTTGTTTGACTGCCATCACCACAATGCAGCGTTTCTCTTGTTTGACTTCCTACCATCACCGCAATGCAGTGTTCCTCCTATTTGACTGCCTGCCATCAACACAATGCAGTGTCCCTCCTATTTGAATGCCTGTCATCACCACAATACAGCGTTCCTCTTGTTTGACTGCCTGTCCTCACAGAAATGCAGTGTTTCTCCTATTTGACTTCATGCCAACAGCACGATGGAGTGTTTATCCTATTTGACTGCCTGCCATCACCACAATGCAGCGTACCTCTTGTTTGACTGACTGCCATCACCACAATGCTGCTTTCCTCTTGTTTTACTGCCTGCCATCACCACAATGCAAAGTGCCTCCTAGTTGACTGCCTGCCAACACCACAATGCAGCGTTCCTCTTGTTTGACTGCCTGCCATCACCACATGCAGCGTTCCTCTTGATTGACTGCCTGCCATCACCACAATGCAGCGTTCCTCCTATTTGACTGCCTGCCATCACCACAATGCAATGTTCCTCCTATTGGACTGCCTGCCATCACCACAATTCAGCGTTCATCTTGTTTGACTGCCTGCCATCACCACAATGCAGCGTTCATCTTGTTTGACTGCCTGCCGTCACCACAATGTAATGGTTCTCCTTTTTGACTGCCTGCCATCACCACAATGCAATGTCCCTCCTATTTGACTGCCTGCCATCACCACAATGCAGCGTTCCTCTTGTTTGACTGCCTGCCATCACCACAATGCAATGTCCCTCCTATTTGACTGCCTGCCATCACCACAATGCAGCGTTCCTCTTGCTTGACTGCCTGTCATTACCATAATGCAGTGTTCGTCCAAGTTGACTACTGGCCATCACCACAATGCAGCGTTTCTCCTATTTGACTGCCTGCCTGCACCTTCAGGCGAGGCTCCCGTTCGTATCTCCAAGTACCTTTGCGCAAACTAGCGCTGAACCATCAGTACTTTAAATTTGACTAAGAAATTTACGGCCCCTCCCTATTGGCCAGCAGATCTCCCGGCCCTTAACCAGAAGAAGTAATAGTAGTAGTAGTATTTTTTTTTATTTTAGTTCTAGCAGTATTAGTAGTATTATACTACTATTAACACTATTTTTTGTTGTTGATGTAGTAGTAGTAATAACTGCTTTCACACCCTGCGGAGATTGCGCACATCAACGGTACTACCAGCATAACTCGATGGGGTCCGTGACCCCCAACCCTTTACCGCCTTAACCTCTTTCATTCGCATAAACAAAACTTCTAGTTTCAATGTTTTACAGGCCAGTGGTCCCATATCCAGGCTTAGTCGCCTTTTACGACACGCGACGGAGAAAGGTATGTGTATTATTCACACCCCAAAGACAGGCATTTATGATTACTATCGCTCCTATTATTACTAGTATTATTTATTTGTACTCTTTTCATGTTTTACTTAAAATATTAGACACAAATAGTTTTAAATTCTCAATCCTCCATTAATTGAAACTGTTAACTCTCGAACAGTCTTCTTCCGACCATCTTTCTACCTTAATAAGACAACCCTTAAAAAACAATGTATCTCATTCTTTGGGATTGTGAAAGATTGGTCCTCCCACCGGCTTCGATTCTAAGTCAAATTCCAAGTCAAATTCTAAGCCACATTCTAAGCCAAATTCTAAGTCAAATTCTAAATCAAATTCCAAGTTAAATTCCAAGCCAAATTCTAAGCCAAATTCTAAGTCAAATTCTAAGCCAAATTCTAGGCCAAATTCTAAGTCAAATTCTAAACTAAATTTCAAGACAAATTCTAACTCAAATTCGAAGTCAAATTCTAAGCCACATTCTAAGCCAAATTTTAAGTCAAATTCTAAATCAAATTTCAAGTTAAATTCCAATCCAAATTCTCGGCCAAATTTAAATTTAAATTCTAAGCAAAATTCTAAGCCAAATTCTAAGTCAAATTCTAAACCAAATCGCAAGCCAAATTCTAAACCAAATTCTAAACCAAATTCCAAGCCAAATTCTAACTCTATTTCTAAGTTAAATTCTAAGCCACACTCTACGCAAATTCTAAGCCACATTCTAAGCCAAATTCTAAGTTGAATTCTAAGCCAAATTCTAAGTCAAATTCCAATCCACATTCTAAGCCAAATTCTAAGTCAAATTCTGAATCAAATTCCAAGCTAAATTGCAAGCCAAATTCTAAGTCAAATCCTAAATCAAATTCCAAGCCAAATACTAACTCTAATTCTAAGTCAAATTCTAAGCCACATTCTAAGCCAAATTCTAAGTCAAATTCTAAATCAAATTCCAAGTTAAATTCCAAGCCAAATTCTAAGCTAAATTTAAATTTAAATTCTAAGCCAAATTCTAAGTCAAATTTTAAACCAAATTGCAAGCTAAATCGCAAGCCAAATTCTAAACCAAATTCTAAACCAAATTCTAAACCAAATTCCAAGCCAAATTCTAACTCTATTTCTAAGTCAAATTCTAAGCCACATTCTAAGCCAAATTCTAAGCCACATTCTAAGCCAAATTCTAAGCCACATTCTAAGCCAAATCCTAAGTTAAATTCTAAGCCAAATTCTAAGTCAAATTCCAATCCACATTCTAAGCCAAATTCTAAGTCAAATTCCAATCCACATTCTAAGCCAAATTCTAAGTCAAATTCTAAATCAAATTCCAAGCTAAATTGACAGCCAAATTCTAAGTCAAATTCTAAATCAAATTCCAAGCCAAATGCTAACTCTAATTCTAAGTCAAATTCTAAGCCACATTCTAAGCCAAATTCTAAGTCAAATTCTAAATCAAATTCCAAGCTAAATTGCAAGCCAAATTCTAAGCCAAATTCTAAGTCAAATCTAAATCAAATTTCAAGCCAAATACTAACTCTAGTTCTAAGTCAAATTCTAAGCCACATTCTAAGCCAAATTCTAAGTCAAATTCTAAATCAAAATTCCAAGTTAAATTTCAAGCCACATTCTAAGCCAAATTCTAAGTCAAATTCTAAATCAAATTCCAAGTTAAATTCCAAGCCAAATTCTAAGTCAAATTCTAAGTCAAATTCTAAGCCAAATTCTAGGCCAAATTCTAAGTCAAATTCTAAACTAAATTTCAAGACAAATTCTAACTCAAATTCGAAGTCAAATTCTAAGCCACATTCTAAGCCAAATTCTAAGTCAAATTCTAAATCAAATTCCAAGTTAAATTCCAAGCCAAATTCTAGGCCAAATTTAAATTTAAATTCTAAGCAAAATTCTAAGCCAAATTCTAAGTCAAATTCTAAACCAAATTGCAAGCCAAATTCTAAACCAAATTCTAAACCAAATTCCAAGCCAAATTCTAACTCTATTTCTAAGTCAAATTCTAAGCCACATTCTAAGCCAAATTCTAAATTGAATTCTAATCCAAATTCTAAGTCAAATTCCAATCCACATTCTAAGCCAAATTCTAAGTCAAATTCTGAATCAAATTCCAAGCTAAATTGCAAGCCAAATTCCAAGTCAAATCCTAAATCAAATTCCAAGCCAAATACTAACTCTAATCCTAAGTCAAATTCTAAGCCACATTCTAAGCCAAATTCTAAGTCAAATTCTAAATCAAATTCCAAGTTAAATTCCAAGCCACATTCTAAGCCAAATTCTAAGTCAAATTCTAAATCAAATTGCAAGTTAAATTACAAGCAAAATTCCAAGCAAAATTCTAAGCAAAATTCTAAGTCACTAAGCCAAATTCCAAGCCAATTTCTAACTCAAATTCTAAGCTAAATTCCAAGTCAAATTCCAAGTCAAATTCCACGTCAAATTCCACGTCACATTTAACGTCAGGAGATCTTAGATTCACCCGTTGTCTTTGCTTTGAACTTTAATTAAATTCATTGTAAACTTGCAGAATAAACATGACATTGCATCTTCCATACCATCTTGCATATATGCATTTTGATCTCGCTATATCATGGTCATATTTACTCGTAAAAACTTTGTTCAAGTTTAGTTTTATACCATAACAACGTGTGTAATATAGGCCCTGAACCTATTTTATATACAAAGGGTATCCAATATATTTTAGAGACAAAAAATAATTTCGATATTTCATAGTTTTAATGCCAGAAAATAGCAATTCTCTAATAGTCTAAGGTCTAAGGTCCCAGCTTTGCTTTTGTTTCTTCCTGTTTTTCAGTTTATATTTTAGTTCTGTATTTTACTTTGCCTGAAAGTCTATATGCTATTTATATATTGTTTCACTTGTTCCACTTTATTTTCATTTCCTTTCTTGAACAGCAATAAGTCACTTAGTTCACTGTGCTCCACTCTATGTTCTTTTCTCTTATCCTGTAGGGCTAAACATTCCACTAAAAAGTGTTTCATGGTCTCTGTTGGTTCCCCACAAAAAAGGCAACTGGTGTCTCCATTATTGAAAGTCTTTCTACAGGCCAATCTTTGATATGAGTTCAGGGAGCGAGATTTATCGGATCAATTTTCTTCCTTTAACCCCTAAATTGTGGATTTAGGGATGTGGCTGAGATAATAATAATGCCTTTGTCAGTTTCGTGTCACAAAGAGCGACTGATCAGGGATAGAATGGGGTGGCTGGGGGAACCACTTCCAGAAGTCTCCCTACCCTGACAGTATATTAAGACATCACAATATTGGGTAATGGGGGAGGCCGTCCCCGTCAGGTAAGACTGAGTAATTAGGGTTAAGGTGTAAGGGAAGTATGTGTGAAGGTTTTAAGAGGTACACTACCGAGCAAACTTTGAGAACGATTTTTCTTTAGTAAAATATTTTCAAAAATATAAGTTAATGAAATTTCTATCGTACATAAAGACATGTATCCGAAATATTTTATGAAAATTTCATATGATACAATCGTATATTCAATAAATTATACTAAATAAACTAACAAAATAAGATATTGAAACATGCAAAATAAGAGGACGATCATTTATATAATTGCTTAGCAAGCAAATATACTAGAAACACAGCAAGATTTGACAACTAGAATAATTAAAAAACTTAATATGACGTTGAAGCCTTTGTTTTCTATTACTTCGGCGCAACGACAACCACAGGACCTTACCAAAATTCTGGTGTTAGTTTGTTCCATTCTTGCTCAACTTTCGTCCATAAACCCGTCACAGGAGATATGCTGCTTGGTCTCGAGCTTTGTCTCCAAGGATCTTACAGAGGTTCTCAATTGAGTTCAATTCCGGGCTTAGAGCAGATCACTTCATTACTTCGATCTTTTGTTGTTCTAAAAAGTGTTTTATTCGCAAGAGTCGAGATGGGAGTACAACAAGACAAGTCTTTTAACCTCCCATGCTATTGAAATAGGTAAGCATGGTGCGTTGTCCTGCAAAAATACTGCTGGCTGGTTCAGAGACGCTCGGAGTGAAGGTATGACATGGTTTTGTACAAGGTTTAGGTACACATTCGCATTTCCTGTTCCAATTATTCGCACTAACGAACCAACTCCTTCAGACGAAAACATGCCCTATACCATGACTCTGTCCTATCTATGTTTGGCAAACGCATTTAAGGTTAATTCTCCCACCTGCAGAGAAACTAACAAAGCGTCTGCCATCAGATCCAACTAAATTAAATTTACTTTCGTCGCTGAACTGAATTCTCTCCCAAACATGAGCTTCAGCAATTTCGAGTCTCGCCTCCTCGTTCTGCTTACTGTTGATTGGTTTGGCTGTTGAAGAACGAGCTTTTAAATCAGATGCTTTGAGGCGACGAGACACTGTGAAACGGTTCTCTTCTTTGCCACTCTTGGTCTTAACTTTTCAATAAATTCCTTCTGCAGTTTCAAAAAGATCCTTCCTAGAGAAGCACCGAATAACTGTCTTTTTGAGTGTGGTTTTGCGTGATCGACCGACTTTTGAAGGAGATTTATAGGGTTTTTTTTTCATCGCATAACTTCAGAATGCACGAAATCACACTCTTGGACCTTCCTACCTCTCTTGAAATCACAGAAAGTGTCCTCCCCGATGTCTTCAAGCGAACAATTCTCTGACCGAGCTCAGGAGTCATTTTCACGTGTGGTGGCATCTCTGCTGATTGAGTACGACAACAATGGCTGTTGTCCAGTTCTTACCTACTGAGCAAAATGTTGACAGATGATTTCAAGAAACTTCTAGAATGTTCCTGAAAAAATCGTTCTCTTATTTTTCACACGTCAATATTTTATTTCGTTAGTTTATTTAGTATAATTTCTTGAATATACGATTGTATCATACGAAAATATTTTAATAAATGAAAATAATATGTGAAAATAGTGTGAATAAAGTGTGTTTGAAGAAATAAAGATAAGGTGTTTAAATTGAATGGCATGATACGGATCAAATTGTAAGCTTGAGAATTAGGTATAGGAAGTGGTATTCATTGGATTAAATCTGTTCTGGCAGGATATTCAACATATAAAGAGAGTTTCTGAAATGATTTGGCGAGTGGTAGATTGAATCAGTGACGGAATGAGATACATGGTACGTGGAAGATTTGGTTCACTTGTAGAGAATAAAAGTGCAGAGGTTGCTTAGATTCTGTACTGATCAAACTCTAGTAATGCAAACATTTTCTGTCAAAAAATTCTAATGAAGGAATTTACCATTATGTACGTACATGCAAGTGCTCTAATTATGTACACCTATGTACAGTCACCACAATAAGTCATGTCACCCTTTACGCTGACATTCGTTCAGTAACACTAATATATTATATTATTAGAGTATATTTAGTTCTGAATAAACTAGATAAGACATTTACCAATAAAGTTAATTACATGCAGTGGAATTTATTACGTTATTGGGCGATTTTAAGCAACACTGTCGAAACATTTTGACATTGGTTTGTTTCAAAACAGGGATGCCCAATTTCCACATATGTTTCCTTTCTTCAGGTCAATTAACTATATATTTATTTAATTATTAATCATGGATATCTAAAAAAAATATTCTCATTAACATTTACCCATTTTATTTTTATCCCTATAAGGCGTTATGAAAATATTATTAATTGGCAAGACAATACAGTAAAGCTTCGCGTGAGTCATTTAAAATTATTTGAGAGTTTATAAAGCAAATAAAAAATTATATCATAGTTAATTTACTTCTGTGCGAAACATTTTTTTAAAATGCGACATGAGTAATTTGGGAAACTGTACCTTCCAATACATATCAGATTCAGAAGGAGTTGCTTCGTGCATATGTCCTGTTCTAGTGGGAAACAACACCTCTCGAATTGGATCGAATTTTGTGGTAAAACCTGAAGAAAATAGGGGATTAATGGATCAAGTAAAGATAAACCACCTTATGAGGAGATGAATTATCTTTACTAGTGTTTAATCAGCTAGAAATGTCCTATCTTTACTGGCATTTAAGTGAGCTAGAAATTGCTTATCTTTAGTAGTGTTAAATGAAGTGGAAATGCTTATCTTTACTAGTGTCTAAGTGAGCTAGTAATCTATAAATGACTTACCTTTACTAGTGATTTTCATGAACTAGAAATGGCTTATCTTTACTAGTGTTTTAGTGACCTATAAATGACTTACTTTACTAGTTGTTTTAGTGAGCTAGAAATGGCTTGACTATACTACTGTTTTAATGATCTATAAATGACTTATCTTTACAGGTGTTTTAGTGAGCTAGAAATAGCTTATCTCTACTAGTGTTTAAGTTAGCTATAAATGGCTTATCTTTACTAGTGATTTAGAGATGGCTCATCTTTACCAGTGGTTAAGTGAGGCATGTTGTGCTTCATGACTGTATGCTTCATTACCTTATAATATCGCTTATATGAGTAAAGATAAATTATGAAAAGGAAAACGTAATTTAACCTAACCCCCCCCCCTCCCTTTGGTGGTATATTGTTGTTTTTTTTTAATTTACACGTAACTCTTTACTCGGTGAATTTATAGATTTTTTTTCGTTGCTGGATCATCTTAGAGATTGTTTATCTTTACTTGATCCGGATTAATAGCATAGAATGAATACTAAATAAAAATAAGATCTAAATTCAAGTGGCCAAAGAGATTCATCGAAGTCACGTGTCATAATTATGATTCAGCGCGACTGGGTTCAAATATTAATACTGGTTTCACGATCGACTGAGATGTGGTAATCCCACATGGACTGTCACAGGTTACGGACTTTAGAACTGAACCTTAAATTGTATTATACCTTTAGCGTTCGCAAGAACTGACATGTGTGATAATATGTACTCTCTTACCTACCATTAATCCCATCTTATAACCTTGAAGTTACAGTGGTGCCTGACTTAGAACAATCAATCAACCATTAACCAGGGAATAATAATGGTAGAAATTAATCTGCTTTCAGATTAGGTGGTAAACAGTGCAGTAACATGACAAATTCTCTTCCATGAATGTAGGTTTAACTTTTTCCGGGTGTAATGAGAGATGAAGATAGCGTAGTTACCGCACCGGAAGGATATGAAAGAGAGGTAAATGGAGAAAATGGTTTGCATAGTAGAAATGGTGTATTTTAACCTATTTCTCTCATAGTCCAGTAGGTACAGTAGGATAAAGTGTTCGTTTTTATAGTATCGAAATAAGAACATAAGAAAAGAAGGAGTCTGCTAAAGGCTAATCAATAGCCTATGCGAGGCGGATCCTCTTCCCACCACCCGGTTCAGTCTCACCCACCATCCTCATCTACTCTTAAAACTCTGCAGGGAGACAATTCTATTACTAGTGAGCCTATTTCATTTAAATACCACTCGATTCATAAGCCAATTTCTACGAATTTATTTCCTACTTAAACCTAAACTTTTCCATCTTAAACCCATTGCGACGTGTCCTATCCTATTCATTAAAAATAAGAACCTTTCCTATGTCTCTCCTATTATGACCTTTTACTCACTTGAATATTTCAATCAAGTCCCCTCAAACTCTTCTTCTTTCTTAGCTATGTAGATTTAGTCTCCTAATTTTTTTACCACAACGTAAGCTCCTCAACCCATGAATCATCTTAGTCATCCTTCTTTGCATTTGCACTTACTCAAGCAAAACAATATCCACCCAATAATATGATGACCAAAATTGCACCGTATAGTCAATGTGAGGTCGAGCTTATGACAGATACAGTTTCACAATGACATCATCACTCCTATTTCTCACGTTCCTTCCAATAATCCTTATTAGCTATATTACTAGCATTTTTAGCACTGCTTTCTATGCCGAAGGTCACAACTTACAAGGACACCTGACTCTTTTGAATTCTGACCTTCCTAAAAGTCTCCCATTCAATTTATAATTATGCATTGGATTACAGGTTACATATTACAACTTGTGGGTTACATTAATATAAGAGATAAAGCAATATGTAAAAATAATTTTCAAAAATAGGAACCAATACATTCAACTATTATTTTTGAAATTAAGGGGTTAAAGGGATCTGAATAAAGAGATAAAGACGATATACGTCCGGTCTTGCTTTTTCTTGGTATGGTCAAAATGCCTTAAGATACAAAAGATACGTGAGTAACATATCACCTTTGGTCATTTAATACTTACATATAAATTTCATCTATGCGAATTTCACCCATAAAACACCAGGAAAATGCCACCCACAGAAAATCTCAAAAGGAAAATTCCATGCACAAAATTTCACCAGGGAAATTCTACCCGCAGAAAACAGCAATGGAAAATTATTGCATCCACAAAGAATTTTTAGTTTATGCATAGAATATACTTTTAGAAACTCAGTACCAAAACTTAATGTAAATTTTTTAAAAAAGAATTTCAGTTAATATATTTTTGTGAGATAAAATTGCTGTGGTGATTTATCCTTTTACATAGCTTTCTAAAATTAGGTTCTAAGCATAAAATATAAAATCTGTGGAGAAGGAATTTTTAGTGTATTTTTTCATAGGATGAATTTTCATATTGTTATTATAAATATAATCTTCGTAAACGCTCGTGTGATATACCATCTACCTAGATACAGCGATATATTTATAGATGAACGCGTTTGTATGGTATACACCTCGTGTATAGGGCGAATAAAAAAAACGGTAGGGACTTTCCTAGTTACGATAAAGTTTTTAAACATGGTAAAGTTATTATTTGAGATTTATTGTGCAAGCCAAGTATGTATGTTATAACGTCATTGGCGTAAAGGCAAGGTTTCTAAAATTGATTAGGTAACATTATGAAAATTTGATTGACAATAAATTTATCCTCTAACATTATTTTAGTGTGACGTCACCTAAAATCGACTAAATGTCATTGGGAAACTCTTAATGATAATAAATTCTTAATCTATTTAACATTATTCTATAGAGGCTCGTCACCTGTTTATTGAGGTGAGTTATAGGTTACCGGAATATGGTGGTATACGGATCAATCGGTTACTTATTTTCCTTTAGATGACGATGGGTTACCAGAGTGTGGACTGTTGTTATTTAACCTCCGACAGCTCTTCGGGGAAAGCGTCGCCCCGGCTCAGTCGACGAGTCCACTCAGGATGGTGTGGCCTTATGTGGCCTTCGGATTATGCCAGCGTATAGAAGAAACTGCATGTGGCGTCAGGGCTTGTCCAGAAGTGCCCCATGTTGTCTATTCCGTGTGTTACATGTGGATTAGTGTGTGCGGTCAGTTTAGGAGGACATGCTCTGTGTCCGCCGATCCCAAATTGCAGTTCCGGCAGGTATCGTCCGGAGCGAATCCAATCCTGTGCTTGTATGCCGGGATGGCTGTGTGGTGTCCACACCGTAAGCATCCCAGCTGCACCCGTTCCCAACGGGAGACCTCACCCTCTTCATCGTTCACCGGGGGAGATTTGGTTGCGAATAGAGGGTTGGGGCCCAGGGAGGCCAGTGCCCGCCCGGTGAATTTTGTGTGGATGTAAGTCCACTCGGAGATATGAGGGGGAGCTGGAGGGAGAGAGGATTAGAGGGAATGGTAGTGTCTAGCCGTGTGTTGATTTTGAGCAGCCGGTTGTAATGCGTAGGGCAGTGGTTTTTTTATTGTCTGGAGTTTATTTATGTGGGTGTTGGCGGTGTCAGGTTGCCATGCAGTATGTGCGTATGTTAGTGTGGGTCTAATGTATTGTTTATAAACTTTTGTAATATCCTCCTTGGTGTGTCCGTAAGTTGTGTTAATGAGGAAGAGGATGACGTTCAACCTGTTTTTGGCCTCAGTGTTCATGTCGTCTGTGTTTTGTTTGAATGACATCCCTCTGCTAAGTGTTACTCCAAGGATTTTGGTTGTGTGTGTGACTACAATAGGAGTGCTGTGTAGTGTAGTTTTTGGCTGTAGTCTTTATTCTGTGTTGTATGGTGTTATGAGCGTAAGGGATGATTTGTTTAGGGAGACCTTCATTCTGTGGTTGTATAGCCAGTTCTCTATTGTGTATATGTATTGTTGAAGTTGTTCTGCGGTGGCCTCATGTTTAGGATGTTGTGAGAGTATTGTAAGGGAATCTGCGCACGACATAATGTGCGTGTTGGGTTGAGTGTGGTGTGGTATGCCATGCAGGAATAGGTTGAAGAGTGTGGGTGACAGAAAGGAGCCTTGCGGTACTCCGTTAGTGTAGTGAAGTTTTCTGGATGATGCCATTGTATACCATGTACCCGTGTCTACCTGAAAGAAAATTTGCAAGCCACTTTTAAGGTTTGGGTGGATGTGTGTGGTTAGTATTTTGTATATAAGCATGTGTCTTGGGATTGTATCGAAGGCTTTGCTGGTGTCTTTGGCGAAAATGAGTGATCTGTATGAAGGTTTTGTTGAGTTAAGGCCTTCGAAGATTGTTTGCGTTATGTTTGTGAGTAGAGTGGAAGTGGAGTGTTGTGGCCTGAAACCGTGTTGTGTTGTAGAGAGTGGTAGGTGTGGTGGTATGTTGTTGAGAACCAATCTTTCAAGTATTTTTGAGGGTTTGCAGAGTAGTGAAATATGTCTGTAAGAGACTGGTTCTGTGGAGGATTTGTTTGGTTTGAGGATAGGTATAATCTTGGCAAGTTTTCAGATGTTGGTAATACTATTTGTTCTGAGTGATAGATTCAGGATGTCTGTGAGGGCTCTGATAGCGTGTGGGCATTAATGTTTTAGGTGTAGATAGGAAATTCCGTCAGGGCCTGTGGATGAGGTGTTCTTTGTCGTGCTGATCGCCGTGAGTGTCATGTTGGTTGAGAATCGTGGTGGCATGTTGCGTGACAGTGTAAGTACGAGGGACGGTCAATAAGTTTTGCAATTCGAAAATAAGGAAACGAGATATGAGGAAAAGTGTTTTATTATTTTTCAATATAACTACCCTCGACTTCAATGCACTTGCGCCACTTGTCCCTGAAGGTTCGAATTCCCGACAGCCAGAAATCTCCTGACTGCTGTTCAATCCACTCCTTGACGGCAAGCTGGACATCTTCATCGTCCCCAAACCGGCGTACACGCAGTGCAACCTTGAGCTGGCGGAATAAAAAGTAGTCGCTATGGGACAGATCTGGACTGTAAGGGGGATGGTTATGCTCCTCGAATCCGCACTCGCGCGGGGCAGCTTGTGCAACTCTGGCCTTGTTGACTTTGACGACGTTAAAGTCGATCATGGGGCGTGAGGTTTTTAGGGACCCAACGGGCAGAGACATTGGTCATGACCAAATTGTCGTGGAGGATGTTCATAACACTTCCATGTGATATTTCAAGTTCTCGCTCGGTTTTTTCGACCTTCACCCGTCGATTTTTGAAGATCATCCTCCCCACAAGAGCCATATTGTCCTCGTTGGTCACGTCTGACGGGCGTCCTGGACGGGGGTCATCTTCAAGCGACTCACAACCATGGCGGAACTCCCTATTCCAGCGAGCAATGGTTGCATAGGAAGGGGCGGTGTCGGTGTACACTGTAACCATGCGTTCATGGATCTCTTTTGTGTTCATGTATCTCTTATGCATTCTTGCCTTCCTTGGTCAAAAATTTGATCACTGCGCAGGGTTCAACCTTCTCCATTGTTGAAAAATCTGTGACTGACGATCTGCGATCAACTACTGCTTCTTAAATAGACGAGGCAGGAGCGTGCAGCTGCAGGTCCTGACTTGTCATAACTTGTCCTAACATCCCCACAAACAGCCATCCCCCTTTCTTTGTTTTACCCTACCGATTCGCAAAACTTATTGACCACCCCTCGTACATGTTTGCGTTTGAGAATGGCACGCTTCTCTCGTCTGTGAGTGAGTCTACATATGTTGGAGTAGTGTTTGTTAAGGATATGAGTTTGGTGCTTGTCAGTTGGTATACTAGTATGTGTTGTATCTGTTGTTGAGGCCTCGTATGAGCTTCTAAAGTTTGGAAGGGTTTGTGTTGAATGTGATGTCAGAGAGGAGTTGTTTCCATTTAGTGAGCTGTTCGTGTTTGATATCCTCGTCTATTTCTATACTGAGTGTCCTGATGCGCTCAAGGATATCCTGTGTGCCGGGCATGTGTTTGCGGAGGTGTGCCCGTATTTTGAGTTTTAGTTTTATGTTTCTGTTGAAACACGGGTTGTAGTGTCTGATAGTGCCTGTGTGTATGCGTGATTTGTTTGTACATGTAATTGTGTAATTGAACTGTTACGGCAAGATCGATGTTATTGTAGTCTGTAATGTTGAATGTTTGTAGATTTTCCTCAATTAGGGCGGTGAAGGCGTGCCAGTCAGCTGGCTTGTTGTTTGCGTATGTTCTGTTTGGTATGCATGTGTAGAGAGTAGAGAGTTTATAGGAGAGGTGTATGGGGAGGTGATCGGAGGAGAGTTCGTGTGTGAGCGCGATGTGGTTTTTGTGTGAGAGGTCTGGAGATGCGAGTGATATGTCCGGTGAGATAGGCTGAATGTTAATGAGGTATAGCTTACGTGCAGGTGAAGATGTGCTATTGAGTATGACGTGTGAGTGTAATTGTTGTGATATGAGCATGCTGTTTCAAGCCACGCAGTGTCATGAGCATTAGTATCTTTTACGGTGTTGATGTAAACTAATTGTTGTGTATAACTTTGAGGGCATGACGATGTTGGTGGTATGGTTATGTTTGTGAATGTGATGCCTTGTTAATGCAGGCGGATTCTGGTAGTTTGAATTTCTAAAGTGTTGTCAGCTTGTATGTGAGCTAGTGTGTGAGATGTGTTGGTGAAGGGGATATTTTTGTGTATTAGTGTTATTAAGCCTCCTCCTTCAAAATGAGGTGTGTCACTTTGAGTGTTGTGTATGCAGGAAACCTTGGTGTCTTATTTTGCTGTATGAGTGCTATGTATATATTAAAGTCATGGTGTTGTTTTAACTCGGGTTGTTTAAGATGGATCAAGGAGGAGGAACCACTCGTAACAAGTCAGATTGCTTGGGCTATAGTGAGATGGATCAAGGAGGAAGAACGGACTCGTAAAAGTCAGATTGTTATGGTTATAGAGAGATGGATCAATGAGGAGTAACGGACTCGTTCAAGTCTGATTATTGAGGCTATAGGGAGATGGATCAAGAGGAGGAACGGACTCATAACAAAGCAGATTGTTGGGGTGAATCAAGGAGGAAGAACGGACTCATACAAGTCAGAATGTTTGTTATGGCTATCAAGGGATGGATCAAGGAGAAGGGGCGGACTCGTTGAAGTCTGATTATTAGGGCTATAGAAGGATGGATCAAGTAGGAGGAACGGACTCGTAACAAGTCAGATTGTTGGGGGTAAATCAAGAAGGAGAAACGGACTCATACAAGTCAGATTGTTAAGGCTATTGAGAGATGTATCAAAGAGAAGGAACGGACTCGTACAGGTCAGCTGGTGGGGCTATAGAGAGATGGATCAAGGCAAAAGTAACGGAGTCGTACAAGTCAGATTGTTGGAGCTATATAGAAATGGATCAAAGAGAAGGAAGGACTCGTGCAAGTAAGATTGTTAAGGTGAATCAAGGAGGAGAAACGGAATCATACAAGTCAGATTTTAGGGGCTATAGTAAAATATATCAAGGAAGAGCAACAAACTCGTAAAGTAAGATTGTTTGGGCTATAGTGAGATAGATCAAGGAGGAGGAACGGACTCGTAAGAGGCAGATTGTTGGGGATATCTAGGTTGGATCAAGGAAGAGGAACGGACTCGTACAAGTCAGATTGCTCGGGCTATAGAGATGTGGATCAAAGAGAAGAAACGGACATGTTCAAGTCTGATTATTGGGGCTATAGAGATGTGGATCAAGGAGGAGGACCAGACTCGTTCAAGTCTGATTGTTTGGTCTATAGTGAAATGAATCAAGGAGAAGGAACGGACTCGTACATTTCAGATTGAGAGTCTATAGAGATGTATATCAAAGAGGAGGAACGAACTCGTACAAGTAAGATTGTTTGGGCTATAGTAAGATGGATCAATAAGGAGGAACGGAACCGTACAAGTCCGATTGTTGGAGCTATAGTAAAATGGATCATAGAGGAGTAACGGACTCGTAAAAGTCAGATTGTGATGAGTATAGAAAAATGGATCAAGGAGAAGGAACGGACTCATACAAGTCAGATTGTTGGGGCTATTGAGATATGGATCAAGGAGGAGGAACGGACTCGTACAAGTCAGATTGTTGGGGCTATAGAGAGAGGTTCAAGGAGGAAGAACGGACTCGTACCAGTAAGATTCTTGGAGCCAGAGTAAGATGTATCAAGGGGGAGGAACGCCCTCGTACAAGTCAGATTGTTGGAGCTATAAAGACATGGAGAGGAGAAGGAACGGACTCGTACAGGTCAGATTGTTGGGGTAAATCTAGGAAGACAAACGGACTTATACATGTCAGATTGTTTAGGCTATAGTGAGATTATTCATGGAGGATAAACGGACACGTACAAATCAGATTTTGGAGCTATAGAGGGATGGATTAAGGAAGAGGAAGGACCCGTACAAGTGAGATTGTTGGGGCTATAGGGAGCTGGATCAAGGATGAAAAACGGATTTGTTCAGGGCAGATTGTTGGGGTCAATCAAGGAGGAGAAACGGACACATACAAGTGAGATTGTTTGGGTTATTGTGAAATAGATTAAGGAGGAGGAAGGATTCGTACAATTCAAATTGTTGTGGCGATAGAGAGATGGATCAAGGAGAAGGAATAAACTCGTACAAGTCAGATTGTTGGGGCTATAGAGAGATTATTCAAGCAGGAGGAACGAACTGGTACAAGTCAGATTGTTGTCGTGAATCAAGAAGAAGACACGGCCTCATACATGTCAGATTGTTTGGGCTATAGTGAGATGGATCAAGGAGGAGGAACAGCCTCGTACAAGTGAGATTGTTGGAGCTATAGTAAAATGCATTAAGGAGGAAAAACAAACTCGTACAACTCAGATTGTTGGGGCTATAGAGAGATGGATCAAAGAGGAAAAACGGACTCATACAAGTCAGATTGTTGGGTGAATCAAGGAGGAGGAACGGACTCATACAAGTCAGATTGTTTAGGCTATAGTAAGATGAATGAAGGAGAAGAAACGGACTCATACAAGTCAGATTGTTTGCGCTATAGTGAGATGAATATAGGAGAAGAAACGGACTCGTATAAGTCAGATTGTTGGGGCTATAGAGAGATAAAACAAGGAGGAGAAAGAGACTCGTACAAGTCAGATTATTGGGGCTATAGAGAGATGAATCAAGGAGGAGGAACGGCCTTGTAACAAGTGAGTTTGTTTGGGCTATAGTGAGATTAATCAACAAGGATAAGGAACGGACTCGTATAAGTCAGATTCTTGGGAATGTAGAGATGAATTAGGAGGAGGAACGGACTCGTACAAGTCAGATTGTTGGGGCTATAAAAAGATGGATCAAGAAGGAGGAAGGGACTCGTACAAGTCAGATTGTTAAGGATATAGTAAGATGGATCATAGAGGAGGAATCCACTAGTACAAGTCAGGTTGTTAGGGCTATAGAGAGATGGATAGGAGGAGGAACGGACTCGTACAAGTCAGATTGTTGGGGTGAATCTAGGAGGAGAAACGGACTCATAAATTTCGGATTGTTTGGGCTATAGTGAGATGAAACAAGAAGCAGGAACAGACTTGTACAATTCAGATTGCAGGGGGTATATAGATGTGGATCGAAAAGAAGGAACTGACTCGTACAAGTCACTTTTTTTAGCCTATAGTGAGATGGATCAAGTAGGAGGAATGTACTTGTACAAGTCAAGTTGTTAGGGTTATAGAGAGATGAATCAAGGAGCAGGACTGGACTCGTTCAGGTCTAAATGTTGAGGCTATAGAGAGATAAATCAAGAAGGAGGAACGGACTTGTACAAGTCAGATTGTTTGAGCTATAGTAAGATGAATCAAGGAGGAGGAACTGACTCGTACAATTAAGAGTGCTAGGGCTATAGTGATGTGGATCAAAGAGGAGGAACGGCCTCGTTCAAGTCTGATTGTTGGGGCTACAGAGAGATCGATCAAGGAAGAGGATCGGGCTCCTTCAAGTCTGATTGTTAGGGCTATAGAGAGATGAATCAAGGAGAAGGAACGGATATGTACAAGTAGCACTGTTGAGGCTATAGAGAGATGGAATAAGGAGAAGTAATAGCCTCGTACAAGTCAGATTGTTGGGGCTATAGAGAGATGAATCAAGGATGAGGAACGGACACGTAACAAGTCAGGTTCTTTTGGTTATAGTTAGATTGATTAAGTAGGATAAAGAACGGACTCGAACAAGTCAGATTGTTGGGGTGAATCTAGGAGGAGAAACGGACTCATAAATTTCAGATTGTTTGGGCTATAGTGAGATTATTTATGGAGAAGGAACGGACTCCTACAAGTCAGATTGTGGGGGCTATAGAGAGAAGTATCATAGAGGAGGAACGGACTCGTTCAAGTGAGATTGTTGGGGCTATAGAGAGCTGGATCAAGAAGAAGAAACAGACTTGTACAGGTCAGATTGTTTTGGTGAATCAAGGAGAAGGAACGGACTCATACAAGTCAGATTGTTTGGGCTATAGTGAAATATATCAGGGAAGATGAACAGAGTCGTACAAGTTAGGTTTGTGGGCCTATAGAGAGATGGATCAAGAAAAAGGAACGGACTCGTACAAGTCAAATTGTTAGGGTGGAATCAAGAAGGAATAACGGACTCATACATGTCAAATTGTTTTGGCTATAGTGAGATATATCAAGGAAGAGGAACGGAATGGTACAAGTCAGATTGTCTGGGCTATTAAGAGATGGATAAAGGAGGAAGAACAAACTCGAACAAGTCAGATTGTTGGGGCTTAAGAGTTGGATCAAGAAGGAGGACCAGACTCGTTAAAGTCTGATTAGTGGGGCTATAGATAGATGAATCAAGGAAGAGGAAAGGACCTGTACAAGTCAAACTGTTAGGGCTATAGAGAGATGGATCAAGGAGGAGGAAGAAACTCGTACAAGTCAGATTGTTGGGGCTATAGAGAGATTGATCAAGCAGGAGGAAGGAACTCGTTCAAGTCAGATTATTGGGGTAAATCAAGAAGAAAACACGGCCTCATACATGTCAGATTGTTTGGGCTATAGTGAGATGGATCAAGGAGGAGGAACAAACTCGTACAACTTAGATTTGGGGGGCTATAGAGAAATGGATCAAACAGGGAGAACGGACTCGTACAAGTCGGATTGTTGGGGTGAATCAAGGAGGAGGAACGCACTCATGCAAATCAGATTGCTTATGCTATAGTAAGATATATCAAGGAGGAGGAACGGACTCATACAAGTCAGACTGTTTGGGCTATAGTATGATGGATCAAGGAGGAGGAACGGACTCATACAAGTCAGATTGTTTATGCTATAGTGAGATGGATGAAGGAGAAAAAATGGACTCGTATAAGTCAGATTGTTGGGGCTATAGAGAGATGGATCAGGAGAAGTAACGGATTCGTACAAATCAGACTATTGGGGCTATAGAAAGATAAATCAAGGAGGAGGAACGGACTCGTAACAAGTCAGATTGTTTGGGCTATAGTAAGATTGATCAAAGAGAATGAGGAACAGACTCGTACAAGTCAGATTCATGGAAATATAAAGATGAATTAGGAGGAGTAACGAACTTGTACAAGTCAGATTGTTGGGGCTATAAAGAGATGGATCAAGAAGGAGGAAGGGACTCGTACAAGTCAGATTGTTGGGGCTATAGTGAGATGGATTAAGGAGGAGGAACGCACTAGTACAACTCGGATTGTTAGGGCTATAGTAAAATGGATCAAAGAGGAGGAGCGGACTCGTACAAGTCAGATTGTGATGGTTATAGAGAAATGGATCAGGAGAAGGAACGGACTCATACAAGTCAGATTGTTGGGGCTATAGAGATATGGATCAAGGAGTAGAAACGGACTCGTGCAGTCAGTTTGTTTGGGCTATAGTAAGATATATCAAGGAGGAGGATCGGATTCATACGAGTCAGATTGTTGGGGCTATAGTGAAATGGATCAAGGAGGAGGAATGGACTCATACAATTCAGATTGTTTGCGCTATAGTGAGATGGATAAAGGAAAAGGAACGGACTCGTATAAGTCAGATTGTTGGGGTAATAGAGATATGGATCAAAGAGGAGCAACGGACTCGTACAAGTCAGAATGTTGGGGCGAAAGTGAGATAGATCGAAGAGGAGAAACGCGCTTGTACAAGTTGGATTGTTTAGGCCAGAGTGAGATATATCAAGGAGAAAGAATGGACTTGTAGAAGTCAGATTTGGGGGGCTATAGAGAAATGGAGCAAGCAGGAGGAACGGACTCGTACAAGTCAGAATGTTGGGGTGAATCAAGAGGGAGGAACGGACTGATACATGTCAGATTGTTTGGGCTATAGTGAGATATATCAAGGGGGGGAACGGACTCGTACATGTTAGATTGTTGGTGTGAATCTAGGAGGAGAAACGGACTAATACATTTCAAACTGTTTGGGCTATAGTGATATTATTCAAGGAGATGGAACGGACTCGTACAAGTCGGATTGTGTGGGCTATAGAGAGATGGATCAAGAAATAGGAACAGACTCGTACAAGTGAGATTGTTGGGGCTATAAAGAGCTGGATCAAGGAGGAGGACCAGACTCATACAAGTTAGATTGTTGGGGCTATAGAGAGATTAATCAAAGAGGAAAAACGGACTTGTAACAATTCAGATTGTTTGGTCTATAGGCAGATGAATCAAGGAGGAGGAACGAACTGGTACAATTCAGATTTCTGGGGCTTTACAGATGTAGATCAAAGAGGAGGAACGGACTCGTACAAGTAAGATTGTTTGGGCTATAGTGAGATGGATCAAGAAGAAGGAACGGAACCGTACAAGTCTGATTGTTAAGGCTATAGTAAAATGGATCAAAGAGGAGGAACGGACTCGTACAAGTCAAATTGTGATAGTTATAGAGAAATGGATCAAGGAGAAGGAATGGACTCATACAAGTCAGAGTGTTGGGGCTATAGAGAGAGGTTCAGGGAAAAAGAACGGACTTGTACAAGTCAGAATTTGGCGCTATAGTGAGATGGTCAAGGAGGAGGAACGGACTCGTACAAGTCAGATTTTTCAAGCTATATTTAGATGGATAGGGGGAGGAACGGACGCGTACAAGTCAAATGGTTGGAGTGAATCTAAGGGGAGAAACGGACTCATACATTTCAGATTGTTTGGGCTAAGGGGAGATTATTCAAGAAGAGGAAACGGACTCGTACAAGTCAGATTGTTGGGGCAAATTACGGGGGAGGAACGGACTCATACATGTCAGATTGTTTGGGCTATAGTGAGATATATCAAAAAGAAGGAAAGGACTCGTACAAGTCAGATTGATAAGGCTATTAAGAGATGGATGAAGAAGGAAGAACAAACTCGTACAGGTCAGATTGTTGGGTCTCTAGAGAGCTGGATCAAGGAGGAGGAAGAACTTGTTCAATTCACATTGTTAGGGTGAATCGAGGAGAAGGAACGGACTCTCACAAGTCAGATTGTTTATGCTGCAGTGAGATATATCAAGGAGCGGGAACGGACTCGTACAAGTCAGATTGTTTGGGCTATAGTGAGATGGATCAAAGAAAAGGAGGAAGGGTCTCGTACAAGTCAGATTGTTGGGGCTATAGAGATGAACAAAGGAGGAGGAACGGAATTGTAATAGTCGGATTGTTTTGGCTTTAGTGAGATGAAACAAGGAGTAGGAACGGACTCGTACAATTCAGATTGCTGGGGCTATATAGATATGGATGGAAAAGGAGGAACGGACTCGTACAAGTCAATTTGTTCGGTCTATAGTGAGATGAATCAAGGAGGAGGAACGGACTCTTAACAAGTTAGATTGTTTGGTCTATAGTGTGATGAATCATGGAGGAGGAACGAACTCGTACAATTCAAATTGCTGGGGCTATAGAGATGTGGATCAAAGAGGAGGAACGGACTTGTACAAGTCAGATTGTTTGGGCTATACAGAGATGAATCAAGAAGGAGGAACGGACTCGTACAATTCAGATTGTTTGTGCTATAGAAATTTGGATGAAAGAGGAGGAACGGCCCCGTTCAAGTCTGATTGTTGGGGCTACAAAGAGATTAATCAAGGAGGAGGAGCGGACTTGTTTGAGTCTGATTGTTGGGGCTATTTACAGGTGAATCAAGGAGAAGGAACGTACCTCTACATGTAACACTGTTGGAGCTATAGCAAGATGGATCATGGAGGAAGGCCGGAGTCGTTCAAGTCTAATTGTTGGGGCTATAGAGAGATGAATCAAGGGGGGGGAACGGACTTGTACAATTCAGATTGTTTGGGCTATAGAGATTTGGATCAAAGAGGAGGAATGGCCCCGTTCAAGTATGATTGTTGGGGCTACAAAGAGATTGATCAAGGAGGAGGAGCGGACTCGTTTAAGTCTGATTGTTCGGGCTATAGACAGGTGAATCAAGGAGAAGGAACGGAACTGTACATGTAACACTGTTGAAGCTATAGCAAGATGGATCATGGAGGAAGGCCGGAGTCGTTCAAGTCTAATTGTTGAGGCTATAGAGAGATGAATCAAGGAAAGGGAACGGACCTTTACAAGTCAGACTGTTTGGGCTATAGAGATGTGGATTAAAGAGGAGGCACAGACTTGTACAGGTCAGATTGTTGGTGTGAATCAAAAAGAAGAAACAGACTTATACAAGTCAGATTGTTTGGGCTATAGTGAGATATATCAAGGAGGAGGATCGGATTCATACAAGTCAAATTGTTTGGGCTATAGTGAGATATATCAAGGAGGAGGATCGGATTCATACAAGTCAAATTGTTTGGGCTAAAGTGAGATGGATCAAGGAGGAGGAACAGACTTGTTTAAGTCTGATTGTTTGGACTATAGTGAGATGTATAAAAAAGAAGGAACGGACTCGTATAAGTCAAATTGTTAGGGCTATAAAGAGATGGATCAAGAAGGAGGAAGGGACTCTTACAAGTCAGATTGTTTAAGCTGCAGTAAGATATATTAAGGAGGAGGAACGGACTCGTACAAGTTAGATTGTTTTGGGTATAGTGAGATGAATCAAAGAGGAAGAATGGACTCATTTAAGTCAGATTGTTTGCGCTATAGTGAAATGGATAAAGAGGAAGGAACGGACTCGTAAAGGTCAAATTATTTGGGCTATAGTGAGATGGATCAAGGAGAAGGAGGGAGGGTCTCGTACCAGTCAGTTTTTTGGGGCTATAGAGATGAAAAAAGGAGGAGGAACGGACTCGTGAATGTCGGATTGTTTGGGTTATAGTGATTTGAAACAAGGAGCAGGAACGGACTCGTACAATTCAGATTGCTGGGGCTATATAGATATGGATCGAAAAGAAGGACCGGACTCGTACAAGTCTTATTGTTTGGTCTATAGTGAGATGAATCAAGAACGAGGAACGGACTTGTAACTAGTCAGATTGTTTGGTCTATAGTGAGATGAATCAAGGTGAAGAAAAAGACTCGTACAATTCAGATTGCTGGAGCTATAAAGATGTGGATCAAAGAGAGGGAACGGACTCGTACAAGTCAGATTGTTTGCGCTATAGAGAGATGAATCAAGGAGGAGGAATGGACTCGTAACACAGTAGATTGTTTGGCCTATAGTGAGATGAATCAAGGAGGAGGAACGGACTCGTACAATTCAGATTGCTGGGGCTATAGAGATGTGGATCAAAGAGGAGGAACGTACTCGTTCAAGTCTGATTGTTTAGGCTATAGAGAGATGAATCAAGGAGAAGGAACGGACCTGTACATGTAACACTGTTGGAACTATAGCAAGATGGATCAAGGAGGAGGACCGGAGTCGTTTAACTCTGATTGTTGGGGCTATAGAGAAATAAATCAAGGAGGAGGAATGGACTCGTAACAAGGTAGATTGTTTGGTCTATAGTGAGATGAATCAAGGAGGAGGAACGGACTCGTACAATTCAGATTGCTGGGGCTATAGAGATGTGGATCAAAGAGGAGGAACGTACTCGTTCAAGTCTGATTGTTTGGGCTATAGAGAGATGAATCAAGGAGAAGGAACGGACCTGTACATGTAACACTGTTGGAACTATAGCAAGATGGATCATGGAGGAGGATCGGAGTCGTTCAAATCTGATTGTTGGGGCTATAGAGAGATGAATCAAGGAAAGGGAACGGACCTGTACAAGTCAGACTGTTGGGGCTATAGAGAGATGGATTTAGGAGAGGTAACGGACTCGTACAAGTCAGATTGTTAGGGCTATAGAGAGATGACTCAAGGATGAGAAACGGACACGTTACAAGTCAGATCGTTTGGGCTATAGAGATTTGGATCAAAGAGGAGGCACAGACTTGTACAGGTCCGATTGTTGGGGTGAATCAAAAAGGGGAAACAGACTTATACAAGTCAGATTTTGGGGGCTATAGTGAGATATATCAAGGAGGAGGATCGGATTGATACAAGTCAGATTGTTTGGGCTAAAGTTAGATGGATCAAGGAGAAGGAATAGACTTACACAAGTCAGATTTTTGCGCTATAGTCAGATGGATAAAGGAGAAGGAACGGACTCGTATTAGTCAGATTGTTGGGGCTATAGAGATATGGATCAAGGAGGAGCAACGGACTAGTACAAGTCAGATTGTTAGGGCTATAGAGAAATGGATGAAGAAAGAGGATGGGACTCGTACAAGTCAGATTGTTGGGGCTATAGTGAGATGGATCAAGGGTAAGGAACTGACTTGTACAAGTCAGATTGTTGGCTGAATCTAGGAGGAGGAACGGGCTCATACATGTCAGATTGTTTGGGCTATAGTGAGATTATTCAAAGAGAAGGAACGGACTCGTACAATTCAGATTGTTGGGGCTATGGAGAGATCTATCAAGGAAGAGGAACGGACTCGTACAAGTGAGATTGCTGTGGCTATAGAGAAATGAATAAAGCAGGATCAACGGACTCATACAAGTCAGATTCTTTGGGTAAATCATGATGACTAAACGGACTTATACATGTCAGATTGTTTGGGCTATAGTGAGGTGGATCAATGAGGAGGAACGGATTTGTACAAGTCAGATTGTTGGGGCTATAGAGAGATGGATCAAGGAGAAGGAACGGACTCATACAAGTCAGATTGTTGGGGCTGTAAAGAGTTGGATCAAGGAGGTGGAACTAATCGTACAAGTCAGATTGTTGGGGTGAATCAAGGAGAAGAAACGGAAACATACAAGTCAGAAGGTTTGGGCTATAGTGAGATATACCAAAGAGGAGGAACAGTCTCGTACAAGTCAGATTGTCTGGGCTATAGTGAGTTGAATAAAAAAGGAGAAACGGACTCGAACAAGTTAGATTGTTGGTGCTAAAGAGAAATGGATCAAGGAGGTTGAACGAACTCGTAACAAGTCAGATTGTTTGGGCTATAGTGCAATGGATCAAAGAGGAGGAGAAACGGACTCGTCCAAGTCAGATTGTTAGGGTGAATCAAGGAGGAGGAACGGACTCATACAAGTAAGATTTGGGGGGCTATAGTAAGATAGATCAAGGAGGAGGAACGGACTCGTACAAGTCAGATTGTTGGGGCTATAGAGAGATTGATCAAGGAGGAGGAACGGACTCGTACTAGTCTGATTGTTGGGGCTATAGAGCGATGGACGAAGCGGGAGGAACAGACTCATACAAGTCAGATTCTTAGGGTGAATCAAAGGGAAAGGAATGGACTCATACATGTCAGATTGTTTCGGCTATAGTGAGTTGGATCAAGGAGAAAAACGGACTCGTACAAGTCAGATTGTTATGCTATAGAGAGATGGATGAATGAGAAAAAACGGACTCTTACAAGTCAGATTGTTGGGGTGAATCAAGGGGGGGAACAAACTCTTACAAGTCAGATTGTTTATGCTATAGTGAGATATATCAAGGAGGAGGAACGGCTTTGTACAAGTCTGATTGTTTGGGCTATACTGAGATGGATCAAGGAGAAGGAACGGACTCATACAAGTCAGATTGTTTGGGCTATAGTGAGATAGGTACAGGAGAAGGAACAGACTCGTATAAGTTAGATTGTTGTGGCTATATAGATGTGGATCAAGGAGGAGGAAACGAACTCGTACAAGTCAGATTGTTTGGGATATAGAGAGTTGGATCAAGGAGAAGGAATAGACTCGTACAAGTCAGAATGTTAGGGTGAATCAAGGAAGAGGAACGGACTCATAAAAGTCAGATTGTTTGGGCTTTAGTGGAATGTATCAAAGAGGAGGAACGGTCTAGTACAAGTCAGATTGTTTGGGCTATACTGAAATGGATTACGGAGGAGGAACGGACCTGTAACAAGTCAGATTGTTTGGGCTATAGTGAGATTAATCAAACAGGAGGAACGGACTCGTATAATTCAGATTGCTGGGCTATAAAGATGTGGATCAAAGAGGAGAAACGAACTCGTACAAGTAAAATTGTTTGGGCTATAGTGAAATGGATCCAGGAGGAGGCACAGACTCGTATAAGTCAGATTGTTGGGGCTATAGAGAAATGAATCAAGGTGGAGGAACAGGCCTGTACAAATTATACTGTTGTGGCTATAGAGAGATGGATCAAGGAGGAGGACCGGACTCGTTGAAGTCTGATTGTTGGAGCTATAGAGAGATGAATCAAGGAAATGGAACGGATCTGTACAAGTCGGAATGTTAGGGCTATAGTAAGATGAATCAAGAAGAAGGAACGGACTCGTATAATTAAGATTGCTAAGGCTATAGTGATGAGGATCAAAGAGGAGGAACTGACTCGTACAAGCTAAAAATTGTTTGGGCTATAGTGAGATGGATCAAGGAGGAGGAACAGACTCGTTTAAGTCTGATTGTTTGGACTATAGAGAGATGGATCAAGGAGGAGGACCGGACTCGTTCAAGTTAGAATGTTGGAGCTATAGTAAGATAAATCAACGAGGAGGAACAGAATCGTACAATTAAGATTGCTGGGGCTATAGTGATGTGCATCAAAGAAGAGGAACGGACTCGTACAAGTTAAATTGTTCGGGGGTTAGTGAGATGGATCAAGGAGAAGGAACGGACTCGTACAAGTCAGATTGTTGGGGATATTAAGAGATTAATCAAGGAGGAGGTCCGGATACGTATAAGTCAGATTGTTGGGGCTATAGAGAGATGGATCGAAGAGGAGGAACGGACTCGTTTGAGTCTAATTGTTGGGGCTATAGAGAGATGAATTAAGGAGGGGGACCAGACTCGTATAAGTCTGATTGTTTGGATTATAGAGAGATGGATCAAGGAGGAGTAACGGACTCATACAAGTTACAATGTTTGGGCTATAGTGAGATAAATCGAGGAGGAGGAATGGACTCGTAATTCAAGATTGCCTGGGCTATAGTGATGTGGATCAAAGAGGAGGAACGGATTTGTACAAGTAAACTTTTGGGGCTATAGTGAGATGGATCAAGGAGGAGGAACAAACCCGTACAACTCAGATTGTTAGCGCTATAGTGAGATGGATCAAGGAGAAAGAACGGAATTATACAATTCAGATTGTTGGAGCTATAGAGATATAAATCAAGGCCGAGGACCGGACTCGTTCAGGTCACATTGTTGGTGCTATAGAGAGATGGATCAAGGAGGAGGAACAGACTTTGACAAAGCAGATTGTTGGGGCTATAGTGAGATGGATCGAGGAGTAGAAACAGACTCGTACAACTCAGATTGTGGGGCTATGGAGAGATGGATCAAAGAGGAGGAATGGACTCGTACAAGTCAGATATTTGGCGTTGAATCTAGGAGGAGGAACGGACTCGTATCAAGTCAGATTGTTGGGGCTATAGTGAGATGGGTCAAGGAAATTGAACGGACTTGTACAAGTCATACACGAGATATCAAGAATCTGGAATTTTGAATCAAAATAGGAGTGTTTATGGCAGTCTATTTATACTCCGTCATTAAGGGTGGGTGACTTCTCTTCCCATATTCTGATTGCTTGGTGGAGCCTCTCGGGTCAAAGTGTGTTCGTTTGCTCTTCGCTACGACTGTGGAGTGGATTCAAAGGGTACGACTGTGTTCTGTCTGAACACGCGTGTATTAGGGTTGTATTTGCATTTTCCCCTTTTGTGCCTTATCAGACCAGCATTCATGGCAAGACTGATTCCGATGTTTCACAGGTTCACGTAAAATCTGGCTGGTCAGATCCGATATCGCTCTAAGTTTGCCCAGCTGCCTTGGTTATCTTTTTTCCAAACCTTTCAGCTCACATCTGTTTTTTATGTGTATATGCTTGTACATCCATGTGGGGGCTCCACTAATTTTTCTTGCATCCTTCCAATATTCCCTGTTTTTTCTTAATACATATAAATTGCGGTTTAACATTATTTACAATATTTGTTTCGTTCGACATTAGTTTATTGTTACAACATGGTATTTTATTTCAGTGTTCAATATGTATGCCCAAGTTTAAGCATATATAGGGTCAACAGGGTGCTCATTTGTGAGGTTCCTCTTTAGGTCTATTCCACCTTGCAATTTGAGCGCTACAATTTTAGTATGACGTCACTTAAAATTGACTACATGACATTGGGAAACTCTTTTTGATAAGTTCTTAATCTTTTTAACATAATTTAAGTGTGACACCAGTTATAATTCCGTAAATAACATTATAAAACTGTTGTTGACAGTAAATTGATCCTCTCCTTATCATTATTTTAGTATTAGGTCACTTAAAATTTAGTAAATATTATTAAAAACTTTTATATACAATAATCATCCTCTCTAAAACACTATTTTAGTTGGATATTACTTAAAATTAAGTAAATAACATTAGGAAACTGTTATTGACAATAAGTTCATCCTCTCTTTAACAATATTTGAGTATGATGTCACTTAAAATTATAATAATAATAATAATAAGTTTATTGTAATGCGCTTTTCAAGGCCTGAGGCCTTCATAGAGCGCACGTTGTGCTCAGATGAGAATGGAAATTCAATAGAAATTCAAGAGGGGGAGAAGGCAATACTGAAAAGATGCGTTTTCAGGGGACGCTTAAATGTGGTAAGAGAGGGATCAGACCTGATTTCAGCAGGAAGAGCATTCCACAACTTAGGGGCGCAGATTGAGAAGGAGCAGTCCCCCATTGAGCAGATGGATGAACGAGGAATATTCAAAAGAGGTGCACGTGATGACCGGAGGGCCCGAGGGACATGGCGTGGCGAGAGAACAGAAGAGAGGTAAGACGGGGCCTTGTAGTTTAGGGCCTTAAATGTGAAGAGAAGTATCTTGAAGTGAGTACGGGATCTGACAGGAAGCCAGTGCAGTTCATTCAGCAAGAGTTTCGAGGGAGAGAAGCGAGAGCGACGGGGGAGAAGCTGGGTGGCATAGTTATGTACAAGTTGAAGGGGGCGTAGAGAGGAGGATGGCAGATTCACAAGCAGAGAGTTACAGTAGTCAAGGCGTGAGGTGATGAAGGCATGAACAGCAGTCTCAAGACTTTGGTGATCAAAGTGAAAGCGAATGCGAGAGAAGTTACAAGGGAAACATAGAGAGGATTTGCTGACATTGAGGATATGAGGCTCAAAGGAGAGATGCTCATCAAAAACCTCATCCAGATTCCTAACGCAGTCAGAGAAAATGATAGTATTACCGCCCAGAGTAAGCGAGGGAAAGAGAGATTTAGATTTTTGGACAAGAGCAGGGGTGCCAACGAGGAGGACCTCAGTTTTGGAGTGATTAAGCCTGAGGAAGTTGGTAGAGAGCCAGTAGGCAAGAGACGTGGGGGATGAGGAAACGAAAATTTGAGTGCCATCAGCATAGGGGTGGAAGGATAGACCGAGATTACGGAGAAGGGAACTAAGAGGAAGAAGGTAGATACGAAATAGTAGAGGACCAAGGACAGAGCCTTGTGGCACTCCAAAGCGAATGGGGGTAGAGTCGGATGAAACGTCGTCAATCACAACGGATTGGGTACGAGACGAGAGGTAATAGCGGAACCAGTCAAGCATGGTGCCTGATATGCCGAGGAAAGAGTGGAGACGATCAAGTAGGACGGTATGGTGAATAGTATCGCAGGCAGAGGAGAGGTCGAGTAGAACGAGGATGGAGGCACAACCCCTGTCCGCGACTTTTCGTAAGCAATCGGACACATTGAGAAGGGCGGTTTCTGTGGAGTGACCTGACTTGAAACCAGATTGATATGTTTCATCAATGTTACAGGCCACCATGTGACTGTTGATGCGTAAAGCAACCACTCTCTTCAGAACCTTAGAGAGGAAAGGAAGTTGCAAAATCGGGCGATAATTGGAAGGGTCAGTGGGGTTCAGTTGAGGCTTTTCAAGAATCGGACGGATGTGGGCACGTTTGAAGGAAGAGGGAACAATATCAGTTGCAAGTGAAGTGTTGAACAGGTGAAGGAGCGTCGGGTGGATAGCAGGCAGAATTTTACATAACAGTTTAGGCGTAAAAATGTCCTTTGAAGAGCCTAATTTCTTAGAACGCGAGAGCAGGGCTGTAAGCTCCCACGCGGTCACAGCGGGGAAAACGATAAGCGGCTGAGGCGGGAAGTCAGGGAGAATGGCAGGAGCCTGAACAGAAGACTAAGGGAGGGAGGCATGGAGGTTAGTGACCTTATCTGCGAAGAAATTCAAGAGAGTAGCAGGGCTAATGGGTAAGAAGACCTGGGTGGGGAAGTAAGACGGGAGAGCAGGCGGAAGGCGGTACGGGGATCATTCCTATTATCAGTAAGCAGATTACGTGAGTAGGCTTCACGAGCAGATTTTAATTTCGCCACGTAGGAAGCTGTCGCAAGTCAGAACGCCAGCGAGAGAGGGTTCGTGTCTTGCTCACGGGTGCGAGCGTTTCTAAGGACTCTTTCATGGGCACGCATGGACTGCCTAGCACGGAGGAGTTCTATAGAGTACCAAGGGCCACGGTGACAACGGGAGTTTGAAGGAGTGACAAGGGGAGAGTGGGCATCAAGACAAGTGAAAAGAGGCTGCTCCAAAGAAGAGAGAATCTGGTCAGGAGAGGCAGAAGCATCAATTGGAGGAAGTTTGGAGGCCACATCATTAGATAGGGAGGGAATATCAATGGAGGCTAGTCGACGGAAAGGCTTAGGATTATGAGACAGCTGGGGAGGTATATGGAATGGGATAGAGAGACTGAAGTTGATAAGGAAGTGATCAGATATAGCATTGGACAAATTTATAGTCGTCAGGTTGGAAATAAGACAGTCAGAGATTACAAGGTCTAAAATGTTACCGTGAGAGTGGGTAGGGAAAGAAACGTGTTTGGTGACGGAGAAGAGATCAAGGATGTTAAAAAAGGCTTCGAAATTAGGATTGTGGCCAGGAAGGTTGAAATCACCGAGGATTAACAGAGAACCAGTGGGGAGAGGCCAGCGAGGAGTTTACTAAATTCATCAAGAAAAAGGTCGAGGGAGGAGCTGGGGGGGGTAGAAGACTAAGATAGTTAGAGATGGGGTGGAATCAGAGACATTGATAAGCGCCTCAAAAGAAAGAAGAGGGAGAGATGGCAGATTATTCAGATGGAACGAGGCACTGTGAATGAGAGCAACTCCACCACCACGAGAGTTACGGGAGGTATGGAAGTGGACGTAACCATAAGGGGTAGCAAGATTTAAACAGCAAGCAGAAGGGGCAAGCCAAGTTTCCGTGAGTCCAAGGAGAGTGAGTCGAGTGTTAACGAGCAGGTCATGAATGTAGTAAGCCTTCTTCGAGAGGCTTCTCCCATTGAGGAGAGACGCTAAGAGAACGGGTGAAGGGTGAGGTGAAGAAGAATCAGGGCTAAGTGGGGGGACTTGATTCAAGTAAAAAAGTTTTCTAAGAGCAGGAGCTAAACTGAAACCACGTTTAGTCTGGCGGCGGGAACGAGAAATTCCCAATGCACTAATGTGAGTAAGGGGGTTTTGAGAAACACTGGTAGCAGTTCCATTGAGGGCAAGAATCGTTAACCTATCAATCATAACACAAATTAGTTAACTATATAAGTAGAGTGGCTTAAGCGACACAATAACGGGATAAACAACAATCGAGACGAAATAAAGAGTAATCGAATAGTGTGAACAAATAAAATTACTATAGAAACAAGAGACGAGGGAAAAAAAATAGTGACGAATCAGAATTAGCGGTCGGTGAGGGGGGGGGGAGACGCGTGGGCGGGAAGACAGAGCGGAAGTAACAACGAGGTGGCTTGAAAGAAGCAGAGAGAAGAAGAGAGGCAAGGAAAAGGAAAAAAAAATTAATAAATGACAAAGAGTTACTGATAAGATGAACATGTACAATAGCAGATCAAGAACACAGATTAGGGGAAACACAATTCAACGATACACTCGAGCAGTCGACACAAACGAACGAACGGAAACTGGTAACAAGTGTCTTACAAAGCTAAGGCGGGCAGGCCAGTAAACAATACCTAAAAGCACAAAAAGCAACACAGCAAAGGGTGAAAGCACATGCAATAACACTTCAAAAAACAAAAATAAAACACAGCACAAACGTGCCAGGCGTTATGTAAAAAGATAACTTGAACCGTAGAAAGAGCCTCAGATATTACTTTAGTCTAAACGACCTCGTCGTTCAGTAATGAAGTGTGAGTGAACGAACAGAATTTCGAGATCTGTAAAGCGATCGAACAGGGTTCGATGTTTGGAATTTAAGCGTTAGCGACTACTCTGTTCTTCTATGGAAGTCAGCTGTTTTATACGATAATTGGTGGGAGGGGGGAAGGATATAGGAATTTGTATCTCCACTACGTTGTGGTTAGAGATAGGATCTGCCTCACCCTTGCTCAATTCGTGAAGAAGTCTACAAGGCACTTTGATGACATTAGTTATGGTCATAAACTAAAATCAGTTTCGTCATATTCCCAAAAGCAAAACGTGAACAACCATAAACAGCAATAGAACAATGGAGACATAAAAGGAAGGCAATTAACAGAGACATCATATTAAGTCATAAAATCTTCAAACTGAAAGAATTTGTAAGAGAAATAGGGAAACATTCTATCCAATCGATAGACAATTATAATGGGAATGAAGATGAGTGGAAAATACTACTATCTTTATTATCAAGTTATTTTTATTATACCATCTACCATTGTTACTATATTAAATTTTGATACGATTATTATTAAGAAAATCACGGAGTCGAGTATTCGTATCTCGTCACTTTTCTGATATAATGTTTTTGGGGGTATTTTTTTTCATTTCTTTTTTATTTTCTGATGACGTTTACTTTTTTTTCAATTTTTTTTTTACCCTGAGAACGATTTCTTCATCCGACGACGACGATTTCATCATAAATTTACATTTCTCTATTTTCTGATAATGATTTTTTATTTTCCATATTGATTTCTTAATTTTTCGAGACGATTGTATTATTTTCCATTTCTATTTCTTTATTTTACACGGACAATGTCTCTATTTGTTGCAAAATAAGGGTGATTAGTGAATAAAGTTTAGGAGATATCGCCAAAAAGTGCGAGCGGGGCCCGTTTTTATCTCACCCTGTACTTGCATGGATGCTAGAACGCCACAAAGAAAAATAGCCAAAATAAAGCCATTTATTGATATAATTGTGCCTATTTTCATGAAGAATTATATCTTAGAAAAACATATAATCATCGACGAATCAGTGTTAGAGTGGAAGGGAAGACTAAATTGGATTCAATATAGTTCTACCAAGAGGAAACTTTTCAGCATCAAGTTTTATGCTTTCAGTCAAAGTTCTACAGGTTACGTGGAACTATCTTTAGTCGCGTGCTCGCATCTCTATAAGTTACTATGTCAGTTGGTCGATTAGATGGTAACCATTTTACTTTTCAATGTTATTTTGAAGGTTTTGAAGGTTGTAAGCTCAGATGATGTTTGTTAATTGATAATACGTTTGTTATTTTCTATTTCAAAATTATTGGAATAATTGAAAGCACGCGACTTAGGTATGTTGACCTTGTTATTTATACAGGTGATGATACAATTTACAATTCCCTTTATGATAAACTACTCCCACTGGCATCTAGAATTGTGTTCACACAGATACATTCTCTCTGTTAGTCCCAATGCCTAAGCTTGAAAGGCGCGGAAACTAACGTATTTGGTTTGTTAACAAAGGAGGAGGGGAAGGGGCTGAAGACCAATGGAAAGAGAAACTGATAACTAAGAGTGAGGTTTGGAAAAGATACAGGTGGTCTTTTGGGGGGAGATTCTCTAAGCGATTTCAGCTCAGAGATTCTTCGTTAGTTCACAGTTTGGGAAGGTAAATGAAACAGGGAAGAGATGAAAAGAGGGAAAATTTGAAGTCCAAGGTCCGTTCTCCTGGGAATTAGAAGTTGTGTACTTACCTTAAGTAGCTTCCGAATTGATATCTTACCATTGAAAACCGCTGGACCGTACTTTGAAGGAGATGAAACGGAACGTGTCGGTAGTCTTGAGGAGAGATGTTGGCGCGTCAAGACCAAGGAGAATTGTGTCTGGGACAATCTCAAAAGCGGGAAAAAACCCATGGTGGGGGGAAGGGAATCTTCATTTCCCCGCAACCTAGGGAGTTTGTGTGCGCTCAGGTAACCAAAAGTGGGAGGTGGGGGCAACAAGGCCAGCACACGTGGGAGCGTGGGGGAGCCCGGCAAATGCATGGTCCATTTTTCTCACATCCTTTAGGTAAAAACTATTGCTTTTATACAGATAAGTTTTATACATCAGATGCTTTCACTCGAAGTCACACTGATGTTTTTGACACAGTAAGACTAAATTATAAAGATCTCCCGAAATCAGTGAAATAGGCAAACTTAAAAAGGGAGGGGGGGGGGCATTGGCGGCCCAGCGTAACAAATTGGTGGTCTTGAAATGTAAAGACAAGAAAGATTTTCCACTGGGTGGAAAATATTGTTTTTAGAGGTGGAAAATTGTAATTGCCATATGGGAGAGGTGGACCTCCCAAATATTTTCAGCCGTCTTCTAGACATGGTAGTTCTGAATTCTTTTATCATTTATAACAAACTTGGAGGAAAAAAAGAAAAGGATTGATTACATTCTTACAATGAGCGAAAACTTGAATAGCCGAATATACAGCTGATATACCAGAACCTAGCACATCTAGAGGTAGGCCTGCGTGCCTTAATGCACAGCCTTTAATATTTATTGGACGTCATTTTCCTGCATCCTGCCTACCGCAAGCAGATAGACATAATGGTCTAAGAAGATATGCCCAGTGCAGTAAACAAAAAAACAAGCAAACAGACTTCCTATTTGGGCGCATAATGTGCAGTGGCACTATGTGTAGTGCCATATTTTGGGGATTGGCAGTGAAAATAAAAAGGTAAGCAATTATATTTTAGTCTTTAAAGTTATTTATGCCTTTATTATAGTAAATAAATACCAAAATAAATAAGTTTAGCAAAAATAACATTAAAAACTTAAGGTAAAATAATTGTTAAATTTTGTCCCTAAAGTGACTTTTGGGAGTTGCCATGGTAAAAGATAAAGTGACACTCAATACACTATTGCCATTACGAGGCCAGGTGCACTGCTTTATCAGGTGTCGATATCCCATGAAAGATAAAGAAGGCTATCTTGACCTGATGGATATTTGTATGGTACATCTTACATTAAATGTGGTTACGAATTTAGCCAGTGTTACTTGTCTGTTACCATAGATAATTCAAGCAAGATGGCTCTGGTCATAATCATTAAACATCGGTGATCGACCACTGTTCTGTCCATAGTGAAAGGTAATCCCTCCCATGAAGTTTTTCGGTACACATGTGAGATCGAAGATCAGAGGATGTTGAATGTCCACGCAACTTCAGAAATGGAATGTCCTTTTCGTCTAACAGTAACTATGATGCTTCATTTAAACTTCTATATTACATGGCGCGGTACGGTGGCGCCTCCCACAATTAAATTTACATACTGCTATCCCATAACTTTTGACACTTCAGTAGAGATAGAAGTAGTCGAAAAGGACACGGCTGAAGGAATACTCAGGAAATAAGAGGAGAAACTAACCTACCAAGAAAAAAGAGAGGCAATACCCCCCAAAATATAAAGGCTCACAAGTACATATGAGACATAATTAAGTAAAAATAATAAAAATAAAATAAATAAATATATAGAAATGCTCAAAGACAAAAAAGGCAGAAACCTAACGTTTGAATTCTAAAAAAAATAGTTTTAAAAGGGAAAGGAAAGTGATAGATTTTGCCAGTCTACCAGGATCCAGTTCTTCCCCTCTTTATCTTCATTCTTTTTCTTTCTACTTTTCTATATGCTCTTTACTAACTAATATTTCCTATATACACTTTTCCCTATTTATGACATCTCAATCCCATTACATTTCACTTTCAATTACTAAATTCAGAAAAAAGTGAAATGTTTGATTCCAAGAACACTTCTATTACTCAATTAACACAAGAATAATGAATATGAATGGTCACGTGGTTGATAAAGACCCAAGAAATATACTGGTAAGGGATTTATTTGAGCTACGTCATCCTGATAGGTAGTCTCTCCAACTAAATCCATCATTTTGAACAATGGATAGTACTAGTCTAAATTTAAACGCAGGGTGTTTAGCTCTATAGGGTCTGAGGTAAACGAATTCTCTCTCGTGTAGTTTCATATGCTGGGTTAGGTGATCAAACGCTTCCTTATGAGATGAAGGAAATATATATATATATATATATATATATATATATATATATATATATATATATATGGATTCTTTATTCCTAGGTAAATAGCTGGAATAAGCTTCGAAATGGCGAACAGTAATGACAACTTTTCTTCTTGCATAATAATAACTTTTTCTGACTGTCCTTTTCTTCAACTTTGACTTGTTGTAAGAGTAGGTTTGGGTAGAGGACATTTGATTGATTGATTGATCATAAAAGAAAGAAAAATTGGTGTAATAGTAGGAGAGGTAAAAGATAGAGAAAATGTTATTTTAGTAGGAGAATGGTACGTCTGGCTATGGCTTTCCATGCACTTCTGTGATGTTTCCGTGCATGTTGTTTGAAGCATTCAAGCCTTTGTTTTCGTATTTTTGCCTTTTTCTTGTAGATAGAGCTATCTCGGTTTCTTGATTATCTATTGTTGTTTTGAAGTATTTTTGTCTTGATTATTTTGTCCACTACGGATCTTTTTTTTTTGTCCACTACAGATCTTTTTATTTATTGTAAGATTTAGTTTAACATCCTAATTACTCGGATATTAATATTTATCGTTTTTTCCGGTGAGAAGCCGTTATTTATACATTGGTTCTATGGATTCTTGCAACCGCTGTTGGCTGCTGGCAAATCCTTGTCGGTAGCGTCTATTCGGGTTGTCAATTTTGGGTATTCCTATGTTCTGCATGACTCTTTCTGGTTAGTATTCATATATGTTCCTCCATATTTCTGTTGTCCTTCTGTGCATCGTCACATTCAGGGGCTTGATCCCCACGAGATCGTGTAGTCTAATCGATGGTATCCAGTCCAGTAAGCTGAGATCAAGGATGAAGCGTAGTGCTTGATTTTGCACTACTTGTGCCGTGTAAGTTTGTGTCTTGCTTGCCAGATGTAATGGGATGGCGGGAAATAGCAAGATCGGTCTGACTAAGGCCAAATATAACTTTTTCTTGTTGCGGAAGGAGAGTTTTCTGAACCTATAAAGTTGCCTAAGTCTAATCTTGGCTTGCGAAACCTTCTCCTTGATATGTTCATTATAACCATTTAATGTGATCTTCAATCGCAGAACTCGGGCTTCTCGGGTATATGAAGAGTATTCGCCATTTGCTCTAATGTCGGCTGTTTTGGTACGCCCGATAGGGAGAATCTTGAAGCTTATCCATATTGGTGCGAATCTTGTTTCTTTTCTCATAGAGGTTGAGATTGTTAATTTCCCCAGCTGTCCTATTTGCGACGTCTACAGGAGCTCGGTAGTCGCTTGTGATAATTTGAGTTATGTCGTCGGCAAGCTGGACATATATAGCGTAATCTTGAGTAGGAAAAGGGAGGTCACTCGTGTAGATAGTATACAACGTTGGGCTCAGACATTCCCATTGAGGCACCCCTGCGCTCATCGAAAAGGGTTGTCCTTCGTGATCATTGATCTTTCTGGTTGCCTCTCTATCCTTTAAATTAGTGGTTCTCAACCATGGGCCACATGGCTCCTAGGGGGCCATGTAACATTACTAGGGGTCCACACACATAAAATAACGAATTGGGGTCCACGGTGATATTTTGGTTGGCCATAGAGCAATTCTATTTTAGAAGTATTATTATTACTGAGAATGGAGAGAGAAAGAGAGAGAAAGAAAAAAAATTACACAAAGATATGCAAGGTCGGTTTTGTAACTTATTCATGATGGATATACCAACTTGCGTGACAATTCCTTTCGAAGTTAATGTTGCCGATGTAGACATTTCTTTACAGGAAACCCTCATTGAATTACAAAGTGATGAAACATTGCAGGCAAAATTTAAAGATGGGAAGCATGATATATGGAAAACAAATAAAGCTGCTAAAAAGTATCCACTACTCTGGGATAAATCACAACTCTACGCCATCGCTTTTCTATCATCTTACCTTGTTGAATCAGGATTTAGTCGTGTTTCTCACTTATTGTCCAAAGCTCGTAATAGAGTCGCCATTGTGCAAAGGGGTGATCTTCGACTATCATTCACATCGATGGAGCCGAATATAAAAAAACTCGCTGAGCAACATCAGTCACAGGCATCTCATTGAATAAATCTACATTTTTTATTTAATTACTCATTTATCTTTTTAAAGGTATATTATGAATTATTTACTAATGTACATAAATGCTCCATAAAATTTAACTATTAAATAATTTATTTGTATTAGTTTAAACTTAAAGTTTTACTTCAAAATAAGCATAATTATTTACTATTTTTTTTACTTATTGATACAATTCGTTTGCTTTTTTATTAGTGAACAATTTTTTGCCTTTGGGGCCATCAAATTTTTTTAAAGGAAAAGAGTTCATGGGTAAAAAAAGGTTGAGAACCACTGCTCTAAATAATCACAAAGGATTCTGGTGATATTAGTTTTCATCTCAAGATCACATAATTTGTTCTTTAATCCGGACACCCAGACCTTATCGAATGCAGAGTCCACATCTCTGAGTACGACGTCCAACCTTTTATTTTCGGCTTTTGCATTTGCAATGAACTCTGTCATAAGGGCAATGGCAGTTTTCATACCGAGTTATCTACGTAAACCATGTTGTTGCATGTTGTATCCGTCCCTTGTTTCTAGGAGGTTTTTTAGTCTGTCATTCAGCAGTTGTTTTAAAAGTTTCCCAATAGATTCTAGAAGGGATATGGGTCTGTAACTTTTTTACTTCCTTTTTTGGCTTCCCTGGTTTTAAAATAAAGTTCATTCTGGCTCTTTTAAGTAGATCTGGAAAGTAGCCAACGTTTAAACAGGCATTAAAGAGACTTAGTATGGCTTCATTGATGTTTGGTGGGGCATTCGCTAAGTGCGCCTTGGTGATACCTGATATGCCAGGGGCCCTCTGCTTGAAGTTCTTTAAAGCTTCTTCGGCTTCTGCTCGTTGAGTGTTATCGACGAAGTGGTATGGTGTTATAGTTGATCCTCGCTCTTCCAGGTATGACAAGACTCTCTTCTCATATTCCCATTCCAAATCGTCGTTTTCCTCCTTCGTGATGTCGAATTTTCTCTCCCAGTGCTCTCTGAAGTGGCTTTCTATCTCTTGGTCCTCGGTGATCATTCTTCCCTCAGATATGATGGTAATATTGGTCTTATTTTGCTGAGTGCCACTTAATCTTTTAACCTGATACCAAAATTTTGGGGGGGGTCGGTTTCCAGATCTATTTTATCAATTATGCCGTCCCAGATTGTCTTAGATTCCTCGCTGATAAGATATTTAATTTCCATGCGCAGGTTTATAAGTTCACGGTATCGTTCCGCCGTGTTCTCGTTCTCGTTTATTTCAGTAATAAGTTCTTCCAGCCTATCTTTCCTTAACGTAATCTCCTCATTCCATCGTGGAGCAGGGAGAGTTTTGTATTTCACCCTCGGGATAGCTATTCTATCTGCTTCCTTAATCTAGGGACATTTAATCGTCATACTTATGTTTATTTTTAGAATAACAGCCTTAGCGTTAATAAATTGACCAATCAGCTTTTCGACATAAGCACTGTAATAATTGTCCAATCAGCGCCATGATAAATTTAAAAAAATAATAACGCTCAAACCGTTTGCACATAAATCCGGCTGAAATCAATTTTAGAGATAGTAATGTAAAGTTAACCCCTGCAGGAGACCCTCTTAGGGGGCCAAAAAAGGGGGACCGATTCTCGGTCACGAGCCAAAACCCAACAGTGGACCCCTGTTAGGGCTAGACCCAGATAGGTAAGGTTGACCAAGGAGAGTGCAAAAATTGGAAGGTAGAAGATATAGAACTAGGACAGATAGAGGGGCTCCTCGCACTAGTGGAGACTGTATAAGACTCCACAGATAAAGATCGACAGAAGAACCCCTCTCCTCGGAGAGGGAATGACTCCCGAGAAGATGGACCCACCTGACTTTAAAATGCTTTCCCTTAAACTCATACCCAACGGAAGGAAAAGATCACCACAAGAAGTAGTGTAATGCATATTAATAGATCTGGAGATACCACTAATCAAATGCATTGAGACACCATCTGGATTCACAGTTATTTGCCCAGAAAATAAAGACATAGAGCAGCTACTTTCATCTGCTGGGAGCATTACGCTAACGAAGTTGGACTTGCAAGCTAGAGTACCACCATAAATCACGGCTAACAGAAGTGTCATCTGCCCAAAAATCGAGTCCTGAGTAGGAGAGCAGTGATCTCAAGAAATAAGAGAACTTCAGGAGAGACAGAAATGGCTCAAAATGGCAGAAGTGGTAAAATTTAAAGATCACATTCACGTTTTCAAGGTCATTTGTGAATCTACCGAAATGGCTTCAAGGATCATAGAACAGGGACTTCTCGCTTTCAACATGAGAATCCCATCCACCCACATACAAAGAGACGTCTTCACAAGCATACAGATATGCTTCAGATATTATGCGTTGGAAGAACACACGACGAAAAAATTGCCCCCAAAAAGACCTAATCATCTGTTCTGAATGTGGAACTGGAGGCTATTCTGCAACAACACAGTTAAAAGATGCATTAACTGCCAAGGGGGACACAGAACTATGGCCATGATCTGTCCCAAAAGAAGAGAAATTATAAAGAGAAAAGAAACAGAGTCAAACAGAAACAATACTAACGTAAATAAAAACTCATACGCATCAATGGCAAAAAATGACCAACAAGGATCGGCAACACAAATCAATTTAGATGGTACTCTCAATGTAAAAATACTTACTCGTATATTACATTCCCACGTGATGAACATAGCTAACCCTGGAAGTTATGCAACAACAGTCGACAGTATGTTACAGGAAAACAGGCTCGAACCAATGAAATTCCCCAAAGAAGTCGACTAATTGGCCATTTTCAGAGTCAATATCACAGAAAAGACAAAACATGAGTTAATCGAAGAGGCGAAAGGAAACCAGCAGGCAGAAGAATCAGAAGAGAGCACGATCAGTGAAAACTCAGAGACTAAAAATCCCTCCGACGACAGAGAGCAAGAGTGCACACGGGTTACTCGCAGGAAAGCCCAAAGAACTAATAGGTCTAAAGTAAATCCGCAAGTAAAAGGAATCCATCACCCAAAGATGAACTACCAGAAGGACCCTCGAATGCAGTCAGCAGAGGAGGAACCCAGGAGAAACGAAATAAAAGCCAGAAAAAGAAGAAGAAACACTGATAACTTAACATATAGGACAAACTAAACGGAAAACGAATAAACGAACGGAAATGGACAATTGGATTATGGATATTAAGAAACTAAAAATACCACAAATTAACACATGCAGATGGAAAGACAAGGAAATTATGTACGGAAACTTATTCAGAAAGATTGACCCAGATGTTATACTAATATCAGGACATGGAAGAAACACAAAAGATGAAAAACTAAAGATATGAAACTACAATGTTATTAACACAAATCCTTCAGGAGAAACACACGACGGAACGGCAATTACTGTCAAGCAAGGATTGCAGTACAAAACAATACAAGGATTGGAGGATGCATATTTACCTATAGAAATTAAAATCAAATTAAGAAACATCATTGTCGCAACTGGATACCAGCCAACCAGGCGCCCCCAATTACCGGTACAAAATTTTACTAAACTCTTCAACTATAGGATACCGGTCATTTTAATGAGCGATTTAAACGCCCATTGCAGGGCTTCTGGGAACAGAAATACAAACAGAGTCGGAAGACAACTTAACACGCTTATGAATATACGTATACTGCAAAGACTGGGATCCAATTTCCTTACATACTTACAAGGAGAACACGCAACAAAACCGGACATCTGCCTGGCTAACTTCAATCTGCTCTTTAGCTATTTTATGAAACCAGTGGGTGTTCCTTGCAGTGACCACACTGCGACTCTAATGCACATAAACAATAATCCTATACAAATCCATTCGAAGAAATGGAAGGCATACCATAAAGCGGATTGGGATAAGTACAAAGAATTACTTCAGACTTACGTGCCCAGCCCGCTAGGGAAAGCCACTCTAGAGGAAATCTACAGGGAGTTAGATAGGATCAGAGAAGAAATTAAAAGAACAGATGAGGGGGCCGTCCCCATTAACTCGTTCCAAACCATTAAACAATTCAAGTGGACACCAAAAATAGTGGCTCTGACCGAGGAGATCGGCCGGGCGGCAGAAAATATAAGAAGATTCGGAACATCAAGGGAAGCATACAACGCACTCAGAAGACAGAAAAGATAACTAATAGCACTAATTTATGAAAAACAGAAAGATAAATGGGATCAGCACATCGAAAAAATAGATGCGTAAACATCACCAAGAGAATTTCGGAAACAAATCAAGTAGGTAACTACCGCCCCGTCTCGCTGCTAGATTTCATCGATAAGGTATTGGAAAAAATAATAAATAACAGACTGTCGAAATTCCTTGATGATAATGACCGAAGAAACAGCTGCCAATTTGGCTTCAGGAAAAACAGAAGCACGGAGATGGCCCTTGGAGTCATCCTTGAAAAGATAGCGAAAGCAAAGAGAGAAAAAATGAGCGTAGACATCGTATGCCGGGCCGTGTCCAAGGCATTCGACAAAGTATGGCAGAGGGGTATACAACTCAAGATACTCAGATTAGGAATGAACAAGATCGAAAGGATTTTATGTGATTATGTAATGGAGAGACGTGCTTATGTGGAAATAGGAAGACATCAGGAAGAAATATTCGAGCTCACTGCGGGTTTGACCCAAGGCGGATGGCTGAGTTCGTCTCTCTATTCAATCTACGCAGCAGATATACCACCACCAAGAAATGAAGGCTGCTTGAACATCCAATTTGCCGACGATGTCACTCAAATCACAGCTTGCCCCTACAGGAACGGCCCATGGCAAGCTAGGATAACTGCAGAAGAGATAATAAGCATTAATAGATACGAAGAAAAATGGAAAATTAAAACCAACAGGGATAAATTTAAAATGGTACCCCTAACAGGAGGAGTATCTCAGATGTATATGTAGAAGGACAGTGCTATAGCTACAACAAAGAACGTAAGATGCTTGGACTAACCATTACCAAATCAGGTTATAAAAAGCACGTAACTGAGAGGGTAAATCGAGGAAAGAGTGACCTGGCATTACTGTACAAGTTAGTTAACCTAAGCATTCAAAACAAGAGAAATATTTATCAAGACATAGTACAGTCCGCGATTATTTATCTAACCATCGCGATATACATGATCTCAAGAAGTAACCTATTAAGACTCCAAAAAGTCCAACACAAAGCTATCTACTTAATAACAAACACCAGAAGAGGAGAAAGAAGAAGAAAACGAGACATTCACAGGGAGGCAAGGATAAAGCCAATTAACAGAATAATTGCAAAAAAAGCAAGGAAATTCTTAGAAAAGACAGAAGTAGGAATGAAGTAGGATTGAATTGACCAACCCAATTGCCAAAAGAAAAGGTTGAAGATCACACAGATTATTCCCAAGTTTCCCAAGGATAGATGTAGGGGGAGGGGGAGAAGACGAAGAAGAAATCTACACCCAGAGAAAGAGATTAATACTCGACGACGACTCAGAGTAATTAATTAACTAAAGCAACACCAGAAAATAGCGTATAGTCAATTATAACTAGGATAGGAATACGAAAGAATAGATACAGAGATAGGAACCTACACCAGTTTTTAGTAAGAATATTTACTAATAACAGTTTTGAACGCCTCATAAATACCAATACTACTTTCTAACTTTATCACGCTAGCTATACTATCTGAAGTTGCCTGACCTCCAGGCAACTGGTATCTCTTTGCAAACCTCTTATTTCCTTCAGCATCTTTTCGTTTTATTTAATATCACATTCGTACAAGGAATTCATAGTGATACATAGGACAGGTGTCACGATAAACTACAAGGTTATAGTTCGAGACAAGCGACACATCGTGGTTCGGATTCCACATTAAGCTGTAGGCACCATGACTAACTAAGTCCACTTTTGTCTCCTACTATTTTCTTCGTTGTCCACCCTAAAACCTTCTTCTCCCTCTCCCTCTCACTCTTAACCGCCTTACTCACAGTGCTTGGAGCCTACTTTTGCTCTAGACCGTATGACTATGGGGGTCTATAAAGGAGTACCAGCCCCCCCCCCCTCCCTCCTTGGCCGCTCCATGAGCGCCAAGGTGGGCGGGGGGAAGGTCGGGAGAGCTGTTCTTTGTCTCCCGCCTCTCTTTTCATTTCATTTCATTTCATTTCCGAATTTTTAAGCACTCAATCAGTGCTCGGATCCAGCACACAATACTGAATGTGTATTCTCAGCAAAGGAGGTAAGGTTTTGGGGAAGCGATAACGATGGCGTGAACTTTTCCCTACGACATCTTACAAGGAGAATAACAGAAGCTCCCAAGTAGCCTCAACTCTAAGCGGTCGCTCTCTGTGACCCGCATGATTTGTGCTCTAAAAACGTCAATCACATTTCCCTTTACCTCACTATCCAGCACAGGAGGCAACGGTTTCAGAAGGCTCCTTCACCGCTTGAGTACTCTGGCATTTTCGTTCCTTTATTTACAAGATATAGTACTGCATACTAGGGAGTTTAACTTTTTATTTACAAAAGAGAATACTAAGCGGGAAGTCCATTTTCATATTTGCAAAAGAGTTAATACAAAGAGGGAAGTTTATCTTCCTATTTACGAAAGAGAAATAATACAAAGCGGGAAGTTTGTTTTCCCATTTATAAGGTACTATGTGTGAACTGTTTAAAATTTTCAAACGAATGTTTACTTGGTTGACCCCCACAGCTCCTCATAATTCAGTAAGAACCGAAAAAATTATTTAAGATGTTAAATTTCAAATGTAATTGCCATAAGGAGTGGAATACAAATGTAAAATCACATCATTTAATTTCGTTATTAACTTGATTTTAAATCGCGTCTTTATAAAGATGCACTTCCGGTATCAACTACTCGAGGAAAAAGATTTGTCTAATGACTATCCATTAACATGCGCGTTTTACTTGGACGATGTTTTAATTGGTGAGGAGGCAGCATTTCTAAAAGATTAAAAGTGAATAAACATAATGCTTGACAGATTATACCACAATAAATTGACAGAGCTCTTTACCTGAGGATGATTACCGAACAAACAATTCCGAATTACACACAATTTATCCTAATAAATACAATTACTTTTGATGGTGCTCCGGCACATATAGGCAGAGTGCGGTAAGAGAAAAATTGAAAGAAATTGTTAATAGCATTTTTTATAGATGGAAAAGTGAATAATCTTACTGCTAGGAGTAGACACTACAATAAACTAATGAGAAAGATTGTAATTAGAGATAATACAAATTTAGATATCATATCCCGAGCTGTAAAACGAGGAGATAAATATGAAAATTTGAGAATACTTGACTATTGAAGTAATTATCAAATAACTATTAATATTGATTTAATTTTTTTAACGAGAACCGATGGGGTTTTTTTGGACAAAAGGTTCTAATAAAACGTTTGCAAGTAAAGTCAGGAGAAATGAAACTGTGTAAAAAGGACATAATTGTAAGAGTGACAAGAAGTACTATTCAGGGTAACAGGAACTTATAAAACACCCAACTTACCTGAACAGTGAAACTCTGTAAACTTCAACTCTCTTGATCAGTGAAACTGCGTACAACACAAATTCCCCGAACTGGAAAACTGTGCGAAACTAAACGTTCCTGAAAAGTGAACCTGTGTGTCATTCAACTTTCCTGCCAAGAGAACCCTGGAAACAAAACTTTCCTGAACAGGGTAACTGTAAGAACCCAAAATAGGAAAGCTATGAGAATACAAACTTTCCTGAACACGAGAACTATACAACCCAACCTACCTGAAAAGGGAATGTGTGTGCTAATCAAACTTCTTGAACTGTGAAAGTGTGCTTCCAACTCCATTCAACATATCCTCGTCTGTTAATTTTTCCCATTCATTCCAGATTTGTTTCTCTACACTGTCGGTTTAGATGTCAGCGTGTCATTGACAAAAGGAAATAGCATATGTACTATGGAGTTCTATAATAGATAATTTCAGTTATTTGGACCAAATCTTGACAAGAATCTCTGGATATGGATCACTTAAGGTATTAAATCGGTTTAATTGGTATAAATTTGTATCAATATTTATGTCCCAAGATCTCAAAATAGTTTTAATTAATTCGTTGAGTCTTTTCGAAACAGACCCGGCAGCGAGTTAGGTTTACGTGGCTATAGTGAGTTTAAGGTTAAGCTATAGCTTTCGAGGCTCTATGTTGTTAGTACAGCCTGTAGGTTGGGTTTGGTTAAGTCAGGTTAGGTTAGATCATGTTATGGTTAGGTTAGGTTAGGTTTTGGAGCAAGGCACTGATGCAAACTTCTCGCAGAATGTTTTTCAATCAATTATGGCTTCTTGTCACATTTTAAGATCTTAAACACAAAAACAGTAGTTGTAAACTCTTTGCATCATACGTGAATGAAAGAAACGATTATATAATATAATTTTGATTCTTCTAACCAAGTGTCTTTTCGCAATCCAACAAGGAAATTTCACTCACGCTTATTACAGTGCCAACGGCAAGTAGAAGATGCTAATGAAAGTTTCATATCGTGTCCATTTTTGCAGGCGCTGTCCTAACCTAACCTAACCTAATCTAACCTAACCTTAACCACGCAATAGCCTCGAACGCCTAATTTTCTACCAGGCTTGTTCCGTAAAAGTCCCAATTCGTCTTTTGTCGGAACATATACGGAGAGGGTGAGACAAGTTTTTATATACACAACGTTTGTTGACAATTAGCTTTTACTCGCTTATGTTTTGTTTATATAAAAAACTTATTTAACATGTTATTTAAACTACCGTCATCCTAGTTCTAATTCTTCTAGACCCCCCTAAATGGTTTGTTCATGCTATAGGTCTACCTACTAAAGTTCTTGATTTCGTTCTACTTAAATCTCAGTTTTGGTCCTCGATTGTGCAGTTAGTGGAAAGCACAGAATGATACCACACGCTTTTTATAGCACTATGGGGGACACCCTAGTCATCACCAGGGAAGATCAAGTTTCAGTCAACCGTTTCTAGAAGATCCAATTCATTGCCTTCCACTAACCGCACCATCTGTTAGAAAATCTTTCAGATCCTTGATTGGTACGTGATGAATACTGTATCGTCATTGGATGTCGCAGTCGGAGAACGTCAAGTCATTACGATTATATTGAACAATATTAGTTAGTTAGTTAGTCAGCGCCAATCCTTCCATGATACTGGGAGGATCTCCAACCGGATAATGCAATTTATCTAAGGTCAGTATGACGATCGCTGGTCGGCCCGAGGGCTCCAGGCGCCGGGCCTCTTTTGGGGAGAGGTGCCAGGAAGTATTATGTTTTGACACCAAACAGCGTCCAGGTGGAAGCCTTCGTCACCTCGGGGAAAAGGGACCTGTTTCGCGTTAGAGGTACGAGTATGTGGATATAGATACCTATCGGCAGGATTCCTTGGAACAGAGTTAGTTTTTAGTTAGGTTAGGTTACGTTACCTAAAAACTCCCAAATCATTTATTCGCAACCTAACCGAACCCACATTTAACCAGAATCGAGAGAATAAACAACAAGCTTAACCAAAAAAACTTGACTAGAAGAATTTTATTCTGGAAGCGTTGAATTCTCTCATCTCACTACGGTGGTAAGGGCTGAAGACGATTGCTATAGGATCCCCCTTTCAATTCTTTATTTTTATATTTGTTATTTTCGCTCACTTGCTTATTCCCCTTTCATCTGTGTTATCTTACTCTTACTCATTCTCTTTCAACATAAAAAGCTTTCCACAGCCGATTTTACCCCCCGCCCTAAAACCGCAGTAATTCTAAGATCATTTTGTTTCATAAAAGGTAAATAGGTTATACATTCCCAAAAATTAAATTGTGTATTTTTGTTAATATAAATATTAAAAAAATTCAGGAATGATTTTTTTTCTGAAAATTTGAATAGAAGCATAATTCTTTACAACAGGTTAACAGGTAAATGAAGTTTGCTTAATCCTATATACTGGTTACAATCAGATCCCTAAAAGAGATTAAAGAATGATTTTTAACCTTATCATTTGTGTTTATGAATGTTAATATTTTTCAGTTTTCAGTTATTTATGCAGTCACAACAGAATGCAGCCAACAAATCGAACATTCAAAAATTAAATTCACTATTATACCAACGTTATCCTCATAACTGGAGTACTATATGCCTTTAGTGGCTTAAGCGGTTTACTCAGCTGTGTTTCCATCACTATCCGGAATAAAAAGCGGAAGAGGGAATATTCCTATCTTTTTATCCTTAGGACAATTTCTCCCAATTTGAATTCCACCGTTTCCTGCTAAGGAATCGTGAAGGAGATGAAACCGAGTAGGACTTGGCCTAGGAAACTTGCCTCACCTCCAACCTCGCATCCGACAAACTCACGGCTTCCATGGGGTGCAGCAAATTCCGTGGGTCTTAGAAAGGCATTCGAAGCCGGGTTTCTTACTCCTAATTCTCCATTACAGTTACACACGAGTATATTTACGAGTTTCTTGCGTAACAAGGGTAATAATGAGGCAAGACCTTTATTTATTTCTAGGTACCTTGAGAGTATCTTAGTGGAAGAGAGTGCCACTTGTAAGCAAGATTCGCTCATAACATTTTGTGCTGTGGCGAGGACTATTATGGACGTGATATCGTTTAGGCTTACCTACAGAACCACTTGAACCAAAACGGCGGTCTAGTAAGTTTCTCTGAGTAATTTCTGGTATTTTCCGGAAACTTTAATATTATAGACTGCAAATTGGTTCAGATTTAGATTTCAGAATAATAAAATTTCTTGTTCCTTATGAAGTTGTGCTTGATTTTTAAGATTCATCTTCACACCTTCAGTAACTTTTAATGATTCGCTGAGCCAAGCGTCGTTATCTTTAAATTTCTCTTTGCACCGGTCTATATTTGCTAATAATTTATTCTTCTCTATGTCCTTTTTTTCCTCTTTTAATGAACCTGCCGATTGGATTACATTACTATCCTTTCCTAAAATAATCTTAGGTTATACTAAATGTAAAAAAAAAAATCAATATAAGCTGATATCAGTGGTTTTTCCACACGTTTCTTGGTGAAGATGGACCCTTAAAAGCAATCTAGGTGAGTCTACTTGTTCAGGAAAATATGGCAACCAATTATTTGGCGAAGAGGGAATCTGAGTGTCCCCACCACCACAGAAGGAACTTCTGAAGCAAACACTCGGGAAGAAGCAAAAGAGGAAGAAGAAGAAGAAGAAAGCACGCTCCAGCTAAGGGAGGATGCTCGCCTCCCCCCGCCCCCTCCGGCGCGGGAGCATGCGAGCGTTAATAGTCAAATAAAATGGAAGAGGACAGATTCTTACAAGAAGTCAAATACTGCACAAGTACGAGGCCTGAGTACAAGGGACAAGCAGTAGAGACCCCGCTCGGCCCGATACCGGGACAGGTAACGTCCGCGAAGATCATCCAGACTGGAACATTCAACAAGAATGTGCCGAACAGTCTGGGGGACAACGCAGTCGTCGCATTACAGTGTGGGGAAACGCTCCATCAAATGGCGGGGCATCCCGCGAGTGTGCCCAATTTGAAGACGACAGAAAGTGACCTGAAGATGATACCGTTGATGTCCAGGGTAAAGAGTATGACAATGGAGACACTTCGTTGCGGGACGCCCTCTTCCTTCTCCATTAGGTAGAAGGTTCCACTACACGCATAAAGAATAGACGATCTTGCAGAAATTCAGAAATAATGATCGGTAAGCTTCGCCTTGCCCCCATCTTGTGGACAGTCTTTATGATACCGTTTCGCCATGTAGTATCAATCATAGGCCTTCTCCAGATAGAAAAATACCGTGGCATAGTGCTGTCTACGCACAACTCCTCGCAGATAACATTTTCAAGAGCAGAGCCTTTAACGTGGAGTGAAACTTAGGAAGCCGCACTCTGCAGAATACAGGTGGCCTCTGTTGTGCTGAAAAAAAAGGCTATTCTAATATTTACCAATTTATTCATAAATTTGCGCACACAGGATTATAGCGAAATTGAGTAGAAACCGGCCCAAGTAGAGTGATCCTGTTGAAAAAATTACCAGAAATACCATGCTTCACTCACGTAGGTCTTGGATCATGGCATAGGAGACTGTAAAAGAACAACCTCTGACCTCCTCACGTTATTTGGAGACCACGTGCGATTGTATCCCGCCATGAAAAACGTCACTTCCCGTTCGAGATCATTCGAGAAGTTTCGACTCCTGGGCGTATTGGGGAATTATCCCCAAATCCTGTGAATTTGTCTAGAGCCCTCCCCGGTGACGAGGAGAGAACGAGCCTCTTGTTTTTTTTCCCGCCTTGCCGCTAAAAGCTGAATTTTCGTCCGCCTCACGGATTAAGATGCCTGGAGCTTCCTCACCCCATGCTTTGAATCTCCCTTTCCCCCTTCCGCATCACTCGTACAAATACCCGGTTTTAACTTGAATTCGAGGAGTTTCGCACATAACTCAAAGTCGTCCTTATCGTCTCGAGTCGAAGTCTCGTGAGCGTTCATCAAACAGCAAGACTTTCTCTGCCGTGATTCTATCCACGTCAATTGGTAGCTTCTGTGAACGGCCATCCTTTGAAATTGCGCGACAATCTCCCTTCGTTTAATCGATCCGAAGAAAATCTCCATAGATTACCTTTGAGGAAAAGAAGTTTCCTCTTCCAGTGGAATTACGAGTAATCCCACATTTCCCCGTCGAACGTCATCCTTGAAGATTAGCTATCTTCATCGCTATTCCTGTGAAGGTTGGTTGGGATCGTGCCTCACTTGCCTCATCCGGATCATGTCCCACTTGCCTCATCCAGATCATGCCCCACTTGCCTTACCAGGATCGTGCCCCACTCGCCTCCTCCCAAGCAGGACCTTCCTCGAAGTCACCGACCCATAAAATTGAAACCTCCTCAATTATTAGTATTGTTGAGTTCCCCATTTGATCTGAGCATAGTAGCGCTAATTAATTAATTTTATTTGATATTCTATCCTTATCATAATTATCAAGAGACTATTTCATTTTAAATAATTCCCTTTTTCTTATTTTTATTCTTATTTTGATATTTGTAAATAAAATTATATTTTTGTTGTTTCATCTTTAACTAACCTTGAGCGATACTCTCAGCCTATTCAAGTAAAATCTCGCCAATTATTTATGCACGCCAGGAAGAGCGTCGGTGAAATTTTTTTGGCGTGCTTATAGCGCATTTAGGCATATCGCGTCTGTCTGAGTGCCGTTTCCCACTCGGCTGATCCATCGCTCTAAACTCCGCGACTAGGATAGAGAAATCAGCCATTTTCTGAAATGCGGGTCACCGCGCCCACTCGTAGCAATTTTTCCGTTAGCTTCAGCCCAGAAAATGATAATAAGGGGGGAAGTGGTCAGTATCATAAAGGCCATCCTCCAACTCCCAAAATCAGTCTGTGCATCAGGAACGCACACGGCAGGATGGGAGCAGGAAAATAAAGCTGTTCTCGTGCATTGATGCGTAATCTCATCTACATTTAGGAACTGATCCCTGGGATTCAACATCTACTCACCTCCAGAAAGGATATCTACGGTTCAAATCATCAAACAGGAAAAAGGGCCTCGACACCTGTGGCACAACGCTGCGGACGTCCCCCTCGTCGAAGACGGCTGACGGTGAAATGTACGCAGAAATAGCAGTATACCCCCTAGCCATGTGTAGTTGCAGTGTCACTGCCTAAAAGGAGGCATTTAAACCAATAGAAGAACGGAGAAATAGTGCCAGTTTTAGATCGCGCATCCTCCTTCCCAGTCCCATCCCGTCGTAGTGGGATCGCAAAATCCTTATACCACATTAAGGTTGTTGGGCAGGCGCGACCATCATAGTCTCCTGCAAAACAATAACTTATATGTAACGGGAGGAGACAAGCTTTTGCAGATCCTCCTAATTTTCCCTCGTTCTCCTACAATTCCATTTAAGAAATAGCCCCCCCCCCCATGTCTAGCTCGGAGGAGATGCATAAGCCCTCTTCGAAGAAAAGACCCTCATGTGGATGGCCGTACTCTTCCTGGAGGCCAAACTCCGGGTGCTGTTTGCCGTACAAGGTGCTGAAAGCGCTGCCGCCTTCAACTACATATAAAATGAGGTTGGGTCACTATGCGAGTTTTTTCATCCCTCTGACACGAAACTTTCGCCGGGTGGGGTGGTTTCGGAGACAGGATCCTCCTTTTGGAGAGTTCCGCGTCTTCTAGTCGCCCTCTCCAGCCTTTCGCACAGGCGCAGGAACAGAGGCTCCATTGGAGGTCCTCTTTTCGAGAAAAAGCTTTAAGAGTCCCCAAACGTGGCCTCATAACTACCTTGGGGAGGCAAGCCTCCTGCGAGTCTAACGAATTGGTGGAGGCGTGCGACTGTTTCCCCTTACGGGAAACGGTCACGCAGTTTGAAGGGAGTCCTGATTTTAGCTGAGGCTGGTTTGAACCTTTTGTGCCGTCAACTCTACCAGGCGAGCCTCGTGGTGGGTAGAACTCTCAGAAGCGTTTAAAATGGGTGTGGAAACAACCATGCTCGTAGGCCTGGAGTGGCCTGGAGTGGCCTGGAGTGGCCTAGATTGGCTGGGAGCAGAAGGTGCCTTTTTAACATTTTAGGTATAAGAAGTGTCAGGTAGCGATGGGCGCGCCAGGAACAACTCTTTAGTCTCGCAAAAGTTGACATAATCCGCAGACTGAACGGCCAGGATTTTCTCCACGAACTCACTCAGGCCGGCAGGGCGACACGTATTGGTAAGAAGTGGGTAGCAGGCAAGTCAGTTGCCATTAATGAAACAAACCTCAGATCGACGATGGGCCTCGGCAAGACCCAGTGGAAGATGCTGCTCTTATTCCTCTAAGGTGGTTAAGGTGGAGTTAGGACCGAGACGGCGCGAACCTGTGTTCCCGTGTTCTTAGCTGGTACCTGATAAAGCACAGGGGGACCCGCTGTAAGTGTAGAATTGCCCTGAGGTAAGTCTGCAAAGAGGGATAAAGGGAAAACCGCCGAACGTTTAAAAAAAGGAAAGGGATAAGCGCCCTCTTGGATCGAAAAATCTTGAAGAGACCCGCGCGAAAGCATAGGGGAACGGCACCTCCGTCACAGAGGTGGACTTTCTCGAGGGCATCTCCGACGTTGGCAACGTGGAGACTCCTTTTTCGCATTCAGTAGGTTAGAGAGGAGACTCTCCACCCTAGCAGAGTGGTACTGCCGTTCGTCTCCTCGCTACCCCAACACCAACCAAGGTCGGCCAAGGATTTAATGAGGGGGACTTACTCCGATGTTTTGACGAAAGTTTATGAAAACCTACCAAACAATTAAAACTTACTACATTTGTTACCACTACAGAAGGTTTATGAAAACCTACCAAACAACGAAAAATTCCTACATTTGTTCCACTATAGAAAGTTTATGAAGCGTCAAACATCAAGGAAGACGGCAGAACAAGCACACTGAAAAGTGCATCCAAGCAGCTGACGAGTCATCACCACTTCCACAAGAGTTAATCGCCCAAGAATGTTACCATTTGGTAATTATTAACCTTGAGAGTAGAGCAAGAAGGTTGCCTCGTTTGTCTCATAAGGGCAGCTACGGTCTGATTGGAGATTCCTCCTGTTTCCGTAGCTCTCAAAAGAGACAGAAGCAAGCGTGGACGGGTTGATTGGAGATACCTCCTGTTCCTGTCCTGCTTGTAAAGAGGGCATTTGTCTCTTCTTCCCTTTGCACCCGTGGCGCTGATGAGCGAACAAAAGTGACGCCACGATGCAAGCGGCGGCGTCCATAGCCACCCCGCCGAAGTCTGCCAAGCGGACGCGGAATGGGTTAAGTCCACCCTCACCGAACGAGACTTCCACGCCGAAGAGGACCGCCCGAACATTGGAGCCAGAGTTCTCACAGGCAGAGGAGGCTCCCAGCGATGAAAGCGGTCGCCTCGTCATCGACGAGAGCCCCCAGACCGAGGAGGCCCAGCAGGAGAATGAGGCAGGCTGGGTAACAGTGTCTCATTCCCGACGAGGACCTCGGCACAAGTTTAAACTGGTGCACCAGAGCAACACTAGCAGTGCCTACCAGGCTGTGACTGAGCTGGAGAGAGCACACCCTGGCCTGCGGATAGTCATTCGCCCTACTCTCAACGGCGAATACGTCCTCACCCCGAAAGACGATGGGTCGGAGGCCATGCTGCGCCGCCTTGCCGAGGAGGGGGATCGAGTGATCCTTCTCGACCCCAGAGTGAAGAGGCACAAGTTGGTGCTTCAACGATATCCCACCACTCTGCCACTCCAGGCCGTCGAGGCTCACCCCCACGTTCACTCGGCAACACGGCTCCTCGCACACAGAGACAAGGTCCCAACCAGGCAGATCCTTGTAGTGTACGAGGGGCCGCCACCGCCCAAGCTGGACCTAGGCAGCTGGGGACGCTACGCCCTGCGCCCCTACCAAGGTGAGCCTGTGAGATGCTACAAGTGCCAGCGCTTCGGGCATCTCCAGGCCATGTGCCAAAACTCCGTCAAATGCGGCGTGTGCAGCCAAGCGCACCCGACGGAGGAGTGTATCGGTCGCCTCAAGGCCAGCGAGTCCACTACGGCACGGTGCCCCAACTGCACCAAGGGGCACCACGCTTGGAACACGAAGTGCCCCGAGTGACAGAGAAGGATGCCACGAGGTCACCGGCGGCAGCAGCAGATGGAACCACGTACCCCCCCAACCCAAAGAAGAGAGCGTCGGTTCATTGCCGCGCAACCCCCAATCGGGTCGGCGTGGGTTAGCCATCAACCCGCGACTCTCGGCCTGCCCGGCACACGTCTGGGGGGTACACAGGAGGGGGAGCGGCAAAGGCAGGGGGAACCACGTGGGCCTTCCCAGCAACAAGGCAACCGACGCCTTGTTCCAGCGCCACCACCAAAAAGGCTGGCGTGGGCTTCCAACCCACCCCTTACCCCTCAACATCCTGGCACAAGTCAGGTCGAGACAGGGGAAGAGGACAGGCAGGGAGCGAGAGAGGGTACCAGTAGCTGCACAGCCAGCAACTCCGCTCACACCTCCACCCAGCAACCCACCCCCTCTGTCCCCAAGCCACAGAGGAGGAAGGGACACAGGCGTCGGGCCCACCGCGCCCGCCCAGACGAGGAGCAGTCCACGGTGCTACCCAATGCCCAACCAGTGACAGGGTCTCAACGTGGACCCCCAGGTTATTGCGAGGGACTCAATGAGGAGGGCAGAGCCATCGTGGACGTCATTCTCGCGTGTGTCGTACAGCTGGTGAAGAAGCTGCTCGACCGCCGGCAGGGCACCGCAGCCCCCACCGAGCAGGACCTCGACGCACTCCTCCGCGAAGAGGTGTTAACCGCCGTCACAGAGGGTGCCCTCCAGCCCCCCCCCATCATCTACCACGCCGAGAGGTCCCACTCAACACCCTCTGCACCCACCGCACGCCCACAACCAAGATGGAAGCGCGGATTGACAGCCCAGCCCACGCACCGGCGCCCACGCTGAGGGTGCTGCAGTGGAATGTGCAGGGGCTCCGCCCCAAGAAACATGAGCTGCTGCAAGCCGTCTTCCAAGAAGACCTGGACCTGGTTCTCTTACAGGAGACTCTCACGCCCGCCAGCTTTGAATGGCGAGTCGCAGGCTACACCCTCCACTCGCTTCCGGCTGGTGACGGAAATGGGCGTGGCTGTGCAGCCCTCATACGAAACACCATCCCGCACAAGAGGATCGCCGCACCCGTGTACTGTGGTGACGGCGTGGAGGTCCTGGCACTGGAGCTACAGCTGGGGCCGCTCACTCTCACTGTATACAATATATACAGGAGCCAGCGGTACCCACTGGATGTTGGGGAGCTGCTCTCCCTCGCATCTCACTCCAGCCTCCTTGTAGCGGGCGACTTCAACGCCCACCACCCCGTGCTGCAGTCTGTGTCACCCACTAACGTGACCGGGCGCCACCTGGCCGACCTGCTCGAAGAAGTTCCTGCCGTTCGACTACTGAACACAGGGCAGGCCACGCACGTCCATGGGGGGCGGCTCGACCTCACGCTGGTGTCGGGCGACCTACAGCCCAGTGCCACCTGGCAGGTCCACCCTACCCTCACCAGCGACCATTACGGGACCCTCACCACCCTCACTGTGGCCCCACCAGCTACTCCTCTCCCGCCGCCCCAGTGGAACGTCAGGAGGGCGGATTGGGCAAAGTTCCAAGCCTCCCTGGCCGAGTGGTGGTCCACGTATGTGCCTCCGGCGGACCTGCACCTGCAGGAGAGGGACCTTACGGCGGCCATAGAGAGTGCAGCTTACGCGGCCATGCCCAGGACAGCCTCAAATCGCCGCCGGCGCCCGGACTGGTGGTTTTATAACGAGGAAGTCCGGGAGCACAATCACCGCGTCAACGTCCACAGGAGGTTGTACGAGAAGCGCCCAACGGCCATCAACTTGCAGCTCCTGCAGGACGTGGTAGCCCGCGCGCGACAGGTGTCCCTGAACGCCAGGGAGGCAAAGTGGCTGGAGTGGTGCGCCTCTTTCAGCCAACACACCTCCCTCGGCCAGCTGTGGGGGAGCTTCAGGAAAGCCTCAGGCGCCGCCCCGACCCGCCCAGCTGCCCACCCACGCCCACAGCAAGAGGCAGATCGGCTGGCGAACTGCTTTACAGCGAGGGGTTCTAGCGAGCAGCTTCCTCCCCACACCAGCTACCTCCAGCAGCAGCTGCGCCCACAGCGCGACGAAGAGGTCAGGGAGGCGCGGGGCCAGCCACACGCGACGGACCAGCCTTTCACGCTTGAGGAGCTGGCCAGGGCGAAACGTCGACGTGACACAGCGGCGGGAGCCGACGGAGTGCGGTACTCTATGCTGGCGCACGCTGGGCCCGCCGGGGACGCCGCGCTGCTAGCCCTTCTGAACGCGTCGTGGTTGGCGGGCCGTCTGCCGCCCTCCTGGAAGGACGCCGACATCCAGCCCATCCCCAAGCCGAAGGATCACACCACCTTCAGGCCAATCTCCCTCCTGAGCTGCACCGGAAAAACGGCGGAGAAGATGGTGCTGACTCGCCTACAGTGGAGCGTGGGAAGCCTTCATCCCCACGTGTTCGGCTACACCAGGGGGGTGAGCACGGCGGACTGCCTCATCACCCTCCTGGCTCACGCTAACAACCAGCCCACCATCGTAGTCTTCCTTGACCTCGAGAAGGCTTTCGAGCTGGCTAGCCCCCGCGCCATACTGGCCGCCCTTGTGAGGAAGGGCATCCGAGGGAGACTGCTGGGCTGGCTCCAGGACTACCTTCACCAGCGCCGAGCCCGCGTGAAGTTCCAGGGTCACAAGTCTTCCTACCTTACCTTCGAGAACGGGACACCCCAGGGCGGCATCCTTAGCCCGTTCCTTTTCAACGTGCTGATGGAACAGCTGGTCGACCTCCCCTATCGTCAAGGAACCATCCTCCTTAGCTACACCGACGACCTGGCGTTGGTCGTCACCGGGCGCGGCGACAAGCTCGCGCGGGCCCAAGAAGCGCTGCACCTCATCACTGCCAAGTGCGAAGAGCTGGGGCTCAAGATCTCGGCAGAGAAGTCCCGGTCCATGGCCATCAAGACTTGCACACCTACTGGCCAGCAGCTTCGCGTCCAAGGAGTCGGCCTGGCCTGGACCGACTCCTACCAGTACCTCGGAGTGTGGGTGGACAGACGGCTGTCCTTCACGCAGCATGTCACGCACCTGAGGGAGCGGACGCAGGCCCGGCTGAATGTGATGAGGGCCATGACGCGGCCGAGCGCTGGTGCAACCTTCCCCGTCCTCCGCCTCTACTACCTCCAGGCAGTGCGCTCCCTAGTGGACTACAGTGCACCGGTCCTTGTAGCGCTGCCCCGGCAGCAGCAACAGCGCCTGGAGGTGATACAAAACACCGCCATGAGGACCATGTTATGGGCACCCAGGTGGTGCACTGCCTGTGTCATGCAGAGTGAGGCCAACCTGGTGCCCCTCACCGCCAGGGTGGATTGCATTGTGGCCTGTCGGGTGGCCAGAGTGCTCCAGCGCGACGTTGAAGGTGTTGCGCAGAGGAGACTCCGAATGGCCGTGGCGCAGGGCATCGAGTGCCTGCGTAACAACAGGTAACTCGTAAACGTCAGCCTAGCAATCAACTCCCTCAACCGGGCAGGGAACTGGCTGTGGCGCGACCCCGACACCCCCCACCCCGCCTACGTTCCACCACCACCATGGGACCCCCCCGCCGCACACTTCACCGCCACACAGTTGCCCGACAGCAAAGCGAACTGCCTCACCGAGGAGATGCGCCAGCACGCCCTCATGGCCATGTCTGAGGTCACGGAGCCAGGCAGCGCAGTGTACTTCACCGACGGCTCCGTCGACCCCGACAGCGGGAGGTCCGGCGCCGCCTTCGTCACGAGCGGCTTGACGCAAGCGTGGAGGACATCAGACCACTGCTCCACCGTCCAGACGGAGCTGGTAGCAATCCTGCACGCCCTCCAGCACGCTTTGCTTCGCCGGGAGGCCACTGTGGTGATACACACTGACTCTCGGTCGGGACTACAGGCGCTGCAGCACGCCCACGCCCACGCCTACACCCGGGACAACATCCACCTCACCACCACAATCCTGTGCACCCTGCAGGACCTGGCAGCTCAGGGCAGGCGTGTCCGGCTCCACTGGATTTCCAGCCACGTTGGCGTGCGCGGCAACGATGCTGCCGACGAGGCTGCCAAGCGAGCCGCCCACGGCCCCATCATCACCTGGACCGTGCGCCCCAGCCTGCAGCAGCTCAAGGTGCAGGTTAAACGCAGGGCCGCCCACAACGCCCACCAGCAGCACCGAGAATGGGAAGCATTCAAGAGGCAAGCGGCGTGGTATGCTGCAGCCACAGCCTATCGCCCACTGAACCCATCCTTCCAGCAGCCCAGAGCGAACGGCGTGCTGCTACAGCGTGTGAGGCTGGGCTACTCCACGCGGGAAGAGCTGCACGCCGACTTTGTGGCAGGGAGGTGCGAACACTGCGGCGGCCGCTCCCGGCGCCCACTGGTGCACTACCTCCTCTCCTGCCCAGCCACCGCCCGCCTCAGGCCAGAGCGAGCTCCAGCCCCTGCCCCTGTAAGAGGCGCCCTTCTGAGGGCGCGAGATGCAAGAGCCGCCCAGGTGGTCCGCCACACCCTCAACAAACGAGCTGCTGGAGGTGCTGAGAACAGCACCCCCTCCGCGCTGATCGCCGCTCGCGCCCAGCCGGGCGACAGGTGATGAAGACCGACGCCACCCACTTGCAGCAGTCAAGAAACGCGTGGGACGCTCCACCACGTCTTACTGCACGCCAACACTGATGGGCTGCCCGCTTTGTGTAATGTGTGCATTTATACATGTATTTATATTATTGTATCATATTATTTCTGTATTTGTCTTTTTTGTCATTTTTTTTGTTATTTGTTTGTTTTGTTTTTATTTTATCATTATTTGTATTATGATTATGTATAAATGTACTCTATTGCACAATAAACCTATAAAATCAAAAGTTTATGAAAACCTAACAAACAACGAAAGCTTCCTACACTTGTTACCACGACAGAAAGTTAATGAAAACTTACCAAACAACTAAAACTTCCTACGTTGGTTACCACTACACAAAATTTATGAAAATATAACATACAACGAAAACTTCCTACACCTGTTACCAATACATAAAGTTTATGAAAACTTCCTACACTTGTTACCACTACAGGAGGTTTATGAAAACTTCCTACACTTGTTACCACTACAGACAGTTTAGGAAAACCTACCAAACAACGAAAACTCCCTACATTTGATACAACTACAGAATGTTGATGAAAACCTACCAAACAACTAAAACTTACTTCACCTGTTACACTACAGAAAGTTTGTGAAAACTTCCTACACCTGTTACCATCACAGGAGTTTTATGAAAACTTCCTACACTTTCTACATTTGTTACCATTACAGAAAGTTTATGGAAACCTACCAAACAACGAAAAATTACTACACCTGTTACCACTACCGAAAGATTATGAATACCTGCCAAACAACGAAAATTTATTACCTTATAACCACCTCCTACATTTATTACCACTACACTTGTTATCATTACAGAAAGTTTATAAAAACCTACCAAACAACGAAAATTTCCTACACTTGATACCACTACAGAAAGTTTATGAAAACCTATCATCAATTAAAACTTTCGGCACTTGTTACCACTGCAGAAAGTTTATGAAAACCTACCAAACAACTAAAACTTTCTACACTTGCTGCCACTACAGAAATCTTATGAAAAATTCCTACACTTCTTGCACTTGTTACCACTACAGAAAGTTTATGAAAACCTAGCCAAACAACGAAAACTTGCTGCACTTGTTACCACTACATAAAGTTTATGAAAACCTACCAAACAACGAAAACTTCCTACACTTGTTGCCACTACAGAAAGTATATGAAAACCTACCAAACAACGAAAACTTCCCACACTTGTTACCACTATAGAAAAAAGTTGTGGGGGAGGGCTATAGCCCGCGTCAAACCGTTACCGTTAATTCCGTTTCAAGTTTTCGGACTTTTCCGGTGTCCACCATGAGTGCGTTAATGAATGGTGTACGCAACCTATGACTGCAACGCACACCTACCTGAACTTATCTAGTGTCCGGTCATCCTCCAAAGGTTGCAGCTCCCAACTGGGCATCCAGAGAGGTAGGGCGAGAGGGTAATATCCTTAGTATGACGTAATAACCCCCGACAAGATCTGAAGATCTGTTGTGGGAGACCCCGAGACGGAATCTGAGACTTTTAATTGATCTGGAACTCAACAAGGCACTAAAGTCTCTTCACCTATGGATAATAGCGTACCTATGGATAACTCTGAAGAGAGGTGGTAAATGTTGGATATGTTCTTAATTAAAATTAAGATGCTCACAGTAGACTTGATTCAGATATTTAAAATATTATCAGCATTAGATGACATCGGTTCAGACATTTTCTTTGCAAGAGATTGTAGTAACATTCTTAGCGGACACTCGGTTAAAAAGGCATTTAGGATCAAGTGATATGAAGAGAGAATTTTTAAACTATGATTGGAAATACATGAAATGACCGACTACCATCGCTGGTTAATTGTACTTTACTGGTTTGCTTTCCAAATTTACTGGACAAGTATTTGAGAGGCATATGGATTGTTTAGATTAGTTTGACCTGATCGGATAGATATAGAACTGTAAATATTATTCAATTGTATATACACCCTTAGAAAAAATATAAAGCACCTTATGGAATCATTTATATAATGTAATTAGACATGTGTAGTAAATTAATTCAGTATATATAGATATATATGATTGCGGAATTGCAAATAATTCTCGATTGATAAAGCCGAGCTAGAATGGATAATTGAAAGAGAATTTTTTTTTTGTCTTAGAAAAGCTGGCTGATGAGGCATCTTCTCGTGGTTGTAAGAAGAGCTCTTTCCGAGAGCTTGATGAAGAACTGAGTTAGCTACAACATCGCCTTCTTAACCGCATATATATATATATATATATATATATATATATATATATATATATATATATATATATACAAAGAAAGCAACTACATGATCTGCGGGTGATAATGCAACCACCACAGAGCTATGCCATTTTTATTTTCTGCCTTTCAAATAAAATTTGAAGACAGAAAGAAAGATGCAGAAACCTGGTGTAGCTGACTATAAATACATATAGTACAAGAAAATAAGAATTGGACGCGAATGAGCAAATGAGACAAGAAACCGGAGGTTTTTTAAAGGCAAGAGAGAGGGACATTAGAAGAATCTAGAATCAAAGGGAGCAGAGGGCGGCACAGTGAAGGCGATCCTTTACCGAGAAGACAGAAATAACTCCAGGAGAAAAACGTTTTGAATTCCTTGGAAGTTCCTAGCTTAGGGAGATACTGGGTTTGATGGGGTAACGCTTTGGGTGAAATATAGTTACTGTGCCTGGTAGCTTAGTGGTAAAGCATCTGACCGGCAATCAGCAGACCCGGGTTCGTGTCCCGGCCAGGAATTCAAAACTTTTTTCCCCTGGCGTTATTTCTGTCTTCTCGGTAAAGGATCGCCTTCACTGTGCCGCCCTCTGCTCCCTTTGATTCTGGATTCTTCTAATGTCCCTCTCTCTTGCCTTTAAAAAACCTCCGGTTTCTTGTCTCATTTGCTCATTCGCGTCCAATTCTTACTTTCTTATATATATATATATATATATATATATATATATATATATATATATTATTTTAATAATTGTTACACCCCCTCTTTGCTGTAGCTTCACCAGCTTTTGACAAAGTTCTGACGCTTTTCCAAGCACTCTGCACAGTCTGGGTTCTGTGGTGGCCACTCCAAAGTGGTGATCCCCATTTCTCTAACCCATTTTTTGCGGTAGTTGAATGTATAACATGGAGCATTGTACTGCTGAAATTTCACTTCATTTTTTTAGGGTTGTGCGATGCAATCTTTGGAAAGATGGCTCTAAAACATGTGACAGCATGGTGGTATAAGTTGTCAAGTTCATTCTAACCTGGCATTAAAACAACTCCCCTGACCATGATGAAGACATGCAACCCTAGACCATGATAGAACCACCTCCATGTTTCACAGCACAGTCGGTACCAAACAATCAGGGTGAAATGCCTCTCTAACTCTTCGTCTCACAAAGGTTGCCCCAGAAGTGTCGAAAATCTGTAAAATTGTTGCATAAATTTTTAAATCATTTTCTTCCATGATATATTAAAATGTAATCGCATAAATTACATTTAAAACAGCAATGTAAATGTATTTCTTACATGGCTGATAATTACTTTGATCTGACCAGGTAACTTTAGACCATTGGTCATGTGTCCAATTTGGGAGATCTTTGGCTCACTGAAGACGGGTTATTTTCTGTTGACCTCAGATGTCCATGGCTTCTTTCTCGCCTTGAAACCTATTTTACATTGATCTTGAAGTCTCCTTCAAACTGTTATGGGTGATATCTTGAATCTTCATTGAACTCCCTAGCAAGTTCAGATGTCTTTCTGCGATTCTGTAATGAAGCCCGATTGATAGATTTGTCTTCTTTAGGTGTTGTAAGACGTTTTCTGTTATTACTCTTCCTTGATACCAAGCTATTGGTCTCTTTATATCGTTGTCAATGTGGTTTGGACAACATATGTTGAACATTTTATTTTTTAGCAATTTCTACTTGTGACAATCCTTGGCTATGTAAAGGTTGGATTTGTGTTCTATGTATCTTCTGTAAGTTCTTTATTACAGAATTAGTTATAAATTTAATATGGAACATAAGAAATATTGGTTAAATTAAAAATTTAGAAGACATGGTATTTTATTAATTACATACCATCTAGTAAAATACAAAGTGATCCAAACATATTAACAAAATATTCAAACATATTAGCCAAATACACATTATCATCACACATATTTATGAATAATATCCTTCTGGCCATGGGTTTATGTACATAAGAGATAAGAGATGGGACATGACATGAAGGAGACATATAGGTTGTAGTGGCCTTTTTCTCCTATTTTTTATGTTCTAAAAAAATAGCTCTATATGCCAATGCAAATAAAAGCTCCATTGACAAGAACGACTTCTTTATTGGTAAAACTTCCCAACCTGACCGGAACATCACATCCTTCAGCTGCACAACGTCGTTGTAGAGTTGAAGAGTGGTGCGTGATGGAGCGAAACTGCTACTGTATTTTCATCAATAAAAAAATCCGTTTTCTTCAATAGAGCTATTATTTGCATTTAACTATCATGTAAACTACTTTAATGCCAATAGTCATGCCTAAAAAGATGTCGTTTTCTTTCTTCGATAAGCAATTGCTAAGAGAAAACTATATTTAATAAGTAACATGCATTTTATTTAGTCGTAAATCCCAAATATCGAAGGAAATTGTATTCATTTATTCATCCATAACATTATATTTCAAGAACGAGATTATGGGGCAAGGTTTGAATAATACGAGTAATAGATATTTTTTTATCCTAATTTGGTTATGATCCTAGGTATATTTAATGGAAGTTTTTTATCCAAGTTCTTTTTAAGAGTTCCTTTACAGTTTGCAAAAATAAAATGGTGAAGTTCAGAAATAAATATGAGTGTCGAATGTTTTAGAATTTTTTAAAAACAAAAAGAATTACAAATGATGTAGTTAAGAAAATTTATTACAATTTAGGCATGGAGGCTTTTTTTTCATATATTCAAAAGTTTTAGCGTTATTTCTAAAGTAGATTTTCAATTTTAATTTTTTTCAGGACTCCTCAATAAGATAAATCCTCTTTTTTTCAGTTATTACAACTTAAAGAAGACCACTACAATGAATTTTAGCAATGCAACGCAGCTATTTGACTGAGCAGTACTAAATATGAAGAATAATTTCCTTTGGATGAGTATTTACCATGATGTAATCAATTCTTATCCTTGGTTGGTCAAAAATGGATATGGAGATGAAATCGACATGAAATCTTGCCTTTAATTTGAAACACTCTCAATTCGCGGTAATACGAGTAAATTACTTATTCTTTAATCGTTCCGAAGCAAAGAGACCTAAATTAATATTTTTTCAATAATGATTTATTTTACTTCCCTATGACATAGCACTGCCCTTGGGTATGGAAACAAATTACGTCGCTAGAGGGTTTTATGGCACACGCACATAAGGGAAGATTGTCATGTGTAGTTGGGAGAACCTGGCTCTAGATCAGTGCCCATCAACCCTTTATTGCCTACCACCCACTTTTACTATTATTAGGCAAATGAAATTAATCAACTGCCCACACAATTAACAATCCTATAAAAAAAAATATATATATATATATATATATATATATATATATATATATATATATATATATATATATCAACAATGTATTAACAACACCGTTTAATATAGGAATTTAACTTAGGAAGTTATAAATGTGTTTAAATTTACTTAATATCATAAATTTTCGTACTGTCCACCCAGAAGCTCACAACGCCCAGTAGTGGGCGGTATCGCCCAGGTTGAGGGGCACTGCTCTAGATAGATACCATATGGCTAATAGTGGGCGCGCAGTGGCAGATCCAGGATAAAAATGGGCGGCTGACCTGTCTTCTTCGCTCTGAGTAGTCTGAGAAAAGGCCATGGATGATTAATAAGGGTTATAATAGACAGTATTGATAATAAACACATATCAGAAAATTATGAATTGTAGTTTAGGGACGTCAGCTAAGGTATAATAATGAATTTAATAATTATTTTCTAGATTTATCCGTATTTTAGACCTGTATCAAATAAGATACATTCGATCCCAACGGTTTAAAAACTTTAGGTATATTCTATATTATTACATAACTCTTTTTTAAATAGAAGAATACAAGTATGGCTTTAAAAAGAAATATAAAGATAAACGGGTCTGAAATTTGAGGGGATTTCAGCCCGTTCAGCCCACCCCTGGATCCGCGCCTGTGTGCCCTCCAGGCCCCAATGACTCCATGAAGATCTACAGCTATTTATCTTCCACATATTTTTCACTTTATTTATAGATCTCTCCTTACAAAATTTCTCCGGAATATGCTCTCGTTGGTATTTGGCTTAAAATTACAGGGTTGGAAGGTTACAGACACACATGAATGATAGTCACTGCCAGTTCAGACAGGCCAGCGAGATCACAACAAGCCGTCACCCACACGCTTTGCCACAAAGAATTATTTTATAAACTATCTTTTTTTGTAAAAATAATTGTTCAACTTTGGCGGCCTCGGCGGGAAAGGGAAACCTAAGAATAAGCGAATTTAAAATAATAACAAATAAACAAAAGAAAAGAAAAGAATTATAAACCTTCCTTTAAAATCCTGAAGTTTCAAACAACTCACAATCATCCAATAAAAAATAAACAAACGCAACCGACCTGCCTAACCTTCATCATGTGTCATAGCTTACAATCATGAAATAAAGCCAATACAATTAAACAACCTAACTTAACCTAACCTAACAAACAGTAAGCTTTCACAGAACCCTTAATGTACTTTAAAAGATCCCCATTCAAACATAATCCACGCCAGGTATCTGGCTTGATTATATATATATATATATATATATATATATATATATATATATATATATATATATATATATATATATATATATATAAAGTTAGTTTGACTGTTAATTTGTTCGCTATAGACGGTTATATTTCTATACTGATTAAGCCGAAATCTGATATAGATATACATCTATGTAAAAAGATGGTTATTAGTTATGTTAGGTCCCGCAAGCCCCCATACATTGCCTCCACCCATGGGGCTAAAATACTTTGGGTTGAGTCTAGCGACATCATGTATTGACCGAATGAGATGTAATTTGGTACAGGAATTATATCTCTAAGTAGATGATTATAGTGTATCTTAGGTCTCGCCAGCCTCTATATATTACTTTCTAGGGGTTTGAAAATATGGCATAGATCTAAATAATCATAGGGGTATAAATTTCAGGTTTTTTATTGATACTAAAGTTGTAGAGTATCTCTCAAGATGAGGCCCTGGACAAGGTCAAATTTGAACTCCGAGGCCATTCGAGGCAACAAGAACCTCGCTTATGAAAGGGCGTAGCAAGTGAAGAAACACAAGTGTTTGCTGCAGCCACTTTGTAAACTCATCACAATAAGACCTGAAAAAAGCCCAACAGATAATTCAATAATTTTGTGGCTTAGGGTCAAAAATATCTAGTTATAGAAAAATAGTTACAATTTTTAGTTCTATTCAAAAATTAGTAGAGGTGATAAGACTCGACATCAGAAATAACGCAGACCTGTGTTACCAATGGTTAATATCCAGTCTGGTTCTACACCCAAGATGCCATCTACTAACAACTACCAATACCCCACACACTTGAAATATAGTCCGTGGGAGCCATAGGAGACCCCAGGTGAAATTCAGACGAATGAATGAATGAATAGTGCATTAAGGATTAAAAGCTGCGTAGCCCAGATGGACTATCTCGCAGCCAAATTCACTTATGGGCGGTGAATTTAAAATTATTATTTTTAAAATATTGCCATATTAAAATACATAAAAAAGCAAAAATGTCCTTAGGACCAAAATTAGTTTAATAGGCAATATTAAGTCAGTTGAGTTAAAATCTTTTAACAAAAAATAGACTATTAAAAAATTCAACAAAAGGTAAAAAAAAAAGTAAAAAATAATAAATAGCAAGTAAATAAACTATGAATATATCAACAATATAACTTTAAAAGTTATTAAGCAATTATATTTTTGTTAAGAATTTATTCATTTTTTTAAAAATGTAAAAACATAAACTATGAATTGATCAACAATAAATATATAAAACTATTTTAAATTTTGTTTAAAAGATTGCTTTCTTTTAGGAAGGTTAGTATCCTAGTCACGTCAAAGAAGCAATAGGTCTCAGAAAAGATGCCCCGCAGAGCCTGCTGGGGGGCCATCTCTCTGGTAATGAAGGGAAAAGTCGTCCTTCTGAGATTCCTTAGTTGCGCAGTGTGCTCGGCCATACGCAGAGCAAAGGGGCGAGCCAGAGATGGAGATCTATCGTATGAGGCCACTGTCCGTGTATTGAACATGCACTCATACACTGGCGTCTGCGGTAGTTGCTCAGGTCTAAGGAGGTAGTTTAAATTAGACTTGAGCCTGTGATAGGGAAGGGGGAGAACCCCGTTCTCTGCGTAGAGGCTCCACACTGGAGAGGACTTAAAGGCTCCAGAAGCCAGGCGCACACCCTGGTTACGCACAGTATTTAGTTTTTCGAGAATGGATGGTAAGGCAGAGGAGTACACCTGTGATCCATAGTCTAGCTTTGATTGGACCAATTCTAGATACAGGAGCCACAGGGTACGTCGATCACTTCCCCAAGAAGCGTGAGACAACAGTTTCATTATGTCCATTCTCTTTAAAACAAGTCCTTTTCAAGGCGTCCACATGGTGCCGGAAAGAAAGCCTTGAATTAAATATGACCCCTAGATATTTGAAATGGGGCTCAAAATCTATAGGCACACCATATAGCGACAAATGTCACCAACTTATGCCCATAAAAGTGAACAGCCTTGGTCTTTACTGCGGAAAAGCGGAAACCCTTGGAGGAAGCATTTTCAGCTACAGTGCTTTTAGCTCGCTGTAGCTTACAGGCGATAAATGGGAGTCTGGGCGAAGAACAAATGAGCGCCAGATCATCCACATATAACGTCGACGAAATCTCGGGAGGGAGATTTCTAACAATGCTATTAATGGCCACAGAGAAGCAGGTGACACTGAGGACACTTCCCTGTGGCACACCCTCAACTTGGTGCACGGGCTCCGATAAGGTGCCTCCAATCCTTACGCGTAGTGTGCGTCGCATCAGAAATTGCTCGACAAACCTGGGGAGGTAACCCCGCAGGCCCCAATCATGGAGTTGTTTAAGGATACCACGCCTCCAGGTGGTATCGTATGCTTTCTCAATATCAAAGAAGACAGCGATGGCGTGCTGCTTCTTTGAAAAAGCATCTCTTACGAGTGACTCCATTCGGATAAGCAGGTCTGTCGTACTCTGCTTTTTCCTGAACCCTGATTGAGAAGGAGATATGAGATTTTGAGTCTCCAAAAACCAGACGAGTCTGAAATTGACCATTCTCTTAAACACTTTACATGGACAACTGGTAATAGCAATGGGGCGGTAATGGGTGGGCTCCGTCCCGTCCTTTCCTGGTTTGCGGAATGGAAGGACTATGGCCTCTCTCCACATGGAAGAGAAGTGGCCCTTGATCCAAATCCAGTTGTAAATGTCCAGTAAATGAGAGAGAAGGGATGGATGCATATTCCTAATCATATCATAGGAAATGCCATCCGATCCGGGGGCAGTGGATCTACAGTGCTTTAGTGCATTATGGAGCTCATGGATAGAGAAGAGTCGGTTGTAAGACTCGTTATCCATGTTAGGATCCATAAAGTTGAGCGGTTGCTGCTCCTGTTAGAGCCTAAAGCACTGGAATTGCATCTCATAATTATCTGGGCTTGAGATGCTAGCAAATGATCTGGCCAAGACATTGGAAATATGGGACAAGTCCCCCAACAATTCTCCAGCTTGGACAATGTTAGGAGCTGTAAAGGCATTGGATTTGCCCAATAGCTTTTTTACCCTTTTTCACACTTTGTCTATAGGCGTTTGCCAACTTATGGACGCGATGTAACCTTCCAAAGAGGTCTTTCGAGCCTGTCGAAGGATGCGTCGCCGTGATGCCCTTGCTCTGTTACGAGCAATTTTATTTACCATCGTAGGGGAGCGATGGTAACGTCGGCAAGCCATTTTACATTCAGTCACGGCTCTCGAGCATTCAGCCGACCACCAGGGAACTTGTGGTCCGCGAGCGGTTGAGCCGGAGAGCGGGATGGAGGAGTTAGCCGCTTTATTGACGTGGACTAGGAGGTCATCGATAGACACGTCAATATCTTCATGAGGGAAGGACCCGTCATGGCTCGAGAGGTGCCTGAATTTAGGCCAGTTTGCTTTTTTTGCATTCCATTTTTTACTAGGTGGTGGAGGGGGGCCACCTGTACATGGCGCTATAATAATGGGGAAGTGATCGCTGCCTCGCAAGTCAGGATCCACTGCCCAGTCAAAATCAGCTCTACAGCTTGGTGAACAGAGGGACAAGTCCACGCATGTAGAGCTGCTCGTCTGGATGTGAAATGATGTATGGCTGCCATCGTTTAGAAGGCAGACATCATTTTCGCTCAGAAATTTCTCAATCATGTTTCCCCTAGGGTTCTTATCATGGTCCCCCCAAAGGGGGTGTCGAGCATTAAAATCCCCAATCAATAGAAAGGGGGGAGGGAGCTGTTTAATTACCTCTACTAGTTTTCTAGCTAGAGAGGCTGTGTCTTTTTCCTCACTAGGAGGGAGGTAAAGCGAGCAGACCGTATAGTGGCGATGGGAGAACAGGCGGACAGCGACCCCCTGCAGGTCTGTCGCAAGGTCGATCTGGTTGTGGGGAACCCTGCTGTTGATGAGCACAGCAGAACCATGGATTGGTTCTATAGGGTTCTTATAGTATCCCACAAAACCAGGAATATTGGGTACACTACGAGTACCCAAGCAAGTTTCCTGTAAAGCTATACAATCAGGATTGTAGTCCTTAAACAGGAGCTTGAGTTCTTCCCACTTGGGGAAGAGACCTTGGATGTTCCAATGAATTATTGGATACATCCTTACCTCTTTAAGACAATCATCCTACCCTTAGGGGTAGGAGGTTTTGGTTTTATACTACCCGTAGGGGTAGTTTTGGTCATACCAATTACCGGTTTTGGGTATGACTCTGGAGGCATCGGGAGCGTTAATTTAGCTCTCGACTTTACTTTTAAACGTGGCAATTTTGTTAGCTGGCTATACGAAATGACTGTCTTGACTAGAGAAGCAGATGTGGGAGCATCTCCATCAGTCATTTCGTGAGCCGATAACATCGACTTGGCTAGTGATGGTGGCAGCGATTGTTCGGCTGGCGAAGGATTCTTGGAATCTGATGGTTGGTTCGGCTCCTCCTTGGATAAGGGGGCAGCCTCTACTACAGCTGTTTCCTGTGATGGGGTACAGGTTGATTCCTTCTCACTTAGGGCTCGAAGGAGTTCCAAAGCAGTATCAGCAAGGGGTTGGTTGCTGACTACTCGCTTTGGGGCTGTAGTTCTCTGTTCTTTTGGGGCAGGATGGATGTCCAGAGCTGGAATAGACACCACCTGCGGCCCAATCCGATTCACATCCACGTCTTGTGGAGCGGTGGCAAGGTGTTTTGCCACTCTTGGTGAATAGGGAGAGGATGGAAGGTTCCTCTTCTTTGTGCCATCAGAAGCTAGGCTAGATTTTGGTGAAGAGTTTTCTCTACCAATTGATCGTGGTTTCGGTCGAGGGGGGCTCTTAACCTTTTCAGGTGCGCGTGGAGATGCGGGTTTACGGTGTGTAGAACCCTCTACCTGTTGAGGCACATCTCTGCGCGGAGACCTGGGTTTCGGGTGGGGGGGACTTCTGGTTTGTTCAGGAGAGCCTGTAGATGGTCTCTGGCTTCTGCCCTTCTTTGGCGTGGCGGTGCGCAGGCTGAACGTAAGTCTCCCTAACTCTTCGTCTAGCCTCTTTATAGCTCACCCTGTTTTTATTTCGAACAGCAATGACCTCTCTCTCGTAGAGGAAGAAGGTGCATTGCTGTGATGTGGCAGAGTGGTCTCCGCCACAATTGGGGCAGCACGGCTGTTTGGAACAGGGTGTTCCGTCAAATTCTGCTGAGCAGTTTACACAAATCCTTTCGCTTTTACAAAACTTGCTTACATGGCCAAAGCGTTGGCAATGGAAGCACCGCCGGGGGTTTTCGACGTAAGGCTTGACTGGGATGTTAAGGTAGCCAGCTTTGACGTACTTAGGCGGTTTCAATCTGTTGAAAGTTAGGATTATGGTGGCGGTAGGGACCCTAGCGCCATTCACAAACCTAGAAATGCGATGTGCACTTGTTACTTTCTGATTGGCAAGTTTTGTCACCAACCTGTCGATATCATACTCAATGAGTTCACCCGATCGAATAACACCTTTGGAGGTATTAAATGTCGGGTGAGACGCGAATGATACATTCACTGAGGCTAACTTTTCGAGAGATTGAATTCTCTTTTGCTGCTCATTAGACTTGGCCTCGACAATCAATGCGCCATCATTGCGCGGTCACATTTGAGCAGGTTTGCCACACTTGTTTACGAAGTCGTCAAAGACATCGAAGATGTCAGCTTTGCTAAGAGGACAACGTTCGTTGCTGGATTTGAGTACTATAAAGCGGTCATAATCCAGTTCTTCGTCTACTTCTGATCCAAAAGGATCCAAGCGACGAAGATCTTTACTGTTTTCACGGTGACCAGAGGCCGGCGGTCTCTGGGATGAGTTTTTGGAAAATTTACCCATATGATTTTTATTTTTATAAGTGGTGTCTCTGGAGCCGAGGGCATGTACCAAATCGCCATCGTGAGTCCGGAAAGCGCCCATACAGTCCAGACAGGGTAGCCCGCCCCCCGACTCCCACTGTTGTTTCAAAAACAGCGGAGCCGCATAACGGAGTTTTACTGGACTGCGGTGCAAAGACCTCCCGAAAGCAAAACAACGACCCAGGCAACCAAATCTACCTCCGTGGCACGGTCCTGCGGACGATGCTCCCCAGTGGGTACATCCGTCGACTCGTACAGAGTACACATACTGACTAGGACCAAGTGGGCCGAAAGTGCGCTGGGGTTTAGACACACAGTCGCCCCACAAGGTTATTTGGGGATGCCGGAGTGATGCCAGTGTTTAGTCATCAAACCGCCTCATGGGGTTCCCCTCACCCACCTTTTATGTTGGTGTGAGGTCACCTAGCCCTTGTGATGCCATTCACTAACTGCAGGGCCACAGCAAAGACAACCATATGGGCCAGAAGTGTGCTGGTGTCCATACACACAACTGCCCCAGAAGGTTAGTGGGTACCCTTAGTCAGATACCCAAACCAGGATATCCCGCCTGGTGTTCGGACGTTGGGCACACGCTCAGTTAAAAAACAGGGGCACCACGTGAAGGTGGTGTGCCAACATTTAGGGAACATAGGCTATGAGTTGCGCGATATTCCCCATCGCCCCCAAATTCAGACGAAAGCCAAATTAATATATCCACCACAAAAGCTGACGACGAGTTAAAAGAGTAGGATCCATCAACATAGATGTCTGTGACCTCCTTAAGAATAATTTTCCGAGAACATTGGATCCCATGATCCCAGTTGATTTTAGGCGTGTTTAAACGATCATCATTCTTGCAGCTAGCCTACAGTGATTGACGTAATACAGGTTAAAACATTTCCTTTTGGGAATGTGAATGGTAGGAGGGTTGTTATTTTGATGTTGTTTGAAGAACGATTATTATTGATAACATAAGTTCAAATCGTCACTATTTAAAACGGGTAAGATTTGTTTGAAAAGAGGTTTTACGATTATATCTAAAATTCGTGACAGGTTAAGTGGTTAAGATTAGTTTAGTTTTATTAAGTGATTATTAGTTGATTGTTCTGTGTGATAGAACGGTCTGAGGCCGCTTAAATTCAGCCGCTATCACATGATTAGAAACATTGCTACCCACGTGCATCTGCGAGATGGAAGCAGGGCGCGTTATCGCCACCTGAGTCAATATTTAACCAAGGAGGTCATCCCCCCCCCCCCTCCGTTTCGCCTCCATTTGTCGATCTCGCCAGATTGAGTTAGGCTTACGAGCAGATAAGATATTTTCCCAGGCGCGACTGGGGCATTCCCCCGAAGCCTCCCACTCAATTGTCCCCTACGCCAAGGGGATGGCTTCGACTATTTATATCAAAGCTTTCCCGATTGAAGGAGATCAGACCCAGATTATCTTCGCGAGACATCAAGCCGATCCGGTCTTACCTTGTGCACCCCTGGGAGCTCTCCACCCCGAGATCCACCATTATTGTCCAGAAGAGGACAATATCCCTTGAGTGCCAAGGTTCGTGCCTTCGAGACGCCAAGTCCACAAGGCTCCCCCCCCCCCCTGTTGATCAGAAAGAGAACAACGTTAGAACAGCCATTGTTCTTTGAGCCCGTTGACAAGAAACGTTCTCACCCCCCCCCCCCTGTTGTTCAGAAAGAGAACAAAGTTAGAACAGCCATTATTCTTGGAGCCCGTTGACAAGAGACGGTTCTCACCCCCTCTGTTGTTCAGAAAAGAACAGCGTTAAAACAGCCATTGTTCTTTGAGCCCGTTCGTCAAGAAACAGTTCTCATTCCCAAAACATCACGTCAGGATAATTTGATTTTCCCTTTTTAATGTTCTTCAAGAGAACGATTGGTTTCAACGATAACCTCCATTGTTCATCTAGAACATCCCCGATTTGCTGTCACAAAGATCGCTTGTACCTCCGAGTCCCACTTTGCTCTCACTCTTCGAAGACAGTCCTTCCCCTTCGCTAAGGACAACCACCGAAGAACCCTTCTGCTGCAACTCGCCAATGGACCGAAGATTCCTACGCAATGTCTTCCTCTGCACAACAACTTGGTAATTACGTAAGCTGGGCATTACCTTTAATTATCTAACCTTTTGTCAACCCTACCCTGTGCTTTAAATGGTTTAGCGAACCATTCCCCCCCCCTTTAATTTTGATTTGTTTACCTTTTTAAATCTCTCCAAATCTTAATCCTCGGATTAGTCAGATATTCCCACGACCCTTTCCATTCTCCGTTTATGTAAACATTTTCTTTTTGTGTGTTGTTGATAGTTTAATTAATAAAACTCTATTTTATTAATGATAGCCATATTATTATCCTTGAGCTCAGTTCCACTTTTTAAGCATATTGAAGATAAATAACCTCGGTCAATCAGATTACCACGCACTCGAAATATTAGAATAATTCCCTCAACGAATAGTTATATATGGTATATCGTCGAGAGTCTATTCTACGATATATATATATATATATATATATATATATATATATATATATATATATATATATATATATATATATATATATATATATATACTATTTAAATTTGGTATCAAGTGTGTAAGATTTAACGCTATATCTTTGCAAACACTGGTCTTAGTCGATTAAAGCATAGTGTTATTCGTTATAAGAATAGAGTATAGTAGTTCCCTTTTGTTTTAACGATTGCTATCCCTTTTTTTGAAACTTAAGAAGCTGAAGTAGCTCAAGGAACTGTTATAATATTTTGTTTGTGTTTTTTTTGTGTGTTATTTTAGTCATTGGTTATCTAGGTCGAGAAACCAATTAAGAATAGGTCAGTGCCCATATTTAGGTAGGCTAATTCTCTAGAAGGCATAATTCTTATTGCAAGAAATTTAGTTGGTTAACTATTGCGCCCCCAAGTGCAAATATGACTCAGTTCGAAATCTTCAAAGCGCAAGGAGAATCCTTGGGACTTTCCGTAGGAGAATTGATTAAGTACGTTGAAGAGGAGCAAATAACGGAAAGAGAAAAGTTAAGAGAAGAAAGGCAAAGAGAAGGAGAAATCCAACGAGAAGAAAGAGAAAGAGAAATCCAACGAGAAGAAAGAGAAAGAGAGGAACGGAAAAGACAAGCTGAGCTTCACCATCAGCTTGAAATGGCTAAATTACAGGTCAAAATACAATCAGTCAGTTCACGTTCAGAAGCCTCGCCCAATATCCCACTTAAGCTCCCCAATTTCAAGGATGGAGAAGATTTTGGAGCATTATTAGCCCACTTCGAAAAGATCCTCGAGATCAATAACCTGGATTTGGAGGCTGAAGGGGTAGTAAGATTACTTTCGCTGTTAAATTGTAAATTGCATGACATTTTCATATCTTTACCATCTAAATGTACAATTCACTACAGCACCTTAAAAGCTGAGTTATTGGCCGCTCATAATATGACTCCCGATTTCTACCGACAAGAATTTCGAGGAGGTCGTATTAAACCAGGACAGACGTTCCGTCAATTAGGATACATTCTTCAGAGGAATTTTAAATTCTAGTTAGAATCCTCAAAGGTTGATCCTAACTACGAGTGCTTAACAGACTTCGCGTTGCAGGATCAATTTTTGGCGTCTCTCCCGACGGAGATCCGCACGTTCGTCAAGGATCGTCGGTGCCAGACCTTTAAAGAGTGTACCGAAGAAGCGGATGTCTATGCCGGGCTATAATTTATACCCCAAGGAGAATCAAACTTCTCACCAATCCCCCAACCAGGAAAGAAGGAAAAATTCGCGCCCCTTCCCAGGAAAGGCGATGAAGTTTCCGAGCCCCGTAAAACCCCAAAACTTCTTTCCCCAAAACCAACAACGGGACACCAAACCTACCGTTAAGATTTTTCCTCCATCACTCTTCCCGAAGCGACCAATCATATGCTTCACCTGTGGTGTAGAAAACCACATGAGCTGGAATTGCCCCCAAAATTCTAGGCTTAAAAGCGGACCAGCCCACCAAGTTCACCAGATTAATGCCACCCCGGCTTCCCCGGTGGTGCAGACCCAAGCAGCAACTTCTTCCTCTCCGTCAGGCCACCAGGGAAATTTTATTTTTTTATAAAAGTCCACCGGGAACTTTGAAAGTTGAGGAGGGCAGCGTGAACGGCTGCCGTGTATCGACTCTCGTCAGGGACACAGGGTGCACGTGTTTCATCGTGTCCGACGAGCTCCTGTCCCCCAGTGGACCCTAACCACGAAAAATTTGCGGTGGTACATGACTACCTTGGGTGGGCAAACCGATTCCCCGTCGTTAGATGTTACCTGCAGTGTCAGTATTATGATAGCTGGGCTGAAGTCATTTCACCACCCATACAATTTTGGTCCGTACTTATATGACAGAGCCCTCAAGTAAGTTCCGACCCTGTGTCTCAGGCCGCCCTTCCTTGAGGCCGAGCTAAGAAAGAAGCCCAGGAGCCCGTCCCCCTCAGAACCCCGATACCGTCCGAACTCTCGGAGATCCTTAACCAGGATTTTAGGTCCGAAGATCATAAATTTAAGCCCGGTGATGAAGTACTCCTGCTCCTTCCCACAGCGAGTAATAAATTACTGAGCCAATGGAAAGGTCCGTACTCGGTCCGCGAGGTACGAGGACCGGTAGATTACCTCATTGGTACCCCAGCAGGCGATAAGCTCTATCACATCAACTTATTGAAAAAGTACCACCGACGTGTCCATGGAGATACGTTCGTAGCACTGGACGAAACATCGGCGCTTAAAGAGGATTACCCCGTGGAGTCCCTTAATGTCATACAGACAGTGTGCATCCAACTTGATGCCGATTACCTTCTTCCTTTTCTGCCAGGCAAGTCTTTTAAACCCTCTAACCTGGATATCGACGCGCAGCTGACACCACATCAAAAGAGTCAGCTACAAGAACTATTATGTCAGTTCGACGACGTTTTTTCAGAGAAGCCTGGATGCGCTACTAGTTTCGAGAATGATATTAAATTAACGACCTTAGAACCTGTCCGTTCAAAACCCTATCCCATGCCGATTCATTTACGCCAAGTTTTAAACGCCGAAGTCGATAATTTGATTAGTTTAGACATAATAGAACCTTCCACCTCTAGTTATTGTTCCCCAATCGTCAAGGTCAAGAAACCTGATGGCTCTTATCGGATGTGCATCGACTTCCGAAAGTTAAATTCGGTAACTGTGTTCGACGCCGAGCCCATCCCGTTGGTAGATCAAAAACTCCACCTTTTTGAAGACGCCAAGTTCATCTCAGAACTTGATTTGTGCAAGGCGTATTACCAAATTTCTCTCCGACCCGATGTGAAAGCATATACCGCCTTTGCAACTGAGAAAGGCTTAATGCAATTTAAGCGCCTTCCTTTTGGCCTCGTGACCGCTTGTAGTAACTATAACCGTCTCATGAGAAGGTTGTTAGATGGACTTCCGAATGTCTCCTTTTACTTCGATAACGTCTACGTCGCTACTCCTGAATGGAGTCACCATTTAACCACCCTATTAGCTCTCTCCGAGCGACTACGTGAAAATGGCCTCACCATTGGCCCCAGCAAATGCCATTTTGCCCACGAAACAATAAAATACTTGGGTTTTAAAATAGGACAAAGCTAGTTAGGTCCACAGGAGGACAAGATTAAGGCAATCGCCGAAATGACCCTCCCGAATACTAGAAAGCAATTAAGATCATTTCTAGGATCAGCTTCTTACTATCGGCGATTTGTCCAGAATTTCGCTGCAATTTCGGCGCCCCTCAGCACCCTTTTAAAAAAGAATTCCCCCGATCGACTACGTTGGAATGATGTCGCTGTTTCTAATTTTAATCAGCTCAAGAGTAAACTCATTTCTGCCCCCATTTTGAAGTTGCCAAACCCGGAAAAATCCTTTGGGATTAAGACCGAAGCGAGCAACGAGGGCATTGGAGGTGTACTCTTTCAATATGAAGATGACGGAACGAGTCATCCAGTTGCATATGCTAGTCGCCAGTTATTACCACGCGAAAAGAGATATGCCACTATAGAGAAGGAAGCTCTAGCAATTATATGGGTTATTGACAAGTTTAAAATGTACTTGATAGGAAAATAATTTTAGATAGGAACTGACCACCGCCCGTTGGCCTATAATCGGAATGTACGACACTCCAACGGCCGAATTATTCGCTGGAGTCTATTCTTGCAAGAGTACCAATTTAAGATAAATTATATAAAAGGTTCCGATAATCAGGTCGGTGACGCACTCGGTAGGAATTCGTTACCAAATAGTGTAGATTAATTTGAAATTCGTAAGATTAAGATCTCCATTGTATGTATATACCGTCTTGTACGACTTAAATTAGATTCTCTTGTAATATAATTAGTTAATGTATATGTCTGAATTTTGTGGCTCAATGTCTATTTTTTCTTGTATGTGTATATATTTGTACCCATTAAATTACGTATAAATTCTTTTGTCCCATATGTACTAATTTTATATTATTTCATTGTTCCATGTCTCTTTTATGGTTAAGTTTGTATTAAAGGTTAGTTTCCCCTATAATCAAATGATCAAAATAATCATATGTATTGACGTAATACTAGGTAGGTGCATGAAGGTACGGTCGGTACAAGAAAACAAGTTCCCCACAACGGAGCTCTATCGTTGTCCCTTCTCTCTTTTTTTTGGAAGTGACAACTTCCCTTTGAATGGAGGGGTGTGATAGAACGGTCTGAGGCCGCTTAAATTCAGCCGCTATCACATGGTTAGAAACATTGCTACCCACGTGCATCTGCGAGATGGAAGCAGGGCACGTTATCGCCACCTGAGTCAATATTTAACCAAGGAGGTCATTCCCCTCCCCTCCCCCCGTTTCGCTTCCATTCGTCGATCTCGCCAGATTGAGTTAGGCTTGACTCAACGCAAATCGAATTAACAATATTTAGGGGGTTGTTTGGGTGGACGGCGTCAATTACCCTTCCTTCGTCGAAGGCGACTATATTGTTTATACAGGCCCGTCTATGATACTTTTTTAGCATGTTTATGTGATATAACTTATCACCTGCGAGTGTCTGTATAACGTAATCGACCGATTCGTGGGTTTTCTGAACGGGGTAGGGGCCTTTTCATTGGGAGAGAAGTTTATGGAAATCCAAGGGAAGTAAGAGTAGAACTTCATCTTCGGGCTTCAGTTTTCTGTGTTTGGCCTTTAGATCAAAGTATGTCGAATACTTTTCCATATTAATTTCAGAATTTCTGACTGTTATGTCAGAACACCTTTTTAATCTTTCCCTTAGTTCGAGGACGAAGGAATAAGTGTTCTTTAATTTTGGACACAAACGGGAATTTGTCCATAACTCCTTCAAAATACTGAGGGGCCCCCGCACGTTTCTCCAGTACAGGAGCTCAAATGGGGATAATCCGATGGTCCTATGGGGAATTTCGCGGCACGCGAATAACGAAACGCAAATATCGGGGCCATTCTTGGGGTTGTTCCATGCAAAGCTTCTTGAGGACGCTTTTCAAGGTCGCATTGAACTTTTCGCACATGCCGTTCGCGCTCGGATGGAAGGGGGTGGTAAAAATAGGTTTGATTTGGAGCAGGGTGTTCACGTGTTCCATAAGCTCAGAGGTAAACTGGCGGCCTCTATCTGACAAGATTTCTTTGGGCAATCCTACTCTAGAAAAAATAGAAATAAGGGCTTCAGAGCAAGATATACTATCGATTCTTTTTAGAGCGACAGCGTCTGGGAATCGGGTAGCGAAGTCTATCAATGTTAGTACATGCGTATGGCCTTGGGCGGAAGATGGGTGAATTGGTCCGATGAGGTCGATGGTGACTCTCGAGAAAAGTTCCGAAATGACTGGGGTGCTTTCCAGGGAAGCTGGGGCTATTCGACCTTTTACAGTGGTTTTCTGGCACAAATCGCACGTTTTGCAGAATTCTGCAATATCTTTGGCTGCACCGGGCCAAAAAAGGTATTTAAATACTCGCTGAGAAGTCTTGTTATGGCCGAAATGGTCGGCCATGGGACTTTCATGTGCTAACATAACATAACATAATTTCACAGATGACAAAAGCCACAAGGGCCCATCAAATGTCATCGCAGGATTTGGTCTACATGTGTGCGCGGAATACACATGACCTTGGAAGGTGGGTCCGACTCATCTCGCGAGGTGCGAAACAGAAGGGAGTCATTAATGATGTACCTTACGAGACGGTTCCCTCGAACGATCACCTCTTCGTTCTTTCGGGCCTTTTCCCAAAGGGATTGAAGTAAAGGGCAGCTCTGCTGAGCTCTGAGGAATTGTGCATTACTCGTTGGGACCTCTAAAGGAGCCTCTGGGGTGAAAAGGCGTGTTGGGGGAGAGGCCTCGCGGCTAGCTTGCGCTCGAGTGACGACAGCTTGAGTCACTTCACTCGGGGAGAGTAGTGCGCTCTGGCCAATGAGTACCGAACAAAATTTGATGGGGGCTCCCACTACGTCGGCCTAACCAGTGAAATATTTACACTGTACATGGCAGCGGATTACCGGGAATTTATTTTCTCGACCCAAGAAGTCGTGTACAATTGCGTACTTCTTATGTTGGGGGTCGACAGGGAGGAGCAATTTGTCCGACACCACAATGCATGTGCACCCTGTGTCTCTGACGAGGGTGGACACTTTACAGCCATTGATCGAGCCAGTTTCGAAATTTAGTCATCTGGGTGAACTCTTGTTGAACAGGAAGTTCACTTGAAATTCCTGTGGGGATGGAGATGAGGGGCATGACGTAAGCGCGTCCGGCTGTTCCGGGGGAAGGGTAGCAGTTACTTGATGGACTTGTTGGCTCTGGGTAGGACGTAGGCTGGAATTCTGTGCACATTGAGACTTATAATGGCAGGGGGAACCGCAGGAGTAGCATATAACCTGATTATTCTGGTGCTGGTTATTGTAGGGGGTATTGAAGACTGGGGGTTTTCTGTTTGCGTGGGCTACAAAAGGCTTATTCTTTGGCCTGAACGGGGCTGTGGTCTTTATCAATGAAGGGGGTTTCCTTTGTTGGGACTTCCATTGACTAAATTTATTCTTCGGGGACGGGGGACTATTCTTCCGGGTATCCTGTGGGTATAAGCGATGATTTGTAGCATGGAGATCAGCTTCCTCGAGGCATTCTTGAAAGGTAGACTCTCGGCGGTCTTGCACGAATGCTCGGATCTCCTGGTGGAGGGTGGACAATAGCTGTTTTTTTGACATAAAGTCAATCAGGGCCTCATACTTCGATTCGACTTTGGAGGATTCTAACCAGAACTGGAGGTTTCACTTCAGTATATATCCAAAATGTCGGTAAGTTTAAAATGGCTGGATTTTAGCCGATCTAAACTTAGCGCGGTAGAACTGAGGGTTCAAGTTGAAGGCGGATAGCAATTCGGCCTTCAAGGTGCTATAGTCTATTGTAGCTTCGTGTGGTAACGAGATGAAAATTTCTCTTAAGCGCGGACTGAGCAATGGGAGCAATCTACTCACTCCTTCGGATTCTAGGGCCCATCCGTTTACCTCGAAGATCTTTTCAAAATGTGTTAAGTATGAGCACAAATCTTCTTCGTCTTTATATTGGGGAAGTTTCATAGCGGGGGCCTGGGGTTGACGATCACGGGATCCAACAGAACTGACTTCAACTTGGTCTCTGCTTAATTCCCTTTCATGTTTTCGAATCCTTTCTCTTTCTTCAAATTCTAACTCTTCTTTTCTTACTTCCATTTCACGTGCTCTTTTCTCTCGCTGTTCGCTTTGGACGAATTCCTTTAGTTCCTGTCCTGGAGACCGAGAGCTTGTCCTTGCTTGACGAAAACTTCGAACGATTGTGAAGCCATTGCTGCTCTTGCTGACGCAACTGGTGACTCACGAAAGAACTTACTCACCTGGTAAGAGAATTAGAAGCTGCGATTGTTCCTAACCGATACAATCTAATAACTAATCCCCAAAATAACGAATATTTTCCTAGCTTTGTTTTTGCTATCTGGAAAGGGTTATTAATGGTTATTATTTAGATTCCTTCGGGGAATAGACTCTAATTATTAAAATTTACGTTAGTTTATTTGGGCTTCCTTGGACGTTGGCAAGTTTTAGGCTATATGAGTTCGCTTCATCAAAAATTTAACCCCTTAAAACTGACGCCACTTTTATATATGTCGTAGAATTGCTCATAGTCTGGTCCAATAATTATTCTAGTCCTTGATCTGGACACACCGCTTTTGTCTAAGTCGATGGTATTGACCCTATGACTCAATCTACGATTATATATATATATATATATATATATATATATATATATATATATATATATATATATATATATATATATATATATATATATATATATATATATATAGATAGGCTTTAATTCCTACTGAACGTGCAAAAGCTGGTTAGAGGCGGGTTGTGCCGTAGCCAGGATTCTCACTATAAAAGTCCCACTTGTTACTGGGGGAAGGTTTGTGATTGTTGAATTCTAAGAGTGCAAAATACAGGTTGGATAAATTAGCCGAAGGGATTCTTAATTAAAGTCTGGCCAAGGAAACGTCAAAAGGGAGGAGCCACAAATAAACACACGTACAAAAAATAAACTTTACTTTACACAAATATAATAATTAGCAATAGTTAAATGGACAAAATTAAGGATTAAATATTAAACACTGACGTTAAGCGTCTAGATTTATAATGACTTAATGGGAGTATCAATCACTGTTAATTATATAGGTAATTTAAGAATAGAGGGACACTGGGTTTACAGATTACCATTAATTGTGATGGATTGGAGAGACGACTACTCAGGTCCAGACGGGGTGGTTTGGGTGGCGTTAACACGAGTTCTCGGGTAGAGGGGGGATAAGACGACGAGTTCGGGGCTGTTGGCTGCAGTTTCGGTTAGTTCGCTCCTAACTGGATGTGATACTAACAAATAGTAACTTCCAGTAACTATTTGGATGTTCCTTTTCTTTCTCAAGTTACGTTGAGCAACAGAGCGTATTCTTCTAGTCACAGACTCCGCGGGGTGGGATTTACGTCAGGAACACTTTGAGACAGCGACCAAGTTATCTCGGCGGCGCGTTGACAGTCGATACGTTACGCGAGTAGGTTTGGGACACTGCTCAAGAGGGATGAACGGCGTTATTATTTATACCGAGGATTGTGGGAAATCGAGAGAGAGATTCCATTCACGACAATTCGCTTAGTCGCAGCGCCTTCTGGACAATCTCCATGGTATCATAAAGAAGGCAAATTAAATTTATGCTTCTCTGTGAGATAGGCCTTCTTTCGTCAGACCTTCTGTCGCCAGTTGGGGGAAGAGTGGAGGGGGGGAGGGAGAGAGGAGACGAAGGTCAACTCAAACGACAAATTTCTTTCGTTCCCACGATTGTCTGGCGGCATGCGAGTATGTACGTTCCATACCCTCACACTTTGTATGATTGTTTTTGTATTTTTTTTTTCTTTTTTTAATATTATCTAACCTGAACCATTGATTCCGCTGGAAAATGATGCATAACAAAAATGAATTTCTATCTCTCTCAACGCTCCCGTTTTCGCGGCTGTTAGCTCGAGAAAATGAAAAATTCGAGATTTTTTTAAAATTGTCGTTTCCGGTCATCACTTTTTTTTATTATTGGGCCTATCGAGACGAAAGATGCACCATTAACTCGGCAGAATAAAATTGACACGATGAGTTAATTTCTGTATCATCCGGTGGCTCCGTTTTCGCTCCTATAGCAGGCAGACAGACAAATACACAATCTTTGAATTTCTTATAGATAGGCCATGTTTTAAAAAGGAAAGACGAGCAGAAATGGAGTCAAAATAACAACTACATCAATAAAGAAATATTATACGCATGTTTCTAAGTCTCCTTTGAAAAATGAAACTCTCTCAAGCTATGTTAAAGCTAAGGTATTTCGTGAAAGCATGTGGTCATGAATTCTAAGGTAAAGAGGAACAGTTTGATAGCAATGCTTGGCAAGATTTGGGGCGCTAAGAGTAATAATTTTGAAAGTACTCTTTCGAATTCAAGATAAAGAATACAAGAGATAAAATTATACGTACAGAATTAATAATCCTACAAAAATATATATATATATATATATATATATATATATATATATATATATATATATATATATATATATATATATATATATATATATATATATATATATATATATATATATATATATATATATATATATATATATATATATGTGTGTGTGTGTGTGTATGTTACAATACATATATTATAATTATAAGTATCACAAACCACATCTTTAGGAATAATTTATTCATAATATACTTCATAAATGCTAAAAAGCTGCGCGTCTACGTTGAAACCTATCAAAATTCGAGCAGAGAGTTTATGTACGCACGACGTGAAACTGTTTAGTGGAGAAGAAATTTCCTCCTTTATCTTGCACGAACTTTCTGAGCAGGATTCTGTTTTTCAACAAAAGTGAGAGAAGCATTACTTTCAAAGATAAATAAAAGTAGTCTCATGATATTTATTGGATTAAGGAAATACATGAAAGCTGTAAAGTATACTGCAAGTAAACTGTTAGAGACTGGATTGCAAACATTACAGAACATGTTTTTTTAGCTACAGTGGAAAATATATTGGCACGGCTCTTCAATTCGTGGCCGATTTCGTCTGCATCCGATTTATTTTAGTCTGAATATGAAAGCCAGCACTGGCATTGTCTCTCTTTCAGAAATTTGAATCGATAATTAGCATGTAAACTCTATCAGCTTTAACATGCAACATTACTCACACAAGTACTGCGATCCAGAACTTTATCATGGAGGTGAAGTCTTTGAGGCAGCATGTAAAACACTTCCAATATCGCCAAACGTATGAAAGCTTTGGCATCAGTTCCCTTTACATCGTTAGAAGCTGAACCATGATTTTCTCTTGCAAGGATCTTCATCAGCAAATTAAGAACTAGACTTAGCCATAACTGTTGGGGTGTTTTTACATTCTTATTTAAATTAATTGTTTCTGAACTTCTATTTTTTATGGGTTTTTTATGTCCACGTATATTTATAATTTCAGAGATCATTTTTGAAGGGCATTTAACTTATTTTGGTCTAAAATGTTTTACTATTCGAGGGGGGAGGGCGGTTCTTGACATAAGGTCATGTAAACTTTATTTCATTGATTAAATTTGTTCCACATTTTTGGCAATCAACTATCTTTGATCTAAAAGTAATTTAATTCTTGAATATATATAAAACTACAATCCTAGAATTGAAAAATAACTCGAAATGACAAATCCAAGTCTTGACTGGGCGAAAAGATCACAGTGAAAGTCAGATCGGAGGAGCTTGAAAGGCTCCTTCCTGCCTGCCGGCATGGGATGGTCACAGATTCATTCAGATGTCACGATTCAAGTAGAAGCTTCCCCAAGATGATCTGGCTGATAAAGCACAAAGGGAAGGTGTATGTCTCGATGAGTGTGGTTACCACCCTCGAGAGATAACAATGATGGTCCTCCACGGAAGGGATAAGGAATAGCAACTGGAATAATAGAACATAAGAAGTCAGTAGTAATGAATAAACCCCTTCGTTGATAAGAAAGCACGTTAAATCGAAAGGCAGGAGACATTGCATTCCTTTCAAGGCTAGTGACCAGATAGGAAAAAATGGCACCTCAAACTTGGGGTACGGCTCTAGATTGGTTCAAATAGTAAATGAATGGCCATAGAAGAGGGCGCATATGCTACATAGCAAAAATACCAACTTATATAGGTTTTTCCAGGTTACTTAACTTGGAGAAGATTCACAGTTGGCGTGGTTGTGTAGTTATGACTCGGAAAATGAACCAATGACACATTAATACGCTTTGGCCCTAGCCGCTCTCATCAAAGAAATCTAGGACTAGAAAATGACATAACCGAGACAAGATTTATAGTGTTAGTATCGTACGTACCCGCAGTTATAGGCTGGTCTTCTCGGGAATGAGAGGGCTTTAGAGTACACAATATTGGATTGATTGTTTAGGTAAAAGTTAAATGCCTTCTCCAGAGATGCTTTGAGACGAATTGCGTCCCCAATTCGCTCGTTACTTGATAGATAGTTGTAGGAAGGGATTAATTCAATTCTTTGAATAGTTTAAAATAACAGTGTTAAAAATTTGGTAAAGAGAATGAATCTAAAAAGAGTCTGCACATTTCATTCTGAAAGAGTTTGAATGATTCAAAAGTATGTACAAGAGAACCAAAGTTTTCTGCAACGTAAAAATATTTGACAATAAATGGATACACCACGAAAAAACAATGAAACTAAACACCCACCTGATTCCCTTAATAAACCTAAACAACTTACAGTTAGTGTACAAACACACAACAAATATACACCAAAGTGACGAGAAGTAAGAGGTAAGCTGAGGTTGTTAAAGAAAATGAAGCCTATTTTTTTTTCCGTGTGTAAGCATGTGCCTCTAAATTCGATTGTGTGGAGCCAATAGGATCTCTCTGCTCTCTCTGATTTTGAAAAACGTGTCAAGTTTAAAGGAATCCCCCCCCCCCCAAATCAAAGGTTTTGGGATACTAAGATCAAGGAAATCCTCCACACCACACCCATAACAAGGGAGAAACCCAAAGACCGAGGAAAGCTCCACCTATCTCTAAGTAGGGGTAGTTCGTAAACGCGTCCCTCGAACGCCATAATGGGCTTGTGGAAGACCATCATACATATAGCCAATTACTCTAATAAAAAATGGTCAGTTCCGCCGAGAGACTTCAACCCTACCGACGATAGAGCAACCTGGTCGAGAGACAAAAAAGGGCAGGTTGAGGGGAAAACCCACAAGCCGAAAATATTTTGATTAAAATAGCCAAATGATCAGGGCAGGTGCGGCTGATTTCCTATTTTCCCTACTTTTAGTTAAATCCATTTAGTAAAATGTATCGATATATTAAGTTTAAAAGAAAGTGATGGCGCTTTATCTTACATCAACATTTGTGTTATACAGACTATTATCCTCTATAGCTTCGTATCTCTAAGACCAACAATCATCTCAAGTCATTTTCCATCATAAGTTGATCGGTGTGTATCAACAATAAAAATTATATCCTGATATCAGCCTTTTAAACCCTAATAACACAAACTATCATCTTTTGTTTACACAAGTGAGCAGATGTCCTAAACACGCCCCCTCATAAACCCCCTCCATGCAGACCTATGTATGACATCACACTGCACACCTAATGGTCATGATATGAAGTGGCAAGAGGCAATAGTGATCGAAAGGCAGATAACGAAGCGAGGGAGAGAGGTTGGAAGCTTGACACTTAAACAATGATCAAATCTACAAGCACATCGATATTCATCTCTTACAACCACTACCTTCGATTTTTCCCATGTCAGTCCCATTTCTATTTAACCATTTCTCATATAACCAGCCATCTTTTAACGTGCTTTCAATCTTTCACACAGCAGAATAATAACTCTGATATATTCTCTCCACAAGTCAACCTCACTTAAACCTCTCCTCATGCTATATAAGAACATAAGAAAAGAAGGAGACTGCAAAAGACCATTTATGGCCTACACTTGGCAGCTCCTGTTCCAGTCAACACAAAATCGTTTTTCACTCTATTTATCATTCTCGCCCCCGACACAACACTCAATTATCCATTTGCATCGCTCTCTTGCTCGATATTTCTATTTTCAAACCATAGTTTTTCTCATACGCCAAAATTCCATACTCAGATCTACCTCCAGACTCTCCTACCGTTAAAATCCTAATGGTCTTAGTCTTCCTCATTTGTACCACCTTCATCATGCACCCAAAATACTTAGCGTCACTTAAGTCAGGCACCCATGCACCAAAACACTATAGGTAACGACCCAACATCATTCCATAAACTGTATCCATAGGATTGCATCCATAATCTCACTAGAACAAAATTAACACATGAAGATATGGAAGAATGGGAAGAAGAAGAATGAGAGGAAGAAGAATTGGGATTTTGTAGGGCTCTCTTCAAGGTTACTAGCCTTCACAGAGCGCCTATCTACGAACTAAGGAGAGGCTGGCGACAAGAGTTGTATCTTCAAGGACCACTTATAAGTAGTAAAGTGAGGGAGAGCATCGTATGGCAGGGGGAAGATCATTCCATATACTAGGAGAAAATGTATATAAAGCACGATCACCCACGCAGCATACACTACTAGGAAAAAGTAAGGATGTAAATCCAGAATGTAAGATTCTGAGAGGCCGGGATGGGTACAATTCGAAAGAGAGTTAGGAAGCTGTTACGATTCAATTCGAAAGAGATGTTAAGATGCTCAGAAAATGTACTCGTGTAGTGGAGTATAGAATATAAGTGATGAATCGTGTAATGGGTCGTCTGTAGTGATCGCCGGAACTCTAGATTATTTAGCTAGGATTATAGTAATCGTTAGCGAAGAAGAGTGAAATCGAGATTCGATGATTTGTCGCCAAGGAACTACTGCATGTCGTGGAAAATTGCAATTGTCTCTTCTCTCCCAAGGTGTTAATAAATGCTAGAGTTTGTCGTGCTCAGACAGGTGACGTTGAGAATCACGTGTCCTTAGATAGAGAATGGATGATGACCCGTACCTCTAAAGTTGTCTTGAACTTAAGATGGTCGAGTGCGATGTATTCAATTCTGCTGCTGGTGAAGTTTCATGATGAGAACTAAGCCTTGGTTCGTAAGAAACATGGTATGGTATGAAAGCTACTATACAGGTAATGCCAGGAAGAAGTCCTCAGTATCGATTTCGTGCCTCGTAATAAAGATAAATAATTAGCGTCGAAGAAAAGGTGGGGAGATTCGAAGTGTGGGTGGAATTAAGAGAAAGAATTTGTAAACTGATGCTTGGCTTCTATACTTTTGGTGTCATCTATTGAAATTATTTGTTTGTCACTTCTGATTGGCAATCAGGGATTTTTTGTATCCATAAAAACCCTCCTTGCCTCATCATTCTAAGCAAAATGAAAGATAACCAGAAATTAATCGAATTTGGATCACCCAATAAAGGGTATATAGGGTTATTGATGAACTCAGGTTAAATTGGCAAACTGATGACGACACGAGCAAGTCTAGCATTTTCAGTAGTCGTAGTTTTGTTGTTGTTTTTCTACCCATTGTGCTCTAAAATTCATCAATGGCGTAAGTAGTATTGGAAGTAATAGAATCAGAAGTACCACCTTTACGACCGGCCATCTGGTGACGTCATGATTAACGTTGATTGATATTTTGATCTTTATGTTCATTTCATTATCCAGTTAAAATTTATCACAAGGTCACTAAATTAATATAAGTTCACTTCATTTATTTTTCAGGATTTATGTCTCAGACTGGGTCATTTTGACGAAACGACCCATGACTTTATCACTATTGCTTCTTTTCACAAGTCAGCGGTCAAGAACGGCACTCAATTGTCAGATCATGGGTGGAAAACGTTTCCCTCCTTTGAAGGCTGCATTAAGTTAGCAGTAGGCCACATTTATAAAATTTTAATAGAATTAATACAAGTCGCACATTATTTTGGATATAACTAACTACTATGAGTATGTATTAACTTAAAAATGGAAAATAATTATTAATTCTAAAGTTAACTAACCTTTTAATGCCATTATTTTGAGTACTTTTGGTAGGAAAGAAATAAAATGATTTAATCTACAAATTATGAATTCATTCAGAAGGCCGCATTTAATACCCAAAGGCAGTCTGCCAGACTGGGCACGGGATGCACGTCTCCTCGAGGCTACCATCCTCCAAACTTGGATGAGGCAATTCTAGAGGAGATCGACGAGGCACTCGACGACCTCAACAACCATCTTATCTGCGCGGATAGAGCTCGTATCCCTAAATCCGAGTACAAGTCCGTCTCAACCTACAGGTGGACTGAATACATGAAGGATTTATACCGTGAATTAAAATTGCTATATGAAATCAATATCAGAAACGCATCAATTAACTCAATACAACGAAGTAAATAGATCAAAGAAGAGCTCAACCATTTGATCCTCGAGCAAGAGTGGAGACGTTGGGACGATGCGATCGAAAGCCTCGATCATGATGCATCTCCCAAGGATTTCTGGAATAAAATTAGACGTCTCGGTATAAAGAACCGGTATAAAGAAGAAAATAGAAAAATTAAAAGAAGACGAGACCATCAAAACAGAAGAAAGAAGAATGTAAGAAATATTCTGACATTATTGGCAAAGAATCCGTAGTATAACTGAATAATAAAACAAAGATTATTATATAGAGTTCGAAAGCAATATCATAGACGAACTTAATACACAAATACATAGGCCGCACCCTCACCACCAGGTTGATAGAGAGCGCAACGGAGATGCCGATATCACCGAAGAGGAACTACTCGGCGTGTTCCACTCATTCTGACAAAAGGCCACAGAACAATCGTGGCTTACGAAGTTAAACTTTGAAAAGGCACCAGCCAACATCATGGCAAGAATGATAAGAATTTTCAACGCCTTTCTTAACACGGGATACTTTCCAGATACTTTTAAAACGGCCAAAATTATTTCCTTGCCGAAGGATCCTACTTCGCGAGAGATCTACCGGCCAATTTCACTCCTGGAATTTGGTGGGAAGCTCTTCGAGAAGATCCTCAACCAAAGACTGGTGACTTATGTGGAGGAGAACTCCCTCTACAACCCGTATCAGTTCAGATTTAGAAAAAAGTGAAGTACGGAGATGGTGATAAATGTCTTCACGGAAAAGCTTGCCCAAGCCAAACGAGAAAGTAGTTACATGGACATTGTTTGTCGGGATGTGTAAAAGGCGTTTGATAAGGTGTGGCAAAGGGGAATGCAGTACAAGATCCTACGGCTGGGCCTAAGTGAAAATTTAGAAAAAGCTCTCTGTGACTACGTCATGGAGAGAGCGGCGTATGTCAGTTTTGGGTGCATGCACGGAACGAAGTTTCCACTCAATGCGGGCCTCCCGTAGGGGGATGGGAGTCTGTTTCCTACTCTGTACTCGATTTACACCGCAGATGTCCCGGTTCCTGTGAACCCCACTTGCCTCAACACTCAATACGCTGATGATTTCAGCCAGATAATCACTTGTCCTTGGAGGAACGTGCCTATGCAAGCTCGTATGACAGCAGCAGAAATCGAAAGATTAAAAATATACGAGGCCAACTGGAAGATAAGAACCAACCAGGAGAAATCCATGGTAGTTCCCATTGAAAGGAGACTACATTTTGATTTCAGGGTGTGGGATAGGCGGTATCCCTACACCACGGCGTGCAATGCACTCGGAATGAAGGTTACTTCATCCGGGTACAGGAAGCGCTTTGAAGATCAAATTTCTAAGGCCTCAGCTGCAGTCAGAACTCTATACATGTTCAGAAATCTTCGTGCCTCAACATGAAAGAGATCTATAATGCAAGTGAAGATCTACGCTGCTTTACCCCGCTTTCGTCCTCTCTTTTGTCTCGGGTACACAAAAGCGGAGGATGCAAGTCGTGCAGAATAAATGGGTGTACCTAATTACGGGTACACGCAGGCGAGAAGGAAGACACCAATAAGAGCTGCACAGGGAAGCGGGGTTAAGTCCCATTAACATCGTCATTGAAGAACGGACAAGGAAACGGCTAGAACTGTTTAATTGAGAACTGAATGATGAAATCATTCAAATCATTAACCAGAACAGAAGAGCTGTAAGTCGCCCCAGACTTTCAAGTTTCAAGCGGATTCGATCTTACATTTTTCTTAAATATATTCGCCCATTTAGCGACTACCTTGAAGGGCATAAGTATTTGATCTTACAAGGACGCATTGGGTTGCTTTATTATAATAGAGTGGGAAAAATTGATCATATATTTTTTTTTACATTTATAAAATGTTATGCATAATTTATTTATAGATTTTCCTACTGTAATCATATATATATTTTTGGAGATTATTGGTATTATTTATAAGAATAATTTATGTGATATTTGTTTTAACTCATGATTTTAGCTAAATCATGAAGGGGCAGTTTGGCTAGTTTTTAGCCGTTTGGAAGCTAGATTGTACATAAGCAAACAAAATTATATTAAACTTATATAAACTAACAACCTAGAAGCTAACAATTTTTTAAAGCTAGAAATAGCCAGTAACACGTTAGGAAAAGGGAGCGGCACTCTCTCCTTGGTTAGTTGGCCAGCTCAAATAAATCTTGTGGCTATTTTTAGACTTGATATTTCTTTTCTGTTGTACGAAATGTTGCAGCGTTTTGAAAACGCCATTAAGGTCAGCTTTAAAAAATGACCCGCTGCTCTCTATTGGTTCGGAGATAAGAAAATAACTAAATATTTCCTTTAATGTTTTAATTATATTAACGTGACTCTAATTTTAAAAAGTAGCATTATAGTTGGAGAGCGAAAATCACTAAATTCTGCAATTATGAAATCTTTTGCATGACACAACTACTACGCTCTATTTTTTTAATCGACTATACTAAGAGTCACGTAATTAATTTACGTTTTAGACAAGAACCTGTTTATTACAAAGTACAGGATGCGGTGGATAACTTGTCGCCGTTGATACTCGTAACTCTGAATTTCGTGCATGCGTGTTGTCTGGCGTTGGTTCTTTCATCTTCATATGATAGTAGGTCCAGTTGAGCATCGTCTGTGAGGGAAACAATGGCATTACTGAAGTTAAGCCTCCACAAATTTGGAAAAGACAAGCTGTGTTGTTTGGGATTCACGCCTGGAAGATCCAATGCAAGGATCTCCGAGTGCTTAGGTGTCAATCTGAGGACGGTGCAGATGATCATGAAAGAGTAGAATGAGTCAGGCTGTGATTAAAAGGCTACGTTTGGTCGGAAACCGCAGTCTAAGTGTTCGGATTCAACAAGAATCCCAGAATTTGTCGCGGAGAGATAGGCCACCATTAACAATTAACCAATCAAGTCAATGAGGTTCATAGCCATGGGTAAGGGAGCGTCTGAGTCTTTCATCAGTCAGCTAATGTATGGGGGCATCCGCTACCACATATAAAGGGCCTAAGGAATGTGCTCCTAAGCTTGTGAACAAACTGGGGAAATTTCCTCAAGCAGGGGTGGGGAAACCCTCGCCCGCGAGCTCAATTTTCATCGTCCACTGAGTGATATATTTGTATGCACAAATTTTCAATACTGAAATTTAAATATTTGTATGTCCAATTTCTGCGGTAGCAGTGAATAAAAATGTTGCGTATTCATTTTTTTTTAGATATTACGTAATAAATTTAAGCATCATTTACAAAGATACGAGAGTCAAATTTTATTCATCGTCCGCCGATTTCTTTCATTAGAAATTTTCGCCCACGGCTCAGAAAAGCTTCCCCACCCCTGCTCTAAAGCATAGTATTCTTTGGTTCTTCTCAGACATATTCCCGGTCCACATTATGCTGTTTGGGGTGGTCAGTAGCAGGTCCACGTTATGCCTCCGTTTATCTTTCCGGAGAGCTAAATCAAATGCTGGAAGAGTTGGTGATGCTCTGCTAAAGATTAAAATAGAAAATTCAATATTAGAAAGAACTTCGATAAATTTTCTAATAAAAAAAAACTGCCATACCTTAATTTTAATCAATTTTCTCATTTTTTTCTGAATTTCACCATTTGTAATTCTGTTTGTATAAAAAATTCCAAAACATTCGATAATCATATTAAGTTTGTCTGAACTTCATCATTTGTAATTCTTTTTGTATCAAAAATACCAAAACATTCGATAATCATATTAATTTTTTCTCAACTTAACCATTTGTAAATCTTAACATTTAGTTCAAAGGGCTGATCTTTGTGATGGTTGTGAAACAACGGTGCTCGCGTTTTCGCATCAATATTATGGCAGCTTCAAAGCTCTAATTGATTTTTACATAGTAGAAGGATAATAAGAAAAGAAGAGGTTTATTAACTGTGCAATGAAGTAAGCCTGACTTAGATTTAATTAGAGGTCAATAATTTTCTCCAACAATTCCCTTAAGGTCGGTAAAATATCCTTTCCACTTTTGAAAATTCTACAGATTAAAAATAAACTTGCTTTAATAAGCTATTATCTTTACCCTTCTATATCGTAGTTAAATTTAGCAGCATCGTGAGGAATATATATTTCTTGAAATGGTTCAATGAATCTTTTTTTTCTGAGACTTGTGACGTCATACCGACAGGGTTAGAGGCGGCAAATAATAGCTCGATATTTAGGAAAATACTACTGTTAAGTGCTACTAACTTGGAAAATAGTGCTTCCCGTGCCAAGTAAATAGCAACAGACAATTGAGATAGGCTTAAAGAATAAATAAGACTAAATTTTCTGCAAAAACGTTGGAGTCCTTAATCAATAGAATAACCAAGAATATTGTATAATTGCAAATGACCGCCGAGACCTTTACCACAAGGCATCAGCTTTTCTCCCCTGAACACTAATTAAGAAGAGATAACAGAAAACTGCGCGCGCCGATATTAAAGAGAGATTCAATTATTTTAGCATGATATTGTAAATTATTGGATTAGTTTACAACCTAAAGTTACTTATCTAATGAAAACAAACGAGGACATTTCTACCCGTAGGATTGTTAAGAAAACTGTCTTAGGACGAGACTTATCGGAGTACTCGAATCAGGCCGCAAACGAATACTCTCAAGCCAGCCCAACGTCCACACTTTAGAGTGCAGAAATGAGGCCTGGAGGGCACTCAATTCTCAAGAGGCCAGCTAGGGGATGGTCGCCAAGCAGTACCTGATCCAGCCTTCCAAAAATGTAAGCGAAGCTATACAAGTAAATTCAATAACCACTAATAAGCAGAGATCATCTCACTCCTGTGATCAATTAATAAAAAAATATTGTTCAAATTGACAAATAAATCAATAGGATTTTCCTGAATTCAATTTCAGCAATTTTTCCCAATAAATCAGATTTGTATGACTTATTAGGAACGAAAGTTCACCTAAATTGGACCTTTTTTATAACGTCACAATTTAATGATTTAGTTCAAAATTTCACTATAATAAGGATTAAACGACTTCACGTTTTTTAATATGAAAATAATAATAATAATGATAATAATAATAGTGTTAATAATAATAATATGATAATAATTATAAAAAATATTAATAATTATTATAATATTAATAATAAAATAATAATAATCAAAATAATAATACTAATAATCAAAACAATATTAACAAACATAATAATAATTTTAATAATAAAAATGATAAATATCAAAGTAATAATTATAATAATACAAGGTTTTATATGGCACCCTTTAAGACTGTGAAGCCTTCGCAGGGCGGCCGTCCATCGACTAGGAAATAGTCCGACAGAAAATGTGAGTTTTCAGAGCCCACTTGAAAGTGCCAACGATGAAGAGGGGCGTATCCCAGGAGGCAGACCATTCCAAAGCTTAAGGGCAACTACAGAGAAGTCAAGATCACCCAGGCAGTAGAGACGCGTGCGAGGAACCGTAAGCAGGAGGACGAAAAATAGATCACTTAAACTTGTTTCCCAAAACAACAATCGAACATATTTCTTCCCATTATTTGCTACATATTTGTTCCCATTTCAAATTAATGTAACATATAATCTACAACATGACACCTAAGTTATGTTGACTTATTTTTAAATTTCCAAACAAACCTCCTAATCATTATCAGGTTCCAAGAAAGTTCTTTCTATTTTAAACCTACGTAATAAATAACGAGAGGGAAAGTCCCTCCGATTACCTGCGGCGTTTTGTGATAAGATGATTAATGGTTATTGCATTGATGGTTTCCCATGGTTTAGATCACCTACATTGCCTTTGAATGGCTAAATGAGGCTTCTGACACTAGATGCCGCTACCCAGCGGCAAATCCGATGGCAGATTTGAAATTTCCAGAGTGAATAACCATATGTCCCATGGTCATATGGGTCATTTCATGGCATTAAAGGGGAACAATTGAACTTTACTCCTTTTTGAAAAGGAAGTACGCCTTGACCTGGCGCTTCGCCGCAGGTAAAAACGTTTAAACACTAAAATTTACTATCGATAATATTGGGTTGTTAAGAAATAAATATAATTTTAAAAGACCTAAAAGAGGGGGGGGTGCTATGTAAATTGTTCAAACTTTGATAAAAGTTTTATCGCTAACTATAGCAATGCGTCTGCCTTATGTTTTTTTTTAATATAATTATGCTTGGGCTTTCTTTAAACGATATTTATGATGTTTGGGATCAACATGAAGTGTCGGAAGGACAACGTTTACAATTTATATCAGTATTTTTTCACCACTAATCGAACCGATTGTTCACCAATTGCAACGTGCTGCAGACATATGTGCTCAACAATTGCAACGAACTGCACACATATATGCTCAACAATTGCAACGTACTGCAGACGTATATGTTTAACAATTGCAACGTACTGCAGACGTATATGCTCAACAATTGCACTGCAGACGTATATGTTCAACAATTGCAACGTACTGCAGACGTATATGCTCAACAATTGCAACGTACTGCACACATATGTGTTCAATAATTGCAACGTACTGCAAACGTATATGTTCAACAATTGAAACGTATTGCAGACGTATATGTTCACAAATTGCATGGTATTGCAAACGAAAATGTTCAACAATTGCAACGTATTGCATACGGATATGTTCAACAATTGAAACATATTGCAGACGTATCTGCTTAACAATTGCAACGTACTGCAGACGTATATGTTCAACAATTTCAACGTACTGCAGACTTATATGCTCAACAATTGCAACGTACTGCACACATATATGCTCAACAATTGCAAAGTACTGCAAACGTATATGTTCAACAATTGCAACGTATTGCAGACGTGTATGCTCAACAATTACAACGTACTGCAGACGTATATGTTCAACAATTGCAACGTACTGCAGACGTATATGTTCAAAAATTACAACGTACTGCACACATATATGATCAACAATTGCAACGTACTGCAAACGTATATATTCAACAATTGCAACGTATTGCAGACGTATATGTTCAACAATTGCATCGTACTGCAAACGTATATGTTCAACAATTGCAACGTATTTGAGACGTATATGCTCAACAATTGCAACGTACTGCAGACGTATATGCTCAACAATTGCAACGTACTGCAGACGTATATGTTCAACAATTTCAACGTACTGCAGACGTATATGCTCAACAATTGCAACATACTGCACACATATATGCTCAACAATTGCAACGTACTGCAAACGTATATGTTCAACAATTGCAACGTATTGCAGACGTGTATGTTCAACAATTGAAACGTACTGCAGACGTATATGTTCAACAATTGCAACGTACTGCAGACGTATATGTTCAACAATTGCAATGTATTGCAGACGTATATGCTCAACAATTGCAACGTACTGCAAACGTATATATTCAACAATTGCAACGTATTGCAGACGTAGATGTTCAACAATTGCAACGTATTGCAGACGTATATGCTTAACAATTGCAACGTCCTGCAGACGTATATGCTCAACAATTGCAACGTATTGTAGACGTATATGCTCAACAATTTAAAACGTAATGCAGACTTATATGTTCAACAGTTGCAACGTACTGCAGACGTATATGTTCAACAATTGCAACGTACTACACACGTATATGCTCAACAATTGCAACGTACTGCAGACGTATATGTTCAACAATTACAACGTAATGCAGACGTATATGCTCAACAATTGCAACGTACTGCAGACGTATATGTTAAACAATTACAACGTAATGCCGACGTATATGCTCAACAAATGCAACGTACTGCAGACGTATATGTTCAACAATTACAACGTACTGCAGACGTATATGTTCAACAATTGCAACGTACTGCAGACATATATGCTCAACAATTGCAACGTACTGCAGACGTATATGTTCAACAATTGCAACATACTGCAGACGTATATGCTCAACAATTGCAACGCACTGCAAACGTATATGTTCAACAATTGCAACGTACTGCAGACGTATATGCTCAACAATGGCAACGTACTGCACACATATATGCTCAACAATTGCAACGTACTGCAAACGTATATGTTTAACAATTGCAACGTATTGCAGACGTGTATGTTCAACAATTGCAACGTACTGCAGACGTATATGTTCAACAATTGCAACGTACTGCAGACGTATATGTTCAACAATTGCAACGTACTGCACACATATATGCTCAACAATTGCAACGTACTGCAAACGTATATATTCAACAATTGCAACGTATTGCAGACGTATATGTTCAACAATTGCAACGTATTTCAAACGTATATGTTCAACAATTGCAACGTATTGCAGACGTATATGCTCAACAATTGCAACGTCCTGCAGACGTATATGCTCAACAATTGCAACGTATTGTAGACGTATATGCTCAACAATTTAAAACGTAATGCAGACTTATATGTTCAACAGTTGCAACGTACTGCAGACGTATATGTTCAACAATTGCAACGTACTGCACACGTATATGCTCAACAATTGCAACGTACTGCAGACGTATATGTTCAACAATTACAACGTAATGCAGACGTATATGCTCAACAAATGCAACGTACTGCAGACGTATATGTTCAACAATTACAACGTACTTCAGACGTATATGTTCAACAATTGCAACGTACTGCAGACATATATGCTCAACAATTGCAACGTACTGCAGACGTATATATTCAACAATTGCAACATACTGCAGACGTATATGCTCAACAATTGCAACGCACTGCAAACGTATATGTTCAACAATTGCAACGTACTGCAGACGTATATGCTCAACAATTGCAACGTACTGCACACATATATGCTCAACAATTGCAACGTACTGCACATATATGTTCAACAATTTCAACGTACTACAGACATATATGCTCAACAATTGCAACGTCCTGCAGACGTATAAGCTCAACAATTGCAACGTACTGCAGACGTATAAATTCAACAATTGCAACGTACTGCAGACGTATATGCTCAACAATTGCAATGTACTGCACACATATATGCTCAACAATTGCAACGTCCTGCAAACGTATATGTTCAACAATTGCAATGTATTGCAGACGTATATGCTCAACAATTGCAACGTACTACAAACGTATATGTTCAACAATTGCAACGTATTGCAGACGTATATGCTCAACAATTGCAACGTACTGCAGACGTATAAGTTCAACAATTGCAACGTACTGCAGACGTATATGCTCAACAACTGCAATGTACTGCACACATATATGCTCAACAATTGCAACGTACTGCAAACGTATATGTTCAACAATTGCAACATATTGCAGACGTATATGCTCAACAATTGCAACGTACTGCAAACGTATATGTTCAACAATTGCAACGTATTGCAGACGTATATGCTCAACAATTGCAACGTATTGTAGACGTATATGTTCAACAATTGTGACGTTTAAATAAAGTTCTTGAAGAGTATTTCACACGTCAATCGAGAGAGTTTCTGACTCCTTCATGGCAATTCATCCAATACTACGGCACTCTTGACACTCCCTCCCCCCTCCCTAATGATTGCGTTAAATTATTGAGAAGTTCATCCTCACTCTTCCCCACCCCCCTAGTCACCTGCTCCTGCATCTTCTTATTATTATCTGCTAGCACAGGTAGGCACGGATACAGGGGGTTGGGGGCAGGGGGCTGGCCCCCCCCTAAAAAAAATTAAACTTATTAAGAGCGAAGCGAATTCTTTTCTCAGTGTATAGGCGAAAAAACATTCGAGTGTCGCCTAGTGATGATAATTTCTCGCCCAGTGAATGCAATTTCAACATACTGAGCGACATCGAATTAAACATTTACAATTTTACGTAGCAGTAATAATTTAAAAATTGTGCAATATATACTACAATTGGTCTACCCAACACATTCTGGGTGATAAATAAAACAACACTAAATGGCTCAAACTTTTCGGCATCGCCGGTTCCCTATCGATTTTGTCTCCCAGTGAAAATTTCGTAAAATACTACGCAATAATATATTATTTTATAGTAATGCAAGTTTGTTAAATACGTGAAAAGAAAGGCGCATCAAACACAGTGTATGTTAATTAAACTAATCAGCCTTTTTTCATCACCTACGAACAAGGCTGGTAGTACGGTAAGGTACGTGTGTAAAATAGCAAATGTAAACTAACGAAAAATTGACGCCTCGTTCTAAACGGGACCTCCCTTTTTATTAAATCCTGGTCATTTACATAAAGTGGCATGTGTATACACTTGTGTTTATAATAATTTTCAAGTAGCATTTATGCAATATTTTATTGGTTATTATATTTTTTCGGTTGCACTACACTAAGTTATATAGGAAACATGTACGATTCTGATAGTAGTGTCTCTACTTCCCACTCTTCAACTTAACTCACTTTCTAAAGTCTTTGTAAGCAAAAAAAATCGAGTGAAGGAATATATTAAAATATTGGCATTTTTCTCATCATTTTTCCATCTTCATATTTTTCTAGTTGTTTGCGCATTCGAACATAGGCGCATCTGAGGGGGGCAGTGGGGCCATGCCCCCATAAGCCATGCCGGCGCCCATAATAACTAAGAAGCTATGTTGGCGCCCCTAGGGCCCTAAGGATCATATGAGCCTATGTCAGTCTACATCATATATCTACATCATGTAGATACAGTGGCGTATTTAGGGAGGGGGGCATTGGGCCATGGCCCCCCCTCAGATAATGGAAACCAACCCTTAAAAATTATCATAGGGGACCATGGTGGAAAAAAAACTGTTTTAAAACAAACCAATATATATCATTTCCTCTGATTTACCATCAAAATTCAATAGTAAATATGTTTAATATCCAATTAAAAATGTGACATTTTTTCCGGCAATTTTTCTAATCGGCCAGAAAAGCCTATGTTAAAATATTGGTGTTTTCTATCCCATAATTTTTGGTCAGGCTGATGCTGTTCGTAAGAAATTGGCTTCCCAGCCATATTTGAACTGAAACTAATCCCATAGAAATATGAATTTAAGGGAGTTATCAACATCAGTACGCTCTTCTGATTGTCAGCGGGATAATTAAATCCAGTATGAACACCGAACAAAAGAGAATTGCTGGTCAATTGCCAGCTCTCTTATCATATCTTCCCCAAGATCGGCAGTTTAAAACTCCCGCCACTTCTTGGCAAGAAGAAACATCATTTCCTTCTTTCAGTTCGAAGATAACCGCTTTTCGTTGTTCAGCGCTGTTAAAATATTCGTGTTTTTTGGTTTTACCTGATCTTCCCCGCTCTAGGTGTATAAGTACTCACGCTATATTTTGTTCAGTTTTTCACTTTTTAGGGGCTTATTTTGCGTTTTGGTAGGTATTTAGTTAAACCAGAGGTTAAATACTACGGCGATAGAGCGCCAACCGACGCTCTTTTGCAAGTCCCGTGTTTTAACGTAATCTCATTTCTTTTTATAGTTCATCAATTATTGTGTAAGTACTATTTTATGCATTTTCATTTATATCTATGGTTGTCATCTGGAATTAAATATTTCGCTATTAGCCTTATGTTGGTAGCCTAGTAGGCTTCATGCGGATCACTTATTAGTTGGGGAAATTACGATAGCCTAATCTAGTTGTTCCCTTTACCTTTTATGTATGTTTAGTGGTTCGAATGCTGCATACTTATTTCATATTGGTTAAGTATAACCACTATGTACAACAAGATATTAAGAGATATACTGCGACTGGTGATATCTTCTGGTTTTCACATTCATCCTAGGCCTAACCTGGTTTCTGGTTTATGTCCCAGTATCTATATATATATATATATATATATATATATATATATATATATATATATATATATATATATATATATATGACAGAACGCCTTATTTTGATACCAAAGCTTGGCTATTTTCTCACCTGATACCTGGTGCCAATTAATTATGGTATAATTGTCTTGCATTTTAAATAATTTACTCAATTATCAATATTAGGCTATACCTTTACTTATATTAGTGTAATAAGGAGTAACAAGGAAAGTAAGTACCTAGGAGACCTTACGATCCATTCAAAGAGGGTACCTTTGGACTAGCAATCGAGCAGGCACATGGCTGCTCAATTGTTTTGCGTCCCTAAACGGCCACTTTTCAAGACTTTGTCTAGTCTTGACTTGAACTGGTCAACAGATTCACTATTGACAACTTCCACTGGAAGTGCGTTCCACTTACCACAGATACTGTAGGTGAAAAAATTTCCACACATATTGCGGTTGTAACGCTTCAGTTCAAGTTTGAAGCCGTGATTGCGCGTTCTGTTCTCACTCAGTGTGAAAATATCCCGGTAGTCAACATTGTCGAACCCTCGAAGTATTTTGAAAACTTCGATGAGCTGACCACGCAGTCTACGGGTTTCCAACGAGAACAGATTTAATTCCCTCAGTCTATCCTCATAACTTTTATGTCGGATAGAGGGAATCAGTTTGGTTGCCCTAGCTTGTACGCGTTCCAACCTTGCGATGTCCTTTCGAAACGAAGGACTCCCAAATTGTACGGCATACTCCAGGTGCGGCCAAACGAGGGAGTTGTACAGACAAAGTACTATCTCCTTGTTACGGTATCCAAACTGGCGCTTTATGTAGCCTAACATCCTTTGGGCTTTCTTCTCTGCCTCGATGCACTGTTTCGAGAACTTAGGTCGCTAGTGATAGTTACACCCAAGTCCTTCTCAGTGTCACTCGATTCAAGAGCAGTGCCCTTAAGGATATACTGAGATTGGGGGTTTTTGTGGCCGATATGCATTACTTTGCATTTCCCCACGTTAAAGGGCATTTGCCACGTGTCCGACCACTCCCCAATCTTCCCAAGATCTTCCTGCAGGTGGGCAGTATTTCCATCTTTTGCAACGTTCATACCAAGCTTGGTATCGTCGGCAAATTTGGAAATCTTCGCAACCATGTCACCGTCCATGTCGTTGACGTAGATGATGAATAGTAGTGGTCCCAGGACAGAGCCTTGAGGCACCCCGCTAGTAACGGGCACCCACTCAGAAGCCTGTCCATTTACCACCACCCGTTGCCGTCTGCCACTTAGCCAGTTCTCGATCCAGCCGGCTACTTTTCCGTCTCTGCCCAGCGCTCGCACTTTCCGGAGAAGGCGGCGGTGTGGTACCTTATCAAAGGCTTTCGGAAAGTCTAAGTACACCACATCCACCGCCTTGTCCCGATCGTGCTCACTGAACACGAAGTGGAAGAATTCCACAAGGTTCGTCAGGCATGACCGTTGCCTTCGGAAGCCGTGCTGGGAACTCCTTAGTAGCAGGTTTGACTCTAAACACAACGTCATTTTGTCCACCATCATGCTTTCCATGAGTTTACCGACTATCGAAGTCAGACTAATAGGTCGGTAGTTTGACGGATGGCTGGGGTCTCCTTTCTTGAAGATCGGAGTCACCTCCGCCTCACGCCAGTCTCTAGGAACGCATCCGGTCCGGATTGATGTGTTAAAGATAGCGCACAAGTGTCGTGATACTTCATCGCACACTTCCTTCAACACCTTGTGTAGAAACCCGTCCGGTCCAGGGAACTTATTTGTCTTTAGGTCAGCGATCTTTTTCTTTATTTCTCCTTCGGTGAAGTCCATTGCCTCCAGCTTTTCCCCCGAGTAGGAATCCGTGGGCTGGGGGATGGGACCACACTCTCTAGTAAACACTGAGGAGAAGTAGTCATTGAGAAGGTTAGCATTTTTTGCATCTGACTGAGTTAATGCACCCTCCTCGTCCACTAAGGGCCGAATCCTACGATGGATTGGTTTACGGCTATTTACATAGCCGAAGAACTCCTTGGGATTCTCCTTGCAGAGTCTCGCTACTCGGAGTTCCTCAGTACGCTTAGCCACCCTTATGCTGGACTTCACTATCCTGGCTAGCCTCCGGTACTCGTCAAAAGCACCCGAGATCTTCGATCGCCGGTACGCATTTCTCTTCTCCCTAAGCAGTTGGCCGATTTCTCGATTAAACCACTTTGGTTGAACAGAAGACCGATGGAGGCATTTCAGAGGGATGCAACTTGATTGAAGACTCATGAATTTATGGGGTTGTGCTATTGTCCCTGTGTCCCCTTTTTAGGCCCTATCTAAGTCCTCCACTGATATCTCTGTCTAGGTTAGGCCCCTCCCGAATCTTATTCTGTTACGCCTCTCCTAGTTCCTTTCGTCTCGTTCTCTTATCCTCCTCCTATCTTCCTTCCTGCTTTCTTTATAAAGCTAGAACTGTGGTACATTTATCAGGTGATCACGATGAAGCGGACAAAAATAACTAGTTTTTTCAAATCAAAATCGGTCAGGAGCCATGAAGACAACGAGATGGAGCCAAAGACAAGCACTTCAACAGCAACTTTCTGTAGTCAACATGATCCAGTTACCGAAAAGGCAACCGATGTTTCGACCGTTTCGAGTGAGAAACCGCCTATTCCAGTTGACATCGCCAATTTTGTTTTGAATACGCAAGCAACGGACGCCGATAAACTTGCTGTGATTCATCAAAAACCGCCATCTTTAGAGACACTTCCGTATACAAATGAAGGTTGTCATAAGAGACGCTTTCAACCTGGATGGTGTTCCACGTACCCTTGGCTTAAATACTCGGCGTCAAAGAAAGGCGGCTATTGCGTCGCTTGTGTTTTTTTTTTGCTGGTTACCAAGCTGGAACTGGCGGACAGACGAAGCTGGGATTACTAGTTTTGTAGCCAATGACAAAATATAAAAAACCTAGTGAGATGTTCAGTAGCCATAACGGCAACGGCTATCATACAACCAGTATGGTTAGGATGCAACAGTTTCTGGACATTGCCCGCCATCCAATGAGGGCTATTGATGTCATGATGACTGGGAAAAGAAGGAACAAATTGAAAGCAACCGTTGTCTGCTTGTCCCAGTTTTTGAGACTGTACTGTTTTGTGGCCGCGATATGCTTCCTCTTACAAGGCACCGTGACGAAGGTCCCTTAGATTTTTCTGCTCCAAGTGTAACTGGAGAAGGAGTTTTTCGAGGCTTGTGAAACAAAAGAAGTCAAACCTGCTCTCCAGACCCTCAACGAGGTTTTCAACTATGTCAATTCCTCGAACGTGCGTTCTATGAGGTTTGCTCAGCTGGTGAAACACCACACATCCTCGAAGCAGCAGAAATTACTCGGCCTCTGCGCTACTAGATGGGTTGAGCGACAAGATTTCGTCGTTGTTTTTATGAAACTGCTACCAGTTGTAGCCATCTTCCTTGAAGATGAGAGAATTCGGATGCGACAGCGGGACTACTGCTGATCGCCATCCAAGAGCCGCGCTTTTTGATTGGCCTCGTCGTTGCTGAGTTCGTGCTGGTTCAAACTGTGGAACCAAGCCGACCCCTGCAATTTCCTACGGTTGATCTCCTATCTGCCTATGCTACGATCATGGAAGTAGTGACGCATCTCGAAAGAGTCAGGAAAGATGCCAATACCAGATTTCACGACATCTTCACAAAAGCAAAGGAGCTCCTGCACGAGATCGGCTCAACGCACGATACCATTCCCATTCCCCGAGTTTGCAAACGACAGACGCAACGTGATAATGTACCTTTTCAAACAGCAGAAGAGTATTTCTGCCGGTCTGTATACATACCGTTTCTTGATCAGGTCTTGAGTGAGTTACGGTGTCGGTTCCAAGACGACACCGTTATGACTGTCTTTAACATCAAGCATCTGCTGAACGGCGCTGACGGAGATGTTGGAGCTTTACTGAGGGCGGCACAGGTTTATGAGGCTGACATGGAGAGCTTGAGCCTTGTCAAAGCGGAAGCAGAGCGCTGGTTTTCAACAACAACAAAGTTTGACTCTGTTGGAGATGCTCTAGCTTATGCCAAGACTCGAATGTATCCAAACTTTGCTAGGCTTCTCCAAGTTTTGATCACGCTTCCCGTTTCGAATGCGGAAGCGGAACGGTCATTTTCAGCCTTAAAGTGACTGAAAACTTATTTGAGGAACACTTTGGGTCAAGAGCACCTCAATGGTCTAGCGCTGCTTGGTGTTCACAACGAAATTGACATCGCAACAAACAGCGTGATCGATGCATTCGCCCATAAAAATCGAAAATTGATGTTTTAATGAGCACCACGTTCTTCTTCTATTTATCTGTGTTAGATGGGGTGGTTTTGCTAGATCGCGGTGACTCATTTATCTGTGTTAGATGTTGTAATAGTGCACTCAAATGTATGTTTTATTAAATATTTATCATTTGCCAAATACTTTTCCAGTACAGCAGTTGTAATTACCTTTATTGTTTTTTTACAGCTGTTGGATGGTTAATATTCATTAAAACTGCTCATCAAAATAATAAGCATATTTACCTCTTTTATAGTAGTTCGAAAAAAAACTAGTGCACCCCCCGCCCCCATTTTATTACTGGATCCGCAACTGAGCACAGGTATCCAGCTTTGCCCAAGATAAAAAGTCCTGTAGCAAATAAATACAGGGGCCGATTGATTGAAATTCTTACATTGTGGCATAAAAATATCTTTACTTGCTGATTATTATTATTTGTGGGGAGAAGGCAGATTCAAGAGAGTTGCGCACCCTCCATATCATATCGTATAATATATAATACTATCTTATAATATCGCATGATAACATATAATATAATATAATATCGTATGATAGCATAACATATAATATTATATAATATACTTACAATGATTAAACTTTTGCACATCGTACGCCCGGCAGTTTACACGCACACGAGAATGACCGTTAGTTATGAGCGAACAACGTTATGGCCGCGGGAAGAAATCGAGCGTTTTATAGATACCGATTTAAGTAATTAGAACGTCACCTAAATACTAAAGTTTACTATGATATTAAGGAAGCAGAAAAGGATTTACAGAAATATATGTATCTAATCAAAACAGGATGATTTCTTTTAGAAATGTATTCACTGGTTGGTTAAAGGATGGGTGGGCATTGCCAATGATGATGGAAAATACTTTGATGAGGAGATTAGGGGGTTTAGTATATTTAAATGATTTTACTGTCCTTTTTTTAAAAAAAACAGCATTCATTTTTGACAACTTAATAGTTTTCATCTGTTTCACAGATCTTTTCTAACAAAATAAAAGTATTTCTCTGCTTCTTGAATAAAACCTAGGCTTTGAAGCAAAAACTATTGAATTCTCTCTTCGAGTGTGCCGTTATGAAAATCTGATTGTCTAAAGACAAAAAATATCACTCCGAAAACAAAATGCCAGGCGAATATGGCAAATGAGGGAGGTATTCCATATATTGAATATTTAGTGTAGAGATCTCACTCTACACGTACTATGTCTGGTCAGGTATTACCTAACCAGAGTCCTTTGCGGTTGGCCAGTGATGGATGTTTTCGAATATGGTCACCTTGAACTGTTTGCTGTTGTGCAGCATATAATTCACTTTCTTGAACTTAGAGGGTCAATTTGCAATGATTGATTGTTTGATGAGAGGAAACTCGAAGAGAGACTTTAACTGTCCTGTGCTTCAAAACCTAAGTTTTATTTAAGTGGCATATATAAAGTTGCTAGGGGAGGGGGGAGTGGTAATAAACTTAAAACGAATAGAAACTATTTGGGTGGAATAAATTGGCTGTTTTTATTAATTTTCAAGTTGGACCAAAATGTGCGATACATAACTAATAATTTCAACAAAGAAACAGCAGCCGTTTCCTGGTTGGTGGATTTGCCAATATGGTCTCAAGGTATGGCTCGCAATATGCATCTATCCGGGGCCACTCAATTTTAATGTGAAAATAACTTGAAGGTCATAGTGGAAGTTTGGACATCCTGTACTTTTCATCTTTGAACGACTTCATATTATACATTGCGAGAAGATTCCTCCAGTGCTCTATTTTATCGTGATAACGCTATAATAATTTATCCCAAGATGGACACAAATATCTCAGTATCTGAGTTCTACACACTGAAACAGGTGAATGCAGGTTCAGGAGAGATGTACGACTTCCTGTGAATATACATTCATTCGTTAGTCTTCACCTTTTTAAATAAATACAAAATTACTATTATTCACTCCCATCACTTATCTTGGTGTGGGAGAGAAGATGAGTTAATAAACAAATAAAGATGAAGAGTAGCAGACCCTTTATCATCAACATGTAACGATGGGACAGAAAGAATTCAATTTTTAACCCTCATCGCCAAGAAACTAAAAGCGGAGTAGATGCGTATATACATTTGTAGTAGATTCTAATGTCGCACTTATGTACGTCGAGGGACACTCTTAATCGCTCATTCAATAAAACCCTCTTTTATCAGATTTCTTATACATATAATGTTCGTTAGGTTAAAAAAAATACATTTTATTATAAATTTGAATGCACTGTTAGTACATATTTAAAAATATTATCTTGATATAGAGCCAATAAGCCAGTGAGCCAAAAATTTAGCTAGCCAGTGAACACATAGGCAACATATCTTCCCGATTACTTGTCGCAATCGGACAAGTACTTTGTTCTCCGTGCGTAAACATGGCACCATTGCCAATAACCTAGAATGAGCCACCCTCTCATTTGGGGGCAGTTTTGCTGATATTTTGGCCCAAGAATGTATTTTGCGCCGAAACTTGTTCACATACTAAGAGCTGACCTTCTCAACTTACTTGTGCGTTCTATTATGATCGCCAGTTAACTCTTTAATGATCGTATTGGAGAATATTGAATCGATCATATGTTAAGATGTACAACCAATATTTTGTGTGTTTTGGCAGCCTAAAGTAAACTCTGAAATACCAGTTAAACCTTTTAGACTAGTGAAGTTAGTATTAATCTGTTCATGTCTTAGGTGAAACTTCTCTTTCTAAGGCACAAATTTATTAGACGTCTAAATTGGTGATGATTATAAATCGGGAAGAAATCAATAGACGAATAAAATATAAATAAAGAACAATTTTTCCATTACTGTCGTAAAGGAATTGATAAAACATTGCATAATTTGGCATAAAATACCATCAATTGACTTGATCTTAATTACTTTTCCAGTGATAATAAAAAGTAAATTAGTGAGTAAATAGGGATACGTAGGTAATTGTTTTATCTCCCAGCATACATTACTATATTTTCGCTTCGTCGATTAAAATACACTTTTGTAGTGATTGAATGTTTCTTGTCTGAAGAAAGGAAGCAAAATAGGTGCTATAATAGGTCCTACTCTGGGAAAATCCCAAAGGCTTAGCGATTTTTCCCCGCACGCTTAGCTTAGCCTAGGAGACGCTAGGCCAAAGGAGTAACCATGGTTGCCACAATTTCTTCCCACACCATGGATAAAATGGATACAGAAGCTCGGTTCCATTTAGCAGGCGTAACTGCCACAAAAATCGAAAAGCAAAATGCTTCATCATCTGTATCGCTGCCGTCCGTAAGTGAAGACAGCATTACCATCGCAGAAGAACGAAATCAGGTTAGATTATTTTTCTGATTCGTTAAAGTTAAAATTATGGACATTTGGAAAGGTTGGTGCCCCTTGTTTTTCTCAGCTGGCTCGCAAAGTCTGGTGACCAAAGTCGCGTGCTCTCACTTATTCTGATTTATGACCTTACAACCTTCAAAACTTTTAATAATTCCCGGGCTAACCTTGGTAGGACCTTAACAATTATATTATTCTAAAGAGAATGTAAAAAAACATAAGAGCTTTCAAATTTCGTTAGAATCGGCCAAATACTTATGATGTTATTGCCAAATAATTCACCGACTAACTTTGGGAGGACTTTGGCAGTTATATCATTCGAAAGAGAATGTAAAACAACATTAATTTCGTTCGAATCGGCCGAATAGTTACAATGTTATTACCCCTCCCCACCCCCCCAAAAAAGCAAAACAGGGACAGACAGACGCACCAACCGATCGACATACAGATATAGAGTCGCACGCGACTAAAGGTAGAGGAGTAATTTTTGAAGATGAATATAACTAATATAACCGTAAACGACTAATTCTTCTTCCTCTATTCTTTCATACTCCTTCCACCACATTGCTTCGTACGCTTCGGGTGGTTCGTGCTGAATTCTTGGACACAGAATTTTTAAAACTTTTGCATTTCTTTCTCTTGACCTCGCATTTTTATCTCTCATTTTGATCTTATCTTCCTTCTTAATTGTCTTCTGTATTCTTCTCACTCCTTCGAGGAGTCTTTAGATATTTGAAACTAACTGATATTAGTGAGTTTATTTTGTATTTACCTTCCCTGTTTTTTGACACTTCAGCTCCAATAGAAATGCCGCTAATCCATCTTATGATTGGTTATTTTGGAGGGGGGCGGGGGGGGGGGCGTTCTCTCTCCTAAACATTCTGTTTATATATTCAGTTTTCTGTTGATTTCTGTCATTACTTAAGAATGAGCTTAGAATAAAGTTCGAAAGTACTTGGAATCTCCGTTTCAGTTTCCTTGTGCACTTTGTTGCATCATCTATTGCTTACTCACGTGATACTTTGTGCAGGTTAAGGAACTCCAGGAGACTTTTCTCGAGAATTAAGGAATTTTTACTATTACCCTTACCTAACCGCCCAACAATATATATATATATATATATATATATATATATATATATATATATATATATATATATATATATATATATATATATATATATCAGCGTAAATGGGTAGCAGTCTTTCTTGGACGCAAATTATGTTAAAGACCATAGTATATTTTGCCTTGATTAATTTCCTTTGTTGGCAACTTTCTATTCTTCTTACTGTCTTTTCTTTTTTAGTACATCTTGTAGATGGTAGATAACTTCTCCTATGGTCATATATTTTTTTTAAATAAATGCATTTGTTAAAAAACAAACTTAAATAACTATGCTTTCGATCTATGCGATCATCTTCGGAGCGTCTTTAGGTATTTTTTCCTCCTTTTCCGATGAAGTATGGTGGAATCAGACCTTTCTTCGATGATTAAGATGGTTTCTAAGATGTTCAGACTAGCTTTATTTCCCTCTCTTCTTTTAATTGTGGTGTTTTCAACCATAACATCTCTAGTTAGGCTGATGTTATGTGCGCTCTACATATGATTTTTAGGCACTCCGTTTTGCAGGTGCATCGTTAAACGCCTTGAAAGGGTGGTGGTGTCATGCCAACATATTTTGAGTTGTTATAAAGCTTGCAGTCCTTATGTGGGCAGTTAAACTCGCAAACTATGATGTTAGACTTCAGGTTCGAGCAGTTTTGGTAGCTGTCATTTTTCATAAGGAGATTCTTAACCTTTGTCGTTTTATCGTATATAATATGTTGAATTTTGTCCATTTGATTCTTAACTTTGTTGTTACGGTTAACAATCTCCTTGGTGTTTTTTTCCTCTATTTTATAGGCCGATGACATCTGATTTCTGTAATACAGTTTGACGTTGTTTACTGCTTCCTGATTATTTTTAGTTTTATCCGTGTCTTTGAACTACATACTTAAAAACGATTGGAGTTGTTTTTCAACATGCTGTTCGGGAAACTATTGTTTACGAGGGTTTGTTTTACGCGGGAAATCTCTTGATGGAAACGTTTCCACGTGGAGCAGCATTAGTTTGCTCGGTTTTGTACATTTCAGGACATTCAACATCCACGTTGAGGCATCTTCCCATGTCTGTACACTTTTGTGACGTAATTACCGTTGATGTTTTGTACTTCTACGTTAAGAAAAGGTAATTTATTGGCCATGCTCAATTCATAAGTGAATTTTAACACGGAGTTCTCCTCAAATTGTAGTTTGATGATCTTCAAATGTTCTTCATTTTGGACGTTGATGAATATGAAATCTACGTACCGGCAGTATATGTGTGGCTTATTCTCGATTTTGTCTAAGAAGCTCTCTTCAAGTTGACCCATATGGTAGTTGACAAAGGTCAGCTCCAGGGGTGATCCCATAGCCATTCTATCCACTTGCGTATATAGATTTCCGTCCGGTGTCCTGAACGGAGCCTCTGATGTTCATGAACGTAGCATATTCCTTAAGATGTTTGAGTCAATATTGGGAGGAGACATTGTAGGATGGTGGTACACATTTTGTATAATGATGTCGATGGTCTGAGCAAAAAGCACATTCGTCAACAGGCTTTCGACATCAAGGGACGCTATTAGTCTTGCCAGTCTTGTAGGGAGAAGTATATCGATAAATTCGTCCGTAGACTTTGTGCTATACTTTGAAGGGATGTACGGTTTTATTATTTCATTTAGGGTTTTAGCTAAACGCTACATTAGTGTCATGACTCGAGAAATGATAGGCATCAATGGGCTCTTCAGCTTATGTATTTTGACGTTTATATACAGGTATCCTGGTGTATAATCGCCGACAATCTTTTGGAAGTAAGGTCGTCCAATGAGCGCATTAGCTTTAGTTATTTATTTTCTTTTCTAAGACTTAAAAAAGAAATATAATATAGTCTTTAACAAAATTTGCATATATATATATATATATATATATATATATATATATATATATATATATATATATATATATATATATATATATATATATATATATATATATATATATATATATATATATATATATATATATATATATATATATATATATATATATATATATATATATATATATATATATATATATATAATATATATATATATATATATATATATATATATATATATATATATATATATAATATATATATATATAATATATATATATATATATATATATATAATACATATATATATATATATATATATATATATATATATATATATATATATATATATATGGTGAAGTAGACACTTACCGTACATAAGGCCTTCTTTCAAAAATATGGGTTTGGTTCAGTTTACCTTTGGCATAGAAAATGGGTCTGATGTGACGTCACCTCCATTTTCTTCCCGCGGAGCTGCGACAACCTTTTTTGCTAAGTAAGTTTTTTTTATATATTTTACGTGTCTGTAGTAATTTTTACAAGTTACATTATAGTTCACAGTGTTCGTGAATATTGCGTGATTCCGCTTGTTATGGTTTCCATGGTGAATATGACCATTGTTAAGGAAAATGAGTCTGATCTCATAACAGTGGCCAGTGTGGGTATTTTTGTGTCTACAGTTTACATAAAATGACGCGTAGTACATGGTCCGTCAAAAATTTAGAAATTCGTGAAAATTATACTAATGAAGATTTCGTTTTGAATTATTGTATGTTGATCACAACATTGTTTTGTGTTTGAAATTTGAAAAAACGACCAAAAAATTAATAAAAATACACGATATCAAAATGCAAAGTTGACTAATTTTATCATTGTTAAATGATGTTATTTTCCAGTTGCATTATTGCAGTTAAATGGGGATTTTACTTTGCCTAATGAGATTATTAATATATTTTGCAATGATAAACAATGAGGGCTGTGCATTAGTTGCTCAAAAATATTCTATAAAATTAAAAAAATTATTATTCTTTATATTATTTTCGATACCTATTTAAAAATGTTGTAAAATAACTTCTAACTATTTTTATATATCATATGTATTTTCATAATATTTAATAAATCAAAGAGCTAAGAATTCAAATAGACAATTTCATTGAAAGTAAGTTTTTAATGACAGGGTCCAGTTTAATGAGACCGGGGAATATATTTTTAACCATATAAATTTTGCTTTAACCCCGTGTATTTATATTTCCAATATTATTTGCTCTTCATTTTTCTTTTTACGATGTCTTCTGTTCTCTCATAAGGACCTTGAAGTTGTCTACGTTTAATATGTTTATGTATGTTGGAGTCTTGGACAAAGATCGCACCGTCTAGGAGAAGTTTTTTAACTTCTTCCTCGGGATATGGCCCAATTGTACTTCCTTTTGTCTCGTTAGTCCAAGTCGCATTTTGCCGTCGTTTCTCTCGGTTGAAAATGAAATTGAGCTGTCGTAGCATTTCTTTGTACGATCTATTTTTAAGTTCAAGAACTAATTTCCGTGCTCGACTTTGGACGCGTTCTGATATTACAATGTTATTTTGTATGTAAGGAGACCGGAAACGCACCGCATACTCCGAATGAGGTCTTACAAGCGCTTTTTATATGGGAAAAAGAATATATTTCGATTGAAACGCAAAATGGTAAGGTATGTATCATCAAATCGTATTCATCTTTTATGAAGCTACAGTGCACTGTTTTTAAAATTTAAGTTCCTCGAGTTTAAGACACCTAAATCTTTTTCTATGTTGACTGTGTTCAAAATTTGTCCTTCCATATTGTAGCCTGCAGAGTCTAAGATATTATCATGAGCTTACATTTATCTATGTTATGACCTATTTCCATTAATTTTTACTTCAGAATTGGCCATTGTTTCCTGATTTACGATTATACAATGAATCACTTTCACCGATCAGCACCCAAAATGTAGCTGCAAATTCAATTATGTCCTAATTATGCTGTCCTTGGTTACGGGTTTAATTTGATAAGGTTTAATACCCTCTTTGCCCAGGCATGGGAAAAATTGATGGGAGAACCGTCTGATGAATCAATAAAAAGTAAAGAAGTTAAAACAGAAGTAAAATATTCTAGTCATTTCGGATGCTCCTCTACAGTGCCTTTTGGTGTTTTGTGGGATTGCCATATGTGACTTCCACCCTACTTGGGAGCTTAAGTATTTCTATAATAATAATACATACATAATAAGAATAATTATAATAATACCATAGAAAGTATTAGGGAATTCTTTCTTGAAAATGTTACTTTCTAAATATACATTACCCAATTAGCTTTATGACTTTTACGTGTATTGAGTAGGTAGTACCCTAGCCTTGGTACTTATAATTTGAGTAAACCTCCATAATCTAGCTTGGGTTGAACTAGGAGCGTGTAAAGCATCCAAAGACTCTGTTTATCGTTTTCCCAAGAAGCTCCTTAAGGTATTTATGTTTTATGTAGCGTATGTGGGGAAGCCAAGTCAGTTTGGGATCAAGTATCATTCCAAGAAATTTGATTTATGTGGGGCATATTCTAGCGCCATCCATCATAGGTGAAGAGTAAATGGGGAGTGGGGACTTGAACAGCGCTAAAACTGAGAAAATGAAAGGCTTTTGTTTTGGTTGGGGAGAGGCGAAATCTCTTTTTTTGGCACTCCCCTTTTCATTATGTCTACAACATTTTGTAAACATCGGCAGTAAAGGTGAATCGTGAGAGAGTACATAGAGCCACACCAGTATTAAAAACACGTCATGGACTCACTGAAAGTCGCTGACTGGACTTCACCTCCAAAACGGGTAACCCATCAACCACTTGTTTACGATGACCGAGCTGCTCTTCGCCATTGCCTTCATGCGCGGATACTGCCCCTAGTTCCAATGATATCCAGTACGCCATGCTCCGACACCTAAGTGACTTAAGCAAGGCCTTGTTTTAACCTTGTTTAATAGGATCTGAAAGGAGGTATCTTCCCAGATTCCTGTTGAATGGCTACCGTGCTTGTTTTTTTGCAAACCGGGGAGATGCCATTCTGCCCTGGTTCGGTCCGTTCAAGTTCTCTAAATTTCTGCGTATGTAAGTTGATGGAGAAATTGGTTAAGTTAGGTTCACTTATATTTTGGACATTGGAAGTGACCTGTCTCCAGCAGATTGCGGGTTACCAAGTTTCACGCCACGTTGGATGTTCTTTTCCGGGTGAAAAATGCTATCTGCTTTGCTTTCCTTAGTAGAACGCACTTTGCTACTGTTCTTTGTTCTAAAGAAGGCCTAGGATACCGCATGGCGATATGGTACCATGGAGACCTTCCATACTATAGAGGCAAGCTTCATAATTTTTGTCTGGATTCCTGCGAGATCTTCGATTGCGCTCATGCGCTGTGGGGGTGGGTTGGGGAAGTATACTGCTTAAATAGGCCCGAAAAAAGGCACATCGTATGGAGGTGTCCTCAGTGTAACTCTCTTTGCCTTGAACATCAACGGCATCACCTCGGTGTTGCAAGGTAATATCCTCGCTACGCTTTATGTAGACGACTTTTCGATCTCCTTTGGTGCCGCATAGATGCCTACCCTGGAGTTCAAGTCCAACGGGGGCTGACTCGCATCTCTCTTTATACAAATTTCACGTGCTGAATCTGTCTCCACGGCGAGGTCTTGCAGTATTTGTGACGCCACGGTGGCTTCGAGTCAAGAGAAGGTCAAGATTTGTTTATGTTAGGTTCCTGGACTTGTGGATGAGATAAGATGCATACAACATGAAGCATTATTAGATCTGTGTTTTAAAATACATTATAGGTCGCCTAAAAAAAACGTTGCTGCAAATTCAACAACAAATTCATCGTCATATTTAAATAATTTCCTAATTAAAATATTTTACATAAAAGTTAAACCTTTTAAAAATTACTTAAAGATGATATGACACAAAAGAGATTAAAAATAATGAATTTTGACCTTCGAGTTGCAAGGTTAGCCATTAGTGCCCAGAAAATTGCTATAAGAGAAATTTCTTAGAAATTGCTAGAGGAGAATTGTTATAGGAAAAATCGCTTAGAAATTGGTATAGAAAGATTTGCTTAGAAATTGCCATAGGAGAGAATAAAAATAATAATTAGATAAAGATGGCTTCTCTTCGCTCAAGAATCGCCTTAACATTACTAATTATTTATTGATTTGGTACAAATCTTGAATTACAAGATAAATATAACAAATTTATATGTTTACTTTCATATCTGGATGGGAATAGTTATTGTACAAGATATAGATTTAATTATATATTTATATCATTTACTATGTGTTATTTATCTTATTGAGTTTAACTTAAAGTAAAATTTTATTGATCAAACAAATGACCTTACCTTTTAATTAAATCAATTTCAATTATTGGCAATCTTTTTATTACAAATACCATGATTATAATTGATGATATATACAAAATCTAATGGATTATATTTTTGCTGACAGAGAGTAACTTATTTAAACAAATATTATGTGCATTTAATTAGAAAATACAAGATGAAGTGGGTAATTTGTCGCCTAACTTTAATATAAAAGAAAATAACACATAAAGTTCATTTATTTAGATACATTTTATCAAAGATGCCAATATTAAACGCTTGAAGGATTCTGGTATTCATTTTATTCAATGCAATTGCCGTCGGCCTCCAGGTGACGTCGAAACCTGCTTCTTAACGGTCCCGCTGTTTAACCTGGTGAAGCTGTGGTGATCCAGGAACTAAGCTCCACTTTGGTGATGCGAAGGAACTTGTTGCGCTCTCTCTTTAAACCAACATCCCACATATAATAGTATAGAGGGTTGCCCTCTGGGGAGTTAGATCAGATGTTTGGAGTGATGTGGTTGAGGAAATTGTCTGAAAGCCAAGACTGGGTCCTCCTGCTTCTTTGGCATGGGGCAAAGTCCTGCTGTCACATGCACAGCCTTCTAGCGCCCACATCCTGGATCCTGGACAACACCAACTCCTCCAGACACTTGATGTGGCCTTCCGAAAATATAAACGAGGGTATAACGCCCTCCTCGTTACTGACCACCCCAAACACCCTGATGTGGACCTGGAGCTTGGTTTTCCTGACTCTCGGTACATTTTTTTTAGGGGGGGGGGGGACAGAAAATCAGTGGTTTCTTGGTTCTGGCAGCAATTCTTCTCATCTAAGAAAAACCAATACCGCCAGGCTTGAGGGGATGCTTCATTTTAGGGACAAGTTTCCTACCATATTCTTTTCGTTTATCCTTCATCTTCGGCGACAAAAACTGGCCCATTCTCATCTTTTAGGAGTAGTAGTTAATGTTTTGGTGCACTAATTGCCTGATGAAGGAATCTGACGCTCCCTTATTCACTCGCTGGGATCCTTGTAAATGATGGTCTGCACACTCTGACACTCCCTCCTTCCTGCATATGGACCTCAATGACTCGCTGGGATCGTTGTAAATGATGGCTTGGACACTCTAGCACTCCCTTCTCCCTGGATGTGGACCTCATTGACTCGCTAGGACGTTGTAAATGATGGTTTGCACACTCTGACACTCCTTCCTACCTGCATATGGACCTCAATGACTCGCTGGGATCGTTGTAAATGATGGCCTGGACACTCTGACACTTCCTTCTCCCTGGATGTGGACCTCATTGACTCGCTAGGACGTTGTAAATGATGGCTTGGACACTCTGACACTCCCTCCTCTCTGCATATGGACCTCAATGACTCGCTAGGACGTTGTAAACGATGGTCTCCACACTCTGACACGCCCTCTTTCCTGCATATGGACCTCAATGACTCGCTGGGATCGTTGTAAATGATTGCTTAGACACTCTAACACTCCCTTCGCCCTGGATATGGACCTCATTGACTCGCTAGGACGTTGTAAATGATGGCCTGGACACTCTGACACTCTCTTCTCCCTGGATGTGGACCTCATTGACTCGCTAGGACGTTGTAAATGATGGTTTGCACACTCTGACACTCCTTCCTACCTGCATATGGACCTCAATGACTCGCTGGGATCGTTGTAAATGATGGCTTGGACACTCTGACACTCCATTCTCCCTAGATATGGACCTCATTGACTCGCTGGGATCGTTGTAAATGATGGCCTGGACACTCTGACTCTCCCTTCTCCCTGGATATGGACCTTATTGACTCGCTGGGATCTTGTACAGTAAATGATGGCCTGGATCTCCGTGACCAAATCATGGGTTGTTTCGGATCAGAACGCTTATAGTAAAGCTTCTGAGCTTTCGCCCCTTCGTAATCACAGCCTGACTCGTCCAACTCTTTCCTGATCCTCTGCACCGTATCCTTATTGACATACAATCACTCGGAGATCCTAGCTCTGGATCTCCCGAGGTGAATCCTAAGCAGCACCGCTTGCCTTTTCTAAATTTTGGGGAGATTGAATTTTGCCATGGTATTGCTCCCTTCGCATGCGATGCATAAATGAGTCTACTGTGATATTAACAAGGAAGAGCCGAAGCCAGACAACACGCATACGCGGAATTCTGCGTTACCAACGGTCACATGATTGCCCACCGTACCCTGTATTACCTCTAAAGATGATATATCAAAATTATCAATAATCCTCAAAGCTTCAACGTTTTAAACGAGATTAAAGAAAGATATATCAAATCAACCATAATTTTCAGGGAAATTGAATATAATTTCTCAAAATATTGTTTCACCCAAATTTCAAAATCAAAAATTAAATCAACCGTGATAAATAACGTATGAAGGAGTAGCTGCACTTTCCACCTTCTTCTGTCATTTTACCACCTAATTAACAATCGCCCCCCAGTTGCCTCTACAACTGGAGATCGCTCGTTACTATGGCAATATTCTCCGTAACCATGACAACATTCATCGTGTTACATTTGGCCTAAGTAACAAGTCCTGTAATGGTGTGCCAAAATGTAGCAGTCCTTCACTCACTGGATCTACATGAAAGACAGGTCATGAATCTCATTAATATGTCCGATTCTACATGTGACAAGTAGGATTAAAAAAGACATGAACATAGAAACACTTTTACTGCTGCCATAACGGACAATCTCCCAAAAAAGAAATTTGATAGAGTGACGTGTGCTTGACATAAGGGTTCTTCTCTTTGTATGGCATTTTAAACTCTCGCTTCCAAGGTATTACTTCTTTGACATTAACGACAGTTATGTCATTCTACAGCCATGGTCAATGATTTGGCAAAGTCCCAAGTTATGAAACCATATATCATAATTTTATATACCAATGAAAGATATCGATTTACGTTATGTCTGTATTATTAAACAATCGAATATTTGGGATTTTCAGATGTGTTTAGGAAATAATGTTAAATTTATCACCAAAAATCCCTTATGATTTTTGGACCATAGCAACGATCTAATTTAGTAACAAACAGAATTCGATTAGATACTTAGAGTGTTATGGTACAGTGAAAAATTGAAATGTACTATCATATATATTTATCTTCTGGTAAAATATGATGTGTAAGACTTTATTCTGTTGATAAGTATACTACATATTGATATTCTTATAATTACGAGGTCTATGTCGATGGTAAAGACGAACCGAAATAAAAGTAAACGGCAAGGTTGGTTGTTTACATTTGACAGATTTTCGGATAGATTCTCTTCGGTGCCAGCACATATCTAACATTGAGAATGAGATGGAGGACCTACAGAAGGAGAAAAATATTTACAAGAATGCCGATCTTCGCTCTTTTGCTGGGATACCATACATGGTTACTTCCTCGCTTGGATGGCGATAAAGACTTCCCAGTTGCCAGTTTTGCCTAGGGACATCCACGGCTGTCCACTTGACGCTACTTCATATCCCGGAGCTCCTACAGACTCTCATCCGAGAAGGTGCTACTGTCTGACGAAGGAAAGATCTTAAAATTATTGCATTCTCATTGAGTGGCTGAAAGCTTAGCCGGTCTCTGAAGGTCAAAGTTTAGGACTTGAGTTAGAATTCATGAGATAACTACCCAAAGCATTATAGTACGATGGTTGAAGAGTTCATCGGCCACTTCGACCATTTAACCCAGGTTTCGTGGTCTCTCAATAGTCAATAGGGAACAAATGTACTCATATGGCTCTGATCAAAATTTCCTTCAAGGGCGGATCAAAAGGCTTAGAACAAAAGTCCAGATTTCAATATGGCGGTCGGTAGGTGAGTCTTAAATTACGATGAAAATAGATGGAATTGACTTGAATGACTAAGAAACTAACCAAAACTAAGCAGAATAACCCCCCCCCCCACATTTTATGGCTTAAAGGTAATACACATATTTCGAATCACTATCTTCCATTCTACACATCTGTTACTAGTACTAGAACCGCAGCAGAAAACAAATGGCAGAGGTAGAAAAGCAGCTGGTTCGCGATCACTATAAATGTTGCCACTATTTGCGGTGCGGACTAACAAATCTATATGGATGTAGCTGATGCCATCTTTCCCCCCCAAAAAAAATTAGCCGTTCAAAGGCGTTATAATATTGTGTTCACTATTTATGATGGAAGCGGCCAATATAATAGTTCAGGAGTGCGATAGCATTTACAATTAACAATGTAATGTAGTTAGAATCGTTTACAATATAAGAATTATCAATATTATTTCAAATGAACTCCTACTAATTCATTACGGCTCCCTTCTAAAAGTTTTATAATCCTCAAGATATTCAGGACAGATACAGAACCTTCAATTTCATTCTGGTTTAACCTTTGCAACCCCTCAAAACCTTGATTAGCGTTTTGTTTAAATTGCTTCAAAATCGCTGCTGGTTTTCAAAAATAACTGTAGTACTGTTTAGACTTTTTTAAAACTTGCAATGCTTAGGCCTTTTTTTAAGCTAGTAATGCTCTGGCGTTTTTAAACTTAATAAATGGTGTTTGGGGGCCCACATAAACTGTTTGAAGGACAACGTGTACAACGTGTGAATATCGTTTCATCTCTATTGATTCGAAATGCCCACAAACCATTTCTAGATAGAATTGGTATAGGAGATGAAATGTGTTTTTTTATTCAATACTAAGCGCGCAAACAATGGCCTTTCGCAAACAATACCCCATTCCTACTCCTAGACGTGGTCTCCAGTAGTAGAAGTCTATGATTTGCATTTGACGGGATATAAAATTAGTTATTCATTATAAGCTTCTCAATAGTAAGCAAACAGTTACTGTAGACCTAATTGTTCAACAATTGTAGCTTTTAAAATGAATCTCTTGACGAATAACGGCCTTCACTGGTCAACCGAAAGCGTGTCCTCCTTTTTGACATTGCACGCCCTCGAAGCATGTTTGACCAAGAAAAAAAATCCATTATGTTGGGAATGTCTTCCTGATTCATTATATTCACCGAATTTTGCACCATATGATTACCTTTCATTTCATTCATCACAACCACCTAAATGGTAAAGTTTATACTCCGACATGGAGGTGGAAAAGGATACCAAATCAAATATTTTATCAAAACCGAATGAATGCTTAAAAGAAAGGTATCCAGTTATCATAAAACAGATCATAATGACACTTATTGAAAAAGAAACTACTTACCACCATGGAACCTAGGTTAAAACTAATTAGTTTCGCCTGCATTGCATTTCACTGCTTGCAGTACCGTATTATGAACACTGGAGACTGTCTGACTCTTTCGTGAACTCCAGCCTTCCCTATGAGGGTTTGCTACCTCTTACCTTGTAAAACGCTGGATTGATAGTCAAGGTCATTTATATCGGAATCTATGCCAATAATTTTAAATCAAAATTTCCGACGCGAAATGGTCGAAACACTCATCCCAAAATACTCTTTCGAAGCATTTTCCTGCTAGTGAAATTAGGTTGATTGAGAAGTGATGCCTAGAGATTTGTTTATTTCATTAAATGAGAGTGAAACACCTTTATCTTGAAGATTCTTGACCTGGTCTTGTTTCAAAGTTTAATAACCAACATTATAAATAAAGGGCGATTTAATTCGGTATTTATGGTATCAAGTGTACACGTAATGGGCGCTGGAAAATTTTTATATTTTTTTATCGGCTATTACCATTAACCATATATATGATCATTTTTGACCATAAATATTTTCTAATTTGTTAGTGAGACAGAAAATATGTGCGTCTTATATTTACTGATTAAGAAAAATGATTTAGGATGCAAATTTTTCGATGGTCGCTCGTACCATCTACGAACGGACTGCTGTTAGCTCGAAGCAGATCATATTACTGATCTATTAATCAAAATTCGAATCTTGTTTACCTCTTTACGATTTCGTATTATTGTGGCCGTTTTGGTCTTGCGTATTAAGCCATCTATTTCGTTTGGCTTGGCATACTAAGCTATCTATCTCGTTTTGGTCTTGCGTATTAAGCCATCTATTTCGTTTGGCTTGGCATACTAAGCCATCTATCTCGTTTGGCCTGGCGTATTAAGCCATCCTTCTTGTTTGCCCCGGCGTCTTAAGTCATCTATCTCGTTCGGCTTGGTCTCTTAGCCATCTACTTCGTTTAGCTTAGCGTATTAAGCAAGCTATGCGTTTGGCTCAGCGTATTATCGTTTTTTCCTCCCTTTTCAGTATCCCTCGAGATACAACGTAGTCAATGTGGGCTACACCCACTTAGGATGAACCTCCACTTCGGCTTCCTGAGTCTGGTCTGCTCTAATCGATATATTTTTTTTTAAAAACGTGGTAGGATTTTTCACTTTGAATCAATATCATTTTCCCAACCGTTCTTCTTTAGCTCTCGTGACATTTTTCTTTCAGATTCTGCTTTTCCATGGGTTGCCATGCACGTGAAATTCTCAATCATCCTTCTCATACGTAACTTATTATTTATCAGGACTACATCATTAGTCGCGGAAGTTACCATCTTTGATTTCTAATTCATGACTTCAGTTCTGACCCCTACCTTAGCCAGTTGCTGCTTGCACAAAGCTAATGGTGTCAATTTAATCTATAACTCCCGCTCGTTTGGTAGATATGTGTATGTCGTGGTTTTCCACGAATCACGTCAGAGAGTGGGCTGTGGTGCGTCGTGGTTTCCTGCGGAAGACGTCATAATGAGCATCCAGTATGTCGTGGTTTCCCAACGCTTGTGTGATGAATAGTATTCGGTACGTCGTGTTTTTTTTCAAAAACGAAGTCAGGAAGGACCCGATGTGTAGTGCTTTCCCTCGAATGACATGAGAAAGGACATCCAGTGTGTGGTGATTTCCCAGCACTTGCGTGATGAATAGCATCTGGTGTGTCGTGTTTTTTCACAAATGAAGTCAGGAAGGACCCAATGTGAGGCGCTTTCCTTCGAATGGCGTGAGAAAGGACATCCAGTGTGTGGTGATTTCCCAGCACTTGCGTGATGAATAGCATCTGGTGTTTCGTGTTTTTTCACAAATGAAGTCAGGAAGGACTCAATGTGAGGCGCTTTCCCTCGAATGGCGTGAGAAAGGACATCCAGTGTGTGGTGATTTCTCAGCACTTGCGTGATGAATAGCATCTGGTGTGTCGTGTTTTTTCACAAACGAAGTCATGAAGGACTCAATGTGTAGTGCTTTCCCTCGAATGGCGTGAGAAAGGACATCCAGTGTGTGGTGATTTCTCAGCACTTGCGTGATGAATAAAATCCGTTGTGACGTGTTTTTTTTACGAACGAAGTAATGAAAGACCCAGTGTGTGGTGGTTTGCACGAATGACGTCAAGAAGAAGGGCATACGGTATGTCATGGTTTCCCAATAATGATATCAATAATTTATCCAGTCAGAACATTCGTGGGAGCATAGAACTTAACAGGGAGTATACGCCCTCCTTCACCCCCCCGTCTGACCCCATCCCGTTTCCTCTTTAAATAAAAAGGATATTCGGTAGGGCATAAACAAGAAAAGTGAATAATTTGTAAAGAATCGATCTCAAATTCTATCTTCACGGGTTAGTTTGAAAGCCTTTTAAAGGAGGAAATAGAGTTTACAAGTCAGTTCACCTCTTCACAATAATACCAGGCATGGCTTCGCCACTGCCCCCTGCGAGGGGGAGCTTGCACTTCGCTACTAAGATTGAAATTTAAACTAAATTTTCCCTCTTTCAAAATATCACATTGCTAAAATATAGTTATAGAAGATATATAAAAATAAATTTTCTGAACTTCACCATTTGTAATTCTTTGGGTTTAAAAAAAATCACAAAATTTTGATACTTATATTTTATGAGGATATGGAACGTACCTACTCACATGCCGCCAGAATATCGTGGGAACGAAAGAAATTTGTCGTTCGAGTTGACCTTCGTCTCCTGCCTCTCTCCTCCCACCCTTCCCCCAAATGGTGCCAGGAAGTCGGACGAAAGAACGCCTATCTCACAAAGAAGCTTAAATCTTATTTGCTTTCTTTATGACAGCATGGAGATTGTCCAGAAGGCGCTGCGATAAGCGAATTGTCGTGAATGGGATCTCTCTCTCGATTTCCCACAATCCGCGATATAAATAACATCGCCGTTTACCTCTCCACAGCAGTGTTTCAAATCTACTCGCGTAATCCTCACGTTGAACGAGAGTCGTTGCCGTAACGTATCGACTACCAACGCGCCGTCGAGTCAACCTGGTTTCTGTCTCAAATTGTTCCTGGGAGTAAATCCCGCCCCGCAGAGCCTGTGACTAGGAGAGTACGCTCTGTTGCTCAACGTAACTTGAGTAAGAAAAGGAACATCCAAATAGTTACTGGAAGTTACTATTTGCTAGTGTCACATCCAGTTAGGAGTGAACTAACCGGAACTGCAGTCAGCAGCCCCGAACCCGTCGTCTTATCCCCCCTCTCCCCGAGAACTTGTGTTAACGCCACCCGAACCACCCCGTCTGGACCTGAGTAGTCGTCTCTCCAATCCATCACAATTAATGGTAATCTGTAAACCCTGTGTCCCTCTATTCTTAAATTACCTATTTAATTAACCGTCATTGATACTCCCATTGAGTCATTATAAATCTAGACGCTTGACGTCAGTGTTTACTATTTAATCCTTATTTTTTTCCGTTTAACTATTGTTAATTATTATATTTGTGTAAAGTCAAGTTTATTTTTTGCACGTGTGCTTATTTGTGGCTCCTCCCTTTTGACGTACCCTTGGCAAGACTTTAATTCAGAATCCCTTCGGCTAATTTATTCATCCTGTATTTTGCACTATTAGAATTCAACAATCAAACTTTTATAGTGAGAATCCTGGCTACGGCACAACCCGCCTCTAACCAGCTTTCGCACGTTCAGTAGGAATTAAAGCCTACATATATATATATATATATATATATATATATATATATATATATATATATATATATATATATATATATATATATATATATATGATCGTAGGATTGAGTCATAGGGTCAATACCAACGACTTAAACAAAAGCGGTGTGTCCAGATCAAGGACTAGATTAATTATTGGACCAGACTATAAGCAATTCTACGACATATTTATTTTCTGAACTTCACCATTTTGTTTTTTGATATTATAAAAGAATTATTAGAAATAACTTTGATAAAAAAACATAAGTCATAACCAAACTAAGATGAAATTATTGTTCAAATACTCAAAAAATCCCCTTCTTAAATTATAGAGTTAGTGATGATGATTTAAGGAGCTGACGTTACAATAATTTAATTCTGGAGTTGATTAATTAAATTAAATCACCCATCTTCAAAAATCCCGTTATACAGTTATAGAGTTAGTGATGATGATGATGATGATGATTAAGGTGCCATAAATGCTAAAATTCCGTTAATAAAATCTCCTAAAATACTACAGGTTATTAGAGGCGGATCTTAAAAGCAGATAGTATCAATATACAAGGCAAATTGATGCCAGCTCGTTTGCATTGAACTCAAAACCCGAAATCCTTTTGCTGTACATTTTTTAACTGATACAGAAGGTATATGACATCATGAAAAGTCATAGGAACCATCAGAAGTCATATACCAAAATGATATCCCATTAGACCAACCTATGTCCAGTAACGATCAAAGATGCCAAAATCTGGAATCAATGAAGCAATTTCGTGTTTAAAATATCACCCCGTCTCTATTGGCGAAGAAGAAGGAAAAAAAAGAACAAAAAAAAACAAAAAGACACAGTGGAAAGAGATGACCTTGAAAAGACCTCTTTCGCCCCTATCCAGCGCTTTGTTCGCTCGAAGCTCGACTACGGATGCGAGTTTTATGCATCCGCGGCCGAGCGTTTATTGTGGAAGGTGGATTCGATCCACCACACCGGCCTTCGCCTTGTGATCGTTGCCTTCCGCACTTCCCCCATTGAGAGCCTGTTGGTCGATGCTGGGGAGATGCCACTCGCTCTGCGCCGCGTGCAGTGCATCACTCGCCTGTACACGCAAGCCCGGCGTCTCCCTCAGTCGCCATCAGCTCTCACTGCATCCGCAGCTGATCTCGATGGTGCCTATGCCGCCGAGAGACGCCAGTCATACCGTAAGCCCTTTGGGTTTAGGGCCAGGAAACTCCTTCGAGAGGTAGATATAGCTCTCGGGCCGGTGGCGCCCCTGGTTTTGCCCAGGACGCCACCCTGGAGGGTACCACATTTGGCTATTTGTCGCCACGCCTCTGCTCCCAAAGCTTGTACTGCGCCGGGAGTATTGCGTTTGACCTTTTTGGAGCACACATCGTGTCACGCTGGAACCGTGCCAGTGTATACGGATGGCTCCAAGTCCCAAGAGGGGGTCGGCTTCCACGCCGTATCCCCTCTGTTTGAAGTCAGCGGGGCTCTACCAGGCGCTGCGTCTGTCTTCACGGCCGAGCTGGTGACAATACACTACTCGGTACGGGAGATTATGCGACGTGCCCGGTTCGGAGACCGGATTGTGATCTATAGCGACTCACAAAGCACCCTGAGTGCTCTCGGGGCATTGGAATCTCCTCATCCCCTGGTTCGCGATATCCGTGACGCCACGGTTTTGGCGAGCCGGGCAGATGTCGAGATTATCTTCTTCTGGGTTCCTGGACATGTAGGAATTGCGGGGAATGAGGGCGCCAAAGAGTCCGCGAGGACTCTGCGACCGGACCAGCGTTTTGCTCTTCCTCACACTGACTACATGGCAGGAATACGGGCAGCTCTTCGGACTTCTTGGCAAAGAAGATGGGAGACGGTCGAAGGGAACTTAAAGTTGCGTGCCATCGCGCCGCGACTGTTCCCATGGACCTATCCCCCAATGCCGCGGAGGCTTCAGGTTGCTTTCTGTCGTCTCCGAATCGGACACACTCGTGTGACGCATCGCTATTTGATGGAGCGCTCGCCTGCGCCCTATTGCAACGACTGCGTCGTCCCCCAGACTGTTCGGCACATTCTTGTCGAATGTTCCAGTCTGGGTGATCTTAGCGCACGATACCTGTCCCGGTACCGGGATGGGCGGGGTCGCTACCGCCTGTCCCTTGTACTCGGGATAGATTCGTGCACATTGACTTGTGGACTCGTTGACTTCTTGGGGGAGGCTGGCCTTCTCCCTATTATTTAAGCAAGGTTTGTTTTTATTGTTTTGTTTTGTTTTGTTTTTTCGTTTTTTTTCCCTTTGGTTGCACCCTCCTGCGCCGGGGGGACCTCTCCCCGACGCACCAGCTTGCTTCCTTTCCCCCTTTTTGGGGTGTTTTTTTTCTCTCTAATTTTATTTTAAAGTAGCCTAGAACTAGGCCAGTTTTAATACGGCGACTAATGCCCAAGTAGGCAGACGCCAGATGAGCTCTTAAAAAAAAAAATAATAAATCCGCCCCTATCCCCGACCCCTTCGGTTGATTTTGTCTCTAAGTCACCTCTGTTGTGTATATTCATATACTACTGCATGTGTGGTTGCCTGTACGTTTTATTACGACCAAATTTATCCCAAAGAATTAAACTCCATTGTATCTGTTTCGCAACCAAATAGCACCGGATATTTTTTGGTTGTCTCGAAGACTTTAATAAATCGAGAATTTCGATTTAAGGGTCAAAGGTAGTTTGTTATCTTCATTTCAACAACTAAATACTTGTATTTTACTATTTTCAGTTTCGATTTTTTAGTTTTGATTTCGCTACGTGGGTGAAATTTCAAATGAAACAACTACGCCGGCCTCCCTGCCTCCCGAGTATTACGTCATAATTCTCCCGCCAAACAATGAGTTGCACGTTTTTGAAAACGTAAAGTGACGGTTACCGAGAGAAAACTGGGAAAAGGGCTGTATAACAGAGTAAAATGAGGAAATAGTATAAAGAGCAGTATACTTTATAATAAAAGAGCCTTCTATCCCATACAGATAAAAATATTAAATGGTTAAAAGCTAACTAAATTTGAGCACTTGTCCGATTCATCGCTTTTGGCAACCCAAGACACGTAATTCCCCATATTTTTCCATCCTCTAAATTCAATACTTCTTCCATGAACCTCTTTTCAGAACGCTTTTTACTGTCTCGTTGCTTCACTAACTCTATAATTTAAGAAGGAGATTTTTTTGAGTATTTGAATAATAATTTCATCTTAGTTTGGTTATGACTTATGGTTTTTTATCAAAGTTATTTCTAATAATTCTTATATAATATCAAAAAACAAAATGGCGAAGTTCAGAAATAATTATAAGTATCGAATTTTTTTGAATTTTTTAAAACCCAAAGAATTACAAATGGTAAAGTTCAGGAAAAAAAAAATTATTTATCTTCTTTTTCTATAATTATATTTTAGCCACGTGATATTTGAAAGGGGGGGAAATTAAGTTTAGAGTTTCTTTGTAGAATTATTATAATTGGCGAAGTTCAGAAAACTTATAAAAATTTAAGCATGGCTGCTTTTTTTTAGATTTTCAATTTTAATCTTAGTAGCGAAGCACTAGCTTCCCCCGTAGGGGAAGTGGAGAAACCATTACCTGGTCTTACTATAATAATAGCAATAGGAGTTGATGATTGCTGGCTTTTATTTAGAAACTAACCGAATAACATAGTCTGCCGTTGTTCTCCTGCTTGAAAACTTTCTACCCAAATCCTCGTCCCTGCATTTCGAATTAAATCGAATAAATTTTCTGCTGTTTTCGTTTTAAAACCTTTTGAAAGAAGAAAATTCTATAAAATTGATCAGTTTCTCCCCTTTCTCGGATATATTGACTATGAAGTCAATTTAGAAAGTTAAAATCATCGGTTGGTAATTTTATTTGCGTGCACGCGAATCTATAAGTTGCTATGTCGGACGGTCGGTCAGTCTGCCAGATGGTAACCAATTTACTTTTCAATGAGTTTTGGGACAATAACATCGTAATTATTCGGCCGATTCTAACGAAATTTGAAATCCTTATGTTGTTTTATATTTTCTTTTGAATGATATAATTGTCAAGGTCCTCCCAAGGTTAGTTCGGGAATTATTAGGCAATAACATCGTAACTATTCGTCCGATTCTAACAAAATTTGAAACACTTATGTTGTTTTAGATTCTCTTTTGAATTACATAATTTCCAAGTTCCTCCCAAGGTTAGTTTGGGAATTATTGAAAGTTTTGAAGGTCGTAAGGTCATATGGTCTTAAGGTCATAAGTCAGAATAATTGAGAGCACGCGACTTAGGTCTGTTGACAATGTTAACGGATTAAAGGAGGTCAATCCGACTCATAGTTAGTTTCATTTTAATAATTCCCGGACTAACCTTGGGAGGACCTTACCAATTATATCATTCGAAATAGAATGTGAAACAACATGAAAGCTTTTGAATTTCGTTAAAATCGGATGAATAGTTACGATATTATTGCCATAAATCTCATTCAAAGTAAAATGATTACCATTCCACCGACGACCTACGAACCGACATACTAACTGATAAGAGTCGTTTGCACGCGAATAAAAATACGTCAATTATTATTTTATAATCATAAAACAATATCGAAATGGTGAAAGATTTCTTTGCTCTAAAACCACCTCGAAATTACCAAAACTATAAAATATAAAAATCAACAAAATTATAAAGTACGAAATAAATGAGAGAGAAAAAAACTGATAACTGATTGACGTGTAATTGTACCCATCTCTTTAATCGTCACTGGGTTCGATTCCTGTTATGTACAGCCAATTGGCAATTTAGCATGTATATTTTGATCCACTTCTAACATCAAATCGCTTAATTAATCCATTTAGTAAACAAATAACTCCATTTCTCGCTTGGACTCGATCTCCGAGCGAGAAGCGAACGAAGAGCATTTGTATACAAACCATCAAGTTTGCGGTTTATGAAGATGACCCGAAATCCGATACCCCGTATAGATGTTAAACATGAACTTGGAGTGACACACCCTGCAGTCCCCAGTGCTCTCTGTAGTTTTGAACTAGATTTAAATTACCTGGGCTTTATTCCTTCTAGATATCTCAATTTAGCCCCTTTTTGTCTCTCTGTTAATCCCCGGATAGACTGGACGCTAAATTTTAGGCCAGTCACCGATCAGCTTTCATTCGCTCGTCTATGGTTAGGGCGGGAAGTGGAAGGGGGACGGGGGTAATCAGGTCACCGCCTCCCTCTATCCTCTGGTTCGTTGGGGATGGTTGTGATGTGTAATGTGATGTATACCCTATGGTTGTTATCTTTAGGCCGAGTACTTTTCCATCTGTATAGTAAGGGTAATATTCACCTTTTGTCACTACATCTACAGTTCTTATTGCTATTATTTATATCACCTGACCCTTTTCCCTTATTATTGATCCCATCTTTATTCTCAATCATTATTTCTATGCCCATATCCCGATGGCGTGGAACCTTTGGTCAACGAGCTCCATGGAGAGCGCGGATATAAGAACATCAAGCACATATAAGAATGGGTGCAATTTCCTCAAGTCTCTTTGCGCACCTGCAAAATTATGACCATATAATTTATTTCAACCAAGCAAAACTTATTTATAAATCAAACAATTATATTGAGAGGAGAATTTTAGAATCAATAATTATTAACAAAGTCGATAATTGTAATTTTTCTGAAGGGCAATATAAATTCAACAAATATTTCTAGAATAATGTTGTCAAACTCATCTATGAGCCGCCGGAACCAGTCCTTACCGGGGATTAGAAATTTACCCCCGGATCCACGCAAATATTTATGTTTTCCAGTTTGTTTCCTCCGTTTTAATTTTGTTTAGTCTTTTGTTTCACTTTATATACTAGATTCATTAAATAAATCAGTTTTAAATATTGTGGTTTATTATTATTTTTTGCACTAGATATATATCGCGTTAATGTGATATATATATATATATATATATATATATATATATATATATATATATATATATATATATATATATATATATATATCAGGTTGGAACACAAGTAATGTTCGATTTTAGGGAATATATTAAAAAAATTAAAATTAAGACAATTAAAAATTTACTTATAAACATAGCCTCCATTGCTCTATAGAACCTCATTCTAGTTGTCAACAAGCTAATAAATGTCACGATTGTAAATTTCTTTAGGTTTTGGTGCACAGTATGAATCCAACTCCAGTTCAACATCTTCTCTTGATGTCAACCTAAGACCATCCAAATGGTCCTGTAATCCCGTAAGCAAGTGGTCATCAGAAGGAGCAAGGTCAGGGAAATATAGAGGATGAAGCAATATTTCCCAACCGAGCTCCTCCAAGAGATCTTTGATCATTCAAGCTGTGTGAGGACGGGCATTATCCAGATGGAGGATGATACCGCTTCTACTGACTAAGGAGGATCACCTTTTGCCCAAAGTAGCTTTCAAATGCCAAAGTTGATTGCATTAGAGATTAGCATAAATTGTTTGATTGTTGTCTAAGAGTCCGCAATGGACAGTTCCTTCAATATCCCACCGTACACTTCACATGAGCTCTTTTGGATGAAGTCTTCCTCTCGGTTTTTGAGAAATTCTGCATCCTCGATTGATCCACGAATGGAGGCGTTTAACGTTATAATAAAAGATCCACTTGTAATCGCCAGTAACAAACCTGCCCCCAAATAGTGTCTTAAGGTGTCATGAAAGCGATGATTCACGCAAGCAAAACGTTGTTGCAGATTCGCCATGGACAGTTCGTTTGGGACCCATTTTCCACACACTGGAACCTTTCCAATTATTATTCGTTCGCTTAGTACAGTCGTATTTGTTACATTAAATTGTTTTGAAAGTTCTCTAGAAGTTGTAGCAGGATTTGATGTCACAACAGCTTGTAACTCTTTGGAATCAAGTTCTTTTTGGTCACCTTCTTTTGGTTCGTCTTTTAGACTGAAATCCACACTTCGGAATGGGAAAAAACACTTCCTGCAACTTCTCTCATTCACTGCATCATTCCCTTAAATGCTCTGAATAGATTTTGCCGAAGTTCTTGCATTGATACCTTTATGAAACTCAGAGTAAAACATGTCTAATTTGATATTTAGATGGTAAGATATAGGGGTAAATACTGAAGAAGATTAGCAAGACTATTTTTATAATCTGAAGACTAACCTACTTAATTACTCATGTCAGGAATACCTAAACCAATTTTATCATCTTAAAATGAATGAACCCACAAATAATTATGTCAAGAATAGCTATCCAATTTTACCGTATCAAAAAGAATGAACCCACAATAACTCGTTGTCAAAATAGCTAACCCAAGTCTACTGTGTCAAAAAGAACGAACCCAAAATTACTCATGTCAAGAATTGTTAACCTAATTATATCGTGTCAAAAAGAACAAACCCAATTTTACCGTCTCAAGAAGAACGAGCACAAAATTTCTGATATCAAGAATAATTAACACAATTTTACTGTGTCAAAAAGAACCTGCACAAAATTAATCATGTCAAGAATAGTTGACTCAAAGGTATTGGGTTCGATCTCTTGACATGCCCCACTATTCCTCCTCACCGTCAATTACACAATTTAAAACCCGTGACGAAAGATTATAAATAGGATATTTAGATTTCGGGTAGAAATGATAGATTATATGTACGAATTCGTTACACTAAAACGTAAAGTCCTAACTTAACCTAATCCTTTACCGAGGTTTGTTTTAAGTACAGAATCAGGTTAGGTGAGGACTTTAATCATGCAAAAAGGTCAAAATCTTACATATAATTAGAGTTACCTCGTTGGAATCTTCAAAACAAAACGATCTTTTTGTGGATACTTTGTGCAAAACATAATTCATCTACATTTTTTGTGAAACAACTGCGAACTGTCTAAATAATACTTTAAACGTTGCGTAACTTGTGCAAAGATTTCAGTCATCCCCTTGCTACATCTCTCCTTTGAATGCTTATCTTCTCTTGATGAATTGCAAGAGTTAAGAAGCCATTGAAAGTTAGTGTTTATCTTAGCCGTCAGAACGCGCCACAGGCAAGACTATTTACATTTATCGCGTTTTATGAGGACGGTTTTTGTAACGACGTGGCTTTGTTTAGGCACACACTGAAACAACATATAACCCCCCCCCCACACACACACTTTGTAAACTCACAAAATATTTAAAGTACATTATTTGGCATTTTTGCGAAGAAAAAATCGAAAATCTTTTATAAGCCTCTTGCTAGTAAATATATATTTGGTCTATATTATAGTAACCAGATGTTAAAGTTGTGAATTGGTTATATTCATATATCCAGAAATCTTTTAACCCCTTAAAGACGGACCTATGTGTATTTTCACCCAACAAAAAATTAGGAATTTTCGAAGTTGACCTCAAAGGCATCAATTTCAATAGTGGAAACAGAAATGTCAGATTTGTAGTGTCATAATCACGTCATGAATCATTCTAAGTTCATATTTTGAAGCCATAATCGGCTTCTCTACTTTGAAAGAGTTCGTTTCAGAAGTTGAAGTTCGTTCCGTCACAATTAAAATCAAATTGTTTTGTTGGTGAAGTAAGTTTTTAATTTACATATTTAACACAATTTCTATAGTTATATTACACTAGCATTCACTTAGAAAAAAGAATAATAAACCAGACAAGCATATTGTTAAACTTAACTTTTAGATTAGTTATTCTGTAAGACCTAAGGTTATATATCAGGGTATAAAAACAATTGAATTAAAATGGTGATAGGGTTTTTTAGAGGGGGATGGGTAAACTTTTAATAAGATAGGAATCATTTGGGGAGAAAAATACGAATTGAGTCATAATAAATTTGGCTGGTTTTTATTTGTTAGAAAAGATATTTTTATTTTAAGCCTGAATTAAAAAATAGGGCTCAAAACTATTTTACACCTTTTGTACCATACCAGTAATCTTCTCAAGATTTTTGCAAATTATAAAAGGTTAGTTTAATTGGTCCCAAGCCACTTATTTGGGGGGCTGTGTAAGATAACTGTTATGAAAGAAAATAAAAATATTCTATCATAATGCACCCGAAAATATTGGAAAACAAAGTTAGGTAATTCTGCAGCTTAACATCTCCGTTTTTTCAGAAAATTTACTTTTAATCTATTTTATGGACTTACTGAATTTTATGTTGCCATTACTTGAACGTAGTATTTTCCGAACCATCGAGCTATTATTTGCCGCTGCTAACAGTGTTGGTATGACGTCATAAGCCGCAGAGAAAGAGTGTGCGCAGCGATTCAATAAATACCCATCCCCTAACTTTAGATATAACATTAATTAACTATGATGTAGAAGCTTAGAGGTAATAGGTTATTTAAAGGTTTAGTTCTGGTAATTCTAAGGATTAACGATTAATATTCACGCGAGAAAGGAATCACCATTTTCAATTGAAGCCTAAAGCTTTACGGCAAGTTCACTATAATAGGCTTCTTGTTTGGTTCTTTGCCAGTGGGAAAACAGCACACAAAACCTAAGTGAACTTAGTAAAAACAAAATAAACGAACCAACAAAAAATAACCAAGCCTAAACTTAAATAAAAAAAAAACAACCAATTCTAGCATTATTTTTTCAGTTCAAAATAATCAGTCATGATGAATGCCAAGTGATTTTTCGTTATAACATCATAAGTAGAAATATCCGCGAAATTATTTTGCGGGGGAGGGGTTCAAAATAGAAATATAAAAAAGCGCGTTCGATTACGTTGTAGTTTCGTTTTTAATCGGTCGAATTACCCAACTTTAGTAGTAACAGATATGCGAACAAAGGATAAATAAATATGTATATATGTATGTTTTAATAATTACCGATATTTGGTGTAAATTACCCAACTTTATTAACAAATATGTGAACAAAAGAACAAAAATTCGTATATATGTATGTTTTAATAATTACCGATATTTTGTGCAAATTACCCAACTTTAGTAACAAATATGCGGACAAAAGATACGTATATATGTATATTTTAATAGTTTCCAATATTCGGTGTATATTACCAAACTTTAGTAACAAATATGCAAACAAAAGAATGAAAAATACGTGTATGTATACATTTTGACAATTACCGATATTTGGTGTAAATTACCCAAATTTAGTAACAAATATGCGAACAAAAAATAAAATATTCGTATATATGTATAGTTTAATAGTTTCCAATATTCAGTGTAAATTACCAAACTTTAGTAACAAATATGCAAACAAAAGAATAAAAATACGTATATGTGTATATTTAAATAGTTACCGATATTCGTTGCAAATGCTGCCCCGAAAACTTCCTCGTCTAAAATTCTACAAATCCTTATAATATTACAAAATTCCAAGTATTCTGAAGATTCCATTACCAAAAATGCAGAATATAAGCGGAAATTACAAGACAATATTATTCACCAAAAATGTATTTTTTGATTGCCTCATCGGTCGAAATCTGCACCTGGATAGGTAAAGGCGGAAAGTTAAATTGAGGTCCTACTACTGCAAGCCACCGTTTTTATCACTGCGGATAGTAGGTGAAGAGAAAGTCTTTTCTCCGAAGCCTGACATATGTGACCAAAGAAGATATAAACTACGCGCACGCGGGCATACGTTCTAGACACCCAAGTGCAACCTTTGTAGTTTTTCCAACACCATAGTAACACATCCTGAGTTCAGATAACCTTTCTGCCACTAAAGGTCTGTAGAGCCCTGCAGAGGACGTGAAGAAGGGGACTTTATTCGGGGGTGGAGTGGTCAGGACAGGTAGGAGGACTCTAATAGACATAATCATAGGTAGGGCAGATAATGGAGAACTCTGGAATAGCAATAGGTCAACATCCCCGTGATGTGAGGACGGTTAGATTCGAAACCGGTACCGCCGCCTTGGGGCCGTCATGGACGAGCCATATAGCGAGAAGTACATTCCTCTCAGGGTGAAATAGTGCTGTCCGAAGCTGGTGAGAGAGAGGGGTTTTGAAGACGCCTTTTCTAAACATGGAATAGCACTTTGCCAAGTGAAGAATCAAGCTTATAGATACATCGCCATCTGCGACAAAATTTTCTGCGCAAATCTAGAAATGAGTTCGAAAAGATCGGCTTCATGCCAAAAGATCCCCCGTATGTTGCTGCGCAGAGATCTATCGTCTATTGCCCCATAGACCCCTACGTTGGCTCCCAATCTGCTAAAGAAATATAGAATGAGAGAGAAACCAAACAAAATTGTGCAAAAATTGACGAAGTCTACAAACTTAAGAACAGTGAAGGGAAAGAATACAGTCATGTATTCAAAATAACATTTCAGACAACTGAGATGGCAAATAAAGCAACAGAAAATGGGTTGGTCATGTTTAGCTCCAAGGTTTTGGTATTTTGCATTGAACGTGAGTTTTTTTCGCGCTCCACGTGTGCTCATCGTGCTAAGACTCGGAGAAACATTCCACCAAATATTACACCTGTTCGAAGGAAACGTGAGCTCGGAGTGCGCTGGCGCAGGACATACGTGGAAAGAGTGCACGAATTCGCAAAAGAAGTGTCTTAAATGTAGTAACTCGCATCAAACCCTGTACATTGCCTGTTCGCTTAAAATGACCTTAATAGCGGGAAAAAAGCAGGATATAGATCAAAGAAACAAGAAGACGAATATAACGTACGCATACGCGGTAAAAACAGACGGTCAGAACATGACACTATTTTACATAGATCCGGAAATGAGACCAGATTTCGTGATATGCATCCTTCATACACATTTTGCCAAAGTTATAAAACCAGGAAGCTATGCAACTGAAATGAACAAGATGTTGGTTCACAACAGCCTCAAACCAATGTAGTTCCAGGAAAATTGTCCTTTGGGGAAGCTGTTTCAGACCCAAATAAAAACCATGAGGGAAACTGTTTCGAGATCTCGCTCCACGTCTAGAAAGCCCCGCCTAAATAAGCCAAGAGCGTCGGAACCTAGAGAGTTTCAATCAATATCTTACCCCACGACCAAAGAGAAAGACACTATTCCACCCATGAAAATGGGAAGTGAACGAAAGACAAACCTAGTGGATCATGCCGCACCCCCTCAAAACTTGTAGAACCACAAAATATCTATATATGAGGATTTATGGACCACCATTAGCACCAGTACCGGAAATATTCCAAACCGCAGACATCATATCAGGGGTTATTAAATGGAATTATAAGTACGACTATGATGCGACAATAAGTGAAGATGACTTGTTTGAAGCTCTAAGACAAGATTTGATTAAGATCTGCCACGATTCCTGCTTCAACCTTGCTCATAAGATGTTAAAAAAAAAGATGTGGAAGAATAAGATACCCAGCCAGAGAGAGTGGAACAAAGCCAAAGCAGTGACCTAAGAATTAAAACATAGATCATCGAATAAGGTATATTAGAAATTTTAAGATCTTCTCCTTCAATCTTATTGGATGGAGAAACAAGAAAAGTAGTTACAACGAAATCATAAGTGAAGTGGACCCGGATATCATCCTTATTTCTGAGCATGGCGTTGATTTAAGAAAAGATTATATTAAAATTTACAATTATGAGGTATGATGGCTAACTATTCTAATGAGAGATTAGGAAAGGGATAAAATGTCAAGAGACACAAGGGCTGGATGAGTCATACCTGGAAATAAAAATCAGGATGACCTATGTTGACATCGTGGTGGCAGTCGGCTATCAATCCCCAAGGCGTTCTTATTTACCAATTCCTTGTTTTATCTCTCTATTTTGCAGAATCACCTAGACCATCTTAATCAGAAACCTCAACCCCCAGTGTAGAGGGGTAGGCTACACTATGACGTTTAATGGAGCGGGTAATTCACTGAGTCTCCTAATCAATAGGAACATAGTGCAGAAAGAAGGACCAAGATTTGCCGCATTTATAACAGAAAAGTCTTCGACTACACCCGATGCCTTGATGTCATATTAACCAACACCTACTTTGCTCTCAATCGGGTAACATTACCTGGCTCTTATATACCATCAGACCATGTCAGCCTGGCTATGACCATATCCACATCACCGATTCAGGTTCAAATCCCCAAACGAAGGTATTTAAACGGGTTAAGGCCGCGTTAATTTCAACCCCTATCCCATGTTATTTAAAAACCACGATGCTCCCACGTGCATCTTCGCTTTGAAGCTTGGCGCCTTATCGCAGCCACCTGGGTCAATGTTTAAACAAGGAGGTTTATCTTCCCCCCGTTCGCCCCCATACGCCGACCTCGCCAGATTGAGTTAGGTTTATGGGCAGATAAGGCATTATTCCCAGGCTCGGCTGTGCATTCCCTCGAAGCTCCCCCTCCATTGTCCCTCACGCGAAGGGAGTGTCTCGACTATTTAGATGGAAACTTTACCACTAAGATCAGATTGGAGATCCAGATTTTCGTCGCGAAACATCACCCCGACCCTCTCTCACTTTGTGCGCCAAGGGACCTCGACCTCGAGATTCACCATCACTTGTCCAGAAGGAGGACAATATCCCTTGAGTGCCAAGGTTCGAGCCTTTCGTGACGCCAAGTCCACAAGGTTCCCCCCCTGTTGTTCAGAAGAGAACAACTTAGAACAGCCATTGTTCTTTTGAGCCCGTTCGCCAAGAAACGGTTCTCACCCTCCCCCCTCGTTGTTCAGAAAGAGAACAACGTTAGAACAGCCATTGTTCTTTTAGGCCCGTTCGCCAAGAAACGGTTCTCACCCTTCCCCCTCGTTTTTCAGAAAGAGAACAACGTTAGAACAGCCATTGTTCGTTCGAGCCCGTTGACCAGAAACGGTTCTCACCCCTTCCCCTGTTGTTCAGAAGAGAACAACGTAGAACAGCCATTGTTCTTTTGAGCCCGTTCGCCAAGAAGCGGTTCTCACCCTTCCCCCTTGTTGTTCAGAAGAGAACAACATTAGAACAGCCATTGTTCTTGAGCCCGTAGACAAGAGACGGTTCTCACCCCTTCCCCTGTTGTTCAGAAGAGAACAACGTAGAACAGCCATTGTTCTTCAAGCCGTTCGTCGAGAACGGTTCTCATTCCCAAGATGCCACGTCCGGATCCATTCCCCCCCCCCTCCTTTGGCTGGAACTCGCCAGCGGACCGAAAATTCCTTCACGTCGCCTTCCACTGCACAACTAGTATAAAATTACGTAAGCTGAACGTTACCTTTGAGTATTTAACCCTTTTGTCAATTCTATCCGGGGCTTTAAATGGTTTATCGAACCATCCCCTCTCTTTAACTTTATATTTGTTTTACCTTTTTAAATCGTTTAATCCTCGGATTAGCCCGAACCCCCACGACCCTTTCCATTCTCTGTTTATGTCAATATTTTCCATTTTGTGTATTTTTGATAGTTATTATTAATAAAACTCTATTTTATTAATGATAGCAATATTATTATCCTTGAGCTCAGTTCCACTTCTTGAGCATATCGAAGATACATAATATCGGCCCACCAGACATCCACGCACTCTAAAGATAATTAAAGAAGTTCCCTCAACGAATAGTTATATATGGTATATCGTCGAGAGTCCGTTCCACGAGAACACCCGATGCCTTGATGTCATATTAACCAACACCTACTTTGCTCTCAATCGGGTAACATTACCTGGCTCTTATATACCATCAGACCATGTCAGCCTGGCTATGACCATATCCACATCACCGATTCAGGTTCAAATCCCCAAACGAAGGTATTTGAACATAGCTAATTGGGATACTTACAAGAAACATCTGAGCACCATACAAATAGATCAACTGGGAGGAACCTTGCTAGATAAGATTGATGAACATCTTAACAAAATAATGGAAAAATTAAGGAGGTGGATCGTCTATCTAGCTATATCCTGGACGGAATTCAAAACTATCCTGATAGGACAGAAATATCCTCGAGAGGATGGACAACATAGAAGCCCTTATCAATGACATAAACTTGTATGAAAATACAGCCCGTCGTTATGGGGAGTTATGAGAATCAAGGTACACCATCAAACAACTCATCATGAGGAAAAAACAAGCAGACGTGGGACAGCATAATTAACAACATAGATGCAAAAGGGACCCAAGAAAATTTTGGAGCCAGTTTAAGTGATTAAGGGCAGCTTCTCCAAGGGAAAAAATAAGCATATTGGTCAAGAGTTTAGAAATTGCTAGATATAGAGACGTGGAATATGATTCAGAGAGTGTTTAAGTGGTAGATTTAGTATAAAGGATGCAGAAAACGAAGAACTTGACGGAGATTAATAGAAAGAAGTAGTAACAGGCTAAGAGAACTGGGTAATGAGCTTACACTGCACCATCTGGTGAACAGAACCCGACGTGCATGGAAAGAAGGCAGGCCTTTCACTCATGAAGAGTATGAAACCACCTTGAAAAGTTTTAAGCAGACCGCACCTGGAATTGAAGGGAATCACAAAAATGCACTTCCAAATGTCAATAAAGCAATAATAAACATCTCCAATGCATGCATAAATGTTGCCACTTCCCCGATTTACTAAAAAAGGCCAAAATGATATTTCTATTTAAGCCCAGAAAACCAAAAAAGCAATTAGTAGCTATAGAGATAGTTTAGACTTCGTAGGCATACTCTTCGAGAAACTTCTGAACAGCAGACTACAAATATAAAAAGAAACTGATGATCTATACAAGGACCAACATCATGGTTTTTAAAGAAAACTCGACACTGAGACCGCACTAGCCTAAATAACTGAAAGGATCGTTATCGCCAAGGCCAAAGGCAAGAGAGTGGATGTAGTGCTGAGAGACTTGGTCTCAGCTTTTGATAATATGTGTATACCTTGTCTGAAAAAATCAACGACCTAGGCATATAAGATGGCATAACAAAGATTTTGTGCGAATACCTTGAACATCGAAATGATATGATATGTATAAACGGTATCGAAGCTGAATTTTCGACCTAGAGGCAGGCGTACCACAGGAGGGATGTTTGAGTTCCACAGTGTATGCAGTTTATACCAGCGACTTCCTACGATTTTTCACAATACATCAACTGGCGGATGATATCACCTAAATCTTAAAGAGCGAATATCATAACCCCATCGATATAGCAAACAGAACAGGGGGAGCAATTGTAAATATTAACATCTACAAGAATATGAATAAAATCAAGACAAACATCAATAAGTTTAAGGTGATACCAATGGGCCGCAATAGGATTGTATATCTAGTAGTAGAAGGAGAATATTATCAGTACTCTACAGAGTGAAAGGTACTCTGTCTAAATATGAAAACCAGAAAGTATACATCACACTATAAGAGAAAAGTCACTATAGCTCCAAAGACGCTCCGTTTTCTGTTTTGATTTGGGCTACTATCACCATCCAATAAAAAAGTATTATCTACTTCTTGTAAGACCACTGTTCCTATATTCTGTCATTCCCATATATACCTTAAGCAATTCAGCACTAATAAAAGGACAGAGAGTGCAAATCAAGGCACTGAGGTTTATCACAAACGTGACCATTTAAGACCAACTCCATTCGACATTGCTACATGAGATAAATGAAATAGATCCTAATAACGTGACCCTTCATAAGTGCGCAAGCTCCATATTGAAAAAATATCAAAATATGCCCGAAGAAATCACTTACCAACTGAGACTAACAAACGAACACTATCGGTATATTTAGGTATTTAACTTGATTGGCATAAACTTAGCCTAAAACTATTGATTTTTAGAGGCTGATAATTTACAGGTTAATTAGTTTAGACTAGTAAAGACAGGGTGTATTTAGGTATTGAACTTCAATCACCTAACCTAACCTAGCCGAATTTATACACATTTCGAATTTTAAAACAAATATTCCACGAAATGACTGACATATCCCGGTATTAAAGCAGAATATTTGGTCACTTTAAATACGAGTAAATCCTTTGTTTTTATCATCGAAATCGCTTGGATAGTTTCTTTTTTAATTTATTACCGCATGAACACTATTTTTCGTTTTACATAATTAATTTACAAACTTTATATCACACAACGAACCTCCTAAACTAAATGACAACCAAACCCCTACAAAAATGCTGTTAACTCTAAACCCAGGTTTGACGCCAAAACCTTTCAAAATTAGTCGGCAGATCGATGACCTCGATCCCATTAAGTAAAGGCCAACGAGTAAAAGTTGGAAGAAAATATACTAAATCTTGTCTCGTGACCAGAATCACTGATTTGTCATAGTAAAAGAATAAAGCTATTGAATCCTTAACATCCTTGTTTTTTTTCCTCTCTATCTCTCTCTCTCTCTCTCTCTCTCTCTCTCTCTCTCTGTTTCTGTATGTCGTTTTCTGTTTGTCTGTATCTATCTGTCTCTTTTTATGCTTGCCTATCTCTTTCTCTGTCACTGTCTGTCTCTTGTTGTCTGTCCGTCTCTCTTTGTCTTTCTCTTTCTCTCGCTATCTGTCTCCCTCTCTGTCTATCTCTCCCTTTTTTTTATTTCTCTGTCTCTTTGCCCTTCTCTCTCTCTCTTTTTTTCTTCTCCATCTGTCTTTTTTTTCTCTTCTTTCTCCTTCTCTATTCTTCTCTCACTTTCTTTTTCTTCTCTCTCTTTCACTTTTCTTATATCTATTTTATTCTCTCTTTCTCTTTTCTTCTCTTCTTCTGTAGTTCTTACTTTCTCATTTTATTCGCTCACTCTCTCATTTTCTTCTTTATTTCTCTTTTTAGTTTCTCCGTTTTTCACTTTTTCACTTTTTTCATTATCCCTTTTTCACATTTTCTCATTATTTATTTCACTTTTTCTTTTTGTCACTTTTCTCTTTTATTTTTATTTTTCTCTCCTTCTTTCTCTTTTTTATTTCTATCTTTTTTTCTCTCTCTATTCCTCTCTCTTTTCTATCCCTTTCTTTCTCTCTCTGTCGTTAGTATATAATGACTCAAGCGCCAATTAATTATTGAATGACCTTCGCACTCGAATGACGCTAAATAATTGTCCTTCCGTCCTCTTTTTTGCAGTCTTCTTTAGACTGCCAAAAAAAAACATAAATAAAGAGAAAGGAAAAAAATATGAAACAAGAAAAATGAAGAAAGCTAAAATGTGATAAATACGTAACATTTACATGTTAACTTTCCCTCCTAAGACACATAACAAAGAGGCATCATGTGGACCATCACTACATCTCTTTTAATTTCTACTCTCTGTCTAAGAGCATTACAAAGCCCTTGACTTCCCCCTGAATTCCTGAAAAGTAGAGGGCGTAGCTGGCAGACCGTGGCAGTAAAAGCTGTTGGCATGAGAGAGCGCGTGGGTATGCAAGAATTTCGCGCATTCTCACTGATAAAGAAGGTAAAAATAGAACTTTCAGTATGGGTGGAAACAGCTAATACATATTACAGATATATAAGGTAGACCAGCAAATTGGACTTATATTTATAAGGAACAATGCCCAAAGGCCCTAAGTCGCGTGCTCTTAATTATTGTGACTTATGGCCATATGACCTTATGACTTTCATAACTTTCACTAATTCCCGAACTTACCTTGGGAGGAAGTTGGTAATTATATCATTCGAAAGAGAATGTGAAACAACATAAGGGTTTCAAATTTCAAATTTCGTTGCCAAAATCCTAATTGAAAAGTAAAATGGCTACCATCCGACCGACCGCCTACGAACCAACATAGTAACTTATATTGGTGTGCACGCGACTAAAAAGGAAACCGTGGCGTATCTTATTTGCGAGAATAGTAATATTCGCTCTTGTGGCTTCGATTTCTTCAGGTATGTTATCCTTTTAGCGCTACTATTGATCTCCAGATGTTAAGGTAATGTTTGATTCAAGGTAGACGTCATAAGGATAGTAAGAGTTGGGTATGTATAACTGTGGCGTGGGGCTGGTATAAATATGGCCCACGTTCTCCAATCCATTTCGAGGAAATGTTTGTGCAAAAGTGAAAACCGCTGTGTGAAATAATACGAACTCCGTCTTGCTTAAGCCCGATTGCTCTCCGATGTCGTAATCGTAGTTCACATAATCGAGAATAAAGGAATTTTAAAACAAATAAAAATATGAATTCATATATACAAGACTGGGGCATCTGACCGGTAATTAGGAGACGCTGGTTCGATTTCCGGCCAGGATAATTCATTTTTCTCCCTGGCATAATTTCTGTCTTCTTAGTGTAGGTTGCCTTCAATGCGCTTCTGCTTTGTTCTTCTTGTCTTCCAATGTCCATTTCTCTTACCTTTAAAAAAAATCCTTTTTTTGCCTCATTGCTCATATAGGTCAAATTTATCCTTTTTCTTGTCATGTGTGGTTATGAAATCTGTAATACAAAGGTCTTCTGCCTGTTTCTTTCTGGCATCAAAAAGGTTTTTTGAAAAGCAGAAATTAAATATGGCGAAAGCCCTCTGGTGGTTGTTACCACCCGCATAACTTTTATTTGCTTTTCTTTCTATGTGATATGGATAGTGAGTCTTAGAAGAAAAAAAAGTTATCAGGTATTGTTTGACAGCATCTAAACCAATAAAAGATTTTCCACTAAAGGAATTTTGAAGGGACTTAAAATGAAAGGCAGATGGTCCAAACTCCTGAGTACAGTAGTGCGGTAGAAGATCTCACTAACCCTCACGTGACTTTATGCGGGTAGCCGAAAACATGAGGTTTGGCATCGCCTTGCTAGAACACAACCCCTTTCTTGTGCTAGCTCTGTCCTCATCTGGTGAATATTTGTATTCAATTTCTCCAGCTGGCTGTAGTACACATCAGAATTGATGGCTTGATTGTATGGGAGTATCTCATAAATAATACCTTTGAAATCTAATTAGACAAAAAGCATAAATATTCCGCTTCGGTAGCGGTTTTGGTGAATTCCGCATTCTGTTACCGTAGACAATCCCTTTTTCATCTCCGGTCACCAATCGCTTCCTAAAAAAGGGTTGTTTCATTGCGTTTTAAGAGCATGTTCCAGATGAAATAATTCTATACAGGTTTTCTCCAAAAGGTTGTGAACGATCCATACATCATAGCCGGAAATTTACAAAAGTTTGACTAATTTTTCAGGAACAGTACCGTACTTCTGGAACTGTAAACATCTCTGCAAACCCCATATTAATGATTTGGAGTTGGCTTGTTTATCTTCAAAATATCGTCGTCCAACTCTGAAGATCTTCCAGGGCGACTTGCATCTGATATCTTCTAAGCTGAAATCTCCGCGTTTAAATTTGGAAAAACATTTCCAAACCGTTGATTCATCTACAGAACCTTACTATAAATATTACAAATGGTTTTAAAAGTTTCTGCAGCTTTTTCATTTTTCTTAAAGATTTCATAAACTTCACGCGAGGGTTATGATCATGTGCGTTCAGGGTATTGTCAACGTGTAGACGATATGACCTCAAGTGAGGATTGTGTATCATTCTTATGATTGATCTTTCTTTATGAAATGGCAATTTCTTGCTTAGCTCGTCTGGGAGACTTCGTGGTCTAAAAGCAAAAGCAACTTTAGCAGGTCCCTCGTCTGAGGGATTTTATTGACTACGAGCAAAAGCGATTTCAACAGATTGCTTGTTTTCGCCGGTACATACAGACATGGGACATCCTGGTTTTAGAAAATCTTCGCATGAACCTATAAATTTAAAGCGTTGAATGAGGTATGATACCGTCTCTTTTTAATGAGCTATCAAATCTTTATTCAAATCAGCGACAAGTTTAGCTCTTCTCGTCCGTTCAGTAAAATATTTCTACAATGAAAACACTTACTTCCATTATTAAGCGTCGGTTACTGCCTCTTTTTAATGAGCTATCAAATCTTTATTCAAATCAGCGACAAGTTTAGCTCTTCTCGTCCGTTCAGTAAAATATTTCTACAATGAAAACACTTACTTCCATTATTAAGCGTCGGTTACTGCCTCTTTTTAATGAGCTATCAAATCTTTATTCAAATCAGCGACAAGTTTTGCTCTTCTCGTCCGTTCAGTAAAATATTTCAACAATAAAAACACGTATTTCCATTATTTAGCGCAAGTTACTGCCTCTTTTTATTAAGCTTCAAATCTTTATTCAAATCAGCGACAAGTTTTGCTCTTCTCGTCCGTTCAGTAAAATATTTCAACAATGAAAACACGTATTTCCATTATTTAGCGTCAGTTACTGCCTCTTTTTAATGATCTATCAAATCTTTATTCAAATCAGCGACAAGTTTAGCTCTTCTCGTCCGTTCAGTAAAATATTTCAACAATGAAAACACGTATTTCCATTATTTAGCGTCAGTTACTGCCTCTTTTTAATGAGCTATCAAATCTTTATTCAAATCAGCGACAAGTTTTGCTCTTCTCGTCCGTTCAGTAAAATATTTCAACAATGAAAACACGTATTTCCATTATTTAGCGTCAGTTACTGCCTCTTTTTAATGAGCTATCAAATCTTTATTCAAATCAGCGACAAGTTTTGCTCTTCTCGTCCGTTCAGTAAAATATTTCAACAATGAAAACACGTATTTCCATTATTTAGCGTCAGTTACTGCCTCTTTTTAATGAGCTATCAAATCTTTATTCAAATCAGCGACAAGTTTTGCTCTTCTCGTCCGTTCAGTAAAATAAATGAACAATGAAAACACGTATTTCCATTATTTAGCGTCAGTTACTGCCTCTTTTTAATGAGCTATCAAATCTTTATTCAAATCAGCGACAAGTTTAGCTCTTCTCGTCCGTTCAGTAAAGTATTTCAACAATGAAAACACGTATTTCCATTATTTAGCGTCAGTTACTGCCTCTTTTTAATGAGCTATCAAATCTTTATTCAAATCAGCGACAAGTTTAGCTCTTCTCGTCCGTTCAGTAAAGTATTTCAACAATGAAAACACGTATTTCCATTATTTAGCGTCAGTTACTGCCTCTTTTTAATGAGCTATCAAATCTTTATTCAAATCAGCGACAAGTTTTGCTCTTCTCGTCCGTTCAGTAAAATAATTGAACAATGAAAACACGTATTTCCATTATTTAGCGTCAGTTACTGCCTCTTTTTAATGAGCTATCAAATCTTTATTCAAATCAGCGACAAGTTTAGCTCTTCTCGTCCGTTCAGTAAAATATTTCAACAATGAAAACACGTATTTCCATTATTTAGCGCTAGTTACTGCCTCTTTTGAATGAGCTATCAAATCTTTATTCAAATCAGCGACAAGTTTTGCTCTTCTCGTCCGTTCAGTAAAATATTTCAACAATGAAAACACGTATTTCCATTATTTAGCGTCAGTTACTGCCTCTTTTTAATGAGCTATCAAATCTTTATTCAAATCAGCGACAAGTTTTGCTCTTCTCGTCCGTTCAGTAAAATATTTCAACAATGAAAACACGTATTTCCATTATTTAGCGTCAGTTACTGCCTCTTTTTAATGAGCTATCAAATCTTTATTCAAATCAGCGACAAGTTTTGCTCTTCTCGTCCGTTCAGTAAAATATTTCAACAATGAAAACACGTATTTCCATTATTTAGCGTCAGTTACTGCCTCTTTTTAATGAGCTATCAAATCTTTATTCAAATCAGCGACAAGTTTTGCTCTTCTCGTCCGTTCAGTAAAATAATTAAACAATGAAAACACGTATTTCCATTATTTAGCGTCAGTTACTGCCTCTTTTTAATGAGCTATCAAATCTTTATTCAAATCAGCGACAAGTTTAGCTCTTCTCGTCCGTTCAGTAAAGTATTTCAACAATGAAAACACGTATTTCCATTATTTAGCGTCAGTTACTGCCTCTTTTTAATGAGCTATCAAATCTTTATTCAAATCAGCGACAAGTTTAGCTCTTCTCGTCCGTTCAGTAAAGTATTTCAACAATGAAAACACGTATTTCCATTATTTAGCGTCAGTTACTGCCTCTTTTTAATGAGCTATCAAATCTTTATTCAAATCAGCGACAAGTTTTGCTCTTCTCGTCCGTTCAGTAAAATAATTGAACAATGAAAACACGTATTTCCATTATTTAGCGTCAGTTACTGCCTCTTTTTAATGAGCTATCAAATCTTTATTCAAATCAGCGACAAGTTTAGCTCTTCTCGTCCGTTCAGTAAAATATTTCAACAATGAAAACACGTATTTCCATTATTTAGCGCTAGTTACTGCCTCTTTTTAATGAGCTATCAAATCTTTATTCAAATCAGCGACAAGTTTTGCTCTTCTCGTCCGTTCAGTAAAATATTTCAACAATGAAAACACGTATTTCCATTATTTAGCGTCAGTTACTGCCTCTTTTTAATGAGCTATCAAATCTTTATTCAAATCAGCGACAAGTTTTGCTCTTCTCGTCCGTTCAGTAAAATATTTCAACAATGAAAACACGTATTTCCATTATTTAGCGTCAGTTACTGCCTCTTTTTAATGAGCTATCAAATCTTTATTCAAATCAGCGACAAGTTTTGCTCTTCTCGTCCGTTCAGTAAAATAATTGAACAATGAAAACACGTATTTCCATTATTTAGCGTCAGTTACTGCCTCTTTTTAATGAGCTATCAAATCTTTATTCAAATCAGCGACAAGTTTAGCTCTTCTCGTCCGTTCAGTAAAGTATTTCAACAATGAAAACACGTATTTCCATTATTTATTGTCAGTTACTGCCTCTTTTTAATGAGCTATCAAATCTTTATTCAAATCAGCGAGTTGTCTGTTAAATCGAGGCTAGCGCGTTGTCCCTCGATCAATCGAATAACATCGAATTCTCTACAACCTTCCCATATAAGTGGGGCCTGTTTACTTCTGCTTCGCCAAGCATGATTTATCATAAGGTATGAAAGAAGAAACCCATCAAAATCACACACGTTCTAAATGTCTGTGGAACCATTACGAACCTGTCTGGAATTTGGGGTCATTGAGAATGGGTATAGAAAATTTGAGCCACTTAGAGTAAATTAATTCTTAGTTTTTAGTTGTCTTTGATTTTCCTTAACCCTACACATTTATGGGAGACAGAGAAACGAGGGAAAATAATGATAACAATGAATTTTAGGGAAAAGTTAATGTATGGACTTGTTCAGAAGATCAAAGGAATAATTTGATAAGACAGCAAAAAGCGAGGAGCGAAGAATAAACAGAAAATAAGAAAAAATAATTCTGAAAAATAAAAAAATATGAGTTAAAGAGGTGGAGGTACATAACCTAACATAGCCGAACCTATCCAAACTTAACCTAACATAACCAAACCTAACCTAACCTAACCTAACCTAACCTAACCTAACAAAACCTAACCTAACCTAACGTAACCTAACCAAACCTAACCTAACCTAACCTAGCCTAACCAAATCAAACCTAACCTAATCTAACCTAACCTAACCAAACCTATTATAACCTAACCTAACCTAACCTAACCAAACCTAACCTAACCTAACTTAACCTAACCTAACCAAACCTAACCTAAGCTAACCTAACCTAACCTAAACAAACCTAACGTAACCTAAGCAAACCTAACCTAACTTAACCTAACCTAACCTAACTTAACTAAACCTAACCTAACCTAACCAAACCTAACCTAACCAAACCTAACTTAATCTAACCTAACCAAACCTAACCTAACTTAACCTAACCTAACCTAACCAAACCTAACCTAACCTAACTTAACCTAACCTAACCTAACCTAACCTAACCTAACCAAACCTAACCAAACCTAACCTAACCAAACCTAACCTAACCTAACCTAACCAAACCTAACATAACCTAACCTAACCTAACCTAACCAAACCTAACCTAACCTAACCAAACCTAACATAACCTAACATAACCTAACCTAACTAAACCTAACCTAACTTAACCTAACCTAACCTAACCAAACCTAACCTAACCTAACCAAACCTAACCTAACCTAACTTAACCTAACCTAACCTAACTTAACCTAACCTAACCAAACCTAACCAAACCTAACCTAACCAAACCTAACCTAACCTAACCTAACCAAACCTAACCTAACCTAACCTAATCTAACCTAACCTAATCTAACAAATCTTCAGAACTCCTTTAGAAACCTTTTATCTCCCCCCCCCCCCGTAATGTGGAGAGGAGGTGTAAAGGGTGATGCCCCTGCTACAACTCAAACCAAGAGGAGCAGCGCGCCCTCCTGGCCCCAAGGCCTCAAGGAAACGCTAGAACACACTCTCTCTCTTTCTCTCTCTCTCTCTCTTTTTTTCTCTCTCTCTCTCTCTCTCTTCGCTCGTCTTTTTCACCTCTTTCAAAACCCACTCTCTTTTTCACGCCTGCTTAGACCCAGCAAAGGGTGAAAGAGGCCGTTCAAAGTTATTAAAACCAAAGTCAAAAATCGCTGTTTAAAAGTTTGGTTTACTTAGTAGTAGTAGTGGTAGTGATGGTAGTGGTTGTGGTAGCAGTAGTAGTAAAAGAAATGGCTCTTGTTAGTAACTGATATCCCACGAATCCTCTTAATCCTTGAAATAGCGGCCAAAATAAGCTTAACATTTGGATACCCGGGCAAAATACGCGCAGTTATTGGGTACCGGGCAAAACACCTTTATCCCTGAGAGATCTCAGCAAAATATGCTTTGGATACCCAATTAAAACACGTTAAGCACTCGGGTACTCGGGTACCCGGATCCCATGGGATTAATAATTGGGTACCCTGCAAATAGACGCTTTGTATTCGAGATTTCCCCATAAAATACGCATAATAATAATACGCATTTTTGCACGTCACTTTTTAAAGCCATGAGCCTTGAAGATCATCTGGGTATCAACTAAAAAATGCTTCATTGAAGGCGTGATAAAAGACTTTATAAAAGTCCTGGTAAAAGCTTTTATAAAGGGCCTGGTAAAATGTTTTGTAAAAGGCTTGATAAAAGAGATGGTTCTTCAAAGCCTTCTTGAAGGCGCCAATAGGGAGTGGTGAGGGTGCTTGAATAAGTCTGCATGTCGCAGGTTGATGTTAGAACGCAGCCCTTCTCAAAATTCCTCAGCCCGAAGGAGAGAGGCCTAGGGATGGAGTAGTCCGTTATGAGCGCGCGGCAAATTATGAATACAAATCAGAGTGCAATTTACGGCCGGAGGCTAAGAAAAATGGGAAATGCACTTCTATCAGATTTAGTGTAGCTTCACAATTATTTATAAATGTATTATATGCAAAAGGCTAAAATGTAAAATATATAAAAAAAAGTTTTTGCTCAAATGTGCATTTCACATTTGTTTTAGCATACGGCCGTTTCAGAGTGCCATTTAGGTTGGACAGTGCTCAGCTATCTTGGAAGGTTCTGGGGTAATATAAACGGAGTACACAAATATACTTTACTACTATGCAGATAATATATTTACAATGGCAGATAGGACGTTCAAATGGCCTTGAGCGCACGCGAAGCCAAATAACGGAGGCTTAAAAGGTAGGAGGGGGAGAGCTTGCGCAAGAGAGTTGCGCGTTGTGGTTACCTCTAAGATTTGGTCCGAGGGAGTAATCCTGCTTTATTAAAGAAGGCGTAGAGACCACAATAATAGCCTCTTGACAAACAGCTATTACGCGAGAGGAACTCAAATCTTGCCTTCGGGCTTAAAATCCCGAATCGAGAATTTGACGCGTCGCGTTCGAGTAACGGGTATCAACGAGTACGGGGTTGACTCTCGCGAGTTCTGCAAGGGTTCGCACTGAACTAAAGTGGACAGGAAGATGGTAGATACTCGCGGATACTCGGGACACAGACGGTTACTTACTGCTGTCCAAGTCCGGCATCGGACGTTTTATAGGGGTGAGACGGAGGGGCTTTTCTCCGCGCCCGAAGGCGAAGAGCTCCAGTGGACAGACGCTTCACCGGGCGAGGTGAACTTTTCCAGATTCCCACCGTCGCAGGATAATCCCCAGCGGAACCCTTCGTGCTCTTAAGCACATCTCAGGCTTCCACGAAGTCGTGCCCCCAGCCGATCACGGCTTTCGCAACTTTGCGCCTGGTTAGTGTGGATTAAAAAGGGTTGATCAATTGTGTCCTTTCTCTCTCTCCTTGAAAGAGACGAGCGCGCGCGTCTTCTCTCTCTCTCTCTGACACTACAAAATACGCTTAGTACTTGGAAATCCAACGGAAATACGCTTAGTACTTGGATATACCAGCAAAATATCCATACGAACTTGATACTCTCGAAATATCTGCTTTGTATTTGGATCCCCCACCCAAGGCTTAGTACTTGGGTACTCCGGCAAAACACACTACTTTGATATGTCATCAAAATGCGCTAAGTACTTGGATATCGCGGCAAAATATTTTTAGTGTTTTAAAATCCTGCGAAAATACGCTGTTTAGTTGGAATTTACCCCACAAATACGCTTGGAATTTATCTATCTTGGCCAAACACACTTAATACTTGGATATCCCGTCGAAACATCATATGTACTTCAATATCCCTGTAAAATGTGCTAAATACTGGCATGTTTCGGGAAAATACGCTTGGCCTTGGATACCCCGGTAAAATATGCTTACTATTGGATATCCAAGTAAAGCACTTCCATTTACATATCTCAGAAAAATACGCTTAGTGCTTGGATATCCTGACAAAATACATTTATTACATGCAGATCTCTGCAATAAAGTTTTTCCTTGATTAAAAAAAAAAAACATACGATAAAATGAGCATTTACTCAGCCCGAAATTGCTTTGTAGTGCAACATCGAGCATGTAGTGAAAGAATAAAATAACTAAAGCTATTTAAGCGGCTTAATGTTACCCATTATAAAATAGTGTTGGAAGTACATTCAGCGATATTGTTATTAATTTAAATTTTGCTAAAAGAAAAATAAATGCTCTAGATACGGAATTAAAACACAAAATAGAAGTTCTTGGCCTACTTTAATTAAGCCAAGGTTGTGTTCAACTGTCAAGCAGAGTAGATTAGGTCAGCCTAAATGACATCATGATTTCTTATTTGTCTTCTTGAATAGAAATCATGGCTATTCTACGTCACAGGCATCACTGACATCACAGGGAAATATTCTTAAAATAAACGGAATATAATGTTCTTAAAAGACCCGGAAATCAATAAAGAAAGGTTTGAGTTGCCAAAAAGAAACCCTCCAAGTTTGTAGCGCTTATCTTTCTCACAAACAACGTGAACAACGTTTCTTAGGCCATGGAACTGAAGTTATACAACTGAGCACTCCTTCGGATGGGGATAGCTATAAAACTAGTGCTTATTATCTTACCTATGGTTGGTCCTGGGTTCCCTTTATAGATAATGTTAAATACTGGACTTCACCTTCGATAGAAAGCTCCTGACGCCAATGTCTGCAAGTCTCATCTCTGCTTCCTCAGTAATCTTAGTCTCAGTTTCCCAGCAAGCAAGCCTCTTTTTTTAGTCGCGTGTGACTCTATATCTCATTATGTCGGTCGGTCAGTGCCCGTTTTGTTTTTGTTTTGGTAATAACTTCATAACTATTTGATCGATTCTAACCAAATTTGAAATCCTTATGTTGTTTTAAATTCTCTTTCAAACGATATAACCTTAAAGGGCCTCCTGATGGTAGTCTTTGAATTATTGAAAGTTTTGAAGGTCACAAGGTCATAAATCAGAATAAGTGAGAACACACGACTTTGTTCTGCAGACCTTGCTTTATAAACATTAGGCACCCTGTAAAATCTCTAGCCACCCTGTAAGGCAAGGACAAATAGAGATATAGTGTGGTCAGTCATTTCCAAGTGGATATGACCCAACCACCCCACCTCGATGCAATCCTTGTATGGGACCACCCTACATGGATGGATTCCGCCTGAGGTTAAGCCTCTATTAAATTCCCACTTCGTACAGCATGCAACACCTTCACTCCACTCTAACATGTTCCCTCAGCACACTCTCACAGGTGCCTCAGCCCCACTTAATTGTGGGTAACGTTGATTGGGCCTGCAGCAACGGCTGTAGGCTCAAAGACTTTCTCTCTGTATCCCCCAAGCGGTGGGAGGAAGCATAGATGACATCTAGCCCCTGGAGCAATCAACAACATCTTAGCCGTATCCGCTCCCATTTGACCGCACTACTTTCCATATCGCTATCCACTACTGCAATGCATTCCTCGCTGGATCTTATGCTTCCACACTTATACCCCTTTCACTTCTTCACAACCCTTCATCACGTGTTCTTCTGCCGTGGGATCGATTCTTCCCCGCAACTCTCTCGCTCCGTGAACGGCGTTAGCTGCCTATCCGATCCAGCATCACATTCCGAGTGCTTCACTTTAAGGTCTCCCTGAACCTATCCTAGTCCCTGGTAGCTCTAGGTTCCTGTTCCACGCCCTATTTATGGTTCCTAGTGGTCGTCTGTGTTGCGTGGGTGATTGTCCTCTCGAGCTACCTCGCTGATGCTGACATCTAGAGGGTCGTGGGCCCCATCCCCCCCCCAAGCCCCACTTCTTGGAAGACGATCTGTACCTATATATCTTCCACGCATTTTCGCCTCTTCTATCTTAACCATTTTCTTCAGAGATCTCTCCTTACAAACTTTCTGCGTGAACAGCCTCGTTGCTATTTCGCTTTAAAGTCGAGAGAAAAACCTCCGTTGGTGCCTTCAAGAGTGCCTTGAAGAACCTCTTCGTCTTTTAAGCCTCCATTTAGTGGCTAGACAAGCGCTCTCTGAAGGATTGTAGTCATGAAGAACGCCGTACAAAAAACATTATTATTATTTATTAATATTATTATTAGTGTTTTGTTTTGTTTTATTATCTATTTTTATTTTTTATTATTATTATTATTTAATATATTATTATTTATTTTATTGTTTTCTTTTGTTTTATTGCTTTTTATTGTTTCGTTTTGTTTTATTAGTGTTTTTGTTTTATTGTTAGTTTTTATTGTTAATTTTATTGTTATTATGAAACAACTATACAAAATATGAGCTCAACTCGAGTTTAAAATAGTTGTGGTTCTGCTTCTAACCTTCGCAGTTTGGAGCACTTTAAATTAAACAAATAAAATGTTATGGTTTCAGGGCAGATAACAACTGATTGGTAAAAGTAATTGCTTCCTCTCTTCTAAACTAAATATTTAAGCTAAATATTTTAACTCTTTTCCTGTGATCCCTTTTTTTTAGGGAAGAGCTGTGATAGCTTTCCTCACCACTGTTTTTACAGAGCAAATGCAAAATAACATTGACAATACTCTTTTATTCCATTGAAGCTTTGTTATTTAAAATCGTTTTCTTCTCTAATCCACAACTGAAGAAATCACACTAAGCTGTTACTATAGCAACGAGTAGCCACCACATGGAGGACACTCTTTATCCGCACCAAGCACGTTATTGTATCCAATAGATCAATTTTACAGTCCCAAAAGTAGTATACATTGCAGTTTTCCTTACTATTGTAAGATATAGCATACCTGAACGGGTGGGTGAAAACTAACCCATGCTATGGGTTGATGAAAACGACCCCGTGTACAGCGACGGCAAAAGGGGTTAAAATTTCCAATTTATTAATGATTTAAGGAAGAAACAAATTGGATAGCTTCCCAATCCAAGTTGATTCTACATGGCAGTAGGAAAAAATGAAGGCAAATTTATTATAAAAGAGGAAAAAGACTACTAGGAAATAAAAAAAAAAAAAATTATGGTTTAAAGATTGCTCTTTCAGAGGGAAACGAAGGCGGGACAGGCGAGGTACTCTTGAAAGGGTCAGAAAATGAGGGCATTCCAATAGAAGATGCGAGACCGATTGGTTCCTACCACAAAAACGGTAGCAAGTGGTGATTCGAGCACCAGTTGAAACAAAATGGCCGTGTGCAAGTCTCGTGTGTTCGATGCGAAGTTACGAATTCGGGAAGGGGCCACCTCTAGAAACTATAGTCTCTGAATGCTTTAGGGCCATGAACAAACACACTCTTTGATATTATATAATTTAAATGATGAACACCCATCCAATTCGTCCTGCTTCAAATGAGAAACATAATGCGTTATAGAGGGAAAGAAATCTCGAAAAGGCAATGCAGAGTTATCCGGGGCCCCAGGATAGGCTGAACAGGCCAGCTGATTAGCCCTCTCGTTGCCCAGGATCCCTACATGCCCGGGAGCCCAACAAAATCGAACCTGAAAACTAGACGCATTCTAGACCAGCCAGTTTCAGATTTCTACGACTAAGGGATGGGAAGCACTAAAAGAACGAATCGCTTGTAAAGCACTCCTAGGGTCAGAGCATATAACGAAATCTTAAAAAGGCAAAATTTGGATCAGTCTAAAAGATAAAAGAATGGGCGCAAGTTCAGCGGTAAAAATAGAAGCCGCAGCGGCAAAGACAAAGGTTAAAAACTCTCCTGATTAAAAGACGTGGAACCATCTGTGTATATGAGGCAATATTGTGTATGCGAGGTCGCATGCTCTAGGAACAGGCACTTAAGGAAGCAACAGGCCACGGAGGACTTGTGCAAGCTCTACATGATTGTGCCGAAACTGTGGGAGGTGGAGCATGTCAACTAGGGATCGGCGACAACGGAAGGGCAAGGACCCTTAGAGTACCCTGGCTGGAGAGATGATCTCCTATGAGATGGTTCAAGGAGCCGAGAAAAGATGGCAATCTTTCAAATGCCGCCGTTTATTCAGCAGCTTAAACGCATTTGTAAACCTCTGGGGCAGGGGCCTGCCGTACACGATAGAGGTATTACATATAGATCTGGAGTTGATGTTAGGGAAAAGGGAGCACCCCAATCTCAGAGTAAAGACTGTTCACAGTGGAGGTGCAGAAGGCTCCACTGGAAAGAGGAACTCTGTGGTTGTGAATCGGGCTCAGTATTTTTAAGGCTGAGAGTAAAGCCGAAGAGTATATTTTGCGCCCATAGTCCAATTTGGATTCCACCAGGCCAGTATAAAGTGACCACAGTGTTTGAGGATCACTTCCCCACGAGGTGTGTGAGAGGACCTTAAAAAATTCTAAAGCCAGCAGGCATCCCATTCGAAGACGGCATAGATATGGTAACCAGTATAGCTTGCGATCAAAAGTTACGCCCAGGAATGGAAACTCAGGGACAAACTTGATCTATATCCCTTGTTGGGAGATAGATGATGGAACAAGAGTCCCACTACCCCGTTGAAAACACACAGCCTTCGTTTGCTATGGAAAAGCGGAATCCCCTAAGTTATGCACATTTCGAAACCGCATCAACTACTAGCTGCAAATGACGTGCCGCTGAGGAAAGGCAAGGTGAGGAAAAGTAGAGTGCCAAGTCATCGACGATAAGGGTCGTCAATACAGAAACTGGGAGACAAAAAATGATATCAATTGTCGCAATTACAAAATATAAGACACTTAAAAAGCTGCCCCTAGAAACTTTCTCCTCTTGGAGTTGCAGGTCAGAGTAGGTGTCTCAAGCACGCACCGTAAAGGATCGAAATGCTAAGAAACTTTGAATAAAAGGCAGTAAAAAAAAACTCTTATACCCCCAAAGTGTAGCTGCCTTAAGACGCCGCATCTCCATGTAGTATCGTAGACTTTCTTAATGTTAAAAAATATGGCCAAGACTTGGTGCTTTAACGAGTAAGCTTTCAGGACAGATCCCTCAAAAAGTACTAAGAAGTCAAGAGTGATATGAACCTGCGAAAACCGCACTGAAATGGAGACAGTAAGTGATTGGTTTTCAGGAGCCAATTTAAGCACACCAGCGCGATCTTCTCTAGCAACTTCCTCAGACAGCTGGTAATAACAATAGGGTGATAGTCATCAGCAACCAATCCGTCATTGTCCGGTTTGACAAAGGGGAGGACAATCTCAACGCGCCACGATGATGGGTATGAGCCCTTTCCCTATATAAGGTTGTATAACTCGAGTAAGGATATGACAGAGTGTGGATGAAAGTACCGAAACATATCATAATTGATCCCGTCAAGGCAGGGAGATGTAGACCGATAAAGGAAAATTACAGCACGCAACTCGTGGATAGAGGACAAGGCATTATATGGAAGGTTGGAGTTCGTCACGAAATTGAGGGAAATGAAACTTTTCGTTTGATTTATAGGTTATAAAATCCTTGTTGTACCAACTGATACTGCTGGTGACACGGATATGAATAGCCAAAGCGTTGCTGAAGACCAGGCTGTCATTCACTAACGAGGGAGTATTATGGCCGGCATAACGACCCAGGTTCTTGTTAATCTTCTTTCATATTTTTGCGGTAGAGATCATAGAAGAAATGGATGAAACGTAGCGACGCCATGAAGTTCCGTGAGTCTGACAAAGGGTTTTCTGACGAAGTGCCCAAGCTTGGTTGGGTCAATCTTGATGCACAAGGTTGGGTTACACTAGTATCTGGCATGAGCTAACTCGTAATTTTTAACGGCTGTTGCGCACTCCAAGGTCTACCAGGGCACAGTTGAGGGACCATCCGTTATGGATCGCCGCTGTGGAATGTTCTGTGTGACCACGTTGTAAATAATCGTTATGAAGAACGACACTACCCCTTTCACACCATTGAGGGTCCTCAAGGAGGTACTTGTGAAAGTCGCCTCTCGGAAGACTTCCCAATCAGCATGGCCTAAGTCTAACTTGAGAGGCATGGCTAGATGAGGGATAGGATGAACGGCCGACGAGATAATAGGGAAGTGGTCACTCCCTTGTAGTTAATCAATAGCTTACTACCAAAAATCAGTGAGACAATCCGGAGAACAGAAAGACAATTTAACAAAACTAAAAGAGTCCATCTGGACATGATAGGAGGTAAAGTCACCGGTGTTTAAAACGCAAAGAAATTCCGATAATACATGAGACATTAAAATAATACCTTTGGCATTCCGAGTAACGTCACCCCAATATGGGTGACGGGCATTAAAATCTCCGAGTCATAAAAACGTGGACGGCAATTGATCTACAAGCGCTAAAAGGTCGGGTCTTGACAATGGTAAAGAAGGAGGGAGGTAAATAGAGCAAACAATAAAAAGCCTTGTAAGAAATAATCACATGGCAACAGATTGGATGGAATTGTGAAGGGAGGGGGAGATACATAGTGGGATGACGAAACCATAATTGAAACTCCACCATGAGACGAGCCTCCTACGGTAGCCATAGAGTTTAAAATACGAAACCGAGGCAGCACCGGAAAAGGGCGGGTACCCAGTTTGTTCTCCTGAAGAAAAACAACAGCGGGATGAAGAGTCGTGAAAAGGACTTTGAATTCTTGGATCTTTTCTGTTTGGCGGCAGGCGGATCTTCTGTACCAAATTTTCGCCAACGATGCAGTTTTGAGTGCTGAATACGAATATAACATTTATTTTGGGGAGAAATCAAAGGAGGTATTAAAAAAACAAAATTTAATGCGCACTAGTTTAGAACATTATTCTATAAACAATTATGATTATATACTGGGGTACTGTGCTCCCAGACCAACCCCCCAATTGATTAAAACTTAGGATCGTCGTAAGGGGGGTCCCCCGCAGTGCTAAACCTTCCACGAGCAGTCCCATTGAATTTACTCCAAAAGGGTAAAACATATTGGAACACGGCGGTGCCCACCGTGAGATGCTCGATTCCTACTTATGTGAATTTATGTGGCAAAAACGCAATAGAAATGAGAATTTGTTTAAAAAAACATTATGGGATACTTATATCTAAATACAAATGAATGTTTGAAGAAATAATAAAGGGAGTGAACGATAATATTGGGAAATTATATGGCAGTTTAAGTGCGTTTCATTTCCATTTCGTTCTTTTTCAAAATATATCGGATAAACCAAACTTTACATTTTGAAATTTCTTTTTTTTTAGATACTTCCTTTCATTTCTCCAAAAAATAAATGTTATATTCGTATTCAGCACTCAAAACTGCATCGTTGGCAAAAATTTGGAACAGAAGATCCGCCTGCCGCCAAACAGAAAAGATCCGAATTCTTCCCACTTGGGAAAAACGCTTTTAAAACTTCATTGTAAAATGAAGGATATTATTTGGGACGGTTGGATACCACAGTAGATATCTTTTTCTCTTTTGTGGCTAAGATTGAGTTTCAAGTGCGCCCCAAAGAGACGGAGGGACGAAGAGCAAATCTCGAAGACCACGCTGTAGGGGGGAAAGAGATCTTGGAAAGAGCGGTGAAGGGAAATATTTCCGAGAGTCCCGAGAAACCGGCAGAGGCCCCTACCTCTAACTGGAGCGCACAGCCCTGAGGAAACGGAAGGTGGAGGAGAGATCTTCCGAGGGTAGATCCGAAATCATGGGCCGAGAATGCTTTGGATGTCTGAGGGGTTTATCCAACAACCGCGGCTGGCGATGTTGGAATATCATTGGCTTCCATCGAATCATGAGTAGGAAGGTGAGTGGGCGGAGCAAGCTATCTGGGCAAAGTACGAGGCACTGGATTATTGCAACCATTTGGGCCGGTAAGGGTCCTACGTCCTGTCAAGAACGAGACGGGCTTGAGGACAAAGAATATTGAGCAGCAAGAGAAGAGTCCATTGAAGACTCTCGAGGCTCAGCTGAGTCAGCTCCTACAGCAGCCTGCTTATTGGTTGCCAGTGACAGAGATAAGGAATCATTCTTCTTACCATATGGTTTTGGGTCACAGAGCAGAGTAGAAGAAGCATCACTAGTTGATACAGATAACGTCTAATATCTTAAAGCGACTCACCCTGAACGGTGATCCTTGCTAGAGCCGCCCGGGAAATGGAATCAACGTTAGGTATCTCGGTGTGGGAGCGATGCTTCTAAGCTCTATCGGGAATACTTCTGACGTTAGTGGTAGATGTGCCATAAGATGGTAGAGGTGCTTCGGAACTCTAACGTGATGGTCGGTTTTTTCCAGCGTTAGGCAGAACATCTTAGAAGAGACGGCCAAAAGGTGGGGTTTGGGTTCGAGTACGTTGGTGAGCCTTTCTCACGTCCAGGCGCAGAGAGACGGGAAAAGCGAATACTTTTTCGTATAAAAGATCGGGGAGGTTTTCGACGCAGAGCTACGATTGTGAGCACCACCGCAGTTGGCACAGTGCGGTGTTTTCAGTGCATTCATGGCTATGGTAATCAGAACTATAATTCACACATGAACGCTGGTGCCGAAAGGTACGACCAACATGTCCAAATTGGTTACAATTGAAGCAACGTCTAGGTAGTAGGACGCAGTGGCTTACCGGGACACGAAGGTACCCATCTTTAATAAAATGGGGCAGTTACTGGCGTTCAAGCATTAAAATTAACGTGGGAGTTAATACTCAAGCATAACCCAGTTGTATGCATCCTTTGCTCATGTGTGACGCGTTGTGCACTAAGCTTACTCACTCTGGAGACGGATGAGATCGTAGTCCCTTAATTCATTCGAAAGGACGACACATTTGACAAAATTCAGACGTGGGCGAGACGACACGGTTACGGGTAGTTGGGCAATCGATGATCGATTTCAAACAAGGTTTTCTTGAGAGTGAGATGACACTTCAACCATAATATCACCACTAGCTCTTGACCACACCAGGTGGGACTCACTACAGCGTAACTCAAACGATTCATTAACGTCAAATACGTCCACTTTTGCAAGCAGGATTTCAGAGAGTAACTCAAAACCGAAAAGCGTAGATAATCTTAATCTGGGTTCACATCGTTGTTATAGGTATCGTTTGAGCGCGCAAAGAACGTTAGCACAAGAGCACTTACGAGAAGGGAATGTTTTAAGTTTAAGTTAGCCACATCCTCCCTCGGGACTCCCCGTCACAGAGTCCTACAAGGGTTCAGCGCTACTGCAACTCTCAATTGGGATGCGTCCGGTATGTCTTCCTGGCGAATGTATACGGATCCACCACACCATCTTTACAGGCCGAAGGGGCTGCTTGAGTTTTCCTACGCGTGGAGAAAAAAAGATCCATGATGGGTTTGGCCTTGGGCATCGGCAAACGAAGGCGACAGAGACGCCCAACCTCCGACCTTCATGAAAGAAGAATTCAGAATCAGGCCGAAAAAAAAACAAGCAGAGGTCAGTTAACCGTCAGGGCCACTAGATAGAAGAAAAAAGAGGACGAAATAAAGGGAAGTAAAATAAAATAATTGGGGAGGGGAGAAGAGGGGTGTAGTAGAAGTCTGGTTCGCAGCATCAGGACAGAAAGGGCCCAGAGCTTACTCAGCTCACCACAAGAATGCTAGAGCCTGTTGGCACCAACCTCTGAAAAAAGAAAAGGTTCCTGAGAAAGAGGAGGAATACTCAATTGATACAGTTCTTTATAGGGCTGTAGATTTGAATATTGGATAGAATCACTAGTTAAGCGTGGATGAGGAGAGACCCCAAGATGTGCCCGATACATTGTGACGGTGGCTAATCGTAGCTATACGAAGCATACTATCACTACGGTACATTGCAGTTTACCTTTCTAAAGCAGAATCTCCGGGCTGTGAGGAGCACATTCTGCAATTGATCTATAAATTCTATTTCAGTTTTATTTTAATTGTGTTTAGACTGTTTTTAATTATTTATTTTTCTGAGTTTACTTTTCACTTTCATAATTATCCCCAGTCCTAAATGACGAAGTCAATTATAACAGTTTTTTCCTCTTTCGTCATCAACTGCACAATATCTCTTTTGCCTTCCATCACTTTCGTCATCTTCGCAATGAGAAGTACATCAGTAGTCTTCAAAGTACTCGCCATGAATGTTCATACTCGCATATTTTGATTTTATTATGTTTATCTTTCTTTCTTTTTTGCTTAGTTCAGTTTATGTCTGTTACGCGCTACCAACATTTCCGATTAGCAGATGCTGAAGAGATTAATATTTTGATTCACTTTTATCAATAATTTTTAATTTTCCTTTATTTAATCCATATTAAAAGGTTTTAGCCCCCTTTCTATCCCTAAGACGTATGTAATTCGGAAACTGTGTGAATGAATCCGAAACTACTTGCATTTCTCCGAAGATTTTTCAAGTGTACTTTTCGCCGAAATGAATGAAGCTGATAGAAACATTTTTTCAATAAATGGAAGTCGAAGACGTGTTTAGAATTCAGTCGTCGGCAAACCTTCTTTATGTTTGGATGTCGCTCTCTGTCGCTCACGAATCCGTTTATTTACGTCCATGATCAGATGTAATTTTTATTCTTAGAATTTATTCATCTCTATTTCCTTATAGCTCGGTTGTGAGTATAGGAAATATCAGAACTCCGACGAGTGAAACCCGGTATTAATAGGTTTTATTTCGAAAATACCGGAAGAGAAAAACTTAGTGAAATAAGATAAATATTAGAACGCCGGGAAAGCAAATTTCACTTAGAAGCTGTTGCGAATTTTCCTTTCGAGCATCGGAGGAAACTAAAAATTATTCGTTTGATTTAAGTTTGTTTAAAGTGACTTTTGACCAGTGATTTAAAATAGACAATTCTTAAAGATGAATGAACGGCGCTATGACATTCGTTTTGAACTCGATACAAACGAGGTATTTATATTTAGATATTAGTTATACTGTATAGATCTTTATACAGAATTTTCTTACCATGTTGGATATGAATACGATGTCCTTTTGAAGTATCAACCGTCCTTTTGCCAATCTTCCAAAGTTCATAGGATTATCCTGTAGTTTTTTGGTGATAATGTACTAAATTGTTGCTAGACTAGTTTTGAATATGGATTTTACTAAATAATTTCTTCGTTGTTATATCTTTTACCTCCCGATTTACATAGTAGTTAGACCCGACTAAGAGGAGAAAGAGGATGTTAAGCCATTTCTAATTCAATATCCTTTTAATACGTTCAAATTATATATCCTAGTACTAAATTACACCATATGGTCCGGTTGAGGTATTCACATACATACTCCTAGTAGTGTCCTCTCTTAAATACGCCTCTTCACGGGCTATCTAAAGGATATGATCTCGTTGGTTTTTGCCTTTTAGTTTTAAGTAAATAATCAAAACTTTTCAATTTTAAAGAAATGCGTGAAATTTGAAAATGTTCAGGAAGAGAAATAGTGATTTTGTGTGTGTTTATAGCTGCCATCACAATCGCGGCACCATCTTTCCACATACCCATCCATAAATTTCCTAATTCCATCGCCCAAATACTCCGCCATAAATTTCGTTTTAACGAATCTTAACCCTTTTATTTATAAACTGTTGTTTTCTGCACAAAGCTTTGATTCAAACTAGAGTCCTAACGACCTTTGGCAATCGACGTTTGCATTCAAATCTGATGGTAGGCTTTCAAATTAGAAATATTACGAGGGTTTTTTTTAAAGTTGCGGGATGTGGAGGGTATGGGGGTGAAGCCTCCCATTTCGAAAGTACCTAAAATTTTTCATTCTTGGTGGAAATAGCCTAAAATAGACGGTGCTATCGTCGTCTTAAATTACCGGGTTAGTTCTGGTCTGGATCTTTTAAATAAATAAAAAAAGTGTTTTTCTTGTGCAGTTTTATGTGTACTTTTCAGATCTGAACATCGTTTTTGCTGGAAATACATATTTTTCCTAATATGGATCTCGGTCGATTATGGAAAAGGATGCATTTACGGCAAACTCACTCGAGTATCAGATCTGAAAGGTACACAAAAATAAATAAGAAAAACACAATTTTAAATTCATTTGAGAAAATGTGTTAAAATGAATCTTTTCTCTTATTAGTACACCAAAGATTGTGGCAGAGCGCATATTAGGATAGCTCTCGTTCAGAATCTTTAGAAATGTTGACATTGCAATGCCAAAACGCAACCCTATGTGACGACTGGAATGACTAAAAAGAACATAATACTTTTATAATACTAAAAATACGGCCTACGTTTTCTGAAGTTTGACCGAATAATTTTACCAGAGGTGTTCCTTCCTTTGTATCAATTTAATTGAATGATACTAACTGATATCATCACCATCAATCATTTTCCGATAAGGAGAGATTGGTATGCTTCAACACATCTCGCGATATTTTCCGAAAAAATCCTTAGGTTTTAATTCATCGACCAGGCAATGTCTTCGCCACTCCCCCCTACGGGGGCAGCTTGCGCTTCACTACTAAGATTAAAATTTAAAATCTAAAAAAAAGCAGCCATGGTTAAATTTTTATAAATTTTCTGAACTTCGCCAATTATAATCATTTTAAGAAGGAACCCTAAACTAAATTTCACACCCCCTGCTTCAAAATATCACGGTGCTAAAATATAGAGTTCTAGAATAGAAAAAGAATAGAAGATATATAAAAATAAATTTTCTGAACTTCACCATTTGTAATTCTTTGGGTTTGAAAAAATTCACAAAATTTCGATACTTATATTTATTTATGAACTTCAACATTTTTTTTTATATTATAAAAGAATTATTAGAAATAACCTAGATAAAAAACCATAAGTCATAACCAAACTAAGATGAAATTATTATTCAAATACTCAAAAAAATCCCCTTCTTAAATTATAGAGTTAGTGATGATGATGATGATAAACGCCAAAAATTGGTATGGGGGACGGCTTACCAGATGCCCTTCAAATCTAACTGATAAGCGGTATAATCTTAATCCCTAGTTAAAATTTCATCTAAATCCATTTAATTTCTTTTATGTATTTCTGTTTGCAAACAAACGGTCACAAGTGACACTGAAAACAAGCCTTTATGAAATCCCTTGGTTGCATTTTGAATTATTCAATTATTTAAATTAGGGTGAGAGAAGCAAATAAATAGAAATTAGAGGAATCAAATATGTGTGAGAAGTCATCCGCCAAGTAACAAAATGAGGAGCCTACTTAGGGACCGAGTGCGAAAATCTCTTGAAACTACCATCTAAATGAATACGCTCAAATTGACGGAAATTTAGAGTTAATATGCACCGGGGTCGTTTTAAATATCGCAAAGAGCATAGCCCAGGGGTTCTCAACCGAGGGGAATTCTCCTCAGGGGAAATGTCTGGGTTTCAAGAGGGAAATTGGGACCACAGATTGGCAGACTCTAATTGTTTGAATATTGATATTTGTATTGCCTTCGAGCTGCCCAGGGCGGCATTCTATTTTTGTTTATTGAATTACAATACCGGGGCAGCATTTTCTTTAACTTTTGTTTCTTGCAGTATGCTTCAGTTTGGTCTGTTAAGTAATTAATTATGAATATAAAAATAAACTACTTTACTTTTATTCAAGTTTTAAAATCCATCATTATTTTCAATTGCTATTAAATTTGTGAAACTCCACTATAAAAATAATTCAGGGAAATGAATAAATGTATATGTACTAATATAAAAAAATAAAGGATTTTCAGTATTATCTGCATATAATTTGGAATGAACCTTTTGAGGCCGATAATCTTGGAAATGGGAAATGACATTCTGAAATATGGTGAAAGGGGTGCATGGGGCAAACAAAGTTGAGAACCACTAGCATATAGACCTTTGCATCACAAATAGTAGAAATCACATTGAAGATGTTATTTATTATTATTTAAAATAAAGGAAATGAAGTTCTAATTAAATAAAATGTAGTTCAAATTCTTTTTTTAAAAGTATGCATTTTGTCCATACTTTAAGGACACATTGTAGACTGTCAGTTATTTATATTTATTGATTATAAAATCAGTAATGCATGTCCTTGTCGCATCTTTTTAACTGGTCCTCTTTGCTGGCGATATTGTAGTATTTTCATCAACTCTTGAAGAATTAATCAATGGTCACACAATCATTCACGAGTCCGCGTCACACTCGGACCCAAAATAAACTTTCCAAACACGAATAATAACAACCACTAATTTGGGGAGAGGATAGAGCAAATAGGATCCAAAATCAAATTTTAGAGCAGGTACTATTATGAATCGTAGTGACTCGATACTTAGTAGAATTACATATCCTGGATGACTCGTAATGACTCCATCTTTATTCGACTTATCTTTGAAGACTCGTAATGACTCGACCCTTATTCGAGTTATCTTTGAAGACTCATAATGACTCCATCCTTATTATAGTTATCCTTGACGAAATTATTTTTCTACAAAGATTCAAGGCTTCCGTCAGCCATCGTAAGCTTAGCAGAAGTTCCAAATTTCAATCAGAAAAGCAAACGGGACTAAATTGTAACGAAAGATTTAAAACATGTCTTTGTCAGAGAAATTTTAACGCCACAATGGGGTCGCCCGTCTCGTCTGTTACATCTGGTGCCTAGAAGAATCGCATACCTTCCCGGCCGCAGCATTCACGGCAGTCTTAAACTAGTTTGAATCTACCTTGGCTTTATTCCTTCTAGACATTTTCATTCTACACTTTTTACGCCACTTTTTTACCAGTTTCTTGTCGCATTTAACCCGGCGACTAATTTCGCAGGCCACTCGCCGACCAGCTTTCGTCCATTGTCTGGGGTGAGGAATGTGGGGAAAAGAATGGCTTACCACGGTAGTCTCAATCTAGTTTGAATCTACCCTAGTTTTATTACTTTAAAGACATTTCCTTTCTACCCTTTTTACACCACTATCTTTACCAGTTACTTTTCGTCTCTTGGCCTGCGATTAATTTCGTAGGATTAGTCGTCGACCAGCGTTCGTCCATTTTGAAGATGGTGGGGAAATAATGGTTTACTCTTCCCTCTTGGCTTTAGTTGGAGGGGTGCTTACGTGCTCGCATTCTGCCAGTCCTTTTCTACTCCTGCTCCACCCACCCCACAATCCCTCTTTCCTTATCTTTTTGACGCATTCGCAACTAGATTTTATTTGCAGCATCGGCAACCTTGCTGCAGCTGATATCTGGATAATTGTGTGTCCAACCGCTGACAACACCCTCAGTGCCTGCCGGAGGTTTTGCCACATATTTTTCACACCCTCTAACTATATCACTTTCTTTTGAATTTTGAAGATCTCTTTATGCAAACTTTCTCAGGAAGATGCCCTCGTTGGTATCACTATTTAAATAAGAGAATGAAATCAAATTTAAACAATTTCATGCCTATTTTCATCAATAATTGCAAAACAACTTTGAAAAATTGCAACATTCCAATATATTTCTTATAAACCACAATCGTCTTTTCTTTTCTATTTCACAATGTTGCCCAACTCTTGTCACATGTTAGCACGCCCCCTCCCCCCTTCATTGTAAAAAACAACAGCGTATGACTATTGATACAAGATGTAAACAAAGTCTGTCGTTATTGTACACCAGTGCACCTTAGACAATAGCTTTGGCACAATTCACCAGTCAGAATAAGATGCACCTTTCAGCTGAAGTGTTTCCCCACTGTAAAATAGAATCTAGTAAAAGAAAGGCAGCAAAAGAGTTTAGTGAACATATAAAATATTGTTTTAAACGAACGTTTACAGTCGTGAAGGTTCTAGTAAATATATTTGAACCATATCCACACTGCGTTCCTTATTCAAGAAGGCCAGATAAGGTAAATATAGAAAGTATATAACATATAATCCGCTCATGTTTTTCATTTGAATTTAATTTGACTGTTGAGGGTTGTTTACATATAGATTAATATAATAAATAAATACCCAAGTATCATGGTATCCCATTTGTACTCTCCTACTGCATTTCTTCTCAAATTTCCTGCCCATTCTACATATTTTTCTTATCAATAAAAAGCCTAGCTCTGGCAATGACTTAAGTCAAGGAGTTCGTAAGTGATCATTTTCTCATCCAACTTTTCGGGGGACCGCTGCTACCTGAGAAACCACGCCAGTGGTGCTTGGAGCGGGCGCAGTGACCCGCCTCTAAGTAAATGACCGATATCTCAATCCCATTCGAAGAGTTTAGGTCGGTTTATGAGGCCGTTGAGTTTTTCTTCGGTACCTGTATCACCGTGTACCTGACTACCAGTTCTAGAAAATCTGGCCGTTTTGCACGTCGTCCGCTTTCTTGATGGTCTACCAAGTGTAAGACAATCTTCAGAGAGAAGCGTTATGCTTATATTCGCTACAAGCGCCACCCAAACGATTCTACTTCACCGCGTGTGAATTTCGTCGTGCAAAGGCTAGATTTGTCATGTTTCGAAGCACGTCGACCGCTCTTCTTTGGCTGAAATACGTCTCTTTACTTAACGAGAACGACCTTTCTTGCACAAGTGTGGAAAGCGCTTTAAAAAGATTCGAAGCAAGTTTTCGCATGACCCCACCTCCTCCTCTCCTTTCATCCAGGCAAATGACAATCTCGGGCCCCGCGACCGTCTTTTCTAGACGGACTGCTGTTCCAACAGCATTTAAAGCACATCGTTAACTCGCTAAAAGCCGTTGACTGAACTTTGCATACCGAGGCGGGCAACTCTTCAACGACCTCATTACACAAAGTGAGCTGCGCTCAGCTCTCGCTTCGTGCTTGTTTTCGCCTAATTTCTCTAACTTCTTGCGTTTGTAAATTGATAGAGAAATAGGTTAATGTGAAGTTAGCTTATTTCTTTACGATACCATAGGCTATCCGTCTCTTGCACAGTGCGGTTCTCGGATGTTACACCCCACATCAGAGGCTTAACATTTGGGGGAACAAAAATAAATCCAACGTATTTTAACTAAATCTTGATCTCTGAATCTTAAATGTAAATCCATGTACCACCCTCAGCACTGATTCGTTCGGCGAAATCTCCATCAACCTATCTTCTCTAATGGACTAGTAGCAAGAACGGTTTTAGTCAGCTGATCTTCTCGCAATGCTCTCAGCACCCATCTAGCTGTAAGCTTGCTGAGGTCAAAACGTTGATTAAAATTTAGGGAAATTGTACACGAGAGATCCATCGTGTATATCTATCATATCAACATTAACTTCAACATAATGGTCTACCATTTCCCCGACACCAACCATAGATTCATCATTTGTCGGCCTTGATGGTGGACCTTTTGACTTATTTCCTTATTGCGAAAACTTGTACTAAAATCCGGGTGAACTTTAAATCAATCTATATTTTCTAGCCCGGCAAAAGAAGTCACCTTTTGTCATAAACAAGGCAAATAAAATCTTGAGTAATCTACCTGCAAAATTATGTGAGGGCTCGAAGCATGGTACACCCATGCATTCTTGTCATGTGCAAGCTCTAGCTAGCACTTAGGTGATGGAACATCTTTCTGTCTTCCAGCAATGGAAGGAACTGGGCTCCCACCCATTTCTCTAAGAAGAGAAATTTCAAGAAGAATTTTGTACGGGTTTGCGTTTTAAAATTTAACAGAAAACGAGAAATTATGAAATATTCTTGTGGCGCGCCTAAAGAAGGGTTGAGGAACTCCAGGAGACTTTTCTATCGGATTAAAGAATTCTTACTATTAGCCTTACCTAACTGCATTGACTTAGACGTTATAGTTCATTATAAAAAAATAGATGGGTGAAAAGCCGCATCAACATTTCATAATTTCTCGTTTTCTGTTAGTTTCAAGCGCCATCCCGTACAAAAGTCTTCTTGAAATTTTCCTTTTTAGAGAAATGGATGGTTGCCCAGTCGTATGGGTGGTGCTTCTGAAGAGGGTTGAGGAACTCCAGGAGACTTTTCTAGCGGATTAAGGAATCCTTACTATTACCCTTACCTAACCGCATATATAGATAGATAGATAGATATTTGCAACAAAAACCACAAGAAAAAGAAACTACTAATATTTAAAGTACTTTCGAACTCTTTTGCGAGTTCATTCCTTCATAATAAACTTGTAATATAATTCAAAAGTTCTTGGAATATTTGCTTCTTTGTCCTTATGAGTTTTTTGTGCATTTATTGCCCCCACACGAACAAATTCTCAAGTTTTCCATATATAAATAACCTGAAACAAGAATAAAACAAAAACTATGCATTCATTCTGTTGATTTCCTAAACTAACAATTAAAGCGTATTGAGATAAGGACCAAAAACCTTTAACAGCGGCTAAACAAGGCACGAATTATCCAAGATAAACCTTGTCACGATTTTCGATAGTCATAATCACACTGTTATCAAATCACATATTACTAATAGTTATGATTTATAAATCTTATCAATATTTTTTTATATATGAGCTCCTTACATAATAAGGGGTTAATTTTACGTATGTAGTCATGAACATTTGAAAATACTGTAAACTCTCAGCATTGAGTTCATCGGGTTCGCTATAGCATTCAATATTCCGGTCCATTACCTTAAATGCGGTTGCTATAGCAATGAGTAGGTACCTTCACACAATTGGGTACACTCGGGAGACGCTCTTCATCTAGGCCAATCAAGTCACTGTATCCAAGAGACCAATTTAACAGCCCTTAAAAGAACTGTATCAATTGATTATTTTAACCTTCATTTTTTAGGTAGTTTTAATTTGGATCGTTTCAATCAACTCGTGGCACCAGAGTGTTTTTGCCCTCCCGTCGGGGCCCGCTATATCTTACATTAGTAAACTACAATGTACCGCAGTGAAGATGACTACTAATTGGTATACTAACTGTATATCATCACTTCGTATATTGCAGTTTTCCTTACTATTCTTTGGATAATGTTGAATGGGGTAAATATTTAAGTATTTGTCAAAATCATCCTAATTTCAGGGATTTAAGTCTATAATTGGGAAAATAAAATAGTCTATTAATTAGAAGATTATGAAATACTAAATTCCCTTTACCAGCCACAACCACAAATCCATTATTTAAAACTTAAATTCACTTTACCAACCATAATCACAAATCCACATTAACTCCATTCTGCCTACAGAGCTATCTCAAATTCTGATACAGTTCTGGTTGGTAACAGTTTTGTTAATTCCCGTAGATGGTGAATTTGCTTATATGTACCCTAATATTTTTTAGCAACTGAAATATATCTTATAAACTTTGTTTTTTCAAATTTCTCCTTCCTTAGTCGCAGTAGCTAGGGCCTCGTGCCAAAAATTCGAAGTACTTTGCTCAAGCTGATGCCATAAATCAAAGGAGCTTAATGCTGTCTGGCGCCAACGCGAAGAATTTAAAAATATTTCTACTCAAGTAAACAAAGAAGATTTACTTTTGGCAAGTGTTACAACAGCTTGTTTCATAGATTAAAGCCGAGTGAAATTATATTTTAAGTAAAATAATATATATAAATGAAGATTAAGCGTATGTTTTTAGTTTATAAACATGTTCCGCCTAAATTGATTACTTTAAGGGAATCTGAATCTGTTCGTAATCTTATGCAAATCAGAAATCCAATCGTACTAATGTCCATCATCTCTCGTATTTCAATTCTAGGTTTTAAGTCTATAATTGGGAAAATTAAATAGTCTATTAATTAGAAGATTATGAAATATTAATACCATGAAAATTGGTCCTCTAATGATAACGATTGGGTATATATATTATTTATTATACAATCGCTTCAGTACCCCGTTTTTCTATACGTATAATAATAGAGGCGAATAAGAAGTGATACAAGAATTCTAAATCGTTTCAGATGTTTGTTGCAGCAGCCAAAGAGAAAAAAAACAGGCATTTAATCAAGGTTTTATTTGAGAGTCAGGTTGGGGAAGTAAAGTGGAATTCTACCTAAATCTGCGTACTTGGCTTTCAAAAGCTTTACTTTGAATTTAATTACTCAAAGAGAGATTATTTATGATGGTCGTTATTTGTTTCTAACTCCTATGTTAGATTTAGCCATTTATTTGTTCTTTTTAATTTCAGATATTTGTTTTTCTGGAACTGTTTATAATAGTTGAAATAACTCATAATTATAACTGAAATCTTTTTCTAGGAAATCGACACTTTCTCATGACTAGCTTTCCTGGATAGTATCATTCCAACGTTTCTTTGACAAATTGCAAATTCCAAATGAAGCTTTCAAGAGAGAGAGGTCATTCTACAGCCAAAAGAAATAAAAAAAAATAAATATTAGCTAAGGAAATTATTATTATTTCGATCTAACCAAATTAAATGATTGATGAAGATTCACTTCCTTAACTTATCGTACCCCTGGGTTCCCTTCAATCGAACCTGGCAGTGTTTAGGAAGGCTGACACGGCCTGTAGTCTTCTCGAGAACTCTCATAGAGAGGTTATATTGAAAGAAGTTCTAGGATAGTCAAGAAGGGGAAAGATAGGATGAAATAGCTAGTATTTTCAGTGAAGGCAGGCATAGGAGTGGCCAATCTGGTTTTGTATTCATGTAGGGCGTAGTGGTATTTTGATCGCAGGCCTGACAGTGAAACACTGGTTCGTCGATCTATGTTTTTTCGGATTTGTGGATATCGGGGGTTGGACGTTTTGGAGTAGGATGTTATGTGTGTGGTTTTGAAGTGTTATACAGATAAAAATGGTGTGTATATGTTTTATAGTGCGCTAGTTCGGTGGAGTTGTAGATAATTAAACTAGTAATTGGGTGTATAAAGTGGCGGGGTTAAGGAAGTTCTGGGGCTTCAGTCATGTTCTACCATGTTTAGGTGGCCCTCGATTGGATTTTTGTTTCGCGGTCGAAGAAGTGTAGTGGAGTGTTTTTTTGCAGCCAGTTCTGATGCAGAAGACACTAACACTGTTTTGCACTGTTTGTATTTTGTGTAGGTGTTTATTTGTTATGGATCGTGATCAGGGTGGGGATGAGTAGTTTGGTGTCGTGTGGATTAACTGACCCTAGAGGAGTGTTATAGGGTTCTTTATGTTCCCCACCCCGTAAGGGGCGCGGTGATATGCTTTACTGGCCACCGTGCTGACGGGACTCAGAGCCCCAGCCGGACCCAGCTTAGCCTCTTCTCCTTTCAGACAGCCTGTGTTTTCCCCTACTACTTAACTTCCCCTACAACCTCTCCAATAACTATTTCTGGTCAGCCTCTATTTTCACAGGGTAGATGCTGACCTTCTTCTCAGCCAACTATCCCGGATCGGGGCTGAGGGAGGAGGATACAATGTTCCCTAACCCCTGAGCTCCGGTTTGGGATTTTGGGTTTTATCAACCTGCTTCATCCCCACCTAAACCTTCCTCACATCCCCTTTCCTTCTCACTTCACACTCTATCAATTTTACGCCGTGCCCATGATGGAACCGCTATGCTGAAGGGCTGCCAGGTCACCAGGTGGGAGGGGTGGCCTTAAATGGCGGCCCCTTGGCTCTGCCAGCCCCGTACGCACCCCTTGCTGAGTGGGCTACTGCGAAGGGTGACAAACGACTGCATCTCGAAGAAATAGGGGTCAACATGCCCTATGATGAGAAAAACAAAAATCTCCCCTAAACCCCCGTCGGGGCCTCCCTCGGACAGCTCCACGGAAAAAGTGGAGGTTCCCTCGACCCCCTGTGCTCTCTTAGAGGACCCTCCAAATCTCTTTAACCGGAGAGGAGGCTTACTCCCCTCCTTCATCTTCGAGCGTAGAGGAGTCCCCCTCACCCCCTTGTCTGGAGGTGCCTTCGGGCACCTCCCTCTTTCTAGCGGCAGCTCTCCCTTTACTTTCCAATGGGACTGCCAAGAAAGCTAGCAGGCAGCCCATAGCCGAACGTTCCTCATTGAAGTGGCTCAGTAGGGCAAACCCCCTTAGGGGGGAGAGGAAAGCCAGGCCCTATCGGTCGCTTCCCTCAAAAGACCTGCTGGCTATAATATTAAACCTTGCCGGGGTCAAGGCCTGTGCTACCCCAGACTCGACTCGTGAAACAGCTGCCAATGGGACCTGTGATGTCCTGGAGGAGATGGCCAACTGAGCCCCCCCCCCTGAGATAGACATGGTCCTTGAGGCAACACAGCGTCAAACGGTAGGGCCTTCTATGGGGGCGAATCCGGGCTCGGCGCCAAGCACCGAACTCGAGTCCGCTCTTATGCAAGGTCCTCATCAAAAGGCTCGGGTCTCAAAGGAAGTACAAGGAGGAAAGTGATCTCCTCCTCCGACTGGTGCCACTAAGACTGCCAGAACCTTCTCTATCTCGGAGAAGGACCTTGCTGAGGTCAGTCCATCCGGCCTCGGGGTTCCTGCCGGTGGAGGGGAGAAGCGGGTTCATTTCCCATCCTCTCCTAAAGAGAAAAAAAACAAGAAAAAGACTAAAAAGACTCGGGGCTCCTCTCCATCCACAGGGGCTGCTGGGACGGATGGGTCTGCTGCCACTTCGGTAAGCGACTAAGCCAAGATCGTCACCCGTTTCTCGGACGGGAGCCTTTAGGCGAATGTGTGGAGTCCCTTCGAGGCAGCCATAATTAGTGCCCTTCGGACACTCGATGGTACGCCTGTGAGTGTGACGCCGCACTCTACCATGAACATTTTGAAAGGAGTAGTTTATGCGAGGGAACTCGTGGACTACTCCATAGAGGACATCACCTTAGAGTTGTCCGACCCTGTCCGATGAGAAAACAGGGAGGGGCCTCGAGATCCACCCCTACACTATACTCTTCGTCACGTTCGACAGTGACAAGCTCCCTGAGTCGGTACGCGCCGGTTGGTATCGCTACCGCGTAAAGGCATTCGTTCCACTGCCGCGGAGGTGCTATTACTACCACCTCTTCTGCCATACTAATTGCTCCTGTCGACGCGCAAAGTCGGGGTTACCTGAAACCTGTGTAAATTGCTTCAAGGCCACACACGATAAGTCCAAATCGTGTGTGGCCAAGTGTGTCAATTGCGGAGCAATGTGGTGCGTATCTCTTTAAGAAGGAAATCCTAGCCGTACATGCTCAGGAGCCTCTCTCATTTCGAGAGGCTAAGGACTTCGCCCTGGCGCGCCCGGCGCTGCCCGGTACGCCCTATGCCTCAATGTTGAAAAGACACCCTCTTCTCCTGGCCCCTCCAGGCCTACGAGTACGGTCCCTTCCGCGCCCATTTGGAACACTTCTGCGGGTTCTACCTACCACAGGCGCTGCCTTGGTAAAGCTGGCGCCACAAAGGGTTCATACCCAGCCCCGGCTAAAACCAGGGCTACCCCCTCTTCCCCCAGCGTGACCGTTTGCCGTAAGGGAAAACGGCCACGCGCCTCCACCGAGTCGTTAAACTCATAGGAAGCAACAACACTGAAGTTGGTCGCCAGGCCATCTTACGAGGTTCTTAAAGCTGTTCCCCGAAAGGAGGACAGCACCAAAGGAGCTTCGGCTCCTTCACCCACGCCCAATGGACTTGGTGGCTCGGAGACGGTGGACCCTTGAAAGGCGGGCCCCCCGCCTCCGAAGCCGCCCCACCCGCCTAATGTTTCGAGGCGGAGGGAGGAAAAGACTCGCATGGCGAGTCCAACCTCGTCCGTTAAGTCCTCGAAGGCGACAGCGCATTGTCCGGCCAAGAGCGCCCGGAGTTCTGCTTCCGGAAAGCGTACGGCTATTTCCGTGAAGGTCTTCTGTTCGAAGAGGGCCCCCATGTCTCCTCCGAGCAAGGCCTGGAGGAAATATTCCTTCAATGAAATTGCCGCGGACTCCAGGCCAACTGGGAGGAGCTGCAGAGGCTCGTCTCCCCCCATGCCCCGTTAGCTATCTTTTGCAGGAGACTATGCTGGGCGCATGCCTCCTGCCCACCCTCCCGAGCTATAAGTATTTTGCGACCCCACCATCAAGGGATGTGGTCCGGGCGGGAGTATGTGCGATTTACACCCGGCATAATGTCTCCGTTCTTCTCTCGTCGCTTTAAATACCTCCTTTTAGGCAGTAGCTGTGCAGCTACACCTAGATAGGAGGTATACTGTTATTTCCGCGTACATTTTACCGTCAGTCGACTTCAACGTTAGGGACTTCCGCCGCGTCGTGGTACGGCTACCTAGGCCCTTTTTCTTAACGGAGATCTAAATGGTAGATACCCTCTCTAGGGAGACTACTGTATTAATCCTCGGGGTTAGGTCCTTGCCGACCTGATCGACGAGCTTGAGATGGGTGTCCTAAATGTAGATGAGTTTACGCATCACTGCCCGAGAACCGCTTCATTTTCCTGCCTCGATCTATCTTTGTGCTCTCCGGATGCACAGCCTGATTTTGATTGGGGTTTGGCCGATGACCACCATGGTAGTGATGACTTTCCCATTCAAATATCATTTTCTGGGCCGCTGCCACCCGAGAACCCACCCCGGTGGTGCTTGGTCAGGACGCGGTAGTCTGCATTTCAGGAAATGACTGAATTCTCCGGCAACCTCATGGCCGCGGGCCGAACTACTATTCCTGGAAGGTCTGGCCGTTTTGCACGCCGACCACTCCCGTGGTGATCAGCCGAGTGCGAGACGGCCCTGAAGCAGAAACGTTATGCCTACATGCACTATAAGACCGCCCGAACGATTTCACTGTCGCTGAATTTCGTCGGTTTAGAGCTAGGTTCCGGTATATTTCGAAGCACGCCCACCGCTCTTCTTGGCGGGCATACGTGTCTTCACTTAACGGGAAGACCCCTCTGGCAGAGGTGTGGAAAAGAGTCAAAAGGATTGCGGGAAAGTTTTCTTAGGACCTCTCTCTCATTCTCCAGGAGAATGGGACTGCAATCTCGGACCCCGCGTCAGTGGCGGAATCTTTCGCAACCGCTTTCTCCGCATTCTCTAGCCAGGATGCTGCTTCACCTGCATTCAATGCACGTCGTGATGTCGCGGAAGGACGCCGACTAGAGTTTACCTCCAGAGGTGGAGAACCATTCAACGACAGGTTTACTCTGAGTACGTTGCGTTCCGCTCTTGCTTCGTGCGCGGACACCGCTTATAGTCCGGACGATGTCCCGTACGCCATGTTTTGACACCTGGGTGAGCGAGGCATGGCTTTTCTCTTCGATTTGTTCAACAAGATCTGGGTAGAGGGTCTCCTCTCGGATTCATGACGAATCGCTACTGTGCTCGCTTTTCCCAAATCGGAAAAAGATCACTCTACTCTAGTCGGTTTTCGCCCAATCTCTCTATCCTCTTGCGTGTGCAACTTGATAGAGAAGTTGTTAAATATTAGATTAGCCTTTTTTTCTGAACAGCGGAGGCCATCTTTCTTCTGCACAGTGCAGGTTCTACAAGTTTCACTCCACGTCGGATGCTCTGCTCCGTCTGGAAAATGCCGTCTACGAGGCTTTCCTTCGTAGACAGCACTACGCCACGGTGTTTTTCGATCTGAAGAAGGCCTATGATACCGCATGGCGATACTGTATCATGGAGACTCTCCACACGATGGGGGCGAGAGAACGCCTCCCAATCTTTATATTTGAATTTTTGCGAGATTGTCGATTCCGCGTACAGGTGGGGGGAGCGTCCTCCGCCCTAATGGAGCAGGCAGAGGGTGTCCCACAGGAAAGTGTCTTCAGTGTCAGAGCCTTTTCCCTGAGCATCAATGACATCACCTCGGTGCTGTCAAAAGATGTATTCGCTACGCTCTACATGGATGACCTTTTGATCTCTTTTGGCGCGGCCCAGATGTCAACTCTGGAGTGTCGACTCCAACAGGCATTGAACCGCGTCTCTCGCTATGCCTAAGCCCACAGGTTTCGGTTTCCCTTGGCCAAGACTAAGGTGGTGCACTTCTACCGCCATCCACGGCTCCACCCTGACCAAGACTTATTTCTTAATGGGGTACGCCTGGAAGTGGTTGAATCGCACCGTTTCCTTGGTCTTGTATTTGACCGACGCCTCATTTTAGAGGCTCATATCCGCAGCCTTAGGATCTCTTGTAACCGCGCCATGAATATTCTCCGTTCCGTGACGTTCAACCCTTGGGGCTCTGATAGGGCTACTGCCCTTACTTTTTTATCAATCCTTTATTCGTTCGAAGCTCGACTACGGATGCGAGTTTTATGCATCCGCAGCTGAGCGTGTATTGCGCAAGGTGGCTTTGATTCACCACACCGGCCATGGCCTGGCGACCGGTGGCTTTCGCATTTCCCCCATTAAGAGCCTACTAGTCGATGCTATGGAGCAGCCACAGTGCATTATTCGCCTGTACGCACAAGCTCGGCGCCTCCCTCAGTCGCCAATAGCTCTTACTATCCGCAGCTGATTTCAACGGTGCCTATGCCGCCGAGAGACGCCAGTCATACCCTAGGAAACTCCTAGGGCTAGGAAACTCCTTTGAGAGCTAGGTATAGCTCTCGAGCCCGTGGCGCCTCTGGTTCTGCACAGCACGCCACCCTGGAGGGAACCACCTTTGGCTATTTGTCGCCACGCCTCTGCTCCCAAAGCTTGTACAGCGCCGGAAGCATTGCGTTCGACCTTTTTGGAGCACACCTCCTGTCACCCTGGAACCGTGCCAGTGTATACGGATGGCTCCAAGTTCCAAGAGGGGGTCGGCTTCCACGCCGTATCTCCTCTGTTTGAAGTCAGCGGGGCTCTAACGGCCGGTGCGTCTGTCTTCATACCCGAGCTGGTGGGAATACACCACTCGGTACTGGAGATTATGCGACGTGCCCGGTTTGGAGACGGAATGGTAATTTATAGCGACTCACAAAGCGCATTTAGTGCTCTCGAGGTATTGGAATCTCCGCATCCCCTGGTTTGCAATATATGTGACGCCACGGTTTTGGCAAGCCGGGGGGATGTCGGGATTATCTTCTACTGGGTTCCTGGACATGTAGAAATTTCGGGGAATGAGCTCGCCCGTGAGGGTGCCAAAGAGTCCGCGAGGACTCGGTGACCGGACCAGCGTTTCTCTCTTCCTCATATCGGCTACATGGCAGGAATACAGGCAGCTCTTTGGGCTGCTTGGCAAATAAGATGGGAGACGGTCGAAAGGAACTTAAAGTTGCGTGCCATTGCGCAGCGACTGTTCCCATGGACCTACCTCCTAATGCCGCGAAGGCTTCAAGGTGCTTTCTGTCGTGTCCGAATTGGACAAAATCGCGGGACGCACCTCAATTTGATGGAGCACTCGCCAGCGCCCTACTGTGAAGACTGATTTGTACCCCAAACTGTTCGTCACATTCTTGTCGAATGTCCCAGTCTGGGCGATCTCCGCGCACGTTCCCTGTCCCGTTACCGGGATGGGCGGGGTCGCTACCCCCCATACCTTGTACTCTGGACGAGTTCGTGCACATTGACTGGTGGACTTATAGGCTTTTGCATGGAGGCCGGCCTTCTCCCCTTTATTGAACTAGTTGGGGTTTTTTGTTATTTTAGTAGGTCGCACGTTCTTGTGCCGGGGGGAGGCGGACCTCCCCCTGACGACGGAGCTTGCTTCCTGCTTATTGCCTTTTTCCTTCTTTTTTATTGTTGATTTTTTTATTTGTTTTTTTTTGCATCTTATTTTGAAGATGGCTAGTATTAGACAGCGTTGACTACGGCGACGAATGCCCAAGTAGGCAGTCGCCAGATGAGCTCTTAAAATTTTTTTTACAAAATTCGTGTCTCTAAATTTAGTGTTCTGAATGTGTTGAGTTTGGGCATGAATTTAGAGGTTATATTTTCTGTATGTTGATCGAAGATCATTTGTAGGTTTAGGCTGACACCCGGAAGCGTGGAGTTACGGTTAAATTGAGCTTTGTCGATGATAGTTTGAATGTTTTATGCCATGGGTAAAGATGGTGACTTGATTTTTGTGGAGAAGAGTACATTCTGTTTAGTGTAAACCCATTTTAGAAGAGTTGTACGTACCTGCTTATGTTTCTGGAGGTTGCGCATACATTGTCGTATTGGGATGTGATGGATAATTTATCTACGTAAATGTTTAGTCGAATGTCTGAGTAGTGAGGAGTGATTTTTCATGCTTGAATAGGGTGATATAATGGCACCTTGGGTACCTCGGTTGGCGAGTTTTTCCTTTTGCATTGTGCTCTATGTCTGTTGTAGGCAAAGTTTACTAATTATTTTTTGGTAATTGGTGTTTTAGTGATATATTCCTACTTGTCTGGTGGATTTTGTTGGTGGGGGTGAGATTGCTCAGTAGAAGGAAGGGAGTTGCTTGAGTTTGAATTTGAATAGGGTGTTTTTGTTGTGTTGTGAATTTCTCCCACTTTTCCCTTTTGTAGTTGATATTATTTTGTATGAGTTGTGGATAGGCTGAGTTAGTTGAAATGTGATGAGGATTGGGAAGTAGTCGGATTGGAGTGTTTGTAAGGTTTACCAGGTGGTTCTACTATGGAAAACAGAATGTTATGTGTGGGGGAGTGGGGCTATTCTTGTTAGTTCATTATGTTTAGGGGGTGAATTTGCTCGATGATTGTGTTCTTCTTGATTGATCTTCCTGTGAGGTAAGCCAGATGTAGTTGCTGGCATTTACATCGCCCCCTAAGGAGAGGTTAGAGTGGCGCCAGGGTTGGCAAATCCTTGCTGGACAGTGTTGGGAGAAATTCAGTGGGATGTAGATATTGATGATGTGTGGTTTTGTTGACCTTTATGGAAAATGATTGAAGTTTAGTAGTGTGGTCGTTTTGTAGGAGTGTTTCTTTGCGTCTGGTGGGATTGAAAAATGTGATCTTTCTGTGTATCAAGGTGAGTGGACTGTGGTGTTTTTGTTGTACTTCATGGTTTAGTGTACTGTAGTTGTGGAAAGATTTTAGGTGTGATTGTGGAGTTAAGTGGAATTCCTGGTTTAGGGCACTGTGGAAGTTGTAGGTGTTTAATATTTTTGTAATTCTTGCTGCTTTTTTTGAATGAAGGTGTTGAAGTGAAGTATGTTAAAGGAGTGAATGAGATACCGGATGTGTGTTGGAGATAGTGTGTTGATAGTTGTTCATGGATTGTGGGTCCATTGGGGTCTGTAATTGTTCAGGGATGTTTGCTGTTGCATCGGAGATGGTGCCATTTGTTGCATGAGTTGCAGAGGATGGAATATTGTGAGTGGAGGACACTTCAGTCACCGAGGAACCATATGTAGGTGAAGGGGCCACGGTGTTGTTTCATGTCACCAGCTAAAGCAAAGAAGAGAAGTGTAGTCGAAGGGGTACCACCCATAAGTGAGAAAAATGAGGAGGCATAGGAATGAGAAAGGGGGACTAGAAAATCTACTCGAGCTAGTCCTAGCACCATTATTCGAGGCTCCATCCCTTTTCGAGTGTAAGGGAATCTTTTCCACCTTGCCTGGAGGCTGAGTAAACAGTAGATAATAACTATTAAAATAAAAATTAGCATAACTCGTATTAAGACATATGCCCTTAAAACAAGGTCGGCTGACCAAAGTCGCGTGCTCTCACTTATTCTGATTTATGAACTTACTACCTTCAAAACTTTCAATATTTTTTGTACTAACTTTGGGAAGACCTTAGTAATTATATTATTCGAAAGAGGATGTAAAACAGTATAAGGGTTTCAAATTTTGTTATAATTGGCCCAATATTTATGAAGTTATTGCCAAATAATTTTCCGGCTTACCTTGAGAGGACTTTTGCAATTATGTCATTCAAAAGAGAATGTAAAACAACATGAGGGTTTCAAATTTTGTTAGAATCGGCCAGATAAATGTAATTTTATTGCCAAAACAAAATAATTCCCGGGCTAACCTTAGGAGGCCTGTTGCAATTATATAATTCGACAGAGAACGTAAAACAACATAAGATTTTCAAATTTCGTTAGAATTAGACGAATAGTTACAATGTTATTACCAAAACAGAAAAAGCCAAATGGGGACCGACCGACCGCCGACCGACCGAAATAGTTTGACATAGAGTCAGATACGACTGAGCACACGGGATTAAAAATGATATAGTATCCATAAATTAAAGTGTGGGAATTACTATAAATCTTTTTACCTTAGGTGCAAACTATACCGATATAAATAGAGGAATTCATTTCTATTGAGCCACAACTGGAAAAAAAATATTTGACGCCCCACGAACTCCAGAAAAGGAAATCAAATTTGGCTAATATCTTGACGATCTATATGTTTTAAAAGGGGGTCTTTATTAAAGCATCTAATAGCCAACACCATGAATGTTGCTATTAAAATTCAAATTGAAACCTCCAAAATTCAATAAGTACGGCTCCTCATTAAAGTAAGTGTGTTAATCCAATCTATGTATTTCCAAGATTCACGTGAAGTAATATTTTTGCCAATGATGTCAAAGATATGTTCAAAATAGATGTCAGCGTGGATTCTGTTTTGAAGGAATTCAAAGGCAATAAAATGGAAAGTTTTGTATCTGGTTTTCGAAGTGTCAACTAAACCAAGAAAATTTACTTGTGCCCAAGATCTGTTTTCTTGAGGAAGAGTCAATGTTGAGTCATTTTCATATTCAAAATATATCGATTAAGTGATTCCCCTTTAAATTTGTAAAATTGGCCGCATATTTCTTATCCTTGTTTCTCCATCCAAGCTAATCAGCCATCAACAGTGCATTTTCCTTCTAAGAATATCGAAATCCATATTGGGAACGCGGAATCCAATTGGCAAAGGAAATAGGGCGGGTGATTGCTAAAAAACAAAACAAAGCGAACCGCTCCTAATTCACATCATACCAGTATGGTGAATAAATTATTTTATCAGTCTTGGTTCGTTTCAATACTATAATTTTAATGAATGAGATGTTATTAAAAAGGTTTAAATCCTTTTTCTATTGAGGAAATATCGATCGACATTTCTGCGCAGGCGTCTGATTTTAGTCTACCCGCGCAGTCTCAATTTCCTCCAACCTGAGACGAAAACTATTATTGACTCGTACATAATTCTCTTACACACTCGCGCACACATATAATATTCAATTTCAGGCTATTATTAGTTCGATCTTGCACGAGAAAACAATTAAAGGTATTCTAAACGGGCAAAATTGCATGCTAAAAAACATAAGAGATTTTTCTCTGCTCTTATAACCGTCTTTACGAACTACCATTTGTGTCGGTGCAACAGAGAGAGGGATATGCCTTCGAATTATGTTCGTCAGTGTGTTCAAAGATTGTTTTTAGCCTTTTTTACCTTCATTGTTAAGAGTGAATATTAAAAAGCTATTAAAAGATGTTATATATATTTCCCTTTTTAAATTACAAATGAAGCATAATTAACGGAGGAAAAATGCTTTGAGAAAGAAACAAGGATAGAACAGAATAAACGAAAGAGAAACTTGAAATAATAATAGTGGTCGATCTAACCGACCATTTTAAGCCTTGTTTGGGGGTCCTAAGAGAGGAGGGGTAGTCAAAACTAAGAACTTGTACCCCAAGGATGTAAAAAAGTGGTCAAATTGGGTGAAGTGAAAATGCGTGGAAGAGACATAGCCCAACTAGCAAAATGTAGAGACTTCTTGGTGCACGATGACTACCCCAAAGACAGGAGGTTCCATCTCTCTATGTGGGTACTAGGGCCTTGCAGGGGCCAGGGGCCCATGTTGGGTAGTAATTTTTAAAAAAGTTGGGTCTGATTTGGTTAGGTCAAGCGGTCGCGAGGGTTTCGGGCACATATGATGAGTATAAACTGAGTTCGGATACTTACATGACGGGCATGGGCCTAGTTTGGACACACATGATCGGCATAGGCCTTGTTCGGACACCTACATGATTGACATTCAATCAGTTTTGACTCTTACATGATGGGCTTGCGTCGGACTATTACATGATAGATTCGAGCAGCGCGTGACGGCTGGTCAATTTAATTCTTCTGGGCACCAGCACAGGTGGGAGTCGTGGAAAATGAATGAGCCTATGCATCAACAAAGGCCGCTGCCTTACTCCTATCCACACTTACCAACCTACCATTACCTTGCCAGTACTTCATCACAGCAACACGTCCCTCCATACGCAAAATCTGGTCAGCGAGATGGGCATATCATCTCAGACCAAATAAGATGTACCCTACATTACCAAACTTATCACTATGGTAACCTCAAAACCTGACACGACAAATATCGATCTGCCGACTCGGTATTGGCCATACTTCGCTAACTTACGGTTTCATGAAGGAGATGAGTGACCTCCTTACTCTTGGGAGTGTAGTCTTCCCCCAACGGTAACCTACCTATAGCAGAGTGCCGACCTTTCGGTGAACTACGACGCCATGACCTGCCTGGTGAGGAAAGGGGAGGGTGACCCTCGCCATTCTACGTCTGGCGCTAATGACAGAGAATATCCGTCCTAGCAGCAGGAATATCCATCCCGGCAGCGGGAATATCTGTCCCGGCAACGGGAATATCTGTCCCGGCAACGGGAATATCTGTCCCGGCAACGGGAATATCTGTCCCGGCAACGGGAATATCTGTCCCGGCAACGGGAATATCTGTCCCGGTGGAGTAATTATCCGCTATTTAAAAAAAAATAATAATTTTCTGTATAAACTGTAAAAGAAATTCGTTTTTTAACATTTTCTTTTACTCTCTTCAGTCACCATTGCGTAACCACCCATTATTCATTTCTTTTCAGCCAACTCACCCATCGGATTACAACCACATCTCAACGCACACTTATTATTCCTACATAACTACTCTACCATTCATTCCGTTCTTCAGATTTCAACCTTTTTTTTAAAAAAATATGAAATGATTTTATTTCGGCGCGATCACCCTGTACTTTGCGCCAGTGGACTGGCCATATCCATCCTCCAATCTATCTTCCTGCGCGTGTCGTAAAAAATGGCTAAGCCCGGAATGATGCCTGTATGAGGGACTTGAAATATACCCATACCTTCCTCTGCCCCGTGTCCTGAAAGGCAACTAATCCCGAATAAGGGCCGCTGGCCTGGGACACCCCGCACCCGAAGGTTTTCTCTCTGCGAGCGCAATTGTGAGAGTATCGTGGACCCCATTCAGCCATGACTGGATGGCATTGATGCGCAGTGACCTCATTTTGAGGGAAAAACTAAAGATAGACATTTGTCTGGCGGGTTGGGCTGAGCTGGGCTGGGCTGAGCTGGGCTGGGCTGGGCTGGGCTGGGCCTGGTTTAGACCAAATATTTTAAAGTTTCAGCCGACTGAGTCTGGCTTGGGACGTAGGTCCGCATCTTACGCGTCGGGTCTAAATGTAGAAGGACTGAGCCTGAAGTGGGCTTGGGCCAAAAATATCAGACCTGTACAGGGTATAGGCCTGAATTGGGCTTGGGCCAAAAATATCAGACTTTATACACGGTCTGGGCCTGAAGTGGGCTTGGGCCAAAAATATCAGACCTGTAAAATGTCTGGGACTGAATTGGGCTTGGGTAAAAAATATCAGAACTATACAGGGTTTGGGCATTAATTGGGCTTAGGCCAAAAATATTAGACCTGTAAAGGTTCTGGGCATGAATTGGGCTTAGGCCAAAAATATCAATCCTGTACAGGGTTTGGGGCTGAATTGGACTCAGGCCGAAAATATAAGACCCATACAAGGCCTTAGTGAGTGCAACTTTCGGTAACCGTGACCGCTGAGGCCGAAAAACTCCTTCAGAGACTTACAAACTAAAAAATTAAAGATCTTTAGAACTTATTATCGAAAAGTGCACAAACTTAAACTAATCTCGAACTCAAATTTAAAACACCTAGAATTTTGATAAAGAACACAAACTTAAACGAACCTCGAACTCAAGTTTATGTTTAGAACTTATCGATAAATGCATAAGCCTAATCTCTCTTTTGCGGGCCTATCTAAGAGTCGTTAAGAATCTCAGGAACAAAGGGCAATTAAAACTCTCATGCTGTCCTCAAATACACAAGGGTATGTCATTAAAAACATTGAAACTTAATGCATATAGATTTCACCTTATTCCATTCCTTCAACCAAATAATGCGTTGAAAACGGTTTCATCTAGCTTGCTTTCGCATTATACGACAAGATTCATGGCATTTCGCCATTTAGTCTTGATCTTCTATTTATAAAGGAGAACCTTCACGGCTTTGCGGAAACAGGTAAGTAGTCAGTGCAGTTCACAATGAGGGAAAGTGTCACAAGAGAAATGCCCCCCCCCCATCCCCCCCGAACAACATGGCCTGCTAAGTTTTGAACAAATTGTAGATATCAAAGATTGGGAGCGTGTGATCCACCGAGAAAGGCATTGCAGTGGTCAAGACAGAAGGTAACCAAAGCCTGAATGGCCATATCGAAACTAATGTGTTCAAAGTGGAGGTGGATACAAATAAGATTACGGAGAAAGCAGAAAGAAGATTTGCAGCCATTGGGAGCATGATCTTTGAGAAATAGATGATATGGAAGGTGTCGCCGAAACTTTTAATAGTGTTGAGAAATGGAGGCACACCTGAAACAGTAGCCATTAGCTTTTTCATATTTAGCTTCAAAAAATTGTCCGAGAGCCAATGATGTCTGTCGTACGCAGATAGAATATTCATAATAGTCTCGGCTGCGAAGCCGCGAAGAAACGTAAGCTTGCGTGTCATCAACATAGAATTGAAATTATAACCCAATGCAACGCATAAGAATGCCAAAGGGGGAAATTAATACAAAAGGGAGTGTCCAAAAACCGAAACTTGCGGAACCCACAAATGCACATCAATCGACCTATTTGTCATTCCAGATATGAACAGAGTTCATGATAATAGGTACAAGAGGAACCAGGCAATGGTAGTTCCAAAAACCCTAAGGCAGTTAGGAAGAACATCGTGTATGACTATCAAATGCTGTCGAGAGATCAAGAAGGACTCGAATAGAAGGTTGACCAGCATCAGCCACTCGACGACGGCGTTCAATTACATTTAGGATACCAAATCCAGTGATGTGATCTGCTTTGAAGCCAACCTGAAAGTTCTCATCATTATTGGAGGGAAATATTGGCTCACAAATCTGGGCTTACACCAATGTTTTTAGGATCTTAGAAAGGAGCGAGAGTTGAGAGATTTTACTTCAATATAACTTATCATTCGAGTCCAGGAAGGGTGTAGGTGACCAGTAGCCGTTTTACATTGGATTGTAGCACAAAAACATGAGAGTGAAGCTTCAAAGACACCAAGGAAATAAGGGAGGAGAACAGAGAGGGGAGGTACGTTACTTTCTCACGATAAACAAGGTCAAGAGAGAGAGAGAGGAGTTGAGAGGGCAATTGTGAAGGGGTGGTGAATTGGAGAGAACTAGGCGACGCAGGAGGAGGCTTGTTTTTGTTATGAGAGAGGCGGCGAGTCTGAGCTTCTTGGACAGGCTTACCAGGTGCCCCATGATAATAGTGGCAAGATAATAGGCGAAGGAAGCAGCAGCCGTCACAACACCATGGCCACGAGCTGTCCTAGGGCACCCCTTGCATGCGCACCTGTGTTGCTTTGAGTTCAAAATGGGCTAAGAGAACTAAGGAGTACGCCGTCAATGAGAAATAGAGGAAATAATGGGAGCAATGCCATGAAGCCAGGCGGAGATGATCCGGAAAAGAGAGCGAAGGGGACCAATGAGGTTAATTGTAGGAGAGGTAGAGCTTGGTTGAGGGAGTAGGGAGGCGACATTAAAGGTCATGTGTTCATGATCGATTGTGAGAAGCCAAGTATCACGAGACGGGGTGACGGAGGCAAAACGAGCGTTGGGTTCAATAGGTAAGAAAGAAAACTAGATAAAGAAGGGGTAAGAAATTGCCGTTGAGGAGCCGGTTACGATGGAGCTATGCATTATGAACGCGAAAACGAAAAGATTAATTACATTTTATGGTAGATTCACAGTAAAATAGCACGGTAGAGGAAAAGAAGGTGGAAGAGGTCTGGTTTAAAAAATTACCCAAGTCGTCACAGATGCTGTCTGATAAGTAGTAAGGAAGTTACGAAATCGCCGCAATTGTGAGAAAGTCCGCAAATACAAGGAGGCAAGAAGAGATACAAAGGTGTTAGGAGAGTTGAGTAGAATGAGAGAGATGCGAATATATAGCAATTAAACCAACGCAAGCATCTTGTCTTGAATCTCGTGGAACGTGGAGAAACGAGTACACATTGAGATAAGCGGCAGCTGAAATAGCTTAAGATAATCAAAAAGCCAGGTCTGTGTCACGCCCGAGAGATAGGATTTCCTATAAAAGATGAGGTCACCGATGAAATCAGCCTTATTAATAGACGGGTAACCGCAGGTAACAAATCAACATAGATAAAGCTACAAGGGGAAGAATGTGGATGAAGTGGGTGAGGGGCTTATCGGATAGATTATGTAGTATAGTTGAGAGAGAGAAGACCCTATGACAAATTCTAAGACTTTTCGCAGCAATGAATTTTTAACTAGATTTCTTTTTAATTCTATAAAAAAAAATTAACTTGACAAATAAGTATAATTTACTAAAGAAAATTGATTATTGATTCTGCCTATTTTCTAAGGCCCCAGAATTAATATGGCATTAAAATTAGGTGGCAAATTCGCCACGAAAAAATATTTTAGGAAATTATTCTAACCTAAACTTAAACTGCTCTGAAGAATTGTTAAGCGCGCAATTGTCAAGCTGACCTGATTTTACTGCTTTATTTATTATGGAATCTTCAGAAATAGGAAGTTAATGATAATATTAAAATACATATATTTTTTAGTAGATTATTTCCCAATTTAAGGGGAAAAAGAATTTGTAAAAAATATTTTTAGATGAAAATTCCTCGTGGCAATAATTCCTATATGGAAAAATTATGAGGCCCAAGTCTCGTGGCGCCTAAGACAAACAGACTAAATTTTGCGGAAGGAATTAAGATTAATTTCCATAGATGAGTAAAAAGAGGGGTGCAGGGCTTTAAGCACCGCAGGTGACTAAGAAATTATCATGATGGAAAAGTTACGTGAGCAAGACGTGTGAAACCATAGAGTAAGGAACTTGCTGGGAGAGACAAGATAATGAGTTAAGAAATAAACAAGACCACGAGAACTACGAGAAACATAAACTACGAGAGGGGAAATAAAATAAATCAAACAGGCATCCCTGCTCCCTTATTGTTTGTATCTCTGTTGCTTGGCTTGTCCTGTTTTCTCGATTTTTACTCTTAGGATGGTAAATGATCAGCTTGCTTCCATAGCCCCTCCTCCCCACGCGTGCTTTGAAAACTCCCAGCCCTCTCTTAAGCCTTTTTTTAATTATTATTATTTATGCAAAGCTCACCGAGTTTGTAAATATTTCAAGCTCTATGGAAGTCATTTAAAATAGGATTTGTAAGATATTATATTAAACGTAAATTATCCTTCTTTTACATTTTCTTTCGAATTAAATATTGAAAAATTGATAAATGTTATTTTGAGTCTCATTTATTGTACACCTGCAGAATTTACCCTCTTGGAGCGTAAAAAAGAATCGGGTTCCAGAGCGAGGAACATGGTCGAAATTGAGGTTAGTCCTATTTCTCCCCAATGCCTAGCCGGGTGGATACGGCGTTAGTCTCCTAACGTCGCAGTACCGGGGTCGATCCCAGCAAGAGAGGACACAAACGTCTTCGCACGAAGAGATCTGGCTACCATTCGGTGGACGCGCTGTGCTCACCCCGTTTTCGGGTGGGTAGTTCTTACATCTCTCACCTCACACATAGCCAATCACAACACTACTTTCTTTCCTTCCCTACCTCCACAGCACAACACACACACACGCACACACACACTCTCTCTGTTCCATAGAATCTTGCCGATGGGGACCTATATCCACATACCTCTAAAGTGGAACAGGTCCCTCTGCCCCGGGGCGACCAAGGTTCTGCCTGAATAATGTTTGGTGTCAAAACACAATACTTCCTGGTACCTCTCCGCAAAGATGAGCAGCCTCCGGTGCCCCCGGCCTCACCAGCGATTGTCATACTGACCTTTATGGGTATTTCATTATCCGGTAGGGATCCGCCTAAATAATGGCAGGTTGGCAAACCTTTACTCCCATTACTCCCGATAATAGCTATAAAAATGGTTCTTTAACCGATTGTTACTTTATTATAAAAACTCGGGTATTGGTCAAATGGTGTCATAAACTGTTGGTTCTCTTAATATTAAGAACGTCGCTCTTACTTTTTTAATCATAAGTGCGGTCTCTTACAACACATCAGGTGTAAATTGCTCGAAATCAAAGGTGTACCACATATTAGCCCAATTTGTGGTCAAGGCATTAAAGAATTGTTTTCTATTAGTACGAGGCAATGGCTTCTCTACTAAGATTAAAATTTAAAATCTGAAAAAAAGCAGCCCTGGTTAAAGTTTTATAAATTTTCTGAACTTCGCCAATTATAATAATTTTAAAAAGGAACTCTAAACCAAATTTCCCCCCTTTCAAAATATCACGTTGCTAAAATATAGTTATAGAAGAAGAAGATATATAAAAATAAATTTTCTGAACTTCACCATTTGTAATTTTTTGGGTTTGAAAAAGAATCACAAAATTTTGATATTATATTTATTTCTGAACTTCGCCATTTTGTTTTTTGATATTATAAAAGAATTATTAGAAATAACTTTATAAAAATCATAAGTCATAACCAAACTAAGATGAAATTATTATTCAAATACTCAAAAAAATCCCCTTCTTAAATTATAGAGTTAGTGATGATGATTTACGGAGCTGACGTTACAATAATTTAATTCTGGAGTTGATTAATTAAATTAAATCACCACTCACAAGTGTCGTTATTGAGGTAATTTTGGCTTTTATTTCTAGATTTGATTAGAAAAGATTAGGAACTCAAACAAAAGACCGAGCATTAGTTTTATCAAGCAGTAGAAACACAGTCCAATTCTATGGCTAATAGCTGGAATTTACGACTCAATTTTCGCTTCAAATCTTGGTGTGTTTGTATCCTTTTACTTTGTTCTTTATTCTACATCTGTTGTTCCATTGGTAAATATGTAGATTAGCGACTCGGCCGAAAAAGTGGGGTTTTTTGGTAAATATTTTCGTTCACCCCTACCGGAATATTCAGGCGCGTTTGGGTCGTCTGACGTCAGACCCCTTCCCTATCCCCACACACACACACCCCTATTATAATTCGCAAAACAATTAAAGGCGCTGACATGATTTAGTTAAATCATTCACCTCTGTAAACGTTAGCAGATTAGTCTATAAACAATTAGGATTATATACTGGGGGGCTGTGCCCCCCAGACCCCCCCAATTTAATGAAACTCAGGATCACCGTAGTGTGGTCCACCCATTGTGTTTACCCCCACACGAGCCGTCCCCTTAAATGTACTCCAAAAACGTGAATCATTTTGGAACACGGACGAAATAGTACGTTCCATCGTTAGAGTCGCTAATCTACATATTTACCGTTCCATTTATTAGCTCGTTCTTTTTCAAGTTTTGGTCTCTAGTTTGATTTTTTTTTTCCATTTCAAGGTTTGAATTTTGTATCCATTAGTCCCAATATGGTGTTCGCGCATATGTAACTAAGGATTATAATACTTCATCCGTTATTCCTTGTTGTGTTTGTTCTACATCTGTTGTTCCATTTATTAGCTTATCCTTTCAAGTTTTGGTCTCTAGCTAGATTTTTCCATCTATAGGTCTGAATTTTGTACCTATTAGTCCCTATATGGTTGGTGTTCGCGCTTGTCAAGCTCAAGACTATATTACTTCATACCAAAGTTGGCAAACATTAATTTCCATTACATACCCCAGCCCGCTCTTTTTTTTTTTACTTGGCATCAGATTTTAAAACTCGTTTCAATTTGGCTAGCAAGTTCCAATTGGAAGAGGCAAGGATTAAATTGGTGTAATCATCCGAGTTTGTAGGGTTTGGTTTTAATGATTTTTTTTTTCCTTTCTTCAGGAGATAGAAACCTTTAGTGCTGAGCCATCTCCGCCGATTGTGAAGAGACAAAAATGGAACAACCAAATAGAATTCATCCTCTCGTCCATCAGTTACGCCGTTGGACTTGGGAATATCTGGAGATTTCCTTACCTCTGCTACAGAAACGGTGGAGGTATGTAATAAAGGCCTCTTCTTTGATTTGTCCGGTTTAGCACCGATCGGCATCGTTTTTGTGACCTTTTATTTCTCAGAGGCGATCTACAGTTGGGCATAGGATCCAAACCACATATATCTACAAAATATGGAGTCCATCGTGCAACCAGCTCAAATCGGGACTCTTTCCGGCTACTAAGCACACACAGTGTGGATTAACTTCGCTATAATCGGAGGTGGTGTACCCATATTGGGTTGCCTAGCAACTAAGCCACTGACCAAGCTGCTTACTAAGCCTTCACCCCAATACCCCCAGATCATCAATACACAATGGCTTGCTTCCTAGCAAACTCTGCTTCTCACCAAACTCCCCCGCATTACATCCTTCCACCTCCAGCCAGAAAGAGATGATGCAGCCCCACTTCTCCCAGGGTCACACCAAACCTACCAATGGATACCTTATACTCCGCGGTCTCCCTCTTACCTGTAACCCATGCCGTACCATACTCACAATGCCCCCTGTTTTAGGAGAGCTGCGTCCCACACCGCCGATGAATATCCTTTTTCGGTTACTTCTGGAACACATTTTTTTTAATACATTTCAACCTCCCCTAACCTCACCGATTTGCTTATGAACCTCTTTGCCTCTTTTTTTAATTAGAAAAAATTATAAATTGGGGATTATTTTGAAGGCCCTGTAGGACTTGTAATCTTATATAGACTTTGTAACATGAACAATCTTTATTTACCTTTCACAGGCGCTTTTTTAATACCCTATGCTGTGATGCTCGTCCTCTGCGGAATACCTTTAATGTTCTTCGAGTTGTGTCTTGGCCAATTTGGACGTGAAGGTCCTATAACTGTATGGAAAATAGCTCCTCTTTTCCAAGGTAAGTCCCATCGTGTATAAGAAAATATATAAAAAAAGGTTACCCATGCGACGTCCAAACGAAAACGAAAGACTGTGGGCTTTTTAAGGGGATTCTATTGAAAACCAGAATTTCTGATATTTAAATATATGTGTTAGGTTCCGTCACTAGGTATGTTGCAAAGGTATATATTTGAACGTTAATGTTGTTATTAAAGGATCTCCAGGAGAAAATGACCTCTGCTCCCTCCGACCGCTTGTGAGATCAAGTGAGAAAGCCTGACACTACAGCCCGTGTTATAGTGTCAACGTTAACACAATTAAAAGGGGGCGCGTCTTCTGTAAGACTGTATGTACTTTGGGACCAGGTTATAGTAGAGGGAGGTTGTTGCATGCTGTGGGAATTTTATAGTACCCTCCTATGCTAGCGATACATTACATTTAAAAATCAATTATTTATCTAAAGATTACTAAAAATCACAAACTAAGCACCAACTATGTGAGGAATACACGATTAATCACAGAGGTCATTTCTTGCCAACATGATCAAAGAGCTGGAAATTTGTGTCCAAATGTGAATGAATTCACGTATTCTTGTCCTAGAATTCTTTCATTTACTTGTCTTGATCGATCTCCTTGCTCTCTTGATTCTACCGGATTTTGGGAGGGAGGGGGTCGATGATCTTCATTGTAATGATCACTACCCCATCCAAATATAACTGCAAAGCGTCAGTTGGAAGACCTACTACATGGGGTCCTCGGGATGACGTGTTTCTGAAACTTGTCCAGGGAAAAACAATTGTCAAGAGATGTTTTCCTAAATATGTATGTAGATTAGGAAAACTAGAAAGATTTGCCCGACGATCGTGGCTTAACTTTAACAAGTTCTTAAAAGATGATTCCAAAGACCCAATTCTGCACTACTGCTGCGATGACGCTCTCTGTAATACTGGATCCAAGACTCTGCCTAGTTTTGCCATCATAACCCTCCCTTTGCTTCTTTTAGCAGTTTTCAAGTTGTAGAATTTTTTAAAAACTTGTTTTGGAGACTTTAGTATTGTTTCAACGTCTTAATTATGTTTTCCTTCCTTGTCCACTGTAAAGAGAATTAGGTGTTAAGAGATCTTAAATCAGTAAACATGAAGGTTTTAAAGCATATGCATTAAGCAATTAAAATAAAACTTACTACTTTTGTAAATCAATTTAATTATTCATAAATCTAGGGTATTAAATTATCTGCAGCCTTCCATATTCAGCAATTATTTTCTTTATTACGAAATATTTTTTTTTATATATTTCGAACTTTTAGCATCACCTTTGTGTCCAGCTCTGAGTCTTAAAACCTTCTTTTAAAACCATATGATCCTGCTGTAATCCAAGAAATTCTATAAATTTATAAACTGTTGGATGGTTATGACAAAGTGAAAGACCTGAATGGCGCGATGCCAACCTTCTACTGAATTGCTCGTCTTTGATAGATCTCCTTGAACAAGACCAAAGATAGTCCACACTGCTGGTTTAAAAATAGGGTCTCTTCTACCACGCCAGAACGGGTGACCAATCCAAGTATCTTCAAAATAGTTCGATAATTCTTCCAATTCACGCGGCATTGACTCTTTTATGGACTCAAATACTTCAACAATATCATTTGGTGGCGCAGGTGAAAAAAAGACCTGACTAATTTCTTCTAGCCAAAAACAGCTACAACTGCATTATGGAACGCATTTTCAAAATCACACATAATAGTTTATGATTTAATATCGAGGTCTAAATTTATGATTTACCTCAATACCCTTTCATAGGAATCCTATATTTTATTTTGTAACAGTATGTGCAATGTGGAAGCATGAAACTCAATACGCCGTTTTCACACAGAATTTCTCTGGTCGAGACAAATGAACGCAGCTGTGTTTAACCTAGGGTGCTTTATCACCGTCGTCCCCTAGTTTGATAACGATGTCCCACTTCAAGAGGGCAGCCGTGTCAATCTTTCCCCTTAAGGTTCATATTTGCTTAAGCCGCGTCTGATATCCCTTGGGAATCTTGCATAATTCCCTTCATCTCGTCGATGCCCAAGATTATCAAAGTTCATGTTTGCATAAGTCGCCTCTGATCTCCTTGTTGGGGGCCATCGTGCGCTAAACCCTCTCCCGACCAGGGTTGTGGTTCCTATTTAAGTTGGCGTCTGCAAATCGTCAACAGTTAGAAAGAACCCGAGCTTCTTGCCGTTCAGACCTAAGTGTCTGTCTCTGGTGAAGTGTTCCCCTCGCCCTTGTGATCTCGTCAGCAGATCGTTTTCGTGTAATCCGTTCTGATCAAAGGAAGATTACGGAAACCGGTTTATACCTCGGAAAATTGTCCTTGGTTTCTCTCGTCTCACTACATTGATTGAGACTTCCTGCCGTCTGCAGACGAATCTCGATTTCGTGATTACTTCTCCCTGGAACCGGTGTAATCTCAACCACCTTCGGAGTTTCTCTGGACGCCTTCGCATCGAGACCACATCGACGAAGACCTGGTCATTGGTCTTCCACATCCCCAGTTCATCCTCCAGGAGTCCTTTCCTTGTAAGTCCCACCCCTTCGTTCCCATTCCTAAGAAGAATTCCCCATTTGGTATAACACCAATAGACTTGCAAAATCTTTCATTCAATCTAACTTATTGGATGACTTATATATATATTTTCCCGGATCTAGTTTACTTAATTTTTGCCTGTCATAATATTCTTTTGTCGTACTTATTATTATTATTATTTAGATTTCGATATTTATATGTGCCCTTGTTCTTATTAATTGTATTAAAGTCTATTTTTATAGAGGTGTTTATCTTTCGAATAACCCTTGAGACGAAGCCGACAAACGTATTCCCTTTTAAAGAGCCAACCTATAATATCGCCCTCTAAGTAAAAGGTTCTTACCTTACTCCCAAAATCAATTGTACTCGAGCGCAGCGCCGATAGTGGATGTTTGACACGTACAGTAGTAGTAGGTGCCTTTAGAGACTTGTTGGTCACGCACCTTCGTCCCTCGACATATATATATATATATATATATATATATATATATATATATATATATATATATATATATATATATATATATATATATATATATATATATACCATTATATTAAAAACTGGTGTCAGGTATACTTGGGGGGTTGGAAGGGTTACTTATGAACCCGTTAAATTTCAATTCCCCCCCATTTAATTATTCTTACCGAATTTGCCTAAGTTCGCTCAAAGTTATTCCAAGATCGTAGAACTATTTTTTAACTTGTTTTTTAACTATTTAATTGTGTGGTCGCGAGTCCATAAGTTTCCTCTCTTTGGTGGTAATCCTCAACTAAATCCCGATCTGGATTAAGAGGACGGAAAATTTTGAATCCGATAGGCGCTGCCAAAGAGATGCAGAATTTTGTCGATCCTGTGATATTTGCCAAAAGACGACGGCAAAAGGACGGATCGCACCTGCCCCCCTTCAAAGGACCCCCATTATTTCTGAACCCTCTTTTAGAGTGGCTATCGACTTGATTGGCCCAATTCAACCCCCGTTGGACTTCTCTACGAGGTTCCCTGATGAGGTTCCCCTATAAATAATCGATAACATAACGTGCGTGGAAGCATTAATATCTATCTTTTCTCGAATCGGAATTCCTAAAGAGATATTGTCTGACCGAGGCAGACAATTTACGTCCGAAGTCATGGAATACGTGGGAAAACTTCTTCTTATAAAACCTCTCTTTACAACCCCTTTCTACGCTTCGGCTAACGGAGTCTGCAAAAAATTAAACGGGACTCTGAAGACCGTCTTGAAGAAGCTGTGCCACGCCCAGCCTCAATAGTGGCATTGGTATCTGCCAGTCGCTCTCTTTGCGTGCTGTAAGATTCTTCGGGGGATTTAAGTGTTCGCCCCGTTCGAACTCCTTAATGGCCGAAACGTCCGAGGCCCTGTGAGTATTCTCAACGAATTATTCGAAAATCCCCGCTTCGATGAAGAAATTAAAACCTCGTACTCGTACATATTGGACCTGAAAAACCGCTTAGAGGAATGCGCCGAGATCGCGCATAAAAATACAGATCTTAATTTGGAAAATAACGGACTCATTCCGACGCCTCCCACCCGGTGATGAGATACGGCTCCTCCTCCCCACTGAGTCCAATAAGCTCCTTTCACAGTGGAAAAGCCCGTTCTCCGTTTTAGAAGCACGAGGACCCGTGGACTACCTCATAAAGCCCCCCTCCGGTAATAAGTTATAGTAGATAACCATGCTTAAGCGATACCACCGCCGCGTGTGTATTAATAACATAGTCGCACTTGACGAAGAGGCCGTGATGGAAGCCAATTAACCCCTCGAGCCCCTCAATTTAATACAGACAGTTTGCGTCGAGTCAGATAAAGAGCACCCCCTACCTTCTCTCCCCAGTTCCAGTGAAGAAACCGCCCCAAAACTCGCTTTAAATCCCCAATTAGAACCTCCGCAAAAGGCTCAACTGGCTGTGTCGTTTTCTTTCGATAATATAATGTGTACGTTGCCACACGTACATGGGAACAACACCTAGTCTCCCTTCGCTCCCTCCTCATTAAGTTACGGGAACATGGATTGACCACTGGGCCTAGTAAATGTCATTTTGCCTATAATTCCATTCGTTATTTATGCTTTCATATAGGGGAAAACCAGATGACCGCCCCAGCCAGATAAAGTAAAGGCTATTGCCATCATGCCTCTTCTGCATACGAAGAAACAGCTCTGCTCCTTTTTAGGATCTACCTCCTTCTACCGGCGTTTTGTCCCAGATTATTTAAGGCTTATGGTTAGAAACAGATGGAAGGGTGAGAAAAAAGGTCAGGAGAAGAAAAAAATATAATAGAGATTAGCAAGGACTTCATAAGAAACCTCATTGTCCTTAAAGGGTTGGAGCGGGAGGGTGTAGTGGAAGCGTTCAAGAACAAATTCGTACAAAGTTCACGAATGCATGGGAGTTCCAATCTATCCCAACCAACCCTTTTGGCCTGACGAATAAGCTGAATAAACTGAATCAATGAGGAAGGTTAATATAGGTAGATAAACGAAGATGAAGATATTGAGTGTTAAAACATACTCGACTTCACTCAGCCTAAATACTACTGAGGTTACAAGGAAGATTCAGCAGTGCTAGTTGATGATAATACTGGTACATTAAAGAGGAAAACTGACTAAAACGAGGGCTAAAATATTGTTTACTAGTACAATAGAATGATTGGGGAAACAGCGACCGGTCGGAAGATGAATGAGAAGGCAAAGTATGAAGAGAGACCATTAACGTGTCGACGAAGGAAGAGACTGTACTGGTGTGTCCTAAGACAGCAGACGACATTCAGCCACGCCATTTTCGTGAACATCGCCAAGCGACTTCATGGCATTCACTTATATGTAGCTTTAATTTCATGTTGAAGATTGATATGCTGTATGCAATGGTGTGGATGAGTGTCAGCATTCATTTCGTTAAGACAAAAACAGAAAAATTCCAAATTTGAAATGGCTCCAAATTCACTCGTGTTGTGACGCGTAAAATTTATTCGCTTTTACCATTTTTTTAGGTTAATAAAATACACAAATAAAATAATTTCAGCTAAGACGAACGAATTTCCTTAATTTTCGAGGTGAACCTTTCTTTCTTGAATAATGTGATTCTTGGAAACGAATACAAATCATTTGTTTCATTTTTACTTCTCTGCATTTTTTATGTCTATCTTACCTAGTCTTTTTTAATCCATCTACCAAATATTTTAGATGCAACTAAAGTTAAAATTTAATCAAATTAAGTAAAATGGATTGTTCTATAAAGACTTCTGAGTGCCGTTTTTGGCTATTTAAAATAGCTCTCTATAATTAAGCATCGAAATTCAAACCATCATATGGAAAATTACAATTAGTTTCCACCTAATTATTAGGTATATTTTTTATTATTCAATATTTAGACCAGTGGTTTTCAACTGGAATGCCGCGAGGGCCAACTAAGGGTGCCACGAGAGTGACTAAGAAATGATTTTAAAATGCCTAAATTTAAAAATATATATTTAAAACATTTCTAAAAAAAAATCTAACGACACTTGAAAGTATTTTGAAACTATCTTCTCTGCATTTTGTAACATAAAAACAACGAAAATAGAAAGATTGCAGACATTAAATGAAGAAATGAGAGTTGCTTGACAACTTCACGTCCCAATATTAAAGAATTATTTAATGCTGATCAAGCTCAAATTTCCCTTAAACTTCATAGGTAAAATTTATTTAATTTTCAAAATTTTATTTATTTCTAGTGAATTAGGTTAAATGTCAATCGTGGTTAATTTTGAAGTGCTTTCAACGTAATTAAGTATTTAAGTACATTATTTTATATTGGAGTGCCACGGCTGCTTCTAGATAACAATTAGGGTGCCACTGTGATAAAAAAGGTTGAAAAACATTGATTTAGACACTTGTAAATAAGTTATTTAATATATATTCCAGTCTTTTAAAAAAAATGAATTAAAAATTTTGATACCAACGAACATAATTTTTATTGCCAAAAAGACAAAATAAGGGTGGAAATAGATAGTCAAATATTCATGGTAAATATTTTTAAACTAGTGTTCTAGAATTCTTGCGTCTAGAATATTCTACAAAGATCTAGAATAATCTGATTAGTTTCACTAATAATTTACTTAGGTATGTTTCCTTGCATAACCTCAGTTAGCATCTGACTGTGGTGGAGCAATATTGTGCCATCTTTGAAGCAAAGACCTCTCAAATGATTTGGAAAAGCAAGAGAAATGAGAACTACAGAGAGAATAAAAGACATAGAAGTATTTCTACAGCCATAAGTATTTCTCTCAGTGCTGTAGGTTGGATTGCTAAAAAAAATTGGAAGACCTCCAGGACCATTGCAAACCTTGCTCGCGGTGGAGTTCTAAAGAAAATGCCTCAACAAGCTCGTTGACGGATGCCAAGATCGGCATCGAAGGGCAAAACTGCAGACAATCTAGTGCGGCCGGAACATCCATCATTTAGGAAGATAACAATTAGTAATGAGCTCGATATACAGGCTCCCTGATCTCGACCACTACGGAAGACACCTTTTCTGATGAAGGTCACTTGTCAGCACGATCGAAGTTTGCTTAGGAGCACATAGAGAATTTAGATGAATTTTGAATGAATGTGCTTTGGCATGATACCAAAATTGAACTACTTAACCAGAATGCAGCTCGCCATGTTTGGCGCTATGATTGAATCGACTCTGATCATTGGCAGATGCAGGATAAAAATTTAGGGGGACTAACTTGAATTTCTCCCTTTGAGTAGTCTGAGAAAAGGGCAGTGATGATTAATAAGGGTTATCTTAGACAACATTGATAACAAATAACAGCATCTCATAAACCAGCACTAACTCTCAGATCTGATTTTTTTCCACGCATCAGATTATAAGTTGTGGTTTATTGTAATTTTTGGAAGCCAGCTAAGGTATAACACTGAATTCAATAATTATTTTTGAGATTTACCTATATTTTAGACATGTATCATATAAGATACATTCAATCGCAACGGTTTAAAAAAACTGATTTTATATATATTCTATATTATTACATAAATTTTCTGAATAGCAGAATACAAGTGTGGCTTAACAAATAAATATAAACATAAACAGGTCTGTAATTGTGGGGGGCTTTAACCTCATGGCCTCCCTGGATCCGCACCTGCCCTTAATAGAAAGAAAACTGTTGCCACAGTCAAGCATGGAGGTGGCAGTAATCATGAGTGTTTTATTAATGGGACCTGCGCTCTTTACATAATTGATGGAACAATGAATTGAGTTAAGTACCCGCAAAAAATGTACGTCCATCAAGACGATGATCCCAAGCACATGGAGAAAATAACATGTTAGTAGTTCTTGAAGAACAATAATGTTCTACCATAGTCTAGTCAATCCCATGACATAAATCCGATCGAAAATTTGTGGCGAATATTGAAGGAACAAGTCTAGAAGAGGAAATCTGCAAACCTCGCCTAATTGAAAGCTCTATGTAAGGAGGAGTGGGCAGATATTTCAACAGAATATTGCCAGGACTTGATCAACTATTATAAGAAAACCTCCGTCAAGAGGTAGCAAACAATAGTCTTGCAACGAAATATTTATCTATCTAGTATCCCAATACTCATTTCCACCCTTATATTTGTTTGTTTGTATAATGTCATATACATTTTAAGAATGTCTTTATTGTCTCTTAAATATAATAGTGTTAATCCATAATATAGTCTATGATATACAGTAATTACAGTTGGAAATAATTTTAATAAACCTTTTTGTGCGTCCGATTATTTTTCACTACACTGTATGTAGCAATCGTTAGAAAAGATTTTAAAAAAATTTTGTTTTTCCTTTAATTCAGTAATAATTGGACAAATTTCCAATAATTTCAGATCCTTTAAATTTTTCGTGATTGCCTGTTGGGAATTAATTCGCATCATTTCAACCGATTATATCAAGGGTGTTGAGTTTTGGATATGGCCTTCGAGATAATGTTTTTGTGTGTTAGGTCAAGGTCAAGGTGATCTAGAGGGACGCCAAGTAGTGTGTAGTTACAGTTAAGTAGGAGTGATTGGCCATGAAGCGAAATGAGTGGGTCGTAGTTTGGTAGATAATAGTCAAGGTTAAAGAGGGAGTTTGGGGAGAGTTTCACTTTCACGATATTTAATATCCAAAAATTCAGCGTTTGTTTCCGCCCACAAAGGGAAAATATTTATATTTTTTAAAATCGGCCTGTATGAGGTAACCAACGACGTAATACAATTTTCATTTTCTTCCTTTCGAAGGAATCGGCTATGCAATGTTTATGATCTCTTTCTTCATCGGTTGTTACTATAACGTAGTACTATCATGGGTGATCTACTACATTTATTCATCCATGACTCACATCCTACCTTGGACAACTTGCGAGGGAGAATGGAACTCAGAATGTAAGTACGCGTATTTTTATACTTACAGCGCCAATTTTCGGTATCTAGTTGAAATTCTGACTTGTTTTAATAAATAAAAAAGTAACTAAGGCATATTTTTTTAAAGACTTCCCTCTTTTGTTATATCCCTTTTACGTTTTTTTTTATGAAGAAACCATATGTGAAATATCAGGACATGACTTTTCTAACTAAATAACTCGAGCTCACGCAAGATAAACGTCTCAACATATTCTCGACTATTAGTTTGTTGTCCATAAATTTTATCCATAAACAAAGCGAAAGGAAGGTTGAGATCCCCAAATCGTGCATCATCCTGACTAAAGGCAATTATTTTTGTCGTTTCTAACTCCGAGAATTATTTCGAAACCTGCAGTTTGTAAACAATTCAATTCACGCAACTGCACGCTCGCTGGGGGCCTAATGAACCGAGCAGGAGAATGCGTCTTTTCCAACATGACAACCGGGGAAGAATGGATGAAACTTAACCACACAAATACCCAACTCAAAAGTCCTTCATACGAGTATTTTCAGTAAGTAACTGATTGACTTTAGGAAGAAATTAGAGCAAATAATACTCATATGAGATGCTACGATTTCCCTTGGAATGTATTCGATGTTGTTTTACAGTGAACACGTTCTGGACATTACCGATGGCCTTCACGATATAGGAACCTTTCAGCCTCATGTTGTCCTATCATTGGTCGTGGCTTGGGTCATTGTCTACTTAGTACTTATGAAGGGAGTGGAAACTTTCGGCAAGGTTCGATTTATAATATAATTTCTTGAGCATTTGTAAGCTTAAATGATGTTACTCAATTTAAAATAACTATATGGAAGTTATTTTGTACTAAAATGGGGATTGACCTCCAATTGACGCATATGGAAATTTAATTATATTAAATTATATTTGTATGGGAGGAGAGTGGGGTTGGTATTAGGTTTACACAATTCGGAAGAGTTGCGCGTTTTATCGGTCCCTAACAGACCAAGTAATCTATTTTGGGTGATTCCCACATTTTCACCTTCCCTAACCTCAATTATTTCTCAACGAGCCTTTGCTAAATGTAGTCGTAACCACTAAGAGTCCTTATCTTTATTAGGTTAGGTAAAAAAAATAAGCAATCTAGCTTAACTTAACATCCCAAACACCTTAATTTAAGGAGGGCTTATCTCCACTCGGTCAAATTTTGGAGTATTTTTTTATCTCGGTCAATTTAGAAACTGCTAATATTTACTACCGGTGGATGGCAGTCTTCTATTTACTTCTTCGTAAGATCTCCCCCCTGCCATACACTCCATCAACCAAGAACCAAATAACTGACTACTCCTGGTCTCTCTCCGCAGGCGGTGTACTTCACGGCCACTTTCCCGTACCTCATCCTCATCGTCCTGTTGATTCGGGCGGCCACCCTCCCGGGCTACTGGGACGGGATCACGTACTACCTCACGCCTCAGTGGGACAAGCTCACGACAGTGTCCGTAAGTGTGTCACATTGCTCATAAGAAAGCCCTCGCGTTAGGTTCAGTTCCTCACGCGAATCGTGCGATCTAAGATCTTTCGCTGGTACCATATCCAAAGCCTATGAGACGCCACAATATGGCCGTCATCGGGGCGATAAAAGAACCGAGGCAATTTTAACCTTGTGGACCAGCAAGAATGCCAGATTTTGGTATGACCTGTAGGTCGTAGGCGATTAAATGTGACCGTACTCACGCATAGAGTATGAAATGTTAGAGTGAAAACTCACCCACTTAAGGGAAATAATCGGTTCGAGGATCTCGCCAGCTACAACCTAACTTAAGATGGACTATTTTATTCTTGTCTTTTTTTATTATTCACTTGATTAAGTTAACGCCCATTTCTTTGTCACCAAAGTTAGGGAAATATATATTTTTAATCATTATATCATGCTTGAATTACCCATTTTTTAGTACACACATTTGGGAGGCTTCTATATTCATACACTCAATGAGATTTACTCCAAGGGTATGCACACTGTGACTCAAGAATTGAATCCAACCCAATACAGATTTGTTTGACCAAAAACGTATTCCCCTTTAATAAATATAATCAACACTACGTCTCCTCACTTCTTTCCTTTCTTACTTAACTCGCATCCAATGTATTACACAAATTTTCCTTTCATTCAGAACCATAATTAAATCACCTTTGATTTACCTCGGTAATTCAGTTCTACTTCTTTCCCCAAATCACGCAGATCACCGTTTTTGGTAACATTAAGATATATAGTTTCAACATTTGGTAAAAAGTTACTTATTTTAGTTCCAAATTTTATAATTAGCAAATAGTTATAGTAATGGGTCTTTTTTGGAACAGGCCCGTGAGCGAATTAGACGTTCGAGACTATTGTGAGGTTAAGGTTAAGCTAAAGTTAGGTTAGGTTAGGTTAAGACAGCGACTTTACAAAATGGTCATATATGAAACATTCCTTAGCATCTTCGCATTGTCATTGACCCTGTGATAAGCGTAAATATAATTTCAGTGTTGGATTGCGAAAGGACACTTGGTTAGAAGAATCAAAATTACCCTTTGGAACAAGCGTTTATCTTATTCACGTATGGTGCCAAAGGTTGAAAACTACTAGTTTTTGTGCTAAACAGCTTAAAATGTCAACAGAAGCCATAACTGATTGGAAAAACTTTCTGAGAGAGGCTTGCGCTAGTTCCTTGCTCCAAACTGAACCAAAGCTAACCTAATCTAACTTAGACTACGAGCCTCGAACACGATAGCCTAAACTTAACCTCTCGATAGCCTCGAACGACTAATTTTCTGCCGGGCATAGGCCCCAAAAGACCCAAAGTTATAATTATTAGTTGAGAAAATATTAGGGATTTTGTATTTAGGGCAGCGTTCAAACACTTTGTATAAGTCTCCGTGATGCAAGTTGGAATCCTTTATTTCCCCCCCTGTTCAGATGACAATGGAAGGCTTTATTACCACCCTGTTCCTATTTCAATGTCGGAATTTGTTACCAAACTGTTCAGATGACAACGGAGGCTCTGTTACCATCCTGTTCAGATTACATTGTAGGAGTTTGTTACCACACTGTTCAGATGACAGCGGAGGCTTTGTTACCATCCTGCTCGGATGACAATGAACGCCTTTGTTACCACCCTGTTCGGATATTAATGGAGGACTTTGTTACCACTTTATTCAGATGACAAAAGTCTTTCAACACTTTCCTTCCTTGATCATTATTTTTACTTATTTTTTCAAAAGATGTGTGGTTTTGATAGATATCCTCTACCTATACAGGACTTGTGTGTTACTAAATTTGGCTGCAATATTTTAACTGACTACTAGGTCATTGTAAGTTTGGTTGAAATCCTACCCATTGGAATAGAATTATCAGAATAATAGTATTTGCCAGAGAAATTGATGGGAGGAATTCCACCCAAAAGGAAGGAGAGATTTAAGATCAACAAATTCAAACTATTTTTAAAGATCACCTTAGCAAGAACTCATAAAGGGAGAATTAAGCCCACATGTGTGTGCCATGTATCTTCCTTTTTAACTAAATATTTAATTAACAGTTGCTTTTAGTGACTTGCACGCGACTCAATAAGTTACTATGGCGATCCGTAGGTCGGTTAGTCAGATGGTAAACATTTTACTTTTCAACGGGTTTTTGAAAGTTTTGAAGGTCGTAAGGTCAGACGATATGTTTGTTAATTGATAATACGTTTATTAATTAAAATTAAATTAAATTATTGAAAAAATTGAGAGCACACCACCTAGGTCTGTTGACTTTGTTTTTTTAAATGGTTGAAGAACCGCAAGAAGATCTTACGATGTCTCGTTTTCTGTTAAAGTTCAAACGCCAACTCGTGCAAAAGTCTTCTTGAAATTTTTCTTCTTAGAGAAATGGATGGTAGCCCAGTCGTATAGCTGACGTCCTGAAGAGAGCTAAGAAACTCCATGGGACTTTTCTAAGGATTGAGGAATTATTACTCTTATTATTATCTAACCACTTTTAACTAAAACTTTAAAATGGGCGAAATAAAAGAAGAAAATCACATCCACATTTGGCTTTCGAAAATAAGTTTCTAATCCTCATTAAAGAAGTAAATTTCAATGTTTAAAAATATTTAACTGAGTTACTTGATAGGAGCCTTCTCAACCCCAATGACTGAAGGTGGATTTATCTTTCACACATCTTTACTCTCTCTAACTTCACTATCTTTACACGTATCTCCTTACAAACTGATGCCCGCGTTGGTAAGGTGATTTAAATTCATTTCTTTGTTACGAGAGATGCCTCGATTTAGAGGGGGGAGTGATACAAAATCTCCAGGACCATAGGTTGAAAGGCTGAAGAATGTTTAACGCCATCTTTGACCCGTTACTGGGTCTAAACAGGGGCGAAAATGAGAGTAGGAGCAGCACGTTCTCTTGAGGCACTGGACTCGAGACGGCTGTTATTGTAGGTTTCAGTTCTAGCGGGGGTATTGTCCCCGTTACACCTCCCTTGTTGTAGTTACTGTCAATTCCATCTCTTGGCTTATAACACTGTTATAACTCCATTCCTTTACCCTAAGGTGTGGGGAGACGCTGCAATGCAAATCTTCTTCAGTTTATCACCCTGTTGGGGTGGTCTTATCACCCTAGCTTCGTACAATGAATTCAACAACAATTGCTACCGGTAAGTGGTAAGGTTTTTCCATCAAACACTACTACCTTAAGGTCCTCCAAACTTCGTTTGAGGCGGGATCTACGTTACCGAGCAGAGAACGATTTTCCTAAATAAAAAGATTTTCAAAAATATAAGTAAATGAAAATTCCATGGTACATAAAGGGATGTTATATATATTTTATAAAGATTTCCTATGATACAATCGTATATTTGATAAGTTACACTAAATAAATTAATAAAATATATTGAATCGTCCAAAATAAAGGAAGATCATTCACAAAATTGTTTAGTAAGCAAATATTCTAGAAAAAAAGCAAGATTTGACAATGATAAAACTTACAACACTTAATATGAGGTGTTGAAGCCTTTGTTTTATATTACCTTGACAGAACGACGATCACAGGACCTCAGCAGTTTCTTGCAACATTCTGGTTTTATTTTGTTCCATTCTTGTTATATTCCTCCATAAATCTGTCACAGATGAAAGCTGCTGGTGTCGAATTTTGTCTCGAATGATTTTCCAGAGGTTTTCAATTGAGTTTAGGGCAAGGCTCTGAGCAGGGCATTTCATTACTTTGATACCTTTTTGCTCGAAATAAAATTTTACTTGTTTTCCAGTATGGCACGGAACGTTGTCCTGCGTAAATACTGCTGACTGGTTCAGAGGTGATTGGAGTGAAGGTATATCATGCTGTTGAGCGATGTTTAGGTGCATATTCGCATTTACCGTTCCAATTATTAGCACTCGCGGACCAATTCCTTCAGATGAAAACATCGCCCATAGCATGACGCTGCCTTCTTCGTGCTTGGCAGAATTTTAAACACATTTAGGGTTAGGTCTGTCACATGTGGCGCGTTTAACAGTGTCTGCCATCACATCCAACTAAATTAAATTTACTTTTACTGCTGAAATGAATTCTCTCCCAATCTTCATCCCTCTAAACAACATGAGCCTTAGCATATTCGACTCTTACCTTCTGGTTCTTCTTACTGATGATTAGTTTGTTTGGTGAAAAACAAGCTTTTAAATCAGATGCATCGAGGCGACGAGACATTGTGAAACGGTTCACTTCTTTGGTACTTTTGGTCTTAATTTTTCAATAAATTCCTTCTGCAGTTTCAAAATGATCCTTCATAGATAAGTGACGAATAGTTGTCTTCTCGGACTGTGATTTATAGGTTTTATTTCATCGTATAACTTCAGAATGCGAAAGCGAAATTGCACTCTTGGACCTTCCTACCTCTCTTGAACTTTCAGAAGGAGTCTCCCCCAAAGTATTCAATTCTATGACTGAACTCAGGAGTCACTTTCACGTGTGTTGACATCTCTGCCAAGTTAATACGACAACAATGGTGGTTGTACAATTCTTACCTACTGAACAAATTGTTGCCAGACGATTTTAAGAAACTTCTAGAATGTTCCATAAAAAATCGTTCTCTTATTATGCACGTGTCAATATCTTATTTTGTTAGTTTATTAAATATAATTTCTTGAATATACGATTGTATCATATGAAATCTTCATAAAATATATTAAATGCATGTCTTTATGTACTAGGAAAATTTCATAACCTCATATTTTTTTAAATATTTTAATAAAGGAAAAGCGATCTCATATTTTGCTCGGTAGTGTAAGGTACAAGGAGAGAATCACCCTCATACTCTTTGCTAATTATCATTTAGTAATTGTCTAAAAAGAAGAGATATATAAATAGTATGCATTAAAAAGTATAAAAATAATTATAGTAAGCTAGCATTTGTCTGAATACTAAATACAATTTAATCTTTAAGCTTCAATACGTTTATTCATTTAAATGTCTTTTTTTAATATAAATTTGTAATTTCTGTGAATAACTCCGGCTAATTTGTCTTTTTTGTCGTGTATTTGCAGAGATGCGTTCGTCGTATCGATTGGGAACTGTTTGACGAGCTTCTTCGCTGGCTTCGTAATCTTCGGGATTATTGGATTCATGGCGCATGAACTCGGCCAGCCAGTCGACAAAGTGGCTGTCCATGGTAAGCCATTTACAACTCATATCCATCCATCCCTCTAAGTCTATCTTAGACAATTATACCTTTATACCGTTGTACTAGCCTACTTTCCAACCCCACATACAACTTATCTCCTTCGGTATTTCGAATTAGTGATGGGGAAACAAGGCGGGGTCGGATAGAAACAGCCATAACCAGCCATTTTGTTCAGAACAGAGTATCAAAACATAAACCGGGTAGAATCAGTTTATAGAAGAATGTAAACAAATCTTTTTCACCTAAGCATTTCTTCTTCTTTTTTCAAGAATTTTAAACTCAAGTTTATTATGAAGGAAATTTATGATTCTCATTCATGTTTAAATAAACAACCTAGAATTAAGGTCTATTATTCTCTACACTATAAATCAGTCCTTTTTCGAAGGGTTAGAATTTTACTGAACGGTATAAGGCCTAACTTCTCTGCTCACATCATAATATGATGCCCGTTTTGGCCTCCTCTATTTGTTATTCGACAAAGCTATTTGAAAATAAAAGACACCATTTTAGCGATAATACTTATCATTATATTTTTTTCTCTTGATCACTCACTAATAATGAGTACTTATTAGTACATTGTAATACAATATCAATTTAGCTAGTACAAATCAAGCTTAAATACTAGTTTAAGCTATCATTAAATACTGAATTTTAGAATATTGTATTCTCGATATTTTAGCCCTAAAAGAACCTTCCTTCTTTCACAAACTGGGGAGCTATGGGAGAACTACGCACCCTTCCAGTTATAATTCAAGTAGCCTCTCCTACGGTTCCTCAATGTACTTTTCACACACTTTCAATTCTACTAATCCCACCACATTCCTTTCGAACAGTTTCCCCAAACTTTCTGATGTAGATGCCCTCGTTGGATTACACGTTTTCAATTAATTGTAAACTAATTTATTTTCATAGAAAACTTAACTCATTTCTTGTTATATGCTTTGTCCTATGGGTAAGGAGGTAAGTTAGGAACCTGTACAGGGGTTTGCAAGTAAATCAATGCAAATGTACACGCAAAACAATATATTCTCGTGAGAAATTACACATAAATAGAACGATATAAAATAGTTACGAAATCATTAAAACTGGCCAACATCTGCTTTCACTACCTTCTACAAGCGGGACCTGGTCTGGATGGATGCCTTAGTTAGGGAGTCTTTGTCATTACTTCCACAATGGTGGCCCTCGGAGATCCTAAGGTATTGGGAGCAGACTTGTTGACATCGTTCTCAACAACGCTTCACACGAAATAATCTAGGGGGTGCAGTCGGAGTAACTGGGGAGCCACAAGTTTAAGGAACAGTTGTGCGGGACGTTGTCGTGTGTGCTGGAGCAGAGTGATGCTGGGACAAGTAAGGCCTGCCCGCGTCTACTTGGTCCATACAAAGTTCGACTACAGTATCCAGCACCATATTGTAAACTTCCGCATTGACCTTGAGGGTGAAGGAGAGACTGAGAAAAAAGAGACAACAAAAATAATGAATACATGAATCATTATATAAATTTATACATAAAGGTGAAACCGATATTCAAATTCCCAAATATTTTTTAAAAAATACAAGTTTTAACTGGAATTTTTGGAGCTGTTTTTTGAAGAACCAGGCTGGGCGGGTGGGAAAACTTCAAGGAGAACTTGAAGTTCGTGCTGCGGAAGCAATACTGATTGAGCTCTACGCCCTAAGGCGTTTCTTATATAGGCAAAACCTTTAGATACCCGAAGGGCCCGCATTAAGCTTGATACCCTGCGGGAAACAGTTGAGGAGGGGTAACGTGTCCCTCGCAGCTGACCACACCCCAAAATTATCAAAGATGCGGGAAATTTGTTGTGCAGGACCGTAGGTGCTTTATCCTTATTCTGAGTTTCGTTGTACTACCGTTTCATTTTGCAAATGAGGTTCTTTAGATAGTTAAATAAATTAACAATCTCCTTCACGCTTCTCCCGACGCAAAGAGCCGCGAGTATGGCGTACATTCTTTTTAGATTTCAGCTGGCATTCACTAAAATAAACCGTGTAAGCTATTAGCGACATAAAAGCTAAACTAAGAGAGTGTCCAAGGTCAAGTAACCTACATTGGTGCGTCACTATCCCTTAGGTACACTTTCAAACTTTGTATCGATTTACCTGTAACTCACTGTATATGTTCCAAATGGATCGAAGTATCCATATGATTATACTTTGCCTGAAACTAATTCCCTGCATGTTTGATTCCCTTTTCCCTGATAACCTAGTATGTACTTTGTAATCATTTTCCAGGAGTGTTTCAGATTCCAGAAGTGACTTGAAGTTAAAAGTATCCAACTTCGCTTTTCTACTTAGTTTCTCTTTAAGTTTCGCGTTAGCGAGCGGCTGCATTCAGCGGCTCCGTCACTTTTGCCTCTTTGAACCAAGCTCTTAAAAGAGAAAGGTCGGTCAACACTAAGGCCAATCTGATGTAGAGTCATTTTATACACCTTCTAGGGGCAGGCCTGGCGTTCGTGGCTTATCCAGAAGCCGTGGCTCGATTGCCTTTGTCTCCGATGTGGTCAATACTCTTCTTCGCCATGTTACTCACCTTGGGAATGGGAACGCAGTTTACTATTCTTACAACCATCACTACGACAATTACTGATGACTTCCCGGTCCTCCGAGGCAAGAACTTCAAGTGAGTCTTCACGAAAGGTGTAACAAAAACAACGGTTATATGTCCATCTTCGTTAATATGGTTTGTGGTCACTGGTACAGTGTGAGGTGTATGTTTCCGTTACTAACTTGTGGTCATATTGTGTCAAAGTTTTCAGCTTGAGACCTGCAGAGAATTACGAACGAATTGGATAGTAACATTCGTTTCTTTGTTATTATTCAGTTCGAGATTTTTTCGTAACCATCACGTTTGGACCGTCAAGAACATAAAAACCATTCTTGGATTAGGTTGTATTGCTTGTTAAAGACGGTGGTTCCCACTTGTTTTTGGAGAGTTATTATTTCTTTGTTTGGGGCATTTGCCACTTATCCTCACTAATGACTTTCCAATGACTCCCGTGGTAAACACTGTTAATCTTCTTTTCTATACAATTAACCAGATGCTCTCTACTCAGGAACAAAGACAAACATTTACCATCTTTACCCCCCCACAATGTTGCAGAGTGTTCAGTGACCACACACTGACGAAGCATTAGCTCTGCCAACGTTCAAGTATTTACCTGACATCTGTTCTACTTATCCATAAGTGTTCTAGCAAATGGAGATAATCATTTGAGCAGTGTTCAAGTGATATATACCCACGAGGTTCTTTTCTACCCTTATATTCCACTTCTTCTTTAAACAGGTGGGCTCTCATGGGTTCCTGCGTAATGATGTTTGGTGTTGGTCTCTCTATGACGACAAAAGGGGGAATGTACGTTCTGCAAATGATGGACTCTTATTCCTCTACTTTTTCTGCTCTTATGGTTGGCATGGCAGAGGTTTGTACTAATTCTTGTTGTTTTTCTTGAAACAACTGTTGAATTCAGTTTATTCAGAAAGATGGAGAAACCGATTTTTAGGGGGAAATTCATATTTCTAGTGGAAATTTTTAGGGGGTAATTCATAATTTTAGTTAATTAATACGACGAATTTTACGAGAAAAGTATATTTTTAATCAATTAACACGGGGATTTCTAGGAGGAAATTGATATTTTTAGTTAATAACCTCGAGGATATTTAAGAGAAAATTTATATTTTTAGTTTATTAACGCGGGGATTTTTAGGGGGAAATTTATATTTTTAGTTTATTAACGCGGGGATTTTTAGGGGAAAATTCATATTTTTAGTTAATTAACCCGGGGATTTTTAACGGAAAATTCATATTTTTAGTTATTTAACGCGGGGATTTTTAGGGGAAAATTCATATTTTTAGTTAATTAACGCGGGGATTTTTAGGGGAAAATTCATATTTTTAGTTAATTAACCCGGGGATTTTTAGTTACTTAACGCGGGGATTTTTAGGGGAAAATTCATATTTTTAGTTACTTAACGCGGCAATTTCGAGGAGAAAATTCATATTTTTAGTTAATTAACGCGGCAATTTTCAGGAGAAAATTTATATTTTTAGTTAATTAACGCGGGGATTTTTAGGTGGAAATTCATATTTTTAATTAATTAACAAGAGTTTTTTTAACGGAAAATTCATGATTTTAGTTGATTAACGTGGGGATTCTTAGGGGGAAAAGCATATGTTTAATTAACTCGGGGATTTTCTTCCATATAGGTTATCGTCGTCACCTGGATTTACGGAGTTGACAACTTTCTGGATGATATTAAAATCATGCTTGGATTTTACCCGTACCCACGAGTGGTCTGGAAATATGTGTGGAAGTATGGAATGCCGATCGTCGTTTTGGTAAGAAATTCATCATAAAAATACTAAACTTGCATCACACGGTGAAGTGTTATGTAAGAAATGAAATTAATAAGGTTGGGATTATATCCAGAATAGCGACACTAAAATTACTCCTATAAGTAATAGTTTGTTATTCTGTTTAATCTGCGTCAACTCTTTGGGTCATAGACACGTCCAAAGGTATTGGGTTAACATTTGATATAATGCTAAGGTTGACTCGTGTTCCAAAATGGAGGTTGGGGTTAAATGTTTTGATTTTGATTGGACTTTGAATTAACTTTAAATTTAAAATTTTTAAATGTTAATAAATATATGCATTACTACCTTACCTAAAATAGGGAATAATTTAACCTTTCTATTTATGATTTTTATCAATATATAATTAGTCTTCCTAATGGTTTTGTTAAATATACCATTATTGTTTGAATTTTAATTTAATAATATATAAAAATAACGAATTATTTAGTAGTGATAGAAATAAGTTAATAATAAACCCAAATTGACCTCAATAAAGTGGTCACATTGATACGAGTAATCTGACATATCTTACTTTGACCCCAGATGTGAGATAGCTCTCAACCCCGTTTACGACAGTTTTTTCACCTTCTTTCAGCCATAGTTGGTACTATTCAGGTGTAAGACAGGGCAGTGGACACTATTATTTTTTAACCCAAAACCAACGAGAGAATCTATTGTGAAAAATTGTAGGGGGAGGGAAGATTTTTCAAGACATATTGTAAGGATAGAGGAAGTGAAAATGCGCGGAAGATATATAAATGCTGAGCTACATGAAGTTGTCTGGGTCGGAATGCACGAAATCCTCTTAGTTCCTCTACACCTGACACCCCTTAGGGTGCTAAGATAGGAAAAGATCAGACATGGGTGGAAAAACGAAAGGTGTGAAAAATCATTACTGGAAAAGATCAAAATTGAATGAAATTGAAATTGCCACAACAAACTTCAAATCTGAATATTGAGGACAGAGGGGTCTATTTAGAAGCACGTAAAGAAAATTACAAGAAGCATAAGAATCAAAATATGAGTTCCCTCCCCCTCCCCATATTGCGAGAGACCCCTTTCTAGCTCCAGCCCTTGCGATATAAAAGATTCCGTTCATTCAAAGGATCATTAATAATGTATCTTTTTACCTGCCTGACCAGACGATTCTGGTATTCTCCTGGATTGACTTCAAACCAGCCAGTTACGAGGATTATGAATTTCCTCACTGGGCCAACGTAGCCGGTTGGGCGCTTTCCTTTTCATCCGTGCTTCTTATTCCCCTGGTGGCAATCGTAAAAATAGCGCGAGAAACGGGTACCCTTATTGAGGTGAGTCGTTCGTTTTTTTTAATAAAACATATCTGGGTCTTTTATTGAAATTAGTCATCCGTGTTTTGATAAAAACACATCTATTTCATTTAATCACGTGAGTCCCCGTTTTTTTAGTATTACATATCTGGGTCTTTTATTGAAGTTAATCGTCCGGGTTTTAATAAAAACACATCTGTTTCATTTAATCTCGTGAGTCCCTGTTTTTTAATATTACATATCTGGGTCCTTTATTGAAATGGGTCTTCTGTTTTTTTAATAAAAAACGTCTCTTTTATTGAGGTGGCCATTCCATTTTTAATAAAGACTATCTGTCTTTTATTAAGGTGAATAGGCCGTTTATTAATAAAACGTATCTCTTTTTTTATTGAGGTGAATCGCCCGTTTCTTAATAAAACATATCTGGGGGTTTTATTGATGAGGCGGCCGTTTTTTAACAAATCATATCTGGGTCTTTTATTGAGATGAATCTGCCGTTTTGTTTTTTTAAATATCTGGTTCTTTAAATGAAGTGAGTCCAGTTTTTATAATATAAACACATCTGGTTCTTTTATTAAGATGACCTCTCCGTTTTTTAATATAAACATATCCGGGTATTTTATTGAGAAGAGTCTTCCGGTTGTATTTTTTAATAATACATATCTGGGTATTTTATTGAGATGAGTCGTCAGATTTCTTAATAAAAAACATATGGGTCTTTTATTGAAGTTAGTCGTCTTTGTTTTAATAAAACGACATCTGGTTCTTTTAATGAGGTGACCTGTCCGTCTTTTTAATAAAAACTTATCCGGGTCTTATATTTAGCTGAGTTGGCCTTTTTTTTAAATTAAAACATACTCGGTTTTTTATTGGTGAGTCTTCCGTCTTTTTATCAAACATCTGTTTTTTTTTTATTGAAGTAGGGCGGTACTGTTTTAATAAAAACATACCTGGTTTTTTTTTAAAGAAGCGAGTAGTCTGTTTTTTAATAAGATATTTGGCTGAATCGTCCGTTCTTTAATAGAAGTATCAGATTCTTTTGAGTCGAGTCATCTATTTTTTAATAAAAACATCTCTTAGTCTTGTATATAATTATTAAATTTAAGGGAATTTCAATTAATATTTAATCAGTTTGGGTACGATAAGGTTCTGATGCAGTTGTGTATGTTCTCGATATATTGATGATTAATTTTTGGTTTAAATATGTGTATTGTGGTCGGGAATTTGTGGCTATTCTTCCAAACTTTAGAAACTTGAGTTTTATATTAATTGGCTGTACATTTATAAATAGTATCTCGTTCAGTCATTTAAATAAAAATTATGTTAATTTAGAATTCAAAAAAATATTATGTTAAAAATTATGTTAATTTAGAATTCAAAAAAATATTAAATTCTCTTTGGCATCAGAAAGCAAAAAAATAATCTCTCAAACCCGTTGGACCATTTGGGTTCTTGACGAACTGAACCGACCGAACGGGGCTCTGCAAAAGACCAGGCACCTCGTGTAAATTTATCTTGGGTATCTTGAGAATATATGATGTTGTGTTTGGTTCCTTGTGGCAGGGGGCTATGTATGCGTCCAACAGGCAGGTGTGGTATGTGTGTGATTAGATATGGATACTGATATGTTGTTAATAGCTCTCCGGGAGCACATTAACCCTGCTCCCTCCGACCATTCAGAGGATACAAGGAGAAAGGCTTTGATCCTAGAGCCTAAGTGGTAAGACGCGCACCGTAGCGCAATTTAGATAAGCCCACGCTTTTTGTGCGGCTGTCTTGAGGGGGGCCTGGTTAGAGTGGAGGGATGAGTTTGCAGGCTGTGGTAATTTTATAGCTCCCTACAACTGTTGTAGCAGTTCATGCAGCTAGAAAGTGGAAGTTCTGTAAGGTGTAGATGAGGTAGAGGGAGGGGTTCTGGCTCGATTTATGATGGAAAATCGTTTAAGACGTGGTTTCAGCCCAGGCATTACAAACAGGCGTGGCTTGTATGTGTAGATTGCTTTTTACACGATGGGGACGATATTGGTCTTTCGTGTGTTATTCAGTTGTTTTCAAGGAATGTAAAGATAATACTGTATGAACAAGATCTTCTGTTATTTGGGAGCATTTTTACTTCAACTTGACTTGTTCCCTTTTGTGGTTCCAATATTATCAAGAGTTTCTATTTAATATTTTCTTTACTTGTCAGAGGATTAAGAAGTTGTCGAAGCCTCTTTCTGATTGGGCTCCTCCAGATGAAGCTCGAATTCGCCCGAATGAATCATTTGGAGCGAAACCACTTCTAAAAGTTACTTCCTTTGGTAAGGTTCTAATTTGGCATGTATTCACGTCGACAAAGTATTCGACTACACCATGTATTCGAGTACACCAAGTATTCAAGTACACCAAGTATTCAAGTACACCAAGTATTCAAGTACACCAAGTATCAAAACGACTAATATGTAAAAAAAACATTAATATAGAAAAAATATTTAAGGATTTAACTACCGATCTTTTTGAAACATTTTTTTTCTAGCGTGATACCTGCATTTTAACTTGAGATCCGAACCACTGTTGTAGAAAGCGTGAGATCACCTCGAATCGGATACGAACAGGAGACTAACCATTCGCGATAAGGTTTAACTGAAATCGGAAGTGTTGTTTCCACTTCGGCAATGCCGCAGCCTAATAAAGAAAGACTGAAATAGTCTATTGATAAGGGATTCTTACGACATGGAGGCAGAAAAATAGATCTAACCATTTTAAAAATTATAGGACAACGAGATTTGTCTTCCAAACATCTAATTACGCCACTACTCAGTCACGGTTTTAATTTGTCACTTAGCAAATGCCCGCTGTTGCTAATAGTAGGTTATTTCGGAACACCCCATATCCACGAACTAACACAAGTATGATTGGTATATATGTATTGCACTCAACCTACTATTAGTAATGGCTGGATTCTGATAACCCATTAAGTAATTCCGTTTTATGAGTAGAATTGACTTTTAAACTCCTCTTACAGACGACTCAATGGATGCCAAGATATAAGTGGCTAACAAGTTGCAACTAAACAGCTGACACATATATTGATTTTAGTGGTGGAAAGTATGCAAACGTGTTATATAATATGGAAGTATTACAATGCATTGTACCGATAATTCTAGCTAATTCTGATATTTTTTTTCAAAAGAATCAGTTTAAAAGAATCCTGGAATTGCCATTCTTAAGATTGATTATTACAAGTATCATGGCTAGATTTCTTTCCAGAACCAAATGTGACCAAATGTTTAGAATTGGCATGAAGTTTGGAACTAAATATTTGCCTTAATGACCTTTGTGGTCCAAGGAGATTTAACGATGGAAAAACGTTTCTTAAAATGGACCTCTCTTAATGACCATTGCTAACAGTAAAAAACAAATATTTTCTATAATTTTACCATTGCATTAATGGGAGTTTGATTCGTGCATTGTCTAATTGTGAACTTTTTACCTCCATTTTTCAACTTCTGTGATAGATTTTAAGGCTATGAGAGAATAAAGATTGCTATAACTTTTAATATTTTAAGTGAAATTTTATTTTTTTATTGTGATCTTTTAAAAGTTTTATTCTACCGAAAGACGTTAGCACTAAAATTATCATTGTAATTACCTGGTGCTAAAACATAATGTAATGACCACCTAATCCGTCTCTTATATTAACGACTTTAATGGAACAATCTTATCCATGGTGAATATGTTTGAGATTGATGTTTCTTGAATGGTATTTTAAAATTGCGAAAGGAATATAATTACAAAAGGTTACTTTAGTAGCCTCTCTTCCAAAATAGACATTGCTTTGGTCCAAGGGTTTAACTGGTTAGAGATTTTGAATTTTATATAAATGTCTCTCAAAAAGGGTATTATCTTTTACTTTATATGTACTTACATTTTTTTCGCTCCATATAATCCTTTGTATATAAGGAATGTTGTAGCCATTTTTAAAATACTTTAAATCTGTTTATGGATCTTCGTGTCCCCAACGGTCTACATATGAACTCATTTTTATGGTATTTTCATTTTATTTGCCTTCGAAACAAACATGTTTTAACCGCCTACAGAAATGTAGATTTTGTTGCTATGCATCTCTTATGTTAATCATAGTTTAAGAGAGAGAGAGAGAGAGAGAAAGTTTAATACCACCTTTCCTGTGCAACAATTACCAGATAAGGTTAAAGAAAACTCGCAAATATTTTCAGAAAAGTAGCAAACATGTTAAAAGGAGTAGCCGTGCCGTTTACGATGTAACCCAATCCGCTACTTGTAGCTCAGTCGGATAATCTTGCTCGGTAATTCTGTGTATCCAGGTATGATAAAATAAATATGAAAAATATGTATGGTAATATAATTATGTAAAAAGAAAAAACCAATGTTGGCATTTCTGTCAAAGTTTGAGAGGCTTGTAACATCTGGTGATGTTGTAAATCCATAACATCTGGTTATGTTATGGGAATGAAAAGGCATGAAATTACATATGTGGCCTACTTTAGCTTATCAAGATGGGTACCGTGCGTAACTTTACCAAACCTACTAAACTTCCACTTTGAAAATAAAGCTCTAGGGTAAAATGAAAGGGAATGACGAGAAAATAGCAGACATAATTAGGGACGAGGCTACTATAGCAAACCTAATCAACTGTGTTCGAGTCAGTCGGGCACAAATGCAGAATCTATTATAAAATACAAAGAACACGGAACTACAGGCCCGAACCTTTGTGGGCAGAGGTAATTAATACATTGAAGGTGATTTAAAATGATTATCTATTTATTATACTAAAATGTACCCAAGAAAAGCAGTGGATATGGTCAAATCCGTTCGTATTTACAATATAGTTTAATTAAAACCCTCTTGTAGCGATAATTTGTACAATGGGGGTGATTTGAAACGATTACCAATTTATTATACCAAAATACACCCAAGAAAATCGGTGAATATTGTAAAATTCCTTCGGATTTACAATATAATCGAATTTAGCTTTTAAAATTTTAAGCTCGAATTGGAACACATTCTAATTACTACTAAATGTACCATTCAATGCAATTTCACCAGCTCTAGTAATTGAAATAAAATGGCATCTTTCCGTAGAGTTTTACAGTTGGATAAAATAAGCAAACTATTTCGAGTGTCGATGTAATTAATCAAAATTTATATTATAGAATAACGATTTTTGCTTTTCCACTAGAATATATCGATATAGACAATAATATTTAATAGTGCAATGATATGATGTTGATATTCTTCCACACCATCATGTTTTACGATATATCTGTCTTTTTAACACAGGTAATGTCTGATCGAACACTAGGGTAGGATATAGACCATTTTGGAGAACTCCTGTATATTCTATTTGTAACTTTGTAACTACATAAAGGCAGTCGCCAGACGGGCTCCTAATATTTTTAAAAATGTAACTACATAATCCTCGTATATTCAATTAGAATCAATTTTCCAACAAGCTTGTTACTCAACTAAGTTCTTAGTTCTGATACAACTAAAACACCACCGGTGCTATAAAATAATAAACACTGATTAAGTTGATGGATAAATTGTGTATATAAAACACATTAGGTATGTTTGCTATATATTGTGTTAAAAAACTATATCTTTTACTGTACCAGTAACGATGTTTATGTCAAGTGTTCTGTATGTTTAGAAGTTTTAAAATATTAAAACTAGGTTTACAATCTCGCTTCCCGCTTATGTCACAAGGCTAAGTCAAATCTTTGCCTAAATACTGCACTAAATAGATCGTAATTAGTCATAGGTTTACCATTAAAAGAGTACCCTTACAAAGTCCAATGCAACTATCTCATTATTTAAGTCCTTTCTCGTAATTTTAACAATTGAATTGTATCTTTTGATGAATGGCAAATAGCTGTATATTTGAGTAAAAATCGCTCATTGATCATGTTTGAGAAACAGTTAAAACTTAACATTTTATATTTTAAAATGAAAATGATGATTTGAAAATTGTGAATCTTTTGTTAAAACAAAATCGAAATTACAATTTAGGCACTTTTATCTATCATTTTGACTTATGTAAATGCGCTCAACACAAAATAATTTGCAAAGAAGTATAATAGGGAGTAAGAAATAAATATTCATGAAGATAAAGACGTTTATAATTATCAGAGTATGGTGTAGATGAAAAAGTAATTTTGAATTGTAATACTTTTTTACGTGTAGGCTATTCCTATTAGAAGGATTCACCTTTTAAACGGTTTCTATGAGGTAAAACTCTCTTTAGCTTTTAAATTTGCATATAAATCGATATAAAATCAAATTCAGACCTTCATATCATGTGGTGAAAATCCCTGGTTTAGTCAGATTTGAAATTACTTGAAAATTATTTTATTTTTAATTGGACTGAAATTGTATAATTGTTACGACAATTGATAAAAAGGGCTAAATTAATTTAGTAATAAACACGAGGCATATTAACCGAAGACGAAGCCTATTCCTTCCTTTAGCAGTATTCTATTTTATTCAGTGAAAATTATAAAGATTTTCGTTGTTTTTTAAAATTAGGAAGTTTTCATAGTATTCAAATTTTATCGTACCCCCATTTATTGCATTTTTTGTACAAAAATATTATACGTAACCGTAAATAAAAGGTTAAAATATATATGATGGTCAGCCTTTTCAGAATATTATAAAACCTAGCGCAAAGTCTCAGAGACTGGAAAAATTTACACAGCCCCACTCTTTGTGTATTTTATGGCGCTAATAATTGAATAATATAATACAGTAATAATTGAACTTTGATCAAGAAATTCTTTCAATAAATAAATTTATCTCATTTTGATACACAAAATGCTCTAGGAAAGAATAAATGTTAGCATCGAGAGCTATATCGGACATCCTGGAATTCGATCTCTACCTTATTTAGACATTCTCTCACCATATTTAGTTTTTATCTTTAGAAACCAATCTGGATACCAAAAAGATTTAGTTTAATTTGTGGTACATATTAGATTTATTTTATCAAAAGTCTGATGACGTCCTTTTTAACCAGTTTTCTCACTATTAGAAGTAAAAATACTAACAAATCAACCGAGTCTGACAACCATAAATGATGAAGAACCCTTCCTTTTATTTGAGAAACAGAATTTTTTCGTTAACAAGATTGGAAAGTAAGGAATTTCTGAAAGGCAAGAAATGATAGGATTACAAATCAGGGAGGGTGGATGGGCCGACGAACGGAGGATACGATCCAGACGCGTGTTGAACGACCAATGGGGCCTCGAGCTCCCGACCCTCCTTAAATACCAGGAGATACAGTGGATCGACTGTATCTTTCAATTAGGAATGGTATAAACCTCTTAGAAAGTAAATAAAAAGTATCTATTTACTGTATTAATCTACATATAAAGTTATTTTGCCTTTTAATTCCTACTTTCATCTAAAATTGATGTTGAGATAGACACGAAAATGTTTTATAGCAACTGCCACAGAGGGGGTAAACGCCGTCATTATATTTAACCTATTATTATGGTAATTTAAAAAGAAACAAAACAAATACTAAACAAAGAAAAAACAATAAAACAACAAAAAAACTATGCAAAAGGAAGAAGCAGGAGGCACGTTTCGGCATCGGGGGGAAGTCACACCTCCAGTTCCGGACCACGCGACCATCACGAGTCAATTAGGAATAAAGGAAGCCAGCATCTTCCGGAAAGTCATATAGTTCAGAAGTCTGTGTACACGAACCGTCCCTACCACAAGAAGCAGCGACCCCGCTCGACCGGTAACGGGACGGGACGGGTAACGTCCATGAAAATCACCCAGACTGGGACATTCAACATGAATGTGACGAACATTTTGGGGAACAGGGCAGTCGTCGCAATAAGGCGCAGGCGAGTGCTCCATCAAATAGCCGGGCGTCCAGAGAGTGTGTACAATTGGGAGACGACAGAAAGCGACCTGAGGCCGTCTCGGCATCAAGAGTTTTTTTTCATTGTGGTAGCCCATCTGGAGAGTGCCTACTTGGGCATAAGTCGCCGTACACCACGCGGCCTAATACTAGGCTATATTAGAAAACATAACAGAGAAAAAATAATATGTAACTAACAAATAGCAACGATAAAAAGCAAGAGGACAAGAAGAAAGCATGGTCCAGGGGCGGGAGTAGGCCCGCCTCCCTTCAGGGCAGGAACATGTGACCTACAAACTACTCTCTTTCGTTCAGACAGCCTGTATTTCTCCCCTGCTTCGTCAATTCTCCTACAACCTCTCCCACAACTTTCTCTGGTTGGCCTCTATTTTTACAGGGTAGATGCCGACCTTCTTCACAGCCGCCTATCCTGGATCGGGGCCGAGGGGGGATGGTACAATGTTCCCTAACCTCTGAGATCTGGTTTGGAATGGTGGGTTTGTAACAACCTGCTTCATCCACACCCATACCTTCCTCACATCCATTTTCCTTCTCTCTTCACACACTATCAATTTTACGCTGTGCCTAAGGTGGAACCGCCATGCCGAAGGGCTGCCAGGCCACCAGGCGGGAGGGGTGGCCTTAAATGGCGGCACCTGGCTCTGCAAGCCTCGTACGCACCCCTTGCAGGGTGGGCTACTGCGAGGGAAATGAGCGTGGGCATCCCGTAGAAAAAATAGGGTCCCCATGCTTGATGATACATATATAAAAACAACCTTCTACCCCTTTCCCTCTCACAATCAAAAGAGCCGCCTTCGGTCAGCTGAAAAAAAAATGGAGGTTCCCCCCCCCCCTGTGCTCTCGCAGTGGACCCTCTAAATCTCTCTCTAACCTGAGAGGAGGAAAAACTCCTTCGGTCAGCTAAAAAAAGGGAGGTTCCCCCCCTGTGTTCTAGCAGTGGACCCTCCAAATCTCTCTAACCTGAGAAGAGGCTTACTCCTCTTCTTTACCTATTGGTGTAGGGGACTCCCACTCACCCCCTTGTCTGGAGGTGCCCTTCTTTCCAGAATGCCAAGAAAGCCAGCAGACAGCCCATAGCCGACCGCTTCTTATTGAAGCGGCTCGGTAGGGCAAACCCCCTTAGGGGATGGGAGAGGGAAGCCAGGCTCTATCGTTCGCTTCCGTCAAAAGACCTGCTAGACAGAATATTAAATCTAGCAGGAGGTAAAGGATTGCACTTCCCAAGACAAGACTCATGACCTGTAATGTCCTAGGAGGGGGGAGATGACCAACTGGAGCCCGACCCGAGATAGAAATGGTCCTTGAGACAACCCAGCCTCAGACGATAGTGCCTTCCATGGGAGCAAATCCAGGCTCGTTGCCAAGCACTGAACTCGAGTCCGCTCCTATGCAAGGTCCTCCTCAAACGGCTAGGATTTCCAAGGCAGTACAAGGAGGGGAGGGATCTCCTCCTTCAACCGGTGCCCCTACGATTGCCAGGACCTTTTCCATCCCGGAGATTAGATGAGCTCTTAAAAGAAAAAAAACACCATCTCGGAGAAGGTCATTGCTGAGGCCCGTCCATCCGGCCTGGGGGCTCCTGCCGGCGGAGGAAAGAAGAGGGTTTGTTCCCCGCCATCCTCTCCTAAAAAGAAAAAAACATAAAAAAGACTTACAAGACTCGGGGCTCCTCTCCATTCGCGGGGACGGATTGGTCTGTTGCTACGTTGGTAGGCGACTAAGCCAAGATCGGCTCATCCAGCCCCTCTGCACCCCCCTCCCCCCCACTTCCGGGTGCAGAGCCCCTATGACCAAAAGTGCTAGGGCGGAGAGCGGAGCCTCGATTACATCGGGCTCCTCATTCAGAGATTACACGGCGTTTTCGAGCCCCCTGGCTTCAAACGCTTCCTGCTTATTCGCTCCACTGATGGCACCATGTTGGCTAAGGGCAACATGATCCATCATGTAGAGAACCGAAGCCGACTCGTTTCTCGGAAGGGAGCCATCTGGCGAATGCAGCCGAACTTCCTCCGAGGTGGCCAAGATAAGTGCTCTTCGGACACCCTGATGGCACCCCGGTGAGTGCGACGCTGCATTCTATTATGAACTTTGTGAAAGGAGTAGTTTAAGCGAGGGAACTCGTGGACTACTCCATAGAAGATATAACTCTAGAGGTTGCCGACCACTGGGCGCTCAAGGTCGAGCGTGTGATTAGAAAACAGGAAGAGGCCTCGAGTCCCACCCCTACAATCTTCGACACGTTCGACTGTGACAAGCTCCCCGAGTCGGTACGTGCCGGTTGGTACCGCTAACGCGTGAAGGCCTTTATGCCACTGCCGCTTAAGGCCACACGAATCGCTCTTAAAAACGTGCAAAGTCGAGGTCACCCGAAGTCTATGTAAATTGTTCCAAGGCCGCACACGATAAGTCTAAATCGTGTGTGGCTATGTGTGTCAATTGCGGAGAGCGGGATCCTGCTTCTTCGAAGCAATGTGGTGCATATCTCGTTGTAAAAGAAATCCTGACCGTTTAGGCACAGAATCATATCTCATTTCCAAAAGCTAAGGACTTGGTCCTGGCGCGTCCGGCTCTGTCTGGGACGTCTTATGCCTCAATAGTTAGAAAGGCACACTCTGCTACTGGCCCATCCAGGCCAACGAAAATATTTGTTTGCGCGCCCATTCGGATCCCTTCTGCAGGCTCTACTCAACCCGGGAGCTCCCCTGTTAAAGCTGGTGGCACAAAAAATTCACACATAGCCCAGGCCTAAACCAGGGCTCCCCCACCTTTCCCCAGCGTGACCGTTTCCCGCAAGGCAAAACAGCCACGCGCCTCCACCGAGTCGTTAGACTCGCAGGAGGCAACACCCCTGAAGTTAGGCGCCAAGCCATATTCTGGAGTTCCTAAAGCTGCCCCCCAAAAGGAGGAGAGCAACAATGGCGCTTCGGGTCCTTCGACCACGCCTAGTGGTGGGCTGGGTGGCTCAGAGATGGTGCATCTTCCAAAAGAGGGCCCCCTATATCCTAAGCTGAAACGCCCGCCTAAGGTTTCGAGACGGAAGGAGGAAGAGACGCGCATGGCGAGCTCAACCTCCCCCAATAAGTCCTCAAAGGAGACAGCGCCTTCAGCCAATTGTCCGACCAACAGCATCCGGAGTTCTGCCCCCAGGAAGCGTACGACCATTCCTGTGAGGGTTTTCTGTTCGAAGAGGTCCGCCGCGTCTCCTCCGAGCCAGGCCTGGAGGGCATATTCCTTCAATGGAATTACCGTGGACTCCAGGCCCGCTGGGGGAAACTGCGGAGACTCGTGTCCTCTATTTCCCTGTTAGATATATTTTTGCAGGAGAATATGCTGGGCGCATGCCTGCTGCCTACGCTCCCTGAGGAAGAGGTGTTGCGACCCCACCAGCACCGTGCCGGGCGGAAGGATGTGCGATTTACAACCAACATGATGTCTCCGTTCTTCTCTTCGCTTTAAAAACCTCCTTTCACACAGTAGTTGTGCAGCTGCACCTTGATAGGAGGTATACTGTTATTTCCGCGTACATTGCACCGTCAGCCGACTTCGACGCGAGGAACTCCCTTTGGGGAGACTACTCAATAAATCCCTGGGGTCAAGTCCTTGCCGACCTGTTCTACGAGCTTGAGATAGGTGTCCTAAATGTGGATGAGTTTACACATCACTGCCTGAGAACCGCTTCATTTTCCTGCCTTGATCCACATTTGTCCTCTCCGGATGCACAGCCCGATTTTGCTTGGGGAGTGGTCGATGACCTCCATGGTAGTGATCACTTTCCCATCCAAATATCATTTTCTGGGCCGCTGCCACCCAACGCCCCATCGAGGAGGCTCATTCGCAGCCTTAAGGTCTTTTGTACCCGCGCCATGGATATTCTCCGTTCCGTAAAGTTGTGCTTGGGGCGCTGATAGGGCTACTGCCTTACTTTTTTTATCAATCCTCTGTTCGTTTGAAACTTGACTACGAATGCAAGTTTTATGCATCCACAGCCGAGCGTGTATTTTGGAAGGTGGACTCGATCCATCACACTGGCCTTCGCCTGGTGACCGGTGCCTTCCGCATTTGCCCTAATTAAGAGCCTACTAGTCGATGCTTAAGAGATGCCACTCGCTTGGCGCCACGCACAGTGCATTATTCGCCTGTACGCACGAGCCCGGCGCCTTCCTCAGTCGCCAACAGCTCTCACTGCAACCGCAGCAAAATTTCGACGGTGCTTATGCCGCCGAGAGTGCCAGTCATACCCTAAGCCATTTGGGTTTATGGCTAGGAAACTCCTTCGAGAGCTAGGTATATTTCTAGAGCAGGTGGCGCCCCTGGTTCTGCCCAGGAAGCTACCCTAGAGGGTACCAAACTTGGCTATTTGTTGCCACGTCTCTGCTCCCAAAATTTTTACAGCAGGGGGAGTATTGCGTTCGACCTTTTTGGAGCACACATCGTGTCACGATGGAATCGTGCCAGTGGATACGGATGGCTCCAAGTCCCAAGAGGGCGTCGGCTTCCACGCCATATCCCCTCTGTTTGAAGTCAGCGGCGATCTGCCAGGCGCTGCATCAGTCTTCACGGCCGAAGTGGTGGCATACACCACTCGGTACGGGAGATTACGTGACGTGCCCGGTTCGGCGACCGGATTGCGATCTATAGCGACTCACAAAGCGCCCTGAGTGCTCTCGTGGCATTAGCATCTCCTGCTTCGTGATATCCGTGACGCCACGGTTTTAGCAAGCCGGGCGGATGTCAGATTATCTTCTGCTGGTTTCTTGGACATGTAAGAATTGCGATGAATAAGCGCACCAATGAGGGCGCCAGTGTTCGCGAGGACTCTGCGACCGGACAAGCGTTTCGCTCTTCCTCAAAAAAACTACATGGCAGGAATACGGGCAGTTATTCTGGCTGATTGGCAAAGAAGCTGGGAGACGGTCGAAGAGGACTTAAAGTTGCGTGCCATTGCGCCGCGACTGTTCCCATAGACCTATCTCCCAATGCCGCGACGGCTTCAGGTCGCTTCGTGTCGTCTCTGAATCGGGCACACTCGTGTGACGCATCGCCATTTGATGGAGCGCTCGCATGCGCCCTATTGTGACGACTGCGTTGTTCCCCAGACTGTTCGGCACATTCTTGTCGTATGTCCCAGTCTGGGTGATCTTCGCGCCCGTTACCTGTCCCGGTACCGGGATGGGCGGGGTCGCTACGCCTGTCCCTTGTACTTGGAACGAGTTTGTGCACACGACCTGTGTACTTTTAGACTTTTGGGTGGAGGCCGGCCTTCTGCACGTTATTTAATATTTGACTATAGATCGTGTTCTTCTTCGCCGGGGGAGGGCGGGCCTTCCCCCGTCGATGGAGCTCACTTTATATTTTTTTCTTCTTTTTTTTTGTATTTTTTTGAGGCGGAAGATGAGGCTTTTAATATCGCCTAGATTTAGGCTAGGTTGAGTACGGCGATTTAGGCCCTAGAAGGCAGTCACCAGATGAGATATTACAAAAAAGCGACCTACAAAAAGCACGAAAAATGGTGAAATTAAGGGGAGAAGGCAGGCCACCTCCAAAGGTCATAGAGTCCTTAAGTCAATGTGCACGAACTCGTCCCGAGTACGTGGGGTAGGTCAATGGAAAAGGTTGCAGCGAAATGGCACGCAATTTCAAGTTCCCCTCAGCTGTCTCCCATCTTCTTTGCCAGGCAGCCCGGAGGACTGCCCAATTCCTGCCATGTCGTCAGTAATATGGGTCACCGCACCGACCCGTCTGTCCGGTAACCCGATTTACATGTCGATCAATACTCGCTGGGCAGATAAAGGGGGTAGTCCTGTCCCCCTCCTCCACCGGTCCTGGCCGGGCTCTCGCCCCCCCCCCCAACACCACCATCACCCACAAAAGAGACTGTCCCTCACCCCATCGCTTCTGGCAATGTCTTCCTTATCAAACAGACAAGCTGACGAAGGGTTCTTTGGCGAAGCGCACGAGTTCGATTTCGGTCGACCTTGTTGCACAAAGTTGTATTCTTTCGGAATCGGGCAAGGGCTAACTTGTAGTTTTTGATAGCTGTTGCCCACGCCGAGGTCCACCAGAGCACGGTTGAGCAACCCTTGGCAGGTCGCCTCCGTGAGATGGTCTGTGTTGCTGCATTGTAGATAGTAGATGTTAAGTATTTTACTGCCGCGTCCACTCCATTGAAGGTCCCCAAAGATGCATTTGTGAAGGACGGCTCTTGGAAACCTTCCCAATCTGCATGACCTAAGTCCCACTTAAGGGGCATGGTTGTATGAGGGCTAACTTGAAGGGCCGAGAAGACAATAGGGAAGTGGTCACTCCCATGGAGATCGTCAAGAATTGACCATCGAATTCCGTGAAGCAATCCGGGGAACAAACAGACAGATCAACACAGCTGAAAGAGTCCGTATGGACATGATAAGAGGTAAAATCGCCAGTGTTTAGGGTTTGGGGGGCTTTTTTAAGGGAAAAACAAGGTGAGAGCTGCCTAATACTGATTGATTCTTAATGGCATCACTGTTAAAACGGGGTCAAACGAGGCGTGGGCGACACTCAATTAAAAGGAGGGAAAAGCAAAGGATTAGGAAAAAACAGGACAACACACTTAAATTAGGGCATCAGCACTCATTCTAAAAAAACAAGGGTGGCTGGGGCAATAAACAAATGCATGCGCCAGCGTCAGGGGAGGGCACAGTATAAAAGATAAAACAAACCTAAACACAAAAATGGAAAGAGTTTATAAAAGGGATAAAACGCCACTTCGAGATAGAAATGCAAGAAGGGAGGAAAACCGAAGGGAGTCCTCTGATAAAATAAAGCGAAGTCGAGCAGGGAAGGCGAGGCCAGAAAGGGTAGGGAAGCACAAATTTTGAAGAGAAGCAAGGCGAGGACAAACTACTAAAATGTTAACCGCAGACAGCTCACCACCGCAAAAGGGACAACCAGAGACAACTTGGCCTCCACCCGAAACTAAATAGCCATAGGTGAGTGGTGTGTGCCCAATTCGCCACCTGCAAAGAGCAACCTCCCAAGACCGGAGTCGTTAAGAGCTAGAGGACCAGAAACGGACTTTTTTTTAATTTTAGGAGCCTATCTGGCGACTGCCCACTTGGGCATAAGTCACCGCAATCAATACAGCCTAGCACTAGGCTACTTTGAAATAAGAATATGAAAATACAACAATGATAAAAAGGGATAATCGTAAACATAGGAAGCAATCTGCGGCGTCATGGGGGAGGTCCCCCTTACTCCGGCGCAGGAGCCTGAGACCTACAAAGAAAACAACAATAAAGAAAAATAAAACGATGTTAAATAAAAGCGAGAAGGCCGGACTGCCCCCAAAAGTCTATAAGTCCCCCAGTCAATGTGCACAAACTCGCCGCGAGTACAAGGGACAGGTGGTAACGACCCCACCCATCCCGGTACCGGTACAGGTAACGTGCGCGAAGATCACCCAGACTGGGACATTCGACAAGAATGTGCCGAACAGTCTGAGGAACGACACAGTCGTCACAATAGGGCGCAGGAGAGCGCTCCATCAAATGGCGATGCATTACACGAGTGTGCCCGATTCGGAGACGACAAAAAGCGACCTGAAGCCGTCGCGGCATTGGGGGATAGGTCCATGGGAACAGTCGCGGCGCAATAGCACGCAACTTTAAGTTCCCTTCGACAGTCTCCCATTTTCTTTATCAAGCCGTCCGAAGAGCTGCCCATATTCCTGCCATTTGGTCGGTGTGAGGAAGAGCGAAACGCTGGTCCGGTCGCCTGGACCTAGCGGACTCTTTGGCGCCCTCATTCCCCGCAAATCCTACATGTCCAGGAACCCAGCACAAGATAATCTCAACATCCACCCGGCTCGCCAAAACCGTGGCATCACGGATATCGCGAACCAGGGGATGCAGAGATTCCAATGCCCCGAAAGCACTCAGGGCGCTTTGTGAGTCGCTATAGATCACAATCCGGTCTCCGAACCAGGCACGTCGCGTAATCTCCCATACTGAGTGATGTATTGCCACCAGTTCGGCCGTGAAGACAGACGCAGCGCCTGGTAGAGCCCCGCTGACTTTAAACAGAGGAAATATGGCGTGGAAGCCGACCCCCTCTTGGGACTTGGAGCCATCCGTATCCACTGACACGCTTCCAGCGTGAGACAAAGTGTGCTCCAAAAAGATCAAACGCAATACTCCAGGCGCTGTACAAGCTTTGGGAGCAGAGGCGTGGCGACAAATAGCCAAATGTGGTACCCTCCAGGGTGGCGTCCTGGGCAGAACAAGAGGCGCCACCGGCCAGAGAGCTACGAGTATACCTAGCTCTCAAAGGAGTTTACTGGCCCTAAACCCAAAGGGCTTAGGGTATGACTGGCGTCTCTCGGCTGCATAGGCAGCATCGAAATCAGCTGCGAATGCAGTGAGGGCTGTTGGCGACGGAGGAAGGTGCCAGGCTCGCGCGTACAGGCAAATGATGCACTGTACACGGCGTAGAGCGATTAGCATCTCGCCAGCATTGACGAGTAGGATCTCAATGGGAAAAGTGCGGAAGGCACCGGTCGACAGGCCAAGGCCAGTGTGGTGGATCGAGTCCACCGTCCGCAATAAACGCTCGGCTGCGGATGCATAAGACTAGCATCTGTAGACGAGCTTCGAACGACAAAGGATCGATAAAAAAGGAAGGACGTAGCCCTATCAGCGCCCCAAGCGCTGAGCGTCACGGAGTGGAGGATATCCATGACGCGGGTACAAGAGACCCTAAGGCTGTGAATATGAGCCTCCCAGGTGAGGCGTCGGTCAAATACAAGACAAAGGAAACGGTGTGATTGAACCACTTCCAGGCGCACCCCATTAAGAAACAAATCTGGGTCGGGGTGAAGCCGTGGATGGCGGCAGAAGTGCACCACCTTAGTCTTGGCCAAAGAAAACCGAAACCTGTGCGCTAAGGCATAGCGAGAGACGCGGTTCAATGCCTGTTGGAGTCGACGCTCCAGAGTTGGCATCTGGGCCGCGCCAAAAGAGATCGAAAGGTCGTCCACGTAGAGCGTAGCGAGAACATCTTCCGGCAGCACCGAGGTGATGCCGTTGATGCTCAGGGAAAAGTGTGACACTGAGGACACTTCCCTGCGGGACACCCTCTTCCTGCTCCTTTGGGCCGGAGAGGGCTCCCCCCACCCGTACGCGGAATCGAAGATCTCGCAAAAATTCAAATATAAAAATTGGGAGGCGTCCCCTCGCCCCCATCGTGTGGAGAGTCTCCATGATACCGTATCGCCATGCGGTATCATAGGCCTTCTACAGATCGAAAAACACCGTGGCGTAGTGCTGTCTACGAAGGAAAGCCTCGCAGACGGCATTTTCCAGTCGGAGCAGAGCATCCAACGTGGAGTGGAACTTGCGCAAGCCGCACTGTGCGGAAGACAGATGGCCTCCGCTGCCCAGGAAAAAGGCTAATCTAACATTTACCAATTTTTCCATCAACTTGCACACGCAAGAGATTAGAGAGATTGGGCGGAAACCGCTTGGAGTAGAGTGATCTCTCCCCGGTTTGCGAAAGGCAAGCACAGTAGCGATTCGCCAGGAGTCTGGGAGAAGACCTTTCACCCAGATCCTGTTGAACAAATCTAACAGAAAGGCCATGCCTCGTTCACCTAGGTGTCGAAGCATGGCGTACGGGACATCGTCGGACCATGGGCGGTGTCCGCGCACGAAGCGAGAGCGGAACGCAACTCGCTTACAGTAAACTTGTCGTTGAAGGGTTCTCCGCCTCTGGAGGTAAAGTCTAGCCGGCGGCCTTCCGCGACATCACGACGTGCATTGAATGCTGGCGGAGCAGCATCACGGCTAGAGAATGCGGAAAAAGCGGTCGCTAAGGATTCCGCCACGGACGCGGGGTCCGAGATTGCAGTCCCATTCTCCTGGAGAACGGGAGGGGGGTCCTGCGAGAACTTTCCCCGAATCCTTTTGACTCGCTTCCACACCTGTTAAATGGGTCTTCCCGTTAAGTGAAGACACGTATGCCCGCCAAGAAGAGCGGTGGGCGTGCTTTGCAATATACCGGAACCTAGCCCTAGCCCGACGAAATTCAGCGACAGTGAAATCGTTCGGGCGGCGCTTATAGCGCATGTAGGCATAACGCTTCTGTTTGAGGGCCGTCTCACACTCGGCCGACCACCATGGGAGTGGTCGGCGTGCAAAACGGCCAGACGTCCTAGGAATAGTAGTCAGGCCCACGGCGATGAGGTTGCCGGAGAAGAACTCAACGGCCTCATCTACCGACCTAAACTCCTCGACTGAGATAGAGAATTCAGTCATTTCCTGAAATGCAGGCCACCGCGCCCGCGCCAAGCACCACCGAGGTGGTCTCTCAGGCGGCAGTTGCCCTGAAAATGATATTTGAATGGGAAAGTGATCACTACCATGGAGGTCATCGACCACCCCCCAATCAAAATCAGGCCGTGCATCCGAAGAGCACAAAGATAGGTCAAGGCAAGAAAATGAAGCGGTTCTCGGACAGTGATGCGTAAACTCATCCACGTTTAGGACACCCATCTCAAGCTCTTCGATCAGATCGGCAAGGACTTGTCCCCTGGGATTTCTGGAGTAATCTCCCCAGAGAGGATGCCTGCCGTTCAGATCTCCAAGCAAGAGATAGGGCCTCGGCAACCGTGCCACGACGCGGCGGAAGTCCCCCGCGTCTAAGTCAGCTGACGGTGGAATGTACGCAGAAATGATAGTATACCTCCTATCCAGGTGCAGCTGCACAGCCACTGCCTGAAAGGAGGTATCTAAAGAGAAAGGAAGAACGGAGACATCATGCCGGGTGTAAACCGCGCATACGTCAGCTCGGCCATCCCGCGGTGGTGGGGTCGCAAGACCCTTGTACACCGGGAGGGCGGGCAGCGGGCACGCGCCTAGCATGGTCTCCTGCAAAAAGATAGCTAACGGGGAGCGGGACGAGACGAGCCTCCGCAGCTCCTCCCAGTTGGCCCGGAGTCCACGGTAATTCCATTGAAGGAATATGCCCTCCAGGCCTAGCTCAGAGGAGACGCGGGGGCCCTCCTCGAACTGAAGACCCTCACGGGAATGGCCGTACGCTTCCCGGGCGCTGTTGGCCGGACAAAGCGCTGGAGGCGCTGTCGCCTTCGAGGACTTATTGGGGGAGGTTGGGCTCGCCATGCGAGTCTTTTCCTCCCTCCGCCTCGAAACCTTAGGCGGGCGCTGCGGCTTCGGAGGCGGGAGGCCCTCTTTTCGAGGAACCACCGTCTCCGAGCCACTCGCTCCACCTCGGGGCGTGGGCGAAGGAGCCGAAGCTCCTTTGTTGCTGTCCTCCTTTCGGGGGACAGCTTTAGGAACCCCCGAAGATGGCCTAGCGACCATCTTCAGGGGTGTTGCCTCCTGTGAGTCTAACGACTCGGTGGAGGCGCGTGGCCGTTTCGCCTTGCGGGAAACGGTCACGCTGGGGGAAGAGGGGGGAGCCCTGGTTTTAGCCGGGGCTGGGTATGAACCCTTTTTGCCGCCAACTTTACCACGGGAGCGCCCGAGTTGGGTAGAGCCCGCAGAAGGGCTCCCTATGGGCGCGGAAACAACCGTGCTCGTTGGCCTGGATGGGCCAGGAGCAGAGGGTGCCTTTCTAGCTAATGAGGCATATGACGTCCCAGGCGAGGCTAGGCGCGCCAGGACCAAGTCCTTAGCCTCACGGAATGAGAGTCTATCCTGGGCCTGAACTGCCAGGATTTCTTTCTCCAGGAGATATGCACCACATTGCTTTGAAGAAGCAGGGTGCGGCTCTCCGCAATTGACACACTTGGCCACACACGATTTGGACTTATCGTGTGCGACCTTGGAGCAATTTACACATACTTCGGGTGACCCCGACTTTGCACGTCTACATGAGCGATTCGTATGGCCGAAGCGGTGACAGTAATAGCACCGCCGCGGCAGTGGCACGAATGCCTTCACGCGGTAGCGGTACCAACCGGCACGCACCGACTCAGGGAGCTTGTCACAGTCGAACGTGACGAAGAGTGTAGGGGTGGGTCTCGAAGCCCCTCCCAGTTTTCTCATCACACGTTCGACCTTGACCGCCCCATGGTCGGCCAGCTCTAGGGTGATGTCCTCAATGGAGTAGTCAACGAGTTCCCTCGCATAAACTACTCCTTTCACAAAGTTCATGGTAGAGTGCGGCGTCACACTCACCGGGGTGCCATGAAGTGTCCGAAGAGCACTTATCTTGGCCGCCTCGGCGGGATTCGCCGCATTCGCCAGAAGGCTGCCGTCCGAGAAACGGGTCACCTTCGGCTCTCTACCAATTGCACTAGCTAATCCTCTCCTCTGATGGATCATGTTGCCCTTGGACAACATGGTGCCATCAGTGGAGCGAATAACGAGGAAGCGTTTGAAGCCAGCGGGCTCGAAAACGCCAGGTAACCTCTGAATGAGGGGCCCCGATGTCATCGAGGCTCCGCCCTGTGCACTCTTGGTGTTAGTCTTGGTCAGGGGCTCCGCACACGAGGGGGTAGAGGGGCCGGATGTGCCGATCTTGGCTTGGTCGCCTACCAAAGTGGTAGCAGAGCCATCCGTCCCCGCAGCCCCCGCGGATGGAGAGGAGCCCCGAGTCTTTTTCGTCTTTTTATTCTTCTTTGTCTTTTTCTTTTTTGGAGAGGAGGGCTGGGAATGAACCCGCTTTTCACCTCCACCGGCAGAAGCCCCTAGGCCAGATGGACCGGCCTCAGCCAGGTCCCTCTCCGAAATAGAGAAGGTCCTGGTTGTCGTAGGGGCACCTGTCGGAGGAGATCCCTCCCCTCCTTTTACTGCCTCGGAGCCCTCAGCCATTTGAGGAGGACCTTGCATAGGGGCGGATTCGGGTTCGGTGCTTGGCGCCGAGCCCGAATTCCCCCCCATGGAAGGCCCTACCGTCTGAGGCTGGGTCTCCTCAAGGACCATGTTTATCACAGGAGGGGCCTCCAGTTGGCCATCCCCTCCCAGGACATCGCAGGTCCCCTTGGCAGTGTCGCCAGTCTTGTGTGGGGAGGCACAGGCCTTGACCCCAGCAAGGTTTAAAATTCTTGCCAGCAGGTCTTTTGAGGGAAGCGACCGAAGGGGCCTGGCTTCCCTCTCCCCCCTAAGCGGGTTTGCCCTACCGAGCCGCTTTGATGGGGAGCGGCTGGCTAAGGGCTGCCTGCTGGCTTTCTTGGCAGTCCCCTTGGAAAGAAAAGAGGGGACTGCCGCTGGGAAAAGGGAGGTGCCCGAAAGCACCTCCAGAGAAGGGGGTGAGGGGGAGTCCCCTGCACCCGTAGGCGAAGGAGAGGAGTAAGCCTCCTCTCCGGTTAGAGAAATATGGAGGGTCCCCTGTGCAAGCACAGGGGGGGGGGGACCTCCATTTTTTTGCTGGAGCTGCCCGAGGGCGGCTCCGTCGATGGAACAGGGGAAGTTGAGGGTTGGGTTTGTTTTTTTTTATCTTCATCATTGGGCATGGTGACCCTTTTTTAAACACGGGATGCAATCGCGCACACCTCTCGCAGTAGCCCGCACTGCTAGAGGTGCTGACAAGCCCGGCAGAGCCAGGCGCCGCCATTTGGGACCACCCCTCCCGCCTGGTGGCCTGGCAGTCCATCAGCATGGCGGCTCCACCTTAGACACGGCGTAAAAAATATAGATTGTGAAGAGGAGAGGAAAAGGGATGTGTGGAAGGTATGGGTGGGGATGAAGCAGGTTGTTAAAAACCAGCCACCCCAGACAGGAGCTCAGGGGTTAGGGAACTTTGTCCCCCACCCCCTTAGCCCCGATGCGGGACGGTTGGCTGAAAGGAAGGTCAGCATCTACCCTGTGAAATTAGAGGCTGACCATTGAAAGTTGTGGGAGAAGTTGTGTGAAAAGCGAGGAAACAAGTGTTTTGAAGGAAGGAAGAGAGGCTAAGCTGGGGCCGGACGGAGCGCTGGATCCCGTCAGCACGGCGGCCAGGATGGCAAATCGCCGCGCCCCTTACGGGGGGATGGAGAGGAGCCCCGAGTCTTCTTTGTCTTTCTAGTATTTTTCTTTTTTAGAGAGGAGGGCGGGGAATGAACCCGCTTCTCACCTCCGCCGGCAGAAACCCCCATGCCAGATTGGCCGGCCTCAGCCAGGTCCCTCTCCGAAATGGAGAAGTTCCTGGTAGTCGTGGGGGCACCTGTCGGAGGAGATCCTTCCCCTCCTTGTATTGCCTCGGAGCCCTCAGCCGTTTGAGGGGGACCTTCCATAGGGGCGGACTCGGGTTCGGTGCTTGGCGCCGAGCCCGGATTCTCCCCCATGGAAGGCCCTACCGTCTGAGGCTGGGTCTCCTCAAGGACCATGTCTATCACAGGAGGGGCCTCCAGTTGGCCATCCCCTCCCAGGACATCGCAGGTCCCCTTGGCAGCGTCAAGAGTCATTTGTGGGGAGGCACAAGCCTTAACCCCGGCAAGGTTTAATATCCTTGCCAGCAGGTCTTTTGAGGGAAGCGACCGAAGGGGCCTGGCTTCCCTCTCCCCCCTAAGGGGGTTTGCCCTACCGAGCCGCTTACAAGAGGGGCGGTCGGCGCAATGGGCTGCCTTCTGGCTTTCTTGGCAGTCCCCTTAGAAAGAAAAGGAAGGACTGCCGCTGGAAATAGGGAGGTGCCCGAAAGCACCTCCAGAGAAGGGAGTGAGGGGAAGTCCCCTACACCCGTAGGCGTAGGAGAGGAGTAAGCCTCCTCTCCGGTTGAAGAAGTATGGAGGGTCCCCTGCGCAAGCACAAGGAGGGGGCCTCCATTTTTTTGGTGGAGCTGCTCGAGGGCGGCTCCGTTGTTCTTGGGGAAGTTGGGGGTTGGGTTTTTTTTATACTCATCATTGGGCATGGTGACCCTCTTATTTACACGGGACGCAACAGCTCACCACCTCTCACAGTTGCCCGCACTGCAAGAGGTGCTTGCAGGCCCGGCAGAGCCAGGCGCCGCCATTTGGGACCACCCCTCCCGCCTGGTGGCCTGGCAGTCCATCGGCATGGCGGCTCCACCTTAGACACGGCGTAAAAATGATAGATTTTGAAGACGAGAGGAAAAGGGATGTGAGGAAGGTATGGGTGGGGATGAAGCAGGTAGTTAAAAACCAGCCACCCCAGACCGGAGCTCAGGGGTTAGGGAACATTGTCCCCCACCCCCTCAGCCCCGATGCAGGATGGTTGGCTGAAAGGAAGGTCAGCATCTACCCTGTGAAATTAGAGGCTGACCAGAGAAAGTTGTGGGAGAGGTTGTGTGAAAAGAGAGGAAACAAGTGTTTTGAAGGAAGGAAGAGAGGCTAAGCTGGGGCCGGACGGGGTGCTGAGTCCCGTCAGCACGGCGGCCAGGATGGCAAATCGCCGCGCCCCTTACGGGGAGTCCCCTTAGAAAGCAAAGGAGGGACTGCCGCTGGAGATAGGGAGGTGCCCGAAAGCACCTCCAGAGAAGGGGGTGAGGGGGAGTCCCCTACACCGTAGGCGTAGGAGAGGAGTAAGCCTCCTCTCCGGTTAAAGAAGTATGGAGGGTCCCCTGCGCAAGCACAAGGGAGAGACCTCCATTTTCTCGGTGGAGCTGCCTGAGGGCGGCTCCGTAGATGTTTTGGGGGAAGTTGGGGGTTGGGGGTTTTTTTATTTTTCATACATGGGCATGGTGACCCTCTTTTTAATACGGGACGCAATAGCTCATCACCTCTTGCAGTTGCCCGCACTGCAAGAGGTGCTTACAGGCCTGGAAGAGCCAGGCGCCGCCATTTGGGACCACCCCTCCCGCCTGGTGGCCTGGCAGTCCATCGGCATGGCAGCTCAACCTTGAACACGGCGTAAAAATTAATAGATTTTGAAGAGCAGAGGAAAAGGGATGTGAGGAAGGTATGGGTGGGGATGAAGCAGGTTGTTAAAAGCCAGCCACCCCAGACCGGAGCTCCGGGGTTAGGGAATATTGTCCCCTCCCCCCTCAGCCCCGATCCGGGACGGTTGGCTGAGAAGAAGGTCAGCATCTACCCTGTGAAATTAGAGGCTGACCAGAGAAAGTTGTGCGAGAGGTTGTATGAAAAGAGAGGAAACAAGTGTTTTGAAGGAAGGAAGAGTGGCTAAGCTAGGGCCGGACGGAGCGCTGGATCCCGTCAGCACGGCGGCCAGGATGGCAAATCGCCGCGCCCCTTACGGGGTAAAGAAATATGAAGGGTCCCCTGCATGAGCACAGGGGGATGGACCTCTATTTTTTCTGTGGAGCTGCCCGAGGGCGGCTCCATCGATAGTAGAGGAATTAAAGGGGGGGGGGACTCATCATTGGGCATCGCGACCCTCTTCTTATTACGGGATGCAACAGCTCATCACCCCTCGCAGTAGCCGGCACTGCAAGGGGTGCATATAGGCCTGGCAGAGCCAGGTGCCACCATTCAGGACCATCCCCTCCCGCCTGGTGGCCTGGCAGTCCATCGGCATGGCGGCTCCACCTTAGACACGGCGTAAAAATATAGATTGTGAAGAGGAAAGGAAAATGGATGTGAGGAAGGTATGAGTGGGGATGAAGCAGGTTGTTAAAAACCAACCACCCCAGACCGGAGCTCAGGGGTTAGGGAACATTGTCCCTTCATCCCTCAGCCCCGATCCGGGACAGTTGGCTGAGAAGAAGGTTAGCATCTACCCTGGAAATTAGAGGCTAACCAGAGAAAGTTGTGGGAGAGGTTGTATGAAAAGCAATGAAGTAGGGGAGAAATACAGGCTATCTGAAGTAAGGAAGAGAGGCTAAGCTGGGGCCGGACGGAGGGCTGGATCCCATCAGCACGGCAGCCAGGATGGCAAATCGCCGCACCCCTTATGGGGTAAGGTGCTTGAATATTAATTTAAGAAAACTATCATCTTGCTTTAAATAAATTAACAATGAAGAGAAGAGGGAATACAATGCTGACTGTAAAGATCAATTCTTCAAAATCTAACAAATAAAAAAAACAAGGAAGAGGAGAAGAGAATAAAATACTGACTGTAAAGATCAATTCTTCAAAATCTAACTAGTATGAATTAAAGCTATTAAAGGGAAAAATAATCACACCCAAACAATTTCATTCTTTATTAATCTTATAAGTGGAAATATGTATAATGCACAATTTTTTCATAACAGTATAAATATTTTTATGACTAGATGCCCTGAACAAAAAAATAATTTAATTATCAGTAACAGCAGTTTCAGTATTTACATGAAGGCTTTCATCTCCTTTTATGAAACATGAAAATTTTTAATTTTAAAATTTGGTAAAAACTTTTAGGGTAACATTTATTTTTGTAAGCATATTTTAACTATAATATTTTTAGGCTTAATATAGTTAAAAATTTAACACTTGATGGTATTAAATTTAAATCATAGGCATATATAACCAGACTATATCTAAACATTGCAAAAATGGATATTTTCTAAAAGGTTGACTTTAAATTCAAAGATAAGACTAACAAACCTTTGAATCTACATTTCTGGCAGTGATTAAGGAACAACTTTAATGGTGTCATTCAATCAAAAAAGTATTCAAATGTAAGTTTAATAGACAAATTATTTAGTATCCTAAATAGATGAATTATACTAATAGACTTCTATTTAATAAATCAAATAGGTGATAATTAGATGTTCAAACTTTGGTTTAGGTTTTACTACAGATCTTCACTCTTTTCTGAGGCCTTTAGTGCATCTTATTTAACACATACATATATATATATATAACACAATAAGGGCACAGTTTATCCATGGAGGGTAAGAGCAAAGAAAGAAAAATGAATAAAGGTAAAGAAAAATTAATAAAGATATGAGTAGAAGATTGAGAATTACTATAGCAATAAAGTTGAATCCAGTAAATTCTCTCAGGGAACAAATGTTCCCTGCACCCTGGAGCTCTTGCAGTCTGATCCAACTAAATAGTTGAAGCATGAAGGAACACAAGGATGAGAGCAATTGAGAGAAAGTGTAAACTAGCATTTGTTAAAACTAATATCAGCTATGTTAGTAAATTGAAATAAAGTACTGATGATGGTTAATTTTTACATAGTTTGACCACCAATTTGCATATTGTATCAACCTGTGGTCCTGAATTCACATAAAATTCAGGACCACAGGTTGATACAACTTATGGCAGCTGCTGAAAATTAGCTTTGCAGCTTAACTTTTCTTGTGGCATTTCCACAAAACTAGATCATAAGGAGTCTATTTTACATGTTTTTTAAGAACTGCAACAAAATGAGGTTGGGATTATCCATGTGCAATAAAATTTAATATAAGCAAAAAAATGTGGGATGAGATCCGACCCATTTTCATTCCAGCCTACAAAAAGGGATTTGGGTCTGATATTTGGTGAAAAGACTAGTAATCTATTTTGTCTTCCGTGGGACAGTCTCCCTGCACTTTAAACTAGTCTGTCTGGGCAGTCTCACAGAAGGTGGGTTCCCAATTAATTGTGGTAGAGTTTATGGTACCTGTAACAAAGGCTGTAGGATCAAAGGCTTTCTCTCTTAATCTTCTAAACAGTTGGATGGAGCAGAGGTCATCTACTCCTGGTGATCAATAAATAACTTTGGAGAGATAGAATTAAAGCAATGAAAATGAGTCAAGGAAACAAAGCACAGAGATCACTAGTCATACCCCTCATATATCACTGGTCTGATGAGAATAGGGAAGAAATAAAATGCATGGCAATATGTGTGTGTGTGTGTGTGTGTGTGTCCCCCACTCTCCCAACACACATTGTCATCCATTTCATTTCTTCCATAATCCCATCAGACCAGTGTTATACGAGGGGTATGACTAGTGCTCTGAGTGCTTTCTTTCCTTCTCATTTTCCTTGCCTTAATTCTATCCCCCGAAAGTTGGATGTAATATTGCATTTCCAACATGGCCAATGCAAATGGGCAATGTTTCAATAACATCATTATATAAACTTCAATAGAGTATGTTATCAATATATGTGCTTATTTTGCCATAATTGCTTTGTAAGTTGTAACCACATTTCACTGTAGTGTTACCCAAACTCTGCCCTATCCTTTTTTTTAAGTGATTGGATACCTTGAAAGGGTTTTCTTTTATAAATTCAATGTTCATCACTTAGTAGACGAGGTTCAAGAGCTGCCAATGGTCTTACATGGAGAGGTTGCCAGACATCATTAGATATATGTAAAATAGACACATTTTTTATATTAAATAAGTTACATACATTATTCAATTTACCACCCTGTTGCAGGCCCATATATTTTTATAGCATTTGCGCACACATTCCAAGCCAACAAACATGGTGCCATTGCATCCTGTTAATTACCAACCAGTGTCTGTAACAAACCTCCCCCTCTTGTTTTCTCAACAGGAAAGTACTTAACACACTCTCTCCTTCAATCACTAACTCTCTGACCTTCGGAAGAATCCCTCGCCTTTCTTTAGTTTTCCATCTGACTCCACTTCTTAACCTACTATATAAACACTCGCTTTGGAGGACTCAAAGACTCCTTGTTCAGAGGTGCAATAGCATGGGGACTGTGTAGTTATTTTTCCATTACTTATCTAGTAAAAAAGCAAATCTCTCCCCAACCTCCCCCATTTTCCATTTCATTCCACTGAGCTGTTGGGTTTTCATGTGAAATAGAATTTTCTGGCCCTAGGAAGGGAGATAAAAAAACAATTCTTTAAAATGCTTATCTGGCATTTTAATTAACACATGCGTAGAGAAAGGCTAGTGTTCCCATGATCTTTACCGACACCCACCATTACAAGAAGAGGGCAATATACATCAAATAAAATGTCTGTGGATAGCATCAATGCCCACCATTACAAGAGAGGTACTACTAAGTGACTTCCACATCCAATAGATGCTATACCCGTTTCAATTCTGTACCTTACAAATTTGGCGACCTTACCAGGAACAGCTATAACTTGGCCAATAAAATCTCCAATTGAAGAAGCCATTGCTGTTGTTGGGTACTGCAGAAGAATCCAACTCAGTGCAGAATCATTGGTCTACACAACTCCCCTCACTTAAGGCAAGGATACACAGGACCCAAGTAGAGGGAGAACATTTTGAACAGTAAGGATTCTACTTATCTCCAATTTAGGTTGATTTCAGGGTAGTTTCATTGTAGCAACTAAGAGCTCCAATAGGAAATTTTAAGGTTAAATAACAAGAACATAAGCCTCTTTTTTTTTCAGTAACTTAGAAATTGTATTTAGCGAATGTTATTCTGATTCATTTTTGTCTATAACATCCCTAAAGGCAGGATATCTCACCCTCCTTGACCTAAATCCTCTTAACCCTTTGGCTGCTAATCAACAATAAATGGATAGAATCTAAAAAATGATTGACTGCGGATCGGCCATATATGCATTTTATCTAGTATTTCTTCTCCTATTGCCTGAAGGTTTAAGATTTTTTGTATGTAGTTTCCTATAGCACTCTACTATCAGTTACCATGTTTGAAATATTTTCATGTCAAATCAGTACCTATCAGAATGTAGAGTAGAAAGTTCAACAATTTAAAGGGCTAAATAGGTGATGAGTTGAGTGACTTGCTTGAAAATGTAGACTCAGATGACCTAAGCAGTATATTTATTATCTAGCGATGATGGGTGGCCCAGTGAAGCATTATCTGAATTTGACAGTGATAATATAGAAATTTTAGACAAAGAAAATATTAAAATAATAACACTACAGACGGACATGTTGTGCCACATCTTGGCCTTGGGCACCTGGCTCAAATTTCTTGCCCTCATTGCCTGCGTTTGAATCTTCAAAATCAGGTTTGACTTCTTCATGCTTCATTACACAAAATTCAAAAGAAATAGATTATTTTGAACAGTTTATCGATAATGATGTAATAAATATAATTGCCACACAATCAAATGCATATTATAAATTTTGGAAGCAAAGAAATTCATACAAACTGAATAGCCGCCTTTCCACCTTCAAAGAAATGGTCACTGACAAAATTTGCTTGTTTTTGAGTATTTGGTTTCTCATGAGTCACAGTAAAAAAAAAAAAAATGGCTAAATGATTGCTGGTCAAGTAATGAACTTCACAAACAGAAGATATTTGGAAAACTAATGTCAAGAGATCGCTTTCTGCAAATATTGAGGCTTTTACATTTTAGTGATAATAAAAGTGAAATAACTAGCAAGATAGAAAAAATCAAACCTGTCTTGGATCTCATTAGACAGAAATTTAAATCAAAACTGATTCCTTTCAAAGACCTTTGTATAGATGAAAGTCTAAGACTTTGGAGAGAAAGACTCCATTACAGACAATACAATCCAAATAATTTGGATTGTTATGCAATTGTAAGACTGGTTACATAATAGATCTAATCATTTATACTGGAACCAGTACAGAAATTACCATTGACAATGAAGTAGGTGTGATGGGCTCAGTTGTGAATCATAGTTGAATAAGGGCCAAGTTCTTTTTGTTGATAATTGCAAAATTACTAGAAAATAAGACTGGGGCTTGTGGAACAATTTGTTCCCATAGAATGAACATAGCTAAATTTTAAAATTTGAAGGGGGAGGTTGAATTGATGTAATGCAACAAAATATTGTGTAAAATGCTGTGATAAACGAAATGTACAGTTGCTTACAAGTGTGCATGATGATCAAATGTGTGACAGCAGGAAAAGGGATAGAGATAACATTATTTTGAAACCTAAATGTGTGATTGAGTACAATAAAAAAATGTGAATTATGATAAGAGTGATTGCTGATAAGTAGTATAGAGTGTGTGCATAAAACTATTAAGATGATATAAGAAGTTTTTCTTCTATCTTGTTGACTTATCTATTCTAAATGCATATTATATATACAGGAAGAAAACGAACAAGAAAAAAATGATTTAGATTTTTTATCAAACAGTGTGATTGCACAAATGGTTGATAAATATATATATTTTTTTTAATAGAATTTCTGATATTAGATACATTGGTAATTGACAGTGCTGGGAAATCAAATTGAATCAAATTGAGTCAATAAACCTTTAAAATCTATATATTTTCAAACTTGAATTGGAAAAAAAACTCAAACTGAAATATTTTTGAAAACTCGAATCAAAATTTAAACTTGAACCGAAAAGAATTAAAAAACTCAAATTCAAACTTGAATCAATTATAAATATAAATTTGAAGTGAAATCGTTGGGTATCATTAATAAAATAATTTAGGAATTCCAAGAAATAACAGTGGTTTAATCTTTCGTCCTAATCCTAATCTTGTTTTGCTAATCACCGAATGACCCAAAGCTAAACCTTTCTACTCACCTAAAATAGATAAGAGCTCCCTTTTGTTTTGCCAATGCGGAGTAGAATCTTCCTTTCTTTTAGAATTTAGTAGAATAATAAAGTGCAGAAATTGTTAAAAGCATTTAGAAAAAATCACTTTCAAACTAGACAGAATCCTGTAAATGTCACATTTTTATAGATGCTCTCTCCCATCTAATTTTTTGTGATGATTTTTAATCTCATTTTTAGACCCCTCAAAAATGGGACATTAAAAAATGGATAAGTATTACTCGTATTTCCATCTCAGTGGATGCGGAAAAGAAGCAGAAGCAACTTATAAAGTTAACAATTGCCCAATGACCTTAAAGTGTCTGTCTGCTACAAATTTAAAGCCACATTTAGAAAGGTATCACCAGAAGGAGTTTAATTTATTGAATAAGTGTGCTACTCAAATTGCTAAGCGATCTCTCGCACAAGATGAAGCACAAAGATATGAACATTCCAAGCAAAGCAAGAATATTGATGAAATATTTCTCTCAACAGTAAGCATAAGGATGGACGCCAACATATTCAATCACGCTATGATCGAGTTGGTCACTGTAAATGCAAGACCATTTTCTACTGTTGAAGATAGTGGACTATCTAAAATAATAGACCTCATTAAAAGGGCACTAAATGTTACAATGACAGGAAGAAAATTGCAACTTTAGTAGATGAAAAAGCAGCAGATATTGTTAAAATAATTTGCAAGGAAATCCAATGAAGGCTATTATCATTGAAGATTGAGGTTGCATCCGGATCACTTGGACAGATCTGTGCTTGGTATTAATGCTCAATTTATTATTGGTGATTCTGTTCAAATAAGAAGTTTAGCTGTGGCAGAATTTTCCTGCTCTCATACTGGAGAACAAATCAGAGAAACGGTAATAAAAGTCTTGTAAAAATTTGAGCTGAATACCAATCAAAAATATATTGTTACAACCAACAATGCAAGAAATATGGTAAAAACTATACAAGATATGTTATATGAAGACAGCGAAAATAGTGTCAGTGATCATAGTGCTTATAGTGAATTAAATAATGAAGCTGTTTCAACATGTTTTTTCGGTTAGATGTGCTGCCCACAATTTTCAGCTTGCTATAAAAGACACTTTAAATAGTGGTTCTTGTTTAAATACCATATCCCATGCAAGAAAATTAGTCAAGAAGCTGCGAGTGCCTGCTATACTTACTGTTTTAAAATCAAAGCAACATCGTATGCCTATTATTGATGTGGTCGCATGCTGGTGCTCCACTTTTGCCAGAGTGCACACTTACTGACATTGAAACCATTCATTGGCAAATTTATTGAACTTATAGTAAGTAATATGCAACTCTCTCATAAATCTTGGGAGAAGTTAAAAGAAATCAAACTAGCTTTGGAGACAGCAAAGGTTGTGACTGTGCAATTGCAAGAGAAAAATTTAACTCCAGGCGACTTTTATAAGGTTTGGTTCTATTGCAAAAAGTGAAGTTTCCAAAATGCAATGCACTATTTCTCGCAACCTGCATGATGCAATGGTGATTCAAGAAAAATAACTATTCAGTACCAAACCATTCATAGCATCATTATTTCTAGATCATAGGTTGAATGTTTTGCTTTCCCAATCAGACCAAGAACATCTACAACAATTGCACATGAAATTGCAATTGCTTAATGGTGAGTTTGAATCTGAATAGCAAATGATTTGGATCCTACTACTATAACCGACTCAAACTAAAACGATTTTGAGAAGGCAATTAAGGCAATTAAAGCAGGTGAAAAAAGCAAAGTAAGTGTCACACTCCGAAAACATGATGTTATATCGGCTCTTAAAAACTTTGCTAATGCTGAAAGAATCCCATCAGATAGAAATCTTATTACATGATGGAATTCTATCAAACTTAAATATGCAAGCGACATGAGCTAGCTCGAGTTGTTCATGCAGTTCTGATGATGCAAGTGTCTGTTGAAAGATTGTTTTCCACTTTTAGATTAATCTTAAGTCCACAATGAAATAGTTTATTACCACAAAATATAGAAAATATCTTGGTGGTTCGCTCAAATTCTAATATGTAGTAAACTGTTCTATATTATACGTTTCCGTGAAAATACATATATATACATGTATGTGTATAGTATATATTTGCAATTTACTTTTTATACATCTTACTTTACTTGTAGTTTTATCAATAAATATAGTTTAATTCATACTTATATCGTAAATAATATTCTATATTTGTCTTAAATACATAGCTATAATAACAAACAAATGAGATATGTATTAGGATATAATTTCAACCTACTCTATGATTTTCCTTTAAATTATGTATGCAAATTGTGAATTTAAATTTATGTCAAATATATTCACCATATGTCTGTAGTATCCCATTTAAAACTTCCATTTGACTGCATCACATTTGGCATTAGCGATGAGCTATCATCAGACAGTGGACCTGAGTTTACCTCTAGCAAGACTTCCACTTCCATGCATGACTAAGGCTTCCACCACCGTGCATCATCAGTTGCCTTCCCTCACAGTAATCGCTGTGCAGAGGTGGGTGTCAAGAGCATGAAATGCTTGATTATGGACAACACTGATGCCAATGGTGCACTGATACCAACAAGTTCCAGTGAGCCAAGCTCTGATACCTCAACACCCCGATCATGACACACATTTATCGCCTGCTCTGTGTATTTTATGGAGCCCTTTCAGGGACTTCAGTCCTATTCATCCAGATAAATGCCAACCTGGCACAACATGGCAGGAGACTCTTGTGTCACCGCATGATGAGGCACTTCACAACCACCATATGCATGCAGCCAGATGCTTCTCTGAGTAGTCTCGCTCCTTCCCCACACTGGTTGTTGAGGATCATGTCTGCATCTAGAATCAAATTGGCACCAGTCCAACAAAATGGGACAAGACAGGCATTGTGGTCGAGGTACACAAGTTAAACCTATATGTGGTGAGAGTGGATGGCTCTGGACATGTCACCCAGCACAACAGAAAATTCCTGCACAAGTACCTGCCTGTAATACCCAGAGCACCCCTAGCAATAACCCCCAGCCCGTCAACAGCCCCACTCCCACCAACAAGGTCATCAGATCCCACAGCAAGCGCTCCGGATAACCCAATGCCTGCTGCATCCCTCATGATAGCGCCTCAGACCCAATGACACCACCACCTGCCCCCACCCAGTCTACATCCAGCAACCCCATTACCTGACCCAACCAACAACCATCATCACCAATCATGGAGTCAGAGGGGCACCGCAATTGCCAGGTCCCTCCTACCTTACAACAAGCCAGGACTAAAAGAGCATCCCACTCCTGCTTCAACCCCCATGTTGAACCCCTCACCCATCCCACACGCACGTCAGTCATGAGATTGATTGACCTCCGTCCTACTTCACATCAGTCCTTGTCAGTCTCCTCCAAAGACTTGGAAGGGCAAAGAGAATCATGATACCCTTGCATTCTAATGTACCATATTCATTCTATTGTATTCTAATATCATATTTCCTGTTTTCTAGATTGTTGTCATTAGTGTTTTTTTTAACCTAAATATAGATTAGAGCAAATAGTGTTGTACTTATTTAATATCTTGTACAAAATTTATTTTGTTTGTAAGGCTGAAGCATGGTCAAGCAATACTTTGTACTACAAAAATGGCTAACCAGTAGGCATTTATTTTTTTTTATGTTGGGGAAATAAAACTTTGATAAGGATTAGGGTGCATATCTGTCTCCTTGCTGCCAGACTGAAGTCAGGACTTTTATTCCCCTCCCCCAACTTACTTAGATTCCCAAACCCTGTTGGAAAAGTGTGGAAGATACATAGTATCCTGCTACAACAAGAAAGAAAAGAAATAGAGAACATTTTCAGATGGCATTGGAACGTATTCTCCATTATGCCTGAAGACAATGCCAACTTCAACTCTGATATGGAGGAAGAACTAAGGCAAAAAGGACAAGAGGACAATGATATACCAATAATGGTTGAGGAATTAAAATGTGTCAGAGTTTGAGCAAATAATCCCCAGAACTAACAGGATTAACCAAAATTATTTATCAGAAGGCTCCAGTGAATGTGCTAAGTGGCATAACAAAACTTTTAAGGCCTGCTTAAAGAGAAATCTGTATCATGTGCTACCTTAAAAATTACCAACTACCAATTTTTCCATAATGATTTTCTTTCTCCAAGGCTCAAGCATGGTGTTGGTATTTACGTCAAGAATTCATTAAGTGCAACCATTGCCTATCCACCCTGCCAATATATCTCCATTGTTTTAATCTATACTTATTAACTGCCTATCATCCCCCCTCTATTACACCTGAGGATGATCAAAATCTTTTAATTTTTATTCTATATATTAGTCTTGGTAAGGAATTCATTCTCTTAGATTTTAATTTACCATCTATCAGGTAGACTGACCTGGAAATTGACCAAAACATTTCTAACCTTGACTCTCAGTTTCTTGACCTTTTTACAACCCTTGGTCTGCACCAACATATACATGAACCTACCTTCATCACTTCCAGTAACATTTTATATCTGGTGCTAACATCAGACCGTGAAAGAGTCACTGAATTAGACCCCCCCCCCTTCCCTAAATGTGGGCACATCCTGGTACATTTCTCCTCTGTCTTTCAAACACCTGCTCCACCTAACATTACATATTCCCGATCACTTAATTGGTCATGGGGTAACTATACTCAAATATACACTGTTTTTTATGGCTATGATTGGGACCTTGAATTCTTACACCTCAAAATAAACCAAATGGTAAACCATTTCACTGGCATTTTAAACAACTTAACAATGCTATATACCTCCCAGAACATCTACTCCTGTGGCACCTCCCTGGCACAGGAGAATTCCCCTGTACCTTAAGAAAAAGAAATCTAAAGCTTGGTCCGATTACTTAACTGCAAGACGCACTTATGGCTACAGATCATATCCAACTCCCCAAAGGCTATTTCTTTTTCACCTAGCAAATCAGAACTTAAAATGCAATGTCTTCAATGACCAGTGTACCTATGAGTCTAACCTTATTAATCAATGCTTGCCCAAGCACAAACTTTTTCACTCCTATATTAGTCATAAGAAGATAGATAGATCAGCTGTTGGCCCACTTCGCCTAAATAATCAGCTTATCGATGATCCCCTCTCCATGGCTAATCAATTCGTAAGTGCCTTTGCCTCTGTATTTATGACAGAAGACCTAAATCATCCCAGACCCCCATCAGTTTAACCATTTTCCAATCTCTACTATTGACCTTTCAGTAACAAATATAGAGAAACAGCTCTCCTCCTTCAATGTAGACAGTGCAACGGTCCTGACAATCTCCACCCTCTTCTCCTCAAGAAATGCGCTTCATCCCTGTCTTACCCTCTCTACCTCATTTTTACGGCTTCATTTAATAGTGGCACAGTACCCACCTTGTGGAAACATTCATTGGTGACCCCTATCTTTAAAAAAGGATCCCGCTCTGATCCATTAAATTACCACCCGATTAGTCTACCCCTATCCCATGTAAAACCTTGAAGAAAATAATTAACAAATCTCCCTCAAAGATCATTTTATTTTAAATGAAAGCCAGTTTGGCTTCAGAGCAGGCAGATCTGTCTCAGACCAGCTGTTGCTGATGTACAACAAAATCACCTCATGGTATGATCTGGCTTTAGCTGTTGACCTCATTTTGTTTGACTTTGTCAAGGCATGCAACAGAGAAGTTGCAGCATCTCTAAATAGGGATTTAGCCAAGATTACCTCTTGGTGTCAACTTTGAGGCATGAAGCTTAATGCTGATAAGACGCATTCTATTACCATTAGTAGATCCTGTACATTGGATCCAGCTCATCCCAGTTTGTACATATCAGGTGAACTTATTGAGGAAGTAGATGATTTACATCTTCTTGGAGTAATTCTTGACTCGAAGCTAACTTTTGAGAAGCACATTAGTTTCTCATCCTCCTCAATTTCACAGAAGACTGGATTACTTTGTAAATGTTACAGAATGTTTGCTTGTGACTTTACAGTTATTAAGTCTTTTTATGACTTCATTCTACCTAATTTTGAGTATTGTGCTCCTGTTTGGATGTCTACTGCTAATTGGTATCTTAAGTTGTTGGATAGAGCATTGAACTCAATTAAGTTTATATCACCAGCTCTGTCCCTTGATTTGGATCATCAGTGTCTGGTTGGTGCCCTTAGCATATTTTTCAAGGTATTTAATACTATTCAGCATCCGTTGCACATAGCTCTGCATGATTCATTTAATTCAGTTTGCGTGACAAGGTTTGCTCTTAATCTTAATAACTTGGCTATGAATTTTATGAATGTTAGTATGACACAGTTTTCATCATGTTTTATACCATCATTAATTAAAACGTGGAATGCTTTACCCAGCACAAGATCATACACTCAAGGGATATTTCTTCATTTAAGTCTTGTGTGAATGCATTTTTGAAACAGTAGCTTTTTCTCATCTTCTAATATTTCTTATTCATCTCGATTTATTATTAGCACTTCAATTTTTTCATCACTGTCTTTGCCTCTCTTCAGTACCATTTTGCTATTTGGTGTGGAATCAATTTAGCAGTTGTTTTTGCACCCTGGACAGAGGCTTTGGTAGCTCTCAGAATAATAATAATGGATTTGTGGAAAGAGTGGAATCAATGATGTTTCAGTGCATTGTGCCTAGAAACTTTCCTTAACCCGGGGGAGGGAAACCTCCAGCCCACGAAGGCCTATCATCTGGCCAACTACCTTCCTCAGCATCAATATTGCAATCTGGCCTGCGAAACCTCATGTTTGGCAGCACCTATTGTTGCAAACGGCTGTTCTCCAGAATGAAGTACACAAAGTCTCACCTTCACTCCCAACTCTCGGACCACCACCTCAATGACATTCTTCTGTTGTCTACCTCATCCATCGAGCCGAACAATGAAACACATCTTCATGGCAAACAGCACCAGAAGTCTCACTGATTTGTATGTTTTTCAATAAAATTCTTGTATAATGTATTCTAGTATATATATATATATATATGGTCACTTTGGGGATTTAGTTTGTCACTCCGGCCCGCCGCCTGCTCTCAAGTCTCATCTGGCCCTCACTCTGAAACGGTTGCCCGCCCCTGCCTTAACCCCTTCCATATGAAAGCATGGCAACAACATACATGTATTACAACTTTTTGATAATGATCCTTTTTTCATGTTCATTGCATTCTATGCATTTTGTAATCAATTATATATAAAAAAAGTTTATAGCAAATCACAAAATTATTTGCCTACTCTAGATACGTATGTAAATATACATGTAGAATAAGTAAATTGAGTATTATACTCACTATGCTTCCTCCTTCTCTTCTATCTCCTTTGCCTTTGAATGCCACTGCCAAAAATTATCAATTTGGCTTCTCTAAACATCCAGAACATACTTTTGTTGGGGGTTTTTACTGTTGTGTATGGAATTCGGCACCAACATAATTACACAGTAGAGTATGTAAATCATTAGGCCTAACATCAGAAAATATATCTGACACATGTCTCAACCAGTTGGAGATGTACAGCTTCATTATCATCAGTCAGCTAACAAAATTAGATAACTTTCTGTGAACTCTAAACCAGTTGATAATTGGACATATTAACTATCATAACCAAACATGTCAAATTCCTTTAGGCCATTATAAAGTAAAAACAATTTTTTTAAAACTGATTGCACAATGGAACCACCAAGATGCGTGAGAAAACTGAATTATAAGCCCAAGGAGTCAATAAGTAATGCATTTTCTAACAAAGCCTTGCCCACTTTTTTGATTGGATAAATGAAATAAAGTCTGTATGATGGAAAAGTCATTTAAACTCTCATGACATCTTCCAGAAAGAAACAAATCTGAATTGAAAAGCAAAAGCATTATAGCCACATATGCAGGGCATAATCATACAACACTTAGCTTCCTATGGCCACACATGTGGGCCATCATAGGGAAAGGGCTAAGCCATTGATGATTGCACTCTTCTTCCACAATTCCACTAGGAACTTGATATTTGTCCTTGCTTACCATTTTAACAGAGGTCATGTTGCCCAAAAAGGGACCCTTTTTAAACTTTTTTTCCTATAGCAAGCCATCATCTCACTTCCTCTTTGTGCACATGATAATAGAGGTAGGAGTTTATGTAGGAACAAGAACTGAAATTTTATGCTTATTTGCTAATTAGCATTTTCCGGGAACCTTTTAGATATTCCCTTTACTACAACAAAATTTATGATAGCCAAGTCTTTATCTGGAAATGTGAGGCTAACTTTGTTTCATCATTATAACATAATTTAAGGTTAACACAAGCCACAAGGGCCTATCAGAGGTCATTCAAGTCAACACCTTCCTCATAAACTGCATCCACAAGATAGTGTCCAAACAACACATATCAGTTAAAAGCATCTAGAGTTACTATCTAATGATATCTGGCATACCAGTTTACCAAAAGAAATGAGGTTCCAAAACAATGCCCAAGGAGATGATAAGTGACAAGTATTGTTGAGATGGGGAGAAATTACTACTATAATTTGTATTCTATAGATTAAATCCTCGTCATTTTGATACCATTCAAAGATTTGGTCTGATATCAACTATTTCAATTATTACTATTCAAGATTAGAATAATTTTTTATCTAGAGTCTTCGAGGAATTGGTGAATATAAAGTACTGAAGGTTTGTAATAAATTTAGTAGAACCTGCTTTAAGAAACTCATCATACCCCACCCCCACCCCACCCATGTAATAATAAGTAAATTCAATATATATTTTGGAATGGGACTTGAGCATTTTCAATATAATCAATCTCAACTGTTTATATCAAGTGACTCAAAAAAAAAACTTATTTTTCAATTCCTCAGAAGGGGAAATTATAATGTCAGAACAAGACTGCATTCTTATTAAAGCTAACTAAATTGAAATGACAAAGACTCAAGCATGCAAAATTATTATGTGAGTTCCCTGGCAGAGGTTGGAAGAGATGTACACTTGAAAAAATTCCCACTTCAAGAAAAAACAATAATGTAAAGGATAAAAGGAAAGCAGGGTGCAGATTTTTCTTGGAAAAATTTTCACTTGATGATATTAAGAATGTTGACAGAAGAGAAAGATTTTACACTGGAAACTCTACAAAACTGTTAAAATGATGATGTCTACAGATGCAATAAAAAAAATGTGATTATTCCAAGAAATAGGTTGTATCATGAGATATCAAGATTTTCAAAAAAGTTATATCTGCATGAGTTTCTTGGACAGATAAAACTGATGTTCATTTTATTGAAACCAAAAAGGAAAAGGTGAATTCAGCAAACACATAGAACTTTTAAGGGCTACGTTATTGCCAGACTGTCATCCTCTCTATCCAGAAAATGATTTTTGTTTCAACACACATTCAAGCTTATGTGTGTGCTTATATGTTATGCCAACAAATGTTGCATCCAACACATATGTCAAAAGAGCAATCAAATAATCCAAGATTGGTGATAAATTCAAATTCTTCCAGGAATGATACAGAAACTTTAGGAATATATAACAAGTTCTCTGCGCTAACTTTTGATTCTACTAATCTGTCCTCTCAGCCATCTGAAATGGAACCGAGAGATGCTTCCAAGGAAATGGAAGTAGTGGCTGAGGTCCATGCAGCACCACAACTCTCTAAAGGATATAAAAATGAGCACCTCAGGAAATGTCAAGAAGAGAACCAGGGGCTCCTCTGAATCTCTAAATTCTGGGAAGATTTCCCCCATAAAGGTCACATCTACAAAAAAAAGTGATTAGTGACTCATATCAAGTTGTAAATCTGAGTGATCATGAACCAATTGAAAAAGAAAATAATAGTATCAAAGCCACCAAAATTATCATGCAGCTTATTGCTACTGGCTCTCATCTTGCAATGGAAACTAAAGTTTGGACTTAGTTAAAACAAATCAACTTAAGGAACCCGAGATAACTCAAAACAAGACCTCATCTGAGAGGTATTTACATCTAGAACCCAGAAAAAATAAATCTACTGTAAATAAAGTTCCTTCCAGAGCCTGCATGCAAATTCCAGTCACAGATCTACCAAAACCTGCAAGGGTACCCATACAAGAATGAATCAGAAAGAATATAATTTGTCATCTTCCAAATGAAATAAAAATTCACTCAGTAAATTAAAAAATAAGCGCCCCCACTGATAATGTTCACTATCATCCAATGGAACATTAAAGGCTTAAGAGTTAACTGGGGAGAGTTAGTTTTCCTCATCAGAGAAGATCCAGCTATCATTTGCCTTCAAGAGATTATATTTAAATACGCACATTGCCACCTGCAGGTATTGGTATCATTGGCAGTTGTGCAATATTTTCCACTATCATATCCCTCTTATTGTATCCAATAAGTTCACAATCATCAATTCACTGCAGGAAAATTGAACGCCAATAATTCACTGCATTGAAAGTTCGTTAGGTAAATTCACCTCATGGAAAGTTTACCACAAAAGGAGAAAAAAAATATTTATGTCACTATAATTATGAATCAAAACTAACTAGTAACTAAAGTTTTACTTGAAATCATATTTTCTAAGCCATTATTGATTATAGCCTTGAGTTCTTCTTTATCCTTTTGTGTACCCATCACCCTAACAATGGAATTTACGTATATTGAAACTCAAAAATGAAAGAAAAAACTGTGTATTGGTGGGCACTTATTTTATAAGGAGAGACAAGTGAATGGCAAAACATTTTGTAAGTGTGAAATGTATTGAAAAACTAAGTTGTTGTGCACGCATTCATATAGTTGATGATAATATACATAGTCAATGTTTTGAATGATCATAATCATGCTGGTGATGCCTGAAAAGTTGAGGTTGAAAATGTATACAAAAATATTCGCTCGCAAGCAGAGGAAATTAAGCATTCTCCTAATGTTATTTTATCATCTGTTCTTGCGGAATGTAGTTAGGCTACTGCAGGCAAACTTCCCAGTATTGTGAACCTAAAGAGAACAATGCATAATATTAGACAGAAATAACTCTAGCCCAGTGTTACCACAACATCGAAAAGACATTATTTTTACCAATGGCATTACAACATTATCAAGTGGTGAAGATTTTTTATACTTTGACTCTGAAATGGCAGAAAATCGCATTTTGGTATTTACTACACAACAAAATCTTCAATTACTAACAAGAAGTGACCATTAGTACGCTGACAGCACTTCTAAAACTAGTGAATTGCTGGCGTTCAATTTTCCTGCACTGAATTGATAATGGTGAACTTACCTGTAATCCCCTTTTATAGCAATACCTACTAATCCCCCTCTGCAGACAGTAGCAGGCTGATTCTTAGGAAAAACATAAAATGCAGTATTTGTATGACCTTGGTCTCAGAGGCCATCTCGCTACTTTCATTAAAAAGAATTTGACCAAAATAAACTCTAAGGATTCAGGTTGGAACTACACTATCATCAGAATACTCCCAGGCAAAATCCCGCAAGGCAGTGTTATTGAGTGTGACCCTCTTTCCTATAGCCATGAATGATATTGTAAATGTACTTAGTCCCTTGTAAGTAGATTTATCTATATCTTTTGCTGCTGCAAGGATGCCAGTGGCAGAAAGATGGCTTCAATCTGCCATTAACAGAATATGTGAGTGGACAACTCACTGGGGATTCCAATTTTTATCTCCAAAGACTGATGCAGTTCAATTTTCTAGATCCCACAAAGTTCCCCCATACAAAGATTTGTTTCTTTATAAAAAAAAGAAGACCATGCAAAGAAGAAACCTGGTTCTTAGGACAAAAGGTTAATGTGGGTTCCTCACCTCAGAACTATCAAGGTAGATTTCCTCTGAGCAATGGATGTTTAAAATACTGCACATACTACCTGGGGAGATGCCTATTAGACACTCCTCAGGCTTCACAAAGTTCTGATACTCTACAAGTTAGAATATGAGTATGAGGTTTACTCTCCTGCCACATCTAATCCACTCAGGTGGTTGACTTCATACACCATAATGGCATTCAACTGGCAACGGGAGCCTTCAGGTCATATCCCATTCTAAGCTTGCTAATAGATACCGACATCCTGCCTCAAGACCATCGACACGTCTCAAATGCTGTGATGTTGGTATCGGATTCTGCGTTTACCCAATTCAATAGCTTGCCAAACCATATCAACTAACTCTCGGCCTCAATCTTATTTCACCGGACCAAGTCTGCCCAAGCCTTTCACCATTAGAGTCAAATATATACTTGAGGCATTATCGGCCCCTGATGTATAAATATGCCCACATAAGCCTAAAGTTGGCTCCTTCCGGAGGTGACTTTTGGTAAGGGTGTACCAAAATGGTAAGGGCTCTGTGCCTCCCCAAGTTGAATGAAATCAATTTCTAGCCCACTCTTCAATGCATGAGAACTCCATCCCAATTTTCACAGATGGTTCAAAATGCAAAGAAGGGGTGAGATCTGGAGTTGTTTTTCCTCCCTTTAATCGGAAAACTACTCTGCCTCCCATTTCATCTATTTTTTACAGCTCAACCTAATGCAATCTTAATTGCACTAATGACAATCTTTACTCAGCCAACCCTTCTTTTACAATCTTTACTGACTCCTGTAGTGCTCTCCAAACACTGAACAATTTTAATCTTTCGCACCCTTTAGTTAGAACAATAAAGTGATTTTTTCTTCTAGAAAAACAAAGAAATGTAAAATTTTGCTGGGTACCCTCTCATGTAGGTATTTCTGGCAATGAGAAAGCTGATGTCATGGCAAAATCAGAATCAGGACAACCTGTGATGAGCCACAATCATGTGCCAGCTTGTGATCTTCAACAAAAGATCACCAAATGTATCCGAAACTACTGGCATCAATTTTTTATACAGACCACCCTAACAAAATGAACAACATACAACAGAGCACCGACAACAGATGGAACTACAACATTCCTTCGAAGGTGGCAAAGCATGCTGGTACAACTATGAATAGGCTACACAAAGTTAACACATGGACACCTAATGGAGGGGGTGCCCTACCCCCATTTTGTGAAGACAGTTTGGTTCCCCTTAAAGTCAAACACATAGTGACAGTGTCCAATCCTTGAAGAGCTGAATTGTTGCCACCTCCTTGAACACCGGGAAAGAGTCTGTTCCTTTTCATTTGCCTTAATCCTCAGGGATGATCTCTATGTTGGCGACAGTATAATTTTATTTATTAGAAGCTGGCATTTTTGATAAAGTAATTTTTTTTTTAAATGTTTATACAAATTATTTTTATTATTTAGTTTTTAAATTCAAAGCTAGTTGCAATGACCATGGAGCTGATATATATGTAATTTATATACAGGGTGTCCAAAAAAAATGTATACACATTTTAATTAACACATTAACTGCCAGGCCAGTTTTAATGAAATGCCTGTGGGGGCCAAATAAAAAAATTTCTGTTAGTGACAGAGGAGAGAAGTACATATGTAATAAACATGTTCTGTGCTAATTTTAGTGTTGTACTCTTATATTTTTCCTAACAAAATGGCGGCCAAAAAATGGTGTTAATCCCAGGAGCCATGTCACCATTTATTGCTGACAGATTCACGACTTTGCAGATTTTTAAAATATTTATATGGAAAATATATTGCAGAGTTTCTGGAAAATTCTGGAAAAATTGCGATATATGAACACCTAAAATTTTTCATTTAAATATTATTTCTTAGTTTAGGAACAACAAAACAAGCGTAAAATATCAAAAATGCATATACAGGGCTATTTGAACTTGTAACTCACGTGACAAAAAAACCAAAACATCTAGAATGCGATGTGCAAACAGTACCCGCGTATCCTGTTATTTCCTGTCGTGGCCATTTTGCTTCAAGCTTTCTCGGCAAGTGGTTTACTGTACTACTTTACGCTATGCTGTGTGTGATTTTTTTGTTTCTTTGAACTTTGCCCCATGCAATGGCTCCCAAGCGTGCTGCTTCTTCCAAGGCTGATACTGAGTCTTAACACAAACGAAGAATGATGATAGGTCACAAACCTCAGCACAATCTCAGTGGGTAGAAGCCAGTTAAATGAAAGAAAATTCCCATATATTGGTAAGGAAGAACTTTCTATTTATCCTGTTCTATCAGCTGATGGAAGTGTTTGGCTAATCAATGTATATTCTCTCTTTTTAACTAATGATATACTAGATTTAATAGTCAAAGAAACCAATGACTATGCTAATCATCGGCTTTCAAAACCAAATGTGACACGCCAGTCTAGGTTGAAAGCTTTGGTTCCAACTAACATTTCAGAAATGAAAAAATTCTTAGGAATTTTTTTATATATGGGCTTAAATCCTCAACCATATATGGCTTCTTATTGGTCCAAAAGTGTGCTATATGAAAGGAAATTAATTATTAACACAATGGACAGGGATAGATTTTTTTCTTTTATTAAGAGCACTACATTTTGCAAACATCAATCAGCCAATGACTTCTAGGTTAAGATAAGATCTTGCCACTTGTAAAATTTTCGCTAGAAAAATATTAACAAGTGTACAAGTTAGACTCAAAAATTGTAATTGATGAAACATTGATGCCTTTTAGGGAAAGATTATTCTTTAGGCAGTACATTCCCAACAAATGCCATAAATATGGTTGTAAGATCTGCAAACTCTGTTCTTGTGAAGGATACACTTGGAATTTTGAGGTATATACAGGAAAAAGTGAGTCTTATGCAAACCTAGGAATTTCTAAATCTGTAATAGCTAGGCTAATTGACCCTTTATTTGATAAAGGTTACACACTTTTTATTGATAACTATTACACATTACTGACACTAGCTGAATTCCTTTTATTGCACAAGACTTACTTATGTGGAACTGTCCGTAGCAATCGAAAGGGGTTGCCAGTTGAAGTAACTAAACCAAAGCTTAAGAAAGTAGAAATTGTAGGAAAAAAAATGATAAAAGTAATAAACTGGAAGGTAAAAGAAATGTATTAACTCTGACATCAGTTCTAGAGCATCATGGTAATCTTATTCCTACTGGAAAGAAAAGGAGGGATGGGGAAAATATGATGAAACCTCCCCAAGTATTATAGACTACAATTTTGCTAAAAAGGGAGTGCACCTTTCAGACCAGTTTTCATCTTTATACAATCCTTTGAGAAAAACAAAGAAATGGTACAGAAAGGTAGCCATGGAATTGCTTTTGGGCACTACAGTAGTTAATTCCTGGCCTATTTTCAACAAGTATATATGTGGAAATCAAAAATGGAGCATGCTTAAATTTAGAGAATCACTTATCCTTTCACTACTTACTGGAAACCCAAAAGAAGATCTAAAGTCAGGTAAGCATAGATCAGAATTAAAAGAAGGAACATCTTCAAGTCACTATCTATCACAATATTTAATAAGTAATGCTAAGAAATATCTCAAAGATATCTTTTAATTAACATTTCTTATTAATTTGTATTTTTTGGTATACGAGCCACCAGTGGGTCATTTCACACACAACAAAATTCCTCAACGTGGGTGGGTCAGATCACATTGAATGTGTTAATATTGTTAGCAAATAGTTATTTAATGTTACCATTAAAATTGTTGAGTTTGATGTGAGGAAAACAAAAAATTGTCCTCAAAAGGAAAGATATATCTGTAGGGACCCCAGCTAAAGGGGTAGGTAGGCTCGCCAAAACCATGGCATCACGGATATCGCGAACCAGGGGATGCAGAGATTCCAATGCCCTGAGAGCACTCAGGGCGCTTTGTGAGTCGCTATAGATCACAATCCGGTCTCCGAACCGGGCACATCGTGTAACCTCCCATACTGAGTGGTGTATTGCCACCAGCTCGGCCGTGAAGACACGCAGCGCCTGGTAGAGCCCCGCTGACTTCAAACAGAGGGGATACGGCGTGGAATCCGACCACCTCTTCAGACTTGGAGCCATCCGTATACACTGGCACGGTTCCAGCGTGACACAAGGTATGCTCCAAAATAATCGAACGCAATACTCCCGCTGCTGTACAAGCCTTGGGAGCAGAGGCGTGGCGACAAATAGCCAAATGTGGTACCATACAGTGTGTCATTCTGGGCAGAACCAGGGGCACCACCGGCCCCAGAGCTATACCTAGCTCTCAAATGAGTTTCCTGTCCCTAAACCCAAAGGGCTTAGGATATGACTGGCGTCTCTCAGGGGCATAGGCACCGTCAAAATCAGCTGCAGATGCAGTGAGATCTGTTGGCGACTGAGGGAGGCGCCAGGCTGGCGCATACAAGCGAGTGATGCACTGTACGCGGCGCAGAGCGAGTGGCATCTCCCCAGCATCAACCAACAGGCTCTCAATGGGGGAAGTGCAGAAGTCACCGGTCGCAAGGAGAAGGCCGGTGTGGTGGATCGAGTCCACCTTCCGCAATAAACGCTCGGCTGCAGATGCATAAAATTTGCATCCATAGTCGAGCTTCGAACGAACAAAGGATCGATAAAAAAGTAAGGCAGTAGCCCTATCAGCGCCCCAAGCAATGAATATCACGGAATATGCGGAATCGACGATCTCACAAAAATTCAGATATAAACATTGGGAGACGTCCCCTCACCCCCATCGTGTGGAGAGTCTCCATGATACCATATCTCCATGCGGTATCATAGGCCTTCTCCAAATCGAAAAACACCCTGGCGTAGTGATGTCTATGAAGGAAGTCCTCACAGACAGCATTTTCCAGTCAGAGCAGAGCAAACGACATGGAGTGGAACTTGCAGAAGACAGATGGCCTCCGCTGTCCAGGAAAAAGGCCAATTTAACATTTACCAATTTCTCCATCAACTTGCACACACAAGAGGCTAGAGAGATTGGGTGGAAACTGGCTGGAGTAGAGTGATCTCTCCCCGGTTTGCGACGGGCACAGTAGTGATTTGCCAGGAATCTGGGAGGAGACCCTCCACCCAGATCCTGTTTAACAAATCTAATAGAAAGGCCATTCCTGACTCACCCAGGTGTCAAAGCATGGTGTACGGGACATCATCCCGGCCATGGGCAGTGTCCCTTCAACGACACAGTAAACCGGTCATTGAAGGGTTCTCCGCCTCTGGAGGTAAAGTCCAGCCGGCGGCCTTCCGTGACATCATGACATGCATTGAATGCTGGCGGAGCAGCATCCTGACTAGAGAATGCAGGGAAAGCGGTTGGGAAGGATTCCTCCACAGTGGGTCGAAGATTGCGGTCCCATTCTCCTGGAGAATGCGAGGGAGTCCTGCGAGAACTTGCCCCGAATCCTTTTGACTCGCCTCCACACCTCTGCCAGAAGGGTCTTCCAGTTGAGTGAAGACACATAAGCAATCGCTCATCACCCCTCGCAGTAGCCTGCTCTGCAAGGGGTGCATACAGGACCTGGCAGAGCCAGGTGCTTCCATTTCGGACCACCCCTCCCACATGGTGGCCTGGCAGTCCCTCAGCATGGTAGCTCCACCTTGGACACGGCATAAAAAAATAATAGATTGTGAAGTGAGAAGGAAAGGGGATGTGAGGAAGGTATGGGTGGGGATGAAGCAGGTTGTTAAAAACCCACCATACTGAACCGGAGCTCAAGGGTTAGGGAACATTGTCCCCGTCCCCTCAGCCCTGATCCGGGGCTGAGGGTCAGACTCTAGTTTCACAGGTCTAGCCTGTAAAAATAGAGGCTGACCAGAGAAAGTTGTAGGAGAGGTTGTATGAAAAGCGAGGAAGCAGGGAAGGGGGGGGGAACAAGTGTTTTGAAAGGAGAAGAGGCTAAGCTGGGGTCGGACGGGGTGCAGAGTCTCGTCAGCACCCCTTACGGGGTCCTGGAGAACAAGAGGGGGGGCCTGCGAGAACTTGCCCCGAATCCTTTTGACTAGCTTCCACACCTCTGCTAGAGGGGTCTTCCTGTTAAGTGAAGACACGTATGCCCACCAAGAAGAGCGGCGGGCATGCTTTGAAATATACTGGAACCTAGCCCTAGCCCAATGAAATTCACCGACAGTGAAGTTGTTTGTGCGGCACTTATAGCCCATGTAGGCATAATGCTTCTGTTTGAGGAATGTCTCACACTCGGCCGACCACCATGGGAGTGGTCGGCGTGCAAAATTGCCAGACCTTCTGGGAATAATAGTCAGGCCCACAGCGATGAGGTTACTGGAGAAGAACTCAATGGCCTCATCTACCAACCTAAACTCCTCAACTGAGATAGAGAATTCAATCATTTCCTGAAATGCAGGCCACCGCGCATGCGCCAAGCACCACTGAGGTGGGCTCTCAGGCGGCAGTTGCCCTGAAAATGATATTTGAATGGGAAAGTGATCACTACCATGGAGGTCATCGAACATCCCCCAATCAAAATCAGGCTGTGCATCTAAAGAGCACAAAGATAGATCAAGGCAAGAAAATGAAGTGGTTCTCGGGCAGTGATGCATAAACACATCCACATTTAGGACACCTATCTCAAGCTCTTCGATCAGATTGGCAAGGACTTGTCCCCTGGGATTTATTGAGTAATCTCCCGAGAGAGGATGCCTGCCGTTCAGATCTCCAGCAAGAGAAAGGGCCTCAGTAACCGTGTCACGATGCGGTGGAAGTCCCCCGCATTGAAGTCAGCTGATGGTGGAAAGTACACAGAAATGATAGTATACCTCTTCTCCAGGTTAAGCTGCACAGCCACTGCCTGAAAGGAGGTATCTAAAGTGAAAGGCAGACTGGAGACATCATGCCGGGTGTAAACCTTGCATGCCCCAGCCCGGCCATCTCATGGTGGTGGGGTCACAAGAACCTTTACCCCGGGAGGGCGGGCAGGGAGCATGTGCCTAGCATGGGCTCTTGCAGAAAAATAACTAATGGGGAACGGGCCAAGATGAGCCTCTGCAGCTCCTCCCAGTTGGCCCGGAGTACACGGCAATTCCATTGAAGGAATATGCCCTCCAGGCCTAGCTCGGAGGAGACACGGGGGCACTCTTCAAACAGAAGACCCTCACAGAAATGGCCGGAGGCAGAACCCTGGGTGCTTTTGGCCGGACAAAGCCTTACGGAAAACAGCCACGCTGGGGGAAGGGGGAAGAGCCCTGGTTTTAGCCTGGGACTGGGTGTAAACCCTTTGTGCCACCAGCTTTACCAGGGAAGCACCCGGGTTGAGTAGAACCTGCTGAAGGGCTCCGAATGGGCATGGAAACAACGTTGACTGTTGGCCTGGATGGGCCTGGAGCAGAGGGTGTTTTTCTAACCATTGAGGCATAAGACATCCTAGGCCCAAGTCCTTAGCTGCCCGAGGGTGGCTCTGTGGATGTACAAGGGGAAATTACTGGCAGATTTTTAGTTTTCTCATCATTGGGCATAGTGACCCTAAATTTACAACGGGATGCAATAGCTCATCACCCCTCGCAGTAGGCCGCCCTGAAAGGGGTGCATACAGGCCTGGCAGAGCCAGGTGCCACCATTCAGGACCACCCCTCCCACCTGGTGGCTGGCAGTCCCTCGGCATGGCGGCTCCACCTTTGAGACAGTGTAAAAGTTTAGATTGTGAAGTGAAGTAAAGGGGATGTGAGGAAGCTATGGGTGGGGATGAAGCAAGTTGTTAAAAACCAACCACCCCAGACTGGAGCTCAGGGGTTAGGGAAAATTGTCCCCTCCCCCCCTCAGCCTTGATCCGGGACAGTTGGCTGAGAAGAAGGTCAGCATCTACCCTATGAAATTAGAGGCTGACCAGAGAAAGTTGTGGGAGAGGTTGTGGGAGAGGTTGTAGGGGAAGTGAGGAAGTAGAGGAGAAATACAGGCTGTCGGAAGGAATGAAGAGAGGCTAAGCTGGGGCCGGACGGAGCACTGAATCCCATCAGCATGGCAAATCGTCGCGCCTCTTATGGGGCTTTGCTCCCTGATTTCTCCAGTTCTGCATAACCTTGAATATCAAACCGTTCAACCCTTTTTCCTCTTCTACCATCTCTTTTCCTATTTCCTTTTTGAAAACTCCTTCCCTGAGTTGTCCTTAGAGTTGGATTTATACCCAGCCAAGAAAGCATTTGAACAACTCTCCTATCATCTTATCTTCCAATGACCAAATCTGAGTGGCAACAATGGAGGGTATTCTACGAAACTCCGTCCAATCCACCTGTTTTGTAAGATTTCATCAAGGTAGGATCTAAAATCATGATGGTAGAGTGGGGGGGGCCCATCTTCCTGACAATAAAACATCTTGAAAGTCATCTCTAATGCTTGGAAGGATAGACTGGTGCAGCAAGTTCAAGTAAATGGGACCAGTCAAAGAAGAGTGGTCCAATTAATCCTCTTGATGATAAGCCGCACCACACTGTAATTCCTGGTAAATTAAGATGATGTTCCACCATAACATGCGGATTCTCAGGTTCGTAGTAGGTGCAATTGTGCCAGTTAATTGAACCATTTAATTTAAATGTAGCCTTATCATACCACACAATCTTCGTTGGAAAGTGTGCATCTTCTAGACATCGTGCCAAGTAGCACTTACAATACTGTACTCTTCAGTCCAGGTCATCTTCATTAATAGCATGGACTAGTCTTGGAATGTAACTTTTCCATTGACAGTGCTTCAAAATGCATTGGACAGACAATTTTGAAACGCCTACCTCATGACTCACTTGCTGCACAGATTTTCTTGGACTTTGATGATACGTTTCAGGTACTCTTTCTTGCTTTGTGGGCCTTGATGATGTCCATGGTCTTCCGGAACGCTTCTTGCAGACATTCTCAACAGTTCCATTGGCTTCAAACTTATCTCTAATTTGAGGGATGGTAAGTCGCATTGGTGGATATTTTTAAACTCCCTCCTAGACTGTCTTTGCACTCTAATTGCATTCTAGTAGCATTTTAGAATGAATTTCCTTTGTTCAAAGCTTAGTCTGACTGCCATTATTAATTTAATTCTAATGGGTTTAACCTGGAAAGAAAAAATCAATTGAGCTATCAGCTTTTAAAGTGTGTATCCATTTTGGGGGGACACCATGTATGTATGAGCTTTTTATTGTTATTTTCTCTTATTTGTTTAACAATCTTCTCCATTTAGCTTACATTTATAACCATTTTAGGATTAAATCTTAAAGATTAAATGTCAATGACACATAGTCACTATGTATATATTTTGTAAAACTGGTAATTATCACCATGTAGTTGCGCCCCCTTAAATCAATCAATCTTGTAATATCTCAGCATCAGAGTGAGACTTTATAATCCTACCTAACTTAGTACCATCAAACTTGCTCAGGTCACTACTTATACCAAGTCACAATCATTAATATAAATCAAGAATAACAATGATCCCTGAGGAACCCTACTGGTAATATTCCCCAACTCAGATTTAATCCAATCTATACTAACTCTTTACTATCTGTCACTAAGTCAAGACTGAATCAACTTAAAAATACTTCCATCAATCCCATGTGATTTAACTTTATTCAAAAGTCATAAATGTGGCCCCATGTCAAAAGCCTTGCTAAAATGCAAATAAACAATATCATAATTCTTATCTCTATCAGCAGCATCATATGTCTTTCTATAAAAACAGAGTCAATTAGTCAAAGACGATTTACCCTTAATAAAGCTGTGTTAAGATTCTTTAATCAACTTAGGTTTATCTAAGTGATCCCTATAGATTGTGACATAATAGATCCCATCATTTCCCCCACCACAAAGCCCAGACTGCAACCTGATGGATAATTTAATTTTTTAGTTGCTCAGAGGTTTATGGTGAGCATTACACAAAATTCAAGGAATCTGAATTAAAAAGGTAGATACTACAATCATGGTAAGAAATTGACATTAATGAGGTAAAACAAAGCATCTTTGTATGGAAGAAGAGGCTTTGATTAGTTTGTCAATAGAATGGCAGTACAATTGATCATTTACTAAAATAAATAAAATATCAGCAGGGGGGGTAAGGTTTTTTTTATACTTTTATATCGCAATAAAAGTATATAAGCTATCATTTTTTTAACAACTGTTTACTGAGATATGACTAGTTGAAAAATCTGAACTTTTTAGAGAGTCACCCAATATATTCTTCCAATACTCTAATGTGCTAATGACCTAGCATAATAGAGCTAAATAGCAAATGAAGTATAAAAATATGCACAATTAAATTATGCATCACTTTTACCAGAAAGCAGGTAAAAGTAAAAAAGATAAATTTGGGTTTGATGCATTGGGAAAAACAGCCGAAAAATTCTAAATAATTTTAGCCTTCCTCACTAGTGTAAGTTTCAATTTGATAAAAAATAGCAAAATGACATAATCAAACATACATGATTTAAAATCCAAGAATGTGATAAACATGAGGCAGAATAATCAGGTGATAAATGGTATTAACTAACAAAACTAGATAAGAGTGACCAGTGACTTACAATCTCCTTTGTAATCCTTAAAGGTTGACAAAATTTTAACATCTCATAAAAAAACATTAATAACCTAACATGCTATGCAGATGCTAAAATCTCTAATAAATCCAACATTAATGAAATTTATAATCAACAAAATGAACCATAGGTGAGTATCCCTTAAAAATATCAATCTCTCACCTTTGGCCTTTCCTATTAGACATTTGTGCTTCTTTTGAAAGAAATCAAATAGCCTCTAGCATGTAATGAAGTATAAAATACCAGATATTTGTACTGCCGAGTAATGCAATTAAACCACCTTAATCAACTCGGTTTTATCTGCTTGTCATCATTCACTTCTCCATCCACTAAGCTCAAAGTTCCTTCAAGGGAACTGCCCATACTGGATGGTTCTTGGTCAATGTATTTTAACCCTGGAGGATTAAAAGCTTCATTACACAAGTTAACCGTTTCATCTAAAGCTGAAATAGTATTGAACATATTGACTTGTGCAATGGAATCATTATCCATACACCAACTTCTATGTTTCTCCACTTCCTGAGAAACAACAATAAACAACTCTTTATCTTTGTTCTTCAGCTCTTCTTTCAGGTATCTAGTTAGGTCTTCTTCCTACCAAATGGAAAAATGAATTAGGATGAGAACCCTTTTTTTAAAGAGTCCATCTGGTGACTGCCTACGAGGGCAAAAGTCACCTTAATGCATGCTACAGCCTAATAATAGACTAGATTAAAAGATAAATAAAAACATGTAGAAAACCAAGGCTAAGAAACAAGCTAAAAATGATGAGAACCCATTTACACACTATACTTTACAGTTATTAACAAATCAATAATTAAAATTTAACTCAATTCAGCTAAATTCACCAAAATATTCTCTAGAAATAACCAATAACTGGTTATTGAGTAGAAGATGGAAGGCAGAGGATGGCACAGAGAAGAGATAAAGAATAGGGTGGCTTAAGGCAAGTTATGCCAGCGAGTTCACCAGCAAGAGAGTGGGGGTCCAAGCATAATATCCTCCCATATTTCAAATGTGGAATCAGTCACACAAGTTCCTTTTCTAATGTACAGCTAACACAGCAGCGATGCTAGCCTCACTCTCCCACCACAAGGATAAACCAAAAGAATAGAGGAATAATTGAAGTATCAAAACTATTGCAAGCCCATTAAGCATGACACTAATGAACATGGTCATAAGCAGAACTATAAAATAAAATATTTAAGAAATAGTGCCTAATATACCTTTCCAATTACTTCAGGGATGTCTAGCTTGGAATCTAAGTTGTAGTAGGTGCCTCTCAGGCTTCTGATGGCTACCCAATGCTTCCTTCTCAAAGGAAGTTGAACTGGTCCAATTCGATATTCTGATGGGACATTCAGAATAAAACCAACAATTTGATCCAGGATTATTATCTTAGGATCTCTGTAAAGTGAGAGAAAAAGTATTTGCAATGTATAACTTAAATAATACACAGCCCCCATCAACTCATATAGCTACCTTTATAATATTAATGGTAAACACATTTGGTACTATAATGGTATGAAACCCCCTCACATGCTGCACTTTCTAACACAGGTTTGATTTTCATTTAATTAGATAACCAATGAAGATTGAATAGACAAAATTAGGTTGGATGAGCAGGGGCATAGCTAGCCAACCCAGGACCCAGGGCTAGGCATTTTGGGGCCTTTACCCTCATATCTCTATCAACTATGCCTCAAAGTTGTGAATTTTTAAAAAAGTTTTCTGTGCATTTTATTAGCATTATAAAAAATGAAATGAATGTCTTGTCAAAACACTTTATTAGCATTTAGCCTCATATGGCTGACAAACAGAAATAAGACCATCAAAATTGATTCCTTGCCAAATGAGCTTCCATCGCCAAGACACCTAAACTGCTTAGTCTATTCTGACACATAGTTGACTTCAGGACATTTTTTACTCTTTCCCATTCTGTTCCAGCAACAGTAACTCAAAGAGTGCAAAATATCCTGAGAGCAATACATACATTTGGAAATAAGGAATTAAAGTTTCAACTACGCAGATTATTAAGCAGCTGAAATGGTGATCAATTAACTTGATTTTCTGAATGGATACATTTTAAATGTGGCAGTAGGAGCTGCAACAGGCAGCAGCTCAAGAAATTACTTCAGGGAAAGAGGAGAGAGGGAAAGCTGACCCTTCTTAAAAAATTACAGAAATTTATGCTAAATGGGAAAAAGTCCAACATTTTTTTAGAGAAATACCACCCAGATATAGTTGTAGCAAGCAGGCCCATAAACATGCTTAATGACCATGCCTAGTTTTTTAAGAGAAGGCAAATGCAAGCCAATTTCTCTGGATAGATTTTTAATAAGATATTTTTTTTTTAATTTTAGGAGCCTATCTGGCGACTGCCCACTTGGGCATAAGTCGTCGGAATCAAGACAGCCTAGCACTAGGCTACTTTAAAATAAGAATATGAAAACACAACAACAATAAAAAAAGATGGCAATAATCAGGAAGCATGCTCCTGCGCCGGGGGTAGGAGTGGGGGAGGGAGACCTCCCCCCGGTGGAGGAGCTTGCGACCTACAAAGAAAACAACAATAACAAAAAATCTAGTTAAATAAAGGGAAGAAGGCCAGCCTCCCCCAAATTCTATAAGTCCACCAGTCAATATGCACGAAATCATCCCGGGTACAAGGGAGAGGTGGTAGCGACCCCACCCATCCCAGTACCAGGAAAGGTAAAGTGTGCGGAGATCACCCAGACTGGGACATTCAACAAGAATGTGACGAACAGTCTGGGGGACAATGCAGTCTTCACAGTAGGACACTGGTGAGCGCTCCATCAAATGGTGGTGCGTCCCACGAGTGTGTACAATTCGGAGACGACAGAAAGCAACCTGAAGCTTTCGCGGCATTGGGGGATAGGTCCAAGGGAACAGTCGCGGCGCAATAGCACGCAACTTTAAGTTCCCTTCAACCGTCTCCCATCTTCTTTGCCAAGCTTTCTGTATTCCTGCCATGTAGTCGGTGTGAGGAAGAGCGAAACGCTGGTCCAGTCACAGAGTTATCATGGACTCTTTGGTTCCCTCATTCCCCGCAATTCCTACATGTACAGGAACCCAGCAGAAGATAATCTTGACATCTGCCTGGCTCGCCAAAACCATGGCATCACGGATATTGTGAACCAAGGGATGCAGAGATTCCAATGACTTGAGAGCACTCAGGGCACTTTGTGAGTCACTATAGATCACAATCCGGTCTCCAAACTGGGCACATCACGTAATCTCCTGTACTAAGTGGTGTATTGCCACCAGCTCGGCCGTGAAGACAGACGCAGTGCCTGGCAGAGCCCCGCTGACTTCAAACAGAGAGGATACGGCATGGTGTGGTGGAGCGATTGTGAGTGTGTGTGTAAAGGGCCATTCTTCCACCCTTTTTCACAATACCCTCTCCCCTCTCCCTCCCTCTGTAAGAATGTGTCTGTGTGAATGGGAATGGGTTTGGTTTTTTGTATAGTAATATAAATTGATTTTCATATTTGTCTAAAAAAAAAAATTTCTCCCCCAGCTATTTAAATTTTATATTGTTTTTCTGAAAGACCACTCTAGTAAATTATAAATACTATTACCTGCCAAATTTGTACAGAGTGGGAGAGACAGTAGGGCTTGAGGTACACCAGAAGTTGTGCATCCTGTTGGGACAGAATAGCTGATTGTAGCCCCGAAGGTACAACCAGATCCATATATATATTGTATCAAGCTCGGAGGCACCAGCTTTCTTTAATAGCCTAAAGAGGCCAGGATCGTGAAGAAAATTGAGCTTGGAAGCGCCAGGCCCCATAAAACACACACACGTAATTTTTGTCACAGGAGTGACTGCAGGCAAGATTTTCCCCTGGGGGGGGGGGCAAATCATAAACCGTGGTACCACGTAAGATAACTCCTCTTTTTGTATTTGTTATCTCTTCTTTTGTATTTTTGACTGGTAGAATTGTAAGATAGGATTGTTCTTTAGTAATTGTGTATATATTTTCGATTGGTAGGATTTCAAGATAGGCTTGTTTTATTTATATATAAATAGGCTTGTGTGCATATTTACCCCATATTTTTGTAATTATTATTGTACTTTTTTTTGTAAGTAAAGGGACTGTATATATAATCCATTTAATTCTCCTTTGATTTCTCACGTCCAGATTAGTGTAGGAAGCCGGTTAGATTGATGAGGGTTAGTCTAGATTTTTGGCCCGCTACATTTGGCGCCCGAATAGGGATGCGAGATCTCAAAACCAGGAGCGTGATGGGATTGGATTGTAATCCACACCCAATTAGAGTGACAGGTAGTTTGGTTGTTTTTCACCTTTGTCTATCACTGTTACTAACCTGGGAGGATGGCTTCTGTGGAACAGGACCTTCATGATGAGATCGTGAGACTGAGGCTGGAATTGAGGCAAAAAGAGGAGGAATGTATGATGTTGAGGAACGTGATTGATGGATTGAAGAGTGATATGATGAGTATGGACGAGAAGACAGACCGGATGAGGAAAGAAATGGATGAGCGACAGAAGCAGGTTGACCAACGGATGAAGGACTTGTATGACATGATGAAGGGGTCAGGAACGGCCCTAGGACCCTCAACCTTGACCCCTGCTCCGACTGAAGGGGATAAGACTAATGGGAGTGCGTGCGAGCCTAGAGAGGATAGGGTGATTATGAGTGATAGGAAGGATGGAGAATGGAAGAGAGTTGAATGCATGAGAAGAAGGAAGACTGGTTCAAAGGGAAAGGATAAGAAGGTAAGAGGAAAGAGTGTGGACTCATTGTACTTGGATGAAGGAGAGAGTTATGGTATGAGTGGATTTAGAGGAGCCCCGAGTCTTTTTAATCTTTTTTTCTTGTTTTTTTTTCTTTTTAGGAGAGGATGGTGGGGAATGAACCCTCTTCTCCCCTCTGCCAGCAAGAGCCCCCAGGCCAGATGGACCATCCTCAGCAAGGTCCTTCTCCGAGAGGGAGAAGTTCCTGGCAGTCATAGGGGCACCAGTCAAAGGAAGAGATCCCTCCCCTCCTACTGCTTTGGAAACCCTAGCCATTTGAGGAGGACCTTGCATAGGAGCAGACTCGAGTTCAGTGCTTGGCACCAAAACCAGATTCGCTCCCATGGAAGGCTCTACCATCTGAGGCTGGGTTGCCTCAAGGACCATGTCTATCTCGGGTGAGGCCTCCATTTGGCCATCCCCTCCCAGGACATCACAGGTCCTATTGGCAGCAGTGTCATTAGTCTTGTCCTGGGAGGCAAAGGCCTTGACCCCCACTAGGTTTAGTATTCTAGCCAGCAGGTCTTTTGAGGGAAGCGACCAAAGGGGCCTGGCTTCCCTCTCCCCCCCTAAGGGGGTTTGCCCTACCGAGCCACTTCAATGGGAAGCAGTTGACTATAGGCTACCTGCTGGCTTTCTTGGCCGTCCCCTTGGGAAGTAAAGGGGGGACTGCCGCTGGAAAGATGGAAGTGGCCGAAGGCACCTCCAGACAAGGGGGTGAGGGGAAGTCCCCTACACCCGTAGGCGAAGGAGAGGAGTAAGCTTCTTCTCCGGTTAGAGAAATTTGGAGGGTCCAGAGGAAGGGGACCTCCATTTTTTTCTGTGGAGCTGCCCAAAGGCGGCTCCGTTGATTGTGAGGAGGAAAGGGGTTTTTTGATATTTGCATCATTGGGCATGGTGACCCTAAATTTTCCATGGGATGCACACGCTCATCATCCCTTGCAGTAGCCCACCCTGCAAGGGGTGCCTAAAGGCCTGGCAGAGCCAGGTGCCACCATTCAAGACGACCCCTCCCGCCTGGTAGCCTGGCAGTCCATCAGCATGGCGGCTCCACCTTGGACACAGTGTAAAATTGATAGAGTGTGAAGAGAAAAGGAAAAGGGATGTGAGGAAGTTATGGGTGGGGATGAAGCAGGTTGTTAAAAACCCACCATCCCAGACCAGAGCTCAGGGGTTAGGGAACATTATCCCCTCCCCCCTCAGCCCCGATCTGGGATAGTTGGCTGAGAAGGAAGTCAGCATCTACCCTGTGAAATTAGAGGCTGACCAGAGAAAGTTGTGGGAGAGGTTGTATGAAAAGCGACGAAGTAGGGGAGAAATACAGGCTGTCTGAAAGAAGAAGAGGCTAAGTTGGGGTCGGACGGGGTGCTGAGTCTTGTCAGCATGGTGGCTAGGATGGCAAATCGCCACGCCCTTATGGGGTTTAATAAGAGGAATTCTGCGATAAAATAAAAATGGGGAGAAACCGCAGAGAAAGATTTGCTACCTAAAGTCTTTATGGAAGGGGACACCCCTTGAAAGTAGTAACACTTCTCCTCCTGTCACTATCTTCCATACCCCAAAAAAGAGTCATCACTAAAGGTAAAGTCATTAAATTACCTTCTTTTTTTATTATAATTTTACCATACTTAATTTCAAGCATAATCTAGGGTAGATTAAAAAAAAATAAGAAAAAAAAGGTAACTTTGTAAACTTACTTGCGCTTATCAAACCATATTACTCCGCACCCTTTCATCGTAAGGGCGGCCATTATAACATTAATATCATAATTTCCTGTCCCAAGTATGGATTTGTGGGGATTAACCCAATTTCCCGGAGACAATGCTATACATATTTCATCAAGGTTAGCTTTCGTGAATGCCCCAGAGTCTTGAAAGAGATTATTGAGGCTATGAAGAGCACACAGTTCTTTTATCTGAAAAAAAAAACCCTTTCTAAAAGATTTAATTTCACTAATTTGATTTTAAAATCCAAATAATTAAAGAAATGAACTAAGAGCTATGGTAATTTCATCACTAATGTCAATCAACAAGCGCCAATTGAATACATATTAAGTTATCTATTTAAATGTGACAAAGGTTTGGATTCCAAGTTACCAAGTGCATTCTGATTGAAATTTATACCTACTAAATAAGCATCAATGTTTTTAATTGGAAAGTAATCACTACTGCTTGATACTAAATCCTGCACACTAAAACCAATTATTGTGTCCAGAAAATTGGAAGGGAAGTTGTGAAAGAACGGGTAGGCCTTAAGCCAAGATAAAATTTTCTGAATGGGAATTGAAAAAAAAAAGAAAGAGACAACAGAGGAAAGAATGTAAGGGGCAGTCGACTAACGAGTGGAACGAGTCTGATGTATTGGCATTACAGATGTGGGGGGTTTTGGTTTTGGTTTTTTTAGAGGCACTGGCGAGATCAGCTGTGGATGCAGTGAGAGCCATTGGCGACTGAGTGAGGAGCTGGGCTCACCCATACAGGTGCATAATGCACTGTACACATTATAGTTGGCGTCATCCCCGGGGCATCAACAAGTTGGCTCTTAATGGGGAATATACGGAAGGCACCCATTACCAGGCCGAGACTGATGTGGTGGATTGAGTCCACCTTCCAGCATACATGCTTGGCTGCGGATGTATAAAACTCCCATCGGTAATCAAGCTTTGAACGAACAGAGGATAAATAGAAAAGAAAGGCAGTCCCCCAGGTGCTGAATGTCACAGAATGGAGAAAGTCCATGGCGTGGGTACAAGAGAACCAAAGGTTCTGAATATGAGCCTCTCATGTGAGGCACCAGTCAAAAACAAGACCAAGGATATGGTGCAAATCCACATTTCTAGGCAAACCCCATTTATGAACAGGTTTGGATCAAGGTGGAGCCGTGGCTGGAGGCTGAAGTACACCACCTTAGTCTTGGCCTTGGAAAACCAAAACCTGCACACTTTGGCATAGCGAGAAATGCAGTTCAATGCCTGTTGGAGTCAATGCTCCAGAGTTGCCATCTGGGCCGCCCGCACCATAGAGATCGAAAGGTCATCCACATAAATAGTGACATTATCTTCCAGCAACACTGAGGTGATGCTCAGGGCAAAGAGTGTGACACTGAAGATATTTCCCTGCAGGACACACTTCCTGCTCAATTGGGTCAGAGAGGGCTCCCCTCCCCCCAACCATACGCAGAATCAATGATCTCGCAAACACACTAAGATATAGATTGGGAGGTATCCCATCACCCTATTATGTGGAGAGTCTCTATGATACTGTATCGCCATGCAGGATCATAGACCTCCAGATCAAAAAACATCGCAGAGGCATTTTCCAGGCAGAGTAGAGCATCCGACATGGAATGGAATTTGCATTAGCCGCATTGTATGGAAGACCACTGGCTTCCATATTCTAGGAAAAAGGCCAGTCTAACATTTACCAATATCTCCATCAACTTGCACATGCAGGAGGTTAGAGAGATTGGGTAGAAACCAGTTGGTGTAGAGTTCTCACTCTCCAGTTTACGAAAAGTGAGCACAGTGGCCATTCACTCGCCAGGAGTCTGGGAGGATACCTTGTGTCCAGATCCTGTTAAACAAATCTAACAAAGGCCATGCCTGGCTCACCTAGGTGTTGCAGGATGGTATATGGGATATCCAGACCAGGCAGGAGTGTCCATGCACAGAGTAAGAGTGGAATGCAACTCACTCAATTTAAACATGCTGAAGGGTTCTCCGCCTCTAGAGGTAAAGTACAGTTAGTGGCCTTCAGCAATATCACAACAATATGCATTGAATACTGGAGAAGCATCTCGGATAGAGAATGCGGTGGAAGTGGTCACAAAAGACTCGGCCAGGGGCACGGTGTCAGTGATTGCAGTACCAATCTCTTGGAAAACAGGAGGGGGAGGGGGAGGGGGAGTCCTACAAGAACAACACCCCCCACACTCCTTTAGACCAGCTTCCACACCTTTCTTAGAAGGGTTAATTAAGTGAAGAGACGTAGGCTGTGCATCAGGAGTGCACAAGGATAGATAAAGGCAGGAAAATGAAGCAGTTCTCAGGCAGTGAGGCATAAACTTATCCACATTTAGGACATTTAACAAGCTCGTTGATCAGGTCAACAAGGACCTCACTCCTGGAATTAATTGAATAGTCTCCCCAGAGGGTTTGTCTACCGTTCAGATCTCTGAGAAAGAAAAAGGGCCTCAGCAACTGTGCCACGATCTGGTGGAAATCCCCTACATCAAAGTTGGCTGATGCTGGAATGTATGCAGAAATAACAATATACTTCCTATCAAGGTGCAGCTGCACAGCTACTGCCTGAAAGGAGGTATCTAAGGCAAAGAGAAGAACGGAGATATCATGCTGGGTGTAAATCACGCATCCTTCCCCCTGCCCAGCTATCATCCTGGGATGGTGGGTTTGCAAAACCCTTATACCTCGGGAGGATGGGCAAGGGGCACACGCCTAGCATGGTCTCCTGCAAAAAGATAGCTAACAGGAAATGGGATGAGATGAGCCTCTACAGCTCCTTCCAATGAAGGAATATGCCAATGAGGCCTAGCTCGGAGGAGATGCAGGGGAACTCTTCAAAGACAGCCTCACAGGAATGTTCGTATGCTTCCCAGAGGCAGAACTTGGGGCGCTGTTGGCTGGACAATGCACTGAAGGTGCTGTTGCCTTTGAGGACTTATCGATGGAGGCTGGGCTCACTATGAGAGTCTTTTCATCCCTCTGCCTCAAAACCTTAGGCAAACGGGGATCCCTCTTTTAGAAGATCCACCGTCTCTGAGCCACCCAGCTTACCAGTGGGTGTGGGTGAAGGAGCCGAAGCTCCTTTAGTGCATTCCTTTCCAGGAGCACCACATTGCTTTGAAGCAGGATGCAGCTCAGCAATTAACACACTTGGCAACACACTATTTGGACTTATGTGCAGCCTTGGAGCAACTTACAGCCTGCCTCCACACCATAATTTTCTAAACTTGTGACCCCCCCTAAAATGAAAACATTGGAGGTTTGGCGAACTAGATCCTGCATCCAGCTGCTCCCACCTCAGGTTTGGGGAATCTTCAGGGTTCTGTCTTGGGCGTGTTAAAAAATGGTGCTCATTACGTGGGACAGAGACTTGCACCAACCTGAAGTTATCAAAGGGCTGGTTATTTTCTGAAGGTCACAGCAGCTAACTAGGCAGCCAGAGAGGCAGGGCAACAGGGTAGATAGCCTTACTGGGATGTAGAAATCCTTGAGATGATGGCTAGGATCTGAAGATCTATTGTGGTAGACCCAGAGATTTTTAGTTGGCCTGGAGGCCAACAAGGCAGTAAAGCATGCCAGCCACATGCAGTACAACCTTTCATCTGAGAACAGACACAAGGAGGTGGTCAGCCCATTACAACATGCAGAAAAGTGGGTATTGGAGCAAAAACCAATATTCCCATTATTCCTGCCCCAATGCCTAGGTGCATGCAAGGCATGGTCTCTCGCATCCCGCAGCCATTAAATGGTATTGTTTATAGAGGCTCCAAAGCCTCTCTTCTGACACAGCATGATGGAGCTGGTCAAGTCTTTAAGCCTAGACCAGGTCTGGGCAACCCTTGGCACCTGTGCCAAATGTGGCACACCAAGGACTTCTTAATGGCACGCAAAACCAAATGTTCCCCTTAAAAACAACTAAATACATATATCTCCAATCTCTTTTATATGGTAACATCATGCTGTATCCAGTAATAAATTATCTGCCATCAGTGATGCAGCAGTCTAAGTCTCAATGATGGTCAACAAATAAAAGCGCCCCATTTTTTTCTCTAGTTTGATTTTTTTTTTCTACTTAAAAATTGTACAGATTTAAATACTTGTTTAATCTAATATGTAGTTTTGTAGGTAAAATAACTTGATTTTTATGCATAATTCATAATGGATTAAAATGGATAAAAGAATATCTTTAATTTTTATTGTGGTTTAGCTAAGTAAAACGATTAAGAGGCATTGAGTATTGACACGTGAGAAATTTTTCTATCAAAGATTGGGCAGTTTTTTGCATGCACAGTTAAAAAGGTTGCCCACCTCTGGCCTAGACAGGGTTGAGGGGATTGTTATAAAGAAAAAAGAATGCTGAAGGAGCAAGAAGGAAGCACAGTGACAAATTCTCCCAGGACTGTCAGAGTTGAATTCAACTCAGTGATGGGACATCTGTAATTTGCACTTTGTCTGGGTGAGAACAGTTCCTGCTGGTAGCAATTGCAGGTAGACAAAAGATTGAAAGGATAGTCATAGAGTAAACAAAAATAAAAATGAAGTAGCGCTGAGAGGGATTATGATGATGGTAAAGTAAACAAGACTTCTTATAAAGTGCAACACTCCCTTTCACAGAACATGCCTAAGCTTTTGTTCAAGGACTGCTTGTAACTCTCAGTTCTACATGCAAAACTGCGATTGCATATATTGCCAACCATACTTCCAAGAGGTAAAGTTAAAAGGCCAACAAAGCATTGTAGGGTAATTCACCCAACATGAAAAAATAAAGCAATGCAGTGTAAGTTAGACAACATGAAAAGATAACCATTGTAGGGTAAGTTACCCAACATGAAAGATAAAGCAATGTAAGGTAAGTTACCGAACATGAAAAGACGAGCAAGAATGTTGCATTGGATGTCTGAATTGACTGACCATGATTAAGCTTGAGAATTTTTTTTTTAATTTTTAAGCAAAAATAATAAGAGTTCATTTTGTTATCTATTTGTGGTGTTATTTTTACCTTATGATTTTTACTTATATTTTTATATATCATGAAAAATAATGCTAGTTATATTTCTCAGTTGGTACCTACAGTTTAATGTGCGATCCAAACCTAAGTATCTACAGCATATGATAACCAAGCAACTATAGTGAAATCAACCCTAATTATGAGTCCATCCAGTGAGTAACTATAAGCAATGTATCTTAACTCTGCTTAAATTGAAAGTACCTTTTCCACTTAACTAGGCTGTAGACCCCTGGTTAAATCCTAGGGAAAGTTGCAATATTAAAAAAAAGGTTTAGAATAAACATTAAATAATGATACGATATATTAATTACATTATTAAATGATAAAAAAAAACAATTCCTACCTGCTTTTCATGATACATATTCTAATTTTGAAGCGTTGGTCATAGGATTTAATAATGGCTCAGACATAACAATTTTCCCTTTATTTTCTCTCCCAATAAAAAAATTATTTAACCAATTTCAACTCAGGTTTTTTGCCATATTTTCAATTTTTTTTAAATAGTTAAAAAAAATATATAATTTTTAAATAACCCAGATGCTAATTTTAACATAAAATTCAATTATTTTAAATTCTGTAAATAAAATTCTTAAATATTTATACATCTTTTAAATATATATTTACCAATAAAGTTTAAAAAAAACAAAAAACAGAGAAGTCTCGGGTTTAGGCTGCTTGATCTATGTAGATCCTGTAAAGAGATGCTTATGTCAGTTTTGGCTTCTTACTTTTAGGTAGAGCTCTTGCTAGCCAAACCCGGCATTAGCGGGGATGTGTTACACTCAGCCCTGTACTGGAGTGAGTAGATCTTACACTTCTCATCACACACACAGCCAATTACAACACTGCTTTCTTTCTTCTCTCATCTTTGCAGCACAACACACGCTCTCTCTGTTCCTAGAAATCATGATGATGGGTATCTATATCCACATTCCTGACATGGAACAAGTCCCTCTACCGCAGGGTGACGAAGGTTCCACCTGAACACTGTTTGGTATCAAAACATAATACTTCCTGACACCTCTCCCAAAGAGGACCAGACCCTGGTGCCCTTAGGCTCACTAGCAATTGTCATACTGACCTTTATGTCTATGGAATGGAGTGGGGAGTTCTTCTTGGACTTGTATACATATTCAAGCAAATTTTATGAACATTGATAGGGTTTGTTGTTTTAGTGTTATCTTAGCAACCCTAAATGGAGTGCAAGAACAAAAAAATATCTTTTTAAAAAATACTGACTCAAAATTATGTTTTTTGTCAGTGAAGACGTCTTTGATGACAGAAGCAATAAATTTGTCTGTAGTATCAGGTCCCAGGAAGAAGTTATTGACTAGGACCATGTAGGTCCTGCGATTAAATTCATTCCTTTCACTGGCCGAGATTTTTAGAAAGCTGAGAGACTAGACCAAGCAGGCATTGGGAGCATGACTCAGTAGTGGCACAGACTATTATCTCCGAGCAGGAGTCAGCAATTGAGAAGTCAGAGATGGATTCAGGGAATATTTCTCTTAGGGTGTGGTATGTATATAATGCAAGTATCTTGGTAGCAATTGAACGTGAGTTCCCTATTCAGTGACATTTTTTGTTTGTTTTTTTTGGTGTAATATATTTAAGTTCAGGAGTGTTACGACAAAATACAAGGAATTCTTAATTATACTTTAAATTAAATCGTGAAATAGCGCCCAGATTAGATATTTAGATAGGAAGTTGAGTGCAAGCAGATGGAAGGGACTGAGAGTTTGTTTGCCAGGTGCTGGTGTAAATGATGTGTCTTAGAGGTATAATAATCTGGTGTCTGGGTGTGAGAGGGATGCAGTTGTGATTACACGTGGGAATAAATGATGTAAAGATTTTTTTTTTTTTATTTAGGAGCCTATCTGGTCACTGCCCACTTGGGCATAAGTCGCCGAAATCAAGACAGCCTAGCACTAGGCTACTTTAAAATACACATATGAAAACAATGATAAAAAAGGAATATCACAGCAATCAGGAAGCAATCTCCAGTGTTGAGGGGGATCCCCGTCCCCTCGGCTCAGGAATGTGTGACCTACAAAAATAGGAGGGACCTACTAAAAAAAAGAAAAAAAACCTACTTAAATAAAAGGGAGAAGGCCGGCCTCCCCCAAAAAGTCCCCTAGTCAATGTGCACGCACTCATTCCAAGTACAAAGGACAGGCGGTAGCGACCCGGCCCATCCCGGTACCGGGACAGGTAACGTGTGTGAAGATCACCCAGACTGGGACATTCGACACGAATGTGCTGAACAGTCTAGGGGAGGGCGCAGGCGAGCGCTCCATCAAATAGCGATGCGTTACACGAGTGTGTCCGATTCGGAGATGACAGAAGGCAACCTGAAGCCGCTGCGGCATTGGGGGATGGGTCCATGGGAACGCGGCGCAATGGCACGCAATTTTAAGTTCCATTCAACCATCTCCCATCTTCTTTGCCAAGCAGTCCGAAGAGCTGCCTGTATTCCTGCCATGTAGTCGGTGTGAGGAAGAGCGAAATGCTGGTCTAGTTGCAGAGTCCTCGTGAACTCTTTGGTGCCCTCATTGGCGCGCTCATTCCCCGCAATTCCTACATATTCAGGAACCCAGCAGAAGATAATCTCAACATCTGCCCGGCTCGCCAAAACCATGGCATCGCATATCGCAAACCAAGGAATGCGGAGGTTCCAATGCCCCCGAGAGCAGTCAGGGCACCTTGTGAGTAGCTATAGATCACAATCCGGTCTCCGAACCGGGCATGTCGCTTAATCTCCCGTACCGAGTGGTGTATTGCCACCAGCTCGGCCATGAAGACAGACGCAGCGCCTGGCAGAGCTCCACTGACTTCAAACAGAGGGGATACAGCGTGGAATCCGACCCCCTCTTAGGACTTATAGCCATCCGTATACACTGGCACGGCTCCAGCGTGACACGAAGTGTGCTCCAAAAAGGTTGAACGCAATACTCCCGGCGCTGTACAAGCTTTGGGAGCAGAGGCGTGGCGACAAATAGCCAAATGTGGTACCCTCCAGGGTGGCGTCCTGGGCAGAACCAGAGGCGCCACCAGCCCGAGAGCGGTACCTACCTCTTGAAGGAGTTTCCTGGCCCTAAACCCAAAGGGCTTAGGGTATGACTGGCGTCTCTCGGCAGCATAGGCACCTCAAGATCAGCTGCGGATGCACTGAGAGCTGTTGGCGACTGAGGGAGGCGCCGAGCTCGCGCGTATAGGCAAGTGATAAACTGTACGTGGCGTAGAGCAAGTGACATCTTCCCAGAATCGACCAACAAGTTCTCAATTGAGGAGGTACGGAAGGCACCAGTTGCCTGTCAAAGGCCGGTGTGGTGGATCGAGTCCACCTTCCGCAATAAACGCTCGGCTGCGGATGCATAAAACTTGCATCCATAGTCGAGTTTCAAATGAACAAAGGATCGATAAAAAAGTAAGGCAGTAGACCTATCAGCGCCCCAAGCGCTGAATGTCACGGAACGGAGAATATCCATGGCGCAGGAACAAGAGACCCTAAGGCAGTGATTATGAGCCTCCCAGTTGAGGCATCGGTCAAATACAAGACCAAGAAAATGGTGCGATTCAACCACTTCCAGGCTCACCTCATTAATAAAGAAATCTGGGTCGGGGTGGAGCCGTGGAAGGCGGCAGAAGTGCACCACCTTAGTCTTGGCCAAAGAAAACCGAAACCTGTGCGCTTTGGCATAGCGAGAGACGCGGTTCAATGCCTGTTGGAGTTGATGCTCCAGAGTTGGCATCTGTGCCACGCCAAAAGATCCAAAGGTCATCCATGTAGAGCGTAGTGAGAACATCTTCCAGCAGCACCAAGGTGATGCTGTTGATGCAAAGAGTGTGACACTGAGGACACTTCCCTGCGGGACACCCTCTTCCTGCTCCTTTGGGTCGGAGAGGGCTCGCACCACCCATACGCGGAATTGATCTCGCAAAAATTCAGATATAAACATTGGGAGACGTCCCCTCGCCACCATGTGTGGAGAGTCTCCATGATACCACATTGCCATGTGGTATCATAGGCCTTCTCCAGATCGAAAAACACTGTGGAGTGGTGCTGTCTACGAAGGAAGGCCTCGCAGACAGCATTTTCCAGTCAGAGCAGAGCATCCGACATGGAGTGGAACTTGCAGAAGCCGCACTGTGCAGAAGACAGGCTAATTTAACATTTACCAATTTCTCCATCAACTTACACACACAAGAGGTTAGAGAGTAGGCTGAAACCAGCCGGAGTAGAGTGATCTCTCCCCGGTTTGCGAAAGGCGAGCACAGGAGTGATTTGCCAGGAATATGGGAGGAGACCCTCCACCCAGATCCTGTTTAACAAATCTAATAGAAATAGAAAGGCCATGCCTGACTCACCCAGGTGTTGAAGCATGGCGTACAGGACATCATCCGGACCATGGGCAGTGTCCCTTCAATGACACAGTAGACCTGTCATTGAAGGGTTCTCTGCCTCTGGAGGTAAAGTCCAGCCGGCGACCTTCCACGACATCATGACATGCATTGAATGCTGGCGGAGCAGCATCCAGACTAGAGAATGCAGAGAAAGCGATCGCGAAAGATTCCGCCACAGACGCGGGGTCCGAGATTGCAGTCCCATTCTCCTGGAGAATGGGAGGGGGGTCCTGCGAGAACTTGCCCCAAATCTTTTTGACTCACTTCCACACCTCTGCTAGAGGGGTCTTCCCGTTAAGTGAAGACACGTATGCCCGCCAAGAAGAGCAGCGGGTGTGCTTCGAAATATACCAGAACCTAGCCCTAGCCCAACGAAATTCACTGACAGTGAAATCGTTTGGGTGGCGCTTATAGCGCATGTAGGCATAATGACCACCATGGGAGTGGTCGGCGTGCAAAATGGCCAGACGTTCTGGGAATAGTAGTCAGGCCCACGGCGATCAGGTTGCCGGAGAAGAACTCAATGGCCTCATCTACCAACCTAAATTCCTTGACTAAGATAGAGAATTCAGTCATTTCATAAAAAATGCAGGCCACAGCACCCGAGCCAAGCACCACCGAGGTGGGCTCTCAGGCGGGAGTTGCACTGAAAATGATATTTGAATGGGAAAGTGATCATTGCCATGGAGGTCATCGACCAACCCCCCAATCAAAATCAGGCTGTGCATCCAAAGAGCACAAAGATAGATCAAGGCAAGAAAATGATGCAGTTCTCGGGCAGTGATGCGTAAACTCATCCACATTTAGGACACCTATCTCAAGCTCCTCGATCAGATCTGCAAGGACTTGTCCCCTGGGATTTATTGAGTAATCTCCCCAGAGAGGATGCCTGCCGTTCAGATCTCCAAGCAAGAGAAAGGGCCTTGGCAACCGTGCCATGATGCAGCGGAAGGCCAGCGTCGATGTCAGCTGGCCGTGGAATGTACGCAGAAATGATAGTATACCTCCTATTCAGATGAAGTTGCACAGCCAATGCCTGAAAGGAGGTATCTAAAGTGAAAGGAAGAACGGAGACATCATGCCAGGTGTAAACTGCGAATCCCCCAGCCTGGCCATCTCATGGTGGTGGGGTCACAAGACCCTTATACTCCGGGAGGGCAGGCGCCTAGCATGGTCTCCTGCAGAAAAATAGCTAACGTGGAATGTGACGAGATGAGCCTCCGCAGCTCCTCCCAGTTGGCCCACAGTCCACGGCAATTCCATTGAAGGAATATGCCCTCCAGGCCCAGCTCGGAGATGCGGGGACCCTCTTCGAACAGAAGACCTTCACAGGAATGGCTGTACGCTTCCTGGAAGCAGAACCCAGGGCGCTGTTGGCCTCAAAACCTTAGGCAGGCATTGCGGCTTCGATGGGGGGGGGCCCTCTTTTCGAGGAACCGCCGTCTCCAAGCCACTCAGCCCACCACTAGGCTGTCCTCCTTTCGGGAGACAGCTTTAGGAGCCCCAAAAGATGGCCTGGCAACCAACTTCAGACGTGTTGCCTCTTGTGAGTCTAATGACTCGGTGGAGGGGGGTGGCTGTTTCACCCTACGGGGAAACAGTCACGCTGGGGGAAAGGGGGGGAGCCCTGGTTTTAGCCAGGGCTGGGTGTGAACCCTTTTTGCCACCAGCTTTACCAGGGGAGTGCCCGGGTTGAGTAGAACCCCCAGAAGAACTCCTAATGGGCACGGAAGCAACCATGCTCATTGGCCTGGATGGGCCAGGAGCAGAGGCTGTCTTTCTAACCATTGAGGCATAAGACGTCCTAGGCAGAGCCAGGTGCGCCAGGACCAAGTCCTTAGCCTTGCAGAATGAGAGTCGATCCTAGGCCTGAATGGCCAGGATTTCTTTCTCAAGGAGATATGCACCACATTGCTTCGAAGAAGCGGGGTGCGGCTCTCCGCAATTGACACGCTTGGCCACACACAATTTAGACTTATCGTGTGCACCCTTGGAGCAATTTACACAGATTTTGGGTGACCCCGAATTTGCAGGTCTACAAGAACGATTCAATGGGCAAAGCGGTGACAGTAATAGCACTGCTGAGGCAGTGGCACGAATGCCTTTATGCGGTAGCATTACCAACCGGCACGCACTGATTCAGCGAGTTTGTCACAGTCTAACGTGATGAAGAGTGCAGGGGTGGGTCTCAAGGCCCCTCCCTGTTTTGTCATCACACGTTCGACCTTGACCACCCCATGGTTGGCCAGCTCTAAGGTGATGTCCTCTATGGAGTAGTCAACGAGTTCCCTCGCATAAACTACTCCTTTTACAAAGTTTATGGTAGAGTGCGGCGTCACACTCACCGGGTTGCCATCAAGTGTCCGAAGGGAACTTATCTTGGGGGCCTTGGGTCGATCATCTGCATTTGCCAGAAGGCTCCCATCCGAGAAATTGGTCACCTTTGGCTCTCTACCAATTACACTAGCTAATGCTCTCCTCTGATGGATCATGTTGCCATCAGTGGAGCGAATAACAAGGAAGCGTTTGAAGCCAGTGGGCTCGAAAATTCGAGGTAACCTCTGAATGAGGGGCCCCGATGTTATCGAGGCCCCGCTCTGCGCACTTTTAGTCTTAGTCGGGGGCTCCAGACCTGGAGGGTAGATAGAGGGTCCAGATGTGCCAATCTTGGCTTGGTCGCTTACCTTAGCAGCAGACCCATCTGTCCCTGCATGGTGACCCTGTATTCTATACGGGAAGCAATAGCTCATCACCCCTCACAGTAGCCAGCCCTGCAAGGGGTGCGTACAGGCCTGGCAGAGCCAGGTGCCGCCATTCAGGACCACCCCTCCCACCTGGTGGCTTGGCAGTCCTTCGGCATGGCGGCTCCACCTTGGACACGGCGTAAAAATATAGATTGTGAAGTGAGAAGGAAAGGGGATGTGAGGAAGGTATGGGTGGGGATGAAGCAGGTTGTTAAAAACCAACCACCCCAGAGCCGAGCTCAGGGGTTAGGGAACATTGTTCACTCCTCCCTCAGCCCCTATCCAGGACAGTTGGCTGAGAAGAAGGTCAGCATCTACCCTGTGAAATTAAAGGCTGACCTGAGAAAGTTGTGGGAGAGGTATGAAAAGCGACAAAGTAGGGGAGAAATACAGGCTATCTGAAGGAAGGAAGGAAGAGAGACTAAGCTGGGGCCGGACGGAGCGCTGGATCCCATCAGCACGGTGGCCAGGATGGCAAATCACCGCGCCCCTTATGGGGAATGATGAAAAGAAAGTGGATTCATGTAAGTTATGACAGAGGTACAAAAGGTTAGTTGAAAGGATGAGTGAAAGTAGAGAAAAAGGCATTGTTTCAGATGTGCTTCCAAGATTGGATGTGGAGACGGAATGGTTGTCTCATGCAATTGGACTGAATGAATATGTGAAAGGCCTGTGTGAGGAGTCGAGATTAGTGTTTGTAGATGTCTGGAATGACATTTATGAGAATAAGCCATTGTATGCATTGGATGGACTCCATCTAAGCAGGGCTGGGGTTGACATGTTGTGGCAAGAGCTACTCGTAGATAGTGTCATTAGGGCTTTACAGGTGGGAAACTAGTTACTGATAGTGGTCAGGGAAATACAAGAGTATAGGGTGGGGCAGGGAAAGGAAAGAGATGCAGAGGAGATAGAGCGGAAGGTATACATTCTAAAAGAGGTGCTTCAGGATAGGAGGGCTGAGTTGTCTTTATACCAGGTGGGAAACTAGTTACTGATAGTGGTCAGGGAAATACAAGAGTATAGGGTGGGGCAGGGAAAGGAAAGAGATGCAGAGGAGATAGAGCGGAAGGTATACATTCTAAAAGAGGTGCTTCAGGATAGGAGGGCTGAGTTGTCTTTATACCAATGCTTGTAGCCCCCTACTTGAATACTGCTCCTCAAAATGTAATTTGGGTTACATCAGTGACCTCAAACTCCTTGAGTCAATGCAGAGATGTTGGACCAGATTAATCTTGGCATTGGGCAGCTTTGACTATTACTCAAGACTGAGGGCTTTAAACTTTTTCTCTATTAAGTGGAGTTACTAAGACATAACCTAATTAAAAGTTGGCAAATATTCCACAACAAATCTACTATTCACGCTACAGACATTTTCTCATCTTACAACACACCCTGGCACTAGATACCATCTTAAGATTGCTCTACCTAGATGCCACATTAACCAAACCTAAAGATTTTTCAGCATTCAATGTGTGCATATTTGGAACTCATTACCATTTTCTATAGTAATGTCCCAAAATATAAATGCATTTTGATAAGGTTCCACATAGGAGACTAGTTCACAAATTAAAAATGCATGGAATATGTGGTAAAGTTCTGAATTGGATAACTGAATGGCTGAAAGACAGGAAACAGTTGTGCTGAATGGGGTGAGGTTACAGTGGAGGGATGTTATATGTGGCATATCTCAGGGATCAGTTCTAGACCCATTATTATTCAGGCTATATATAAATGATCTTGGCGAAGCTGTAAATAGCAGTGTCATTTTTTGCTGATGACTAAATTGGCAGTTGTGGTCAAAGAAGTTGAAGGTAGATTTAAATAAGTTATTAGTTTGGTAAATAAGTTATTAGTTTGGGCTCAGAAGTGGCAGATGATTTTTAACCTTAGAAAATGCAAAGTTATTAATATGGGAAGGAAAAATAGGGAATTTAGCTATGAAATGGATGGGTATTGGCTGAATTCATATATTAGACATGATATCACCCTGCTAGAGTCAGTACAAAGGAGGGTAACAAAAATAATACCTGCCTGAAGCACCTTGAATAGGAAGATAGAATGAGGGTACTAAATATGTTCTCATTTGAAAGAAAGTGTGTGAGGGGAGATATGATTAAGCTTTTTAAAATCTGTTCTGGGATGGATAAGTTGGATTTTGGCAAGTTATTTGAGTTGAAAGGTAGTGTCGTAGAATTCTTTCTGATAAGAACCCTACTTACCTGACACCACTTTTATTTAGTGTCGTAGAATGCCCCTCCTTTTTGTTCTAGTCTCTAAGAGTGCTAAGAGTGTCTAATATATTGATATTATAAGAATATCTTAAAGCACAGAGCTGTTGTGCAACACGTTGTAGCGGCAGGATCGCGAGTCCCCAGCCAAAAGTTCCCGCCGCCCTGACAAGGTCCGCTCGGTGGTTCAAGGAGAGTGTATTGAGGAGAGAGAGTATTTTCTAAATTTATTAAAAACCAATGAATAATGGCGATCAACCACAACCCCAGTAAATAATAAAAATGCAAATTCAACCAATCACCAAAATATTTACAATTTCTAAACACACAAAAAAAATATATATAGTTGGCCTCACAATAATACCTTGGCCAACAAACACATGTATATTTACACAAAAGGCCTTACAATAAGATCTTGGCCACGCAACGAATATTAGAACCAAGATATCGCGAAAGATGGGTGCACCCTTAACTATCTAATCGAGTGAGACGTATTGGAGAAAGTGGGAGGTGGATCACTTTCTGCGGGATTCTGAGGGGTCCAGGACTCGGCAAAGCCGAGGATTTTGGGTTGCTGGGACGCTTGTTGGTACCAACTGCTGGGTCACAGTCGGTTGGATGCTGCTTCAACCACTCCCTGGAGACTGGAAGGTGCTGGCCAAGGTCCACACATTAGAAAATTGCCCCAAAAGGTAGGCACACTTGCGAGGGTCAGGATTGGCTTCAGCCGTCTCTGAAAGCCAGATGTCGGCGACAATCGGTACCACGGAACTGGAAAAGAGAAGGCACATTCAGTCACCTATTCACTGCCACACTCAAACATCTTTACTCCTAACTCATTCAACCATATCCACTCTCACACAATCTTCACTCACCTATCCTCCGTCCAGGCGGTTCTTCCTTCTTCAGTCACAACTAATGACTTCCAAACTACTAAACTAACAATATTTGCTGAAAGAATCCGCCTAAAAAGAAAACAGGAGATGAATGGGGGAGCACGATAGAGATCCATCGAGTCCCCCCACACAAAGCAAAGACGGTGATCACACGATCCACACACACACACATTCTGCAAAAGAAGAAAAAGATTAGACATAGGGGAGGGGAGGCGGACAACCAAACTACTACATCCCTCCCAGCTAAATTCGCCTCACCTCACCATGTCTCAATCCCCATCTTCATTCATTCACAATGCTTTCGACATCACCCAGTCATACTCTTTCACTCTGCCTCTCCTCCTAGTCACAGGTCCATCAACTGTCTCTGTCATCTGTCGTAATGTCTCCTCATGTCTGTCCATGGCTCCTTCTCTATGTACTTCATCCACACACACATCCGACATTCCCTGACCAATCCCACTCAAATCCTCAACTAACCTCTCTACTACATCCATCAAACCTTCCCATTCTTTCATAGCATTTATCGACTCTTGTTCCAATTTCGCACTTATCCCATTTATACTCTCTAGCATAGACTCAGACTCATTCAACGGAAACTTACAAATACTGTACGTTCTATCATATACTCCATCTCGATCTTGCACAAACCCAGAAAACTCTCTCACATCACTCTCACCAAACTGTTCCATCCATTCATCCTTTCTCAACCGTTTACTCTTACGCTTCCCCCTTCGATGTTCAACTAACACTAACTGCTTCCCCTCTAAAGCACTAGCTATATCATCCACCATTTCACAGTCTTCCATTCTTTCAGACAGATATTCATTCACCGGATGTTGCACCAAATATTGAGGAGGTTCACGCCACTTTCGCAACTGACTTTGATGCGCTCTACGTTCATCCAAACTTCCATCCTCTCTTTCACAAACTATCACATAACTTACCCCATTTGACCAAACCTTTCTTACTACAAACGGACCTTCAAATTTCTCTTTCAACTTATCCACATTCAGTCTACCTTTTGTCTCAATCTCCTTTAGTACTTTATCACCCACAGAAAAACTCTCAAACCTTTCATTCCCTTTTCTCCACAACTCACGATCCTTCTCACTAAGTCCCATATGTGGCCTAATCATTCGTTCAAAGTTCATCAAATACTTACATCGTGACATTCCAATCGCCTTATGCACTGTCATGTTATACGCCCAAAGCACTCTTCCCAAACATTCATCCCATTCTTTCCCATCTTTCACCATCAATCGTAACATCTCACTCAAAGTTCTTATCGTCCTTTCAGCCAAACCATTCGCACTAGGCATATACGGCGTCGTTCGCACATGATCTATTCCCCATTCACTCAACATCTCCTCAAAAGCACGTCCTACAAACTCAGGTCCATTGTCACTCAACATTCGCACAGGCTTACACATGCACATGGGCAACATTCTCTCACTCACTTCTCTAGCAACAGTCAATGAAGATTTATTTGTCACAGGTGCAGCATACGCAAATTTGCTCTTATGATCCACCATCACAATCATCCCTACATACCCTCTTGCAGTTCTCGGAAAAGACACGCAATCGATCGCTACCATTTCAAAGGGTTCATTCACACTCAACTTTAATACAGGTGGGGCGACATACACTCTCTGATACTTTCTCTTCTGGCACACTTCACACGTAGTCGCTACATCCACGCAAATCTTTCTCAAAAAGGGACTAAATATACATCCTTTCATACATTCCCACAATTTATTCTTACCCATATGTCCAAACCTATCATGCACAATCTTCACCATTCCAATCGTGCCACACAAGGAAAACACCGGAATATATACATCCTCATCATCTATACATTGCACAAAATACACTAAACCCTTGCACACTACAAACTTTCCAGCAAACCTTCTAAACTCTCTTAATATGCAACTCCATTCATTCACAGGAACACTGGTCATCACGCTATCTTTCAATTCACGCACCATCGGACATGACTCTTGCATGCTCTCTATATCTTCAGCAGTCAACAGCTCTTCACTCAAATCGACACCTGCCACTCCTACAAATCCAGTTGAGCCTACAAGCTCACTCTGCAACTTCCCAACTGTTACACCATCTTTCACTAAACATTCATTACATACATCCACAGAAATCCTATTCTTACGCAGAAAATCAATCCCAAACAGAAAACAATAAGGTAATTCATTCTCACTTAGCACAACAAATTCATGCAATATATCATTCAACTTCCCCATGCTTACAGACAAACTCACTTCCTCCCATGCCATAATACGTCCACTTCCGAGTCCACTTATCGAAACTGTCACACCTTTTCTAGAAACATTCAAACTCATATTGTCAGCATCATGCACAACCTTTGCATTCACCAAGGAAATTTGCGCACCTGTGTCAATCATTCCACAATAGCTCTTCCCATTCATAGTCAAGGTAACTTGCACTCTCTCTTCAAGTCCATGTTCACACATTATATTCAACACTTCGGTCTGTTCCACAAACACTTCTGCAGCATCCAAACCTTTATCTTCACTAACAGGAACAGTTCCTTCGCAAACGTAGTCAATCTCTCTTCTTACATAATTCTTCTTCTCAATCAGCCAATTATAATGCACACCACTCAAACATTGCAGATGCAACTCACACCCATTCACTCGGTCTACACCTTTACCACGATACATCACTGGCTTCTCCACACCATAATGCACATATACTCTCACACCAAACAGCTTACTCACTATCGCTAACACTTCCTGAAACATCATCACTCCTGGCATACACATACTTCTCAACTCTTTTCTTAACCTACTTGAATTTTCCATTCCCAATTGCTCTGGTCTCTTACACGCTTCTTCCATAACCACCTTTCGTAATGCATTCACACTTTCTGGCACCTTTTCAAGCAATCCATCTTTCACCAAGTCTCGTAAACCATACAACACACTTTCGAACATAGAATCACCTCCACCCTTACATTTTCTTCCAACAACTACACCTGCTGGCAAATACTCAGGATTTATGCTTACAACCTCACTCTCATTCAAACTACAAGGCAAACGTGACATCAAATCAGCAATCACATTCCTTTCACCTGGCAAATACTCAACCACAAAATCAAAATCACTCAAATCCTCTATCGTCCTTGCAAGCCTACTATCAACTAACCTCATACGCTGCAAATACACTAGTGGCTGGTGATCTGTTCTCACTACAAACCGTACTCCATACAGAAATGGTCGTAACGACTTGAGACAGAATCTAACGCAGCCAGCTCTCTTTCAATCGTTGAATATGCACGCTCTGCCACACTAAACGCCTTGGAAACATACGCAATTACTCGCTTTCTTTCAACCCCATTCACAACTTGATCTTGCATCAAACATCCACCCATCGAATGACCACTTGCATCCGTATACACTTCAAGCATTCCTGCATTTGTTCCATATGCTGGATACGCAAGTTCCACATCTTTTGCAACTTCCGCTTTTAACTTTTCAAATGCTGCATTCATAGAGTCATTCCACTTAATCACAGTACTCTTCTTTTTCCCAGTCCATACACTCAACGGTTTCATTACACCTGAACAATCTTTCATAAACTTTCTTCCAAACTCAACTAAACCAAGAAATCCACGCAACTCTCTCACTGTGATAGGCTTAGGGAAATTCCTAACCTTTCCCACGAACTTCTCCGATTTACGCAATCCAACCGCACTCACTTTATGTCCTAAAAACTCAACTTCACTAGCAAACCATACACATTTAGACAACTTCACTTTCACACCAACGTCTTCCAACTTTCTTAAAACATCATTCACCAAGGTCATATGTTCTTCCATGTTCTCACTCATCACCAAAATATCATCCAAAAACACTCGTACATTCTTTACCTGAAAACCACTCAACTCTACATTCATAGCACGCTGAAAAGCAGCTGGGGCGTTCGCCAACCCAAAGCTCAGGTTTCTAAACTGATAATGGCGCTTTGAGGTAGAGAACGCCGTAATAGGCTTACTCTCTTCAGCCACAGGCATCTGGTAGTATCCACGTACCAGATCCATCTTAGAAAACACTTTCATTCCATACATACTGTACACACATTCAGACACAACACTCATAGGAAACTTGTCTTTCAACGTTCGTTCATTCACTCTTCTATAGTCAATACACAGTCGCAAACGTCCATCTGGCTTTCGTACAGGTACAATCGGACTATTCCAGGCACTCACACTCGGCTCAATCACGCCAATTCTCTCTAATTCCTCACACTGTTCCTCAATCTCTTGAGCCACAGGGGCAGGGAAATGACGAGGCCTTTGATATATTGGCATATCGTCGCTCAAAATTATTTTGAACTCAGGCAAGCGAGCGTTGCCAAAGTCCTCATCCCCTTGACTCAAAGCACCTCTCCTATTCCACAACATCCTGTAAACTTTTTGCTTCTCACATTCACTCAACTTTTCTTCCAATTTCACTTGCTCAATCAAATCTTCATACTTCCAAACATTCGACATTACACTCACGGAAAACACATTTGCGTTCACCACATGTATATCATTCTCCATATTCACCACTGTATTTAACACACCCAATTTATCTCCCACTTGCACTCCTCTAAGACTCTTCCTTCGCAGATCAGGCCAAACTTGCATGCAGACACGCGGATCTTTCATATCAATTATACCATCAAACACATGCACCACTCGCCTTAATCGATAGTTCGCAGCACTACCATCCAAGACATAAATATTCCCATCATTCTCATTTATCTCGACATCCGAATTCCATCCAATCCTTACACTCAATGTTTCATTCTGCTTGACAGGCACACTCTCAATCGCATATACCTCCAGACCTTTCATGATGTTCACTCTCACACTTCCATCTGGATTCACATACCATTGACATTTCATACTTCCATCCTTCTTACATTCAATCATCTCTAAATCAGGGTGAATCACAATACCATTCGCTTTCAAAAACTTATAACCTAATAGCATGTCATACTTCTTGTTTGCACCTTCTACAACACAAAATTCATCTTCATTCATCCGGACACCGGCAATCAAAACACTTTCTCTAAACCTTGCAACAACTTCACTTACTTTCATTCCTACAAATGCTTCATAGTACACCACATTCACCTTACATCCTGTATCAATCAATGCACTAACTTCTCGTTCTCCACACTTAATTTTAACACACATACACCTATTCACTCTGACCCCAATTAACTCCACGATTTGACAATCCTTCTCTCACATTCATCACTTGCACTCTAGAGAATTCCCCAGAAGGAACCCTCTCATTCCTTAGTTTCCCTGAGTCGTATCCTCTTGATTACTTGCATCATTCCCATCCATTCTTTCATTCATGCATCTTTCACCAGTCCTACACAACCTTGTTGCATGACCTACCATTCCGCATTTACCACAGGTAGCTCTTGGCCTGGCACACATCCTGGCATAATGCCCTATCTGCCCACAATTACCACACACTCCAGGTCCACTCATATTTACTCAACCACCTTCCCTGCAATCTCGTACCAAGTGGCCCATTCTTCCACATCCATAACACGCTCTTTCCCTCGCACGACTACAATCTTTTATCATGTGCCCCATTTGTCCACAGCCAAAGCAACTTCCTTGTGACCAGCGACAGTCAACCCTCATATGCCCAACTTTCTTGCACCTCAGACACCTAGGCTCATTTACTCTAGATCTACTGTCATTCCTACCATTTGTGCGACCACTATTCCGACCATTCTGAACCCTACTCCACCCATTCCGACTCTCACTCCTACTTTTACTCCCTCTCGGTTGGCGACCAACATACTCACACTGTTGTTCATTCTGCCCGTAATAATTTTCTAAAAATCTTGTCATCACATCGATCGGGTTCTCTATCAGCGCATCCCGATAGGACTGGAACTGGGGCAACTTACTGATACTTGAGTTGCGCACAGTGTGAATCGAGGCCTCCTCCCTTCCATAATCCTCAAATTCACGGTCCTCTAACATCTCCAGTACATCCTTCCATAGCAATCTGTCACCAGCCCATTTCATCTTCTCTTTCCTCTTATACGTCACATACTCACTCACTTCATTCGGAACCGTATTTAAAAACTTCTTCATCAGCTCCTTATTCCCATTTATTCCGTCATCTCCAAATCTCATTCGTGCCAAGGACTCTAAGCGATGCGCATAAGAATTCACATCCTCATTCTTCCCCATTCTCGCTTCCTCAAACCCATTTGTTTTCTTATACTTCACACTTGTCTTCATCCTCTTACAGTGCTCTATTATTCTCTCTTTCATAACCTCCCACGTAGGCTCACCCACGCTCATAATCGTCCGGTAAAAATCCTTCATACGCCCATCCAGAAACTCGCACAACTCTTTCACCCAAAACCTATTATTCTCTCCAAATTTTTCCTTACAATAATTTTCATACTCTTTCAAAAACACTTTCACATCTTTTGCTCCTTCCACTCTAAACTTACTTAACTTTGGCACTTCTCTGATCAGTATACTCCGATGAACCTCAGCATCACTTTCACTATCACTCACTTCTCTCCCACTTTCACTCATGCCTTCATTCGAGCTGAAATATAAGGAGTCAATACTAGCCAATCGGGTCCTTTCCTGTCAGTCTGGGCATCTAGTCTTTGGGGTCTTCTTTTTTCGATGCCTAGTCATTTGCAGGGGTTCCTTTATGCCTGTCAATCCCTTTTTATCAGTCATGTCAATTCCAAGTGGAGTCGAGGCCACACCCCCACCAATTGCACCTGATTCTCCCATTTTCTCATTCAGCATTCGCATCAATCTTTCCTCCATTCGCACCTCACTGTCTTTAATCCTCTCTTCCATTCTCACTTCCATCTCCCTCATTTTCCTTTTCAAACTATCATTCTCTTCTCTCAAATGCGCATTTTCTCTGTCTTTCTGCCGCACTAACTCATTTAGTCTTCTCATCTCCAACTCCATGGTCCCAATCTGTTCCTCCTCCATTAGGGACAAAAGACACAGGCTCTCACTCCTCTCCTTCCTCAAACCACCGGGCAGTCCCTATTCGGGCGCCAAAAATATGTAGCGGCGGGATCGCGAGTCCCCAGCCAAAAGTTCCCGCCGCCCTGACAAGGTCCGCTCGGTGGTTCAAGGAGAGTGTATTGAGGAGAGAGAGTATTTTCTAAATTTATTAAAAACCAATGAATAATGGCGATCAACCACAACCCCAGTAAATAATAAAAATGCAAATTCAACCAATCACCAAAATATTTACAATTTCTAAACACACAAAAAAAATATATATAGTTGGCCTCACAATAATACCTTGGCCAACAAACACATGTATATTTACACAAAAGGCCTTACAATAAGATCTTGGCCACGCAACGAATATTAGAACCAAGATATTGCGAAAGATGGGTGCACCCTTAACTATCTAATCGAGTGAGACGTATTGGAGAAAGTGGGAGGTGGATCACTTTCTGCGGGATTCTGAGGGGTCCAGGACTCGGCAAAGCCGAGGATTTTGGGTTGCTGGGACGCTTGTTGGTACCAACTGCTGGGTCACAGTCGGTTGGATGCTGCTTCAACCACTCCCTGGAGACTGGAAGGTGCTGGCCAAGGTCCACACGTTAGAAAATTGCCCCAAAAGGTAGGCACACTTGCGAGGGTCAGGATTGGCTTCAGCCGTCTCTGAAAGCCAGATGTCGGCGACAATCGGTACCACGGAACTGGAAAAGAGAAGGCACATTCAGTCACCTATTCACTGCCACACTCAAACATCTTTACTCCTAACTCATTCAACCATATCCACTCTCACACAATCTTCACTCACCTATCCTCCGTCCAGGCGGTTCTTCCTTCTTCAGTCACAACTAATGACTTCCAAACTACTAAACTAACAATATTTGCTGAAAGAATCCGCCTAAAAAGAAAACAGGAGATGAATGGGGGAGCACGATAGAGATCCATTGAGTCCCCCCCCACACAAAGCAAAGACGGTGATCACACGATCCACACACACACACATTCTGCAAAAGAAGAAAAAGATTAGACATAGGGGAGGGGAGGCGGACAACCAAACTACTACAACGTAAGGATATATATAAGAGAAACGAACATCAATCCCAAAATAACTTATAATTGACCTTTATCAAATGAATACATAACATTTATACATTAACTACAGGAATACTCGGAATATTATCCTAAACAAAAATTAATTAAATTAGTTTACCCACAAAACTTGGTTAACGTTTTCTCTACACAACAATAATATAAAAATTAGGCTTACGGACTCGTGGAGTTTAAAGGGCCTCAGAAATATTTACTCTTGACGCGTGTAGATGGGCGGAATTCCACGGTCGTCTTGGCGAGGGTAGCAGCTGGGGGTTCACACGTTCTTCTGGGGGGGAAGGGTTCTTCAAGGACGAGAACCAATACGGTGCTCTATGCAACACCCAGGCAGTCGTGGTCTCTCTGGCGAGAGTGAGTCGAACTTCGTTCTTAATTCAAGTTAAATTGGAGTGCGGTGTGATCACCGAGTAACGAGCTCGAGGAGGAGCTTTTCTCCTTCGTTACTAATTTCCTTATGGACGAGGACTGAACTCGGGGAGGGTCTTCTTCACGGGCGAGGATAACGGAGGGGGGTTTCTCTGGCGAGAATAAGTTACTTAAAGTTTGGTGTGGCCACCGAATAACGGGCTTGAGGGGGAGCCTTTTCCTTCTTCTTTTCTTAATTCCTCAAGGATGAGGAATATCCCTGGTGATTAAGGTGCACCCGGATATGAGGAGTCTCTCTGGCGAGAGTAAGTCGAACTTACCCAAAGTTCACTTATCATTTGGTTTGATAACCAGGGACTTAGCTCAAGGATAAGCTTTTTCTTAGCCCCTTAAGGTAGGTAGCCCTGCCTCTCTTGCAGGGTACTTCTTGGTCTGGCGAGCCAAGTACACTACCTCTCTAGTCTCGGTAGCTCGGTTGTGGATCCGAGAACTTCGTCACCTAGAGACTGACGTATACTACCTCGATTTTCCTCAGAGTTCCTCATTTATACCTCGCACCCCCACTGGGGGAGTGGTAAGGGGGAGAGGGGCTTAAGGACGGCCCCAGGAGAGTTCTTTTTCCTAACGGTCTTTCCCACGAAGTCAAACATCGGCTCCTCGTTAGCCATCGAGATTGGGAGAAACCCGTCTCCAATTTCTTGTTCGACGTGAAACTGGATCTCACTCTCCTGGGGGAGATCTTACCTTTTTGACCTTTAGGGTCTTACATGGCCCCGTGTTGTGCCACACTGTGGTTAAACACTGACCCGCCGATGCCTGGGGCGGATGTCCTTGCGGTAACCGCCTTGGAACTGCACCAAGAGTGGTCGAGGGGGTGGGGAGTGACCATTCCCTTACACACCTCCCACCGAAGAACTTAATGGGGAGAGGGGGATGCCCCCGGGAACTCAAAACAACTTACTCAACCTAGTAGAGCTTAGCAAAGTTGTATTTCTTTGAGCCCTCTCTTACATTAAGTTTCCTTACACATGAGCGCCCACGCGCGCGTTTACACAGGTAATTTGTCGAGCTAGACCTACTCGCAATACAATTTTACATAGAAAATTAAAAAACCCTTAATTCATCGATTACCCCTGAAAAAACAACAAAACAAGCTACTTCCTTACATTTCTAAGTTTTTGAGAACTTAAATCTTACCGATAAATATTAACACAAACAACAAATGAAAACATGGTTTTACGCTCATTAGGTACTGAAATAACCCTCCATGGTTTTTCGTCTCCACCTATAGAGCAGCTGTACATTATCGGCTCCTTTGATGTAGCTGATCCTAAAATGATGCTCTGTGACCATTATTCTACCGCGCCTGAGTCGGCCGTTCTGGTTATTGAGTCTACCCAAGTATGGTACTAAATGGTAGCGGTATTTCAACCTACTCGAATTACCCTTCTTATGGTACTTGACTACCTTTAAACTGAACATTATGGCTAGAGCGGCCTGTTGTAGCGGGGCATAATTGATGGGAGCGTAGGTCCTATAGCTCTCCTTTAACCAGGTACACGGGAAGATCGTGTCTGGGTTCGATCTTTGGGGATCGAGAAAACTTTTCCCCGCGAGGTCGTTAATGGGCGTGGCGCTCACTACGACTTGGCAATTCAGCGGTAACTCCGTAGACGTTCCGTTCGGGGAGGAGACTACTAGGGGTAGGGGATACTCATCCGCGTCTACCATTTGACTAGTCTTACCTGGGTGCATAGCCCCTCTTTCCTCCTTCCTTGTCAACTCATTTGACTCGCTTCTCTTCGCCGGTAGTTCCTCAGGTACACATGCTCGTACCTCTACTCTCCCTTCTTCTTCTTCCCTGATAACCCCATTTGGCTGGGTTCTACTCGTAGGTTCTTCCTTTGGTACTCCTGCGAGTACCTCTTCCCTACTTTCTACCTCTTCCATCGTTCCCCCAATTGGCTGGGTTTCCCTCGATGGTCCTTTCTTAGGTCCAGGCCGGGCTACAACTTCCTCGGCCTCTATGAGATTCTCGATAGGTGCTCTTTCGAGTGCGAGCAATCTTTCCTTTTCTTCTCTCTCTTCTCTTTTAACTTGAGAACGTTCCTTTTCCCTCTTCATTCTCCTTTCATCTATTTCTTTTTTAATCTTTATTCTCCTCTCTTTTGACTCTTTTTCCATCTTCATTCTCCTTTCCTCAGCTTCTTGTTCTGCTTTCGCTATTTCGTTTTCCCGTCGAGTTCTTCTTTCTTCATCTTCCAGCTTTATCTTTAGTCTTCTTTCTTCATCTTCCATTTCTATCCTTATTCTGAATTCTCGTGCTTCTCTTTTCAACAGTATTATTCTTTCGCTTGTTTTACCTCCTCTCAGCATTCTTCTTTCCTCTGTTTCTATTTTCCGCTGTATTCGGGATTCTTCACTTTTTCGGTTCATCCGTATTTCTATTAATTCACGTTCTCTTTTGTTCTCTCTTCTTATATCCTCTGTTTCTCTCTCAAACTTTATTAATTCTTGTTCTTCTTCTATATCCAAAATTCTTTCTTCTTCTTCACAATCTATTCTTAGTTCTGCCATGACGTAGTCATGCATTTCTGTGCCTTCAAGTCCCAGACTTTGGGCTTGTTGGTAAAATCTTTTGACTGGATCCATTTCGTGTTGGTCCATCGATTTTTCCTTTCTATATTTTCAGATAATTATGCCGCCACTCACCAGGTAGCGCTCAGCATAACTTACCCTTAATCCCACTACTATGCTGATTGAAATATCACTCCCGACCTCAAATTTACCACTTGACCTACCAATTACCTCTAGATTGTTACCACCCCTAACTCTACCAATTTTCCTCTCGTCAATTATTCTCTTGTTCCTGATATTCCTTTACGTGTTGGCTCTTTCTTAATTAGACACTGCTGGGTTCTTTCTAATAACAACCTACAAAACCTGACACCACTTTAATTATGTCGTAGAATTCTTTCTGATAAGAACCCTACTTACCTGACACCACTTTTATTTAGTGTCATAGAATGCCCCTCCTTTTTGTTCTAGTCTCTAAGAGTGCTAAAAGTGTCTAATATATTGATATTATAAGAATATCTTAAAGCACAGAGCTGTTGTGCAACACGTAAGGATATATATATAAGAGAAACGAACATTAATCCCAAAATAACTTATAATTGACCTTTATCAAATGAATACATAACATTTATACATTAACTACAGGAATACTCGGAATATTATCCTTAACAAAAATTAATTAAATTAGTTTACCCACAAAACTTGGTTAACGTTTTCTCTACACAACAATAATATAAAAATTAGGCTTACGGACTCGTGGAGTTTAAAGGGCCTCAGAAATATTTACTCTTGACGCGTGTAGATGGGCGGAATTCCACGGTCGTCTTGGCGAGGGTAGCAGCTGGGGGTTCACACGTTCTTCTGGGGGGGAAGGGTTCTTCAAGGACGAGAACCAATACGGTGCTCTATGCAACACCCAGGCAGTCGTGGTCTCTCTGGCGAGAGTGAGTCGAACTTCGTTCTTAATTCAAGTTAAATTGGAGTGCGGTGTGATCACCGAGTAACGAGCTCGAGGAGGAGCTTTTCTCCTTCGTTACTAATTTCCTTATGGACGAGGACTGAACTCGGGGAGGGTCTTCTTCACGGGCGAGGATAACGGAGGGGGGTTTCTCTGGCGAGAATAAGTTACTTAAAGTTTGGTGTGGCCACCGAATAACGGGCTTGAGGGGGAGCCTTTTCCTTCTTCTTTTCTTAATTCCTCAAGGACGAGGAATATCCCTGGTGATTAAGGTGCACCCGGATATGAGGAGTCTCTCTGGCGAGAGTAAGTCGAACTTACCCAAAGTTCACTTATCATTTGGTTTGATAACCAGGGACTTAGCTCAAGGATGAGCTTTTTCTTAGCCCCTTAAGGTAGGTAGCCCTGCCTCTCTTGCAGGGTACTTCTTGGTCTGGCGAGCCAAGTACACTACCTCTCTAGTCTCGGTAGCTCGGTTGTGGATCCGAGAACTTCGTCACCTAGAGACTGACGTATACTACCTCGATTTTCCTCAGAGTTCCTCATTTATACCTCGCACCCCCACTGGGGGAGTGGTAAGGGGGAGAGGGGCTTGAGGACGGCCCCAGGAGAGTTCTTTTTCCTAACGGTCTTTCCCACGAAGTCAAACATCGGCTCCTCATTAGCCATCGAGATTGGGAGAAACCCGTCTCCAATTTCTTGTTCGACGTGAAACTGGATCTCACTCTCCTGGGGGAGATCTTACCTTTTTGACCTTTAGGGTCTTATATTGCCCCGAGTTGTGCCACACTGTGGTTAAACACTGACCCGCCGATGCCTGGGGCGGATGTCCTTGCGGTAACCGCCTTGGAACTGCACCAAGAGTGGTCGAGGGGGGGGGGAAGTGACCATTCCCTTACAGGTAGTAATAGGACTAGGGGTCACCACTTAAAAATTAAAAAACAGAAGTGCAGGTTGGATGTTAGAAAATATTTTTTTCACCAACAGTGGAAGATTACTGGAATAGTTTGCCAACTCAGACAGTAGATAGGCCAAACTTAAATGTTTTCAAGCAGATTGAATGATTTAAACTGTATATTGTAGATGCACGAGATCTGATGCAATCCTATGGGTGCCGTTTGTGGGAGGAGTTTGATGAATTACAATGACCTTTGATAGGCTCTTGCAGCTTTTATTATTATTATTTTGGGGAGGTTGTACAATGCTAAAATCTAAAAAGATTATGGAGTAGCAGAAATAAAAGGGTACAAGGCACTAAGTACAAAAAGTTAAAACAAAAGTAATAAAAGGATTAAAAGAATAAAAAGGGAGTACAGGGGCAATAAACAAATAATGCACATTTACTAATATTTACATTCATAGTTAATTAAAAAGGTGTATTTACAAGCTATAGATGAAAAACAAATGTATTAAAAATCAGAAGAGGGAATTGGTGCTAAAAGAAGGGCCCTGAGCTAAAAGGAAGCGGGGTCTATCATTCCATACACAAGGCAGACATGTAAAATAGATGGGAATCATTCCATACGCAAGGCAGACAGGAGCTTGCAGTCGACTAAAAGATGGCATACTGATATGGGGGATGAACAAAGGGGACCTGGAGCCTATCACTACTCATTAAATGCTCATGTGTGAGTGGTATGTGGCCAATTTGCAGGCGACAAAGGACCACATCAGAGCTGCAACAAGGTTTATAAGAGCTAGCCCACGGTAAAATGAGGGCTTAATGGAATGCAACTTGTTACTGATGCAGCCATCCTATTCTGACTGCCCGAGTGACTGAATGTACTCCCTAATAAAAGGATAAAAGTCACAAAAAGGTAGACTGCAAAGAGTTGATGTCTGGGTAGCTGCAATTTGATCTGCCTCATTGGTCTAGAACGGATCCCTGACATACACCACTGATATATATATATATATATATATATATATATATATATATATATATATATATATATATATATATATATATATATATAGCAAGAAAAAGGAAAAAAAAACTAAAAAACTAGATGGTGCAAAAGATATAGAGAAAATCCAGATTCTCAGCACAATGAAAGATATAAAAATGCAATGAAAGAATTACAAAAAGAAATAAGAAAAGCCAAGAGAAAGTTTGAACGGAAAATTTCATGGCAGATTAAGAGAGATCCCAAAATCTACTATAAATATGTAAGAAGCAAATTAACTGTTAAGGAGGAGGTTGGACCTTTAGAAAATTAAAATGGTGAAACTGTAACAGAGTATCTCCAAATGGCAAATAAATTTAATGCATATTTTACATCTGTCTTTACAAGTGAAAGGCTAGAAAATATACCACAACCAAAAAAAATGTATGATGGAAATGATATGTTGAATGATGTTGATTTGTCCGAGACTGCTATACATAAAATTTTAGCAGACTTAGATCCAGAAAAAGCACCTGGAAATGAACAAATTTTTAATATAGTCCTTAGAAACCTTAGACATTTGATATCAAAGCCATTGGAAATTATGTTTAATCACAGTTATGTGATTAAACATAAGTGACTGGAAGGAAGCGAACATTACTCCAATCTATAAAGGGTCAAGAGCACCAAAAAATTCAGTATCGTCCTATTGACCAGTCAGTTTTACATCCCAAGTCAGCAAAGTTTTTGAAAAATTACTTAGAAAATATATGTTAAAACACCTATTAGAAAGGAATATAATTAAAGATAGTCAACATGGTTTTTTACCTAAAAAGTCTTGTCTGATAAATCTACTTAGATTTTTTGAAAAGGTAACTAAATATGTTGATGAGGGGTACCCAGTAGATATCATATACCTGGATTTTGCGAAAGCATTTGATAAGGTGCCTCATCAGAGATTATTACTCAAATTGAGGAGTCATGGTTTTGGAGAAGGAATAGTGAGATGGATAGGTGAATGGCTAACTTCCAGAAGGCAAAGAGTTGTAATACAAGGGCAAAAATTGACTTGGAGTAATATAAGTAGTGGTGTGCCACAAGGTTCAGTATTGGGGCCGATATTACTCAGTATTTATTAATGATATTGACGAAAATATTAAATCAAATATTCTAAAATTTGCGGATGATATAAAGATCTTCAGGACTAGCTCAAATGATGAGGAAATTAGAGTGCTTCAGGAAGACTGAAAAAAACTTGATAAATGGTCAGAGGATTGGCAGATGATTTTCAATGTTAGAGAAAGTGAAAAACTATAAATGTAGGATTTAATAATGTAAATGCTGCATATAACCTAGCACAAGAAGATATTGAAAATGCTGTTACAGAAAAGGATTTAGGTGAATAGTACATAATACTTTAAAACCAAGTGAGCACATAGCCAAAATTGTTTATAAAGCAAATTATGTTCTGGGGACAATAAAAAAAACAATTGACAAGTCAAAATTTAATATTATAAATCTTTACAAAAGCTTAGTCAGACCTATTTTGGAATATTGTTCACAGGCGTGGAGGCCTACTAATCAAAAAGACATAGATAATATAGAAAAAGTGCAAAGAACTACTAAAATGATTACTGATTTAAGAAATGAATGATATGAAAATACATAAGAACATAAGAACATAAGAAAAGAAGGAGACTGCAAAAGACCATTCATGGCCTACACTTGGCAGCTCCTGTTCCAGTCAACACACAAAAGATTTCTTACCAGAGAAAAGTCATCAACATTGTCACCCTTTACAGGAGTTCGTCAGATCTAATCTACAATATACATAAAATGCATCCAGAGGATTATGTCCATTCATGCAACCGCAAAATATAATCTCCCCACTCCTTAGAAAAATATATACATATGTACATAAAAAAGTCAGTCCCATCTAGCAGCTTCATCCATATATTTATCTAATCTATTCTTAAAACTACCCAGAGAGGAGGCTTCTATCACATGTCTAGTGAGCCTATTCCATTCATCTACCACACGATTTGTAAACCAATTCCTCCCAATCTCCTTCCTAAACCTATACTTATCAAGCTTAAACCCATTGCTACGTGTCCTGTCATGTTCACTAAGTATAAGAACCTTACCCAGATCCCCTTTATTATATCCTTTTACCCATTTAAAGACTTCAATCAATTCCCCTCTGACTCTTCTCCTTTCCAATGTATGTAGATTTAGTTTTCTGAGCCTTTCACCATAAGGTAAGTTCCTTAGCCCACCAATCATCTTTGTCATCCTTCTCTGCACAGACTCAAGCAAATCAATATCCTTCCTATAATATGGTGACCAAAATTGTACTGCATAGTCTAGATGAGGCCTAACTAGCGCCAGATACAGTTTTAGAATGACTTCAGCACTCTTATTGCTTACACTCCTCCTAATGAATCCCAATATCCTATTAGCTTTATTCTTAGCATTTAGGCATTGCTTTCTAGGACGAAGGTCTGAACTTACCAAAATACCCAAGTCCCTCTCACAATCGGTCCTCCCTAAATTTCTCCCATTTAATTTATAACTATTCAGTGGATTATTTCTACCTATACTAAGTACACTACATTTGTCTATGTTAAACTTCATTTGCCATTTCTCAGCCCAATTGGACAGAATGGTCAATTCCTCCTGCATTACAACAGCATCAGAATCAGCCCTAATGGCCCTACCTAGCTTAGTATCATCAGCAAATTTACTCAGGTCACTACTTATACCTATGTCAAGATCATTAATATAAATTAAGAATAGCAATGGACCCAAAACAGATCCTTGCGGAACTCCACTGCTAACACACCCCCACTCAGATTTAACTCCATCTATACTAACTCTTTGCTGTCTGTCACCAAGCCATGACTGAATCCACCTAAATATACTGCCATCGATTCCGTGTGCTTTAACTTTGCTCAGAAGCCGTAAGTGTGGCACTCGATCAAAAGCCTTACTAAAGTCCAAGTATAAAATATCATAGTTTTCATCATTATCTGCTGCTTCATACACCTTACTATAAAAAGACAGCAAATTAGTCAGACAGGATTTACCCTTACTAAAGCCATGCTGTGATTCCTTTATCAACTTATGCTTATCCAAGTGATCCCTAATATTCCTTGCTATAATAGATTCCATCATTTTCCCTACCACTGATGTCAAACTTACTGGTCTGTAATTAGACATATTTGTTTTATCCCCTTTCTTAAATATAGGTATCACATTGGCTTTCTTCCATGCCACTGGCACAATGCCACTCTCCAATGATTTTCTAAAGATGCATGCTAGGGGCTCACTTAACACATCCTTACATTCTTTCAAAATTCTAGGAAAGACCTCATCAGGACCGGGTGCTTTACTACTTTTGATTTTATCAATTTCCTTTGTCACTATCTCCTTTGTGATCAAGATATCCTTTAATTTCTCTTCATAATTACCCCGAAAGATCATTGACACCTCAGGTATATTTAGAGTATCCTCCTGTGTAAATACTGAGAGAAAAAAGTCATTTAGCATTCCAGCCATTGAGTCCCTATCACTCACTAATTCTCCACTGGAATCTATAAGTGGGCCTATTTTATCTCTAACCTTAGTTTTGTATAATTGATAAAAACTTTTAGGATCTTCCTTTGCCCTATTTGCCACTTTAATTTCATAATTTCTCCTTGCTACTCTAACTAACTTTTTAACATCTCTTGCTAGTTCATTATATCTCTGCCTTAAGTGATCCTCTCCATTTTTTATTTTCCTATAAATGCCCTTTTTAATGCCAATATAATGCTTAATTTTATCTGTCATCCATTTTGGGTCATTATTTTTAGTCCTCATCTCCTTATAAGGAATGTTAATCATCTGACCTGTAATTAATTGCTCAATTATTCTCTCATACTCCTCTTCAATTGTAATCTCTTCCTCCTGGTGATTATTGTCTCCACTAACTGATATCATTGAATCTATTCCTGAATTGATTTCATTGCCTGGTTTCTGTACAACTGCCTCCAGGTAAGTCCTTAGCCCATTATAATTTGCTCTTCTAAAGTCAGGAATTTTAATATTGTTCATGCTACTATCAATACCATTCCATTTCATCTTGAATCTAATTTCACAATGGTCACTATTACCCAAATTTCCTCCAATCTCAGTATCCTTAATAACTTCTTCCCTATTTGTCAGAACTAAATCCAGTATATTATTACCTCTAGAATTAAGATAGATTAAGAAGTTGTAATCTTATGGCATTAGAAATGAGATGACATAGAAGTGATTTAATAGATTTTTAAGATAATGCATGGTTATGAAGGATTAAGAAAGGAAGTGTTTTTTACAATAAGTGATGATAGAAGAACTAGAGGTCATGGCCTGAAAATCTTTAAGGATAGATCAAGATTGAATATCAGAAAGTTCTCCTTTAGTCAAAGAGTTATTGATGAATGGAACAATTTAGGGTAATACTTCAGATTTGGGGCACACGGTAGGTGGCGCTGTTAGTAGGCTACAATTTTGGGCTACAACATATCTCTTATGACATCAGACGGTAGCTTCAGATGTGACCAATCACGGCGTTATTTTTTTTTTTTTTTGGGGGGGGGGTTGTAACTTTTAGTCTGTATTATTTAATAAATATCTGCGCCTCTGCTCATTTATAGTTTTCTCTAAGTTAGGTAAGGTTTCTTGATGTCTTTTATTGTTTTTGTATTTTTGGTTTTGTAGTGAACCATAGCAGCTTCTTACTGGCAACGTCGCAGCTATAAATAGAACCCGCTTAGCATTTGTTTCTCTTTGGTTATGGCTTTTTTGTGCTCTAGTTATGCTTCTTCATTATTCAAATTTGGATTTATTTTGCATGACCGCGAAAAACTTTTAGATTATTTAGAGGCGCATAAACTAATCAAGAAACCTATAAAAGTAAGTATTGTTTGTCATTAGGTTATGTTTTTCTGCCAGTAAAAAGCTGTTAGGGGGAAAAAAAACAGTAAATTCAAGGGGACTGCTCGTGGGGAAGATATCACTGCGGGGGAACCACCCTGTGATGATCCTGAGTTTCAATCAATTGGGAGGGGGGAGGGGGGCACAGCCCCCCAGACCCTCCACTGTGACCTCACCTCATTCAGCACAACTCTCTGTTTCCCGTCTTTCAGCTATTCAGTTATCCAATTCAAAACTTTACCACATATCCCATGCAATTTTAATTTGTGAACTAGTCTCCTATGTGGAACCTTATCAAAAGCTTTGCTAAACTATAAGTAAATTACATCAACATTCTCTCCCTTATCTAAGTGTCTAGTAACAAAATCCATTAAATTTGTTAAACATGATCTACCTCTTCTAAACTCATGCTGAGCATCATTTAACCTACCACACTCTAGAGTCAGAAATACGCCCTTCTTAGCCATCTTCTCAAGGATTTTACAAACGATAGAAGTTAAGCTTACTGGCCTAAAGTTATTCGGGTCCTCTTTATTTCCCTTTTTACAAATTGGCACTATATTCGCTAATTTCCAATCATTAAGTATTTTTCCACACTCGTTATCTAGTATATAACTTCTCAAGAGCTACTGCAATACTATCTACACCTTCTTTGAATAACCTAGAATGAATGTTGTCTGGGCCAGATAACTTACTAGTATTTAACTCCAATATAAGCCCTTTAAATATTTCTCTGTTCACATTAACAGTATTCAACACTGTCTAGAGATGATCGGTTTAGGATCGGGGCAGTAAGCCTACACTGGCTCATATAGTGGCCCCCTACTTGCTTTACTAATGGGTCAATCTTAGGCTTAAAACTATTCACTGACATTGCCATTGTTGCCATTATACCCTTTGCAGTAGTTATAATTTTATAGCTTGAGCTTTTCATTCTCTTACACTGCTTATTTTAGTGCTATGATCGTTTTAACCTAATCTTGTATTATGCGTCCATAACCTACTGTGGTTGGGTTGTTGCACAGGTTCAGGTTCAGATTGTTAAGCGACCCTTTGTATTGAGATATGGCATTTATTTTCTGTGGAGAGAAATAATTTATTAGCCTTGTTCATTTCCCTTCTTCCACACACACTGCCAAAATTTCTTTGTTGCTCTTACTATTCTTATTCTCTTATCAAAAAATAGTTTTCTGTGGCGTGATTGTGTTTGACATATTCCTGTGTATGGTTTGAATTGTATATTGTAGATGCATAATCGGACACAATCCTATGGATTGTTTAAATTGTATATTGTAGATGCATGATCTGACACAATCCTATGGATGCATTTTGTGAGCGGGTTTTGACAGATAGGGATGACCTTTGATAGGCCCTTGTGGCTTTTGTCATCCGTGAAATTATGTTATTTTATAGGGAGAAGTCATCAGTTACGTTAGGTTATTATTTCTTGTTTGTCGTATTTATACGTTGTAGATGGAGGAGAGTGGAAAAGGGAGCAAAGAAAAAAATAACAGCGTAGGAGATTTGCGAACAGCTTCCCGCGTCGCTGGACCACTGTTAACCAGCGGCGAATCCACTTGGCCATCCTGAGTCCCAAAAAAAGACTCATTCAAACCTAAGCTTTTAAGCCGCTCTCCTGCACTTCTCGTACGCTATACAACTCCCCTCCTAGAAGCGGAACGTATTTTGAAGAAATGAAGAGAGCCCGTTTGGAAATGTTATCCAAGGGCTAACGCTCCCGCACCATTGTAGATAGAGAAAGTAGGAAAAGGGGGCAAAGAAAAAATAACAGCGTAGGCGAGTTGCGAACAGCTTGCCGCGTCGCTGGACTACTGTTAGCCAGCGGCGAATCCACTCGGCTATCCTCAGTCCCAAAAAAGACTCATTCAAACGAAGCTTTTAAGCCGCTCGCCTGCACTTCTCGTACGCTATAACCTTGATTGATTTGGGGACCTGGTTAGTTAATTGAACTCGGGTAATTCTCCTATTTTGTTTTGTTTGTGTCAAAGTGAAGGGATTTAATAGTAAAGTTTTACTTAAGAGGTTACCGTAAGTATCCTTTTGGACAATTAATTCGTTCTCTTGCCACATCTTGCTATATCGAGAAGATAAGGTTGTTTTTTTTTCTTATAGCATAATACAATATTAATAGTGAAGTAGAAATAGTTTTGTTTAACACAATGCTAAATTTATTTTTCTTTTCGCATATTATTGAATCTTTTAGACCTAATTTTAAAAAGTGAAGCTAATAATTATTAGTTAGCGGATTGACCCCATCACTACAATGTCATGCAATGAAGAATGTTCAGTGAAGAGGGTGCATGAGACTACCCGAAGACTGCCAATATAGGCATCCATGCTGCGAATATGGGCTTCCCAAGCGAGGCAACATTAAAAAACAAGACAACGGAAACTCTGCGATTCTACCATATCCAGACGAGCCCCCTTACGGAATAAGTCCGGGTCGGAGTGATGTTGTGGGGAGCAAACACAATGCACCACCTTAGTCTTGGCAAAAAAAAAAACAGAAACTTGTGCGCTTCGGTATAACGAAAGATCATGTTGGAGTCGACGCTCCAGCGTATGCGCCTGGGCCACTCCAAAAGCGATCAGAAGAGGTCTCCTAGAGCGTAGCGATAACATTTTAAGCCACCAACGAGCTGATATCGCAGATGTTTAAGACAAAGAGAATGACACTACAGATACTTAACTGCGGGACGCCATCCTCCTACCCTATTGGACCGGAGAAATATCCATCCACCCGTACGCGGAATCGACAATCTCATTGGAATTCAGGCACGAAGATTGGGAGGCATCCCCTCACTCCATGGTGTGGAGGGTATCCATGCCATCATATCGTCATGCGGTATCGTATGCCTTCTCCAGATCATAGAATAGCGTGTGTAAGTGATGTCCACGAAGGAAGGCCTCGCAACTAGCATTTTACAGCTGGAGCCGATCATCCGAGATGGAACTTGCGAAAGCCGCACTTTAGAGAAGACAAGTGGCATCCATTGAAGAAAACTAACCTAACATTAATCAATTTTTCCATCAATTTACACAAGTAGGGAGATTAGTTGGAAACCATCCGAGATAGCGTGATCTCTCCCCGTCTTACAAAATGCAAGTACGGTATCCATTCGCCAGAAATCGGGGAGGATACCCTCTGTCCAGATCCTGCGGAATAAGGCTAACAATTTTATTATTATTTAAAGGGATCCGACCTGATCACTGTCATCAGGGGCATAAGTCGCCGAAATTAAATTTTAGTCTAATTTAAACCATTTTAGCAATTATAAAAATTAAAAAACAAACAAAACCCCACAAAAGAACAGAATGATCAGGTCCCGGATGGATGTCGGCTCCATCAGGGACTGAGTAGCATACACCCAAAACACACACACACACAAAGCAGATACAATAGAGGGGCGGGGAGCTTCTCCAACCTCTGCGAATTAACAATCGAAAGTGTAATAATTCATCCCGAGTAAATGGGCAGGTGGAAGCTATCCCGCTCCTTTTGATACTTAGACAGGTAACATACGGAAAGATCCCCTAAACTGGGACATGAGCCAATAATGTACCGGACAGAATGAAGGAAAAGTACTCGTCGCAGTAAGATTTAGGAAATTAGGGGAGCGCTGCATTCCGCGACTGTACCTAATTCGGGGGAGACAGGAAAAGACCTGAAGCCGTCGAAGAATCAGGAGATACGTCTACTTGAAAAGTCAAGGCAAAATTGGACAATTTTAGTTTATCGTCGGCCGCCTCCCATCTTCTTTGCTAAGTAGCCCGGAGGTAGTTCTAGTTCCTGCCTATGTAGTTAAAAAGGGGAAGAGTGACACGCTGATTCAGTCGCCCAGTCCTTGCAGACAACTTGAGCCTTCATCGGCGCGCTCATAGTCCGCAATACCTACAAGTCCAGAATCTTAGGAGATAATCTCGATATCCACCTGGCTCAATGCAGCCCTAGCGTCACGGATTCTAAGATTACCATGCCTTGATGACACCCAGGGTGCTCTAGCATCAAAAAAAAAGAAAGTAACAGTGAGGACACTTGCATGCTAAACATCCTCCTTCTGCCATATTGGAGAGTAGAAAGCACTACCCATCCTTACGCGGAATCGACGATCTCACTGGAATTCAGGCACTAATATTGAGAGGTATCCCCTCGCCCCTATGGTGTGGAGGGTCTTCATGATACAATATCGTCATAGGATATCGCATGCCTTTCCCATATAGAGGAATAGCGTGGCGAGTACTATTCACAAATCAAAGCATAGCAGATAACATTTTGAAGCCGGAAAAGAACATCCGATGTGAAACTTGTGAAAGCAGCAAAGGGGTCTCCGCTCTCGAGGAAATAAGCTAACCTAACATTCACCAACTTCTCCATCAACTTACACGTGTAGGGAGAATGGTCGAAGACTAGGAAGGTAGAATGATCTTTCACCCGGCTTTCAAAAAACAAGCACTGTAGCCATTTCACAGTCATCTATGAGGATACCTTCCGTCTAGATCTATTTAAAGAGAGCTAGCACGGACGTGTAGTTTGTGAATGTGGTCTCCTCATTGTGGAAGATTGGAGGATGAGGGTTGCAAGATCTTGCACTGAATCCTTTTTAAATATACTTGACCTAGACCTCGCTCGACGAAATTCACTCAGTGAAATCGTTTAGGCGGAACAAGTAACATATATCGATTCTACCCAAGGGCCGTATCACACTCGGCCTACGACAACAAAGCGAACGGTGTCAAAAACGAATAGACATTCTAAGAATAACACTTGGGCTCGGAGAAGAACTCAGCGGCCTCATAAACCGAGCTATACCCCGAGGAGTAAGATAGAGACATCAGTGAGTTCGTGAAATGCTAGCCGCCCGATAAACCGAAGTGGTTTATCGGGCGGCAGCCACCCAGAAAACGGATATTTTGATATTTTCCCGGTCCCTATCCCGTGGTGGTAGGGGTTCAAAATCCTTATACCCTAGCATGGTGGGCAAAGGGCACGCGTTCAACATGGTCACCTGAATGCAAATAGCTACAGGGGAGGTGGAATAGACGAGCCTCTATAACTCCTCTCAGTTCGCTCGAAGTTCGTGGCAATTCCATTGAAGGAACGAACCCTCCAGGCCTAGTTCAAAGTAGATGCGGGGACACCTCTTGATCGATGTGAATGGCAATAATTTTGCTGGAGACAAAACTACGGGAACTACAGTATGTAGAAGGCGACTCCTTCGAGTGATTACCAGACAAGGCTTAGGTCGTCGTGCGAGCCTTCCTCTCCCTCTGCATCGGAACCTTTGGTGTTTCGGAGTTTCCCCGTCCTTTGGAGGCCCCTGACCACACTTGGACAGTGTCGAAGGGGTCAAAGCTCCCTTACTGATTCACTCCTTTCGGAGAGAGCGATAAAGTACAGGCTTAGAAAGCCCTTGGAATGTTCTCATGACCACCTTAAGCGGATTTGCCTCCTGTGCGTCTAATTACTCGATTGATCCGCGATGCCAATTCACTTTTGCGAATGAGTCCCATAGGGAGGAAGAGTGGAGGGCTGAGTTTAGCAGGGTCAGGGTGTGAACCTGTGTTGCCGCTAACTTTACTAGGTTGGTGACCGAGAGAAGTAGAATCTGCCGAAGAGGTCGAAATGGGCGGAGGACTACCGTGCTAGTAGATCTGAAGGGGCCAGTAGCAGAGGATGCTTTTTTGGCCTGGGAGTCGTAGGACGTCCAGGGTCGCAAAGGGCGTGACAATACCAATTCCTTGATCTCCAGAAAAGAGATTCAGCACAAAGCCTGAAAAACCAGGGTCTCTATCTTCTAGAGATATTGTAGCGTACGAGAAGTGCAGGCGAGCAACTTAAAAACTTCACTTGAATGAGTCTTTCCAGAGAATCAAGATTGCCGGGTTGATTCGCTGCTGGCTAACAGTGGTCCAGCGACGCAGGAAGCTGTTCACAACTCGCCGACGCTATTATTTTTTCTTTGCCCCTTTTCCTATTCTTCTCTATCTACAATGGTGCCCAGACCCGGGAAGGGAAGCGTTAGCCCTTGCATAATATTTCCAAACTGGTTCTCTTCATTTCTTTATTCACGCATCTAGGATGGGGGTTGTTTAGCGTATGAGAAGTGCAGGCGAGCGGCTTTAAACCTTCGCTTGAATAAGTCTTTTTTGAGACTCAGGATGACCGAGTGGATTCACCGCTGGCTAACAGTGGTCCAGCGAAGCGAGAAGCTGTTCGCAACTCGCCTACACTATTATTTTTTTCTTTGCCCCTTTTCCTACTCACCTCTATCTACAATTATGAGTCATATTATTTCGAGGAATCAAGGTTCGGATCACTGCAATTCACACCCATTTCCTTACACAATAAAGTTTAATCATGTAAACCAAAGAAAAGTTTGCACATATTTCGGGTTTAACCGAATAAGAACGTCTGCAGGTTTTATTTGTATGGCCGCTTTGGCCATACAAATAAAACCTGCAGACGTTCTTATTCGGGTAAACCCGAATAAATCTATCTTCATAACTCTTGTCTCTGATAGAAGGAATCAGATTGGTTGCTCTGGCTTGAACTCTTTCTAATCTTACGATACCCTTTCAAAGCGAAGGACACCAAAATTGTACAGTATACAATACGTGCCATTGCCATGGAATTTTACCACTACTACCGCTTTGGTCGTAGTGGTAAAATTCCGTGGCAATGGCACGTATTGTATACTGTGCAATTTTGGTGCCCTTCGCTTCGAAAGGGTATCGTAAGATAAGAATGAGTTCAAACCAGAGCAACCAAACTGATTCCTTCTATCAGAGACAAGAGTTATGAAGATAGATTACGAGAATTCGACTTTGTTCTCGGTGGAGACCCGGAGACTGCGTGTTCAACTTATCGAAGTGTTCAAAATATCTCGAGGCTTCGACATTGTAGACTACAGGGATATTTTCCAGCTTAGCCAGAGCAGAACAAGAAATCACGGATACAAACTTGAACTGAAGCTTTACCAGCGTGCTATGTTTGGGGAATCTTTCACATATAGCATCGAGGCCATTGGAACGAACTTACAGTGGAAGTTGTCAACAGCAACTCTGTTGAACAGTTCAAGTCGAGACTAGACAAAGTCTTGAAAATAGTCGTTTTGAGCCTTGAAGCGTGACGTGAGTGCTCTTCTAGAGCGTCAATCTGACCCTTTAGAGGACTGTATACATTTTAGATGAATAATGCGGCAATATCCTAGATAGTTCTGATCACAATAAACATAAAAACCTAAATTTCGTTATTCAAGGGAATTAAGTTAAATGCTAACGCGAAATCTAAATTTTTGCAGGCGAACTTCCTTAGGCCTAAATTTGAGGGACGTTGAAAAAACGTGTATTAAAAACAAAGTGTTAAGAAAAATATATTAGTGAATAAACAGTTATTATTGAAAAGTGAAATTATACAGTAACAGTTTATGATTGGATTGAATTACGCGTGTGAATTAAATTTGCATGAGTTAACGAGAATGGATTTACAATTGATAAATATGGTTTAGTAAATATTTTGATAAATATTAAATAGATTATAAATTGGTAAATGTTTTGTAGGTAATTGAATGGTAACTGATTATAGTTAAATTGGATAAATAGATTATATGTGTAAATAATTAAATGGGATAAATAGTTAAATTGGATAAATAGTTAAATGATATGATAAATAGTAAAATGTATAAATAGTTAAATTGGATAAATAGTTAAATGTGTAAATAGATTATATGCATAAATATTTAAATGGTATGATAAATAGATTATAACGAAGTTGGAATGGTCTGTAAATGAGAAAAGAATCACGCATTAATTCTGGATTCTTTTGGGAAATATTTAGCTAAACAATTACAATTCACATATTTACAGACCTGTTTACAGAAGCTTTCAAGAAAAACGAATGAACTTCATGGGTTAATTTTAAGACGCTTGGGAGAGCGGGAGTAGCAATCTCACGATTTATGTCAGAAATTATATATATATATATATATATATATATATATATATATATATATATATATATATATATATATATATATATATATATATATATATATAGTTAGTTAGTTAGTTAAGATTAAATATTTACATTTGTAGGGGTATAGACTTCTACAACTGCGCCTGCTCAAGTGTTCACTTAAAGGTATCCTCTTTGAATGCATCGCAAGGTCTACTAGTGTACCTCTTTTCCTTGTTACTCTTTGCTACACATACACCCACTCTCTCTCTCTCTCTCTCTCTCTCTCTCTCTCTCTCTCTCTCTCTCTCTCTCTCTCTCTCTCTCTCTCTCTCTCTCAGAGTTAATTTATCTTTATTTGATTTCATTAGTAGTAATATATTTTTGCACTACCCCCTCCCCTCCACCTTTTGTCTACTCGCACTTTGTAAAGGAAGGAATTGTTCTCACCTGGACAGAGTTTGGTTCGCTATACATGGTGCCTGGGTGGACTGCACGCCATCTTATGATGACATATCGCCGGGTATGCCAATAATCGGTGATTACGCATACTACTCATTAGTGGGCCAGCCTATCCCCTTCTCTCATTGCTCTTTTATCCACAGATATTTTGGCTGCTCGGCACACTTTCGTCCTTTAATGGGTTTTGATTCAAGTGGCAGTGTGTACCGCGAAGTATCTACCTGCTGCGAGGGCTGAAAGCTCGCCAGTAAAGGCAAATGTTAGGCCCGGGGTGTTTTGAGTCGTCGACTCTGTCCACCTTCTTCCCTTACACATTATGTAGAGATTCTAACTAATGCATGAATACTTTCGTCCTTAGATAGCAAATGCAATAGTCAGTAGGTACATAAATTTTGTTTTGGTTTTGACTGACCGTACCGTAACGATAACGTAGATTTTAACTCTCCTAGCTATCATAGGAATGTAATGATTCAAGTTAACAAAAATAGGATATATTATAATCTTGCAATAATCTATGATTTGAAGAATTTGTTATTAGTATTATACAAAATTGAATTGAATAACGGAGAGGATATTTGAGGGATACAAATTGAAGATTATACTTAGAATATTGAAGAATACATATATGATTTAAGTTGAAATCAAATACAAATTATGCGTTTGGAAAGTTAATATTTGAAAGCACGTGACGAGAATGGTGTGTTCTCGGGTATATATAAATATGCCATTGTAATTATGTAAGTACACGACTAATGATGGAATGTGAAATGGGGTCTGTAAATGAGAGAAGGAACAGGAATTAGGACCTACTCTCTCGTGTAGATTGTTTGTGGAGAATGAGTGAAAGAGGAATTTTGACGACCTTTCTTTGAAACGGCGCTGTGCACGAATGGACCTTGAAAAGTGATTCCAGGCAGATTGCGAAAGACGTGTGTTTGTGTGTGTGTTCGTGTAAGGGAAAATCTTGTATAAAAGGGATTTTGTCGTATTAGTGTGATACTACACATAAATAATTTATTCTCGTCACATAGTAATTGATTGATTAATTATAATTGATGTTAGTTTTACACATAGGCAAATATATATGAACATAATTTCTCCAGGATTATTATTATTTATAGGAATGCTCCAGAGGGCATTGCTATACATATAATATATGGTGGTTACATCGGCACCATCCTTTTTAGTCAAAGCTCGAAGACAATTTCGCCTGAATGGCGGGCCGGGTTGTCAAGGCATATAGGGGTTGTTGCCCAGTTGTGAGTGGTTTGATTAGCAAGCATGATTTGTCACCAAGTTTTGGGACCACTCCTGAGTATCCTGATAGGTTTGTGGTTCAGCTTGATGGCTACCGGTTCGATTCTTCAGGAAGTGTCTTTTACGTGAGGCGCTGATTCAAATGGATAGACTTGTCTTCTTCCTTAATTGCAGGCTGGGTATAGGTGATCAGGGATTTCTTTAGGGATAAAGAAATCTTCGGTGGTGGAATTGTGGTGCTCGTCTTATATAATAGGTAGGCTTACGTCTTACGTCTTGAAAAGGGTAGAATTAAAAGTGTATAGTCATAGTATAGTGGATAGTGTTTTTAGGATAAAGTGGTGAAGAGGAATGAGTAAGAGTTAGAGTTAGTTGCTGGGTGACCAGCCATCTCTTTGGTTCTTTTTTTTTATTTTTCTTTATTAGTCTACTGTATTCTTAAGGGGCTCTCGCGCCTCTGTAGTTCTTCAATATTTGGCATTTTTTGTTTTGCTTTTTGTTGCGGATTTCCTTGATATGGTTTCTGCTTTGAGTCTGTAATCTCACCTTGCAGTGTATCTTGGGGGCAGTTCTTCCCTCGAATCGGATCTACTGCTTCTAAAGTTGCCGCGGTTGTTTATTATTTGGTTATGTTGAATATCAATCGCTCTTTTTTCGTCGTCGTTCATTATACGATTCAGTTTGTCCCAAACCTTAACTGCTCTTCTGTGTAAGGACACGTTCGTAGTTGGGAGTTCCTGCTGGCACCAAATTGCAGGATTTAATAGACCCAGCGAGAAACCACAAATGGATGCTTGGTGAATTTATAAAATCTTAACAAATTGCCTTACATGTAAATAACGTAAATAATATGTCTAATATGAGAATAGGAGATAAAAATATATATGTTAATTTGTATAGAAAATAGAATGGAAATACATATACTAATTTGTATCAATAGAAATGAGACAAGCGGTCGGTAGAGTCACCGCGGAAACACACAAAATACAAATGCGGAAAGGAGATATCAGGTCGGACATCTGAGTCAGTACGAGATTACGCATAAACAAACATTCGGGTCTCGGAAAAGATTTATCAGAAAATGGGAGGCTACACATCAGCTGATCAAATACAGACTTTGACTAAGAGAAATTTTAAAACAAATCTCTAATAAGCGATTCCTATAATAAAGATAAAACTATTGGAAATATGTAGGTATATCTTACATACACACCTGTTCGGTGGCTCCGCCCTAGGGGTGGAAATTAACGAACCAGACCACTGTGGTCCGCCCCCACGGACAAGTCTAGGTCACGACCCCTTAGGAAATGAACACATATATAGTCAGATATTTATTATTTCGGAAGTCAGAAGGATAACCAGAGTCAAAGAGTATCATTATTACTGCCTCGGTAGCGTTACATTACCCGTTTAATTCGCATAAGTCCTGTTGCATTTGAACCCAATACTTCGAGTAGAATAGAAAGCCTACTTATTGCCTGCAAAGTGCTCACCACGTATCGTTTGCCCCTTTAATAGGCCAGTGTAAGAAGAAATTTTTTTTTTTTTTTTTGCTACGTCCTTTTCGAAGTTCTTTTTTACCATAACCATCGTGGAGAATTATTAAGGAGTCAAAAACAATTCAACAGAGGTATAAAGTAAGCCCAGTCGCCGAAGGTTCTAACCACCCATCGTGCGCAATAGCAACGAGGACTCTTTAATATACTCGCCAATGTGACAAACGACCAAGCTCTCACTAATCGGTAACTTTTAACGCCACTTCTCTATTAGATAAACCACCTTTTACCATCCGTTTTCATCATCCATAAGCCGACCCCCATTTACGTATAAACAGGCCACTTATAAACTTGGCGACGCACCTATAAATTGGTGATCTTCCTCCCTATAGATTTAGTATTCTTTTTTCGGCAGGTACGTGGTAATCTGTAGATAAATCTCTCTTTATATGTGAGTCTCTTCTTCGTCCTCAGGCACTCTCCAATTTCCCTGTTATGTAAACGGTACGCAGACACGGCGGAAAATAGCAGATACATATAAACTTATTTTTTGTATATGCGATATGAGTTCTAAATTAAAGAGCCCTCCCTGTATTCCTATTTAGTCGCCTTTTATGACACGGGCCAGACCACTATATTGGCATGCTTCAGCCCCAGATATAGGCCTAGTGGTCTGCACCTATCCTGCAAAATTACTCGATGGCCAGGAAAAATAGCCATGGAGGGCTTGTACGGAAAAGGCAAAAGGAGAGAAAGAGCTAAAAACAGAATCAAATGCCGAGAAGAATTAAAGCCCAGGTCGTATCCATACAATTTGAGATTACTGGCAGCACTGGGAACGGAATAGCATGTCCCTCCTCCACATTCCAATGGTATAGCCAAGACATGTCATTTTCATGTTTGGCAATGCCTTCCCTTCATTCAAACTGTTAAATTTGCAGCGCCATCCATCATCCTTACCTTCACCGAATATCATAACTTAGCATTCCTATCTCCTAAACCTACAATCAACTCTTCCTTATACTGGTATACTACATTTAAGGTTCCTTGTAGACATTCTGTTTTTTCACTAATTGTCAGAGCTGGGTAAGTGCATTCCTTTAGAGCGTTCCTGCATTCTTGCGTACGTACGCACCACCTTTTTAGCAACGCAAGAACACAAAGTTTTTCAAAGGAACGCAAGCAAGAGGAACGCACTGCCCGAAATTTTAAAGCGTAGCTGCGTTCCGAGCGTTACGAAACGTTTTTTTTCAAAACGTTTTCAATGGAAACAATAAAAACGACATTCACTACAGGTAGTTAGGTGGTTATTACGCCAATACACTAGACAGCTTTGGTCACAATAAACCCAACAACCTATATTTTTGTTATACAAGGGAAATGAAGTTAATCGCTAACGGGAAATCTGAATTTGCAGACGAAATATTCTTAGGCCTAAATCGGCAACATCGTGGGAATACGTGTATTAAAACAAAGAGATACGAAAACTATATAATGGGAAATGAACAGTTATGATTAAAAAGTGAAATTATAGTTTATGATTGGATTGAATTTTATGCGGTTGAATTAACTTTGCACGAGTTAATGAGAATTAAAGTACACATTTGATGGTTGACAAATATTAAATAGATTATAGTTGAATGTTAAATGAGTAAATATTATAAATGCATGATAAATATTTATATGGATTGATAAATAGATTATATGAGCCAATAGATTATATACTTAAATGGATTGGGTAAATATTAATATAGATTGATATGTATAAATAGATTGTATGGATTAAATTGGATACATAAATAGATTGTAATTTGGATACATAAATGGATTAAATAAATAGATTGAATAAATAGATTATATAAATAGGTAATATAAATAGATTTTAACGGAGTTGGGAGGGTCTGTAAATGGGAGAAAGAATCACGTATTAAAAACGAGATTCTTTTGGGACATATTTAGCTAAATATTACAATTTCAATATTACAGACCTGATTCCGATGAGCGGAACAAAATGAATGAATGAACATGTGATTTTATTTGAAAATCTTCGAGCGATCGGGTGTACCAATCACACGATTTTAGTTATGGTTACCAACTCTTGTTGAAATAATATATTATATATATATATATATATATATATATATATATATATATATATATATATACAGTGGTACCTCTACTTACGAAAGGCTCTACATACGAAATTTTCAGGTTACGAAACACTTCTTCGGAAAAATATTGCCTCTTGTTACGAAAGAAATATCAGGATACGAAAGGCAAAAATTTCAAAATACGCGCTGCTACTCACAGCTCCCAGAGTCCACCGAAAGTAAACATACTTGTAGCATCCTGTATCTTGGTTTGAAAGTGGCGCGTCCGAGCTGCTCTGCCATTGGCTATTGCCCAGCATCTTCCTGGCATCTTATTGGCTAGGATGGACCTCTGTGTGTATGTGCGTATACCCAGAATCCCCTTTGTTTTCCCATCGGCCCACGAGGATCACCGAAGCCTCAGTCTCACGCTAGCGAAATTCAGTAAAGCACGAAGTGTTCGGACAGTTTTCCGTCAGTTTTTGTTAGTGTTTATTGCAACTTTATGTGTGTGTATTAACTTTTATTCACTATGGGCCCCAAGAAAGTGATGGAGAAGAGGCAGCCTGAATAAAAGACATTTTACAAAAATTCTATGAAGTTTCGGAGTTGTTGAACAGAATCACCCAGAAAAAGTGTTCACTAATCGGGCTATCGCTCACTATGATGATGTTTGCCTTGCACATTTTCGAAAGATTGTTAAAAGCCGACAAAAGCAAACGACCTTGGATCGGATCTTTACAAAACGTCAGGCAAAAACCACTGCTGAGAGTGAACCTGAACCGAAGAAGGCGAAAGGTGACAACGATAGCAGTTAAACAAGAGAACCATTAAAGTAAAAAAGAAGAAAAAAACTTTATTCTTTACATTATGTACAACTCTCATTTTTATGTTTATTGTGCAGTAATTTGATTCTAACATGTATTTGTTACAAGTTTTGATGCCTTTTTGTAATTTCTAAAAAAATTTATGTCCGAAATTTAAGGGGCTTGGAACCGATTAGGGCATTTATAGGGTAAAAAGCGATTCTACTTACGAAATTTTCACGTTACGAAACGATTCCCAGAACGAATTAATTTCGTAAGTAGAGGTACCACTGTATATATATATATATATATATATATATATATATATATATATATATATATATATATATATATATATAGAGAGAGAGAGAGAGAGAGAGTGTTATGATTAAATATTTCCACTTGTAGGGGTGTAGACCGCTACATCACTACGCGGCAACATTTTGTTGTTTTCGTTCAGGTGGGAAGCTCTCCCAAAAGAGTGAGAGACGACAGCAGGGAACTGTTTAACCAATCATTGTATACTTATGTAAAATGGCATAATGATACACAATAGAAAAAATACTTATATCAAGCTAGAATGCAGTTCACTTAGTTCTCCCTGGTGGTTGTAGTAACTAGCAAGTGAGCCGGTAATGATTGAAATGTAATAGCCTTTTAGAGATAATCCTGTTAGCGTCAACAATAGAACAGTTAAAAATGTCTTTTTTATTTGTTTCTAATTAGCTTTCAACTTTTTCAAAGGTGCAATCCTTACTACGACGCCGTCTCCAACCTCATGGACGTTCTGTACAACGAAGACAAGATGAAGGCCCTCATCTATATCTTCAGCAAGGGAGGGGTGTCAACTGTTGATGATATGGACAAACAAGTAAGTAAAATAAATTGAAGTTATTAACTTATTTTTTCATATAGGCTCTTCTATAATGTATTAATCTATAAAGTATATTAGTTAATAAAATTAACTTAAATTTAGTTAAGTAAATGAAAATGATGTGCAAGTATTGACATGACATTAAAATTTAAAATAAATGAAATAATTGTAAACTTTCTTTTCAAATCTTTTGTAGGTCCTCTTATAGTACATGAAGGTCATGAAGCCCGTGGCGGAGTGCCTGGACAACGTCCAGTCCGAGTACAATGCCTATATGGGCGCCTTCATGCTGACCTTGTACATGATGTGCCTGCACCTGGAAAATCTGAAGACTGACAAGCAAGACAATTTTAAAAGTTCTTTAACTTTTCTTTATAACACTTTATAAAGCTACCTAGTACCTACTGGTTAATGTACCTACCTAATAAACAATAGTATAATTGTTCCAAAATATTTGAATAAATATTTATTTTTTATTTTCTTTCAGGACCCTGCAGTATGTCCAGCCGCTGGTGGCTGCGCTGCTGGGGACAGAGGGGAGTGGGAAGGGGTTCTATGGCAGGTTTGCCACGAGGCTGAAGAAGGAGGATGTCTTCATGGCCACTGCCCTGCATCCCCACTACACCATGTCCCTGGTGAACCACTTCAGCCCGGACGAGGCTGTAGACATCAAGCAGCGCATCGTGGAGGAGGTGACACAGATAGTGGACGCTGAGGAGAGGCAAGAGAAGGTGGACCAGTTCCACCTGCTCCTTTCCACTGCCGCAGTGCTGGAGGTGAGGGGGCGGAAGGAGGTGGAAGAGACGGTTACCAAGACCCTGGACCAGTGGAAGAGAGCGATAGTGGGGGTCCTCCTCAGCCACGACCTCTTCCCCACCCACTACAGGGAGCAGGGCTGGACCTCTTAAAAAAATACAATACTTCTCTTCCCAGTCAGCTGCTGCAGAGAGGCTGTTTAGCTCAGCAGGAGACATTTTGCGGGTAAAGAGGTCCAGCCTGAGCAACATTAACTTTTAACAGCTGGTGTTTGTGAGGGGCAACATGCACCTCCTTGGGTACAAGGACGTGCAGGAGTAGGACAAGGAGGAGGAGAAGGAAGTGGAGGAGGATGAACAGTAATTTTAATTCTTTAAAACTTTAAAAAGTGCTTTAAATTGTATAAATGTCTTTAATCTTTATGTAGAATAACAAAAATTGAATCGTTGTGTCAGATTTAAAATAAAATAAACTTAATAAATTAGTGTAAAACTGTAATACAAAATAATGAATAACGAAAATGTTTAGAAACTATGTGTCTGCTTGTCAAATACAGTGCAGTACATTAAAATACAGTAAAATACAGTGGAATGCAGTAAAATACAGTTTAAATACTAAATAAGTATAATACTTAAGTGATATATTTGATTTAGTGCTTTTTTGTGTGATAGAGTCAGAGAAACTGGTAAAAAGTCTGAAATATACATATATTTTAATGTATGAATCTCTGATATATTATTACCTTGTATTTGGTTTTATTTTTCAGTTGCGGAATAGTTCTTTTGATACGCACAGTAGTATTTTTGAGGAACGCAGTGATTTTTTACTTTTTGAATTTTTCTGAGGAACGCACTACTTTTTTTGAGGGACGCTTTGATAGTTTGGGAGCGCTACCGTAGGAACGCAAGAACGCAGGAATGCACCGAGAGAAAAAAAGGGAACGCTATTCCAGGAACGCACTAACCGCGGCCGGAGGAACGAAGGAACGCTAACGCACTACCCAAAATCGAGGAACGCCCCCAGCTCTGCTAATTGTAAATCTATATCATTCGCAAACCTTAGGAGGCTTAGTAGACCTCAATCAGCTATGACTCATTGCTTTGCTCTAATTCTTATATCAGGAGTTCTTGTCTGAAGAAGTTAAATAAACTTGCAAGTTTATTTTCATTTCATTATTCACATAAAGTCTTCTAATAATACCTAAGACTTCAAATCTACTCATCTCAGCTCTTTTAAATCTTAAAATAATTTATTTTTATCCATTATATCAAAGGCTTTTCTACATAACTCCATATCCTCCCATTCCTTCAGTTTCCTTGTAATAATACTACCAAACATCTTTGGTGGGACAGAGCAACTTGCTTATTTTAATTTGGTGCCCTGAAACGATGGTTGCTCCGAGGAGGGTGGCGGCACATTCGAGAGGGCGAGGCGTAAAGTTGTACTGTAGCTCTGCATCGCTTTGTTCAGTACGCATCATGGAGTGGACGAAGGTGGAGCGAGCGTTCGCTGTCGAGGCATACTTTTCTACCGATCGCTCAATCATCGCCACGCAACGTGCATTCTGTACACATTTCAACATTGCCGCCTGTGGTCGTGTTCCTGGCCGGAAGTCGATTGTTTGATGGGTAAACAATTTCAGGGAAACTGGTGATATGAAGAAAAAAAACTGGGCTTCCACGAACAGCAAGGTCACCCCCAAAACACTGACGCGGTAAGGCATTCTGTTTTTCGCTCCCATCAGCGCTCTGCCCGCAAACATGCAGCTACTGTTGGGTTGTCTGCTCGTTCTATGAGGCGAATCCTTCATGAAGAACGAAAATGTCATCCCTATAAATTGGCTGTGGTGTCGGAACTTAATCCACGGGATTTGGTTGGTCGAGAAAATCCATGTGAGGCGCTGCTTAGCATGCCTCACGGCACACTTGTTTTCTTCAGTGATGAGGCTCACTTTCATCTTTCGAGATCTGTAAATAAGCAGAACATGCGCTATTGGAGCCCTGATAACCCCAGACAACTTCATCAGCGTTCCCTACATTCACAACGTGTAAATGTTCGGTGTGCACTATCGCGAGTTGGAATAATTGGTCGATGGTTTTTTGAAGAAAACGAACGGGCAGTTTCGGTGACTTCTGACCGTTATGTACACATGATTCAGAAGTTTTTCCTGCCAACACTCAACCAGATGGATGTGGGAGATGTATGTTTCCAGCAGGGCGATGCTACGGCACACACAGTGCGTGTGTGCCGTATGAAATATGACTGTTTTACAGCAACACTTCCCAGGACGCCTCATCTCCTTGAGGGGCGATCTGCAGTGGCTGGCACGGTCGCCTGATTTAGCACCCTGCGACTATTTTTTTATGGGGCTATCTAAAATCACTTGTTTACAACGATCGTCCTAGGACCCTGGCTCACTTGAAGAACAACATTCGTCAAGCTGTCGCTAACATACCCGTCGATATGCTGGAAAGAGTTGAACGAAACTACCGAGTTCGATTAACGCAGTATATTGAGAATAATGGACACCATCTGCCTGATATCATCTTTAAAACTGAGAAAACATAACATTGAAATTTTGTTCTTGATGTTGTTCAAATAATTAAATATATATCTATATAACTTTTGTTTTAATTAAATTTCTAAATAAGCAAGTTGCTCTGCCTCACCCTGTACCTATTTTCACCCCATTTAATTCATCAGTTCAAAGGCGTTATAGCTTTGAGTTCCCTTGATAAAGTAAGAGAGGCCTATTAGAGCCGTGTTTCATTATTCACATAAAGTCTTCTAACAATACCTAAGACTTCAAATCTACTCCTTCAGCGATTTTAAGTCTTAAAAATAATTTATTTTTATACATTATATCAAAGACTTTCCTACATAGCCCAATATCCTCCCATTACTTCAGTTTCCTTGTAATAATACTATCAAACATCTTTCTTACCACACTTGTTATATCTATTGTTCTGGAAGTACCTATTTTCACCTCCTATAATTCATCAGTTCCGAGGCGTTATAGCTTTGAGTTTGCTTGATACAGTAAAAGAGGCCTATTCGAGCCGTTTTAAAGCTCAATAATTTGCTAACACACCCAGCTGCGTTTGCCAAAGGATTACAGCTGGGACCCAAATGAGCAAGCAACTACAATCTCATATTTTTTCTTATATTTTAAATTTCTACCATTTGTAGTGATAAACAAAATATATATCTGACTTTTTATTATTAAAATAAATGGAATATATATATATATATATATATATATATATATATATATATATATATATATATATATATATACAGTTGTAAGCAAATTAGTTCGGAGAGTGGTGAAATAATACAATTATTTGATAATTGTTGTTTAGATTTGAAAAGAAACGTCAATGATAAGATAAATGGTACATTTAATATGAAATATGACCGTTCTTTGCTTTTAGAACCTGCTTCACTCGCTTTGGCATAGATTCAACCAAATTTGAACACATTTCTGCCAGTTCTTCGTTATGGTACCACGAATTAATAACAACATAAATCATCTTCTGCATCGTCTAACAGTCGGTTTTTTAGATTCTACGTTTAATTATAGACCATAGATTCTCGATTGGGTAGAGGTCAGGAGAATTCCCAGGCCAATCGATAACGGTAAGTCCACCTTATTTGAAGAATGTGCGCATTATTTGGGAAGTATGGCACGGAGCCAGATCCTGCTAGAAAATGCAAGTGAATCTGCAAAATTGCCTTGTATTTAACGCTGTTTATCATTCCCTCAATAATAACAAGCCGCCCTAGCCCTTTAGCGCCAAAACAACCCTAAAACATCTTCTTAGGTGGAGATTTTGGCGCCTGTTGAATGTGACCTGGCTGAAGTAATTCTTTTTTGCTTCGTCTTACTACCACTGACCTATGTCCATGTACTTCAAAATGCGATTCGTCTAAAAACATAACTTTCTTTCAGTCAGCTGCCTTCCATCCAGCATACGTGCGTGCCCAGCGAAGACGTTTTGTCTTCATAGTAGAAGTCAATAACTGTTTACGTACCGGTTTTCTAGCAAATCTGTCAACTTCAATGAGCCTTCACCGGACGGTTCAAGAAGAAACATTTACACCAGCTAAAGACAAATCTCTCTGGAGGCCTTTATTGGTTTTCTTGGGATCATTCACACTATTTCTGATGAGAGCCTTGTCATCGTGAAGTATTGTCTTTCGTTTTCTTCCACATTTTCCTTGTCACATTGGTAAAGGTTCACCAGTGTCTTCAGCTCTTCTAAGAATGTCGCTAACAGTTGCCTTGGTTACCTTCATTTCTTCAGAAATCCACCTGAGGCTTAAACCAGCATGTTTTCTAAGAGCTATAATAATTGCACGCTTCTTAGGTGTGATATCCATAACGAATTTAGTCTAATAATGATTGGATGGGGAATATTCCGGCAGAACCAAGTACACCACGGATCACACTCCCAGCGATGATCAACCACTACAAGCTCTGGTGTAGCACTGTCGGGCTTAGTGTAACTAAGGCACATCAAAACAATTGTCATATGTTACAAGTACACTATTCTGTACGAAAAGTAAAATTCATTAGTGATGTCAAAAATTAAGACATATTATGAAATAGTCCAAAAAATTGGTACTGTCGGAACTAATTTGCACACTACTGTATATATATATATATATATATATATATATATATATATATATATATATATATATATATATATATATATATATATATATATATATATATATATATATATATATATATATATATAATGTTTAGCAGATATCTCAAGGCGAGGAAAATAGCTGATCACAATACGGTCATCTTTTTAGGTCTACAAAACAAATAAATGAGTGAAATATTATTCAATGTTGAGAGAGGGCAATTTTAAGGATACAACTACAACTTTTATAGCTAGTTTTAGTCTTTTATATGAGACCTAGAGTTGAATAAAAAAATAGATATGGGGCTTAAGGGGATACTACATATTTTCATTAGTCACTTTTCAAATTCTTTCGTTTATAATTCGCATTTTTTGGTTTCGTATATCATTCCATTGCAAATTTTATGCACTTTTTTATGGTATCATTATTTTGTTAGAAAAATGACTAGAACATAGTGAAAATTAAGATAATGCAAAATTGTATTCATTCGTGCAAAATCTTTCTTAGATATTTAAAGTTAATTTCGAAAAAACAAACAAAACTACACTATTGATTTTTATATAATTTTATTGCAAATTCTATGCACTTTTTATAGTATATATTTTGTTTTAGCAACCAACATGAATAGAACATAGTGAAAATTATGATAATGCAAAATTATATATATTCGTGGAAAATTTCCGTAGATTTTTAAAGTTGATTTGTGAACAAAACACAAAACTATACAATGCGATTTTAAATATTTGCTAAAACAAAAATGGCACCGAAGAACTGGTATATATTTATAGCATTATTCGAATATAGATTGAACTAAATTCCAGAGTTTCAGAACACCCCTACTACTCATCTACCCCCCCCCCCTCCAACTGAGAACAAAGCCTATAGTTGACCTTGTCTGAAAAATATATTTTTCAGTCAACCATTTACAAAAGTTTTAATGGAACTCAAGAAAATTGATTTCAAATGATAACTAAATCAGATGTACATCTTTTGCTCGTGAATTGAGTTTGAATGCCTAATTTCTAGCAATTCTATAGCCATTTATATGATATCAGGTTTCAAGGGAGGGGTTCTGAAAGAACCCCCTGTATCTCGAAAACGTTGCCGTAGGTTATTGCGATTTTATCAGAAATAAAAGGGCTTTTAATATGCTTATGCTTTAATTTCCTCTATAATAATCTAACATAGTATAAAGTTGAAAAAAAATCAATGTGGTATCTACAAAAACTTGCCATTAAAAGACTGGGAAGATTTTGAAATATTTAAAATAGTTAGCTTGTTAATTGCTATAATCTCCTTATTTAGGAGCGCTATAATTTAGGAACCTAATGTTTATATTGTATTGATGGAACCACATTATAGAATCACATCTGGCTTAAACCACCTTAAAAATGATCCTTTGAAATCTTATAAAATTCTATAATTGTTCACAGTAAACCAAAGTAACATTCTATAAAAGGGTAAATTAATAAGTCTTGTAAAGAGAGCTCAGTTTACAAAATGTACATACTGCTTCTTTTATATTATAATTAAAAATTAGACTGCTTAGTTATATTAATTTCGTGTATTGTTATTTATGTATTACTTTATGCAAGAATTGATCAAATTTGTTAAAGTAAAGTGACTCCAAATATTCCCCATAGATGAACTTTTGTATGTATTATGAAATTGTATAATCAGGTAGAACATTATCTGCAATATGATTTTATGTAAATATGATTGGGTATTTTGTTACCGTTTATCTTTGAAAAATCAGCCAACGTAACGCTCATGTATGGTAGAATAAATTAAACATAAATGTTCCTTTAAAATTCGTATCAACGCTGATTTGGTCAATTTGGTATTAGAGAATCAGCTAACGTAACGCCTATTATCACGAGAATAAATTAAACATAAATTTGTTGTAAAAAATCTGTTTAACGCTGATTGGTTCATTTTGCACAACTTAACTCTTAGTAGAAAAAAGTATACGTATATATATATATATATATATATATATATATATATATATATATATATATATATATATATATATATATATATATATATATATATTGCAGCATTTTATCACTAGAATAATGTTATTTTCCTGTAAATACATCAAGACCAATCAATTCTCCCGCCAAATAAAGAAGTTGAATCCTGTTCTAAATTTCCTTTATCTTTCAAGGAAGCTACGATCACACTGATTACATAGCCTACGAAACTACAAGAGATAGATACCATTCTCGCACACATAATATAAGACTGTTTAAAATTATTAATAAATGGATAATTAAAACACAATTATCCAACGCACGGGTTACTTGATGCTCTAGCTTGACCCCGAAAAGACAAAACTGTGCCCCTGCCTCCTATAATTAAAACAATTTAGCATTCAGCTAAGTAGGAGGGCAACCGACGACAAATCACCAGTGGTAGCACTCTGTCAGTAGCGATGGTGGAAGGTCTGTCACTCCGTCACTGACCGACTCCCGTTTCGCTGGCGGATTGACGAGTGACGAAAACTTTGAAACACTGATGGAATAAGCGCTGACTGAAGCGATTTTCGGCCGTCACCCGAACCGCCTCATAACCCGAAAAGCAAAGACGACCTTTGGCAAATAATGTTTCTGTCAGTGACGGACTGACGGACCTTCCGTCATCGGTACTGACGGACTGCCCACCACTGTAAATTACTAGTTAAGTTTGGGGAAAGCTGTTTTATGTATAGTGTTGCTAAGATTCGAAGTGTGCAATCGGGCATTTATGCAAACTTAAAATTTTAAAATCCTCGATTGAGATATCGGTTTTACAAACTATAGAAGTTAAGCTTACTGATCTAAAGAACACAAATAACTTTAGACCAGTGACCTTATTTTTATAGTTTGTAAAATTATTGAGAAGATAGTTAAGAGAATTTTTAATAATCTAGAGAGTGATAGGTTACTAAATGATCCTTTGCATGAGTTTAGAAGAGGTAAATCGTGTTTAACAAATTTACTTAATTTTATAAATTACGTAACTAAACAATTTAAATCTGTTCTGAGGTCGATAATTTGGATATTGGTAAGTTATTTGAGTTGGAAGGTAGTAATAGGACTAGGGGTCATCACTTAAAAAAGAAAAAGGTGCAGGTTGATTTTAGAAAGTATTTTTTCACCAACAGAGTGGCAAATTACTTGAATAGTTAGCCACCTGACACACCAGACAGTCCAAACGCAGATTGGATCATTATAAGGGAGGGAGGGTTAATATTTTGGGGGGGTGGGGTAGTATTCTAGACCCATTCCTGTGCTTTCTGTTTTCTGATATTGTATATTATGGATGATTTGGATTATGACGAGCCTTGATGCTGATGCGTTTTGTTTTCGACGCATTCATGTGGATGGTTAAAATTGTATATTGTAGATGCATTACTTATCACAGTCCTATGGATGTAGTTTGTGAGAGGGTTTTCACAGATGCGGATGACCTTTGATAGGCCCTTGCGCCTTTTGTCATCCCTGAAATTATGTCCTGTTATTTTATTGCCTGATCTCTTATCGCTGAATTTTCTTTGGCTCCAGTCTTTTGTTTTTCTATTACTTATGTCCATATGGCCGGAGAATCTTGCTTTCAGAGTTTTCACGGAGGTTCCGATATATTTGTCATGGAAACACCTAGGACCTTCAATAAGTATATAATCGAACCCTCCCTCGCCTCTTTGGAACCTTATCCTATATTCCAATGAAATATTTTATAATTTCAAGCGAAAATGATTGCATATAAATCTAATTATAATAGTTTTTTTAGTAGGTTGCGATATTCAGTCACTTTTTACAAACATACCAGTTAATGAAACAAAGACAATTATTTTACACAAAAATTATAAGGATTTCTAAATTTCCACACTGTTAGTAAATGAAAATTGGTTTCTTTATTGGATCTATTTTTGGTGGTGCTGTGTGGCCAGATTTGCCAGCAAGTAGGCCATTGTGGCTTTTGTCATCCGTGATTTTTTTATAACGCATATGGGAATAAAAAATACAGGCCGCTATAACTGTATCTTATTTCATCCTTTCTATGTTATTCGTAGTTATATTTATAGTAGAAAATGTTTAAACGATTCATTAGTTAGCCTCATATTCATTTTTCCATATAACTCAGAAGCTGAAGAGCTTGCTACTTTCTTCTTTAATTATGCATAAAATTTACTAAATATTATTAATATATCGAATTATCACTAGAAAATTATTTATTCTGATTAATGTGTTTGAGCCCATCATGTCATAAGCACAAAGTGATATTTAGAAATTTGGAATAATAAATTATTATTCCAAATGTATCTATTTTATTTCGGCTTTTTTCCTTTCTAGTGATAATTAAACATGCTAACTAGTGAGTTGGTAACATCATATCCTTCGCGACCCCGCCATTTTCTCTAAAGTGAAGCTCAGCTCCTCTTCCATTGTTTGACCTTTTTTAAGTGATTTGCACGCAAGTTTTACTTGAAATATTTTAATCAACATGACTTCAAATGTTGATTTGAGTTTGGAGGAAATTATTAAAACTACGAAAGTTTCCACCCGTGGAACTAGACGAGGTCGGGGTCGAGGCGGCTTAAGAGGTTCTACCAGAGGGGCAACTCGAGGTGGTGCTACACGAGGAGCTGTTACACGAGGAGCTGTTCGGGGCCGTGGTTCAACCCGAGGCCGAGGTCTTACACGAGCCCGAGGAATGAGAACTTCTTCCTTTCGTTCAGAGAGAGTAAGTTTAAATGGCTCGTTATATACTCCCTATATTACATTAATGGTAATGAGAAAATGCTAATACGCATAATTTCTAATTGTAGATATAAATGTAAGTAAATTCTGTAAAAATGCGGGTAAATATTTAGATTGGCGGCTCGAACGATCGGATGTAAACTATTTCGTCCGTGTTCCAATATGTTTCACGTTTGGGGAGTAAATTTAAGGGGACGGCTCGTATGGGTAAACAATGGGGGGACCACCCTACGATGATCCTGAGTTTTAAGCAATTGGGGGGGGGGCACAGCCTCTCAGTATAGCGTTTTTAATTTGGTTAGTTTTTGGCAATTTTATAAAGGATTGCTTTTTTTATCAATCTTTTGTTGAAGCTTGATTACGGATACGCGTTTTATGCATCCGCAGCCGAGCATGTATTGTGGAAGGTGGACTCGATCAACCACACTTTGCACAATTGAGAGCTTACTAGTGGATGCTGTGGAAATGTGACTGGCTGTATTCCGTGTACAGTGCATTTTTCACTTAGACGTACGAGCACGGTGCCTCACTCGGTCACCAACGGCTCTCACTGCATCTGCAGCTAATTTGGAGATGCCAGTCATACCCTAAGCCCTTTGTGTTTAGGGCCAGGAAACTCCTTTCAGAGCTAGGTATAGTTCTTGGCCCGGTTGCACCCCTGTTTCTGCACAGTCCACCACCCCACAGGGTACGACATTTGACGGTAAATATGTAGATTATCGGCGCGAACGATGGGGCGTACTATTTCATCTGTGTTCCAAAATGTTTCACGTTTTTGGAGTACATTTAAGTTGACGCCTCGTGTGGGGGTAAACACAATGGGGAGACTACACTACGATGATCCTGAGTTTCATTAAATTGGGGGGGGTCTGGGGGGCACAACCCCCCAGTATATAATCCTAATTGTTTATAGAATAATAATTCGAAAAGGACTCAAACGCGCATGAATTTTCCGACACAAGTGAACGATAATATTTACACAATTTTTTCCCCGGCTGGGACGCTAATCTACATATTTACCCATTTGACTATTTGTCACCATGCCTCTACTCCCAAAGCTTGTCCAGTGCCGGGAGTATTTCATTCTACCTTTTCGGAACATACCTCCTGATGCTGGAATCTGTTCCAGTGTATACAGATAGTTCCAAGTCTCAAGAGGGGGTCGACTTCCACGCTGTATCCTCTTTTTTATGCCAGTGGGCTCTGCCAGGCGCTGCATCTGTCTTTACAGTCTAGCTGGTGGCAATACACCACTCAGTATGAGAGATTACGTAACATGCCTATTTTGGACCCCAAATTGTGATTACAGTGATCGCTCATTTATCACGGTAGATCTGTTCTGAGACTGGCCGCGATAACTAAATTTCTGCAAAGTAGGGACACCATATTTACAGTATTTATTTAATGCATATCTAGACTTTTAAAACCCCTGTACTGTTAACAACTCATCCATTACAATACAGTACTCTATTAATAGCAATAACCTCTGTTAAGCAATAAGACTTTAGATTTTAAAAAATAAAGATTGTTACTGTACTCACCACAAAAGAAGTTGAATGATGATGATGATGAACCTGGTCATATGTAGATTAGTGGCCCGGGTGGGGTAAATTATTATTATTCGCCTGTGTCAGAATATTCAGCGCGTTTGAGTCCTTTTTGAATTATAGCTGGCGTTATTTTATTTGCAAAAATGCCCGAAAATGACCAAACGGAAAAAGATGTTTACGTACTTTATTGCAGTGGTTATACTTCTGAAATAGTGATGAGGAATGCCCTTTTGTTTCTCGCGTTTGATTCCTATAGCTGATGCCATCTGTTATACAAAATTAAAGAACGAAAAACGCTGTTTACTTTATTTTGAGGGTATACTTCGGGAAATAGCGATGAGGAAAGCGTGGAATCTTTCTTGGTCAATGGGAAGCGCTTGTAAGATAGGTGTCTAACTGTTCATTTTTTCTTCTGTATTTAGGGATTGAACTACGGATGAAATAGTACGTCCCGTCGTTCGAGTCGCTAATCTACATATTTACCACATCTAATACCCGGCTACAAATCTCGCAATCACTTTTAATTTTAACTAAATTATGACTGTCCAAAAAGGTTGCTAATCTTTCTTTATCAGAAACTAGTTAATAATTGAGAAATAGACGATAGACAAACTTCACCAACCGATTCCATTTAGAAACTATTCAATAAACATCTCTATGATACACAAATGGCTAAAAAAAAATTAGACCTTTAAATGATCCAGCTAATTAGATTTAAATGTAGAAAAAAAGTAATAAAAATAGTAAAATGGGGAAAAATATTTTAACAAATATAAATGACTCCAAATGAGGATAATAAAAAGCTATTAAGTGAAAAACAAAATAAAAATTTGAATTGGTTATTTCTGACATCAGTCCCCACCCCTATTATAATTTTCAAAGTGATTAAAGGTGCTGTCATAATGTAGTTAAAGCATTCACTTCTGTAAACGTCTTTTTTGACCTGTAGAAGGCCTATGATACTGCATGGCGATATGGTATCATGGAGACTGCACACAATGGGGGCGAGGGGATGCCTCCGAGTCTTTATATCTGGATTTTTGCAAGATTGTAGATTCCACGTTTGGTTGGGGGGGGGGGCGCTCTCTGTCCCAAAGGAGCAGGAAGAGGGTGTCCCGCAGGGAAGTGTCCTCAGTGTCGCAGTCTTTGTCATGAGCATAAACGGCATCACCTCAGTGCTGCCAGATGATTTTCTCGCTACATGGCCCAGATGCAAACTCGAGCGTAGACTACAACAGGCATTGAACCGTGTCTCTCGCTATGCTGAACCGCATAGGTTTTGGTCTTCTTTGGCCAAGACTAAGGTGGTGAACTTCTGCCGCCATCCACGGTTCCACCCCAACCCATATTTGTTTCTTAATGCCCCGTAAGGTACGCAATGATTTGCCATCCTGGCCGCCGTGCTGACGGAATCCAGCGCTCCGCCCAGCCCCAGCTTAGCCTCTCTTCCTTCCTTCAGATAGCCCGATTTCTCCCCTACCTCGTCGCTTTTCATACAACCTCTCCCACAACTTTCTCTGGTCAGCCTCTAATTTCACAGGGTAGAATGCTGACCTTCTCAAGCCAACCACCCCGGATCGGGGCTGAGAGGAGAGGGGACATTGTTCCCTAACCCCTCAGCTCTGGTTCGGGATGGGTTTTTTTTTAACAACCTGCTTCAACCCCACCCATACCTTCCTCACATCCCTTTTCCTCTCCTCTTCAAAATCTATCTTTTTTACGCCGTGTTCAAGGTGGAGCCGCCAGGCCACCAGGCGGGGGTGGTGGTCCCAAATGGCGGCGCCGGGCCTGTAAGCACCTTGCAGTGCGGGCTACTGCAAGAGGTGGTGAGCGATTGCGTCCCGTAAAACAGTGGGTCACCATGCTCAATGATGAAAAAAAAACATCTCCCGTTAATTCCCCCTAAAATAACGGAGCCGCCCTCGTGCAGCTCCACAGAAAAGATGGAGGTCCCCCCCCTCCATACCTCTTTAACCGGAGAGGAGGCTTACTCCTCTCCTACACCTACGGGTGTAGGGGACTCCCCCTCACCCCCTTCTCTGGAGGTGCTTTCGGGCACCTCCCTATCTCCAGCGGCAGTCCCTCCTTTGCTTTCTAAGGGGACTGCCAAGAAAGCCTGCAGGCAGCCCATTACCGACCGCCCCTCGTGCAAGCGGCTTGGTAGGGCAAACCCCCTTAGGGGGGAGAGGGAAGCCAGGCCCCTTCGGTCGCTTCCCTCAAAAGACCTGCTGGTTGGTACAGCTATGGCGTGAAGGCATTCGTGCCACTGCCGTGGAGGTGCTATTACTGTCACTGCTTCGGCCATACGAATCGCTCATGTAGACGTGCAAAGTCGGGGTCACCCGAAGTATGTGTAAGTTGCTCCGAGGTCGCACACGATAAGTCCAAATTGTGTGTGGCCAAGTGTGTCAATTGCGGAGAGCCGCACTCTGCTTCTTCGAAGCAATGTGGTGCATATCTCCTTGAGAAAGAAATCCTGGCCGTTCAGGCCCAGGATCGACTCTCATTCCGCGAGGCAAAGGACTTGGTCCTGGCACGCCTGGCTCTGCCTGGGACGTCATATGCCTCAATAGTTAGAAAGGCACCCTCTGCTCCTGGCCCATCCAGGCCAATGAGCACGGTTGTTTCTGCGCCCATTTGGAGCCCTTCTGTGGGCTCTACCCAACCTGGATGCTCCCCTGGTAAAGCTGGCGGAAAATAGGGTTCATACCCTGCCCTGGCTAAAACCCGGGCTCCCCCCTCTTCCCCCAGCGTGACTTTCCAGTAAGGCGAAACGGCCACGCGCCTCCACCGAGTAGTTTTCATTAATCTTATTTTAAAGTAGCCTAGTGCTAGGCTGTCTTAATTCTGGGGACTTATGCCCAAGTGAGTCAGTCGCCAGACTGACTGTATTGATGAGCTAATCATCAGGAAAAGATGTGAAGTAGATAGTTATTCTTGGTGACTTTAAAATTTAAATTCTGTGGACTGGAAAAATGATAGGAAGGGATAGAGAAGTTCTAACTTTATAGAAGGCTTTGAGGATAATTTTTTTACCATTTGTTAATAAGCCAACAAGGGGTGCCAATATCTTAGATTGGGTTCTTTCAAATAATTCACTTGGTTTGGGAATTGACGATCAGGGAAGCATTGGCAAATAGTCATCATTAGATGGTTCTTTTTAACTTGGGAATAGTGAAAGCTAGAACATTGACAAACTCCATAAAAACTCCAAATTTTTATAGGGAAGATTACGATAAATTATGAAACTTGCTAAATCAGATTAAGTGAGATATAGAATTCAGGGGGAAGAATACTTATGAGATGTGACACTTTTAAGACTATAGTAAATATAGTCCAGGAAGAAATGTAGGAAGCAGTTGTGGTGGAATCAGGAGATAGGAAAATTTCTGAGAATAAAAGGGGGCATACTAGAGATTAATGTTGACAACTTAAAATCATTGTCAACCAGAAATGAAATAGATAAAATTAATAAGAACCAGGGGATGGCAGAAATTAATTTTGTTCAAAATAATAATAAAGATCAAAGTAAATTCCTTAGATATTATAAAATTAACATCTAACAATGATAAAATATGGCCTATTAGATATGAAGGGGTTTTGAAAGAATGATAAGGAAATAAGAGGTTCTTAATGAACCACTGTAGGCTTACTGCCCCAATCCTAAACCACCCATCTCTAGATATTAGTGTTGAATACCATTAATGTGAACAGGGAAATAAAGGGGTTATATTGGAGTTAAATACTAGTATGTCAGAGGGATCAGACATGCTAATGGTGAGCTCTTGATGCATTAGCAATTTTTGTTTGGAAGGTTGTGCAAAAGGTGTATTTAGAAAGGATTATAATTATTAACAAGTCCAGTTTAAATAGGCTCTAAACTCGGTATTAATTGTAATTATTTTGTTTCGGTGAAAGTGACTTTTGTTTACTTTGTTAAACTTGCGGCGCTCACAAATTTGGGGCAAATTCTTGTTGTTCCGTAAGTTTTTGTTTCTAGTGTTCTTGTTTAAGTATGGCTGACTGTTTGGATGTAGAGAGTTTGCCTTTTGAAAGTAGTGTGTGATGTCTGTGGTGTAGAGAGGAGAGTGAATGTATCTGAGTGCTGCATATGTGCTTTGACTGAGGAGGTGAGTTGATTACGTGGGGAATGCTTGAGACTGAATGATTTAGTGTCTGAAGTGAGAAGAGATGCAAGTGTACGTTTGAAGAGTCAGATTGGGACCAGGAGGGAGGAAGTTAGGCCTAGAACAGGGACTGGAGAGAAAGCAATAAGTGATGAGTGGTGGGTGAAAGTGAACAGAATAGATAAGTTAGGACAGTTTAGGTGTGTGAATGAGAGGGACGTGGAACCTGTTAGGCTAACTATCAGATTTGATGCCCTGAGAGAGGAAGAATTTGAAAGAGATTTGTCTGGTGTGGCCATTCCTGAAAGTAGAATAGGAGGTAGTGAGTGAGAGGATGAGGGGAGGGTAATATTAGGCCTAGAGAGAATAGGAGAATGACTGAGGTGATTGTTATAGTTGACTCTCAGATTAGGTATTTAGTTAGGAAGTTGAGTGAAAGTAAATGGAAGGGTAGTTAGTTTGTCTGCCAGGTGCTGGTGTAAATGTGTGAGAGGGAAGCAGTTGTGATTACACATGTCTGAGTAAACAATGTAAAGGTGGGTATTTGTCAGTTATGACAGCTGATTGAAAGAATGTGTGAAAGTAGAGTAAAAGGCATTTCAGGTGTGCTTCAGATAATGGATGTGGGGATGGAATGGTTGTCTCGTGCAATGGGGTTGAATGAATATGTGAAAAGTTTGTGAGGGGGTTCAGGATTGGTGTTTGTAGATGTTTGAAGTGGGTTTTATGGGAATAAAGGTTTGTATGCGATGGATGGACTCCATCTGAGCCTAGATGGGGTTGAGTTTTTGTGGGGTGAATTAGTTAGTTCTATTGGGTCTTTAGAGGCGGGGAACTAGGTTTTGATAGTGGTCAGGGAAATTTAATGGCTCAAAGTGAGGCAGGGAAAGGAAGCAAACAGATTTGTAGAAGGTAGGCAGGTTAATGTAAGTGCTTTAGGGTTAAATTACTTGAGTAGTGATAGTGGTCAGAGAAATACAAGACTACAGGGCCGGGGAAGGAGCGAAAGGAGATGCAGAAGAGATAGGGCTTCAGGGATAGGTGGGCTGAGTTGTCTTTACACAAATGCTCGTAGTCTTGGAAATTTAGTTATATTCATGAAGATATAATATGTATAGTTGAATCATGGGTTAATGAAAATATATTTAATGCTAGAAAAGTATATACATATGTACAAAAAAAAAGTCAGTCCCATCTAGCAGCTTCATCCATATATTTATCTAATCTATTCTTAAAACTACCCAGAGAGGAGGCTTCTATCACATGTCTAGTGAGCCTATTCCATTCATCTACCACACGATTTGTACATTAGTCAAAGGGGAAATAAGACTGGTGTGGGTTGATTATTTATATCAGAAATAGCATTTCTTGAAATCTAAATAACTATAAAGCATGGAGAATGTGAATCATTATGGATAGATATTAAGGTTGGTAAAAATAGGAAAATACACTTGGGAGCTTTTTATAGACCACGAGGACAGACTGATTGTATCAATGAATTAATGATTAGGGAAATAAGTAAAGGATGCAAAGAAGATGGTTATTCTTGGTGACTTTAATTTAACTTGTGGACTGGGAAAATGATAGGAAGAGAAAGTTGTAAGTTTATGGAGTGTTTTGACCCAATTTGTTAATAAGCCAACAAAGGGTGCCAATATATTAGATCTAATTCTTTCAAAAGATTATCACTTGGTTCGATTGAGTGTAGGGGAATCATTGGGAAACTGTGATCATGAGATTGTTTGGTTTAATTTGCAAATAGTTAAGGGTAGAATAATGACAAACTTCACAAATTCCAAATTTTTATATGGGAGATTATGATAAATTATGAAACTTGTTAAATCAGATTAAGTGAGATATAGAATTCCATGGAAAGAATACTTGGGATGTGGGATATTTTTAGGACTATATTAACATGGTTCAGGAACAGTGTATTCCAATGAAGTCTCTTGGAAGAAATGTAGGAAACCATTATGGTGGAATCAAAGAGATCTCTAATAAAATTTCAGAGAAAAAAAAGGGGCATACCAGAGATTACAAAATGATAGTAGTATAGATAATTTAAACCATAATAGTTCAACCAGAAATGAACTAAATAAGCTTATTAAGAAGACCAAAAAGACAGCAGAAATTAATTTAGCTAAAAATAATAATAAAGATCCCCCCCCCCCAAATTCTTTAGCTATTATAGAATCAATAATAAATCTAAGTGATAAAATAGGGCCTATTAAATATGAACGCGTTTTGAAAGAATCTGATGGAAATGGTAGAGGTCCTTAATGATCATTTTGCTTCAGTATTCACAGAAGAGAAACCAGTTAGTTTAATTGATGATAATTCTAGGTCAAGGGAAGTAGTGATAAATTCTATTAATGTAGACAAGAAATTAAAGGGCTTATAATTTTATGGATTATGTAACTAAAGAATTAGAGGGGGGGGGGAGAGAAAGTTTATGTGATCTACTTAGATTTCAGCAAAGCTTTTGATAAGGTTCCACATTAGTCAAAGGGGAAATAAGACTGGTGTGGGTTGATTATTTATATCAGAAATAGCATTTCTTGAAATCTAAATAACTATAAAGCATGGAGAATGTGAATCATTATGGATAGATATTAAGGTTGGTAAAAATAGGAAAATACACTTGGGAGCTTTTTATAGACCACGAGGACAGACTGATTGTATCAATGAATTAATGATTAGGGAAATAAGTAAAGGATGCAAAGAAGATGGTTATTCTTGGTGACTTTAATTTAACTTGTGGACTGGGAAAATGATAGGAAGAGAAAGTTGTAAGTTTATGGAGTGTTTTGACCCAATTTGTTAATAAGCCAACAAAGGGTGCCAATATATTAGATCTAATTCTTTCAAAAGATTATCACTTGGTTCGATTGAGTGTAGGGGAATCATTGGGAAACTGTGATCATGAGATTGTTTGGTTTAATTTGCAAATAGTTAAGGGTAGAATAATGACAAACTTCACAAATTCCAAATTTTTATATGGGAGATTATGATAAATTATGAAACTTGTTAAATCAGATTAAGTGAGATATAGAATTCCATGGAAAGAATACTTGGGATGTGGGATATTTTTAGGACTATATTAACATGGTTCAGGAACAGTGTATTCCAATGAAGTCTCTTGGAAGAAATGTAGGAAACCATTATGGTGGAATCAAAGAGATCTCTAATAAAATTTCAGAGAAAAAAAAGGGGCATACCAGAGATTACAAAATGATAGTAGTATAGATAATTTAAACCATAATAGTTCAACCAGAAATGAACTAAATAAGCTTATTAAGAAGACCAAAAAGACAGCAGAAATTAATTTAGCTAAAAATAATAATAAAGATCCCCCCCCCCAAATTCTTTAGCTATTATAGAATCAATAATAAATCTAAGTGATAAAATAGGGCCTATTAAATATGAACGCGTTTTGAAAGAATCTGATGGAAATGGTAGAGGTCCTTAATGATCATTTTGCTTCAGTATTCACAGAAGAGAAACCAGTTAGTTTAATTGATGATAATTCTAGGTCAAGGGAAGTAGTGATAAATTCTATTAATGTAGACAAGAAATTAAAGGGCTTATAATTTTATGGATTATGTAACTAAAGAATTAGAGGGGGGGGGGAGAGAAAGTTTATGTGATCTACTTAGATTTCAGCAAAGCTTTTGATAAGGTTCCACATAGAAGACTAGTTCATAATTAAAACTGAATGGCTGAAAGATAGGAAACGGTTGTACTGAATGGAGTGAGGTCAGAGTGGAGGTGTTATTATTGGCGTACCTCAGGGATCAGTTTTAGGCCCTTTATTATTTATAATCTATATAAATTATCTTTGTCAAATTTGCAGATGACACTAAATTGGCAGCTGTAGTCAAAGGTTGGGGGTAGCTTTAAAGTGCAGGGTGACTTGAATAAGTTGTAGCTTGGGTTCAGAAGTGGCAGATGACTTTTAATTTAACCTTAATAAATCCCAAGTTATTCACATGGGGAGAAATAAGAAGAGAAGGAGACTGCAAAAGACCATTCATGGCCTATACTTGGCAGCTCCTGTTCCAGTCAACACACAAAAGATTTCTTACCAGAGAAAAGTCATCAACATTGTCACCCTTTACAGGAGTTCGTCAGATCTAATCTACAATATACATAAAATGCATCCAGAGGATTATGTCCATTCATGCAACCGCAAAATATAATCTCCCCACTCCTTAGAAAAGTATATACATATGTACAAAAAAAAAAGTCAGTCCCATCTAGCAGCTTCATCCATATATTTATCTAATCTATTCTTAAAACTACCCAGAGAGGAGGCTTCTATCACATGTCTAGTGAGCCTATTCCATTCATCTACCACACGATTTGTAAACCAATTCCTCCCAATCTCCTTCCTAAACCTATACTTATCAAGCTTAAACCCATTGCTACGTGTCCTGTCATGTTCACTAAGTATAAGAACCTTACCCAGATCCCCTTTATTATATCCTTTTACCCATTTGAAGAATTCAATCAATTCCCTCTGACTTCTCCTTTCTAATGTATGTAGATTTAGTTTTCTGAGCCTTTCACCATAAGGTAAGTTCCTTAGCCCACCAATCATCTTTGTCATCCTTCTCTGCACAGACTCAAGCAAATCAATATCCTTCCTATAATATGGTGACCAAAATTGTACTGCATAGTCTAGATGAGGCCTAACTAGCGCCAGTTACAGTTTTAGAATGACTTCAGCACTCATTGCTTTCTAGGACGAAGGTCTGAACTTACCAAAATACCCAAGTCCCTCTCACAATCGGTCCTCCCTAAAATTCTTCCATTTAATTTATAACTAGCTGAGTTGGATGGTTATTGGCTTAATTCAGTTGAGGGTGAGGACTAAGAGTAAAAGAGGTTATCCTTAAACTCAACTCGTATGTTAGGCCACATTTAAAGTATTGTATAAAAGCATGGTCACAACCTTTTAGACATGAAATAAACCTGCTAGTCAGTACAAAGGAGAGCACCAAAAATAATGCCTTCCCTGAAGCACCTTGAATATGAAGATAGACTGAGGATAATAAATATGTTCCTATTTGAAAGACCTTTTTAAAATCTGTTCTGAGGTAGATAAGTTGGATTTTAGCAAGTTATTTGAGTTGGAAGGTAGTAGTAGGACTAGGGGTCACCACTTAAAAAATAAACGGTGTAGGTTGGATGTTAGAAAATATTTTTTCTAGCAATAGTGGTAGATTACTGGAATAGTTTGCCATCTGAGACAGTCCAAATTGAATGTTTTTAAACGTAGATTATATGGGTATGGAGGGAGGGGGGTATTCTTGGCTCATTTCCTGTGGATGCAGTTTTTATTTGTATATTATGATTGATTCAGATTTTGACCAGTCTTGATGATCTTTTTTTAAATTCCTGTGTAACCTAAATGACCTATACCTCAGTCTTTTTATTTAATATTCAGGGCTTTTTCTTTTGAAAAACTACTTGGTGGGGAGGGGGCAAATGTATTCTGCATCCTGAATTTGACTAGATAATTAGGGGGGGGGGGCAGTTATTTCTTTATTTGAATTCTCACAAAACTTTCGTTGGAGATTCATTTTTATTTTTGTCCCCCCCCTCCCTGCTTAGAGTAGTCTCCTAAGTACTTCTTACATGTTTGTATTAATATTACTCCATTCCTCAATGCATATTTTCTTTAGTTCAGACATGTTTGTTGATTCTCTTTTGGGGATTCTGAGCTTCAGTTCCTTCCATAGATTTTCAATAGGATTCAGATTTGTGGATTGACTAGACCATTTTTAGAACATTTACACCATTTGATTTAAACCAATTTTGTCAGTTTTGCTGTATACTTAAGATTGTCTTGTTGAAAGATCCAATCCTGTTTTAATTTAAGAGAATGCAGACTTGGACGTAAATTTTTCTTAAAGATTCTTCTATAATGTTCTCCATTATCCTTCCTTCTATGGTTTCAATATTTCCAACACCTGCAGCAATAAAACAACCCCTGATCATGATTGAGCCACTCCATATTTTACTGTTGGGGTAGTGTTCTTCGGTGCATATTCGGTAGCAGTTAAGGTTACTCCATGTGAAGTTATACTTAGAAGACAGAGGGAAGGTATTCATGAAATAATTTAAGGGGATATTCTTCTTTGGCTGCTTCCCTTTCCCTTACAGTATGCTTCTCACAAAAGTCAGTGACCTCTCTACAGAAATTAAACCAATCAACCAATGTAGGTTTTAAATTCTGGCGCGCCCAGCTCTGCCTGGGACGTCATATGCCTCAGTAGTTCGAAAGGCACCCTCTGCTCCTGGTCCATCCAGGCCAACGAGCACGGTTGTTTCCGCGCCCATTCGGAGCCCTTCTGCGGGCTCTACCCAACCCTGGCGCTCCGCTGGTAAAGCTGGCGGCAAAAAGGGTTCATACCCAGCCCCGGCTAAAACCAGGGCTCCCCCCCCTCTGCCCCCAGTGTGACCGTTTCCCGCAAGGCGAAACTGCCACGCGCCTCCACAGAGTCGTTAAACTCACAGGAGGCAACACCCCTGAAGATGGTCGCTAGGCCATCTTCGGGGGTTCCTAAAGCTGTCGCCCGAAAGGAGGACAGCAACAAAGGAGCTTCGGCTCCTTCGCCCACGCCCCGAGGTGGAGCGAGTGGCTCGGAGACGGTGGTTCCTCGAAAAGAGGGCCCCCCGCCTCCGAAGCCGCAGCGCCCGCCTAAGGTTTCGAGGCGGAGGGAGGAAAAGACTCGCATGGCGAGCCCAACCTCCCCAATAAGTCCTCTAAGGCGACAGCGCCCGGGGTTCTGCCCCCGGGAAGCGTACGGCCATTCCCGTGAGGGTCTTCAATTCGAGGAGGGCCCCAGCGTCTCCTCCGAGCTAGGCCTGGAGGGCATATTCCTTCAATGGAATTGCCGTGGACTCCGGGCCAACTGGGAGGAGCTGCGGCGGCTCGCCTCGTCCCGTTCCCCGTTAGCTATTTTTTTGCAGGAGACCATGCTAGGCGCTTGCCCCCTGCCTGCCCTCCCGGGGTATAAGGGTCTTGCGACCCCACCACCGCGGGACGGCCGGGCTGGGGGATGCGCGGTTTACACCCGGCATGATGTCTCCGTTCTTCCTTTCTCTTTAGATACCTCCTTTCAGGCAGTGGCTGTGCAGCTGCACCTCGATAGGAGGTATACTACCATTTCTTGCGTACATTCCACCGTCAGCTGACTTCGACGCGGGGGACTTCCGCCGCGTCGTGGCACGGTTGCCGAGGCCCTATCTCTTGCTTGGAGATCTGAACGGCAGGCATCCTCTCTGGGGAGATTACACCATAAATCCCAGGGGACAAGTCCTTGCCGATCTGATCGAAGAGCTTGAGATGGGTGTCCTAAACGTGGATGAGTTTACGCATCACTGTCCAAGAACCGCTTCATTTTCTTGCCTTGACCTATCTTTGTGCTCTTCGGATGCACAGCCTGATTTTGATTGGGGTGTGGTCGATGACCTCCATGGTAGTGATCACTTTCCCATTCAAATATCATTTTCAGGGCAACTGCCGCCTGAGAGACCACCTCGGTGGTGCTTGGCGCGGGCGCAGTGGCCTGCATTTCAGGAAATGACTGAATTCTGTATCTTAGTCGAGGAGTTTAGGTCGGTAGATGAGGCCGTTGAGTTCTTCTCCGGCAACCTCATCGCCGTGGGCCTGACTACTTTTCCTAGGACGTCTGGCCGTTTTGCACGCCGACCACTCCCATGGTGGTCGGCCGAGTGAGACGGCCCTCAAACAGAAGCGTTATGCCTACATGCGCTATAAGCGCCGCCCGAACGATTTCACTGTCGTTGAATTTCGTCGGGCTAGGGCTAGGTTCCGGTATATTTCGAAGCACGCCCGCCGCTCTTGGCGGGCATACGTGTCTTCACTTAACGGGAAGGCCCCTTTAGCTGAGGTGTGGAAGCGAGTCAAAAGGATTCGGGGCAAGTTCTCGCCGGACCCCCCTCCCGTTCTCCAGGAGAATGGGACCGCAATCTCGGACCCCGCGTCCGTGGCGGAATCCTTAGCGACCGCTTTTTCCGCATTCTCTAGCCGTGATGCTGCTCCGCCAGCATTCAATGCACGTCGTGATGTCGCGGAAGGCCGCCGGCTGGACTTTACCTCCAGAGGCGGAGAACCCTTCAACGACAAGTTTACTGTGAGTGAGTTGCGTTCCGCTCTCGCTTCGTGCGCGGACGCCGCCCATGGTCCGGACGATGTCCCGTACGCCATGCTTCGACACCTGGGTGAGCGAGGCATGGCCTTTCTGTTAGATTTGTTCAACAGGATCTGGGTGGAAGGTCTCCTCCCAGACTCCTGGCGAATCGCTACTGTGCTCGCCTTTCGCAAGCCGGGGAGAAATCACTCTACTCCGACCGGTTTCCGCCCAATATCTCTAACCTCTTGCGTGTGCAAGTTGATGGAGAAATTGGTAAATGTTAGATTAGCCTATTTCCTGGACAGCGGAGGCCATCTGTCTTCTGCACAGTGCGGCTTCCGTAAGTTCCACTCCACGTCGTATGCTCTGCTGCGACTGGAAAATGCCGTCTGCGAGGCTTTCCTTCGTAGTCAGCACTACGCCACGGTGTTTTTTGATCTGGAGAAGGCCTATGATACCGCATGGCGATACGGTATCATGGAGACTCTCCACACGATGGGGGCGAGGGGACGCCTCCCAATGTTTATATCGGAATTTTTGCGAGATCGACGATTCCGCGTACGGGTTGGGGGAGCCCTCTCCGGCCCAAAGGAGCAGGAAGAGGGTGTCCTCAGTGTCACACTCTTTGCCCTGAGCATCAACGGCATCACCTCGGTGCTGCCGGAAGATGTTCTCGCTACGCTCTACGTGGACGACCTTTCGATCTCTTTTGGCGCGGCCCAGATGCCAACTCTGGAGCGTCGACTCCAACAGGCATTGAACCCATTGAACCGCGTCTCTCGCTATGCCTTAGCGCACAGGTTTCGGTTTTCTTTGGCCAAGACTAAGGTGGTGCACTTCTGCCGCCATCCACGGCTTCACCCCGACCCAGATTTGTTTCTTAATGGGGTGCGCCTGGATGTGGTTGAGTCGCACCGTTTCCTTGGTCTTGTATTCGACCGACGCCTCACCTGGGAGGCTCATATTCGCAGCCTTAGGGTCTCTTGTACCCGCGCCATGGACATTCTTCCTTCCGTGACGTTCAGCGCTTGGGGCGCTGATAGGGCTACCGCCTTACTTTTTTATCGATCCTTTGTTCGCTCGAAGCTCGACTACGGATGCGAGTTTTATGCATCCGCAGCCGAGCGTTTATTGCGGAAGGTGGATTCGATCCACCACACCGGCCTTCGCCTTGCGACCGGTGCCTTCCGCACTTCCCCCATTGAGAGCCTGCTGGGGGAGATGCCACTCGCTCTGCGCCGCGTGCAGTGCATCACTCGCCTGTACGCGCGAGCCCGGCGCCTCCCTCAGTCGCCAACAGCTCTCACTGCATCCGCAGCTGATCTCGATGGTGCCTATGCCGCCGAGAGACGCCAGTCATACCCTAAGCCCTTTGGGTTTAGGGCCAGGAAACTCCTTCGAGAGGTAGATATAGCTCTCGGGCCGGTGGCGCCCCTTGTTCTGCCCAGGACGCCACCCTGGAGGGTACCACATTCGGCTATTTGTCGCCACGCCTCTGCTCCCAAAGCTTGTACTGCGCCGGGAGTATTGCGTTCGACCTTTTTGGAGCACACATCGTGTCACGCTGGAACCGTGCCAGTGTATACGGATGGCTCCAAGTCCCAAGAGGGGGTCGGCTGCCACACCGTATCTCCTCTGTTTGAAGTCAGCGGGGCTCTACCAGGTGCTGCGTCTGTCTTCACGGCCGAGCTGGTGGCAATACACCACTCGGTACGGGAGATTACGCGACGTGCCAGGTTCGGAGACTGGATTGTGATCTATAGCGACTCACAAAGCGCCCTGAGTGCTCTCGGGGCATTGGAATCTCCGCATCCCCTGGTTCGCGATATCCGTGACGCCACGGTTTTGGCGAGCCGGGCAGATGTCGAGATTATCTTCTGCTGGGTTCCTAGACATGTAGGAATTGCGGGGAATGAGTGCGCCAAAGAGTCCGCGAGGACTCTGCGACCAGACCAGCGTTTCGCTCTTCCTCACACCGACTACATGGCAGGAATACGGGCAGCTCTTCGGACTGCTTGGCAAAGAAGATGGGAGACGGTCGAAGGGAACTTAAAGTTGCGTGCCATTGCGCCGCGACTGTTCCCATGGACCTATCCCCCAATGCCGCGGCGGCTTCAGGTTGCTTTCTGTCGTCTCCGAATCGGACACACTCGTGTGACGCATCGCTATCTGATGGTGCGCCCTATTGCAACCACTGCGTCGTCCCCCAGACTGTTCGGCACATTCTTGTCGAATGTCCCAGTCTGGGTGATCTTCGCGCACGATACCTGTCCCAGTACCGGGATGGGCGGGGTCGCTACCGCCTGTCCCTTGTGCTCGGGACAGATTCGTGCACATTGACTTGTGGACTTGTTGACTTCTTGGGGGAGGCTGGCCTTCCCCCTATTATTTAAGCAAGTTTTGTTTTGGGGGGTTTTTTTTTCTCCTTTAGTTGCACGCTCCTGCGCCGGAGGAACCTCCCCTGACGCAGGAGCTTGCTTCCTTTCCCCCTTTTTGGGGTGTTTTTCGTCTCTTTAATTTTATTTTAAAGTAGCTTAGAACTAGGCCAGTTTTAATACAGCGACTAATGCCCAAGTAGGCAGTCGCCAGATGAGCTCTTAAAAAAAAAATGTAGGTTTTAATACCTGAACTTAAATTAAATGGCAAGCCTTTTAAAGGTATTTTGCCCCCCCCCCCCGACCAAGGATTTTTATAGGGTGGTACAAATTTGAAAACTACCTTGAGAATCAGCTGGTAAAAAAAAGTGATAGCTTTGACTATGGTTTCTGTTGAACATTAATTTTGACTTTAAAAGTACCTTAGGTTGGATCGCAAGGGTCTTGTCACAATGAGCAAAGGGTTTAGTTTATGCTGGGTAACAATTGGATTAATATATTGTGGTTGGTAACTAATGTGGATAACTGGTCATTAGTAATCCTGTACAGTTGGCTCTTTTAAGCCATGTTATATACTAATTAATTAAAAGTGCCTTTCATAATTATCTACAAAAATTAGTTCGCATAAAATGTTTCTTTCATTAAATGGTGTGTAATTTTTTATAAAGGAAAAAAACCTAAGCCAACCTTAATCCAGGGTGTCTACTGCCCTTGAAGTCCTTGAATTTAAAAATAAATCTGAGTGATCAAATGATTTTTCAAATTCACTATTTATATACTTTTTAGTGTCTATTAGGAAAATAGTAATTAAGTTAATCTACTCACTAATGTGAGTGAATATATTTCTGCATTGTATTTTATGATGAATGTTTGTTATACTTCTGAGACGGACTTGCTTGGATACCTTCTTGTTTTTTTGTACTGGTGAGTTGATTTTGGTTATGCTTTGCTTATAACCCATTTTTCCCTTAAATACCTCACCTTCAATGTCCCATAATGTTTATTGCACTTTTTTAATTTAAAGAAAAAATGGCTAAAATAAGTCGAATTAAAATTCACGGAAAAGTAGACACCCTGTTCCTAGATTTATTTTGAATAAAGGTCATAAATATAAAAACTGACAAAATAGAAAAGAAACTGAATATGGGTATAGGTGGGGGGAAAGGGAAGAAGCTTTGCCTGGACAAGTGGAAATCATTAAAGATTTTTTTTTATGCAGAGGCATTTTTTAGCCAAAATGTATTGGAGCTCTAGTTTTTGTTTCATTCAGCATGCAGGAATGTTATGTACAAGCATCAATTTGGTGGTGCCATTTTTGTTTGTAGCTAAAGGACCCCCCTCAATAATACTAGTTTAGAGAAATGAATGTAATATTTGCTTTGTTCTGGTGGATAGAGATTAGCAATATCGGTGAGGAAAGCATGGCATCACTCCTGAATGTTTGTTTTTTATGTAAAGGGGCAATATTTTCCAAAAGAGGGTAGTTGTGAAAGTCGTCAAAATGGCTACATATTTGAGGACTAATTTACTCTCGCCTCACCATATCCTTTCAATGTTTTGGGTGTTGGCACCTCTGTCTGGGGTCAATGAATATTTGGGAGTGGTTGATGGTTCGATGCTGGTAGCCTCCAGCACCCAACACCTATCCTGGGGGTGATTTTCTCCCACTGCTATCATGTAAGGTAATGAAGACTGAAGTGGGAGCAGTCTCAAATGCCTTGGTTCTTGAAGATTCTTGTGATGCCTGTATATTATCTTGTGCATCCTCCGTGTAGGGGGAAACAACCCTAGACAGTGTAGATCTACTCATTCCAGGTATGCCTCACGACTGCCTGGAAAACACAGGAAGTGGAGGAAAAGTGTAGAGGAGGGTAGAAGGTCTGTTTTGGAGGTCAGGTGGATCATCTAAAGTTGCCTTGCCCACCTAAGTTTCAAGGTGGAGGGAGGAAAATACTCATTGCAAACTCACCCTACCAGAAAAGTCTTTGAAGGCAATGACTGCCTTGTTTGGCCTCCAAGAATTGTTATGCTCTTCAAAGAGGCCCCCATTCTTCCAAGCTGTTGGGTATTCCTTCAATTACTTGCCTCTGATCCAGGTTCAACTTGGAGGAACTGTAAAGACTTTTCTTTCTCCCATTCTTTATTTACAACCCCATCCCCACAGTGTAGGGGGGGGGGCAGGCAAGAGTATTGCGCCACTCTTAGACTTGGCTGTGCAGTTGCAGGTCTAATTCTGTTGCTTGTTTGTTAAGGCACTTTCTACTGCTCAGGATTTGAGCCCAGTTTCATCTGCTCTAACTTCATAAAGATCAATCTGTAAATCAAGTGTAGATTGATGCGTAGAAGTCAGCAATCTGCTGGTATTGGGACCAAGAGGGACTCAATGCCTCAAAGGCTTCAGGTTTCTTTCTGTTGTCTGCGAATTGGGAAAGCTTGCCCACACCTTATTGCAATGACTGTGTTGGCCCAGGACTGCTCTGCACATTTTGTTGGATGTCCCACTCTCGGTGATCTCTGCACAAGTTACCTGTCCCCCTATCAGAACAAGCGGGTTGCTATAGTTTGTCCCTTGTACACACAGTTGGACTAACATTTTGGAAGAACCGGGTGTCCTTTGCATATTTTGGGGGTTAGGCTGAGACTTATGTAATAGGCAGTCGCCAGATGGACTTTTAAAAAAGACATGTTTGCAGATGAAAAAATTGGCATTATTTAAATGAAATGGCTGTTTTGAGCCAACACCATTTTTTCTCTGCTCTTGCACTTGTTTGATTTCTTTTAAAATTGTATTACTTGATTATTCTGATTGTTAATTGGTCTTTCTCCCCTACAGGGTGGTAGCGCTATAAATGGTAGATGGAGTCATGACTTATACTACGGTGGTGCCGGCGCAGCAGTCAGATCATTATCTACTGGCCCCACCAAATTAAATATAAAAAATCTTGATTATGGAGTATCAGATTCAGACATCAAAGTAAGTTCTTAGTCAGAATTTTTGTTGTTTAAAAAAACAACATTTGAGGATGGACCTAAAGCAAATGCATGCCGTCTTGAATTTTGGGTATTATTTTGATCCATGCTACGCTCTTATTTTTTTTAGGAACTTTTCTCAGAATTCGGCAATATGAAAAATGCTTCGGTTCATTATGATCGTGCGGGCCGCTCACTCGGGACGGCTCATGTAATTTTCGATAGGCGGTCAGATGCCTTGAAGGCTATCAAACAGTACAATGGTGTCCATCTTGATGGAAGGCCTATGAGTATCGAGATAGAGGGAGCAACTTCCAGCCGGGGTGGCGCCGCGATGAATGGAACCCGCGGATTGGGTGGAGGGCGCAATGTCAAAAGATTGCAAGGGGCCACTAGGCCGATTGGTGAGTAGTGGTTTTATAGATCGTAAAAAGTTATTTGTTCAGTAAATTGTACTACTATAAATCCATGTTAATGATTGATGTTTAAACTCTACCTTTTCACCAACAGGTGTTGGAGGAGGAGTGGGCCGAGGCCGCAGCCCCAGACGTGGGCTGCGAGGAGGCCGTGCCCGTGGTGGAAGAGCGAGTAGGGGTGCTGCTCGAGGGGGCAAAAAGAAAGTACCCACTGCTGAGGAATTGGATGCTGAGCTCGATGCTTATACCTTCCAGGCCAACAACAAATGAGAAGAGGTAACTCGCTTCGTCTGAGCGATGAAATTCAGACTTAAAAGGTTTTCCCGAATCCAGATCGCAAGTACCCTTCACTTGATGTAACTGGCACGTTAAGTTTACAGGGACACCACTATTAAAATTAATGGCAGCACTCGAGGCTCCTAGCAGTCTGTAAAACCCTCATGAATACTTTGTATTCATTATCTTTGTGCATAAATGGTGAAACGTTTTTGCATATCATTCCCTCATTTTTTTAAATGATTACGTACCCAGGTCGGAGCTTCGCTTTTGGCGGCTTCTCGCAAATGGAGTACTTCCATGCGGGTACACTTGCTAGCATGTTTTTTAAAAGGGTTAATACGAGTGTTGTGAGAGTTAAATGCCACCAGCGTAATTGTAAACCCCATGTTAAATGCCCAGGTTTTGTTGGTTTAAAACTTGAATGTGACTTGGAACTCTTGAGATTTTGCAGCCCTGCTTGTATTCTCAATGGACAGAAACTTAAGGAAATTAAAGGTGCAGCTGGAAGACAGAACTCCCGACCAACATCCAATCAACTGACCAAGAATTTCTGCTTGACTGCTCTATCACTGCCCTTGTTGATCCTTGAGTATTTTCTATTGATGATCCTTTTTTAAACCTCTAAGATGGGTGCTATGCGATCTATTCCTAAGAGTATAAAAGTGTTTGATCCAAAACCAGTGGTGATTTTAAAAAGTGGGAGATCTTTTTAAAAATAAAAATTTGAAAGTTTAAAAAAAAATGCTGCGCGGACTCCTTTACCATGAGCGCGATTACCTTAGTCCGTTTAAATGGACTTGCTACCGCCGAAAACGGACGCAAACGTTGGTGGAAATAAATCCCTGGAGCTTCGGTTGATCTTGTCTGGTGGAGGTAAATTAGGTGGTGTAATGGGTTAACTACGGTGCGTGTGGGACGACAGGAACGGTCATCTACCTTCGCACAACCACCATTTGAAGTATCCACTTTTACTTTTTTGATTATATTTGCCTTAATCTTCGACACATCCAAGTGGTCTGGTAATTCATTTCCAATTTTTTGCCTTACAACACTCTCCTACTGATGCTTGGACGGTTCTTATGCTCTTTTTTTCTTTACTTTCAGATGATTTGTACCTGACTTAGTTGATGTTTCCACAATTTCCCGCATCTGCATCTACAGATGAAGAATTTTTTAGCGACGAGGCATTTTTATTTTATATGTTCAGACTAGGATGTAGATGTTCATATATGGGTGAGTGATTGTGTGTATGTAAGCTATTCATTTATAATTTCACAAAGCAATCATTTGTGTATATGTGTGAGTGTGAATTTAAATGTCTTAAATGTATAGTTCTTTTTGATTAAAATAGAAATCTAAGTTTAGTTTCATTTAAAATATTGTGGGTTGTTTATTGTCCTGCTAACCATGTAGAAAACGTGAGGCGGTTTGATGGGTAATCAAAAGTACCACATAGTAACTTACAATTATTGCCACATCTTGCAAGAGCAAAATGGTTTCTCTAATTGCTAATACCCTAGCCCTTCTTTGCTGCCCTGCTCCCCTCCCCGTTCTTCAAATTGAATGCATTGTGGTCTTATGAGACTTCGCGATATAGTATTGCTTCGGATGTGAGGATTAAGCAAATAAGCTTCCCTGAGTGAGTGCCAGGTAGCTTGCTAGGCCATAGTCATTGCCAGCTAAACCCCATTTTGTCATGGGATGGGAGTAGTCTGACAATCCAGTTAACGAGGCGTCTATCGGATATAAGCAAATCAAAGAAGTTGGGCATAGAAGGTAGTCTTCGAAGTGTCATTGCACTCGCCTGTAACCATTCGTTTCTCAATTGGATCAAAGTCAGCAGAGATAATGGGAAGTTTGTTCCCTGCTTAGTCAGTTTACTGGCGTCCTTCAGCTATTTGGTTCTGTGGTCTGTTGTATTTTGTAGGTAGAAAGTTTAAGGCGGCCGCAATTATTCCTTGTTGGACATGTCAAATGGGAATACAAGGCAGTAGTAATAGTTTGCCCTTCCTACTTTCGCCATAGGGGATCCCCACCCAATAATGAAGCATTTGATCTAAACCGCGTGAACATTTGCCCTGGGGATGGTGAGCCTTTGCTCATCGGCAGGATTTCCTGGAAAGGTGTTGTGCTGCATAGAAGAAAGAGTAGCATTGTAATTGCCTGTGACTAGAACTGAAAGATCTACCCATCCATTTGTCTGTTGTATGTGTGTGTGTGTATATATATATATATATATATATATATATATATATATATATATATATATATACACACACACACACACACACGCACACCTATTACCGGGCCTCATGTGTCCTTAGCCACTTTTGGACACTTCCCAATAGGAGCGAGGTCCCTCTTAGAGTCGGAAAAGTAGGAAAGGAAAGAAGGTACCTTAGGAGACCTTACCGTCCATTCGAGGAGGGTACCTTTGGACTAGCAATCGAGCGGGCACATGGCTGCTAAATTGTTTTGTGAAGGAGTCCTATTAGAGAGATTCTCACCTAGCTCACTGCCCATCGACTGAAATAGAAGGGTGAGCTATGCCTCATTGAAGGACGACTGACGCGATCTAAGTGAGGCAAGAGTGGGATTGGATAGCGTTGCATATCTTATCTGAAGATGACCTTGGGAAGAGGAATATATTTTGTTTTGTTAAGAGGCGGCGTTTTGGATGGCTATGTATAGTCTTTACCAGATTAATGGGGATTATCTATAGTATTTGCTCGATAGGCAGTGCAGTTACTTATTTGAGCTACAGTACCGGCCATAATGATGCTAACCAAATAATGCATAATGGCTTGTGCAGCGTAACTATTCTAACTTCGAAACACCCAGCTAAATTAGGGTGGTAATTTCCATAATTCTTATCACTTGGAATCGTTACTTTGTCAACTTTCGAGCAGTGAGCAAACACTTAAGGGATCCACTACACCTGCCTCTATCCATGAGCTATTAATTAATCTAGCTCAAGAAGACCATCTCCATCCCAGGTTCGTTGGAAGAGTAGCGTCGAGTTTGATGGAGGGAGCGTTATGATCGGCATAATTTCGGCAGAAGGTCCTGGACCGTTTGCAGGGCAGTGAATGCCAAAGTGTATAAAGAACTAGCAGCCTCTGCTCAGCGTTGAAGAATTTCTTGGATCAACAAGCTTTAAGCTATGAACCAGTTGGTTAACTGCCCAATCCAGGTAGATTCTAAATGGCAGTTCAGATAAAATTAACTAACAATTCACATAGTTATAAGGGGGGGTGGGCGGGCTGGATACTACTGCTAGAAATTTCTAAATGAAACTGATCAGGCGAGGGATGGTTAAAAGTGGGGAATGGGACGACCGGAGAGCAAAATAAGGATTAAAAAAAAGATTTTTTAGTTTAAATTTTTTTTTTAGCTTTATCGTCAATTTCTTCCCTTTTTTTCTGCTTCAGAACGTTTGGTGGGAAACTTTAGCTAAATATCATACAATCCAACTGCATAATCGGGATGGATTTCATTGAGCCAGTTCTTTAGCTTCATTCGTTAGATTTTCACTTGGAATTGTAAATATAGCAAATTAAAAATGCCATCCAGGCATTGGCAACATTCTACTTTCAGTTTCACGCTAAATGTTTTTGGCCTGTAAAATAACTAGGATCGGTCGTAAACAAAGTAATGAACAGGCTTCATGGTTTTGAACCTATCCTTGATATTTGATGATCCTGCTGCAAATGTCGATTATTCATTAAAGATATCCAGATGTGGACATCTGCGATCCTTGTTCCGTCAGCTTGGAGCTGGGTTAAAAAGGAACTGTGTACTGGTACTGTATCGATTTTATTCATATTTAATTATATGATTGACATACTGGCACTGCCGTTATTTTCATTACTAATATTAATACCACGCCTTGTTTAGAGCAGTTACAAAGTGTTTTACTTGCGTCAGAAGATGCTGAGCTTACAGATATATGCCAACATTGGCAATAATTTAGCTAATGTTTGCAGGGAAGCTCGGAACTAGTGTCCTTCCCCGAAACATACTAAGTGGGCTTTTTCTTCGACCCTGTCGGAGTGGCAAAATGAGGGCTTTCTCTTAGAAGGTCGGCGGCTTTTGTGGTGGCGAACAGATTGTTCCCCACCACAAAAAACTGGCAGAAAGAGCTGATTGGAGTACCATCCGAAACAAGATTTCCGTGAGTAAGTCTTGTGGCCGATGAGAACGCGGCAAAGGGCTACCAACCGTAGGCTCGAAGGCGAAAAGCGGACGGACATTTTGATTTTATACAAGTTAAATGATTAACCCTCATCCCATTCGTTCTGCCATACGAAAAAATATATCTTATAGAAGGAAAGAGATCTCGAAAAGCCAGAGCAGTGTTATCCGGGAACACAATAGGCTGAGCGTGCCAGCTGATCAGCCCTCGTTGCCCAAGACCCATGCATGACCGGGGACCTAACAAAATAGTACTTTACGACGTGTTCTCGACCAGCCATTGGTGACCAAGGGATGAGAGGCATTAAAAGAGCGAATTGCTTATAAAACACTAATAAGAGTCAGAAAATAACTTAAATCCTTAAAAGGCAAAAATTCTCTGTCTAAAAGCTGAAAGTTCAGCGGTAAAAATAGAAGCAGCACTGGCTACTCTGACTTGGAACCATGTGTTGTATTTGTGAGGTCACGAGCTTTTAAGGATGCCAGGGTCCACAGATGACTAGTCCATTTTCTACATGCTGGTACAAACGGGAGGAGCACGCCAACTAGGGGAGGGGTAAGGATGACATCGAATGCCGCCGTTGACTCGAAAAGTCATCTGTAGGCCTGCGCTACAGGGCAGATGTATCACATCCAGATCTCGAGTCGATGATAAGGCAAGGGAAGCGCCCCTGACGTTAAAGACTACGGGAGAAGTGTGGAGAGCTCTACTGGAAAGATTAACTCAGAGGGTGCGAATGGGGCTCAGCATTTTAAGGGCTGAAGGGAAAGCCGAAGACTAAATTTGGCATCCATAGTCCAATTTGAATTGGACGAGGACGATGTATAAAGTAGACAATGTTTGTGAGAGGACTCAAAATGACTAGAGCCCGTTTTAAGACACGAAATCTATCTCTACACCGTGTATTTCCCAATGGAAATACATTATCTTAGTTTTGCTCGTGGAAAAGCGGAATTCCCCTAAGTTCTGCACTTTGTGATACCGCATCGACTGCCAGTTGCAACCGTCGGGCTACTGATTGAAGGCGAGGTGAGAAACGGTATAGTGCTAAGTCATGGACAAACGGTCGCCGATACCTCTGGGTGAGGAAATGATATTAATTGCGATTACAAAACATAAAACATTGCCCTCAGGAATTTGATCCTCTTGGGGTTGTAAGTGTGTCCAACACGCACAATAAAAAATCTCTCATACCCCAAACTTATAGTTGCTTTAAGAGTCCGTATTTCCATGTCATATCGTAGGCTTTCTCAATGTCGAAAAATATGGCCAAGACTCGGTGCTTTAACGAGAAAGCTTTCTGGGCTGAACCCTAGAAACTTACTAGGAGGTGAAGGGTACTATGACCCTTGCGTAAACCGCATTGAAATGGGGACAGTAAATGATTGGTTTCTAGGCACCAGTTCAGGCGCTTCTACGCCATTTTTTCCAGCAACTTACTCAAACAGCTGGTGAGAGCTATAGGGCGGTAGTGGTCTGCCTCCAACCCGTCCCTGCTCGGTTGAAAAAGGGAAGGACAATCCCAATGCCGCATGATGATGGGCGAAAACCCTTCACTCATATAAAGTTGTACAAATCAAGTAAGAAAATGACAGAATGAATGGAGGTGCCGAACCATATCAAAATGGATCTCGTCAAGTCCTGGAGGAGATCTACAAAGGAAAAATGCACTAAGCAACTCGTGGATGGTGAATAGGGCATTGTACGGAAGGTTAGATTTTGTTGTAAACTTGAGATAATGAGACTCTCCCTGTGATTTATAGGCTAGGAAATCTTTATTGTAACTGCTGACGGCGCAAATGTTCGGTCAAAGCATTGCTGATCACCAGGCTGTCATTCACTAAGGATCCCTGTAAGCTGAAAGGAGGGATATTATGGCCGGCATAACAGCCTCTGATCTTGTTCATCCGGCCTTGACGAGATCCATTTCGATATAATTCGCCACCTACATCCACACTCTACTCTATTCTTACTTTATTTGCACAACCTTATATGGGTGAAGGGTTTTTACCCTTCATCATGGCGCATTCGGATCATCCTTTCCTTTGTCAAACCAGGCAGGGATGGGTTGGACGCAGATCACTACCGCCCTATAGCTCTCACCAGCTGTTTGAGTAAGTTGCTGGAAAAAATTATATTGGAGCGCCTAAACTGGTTCCTAAAAAGCAATCACCTCTCTCCATTTCAATGTGGCTTCCGCAAATGTCATAGTACCCTTGACCTACTAGTACGGATTCGAGGGATCAGTCCGGAAAGCTTTCTCATTAAAGCACCGAGTCCTGGCCATATTTTTCGATATTGAGAAAGCTTACGACACAACATGGAGATACGGCATCTTGAAGCAGCTATACGTCTAGGGGGTGAGAGCCATTTTACCGTAACTTATTCAAAGCTTTTTAGCATCTCTATCCTTCAAGGTACGTGTTGGAGACGCATACTCAGACCGGCAACCCCAAGAGGAGGGAGTTCCTCAGGGCAGTGTTTTATGTTTTATAATTGCGATCAATAATATTGTTTCGTCTCTCCCAGAGGGTGTATCGGTAACAGGCGGTCGAGGCTGTCTCCAAAAGAGTACAACTTAAGGGATTCCGCTTTTCCACGAACAAAACCAAAGCAATGTATTTCCACTCGGGCAGAGGGCTTCTTGTTCCGCCATCTATCTTCCTACAAGGTGAAGATATAGTTCGTCTCCGAGTTTCGGTTTATTGGCGTAACTCTCGATCCAAGTTATCCTGGTTACCACACCTACGCTGACTTCGAACGGGCTGTCTGCGGGTTCTAGACATTTTGAAAGTCCTCTCGCACTCTTCGTGCGGCAGCGACCGACAAACTTTGTGGACATTATACATATCCCTCGTCCAATCCAAATTGGATTATGGATATCAAATTTACTCATCGACCTTTCCTTCAGCCCTTAAAATGCTGAACCCCATTCGAAACCTCGGAGTTCGTCTCTCCAGTGGAGCCTTCGGTACTACTTCTGTCAGCAGCCTTTACTGCCCTACCATAGACTTCAAATCTTCATGCGATACCTCTGCCGAGTACGGCAAACCCCTGTATCAGAGGTTTACAGATGCTGCCGAATCAACGGCGGCATTTGATAAGTTCCCATCTTTACCCCGCCCCTTGAACCTTCGCATAGATCATCTCTAACCTGGGTGCTCCATCCTTACTGACCCCTAGTAAGCGTGTTCCTCTCCCAACAATACAGTGGCGGCAACAAAAAAAGTGACATTGAATATTGGCAATAGAAATCGATACATAAAATCGCTTTCACGATTTTACTTGCCAACAAGCCAATGAAAAGGGGTGGGGCTTATGCCACGAGTGGATGACTCTCCTGAGCTAAGACAACAGAACTGCGCTTTATTGGAACTCACTGTCTCGTTTGAGCTCGTACAGTGAGGTTTTGGTGTACAACGCTCCAGCGTGCTGATTTCCTGCATTCGTGCCTACATTTGACGTGCTATAACTTCTGTGCAAGTGGATACAATGGGGCGGAAAAAGCTTTCTATGACAGAGAAAAGCCGTGCCTTGACCCTATTAGAGCAGGGAAAGTCTTTTATTGATGTAGCAGCAGATTTAGGAACCTCAAGAAATACGATTTATCGCCTAAAACGGGCAGCTGAGTTATTGCCACCAGGTACCATACCAAAGAGGAAGGAGGGCACTGGTGCAGCTAGGAAGACATCTCCAAGGACTGATAATATCCTAAGGCGTGAAGTGATGTCAGACCCTTCTGTAACCTCCGCTTCAATCAAGAAAAAACACCCAGACCTTCTCCAGAACGTCGCCCTCAGGACCATCCGTCATCGCTTACAGAAGGACTTAGGCCTACCGGCTCGCCGCGCTGCCAAGAAGCCACTTCTTACCAAGGCTATGAAGATGAAAAGGCTCAATTTTTGCAAGAACTATAAACATTGGACAGCTGCCCATTGGAAGAAGGTGATGTTCAGTGATGAGAGCACCTTTAGGCTGGTCAGAGGAGAGTCAAAGATCGTGCGTCGTCCCAGCAATGTGTCTCGGTATGACCCAAAATATACCGTGAAAACTGTGAAGCACCCTGATAGTGTGATGGTGTGGGGTGCCTTTAGTGGAAACAAGGGCAGAGGAGGTCTGTACTTCCTTCCCAAGAATGTAACCATGAGGGGGACTAACTATCTCGAAGTTTTGAAGCAGCACATGCTGCCATTTTGGGAAATTCATCGGTGTGAATTTTTCATGCATGATGGTGCCCCTGCTCACAGGTCCCAGTTAGTAAAAAGGTTCTTCAATGATAATAATATTAGTGTTTTGGAGTGGCCTGGTAATTCCCCGGACCTAAATCCTATTGAGAATGCTTGGAATCTGATGAAATCCAAAGTTCAAGAGACAGCATCCGGCAGCATCAAGGACCTGATAGAATCACTGAAGAAGATCTGGGTTACGATCGACCCCACCTACTTCGCAAACCTCGCTGAATCAATGCCCAATCGACTCAGAATGGTCATCAAGTGCAAGGGCAACATGACCAAGTATTAACTTTCATGAAATATTCATAATAAAATATGTAAGTTACATTTTTCTGTTTCATTTTCCCCGAATTGTCACATGTCACTTTTTTGTTGCCGCCACTGTATGTACCAACATGTAGAGCCTGGATAAGTCTTCTATGGACCCTCGCACCATTAAGAGCCTGTTCTTAGAGCATTCGACCACACACAAACAATGTTGCCCATTATACACGGATGGCTCTAAGTCGGACAATGGCGTGGGCGTCACAGCCATCTACCCAGGAGGAGAATTCATAACTTTATCTTTGCCGCCAGCAGCATCCATTTTTACCGCTGAACTTTCATCCAAATTTTACCTTTTAATGATTTTGTCATTTTTGCCGATTCAAGGGCTGTTTTACAGTCAATCAGATCTTTTAATGCGTCCCATCCCTTAGTCACAGAAATTTGCAACTGGCTGGTCCAAAATGCGTCCTGATATAGAATTATTTTGTTGCTGGGTCCCTGGCCATGTGGGGGTCCTGGGCAGCGAGAGCGCTGATCAGCTGGCCCGCTCAGCACATTCTGTGTCCCCGGAGAACACGGCTCCGCCTTTTAGGGACTACTTTCCTTCAATAAGAAAGTATATTTTCCAACCGTAGTAGAATCAATGGGATGACTGTTCATCATCCAAACTGTACAAATATAAAAATTCTGTTCACTCTTGGCCCTCGAGCCGTCATAGATTGCAGTCGTTGGATGTAGCCCTTTGCCGAGTTCGCATTGGCCACACAAGACACTCACGGCCATCTTGTTTCGGCTGATGTTCAAATCAGCCCTTGCTGTCGTTTTTGTGGTGGAGACCAATCGGTTGCCCACCTTTTATTAGTTTGCACCCATTTTGCCACTCTTCAGTTGTCCTGTCTCCCGACCCTTTTAACTATCACTCAACACACCCGTCTTCGATTCATATTGGCAGAGGAATCTTTTAACCCTTCGTTTTTTCTAGTTTTTTTTTATCACAAAGTGGTCTCCTCCACCTTTTATAGATAATTTGCCTCGTTTTATCATAGCTGCCATATACAATCCACTTGGATTGGGCGACAACCCACTAGTTCTTTACCTTAAACTTTAAACCTCTTGTTAATCCCCTTCCAGATCTTTGCGGTAGGAGTCAGAGAGGAAATTGATGAAACGTAGCCGTGTAGCACTGCCTGATTCTTATTAATCTGCAGTTCTCCCAAAATCATGTACGTGTATATAATGATTTCTGTATTACTCAAAATAATAAAATTAAATTATCACGTAAATCTGCACTACTCCAAAAGTAATTTAAATAATTTGTTATGTTATTCCGAGCACTTCAATGTATGTATACTCCAATATATGTATACATAAAACAAATTAGAATTCACCTATATAACAAATTCCCCGAGAACCGCATTGTTTAAAATAAATCCCAATCGTCTTAGCTCTGCCTAATTGTGCTGCATCTCCAGACTCGCAAGGTTTGTGCAAAAGAGTTCCTTAATCTCGTTAATAAATTCATCTCAATCGTGAGTACGTTATTAATAGATATTTTTAATTCATTGTAGACCCCAAATTACTATTACTATTGTGATAGCTAACATACTATTAACGTACATCCTAATTTATATATCCCACTATTATTAACACTACTGTTTACATCCAATTTAATATCGTATTGTGATCTTATTGTTATTAACATCATATTTAAATTCCTATTCAATGTCCTATTAATCTCAATTTAACTAGCACTCGTGTATACCAATTTGTCTACAGTTATATTCACTCCATCCTGTTTTCATTTGTTAATTCTTAAATAAATTTTATTTTCGTTATCGTTCATTCTTCCATCCCTTCTAGTTTCTCTACGCGTTTACTGTCAATCCACGATTCATTATTCAATTTTCATCTCAAGAATTATTATGTGATTAATTCTGGTTCGCTATCGAGGCTAAATAAAACACTAATTAATTACATAATAATAAATGGAACCCAGACCTGGGTTTAATATATCTCCCGTCAATCATTAAATCTCGAGATAGGACCCGTTCGAGTTTCCATAAAAGCAACCAACGAGGAAACCTCAGCAGAAAAGATGAGATGCAGCAATTTTCACAATCTTCCGCCTATTCTCACCATAATCTTTCTCAACAAAATATGGTAACAACGCTATATGCTGTACACAGTCTTATAACCACTATTATGCTTTTTCCCATACTGCGCCTAGTAGTTGCTCAAAGCATAATGGAACTTTCACCCAATCTACTCAATGGTGCTGACTGGTACCACAACAAATATGGCGCACAGGTGCAGAATGCAGTCTCATACCAATTCTTAAGGTCGACAAAGCTTCTGCTCCCTCAGATTTAGTTCCTCAAGTCAGCTAATTCGACCAATATTAGGACCTATGGAAGGCGTAACCTTCAATTCTCACTCGGTCCCCATCGAATCTTTGACCAAGGAAGGCAAAATGGAAAAGAGATCCATGAACGCATGGTTGCAGTGTACACCGACACCGCCTCTTCCTATGCAACCATTGCTCGCTGGAATAGGGAGTTCCACCATGGTCGTGAGTCCCTTGAATATGACCCCTGTCCAGGGCACCCGTCAGACGTGACCATCGAGGACAATGTGGCCCGTGTGGAGAGGATGATCCTCGAAAATCGACAGGTAAAGGTCGAAGAAATCGAGCGAAATCTTGGAATATCACATGGAAGTGTTATCAACATCATCCACGACAATTTGGCCATGACCAAGGTCTCTGCCTGTTGGATCCCTAAAAACCTCACGCCCCATGATCGACTTAAACGTCGTCAAAGTCCACAAGGCCAAAGTTGCACAAGCTGCCCTGCGCGAGTACGGATTCGAGGAGCTCAACCATTCCCCCTAAAGTCTAGATCTGGCCCCTAGCGACTACTTTTTATTCCGCCAGCTCACGGCTGCACTGCGTGGACGCCGGTTTGGTGACGATGAAGATGTCCAGCTCGCCGTCCAGGAATGGATTGAACAGCAGTCGGGAGATTTCTGGTTGTCGGGAATTCGAAGCCCCATGGACAAGTGGCACAAGTGCATTGAAGTCGAGGGTAGTTATATTGAAAAATAATAATACACTTTTCCTCATATCTCGTTTCCTTATATCCGAATTGCAAAACTTATTGACCGCCCCTCGTACCTCCCATGATTACTAGGCTTGATGGGTATTCCAAAGCGAAACAATTGACTGTTTTTTTTTACTTGACTAATTGAAGTAGGAATTATTTTGACCACTGAATTTTAGACTCTAGTAAACTTCTTGGCGTACTACAGTTTAATGACCTGACTCTGCGTTGAACCTGCTTTCCACTTGAGTACAGTCAGACTACATCGAAAAATAGCCATTGATAAAGTCTACTCGAGCAAGCAGTTCTGGAAAACAGTCAATTCATTTTGGTCTTTAATATATTCTTCATTTATCTTTACCTAGCTTCCCATCTACCTTCATTCTTTCTTGTCATATTAGGTGGCATTGCCCTGTGATGCTGGAACCACATTATAGAATCGCATCTGGCTCAAACCACCTCAAAGATGAGCCTTTTGAAATCTTATAAAATTCTATAATTAGTTCATAGTAAACCAAGGTAGCATTACATAAAATGGTAAGTTAATAAGTGTTGTGAAGGGAGCTCAGTTTACAAAATGTACATACTTCTTCTTTCATATTATAATTAAAAATTAGACGGCTTAGTTATATTAATTTCTTGTATTGTTATGTATGTATTACTTTATGCAAGAATTGATCAAATTTGTTAAAGTAAAGTAACTCAAAATATACCTCATAGATGAACTTTTGTATGTATTATGAAATTGTATAATCGGGTAGAACATTATCTGTTCTATGATTTAGTGTGAATATGATTGGGTATTTTGTTGCCGTTTGTTTGAAAAATCAGCCAACGTAACGCTAATGTCTGGTAGAATAAATTAAATGTAAATGTTCCTTTAAATTCGTTTCAAAGCTGATTGGTCAATTTGGTATTAGAGAATCAGCTAACGTAACGCTTCTGATCGCGAGATTTTTATTAAACATAAATTTCTTGTAAAAAAAACTGTTTAACGCTGATTGTTTCCTTTTGCACAACTTAAATCTAAGTAGAAAAGGTATATAGAGAGCAGCATTTTGTCACTGAAGAGAGTTAGAGTAATCGGCAGTTAATTTTTTTGCACATAGTTGAAAACTAGCTCACGCTCTCGCCGAATAAAGCCTTTGTGAACCCAGCTCAAAATTCATATCCACTTCTAAAGGAAGCCACGATCACCTGATTACCCAGCCTACGAAACGTCAAGAATATCTCCTTTTCCATTTTGCTACTTACACCCACATAACCCCTCCCGTTATATGGAACTGACGTGATGACGACCTTGTTTGAATTTGGTACTTTGGGGAGGAACGTAGGGTTTTAGGAGAAGAACCCCACATTCCCCGATTTACCCAACAACGGTAAATTTAGATAGCCTGTTCGGGAGGTACGCATTGGTTATAATGGTAGCGTGCTGAACCCGTATCCGCTATCCGAGAGGAGATACCGGTCACAACCGATTCGAGTATTGCAGTAGTGGTGGTCCCTTGTAAGACTCCGTGTGGAGAAGTCACGAGTGAGAGTATCGATCTTATTTTGGTGTCAATGGCATACAAATCATTTCTATTCCAATCACCTTCTCGAACTACTTCCTTTGAAGTAGTCTATAGCTATTGAGATTGGTTTAATGACAAACTTGCCTAGATAGCAGCCATTAAACCTTGCTATATGAATTTAAAGATAAAAATGACTTGAAAGAGAGAACCTGATGGAGGATAACTAATTCAACCGGGAAGGTTTCAAAATCACTGACGCATAAATTAACAAGATTTATTGAACAGCAAATAATGGAATATGACTAATTTGAATTTGATAATACGGTTAATGAATATAATGTGTATATATATATATATATATATATATATATATATATATATATATATATATATATATATATATATATATATATATATATATATATATATATATATATATATATATATATATATATATATATATATATATATATATATATATATATATATATATATATATATATATATATATATATATATATATATATGAGGAATTAAACCACATTCTCCGAAGACAATTTAATTCAGAACAGTTTCGGTGTATCTCACACCCTTTTTCAACTGACACTGGGCAGAAAATATAAGAGAAAAGCATAACACAGGATCCCCTCTTTTTTCCCCCATTCCCCTACTTGTGGCTAATCTGGGGGGGGGGTAGGTCTAAACATATTGAAGGGCTGACATTTTACTATTTTATTTATTTGCGATCTTATTACAGGATTAAAAGAAAATTGACCCTCAGATAGATTTAAATTAGGAACTGACGATATCAAGCTTGATTCTACGATTCTTCTCTTAACATAGTTGGCCGATTTAAATAACATTTTACTTCCATTGAAATCGATCGTATGATTTTTGTCTCTAACATGGCAAAATATTCCACTACTTTCGCTGCCCACTCTAATATCTCTTTTGTGTTCGTACAATCTCTTGTCTAGATTTCTCCCCGTTTCCCCTATATAAACTTTATGGCAATCGTTGCATAGTATTGCATATACTCCTATGTTATGATGTTCTTTGGGTTTCCTGGCCATCATCAATTGGTTTAAGGAATTATTATATTTAAAGGCTAGATTAATACCCGCTTTTCCAAATATGTCCTTTAAACTATTTTTTCGTTTCACGATAATACTGTTAAAAAATCAGTAATTTCTAACCTTTTCCTTAGAGCATACAAAATATGTCATCCTTCATATTTAGATGAAGAAATTGTCATTATCCGGACCATTTTTTCTAATTTGTATTACCCCGATTGGTTCATATCGTCTGCCCATTTTGCAACTAGGAAAACATTCTATGGTAATAAGCCTTCCCGCACTAACGACTTCAACAAATGTATAACATTGCCATTTAATAATAAATTAAATAGTTTAAAGGACATATTTGGAAAAGCGGGTATTAATCTAGTCTTTAAATATAATAATTCCTTAAACCAATTGATGATGGCCAGGAAACCCAAAGAACATCATAACATAGGAGTATATGCAGTACCATGCAACGATTGCCATAAAGTTTATATAGGGGAAACGGGGAGAAATCTAGACAAGAGATTGTACGAACACAAAAGAGATATTAGAGTGGGCAGCGAAAGTAGTGGAATATTTTGCCATGTTAGAGACAAAAATCATACGATCGATTTCAATGGGAGTAAAATGTTATTTAAATCGGCCAACTATGTTAAGAGAAGAATCGTAGAATCGAGCTTGATATCGTCAGTTCCTAATTTAAATCTATCTGAGGGTCAATTTTCTTTTAATCCTGTAATAAGATCGCAAATAAATAAAATAGTAAAATGTCAGCCCTTCAATATGTTTAGGCCTAACCCCCCCCCCCCCCCAGATTAGCCACAAGTAGGGGATTGGGGGAAAAAAGAGGGGATCCTGTGTTATGCTTTTATGCATTTCTCTTATATTTTCTGCCCAGTGTCAGTTAAAAAAGGGTGTGAGATACACCGAAACTGTTCTGAATTAAATTGTCTTCGGAGAATGTGGTTTAATTCCTCATCTTTTTTTGCGATATTTGCACTAATTTTCATCATATATATATATATATATATATATATATATATATATATATATATATATATATATATATATATATATATATATTGAATATAGGGAAATGGCCGATGATTATAATATTAAGAGGAATAAGCTCTATAAGGTGGATATTATAGTGAATAAGATATAAAATATGGGGGAATTATATAAAATATAGTACAGTACCACCACGACATTTTTGAAGTTATAAATAAGGGGAACTTGTCTGAAGCGCTGATTCAATAAAAGTGTTCGTTAAAATGCTCTCTTGACTCGGGAAACGGGAAAGTCTATTCTGATTGGTTAATTTCGAATTGGGTTGTACAAAGGTTTTGATTGGTTGGTGGTTGGGAGGAGTCGCACTTTGATTTTGAGGTAACCGTATTGGTATCAAAGGTCGTACAAAAATGGGGTTTTGAGCGAGATGCATAATTTTCTAAGACGGGAAATTGCCAACTGCCTCTTTACGAACTTTGTAGGAGCTTTCAAAGATGTCAGCTGCTACAAGTCCTCCCTTCCAAGATGGTTCTCGTAAGGGGAAAAGAGCGGGAGGAGGAGGGGAGAGAAGGGCCAGTTAACAATCCAGTTTAATTACCCCGTTTCCTAGTACTGAAATCTGGTTATGACCTTTACTTTCTAAGGTTGAAATTTTCTATTTAAATATTGCTTTCAAATTTCGCTGCGGTGAGCCACGTCGTATGGGGTCTCGTGGTAGTGAGTCTCTTCCCGCACCCAACTGGAATATGAATTCATTTACAAACCTTCCAGTATGTTACGTCTCTTTCCAGGTTAATTTTTCTTAAGTCTATAATTTTTGCCCCCGTTTCCTACTGAACACGGCGCACGTAAGCTTGCAATTCACCAAGCAGAAAACCTTTTTCATTCGGGGAAGAGCGCTTCCAATTCTCTGAACTAAAAGGATATAAAATGGGTCGACAGCGAACACCACAAGGTAGATCCGAACACAAAGAAGCTCCACCTGGCGGGCGTGCATTCGTGCCTGCCTCTCACTGGGCGATCAGGCTCATATACCCTTGTTCTGCGGTTTGTGGCAAACCTGATTCAAGAGGACTTGTTGCTACATCCTAATAGCGCGAGGATCCAACGAGAGAGCCCTGAAAAAGACTCCGCCAGAGTCTCACGGATAACTCATAGCCGGTAGAGAGTAAACCTTAGGTTGGTTTGTTATTTTTCTCATTCAGCCGATTTACTGCTTTTCCTCGTCTACTACGTTGGCATTGTTCTCTTCAAAGTCGAACTTGTTCATGGTATTTAGTGATGGCATTCAATTGCTTTTAAATTCACTGGATTTGCGAGGTGATAATCCAGTATTGAATATAAAGATCATTAATACCACTGTATTTTCCCATTGCAATGCTAATATGAATATCCAACTCATACATTTCTCGTAATCCTTCTTAAATGTTAAATTAATTAATGTACTTCTTGCGTACTTAAAACAAGGAAATTAATCTTTTTCTTCTCATCATCCAGAGATAGTTTTTAGTGCATTCGTTGATTAGTGGAAAGGGTGGCAGAAATGGCTCCAACAGCTTTTTGTCTGTGTTGCTATTGAACGCAACACTCCAAAGTTGTATCCTGGAATCCGGACATCATCTTTTCCGTGGGAAACCACGATTCTGGCGCTGCTGAACGCCTCATTATATTCTTTAAACGCCATATCTAGAGATTTTTCCAAAGCGATTTTCGTAGCTATTAAAGTAAACACGGATAGCAGACATTTAATCTTTACGGCCATAGCCCCCTTCCATATAACGTCGCATTTTCCACTGAAGAACTAAAAGCTACTTACTATTAAACTGTCCCAAACCACGTATGGAGAAGACAAGGACAACATATACCCTCCTCCAACGAACACACCTGAATTGCCTAAAGCACATCCTCAAGATCTAGAACAATTTATGTCTCACTGACAAATAGCGTCAGGCAGCACTACTACCTTTTCTGAAATCCCCAAAAGATCGTTACCTGCCAACAAATTACAGTCTTATCGCACTCACCTCTTATTTATGCAAACCTTTGGAAAATATGGTTAATTAAAGACTGAAATCAGAATTGGAATTGGTAAACCACCTGTTACCAAACCAATATGTGTCTTGAAAAAACAACAATCATCCTTGGATCCGTTGACCATTCTAGAAAACGACATCATTCAGCTTCGTTACGGCGATATTTTTCGATCTGTCGAAGGTATATGACACCTTCTGGAAGCGAAACATCCTTAACCAATTGCATCAAATGAGCTTTATGTGACCATTACCTTTGCCGACACTTTTCTCCCAAACAGGAGTTTCTGTAATGAACTCCACGGAGCCTACTCCCACATTTTCTAGCAATATGACGCCGTTCCACAGGTAAGTGTCCAGAGTACAGTTCTATTTATCATTGCCGTAAATAGCATGGCTCCAATTTTTCACTTGCACCGCCAAACATCCAAACTCGTCCACTTCATCAAAGGCATAACTCAGCCGCAAGTACCAAGACCCCGTACCTATTATCCATATGCGATGCGCATCTAGATCATATTAGACGAACTGCAATTCGCATCTTTAAACCTCCTCAGCAAAGGATACCCAGCTACTCCCCTGTAAGGCAACAAACCTGAAGGGATGTACACCTAAACTAAATCATTCTAAATCTACCTTCGACAGTATCTTAATTCTTTAAGCAACATCAAATCGAACTAAAACCGAAATACCAATCCATACCGACGGTTCTAAGTCGATAGAGGACGTTCGATACGCGGCTATCTTGTCTGAGAGGAGCGGTATGACGTACGTTACTCAGTTCGATGGAACATAAAGCCGTCCACCTGGTCCTTAAAGACACCGCATAAAGCATCTCCAAAACATATACCATATTAACAGATTCAGTAAGCAAATTACAGCTACTACAGAGCTCAGTAAAGCAACACCACGTAGCATTTATCATCATAGATGAGATGAACCGGGTCATGTGGAAATGAGCGAAAATGAACTGATTTACAGAACAGCCAACGAAGAAGCCGATAACCATCGAGTTCATGAAAACCAGTCACTAGAAAGATTACATCAATTATGGTAAGAGCATATTTTTTTCTCATAAGAAAACAACCTGAAAAATAAATGAACCCTCGATCAAGTGTATTAAAAATGATCCCAGTAAATAGCTAATACCAATAAAAAAAAAGTAGAAGAGATCATGTAGTAGTTGAACGATTGCGTCTTGGACATATTTGGATCACCCAAAGTTCACAAATCTGAAACTTCCCCTCCCCTCAATGCAACAATTATAACCAAAGAATAACAATCAAACACATACTAATAGACGCCCAATCAATAATAACCAGAGAAACTACCTTTTAGAACCAACTCTAACCATAGAAAAAAGTCCTTTCAATAACCGAACCACAATAGACAATCTAACAAATACTTTAAATAAATAATTAACACATATTGACAAAAATATAATTAACTGTCTAATCTCCAAACCATATAGATGAACACATATAAATATCTGCCTAACCCCAAATATACCCCTTTAGGTGAAAGTGAGCGCTAAACTATGTGAAACAAACTATACATTTCCAAGCGTGGTAAAGTTATGGATATAGACATTTTAGAGATGTGGTAAATTAGGGCTCTAAACGTTTGTATTTTGTGATTTGTATATTTTAGTGTCTAGGCCCTTTTAATAGCAGTAAATATTACTATCTAAACCAGTTCAAGTTGTAATAAATTCAAGGGCAGATAACCTTTGAGTCGTGTTAAATTTAAGGACAGAGAAATATTCAAATTGTGGTATAATTATTCTAAGGACCGAGATCCTTCGGGTTGTGGTAAATTTTAAGGATCTTAGTCCTTTCTAGGTGTGATAAATGTGTGAACTTATTCCCTTCAAGGTGTTCGCAAATTCAAGGAGCTAAATATTTTAAAATGTGGTAAATTTAATGAGATAGACCCTATCAAGGGTAGAAAATTTAAGGACCTAGGCGTTTATGGGTTCTGGCAAAGTTAAGGACTTATATGGTTTCGGGTTGTGGTAAATTTAAGGAATATAGAGATTTTAAAATTATGGTAAAGTTATTAAAAATAAAATAATGAAGCTGAATCGTAATTGGCACTTTCTTATCACGGAAATGAAGAAATGGCGCTGTAATTGTGGCATTCTTATAAAAATAAAGTACTAAAAAAAATTACTGTAAATTTAACAAACAATCCACTTGAATGTATACTTTAATAAATGGCCATTTGCTGAGGGGTTTTTTCTGCATGAATACCAGCAGTAAAATATTTTATATTTGTAAAAGACTGAGCTCTGGCATCACATCAACCAGGAGATGAACAACCGACTAGTGTTAAAGAAAGAAACAGTGGTCAGATAAAGGAAGATCATAAATCTAAAACGTCCAAGTGACAAATTGGTGAAGGAGAGAGGTGTCTTAATTAAGGGAAAGGCAGGGAGACATCGGGATATATCAACGAGGAACGCGGAATAAGTGAAATAAGGAGGGGAGGAGGCAGAGAGATCAAATTATAAGAATTAAAAATTTAAGATTCTGTGAAAGGTAATATTAGTCGACTAAAGGCAGAAATTTATTAATATAATATTTTAAAAAAATCAATAGTTTTGATTCAATAGTGAAGTTGGTGAGCTGCATTGAGCGATTACCGTAAGAATTACAGTAAATTACTTTTTACTTAAAATCAATAGTTTGGATTCACTTGTGAGCTGCATTGCGTGATTTCGGACTTTACATTTTAGTGTTGAAATTACAGTAAATTACTTTTTATTTTGGCGGGTTTCTTAAGAAGAAACCCGCCCACAAAATAGAATTGGAAAAAAAAATCGACCATCGTTATACCCAGTTGTTACTCACAAATCTATTGTCGGCGAACGAAAGAGAGCTGCATTCCTTTTAATTTCGTACGCTAATCAAAGAATTTTGCCTCAAATGTGTAAATAAAGCTTTTATACGGGTATGCTTAAGTTCGAGATGACGTCAACAACACTGTGTTCTACAAATATGGGTAGGTTGTCGTAAAGAGTGAGGTGTAGGGACGGAATATGTGATGAAAATAGTCTTACCTGGCAGGGGTCGTGGTATATATAAAGTGGAGAGGATTTGCGCCCGAATTTCAGGTCCTCTGTGATAGTAGCTTTGGCAACATCTCTTGAGGAAGTAGGACAAAAGTACCACGATGTGTGATGACGAAGAAACTGCTCTTGTCTGTGATAATGGCTCTGGAATGGTCAAGGCCGGTTTTGCCGGTGATGACGCCCCCAGGGCTGTCTTCCCCTCCATCGTCGGCCGCCCCCGTCACCAAGGAGTCATGGTCGGTATGGGTCAGAAGGATGCCTACGTAGGAGATGAAGCCCAGAGCAAGAGAGGTATCCTCACCCTCAAGTACCCCATTGAACATGGTATCATCACCAACTGGGATGACATGGAAAAGATATGGCACCACACATTCTACAATGAGTTGCGTGTTGCCCCAGAGGAGTGCCCCTGCCTTCTTACTGAGGCTCCCCTTAACCCCAAGGCCAATCGCGAGAAGATGACCCAGATCATGTTTGAGACCTTCGGTATGCCCGCCATGTACGTCGCCATCCAGGCCGTCCTCTCCCTCTACGCCTCCGGTCGTACCACCGGTATTGTGCTCGACTCCGGAGATGGTGTGTCCCACGTCGTGCCCATCTACGAAGGTTACTGCCTTCCCCACGCCATCATCCGTCTGGACTTGGCCGGTCGTGATCTCACCGCCTACCTCATGAAGATCATGACTGAGAGGGGTTACTCCTTCACCACCACTGCTGAACGAGAAATCGTCAGGGACATCAAGGAGAAACTCTGCTATGTCGCTCTCGACTTCGAAGAGGAAATGAACGTGGCTACCGCCTCTTCCTCCCTCGACAAGTCCTACGAACTCCCTGATGGTCAGGTGATCACCATCGGTAATGAACGCTTCCGTGCCCCTGAGTCGATGTTCCAACCTTCCTTCTTGGGTATGGAATCTCACGGAATCCACGAATCTGTTTATACTTCCATCATGAGGTGCGACATTGATATCCGTAAGGACCTCTTTGCCAACAACGTACTCTCTGGTGGTACTACTATGTACCCCGGTATTGCCGACAGAATGCAGAAAGAAATCACCGCTCTTGCTCCATCCACCATCAAGATCAAGATCATTGCTCCACCTGAGCGTAAATACTCCGTCTGGATCGGCGGTTCCATCCTCGCCTCTCTCTCCACCTTCCAGGCCATGTGGATCACCAAGGAAGAATACGAAGAATCTGGTCCTGGAATTGTCCACAGAAAGTGCTTCTAAGTGTATCGTTCTCATGTTTTGTCACACAGTGAACAAATATACGGGGGTCAGTTTTTTCTCGGCCGTGCTTTCGCTCTGTGAGCGATTTTAAGAAAAAAATATTTTTATAGCTAGCTTCTTGTAAGCATATTCAAAATTACTTTTCCTTTTTACGATCTTTTCATATTTCGTATATTTAATTATCGGTTTACTATCTAAATTTAATATCGAAGCAACTTCAAGACACTTCTTTGTTATTTTTTTTACTTTTTGATGACGATTAATTTTTTTTTATTTCTGTTCATGTTATTGATTTATTTACGAGAAAAAAAAATCTTAAATTATATGCACACGATATTTTGGATTGTTATTTTCCCTCCACATATAACCAAAACTAGGTGAAAATGACAAATCATTCATCAAAAAGGTAAAAATGTTTACATATCGTTTGGTACTTTGACAATTAGATTTAAAATCTCTTGTAACTTCTGAAATGGCAAATAATTTGCAGTTTTATGGTATATAATGCTATTTGCCTTACCTTTTACCTGTCCACTGTAGACGGTGTCATTTACAACCCTTTAACCCTTCTGAATTATAGGGACGAACACTTGAGACCTGCACCAGTTCCCTTTGCCATCTTGACTTTTATTTTACATCTTCCTCCCATCTTTTCCTACAACTCTTGTCCTTGAAGACGATTTTAACTTTGACTCTTTCCTATCAATACTTAATCTACGACTTTGTAATCAGAACCTTCGGGTCGTATAATTAAAATTTCTCTTTTTTTTCTCTTACTCTAGCAACTCTTGATTTCCCGAGACTATTGCTCGTTCTATCATTTTATGTCCTTATTCAAACGTCTCTTTTTTCCCTTCAATAAGAGACTATCGCAATGAGCGTTGCATTCTTCTCTTTGTATCGATTAGTCATTTTAAGGCAGAAAAGTTTTGCTTCTCTTCTAAGTTACTACCCACCTGCTTAATGGAAACTACCTGCTTAAACGCGCAAGGGCTTGAATTTTATTTATACTTCTATTATGCGGTGGAAATATCTGAAACTCCTTCGGCGAAAATAGTCCAATTTAGGCTTTCCTATAAGGAAAATACAAATATTTACATATAACCCTTTTAGTGTCAAGCCATTTTGCGTTCAACATAAATCTTTTTAATTCTGTTTTCGAAAGGGTTTACTGAATATTGTGATTTAACCAAAGTACTGTCTCAATTTTAGCCGTTTAGCCCGCTTACTAATGCCTCTCGTCTTGAACTGAAGAGAATATATTAAGAGTACAGAGCAAGCTCGGAATATGAATAATTTCACCCGTGTCCATTTTGAGAGCGCCTCTTGTATCTTCTGGTTGATATGACAATTGCTTGTATGAGCTACATCAGATTGTGGGTGCATTTTCTCTTCTTTTCATTCAAGTGGTAACAAGAATAAAGTGGGCCTTGAACTCATCAAATAAAAAAAAATGTATATAAAATTGACATCTTGGTAGTGATGAAAGCAAAGATTCTTCCAAAGTGGATATCCCTATTTTATAGAAAATGAATGTGAGAAACCAGTAAAGTGATGCATTAAACACTTACAGGATAATAGACAACGCATATATTCTCGTAATTATGAGGATTATGCCGACGAAAATTGGGTTGATTCATTCAACATTGCATAGGCTATGTGGTTTCTATGGATTAGTGTGATGACTATAACCATTCAAAGGAAAGAAAATTTAATTCTTACTCTCCCCGACCCCTTACATTTTGATGGAAAAGTAATCCCTAACAAATCATTATTAGATTATCCGAAATATTTTTTTTATTAATTACTCTCTTTCGAAGTCCCGATGTAGCCTTGGTCCTCTGTAAACTCGAATTCCAATTTTCCGTTATTTCTAGTTTCACATTTTTCTATTCTCTCATTTTCCCTCAACTAAAATGTAAATAAAATATTTATTTGGCTAATCAAACCCTTTTATCTCTCTGTCATCTTGGTTGTTACTTATTTATAACATAATGACGGACCAATCAATGAAATTGTTCAGTCTCTCTATGTTCTGTTCCTCTCACCTTCTCCTACTTAATTTATTGCCAGACGTTCATTTGAGGCTGAATTACCAGACGTTCATTGCCAGACAGAATTACACAAGGTCTAGCCAGCTCACGGTCTCGCGAGACGTTTCATATTAGTCGTATTTTTAGGCTGTTGGGTGATACAAGACCACGCCCGAACTAGGCTAGGCGCAGTTCGAGGATAACGGCCCGAAAGTAGCGATTGAATACGTTTCTATATTTATTATTGTGGCCCAAACTACCGTTAGAATCAAGTTAGTAATTCTTTATTATCTTAGCCAGGAGAGGCCAGGATATACTAAGTAGCTGGTTATATCTGTTTCCCAAATTGAAGCTTTTCTCTTTTCGTTCGTTTTGTTTATTTCATGCTTCTCGCCATATTAGGTCCTCATATTCCATATTACTCCGATGTTTTACTTTCTCTTACAATTAATAAATTGATTCGTATTTCTCAGTTGTAATAATCAAGTTAATTACGACTATTTTGTGTTCATTTATGTACAGGGAACAAATGAAAGAAAAACGTGGCGTTAAAAAGTCACGAAATTTATAGTTTCATTTTAGTTCCCCATTTTTAAAAATATTTCTAAACTACTTAAACTAAATCACTACATAGAACACCAAGTAATCCTCTTTCAACTCAGGTCAGACCAATCCACTGCAACAATACAAACACAGAATAAACCTTGGCCCATCACCAACACGTACCAGATGCAAGCAAAGCCCAGACATCACATACCTACTCAGACTACACAAACCACACACATCTTAGCACTACACACCGCCCCCCTTTCCCTCTCTTAGGACCTGTGGATCCACCCAAGGAGCGTGGTAGCTTTAATTGGTACCACCCAACTCGCCGAAGAGTGCTACGGGGGTCGGCAAGTAAGCTGCCAAACTTCCCTCTATAATTGCTGCACTTTGGAATAATTTCAATCAGTTTCTTGCAATTTAAAACTACCGAGAAATGAATACATTTTGGCAATCGATATTACTTTGAGACAATGCAATGATTTGCCAGTTTGCCAGAAGCAAATGTTCCTAAATTAACAAAAGTAATTGAGTAAGATTTTTAGTCGCGGGCGACTCTACATCTCACTATGTCGGTCAGTTGGTCCCCGTTTTGCTTTTCCTTTGTTTTTGTAATAACATTGTAACTAATCTGCCGATTTTAACGAAATTCGAAACCCTTATGTTGTTTTACATTCTCTTTCAAATGCTATAATTTCCATGGTCCTCCCAAGGTTAGCCCATGAATTATTTTGTTTTGGCAATAACATCATAACTATTCGCCCGATTCTAACGAAATTTGAAACCCTTATGTTGTTTTACATTATCTTTCAAATGATAGGGCTTGCAGGGTCCTCCCATGGTTAGTCTTTGAATTATTGAAAGTTTTGAAGGTCGTAAGGTAATAAATAAGAATAAGTGAGAGCACGCGACTTTTTGGTCAGCAGAACTTGTTCCTATTTTTCTCACCTTAACATTTTACGAAAACACACGAGTCTAAAATATCCATCACCCATCACATGAAGTTATTTTGAAGCCGTTATGTGTTGAGTGAAATAGAGGCAACATAATAAAGCCTTAAATGAAACAATGTCTTGAAGAAAATGAATAATTTTGCATTCGTATTAGACAATTAATGTAATGAATTTTAATTCATCTTCTTAAGTCTTCACTTCTTCAATTCGTCTATAATTTTTAAATTAGTTTTATAAAACTCTTCGTTTTTTATTTAACTCTTATTTAATTCTCAGTCTATATTTTTAAAATTAGTTTTATAAAGCTATTTTTTTATTTAATTCTTCTTTAATTCTCAATTCTTCTTATTAACTCTTTACTTCTTTGTTAATTCTTCCGGTCTTTAGTAATTCTTTAGCTCTTCCCTTCTTCTTTAGTTCTTCGACTACTCTTCTTTAACAATTCCCTTCTTCCTAATTCATCTTTAATACTTCAGTTATTCGATAATTCTTCAGGTCTTCTTTAATTCTTTATCTCTTCTCTTCTACTTTAATTCTCCAACTCTTCTTCTTTAACTCTTCCCTTTTTCGTGATTAATACTTCAAGCCTTCTTTAATGCTTCAACTTCTCTTCTTTAACTCTTCACCTCTTTTCATCTAACTCTTTAATATCTTTTTCATATGTACTTCTTTAATATTTCTTCAATTCTTCTTCTTTAATTCTTCCTATTTAATAGTTTTTAATTATTTTTTAATTTTCCCTATTTAATATTTCTTCACTACTTATTATTATTCTTTAATTCTCACTTTTTAATATTGCTTCAATTCTTTTTTAATTCTTCCAATTTATTTTTTTCAATCTTTCTTTTTTAATTCTCCCATTTAATATTTCTTCACTACTTTAATTCTCTCTATTTAATCTTTCTTCAATTCTTCTTCTTTAATCATCCCTATTTAATATTGCTTCAATTCTTTTTAAATTCTTCCTATTTAATATTTCTTCAATTCTTCTTTAATTCTCCCTATTTAAATATTTCTTCATTTCTTCTTTAATTCCCGTATTTAATATTTCTTCAATTCTTCTTATTTAATTCTCCTTCTTTAATATTTCTTCATTTCTTCTTCGTTAATTGTCCCTATTTGACAATTCTTCTATTCTTCTTTAATTCTCCCTTTTTAATATTTCTTAAAATTCTTTTAGCTTAATTCTCCCTTTTTAATATTTCTTAAAATTCTTTTAGCTTAATTCTCCCTATTTAATATTTCTTCATTTCTACTTCTTTAATTCTCTCTCTTTAATATTTATTCTTCTTTAATTTTCCCTATTTAATATTTCTTCATTTTTTCTTCTTTAATTCTACCTCTTTAATATTTCTTCTTCTTTAATTCTCCCTATTTAATATTTTTTCAATTCTTCTGCTTTAAATCTTCATCTTCAATGATTCTTCATTTCTTCTTCTTTAATTCTCTCTCTTTAATATTTATTCTTCTTTAATTTTCCTTATTTAATATTTCTTCAATTCTTCTAATTTAAATCTTCATCTTCAATGATTCTTCACTTATTCTTCTCCTTTGGAAATGTCTCCTCTCGAAATAAACAAGAGTTTTAACGAAATTAAATAATAAAAATATAATTATATAAAAAAGAAATATCGGGATAAATGATAAAAAGATGCCCCCACCAAAGGGAGCCACAGTTTTATTTTAAAAGTTTGCACCTGCGATCATTCAAGCTCAGAACAACGAACTTGAATCTGGAGAGTTTACACGCCTCCTCCCGGCTTGAAGCTCCTCAAGTAGTCTCCTCTTAGAACTAATCAGGATACTTGTCTCACATCCACTAATATTATCACTTTTGGTATAGATTCTCACGTTGGTTTTCTGTTTTATGGGTCGATCTTTTTCGTATGTACCAGTTAGTCGCCAGTTAGCACTAGTTTTTAGAGTTAAGCGCCCCTCCCCCCTCCCTCTACGAAAGTGCTCCCCTTTTTTAAATTCCTCGATATGTCTTACATATATTTTCACTTCACCTATTTTCACCACTTTATTTACCACCTCTGATTACAGTCTTTCTCTTGGGGATGTACTCGTTGGTTTTAAATTTTATTTTCTTGTTCTCTCGATTGAATAAGAAGGGAGACTGGGAGAGTTGCGCGCATCTCGTGTCTGTAGGAATCTTTCACACATCTTCACATTTCCTGGCTCCACTATTTACAACTTATGGCGTAGATGCCCTCGTTTTTTTTTTAAATGAGTCTTGAAAAGGAAGAATGGGAGGAAGAAAAGAGAAGAAAAAAGAAAATGAGAGAAAAGAAGGGTGAAGAAGAAGAATGGGAATAAGAAAATAAAAGAGGAAATTAAGCAAAAAGGGTCGAATTTATGTGCAGTACAGGGTAAAAAGATCAGAACACTTTTATTTCTATCACAATATCTTCCATAACATTTGCCAGAGTATAGCCAAGGTTTGCAAAATTGGTGAACGATAGCTTTAGGATGAGCTTTGCAACCAGAGAGATACGTGACAAATTTCTTAAGACGTCTTTCCTGCACGACAGCTCGCAAGAGAATGACCTAATTTACACGAGATTGAACTTGTTATTGTAAATAATAGCGGTTCTCTCTCAGAATCCTAAGCGTTCGGATCATTTTGGCTATTTTAATTTTTATAGTAAATTGCTTATCTGCCGATAACTTTGGTTTTATTCATTCAAATTTTCATAAATTTTACCCATAAGTTGGTTATACTACATGTATAACCAACTTATGAGTATACGGTGGTAAAACACCTAATATAATAATAATAAACTTATGGGTAAATTTATGAAACTTTGAATGAATAAAAACAAAAGTTATCGGCAGATAAGCAATTTGTATGTTGTGGTGGGGCTTCTCATTTGCCCACAAATAACATACAGCTCAAGAGGGGGGGGCGGTGTCTTAACACTCTGGGAAATAAGTTCGCATAAAAGAACAAAGGGGTCCCGAAGTACGAACTCCCACCCACCCCTACATAATCTACTCCGCTCCACATGAGTATTTAAAATTCCTCTAAGAAGTTCGGACAAACGCACCCATGGATTCATATGTACGAACACTGCCTTCAACTTGTTTACTCTTAATATATTTTAACTTACCCTAATTCACCATTTTCTTCATGAAATTCAAATACTTTGTGGGGGGTTCTTTATTTGTTTAAAATACATAAATACCCATCAGGAGAATTTCAAACCCTCAAGTACCCTGCACCTCCCTCCCCCGCCTATGGATTTAAAGGTACGAATATAGAAAAAAAGAAAGAAACGAGGGTTTATCCCCCAACCCCTGGTATACCTGTCAAAGCTCTAAATATAGTGTGTCTCCTCCCTTAAGCCCTCGAGTCATCCTCGAGTTCTCATTTCTCAGAATTCAATCGAGGTTCACCTCTGAGGGAGCGGCGCCCTTCGCTTGGGACGGATATGACGTCACTACATATTTATTTACGCGGGAGTGATAGCCACTGCTGGCTTAGAAGGGGGGGGGAGATACGCACGCAGAAACAGGCAGAGGGAGTGTGTGTGTGTGTTTGGGAAAGGAAAAGAGAGAGAAAGAGAGTAGGATAAGGGACGGGAGAAAGAGAGTGATTATAAGAGGGGATGGGGAAAAAGAGAAGAGAGGGAGAGGGAAGAAAATAAATAAACAGAGGAAAAGACGTACACACAAGACTGAGAAAACAGAGTGTGTGTGTGTGTTTGGAAAAGGTAGGAAGGGAGAGGGAAAGAGAGAGAGAGAGAGATATATGGGGGAGGAAAGAGATAGAGATTCACACACAGATTGAGACCGGTGGAGTGTGTGTGCGTATATGTGTGTATTAGGGAAAGGCGCGCGAGATCGATTCGACGGTCGGCTCTGCTCTTCTTCCCGGGGGGGGTCCTGACCCCTGTTTAGGCTCTCCGAAACGAGCGGGGTTGCTCAGAGGTGAGTCAAGATTCGCGGCAGAGAGTCCCCCATCGAACTCCTCCTAAGCCAGAACCCCCCCCACTCCTCCCCCACCCACTGGCGAAGGAAGACAACCCATTATTAGCGAATTAAAATATAAAGGAATGGAAATGCAAAATGAGGAAATAAAATAGAAATAAAATAACAAAATGTAAGAAGATAAAATAAAATAAACAAAACTCCACTTTCCCCTAAATAGGGTAGGGGGATTTCAATCCTATAAATAATTAATTAAATAAAAATAAGTAAATAAATTCAAATCTATCTTCTTACCTCTTATTTTTGTGTCCCATTAAAGCACTCGGATGCAGAAAATGCAAACCTCCTAAACGACTACTTCTCTTCAGTGTTCACTGAAGAGCGTGGTACCATCCCCCAGCCCATTGAGTCTCACTTGGGTGATAAGCTGGAGGAAATGGACTTCACCCTAGCTGAAGTAGAGGAAAAAATCTCTGACCTAAAGACGAATAAGTCCCCTGGTCCGGACTGGTTTCTCCCTAAAGTGTTGAAGGAAGTGCGTGATGAGGTGGCACCACATCTGACCATAATCTTCAACACTTTGATCCGGACTGGACGCGTTCCTGGAGACTGGCGTGATGCGGTTTTTGACTCCGATCTTCAAGAAAGGAGATCAAAGCCAGCCGTCCAACTACCGACCTATTAGTTTAACCTCGATAGTCGGTAAACCCATGGAAAGTATCATGGTGGACACTATAACGTCATATTTGGAGTCAAACCTGCTATTGAAGAGTTCCCAGCACGGCTTCCGAAGGTACCGGTCATGCATAACGAACCTTGTAGAATTCTTCCACTTCGTTTTCAGTGAGCATGATTGGGATAAAGCGGTGGGTGTTGTCTACCTAGACTTTCAAAAAGCCTTTGAGAAGGTACCACACCGCCGCCTTCTCCGTAAAGTGCGTGCGCTGGGCATAGACGGAAAGGTAGCACGTTGGATAAAAAACTGGCTAAGAGGCAGACGGCATCGGGGAGTGTTGAATGGACGAGCTTCTAAGTGGGCGCCCGTAACTAGCGATGTTTCCCAAGGTTCTGTCCTGGGACCACTACTGTTCATCATCTATATCAATGATGGTGACGTAGTTGCGAAAATTTCCAAATTTGCCGACTATACCAAGCTTGGTATAAGCGTTGCAAAGGAAGGAAATACTGCCCGGCTGCATGAAGTTCTTCGGAAGATTGGACAGTGGTCGGACACGTGGCAAATGCCTTTTAACGTGAACAAATGCAAAGTGATGCATATCGGCCACCGAAACCCCCAATCTCATTATATCCTTAAGGACACTGCTCTTGAATCCACCGACAATGAGAAGGACTTGGGTGTAACTATAACTAGTGATCTCAAGTTCTCGAGGTAGTGTATTGAGGCGGAGAAGAAAGACCAAAGGATGCTAGGTTATATAAAGCGACAGTTTGGATATCGGAACAAGGAGATCGTGCTGTGTCTGTACAACTCCCTCGTCCGACCGCACCTGGAGTATGCCGAACAATTTTGGAGTTCTTCATTTCGAAAGGACATCGCGAGATTGGAACGCGTGCAAGCCAGGGCAACCAAACTGATTCCCTCTATCAGACATAAAAGTTATGAAGATAGTTTAAGGGAATTAGATCAGTTCTCGTTGGAAACCCGTAGACTGCGTGGTCAGCTCAACGAAGTTTTCAAAATACTTCGAAGGTTCGACAATGTTGACTGCAGGGATATTTTCAGCCATAATGAGAGCAGAACAAGAAATCACGGCTTTAAACTTGAGCTGAAGCGTTACAACCGCGACCTGTGTGCGAAGTTTTTTACGTACAGTATCTGCGGTAGCTGGAACGCACTTCCGGTGGAGGTTGTCAACAGCAATTCTGTTGATCAGTTCAAGTCAAGACTGGACAAAGTCTTGAAAAGTGGCCGTTTGGGCACTTAAGTCGTTGTGCAGAACTGTGCCTGGTCAACTGTTAGCCCAAAGGTACCCTCTTTGAATGGACCTTAAGGTCTCCTAGGGTACTTCTTTTCCTTGTAGCTCCTTTTCCTCCTCTCTCATTCACCCATTTTCTAATTTTCTTTATCCGCATATCTCTTCCGTTGATTCCCTTTTATCCATCTTCTATTCTCCTTTTACATATATCCTTACCATCCTAATTTATCTATCTATCATCTTCCCCTCTATCTGCTATTTTTCATTTACTATTCTCTCCATCCTATCTCATTCATCTATCTCCTGTACTCTTTTTTCCCCTCTATCCATTCCGTTGCTTCCCATTTATCCATCTCTCACTCTCATCTTGCATATTTTCTTCCATCTTTCACATCCATCCATTATTTTTCCATCTCTCCACTTCTCCATTTTCCATTATCTCCTATTCTCTTTTTAATCCTATCTCACCCCGTCTCTCCTCTTTGTCAACCTAACCTTTCCTCCTAATCTAGCCATTTCTCTCCTATTCTCTATTTTCTACGTATCCGATCCAGTCTATCTCATTCATCCACTTCCAATTCCCGTTTTTTTCTTTTATCAATTATATCCTATGTTGACCTAGATAAATATATTTGTCTACCATTTTAATTTGCTCGTTCTCAATTGTAATGGATATCATGCCGATCTCTGGTTGATTTTCATGACTTGTTTTTCCGAGATTTATTCTTAGATATACTCATTTGCTTCCATGGTTAAGTTCTTGAAGCATCGTTTGAATCTATTCTAAGTTATCAACTATGATTACAATATAATCTGTTAATCTCAAGTGATTGAGATAATCCCCATCGATCTTAGTGCCTTTGTTTTGTCAGTTAAGCCTCTTGAAGATTTCTTCTAAACATGATGTGAATAATTTCAAAGAGATATTATTTCCTTTCCTTGCATCTTTCTGCAATTGAAAGATGTCTGAATCCTTATGCAATCTAATGTTCGATCTGCCATTTTGGTATGTGTTATATGATATTTATATAGACCGGTTCTATACCTTGATTCTTGAAGGCTGTTATAGAGGCTGGTGTTTCTATTGAATCCAATGCTTTCTGTTAGTCTACACGTTTTCCCAATGAGCTGGTTAAGAGTATGTACATATGTGGTCAATAGTTTAGAAGCCTTTTCTGGAAACAGCTTGTTCTCTCGGTTGGGGGTCATCTAGCTGGTCTTGCAGTCTGTTAGTAATTACTCTTGTGAAGAGTTTATAAACACAAGAGAGAAGGCTGATTCGTCTGCAGTTGTAAGGTATGTTAGATCACATTTATGGGGTAGAAGGATTATTATGCAGTGTGCCACTCTTCTGGAATCTTACCTTGTTTTATACCTTCAGTGAAGAGGTAAGCTGGTTTGTCCTCAATGAAATCTCCAGAATCTGAAGTGATATTGTACTGACATGATTCTATATATATAGAATCATATATAGAATCATATATATATATATATATGAGGAATTAAACTACATTCTCCGAAGACAATTTAATTCAGAACAGTTTCGGTGTATCTCACACCCTTTTTCAACTGTCACTGGATAGAAAATATAAGAAAAGTGCATACAAGCATAACACAAGGTCAGGTCGTGAAAGATCCCCTCTTTTTTCCCCAATCCCCTACTTGTGGCTACAACTACAACTCTATTGGTGAAAAAATATTTTCTTAAATCCAACCTACACCCTTGCTTTTTAATTTACAAGTGGTGAACTCTAGTCCGATTTTCATCATCTAACTCAAAAAACCTGCTAACATCCAATTTATCTATCCCAGAAAATTTTTAAAGAGCTCAATTATATCCCCTCTCACACACCTCCTTTCAAACGAGAACATATTTAATACCCTCAGTCTATCTATATATTCAAGGTGCCTCAGGGAAGGAATAATCTTTGTTGCCCTCCGTTGCACTGATTCGAGAAGGTAAATATCGTGTCTAAAATGTGGGGACCATGCCCGTATACAGTACTCTAGATGTGACCTAACGTAAGAGTTATAGAGTTTAAGAATAACCTCCTTACTTTTGTAACTGACATTTCTCTTAATGAAACCCAGCACTCTATTTGCCCTATTTCTTGCTTCAATACACTGCTTAGAAAATCTTAATGACTTATCTATTACTCCTCCTAGCTTTTTCTCATCCTCTACTGAGCTCAGCCAATGCCCATTCATTTCATAGTTAAATTCTCTATTATCTTTTCCAATGTTAATAACTTTGCCCTTATCAAGGTTGAAAGTCATTTGCCACTTATGTGCCCAGGATAACAATTTATTTAAATCCCCCTGCACTTTAAAATTATCATCAATATCGTTAACTACAGCTGCTAATTTGGTATCATCCGCAAAAAATTGACACTTTATTATTAACTGCCTCCCCAAGATCATTTATATAGATGACAAATAATAATGGACCGAGAACTGATCCCTGAGGAACCCCACTGATAAAATCCCTCCACTCTGACTTTACACCATTTAGCACTACCCTTTGCTTCCTATCTTTCAGCCACTCAGCTATCCAATTTGAAACACCCCCACATATCCCAATCATTTTTAATTTATGAACTAGTTTCCTATGTGGTACGTGTTGCCATGGTTTCTCTCGATGTGTGTGGTGTCGCCCCATCTTGTTGAAACCACATATCGTGCATATCCAAATGTTCCTGTTCTGGCAATAAATAATCTTGTATCATTTCTCTGTAAGTGTCCCCTGTTACTGTCACTGTTTTTCCGTCAGCATCCTCGAAGAAGTAGGGACCAATGATTCTCAAACTGGTTATGCCGCACCAGACCGTAACTTTCTGTGCATGAAGAGGCTTCTCCTGAATTATCATAGGGTTTTCAGTACACCAGAATATGCAATTTTGTTTATTAACGTATCCAGTAATGTGAAAATGGGCTTCATCGGACATGATTAGGTGCGAGGTAAAAATTGGATCATTTGTTAGTCCCAAAAATGTGCGTGCAAAGTTTATTCTTTTTTGATGGTCTGCAAAATTTAATTGTTGAGTTATTTGAATTTTGTATGGATGAAGTTTCAATTCTTTTGTTAGGATGCGTTGCAATGATGTTCGAGAAATTCCTAGTTGACGTTTGTGGCTGTTGTTGAACACTGGTTAACACACGCTGAATGATACCTACATTTCGAACAGATCTCGGTCTACCAGAGCGTTCTTTATCACTTGTAGACCCGGATTCTCTGAACATTGATACCATTGCAAGAATGCAATGCCTCGAGGGACTGTTTCGTTTATTAAATGCTGTTCTAAAGTCCCTCTGCACAGTAACAATTGATCCATTATGTTTCAAATAAGTAGTCACAATTCTTGCTCGCTGTTCTTTGCTGTATCTTGCCATTCTGGGTTAATAATTAGTCGGGTATTATTGTGTATTATATTCTTTATATACGTATTATAGATACAAATAAAAATGTGAAGTAACTTTAGTACCACAACAAAACTCCAAGATCTCCTCTTCCATTTTATATATCACCCATTTTTATAACTTAATTAATTTTTGTGTTATTAATTTTTTAAAATGTGAAATAACATTTGGGACCCCGTTATATATATATATATATATATATATATATATATATATATATATATATATATATATATATATATATATATATGTGTGTGTGTGTGTGTGTGTGTGTGTGTAGAAAATGTTAGTTTTAGTAATTAGTTTTATTTAATAAAGCTTTGGTTTATTTTTTACCAGTAATATTAAACTTCACAATAAAAGAACTTCAAATTATCAGGAGTTGCTTAATGATTTTTGCTGGACAAAAGGTTAAAAAACCCACTAAAATGACGGACAGTCCAGTCCAAAACGCTGGACGCCTGGTCTTCCTAAGTATCGTATACAAAATTTTGTCCGGTAAATAAAGGGATGTAAATATGAAGTATCTCTAGCTACTTCATATTTCATACCGCTGATCGTAGTTTTTCGAGTGATTTCTGCTGAATATGAGTGTGAAGGAGTGAAGGCAATGGCTGGTATAGGCAAATAAATATCATCTAACTTTGCGAGGGATAGAATTAACACTGAGAGAACGAGGGTGGGAATATCTTGAGGGCCGGGGGAAAATTTACTCGGCAATGTTGGGAAACTAGTTCGCCAATGGGTTTGATGATGCAAACCTTAGGTCCAAAATGCCGTCTACCTTCAGTCTGCATCTGCAGTTAAGTTTACATGTGAGATATAGGCCTACATGTAAGGTGCTTATGGGTGACGTTGAAGTAAAATGAAATAATTAAAAATAATCAATTAAATTGGTATAGTTTTCCTAATTGAAAATTAAAATAGATGCGGGATCCCCTTGCTATAAATTCAGTTACCCTCGCCCCCTGCCAAAACGGCCCCTAGATTCTTTCCTACCCCAATGTCAGATCTGAAAATTGAGGGTTATTCGGGGCAGTTTCTTTCTGGGCAATTAAAATAATTAACCCGATAAGAGGATAATTATTACCTTTTTATCAATTAAAATAATTTTTTAATTACTGAAGCTTAATTTAGAGCTAATTTAGAACAAACACGAAGTGGTGAGAAAAAGCAAAAATAAATAAAACTATATGAATTATGAGCAACACCCGAAGATTTTCTTATTGCCATATTTTATATAAAATAATGAATCGAGAGCAAAAAATTCATTTGTGTTTGTTTTCCTTATCTAATATTGTTCTTACTATTTTTTACAATACTTTAGATAGCGGCTGGTTTAATGTGTGGTCTACTTAGAATAGTGAATCTAACTCTATTTTTGTGATGTTTAGATAAGATAATTAGTTTATAGAACCAAAATCCAGAAAATAAATAAAGAAGGAATTTTTTTAAATTCCAGAAAGTCGTCTGAGAATTCAAAGAAAAGCCACGTGCTATTTATCATCATCATCACTAACTCTATAATTTAAGAAGGGGATTTTTTTGAGTATTTGAATAATAATTTTATCTTAGTTTCGTTATGATTTATGTTTTTTTATCAAAATTATTTCTAATAATTCTTTTATAATATCAAAAAACAAAATGGTGAAGTTCAGAAATAAATATAAGTATCGAAATTTTGTGAAATTTTAAAAACCCAAAGAATTACAAATGGTAAAGTTCAAAAAATTTATTTTTATATATCTTCTTCTATAACTATTTTAGCAACGTGATATTTTGAAAGGGGGAAAATTTAGTTTAGAGTTCTTTTTTAAAATTATTATAATTGGCGAAGTTCAGAAAATTTATAAAAATTTAACCATTGCTGCTTATTTTTTATTTTAAATTTTAATCTTAGTAGCGAAGGGCAAGCTCTCCTTGTAAGGAGGAGTGGCGAAGCCATTGCCTGGTTTAATTTATATTCTTAGCCCTTCTTTAAAATGCATTTACGTGAATTGTATACAAATGTTATTGTATCCGAACAGAACAATGTCGTTACTTTTTTTAGGCATTGTGGCCTCATTTGTGAAGATGCAAACACGCTGAATCATGATATTGTTGTGGAAGTGTAAAGCAGGACAAACATAAGCTAGATAAGTTGGAGAGTTTAGTCCAATGCTTGGTTACCCTTAGCAGTTTCCAAACTTCCATCTCCATAAGGAAAGGAAATGGTTCTATTTACTTAACAGATTTAAATAACAGCTACCATAGCAATCTGACTTTGTGCGACTTCCTAGAATTGTTGTTCCTTTGTTTACTCGAAATACCAAAGAGTACTGCAATTACTTTAAAAGGAAAGAGCTGTTAAACTATTTCAAACTGGTACAATTTCTGTAGGGTGTGTGGGCATAGTAGTTTCCCTCCATTTCAAAGCTCATATGACTGATAGCAAAAACAATCCAATCCAAATAGACGAATCCAAATTTTCAGCACTAGATGAAAATAGCTACCTGGATGTAGGCAACAATAGGAACCACGAAAAACGAAGAGATGGGCTGTAGTTTGGTGGAGGAAGTTAGGCAAGAAAAGGATTTTCTCTACTTTTATGTGGCGAGGTGCAATTTGACTGCACTTGGCTTAAATCACAATGGCGTCGATCCTGATTCAGAAGCTAATAGTCAATGCATCGAACTTTCCTGGCAAAGATGCACGTTGAGAGAGAAGTTGTACTCGAAGACCACTAGCAAGCATTTGAGCTTCGACAGTTCGAACGCAGGTTGGCCGTGCTTGAGACTGTTAGAACACTGGTAGTTCGTACCTTAAACAGTTCGAACGCCGGTAGCCCGTACCTTAGACTATTAGAAAGCTAGTAGCCCCTAACTTGAACTTCGAACGCCGGTAGACCCTATATTAAACTGTTCGAACGCCGGTAGTTCCTAGCTTAGACTGTTAGAACGCCGGTGGCTCGCACCTTAGACTGTTCGAACAGCAAAATCCAGCAGCCTAGACTGTATCTACGCTGGTATCGCGCATCTTAGATTGTTCGAACGCCGGTAGCCCGCACTTTAGACTGGTCAAATGCCGGTAGTCCGTAGCTTTGATAGTTCGAACGCCGGTAGACCTAACTTTGGACTGTTCGAACGCCGATAGCCCACACTTTAGACTGTTCAAACGTCGGTAGATCACACCTTAAACTGTTCTAACGCTGATAGCCTGCACCTTAGAATGTTCGAACGCCGGTAGGCGTCAACTTAGACTCTTATAACGCCGGTAGACCATACCCTATACTGTTAGAACGCCGGTAGCCCGTACCTTAGACTTTTTGAAAACCGGAGTCCGGACTTTAGACTGTTCGACTCCGGTAGCCCCTACTTTAGACTGAGCGAATGTCGGTAACCCGTAACTTAGACTCTTAGAACGCCGGTAGCCAGCACTTTAGCCCACTCGACCACCGGTATCCCGCAACTTAGAATTTTCGAACGCCAGTAGTATCTTAGATTGTTCGCACGCCGGTAACCCACATTCTAGAATGTTCAAAGACCGGTAGTCCGCAACTTAGACGGTTCGAACGCCTGTAGCCCACATCTGAGACTGTTCGAATGCCGGTATCCATCTTAGACTGTTCGAACATTTATTGCCCGTACCTTAGCCTGTTCGAACGCCAGTAGCATGTAAAGGGTCTTTCAATATGGTCGCTCAATTTTTAAATGTAAATATATGCACTCAATTTATTTTAAATTTGAAAGTACATTTTATGGCATTAAGTGTGGAATATGATGTCGTTCAAATGTCCGCCGTGGCTTCGCTTGGTGGAACGTATTCGGGAGGCACAATTTCCGATGACTTTGTCGCATAAATCTGGCTGAATTTGCTGGATGGTGTTCGTTATGTTGACTTTGAGAACATCATCTGTTTGCAGATTATTCGCATAGACTTGTGATTTAAGGTAGCCCCAAAGAAAGTAGTCTAATGGCGTTAAATCACATGATCTCGGTGGCCAGTTGACGTCGCCGCCCTGAAATCGCTGGTGCAAAATGCCTATCGTGGCGTGCGCAGTGTGGCACGTAGCGCCGTCCTGTTGGAACCACATGTCGTCAGTATCCATATCAGGCATATAATCCAGTTGAGGCCACAAGAAGTTGCTTATCATCGATCTGTAGGTCTCGCCGTTGATGGTTATGGTAATCCCATCTTCGTTCTCCCAAAAAAATACGGACCAATGATTCCGTTAGACGAAAATATGCACTAAACAGTGTTTTTGTTGGGATGCAATTGGTGCTGGTGTATCTCATGTGGAAAATTTTTGTAAAAATCCGACAATTTTTCTTGTTCACAAATCCATTCATCCAAAAATGGGCCGCGTCGCTGAAGATGATTTTTTGGGGGAAATTTGGGGCAACTTCTAACTGCTCTAGAGCCCAATCAGCGAACACACGGCGTTGTCTATGGTCGTTTACCTTAAGTTGGATATTTCGCCAAACTGAAGTCGCAGAAAGGCCAAGTTCTTGTGAACGACGAGAAATTAACTGCCTCGGATTTTCACGTACACTCTCATTTACAGCAGCGATGTTTTCAGCAGACCTTGCGTTTCGGCGACCTACGGGTGGTGGCTGATTTTTGAGTGACCCTTTTGCCTCGAATTTGGCCACCAAGCGTCAAACAGTGGACTTGGCAGGACGATTGTGGCGAGGATAGAAATCACGTAATGCGTGGAACGTTTGTCGAACGGAGCACTGATTTTGATAATAACATTTGATGATTTGCACACGCTGTTCAACGCTATAACCTTCCATCGTTACTTGCCAAGTACTAGTAAACAGTTCACAGTGAGGTTGCCAGATGTCGCTTCAACAACATGGCCACTATCGCCTGACAAAGCTCGAGCGTCCTTGTTGAAAGACCCTTTATTTTAGACTGTTCGAACGACGGTAGCGCGCATCTTAGACTGTTTGCTAGCAGGACGTACCTTAAACTGTTAGAACGCAGGTTGCCCTTTACTTAGAGTGTTTGCACGCCGGTAGCCCGCACTCTACACTGATCAAACGCTGGTAGCCCGCAACTTAGACGGTTCAAACGCTTGTTCCCTGCATCTTAGACTGCTCAAATGCCAGTATCCCGCACGTTAGACCGGGAGACCGCACCTTATACCACAAATGCCTTGCCTTCACAATTTAGCCTATTCAAACGCCGGTAAGCCCACATCTTAGACTGTTCAAACGTGGGTAGACCTTACCTTAAATAATTTCTAATCCAGTAATATGTACCTTAGACTCTTCGAAAGCCAGTAACCTGTACCTTTGATTATTAGAACGCCCGTAGGCCGCACTTCAGACTGTCCGAACGCCAGGGCCCTGCAACTTAGACTGTTCGAACAGCAAAAGCCAGCAGCCTAGACCGTACCCTCGCTGTTATCGCGCATCTTATACTGTTCAAACACCGGTAGCCCTCACCTCAGACTGGTAAAATGCCGGTAGTCCGTAGCTTCGATTGTTCGAACGCCGGTAGCCCGTACCTTAGACTGTTCGAAAGCCGCTAGCCTACAACTTAGATTGATCGAACGCCAGTAGACCTAACTTTAGACTGTTCGAACGCCGATAGCCCACACTTTAGACTGTTCAAACGCCGATAGCCCACACTTTAGACTGTTCGAACGCCGATAGCCCACACTTTAGACTGTTCGAACGTTGGTAGATCATACCTTAAACCCTTTATAGGGCACTCCTAGAAATACTTGAGATATCAAAAATCCCTCTTAGGGTCATAAACTAGATGTATTTTTAAGACACTTTTACTCTTGAACATTGTTTTGATTTAAGGCATTGATTGCCTGCAATGTTCTGTCAATGAAATATCCCGTGCGGGCTACCCGCCCGGTTCACGGGGAACCATGTTAGTACCGTCCGGGCTACTTCGCCTGGTATGGGGTATAAATAATTTACCATATAATTCTTTTTGTATTATGTTAATATTATATGTTATTACCATCAATAAATTTCATGAATATTTCTTAAAAATTAATGCTTGTTTGAAATAAAACGCAAGGTAAAATTCAATGTTTTACTTATAAAAAAGTATAAAAAAGCATTATTTTACATATCAACACATGGGAAACCAACTAGAGGACATCAGTGGATGGGAGACGGTCTCAGGAAGAGGCCGTCAGCTTCGGTGGGAGGGGTGTGGAACGTCCTGAAGCAATTGCGGGTGTCCGAGAGGCAGAGCGCGATCTGGCAGACATCGCACATCCACCTGGAGCGTTGGATCGTGGCCTTGGTGGAGCAGTGCTTGCAGGTCTGCTGGTTATTGACGAAGATCGGCAGGTGTGGCTTTGAGTTGTCATTGCGCTGCTGGACACTGGGGAGTTGGGCCCTGTACCCTCGACGTGGAATGGATATTGGCTGGTCAGGTGATACCCTCGTGATTCTAGACCCCATGGTCTTCTGGCAGCGGTCGAAGCGGCTGATATCAAGCTGGAAGAGCTTTAGGGGCATTATATTCTCTCCCATTGCCTGACAGTCCCGCTTGTAGAGGATCCAGGCGTTGCAGACACATAGGTCTAGGGCATACCCGAAGAGCCTCATGTACCACCTCCTGGCTCGCATTGGGGTCTTGTAGAGGTGGGTCAGCATGTCGGACTTGTCATTCTCCCCCATCTTCCCGTTGTACTGCTTGATGACATTGGAGCAGGGCAGCCCCACCTTTTTCTTAGTGTTGTGGTCGTATCTCTTCACATTGCCAACGGGATTGGCACCGACGTCAAAAGACAGGACCATGACGTTCTTGTTGTCCTTCCAGCGCAGGCCAAGGATCCCGTTGCTGGAGCAGTAGTCGTATTGGCCTCGAGGAGTTGTCTTCTTGTCCAGCTCCTTGGTAGAGATCAGAGGAGCACGCCCAACACGGTTGACCCTCGCCGTCCCCACGTACCGGAAGCCCACCTTGTCCTTCAGATACTCCACGAACTCGATGCTGGTGAAGTAGTTGTCGGCATATATAGCTGACTAAGAAGGTCTCTTCAGGGTCTTGGTGGAGACAAGCAGTTGTGACTCTTCCTGGGAGAGCTTGGTGTGGTGGCTGGTGAAGGTAGTCTCTCCCTGGTACATGAGGATATCATGGATGAAGCCATCAATACTTGCCCGGCAGAACAGCTTATACCCCCACTTGTCCGGTTTTGTCTGGATCAACCACCGCTTTGTGCTCATATGTAGTATTAATTTTTATTTAGATCCTCTTATTATATCCTTAATAGATTTAAAGTTTTTAATATTTCATTTTTTTATGTAATTAAAAGTATGTTATTTTGCCCCAATTGTTTAATTAAATCCTCGAAACGCTGCATATTGCAATATATATATATATATATATATATATATATATATATATATATATATATATATATATATATATATATATATATATATATAAATTTACGAATCCTCCCTGGTTAAAGAAACAAATAAAAAAAATAAATAGTAATATAGCGCTCTTAGAGAAAAAAGTAACGGAGTTATTCATGTATGGAACAAATGTACATACATACTCGGCCATATACCACGACACTTACACTATTTGAACTCTTGTAGTCCTTAGCTTAAACTGTTCGAATGTCGGTAGTCCGTGTCTTAGACTGTGCGAACGCCGGTATCCCGCACATTAGACTATTTGAACGTCAGTAGCCCGTACCTTAGACTGTTCGAAAGTCAGTAGCCCGCACGTTAGACTGTTCAACCGCTGGTAGCCCGCACCATAGACTTTTTGAACGTCAGTAGCCCGTACCTTAGACTTTTCGAAAGTCAGTAGCCCGTGCCTTATACTGTTCGAACGCCGGTAGCCCGTACCTTAGACTGTTCGAAAGTCGGTAGTCCGTGCCTTACACTTCGAATACTGGTAGAGCGCACCTTAGACAATTTGAAGGTCGGTAAACCGTACATTAGAATGTTCGAATGCTGGTAGTCCGTGCCTTAGACTGTTCGAACATCGATGACCCGCACCTCCACTTGTTCGAACGCCGGTAGCCCGCACCTTAGAGTGTTTACACTCCGATAACCCGCAACTTAGACTGTGCGAATGCCGATAGACAACAACTTAGACTGTTAGAACGCCGGTAGCCGTACCTTACACTATTTGAACTCTTGTAGTCCGTGCCTTAGACTGTTCGAACGCTGGTAGAGCGCACATTAGACTATTTGAATGTCCGTACACCGTACATTAGAATGTTTGAATGCTGGTAGTCCGTGCCTTAGACTGTTTGAACATCGATGACCCGTACCTTAGACTGTTTTAACGCCCGTAGCCCGCACTTTAGAGTGTTTAAACTCCGATAGCCCGCAACTTAGACTGTTCGAATGCCGATAGACAGCACCTTAGACTGTTAAACGCCAGGAGCCCACACCTTAGACTATTTGAACTCCGATAGCCCGCAGCCTAGACTGTTCGAACACTGGTAGACCACACATTAAATTTTTCGAACGCCAGTAGTGCGCACCTTAGACTATTTGAACTCTGGTAGCCCGTACCTTAAAATGTTCGAATGCCGGTAGTCCGTGCCTTAGACTGTCCGAACTCTGATAGCCAGAAGCTTGGACTGTTCTAACGCCGGTAGACCGCACCTTAGACTGTTCGAACGTCGGTAGCCTGCACCTTACAATATTTGAAACCTGGTTAGCCCATGCCTTAGATTGTTCGAATGCCGGTAGTTCGTGCCTTAAACTATTCGAACACTGGTAGCCCGTACCTTACACTATTTGAACTTCTGTAGCCCGTAACTTAAACTGTTCCAACGTCTGTACCCTGTACCTTAGACTGTTTGAACTCCGATAGCCCGCAGCTTAGACTGTTCGAAGGCTGGTAGACCGCATTTTAAATTGTTCGAACGCCGATGCCCGCAACTTAGACTGTTTTAATACCTTAGCCCGCACCTTAGACTGTTCGAACACCGATAGTCCGAGCATTAGACTGGTCGAATCCTGAGAGTTCGCACCTTAGACTGTTTGAACACCGGTAGAACGCACCTTAGATTGTTCAAACGCAGGTAGCCACCAACTTAGACTATTTGAACGTCACTAGCCCGTACCTTAGACTGTTTGTAAGTCGGTAATACATGCCTTAGACTATTTGAACGCCGGTAGAGCACAACTTAGACTATTTGAAGGCCAGCAGAGCACACCTTAGAATGTTCGAATGCTTATAGTTGGTGCCTTAGACTGTTCGAATATCGATGATACGTAACCTAGCCTGTTCGGACGTCGGTAGCCCACACCTTAGACCATTTAAATTCTGATAGCCCGCAACTTAGACTGTTTGAACGCCAGTATATAGCACCTTAGCCTGTTCGAACGCCGGTAGCCCACACCTTAGACTGTTCGAACTACGATAGCCCGCAGCTTAGACTGTTCGAGCGCCGGTAGACTGAACATTAAACAATTTGAATGTCAGTAGTCCGCACCTTAGACTATTTTAACGCTGTTAGTCAGTACCTTAAAATGTTCGAATATCGGTATTTCGTCCCTTAGACTTTCAAACTCTGATAGGCCCAGCTTGGACTCTTTAACGCCGGTAGAACGCACCTCAGAATCTTCGAACGCCGGTAGCCCCCACTTATACTATTTGAACCACGGTAGCGCGTACCCTAGAATGTTCTAATGCCGGTAGTGCGTGATTTAGACTATTCGAACGCCGGTAGTCCGTACCTTACACTGTTGGAACTCTTGTAGCCCGCACCTTAGACTGTTTGAACGCCGGTAGTCCGCACCTTAGACTGTTCAAACGCTAGTAGCTTGAACCTTAGACTGTTCGAATCCCGATAGCTTGCACCTTAGATTGTTTGAACTCCGATAGCCCGCAACTTAGAATGTTCGAACGCCGGCAGACCGCACATTCGACCAGCAGCCATTAGATGTTTCTTCGTGATGAGATCCCGTAGCTAAAAATAAAAGGGCTCAGGTATACTCACTTTTGACAGACAATGGAACGTACGGTTCGGAACCTAATCATAATGAGGCGCGTTGTGGGCTCTTATCTTCCCTTGCATTCAGACCTTTTTAATTTCTCAATTCCATCGCTTTTGGAAGAATCTCTCTTTGAAATCTTTACACCGGAACTCTCGTAATACATGACTCTAACCTTCCAAGAAGAATCAAATCTTAAAAACAGCCGCCAATTTTATATAGAAGATAGAAATGGAATTGAACACAATGTTGATCTGAAAGCTGAGGTAATTATGTAGAACGGGTGAGTTCCTAATCAGGCGCGGATCCAAAGGAGGGGGGGGGGTTCTAAGGTGCTGAAGCCCTCCCCCAAATTTCCGACCCTTTTATGTTTATATTTCCTTTTTAGCCATATTTGTATTTTTCTATTCAGGAAGTTATGTAATAATATAGAATGTATCTAAAGATTTCAAACCGTTGCGATCGAATGTATCTTATATGATACATGTTTAAAATACAGGAAAATCTAAAAAAAATTATTAACTTCAGTATTATACTTTAGCTGACGTCCCAAAACTATTCATAATTTTCTGATGTGGGGAAAAAAAATCGGATCTGAGAGAGTTAGTGCTCACTCCTGTGTAAGATACTGTTATTTATTATCAATGCTGTGTAAGATAACCCTTGTTAATGGTCAGTGCCCTTTCTCAGACTACTCAGTGGAAGGAATTCAGGTTATCTTCCTTCCCCTTAAATTTTATCCTGGTTCCGCCACTGTTCCTAATCCTCACTCAATGGCATGATTCAGATTGCGGAGTTTATAAGCCGAATATTTTAGCTTTTCTTTGTTCGATGTGAACTAAATCTTAAGTAATGTGGCGTAAATCTTGTTTTGCTCTCGCGATGTTGACAGATGGCATGTGAATTAAAGTATCAGCACAGATTAACCTTCATCATATTGCTTTGGCACGAACGTTTCACTAGCTGAGAATGTATTCATAACTCGCTTAGAAATAGAATGAAATGTCAGGACCGAAAGAATTTATTTATCCTAAAACTTCTGATATATTTGTCGAAAAGTGTAAGATTTGTGTCTAAAAGTAAAGTGAAAACTTTTATCCGATTATTCCTTGTTTCTTATTTTCTTCGCATTTAAAATAGGTTTATAAATAATATTTCATTGATAAAGGCTATAATTTAGTCTTTTGGGGCTCTCTTCTTGTATTAATCCAATTTGTTATCAACCCTTTTCTCTTTAAGCCTTAGGCTGTGCTTAGGCCTAAAGCCAACGAGATTCGTATAGTTTTCTGTAACTTCAATTTGCTTTTCGAGTATTTCTCTATCCTGTTATCTTTGTATACTTGCCATGTATATTTTTATCATTTATGTATGTTTGAACCTAATTTCAACTCATTAAAGATGGCACAAAGCCAATCTAACCTTTAATTTTCGAGTTAAAGGTCGATAATTAGGTATTATCTTCAAATAGATGAATGAGAAATCGTTTGTAGAACTAGCAACCAGACAACTGCGAATTAGGGATAAAACTATGTCAAGTAGCAACCATCATTCTATTTTTTTTTTTACTTAGAATCAATACCTTGTTTTAGATTTTAGTTCCTTTACTTAGGCCTGTTCATTGTGGAAAAAGGTGTTTTCAAAAACGATATCTTTAAACTGAACTTTTTTTCCAATTTAATAAAATGTTTTGTTGAAAATAAAATAGAAATTATAAAGAAAATATAGTTAAGAAAAAATATAACACAAGAAGGTTTTATTATATAAATAACATTTTAAGCGATTTAACAAAAAATTGTCCTGATGGAAAGGCAATTTACTTGAAGGTTCACAGAACCTTTAAACTTTTAGTTTTGTTTTTAATTAAAGTTAATTTTTTGGCCAAGAAACAAGCGGTGTTCTTTGTTTAATTGGAAAACCATCCCTCAAGCTCAAAATTGAGCGTGGACACCAGATTAAAGACTAATCATATAAACGAATAAATAAATATAAAGAAAAGTAGAAAATTTGTGGTTAGAAACACTTCCTGTGAACGATACCAGGGCCAGATTCATCGTATTCGTCCTTAGTGATCCACATTGCCTGGAAGGTAGACAAAGAAGACAAAATAGAACCACCGATCCAGACGGAGTATTTACGTTCAGGTGGGGCAATGATCTTGATCTTGATGGATGATGGCGCAAGTGATGTGATTTCCTTCTGCATCCTGTCAGCAATACCAGGGTACATGGTAGTACCGCCAGAGAGTACGGTATTAGCATAGAGATCCTTGCGGATGTCAATGTCGCACCTCATGATGGACTGGAAGCAGGTCTCATGGACACCTACAGACTCCATGCCTAGGAATGAAGGCTGGAAAAGGGCTTCTGGACAACGGAAACGCTCGTTACCGATGGTGATGACTTGACCGTCAGGAAGTTCGTAGGATTTTTCAAGGGAGGAAGAAGCAGCAGCAGTTGCCATTTCACCTTCAAAGTCGAGGGCGACATAGCAGAGCTTCTCCTTGATGTCCCTGACGATTTCACGTTCGGCGGTGGTGGTGAAGGAGTACCCTCTCTCAGTCATGATTTTCATGAGGTAGGCGGTGAGATCACGACCGGCCAAGTCCAAACGAAGAATAGCGTGAGGGAGAGCGTAACCTTCGTAGATGGGCACGACGTGGGACACACCATCTCCGGAGTCGAGCACAATACCGGTGGTACGACCGGAGGCGTAGAGGGAGAGGACAGCCTGGATGGCGACATACATGGCTGGTGTACTGAACGTCTCAAACATGATCTGGGTCATCTTCTCGCGATTGGCCTTAGGGTTGAGGGGAGCTTCTGTCAGAAGAATAGGAGCTTCTTCAGGAGCAACACGGAGTTCATTGTAGAAAGAGTGATGCCAGATCTTCTCCATGTCGTCCCAATTGGTGATGATACCGTGTTCAATGGGGTACTTGAGGGTGAGGATACCTCTCTTGCTCTGGGCTTCATCTCCTACGTAGGCATCCTTCTGACCCATACCGACCATAACTCCCTGGTGACGCGGGCGGCCGACGATGGAGGGAAAGACAGCCCTGGGAGCGTCATCACCGGCGAAACCGGCCTTGACCATTCCAGAGCCGTTGTCAACAACAAGGGCAGATGCGTCGTCGTCACACATTTTTTAATACTTTGAAGCTCCTTAACAATCTGGAATATGAAAATTGCAATTAACATCTAGTAGTTAACGAACACAACACCGTATGGGCAACTTTTTTATTGCGGTGAACTTGGGTCATGTTATATATGCCGAACTAATGGATTTTCTAAATCTATGTCATTTATCCTGTTTTGATTATATTTGCCTCTGGTGTTTTTAAATAGATATTAGAGTTGAAGGGACTCAGGTTCTGGATTTGACGAAATTCTGACGTCTTCTGATTCTGTCATTTGTACTCCGACTTCTCTTTCGAACCCTTCCTCTCTTTTTTGTGTTATCATTCCTTTCTTTCAGCACTAATTATTACCTTTCTCCTTCATGGACTGGAGTACACATTCATTCTTTTGCACGAACTTGTTCCTCGACTACTTAGAATGCGCCCTCCTTCATCCATCATTTAGGAACAATCAGATTTGCTCTAGCAATCCTTTTAGCCTTCATATTTTTTTCTCATTACCGCTTTGCCTTTAGTCTCTACCATTTTATTTTACTCATTACTATTTGTACTGCCACACTACACTTTGTTTTTTGTTACTCCTTTTCGCCTTTTCTGTTATTCTTTTGTTGTCACCTTACAACTCTCCTAATAGCTTTCAAGTTCTTGTTGCCTCCTTGGCCCTGAAATCTTCTATCAAAACAGCTGTTATTCAACGACCTCCTTGTCACCGTCAGGCAGCCTATTTGACGACTTTGGTGAATTTCTAAATCAGGCCACTTCTACCTCTTCGATCTCAGTGACTTCAACTTCAATTACCATACTTACTTTAGTCTCCGACCTCTGAACATATTCGATTTTCATTCCCTTTCACAACTTGTCTTCCCCCGTCCCCAACCACATGCATGGAAATATAATTGATTTATTCCTCTCTTACTTGATAATTCATAGCCTTACGATCACTGACTCCTGTTCGCTTTCTAAAGAAACCCTGCCTAGACGCAGACTGTCAACTCCTCTTCCTTCTAAATTCATTGACAAGCTGTTGTCACTTGAGGTTTTTGATCGCATGTCCTCTTCTATCATTGATGCGATCTTCCAGTCTGCTTTAAGGCTGGCCATAGCAATGAATCTGCTCTTCTAAATTTAACTGGTCACTCTCGTCTAAGGAATGACGCTGGTCAGTTTTCCATTCTAGTAATTCTCGATGTTTCAGTAGCCTTTGATTTTGTCGATCAAACTGTTAACTATATGTATGCGTGAATTCTTGAGGGTGGGGACTGAAACCACCATTACCTATCATCTCGCACCTAATCCGATCCATTTTCGTATCTATCTTCTCATTGGCTTTGTTGTACGTTGCCTCATTCTACCATTTCATCTCTATGTCAATGCCACGCAGAATTACCTATCTTTCTCCCCAGTTTCTTTTGCTAAAACTATTAAAATTATCTATCCGCGCATGACATCAGTACGGAATAGATCTCGAACGACTTTCTGAGACTCAAGCTTTATAAAGCAGAAGTGAGGACGAAGGGTACTCCTTCGGATATCGATAGCAGTAAAAAAAAAATAGTTGCTTTTCTTAACCTTTCTAAGTCCCCAGTTCAATATCTCGACATTGTTAAAAATCTGGACGTCTTCGTTACTCAACTTTCTCTCATAGCTCAAGTGGCCTAAGTCCCCATGTTTTATTTCGGTTTCCCGATAATCTTAACCATATCATCTTTCACTTTGCAAATTGTCTGTCTATCCAATTCTTTAATGTTTAATTTTTGTCTCATGCAAGTGTTTTACTTACGAACAAGTTCTTCCTTTACTATCAAAGTTAAAGCAAAATTTCATTTCGAATGAAACAAATTTAAATTTGCGAACAAATCTATCAACCAAGGTGTAGTTTTCATTTCGAACAAATATAAGAACAGCTTAAAAAAGTCATTTACGAACAAATCTACGAATAAGGTGTTCATTTACGAACAAACAAAACCTCGTTCACGAACAAATATACGAATAACGTGTATTTAAGAAAAAACGAAAGCATTATTTCATTTACGAACAAAACTACCAATGCCGTATATTTATGAGCAAACTAAAAAAAATCACGAACAAATATACGAATAACGTATATTCACGAACAAACTAAAACTGTCCTTTCATTTACGAACAAATCTACGAATAATGTGTACATATACGGACAAAATAAAAGTTAACTTACAAACAGATATACAAATAACGTATATTTACGAACAAATCTACGAATGACGTGGATATGTACGAACAAACTAAACGTTTTGTTATAATGAAGAACAAATCGACGGATTACGTACATTTGCGAGCAAACCAAAAGAATTACGAACAAACTTTTAAAAAGAGAAATTTTAACCATTTGTTGTAATTTGTGGTATTGAAAAGAAGAATTTAGAATTAACAAAGTGTCCTGATACGTTTAGTATCAAATAGTTTAATCGGAGAGGACAGTCGGAAGATAAATAGAATTAAAGAAATGCAGAAATTCGGTCCCCAGTTCTATTAAGATGGGGAGTGAAGGAGTAAAAATAGGAAATTAATTTCGTAAAATAAACACACGAATTTACCCACTTCGACTATATATTTTTTTATTAAATAAACACTTCATATGTATGGGCACTTTTGTGTCACCCTGTATATCTCTTTAATCCAGTGGTGCTTGGTGATTTTTTTAAAAGCAACTGAGAGGGGAACCCACTTTTCAGCAAGGTTAAGCCACACAGGATGCAGTTAGTCGCCGGAGGCAGTCTCGATTAGGCTCGCCTCTGTATTGATGGTGATGAAGCGAGCCGTGGTTGGATCCTACCTTAAATTGTACCCCCTCCCCCCCCCCAGCCTGTAAAACAAGGCCCATTGATAACCATTATTATCATAAGCCATTTTCCATAGGTTGGCGTGCATCAGCGCTAATGCGGCCTTCCCGCCCGTTTCTGTCCTATTTTCAACAGGCATTTCTTGACAAGTTTTTTAATTCTATTTTTCACAGCTTGGGGCGGGTATAACCAACCTGCACATACCTGTTTTAGGTGTACACAAAAAATTTATGTAAGCGCGACAAAAAAATCACCAAGAGTTAAATAGATTCCAAAGTAATGAAAAAAATAATTTGTAATCTTATTTAAAATATTTATCTCCATTTAACAGATTGTAGTTAACATGGTTATGATGAGGAGCATGAAATTACGGTGATTTGAAATAATGTTTGGGTGCAAGGGAATAATATAATCCATTTCACAGGAGCTGCGTCGCATAGGCTATATATTGATTAGTCTTTGGCAGACTACTTTTCATGTGTTTGGAAATTTTTTACCCACTTCTTAAACATTGTACAAAGCTCTTTTTTGCGACTAAACACCAAATTAGAGAAGACGTTGTTTTATGAATGCAATCGAAGTCAAAGAAGTTGTTTACTGTGGTTTAGCAAAAGCCTATTTGGTGACTAAGCCGTTCAGAACAATGAGGAAAATACTGGATTATATAGAAAGGTTTGTCTTGTGAAAAAATGCAGATAGTCTTGTAAATATGAGGTATTTGTGGCTACAGAAATTATGTTAATTTCTATTTAATATATAACGCTATGCGTAGGGTATGTGATCTTTTTGACTATCCAAATTCGGCTAATTTATTTAACGCTATGCATAAGCTATGTGGTGTCAATGGCTACAAAAAAAATTTCGATTGATTTATTTAAAGCTATGTGTAAGTTATGTGGTCTATGGATACAGGAAATCGGTTGATTTATAGGCTATGTGGTGTCTATAAATACGTAAATTAGGTTGATTTATTTAACAGTATGCCTAGGCTATATTGTTTCCATGGCTACGGAAATTTGGTTTATCCATTACCATTATATTTTAACTCTGGGAATTTTTCTGGGTTTTGTTTTCGTTAAAAGAAAAGTTTGTATGTACGAATTGCCTAAGAGCAACTTTCGGGATATAGATAATAGTCATGGCCAAAGGTTTTGACATTAGTTTATCGTAAGAGCATATTTTTACTTTGGAATTTTGTTTAAAAACAAAATGGTGAAGTTCATATAAATAAATATATTTATCGAATGTTTTGGAATTAAAAAAATAATTAGGAATGGTGAAGTTTAGGCATGGCTATTTGTGTTGGGTTTTTTTTCGTATATTCGAATGTTTTATCGAAGTTATTTCTAAAATAGATTTTCAATTTTAATCTTTAGCAGGAAGAAATAGCTACTGGCTTCTAAAAACGAGTAAAGCAAAATAAAATTATTAGAGCAAATTTAGATGAAAAAAAGATTCGTGATGATTGCTTTTTCTGAAATTTCAAAAGAATTTCGATGTTTTTTTTCTTGCCTTTAGGCCTAGAAAATAACATCGATGTGAAAAAGATAGACCAGGAGCAAATTATGCACTGGAAACCTTTTAAACCTCCTTTGCCATAGCCGGATAGGGCGTAGGCTATGTGGTCTTTATGACTAAGGAAATTCGGCTGATTTATTTAACGCTATGCGTAGGCTATGTGGTCTCCATGGCTACGAACATTTGATTTATTTGCTATATAAGGCTATGCGTACCTAGGCTAGGTACTGCATATAAGGAAATTCTACCAGTGAAGATTAATTATGTTTGGTTGCCTTGTATTAATGTTATTTATCGGAAAAAAAACTATTTAATCGGCCGAAACCTTTGTATACAATCCTGTATTAACAAGTTGTACTCTTTGTAACAAGTTGGTACAACATAGCACAAAAACTCAAATATACCAACAGCTATCCCCAATGTTAAGTAGAAAGATTCTTGTCTGTAAAGATGCATTGTTTATCGAGGATTTCAATCAACCTTTACATTTATTTTTTTCAGAAAATAAAGATAACTGACTATTCAACCAGTGCATCTTCCTTCAACAAGGAAAAAAAAGGGTAGATAAACGAGGGAGAAAATAGATGAATCGAACATGCATAGCGAAAAGGCTATAACAAAACAACTCTATAAAGTAACTGGAATATATTAATATAAACCTTGAAGAAGTACGCACAAAGAGCCTCTAGATACGAACAAAATATTAATTGTTAAAACTTTTTTTTTTTAAATCCAAGGATTTTAACAATTAGTTAAGGTAGTGAATTCCAAAACCAAGAAAGTACGAGATTTTAGCCTTTATAAAAGAGACGTGAATTACACTTTTCTCATTGATAGGCTTTCACTGTTAATTCTGTAATAACACATTATTGTTATTTGGCTCTAATACACTTTTATGATTTGATTATAATGCACTTATTACTATTATTTTGGTTATTTGGTTATAACACACTTATTCTAGTTATAACGGACTTACTACAGTTATTTAGTGATAATTCCCTTAATTAGTAACACTTGGTGACACCCTTTTTCACGTTATTGGCGGTTAACTTACGGACAGAATAGGTGAGATGAAGCGAGTCAATCTTTGGGACTAGTTCATTCTGTACATTGAACAAGCTTATATAGTTAAAGGCTTAGGCATTTCCTTCCCCCCAATGACAGTTATTGGCAGTCTCCTAAAATATCTTGAACCAAGAAATGGGGTCTCTCCATTTCCCCATTATATCCCCATCCCAATGTGTGTGTAATTCGCCCACAATCCCCTTTCCACGTACACCATCCCCCATTTCAAGGGGAAACAGATAACGACTTTCCCCTTAATACCATTACGCCACGGTCTCCCTGAATCCCGCCTCTTTCTCCCCCTTGATTATAACGCTTCCCCTTCCTCTCTCATCTCTCCGCCTCATCTCCGTCTCTCTTGTCCATCCTCGAGTAATTGAGATGCAGAGGTTGTGTTATTGGGAATGGCCGCCTATGTGATCGGATAGGTTGGTTTTATATTGGTTCAATGGTTTGATTTGGGGGTTATTTGTACATATTTAAGACCTATATTGGACCCCCTGTCATTTAGGCTCATTGGAGACGTTAGGTATACCACCTGTCGCGTCCCGTCTGACCTTGTTATGCCTCGTCAAGCGTACGTTTCAGAGCTCGTGTACGCTTGTGAACGTCCTTTATACGTAAACATATGCACATATTATCATACACATAGGGATGTGTGCACGAGAGTTTCTAAACTTGCATGAATCCGTATAATTTTAAACCCACTTGCTAAAATGTATGGATATTTGTGAGCGTGGATGAATGTAAGTACATATAGAGATTTGCGTGAGCGATGGGGATGTTAGATACACACGTGTACGTGAAAGCAAGTACGCCAATTCCACCAAAGAGGAATATATCGTTTCAAGTAGGCCCCAAGTGATAAGGTGACGGATTTCTTCCGAAATAGAATCCGATAAACCGGTGCCACTAACTGGAGGTGGCTTTGGGTTCCTCCCTTCAGGTATTCACGTGCCAATAACGTGATTAATCAAATAAATAAGAACACAAACACGGTCGACGGATCTAATAAAATAAACAGTTGTGAAGGGGAAATTTCGCAGGAGGTTCTCCAACGATTTTATTACCAGTATGCCCTTTGATGCTCGAATTGAACTATATATATAAAATATAATAACCCTTAAACCAGTAGATATTAAGAGTCAAAGTGTCTGGAAATTGTGGTTCCACATATCAGCATAGGCTTTTAAAGGGTTAATAATGAAACAAAAGTGTTTTGGAATAATCCTTCCTATACATTACCGTCCAAAACTAGAGAATAAAATAACCCATACATTTTCTTGGAAATACTCCATTTACTTTTTATGGAAATTGTACAGAATATTGTTTGAAATTTGCCTTTGATAGTTTCCAAGTTTCATTACTTAAAACAACGACTAAAAAAAGTTACGAGGAATCTAATGTGGATTTGAAGAAACATTAGAACAATAACTTAATAAAGCCGTTACGCGCTGCCTCACTGTGCTTGGTTCGATCCTCACCCCGGCACGGATTATTTTTCAATTATGAAAAAAATAACAACTTTTTTCCCAATAAAAATTATTCCGTTTATCTTCACATTCTTTGAGGTATGACTGATTTAGTTTTATCATTCTTTCATGATATATATATATATATATATATATATATGATGATGAAAATAGAGAATAATAACTTAAGACTCAGTTTACTCACCCCAAAAGTTCCTGTATGTATGGCAGCACTGTCACATGTGTATTGTTGACTGCTACTGAAGATTATTCGTTTATCAGGATGGCGATATTAGGTCAACAAATCCTTCAGAAAAAGGGTCTATTAAGGTGAGAGGTCATTTTTCATCTGTCCACTCGTCCGTTTAGGCCAGTGGTTTTCAACCAAACGAATCGAATCGAATCAATTCATGGAGAATCATCCCAATTCATGATTCGTGTTGATTTGCCACGTTAATTCATATTGAACCGTTTACACCAATCGACCCCGTAAGGGGCGCGGTGATTTGCCTTCCTGGCTGCCGTGCTGACGGGACTCAGCGCCCCGTCTGGCCCCAGCTTAGCATCTTATCATTCTTTCAGACAGTTTGTATTCCTCCCCTACTTCCTCAATTCCCCTACAACCTCTAACACGAATTTCTCTGGCCGCCTCTATTTTCGCAGGGTAGATGCTGACCTTCTTCTCAGACAACTATCCCGGATCGGGGCTGAGGGGAGAGGGGACAATGTTCTCTAACCCCTGAGCTCCGGTTTGGGATGGTGGGTTTTTAACAACCTGTTTCATCTCCATCTATACCTTCCTCATTGTCGTGGTATGACATTATATTATATCAATACCATATTATATATATGGGGAAGGGACCAATAACTTAAAGGCGAACCGACAAAGGGACGGCACGCCATGAGTTTCGACGGGCTGAATAGCGAGAAAGAGTGCAACGAGGTCAGGTAAAATGTGGGCAATGGCAAAGCTCAAGGTTATTTAAAGAGGCCTGTACAAAAATATAATTTTATTTACATAAAAGTGAAAGGATTGATGGGCAAAATTACATCATAAAATTAATGGGCAAAATTACATCAGAGAATTAATGGGCAAAATTACATCGGTAAACGAGGGGATGAATTGTAGTTATGCATCAGACTGTGAAGTTAAAATTTAATGTATTGCAGAAGGAGACTATTCAAAAGGGGAGGATTAACTCAAATGGGTTAATGAAAGGGAAAAGGGGTTGACTTACGGAGGATTCCGGGTGAGACGTCAGGGTAAGGCTTCACAGATGTCTTCTGCACGTGAGGCGAGGGCGCTCGGTGCTTCCGAGCGGGAAGTTGCCGTGATGACGGTTTTCCAAAAGGGGATGGGGGCGGTAACGTCCGGTCCAGGGGAGAGTATTTCGGCCACCCAAAAACGAGGGGCGAACGAGGAGTGCTTCGACAGGAGTTTTTGAGTGGAGTCGGAAAAATCGCTCGGTGACGATCGTCAAATGGAATTACCACACTGTCTGGGTTAATTCAAAGACACAAAAGTTCAGCCGTCACTTTGCTTTGTCGTTAGCACCTGACTTGGAACTAGGGGAAACTTCTTGGGTCTGGGCGAGACTCCTAAACTCTGTGTCTGCCTCATGGGAGACGAGCACTATATATGTCCGAGGCTCTCCCCGCGAGGGGGGGGGGGATGGTAGTGAGAAACAGCTCTACTCTCGAATGGCCTCGAATCTTCTTGCCGAGACGATTCTAACCCGTGTAAAGGTGGACCGTGGTGGACGCGGTTCGAGGCTACCGCTTTTGGAAGGAAGAGGGGGAGGTTAGGCTTACCACTTAAAGCCTAATAGAACCTTCTCCAGTGCATGGAACTTCCATGCTAGAAAATAAATTACACGTAGGATTCCCCCACACATCTCCCAACCGAAAGATGATGCTTTACAGAGCATTTGCGTAGGAGAGGATCATCCCACCTGTCAAACTAGAATTATCACGGGTCTAGGGAAATTCTGACCTGCTACGATAGGTATACACACAAAAAAAAACCCAGTTAATCTGAGCTCAGCGGGGAATTTACGGATATAAGCCTTAAACGGGTCAATTCTAGAGACAAGTTAACTAGTACAATTTTAAACAAAAAAAAATCACAGGAGAAAATTGGCGACATTTCAGTGTAACCAAAAAAAAGATACAATTAAATGGAGGCATAAATATGTGACTAAAGACTAAACAATTTAGTGGACCAAAAAAATATATAATAATTAAGAACATTAATGAAATAATATATACAATTCACGTGGAAAACCTTCGCTCCCGCTGGAGGATGGATGAGGTAATCCACGGGTCCTCTAGCCTCGAGGACGGGGTAGGGTCCCTTTCACTGGCTAAGGAGTTGGTTGCTTCCCGTGGAAAGCAGCACCAGCACCTCCGCGCCAGGCTTGAATTTTCGTTCTCGTGACTTAAGGTCAAAGTAGGTCTTATACCTCTCAATAAGTCCTTCTTCACGAGATACGACACTCGATTGTTACCTCGGGCGGACTCACGCTCGAGGGCTTTAGTTTTATCCCAAAGGGGGGAAAGAGATGCGCACTCCTTCTGGGCGCGGGAAAACTTGTCGCTCCGGAGGTTTTGGAACTCCATGTCGATAGGGATTTACAGGGGGACAGGTGCACAGGATTCCAGGGCTGCCTGTGTACGGGTAATCACGGGCTGGGCCACGGAATGGTCGTGAATTATGGGGTTCTGACCAAACAACGGAGCAAAACTGGATTGGGGCCGCTACCACTTCGGCCCAACCGGACATATAGTCACACTCGATGTGACAACGAATTACTGGGAAACGACTGACCTGGTCAAGGTAGTCTTGGACCACCGCAAATTTCTTGTGGTCGGGGCCAACAGGGAAGGGTAGCTTCTCAGACACTATAATACAGGTGCACCCGGTGTCACGGACGAGGATGGATACTCGACGACTCATTCACAGTTCCGTTCTCGAACTTCAATCCACCAGGGTTGTTCTCATTAAAGAGAAAGTTTACCTGATGGGCCGGGTCTTTGGCGGGCGAGGGAGGATCGGGGGTCTCCTGAGGCGACGGAGGAGGATCAGAGGCGGCCCAGATTTGGTGCACTTGGTGAGACTGAGAGTTTGCGAATCGGGAGTTTTGAGGACAGTTCTTGCGGTAATGGCCGCGAACTCCGCAGGTGTACTAGACGATCTGGTTCTTTTGGTACGGCACAACCGGGGGAGAAGAAACGAGGGGCTTAACGTCTCGTTGTTCAGATGGATGGAAGTTTCTTGGCTTCGAGGGACTAGGAACTTTGGCAAATCTTGGAACCAATTTAGGGGGGGGGGGTCTTAGGACCATAAAATTTAGTTTGGGGGGGGGCGATTAAAGAGCCTTTTTAACATCCTTAGGGTATAAATCGTGACTACCCGCGTAGACATCGGCCTCTTCCAAGCACTCCTTGAAATTGGCACAACGTTTATCCTTAATGAAGGCGCAAATTTCGGGAGCGACGGCAGCTAAAAGCCGATCCCTAAGGAAGAAGTCCAGAAGGGACTCGTAGACCTGGGAAATCTTGCACGCATCCAGCCAACACTGAAGGTGTCTTTGGAGGATGTACCCATGTTGTCGAAATGTTTGACCAGGACGGATCCTTTCCTGGCGGAATCGAGAGCGGTAGAATTCGCTATTCATATGAACAGTGGCTAGCAATTTGGACTTTAACGTGGAATAGTCCAAAGTTGCTTCCGGGTGAAGGGATACGAAGATATCCCTTAACTTGGCATTTAGGAGGGGGAATAAACGAGCGACGCCATCATTTTTGACATCCCATCTATTGGTCTGAAAGATTCTCTCAAAATGGGTCAAAAATGACTCAAAGTCCTCTCCATCATTAAAAGCGGGAAGGTTGACTGAAGGAGTTTGGGGAATTTCAGCCCCTGAACCGATGAACTGAGAATCCATTTGATTTCGGCTCATTTCCAGCTCATGCTGTCTAATTTGTTCACGTTCTTCCATCTCCATATTCAGTTTGTTCTCCTCCATTTTGCTCTTCTCCATCTCCATTTTCAGTTTGTTCCCCATTTCTAATTTGTTCTTCTCCATTTCCATTTTGTTCTTCTCCATCTCCATCTCCCTTCGCTCTGCCCGTTCGTTCCTCTCTTCTTCCTGTACGTAATTTAGCAGGTCTTTGCCCAAAAGACCTAATATTTCACCCTGAGTCTTAAATTTTCCGAAGGATGACATTTTCACGCGGTTAACTGAGGAAAACACTGACACGCGAACGATCTAGGACACTACCCACGCGAAATGAATACTTGAATATTCGTGAAGGCCTTGTTCACAAAAAAATGTAAAAAAATTTTCTAAGCGGAAAAAAATTAAAATGGTCCTACCGGAATTAGGACACCAAAGACCTTAACTCTTTTGGATTAATAACCAGGAGAGTCTCCAAAATTCAAACACAATAAAAAAAAATTAATTAGCTGGGGTCCAACACAAAATCTAAATAGATTACGTTCCACTCCTCTTCAATTAACTTGAACTTGCCTTCTGCCAGTACAATACAAAAATTAGAATAAAAAGGGGAAGACGTGAATAACAAGTGAACTTCTAATGTCGAAATTAAAATGACACGAGTTCGTAAAAACCCAAACACAATTGACACTAATGTTCTCTAACCCCTGAGCTCCGGTTTGGGATGGTGGGTTTTTAACAACCTGTTTCATCTCCATCCATACCTTCCTCATTGTCGTGGTATGACATTATATTATATCAATACCATATTATATCTATGGGGAAGGGACCAATAACTTAAAGGCGAACCGACAAAGGGACAGGACGTCATGAGTTTCGACGGGCTGAATAGTGAGAAAGAGTGTAACGAGGTCAGGTAAAATTTGGGCAATGGCAAAGCTCAAGGTTATTTAAAGAGGCCTGTACAAAAATATAATTTTATTTACATAAAAGTGAAAGGATTGATGGGCAAAATTACATCATAAAATTAATGGGCAAAATTACATCAGAGAATTAATGGGCAAAATTACATCGGTAAACGAGGGGGGGAATTGTAGTTATGCATCAGACTATGAAGTTAAAATTTAATGTATTGCAGAAGGAGACTATTCAAAAGGGGAGGATTAACTCAAATGGGTTAATGAAGGGGAAAAGGGGTTGGCTTACGGAGGATTCCGGGTGAGACATCAGGGTAAGGCTTCACGGATGTCTTCTGCACGTGAGGCGAGGGCGCTCGGAGCTTCCGAGCGGGATGTTGCCGTGATGACGGTTTTTCCAAAGGAGGGGTAACGTCCGGTCCAGGGGAGAGTATTTCGGCCACCTGAAAACGAGGGGCAAACGAGGAGGGCTTCGACAGGAGTTGATAAGTGGAGTCGGAAAAATCGCCCGGTGGCGATCGTCAAATGGAATTACCACACTGGCTGGGTTAATTCAAAGACAGAAAAATTCAGCCGTCACTTTGCTTTGTCGTTAGCACCTGACTTGGAACTAGGGGAAACTTCTTGGGTCTGGGTGAGACTCCTTAACTCTGTGTCTGACTCATAGAAGACGAGCACTATATATGTCCGAGGCTCTCCCCGCGGGGGCGGGGGGGGCATGGTAGTGGGAAACAGCTCTACTCTCGAATGGCCTCGAATCTTCTTGCCGATGCTCTGCTCCGACGGAAAAATGCCTTCTGCGAGGCATTCCTTCTTAGACAGCACTACTCCATTGTGTTTGTCAATCTGTAGAAGGCCTATGATACCGCATGGCGATACGGTATCATGGACGGGTGGGGGGGGGGCCCTCTCCGGCCCAATGGACCAGGAAGAGGATGTCCCGCAGGAAAGTGTCCTCAGTGTCACACTCTTTGCCCTGATCATCAACGGCATCACCTCGGTGCTGCCGGAAGATGTTCTCGCTACGCTCTACGTGGACGACCTTTCGATCTCTTTTGGCGCGGCCTAGATGCCAACTCTGGAGCGTCGACTCCAATAGGCATTAAACCGCGTCTCTCGCTATGCCGAAGCGCACAGGTTTAGGTTTTCTTTGGCCAAGACTCAGGTGGTGCACTTCTGCCGCCATCCACAGATCCATCCTGACCCAGACTTGTTTCTTAATGGGGTCACCTGGAAGTGGTTGAATCACACCGTTTCCTTGGTCTTGTATTTGACTGACGCCTCACCTGGGAGGTTCATATTCGCAGCCTTAGAGTCTCTTGTACCCGCGCCATGGATATTCTCCGTTCCGTTACGTTCAGCGCTTGGGGCGCTGATAGGGCTACTCTTACTTTTTTATCGATCCTTTGTTCGAAGCTCGACTACGTCTGTCTTCACGGCCGTGCTGGTGGCCATACACAACTCTGTAAGGGAGATTAAGCGACGTGCCCGGTTGGGAGACTGGGTTGTGATCTATAGCGACTCACAAGGCTTCCTGGGTTCTCTCGAGGCATTGGAATCTCCGCATCCCCTAGTTCGCGATATCCGCGAGACGCCACGGTTTTGGCAAGATGGGCAGATTTAGAGATTATCTTTTGCTGGGTTTCTGGACATGTAGGAATTACGGGGAATGAGCGCGCCGATGAAGGCACCAAAGAGTCCACTACGACTGGGCGACCGGACCAGTGTTTCACTCTTCCTCACACCGACTCCATGGCAGGAATACGGACAGCTCTTTGGACTGCTTGGCAAAGAAGATAAGAGACGATCAAGAGGAACTTAAAGTTGCGTGCCATTGCATGCGACTGTTACCATGGATCTCCCTTCAATGCCACGATGGATTCAGGTCGCTTTCTGTCGTCTCCGAATCGGGCACACTCGTGTGACGCATCGCTATTTGATGGAGCGCTCGCCTGCGCCCTATTGTGACGACTGCGTCGTCCCCCAGACTGTTCGGCCCATTCTTGTTGAATGTCCCGGTCCCGGTGATCTTCGCGCACGTTACCTCTCCCGGTACCGGGGTTGGCGGGGTCGCCACCGCCCGTCCCTTGTACTCGGGATGAACTCGTGTACACCGATCTGTGGACTTTTACCCTCTTTGGAGTAGGCCGGCCTTCTCTCCGTTATTTAATATTCAACTATGGATCGCGGTCTTCTTCGCTGGGGGAGGGCGGGCCTTCCATCGTCTACGGAGCTCGCTCTATAGTTTTTCAATATGTCTGTTTTTCTTTTGCTTTTGTTTGTATTTTTGTTTTTTCGTTTTGTTTTCTTTAATTTGGCTTTTAATATAGCCTAGATTAAGGCTAGCTTGAGTCCGTGACTTATGCCCTAGAAGGCAGTCGTCAGCTGAGATATATACCCCCCCCCCTGCCCAATTTTGGGCCTGCTCCCTTCTGTGGGGTCACCATACGATATCTCTATTATATTCCAGTGTCATGCTTTTTAGGGCCACCCGCAATATCTGATCTTATTTCTTTTAGATGTGTGACTTATTTTTGTATATTAATGGTTTTGTTTCTAGAAACTGTAGGAAGACCTTTTTCATTTTCCCTTTTTTGTTCGTATTTTGTATTGAATTTTGTGACCGTGTGAATCTTTAACCCTTTCCAGTCCCCATAAAAAGTCTATTGTAAGGAGTGTATTGTAAAGGAGTTAATTTTATTTTTATTTCGCTTTTGTATTATTTTTGTCATTTTCTTCGTAGCGTATTGGACAACACAGGCTCATGCTAAATTCCAGAGAGAATATTTCGTATATAATTTAGAATTCGCGCCGTGCGAAATAATTATCTCTGTTTGTTTTTTAAGTGAAGAATCGTAGGTCCGCCAAAGCCTACCAGCACTTCCGCTATGCGTCTAAATAATTGCCTTCACTTTTTTGTGGTACTTTTCCGGAAAGTTTGTCGAACGCGATAAAATGTCCTCATTATTTAACACGTTTAAGTTACAAGGAGAGTCGCTTGGGCTCAGCGGCAAGGACCTCCTAGCTTATATCCAAGCGGAGGAAAGGACTGAAAGAGAAGACAAAGAGAAAAGGAAAGAGAAGAGAAGAAACGAGAAGAAAGAAGAGAAAGAGAAGAACGAGGAGAAAGAAGAGAAGAACAGGAAGAAAGGTAAAGGATCCGCCTTCATGAACTTGAAATGAGTAGGACTAGGAACGAGACGCTGCCCATCAGCTCGAAGTCCGAAGCTTCTACCTCGTCTGTTAAGCTTCCGGTTTTCAAGGAAGGTGAGTATTTCGAGCCTTCTTAATCCACTTCGGGAAAATCTTTGAAATCAATCATTGGGACATCGAGGCACACTGAGTGGCTCAATTGTTGCCCTTGCTAAATTTCCAACTCCGAGATATGTTCATATCAGTCACCTCCGAAGCAACAATTGATTATTCGACCTTAAAATTGGAGTTACTGGCGGCATATAACATGACCCCAGACTTTTACCGATGCAAATTCAGACATGCACGCCTTCATCCAGGCCAAACATACCCTCAGTTTGGGTACACCCTCCAGCGTCACCTCATCTATTGGCTCGATGCCTCTAAAATCCAGCATAACTACGATGCTTTCGTTGATTTCTTCCTGAGAGACCAGTTGTTGGAGGCACTTTCGGCTGAAGTCAGATCTTTCGTAAAAGACCGGCGATGCCTCACATTCAAGAAGTGCATAGAAGAGGCCGACATTTATTTAGCAAGCCACAACCTTTATCCGAAAGAAGGGAAGAAAACGGCTCCCCTTCCCCCCCAAACCTAAGCCAAACAAAGGTAAATTCATCCTGCAAAATGGAAGTAAGTTTGCCAAGGTAACTGGACCATCGAAGCTAAAACCACTCTTTTCGTCCGAACACCGGGATGTAAAACCACTCTCTTCAGGTCCCCCTACGTCATCTTTCCCAAGGAGACCCATCATTTGTTTTTCCTGTGGTGTGGAGGCCCACGTGAAAACGAACTATCCCCAGAACTCTCAGATCAGGAATAATTCTTTTCGCCAGATACACCAGATCTGTGCCACGTCTTCGCCTCCGTCAACACCATCGGAATCTTCTCCTCTACGAGCACCTCAAGTCCCGGCGGCTACCAGGTAAACTTCTTGTTTGATAAGAATACCCCTGGAAGCCTTAAGTTCGAATCCAGAACGAGTAATGGCCGCCGTGTCTCCACTCTTGTGAGAGATACCGAGTGTCGGACAAGCTGCTTCCCCCAGTAGCCCCGAACCATAATAAATTCGCTGTCGTGTACGACTACTTGGGGCTCGTTAATCGGTTCCCTATCGTTAATGCTACATCGATTGTGCGTACTTCACTGGCTGGGCAGAAGTAGTAGCAGCCCCTATTAAATTCTGTTCCGTCCTCTTGGTCAGTGCCCACGGGTCTTCCCAGCTCCGTGGCTCAACCCGTGGTTACCCATTTGCAAGTGGTAAAAGATTCGAAGATGCTCTCACCCCTAGAAACCTCACGTTTTTCAGAATTCAAGGAGGTCATGACTGAAGACTTCGTAAGGTACCGAAAGAACTGCGATTCCGTCCGACCCCTGTGGGCTAAGGCCCAGTCAAAAGAGCAAGAAGCCACCCGAGGAGACAAGGTGATCTCCTACCAAGTTACGGACTACTTAGTTTACAGTGCGTTCTCAGAAAACGGTAAACCCCAGATACGAGTATTGTGCCTTCCGCGTTCTCACGTTAGTAACATTTTAACCACTGCCCATGACACCCTATTTGCAGGCCATTTTAGCCACACGAAGACCACCCAGATCTTCAAATATTTTTATTGGCCAGGCGCGCATGAAGAAATCCTTCGATACTGCAGTTTTTGCAACATCTACCAAAAGACCTCCGCCAAAGGGCGAGTTAATCCTGCACTGTCGTAGAATGACTCCCGACGATATTCCATATATCACTATTCGTTGAGTGAACTTCCTTAATTATCTTTAGAGTGCGTGGATGTCTGGCTGGCCGATATTATGTATCTTCGATATGCTTAAGAAGTGGAACTGAGCTCAAGGATAATAATATTGCTATCATTAATAAAATAGAGTTTTATTAATAATAACTATCAACAAACACCAAAACGGAAAATATTGACATAAACAGAGAATGGAAAGGGTCGTGGGGGCTCGGCTAGTCCGAGGATTTAAAGGATTTAAAAAGGTAAAACAAATATAGAGTTAAAGAGATGGGATGGTTCGATAAACCATTTAAAGCACAGGATAGAATTGACAAAAGGGTTAAGTACTCAAAGGTGACGTTTGGCTTACGTAACTTTACGCTAGTGGTGCAGTGGAAGGTGGCTTGAAGGAATTTCGGTCCGCTGGCGAGTTCCAGCCGAAGGGGGGGAATAAAAGGATCCTGACGTGGCGTCTTGGGAAGGAGAACCGTTCTCGACGAACGGCTTGAAGAACAATGGCTGTTCTACGTTGTTCTCTTCTGAACAAAGGGGGGGGGGTGAGAACCGTCTCTTGTCTACGGGCTCAAGAACAATGGCTGTTCTAATGTTGTTCTCCTCTGAACAACAAGGGGGAAGGGTGAGAACCGTCTCTTGTCTACGGGCTCAAGAACAATGGCTGTTCTAATGCTGTTCTCCTCTGAACAACAGGGGGGGGGGGTGAGAACCGTTTCTTGGCGAAGGGCTCAAAACGAACAATGGCTGTTCTAGTGCTGTTCTCCTCTGAACAACAAGGGGGAAGCCTTTTGGACTCGGCGTCGCAAAGGCTGAGAACTTTGGCACTCAAGGGATATTGTCCTCCTTCTGGACAAGTGATGGTGAATCTCGAGGTCGAGGTCCTTTGGCGCACAAAGGGAGAGAGGGTCGTGGTGATGTTTCGCGACGAAAATCTGGATCTCCAATCTGATCTTAGTGGTAAAGTTTCCATATAAATAGCCAGGACATCTCCTTGGCGTGGGGGACAATGGGGTGGGAGCTTCGAGGGAACGCACAGCCGAGCCGGAGAACAATGCCTTATCTGCCCATAAGCCTAACTCTATCTGTCGAGGTCAGCGTATGGGGCGAACGGGGGGACGATAACCTCCTTGTTTAAACATTGACATCCGGTGGCTGTGATAAGACGCCGTTGAAGAATATAGACAGCATCTCCTGCGCGGAAGCACTAATCTCCATCTTCTCCCGCATTGGATTACCGAGGAAAATCCCGCCTGCTCGTGGCCGCCAATTCACATCGCAACTGATGGAGTACGTCGGCAAGCTCCTGATGATAAAACTTCTTTTTACTACCCCTTTTCACCCAGCTGGTAACGAGATGTGTAAGAGGCTCAACGGCTGCTTCAAATCCATCCTCAAGAAACTGTGCGCCGACCAACCCCGAGAATGGCACCGTTTCTTGCCGGTATTTCCCATCGCACTTTAGGTTTTGCCACATTTGAGCCTCTGTATGGACCTAATGTTAGATGGCCCATCAGCATTCTAAAGGAGCTCTTCTCCAATTTAAAATTAGACCAGGAGATTCAATCCTCCTACGCTTACCTCCTAGACCTGAGGCAGAGGTTAGAAAAGTGAGCAGAGATCGCGCATCAGAACGCTGATACAAACTTAAGCAAGTATAAAACCTACTTCGACTGTAAGTCCCAAGAACGAAAATTTAAACGCGGTGACGAAGTCCTTTTACTACTTCCCACGGAGAACAACAAACTTTCAAGCCAATGGAAGGGCTCCTTCCCAGTGATCGAGAGACGTGTCCCCGTCGACTACTTGATCTAAAACCCTTCTGACACTAAGCTATTCTACGTGAACATGCTTAAAAAGTACCATCGACGCGCTTGTGCCAACTATAGGTTGTTAGGTGATTATTGCGCTAATGCACTAGATAGCTCAGGTGACAATAAATCCCCAAACCTATATTTTTGTTATACAAGGGGAATGAAGTTAATTGCTAACGGGAAATCTGAATTTGCAGGCGAAATTTCTTAGGCCTAAATCGGCAACGTTATGGGAATACGTGTATTAAAACAAAGAGATACGAAAAAAATATATTATGGAATGAACAGTTATGATTAAAAATTGAAATTATACAGATTATAATTGGATTGAATTTTACGCGTGTGAATTAACTTTGCATGAGTTAATGAGAATTAGAGTACACATATGATGATTGATAATTAGATTAACAAATATTACTTAGATTATAGTTGAATGTTAAATGAGTAAATATTATAAGTGTATGATAAATATTTAGATGGATTGATAAAATAGATTATATGAGCAAATAGATTATATAGTTAAATGGATTAGGTTAATATTAAATAGATGAAGTAAATATTAAATAGATTGATATGTATAAATATTGGCATAAATAGATTGTATGGATTAAATTGGATACATAAATAGATTAAATAAATAGATTATATATATAGACAATATAAATAGATTACAACGGAGTTGGAAGGGTCTGTAAATGAGAGAAGAATCACGCATTAAAACGAGATTCTTTTGGGATATATTTAACTAAAATTTACTATTCAAATATTACAGATCTCTTTACTGAAGAAGCCGAGGAACACAAATGAAATCTCATGTTTGATTTTAAAACGCTTGGAGATCGGGCGTACCAATCACACGGTTTAAGTTATGGTTACCAATCCTTCTTGAAACTATGTATATATATACTGTTATGATTAAATATTTCCACTTGTAGGGGTATAGACCGCTACACAACCAACTTCTGGCCCTGGACGAAGAATCCGCCTTGGAGTTCAGTTACCCACTTGACCCCTTGGTCGTGGTACAAGTCGCCTGCTTGGAACAAGAGGTGGAATATCCTCTTCACGTCTTGCCAGATACCTCCGATTTCCCATCGACCGAGTTGAGTATAAATCCTCAGCTTCCGATCTCCCATAAAACCCAGTTACAAGCACTACTCACCCAATTCACCGATGTTATCTCGGATACCCCTGGTTATGCTATACGGTTCGAGCATAATATTCATCGATCAGAATTTTCACATGTTCTAGAAGGACAAATTCATTACATAGTTAGATCTGTGTAAGGCCTAATACCAGATTCCATTGAGGAAAGAGGTAAAAACGTACATAGCCTTCCCGACCGACAAGGGCTTAAATGCAATTCCGGCGACTCCCCTTTGGGCTGGTAAGAGCATGTAGTAATTATAACCGAATGATGTAGCGAATATTTGATGCGTTGCCTGGCTGCCTTTCGTTTCCTCGTGTGACGATTCCGGGAACACCATCTCACGATTAGCTCCAACAAGTGCCACTTCGCTTTTGGCACTATTGACTATTTGGGTTTCCCCATAGGGGACGATTCCTTGGCTCCCCAAGCTGACAAAATCAAGGCAATTGTCGAAATGCCACTGCCTGCAACAAAGAAGCAGTTGAGTTCATTCATGGGGTCCGCCTCCTTCTACCGACGTTTTATTATGAACTTCGCCTCCATCGCCGCGCCCCTGTGTTATCTCCTCAAGAAAAGGGCCACGAGTGCTTCGTCTGGGCATCCCGTTCGATCACTAGCTTTGACCAGCTTAAAGGGAAGTTAGCTTCAGCACCGATCCTCCGCTTACCCGACCCCCTCAAACCTTTTGTCATACGGACTGACCTAAGTAACGATGGCATAGGATGTGTTCTCGACAAGCATGGTGACCATGGCGAAAGTTTCCCCATCGCGTTCACGAGCCGTAAATTCCTTCCCCGCGAGAAAAACTATGTGGTAATCGAGCGAGAAGCTCTTGCCATCGTTTGGCGCAGCCACAAGTTAAAAATGTTTCTCTTAGGTAAAGAATTTATTATCGAGATTGACCATAAACCCTTCTCTTACCTATCGAACTTTAAGACAATAATGGTCGCCTCATGAGGTGGAGCTTCTCTCTACAAGAATTCCAATTTAAAATTGTATACATTAAGGGTTCCGAAAATTGCCTGGTGGACAGCTTAAGCAGAAATCCCCTGTATTTGTCTCCGGAGTAATTTCTCATTGATTAATTGTAACGTTAAATGGATTACTTTTGTATATATTCCTGAATAATTCTTGTAGTTTTGTGTAATGCCTTATAAGAATTGTGCCATTATTATTTTTATTATTGTGTATATATTTTTGATTAGTTACCCTGTTCGTATGTACCTTTTTTTGTATTATGGGACCTTTCTTTTTTGGGGAGAATATCCTTGTATGTAAGCCCCTGGTTATCGAAACTATGTTGACCCCGGCTATTGATAACTATTCCTGTCTGTTTTATTGTATTATAACTATTTTTTTCTTGACGTGTTCGGTAATAGGAATGCTGAGCATTTTCCGAGTCCCCTTTATTTGACAAAGTTTTGTGCAGAGTACCCGGTACCATCCCTTTTCTCATTTGTATCTCTATTAGAAATTTAGCCGTGTAATTACCCTATATTAGTCTGATGTCACTTCCTTCGAAAGCTTCATCTTGGGAGGGAAAGAGATGTCAGAGAGAGAAGGTTACCCCCACCCCCACAGAACCCAACGTCTACACGTGGCAGCTGAGAAAGATGAACCTGCATGGCCAGACAGCCCCAAGGGACATCGAGAACTTCACACGGTCGGTTGACCCGGGTTGAGTTCTCTTTATTTCCCAGTCTCATCGCCCGATCGGCCCCAGACCTACAGCGCCAAGGACCCTCGGGCAAGGCTGTGATGCCCGCCGAAAAAATCCCCTCCCCGCCTGGCGCGCCAAGCCTAATGAGAACCAGTCCCCCCTTTGGTGGCCTCCGACGACCCACTTCCGCCTAGGCAGTATAAATACTTCAAGAAAAGATTTGAGAAATTAGTACCTTACAGCCCCGTCTTGGTTAGCAGCCACGTACAGTCTCGTACGCTCTGCCCCGCCTCCCAACGGCTTTCAGCTACGAACGTGACGTGTCACCTCTCTACCAGGCTTCGCTCGTTCCTAAGCCAGAGTTCCCGCCTGACAGACGATAGACACGGACAGGCATCTATCACTCAAATATCGACTTCGTTCTCGTCTGGAGTACTCCCTCGCTCATTTCTCAGCGAGGTTAAAGAAGAAAGAATTTTGCAAGTGGAACTTTGCAGCGCCCCACGTACTCGTCGTATCCAAAGCCTCGAGTCAATTAGGCTTTACGTGAATCTCGTCGTCATTTGCACTCTCCTCCCTTTTCCATGGAAGCAATAACCATACATCCTCTCATGGACTCTCGTACCCGTCGAATCATTTGTATTCCCCCTCCCACGTTTGGTACCCCGGGTCTCATTTTATTTATTGTCATTTATTTACTTGTGCTATTAATATTTTATTTGTATATAGTAAAGTTATTTTTCTACAATCACTTTCCCTAATCCCAGAACCTCTAAGAATTGATTATTTGGGCCAACCGCACTCGATTTTCATTATTTAATCCTCGCACTGAGATCTATATCCTAATTTCGGGCGTGCTTCCTTCTGTGGGGTCACCCTACGACACAGTGATTTACGTGGTCCTATTCTTTTCATCAGTCACAGTGAGTCCGCCAAGTAGTGAGCACGATGATGCTGGACGTCCTGGTCAATTTAGTTCAAGGATGTCTGTATTTTTTGTTTCATTTAAACCTGCCTGAAATACAAGACCTCTCTACTTGCCCTTTTTTTCAATAATCCACTTCTTACCTTAGAAAAATGGCCATCATTTCTTTAGGTCAAACTGCACGTCGGTAATTAGTATTCTGCTTTCTTATAGAGAGTGCAATCAATTCCACTAGCATTTTAAATTGTTCTGTAGTCATCTTGAAGAAATCATAAAATTTCTCTGGATTGTTTACCAAATCTGGGAATAAATGTCCAACGCTCCGAAATTCAGGTCTTCTAGCATTAACTTCATGCACCCATAATCTTTGGCACTTTTTGTGTTGTACAATGCAGTGAAACTAGTTTCAAAATACTTTCAAGTGTTAGATTTTTTTAGAAATATTTAAAATACTTATTTTTTGAAATTTAGACATTTTAAAATGATTTCTTGATCGCTCCCGCGGCACATCGGTTGAAAACCATTGGTTTAGGCTAAAATGTAAACCCTGCGGTATCCAAGAATCTTCTTCAGGACCATGTGATCTCAACTCTCCGAACATCTGGAGTACGTCAGCCGGTTTTCATGTAGGCCAAAGTTTCATCTCACACGACAAAGAAGGTGAAGCAATTCTTAGATACTGAAAATATCGACGTGATGAACTGGCCTTCGCAGAACCGTGATTTAAACCATATTTAATCCTATGGGAGATCCTCGGTAAGGAGGTTATGGCTTGGAAATTGACGAATGCTCAACATCTCTGGCAAAGGAGGAAAGAAGAATGGAATAAAGTCACGCCCAAACAATGTGACAAATCGGCGAATTCCTCTGGGTAAAGATGTACTTCAGTCATTCAAAATAAGGGTCTGCATACTTCTTAACAGTTTAATTAATTTATCTATGAGATAATTATATTTTTTCTAGTCAATAGCTATATTTATCAGTCTCTAGTTTTGGACACATCCCTTTTCTGAATATACCTTACTTTTTTCATAACCTTTTTTTTAGTCGCTGTTCTAAGAAATAAAACTTAGACACTATCAAAGGCAAATTTCATTGAATATTCTGTGAAATTTTCATGGAAATCAAACCAGTATTTAAAAAAAAGAAGATTTTGGTATTTCGTTCTCTAGTTTTGGACATTACTATATCTTTCAAAAATTTCCCTTCTCTAACTTAACCATTTTCTTTACAGATCTCTCCTTACAAACCTATTGGTGGAGATGCCCTCGTTGGTTTTCACTTCTTAATTATAACTAACAACAACAAAAACGTTCCCTCCGTTCCTCAACAAAGGCAGGTGTCTATTTTGGTAAATCCCAAGACTCAATTACCAATTTTAGTATTTTGTCCTCTAGTTTTGGACGGCACTACATAGCCGCAGATCCTTCTGCATGCAAAAGGGCTGGGCGAGCACGCAATTCTCCGGATGTTAGGTGGAGCAAGAGGGCCCACCCTAAACTTGATTTTCCCTTACTGGGACGGATGTAAGATTAGGGAGAGATGCGCACCCTCATGGGCTCCATCTCACATAGTATGAAACGTGGATTATGCATTTTCACTTCCCTTAACTTAAGCAGTTTAAGATCCTTAGTTCGGCAAGCTTCTGGCGTTGATTTCCTCGTTTCTTTTGTTTAAAAAAAAAAAAAAACTCCAAATACCTTCCTCTGTCTCACGCGGGGAAATGGCGGAATTATTACCACGCAAGGGGACCGTCAGGTGTAACATAGGTAGCCATACTACTTTGTGATGGCACGGGCCATATAGTGCTTCGAGTGCTGCTTTTGAATCAGCACTATCCACTCATGAGGTATACATGGAGCCTGGAGGCAGTTGACGGCACTTAGACACCAGCCCTCAACGCGCGAACTCGCGCTCTCTCGCTGTGTCCCGCATTGCGGATTTAGCAGTAACCTGGATTCAATCTCGCTACGCTCACACGCGCTGCCACAAAATCCCGAGTCTCTTTACAATGTTTGCTCGGCTCGAGAGCAGGAACGAATAAAGTAATTTTTAGTCGCGAGCGACTCTACATCTCACTATGTCGGACGGTCGGTCGGTCCCCGTTTTGCTTTTTTTGTGTGTTTTTGTAATAACATTGTAACTATTCGGCCGATTCTGACGAAATTTGAAACCCTTATGTTGTTTTACACTTTCGAATGCTATAATTCCTAAAGTCCTCCCAAGGTTAGCCTGGGAATTATTTTGTTTTGTCAATAACATAACTATTCGGCCAATTCTAATGAAATTCAAAACCATTATGTTGTTTTACATTCCCTTTCAAATGATATAATTGACAAAGTCCTATCAAGGTTATCCCAGGAATTATTTTGTTTTGGCAATAACATCATAACTTTTTAGCCGATACTCTGCTAGACTAGACTATGCTATAATATGCTATACTCGGCTAGGCAAGCCTAGAATAGGCTATACTATGCTAAGATATAATATACAAGGGTAAGATATACTAGCTAATTTAGGCTATAATATGCTATGCTAGGATAACATATATTATTTTAGGCTAGACAATAATAAGCTATGCTTGATTAGGGTATAATAGTATAGTATAGGCTATACAATATACATGTCTAGGATAGTTAATGTTAGGCTAGGCTAGGCTGAGCTATACTAGGCTAGGCAGGGCATGACAGACTATACTAGGCTAGGCTACGCTATGGCATGCTAGGTTAAGCTATTATATACTAAGCTATGCTACACTAGGCTAGTCTTCGCTATACCAGGCTAGGATAAGCGAGGCTTTGTTAGGGTAGGCTAGGCTATGTTATGCATGCTATGCAAGCCTGGGCTAAGATCTAATAGTCTAGGCAGGGCAATACTATGATATACTATACTAACTAGGATAAGGTAGGCTATGATATACTATACTAGGCTATGCCATTCTACGCTAGAATATGCTAACTAGGCTAGGATAGGATAGAATATACTAGGCTAAGCTAGGCTATACTAAGGTAGGCTATACTAGACTAGGGTAAGCTAAGCTAGGCTAGACTAAGTTTTAATACACAATTGTAGGCTGCGCTAAGCTAGACTAGGTTATACTCTGCTAGGCAGGCCAGGCTATACTTTGGTAAGCTAGGCTCGGCTAGCCTAGGATACACTGTGATTGGCTCAGGTATACTATACTAAGCTAGCTTATTCTAATTGCCGTGGTATCGCAAGTGTATACCTTAGTAGCTGTGAAGGCAATTGCACTTACGTGTCCTACCTCATTAGCTCGGCTGAGCGAAGATAATGAGGTGGGACACTGAGTCCTCCTTGGGTTCAGGAAGTTTAAAGTGATTAAATTTATGCGAGTGCGTATTCGTTACCAGGGAGTTCTTTAAATGCCAAGTCTCATTCAAGGTTATTGACAGATTAAAACCCCAAATAAAGGTATAATTACAATAAAAACAAGATAAATATGGAAATATGTACATAGGGATAAATTGAGAAATAATGTCGGGCTCTCAGGAAATAATAACCCGTTGACTAAAGAGACAATCAGGGGATAAATGTTTGACTCGGTCAGAAAGGAAAATAATGACAAAAGGGGATAATCTTCGGGACGGAGTATAAAAATAGAAAAATGCTTTTATCTTGTAGACTTGACTCTTGGTGAGGGGGAAGTGAAACCAAAGCTCGGATTCTTACGGGGTGAGATAATCTTGCGGCACGGGCGAAGTAATCTCAACAGTGGGATTCGATTACCTTGGGCACAAGGGAGGTAATCTTGAAATACTGGGTGAATTACTCTTGAAAGTGGCGACGAGATATTCTTGAACTCGGAGCGAGATGCTCTTGTATGTGAGAATATTAATCTCGAACAAGGGGGCGACGTATTCTTGAAAGCGAGATGAGATTAGTGGGTCACGCAATTCTCCGAGGAAATCCTGCTTCACGAATTTGCCGACTGACTATGGCCAAAATTCACGGCAATTAGTGTAGCCGACGAAACCTTCTAACTATGAGGTTCGATTCGAGACGAGGGGATGTATCGTCACTGAAAGCGGGTGGTACTCTATCTCGAGTAACGGGATACCCCAGAATAAATACTCTGTTGGCTTGCTCGCTAGAAGGCCTCCAGGGCATGGCAGTCTCAAGGGAATGGTGCGGCGCCATTCTTCGTCTACCAAACGAGATAAGGCTTCGGGAAGACGTTCGTTCAGGTGGCGATCCTCGCCTCAAGCCATGGGGGGCCGGGAGTAGCTGGAGACTCGTGTCTGCGGGGCATGGGGTTTTCGGTGGTGTCTCAGCGGGGGATCGGTCGGCGTGAGCAAACACAGCTATGGGCAGTAGCTGGCTGTTCCCAGGCGAGAATTCCTTTGCTGCCTCTCTTTTTTAAATCCTGCTTAAGGCCACGTGACCTCTACCCGACGGGGAGGGGGGGGGGGGTATATAAAGGTGGACATTCAAGATCGTCCTCTCACACTAATATATACTAGGCTAGGGTATATTAGGCTACTCTAGGGTATACTATGCTATTCTAGGCCATTCTATGCTATGATATACTAGGCTGGGCTATACAAGGGTATGCTATGCTATGCAAGGCTATGCTGGACCATACTAAGCTAGACTAGGCTAGATTATAGTGTACCATGATAAACTAGCATAGGCTAGGGTAGGATAGGCTACACTATGGTTGGGTGTGCTATGCCAAGATATACCATGATAGAATAGGACAAGATATACTATGCTAAGTTAGGCTATGCTAGACTAGCTCATACTATGCTAGGTTAGGTTATACTATGCTTATACTATACTACGCTAAGCTAGATTAGGGTAAGGTAGGCTATGATAGATAGGCTATACTATGCTAGGCTTTGCAAGGTTAGGCTAACCTAGGCTATACAAGGATAGGCTAGGCAATACTATGTTAAATTATTCTAAACTATACTAAGTTAGGCTATGCTATACTATACTATCCTAGGCTAGGCTATACTATGATAAGCTATACTATGGTAAGCTTTACTATCTTATATATGCTAGGCTGTACTAGGCTATGTTAGGCTAGGCTTTACTATGGTTTCTAGGCTAAGATAGGCCATACTATACATTCTCTGCTAGGCTAGGCTAGATTAGTCTAAGCTAAGTCATACTATGCCAGGCTAAGCTATACTATGCTAGAGTATGGTATGGTAAGTTCTATTATTATAGGGAATCATAGGCTAGACTTGGTTATACTAAGCTAGGCTAGACTAGGCTATCCGATGCTAGGCTAGGCTATGCTATGACCTAATCTACTCTGTTATACTATACTATACTATGCTATGATATACTATGCTATGCTATGCTAGGCTAGGCAGGATTTACTATGTTAGGCAATCTATACTATGCTAGGCTTTATGTTAGCCTACTATGTTAGTCTATCCTACGTTAAATTATGTTTTGCCAGTCTACTATTCGAGACTATACTAGGCTATGCTATAAAATGTTATACTATTCTAGACAATACTAGGTTATTCTAGGTTATGCTATGCTATGCTATATTATGCTAGGAGATACTATACTACATATACTCTACTATATTATACTTTACTATACTATGTTTTGCTATGCTATGCTATGCTATACTATGATATGTGATGCTATAATATACTATACCATGCTATACTATGCTATAATATGATAGGCACCCCTATGCAATAATATATGTTATACTAGGCTATAATGTGCTATGCTATACTATTCTAGACTATGCAATTAGGTTGTGACCATATTTTCGCCTTTCCAATTCCATAAATGAAGTGTGACAAAAAGTTAAGGCCCGCCATTTTAATTAAAAAATTTTTTTGTTAATATAATTTAGTTCTGCTTTTTAATAAGATTTTATAAAGTTGTAACTTTTTCGTCGCGGGCGACTCTACATCTCATTATGTCGGTTGGTCCACGTTTTGCTTTTTTTTTTAATAACATTGTAACAATTCATCCAATTCTAACGAAATTTGAAACCCTTATGTTGTTTTACATTCTCTTTCGAATGATACAATTGCCAAAGTCCTCCCAAGATTAGCCAGCAAATTATTTTGTTTTGACAATAACATCATAACTATTCGGCCGGATCTAACGAAATTAGAACATATTATGTTGTTTTAGATTTTCTTTCGAATGATATAATTGCTAAGGTCCTTCTAAGGTTAGCCTAGGAATTAGCTTTTTGGCAATAACATCATAACTGTTCGGCTCATTCTAACCAAATTTGAAACCATTATATTGTTTTACATTCCCTTTCGAATAATATACGAGTAATTACCAAAGTCACCCAAGGTTAGCCAGGGAATTAGATTTTTGGGGTAATAACATCATAACTATTCGGCCGATTCTAATGAAATTTGAAACCCTTAAGGTGTTTATATTCACTTTCGAATGATAGAATTGAGAAGGTCCTCCCAAGGTTACTCTGGGATTTTTTTAAAGTTTTCAAAGTCGTAAGGACATGAATCAGAAAAGTGAGGGCACGCGACTTTTTGGTCAGCAGACCTTGTTTCGTAATAGAGTGGACATATTCGCAGTGTATCTTTATAACCTAGGTCACCACACGTCAGGGATTCTTGCTTCACCCATAATGATTGATTACATGGTCTATCTACCATAGCAGGACCTGGAGGATCCTTGTCTCAAGGCTCATACTGTTGGCTGTCAACTTCGTGGTGGTGATTGGGTCCAGCTATCGATTAACAGCAGGGAACTACATATAAAATTATCTAACTGGCAAATTAGTATATTAAAAGATTTTAAAGAAAGCCATTTAGCTATATGAAGATTAATTTTTCACAATATTGCGGTGAAGTTACATCCACCATTCTGAAGTGACAACTGCATATTTTTCATGTGAGTATTTAATATTAGTTGGTCTAGAATGATTTATGAAATTTATAATTTTTTAAGTTTCAAAATATTTTTAGGGTTCTTGTGGATCTATCGAATTTTTTCAATGTCTCCATTTTTCATGAACAGTTTGATGTATCGGTAAACAGTCAACGGCGTTTGGTAGCACACATATAAAAGTTTTAGTTGAAATAAAGTTAGCTGACATGGAAGAGTGGAAGCCATCTGAATATTTAATCATGATGATTCGCACCGGGTAACAAAATGCCGACATCATAAATGGTGCTCAATGCTCTGTTAGCACTGTAAATGCTGTAAGACGTGATATGGGCAGCTGCAGCCGAGACTACGAAGCCGTAGCCAGCAGAAAGAAACACAGCAGACGTTCTGACTGCGACCGCACGCGGAATTCACCCAACAACTGTAGGACAAGGGAATCCGGACTTTGGCGAGAGAGATGGGTGTTGGCATCACTACCATGGAGCTAGTCATGAATTAGGAGCTTCAATACCACTCGTACAAGAGGCGCAAGGGACATATTCTGACAGGCGAGGCCAAGGAGAACCGCTTGACGAAGGCAAAGAAGCTTATGAACAAGCTGAATCATCCTGTTGAACGGGGGACGAGCTGGTTCTTCTCAGGTAAAAGAACTTCAACTAGGACCATTTGCGCAACACCTAGAACAACAGTTGGCTTGTCTATCATCCATGCGACATTCCACGTATCGTGAAAATCAAGTTCACCCTAACTTTGAAGGTCTTTTGGTGTCTCCAGTGATGGCAATGTCACGCCGCCCCACATCTTTGAGCAGGGTCTTAGGCTAAATTCAGAAGGATATATGTAGCTCCTGGAAACTGTGCTCAAACCCTGGGTGGAGAGGGTTGCTGCTGGAAGGCAATACATCTGGAAAGAGTCAATAGCGTTTGTCGGAGAATTTCTACGATTTCAACATCGCCAATTTCTGGTCTTCTAATTCCCCCGATTGTAATCACATGGATTACTATGTGTGGGGCGCGGTTGAGGAATATACCAATCCCTCACCTGCAAGTGGTTGGGCAAGATCAAGGAGATGTTCGAAGATCTTTCCCTGGACACATTGAGGAACGCATGCGCCGGGTTGCTGAGTCGTCTTGAGGCCGTGGTGAAAGCTGAGGGCCACTATTCTGAGTAAACTGTTATCTCCCAACCATAATATGGTTAATAGTTTTGGAATTTTAAAAGATACATTTATTTTTTGGATGGAATATTGCTGGTTATTTTTTCTTTTATGCAAATCATCCAATATACCCCCGAAAACACTGTATATCTATATATGAAATGAATAACTCACAAAATAGCACGTGAGGTTTGCAATGAATCCAATGTCCCGCAAGAAAAATAAAAAAGGTGCTTCCCAGTAGTAAAAGATAAAGGACCAATGAGGAAGTAGGAGAGGGACGAGTAAATTCACATTAAGATTTAGCTATAACAAAGGTAGCAAGGTCAAACCGAGAGGCAAGAAAGAATCAAGAACAGAGCCAAAAGGGTTAAAACGATTAACGGATAAAGTGATAGTCTAAAGAGGGAGATTAGGAGAGACACGAAGAGAAATAAAATAATGTTAATACAAAATCAATGCAATATATATATATATATATATATATATATATATATATATATATATATATATATATATATATATATATATATATATATATATATAAATATATATAAATATTCGATCAACAGCAAATAGTTACTCGGTGCGTCACTGTCCTTGGTTAGATCCTCAGCCCTGCAAGGAGTTTTTTTGCAATTAAGAAAAAACCTTTTTTCCCCCCAAAAATTATTTCGTTTATCTTCTCTTTCTTCGTGGTGCCACGAGTGCCACCGCTTCGGTCACACAAAACTCTCATGTAGAAGAGCGAAGTCGAGTCTACCCACAGTCAGTGTGAATTGCTCAAAGACCGTACACGATAATTTTTGTTGTACACGATCAACTATGTAAATTTCAGAGAGCCAACCCCTGCATCATCGAAGCAATGTAGCATGTACATATCTTCCTGAGAAGGTGGTCCTAGCCATTCATACTGCAGACCGACTCTCTTTTTGAAAGGCTTAGGACTTGGTCCACGAAAGTCACAGAGCCTTCACCGCCTTCTACCATCAAAAGCTCCTGGAGTTCTCTATCCTGGAAACGTACAGTCATTCCCGTGAGGGTCTTCACGTCGAAGAGGGATCCCTGCATATCCTTGGAACTAGGTCTGGAGAACCTATTCCCTGAATGGAATTGCCGTGGATGCCGGACCAACTTGGAGTAGCTGAGAAAGCTCGTATCCACCTGTTATTTCTTAGCTATATCTGCAAGAGACTATGCTGAACACTTGTCCCTGCCCACCCACCCGGGATATAAAGGTTTTGCGACCCCACCACCAAGGGATGGGGCCCGAGTGGGAGTGTGCACGAATTACATCAACCGTGATACCTCGTTTCTTCAACTCGCTATACATACTTCCTTTCAGGCAGTGGCAGTGTAGCTACACCTGGATAGGAATTATACTTTTATTTCCGCGTGCATTCCACCGAGCCGACTTTAACGCTGGGGTCTTCCGTCGCTTCGTGGCTGCATGGTTACTGAGGCATTTTCTCCTCCTTGGGGATTTGAACGGTAGGAATGTCCTTATGGGGCGTCAGAGTTAATCCCAGGGGCCATGTACTTGCCGACCTGATCGAAGAGCTGGGGCCCTAAATTTGGATGCGTTTACGCATTAGTGCCCAAGAAGTCCTTCATTTTCTTGTCTTGATCTTCCCCGTGCTCTCTGGATGCACAACCTGATTTTTGGTGGGAGGTGGTCGATGACATTCATGGTAATCACCACTTTCACATTCAACTACTATTTTCAGGGCTACTGTCACCTGAGAAACCACCCCGGTGGCAATTGGAGCGTGCGAGTAGTCTGCATTTTAGGAAATGACAGAGTTCTCTAGGCCAATATAGGAGTTTAGGTCGGTTGATGATTCCGTTTACTTCTCTGGAAACCTCCTCTCCGTGGGCCTAATTACTATCCCTATAACGTCTGGCCGTTTTGCATGCCGTGCGCTTATTTGGTGGTCGGCGGAGTGTGAAACGACCCTTAGAGAGAATCGATAAAGACTACTTGCGCTATAAGCACTGCTAAAGCGATTTCACCGTGGGTTAATTTCGTCGAGCTAAGGCTTGGTTCCAGTATATTTCGAAGCACGCCAGTCGAACTTTTTAGTGTCATACGCGTCTTCACTTAACGGGAAACCTTTCCTCTAGCAGAGATGTGAAAGCGAGTCAAAGGGATTTGGGGTAAGTTTTGGCAGGACCCTCCCCTCCCGTTCTCCACGAGAATGGGACCGCAATCTCGGACCCCGCATCTGTGGCGGAGTCCTTTGCGACCGCAATCTCGGAACCCGCATCTGTGGCGGAGTCCTTCGCGACCGCTTTCTCTAGCCGGGATGATGCTCTGCCAGCATTCAATGCACATCGTGATGTGGCTGAAGGCTGCCGACTGAACTTTAGCTCCAGAGGCGGAAAATCTCTCCACGACAGGTTTACGTTGATTGAGTTGCGTTCTGTTCTCGCTTTATGGTCCGAACGATGTCCCGTATGCCAAGACTCGACACCTAGGCGAGCGAGGCATGGCATTTCTGCTAGATTTGTTCAAGAGGATCTGGGTAGAGGGTATACTCCCAGACTCCTGGTGAATGGCTACTATTCTAGCTTTTCGTAAACTGGAGATATATCGCACTACCCAGGCCAGTTTTTACCCAATTTCTCTAACATCCTGTGTGTACAAGTTGATGGAGAACTTGGTAAATGTTTGACTTGCCTTTTTTTCTGGACAGCGGAGGCCACTTGTCTTCTGCATAGGGCGGCTTCCGCCAGTCCCACTCTTTGTCGGATGCCCTGGTCCTGTTACAAATATCTATATGTGAGGCCTTTCTTCGTATACACCACTATGCCACACTGTTTTTCGATCTGGAGAAGGCCTATGGTACCGTATGGCGACATGGTATCATGGAAATCATCCCCAGGATGGGGGCGAGAGTACGTCTCCCAATCTTCATATCAGAGTTTCTTGCGAGGACGTCGACTCCGTTTACGGTACAGGTGGGGTGAGTTTCCGCCCCACTACGGAAGGAAGAGGTCGTCGTCCCACAGGGAAGTGTTCTCAGCATCATTCCCTTTGCCGAAAAAAATATTTATCTTTAGACACGATGGAAATCATGAAATGCCCCTGTGTTTAGCCGTATCTGAACTAGCGCCGTTTACTCATGCGAGCCCTTCAAGGCAAAAATAAGGCTCTCCATCATTCATGAATGAAAGATCTACCCTCAAATACTTCTATTTGCCAACACTTCTCAGAGACAACATTTTCTGATATTGAGTTCTGGGCTTCAAGATGACAGCATTTTCTGATATTGATTTCTGGGCTTCAAGATGACAGCATTTTCTGATATTGAGTTCTGGGCTTCAAGATGACAGCATTTTCTGATATTGAGTTCTGGGCTTCAAGATGACAGCATTTTCTGATATTGAGTTCTGGGCTTCCAACCAACCATCATTAACATATGGAGAGCGTGATAGGAAAATTCGCTTTAAGATCGGACGTGAAGTACTCCGATCACTACTGGCTTGTTTTCCTGAAAAAGGTTCGCCCTACGATAGAAACATTGTTAGCCTCTCTACCCATGTGAACCGCAAAATTAGAATTCAGCGAAGCACCTAATTATTATTTCACATCTCAACTTACATATGTATAACCTAACATTTTATTATAGCTTATCAAAAGCTCTCTGCTCTTTACTTTACACTTTTTTAAAACTTTTTCTCATCTCTTTTTTCTTTGTGGGGGGGGGGGGTAAAAAGTGCAGCCCTTTACCTATTTCTGTTTTATTTTTGGATTGATGATGGAAAGGAGTTACTTTCGAAACCTAAGTCAAAATTGTATTTGAAAAAAAAATCCTAAACACAGCGTTTATCTTCTCATTTTAAAGCTAGATACTGAGTAGAAATATTTAAATACCAGACAATGTCTTCGCCACTCTCCCCTACGGGAGGAGCTTGCGCTTTGCTACTAAGAATAAAATTTAAAATCTAAAAAAAAAGCAGCCATGGTTAAATTTTTATAAATTTTCTGAACTTCACCAATTATAATAATTTTAAAAAGGAAGTTTAACCTAAATTTCCCCCCTTTCAAAATATCACGTTGCTAAAATATAGTTATAGAAGAAGATATATAAAAATAAATTTTCTGAACTTCACCATTTGTAATTCTTTGGGTTATAAAAGAATTCACAAAATTCCAATACTTATATTTATTTCTAACTTCACCATTTTATTTTTTATATTATAAAAGAATTATTAGAAATAACTTTGATAAAAAAATAAGTCATAACCAAACTAAGATGCAATTATTATTCAAATACTCAAAAAAATCCCCTTCTTAAATTATAGAGTTAGTGATGATGATGATGATGATGATGATGATGATATTTATCTGGGTCAACAGATTACAATGTCTATCTGAGTCAACAGATCACAAAATCGCCGAGAAAAGATCAGGAAATCCAACACATAAATCCCCATCTGCCTGAATAGAAAAGTATATAACCACTGCATAATCCCAACTATGGCCTATGAAGCAGAAACTTGGAAGCTGACCAAAATACTTACATTAAAACTTAGAATAACAGAAAGAGCCCATAGACTCATGATGGGGATAATTTGGCATGACAGAAAATTAGCCACTTGGATATGTAGACAAAGCACATTTCAGGATATTGTGGAATCTATAAGAAAAGAAAAGTGATAATAAATTTTAGAAATAAGATTTTCAAGATTTCCAAATTATTTAAAGTATATTTAGTTAAATTATGAATAATGTGAGCCTGGAAGTTTGCTTTAATAACATCAAAAAATTTTAAAATATTTTTTTAATAAATTTCCTACAACTCTAATTGCAATTGACATTGTCTTTAGTGAAATTAGATACATGTTTTGCCAATCTAATCTTAAAATATTCATTGATTTTTTAGCCACTCAAACATTCTATCCGCACTTTCATCAAATCAATTAAATATTCTAATTATTCTGCAAGACCATTTTATTTACTGATACTGAATTGACAAAGAAAATATTTTCATCTTATTTTCTATTCGAAGAATCAGAGTGTAAGTCCAAAACAAGCGTGATTGATGTTTTAATTCATCCATTATAATCTGGAAGCACTTTAGGACCATAGAAATAAATTAAGCAAGGACACATGTTAGACCTATCTCACAATGTAACTGAAATATATACATTTTTGACAATGGCTGCGACATATACACCAGACCACATATATTTGCTTCTGTTACGGCTATAATGGTAAAATTGGGGATGTGGTCAAGGAATCAAGATTAATATGTATCAGGGGTAAAAGAAACAAAGGTTGTATTCTCACCTTAACAATTTGGGTTAAAATATGTACATCTCATTCAAATCTCAAAGTTATCAGGGTCACAATCCCTAAATATTCCATTAAAATTTTGAGTTTTAAAACTTTTGTGAGTTTTTTATCTTTCATTTTAGATTAATACTTTGATTTTAATTCTAATATGAACAAACAATCTTGTCGACAATACAAAGATAATCAGGTGGGTAAAATTTATAATAGGGAACACATTAGTAAAGTTCATATTTTGACTAAACAGGATAAGACACTTAACAATGAGATTAAGTTGGATAAGTTTAGATTTAGGAAATAGATTCGTAGATTTTGGTTTAAAAATCGAGTGGTAGAAGAATGGAATAAGCTCAATAGCCACACGACAAAACCATCCTCCCTGCAGATAGACTGGATAGATTTATTGATAAGGATGCTCGGTTGGACTGAGAACAGGAGATACCTCTTATAGGTCATTAATTATCCTTTTGCACCTGCATTTTTTATGTTCTTATATATATTCGTGCCTAAAGGGTGTGTTGTGTCGCATTTACATAAAAGGAATGAAAGTATTTCATATTTTTCATCTATAAAACAAACAATTCGGAAAATTTTTAGGAAGGTTACAAAGAAGATACATATAACCCACAGGAGCTGAAGGAAATTGATGATGTGCATTATTTTATAGTAGCTGGCATTGTGCTAGTGGTGATAGTTATGAAGATGTGGTGCAGCTTATGATGTCGAATTCAGGAGTGGATCACAAAAGCTGCAGAAATGCAGGTGATAGCTATAAAGATGTGGTGCAGTTAATGATGTCGAATTCAGGAGTGGATCACAAAAGCTGCAGAAATGCTGGTGATAGTTATGAAGATGTGGTGCAGCTTATGATGTCGAATTCAGGAGTGAATCACAAAGGCTGCAGAAATGCTAGTGATAGTTATAAAGATGTGGTGCTGCTTATGATGTCGAATTGAGGAGTGGATCACAAAAACTGCAGAATTGCAGGTGATAGTTATGAAGATGTGGTGACTCTTATGATGTCGAATTCATGAGTGGATCACAAAAGCTGCAGAAATGCTAGTGATAGTTATGAAGATGTGGTGCTGTTTATGATGTCAAATTCAGGAGTGGATCACAAAAGCTGCAAAAATGCTGGTGTTAGTTATGAAGATGTGATGCAGCTTATGATGTTCAATTCTGTATTGGATTACAAAAGCTGAAGAAATGCAGGTAAAAGTTATGAAGATGTGGTGCTGCGTATGATGTCGAATTCAAGAGTGGATCACAAAAGCTGCAAAAATGCTAGTGATAGTTATGAAGATGTGGTGCTGCTTATGATGTCGAATTCAGGAGTGGATCACAAAAGCTGCAGAAATGCTACTGATAGTTGTGAAGATGTGGTGCTGTTTATGATGTCGAATTCAGTAGTGGATCACAAAAGCTGTAGAAATGCTAGTGATAGTTATAAAGATGTGGTGCATCTAATGAAGTCAAATTCAATAATGAATCACAAAAGTTGAAGAAATGCTAGTGATAGTTATGAAGATGTGGTGCAGCCTATGGTGTCGAATTCAGGAGTGGATCACAAAGGATGCAGAATTGCTAGTGGTAGTAATGAAGATGTGGTGCAGCTTATGAAGTCCAATTCAGTAGTGGATCGCGAAAGCTGCAGAAATGCTAGTGATAGTTATGCAGATGTGGTGCAGCTTATGATGTCGAATTCATCAGTGGATCACAAAAGCTGCAGAAATGCTAGTGATACTTATGAAGATGTGGTGCAACTTATGACGTAGATTTCAGGAGTGGATCACAAAAGCTGCCGAAATGCTAGTGATAGTTAAGAAGATGTGCTGAAGCTTATGATGTCAAATTCAGGAGTGGATCACAAAAGCTGCAGAAATGCTAGTGATAGTTATGAAGATGTAGTGCTGCTAATGAGGTCAAATTCAATAATGGATCACAAAAGTTGAAGAAATGCTAGTGATAGTTATGAAGATGTGGTGTAGCCTATGATGTTGAATTCAGGAGTGGATAAAAAAAGCTGCAGAAATGCTAGTGGCAGTTATGAAGATGTGGTGCAGCTTATGATATAGAATTCAGTAGTGAGTCACAAAAACTGCAGAAATGCTAGTGATAATTAGAAAATGTGGTGCAGCTTATGATGTCAAATTCAGGAGTGGATCACAAAAGCTGCAGAAATGCAGGTGATAGTTATGAAGATGTGGTGCAGCTTATGATGTCGAATTCAGGAGTGGATCACAAAAGCTGTAGAAATGCTAGTGATAGTTATGAAGATGTGGTGAAGCTTATGATGTCGAATTCAGGAGTGGATCACAAAAGCTGCAGAAATGCTAGTGATAGTTATGAAGATGTGGTGCTGCCTATGATCTCGAATTCAGGAGTGGATCACAAAAGCTGCAGAAATGCTAGGGATAGTTATGAAGATGTGGTGCAGCTTATGATGTCGAATTCAGAAGTGGATCACAAAATCTGCAGAAATGCTACCGATAGTTATGAAAATGTGGTGCAGCTTATGATGTCGAATTCAGTAGTGGATCACAAAATCTGCAAAAATGTTAGTGATAGTTATGAATATGTGGTGTAGCTTATGAAGTCAAATTCAATAGTGAATCACAAATGTTGAAGAAATGCTAGTGATAGTTATGAAGATGTGGCATAGGTTATGCTGTCGAATTCAGGAGTGGATCACAAAAGCTCAAAAATGCTAGTGATAGTTATGAAGATGTGGTGCTGCTTATGATTTCGAATTCAGGAGTGGATCACAAAAGCTGCAGAAATGCTAGTGATAGATATTTAGATGTGGTGCTGTTTATGATGTCGAATTCAGTAGTGGATCACAAAAGCTGTAGAAATGCTAGTGATAGAAATGAAGATGTGCTGCATCTAATGAAGTCAAATTCAATAATGAATCAGAAAAGTTGAAGAAATGCTAGTGATAGTTATGAAGATGTGGTGCAGCCTATGGTGTCGAATTCAGGAGTGGATCACAAAGGATGCAGAATTGCTAGTGGTAGTAATGAAGATGTGGTGCAGCTTATGAAGTCCAATTCAGTAGTGGATCGCAAAAGCTGCAGAAATGCTAGTGATATTTATGCAGATGTGGTGCAGCTTATGAAGTCCAATTCAGTAGTGGATCACAAAAGCTGCAGAAATGCTGGTGATAGTTATGAAGATGTGGTGCAGCTTATGATGTCGAATTCAGTTCTGGATTACAAAAGCTGAAGAAATACAGGAAATATGTATGAAGATGTGGTGCAGCTTATGATGTCGAATTCAGGGTGTGGATAACAAAAGCTTCGAAAATGCTAGTGATAGTTATGAAAATGTGGTGCTGCTTATGATATCGAATTCAGGAGTGGATCACAAAAGCTGCAGAAATGCAACTGATAGTTATGAAGATGTGGTGCTGTTTATGATGTCGAATTCAGTAGTGGATCACAAAAGCTTTAAAAATGCTAGTGATAGTTATCAAGATGTGGTGCAGCTGATGAAGTCAAATTGAAAAATGGATCACAAAAGTTGAAGAAATGCTAGTGATAGTTATGAAGATGTGGTAAAGCTTATGATGTCGAATTCAGGAGTGGATCACAAAAGCTGCAGAAATGCTACTGATAGTTATGAAGATGTGGTGCAGCTTATGATGTCTAATTCAGGAGTGGATCACAAAAGCTGCAGAAATGCTAGTGATAGTTATGAAGATGTGGTGCAGATTATGAAGTCAAATTCAATAGTGGATCACAAATGTTGAAGAAATGCTAGTGATAGTTATGAAGATGTGGTACAGCTTATGCTCTCGAATTCAAGGGTGGATCACAAAAGCTGTAGAAATGCTAGTGATAGTTATGAAGATGTGGTGCTGCTTATGATGTCGAATTGAGGAGTGGATCACAAAAGCTGCATAATTGCATGTGATAGTTATGAAGATGTGGTGACCCTTATGATGTCGAATTCATGAGTGGATCACAAAAGCTGCAGAAATGCTAGTGATAGTTATGTAGATGTGGTGCTGTTTATGATGTCAAATTCAGGAGTGGATCACAAAAGCTGCAAAAATGCTGGTGATAGTTATGAAGATGTGGTGCAGCTTATAATGTTCAATTCTGTATTGGATTACAAAAGCTGAAGAAATGCAGGTAATAGTTATGAAGATGTGGTGACTCTTATGATGTCGAATTCAAGAGTGGATCACAAAAGCTGCAAAAATGCTAGTGATAGTTATGAAGATGTGGTGCTGCTTATGATGTCGAATTCAGGAGTGGATCACAAAAGCTGCAGAAATGCTACTGATAGTTGTGAAGATGTGGTGCTGTTTATGATGTCGAATTCAGTAGTGGATCACAAAAGCTGTAGAAATGCTAGTGATAGTTATGAAGATGTGGTGCATCTAATGAAGTCAAATTCAATAATGAATCACAAAAGTTGAAGAAATGCTAGTGATAGTTATGAAGATGTGGTGCAGCTTATGGTGTCGAATTCAGGAGTGGATCACAAAGGATGCAAAATTGCTAGTGGTAGTAATGAAGATGTGGTGCAGCTTATGAAGTCCAATTCAGTAGTGGATCGCAAAAGCTGCAGAAATGCTAGTGATAGTTATGCAGATGTGGTGCAGCTTATAATGTTCAATTCTGTATTGGATTACAAAAGCTGAAGAAATGCAGGTAAAAGTTATGAAGATGTGGTGACTCTTATGATGTCGAATTCAAGAGTGGATCACAAAAGCTGCAGAAATGCTAGTGATAGTTATGAAGATGTGGTGCAGCTTATGACGTAGATTTCAGGAGTGGATCACAAAAGCTCCCGAAATGCTAGTGATAGTTATGAAGATGTGCTGAAGCTTATGATGTCGAATTCAGGAGTGGATCACAAAAGCTGCAGAAATGCTAGTGATAGTTATGAAGATGTAGTGCTGCTAATGAGGTCAAATTCAATAATGGATCACAAAAGTTGAAGAAATGCTAGTGATAGTTATGAAGATGTGGTGTAGCCTATGATGTTGAATTCAGGAGTGGATCAAAAAAGCTGCAGAAATGCTAGTGGCAGTTATGAAGATGTGGTGCAGCTTATGATATAGAATTCAGTAGTGGGTCACAAAAACTGCAGAAATGCTAGTGATAGTTATGAAATGTGGTGCAGCTAAAGATGTCAAATTCAGGAGTGGATCACAAAAGCTGCAGAAATGCTAGTGATAGTTATGAAGATGTGGTACAGCTTATGCTGTCGAATTTAAGGGTGGATCACAAAAGCTGTAGAAATGCTAGTGATAGTTATGAAGATGTGGTGCTGCTTATGATGTCGAATTCAGGAGTGGATCACCAAAGCTACAGAATTGCAGGTGATTTTTGTGAACATGTGGTGACTCTTATGATGTCGAATTCATGACTGGATCACTAAATCTGCAGAAATGTTAGTGATAGTTATGAAGATGCGGTGTTGCTTATGGTGTCGAATTCAGGAGTGGATCACAAAAGCTGCAGAAATGCTAGTGATCGATAAAAAAAATTGAGAGAATGAAAAGTTCGCGAACCCTGTATAAATGGTGCTGATACAGTGGTGTGAAGTCCACCACACATTCTTTAGCTATAACCTCAACATTATAAAGTAACTCAGTTAGAACACATTGTCTCTCCTGTGGTAAAGTGGGCAACGAAAAAGAACTGCGGGGGGCTCTCACGCTTGTTTCAGTTGGCTCAATACCTAAGGTAGCTCAAGTGGTGGGTGAGAAGCATCTATTGACTCAATTAACTGCTGCGGAAGTTGTCCTTCAGAAAGTTTATGTAGCACTCAACTACCTTTTATGTAGAATTCTTCTAGGCATGTTTAACTTAAAACCAGTCCAAGTATTGGTAGTGACAAAAAGGCCTAAGCTTTACTACAGCACTAAAAGGCCTAATTATTATTACAGCACTAAAAGGCTTAGAATTATTACAACACTAAAAAGCTTAGGTATTACTACAGCACTAAAGGTTTTATGCATTACTACAGTTATTTTTTGTCGTCATGGAGTAAATTTCGATCATTTTAAACAATACTAATAAGATTTTTTTTTTACGTCTTCTAAAAAATGAGAATAATTTACTGACATCCTAATGTACGTTAGTAACGAAAGGGGGCAAACAAATTCCCAAGGACAGGGGACAAACAATCCCCAATTAAAGGATGCAAACAACTTTCCAATGTCAGGAGACAACCGATTTCCCAAAGACAGGAAACAAGCAAGTCTCCAAGGACAAGAGACAAACAAGTCTCCAGTGACAGGAAACAAGCAATTTCCAAAGGGCAGGAGTCAAACAAGTCATCAAGGATAAAGGACAAACATGTCATCAAGGACAGGAGACCAACAAGTCCCTAAGGCCATGCCAAACTTGTGTCGATAAGCTTGTCCATTGAAGATAAATGTACAAGAGAAAAATAAAGGAAATAAAAATATTAGAAGGTAGGGGTAATGATCTGGGAGAAAGATCATGAGGTGATTCATGGAGCTAAAATTATTATGAAAAGGAGAGAATCGAGTCCTCTAATGAGGTGGGAGCTATTATGGATATGTGAACCTGAAATTGCTCCGACTAAAGGTTTCAGGTGGCCTGCGATTCATTTTATATAAAGATACGAAGCCACAACCACAAAACTGATGATCAGACGGATCGAATTATTAGGACTATTCGTTTGGACCAAACCATAGAGGAGCTTTCCAAGATTTAAATTCATCAATGAGGTTAAGATATGTGGTTAGTTTATCCCTGAGTAGCAATTTTGACACTGCACCGGGCACAATTGGAAGACGCTCTCCATCCACGCAAAACATTTGACTGGATGAATAGCGTCCCATAGGCATGCCAGATGCAGTGTGAATGTGGCTAATCGTGGCTAAACTAAGCATAATTTCACTGCGGTACATTGCCCCCTCCCCCTTTTCTCTACTATATAAGATGTATCCTTCCACCCGTTCTTATTTGCTTGGATGAGGCCTGCAGTGATTAACTGAAATCTTATATTCTTTAACCCATGTGTAGTATGTATGCTGTGGAGTATGTCTGGAGACTGGCTAGATGGCAAACAATAAGTCACAACACTCACCCAGAGCGGCAATGCCTAGCCGTTTATTAGTCTTTACCATATCTACAGGACCGGGTACATACACCAGTTATCTGTAAATGGCCTATATGTGTTTATGAGGAAGGCTTAAGACCAGTACGTGAAAAACCAAGGAATGATGAGGATGAGCCGGACGATATCACCCATTTACCCTTTGATGAATGGCACAAGATAATGTGTGCTCACGACCCAAAGTAGGTTTATTGTTGAAGTAACTGGAGCTGGATCTTCTCATTATTCCATTAAGACATAATTGTCCAATTCATATTAATAACTCAAGAATACTCCACATATTCCTAGTGATTCATTTGAAGATTTTTTCAGTTTTTCAAGTCCTGTCGCTAAGGAGACTTCTTCCTCTACATTGAGGTACTTGATTCTATGATTCCATGGGTATTTTCACTGAATCATACCCAATATACCTGGAATCTTCAGAATGGTCTCTTGGCGGAGTATGTATAGGCGAGGCCTTCATTGTTCAAATACCACTCAACAGGTTCAAGTTGATCAAGGCTTTGTTTATCAAAAAAAAAAACAACAGACCAGAGAAAGCTGTTGTCGAAGACCAACAAATAAACTCATTGATTAGCTCAAGAATCATGGTGGCACTATAGACAACATGAGATGAGATACCTAGTCAGAGAATTCGAAGGTTCAATGGATAGTACACAAAATTTCTTAGGCTGACTATAAAGTAGTTTAATAATGCCTGGCAAATTGAGAGTAGCATTATAATTTTCAGCGATAGATATGATTTTTAAATTTGAAGGGCCTGGGAAATCACTTTTTGAGAATAGTGGTGATCTGCTGGACTTAGATGAATCATCGCCCTGATGGTGTAGGCAATGTAAGTGGGGTAAAGAACATTAAAATGAAGAGACATACAGTATTTATGGACAAACGAGTTATTGCTCAAGAAAAAGTTGACCAAGGATTCGCTTCCCGAAAAAATCGAAAAAATCAAAGGAAGCTGTTTTCGAAGACCAACAAGCGAGATTTACGCAAATTGTGCAGGTTGTTCATTCTGGCCGCGAAAGTGGGTGATTTCGCATTAGGGTTCACCACATCCACACTCACTTAAAAGAGAAAAACGTCTCATGGGACCAAGAGTGCGATTACATATATATTGCATCTTCCCAGAGATCTCGAAAATTGCAACTGTACCGGAAGATGCTCTGTTTGTTCAAATAATCCGTCCTGGAGGTGCTGCGATTTTTGGAAACTATTATAGATGTTTTTGCACCACACTTTCTTACCCGATTTGAAACTTATGATCGCATTGATATTGTCTTGGATCTTTACTCCAAGACAACTCTTACGTTAGGTACTTGAGAGCAAAGTGAAACCAGTGCAATAATAAAAGGTTTTGGCAGGTGGGTGGGCTGTCTTTTTACGTGTGTATCGAAAAAAAAAACAGGTGGTCATGGAGCTGGCCAAAGGCTTGAAGCTCATGACACTTGCAATGGTATTGACACCTAATTTAATGTATCTATTTTAATTGTTTTATTACATGTTGTAGTCAATAAATTTTACTTCATTGGCTTATCTTCAGTTACACTCTCTTTCTCATTTCAGGCGAAGGATCTTTTAGCCAGTATATTTGAGCAATGTTTGAATTCACCATCTGCCATTGTCATTTATGTACTGGTCAGTGGTCATTCCAGTACATGATGAAGCCGATATTCTGATATTTCTGCACATGGCAGCCTCTACCTTTGCTGGAGATGGTTAAGTAATTATAGTGTTAGATATTTTAAAATAGATTTAGTTGTTTTATTTATAAATTAGAAATTTTTAGCTTCTACATAACTTAATGGTAAATAATCAGTATGAGGCCCGTTAAAAAAAGTGACATAACGTTCATAAATACCATATTAAAGCAATAATTCAAATGAATCGCAGTTAAAATGTAATTATCAAAATTGAATTATTATTTATATCCTAAGGTTAGGTTAGTTTTTGCTCTCATTTTGATTGCATCAACAGCCTGTACAATTTTCCCTCTCCTTTTCAGCAGGATGTGATTGTACCCTCCGATACCCAGCAATCAAAGGTATTAAGCGAAAGAACAAATAGATAGATACATCGGCTGAGAACCAGCTCCTTATTTCTTAAAACCACGCTTACCCAAACGCTCTCCACCAATCATGTGCGAGAAGAGTCTCAAGCCACGCCTACTCAAGGAAATTCTCTCACAATTAGATAAACAGTGTTTTGAAAAAGTTCTGTTACACTCGTTTTTTATATCTTTCGAGAGGTTTACGTGTGTGGTAGAAAAAGTTCCGTCAAAGAAACTTAAAGTTCTACTTTTCCAGCACATGTTATTAAAACGTCTTTTCCATTATGTAGAGGTGTATCGAAATGGATGTAAAAAGAATCGGGATCTCTGCTCTCCTGTGTGTGGGCCACAACAACAAGTCCGACATCGCCAAGCGGCTCAACGTCAGCCGGACGACTGTCTACAAAGTCACAGAGACACTCAAAAACGGGGAAGACCTCAAAGATCGACCTCGTTCAGGCAGACCTCAAGTTGTCAACGGTTTGGCTTTGAGAAAAGCTTTCGAAAATGCTCCGAACCTCAAATGACAGCACTCGCGAAGAAGAAAAATATCATGGTGGTCACGATGTCCAGAGCCGTCAAGGAGGAGGGGCGGTAAGAGCTTGGGGTACGTGGAAAAGCCTCTGTCCACCAGCCATACGCAAGTACAACGTCGGGAGCGCTGTCGTCGCCTTTTCAACGACTTGAAGAGTCATGACAATCGAATTTTATTTTTTTCCTGATTAAAAACCTTCGTGGTCGATCGGGTCATCATCAAGCAAAATGACTGGATGGTAAGCTTTGGGAAGGACATATCCGAGGTCCGCGACGTGTCTACGACCAAGCACCCGGGCTCTGTGGTGATGCTCGGCGTCGTGGCTTCGAATGGCCTGAAGATGCCGACGATGGGGTTTGAGGCCGGTTAAAAGCTCACCGCAGCCGATTACAGCGACGTATTGGACACGAATGTCTTGCCCTGGATGAGAAGGATGGTGAAGAAGGTGGAGTACGTCTTTCAGCAGGACGGTGGCCCCGGCCCACACGGCAAAGATTATGCAAGAGTGATTGGCGTTGAGTGTGACTTTCAGGTCACACTCGACGCCAATCACTCTTGCAGTCGCCCGACCTCATTCCTCTCGACTACAGCGTGTGGGCGCATATTGAGGGCAAGGCCTGCAAGGTCCGCCACAGCAAGGTCGACGAGCTGAAGTCCTCCGTCAACCGGGTGTGGGCCAGCAGGAGGAAGAGCTTCGTTTGCAACGTGGACGCGGCCTTCGGGTCTCGCCTGAAGCGCATGCTCGCAGCAGAGGGCGGCCACATTGATTAATTTTACATTTTAAACACATATTTTATGTTAAAAAAATAAAAACGTTTCTAACCTCTTTAAAACTAGCATTGTGTCCTTTGATGAGAGCGTCATAACGAGTGTAACAGGACTTCTGCAATACCCGGTACCCGGTATTGATAAGATCTTAACGACAATTAATACAGACATTCATACGAACAAAGCAATACTTTTATACAAATCCGTTAAAAAATCAATGTGTCAAATAGACATAGAAAACAACGTTAAAATTTGTAATTCAATCTTAATCTTCAACTCACTTCTCGTTTAGTCTTGTATCGCCTTCAAAATATCTTTCAATCAATTCTTCAACTTTCAACCCAGAAGAGAATTTCAATTCAATAAAAGGCTGAAAGTATTACTTTTCACCCTTAACTTGTTATTGTTTGAATACTTTATTATTAGTCGCGTGGAAGCGACTCTATACGTTACTATGTCGGTTCATAGGTCAACGGTGGGATGGTTGACATTTTATCTTTTTATTGAGTTTTGGGGCAATAACATCATAACTATTCAGCCGATACTAACGAAATTTGAAACCCTTATGTTGTTTTACATTCTCTTCCGAATGATATAATTTCCAAGATCTTCCCAAAGTTAGTCCGGGAATTATTGAATGTTTTAAATGTCATATGGTCATTAGGCAGAATAATTAAGCGCACGTGACTTAGGTCTGTTGACCTTGTGATTCTTTTATACGAACTCATAATCTTCAAATTAACAAAAAAAGGTTGTTTAATTCAGTTCCTATGGTTGTAAATACTTATTGTTCTTAAATTGGGAAAGAAATTGAGTATAACTGACTTCCAGTGCTCATAAGTACGAACATATTGTCCTTCAATTACAAAAGTAATTTAGTCAAATTTACTTCCTGTGCTCCTAAAATAAACTTATTGTTGCTAAATTATAAAATTAAGTACAATTGAATTATTGAGCTCCTTATTACGAATTTATGAAAATATCAGGGATTTAGGTAAGTTATAAAATACGATAAAATATCTAATTTTTTAAATAAGAGGATTTTGAAAATACAATTTTTTGTGTGCAAATTCCTGAAAAAAACCCCTTTATGGAATGTCTTTCGGTAAAAAGTCTTAGGACAGAACAAGTTTGATTTCCATTGACAAAAATGCCTGACATCAATTTTTTTAGGTTTAGGTTAGGTTAGGTTAGATAGTCATAACATAAAATCCATAGATGACTAAAGCTACACGGGCCTATCAAAGGACATCAATGTCAATCCCCACTCTAAACATTGATCCATAAGCTACATCCAAAGGATATTGTCCATAACATCGCCTTGAAGTTATCACCATTCAAGGCTCGTCAAAAAGCTCTACCGTGCAACTACAATACACAATAATATCAATATTAAAAAATGCACAATTTTTACCCCCAAGACTAACTCAAATAACCATATAACTTCCCCCCCCCCCCCCGCCCTATTTTATTTGGGGACGAAACTATGTTTTTAGGCTAAATTGAAACATTTAGAGAAACAAAGATTAAGGAGTGTTTGTTAGGCCAACTTCCAACTCGTATTAAAGAATATTTATGCACTGTTCTGAGCAAATGGTTATTTTAAGAGATAATTCCATCTCAATAAATGTCCATTTGCACCGAAAAATAAATACCTAAAAAATTTTCTTCGGCGCAAATGAACATTTATTGACATCAAATGCACAGAAAAATAAATAAACAACTTATTTTTCGGCACAAATGAACATTTATTGAGATTAATTACACAGGGGAATAATTTTAAACACATTTTCTGGTGACTTAGATTTTGATCTGCCAATTTTATTTCGTTTTTCATGCTGATTTCAAATATATAATCCATTTTTACCTACCTACTATAGTTATTCTGTAATTTCTATTTTCTCGTTTCCCCGAAAACTGCCCTCCCGACGGACAGAGAGGGTGCTTGTAGAAAGCAAATACTTCACAGTACATAGTAGTAAGATAATAATAAGTGTTATTGTGCAAAATATTGAAATAATTGTTTCTTCTTTCAGGTCTCATGTTAGAGTGATGGCTTCGTCACGAGGAAATTGCGTTAATGATCCAGACACCTTCTGCTACATATGTGGCTGTTACATGCTAGTTTGTCAAAGGCGCAATATATCAAACTTTGTGATCCACACTTATAAGGCATATTTTGATGTTTCTCTGGGCGATCAAGATAAGAAGTGGACCCCACATGCTGTTTGCCATAGTTGTGTGGAACATCTTCGTGAGTGGACGAAAGGAAAGAGAAATGATCTTCCTTTTGGAATCCCCATAGTGTGGCGAGAGCCAAATGATCGTGTATCGGACTGTTATTTCTGTCTGGTGAATACTAAAGGGATTGGCAAGAAAAATCGGCACAAGATCGACTACCCCAACATTCCCTCGGCGATCCGGCCAGTACCTCATTCTGAGTCTTTACCAGTTCCGATTTTTAGTGGATATGCTTCCTCCGAGGATGAAAATGATGTACCTGATATGGACGTCCACGGAATGGATTCAGAGTCTGCAGATTTATCATCAGATGTTGAACAGTCATAAGCTCCTCACTGTTTCAATCAAGAGTATTTGAATAACTTGATACGTGATTTGGCTCTCTCCAAGAAAGCTTCAGAACTTTTAGATTTTAGGTTGAGTGAAAGACATATACTTGAGAGGTCGGTACGGGTATCATATTACAGAGCAAGGGAGAGTACATTTGTTAAATATTTCTCTGAGGACAAACAATTTGTATACTGCCATGATGTTCCTGGTCTGTTTACTGAGTTGAACTTGGCACCTATAGCCCTGCTGAGGGGAGACTTTTTTTGGATAGCTCCAAGCGTAGCCTCAAGTGTGTCCTTATGCATAATGGCAATAACTTTGGTGCAGTTCCTCTCGGTCACTCTGTCCATCTGCGAGAAACTCACGATGATATAAGAATGGTCATGGATTTACTTAAGTACCATGAACACAATTGGATCATATGTGTAGACCTTAAAATGGTCAACTTCCTCCTTGACCAGCAGAAGGGATATACAAAGTTTCCATGCTATATCTGTATGTGGGACAGTCGAACCCGTAACAAACACTGATCCCAAAAGATTGTCCAGTTTGGGAAACTGGAAGCAGGAATGCCAAACATTGTTAATGAGCCAATCGTAAGTCGAAAGAAGATCGTTTTCCCCCCCACTTCATCTCAAACTGGGGTTGGTCAAGCAGTATGTCTAGGCTTTGAGCACTGGCAATGATTGTTTTCAGTACATAGTATCGGAGTTTCCTGTTTTGTCATACGAAAAAATAAAAGCAGGAGTATTTGATGGTCCCCAAATCCGAAGACTTCTGAGTGATTCTAGATTCGTGAACACCATGAATGAAAAAGAGAAGGCAGCCTGGCTCTCATTTTCTGCCGTTGTTCGTAACTTCTTGGGAAACAAAAAAGCGCATAACTACGAGGATCTGGTTACAAATATGCTTTTAGCATATCGTGATCTGGGATGCAACATGAGTGGGAAGCTACATTTCCTAAATAGTCACCTCGATCGATTCCCAGAGAATCTGGGAGCCGTGAGCGACGAACGAGGGGAACGCTTCCATCAGGATTTGATAACGATGGAAGAGCGCTACCAAGGTCACTGGGATAGACACATGATGGCGGACTACTGCTGGACGATTAGAAGAGATCAGCCAAAGAAGACTTACAAGAGAAAGAGTTACAAATGAAAATTTCTGAATGATTGAAATCAAGTTGAGGTCCTCCAGCCTGATGTACGCTGATTAATAAATTAGCATCTATTTGATTACACTATTTGTAATCCTAATGTGTAATTCAAGTTTCTTCTCATATGCAATAAAATGTTTGTGCACAAAAACCTGCTTTACTATAAATAACGCAAAAGGATGATTCAAAATTACTTCAGGGCATGATGATAGGCGTGATAAAATGAAAATTATTGTAAAATATTAGTTATTGATTATTACGAAAAATCTGTAGCATTTAGAGAGAATCTGATTTCAGATTTGAATTCAATATGCTCGAATTAGGTAGGAAAATGTACTTTTGTCAATTCACCAAATACAGGGTGTTTGCCAGTGTTATCTCTTAAAATCACCGTTTGCTCAGAACAGTGCATAAATATTCCTTAATACCAACTTGAAGTTGTCCTAACGAACACATTTTGGTTTCATAACTTGACATGGTCTAAATCCCTGATATTCGCGCGAAATTCTAAATTACCCTTGAATTAGAAAAGAGTTCGTAAAATCCAATTTGTGTTTCAAGTACGAACTCACTAATTTTGGATTAGAAAAGTTGTTCGTAAAATCAAATTCATGTGCCCCTAGGTACAAACTTGCTAATATTGAAGTGGAAACCAAGTTCATAAAAGTGAATTCATGTTGTGCTCATAGGTAAGAACGTATTAATTACTCTCAAACTAGAAAAAGCTAAATTTGAATTTTTTAAATCAAATTACTGTGTTTCGAAGTAGGAACGTATTAACTTCTGAATTAGAAAAGACCGTAAAATTGAATTTCCTAACTTCTAAATACGAACTTATTCCTCTTGAATAGGAAAGAAGTTTGTATAATCAAAATCCTAAAGTAGATTCCGCGTGCTCTTAAGTACGAACTCATTAATCCTAACTTGGAAAAGGAGTTCTTAAAATCGAACCCACCTACTCTTAAGCTACTACCATGCTAGTATCAAAACAAAGATTGATGGTTGTTTGTAAGGAACCTGACTGTCGTAGAATTGCTTATAGTCTGGTCCAATGATTATTCTAGTCCTTGATCTGGATAAACCGCTTTTGTTTAAGTCGATGGTATTGACCCTATGACTCAATCTACGATCAAATATATATATATCTATATATATATATATATATATATATATATATATATATATATATATATATATATATATATATATATAGGTAGGCTTTAATTCCTACTGAACGTGCGAAAGCTGGTTAGAGGCAGGTTGTGCCGTAGCCAGGATTCTCACTATAAAACTCCCACTTGTTACTGGGGGGGGGATGGGGGTTGTAATTGTTAAATTCTAAGAGTGCATAATACAGGTTGAATAAATTAGCCGAAGGGATTCTTAATTAAAGTCTTGCCAAGGGTACGTCAAAAGGGAGGAGCCACAAATAAACACACGTTTCCAAAAAATAAATTTTACTTTACACAAATATAATAATTAGCAATAGTTAAACGGGCAAAATTAAGGATTAAATATTAAACACTGACCGAACGTCTAGATTTATAATGACTCAATGGGAGTATCAATCACTGTTAATTAAATAGGTAATTTAAGAATAGAGGGACACTGGGTTTACAGATTACCATTAATTGTGATGGATTGGAGAGACGACTACTCAGGTCCAGACGGGGTGGTTCGGGTGGCGTTAAGACGAGTTCTTGGGGAGAGGGGGGATAAGACGACGGGTTCGGGGCTGCTGACTGCAGTTCCGGTTAGTTCACTCCTAACTCGATGTGACACTAACAAATAGTAACTTCCAGTAACTATTTGGATGTTTCTTTTCTTTCTCAAGTTACGTTGAGCAACATAGCGTATTCTTCTAGTCACAGACTCTGCGGGGCGGGATTTACTTCAGAAACACTTTGAGACAGCGACCAAGTTATCTCGGCGGCGCGTTGACAGTCGATACGTTACGGCAACGACTCTCGTTCAACGTAAGGATTACGCGAGTAGGTTTGGGACACTGCTCAAGAGGGATGAACGGCGTTATTATTTATACCGAGGATTGTGGGAAAGCGAGAGAGAGATTCCATTCACGACAATTCGCTTATCGCAGCGCCTTCTAGAGAATCTCCATGGTATCATAAAGAAGGCAAATAGAATTTAGGCTTCTCTGTGAGATAGACCTTCTTTCGTCAGACTTCCTGTCGCCAGTTGGGGGAGGGGGGGAGAGGAGACGAAGGTCAACACAAACGACAAATTTATTTCGTTCCCACGATTGTCTGGCGGCATGCGAGTATGTACGTTCCATACCCTCACACTGACATATCTGAGTCTATCTCCCACACAAATTTTCCTCTTCTATATTTCCTTCTTCTGCCTGTTTCTACTTCTTCCTTACCCTAACAGTTACCTCGAATGGGAAGGAAAATGAAAGTGATGTAATTCAACGTAGTTGTGTTCAATTAGCGGAGAAAGAATAAGCGGAAAGAGAGGACAAGACGGAAACGGGAATAGAAGGGGTAAGAATAAAGAAAATATGCCGCGAATCAGAAAGGGAGATCATAATTTCACCTAAATGGCTGAAATGATACAGTTCAGGACGTCAATGAACGCGATTAAAGTTTCTGATTTATGACTTTTGCTTTAAGGTATGAATTACACTATTTTAACGTTGATATTATTTTATAGTGTAGTTAATGGTAGAGCTTAGATGCGCCTTGAATGTTGATAACTTCAAGGCGATGTTATAGATGTCGCAAACTTATGCGACAATTTAATTATCCTTTCTGGTCTTTTCCTGCGACGGGGCGAGAAAGGAAGAATTCAAGAGGCCCTATTCTATTGGGAATAGGTAAAAAGTTATAATAGGGAACCATAGGTAAGGTTCGTATTTTTAGTGAACATAGCAATAGGCTTAAGCTGGACAAGTTCAGGTTTAGGAAAGAGATCGGTAGGAATTGGTTAACAATTCGAGTAGATGAATGGAATAGGCTCACTAATCACGTGATAGCAGCGTCCTCCCTGCGGAGTTTTGAGAATAGATTGGATAGATTCAGTGGCGGATCCAGGATAAATATTTAGGGGGAGCTAACCTGAATTCCTCCCTTTGAGGGTTATAATAGACAGCAGTGATAATAAATAACAGCATTTCACAAAGGAATGAGCACCAACTTTCTCAGATACGATTTTTTTCCACACATCAAAAAATTATAAATTATGGTTTATTGTAGTTTTTGGACATCAGCTAAAGTATAATCCTGAATTTAATAATTATATATCAATTACCTGCATTTCAGACATGCATAATACAAGGTACATTCGATCGCAACGGTTTAGAACTGTTTTATATATATTCTATATTATTATATAACTCTCTCAGAATAGCAGAATACAAGTATGGGTTAAAAAAGAAATATAAACATAAACCTGTCTGAATTATGGGGCGACTTTACCCCCCTAGCCCGCCTGGATCCGCGCTTGGATAGATTGGATAGGTTGGACTGAAATGGAGAAATTTGAACAGGAGCTGCCTCGTATGGCCTATTGATTGGCCTTTAAAGACTCCTTTTCTTGTGTATTTATTTTAATACTCTAACGAGAAATGAATTTAGGTACGGTGCCATAAGACTGCTCGTTGCCCCCAAACGTTGAATTTTGGGGAATGTTTGGGTGAATGTTGAGTGAACTAAAATTTTACTGCCAGACATAAAGCCTGTATAATGTATGAGTCTATAATTCACCTTTAAAGCTGGCAAGAAGTCGCAGAAAGGGTATTTGGCTCAGGTAGAAAGAGAGAGAGAGAAATCAGGGATACGTGTGTTTGTGTGAGAGAGAAATGTCAGGTGGAATTGAGAATATTATCATTCCACTGTCATTCTTATTTAAATAAAGGAATAGGTTAAACTATCACACAGTGCAATTTTGTGGTCAAAGCTGTACGTAAACAATGTAAATATTAGCCCCTGTTTGTTTTCCTTAGATCCAGTCGTATCTTTGTTGCTCAAATCAGACTTATGGGAGGTCATAAAAATCTGACGTCATAGGGAAAACATTGCTTTGTATAAATACGGTGTCTCTCTATTTTATAAACCATTGTGAGTTTGAAAATGTTATTAAGATAACGAAAGTACTAACTCCAATCAATCTTTCCTTTTCTTTACGTGGTATATACAAATATGTAAACAATAAAATAAATACGAAAATAAATGTGTCCAATTATGGCAGAAATTATTAAAAAGAGCTTTGGTGTAGTGCAGTTAGCTGAAAATATTGAAACACCGCTGAAGTTAGGTAGAAAAGATGGTCTTTTGCACTTGAGCATTATCCCCAAATTTCCGGAAAAGGCTTCAAAACGCGAGTTGAAGTCCAATAATGGGGAAGGTAGGTTTCGGCGCGCATACATTTGGAAGAGAGAAGGCCATTTGAGCTTTGCTTCAACCAAATTCAAGCCAATCACTCCTATTTAACATAGCCACACATATATGGAAGAGGATATACCATTGAATATTGCCTCACGCTAATTCAAGGCAATCACTCACATGCATTTGGATGCAAGGGGATCAATGAGCGTCGTCTCACCCAAATTTAACGTAGTCACGAATGATTACCATGCCCAAATATATTTGGATGAAGGGAGGCCATTGAGCGTTGCCTCATTCAAGTTCAAAGTAATTTCTCATGTATAACATCTACACATGTAATTGGATGAGGGAAGACCATTGACCGTTGCCTCGCACAAATTCAAGGCACTCGCTCATGTTTAACATAGGCCCATACATTTGTAAGAAGGGAGACCATGGAACATTGCTTCACACAAATTCAAGGCAATTGTTCATGTTAAGCATAGGGACATACATTTGAATGAGTGGAGGCCATTGAGCGTGGCCTCAACCAAATTCAAGTCAGTCATTCATGTTTAACATACGCAAACATATCTGGATGAGAAGAGGCCATTGAGAGTTTTCTCACCAAAATTTAAGGCAATTACTCATGTTTGACATTCTCGCATACATTTGGATGCGAGGGAGCCATTTAGCTTTGACTCACCAAATTTCAAGTCAATCATTCATGTTTAACAGGCAATCATACATTTCGAAGAGGGAAGGCCAGTGAGCGAATCATTCCCCAGTTCAAGGTAATTTCTCAAGTTTAAAATGCGTACATACATTTGGATGAGGGGATACCATTGAGCGTTGCCCGTCCAAATTCCAGGCAATCACTCACGTTTTACATACGCAGATACCTTTTGATAGGGGGAGGCCATTGTGCTATGCCTCGGCCAGATTAAAGATAATCATCCATGCTTACCTTAAGAACATACATTTGGGTGACTCGGACATTGAGTTTTGACTAACTCAAATTATAGGCAATCACTCATGTTTAACATATTCATATATATTTGGGTGAGTTAGGTTATTAAGCGTTGCCTCATCCAGGTTTAAGGCAATCACTCAGGTTTAACATATGCAAATACCTTTGGAAGAGGGGAGTCTATTGATTGATGCTCGCCCAAATTTAAGGCAATCACCCATGTTTAACATGATCACATTAATTTGTATTGAGGGAGGCCATTGAGAGTTCCTTCTCCCAAATTCAAGGCAATCACTCATCTTTACGTTGCGCAGATACATTTGGATCAGGGGATTCCTTTGAGCGTTGCCTCACCTAAATTCAAGTCAATTAATTATTATTAACATAAACACATACATTTGGATGAAAGGACGCCATTGAGAGTTACCACGCCCAAGTTAATACCATTCACTCATGTTTAACATACTCATACATTTAGATTAAAGGAGGCCATTGAACGTTGTCTCGCCCATATTCCAGGCAATCACTTACGTTTAACATAGGCACATTCAATTGGATAAGGGAAGGCTATTGAGCGTTGCCTAACCCAAACTCAAGGCAATCACTCATGTTTAACATACGCAGATACATTTGGATGAAGGAGATCAGTGAGAATTGGCTCACCTTAGTTAAAGGCAATCACTCATATTTAACATGCGTACATATATTTGAATGAAGGGAGGCCATTTGCCGTTGCTTTCCAAAGTTTAAGTTAATCAATCCTGTGTGGCTTCTTCCACACATACATTTGAAACAAGTAGATCCATTGAGTGTTGCGTCACCCAAATACATGACAATCACTCACGTTTAACATACGCACATATATTTGGAAGAGTAGGACCATTTAACGTTACCTTACTCAAATTCAATGCCATGACTCATGTTTAATTTACGCAGATACATTTAAAATAATTTTTTTTACCGTTTCTTGTCTCAAATTCAATGCAATCACTCATGTTTAATATACAAACATACATTTGAAAGAGGATTGGCCATTCGGCGTTACCTCCGCCTATTTCAAGGCAATCACTCATTTTTACTATAAGTATAAACATTTGGATTAAGTGAGCTTCTTGAGCGTTGCCTCACTCAAACTTAAGGCAATCACTCATGCTTAACAGACTCACATATGTACCTTTGGAATAGTGGAAATCATTGAATGATACATCAACCAAATTCAAGGCCATTGCTCATGTTTACCATACCTACATACATTTGGTGGTTATCGAATGATTAACCGAATATTTCATAAAAATGAAAAAGCTCGCGCACTTTATTTGGGTGTAAGCATCTAATGGTGTATAAAAAAAAGTTCGTATCTAGGTAATGGGTTGTCCGAAGTGCGAACTTTATCCTAATTTCTTAAACAGAGAAAATTAGGGATAGTGAATTAGTTAACGCGTAAGAACTAACAGCAAATTAAGAGTAAATAGAATGAGAGTTAGATGGAGAGAGAGAAGAATATATGTCCTGACACCATTAAAGGAGATCAACAATAGAACGTGTGAATTGCTTTCTAGAAGCTCTTTTCTTACGGTGAAAGATGATACATTGGAATTTTAATCATTTATTTATCAAAAAATAGAAATATGCCTTAGAGTGAAAGAAAGGAAATAATCAGCACATAGAATAAACACCACGGTTCAGATTGCAGCGAATAAAATGTACTATGTACTAAAATAGATTTAGTTGATTAAAATGATCTATTTAACTTTAACAGTTTAAGTAGGGTAGTCATAACTACAAGATGTATAGGCCTAACTCTCATTCTAATTAACGTAAACATTTTATTTTCAGTGAGAAAAATAGATACTTACTCGTAGGTGGAATAGTCTTCCTGAATCAGTGGTCAATTTGGTCACAACTTAAACACTTTTAAGAATAACCTTGACAATCATATGATAAATAAATCAAACTTAAATGAAAATGAATAAAAGTATCATTTAAATAAAGTTTACATATATCTAATATTAATAAAATCAAATGAGACAGCTTAATTATATTGATTTCTAACAAATTACTGATTTTTACAAAAATTAAAGCCAATACGTAATATTCTACATCTTTTATTGTATTTTTCATGATTGCATCATTGGTTTGTGTGATCGTTTTTGGTAGCGGCTGCTTCGTGTCGTCGGTTATCATTCATTATTGTCGATTCTTTGGCTGCTCAAGTTGATCATCGCGGTCAAAGGTTGGAGAGATGGGCGTTGTCGCTGTTATCGCCGTCTTTGGGTTGCTCAAGATTCTATCATTATCTTTTTGTGCGAGGTCTTCGGAGTCTTTATCTCTCGCCGTTCTCGGGTCTTCGCCTCGTCTTTGCCCTCATCGTGTTTTCGTCGTCATCATCCTTTTCGCTGTCGTTGCATCTTCACCATCATCACATACAAAATCAAAGAGGTCACATCACTGCCAGACAATCTGAATCAAGTTATCGCCACCGTCAAGCCTTCGCTCTCATCACGCCGTCGACATTTTTATGTTTTCTCTATCGTCACATTCTTCGTTATCGATACATTTTAACCAGCATAATTTGTGTTTCTTGTTTTTTCGATTTTTTCTTCCTTTTTTTTTTTTGTCGTAGTTTTTATATATATATACACATGACGCATGGGTAACTAAATTGGGCGCCAGTTATTTAATATATTTTTCTGCCTGACTTGTGTTTACCAGCAACATTCCACAACGTCAAATATTTTCCAATTTCAAAATGATTTATCTTAGTTAGTCCAAGTGAATTTAGCCCTTTATCTGCATCGGTTGTTGCTATCCAGTTCAATGTTTGGGAAGCGCATCAAATATGGGATGATAGTTTCCCTTACTCATCTTCATGATATCCTGTATGCTCAGGGAAGTGGATGATAACCTCTTCATCTGAATCTTTGTCATCGTCATCTTTATCTACATCATCTTCATCAATGTCGTCAGTACGACTCTAAACATGAACACTGAACCCTTGAAAGCATCTCACCGTGCTCGATGCATTGTTGGTGGCTGTAAATACAACTTTTCTATAAGATAGTCCATGTTGATCAGATTTGACCCTGTCCAATATTCTAGCAATTCTATCAAAGCTATGTGTTGCACGAACTATTCGGCATGACATTGCAGCTGACCCTCGCGAAAAGTCATCAGTGATCTGTAATGTAAGAATTTAAAATCAATGTTTGTACGAACATATTGTAAGCTTAATTTAATAATATTGGTTAGACACGCACCAGATAAACTGTGCCAGCAAAATGAAGACTCACCAAATAAATGATTGAAGAACACATGTCGAATAATTGAAAATATTATACTATAAATCTATCACTCTATCACCAATGGTCACTTTATCAATTATATAAAAATTAAATTATACACTAAATCAATAACTTACATAATGCATAGTGACTTCCATAAAACTGCGGTGATTAGTTAACCATATATCCATGTAACACATGGTAAACTGCTGCCAGTTTTGCTTGTATGTCATCCTTCATTGTACTGGTTGTTGTTGCAAGAGATCTAGCCAGAGTGCGTCTAGATGTCACCTGAGCAGCCGGGTGGATGTCTGAAAAAATATTAAAAAATTAAAACAAATACAATAGATTAGGAATGTAAAGACTATCAAAATATTTATCTAGGCTAGCAATAGTCTAATGTTCATACAAATAAGAAGAATAATTATTTTAATCAAATATTAGCTATGGAAAAAATAGCAAAATATTTGAGTTATACTTACATGAAAAAACATCCTTAAATTCATGTAGTTCAACTAGGCTCAATGGTAGTAACCCATTAGTCACAAGCCAGAGAATCTTCTTTTCAAGGACATCCTTTCATATTTTTGGTCCTAATTGTTGCTTAGAAATGTGGGAAATACTTAGTGTTGACTGCTTGCTAACTTTGGCAGAGCCAGCATTGATGCCGCTGGCATTTTCTTCTTTAGCTGGACGCTTGCGAAATTTCTTCTACAATTCATATTCACCCAAAAGATCCGAATTTAGTTTCTGCACAAGAAAATAAAGTAATATCACGTGGAGAGACTTCTTGAACACACTGTTTAATATTTTTAATATTGATCAGATTATCAAACTTCTAGTTGAAATTAATACTTTACAAGATTCTAAAATTTTGTGATTTTTAACTAAAACTATTTTACCATGATCAGTGCATTTTTATCCGATGTTAATTGAAAGCCGAATTTCGCCATTCACTAACTAAATATAAGAAATTGCAGGCATGAATCGAGAGAAAGATAAAGAAATACACGTTTTTTATTATTTAGTTAGATATCGGCAGCTTTTAATGTAGTTACTAGTCCATAATCTATTGATATCTGAAGTGGACAATATATTCAAATGGACGTCTATGTAAATGTAGGATTAGTCTTGTATGGCACCAGTCAATTAAAATATGTTGCTACTTTCTACTTGTTTGTTGAGGTGAGGAGGACGGAGAGAATTGTAGTTTTCTTTGTACATTGAATACACATAACTTTGAGACCGTTTCCAATTTTTTAGATAATTTTAAAATATTTTCGGTTCACTAGCACAGATTGATCTTTATTACCAACATTATTATCTAAATATATTGAATAGTTCTGGTGACAAACTGTCCTAGACTATTTGTTTCGCTTGGGAGCATGTTGAAGTTGTCAAATTGCATTCATTATTGAAACACTCAGTTTGTAAATAAAATATGTTTAGAATTAATTTATTTATGAAAACGCTTTTATAGGCTATATTTTATGCCTATATTAAAATATACGTCAACATATTATATTTTGCTAATATATATATATATATATATATATATATATATATATATATATATATATATATATATATATATATATATAAACTAATAAAAAATAAAAAAATTATGAAATTCTTTCATTAATAACGTTAACTAGGTATACATATTATTTGACGCATATTAAATGTGCATAATGTTCAATTATTTAAATAATTAACTATAATTTAATAAATGATATCAATGTTTACAAACTATAAACAGAAGTGGCCATAGTAATTCTTCGGTTTACATCACAAAACTTACAGTAGCTTCAAACCAAATAATGGTAAATTATGCAGGCTAAATTGCAGCTGAAAAAAATAAGCATGGCTATAAGTTGTACATGTTTATATGTAATCTTTACTATTTTAGTGAAATAAAAATCTATGGCTTCGGGTATGTGAAATCATCACTCGTTTAGATAGGACCTTATGCATGCACACTCGTTGCAGAGAATATAAACAGTCGGTGTTGAACAAAGTTGCCACCAGATGTCGCTTGGACCCCCAAAAAACAAATGACATTCGCATAACAGCTATTTAAGAATCTGAAATTAAAAGTGATTTTGAGATCTAAACTCATCATCAAGATCTAGATCACAAGAAATCAAGCGATCTTCGATTAAGATCAAGCTCAAGCTAAACATAATAAAAGTAATCTTAGAGCAAGATGAAGATTACCATAATAAAGTGACCTTCAAGATCGAGATCGAGATCAAGATCGTGCCTATCTCGGCCCCTAAGTGACCAAGAAAAGTCATAGGATCGTCGTATGATATCTGGTAGCTGTGGATATACTCTAAAAGGATGGTTGAACGATCGATACAAGAAAGGCCATGTCTGTTGTTATTCCCAGAGTATGGAGAGAGCCGAAGAACCACTACGATGACTGCTATTTCTGAATGACAGATGTTAGAAAGTACAGAAAAGCTAAACAAACTATTCAGTATCCAGACATACCATCATGTCTGGATACTGAATAGAAGGAAAACTTCTCGTAATCTTCTATATAAATTTTACTTTTACGTAGAATTTAGTATTAATTTTATTCATGTTTTGGTTGAAGTTGTTAAATGTAGTGATTGCTTTTCTTCCAAAGCATCAGGTAGCGGCAGCAAATAAATGAATTAAGCATTAGTGGCAAAAATGAGTACGCATCCTCACTTTCTAAATCAAAGTGAACTAGAAGGTTTGATCTAGTTCACTTAGACTTAGTGAAACTTAGGTCTCACTAAGTTATGAGATGAAATGCTACCATCGAGCCTGAAGGAATGTAATTAACCAGGGGGAGACAGAATAGAAGGACATCTGTGTAGCGGAAACGACATGGTTAATTTTAAATCTACTTTGATGTTAGTGGGATCTGTGTTTCTGCAAAAATGTGAATGGCTTGTTTACTGCTGTTGGATTGAAGCATGATCCTGTGAAATGCCAATTGTTCATAGACAACTCAAAGCGAAGTCTCAAACCAGTGTTTCTATACAATGGAAACCAATATCTTATCTTTGACTTTTGCACACTCCGTACAGAGAAAAGAAGACTACGATCGATAATGTTAAAAAGCTTCTTAAAAAATTCAATTAGGCTGAATTTAAGTGGAATGTTTGTGGGGACTTCAAGATGCTTGGCTTCTTGCTTGGTTTGCAGTATGGAGACATAAAATATCGTGTTTCCTTTGCTTTTGGGATAGCAGAGCTGATGATCATCATTACCGGAAAGTTTAGTGGTCCCTGCGACATGAATTACAGCCAAGGGAGTTAAATGTTGCCAGCCAGTCTCTTGTGGAGCCTGCCAAGGTTTTACTACGCCCACTTCATATAAAATTGAGATTGATAAAACAGTTTATGAAGGCCTTAGATTTTGGACGAGAAGCCTTTCAAGAAATCCGTCTCAGGTTTCCAAAGCTTTTTGAGGCTATATCTGTTGGACTACAAGTAACCGCATTGTTGAAGTCTGAGAAACTTAAAAAAGCGATGACCAAACTCGAAATAGAAGCATAGTGTGCATTTTTTGGTGTAGTTCGTGGATTCTTAGGAAATCACAAAGATCTAAAGTACAGGCAGCTGGTAGCAAAGCTTATTGGGAGTTTCAAGGACTTGGCTGTCGTATTTCAAATAAAGTACCTTTTGCATTCACCTCTAGTATTCTTTCGGCAAAACTTGGATAATGTCGGTGAGAAGCATAGGGAGAGATACCATCAGGACATCGCAACAATGAGGAGAATATACCAAGGAAGGTGGGAAACTGCCATGATGGCAGACTATATAGTATGGTCTCTAGTCAGAAAAGATAAAAGCGTTCACACTAGAAAAGCATATCTTCAAAGCTCTTCTAATACAAATATTTTTCATTATTATTTGTTTTTATTTTCTTTACAGTTCAAAAATAAGTTGTAATGCGTAAAAAAAAAGGATTAGATCGAATTACGGAGACATATCGCCCTAGGGTAAAATTTCTTAAGCTAAAGACCAAATGTATAAAAAGTAAGAAAATGTCTAAAAACTACTGACGATATACATATAAAATAAACAAAACCATTGTTGCGTAGTGTTATTACAATTTTACCCAATTACAATTAACCCAAATTTGAGATTAAACTCATTAACTGGTGACTACATTTTGGTTCTAATGCCCTCGAATGCTTAATTAATACCCATTAAAGCATAACCTTTAAAATTTTCATTATTTCTCATGGAAAGTGAAAAATATCACAGGAAACAAATTTAGGTTCCTATTGAATATAAAAAATCTTCAAAATTAAGTAACAAAAAAAATAACATTTTATGCAAAAACAATTTAGTATTGCTTCATTGGGTTTTAAAGCCATTGGACTCTGGAACTGACTCTCCTTTTTAAATGTAACTGAATTATTGGGTTTTAAAGCCATTGGACTCTGGACCTAGCTATCCCTTTTAAGTGTAACTGCATTATTGGGTTTTAAAGCCATTGGACTCTGGACCTGACTGTCCTTTTTAAGGGTAACTGCATTATTAGTTTTTAAAGCCATTGGACTTTGGACCAATGGGTTAGTACAAAATTATACTATCTATCTAATTATTTGAAGCGAGAAGTTACCAGGTCATACATTTTTACCTGCGGTGAAGAGCCGGGTCAAGACGTCACTTTTTTTTCAAAATGGCTACAGTTCAATTGTACCCATTTAGAGCCATGAACTGACCCATAAGACCATGGGACATATGGTTATTCACTCCGGAGATTTCAAATCTGCCATCGGATTTGGCACTTATGGTGGCATCTAGTGGCAGAATCCTCATTTAGCCATTCAAAGGCACTTGTAAGTGATTTGAACCATGGGAAACCATCAATGCAATAACCATTTATCATCTTAACACAAAACGCCGCAGGTCACTTGAGGGACTTTCCCTCTTGTGAAAGTACAACGGAATAGTGTTTATAAGAAAAGCGAAGTTACATTGTAAAACTTTGCTTTCAGCATTTCGCCATGTTACAATCTCTTGCAATAAATGAATGAAGGTTCAGGCGTGGATAAAATGGTGTGTATCCTTGTGATTAATAGGATAATGATGGTGGGTAGTTTTAGTGGTGTCTACGCGCACAGACCACGCTTCATTAGGAAAGTGGTAAATTTTGGTCTTGAATTAAAAAAAAGGTAAAGTTAGTCTTTATGTCCCATTATATTTTACGTACTTTATAGGGGTGTTAGGCGTAAAGTGAATCATTTCTTCTTTTTTTGTCGATTATATAACTCTTTCATTCGATTTTTTGAATAGTGTCGAGGTATGCCTGTGTAAATCCTTTCGGTGTAAGGGCGCGTACACTTGAACGGGCAGATAGCCGACAGGAGGCCGTCTGCGATAGGCTTTGGAGCAATGGAAGGAGTGGAAGGCCGCCTCCTTGATTCAGTGCCTTTACAATTAGCTGGAATTTATCTACTGGCTTGCCAAGTTGCAGTGTAAGGATATATAAAGATCAAGATCCCAAAATATAATTTTAATATAAATAATAAACGTGCCAATATATATAGGCAGGGGGAACACATTATGCTTTATAAGGATAGTTAGTTAGATCAGGACAATTTAAATTGTGACAGAGCTAAGCGGGGAGCGCAAAATTAGCGTTAATCCGGATAATGGAGATTATTTAAGTTTGAGCGAGGAGTCAATTAAAATGGGATGCTACGGAATCCAGGTGACGGAGGACGAGGGTGGGGGTGGGGGTGTAATCATGGGATTACAAAGCAAAATCGCTTTACCTTGAAGCTTAGAGTTGTTCGGAGGGGCAAGACCAACAGCACGAGTCTTCGAGGAGGCACTTCTGAGGGTGTTGACGAGTAGGTCTCGTAGATGGGAGTTTGAGAGTACTTCTTGCAGAAGGACGAGATTTTCTCTGCTCCAGAGATATGTGATCTCAAACACGAGAGACTGTTCTGCGGCACGGCAGGGAGTCTCAGGCTCGGGGCACAGGAGTCTTGAATGGGTGGGTGGGTTGCGAGACGAGGGGGGCCGCACAGTTCTTCGGGAAGATGACTCGATAAGCTTTCCTCTGAACGCCAAAGCTTCACGAAGGACGATCTTCTGGTGAGATCTTAACGACGAGGTACGACTCGAACAGAGGTTGAGAAACTTCGCAGGAAACAGACACATGGTCTGAACGGAGGGAATGGCAGGCTCTCAATCTCCTCGATGAATGGCTGACGTGGGGTTATATAGCACGGTGGCTTGTCCGTTAGATAGCCCCAGGGCATAGCAGTCCCAAGAGGATTTACGACGCCAGTCTGTTCAAACTTATTTCGAAGTAAGGGGTTGGATAAAACGGCGAAGTTTGCTTCAAGATATAGGGTTGAGCTTGTACGAGCGCGTTAACGGGGGAAGGAAAATGTCCACGAGGCATGGAGGCGAGGACTCGGCGTTATCGCGGGGGGAAAGAGCAATGTGCGGGACGCACATTGCTCAGCGCGAGACAGCTTCCTTCTCTTCGATTCTAGAATTACCAGGCCAAGGAGCACGTGGTCTGGGGCTCAAAGGGGCTGAAAAGGGGTATTTCGAGGGGGTTTCCTCTCACGCTGGTCCTTTGAGACGCATCCTCTAACAAATAGAAATAAAACAGAAGCGGCTTTGCCACTCCTCCTTGCAGGAAGAGCTTACGCTACACAGGTAGACCTTCAGTTTGTGGCTTAAAGCCTATCTGGCTATAGCAAAGGGGGTTTTGGGCTAAAAAAAAAGTTAAAAGGTTTCTAGTACATATCCCTAACACTATATTTTAAGAACGGGATATTTTGGGATGGGTTGAATAATAATAATAATATTTTTTTCTCTTAGTTTGTAAGTAAAAATTGACCAAGAGCAAATGGTGAAGTTCAAAAAAAATAAATATGATTATTGATTTGGGGGAAATTAAAAAAAAAACGAATTACAAATGAAGTTCAGAAAATTGATTAAAATTAATATATGGCTGTTTTTTTTCGTATATAAGAATCTTTTATCGAACTTCTTTCTAATATATGAATCCGTACAGGATTCTCCAAGACAAAAAAATTTGATACTTCACATTGTCGTTGATGAATTACTTTTCTCTTTAAATCTATGAGTAATTTGAATGAAGCCGGTGATGTTGCCTCCAATTCTCATATTAAGACATTTTAATTTCTGGTTCCGCAATCGACTGGAATTCGTAGAATTCCTAATAAATGAACCTGTACATGGTATTTACGGAGCATAGGGATTGGTATTCCACTGAATGAATCCGTTGGTGACATATTTCATTTCCATTCAGAAGAATATGATACAAGCGAGTGTTGGTGCTTCATATCTTCTTATTAAGAGTTTTACTTGAATTTAGAAGTTCTTCTGTCTGATTTTTTAAACCTCGTGTAGACAATAAAAAATTTCGGAAGCAGCTGTTGGTTATTTTTTTTTTTAAGTCTGTCCCCACATCACTTTTTTTTAACTAATTCCTAGCTTTCAAAAACGTGACCCCTCCCCCTTCCTCAATAACATGAAAGCGACAGTTTTATATACTGTTGGGCTTAATCGCAAACATTTTTAGCGGGCGATCTGTAGAATCTTGAGACAAATAAAGTTAATTATACAAAAATTCAAAACAACATCAGCTTCATTCGCATTACTCCTCGATTAAAAAAAAAAAAATCCACCAAAGACAATGTAAAGTATCAATTTTTGTGTCTTGGAGAATCCTGTACGGATTCATATATTAGATACTTCACAAGTCATAGATGACTACGAATCTTAAAGTTTGATGCCAAGACCAACCAAGGATCAATCGTTATAAATCAAATTCTCTGACCATGTCATAAGTATATGACGAAAGCTTAGATTAAACATAAATATTGGAAGTTCAAAAGGAAAGAAGAATATTAATAAAGATAATAAAAAGGTTGGTTAGAACAGCACTTGATTAATATGCCAATTTGACCAGAATGTTGGAGGCTTCGGGAACAAGCGTGTACAAAAAAGCGCAAGTACTCAAAAGCATTAGAACAATATTCCTTGCCCGCTCCCCTTTTTTCGAACTCCTTATTTATTTATTTAAAAATGAAAACTTTCGAAAGAACTTAAAACATTTTCGAAGTCTATATCTCGAGGATAGAAAAGAGGAGACTACGTGGGGAGAAAGAGGGGGAGAAGACGCGACTTTCTGAACTGGCTCTTTATGTCCACTGGCGTCGTACGAAGAGGGAAGAAAGAAAGAATAGAAACAAAAAAATGGATAGTAAATGGGAGGCGACTAAAATAAATAAAATACAATAAAGGTTCTTTGATAGTACATATAAACCCTAAGGGCTGGGTTCGAATCGCGCCACTGTTGAATTCATTATTGCTATTATTTTTAATTGGTAATCAAAGGTATTGATTAATTGAATTTAGGAAATTCACCCATTAAAATATATATAATAATCCCAAGAAGTTAGGTCTATTTTCCCTTTCCTGAAACATTTCCAGCCTCGCTGGTACCCGCCCACTAACCCGGCCCTTATCCGCTACCCAGCGTAAAAACGACGGTACCCATCCAGTGTTTACCAACTACTCTCGTGTGTTCTTAACCGGTACCAGTCTTGTACCTACCCGGTATTTACCAGCCTTGTAATTAACCAATACTACCTGGGTTACCCTAATACCCTACTCCGAGGTACCCTCCCCAGGGAGGACCCGGTAGTTTCTTTTCCCAGAAGAAAAAACCTCCTCTTGAAAACTAATTGTGTTGGGTAATTGTGAAGATTCGCGGCCCCTGATTTCCTACGCGATTTTTTGGGCTACTTTTCTAGCTACTTTCTTTTTGCCTCATTCACTTCATTGTTTTGAGTCGTTATTTTAAGACGAGAATAAAAATTAAAAATTTTTAGGTAGTTTCGAAATGGGGGGGGCTTCGCCCTCATACCCCCTACGCAACTTAAAATCTCCCCGTAATATTTCTAATTTAAAAGCCAAACATGAGATTCGAATGCAAAAGTTGAACGGGCTTCTGAATTTGCCCCATTCGCGCTTGACCCCAGCACAACAAAATATTTACGGCAACGGAACAAAACATGTTAACTGTAAGTTCAGAGTTACACGCCATCTTGTTTTAACTGATGGTTAATTAGAAATTCGTTTGTTTGATGGTGGTCAGTTAAAACCAAAGATAATGAACAGACAGCGGACGCACTTTCTATTTCGTAAGAACTGACGCCAAACACGAAGGGAAGAGGGAAAAAAATAAACAGTTAGCGCTTTTTATACTTCGATTCGTGAACACAATTCTTTGTTTAATAAAAACAACAACAAGAAAACTACGTCAAAAGACAAAATAGTAGCAGGCATATATTATTTAGGTGAGATCGATAATAAACTTATGAAAAAAATAGAAAATACAATAAAAACACTACTTTTTATCCGTCTCTATAAACATGAAAGGAAGCTGGGAAAAATAAACGGTTAACGCTTTTCATACTTCGATTCGGGGAACACAATTCCTTGACAAGAGGAAAAAGTGATTTTATTTAATAAAAAAACAAAGAAAACTATGTCAAAAGGCAAAATAGTGGCAGGCATATATTATTTAGGTGAGATCGATAATAAACTTACAATAAAAACCCATAGAAAAACATACTTTTTACCCGTCTTTAGAATCACAAAAGAAAGTTGGGAAAATAAACGTTCTAATTGGTCAATGACGGTGTATAATACAGGGCGCTGATTGGCTAGTGGGATAGCTGAAAAAAAAAACTAAAAACATTAGCTAAATAGCCCAAATATCGCGCGGGAAATCAGATGCCGCGAATCTTCACATTTACCTTGTGTTATTTACAAGTTCAATTGCCTGAGGTGCCTCCGAGGAAGATATAAGAACCAAGATTGTGACTCTGAGGGCATAGTTCTCTTCAATGTGGGTGTTGGTGTCCAAAATAGTACACCTTATACTCTGTTAATATAGCGCCTGTGAGGCGCTTCTCACCCACACAAAGCAAGTGTCTGTATCTAATAGGGTTGTTATATTGGTCTGTTGGATACAGTCAGGGGATTAAGAGCACATCCCCAGGGTACTCATTACTATACTAACCGCTTACCATCACTGCGCATATTGCAGCTAATCTTACCGCAAACCTCATACTCGCAAGGAAGCTTCTCTCATTTGGACCCATACACTCAAAAGTTAAGCAGATATAATAATAATAATAATAATAATAATAATAATAGAGGTTTTATATGTCCCTCTTCAGCACTTTGAATCTTTCGAGGAAGAGGAGTCTGACAGAAGAGGTGGGTTCCAGAGCCCTCTTGAAAGCGTGGGCGAGGAAGAGGGGCGTATCCCAGGAAGCAGACCATTTCACAGACTGCAGGTAAGGCACGATCACCTGTACAACAGAGACGAGTGCGAGGAACTGGAAGCAGGATGCCACTTTTCCAGCGAAGGGCTCTTTGTTGACTAGACACATTCAGTGTGGAGGACAGGTAAGAGGGAGTTTCGGTTTTTAAGATTTTAAATGCGAGAATGATAATTTTTGGTCGCGAACGCAATAAAAATTACTTTAATAAGAGCTTTCCTTCTGTCACACATTTGAAATAAATGAATAAGGCCAAACTTTATCTAGACTAAAACAAGTCTGAAAGTGTGTATGTTGTGTTGTGAAGACAGGAAGTCACGATATAGAATGGAAGGGGTAGTAGAAAGTGAAAATACTTGCTTTACGTTATTCTGGTTGCATTTATTTATAATTGAGAAAATTGTCGGTCATTTTTAATGACATGGGTGCACTAGTAATAATAAGTATAGGATTCTTGGTATGGTACTCTTCTAGGTCATGGACTTTCACGCCTGTCTATCACCTAAAGGAAAGATAGAGAAAAGAGTCAGGTGTTCAAGGCATCCTTGAAGGCACCAAAAGGGGTGGGCGTACCAGATGCAAATCATCTCACAATCTAGGAACAAATATCGAGAAAGCACTCTCGCCCATGCAGCACAGACGACTACTAGGAACAATCAGTAGCGAAGTGGAGTAGAGCCAGAGTCAAAGCTCAGGGGGTTGAGGAAGGGCCAGTGAGGAAGGTAGGTAGGAGGGTCAGTAGTATATCGTTACATATATGTAAGCAAGAGAAGGTTGAAGGTAATTTTGTATTGAATGGGGAGCCAGTGCAAAGCAAGAAGCAGGAGAGTTACGCGTGAGAAACGCCCCTGGCCGAGACGAGCAGGTGGCTCCAAAGTTTCGAACCAGATGAAGAGCTCGAGGAGTGGAAGCTTGGAATCCATCGAGATGGGGATGCAGTGGTAAAAGCGGGAGGAGACGAAGGCATGAATGTTATTTTCGAAGTTGTTATGGTCAAAGTGGAAGCGGATGCGGGGAAGATTACGGAGCGGATGCGGCTAAGATTACGGAGCGGATGCGGCTAAGATTACGGAGCGGATGCGGCTAAGAATACGGAGTGGATGCGGCTAAAATGACGGAGTGGATGCGGCTAAGATAACGGAGCGGATGCGACTAAGATTACGGAGAGGATGCGCAGAGATTACGGACAAAGCAGAGACAGGATTTACAGAAGTTATCCCCATGGATTTTTTGTATCAAAGGTGACGCCACTTTTTTTTACTGGATCAGAAAAAGAGGCATAGGAGGAGCTAAAGTTAAGATAGGAAACAATAATCTTTCAACGATTGACGTCCGCAATAGTGCTTACTAGTAGGTACTAGCTATGTTTTTCCATGGTTGAGTTTCAGAAAATTGTCCGAGAGTCATTTAGTAATGATGTTATAAGCAAACGAGACTAGGGAAAAGGTGAGATAGTTTGGCTTGTGATCAGCATAAGAGTGAAATAATTGACTAAACACTATGCAGAAGAATACCAAAAGGAAGAAGATAAAAGAGAAACAGGAGCGGACCAAAAACCGAACCCAGTTAAGGGAAGTTCCAGAGATATCCAGGAATTCATGGAGAGGGTGAAGAAAGACAGTGTGGTCAACTGTATCAAATACATTCCTAGATGTTCAGAAGTACCAAGATGCAACGCTGATCGGCGTCGCCCGAACGAGGCATACAATATAAACATTGTTGAAGTCGACAGCGACGGCTGCAGCTTTTTAACCTTAAGTAGAATTTCTCTTCAGAAAGCGAAAGATGCTGAAAAATGCTGGCAAGTGGCAGATCTTTATTAACCAAGACGTTAATCAACCCGGAAGATGACCCTTGAAACAGTTGAAAAACGTCTTAGTTAATAAAGAACTGCCGCTTGCCAGCATCTTTCAGCATCTTTCGCTTTGTGAAAAGAAAGTCTTTGCAAAGGTTAAAAAGCTGCAGCGTAAACTCAACCAAGCCGCCGTCGCTGTCGACTTCAACAAGTCATGCATACAACATGGTCTCCTACCATGTAATCTAAGAATTTCAGTCCTTTCATGTACATAAAACTGCTCCTATCTTAATTCTGACATCTTGTTAATTCTTTAACTCTACTAACAACTAAATCCTCTCCTATTCCTTCACATCCCTGGGACACTAACCTGATTGTTGTTTTGCCAATTTAATACTTTATTTTTTTAATGGTTTGATGCTATTTTCTATTATTATTATTATTATTTGATTTCGAAAAAGCGCTATTCCCAACATGTTTCTAACGGCTGACATCTATTTCCGTCCCGATACTTCGTTTTATGACAATGTACAAACACACATAGATCTCCAGAGCTGTTGCTAGCCGAGTGGAGACGGCTGTGGTCCGCTAACGTTGCGGTACCGGGTTCGATCCCGGCATGAGAGGACACAAACGTCAGCGCACCCTAGAGATGTGGTGACCAATGGGTGGACGCGCCGTGCTCACACCTGTATTCGGGTGGGTAGATCTTACACTTCTCAACACACGCATAGCCAATTATAACATTGCTTGCTTTCCTCTCCCGTATTCGAAACATACACACACCTTGTTCCAAGGACAAGGAATCCTGCCGATGGGTATCTATATCCACAAACCTCTGACGCGGAACAGGTCCCTCTGCCCAGGGGCGACGAAGGTTCGCCTGCACGCTGTTTGGTGTCAAAAACATAATACTTCCTCGCACCTCTCCCCAAAGAGCATCTGGTATGGACCTCGTGCTCACCAGCGATTGTCATACTGACCTTTATGTCTATTTCATTACTCGGTCCGGAACTGCCTGGATAAAGGTAGGTAGACTTTTGTCATAATACCAAATGCCATGCCCGTATGAATATAGGTACATATAGGTGCGGAAGTAAATATGAACAGATAAAATAAAGAATAATACAAAGAAATAGTTTAGAATTATGGAAAAGAATGAACGTTAGGAGAAAATAATCATATAGACAAAAACAATTCCGTAGATTTTTCGCCCGTCATAAGATCACAGAGGATTTTGAAACTAGACAACGCCTAAACTATCGCCTAGTTAAACACACATGTGTGAGTCTGTAAGTGGGATATGGTCTTCGCGTGTACATAGTGCAAGAATTTAAGTTGTTGAGCCAACGTGGGCGGAGCATGTCTTAGAAACCGTGACCGACTGCGTTGGAGGGCGTGTTGGAATGGAAGAAAACTTGATTTTTGATGGATAACTGAAGAAAACTTCGCTTTTAGGTGTTTGCAAGGGTTAGATTATGTTAAAACTTCAATTAAAAACAACTATACGTTAATAAATTTTGTTAATGATAGAATAGGCCAGAAGGTTGAAGACATAGATCGATAGAGACATAAATTAAAAAAAAAACAAAATATAATGGAAGGCTCTCGTTGCATTTAGAGTAGAGTTATACTGAAAATGGATCTCGGTAGATTAGGCAGAGACTATCGGACCCATATGCAAGAGCTCGGTCTCCTACTCATTCGAGACAATGAGACTGAGTGGTCAAGTAGTTTATAATGGTATCTGATAGTTGTTTACTCTCAACCAAAATAGGACTCGGAACCACTGTTAGAAGCTTGAAATTTCAGAGGACCAGCACTACTCTGGTACGCAAACTACACATACATACGAGGGGCGGTCAATAAGTTTTGCGAATCGGTAGGGCAAAACAGAGGAAGGGAGATGGCTGTTTGTGGGGGTGTTAGGACAAGTTATGACAAGGCAGGACCTGCAGCCGCACGCTCCTGCCTCTTCTATCTAAGAAGCAGTAGCTGATCGTAGATCGTCAGTCACAAATTTTTCAACAATGGAGAAGGTTGAGCACCGCGCAGTGATCAAATTTTTGACCAAGGAAGGCAAGAATGCAAAAGAGATCCAAGAACGCATGGTTGCAGTGTACACCGACACCGCCCCTTCCTATGCAACCATTGCTCGCTGGAATAGGGAGTTCCGCCATGGTCGTGAGTCCCTTGAAGATGACTGCTGTCCAGGACGCCCGTCAGACGTGACCAACGAGGACAATGTGGCCCGTGTGGAGAGTATCATCCTCGAAAATCGACGGGTGAAGGTCGAAAAAATCGAGTGAGAACTTGGAATATCACATGGAAGTGTTATCAACATCATCAACCACAATTTAGCCATGACCAAGGTCTCTGCCCGTTGGGTCCCTAGAAACCTCACGCCCCATGATCGACTTCATCGTCGTCAAATTCCACAAGGCCAGAGTTGCACAAGCTACCCTGTGCGAGTGCGGATTCGAGGAGCTCAACCATCCCCCCCTACAGTCCAGATCTGGCCCCTAGCGACTACTTTTTATTCCGCCAGCTCAAGGCTGCACTACGTGGACGCCGGTTTGGGGACGATGAAGATGTCCAGCTCGCCGTCCAGGAGTGGATTGAACAGCAGTCGGGAGATTTCTGGTTGTCGGGAATTCGAACGCTTAGGGACAAGTAGCGCAAGTGCATTGAAGTGGAGGGTAGTTATATTGAAAAATAATAAAACACTTTTCCTCATATCTCGTTTCCTTATATCCGAATTGCAAAACTTATTGACCGCCCCTCGTACATATGCAAAAAATCCCACAAGAAAATAAAAGGCGGATTCCAAGTACTTTCGAACTTGTTCAGTTCCGCCTTTCATTTTCCTGTGGAATATTTTGCATTTATTGCTCTACTTACGCGCTACTTTGTGAGTTTCTCATATACATACATATATATATATATATATATATATATATATATATATATATATATATATATATATATATATATATATATATATATATATATAAAGAAGGAGCAACTACAGGATCTGCGGGTGATAATACAACCACCACAGGGCTATGCCATTTTTATTTTCTGTCTTTCAAACAAAATTTGAAGACAGAAAGAAAGATGCAGAAACCTGGTGTAGCTGACTATAGATACATATAGTACAAGAAAATAAGAATTGGACGCGAATGAGCAAATGAGACAAGAAACCGGATTTTTTTTTAAAGGTAAAAGAGAGGGACATTAGAAGAATCCAGAATCAAAAGGAGCAGAGGCCTCTCTTTGATTCTGGATTCTTCTAATGTCCCTCTCTCTTGCCTTTAAAAAAAAATCCGGTTTCTTGTCTCATTTGCTCATTCGCGTTCAATTCTTATTCCTCTTGTACTATATATATATATATATATATATATATATATATATATATATATATATATATATATATATATATATATATATATATATATGTATGGCAAACATGGGATGAATTAGCCGCAGACATAGCTAATATTTCCAGCGTCGAGCAATTTATAGATAGAACTATAAAAATTGATATTAATAAGTAAAAATTTCACATTGAACACTTACAACCGTGTACTATAAGCCCGGAAGGTGGCTCCAGATAGAAGTAGGCCATATAATTTTCTTAAAAAAAATAGGTTTTCGGCTTTACTATAAGAGTCCTGGTTGTTTTATTTCCGTCAGCATAACCAGGTAACTTTTCCACTTTTCCTGGGTCGCAGATGAGGATGGACAGCAATGGGCTTTGAGGTATTCATATTCTTGGGGACTGGGGTGAGGGACCAATAATGGTGGACGTGGATGATTGAGTCATCAAATTTTGGTATGATCAGTTATCAACCCGCATCTCCTGATTTGTGACATCTATTTATGATCAAATAAGGCGCAGAAAATGGACAGGAAACGTGATTCATCTCATTTTACTGATTCGCAATTGAATATTTGCGTTTGGGAGGGGAAGGGGGGCAACATATAATTATATAATTAATTGGGCAGGACACCTAAACAGGTAAGATTCGATGTGGGGAAAGTGACCTGGACACAAGGAGAATACACATGGGATCGGGAAACAAGGAATATATACACAGAATCATGAAACAAAGAATATACACCGGAAACAAGAATATACACAAGAGATCTGAGAAAAAGATGACTAAGACCAAATGAATAAAGGGTGCAGTAGGCAATTTGTTGCCATGGCAATATTTTTACTTTTATTTGATTGACACGTTTCTATACAACTCGTAGTATAAGCTTAGTCATCGAATTAATCAAGAAGAAAACGAGAATATACCACAAATCGAGAGGCTCGAAAAGAAACATTAATACAAAGTTAGCCGTCGCTTTCAACAAAACGTTCTATGACGAATATATATATATATATATATATATATATATATATATATATATATATATATATATATATATATATATATATATATATATATATATATATATATATATATATATATATATATATATATATATATATATATATATATATATATATGTATATATATATATATATATATATATATATATATATATATATATATATATATATATATATATATATATATATATATATATATATATATATATATATATACGAAATAAGAAAGACAAACTTAAGTTCTTTTAAGAAGATAAATGTTAAAAGAAACCACGAACCACCACCCCCGATTCCGAGTGCTTTCGTTGAGTGCAACATCTCGGCTCTTACAAAAATGTTACAATAAACATTCGCACATAGAACCTCCTTTTGCAATTTGTTCTTAGTTCTTCCACTCAATAAGAAAAGTTGAAGATTTGACCCTAAGTGTAAGAGCGACAACAAAGGCAAGAGGGCTCTCGTTAGCTTAGAGCAGGGGTCGCGCCAAACCTTTTTCACAGTGGGCCAGATAACTGAGAGAACGAGGAACGCGGGCCGCATAACCATTTTGTTCAATACAATATAGTGAATACACAAAAATAAAGACAACTAACATATTTATTTACCAATACACAAAATACACAAAAAATAAAGATATTTCTTTACCAAAAAGTTACCAAAGAAGGCGTCGTTAGCAATAAGATAGTATTATCACACCCATTGCGCAAATATCCGAGTCTCACAAACTAAGCAACAAAAAAGTTAGTGACATTTGTGAAAATGGCGTTTAGCTTTTAAGATATCAATATTTGTTTTGTAATTGCCTCATCCAATCAAGAGAATTGCTTTCAAATGTTCATATGTGGCACAGTGCAGCGGCGGGCTGGATGAACTGACATCGCTGGCCAGATCTGGCCCGCGGGCCGTAGTTTGGAGAGCCTTGGCTTAGAGGATACTTCGTTAGACACAGAAATACAATACTAGCCGGGCTTCGCCTCACCTAACGAGAAGCAGCGCCTTCGGGGTCAACTGAAGATTGTCATTCTGTTCTTTAGGTCCGTAGAGGGAGTAATAATAATAATCATAATAATAATAAAATGATAATAATAATAATGATGATAATAATGTGTTGATAATAATTATAATAATAATAGTAATAATGATAATAAATAATAATACTTATAATTAACAATAATAATAATAATAATGAAAGGATTTACTAGAAACTACACTTGAAACATTATTAATACTGAATTGAATTTTTGTAATCCATTAAATTTATTTAGCCCATTAACCCAAGGCACACAACGTTCTCATTTAGCCTTCCGTCAGAGAAAAGTGACTCGAGTGGGTGGAATCCATTCCCATAGGTCCTACAAAGGTTCTACCTAGGTTCTACATAGGTCCTACAAAGGTTCTACCTAGGTTCTACATAGGTCCTACAAAGGTTCTACCTAGGTTCTACATAGGTCCTACAAAGGTTCTACCTAGGTTCTACCTTTTCGTGCCTACAACACATTTTTACTCATCTGCCATAACTTTTCTGTACCAGTTTTTTATCTTTAACCCCCCCCCCCCACCTTTTCTGCATTAAATTTACTTTTAATGGACTAATGTTGGCTCTTGAGACAATTTCGAGCCGTCACTAAAGACGCTTAATACATTAAGAGAGGTTTTATGACTGCAGGTAAAGACTGAAATAATGATCTTTCACAATATTGCCTTTTTATTAAGGCAATTTAATCTAATTGGCACAAAACTGTTTAAAAAAAAAGACATTTGTCTTTTATTAATTTTTCTCCAACCTCGTCAGAAACCTTGAACATAGAGAAGGCAATGTGTCTAGAGTTATTGAATGAATTCATCAAGTTGGACATACGATCTACCCTCTATTAACTCTTCAAAATAAATGATAACAATGCGAGTGTTTATTTTGCGATTACATTAGATATACATATAATAGTAGTAGAATATATTAAAAAAACTTTAAAATAATATTTAAATTTTAATTTTATAACAAAGATATTCTGTGTTGGTTGATTAAACATGTGTGACTAATAATTATCATTCCCATAATTTGTTCAAATAAATTACTAAATCTTTCCTTTTATATTGATTTGTCTCTAGAGGCAAGATCTAATGTAAATATCTTTAATTTATAGTTTTGCTTAACCTGAAGGTGTCTCGTTAGACTGTCTCACGCCGTTTGAGATAGTTGGGATTTATAACATGCCCCACTTGCTTAGAAACCACTCAAGAAAAATGAATAAAGTAGATAGGATGGCCTTCGCTACTGAGCATGTGCTTTTAAAGAACCAAATCAGATTTAATTCGCTCGGATCGGATAGGGAGCAGGATGTAAGGCATCATACAGGGAGACGTTGAATCCCACTTACACCAGAAGATGGTTAAATTCGAAGCTGGTGAAGGGCATATTTTTATTTTCAAGCGCTGGAATCTGTCCACTCGTCCGAAATTTACATTACTTTTCCTCATAATTATTTTTAGTCGTTGTTCTAAGAAATGAAACTTAGAAACTATCAAAGGCAAATTTAAAAGAATATTCTGTGCAATTTTAATGAAAATTAAACGGAGTATTTTTAAGAGAATGTAGATTTTTGCTAATCTTTAGTCGCGTGCACATTACTATAAGTTACTATATCGGTCCGTAGGTCGTCGGTGAGGTGGTAACCAATATACTTTTTAATGAGTATTTTGGCAATAGCCTCGTAACTACTAAGCCAATTCTAACGAAATTTAAAAACCTTCTGTTATTTTACATTCTATTTCAAATGGTATTATTCCCAAGGTCCTTTCGAGGTTAGTCAGGAAATTATTTGGCAATAACATCATAACTATTCGGCCGATTCTAATGAAATTTGAAACCCTTATGTTGTTTTAGGTCCTCTCAAGGTTAATCCGTGAATTATTTGGCAATAACATGGTAATTATTCACCCGATTCTAACGAAATTTGAAACCCTTATGTTGTTTTAGGTCCTCCCAAGGTTAGTCCGGAAATTATTTGGCAATAACATCGTAACTATTCACCCGATTCTAACGAAATTCGAAACCCTTATTTTGTTCTACATTCTCTTTTAAATGATATAATTGCCAAGGTTTTCCCAAGGTTAGTCCGGCAATTATTAAAAGAAAAATAATTATGGGTTGGATTGCCTCACTTGTCTGGCAATAACATCGTAACTATTCACCTGATTCTAACGAAATTTGAAACCCTTATGTTGTTTTAGGTCCTTCTAAGGTTAGTCTGGAAATTATTTGGCAATAACATCATAACTATTCAGCCTATTCTAACGAAATTCGAAACCTTTATGTGTTTCGCATTCTCTTTCGAATGATATAATTGCCAAGGTCCTTTCAAGGTTAGTGCAGGAATTATTAAAAGAAAACTAACTATGGGTTGGATTCCCCCACTTGTTGAAAGTTTGGAAGGTCGTAAGGTCATGTGGTCATAAGGTCATAACGCAGAATATTTGAGAGCACGCGACTTAAGTCTGTTGACCTTTTTTCTTTAGCTTTGGACGGTAGAGTATAGAGTAGTATCTGACAGCGTTGCAGGACAGAAGTAATCCAGAAAACGAGTGAATGTTTGAAAGGTTCACACCCATGGTAGCAGAATTCTTGGGAAGCTAGAGACAAGAAAGGCACGCAACTCTCATGCCCCTTTCCTTAACCTGAATCAAGCGGGTTACTGGTAGGTCACATGTTACTTCTCTGCCCACTTCCACTTCTCACCAACATCCCAACCAAATCGACCCCGGTTCGAAATCCACGTATCCACTTTACCCGCTGTGCTGTGATACGCAAATTTGAATCCCAATCAAACCACGCCCTTCACACCCCTCCCCCATTCCTCAACATACACCCCCCTCCCTTAACTCTCTTGCTTGCGTTGAAAAGTAAAGGTGTGCAAGAATTTGGCACTAGTGCCACATAATACAGCCCCACCATCCCTTCACCACGAGGAGGGTTTCTTACACACAACCTTAAGAGGAAAGCGGCGAGTTCTCAGTCGGGAAAGGGTGGGGTGGGGGGGGATGAAATCGTTCTTATATATGGCGCTAATGGGTGTCACCAGCCTTCCATAGCCTCCATGGATGTAATGGTCTCTTTAGACACTCTTTCTCTTATGATGTAATGCAGTCACTGCTACTTCATATTCGCCATTAATATTTAGTCATCGGTGTTTCATAGTCCCCGTAAATATTTAGCCACCGGTACTTTGTAGTCGCCATTAATATTGTCTATTCTTATTTAATTGAGAATGGAGTGAATATCAAGTAATCCAAGTAAGAATAAAAGGAAGCAGAATAAGAGAAATGTAAATGAATGGTCACGAATGAATGGTCACGATTATCGAAAAGGCTAAAGTTGATAATAGTGTAGTAAGGAACCCTCAGCCCGAAGTCCTGGCTCTGGGATATGATACACCAGCATGAACAAGTTCATACATAGAGACAAAGAACTTACAAGTGCGAACTTTTCGCCCTTAAACTGAGATTAATAAGTGTAGTGAGCAATAGATTGCAAGAAAGGGAGGGGGAATGTCAGACAGAAGAGGAAAGAACTTTCGAGAGTGAAAAGGACGATGGAAAGAATCCTATACCGGACCCTCAGACCGCATCATTCCGGGGTCATGAAGGTACATTCCTAAACCTTTATAACAAAGGTTTTGTATCCCTGTTCAGGGAGGGTTCGAATACCAGCCTTTATCATCTTTGATTCACACAACCTCACAATAAAAGTTGTTGCGGTTGTTTTTGTTTATATCTCCCTTGCAGCAGATAACATATCTGTTCCCTCCGACCATTCGGGGGATACAAGGAGAAAGGCTTTGATCCTAGAGCCTAAGCGGTAGGCCCCCCACCGTTACCACAATTAAGTAGAGCCGCGCATTCTGTGGGGCTTTCCTGAGGGGGACCAGTTTAGAATGGGGGGGAGGTGGTTGCATGCTGCGAGATACGAATAAGAGAAAGAAAAAGAGGAAGAAGAAGATGAATGAGAAGAAGAACTAGAGGAAGAGAATGAAGAATAAGAATAAAAGGAAGAATAAGATATAGAGGAAGAAACATATAGAGAGAAGGAAGAAGAAGAGGAATGAAAAAAGAAGAGGAAGAAGAACTAGAGAAAGATCAGGAAGATTAAGAATAAGAGGAAGAAGAACTAGAGAAAGAGAAGGAAGAATAAGAGAAAGAAGAAGAGGAACGAAAAGAAAAAGATGAAGTAGAAACATATGAGGAGAAGGAAGAATAAGAATAAAGGAAAAATAAGAGGATTGAAAAGAAGAAGAGGAAGAAGAACTAGAGAAAGAAGAACTAGAGAAAGAGAAGAAAGAATAAGCTGAAGAATAAAAATAAAAAAGAGGAAGAAGAACTAGAGGAAGTTGAGGAAGAATAATAATGAGAATATGAGGAATAAGAAGAATAAGAAGAAGGGTGATGAAAAGAAGAAGAACTAGAGGAAGAGAAGGAAAATAAGAAGAAAAAGAATAAGAGAAAGAAGAATAAGATGAATAGGAAGAAGAACTAGAGGAAGAGAAGGAAGAATAATAAGAATAAGGATAAAGGAAAGAAGAAGAAGATGAATAGGAAGAAGAACTAGAGGAGGAAAAGGAAGAATAAGAATAAGAGAAAGAAGAATAATATGAATAGGAAGAAGAGCTAGAAGAAGAGAAGACTAAAATAAGAGAAAGAAGAAAAGAAATGCTGAATCATCCTCAATTTTTGTTAAGCGAGCTGATGCGAGATACAAGCGATGCCGAGGTCATCCGCAGGCTCTTTGGGCATTCGGGCATTAGCGATGCCCAAATGCGGGCATCGAGAAGCATTTGCGAGCTCCTCCTTTTATGGGTATTGACAAATGGGCCCTTCGCGTGTGGCACCTGAGTGCCAAGAGGCGCTTATATGCAAGCGGGGGCTCCTCGTAACCCAACATGGGCGCACTGGGGTAAGCGCGTGTCGCCTGGGGTATAAGGGAGTATGTGTGTATCATAGGTGTTGGTGCCCAAGGCCAAAAAGGGGCATCGTGAGATCGCGACTCTGGGATTATTTTTAAGTTCTTTGGACGAGAGGCGGGTGCCAAGATAAGAGGAGGAGGGAAGGGGGTGAAAAATGCAATGACGACTTCGTTCCTTACCTGGGGCTGGCATTCAGGGCTGGTAGAAAGAGAGAGAGAGAGAGAGAGAGGGAGAGAGAAACCCAAGTTATATATAATTGTAAAGATTTCCGTAAAAGAAAAATTGTTAAAGCGATACTAATAGGAGAAATTCCTAATTTGAATCTTTAGGATGGTCAATTTAAATGTAGCTCCTATTCCCGAAACCTGATCGTAAACAGTTTAGTTAATGATCTTAGAACCACACCTTCTGATTAATGACCGTTTTTTTAAATTTTGCTGGGATTTTGAGATATTTAGTAACTTGTGTTGTTCATTCCATTCTCATTATACGACTGAAGAGGGTAGGGTAAACTTCATACCGAAACTAGTCTCGTAAATAAATTATATGCTCCTATACAATGGTTTCACTATCACATACACACACACACAAACACACACACACACACACATATATATATATATATATATATATATATATATATATATATATATATATATATATATATATATATATATATATATATATGTATAAAGAAAGAGAGAGAGTAAAGGTGTGGCATTTTCTAAGCATATTTGGATGGATAATTAGATAGGCGCTCCCTTAGTGTACAGCTTAAAATCACACCCACTGTTTTATGGATTGTGACAGAACCTAGGTTGCGTTAATTTAGTTTAAGTTAGGTTAGATCAGATCATGTTCTGCTGTAGGGCATACACTACAGAATGAATTTGTAGACCGCGAACTTGAGGACCACCGGGGAAGAGATACTAAATTTAATTTCTCTTTAACTCGATTGTGTATCTCTCCCATTTTATCTATCCCCTTCTCTTTAACTTATATCATCTATTTCTCCCTTCTTTGCCACTGAGCTCGGGTGGCAAACGTCATTTTCATGTGTTTGAAAAGCCACAAAAGAGTTAAAATAGATGGATTTCCATTATCTTAAATTCAGTTTACTACCTCTTGAGTTGCCGACAGAGCCGCAGCAACCGCTCCCCAACCCCCTCCCCGGCTGGGTAGGGGGCCCGGCTCTTGAAGGGGCCTCATTATGGCCTCTAAATTTTATTTTATTAATGAAAATATAAAACTTTTGAATACACATTTTGTGTAAGTATTCCGCAGCATTGGCACTGCTGAGGATAGTATTTGTCGTGCCTGGCACTACTTGTAAATGTATGATATATTGTTATGGGAACCCCACAATCTTGATTTGAGGGAGGGAGGGGGGGGCACTAGACATTGCTACGGCTTTGGTTGCTGATCATGTCCCACTATGTTAAAAAGAAATGTCAAAATTAATGACACAATTCTGAAGTTAATTATTTTACCCTTGAAATCTTTTTAGCTGATGTAATTTTTTCCTTGTTCGTCTTAGGAATTAGGCTAATACGTATATTTACTAAAAGATATATATTTATTAATAAAATATTCATATTTCATAAAATAGTCCTAAAAATCTGGTCGCTACCAGAGGCCATGTTTGCTAAACTCTAAAAGAAGAAAAAATACATAAAAACACTTAGGGTTTAGCGAATAGACCTTGTAGAACTTCCAAAATAATTGTGGCAGTTGGAAAGAAACAAAAATAAATGATTAAAAACATTGTGAACAATTCACTTTTAAAAAAAAATACGCTTCATTTATGGCGGAAACCAGGAAAAACCTCGCCACCATAACAATTTGTGAAAACTTCCCAGATCTGATCTATGGAGGAAATACTGGGTTCACCAAATATACCTTGCCCAACCCCCACAATGGCGCGAGTAGTGTTGAAAAACAGACAAAGGGTTCACCAAATACACCTTGAGGAGTCTCCACAATGACGGCAGTAGCGTTGAGAAACAATAACAAAAAAAAAGGATTAGAAACATTTTCTGTGAACAATTCCAGGTCCTGATTCATCATACTCTTCCTTGCTGATCCACATTTGTTGAAAAGTGGACAGAGAAGCCAAGATGGAACCTCCGATCCAGACAGAGTATTTGCGTTCTGGTGGAGCGACAATTTTAATCTTAATCGAAGACGGTGCTAAGTTTGTCATCTCCTTCTGCATTCTGTCGGCAATACCAGGGTACATGGTGGTACCCCCTGATAAAACGTGGTTAGAGTATAGGTCCTTTCGGATATCGATGTCACACTTCATAATAGAGGTGTAAATTAAATAGTGTATCCCTACGGCTTCCATCCCGACAAAGGAAGGGCTAAAGAGGGCTTCGGGACAACGGAATCGTTCGTTACCGATCCTAATCGCCTGACCGTCCGGAAGTTCGTAAGATTTCTCAAATGGGATTAATCCATCCGAATGAGCTAATTCTGCCTCGTAATCTAGGGCAACATAACAAAGTTTTTCTTTAATGTCTCTAACAATTTCACGTTCAGCGGTGGTGGTGAAGGAGTAACCACGTTCAGTTAAGATCTTCATCAAGTAGCAGGTCAGATCCCGGCCAGCCAAGTCAAGGCGGAGGATGGCGTGAGGAAGGCAATATCCCTCGAAAATAGGGACACAATGGGTCACGCCATCACCGCTATCCAACACGGCTCCAGTGGTACGTCCTGAGGCGTATAGAGCAAGGACAGCTTGAATGGCAACGTACATGGCTGGCATACCGAAGGTTTCGAACATGATTTGCGTCATCTTTTCGCGATTCTGTTTGGGGTTCAGGGGAGCTTCGGTCAATAGGACAGGGAATTCTTCAGGGGCAACCCGGAGTTCGTTATAGAAGGTGTGGTGCCAGATCTTCTCCATGTCGTCCCAGTTAGTGATGACACCGTGTTCAATGGGGTACTTAATGGTCAAGATACCACGTTTACTTTGGGCTTCTTCTCCCACGTAGGCATCTTTCTGACCCATACCTACCATGACGTTTTGATGACGAGGGCGACCGACTATCGACGGGAAGACAGCCCTGGGGGCGTCATCTCCAGCAAACCCAGATTTGCAGATCCCCGAGCCATTGTCAACGACGAGAGGGGAGATTTCATCCATGGCAGCGAGAAACTGAGGAGAGAAAAGAGCAAATCAGTATCTTATTTTCGTCGTGGTTTGAGGACAAAGGCAAATCAACGTAGAACAAATCTTTGGTATCATCAGTCTAAAAATAATTAGGAACAATTTACTTTTGTGGGTCTCCCCAAAATTCCGTTTACTTCTATGGGGTTGAAAATGGTCTTTATCTTCATGACAATGAAAATGCTTTTAGCCTCGTACTTTTATGTACTACAAATTCTCTACTTTTATGACAATTAAAAACAGTGTTTATTTTCATGGTAGTGAAAACTTTCTTTACTTTTATAGGAATAAAAATGTGTATTTACCTGTATTGGCCTATATAAATAATACTATCTAATTTTATGAAAGTAATAATACTATTTACTTTTATGGAACTGGATTGAAAATAGTTTTTATTTTCATGGGAGTGAAAATTGTCTTTACTTATGTAAAAAATACTATTTACTTTTGTGAAACTGGCCTCGAAAATGATCTTTATTTTCATGGCAATGAAAATTTTCTTTACTTTGATAGGAATGAAAGTGTGAATTTACATCTATTGGACAATATAAAAAAAAATACTATTTATTTTTAGGGGAGTGAAAATGCTATTTACTTTTATGGCGCTAAAAATGCTCCTTGTCATTAATAAAGTGAAAATCCTGGATTTTCTTCAGGCGTTAAAAGGATCTTAATTTTGAATACGGAGGTTTAGTTTACTATTCCAAAGTTTAATAATCCTATTTTGCTTTATGGAGTGTAGGGAGAGGGAGGGGGTTGCTTTAATTTCATGGCCTTTACACTAAAAACATCTTATTAAAATAATCCTAGCGTGTGTGTGTGTGTGTCCGGTTGTGCATTAAAAAAAAACTTTGAGAACGGGACACTGCTGTGAAATGATTTTTTTTTCTCGCACTTCAATTTTGAATGTGTTGTGAAATAAAAAAAACAACCTTTTTTCTCTCGCACAGTTTCTTAAATTTGAGAGCGAAGCGAACAAGCGCCGCAGGTCTAGCAAACAACGCGCGTGGGGCGGATTTTCGCTACTTATTTACAATACTTTTTGTAACACAGCCATGTAAAATTAATGCTAAAAAAATGGGTTTTCCCAAATCATCCTGACAGAAAGCAGTAAACCAAAATTTAAACATTTATCAAAATATAAAAAGTAACATACATGCTATAATATTACATAATCTAAAAATATAATAGACCAGGGAATGTCTTCGCCACTCTGCAGGGAATGTCTTCGCCACGCTTCGCTACTCTGATTAAAATTTAAAGTCTAAAAAAAAGCAGCAATGGTTAAATTTTTATAAATTTTCTGAACTTCGCCAATTATAATAATTTTAAAAAGGAACTCTAAGCTAAATTTTTCCCCTTTCAAAATATCACGTTGCTAAAATATAAAGTTAGAGAAGAAGATATATAAAAATAAATTTTCTGAACTTCACCATTTGAAATTCTTTGGGTTTTAAAATATTCAAAAAATTTCGATACTTCTATTTATTTCTAAATGTTACCATTTTGTTTTTTGATATTATAAAAGAATTATTAGAAATAACTTTGCTAAAAAACATATTCAAATACTCAAAAAAATCCCCTTCTTAAATTATAGAGTTAGTGATGATGATGATAATAAGTAGAAATTAAATTACGAGTCAATCTTTAAATGTCTTGTCAGAATTTGGGTCAGGATATATATCATTCTGGTCACGAGCCGTTGTCATTCTAACATACCAGACTGCTCATGCTTCACGTCACTCATGCAGTTAAGAACAAGAGCTCTTATGTTCACAAGTACTTCATTGATTCACACACACACACACATATATATATATATATATATATATATATATATATATATATATATATATATATATATATATATATATATATATATATATATATATATATATATATATATATATATATATGACCAAACAAGGATTAAACATAGATTAAGAAATAAGGTAAAGATATATATATATATATATATATATATATATATATATATATATATATATATATATATATATATATATATATATATAGCAAATGGAACAAAATAATATAAACTTTTATCCGTTAAAGATAGTACAAAATAAGTAGGGGTTCGAACTTATGCCATAGAGTGCCTTTTTCGACGAAAACTGTGGTTGTCTGTATAGTCAAGAATATTCCAAAATGTTCCACTAATGTTTTTGGCAAGTTATGAGGTTTGGAAGTTAGACAGCCATTCTTTATCCTCTGATGCCGCATCGTTGTCACCATGGAGACAACGAAGGAACTGTCAATTGAATGTATGAATTAAAGTGTTAACCTTTACAATGAAGGGTTGAGTTACCGAGAAATATCATAGAAGCTAAATAGCCCGTCCATTCTTATTCATTCTCATTTTTTTGCGATGGAAAAAGACTACTACTGTGCTTAAATGTTCGTACAAATGGCGCTCCTCATAAAATCTCACCCAGGCGACGGAACTCGCCTTAACTTCTTGCCTTTTTGTCGAGTTTTGTTGTCTTTTTTGTTTATATCGTGTTTTTTTTATATATATATCTTCTTCTATAACTATATTTTATCAACGTGATATTTTGAAAAGGGGGAAATTTAGTTTAGAGTTCCTTTTTAAAATTATTATAATTGGCGAAGTTCAGAAAATTTATAAAAATTTAACCATAGCTGCTTTTTTTAGATTTTAAATTTTAATCTTAGTAGCGAAGTGCAAGCTTTCCCCGTAAGGAAGACTGGTTATTATTATTCTTAAATTAATTTCTGCTCTTTGAAAAATGTTAAGACTAATATGACAAATATTTTCCCACAAATAAGACAATCGAAACAATTTAGTAATGTAAAAAACCGAAAGCCAACGGAGGCATCTTCACAAGATTTCTTTATTAAAGTTCGTAAACAAATTGGTGATATTATGGGAAGTGACGATATGTGCAGCTTACGTATTTACAGAAAATTCCGGCAACTAAAAAAATTTATATATAATAGTTTGCCTTTTAACTCGAGAGAATGGAAAAAGAAAACATTTCCCAAAATAGAGAGATACTTAAAAAATACGAGAGTCGGAACAGATAATAACCCGACAAGGAAAGAATACAATTCGAAACGTTTTCGCTTTGATGATAGAGACCAAAACCCTTGGAATTGATTTGTTTCCTGCGGGTAAATGACTTTCTAAATAATGTATAATGAAAAGGGATGCGTCACATCAGGAAATAATTATTTAACATAACGTCGGCCGTTCGAATCTCCGTCCGGATTTTTTTTTAAGCTGACACTATTTACTAAGGAGGTTACCACCGTTACTGGGCATCATATGGTGGGGAGTTGGGGCTTGCCCTGGCTGACGTCCGCTTGAGAAGCTACATAGCTTGATAGGAAGACTGAAACCACCAAACCTTTAATTCAACGGATGAAAGGAGCCGCAAGGGCTTATCAGAGTCCATCCGATCAACACACCCTATAAACTGCATCCATAAGATTGCCTCCGAACTGTTAAAAAGAGGCACCATTATGGTTTGTTAAAAACTAAATAATGCAATACACATATCAATAATATAAATATACACAAATTAATATTAATTTTATATGTAATTTGCCTCAATTCAACTTAAAAACCATGATCACTTACTCTCCCCATATACTCATCTAACCTACGCTTGGAAACATTTAAATTATGCTTGCTTATTACCCACTGTTTAAACCATTCTTGTAATCTACCACTCTGTTGGTGAAAAAATACTTTCTCACACCCAAACTACACCTGTTTTTGTTTTTTTAATTTTCAAGTGGTGTCAAAGAAGTTGCAAAAATCATACTTATTCACCCCACAACAATTTTTAAAAGCTCAATCCTATCCACTCTCACACACCTTTCAAATGAGAACATATTTACCATCCTCTACCTATATACAGTGTGGTCCGAAAGTCTCGTCACCCCCATGTAAATATTGTTTTAATTTTCCATTTCAAAATTTTTAATTTTATATTTCATATATGTTTGATATTATTATATTGTTCCTCTATTTTCCTTATTACTTTGCTGTACGAAGTAACAAGACTTTGGGATTACCCCGTACATATTTAAGCTACTTCAGGAAGGTATCATCTTTGCCCCCCCCCCACCCCACTCTGCACAGACTCTAGCAGGTTAACATCATGTCTAAAGTGTAGGGAGCATCATTGATTGGGTTTGCTATTACAGTTTTCGTTTGTTTTCATCATCTTTATCCCTTTTCACTCTTCGAATTTCTTTTTTTTTCCACTTTTCTCTTCCGTTTGTTTTTATCATCTTTCACCAGTTAAAAATGGTCTCGTGTAAGCCAATTTCCTTTCTTTATCAAGTCTTATTATAGCATCACATTTTTCCTCAAAAGATCTTTATTATTATTATCGCCATCATTATCTGTAATCACTTCCGTACGTGTGGTCAACGCGCATCAATGCCAATCGTCTCGAGGAAACACAAGATTAAGGAACGCGCCTTCCTAAGCCAGTGTCTCTATCCGAAACAGAGACAGAAACAATGGAAGAGTTGTTTACCCCCAGCCCCTAGCACCCCAGTAGTCTACTCGGGCTATTTCCACATAATTTAATGGCTTCGTTGTCATGGAAACGGTAACCATTCGTTGCCATGGAAATTGTAACAATTCGTTGCCATGGAAATGGTAAAAATTCGTTGCCATGGGAATGGCAAATATTCGTTACCATGGAAATGGTAAAAAATCGTTGCCATGGAAATGGTAACATGGACCTTTACCTTGCCACCAAAATAAAGGTAAAACTTACTTTGTTCGTTGGCTTCATTGGATGGTTTGTTAGCTGGATAGAGATTGATAGATGCATGAATTAATAGATCGATGAATGGATAAATGTGTGTATAGATAGACCACAAGAAAAATAAGTACCCTAGTAGACCTTACGGTCCATTCAAAGAGGGTACCTTTAGCTAACAGCTGAGCAGGCCTAGTTCTTGAAAGTGTCAATTGACACCCTCGAGGAACACACGCACAACGGTTTATGTGCCCAATCGGCGATTTTTCAAGACTTTGTCTAGTCTCGACTTGAACTGTTCAACAGAATTGCTGCTGACAACTTCCACTGTAAGTGCGTTCCAAGTACCACAGATGCTATATGTGAAAAATTTCCCACCACACAGATCGCGGTGGTAACGCTTCAGTTTAAGTTTGTAGCCGTGATTTATGGTTCTGTTCTCGCTTAGCTGGAAAATATCCCTGTAGTCTCCATTGGTGAAGCCTCGAAGTATTTTAAACATTTCGATAAACTGACCACGCAGCCTCCGGGTCTCCAACGAGAACAAATCTAATTTCCGTAACCTATCTTCGTAACTTTTGTGTCTGATAGAGGGAATCAGTTTGGTTGCCCTGGCTTGCACACGTTCCAATCTCGAGATATCCTTTCGTAACCAAGGACTCCGAAATTGTACGGCATTCCAAATGCGGTCGGACAAGAGAGTTGTCCTTTCGAAATGAAGGACTCCAAAATTGTACGGCATACTCCAGGTGCGGTCGGACAAAGAAGTTATACAAACAGTACTATCTCCTTGTTCCGATATCCAAACTGTCGCTTTATATAGCCTAGCATCATTTGGGCTTTCTTCTCCGGCTCAATGCACTGTTTGGAGAACTTGACTTTACTAGTGATAGTTGCACCCAAGTCCTTCTTGGTATCGGTATCAGTGCATTCAAGAGCGGTGCCCTTAAGGATATATGGTGATTTGGGGTTTCGGTGGCCGATATGCATCACTTTGCATTTGTTCGCGTTAAAAGGCATTTGCCATGTATCCGACCATTCTCCAATCTTCCGGAGATCTTCTTGTAGGTGGGCAGTATTTCCTTCCGTTGCAACGTTTATACCAAGCTTGGTATCGTCGGCAAATTTAGAAATCTTCGCAACTATGTCACCATCCATGTCGTTAACATAGATGATGAAAAGCAGTGGTCCCAGGACAGAACCTTGAGGAACACCGTTAGTAACGAGCACCCACTTAGAAGCTGCATATATAGATGGATGCATGGATAGTAAGGTGATTGGCTAGATTGATATATGGATAAGATTGATGGGAGAGATAGGCAGATATATGGATGAATAAATAGATTGAGAGATAAATGGATTGATAGATGGAAGTATTGGGGGATGCATGGCTGGATGCATTGAGAGGAGGATTAGTGGAAGTGTTGACGGATCTACGGATAGATTAATGGGTACACTTGAAAATTAGATAGATGAATAAAGGGTAAGATGGAAAATGGACTCGTTGCTACGTCAGTGGTAACCATAGCAAAGGGAATATTTAGCTAGCATGAATAGACAGAGCAGAGTGGCTGGGTGAAGGACTTCGTTTCCATGACAATGCCAATAATTTGCATATTTATACTGCCCTCGTGAAAGTGGTAACATTTAGAATTAAGGTAATTGGTAACTTCGTTCTCTTACTCAATGGCTGACTGGATACGTTGGTAAATGGCTTCGATATCATGGCAAAGGTTACCAGTTCGAATCTTTTTACTGCCATTTGGTAATTGGAATAATGAGAATTGATTTGGTAGTATTGTTATTTAGCCAATTTAAATAGTCCCGTTGCCATGGTTGCATTAAAACAGGAAGCCGTCGTCATGGTAATAACATTTTAGAATCGATGTTCCAGAAAACGGCTCATCCGTGTCCTTTGATCGAGGGATGCTTCTCGCTTTTCCGGATGGCAAAGTGTGGCAGGTTGTCTAGTGGCAATGAGCCGAGCACCTTGAATAGGTGGGGCCGAGACGGAGTATTTGAAACCCCTAAGAACAAGTCCAGGCAAAAGGACCTAAAGTGGTAATTAGCAATTGCTTGTGGTAATAATGGTTAAAAGAGATGCGGGTGGTTGTGTCTTAGTACCCCTTTTTACCACCTGCTACCACTGTCTTACGCCTTTCAGTGGGAGACCTAGAAGTTCAAGTGAGGCCTGAACCATGAGTGACTAGATGGCAACTACCGCAAGGTCTCCCCATAAGTAGGGACAGTTAGGAGAGGTGTGCGTCCTCATGTTTCCTTTGGCACCAATTAGTCTCCTCTTTTCGGTAATCGGACTATATACCCCCTAAATATCTTCGCTTTTCTAACTTTACCACTCAGTTTACCAACTCTTATCCACCCTAATTTGGGGCTGTAATGCCCTCGTTAATTTTCGCCTTCTTTGGATAAATAATAATAATAAAAAATTGCGTGAGTGAGTGTCTGGTTGTGGGTTATGGAATGAGATGACACGGGGTCATGTTTCCAGGGACACCATTCAGTGGCCTCATCAATCAGTTTTGTTTCCTTTGTTTCATTTTACCCCCTTTTGTCACGACGTTTAAATTTGTCCTTGTGGTTTATTTCGTTTCATTTTGTTTCGATGGTTTCATTTTTCCTTAAGGATTATTTTTGTTTCATTTTGTTTCGATCGTTTAAATCTTTTGTCTATTTTTGTTTCATTTTGTTTCGATGGTTTCATTTTTTCCTTATAGTTTATTTTTGTTTCATTTTGTTTCGATGGTTCCATTTTCCTTATGGTTATTTGGGTTTCCTTTTGTTTCGATGGTTTCATTTTTTTCCTGCGGTTTATTTTTGTTTCATTTTGTTTCTATGGTTTCATTTTCCTTATGGTTTATTTTTGTTTCAATGGTTTCATTTTTTCTGTATGGTTATTTTTTCATTTTGTTTTGATAGTTTCCTCTTTCCTTGTTTATTTTGTTTCATTTTGTTTCGATGGTTTAGTTTTTCCCTGTGGTTTAATGTTGTTTCAATTTTGTTTCGATAGTTTCATTTTTCTATCTGGGTCTTTTTGTTTCATTCTTTTTCTTCTGGTTTATTTTCGTTTTATTTTTGTTTTAAGGGTTTCATTTATATTTTAACTAATTTTCGTTTATTTTGTTTCATTTTGTTTCCCTTTGTTTAGGTAGTTTATTTTTATTTCATTATTCTTTCTTTAATTTAAGTTCAGTTAAGTTAAGTTATGTTAAGTAAGGTTAGTTTAAGTTAGATTAGATTAGGTTAAGTTACATTACGTTAAGTTAGGTTAATTTAAGTTAAGTTAAGTTAGTTTAGGTTGGTTATGTTAAGTTAGGTTACGGTACGTTACGTTAAGTTAAGTTAGGTTAGGTTAGGGTAAAAAAAAACTTGGGAAGAGTCATATTTACAAGATTCATTTTTGGTACTAATGTTGATAATTTGTGTATTAGCAGTTCTCGGTCTAAAATTAAAGTTAAGGGCATTTATATAAAAGTCATTTTAACTGTGATGTAAATTAATTTGTTCCCCTAGTATTACAAACCCTAGAGTTTGTAATACTCTTAATTCATTAGTTTCTTTTTTAAGGCTAAGACTTCCCAGAATTATAACCAAATGTTTGTTCGATTAAGTAACGGATCGCAAAGCACATATCGAAATAGAAGACCACCCGGGACCCGAATTCGAGATACATCAGGGAGTCCCTCAAGGGGGATGCCTTAGTCCGTTACTATATAGCATATACACATGGGATTTACCAGCGCCAATTTTTAAAAGTACTATTAGGTTGAGGAATAAGTTCTTGCGTTTTTTTTTAATGTTGTGTTGATTTAAGTTTCGTTGAAGTGATTTGTGCACATATTAAGAAACAATAATAAATAATGAGAGCAAAATTTGAAAAGGTTAGGCTAGGTTTCTTAACAGCGTAGACTATTAGGCTTTTGCTAAGGCTACGTCTTGAAGTTGAGTAATAAGTCATTGCGGTTTATTTAAATGTTGTGTTAATTTTATTTTTGTTCTGTACCCTCAAAATGGAATGTCAAGTTGAAAGAAAGGCGCATTTTAGACACTTGTTGTTATTCATTTTCAATCGAGACGGGAACAATGCAAACGCAGCCAAAGCTCGTCGCGATATTTGCACTGTGTACGGAGAAAATGCTTTATCAGAAAGGACACCTCAATGGTGGTTTTCACGTTTCAAAAACGGTCATTTCAATCTTAATGACGAAGAACGGAAGATCGATTGAACGACCTTCTTTATGAAAATCCTTGTCAATCGACTAGAGAATTGGCTGTACAATTGGCGTGTAATCAGAAAACTGCAGTGAATCACCTTCATTCGATAGGGAAAGTTCAAAAGCTTGGTGCATGGGTTCCTCACGCTTTGAGCGAAAGCAACAAACTTCAACGGTCCACGATTGCCGCAGGTTAGCTTGCTCGTCACAAGGCTACTCGTGGATATAAGGACAGATTTCTTCACCGCATCATCACTGGCGACGAAAAGTGGTTGTTTAAGTCAACATGCACCATCAGAAACAATGGCTTAGCCCCAATAAAAAAACACTTCCGCGATTAAAGCAAGGACTTCATCCACGAAAGACGATGCTATGTGTGTGGTGGGATTGTGAAGGCATCGTTCTTTATGAGCTCCTTGCGACCAACGAGATTGTCAATGCAGAACTCTACGTTCAACAAATGTATCGACTCGCCGAAGCTATTCGTGAAAAGCGAGCTCATCGACGTTATGGAGTCCTTCTGCAACACGATAATTCTCGTCCTCACATTGTTAATATGACAAAAGCCGCCATCCAAACGCTTAATTTGGAAATCCTGCCGCATCCTCCATATTCACCAGACTTGGCTCCATCAGATTTCCATCTGTTCCGATCGCTCTCCAATTATTTGCGCGGCGTTTCGTTCACTACTGATGTGGAATTACGAATCTTGTTAGACGAATTCTTCGAATCAAAATCAAGAGATTTTTTTCGCAGAGGCATCGAAAAACTAGTTGAAGGTTGGGAAGAAGTAAGTAACAACGGAGAATACATTATTGATTAAATTGCATATTGTTACCAATTAAAAAGGAAGTTTTTCTAAAATTAGTAATGGTAATGAATAAATTTGATAAAACCGCAAGAAAATATCTCGATAATCACCAAAAGTCCTTATAGGCCTCCACCCACGATGGCTAGAATAACCGCAGCAGAAATCGCAAATATCAACAACTATGAAAAGAAATCGAAAATCAGAACTAATCCAGACAAGTTTATAATCGTACCAGTGGAAAGACGCAAAACACCGCGAGTACTTATCGAAGAAAAAAGAAATCGATACAAACAAGAGGGAAAGGTTCTCGGGCTAAAAATAACTTCCATAGGATAAATAAAACATATTAATGAAAGAATAAACCTAGCAAAATACAATCTCACAAAATTGTTCCAACTCAGAAATTTAAACACAAAAAACAAAATTAAAATTTATAATGCATTATGCAGCTCGGTATCATTGTATCCAACAATATCTCTCAATGCCCTACATAAGACCAACACCGTCAAGCGTCAAAGGGTACAAAACAAAGGAGTATTGTTAATTACAAACACGAGACGAAGAGAACACCGTAGACAACAAGATCTACACCAAGAAATTAACTTAGGACCAATTAACACAATTCTTCACAGAAGGGCTTCGAAAATATGGGAAAAAGTAGAAGAACTTCTAAAGGAAGAAGAAAATAGAAAATTGGTATCCCCATAAATTACCGGAGGAACAATAGGGGAAATTTTAGAAGCGGGGAAACCGATAGTCAGAGTCAATCCCGCACCAATGTTTACGTAGAATATTGAACAAACAACTGCACACTAAAAAACAAAAACATAAAACATAAAAACAACAAAGAACAATAGAGGCGTGAGAGCCTTGAAAATAAATTAAAAAATAGTAAAATATAAAAAATAAATATAAATAAAAAAATGTATTATAAAAGGTAATAAAAGATAATGTATTATAAAAATAAAATAAAAGATAATGTATTATAAAAAGATAATAAAAGATAATGTTTTATAAAAAGATAATAAAAGATAATGTATAATAAAAAGATAATAAAAGATAATGTATTATAAAAATAAAATAAAAGATAATGTATTATAAAAAGATAATAAAAGATAATGTATTATAAAAAAGATAATAAAAGATAATGTATTATAAAAATAAAATAAAAGATAATGTATTATAAAAAGATAATAAAAGATAATGTATTATAAAAAAGATAATAAAAGATCATGTATTATAGAAAGATAATAAAAGATAATGTATTATAAAAATAAAATAAAAGATCATGTATTATATAAAGATAATAAAAGATCATGTATTATATAAAGATGATAAAAGATCATGTAAAATATAAAGATAATAAAAGATCATGTATTATATAAAGATAATAAAAAATCATGTATTATATAAAGATAATAAAAGATCATGTATTATATAAAGATAATAAAAGATCATGTATTATATAAAGATAATAAAAGATCATGTATTATATAAAGATAATAAAAGATCATGTATTATATAAAGATAATAAAAGATCATGTATTATATAAAGATAATAAAAGATCATGTATTATAGAAAGATAATAAAAGATCATGTAAAATATAAAGATAATAAAAGATTATGTATTATATAAAGATAATAAAAGATCATGTATTATATAAATATAATAAAAGATCATGTATTATATAAAGATAATAAAAGATCATGTATTATATAAATATAATAAAAGATCATGTATTATATAAAGATAATAAAAGATCATGTATTATATAAAGATAATAAAAGATCCTGTATTATAGAAAGATAATAAAAGATCCTGTATTATAGAAAGATAATAAAAGATCATGTATTATATAAAGATAATCGAAGATCCTGTATTATAGAAAGATAATAAAAGATCCTGTATTATATAAAGATAATAAAAGATCATGTATTATATAAAGATAATAAAAGATCCTGTATTATAGAAAGATAATAAAAGATCCTGTATTATATAAAGATAATAAAAGATAATGTATTATAAAAAGATAATAAAAGATACTGTATTATAAAAAAGATAATAAAAGATCATGTATTATATAAAGATAATAAAAGATAATGTATTATATAAATAAAAAAAAGATCATGTAAAATATAAAGATAATAAAAGATCATGTATTATATAAAGATAATAAAAGATCATGTATTATATAAAGATAATAAAAGATCATGTATTATATAAAGAAAATAAAAGATCATGTATTATAGAAAGATAATAAAAGATCATGTATTATATAAAGATAATAAAAGATCATGTATTATATAAAGATAATAAAAGATCACGTATTATATAAAGATAATAAAAGATCCTGTATTATAGAAAGATAATAAAAGATCATGTATTATATAAAGATAATAAAAGATCCTGTATTATAGAAAGATAATAAAAGATCATGTATTATAGAAAGATAATAAAAGATCATGTATTATATAAAGATAATAAAAGATCATGTATTATATAAAGATAATAAAAGATCATGTATTATATAAAGATAATAAAAGATCATGTATTATATAAATATAATAAAAGATCATGTATTATATAAAGATAATAAAAGATCATGTATAATATAAATATAATAAAAGATCATGTATTATATAAAGATAATAAAAGATCATGTATTATATAAAGATAATAAAAGATCCTGTATTATAGAAAGATAATAAAAGATCCTGTATTATAGAAAGATAATAAAAGATCATGTATTATATAAAGATAATAAAAGATCCTGTATTATAGAAAGATAATAAAAGATCATGTATTATATAAAGATAATAAAAGATCCTGTATTATAGAAAGATAATAAAAGATCCTGTATTATAGAAAGATAATAAAAGATCATGTATTATATAAAGATAATCGAAGATCCTGTATTATAGAAAGATAATAAAAGATCCTGTATTATATAAAGATAATAAAAGATCATGTATTATATAAAGATAATAAAAGATCATGTATTATAGAAAGATAATAAAAGATCCTGTATTATATAAAGATAATAAAAGATAATGTATTATAAAAAGATAATAAAAGATACTGTATTATAAAAAAGATAATAAAAGATCATGTATTATATAAAGATAATAAAAGATAATGTATTATATAAATAAAAAAAAGATCATGTAAAATATAAAGATAATAAAAGATCATGTATTATATAAAGATAATAAAAGATCATGTATTATATAAAGATAATAAAAGATCATGTATTATAGAAAGATAATAAAAGATCATGTATTATATAAAGATAATAAAAGATCATGTATTATAGAAAGATAATAAAAGATTATGTATTATATAAAGATAATAAAAGATCATGTATTATATAAATATAATAAAAGATCATGTATTATATAAAGATAATAAAAGATCATGTATTATATAAATATAATAAAAGATCATGTATTATATAAAGATAATAAAAGATCATGTATTATATAAAGATAATAAAAGATCCTGTATTATAGAAAGATAATAAAAGATCCTGTATTATAGAAAGATAATAAAAGATCATGTATTATATAAAGATAATCGAAGATCCTGTATTATAGAAAGATAATAAAAGATCCTGTATTATATAAAGATAATAAAAGATCATGTATTATATAAAGATAATAAAAGATCCTGTATTATAGAAAGATAATAAAAGATCCTGTATTATATAAAGATAATAAAAGATAATGTATTATAAAAAGATAATAAAAGATACTGTATTATAAAAAAGATAATAAAAGATCATGTATTATATAAAGATAATAAAAGATAATGTATTATATAAATAAAAAAAAGATCATGTAAAATATAAAGATAATAAAAGATCATGTATTATATAAAGATAATAAAAGATCATGTATTATATAAAGATAATAAAAGATCATGTATTATATAAAGAAAATAAAAGATCATGTATTATAGAAAGATAATAAAAGATCATGTATTATATAAAGATAATAAAAGATCATGTATTATATAAAGATAATAAAAGATCACGTATTATATAAAGATAATAAAAGATCCTGTATTATAGAAAGATAATAAAAGATCATGTATTATATAAAGATAATAAAAGATCCTGTATTATAGAAAGATAATAAAAGATCATGTATTATAGAAAGATAATAAAAGATCATGTATTATATAAAGATAATAAAAGATCATGTATTATATAAAGATAATAAAAGATCATGTATTATATAAAGATAATAAAAGATCATGTATTATATAAATATAATAAAAGATCATGTATTATATAAAGATAATAAAAGATCATGTATAATATAAATATAATAAAAGATCATGTATTATATAAAGATAATAAAAGATCATGTATTATATAAAGATAATAAAAGATCCTGTATTATAGAAAGATAATAAAAGATCCTGTATTATAGAAAGATAATAAAAGATCATGTATTATATAAAGATAATAAAAGATCCTGTATTATAGAAAGATAATAAAAGATCATGTATTATATAAAGATAATAAAAGATCCTGTATTATAGAAAGATAATAAAAGATCCTGTATTATAGAAAGATAATAAAAGATCATGTATTATATAAAGATAATCGAAGATCCTGTATTATAGAAAGATAATAAAAGATCCTGTATTATATAAAGATAATAAAAGATCATGTATTATATAAAGATAATAAAAGATCATGTATTATAGAAAGATAATAAAAGATCCTGTATTATATAAAGATAATAAAAGATAATGTATTATAAAAAGATAATAAAAGATACTGTATTATAAAAAAGATAATAAAAGATCATGTATTATATAAAGATAATAAAAGATAATGTATTATATAAATAAAAAAAAGATCATGTAAAATATAAAGATAATAAAAGATCATGTATTATATAAAGATAATAAAAGATCATGTATTATATAAAGATAATAAAAGATCATGTATTATAGAAAGATAATAAAAGATCATGTATTATATAAAGATAATAAAAGATCATGTATTATAGAAAGATAATAAAAGATCATGTATTATATAAAGATAATAAAAGATCATGTATTATATAAAGATAATAAAAGATCACGTATTTTTTAAAGATAATAAAAGATCCTGTATTATAGAAAGATAATAAAAGATCATGTATTATATAAAGATAATAAAAGATCCTGTATTATAGAAAGATAATAAAAGATCATGTATTATAGAAAGATAATAAAAGATCATGTATTATATAAAGATAATAAAAGATCATGTATTATATAAAGATAATAAAAGATCATGTATTATATAAAGATAATAAAAGATAATGTATTATAAAAATAAAATAAAAGATAATGTATTATAAAAATAAAATAAAAGATCATGTATTATATAAAGATAATAAAAGATCATGTATTATATAAAGATAATAAAAGATCATGTATTATATAAAGATAATAAAAGATCATGTATTATAAAAATAAAATAAAAGATAATGTATTATAAAAAGATAATAAAAGATAATGTATTATATAAATATAATAAAAGATCATGTATTATATAAAGATAATAAAAGATCATGTATTATATAAAGATAATAAAAGATCATGTATTATATAAAGATAATAAAAGATCATGTATTATATAAAGATAATAAAAGATCATGTATTATAGAAAGATAATAAAAGATAATGTATTATAAAAATAAAATAAAAGATCATGTATTATATAAAGATAATAAAAGATCATGTATTATATAAAGATAATAAAAGATCCTGTATTATAGAAAGATAATAAAAGATCATGTATTATATAAAGATAATAAAAGATCATGTATTATATAAAGATAATAAAAGATCATGTATTATATAAAGATAATAAAAGATCCTGTATTATAGAAAGATAATAAAAGATCATGTATTATATAAAGATAATAAAAGATCCTGTATTATAGAAAGATAATAAAAGATCATGTATTATAGAAAGATAATAAAAGATCATGTATTATATAAAGATAATAAAAGATCATGTATTATATACAGATAATAAAAGATCATGTATTATATAAAGATAATAAAAGATCATGTATTATATAAAGATAATAAAAGATCATGTATTATAGAAAGATAATAAAAGATCATGTAAAATATAAAGATAATAAAAGATCATGTATTATATAAAGATAATAAAAGATCCTGTATTATAGAAAGATAATAAAAGATCATGTATTATATAAAGATAATAAAAGATCCTGTATTATAGAAAGATAATAAAAGATCATGTTTTTTAGAAAGATAATAAAAGATCATGTATTATATAAAGATAATAAAAGATCATGTATTATATAAAGATAATAAAAGATCATGTATTATATAAAGATAATAAAAGATCATGTATTATACAGAGATAATAAAAGATCATGTATTATATAAAGATAATAAAAGATCATGTATTATATAAAGATAATAAAAGATCATGTATTATATAAAGATAATAAAAGATCCTGTATTATAGAAAGATAATAAAAGATCATGTATTATATAAAGATAATAAAAGATCCTGTATTATAGAAAGATAATAAAAGATCATGTATTATAGAAAGATAATAAAAGATCATGTATTATATAAAGATAATAAAAGATCATGTATTATAGAAAGATAATAAAAGATCCTGTATTATAGAAAGATAATAAAAGATCATGTATTATATAAAGATAATAAAAGATCATGTATTATATAAAGATAATAAAAGATCATGTATTATATAAAGATAATAAAAGATCATGTATTATATAAAGATAATAAAAGATCCTGTATTATAGAAAGATAATAAAAGATCATGTATTATATAAAGATAATAAAAGATCCTGTATTATAGAAAGATAATAAAAGATCATGTATTATAGAAAGATAATAAAAGATCATGTATTATATAAAGATAATAAAAGATCCTGTATTATAGAAAGATAATAAAAGATCATGTATTATATAAAGATAATAAAAGATCATGTAAAATATAAAGATAATAAAAGATCATGTATTATATAAAGATAATAAAAGATCATGTATTATATAAAGATAATAAAAGATCATGTATTATATAAAGATAATAAAAGATCCTGTATTATAGAAAGATAATAAAAGATCCTGTATTATAGAAAGATAATAAAAGATCATGTATTATATAAAGATAATAAAAGATCATGTATTATATAAAGATAAAAAAAGATCATGTATTATATAAAGATAATAAAAGATCATGTATTATATAAAGATAATAAAAGATCATGTATTATATAAAGATAATAAAAGATAATGTATTATAAAAATAAAATAAAAGATCATGTATTATATAAAGATAATAAAAGATCATGTATTATATAAAGATAATAAAAGATAATGTATTATAAAAATAAAATAAAAGATCATGTATTATATAAAGATAATAAAAGATCCTGTATTATAGAAAGATAATAAAAGATCATGTATTATATAAAGATAATAAAAGATCATGTATTATATAAAGATAATAAAAGATCATGTATTATATAAAGATAATAAAAGATCCTGTATTATAGAAAGATAATAAAAGATCATGTATTATATAAAGATAATAAAAGATCCTGTATTATAGAAAGATAATAAAAGATCATGTATTATAGAAAGATAATAAAAGATCATGTATTATATAAAGATAATAAAAGATCATGTATTATATAAAGATAATAAAAGATCATGTATTTTATAAAGATAATAAAAGATCATGTATTATAGAAAGATAATAAAAGATCATGTATTATATAAAGATAATAAAAGATCATGTATTATATAAAGATAATAAAAGATCCTGTATTATAGAAAGATAATAAAAGATCATGTATTATATAAAGATAATAAAAGATCCTGTATTATAGAAAGATAATAAAAGATCATGTATTATAGAAAGATAATAAAAGATCATGTATTATAGAAAGATAATAAAAGATCATGTATTATATAAAGATAATAAAAGATCATGTATTATATAAAGATAATAAAAGATCATGTATTATATAAAGATAATAAAAGATCATGTATTATATAAAGATAATAAAAGATCATGTATTATAGAAAGATAATAAAAGATCATGTATTATATAAAGATAATAAAAGATCCTGTATTATAGAAAGATAATAAAAGATCATGTATTATATAAAGATAATAAAAGATCATGTATTATATAAAGATAATAAAAGATCCTGTATTATAGAAAGATAATAAAAGATCATGTATTATATAAAGATAATAAAAGATCATGTATTATATAAAGATAATAAAAGATCATGTATTATATAAAGATAATAAAAGATCATGTATTATATAAAGATAATAAAAGATCATGTATTATATAAAGATAATAAAAGATCCTGTATTATAGAAAGATAATAAAAGATCCTGTATTATAGAAAGATAATAAAAGATCATGTATTATATAAAGATAATAAAAGATCCTGTATTATAGAAAGATAATAAAAGATCATGTATTATATAAAGATAATAAAAGATCATGTATTATATAAAGATAATAAAAGATCATGTATTATATAAAGATAATAAAAGATAATGTATTATAAAAATAAAATAAAAGATCATGTATTATATAAAGATAATAAAAGATCATGTATTATATAAAGATAATAAAAGATCATGTATTATATAAAGATAATAAAAGATCATGTATTATATAAAGATAATAAAAGATCCTGTATTATAGAAAGATAATAAAAGATCATGTATTATATAAAGATAATAAAAGATCATGTATTATATAAAGATAATAAAAGATCATGTATTATATAAAGATAATAAAAGATAATGTATTATAAAAATAAAATAAAAGATAATGTATTATAAAAATAAAATAAAAGATCATGTATTATATAAAGATAATAAAAGATCATGTATTATATAAAGATAATAAAAGATCATGTATTATATAAAGATAATAAAAGATCATGTATTATAAAAATAAAATAAAAGATAATGTATTATAAAAAGATAATAAAAGATAATGTATTATAAAAAAGATAATAAAAGATCATGTATTATATAAAGATAATAAAAGATCATGTATTATAGAAAGATAATAAAAGATCCTGTATTATAGAAAGATTTCTTGTCCCCCAGCAAACAGCACTATCTCCTACTCCTTCCCTTTCACCGCTTTACCCTAGCGCCTAGTAACCAGTCTACTCTAACTATAAACTTTTAACTTCTCGAACCTTTTCAAGACGTAAGACGAAGTAATTTCTTTTTTATTATTTACTTTTTACTTGGTTTCATTTTTGTTGGGTTTCATTCTTCACTTTTCTTTTTGCCCGGTTCTTCTTTTTTTATTTTACGTTGTTCTTGTTTTCTTTCTTATTCTTCCCCTTCATTTATTTAATTTATCCTTGTTTCCTTTTTTCTCCTGTTTTCGTTTTCATTGGTATCTTTATCCTTGCGTCCTTTTAAAATGGCTTTCGTTTTTCTTATTTATTTGATTTCCGTTTCTCGTTTTCTTTTTTTCAATTAAAATAAATCTGTGTTTTGAAATAGGTAATTTTTTTGGCAATTGGTGCCATTTGTATAAATTGACAAATTGTTCCTGAAAATTGCTAATTTTCTGGATTTCTTCATTCAAGATTTTGTTTTTTAATCTGCAGCTCTTTCTAGATCGTTTATAATCAAATTTTCCTTCTATTCGTCTACTATTTCTCCATTATTTACGTCCAAGGTTCTTGAATTTTCTCTGGTCGTAGTTCATACTACTAACCATTTGCTATTTTATTTTAAAATGTAATTTTGTACAAGTCCTAAGGTATTTTCACTACTTTTTCTCTTATTCCTATTTGGCCTCTCGATGTATGTTTAGAGCACTGTTTAAGTAAATGAAGATCACTAAAGTTCAAAATTTCTTTTTAATTTTCATGGGCCTAACATTCTGGAGTAGAGAAGAAGCAAATGCAAACTTCAAAATTTTATCCTATCAGTAAAGTGATAACGTAAATTTTAAAAATTGATATAAATATTGTTTAATTAAAATTTAACCTAATCACAAGGGGTTAATTCGAGTGTCTTCCTCAGTGATGAAACTTACCTTTAATGACTGTAATGCGTTACCTTTTTAAAGAAGGTCGAGCCAGAGATTCGGAATAAACGAACTCTTCTTAAAAGACTAAATGAGCTATTGGTTGGATGCCCTTTTTATACCCTCGTGTTCATCTTGATACCCTTCCTTAACCCATTTTTACTACACCATCCACACACAAGACACGCGAAAGAACGGTGTAAAATGTGTTAAAATCTTGATCAGCTGACTTCCCCCTCTAAGATTCGATTTTTCCTGGCCTTGACCTTGAAAATAAAATCTCGCAACCTCGCCTGATCTATGGTGCTTTATTATTTATCGTGTCGAAAAATGATAAATGTAAATACATTAGAACTAAGCAGGTCCTTATAAGACGAAAATGCGTTTAAAATTAATGTGGGTTTATAAAAGACGAAATTGCTGTTCAGAATAGTATGTTTGAGAGAAAATCGAGGTAGATAAAGCCATCCGTCTCTTTGGCATGACGATCCCCAGACAGGATAATAAAACTAAGATAAGATAAGACTGACAATCCCTGTAGAAGCTTGAATCCGGAACTTCGAAGATAGAAATTCAACGCCGCATCAACTAGGCTAGGCGAAAGATCCTATAAAGTATCTGATTGGTATTATAATTTGAGTTTTTTATTCTGCTAAAAAGATCGGTTACTATTTGTGTGTCTTAGGTAAAGAACTTGACTGCCGCTAAGTTAATTAATGCCAACGGTTTTCTGACAATGGTGATATTTATGAGAGATAGAAAGTCGTTCGGTTCTATAAAAGCTATCGTTTTAGTTGAAGTGAGTGTGGAAAAGAGCATTTGTATATTTGTGAATGGGAGAGAATGGGTAATTCAATCTTTGCAACACACACTTACGACCTCACATAATCTTACGTACATGTACAGTATCGGCGATAATGATACAGACACTTATATTTTCATTACAAAACTTAAATTAGCTCTCAAACAAAATAAAAGGTAATTAATGCATGATAAATTACAGATAAAAAACTAAGCATAGCTAAAAGTTGTACATGTTAAGATGTATGAAACTGAAAGTTACGTGCAAAACAATTTTTTATTCCCAAAATATGGTGGTCAAAATGACCCGGGAAGATAACACAACAGACTTAGATGAGAAGGTAGAATGATATGTTACTAAAAAGATAATTTTCAGTTGTTTCAATATATTATTACTTGGTATGTAAATCTTTACTATCAATTAGGCCTTGACAACTTCTCTCACAAGAGCGCACTAAACGAAGGCATTCTTCCGGTGTTATTTTTCTCCATTCCTCTTGTAATAATTCCCAAAGTTCTTCGATGGTGCTTTGGTTTCTCTCCTTACTTCTCTCTCTCCTAACGTTTTCCAAAATCTTCGAAAGGATTGAGATCCGGACTCTGAGCAGTCCAGTCCTTGACACTTCCTCCCGATCCAAAGAGATTCTTAACCAACTTTGCCTTGTGGCAAGGTGCATTATCCTGGCTAAAAAATGGCAGGTTGAGCAAAGGCGACTTTCATATGGGACACAGCATGTGCTTTTAGAAGTTCTTTATACACTTGAGCATTCACTCTGCCTAAAAGTGGACAAGTAGGCCAATATATTCCGCCGAAATTATGACCAACACCATAACGCTTCCCCAACCAAACTTGACGGCGCTCTTCCTTCACATCACTCACGAATAATATTTCGTCAGGTTTTCGACGGACGAACCTCCTGCCATCTGACCCAAACAAATTGTACTTCGATTGGTCACTGAAATATACTTTGGACCTTTGATCTTCTGTCCATAGAACGTGTAGTGGCGAGGATAGTCTAGTTTTCTTGTCCTTAGGGGTGATCAATGCCTTGACTGCTGTTGTGCGAGTTTTTTAAAGATCTTTCCGTCAGGCGGCGTGATATTGTCTTCCTGGAGACATTAATCCCCATAATTTCATTTACCTTTCCAGAAATCCTGGCTGCTGTCTCTTTGAGGTATTTCTAGGCCTACCAGTAGAAATTCCACCGATACATGAGTCTGTTGTATTGTAACGTGATATAATATTGTGTACGACACTTTTGGGGCGTTTTTCACCCTTTCAGATTTGACTCTGATGGAGAGTTGATCCTCTTGACGTAACTTAACAATTAGCTGGTTGATATAGACATGTATAGTGGCTCCCCTAGTCATGTTTGCTGCTAGCAACTTGACAAAGTAATTAGTGTCTAAAAGAGCTAAGAATTCATGCTAGTAAGTTACTACCCCAAATTAGTTGATTGTCTCAAAAATAGAAGTAATAGAATTAGGCTGTCCGGATCATTTTGACCACCATATTTTTGGAATAAAAATGTTATTTCACACTTAACTTGCAGTTTAATCCATACTAACACGTACAATATACATGTACAACTTATAGCCATGCTTACTTTATATCAGCAATTTATCATGCTTAACTACCATTATTTGGTTTGAAGCTACTGTAGGTTTTGTGATGGAAACCTAAGTGTCAGAATCATTATGGGCGCTACTATATATGTGTTTATGTGAATGTGTAAATGTAAGATATGCAATATGTTCCCCAAATACTATATATGCTTTACAGCATCATATATTTTATAATTAAAAATAACATATAGCTATTGTCAATGAAAGGAATATAGGTCATCTAAGCGATCAAAAAGTTGTAAGGAAAATGTTCTCCGGCGGGGACATAAATAGGCTTTTGAAGGCGTCGACTAATCCTGGCCTTATCTTATCAAAGACCTGGTAAAAACGTAGCCTAAGGAAGAACGTAGTCTACATAGTCACTTAATAACTTGCATCCAATTTGGCCTATAAACGTTTAACTTCATTCTTTTTATCAGTTCAGCAACATATTCAATGCTGGATAAACATTTGACACATGGGTAAGGAAAGGATGTTATGAAATATTATAAATTAGAGAATATGTCCAAATTCAAGTCGCAATGGAACCAGAAATTTGGTACAGCTAAACCAACACGCCAAGCAAAGGTCAGGATGACGCAACTCATATACAAGGGCTGCAAATAATTAATCGATCGGCACAAAATTGAGTTCGGAAATAGGCCCATGAAACCAGCATCAGCTCATCCAAGTGTTAACTGAGTCTTAAAATGGGCGAAATAAGAAGCTACATACGAGTCTGCTACATACGAGGGGCGGTCAATAAGTTTTGCGAATCGGTAGGGCAAAACAGAGGAAGGGGGATGGCTGTTTGTGGGGGTGTTAGGAAAAGTTATGACAAGTCAGGACCTGCAGCCGCATGCTCCTGCCTCGTCTATTTAAGAAGTAGTAGCTGATCGCAGATCGTCAGTCACAATTTTTTCAACAATGGAGAAGGTTGAGCATTACGCAGTGATCAAATTTTTGACCAAGGAAGGCAAGAATGCAAAAGAGATCCATGAACGCATGGTTGCGGTGTACACCGACACGGCCCCTTTCTATGCAACCATTGCTCGCTGGAATAGGGAGTTCCGCCATGGTCGTGAGTCCCTTGAAGATGACTGCTGTCCAGGACGCCCGTCAGACGTGACCAACGAGGACAATGTGGCCCGTGTGGAGACGATCATCCTCGAAAATCGACGGGTGAAGGTCGAAGAAATCGAGCGACAACTTGGAATATCACATGGAAGTGTTATCAACATCATCCACGACAATTTGGCCATGACCAAGATCTCTGCCCGTTGGGTCCCTAGAAACCTCACGTCCCATGATCGACTTCAACGTTGTCAAAGTCCACAAGGCCAGAGTTGCACAAGCTGCCCTGCGCGAGTGCGGATTCGAGGAGATCAACCATCTCCCTTACAGTCCAGATCTGTCCCCTAGCGCCTACTTTTTATTTCGCCAGCTCAAGGCTGCACTGCGTGGACGCCGGTTTGGGGGCGATGAAGATGTCCAGCTCGCCGTCCAGGAGTGGATTGAACAGCAGTCGGGAGATTTTTTGGTTGTCGGGAATTCGAAGCCTCAGGGACAAGTGGCGCAAGTGCATTGAAGTCGAGGATAGTTATATTGAAAAATAATAGAACACTTTTCCTCATATCTCGTTTCCTTATATCTGAATTGCAAAACTTATTGACCGCCCCTCATACTATGACTAAATATAATCATGATGGCCTATTCAGTTTGTTTTTTTACTGGTTTTAATCTATGGAACTCGACAAAATTGTGTGGTCTGATGATGCTATATGCAAGCTGAAGGTTACAAAAAATCTAAACAACTGTAGGCATTGGTCGCACGATGATCCATACGTTTATGTTAATAAGCATGTTGATTTACTATGATTACCAGTATGGTATGGTTTATCAGCCAGGAGATTGGATGAACCATGTTTCTTTAATGGATTAGTTATGGTGAATGTATATTCCGACATACTACGGACAGTAATTACTCGTATATCTGAAGTTCACGACGACTTTTATTTTGAACAAGATGAGGAGCCCTGTGATGTCATAAGGCTCCTCGAGGAAACTCTACCTAACTATTGGATAGGAGGAGAGGAAACCGTTGAATATCCACTACGATTACCTGAACTAACTCCACTTGATTTTTACTTGTAGGGATACCCAAAGATGCAGTTTATGGTACAAGATTCCCAACGCACACAATACCTAAAGAATCTAATTAAAATATATACAGAACCATTCCAGCGACCACATTAGTCTATGTCTGCGAATCAGTTAGGCGAGGCCTTCAGAAGGGCATTCATGCCCTCGGAGACAATTTTTGTGCAATTAATTAAATTTGATACGCAAACAGTTCCCTACAACATTTCAATCGCTTACAGCTGGCGTCGGCAACCAAGGCCCGTAGGCTAGCTGCATCCACCCCGTAAGCCAAAATAATCTGGCCCGTAGGGATTAAGATAAATACAGGGTCTTCTGGCTAAATTTGACGGTTTGCATAACATAAAAAAACTCCATAATTTATGTATTTTAAAAATTCAAAAACTATCAGCTAGAGTATGGTTAGGAGATAACAGTTTACCTAATGGAGCATCCCTTAGCTTCCATCGCGACCTCAAGACGGCTTCGGAACCTGGCGCGTGTTTCTCACTGTCTCTGGGAAGATATTCGAACACCTCCTTGATCTTGGCCACTAGTTTGGTCTTGGAGTTCCAGGCAGAGTGGTTGGTGTCATTCTCAACTGTGCCCTACATAGTAATCCATAGGATTAAAATCCGGGGAATCAGGAGGTCATAAAGTGGGGCTGATGAAGTCGTAGAAATTCTTAGACAAACACTCCTGACTCTTTACGGAGGTATGGCCTTCCAGCAGCAACCTTCTCCAGCCAGGGTTTGACCAAATTCTCCAGCAGCTCCATATAGCCATCTGAATTGTGCTCTAGACTCTGCTCAAAAATCAAGGGCAGCATGACGTCCCCTTGACTGACGACACACCCAAAGACCATCACAGTTCGTGGGGGGGGGGACTTGATTTGTAGGCAAGTCAACTGTTGTTTTAGAATATGTTGTAAAACTGGTCCTGGTAGAAGGTCTTTTCGTCTGAGAACTAGATCGTCGTCTGCTCAACAGTGTTTCAGCTTGTTCAAGAGCTTCTTTGATTTTATAAGCCTCACTTATGGAAGGCGTATGAAAATATGTCAGACAATCATATGTAAGTATACGGAGACTGTAACAGTGAAAGCTGCGCCATGAATTGAAAGAAAATCTAAATTATCACCTGTTCCTAATCTAAACATTTTAAAGGTTAAAGTTAATTTTCACAGCATTAACAAACTAGTATGGCAAGGTTTAGTTGCAGCTAGAATGAATTTCTCAGAGACAGCAGGAAATATATTTGTACACTAAAATGACCTTCACGGCTGCAGAGATAGAAAGAAGCCTTATATTCTTAAAACCAATCTTGCTGCAAGGCTTGCGTTTACAAAGGAGCAAGTTAAGCGTGATAAAACATTTTAGAAGAAATTTTTAAGGAGAGGTTAAGCAAAAATAGAATTATTTGAATATATTTTCAGTCAACATGTTTGGTGGAAATCTGTTGAAGCGTTTAAAAAAAAATACCATGCCACCCATGGAACACGATCGATGGAGCTTAAGATTATGGGAGCTGCTTTTCTATCAACGATACAGAAACACTTGTTGAACATTAATGGAACAATGAGGAAAGATTATTTGGCTATTTTAGAAGAAAACCATCAACAGTAACCAAGAAAACTGAAGGTGAGTAGGTAGTTTTATTTTAAGAGAAGAAGAATCTATAGTGAAAAAATGGCCTGAAAATTCCAAGATTAATTTTTGGGAATGACCATTACAAAGCCCGGAACTAAACAAACTAAATGTGTAGATTGAATAAACAAAAAGAAGAGCATTTAACAAACAAAAAGAATAAAAACGAGTGGTGAATGTACTATAAGGGATTGTGAAAAAAGTTCCAGTTCACACTGATGCTAGTTAATAGAAAACTAAGCCAAACGTTTGAAACCTGTAATTACTAATAAAGGTCATGCAATAAAATATTAATTGGTATTTTTTTCTATGCGAATGCAAACCTTTAGTTTTGGTTGATTTTTATAATGTTACTGAAATACTTTCGGGTACGGAACACTTTGGCGCCGCTAGCCATCACTAAAAACCCTATGATGAGAACACTTGGCAACTTCATGCCATTCGTGTCTTATTTATTCTGGCACTACGGAGAGGTAAAAGGTTGTCATTCACACAACATGCTTCGCTACCAACATCACTCCACGCCAAGTGACAGCCTTCACACCAAACTCCTAGAAGCCCTCCAGTCAGGAGTTTCTGAAAACGATCCCGTGCCACGAGTTGATGAAAACGATCCTGTGCCACGAGTTGATGAAAACGATCCCGTGTCACGAGTTGATAAAAACGATCCCGTGCCACGAGTTGATGAAAACGATCCCGTGTCACGAGTTGATAAAAACGATCCCGTGCCACGAGTTGATAAAAACGATCCCATCCCTGAGTTGATGATAACGATCCAGTGCCACAAGTGGATGAAAACAATCCTGTGCCACGAGTTGATGAAAACGATCCCGTGCCACGAGTTGATGAAAACGATCCCGTGCCACGAGTTGATGAAAACGATCCCGTGCCACGAGTTGATGAAAACGATCCCGTGCCACGAGTTGATGAAAACGATCCCGTGCCACGAGTTGATGAAAACGATCCCGTGTCACGAGTTGATAAAAACGATCCCATGCCAGGAGTTGATGAAAACGATCACGTGCCCTGAGTTGATGAAAACGATCCCGTGCCACGAGTTGCTGAAAACGATCCCGTGCCACGAGTTGATGAAAACGATCCCGTGCCAATCGTTGATGAACAGGATCCTGTGCCACGAGTTGATGAAAACGATCCCGTGCCACGAGTTTCTGAAAACGATCCCAAGCCACGAGTTGATGAAAACGATCCTGTGCCACGAGTTGATGAAAACGATCCCGTGCCACAAGTTGATAAAAACGATCCCGTGTTACGAGTTGATAAAGACGATCCCGTGCCACGAGTTGCTGAAAACGATGTCGTGCCACGAGTTGATGAAAACGATCCTGTGCCACGAGTTGATGAATACGATCCCGTGCCACGAGTTGATAAAAACGATCCCATGCCTCGAGTTGATGGAAATGATCCTGTGCCACGAGTTTCCAAAAACGATCCCGTGCCACGAGTTGATGAAAACGATCCTGTGCCACGAGTTGATGAATACGATCCCGTGCCACGAGTTAATAAAAACTATCCCGTGCCCCGAGTTGCTGAAATCGATCCCGTGCCACGAGTTGATGAAAACCATCCCGTGCCAGGAGTTGATGAAAACGATCCTGTGCCACGAGTTGATGAAAACGATCCCGTGTCACGAGTTGATAAAAAACGATCCTGTGCCACGAGTTAATGAAAACGATCCCGTGCCTCGAGTTGATGAAAACGATCCCGTGCCACGAGTTGCTGAAAACGATCCCGTGCCACGAGTTGATGAAAACGATCCTGTGCCACGAGTTGATGAAAACGATCCCGTGCCACGAGTTGATGAAAACGATCTTGTGCCACAAGTTGATGAAAACGATCCCGTGTCACAAGTTGATAAAGACGGTCCGTGCCCTAAGTTGATGAAAACGATCCAGTGCCACGAGTTGATGAAAACGGTCCCGTGCCGCTCGTTGATAAACAGGATCCTGTGCCACGAGTTGATGAAAACGATCCCGTGTAACGAGTTGCTGAAAACGATCCCATGCCATGGGTTGATGAAAACGATCCTGTGCCACGAGTTGATGAAAACGATCCCGTGCCACGAGTTGATAAAAACGATCCCGTGCCACGAGTTGAAGAAAACGATCGCGTGCCACGAGTTGATGAAAACGATCCCGTGCCAAGAGTTGCTGAAAACGAAACCGTGCCACGAGTTGCTGAAAACGATCCCGTGCCACGAGTTGATGAAAACGATTCCGTGCCCCGAGTTGAAGAAAACGATCCTGTGCCACGAGTTGATGAAAACGATCCCGTGCCAAGAGTTGCTGAAAACAAAACAGTGCCACGAGTTGCTGAAAACGATCCCGTGCCACGGGTTGATAAAAACGATCCTGTGCCACGGGTTGATTAAAACGAAACCGTGCCAGGAGTTGATAAAAATGATCCTGTGCCACGAGTTGATGAAAACGATCCCGTGCTACGAGTTGATAAAAACGGTCCCGTGCCCCGAGTTGCTAAAAACGATCCCGTGTCACGAGTTGATAAAAACGATCCCGTACCAGGAGTTAATGAAAGCGATCCTGTGCCACGAGTTAATGAAAACGATCCCGTGTCACGAGTTGATAAAAACGATCCCGTGCCCCGAGTTGATGAAAACGATCCCGTGCCCCGAGTTGATGAAAACGATCCCGTGCCACGAGTTGCTGAAAACGACCCCGTGCCACGAGTTGATAAAAACGATCCCGTGCCACGAATTGATGAAACGATCCCGTGCCATGAGTTGATAAAAATGATCCCGTGCCACGAGTTGATGAAAACGATCCCGTGCCACGAGTTGCTGAAAACGATCCCATGCCAGGAGTTGATGAAAACGATCCCGTGCCAGGAGTTGCTGAAAACCATCCCGTGCCACGAGTTGATGAAAACGATACCGTGCCACGGGTTGATGGAAACGATCCCGTTTCATGAGTTGATGAAAACGATCCTGTGCCACAAGTTGGTGAAAACGATCCCGTGCCACGAGTTGATAAAAAACGATCCTGTGCCACAAGTTGATGAAAATGATCCCGTGCCATGAGTTGATAAAAATGATCCTGTGCCACGAGTTGATGAAAACGATCCTGTGCCACGAGTTGATAAAAACGATCCCGTGCCCCGAGTTGATGAAAACGATCCCGTGTCACGAGTTGATGAAAACGAAACCGTGCCACGAGTTGCTGAAAACCATCACGTGCCACGAAGTTGATGAAAACGATCCTGTGCCACGAGTTGATGAAAACGATCCCGTGCCATGAGTTGATAAAAATGATCCTGTGCCTCGAGTTGATGAAAACGATTCTGTGCCACGAGTTGATAAAAACGATCCCGTGCAACCGAGTAAATAAAAACGATCCCGTGTCACGAGTTGATGAAAACGATCCCGTGCAAGAAGTTGATGAAAACAATCCCGTGCCCCGAGTTGATGAAAAAAATCCCGTGTTACGAGTTGATAAAAACGACCCCGTGCCACGAGTTGATCAAAACGATCCCGTGCCCCGAGTTGATGAAAACAAACCCGTGCCACGAGTTGATGAAAACGATCATGTGTCACGAGTTGATGAACAGGAACCTATGCCACGAGTTGTTGAAAACGATCCCGTGCCACGAGTTGCTGAAAACGATCCCGTATCACGAGTTGATGAAAACGATCATGTGCCACGAGTTGATGAAAACGATCCCGTGCCACAAGTTGATAAAAACGATCCCGTGCCACGAATTGCTGAAAACGATCCCGTGCCACGAGTTGATGAAAATGATCCCATGCCACGATTTAATAAAAACGATCCTGTGCCACGAGTTGATAAAAACGATCCCGTGCCACGAGTTGCTGAAAACTATCCCGTGCCACGAGTTGATGATAACGAAACCGTGCCACCAGTTGCTAAAGACGATCCCGTGCCACGAGTTGATGAAAACGATCCTGTGCCACGAGTTGATGAAAACTATCCCGTGCTACGAGTTGATAAAAATGATCCTGTGCCACAAGTTGATGAAAACGATCCCGTGCCACGAATTGATAAAAACGATCCCGTGCCCCGGGTTGCTGAAAACGATCCCGTGCCACAAGTTGATGAAAAAAATCCTGTGCCACGAGTTGATGAAAACGATCCTGTGCCACGAGTTGATAAAAATGATCCTGTGCCACGAGTTGATAAAAACGATCCCGTGCCACGAATTGATAAAAAAGATCCCGTGCCCCGAGTTGCTGAAAACGATCCCGTGCCACGAGTTGATGAAAAAAATCCAGTGCCACGAGTTAATAAAAACTATCCCGTGCCACGAGTTGATGAAAACGATCCCATGCACGAGTTGATGAAAACGATCCCGTGCAGAGTTGATGAAAACGATCTCGTGCCACGAGTTGATGAAAACGATCCCGTGCCACGAGTTGATGAAAATGATCCCGTGCCACGAGTTGATGAAAACGATCCCGTGCTACGAGTTGATGAAAACGATCCCGTGTCACAAGTTGATGAAAACGATCCTGTGCCATGAGTTGATGAGAAAGATCCAGTGCCACGAGTTGATGAAAACGATCCTATGCCACGAGTTGATAAAAACGATCCCGTGTCACGAGTTGATAAAAACGATCCCGTGCCACGAGTTGATAAAAACGATCTCGTATCACGAGTTGATAAAAACGATCCCGTCCCCGAGTTGATGAAAACGTTCCCGGGCTACGAGTTGATGAATACGATCCCGTGCCACGAGTTGATAAAAACGATCCCATGCCCCGAGTTGATGAAAACGATCCCGTGCCAGGAGTTGATGAAAACGATCCTGTGCCACACGTTGATGAAAACGATCCCGTGTCACGAGTTGATAAAAAACGATCCTGTGCCACGAGTTAATGAAAACGATCCCGTGCCTCGAGTTGATGAAAACGATCCCGTGCCACGAGTTGCTGAAAACGATCCCGTGCCACGAGTTGATGAAAACGATCCTGTGCCACGAGTTGATGAAAACGATCCCGTGCCACGAGTTGATGAAAACGATCTTGTGCCACAAGTTGATGAAAACGATCCCGTGTCACGAGTTGATAAAGACGATCCCGTGCCCTAAGTTGATGAAAACGATCCAGTGCCACGAGTTGATGAAAACGGTCCCGTGCCGCTCGTTGATAAACAGGATCCTGTAACACGAGTTGATGAAAACGATCCCGTGTAACGAGTTGCTGAAAACGATCCCATGCCATGGGTTGATGAAAACGATCCTGTGCCACGAGTTGATGAAAACGATCCCGTGCCACGAGTTGATAAAAACGATCCCGTGCCACGAGTTGAAGAAAACGATCGCGTGCCACGAGTTGATGAAAACGATCCCGTGCCAAGAGTTGCTGAAAACGAAACCGTGCCACGAGTTGCTGAAAACGATCCCGTGCCACGAGTTGATGAAAACGATTCCGTGCCCCGAGTTGAAGAAAACGATCCTGTGCCACGAGTTGATGAAAACGATCCCGTGCCAAGAGTTGCTGAAAACAAAACAGTGCCACGAGTTGCTGAAAACGATCCCGTGCCACGGGTTGATAAAAACGATCCTGTGCCACGGGTTGATTAAAACGAAACCGTGCCAGGAGTTGATAAAAATGATCCTGTGCCACGAGTTGATGAAAACGATCCCGTGCTACGAGTTGATAAAAACGGTCCCGTGCCCCGAGTTGCTAAAAACGATCCCGTGTCACGAGTTGATAAAAACGATCCCGTACCAGGAGTTAATGAAAGCGATCCTGTGCCACGAGTTAATGAATACGATCCCGTGTCACGAGTTGATAAAAACGATCCCGTTCCACGAGTTGATGAAAACGATCCCGTGCCCCGAGTTGATGAAAACGATCCCGTGCCACGAGTTGCTGAAAACGACCCCGTGCCACGAGTTGATAAAAACGATCCCGTGCCACGAATTGATGAAACGATCCCGTGCCATGAGTTGATAAAAATGATCCCGTGCCACGAGTTGATGAAAACGATCCCGTGCCACGAGTTGCTGAAAACGATCCCATGCCAGGAGTTGATGAAAACGATCCCGTGCCAGGAGTTGCTGAAAACCATCCCGTGCCACGAGTTGATGAAAACGATCCCGTGCCACGGGTTGATGGAAACGATCCCGTTTCATGAGTTGATGAAAACGATCCTGTGCCACAAGTTGGTGAAAACGATCCCGTGCCACGAGTTGATAAAAAACGATCCTGTGCCACAAGTTGATGAAAATGATCCCGTGCCATGAGTTGATAAAAATGATCCTGTGCCACGAGTTGAAGAAAACGATCCTGTGCCACGAGTTGATAAAAACGATCCCGTGCCCCGAGTTGATGAAAACGATCCCGTGTCACGAGTTGATGAAAACGAAACCGTGCCACGAGTTGCTGAAAACCATCCCGTGCCACGAAGTTGATGAAAACGATCCTGTGCCACGAGTTGATGAAAACGATCCCGTGCCATGAGTTGATAGAAATGATCCTGTGCCTCGAGTTGATGAAAACGATCCTGTGCCACGAGTTGATAAAAACGATCCCGTGCCCCGAGTAAATGAAAACGATCCCGTGTCACGAGTTGATGAAAACGATCCCGTGCAAGAAGTTGATGAAAACAATCCCGTGCCCCGAGTTGATGAAAAAAATCCCGTGTTACGAGTTGATAAAAACGACCCCGTGCCACGAGTTGATCAAAACGATCCCGGGCCCCGAGTTGATGAAAACAAACCCGTGCCACGAGTTGATGAAAACGATCATGTGTCACGAGTTGATGAACAGGAACCTATGCCACGAGTTGTTGAAAACGATCCCGTGCCACGAGTTGCTGAAAACGATCCCGTATCACGAGTTGATGAAAACGATCATGTGCCACGAGTTGATGAAAACGATCCCGTGCCACAAGTTGATAAAAACGATCCCGTGCCACGAATTGCTGAAAACGATCCCGTGCCACGAGTTGATGAAAATGATCCCATGCCACGATTTAATAAAAACGATCCTGTGCCACGAGTTGATAAAAACGATCCCGTGCCACGAGTTGCTGAAAACTATCCCGTGCCACGAGTTGATGATAACGAAACCGTGCCACCAGTTGCTAAAGACGATCTCGTGCCACGAGTTGATGAAAACGATCCTGTGCCACGAGTTGATGAAAACTATCCCGTGCTACGAGTTGATAAAAATGATCCTGTGCCACAAGTTAAAGAAAACGATCCCGTGCCACGAATTGATAAAAACGAGCCCGTGCCCCGGGTTGCTGAAAACGATCCCGTGCCACAAGTTGATGAAAAAAATCCTGTGCCACGAGTTGATGAAAACGATCCTGTGCCACGAGTTGATAAAAATGATCCTGTGCTTACGAGTTGATAAAAACGATCCCGTGCCACGAATTGATAAAAAAGATCCCGTGCCCCGAGTTGCTGAAAACGATCCCGTGCCACGAGTTGATGAAAAAAATCCAGTGCCACGAGTTAATAAAAACTATCCCGTGCCACGAGTTGATGAAAACGATCCCATGCACGAGTTGATGAAAACCATCCCGTGCAGAGTTGATGAAAACGATCTCGTGCCACGAGTTGATGAAAACGATCCCGTGCCACGAGTTGATGAAAATGATCCCGTGCCACGAGTTGATGAAAACGATCCCGTGCTACGAGTTGATGAAAACGATCCCATGTCACGAGTTGATGAAAACGATCCTGTGCCATGAGTTGATGAGAAAGATCCAGTGCCACGAGTTGATGAAAACGATCCTATGCCACGACTGAATAAAAACGATCCCGTGTCACGAGTTGATAAAAACGATCCCGTGCCACGAGTTGATAAAAACGATCTCGTATCACGAGTTGATAAAAACGATCCCGTCCCCGAGTTGATGAAAACGTTCCCGGGCTACGAGTTGATGAATACGATCCCGTGCCACGAGTTGATAAAAACGATCCCATGCCCCGAGTTGATGAAAATGATCCTGTGCCACGAGTTGCTAAAAACGATCCCGTGCCACGAGTTGATGAAAACGATCCTGTGCCACGAGTTGATGAATACGATCCCGTGCCACGAGTTAATAAAAACTTTCCCATGCCCCGAGTTGCTGAAATCGATCCCGTGCCACGAGTTGATGAAAACGATCCCGTGCCAGGAGTTGATGAAAACGATCCTGTGCCACGAGTTGATGAAAACGATCTCGTGTCACGAGTTGATAAAAAACGTTCCTGTGCCATGAGTTAATGAAAACGATCCCGTGCCTCGAGTTGATGAAAACGATCCCGTGCCACGAGTTGCTGAAAACGATCCCGTGCCACGAGTTGATGAAAACGATCCTGTGCCACGAGTTGATGAAAATGATCCCGTGCCACGAGTTGATGAAAACGATCTTGTGCCACAAGTTGATGAAAACGATCCCGTGTCACGAGTTGATAAGGATGATCCCGTGCCCTAAGTTGATGAAAACGATCCAGTGCCACGAGTTGATGAAAACGGTCCCGTGCCGCTCGTTGATAAACAGGATCCTGTGCCACGAGTTGATGAAAACGATCCCGTGTAACGAGTTGCTGAAAACGATCCCATGCCATGGGTTGATGAAAACGATCCTGTGCCACGAGTTGATGAAAACGATCCCGTGCCACGAGTTGATAAAAACGATCCCGTGCCACGAGTTGAAGAAAACGATCGCGTGCCACGAGTTGATGAAAACGATCCCGTGCCACGAGTTGCTGAAAACGAAACCGTGCCACGAATGGCTGAAAACGATCCTATGTCACGAGTTGCTGAAAACGATCCCGTGCCCCGAGTTGATAAAAACGATCCCGTGCCACGAGTTGATAAAAACGATCCCGTGCCACGAGTTGATAAATACGATACCGCGCCTTGAGTTGATGAAAACGATTTCGTGCCCCGAGTTGATGAAAACGATCCCGTGTCACGAGTTGATGAAAATGATCTCGTGCCACGAGTTAATGAAAACGGTTCCGTTGTCACGAATTGATGAAAACGATCCCGTGTCACGAGTTGATAAAACGATTCCCCGCCCCGAGTTGATGAAAACGATCCCGTGCCACAAGTTGATGAAAACGATCCCGTGCCACAAGTTGATGAAAACGATCCCGTGCCACGAGTTGATAAAAACGATCCCGTGCCACGAGTTGCTGAAAAATATCCTGTGCCACGAGTTGATGAGAACGATCCCATTCTACGAGTCGATAAAAACGATCCTGTGCCACGAGTTGATGAAAACCATCCCGTGCCACGAGTTGATGAAAACGATCCCGTGCTACGAGTTGATAAAAACGGTCCCGTGCCCCGAGTTGATGAAAACGATCCCGTGTCACGAGTTGATGAAAACGAAACCGTGCCACGAGTTGCTGAAAACGATCCCGTGCCCCGAGTTCATGAAAACGATCCCGTGCCACGAGTTGCTGGAAACAATCCCGTGCCACGAGTTGATAAAAACGATCCCGTGCCACGAATTGATGAAAACGATCCCGTGCCATTAGTTGATAAAAATGATCCCGTGCCACGAGTTGATGAAAACGATCCCGTGCCACGAGTTGCTGAAAACGATCCCATGCCAGGAGTTGATGAAAACCATCCCGTGCCGGGAGTTGCTGAAAACCATCCAGTGCCACGAGTTGATGAAAACGATCCCGTGCCACGGGTTGATGGAAACGATCCCGTTTCACGAGTTGATGAAAACGATCCTGTGCCACAAGTTGGTGAAAACGATCCCGTGCCACGAGTTGATAAAAACGATCCTGTGCCACGAGTTGATGAAAATGATTCCGTGCAATGAGTTGATAAAAATGATCCTGTGCCACGAGTTGATGAAAACGATCCCGTGCCATGAGTTGATAAAAATGATCCTGTGCCACGAGTTGATGAAAACGATCCTGTGCCATGAGTTGATAAAAACGATCCCGTGCCCCGAGTTGATGAAAACGATCCCGTGTCACAAGTTGATGAAAACGATCCTGTGATATGAGTTGATAAAAACGATCCCCTGCCACGAGTTGATGAAAACGATCCTATGCCACGAGTTGATAAAACGATCCCGTGCCACGAGTGATGAAAACGATCCTGTGCCACGAGTTGATGAAAAAAATCCCGTACCACGAGTTGATGATAACGATCCTGTGCCACGAGTTGATGAAAACGATCCCGTGCCACGAGTTGATGAAAACGATCCCGTGCCAGGAGTTGATGAAAACCATCCTGTACCACGAGTTGATAAAGAAACGATCCTGTGCCACGAGTTGATAAAAACGATCCCGGCCACGATTTGATGAAAATGATCCTGTGTTACGAGTTGACAAAAACGATCCCATGCCAAGTGTTGATGAAAACGATACTGTGCCACGAGTTGATAAAAACGATCCCGTGCCACGAGTTGCTGAAAACGATCCCATGCCACGAGTTGCTGAATACGATCCGTGCCATGAGTTGATGAAAACGATCCCGTGCCACACGTTGATAAAAACGATCTCATACCCCGAGTTGCTGAAAACGATCCCGTGCCACGAGTTAATAAAAACGATCCTGTATCACGAGTTGATGGAAACGATCCTGTGCCACGAGTTGATGAAAACGATCCCGTGCCACAAGTTGATGAAAACAATCCCGTGCCACGAGTTGCTGAAAACAATCCCGTGCCCCCAGTTGATAAAAACGATCCCGTGCCACGAGTTGATGAAAACGATCCCGTGACACGAGTTGCTGAAAACTATCCCGTGCCACGAGTTGATGAAAACGAAACCGTGCCACGAGTTGATAAAAACGATTGCGTTCCACGAGTTGATGAAAACGATCCTGTGCCACGAGTTAATGAAAACGATCCCGTGCCACGAGTTGATAAAAATGATCCTGTGCCACGGGTTGATGAAAACGATCTCGTGCCACGAATTGATAAAAACGATCCTGTGCCACGAGTTGATGAAAACGATCCCGTGCCACGAGTTGATAAAAACGATCCCGTGCCACGAGTTGCTGAAAACGATCCTGTGCCACGAGTTGATGAGAACGATCCCATTCTACGAGTCGATAAAAACGATCCTATGCCACGAGTTGATGAAAACGATCCCGTGCCACGAGTCCTGAAAACTTTGCCATACCACGAGTTGATGAATACGAAACCGTGACAGGAGTTGCTAAAAACGATTCCGTGCCACGAGTTGATGAAAACGATCCCGTGTCACGAGTTGATGAAAACTATCCCGTGCCACGAGTTGATAAAAATGATCCTGTGCCACGAGTTGATGAAAACGATCCCGTGCCACGAATTGATAAAAACGAATACGTGCCCCGAGTTGCTGAAAACGATCCCGTGCCACGAGTTGATTAAAAAAATCCCGTGCCACGAGTTGATGAAAACGATCCTGTGCCACGAGTTGATGAAAACGATCCCGTGCCACGAGTTGATGAAAACGATCCCGTGCCACGAGTTGATGAAAACGATATTGTGCCACGAGTTGATAAAAACGATCCCGTGCCACGAGTTGATGAAAACGATCCCATGCCACGAGTTGCTGAAAACGATCCCGTGCCACGAGTTGATGAAAACGATCCCGTGCCACGAGTTGATAAAAACAATCTCATACCCCGAGTTGCTGAAAACGATCCCGTGCCACGAGTTGCTAAAAACGATCCTGTGCCACGAGTTGATGAAAACGATCACATGCCACGAGTTGATGAAAACGATCCTGTGCCACGAGTTGATGAAAACGATCTCGTGCCACGAGTTAATGAAAACGATCCCGTGTACGAGTTGATGAAATGATCCCTTGCCACGAGTTGATGAAAACGATCCCGTGCCACGAGTTGATGAAAACGATCCCGTGTCACAAGTTGATGAAAACGATCCTGTGATATGAGTTGATGAAAACGATCCCGTGCCACGAGTTGACGAAAACGATCCTATGCCACGAGTTGATAAAACGATCCCGTGCCACGAGTGATGAAAACGATCCTGTGCCACGAGTTGATGAAAAAAAATTCCGTACCACGAGTTGATGAAAACGATCCTGTGACACGAGTTGATGAAAACGATCCCGTGCCACGAGTTGATGAAAACCATCCTGTACCACGAGTTGATTAAAACGATCCTGTGCCACGAGTTGATAAAAACGATCCCGTGCCACGAGTTGATGAAAACGATCCTGTGCCACGAGTTGATGAGAACGATCTCGTGCCACGAGTTGATGAAAACGATCCCGTGTACGAGTTGATGAAAACAATCCCGTGCCACGAGTTGCTGAAAACGATCCCGTGCCCCGAGTTGATAAAAACGATCCCGTGCCACGAGTTGATGAAAACGATCCTGTGACACGAGTTGCTGAAAACTATCCCGTGCCACGAGTTGATGAAAACGAAACCGTGCCACGAGTTGATAAAAACGATTCCGTTCCACGAGTTGATGAAAAGGATCCTGTGCCACGAGTTAATGAAAACTATCCCTTGCCACGAGTTGATAAAAATGATCCTGTGCCACGGGTTGATGAAAACGATCTCGTGCTACGAATTGATAAAAACGATCCTGTGCCACGAGTTGATGAAAATGATCCCGTGCCACGAGTTGATAAAAACGATCCCGTGCCACGAGTTGCTGAAAACGATCCTGTGCCACGAGTTGATGAAAACGATCCTGTGCCACGAGTTGATGAAAACGATCCCGTGCCACGAGTTGATGAAAACGATCCCGTGCCAGGAGTTGATGAAAACCATCCTGTACCACGAGTTGATTAAAACGATCCTGTGCCACGAGTTGATAAAAACGATCCCGTGCCACGAGTTGCTGAAAACGATCCTGTGCCACGAGTTGATGAGAACGATCTCGTGCCACGAGTTGATGAAAACGATCCCGTGTACGAGTTGATGAAAACAATCCCGTGCCACGAGTTGCTGAAAACGATCCCGTGCCCCGAGTTGATAAAAACGATCCCGTGCCACGAGTTGATGAAAACGAAACCGTGCCACGAGTTGATAAAAACGATTCCGTTCCACGAGTTGATGAAAAGGATCCTGTGCCACGAGTTAATGAAAACTATCCCTTGCCACGAGTTGATAAAAATGATCCTTCGCCACGGGTTGATGAAAACGATCTCGTGCTACGAATTGATAAAAACGATCCTGTGCCACGAGTTGATGAAAACGACCCCGTGCCACGAGTTGATAAAAACAATCCCGTGCCACGAGTTGCTGAAAACGATCCTGTGCCACGAGTTGATGAGAACGATCCCATTCTACGAGTCGATAAAAACGATCCTGTGCCACGAGTTGATGAAAACGATCCCGTGCCACGAGTTGCTGAAAACTTTGCCATACCACGAGTTGATGAAAACGAAACCGTGACACGAGTTGCTAAAAACGATTCCATGCCACGAGTTGATGAAAACGATCCTTTGCCACGAGTTGATGAAAACTATCCCGTGCCACGAGTTGATAAAAATGATCCTGTGCCACGAGTTGATGAAAACGATCCCGTGCCACGAATTGATAAAAACGATCCCGTGCCCCGAGTTAATGAAAACGATCCCGTGCCATGAGTTGATGAAAAAAATCCCGTGCCACGAGTTGATGAAAACGATCCTGTGCCACGAGTTGATGAAAACGATCCCGTGCCACGAGTTGATGAAAACGATATTGTGCCACGAGTTGATGAAAACGATATTGTGCCACGAGTTGATAAAAACGATCCCGTGCCACGAGTTGATGAAAACGATCCCATGCCACGAGTTGCTGAAAACGATCCCGTGCCACGAGTTGATGAAAACGATCCCGTGCCATGAGTTGATAAAAACAATCTCATACCCCGAGTTGATGAAAGCAATCCCGTGCGACGAGTTGATGAAAACGATCCTGTGCCACGAGTTGATAAAAACGATCTCGTGCCACGAGTTGCTGAAAACGATCCCATGCCACGAGTTGCTGAAAACGATCCCGTGCCACGAGTTGATGAAAACGATCCCGTGCCACGAGTTGATAAAAACGATCTCGTACCCCAAGTTACTGAAAACGATCTCGTGCCACGAGTTGATAAAAACGATCCTGTGCCACGAGTTGATGAAAACGATCCCATGCCACGAGTTGATAAAAACGATCCCGTGCCACAAGTTGAAGAAAACGATCTCGTGCCACGAGTTGATCAAAACGATCCCATGCTACGAGTTGATGAAAATGATCCCGTGCCACGAGTTGATAAAAACGATCCCGTGCCACGACTTGATGAAAACGATCCCGTGCCCCAAGTTGATAAAAACGATCCCATCCTACGAGTTAATAAAAACGATCCCATGCCACGAGTTGATGAAAACGATCCCATGCCTCAAGTTGATGAAAACGATCCTGTGCCATGAGCTGATGAAAACAATCCCGTGCCACGAGTTGATGAAAACGATTCTATGCCACGAGTTGTAAAAACGATCCCTTGCCACGAGTGATGAAAACGATCCCGTGCCACGAGTTGATGAATAAAATCCCGTACCACGAGTTGATGAAAACGATCCTGTGCCACAAGTTGATGAAAACGATCCCGTGCCACGAGTTGATGAAAACGATCCCGTGCCACGAGCTGATAAAAACGATCCTGTACCACGAGTTGATTAAAACGATCCTGTGTTACGAGTTGATAAAAACGATCCCGTGCCACGAGTTGATGAAAATGCTCCCGTGTTACGAGTTGACAAAAACGATCCCGTGCCACGAGTTGATGAAAACAATCCTGTGCCACGAGTTGATAAAAACGATCCCGTGCCACGAGTTGCTGAAAACGATCCCATGCCACGAGTTGCTGAATACGAACCCGTGCCATGAGTTGATGAAAACGATCCCGTGCCACACGTTGATAAAAACGATCTCATACCCCGAGTTGCTGAAAACGATCCCGTGCCACGAGTTGATAAAAACGATCCTGTGCCACGAGTTGATGAAAACGATCCCATGCCACGAGTTGATGAAAACGATCCCGTGCCACGAGTTGATGAAAACGATCTCGCGCCACGAGTTGATGAAAACGAAACCGTGCCACGAGTTGATAAAAACGATTCCGTTCCACGAGTTGATGAAAAGGATCCTGTGCCACGAGTTAATGAAAACTATCCCGTGCCACGAGTTGATAAAAATGATCCTGTGCCACGGGTTGATGAAAACGATCTCGTGCCACGAATTGATAAAAACGATCCTGTGCCACGAGTTGATGAAAACGATCCCGTGCCACGAGTTGATAAAAACGATCCCGTGCCACGAGTTGCTGAAAACGATCCTGTGCCACGAGTTGATGAGAACGATCCCATTCTACGAGTCGATAAAAACGATCCTGTGCCACGAGTTGATGAAAACGATCCCGTGCGACGAGTTGCTTAAAACTTTGCCATACCACGAGTTGATGAAAACGAAACTGTGACAGGAGTTGCTAAAAACGATTCCGTGCCACGAGTTGATGAAAACGATCCTTTGCCACGAGTTGATGAAAACTATCCCGTGCCACGAGTTGATAAAACGATCCTGTGCCACGAGTTGATGAAAACGATCCCGTGCCACGAATTGATAAAAACGAATACGTGCCCCGAGTTGCTGAAAACGATCCCGTGCCACGAGTTGATGAAAAAAATCCCGTGCCACGAGTTGATGAAAACGATCCTGTGCCACGAGTTGATGAAAACGATCCCGTGCCACGAGTTGATGAAAACGATCCCGTGCCACGAGTTGATGAAAACGATATTGTGCCACGAGTTGATAAAAACGATCCCGTGCCACGAGTTGATGAAAACGATCCCATGCCACGAGTTGCTGAAAACGATCCCGTGCCACGAGTTGATGAAAACGATCCCGTGCCACGAGTTGATAAAAACAATCTCATACCCCGAGTTGCTGAAAATGATCCCGTGCCACGAGTTGATGAAAAGGATCCTGTGCCACGAGTTGATGAAAACGATCACATGCCACGAGTTGATGAAAACGATCCTGTGCCACGAGTTGATGAAAACGATCTCGTGCCACGAGTTGATGAAAACGATCCCGTGTACGAGTTAATGAAAAGGATCCCTTTCCACGAGTGATGAAAACGATTCCGTTCCACGAGTTGATGAAAAGGATCCTGTGCCACGAGTTAATGAAAACTATCCCGTGCCACGAGTTGATAAAAATGATCCTGTGCCACGGGTTGATGAAAACGATCTCGTGCCACGAATTGATAAAAACGATCCTGTGCCACGAGTTGATGAAAACGATCCCGTGCCACGAGTTGATAAAAACGATCCCGTGCCACGAGTTGCTGAAAACGATCCTGTGCCACGAGTTGATGAGAACGATCCCATTCTACGAGTCGATAAAAACGATCCTGTGCCACTAGTTGATGAAAACGATCCCGTGCGACGAGTTGCTAAAAACTTTGCCATACCACGAGTTGATGAAAACGAAACCGTGACAGGAGTTGCTAAAAACGATTCCGTGCCACGAGTTGATGAAAACGATCCTTTGCCACGAGTTGATGAAAACTATCCCGTGCCACGAGTTGATAAAACGATCCTGTGCCACGAGTTGATGAAAACGATCCCGTGCCACGAATTGATAAAAAACGAATACGTGCCCCGAGTTGCTGAAAACGATCCCGTGCCACGAGTTGATGAAAAAAATCCCGTGCCACGAGTTGATGAAAACGATCCTGTGCCACGAGTTGATGAAAACGATCCCGTGCCACGAGTTGATGAAAACGATCCCGTGCCACGAGTTGATGAAAACGATATTGTGCCACGAGTTGATAAAAACGATCCCGTGCCACGAGTTGATGAAAACGATCCCATGCCACGAGTTGCTGAAAACGATCCCGTGCCACGAGTTGATGAAAACGATCCCGTTCCACGAGTTGATGAAAACGATATTGTGCCACGAGTTGATAAAAACGATCCCGTGCCACGAGTTGATGAAAACGATCCCATGCCACGAGTTGCTGAAAACGATCCCGTGCCACGAGTTGATGAAAACGATCCCGTGCCACGAGTTGATAAAAACAATCTCATACCCCGAGTTGCTGAAAATGATCCCGTGCCACGAGTTGATGAAAAGGATCCTGTGCCACGAGTTGATGAAAACGATCACATGCCACGAGTTGATGAAAACGATCCTGTGCCACGAGTTGATGAAAACGATCTCGTGCCACGAGTTGATGAAAACGATCCCGTGTACGAGTTGATGAAAAGGATCCCTTTCCACGAGTTGATGAAAACGATCCCGTGCCACGAGTTGATGAAAACGATTCCGTGTCACATGTTGATAAAAAACGATCCTGTGATATGAGTTGATGAAAACGATCCCGTGCCACGAGTTGATGAAAACGATCCTATGCCACGAGTTGATAAAACGATCCCGTGCCACGAGTGATGAAAACGATCCTGTGCCACGAATTGATGAAAAAAATCCCGTACCACGAGTTGATGAAAACGATCCTGTGCCACGAGTAGATGAAAACGATCCCGTGCCACGAGTTGATAAAAACGATCCCGTGCCAGGAGTTGATGAAAACCATCCTGTACCACGAGTTGATAAAGAAACGATCCTGTGCCACGAGTTGATAAAAACGATCCCGTGCCACGATTTGATGAAAATGATCCCGTGTTACGAGTTGACAAAAACGATCCCATGCCAAGTGTTGATGAAAACGATACTGTGCCACGAGTTGATAAAAACGATCCCGTGCCACGAGTTGCTGAAAACGATCCCATGCCACGATTTGCTGAATACGATCCGTGCCATGAGTTTATGAAAACGATCCCGTGCCACACGTTGATAAAAACGATCTCATACCCCGAGTTGCTGAAAACGATCCCGTGCCACGAGTAAATAAAAACGATTTTTGTGGCACGAGTTGATGAAAACGATCCTGTGCCACGAGTTGATGAAAACGATCCCGTGCCACAAGTTGATGAAAACAATCCCGTGCCACGAGTTGCTGAAAACGATCCCGTGCCCCCAGTTGATAAAAACGATCCCGTGCCACGAGTTGATGAAAACGATCCCGTGACACGAGTTGCTGAAAACTATCCCGTGCCACGAGTTGATGAAAACGAAACCGTGCCACGAGTTGATAAAAACGATTGCGTTCCACGAGTTGATGAAAACGATCCTGTGCCACGAGTTAATGAAAACGATCCCGTGCCACGAGTTGATAAAAATGATCCTGTGCCACGGGTTGATGAAAACGATCTCGTGCCACGAATTGATAAAAACGATCCTGTGCCACGAGTTGATGAAAACGATCCCGTGCCACGAGTTGATAAAAACGATCCCGTGCCACGAGTTGCTGAAAACGATCCTGTGCCACGAGTTGATGAGAACGATCCCATTCTACGAGTCGATAAAAACGATCCTGTGCCACGAGTTGATGAAAACGATCCCGTGCCACGAGTTGCTGAAAACTTTGCCATACCACGAGTTGATGAAAACGAAACCGTGACAGGAGTTGCTAAAAACGATTCCGTGCCACGAGTTGATGAAAACGATCCTTTGCCACGAGTTGATTAAAACTATCCCGTGCCACGAGTTGATAAAAATGATCCTGTGCCACGAGTTGATGAAAACGATCCCGTGCCACGAATTGATAAAAACGAATACGTGCCCCGAGTTGCTGAAAACGATCCCGTGTCACGAGTTGATGAAAAAAATCATGTGCCACGAGTTGATGAAAACGATCCTGTGCCACGAGTTGATGAAAACGATCCCGTGCCACGAGATGATGAAAACGATCCCGTGCCACGAGTTGATGAAAACGATATTGTGCCACGAGTTGATAAAAACGATCCCGTGCCACGAGTTGATGAAAACGATCCCATGCCACGAGTTGCTGAAAACGATCCCGTGCCACGAGTTGATGAAAACGATCCCGTGCCACGAGTTGATAAAAACAATCTCATACCCCGAGTTGCTGAAAACGATCCCGTGCCACGAGTTGATAAAAACGATCCTGTGCCACGAGTTGATGAAAACGATCACATGCCACGAGTTGATGAAAACGATCCTGTGCCACGAGTTGATGAAAACGATCTCGTGCCACGATTTAATGAAAACGATCCCGTGTACGAGTTGATGAAATGATCCCTTGCCACGAGTTGATGAAAACGATCCCGTGCCACGAGTTGACGAAAACGATCCCGTGTCACAAGTTGATGAAAACGATCCTGTGATATGAGTTGATGAAAACGATCCCGTGCCACGAGTTGACGAAAACGATCCTATGCCACGAGTTGATAAAACGATCCCGTGCCACGAGTGATGAAAACGATCCTGTGCCACGAGTTGATGAAAAAACCCCGTACCACGAGTTGATGAAAACGATCCTGTGCCACGAGTTGATGAAAACGATCCCGTGCCACGAGTTGATAAAAACGATCCCGTGCCAGGAGTTGATGAAAACCATCCTGTACCACGAGTTGATTAAAACGATCCTGTGCCACGAGTTGATAAAAACGATCCCGTGCCACGATTTGATGAAAATGATTCCGTGTTACGAGTTGACAAAAACGATCCCATGCCAACTGTTGATAAAAACGATACTGTGCCACGAGTTGATAAAAACGATCCCGTGCCACGAGTTGCTGAAAACGATCCCATGCCACGAGTTGCTGAATACGATCCGTGCCATGAGTTGATGAAAACGATCCCGTGCCACACGTTGATAAAAACGATCTCATACCCCGAGTTGCTGAAAACGATCCCGTGCCACGAGTTGATAAAAACGATCCTGTGCCACGAGTTGATGAAAACGATCCCATGCCACGAGTTGATGAAAACAATCCCGTGCCACGAGTTGATGAAAACGATCTCGTGCCAAGAGTTGTTGAAAACGATCTTGTGCCACGAGTTGATGAAAATGATCCCGTGCCACGAGTTGATGAAAACGATCCCGTGCCACGAGTTGATGAAAATGATCCCCTGCTACAAGTTGCTGAAAACAATCCCGTCCCACGAGTTGCTGAAAACGATCCCGCGCTATGAGTTGCTGAAAACGATCCTGTGCCCAAAGTTGATAAAAACTATCCCGTGCCCCAAGTTGATGAAAATAATCCCGTGCCCCGAGTTGATGAAAACGCTCCCGTGTCACGATTTGATAAAAACGATCCCGTGCCCAAGGTTGATAAAAACGAACCCGTGCCACGAGTTGTTAAAAACGAACCCGTGCCTCAAGTTGATAAAAACGATCCCGTGCCCCGAGTTGATGAAAACGATCCCGTGCCAGAAGTTGATGAAAACGATCCCGTGTCACGAGTTGATGAAAATGATCTCGTGCCACGAGTTAATGAAAAAGGTTTCGTTGTCACGAGTTAATGAAAACGATCCCGTGTCACGAGTTGATGAAAACGATTCCGTGCCACGAGTTGCCTAAAACGATTCCGTGCCACAAGTTGATGAAAAAGATCCGGTGCCACGAGTTGATAAAAATGATCCTGTGCCACGAGTTGATAAAAACTATCTCCTGCCACGAATTGATAAAAACGATCCTGTGCTACGAGTTGATGAAAACGATCCCGTGCCACGAGTTGATAAAAACGATCCCGTGCCACGAGTTGGTGAAAACGATCCCGTGCCACAAGTTGATGAAAATGACCCCATGCTACGAGTTGATAAAAACGATCGTGTGCCCCGAGTTGATGAAAACGATCTCGTGCTACGAGTTGCTGAAAACTATCCGGGGCACGAGTTGATGAAAACGAAACCGTGCCACGAGTTGCTAACAGCGATTCGGTGCCACCAGTTGATGAAAACGATCCTGTGCCACGAGTTGATGACAACTATCCCGTGCCACGAGTTAATAAAAATGATCCTGTGCCACGAGTTGATGAAAACGATCCCGTGCCAGAATTGATAAAAACGACCCCGCGCCCCGAGTTGCTGAAAACGATCCCGTGCCACTCGTTGCGAAAAAAATCCCCTGCCACGAGTTGATTAAAACGATCCTGTGCCACGAGTTGATGAAAACGATCCCGTGCCACGAGTTGATGAAAACAATCCCGTGAAACGAGTTGATGAAAACAATCCCGTGCGACGAGTTGATGAAAACGATCCTGTGCCACGAGTTGATAAAAACGATCCCGTGCCACGGGTTGCTGAAAACGATCCCACGCCACGAGTTGCTGAAAACGATCCCGTGCCACGAGTTGATGAAAACGATCCCGTGCCACGAGTTGATAAAAACGATCTCGTACCCCGAGTTACTGAAAACGATCTCGTGCCACGAGTTGATAAAAACGATCCTGTGCCACGAGTTGATGAAAACGATCCCATGCCACGAGTTGATAAAAACGATCCCGTGCCACAAGTTGAAGAAAACGATCTCGTGCCACGAGTTGATCAAAACGATCCCGTGCCACGAGTTGATGAAAACGATATTGTGCCACAAGTTGATAAAAACGATCCCGTGCCACGAGTTGATGAAAACGATCCCATGCCACGAGTTGCTGAAAACGATCCCGTGCCACGAGTTGATGAAAACGATCCCGTGCCACGAGTTGATAAAAACAATCTCATATCCCGAGTTGCTGCAAATGATCCCGTGCCACGAGTTGATAAAAACGATCCTGTGCCACGAGTTGATGAAAACGATCACATGCCACGAGTTGATGAAAACGATCCTGTGCCACGAGTTGATGAAAACGATCTCGTGCCACGAGTTGATGAAAACGATCCTGTGATATGAGTTGATGAAAACGATCCCGTGCCACGAGTTGACGAAAACGATCCTATGCCACGAGTTGATAAAACGATCCCGTGCCACGAGTGATGAAAACGATCCTGTGCCACGAGTTGATGAAAAAAATTCCGTACCACGAGTTGATGAAAACGATCCTGTGCCACGAGTTGATGAAAACGATCCAGTGCCACGAGTTGATGAAAACGATCCCGTGCCAGGAGTTGATGAAAACCATCCTGTACCACGAGTTGATTAAAACGATCCTGTGCCACGAGTTGATAAAAACGATCCCGTGCCACGAGTTGCTGAAAACGATCCTGTGCCACGAGTTGATGAGAACGATCTCGTGCCACGAGTTGATGAAAACGATCCCGTGTACGAGTTGATGAAAACAATCCCGTGCCACGAGTTGCTGAAAACGATCCCGTGCCCCGAGTTGATAAAAACTATCCTGTGACACGAGTTGCTGAAAACTATCCCGTGCCACGAGTTGATGAAAACGAAACCGTGCCACGAGTTGATAAAAACGATTCCGTTCCACGAGTTGATGAAAAGGATCCTGTGCCACGAGTTAATGAAAACTATCCCTTGCCACGAGTTGATAAAAATGATCCTGTGCCACGGGTTGATGAAAACGATCTCGTACTACGAATTGATAAAAACGATCCTGTGCCACGAGTTGATGAAAACGATCCCGTGCCACGAGTTGATAAAAACGATCCCGTGCCACGAGTTGCTGAAAACGATGCTGTGCCACGAGTTGATGAGAACGATCCCATTCTACGAGTCGATAAAAACGATCCTGTGCCACGAGTTGATGAAAACGATCCCGTGCCACGAGTTGCTGAAAACTATCCCGTGCCACGAGTTGATAAAAATGATCCTGTGCCACGAGTTGATGAAAACTATCCCGTGCCACGAGTTGATGAAAACGATCCTGTGCCACGAGTTGATGAAAACGATCCCGTGCCACGAGTTGATGAAAACGATCCCGTGCCACGAGTTGATGAAAACGATATTGTGCCACGAGTTGATAAAAACGATCCCGTGCCACGAGTTGATGAAAACGATCCCATGCCACGAGTTGCTGAAAACGATCCCGTGCCACGAGTTGATGAAAACGATCCCGTGCCACGAGTTGATAAAAACAATCTCATACCCCGAGTTGCTGAAAACGATCCCGTGCCACGAGTTGATAAAAACGATCCTGTGCCACGAGTTGATGAAAACGATCACATGCCACGAGTTGATGAAAACGATCCTGTGCCACGAGTTGATGAAAACGATCTCGTGCCACGAGTTGATGAAAACGATCCCGTGTACGAGTTGATGAAAATGATCCCTTGCCACGAGTTGATGAAAACGATCCCGTGCCTACGAGTTGATGAAAACGATCCCGTGTCACAAGTTGATGAAAACGATCCTGTGATATGAGTTGATAAAAACGATCCCGTTCCACGAGTTGATGAAAACGATCCTATGCCACGAGTTGATAAAACGATCCCGTGCCACGAGTTATGAAAACGATCCTGTGCCACGAGTTGATGAAAAAAATCCCGTACCACGAGTTGATGAAAACGATCCTGTGCCACGAGTTGATGAAAACGATCCCGTGCCACGAGTTGATGAAAACGATCCCGTGCCAGGAGTTGATGAAAACCATCCTGTACCACGAGTTTATAAAGAAACGATCCTGTGCCACGAGTTGATAAAAACGATCCCGTGCCACGATTTGATGAAAATGATCCCGTGTTACGAGTTGACAAAAACGATCCCATGCCAAGTGTTGATGAAAACGATACTGTGCCACGAGTTGATAAAAACGATCCCGTGCCACGAGTTGCTGAAAACGATCCCATGCCACGAGTTGCTGAATACGATCCGTGCCATGAGTTGATGAAAACGATCCCATGCCACACGTTGATAAAAACGATCTCATACCCCGAGTTGCTGAAAACGATCCCGTGCCACGAGTTAATAAAAACGATCCTGTGGCACGAGTTGATGAAAACGATCTTGTGCCACGAGTTGATTAAAACGATCCCGTGCCACAAGTTGATGAAAACAATCCCGTGCCACGAGTTGCTGAAAACGATCCCGTGCCCCGAGTTGATAAAAACGATCCCGTGCCACGAGTTGATGAAAACGATCCCGTGACACGAGTTGCTGAAAACTATCCCGTGCCACGAGTTGATGAAAACGAAACCGTGCCACGAGTTGATAAAAACGATTCCGTTCCACGAGTTGATGAAAAGGATCCTGTGCCACGAGTTAATGAAAACTATCCCGTGCCACGAGTTGATAAAAATGATCCTGTGCCACGGGTTGATGAAAACGATCTCGTGCCACGAATTGATAAAAACGATCCTGTGCCACGAGTTGATGAGAAAGATTTCATTCTACGAGTCGATAAAAACGATCCTGTGCCACGAGTTGATGAAAACGATCCCGTGCCACGAGTTGCTGAAAACTTTGCCATACCTCGAGTTGATGAAAACGAAACCGTGACACGAGTTGCTAAAAACGATTCCGTGCCACGAGTTGATGAAAACGATCCTTTGCCACGAGTTGATGAAAACTATCCCGTGCCACGAGTTGATAAAACGATCCTGTGCCACGAGTTGATGAAAACGATCCCGTGCCACGAATTGATAAAAACGATCCCGTGCCCCGAGTTAATGAAAACGATCCCGTGCCACGAGTTGATGAAAAAAATCCCGTGCCACGAGTTGATGAAAACGATCCTGTGCCACGAGTTGATGAAAACGATCCCGTGCCACGAGTTGATGAAAACGATCCCGTGCCACGAGTTGATGAAAACGATATTGTGCCACGAGTTGATAAAAACGATCCCGTGCCACGAGTTGATGAAAACGATCCCATGCCACGAGTTGCTGAAAACGATCCCGTGCCACGAGTTGATGAAAACGATCCCGTGCCACGAGTTGATAAAAACAATCTCATACCCCGAGTTGCTGAAAACGATCCCGTGCCACGAGTTGATAAAAACGATCCTGTGCCACGAGTTGATGAAAACGATCACATGCCACGAGTTGATGAAAACGATCCTGTGCCACGAGTTGATGAAAACGATCTCGTGCCACGAGTTGATGAAAACGATCCCGTGTACGAGTTGATGAAAATGATCCCTTGCCACGAGTTGATGAAAACGATCCCGTGCCACGAGTTGATGAAAACGATCCCGTGTCACAAGTTGATGAAAACGATCCTGTGATATGAGTTGATAAAAACGATCCCGTGCCACGAGTTGATGAAAACGATCCTATGCCACGAGTTGATAAAACGATCCCGTGCCACGAGTGATGAAAACGATCCTGTGCCACGAGTTGATGAAAAAAATCCCGTACCACGAGTTGATGAAAACGATCCTGTGCCACGAGTTGATGAAAACGATCCCGTGCCACGAGTTGATGAAAACGATCCCGTGCCAGGAGTTGATGAAAACCATCCTGTACCACGAGTTGATAAAGAAACGATCCTGTGCAAGAGTTGATAAAAACGATCCCGTGCCACGATTTGATAAAAATGATCCCGTGTTACGAGTTGACAAAAACGATCCCATGCCAAGTGTTGATGAAAACGATCCTGTGCCACGAGTTGATAAAAACGATCCCGTGCCACGAGTTGCTGAAAACGATCCCATGCCACGAGTTGCTGAATACGATCCGTGCCATGAGTTGATGAAAACGATCCCGTGCCACACGTTAATAAAAACGATCTCATACCCCGAGTTGCTGAAAACGGTCCCGTGCCACGAGTTAATAAAAACGATCCTGTGGCACGAGTTGATGAAAACGATCTTGTGCCACGAGTTGATGAAAACGATCCCGTGCCACAAGTTGATGAAAACAATCCCGTGCCACGAGTTGCTGAAAACGATCCCGTGCCCCGAGTTAATAAAAACGATCCCGTGCCACGAGTTGATGAAAACGATCCCGTGACACGAGTTGCTGAAAACTATCCCGTGCCACGAGTTGATGAAAACGAAACCGTGCCACGAGTTGATAAAAACGATTCCGTTCCACGAGTTGATGAAAAGGATCCTGTGCCACGAGTTAATGAAAACTATCCCGTGCCACGAGTTGATAAAAATGATCCTGTGCCACGGGTTGATGAAAACGATCTCGTGCCACGAATTGATAAAAACGATCCTGTGCCACGAGTTGATGAAAACGATCCCGTGCCACGAGTTGATAAAAACGATCCCGTGCCACGAGTTGCTGAAAACGATCCTGTGCCACGAGTTGATGAGAACGATCCCATTCTACGAGTCGATAAAAACGATCCTGTGCCACGAGTTAATGAAAACGATCCCGTGCCACGAGTTGCTGAAAACTTTGCCATACCACGAGTTGATGAAAACGAAACCGTGACACGAGTTGCTAAAAACGATTCCGTGCCACGAGTTGATGAAAACGATCCTTTGCCACGAGTTGATGAAAACTATCCCGTGCCACGAGTTGATAAAAATGATCCTGTGCCACGAGTTGATGAAAACGATCCCGTGCCACGAATTGATAAAACGATCCCGTGCCCCGAGTTGCTGAAAACGATCCCGTGCCACGAGTTGATGAAAAAAATCCCGTGCTACGAGTTGATAAAAACGATCCTGTGCCACGAGTTGATGAAAACGATCCCGTGCCACGAGTTGATGAAAACGATATTGTGCCACGAGTTGATAAAAACGATCCCGTGCCACGAGTTGATGAAAACGATCCCATGCCACGAGTTGCTGAAAACGATCCCGTGCCACGAGTTAATGAAAACGATCCCGTGCCACGAGTTGATAAAAACAATCTCATACCCCGAGTTGCTGAAAATGATCCCGTGCCACGAGTTGATAAAAACGATCCTGTGCCACGAGTTGATGAAAACGATCACATGCCACGAGTTGATGAAAACGATCCTGTGCCACGAGTTGATGAAAACGATCTCGTGCCACGAGTTGATGAAAACGATCCCGTGTACGAGTTGATGAAAAGGATCCCTTTCCACGAGTTGATGAAAACGATCCCGTGCCACGAGTTGATGAAAACGATCCCGTGTCACATGTTGATGAAAACGATCCTGTGATATGAGTTGATGAAAACGATCCCGTGCCACGAGTTGATAAAAACAATCTCATACCCCGAGTTGCTGAAAACGATTCCTTACCACGAGTTGATAAAAACGATCCTGTGCCACGAGTTGATAAAAACGATCACATGCCACGAGTTGATGAAAACGATCCTGTGCCACGAGTTGATGAAAACGATCTCGTGCCACGAGTTAATGAAAACGATCCCGTGTACGAGTTGATGAAATGATCCCTTGCCACGAGTTGTTGAAAACGATCCCGTGCCACGAGTTGATGAAAACGATCCCGTGTCACAAGTTGATGAAAACGATCCTGTGATATGAGTTGATGAAAACGATCCCGTGCCACGAGTTGACGAAAACGATCCTATGCCACGAGTTGATAAAACGATCCCGTGCCACGAGTGATGAAAACGATCCTGTGCCACGAGTTGATAAAAAAAAACCCGTACCACGAGTTGATGAAAACGATCCTGTGCCACGAGTTGATGAAAACGATCCCGTGCCACGAGTTGATGAAAACGATCCCGTGCCAGGAGTTGATGAAAACGATCCCATGCCACGAGTTGCTGAAAACGATCCCGTGCCACGAGTTGATGAAAACGATCCCGTGCCACGAGTTGATAAAAACGATCTCGTACCCCAAGTTACTGAAAACGATCTCGTGCCACGAGTTGATAAAAACGATCCTGTGCCACGAGTTGATGAAAACGATCCCATGCCACGAGTTGATAAAAACGATCCCGTGCCACAAGTTGAAGAAAACGATCTCGTGCCACGAGTTGATCAAAACGATCCCGTGCTACGAGTTGATGAAAACGATCCTGTGCCACCAGTTGATGAAAACGATCCCGTGCCACGAGTTGATGAAAACGATCCCGTGCCACGAGTTGATGAAAACGATATTGTGCCACGAGTTGATAAAAACGATCCCGTGCCACGAGTTGATGAAAACGATCCCATGCCACGAGTTGGTGAAAACGATCCCGTGCCACGAGTTGATGAAAACGATCCCGTGCCACGAGTTGATAAAAACAATCTCATACCCCGAGTTGCTGAAAACGATCCCGTGCCACGAGTTGATAAAAACGATCCTGTGCCACGAGTTGATGAAAACGATCACATGCCACGAGTTGATGAAAACGATCCTGTGCCACGAGTTGATGAAAACGATCTCGTGCCACGAGTTGATGAAAACGATCCCGTGTACGAGTTGATGAAAATGATCCCTTGCCACGAGTTGATGAAAACGATCCCGTGCCACGAGTTGATGAAAACGATCCCGTGTCACAAGTTGATGAAAACGATCCTGTGATATGAGTTGAAAAAACGATCCCGTTCCACGAGTTGATGAAAACGATCCTATGCCACGAGTTGATAAAACGATCCCGTGCCACGAGTTATGAAAACGATCCTGTGCCACGAGTTGATTAAAAAAATTCCGTACCACGAGTTGATGAAAACGATCCTGTGCCACGAGTTGATGAAAACGATCCCGTGACACGAGTTGATGAAAACGATCCCGTGCCAGGAGTTGATGAAAACCATCCTGTACCACGAGTTTATAAAGAAACGATCCTGTGCCACGAGTTGATAAAAACGATCCCGTGCCACGATTTGATGAAAATGATCCCGTGTTACGAGTTGACAAAAACGATCCCATGCAAAGTGTTGATGAAAACGATACTGTGCCACGAGTTGATAAAAACGATCCCGTGCCACGAGTTGCTGAAAACGATCCCATGCCACGAGTTGCTGAATACGATCCGTGCCATGAGTTGATGAAAACGATCCCGTGCCACACGTTGATAAAAACGATCTCATACCCCGAGTTGCTGAAAACGATCCCGTGCCACGAGTTAATAAAAACGATCCTGTGGCACGAGTTGATGAAAACGATCTTGTGCCACGAGTTGATTAAAACGATCCCGTGCCACAAGTTGATGAAAACAATCCCGTGCCACGAGTTGCTGAAAACGATCCCGTGCCCCGAGTTGATAAAAACTATCCCGTGCCACGAGTTGATGAAAACGATCCCGTGACACGAGTTGCTGAAAACTATCCCGTGCCACGAGTTGATGAAAACGAAACCGTGCCACGAGTTGATAAAAACGATTCCGTTCCACGAGTTGATGAAAAGGATCCTGTGCCACGAGTTAATGAAAACTATCCCGTGCCACGAGTTGATAAAAACGATCCTGTGCCACGAGTTGATGAGAACGATCCCATTCTACGAGTCGATAAAAACGATCCTGTGCCACGAGTTGATGAAAACGATCCCGTGCCACGAGTTGCTGAAAACTTTGCCATACCACGAGTTGATGAAAACGAAACCGTGAAACGAGTTGCTAAAAACGATTCCGTGCCACGAGTTGATGAAAACGATCCTTTGCCACGAGTTGATGAAAACTATCCCGTGCCACGAGTTGATAAAACGATCCTGTGCCACGAGTTGATGAAAACGATCCCGTGCCACGAATTGATAAAAACGATCCCGTGCCCCGAGTTAATGAAAACGATCCCGTGCCACGAGTTGATGAAAAAAATCCCGTGCCACGAGTTGATGAAAACGATCCTGTGCCACGAGTTGATGAAAACGATCCCGTCCCACGAGTTGATGAAAACGATCCCGTGCCACGAGTTGATGAAAACGATATTGTGCCACGAGTTGATAAAAACGATCCCGTGCCACGAGTTGATGAAAACGATCCCATGCCACGAGTTGCTGAAAACGATCCCGTGCCACGAGTTGATGAAAACGATCCCGTGCCACGAGTTGATAAAAACAATCTCATACCCCGAGTTGCTGAAAACGATCCCGTGCCACGAGTTGATAAAAACGATCCTGTGCCACGAGTTGATGAAAACGATCACATGCCACGAGTTGATGAAAACGATCCTGTGCCACGAGTTGATGAAAACGATCTCGTGCCACGAGTTGATGAAAACGATCCCGTGTACGAGTTGATGAAAATGATCCCTTGCCACGAGTTGATGAAAACGATCCCGTGCCACGAGTTGATGAAAACAATCCCGTGTCACAAGTTGATGAAAACGATCCTGTGATATGAGTTGATAAAAACGATCCCGTGCCACGAGTTGATGAAAACGATCCTATGCCACGAGTTGATAAAACGATCCCGTGCCACGAGTGATGAAAACGATCCTGTGCCACGAGTTGATGAAAAAAATCCCGTACCACGAGTTGATGAAAACGATCCTGTGCCACGAGTTGATGAAAACGATCCCGTGCCACGAGTTGATGAAAACGATCCCGTGCCAGGAGTTGATGAAAACCATCCTGTACCACGAGTTGATAAAGAAACGATCCTGTGCAAGAGTTGATAAAAACGATCCCGTGCCACGATTTGATGAAAATGATCCCGTGTTACGAGTTGACAAAAACGATCCCATGCCAAGTGTTGATGAAAACGATCCTGTGCCACGAGTTGATAAAAACGATCCCGTGCCACGAGTTGCTGAAAACGATCCCATGCCACGAGTTGCTGAATACGATCCGTGCCATGAGTTGATGAAAACGATCCCGTGCCACACGTTGATAAAAACGATCTCATACCCCGAGTTGCTGAAAACGATCCCGTGCCACGAGTTAATAAAAACGATCCTGTGGCACGAGTTGATGAAAACGATCTTGTGCCACGAGTTGATGAAAACGATCCCGTGCCACAAGTTGATGAAAACAATCCCGTGCCACGAGTTGCTGAAAACGATCCCGTGCCCCGAGTTAATAAAAACGATCCCGTGCCACGAGTTGATGAAAACGATCCCGTGACACGAGTTGATGAAAACTATCCCGTGCCACGAGTTGATGAAAACGAAACCGTGCCACGAGTTGATAAAAACGATTCCGTTCCACGAGTTGATGAAAAGGATCCTGTGCCACAAGTTAATGAAAACTTTCCCGTGCCACGAGTTGATAAAAATGATCCTGTGCCACGGGTTGATGAAAACGATCTCGTGCCACGAATTGATAAAAACGATCCTGTGCCACGAGTTGATGAAAACGATCCCGTGCCACGAGTTGATAAAAACGATCCCGTGCCACGAGTTGCTGAAAACGATCCTGTGCCACGAGTTGATGAGAACGATCCCATTCTACGAGTCGATAAAAACGATCCTGTGCCACGAGTTAATGAAAACGATCCCGTGCCACGAGTTGCTGAAAACTTTGCCATACCACGAGTTGATGAAAACGAAACCGTGACACGAGTTGCTAAAAACGATTCCGTGCCACGAGTTGATGAAAACGATCCTTTGCCACGAGTTGATAAAAACGATCCCGTGCCACGAGTTGATAAAAATGATCCTGTGCCACGAGTTGATGAAAACGATCCCGTGCCACGAATTGATAAAACGATCCCGTGCCCCGAGTTGCTGAAAACGATCCCGTGCCACGAGTTGATGAAAAAAATCCCGTGCCACGAGTTGATGAAAACGATCCTGTGCCACGAGTTGATGAAAACGATCCCGTGCCACGAGTTGATGAAAACAATATTGTGCCACGAGTTGATAAAAACGATCCCGTGCCACGAGTTGATGAAAACGATCCCATGCCACGAGTTGCTGAAAACGATCCCGTGCCACGAGTTAATGAAAACGATCCCGTGCCACGAGTTGATAAAAACAATCTCATACCCCGAGTTGCTGAAAATGATCCCGTGCCACGAGTTGATAAAAACGATCCTGTGCCACGAGTTGATGAAAACGATCACATGCCACGAGTTGATGAAAACGATCCTGTGCCACGAGTTGATGAAAACGATCTCGTGCCACGAGTTGATGAAAACGATCCCGTGTACGAGTTGATGAAAAGGATCCCTTTCCACGAGTTGATGAAAACGATCCCGTGCCACGAGTTGATGAAAACGATCCCGTGTCACATGTTGATGAAAACGATCCTGTGATATGAGTTGATGAAAACGATCCCGTGCCACGAGTTGATAAAAACAATCTCATACCCCGAGTTGCTGAAAACGATCCCGTGCCACGAGTTGATAAAAACGATCCTGTGCCACGAGTTGATAAAAACGATCACATGCCACGAGTTGATGAAAACGATCCTGTGCCACGAGTTGATAAAAACGATCTCGTGCCACGAGTTAATGAAAACGATCCCGTGTACGAGTTGATGAAATGATCCCTTGCCACGAGTTGTTGAAAACGATCCCGTGCCACGAGTTGATGAAAACGATCCCGTGTCACAAGTTGATGAAAACGATCCTGTGATATGAGTTGATGAAAACGATCCCGTGCCACGAGTTGACGAAAACGATCCTATGCCACGAGTTGATAAAACGATCCCGTGCCACGAGTGATGAAAACGATCCTGTGCCACGAGTTGATAAAAAAAAAACCCGTACCACGAGTTGATGAAAACGATCCTGTGCCACGAGTTGATGAAAACGATCCCGTGCCACGAGTTGATGAAAACGATCCCGTGCCAGGAGTTGATGAAAACGATCCCATGCCACGAGTTGCTGAAAACGATCCCGTGCCACGAGTTGATGAAAACGATCCCGTGCCACGAGTTGATAAAATCGATCTCGTACCCCAAGTTACTGAAAACGATCTCGTGCCACGAGTTGATAAAAACGATCCTGTGCCACGAGTTGATGAAAACGATCCCATGCCACGAGTTGATAAAAACGATCCCGTGCCACAAGTTGAAGAAAACGATCTCGTGCCACGAGTTGATCAAAACGATCCCGTGCTACGAGTTGATGAAAATGATCCCGTGCCACGAGTTGATAAAAACTATCCCGTGCCACGACTTGATGAAAACGATCCCGTGTCACAAGTTGATGAAAACGATCCTGTGCCATGAGTTGATGAAAACGATCCCGTGCCACGAGTTGATGAAAACGATTCTATGCCACGAGTTGTAAAAACGATCCCTTGCCACGAGTGATGAAAACGATCCCGTGCCACGAGTTGATGAAAAAAATCCCGTACCACGAGTTGATGAAAACGATCCTGTGCCACAAGTTGATGAAAACGATCCCGTGCCACGAGTTGATGAAAACGATCCCGTGCCACGAGCTGATAAAAACGATCCTGTACCACGAGTTGATTAAAACGATCCTGTGTTACGAGTTGATAAAAACGATCCCGTGCCACGAGTTGATGAAAATGATCCCGTGTTACGAGTTGACAAAAACGATCCCGTGCCACGAGTTGATGAAAACAATCCTGTGCCACGAGTTGATAAAAACGATCCCGTGCCACGAGTTGCTGAAAACGATCCCATGCCACGAGTTGCTGAATACGAACCCGTGCCATGAGTTGATGAAAACGATCCCGTGCCACACGTTGATAAAAACGATCTCATACCCCGAGTTGCTGAAAACGATCCCGTGCCACGAGTTGATAAATACGATCCTGTGCCACGAGTTGATGAAAACGATCCCATGCCACGAGTTGATGAAAACGATCCCGTGCCACGAGTTGATGAAAACGATCTCGCGCCACGAGTTGATGAAAACGAAACCGTGCCACGAGTTGATAAAAACGATTCCGTTCCACGAGTTGATGAAAAGGATCCTGTGCCACGAGTTAATGAAAACTATCCCGTGCCACGAGTTGATAAAAATGATCCTGTCCTACGGGTTGATGAAAACGATCTCGTGCCACGAATTGATAAAAACGATCCTGTGCCACGAGTTGATGAAAACGATCCCGTGCCACGAGTTGATAAAAACGATCCCGTGCCACGAGTTGCTGAAAACGATCCTGTGCCACGAGTTGATGAGAACGATCCCATTCTACGAGTCGATAAAAACGATCCTGTGCCACGAGTTGATGAAAACGATCACATGCCACGAGTTGATGAAAACGATCCTGTGCCACGAGTTGATGAAAACGATCTCGTGCCACGAGTTGATGAAAACGATCCCGTGTACGAGTTGATGAAAATGATCCCTTGCCACGAGTTGATGAAAACGATCCCGTGCCACGAGTTGATGAAAACGATCCCGTGTCACAAGTTGATGAAAACGATCCTGTGATATGAGTTGAAAAAACGATCCCGTTCCACGAGTTGATGAAAACGATCCTATGCCACGAGTTGATAAAACGATCCCGTGCCACGAGTTATGAAAACGATCCTGTGCCACGAGTTGATTAAAAAAATTCCGTACCACGAGTTGATGAAAACGATCCTGTGCCACGAGTTGATGAAAACGATCCCGTGACACGAGTTGATGAAAACGATCCCGTGCCAGGAGTTGATGAAAACCATCCTGTACCACGAGTTTATAAAGAAACGATCCTGTGCCACGAGTTGATAAAAACGATCCCGTGCCACGATTTGATGAAAATGATCCCGTGTTACGAGTTGACAAAAACGATCCCATGCAAAGTGTTGATGAAAACGATACTGTGCCACGAGTTGATAAAAACGATCCCGTGCCACGAGTTGCTGAAAACGATCCCATGCCACGAGTTGCTGAATACGATCCGTGCCATGAGTTGATGAAAACGATCCCGTGCCACACGTTGATAAAAACGATCTCATACCCCGAGTTGCTGAAAACGATCCCGTGCCACGAGTTAATAAAAACGATCCTGTGGCACGAGTTGATGAAAACGATCTTGTGCCACGAGTTGATTAAAACGATCCCGTGCCACAAGTTGATGAAAACAATCCCGTGCCACGAGTTGCTGAAAACGATCCCGTGCCCCGAGTTGATAAAAACTATCCCGTGCCACGAGTTGATGAAAACGATCCCGTGACACGAGTTGCTGAAAACTATCCCGTGCCACGAGTTGATGAAAACGAAACCGTGCCACGAGTTGATAAAAACGATTCCGTTCCACGAGTTGATGAAAAGGATCCTGTGCCACGAGTTAATGAAAACTATCCCGTGCCACGAGTTGATAAAAACGATCCTGTGCCACGAGTTGATGAGAACGATCCCATTCTACGAGTCGATAAAAACGATCCTGTGCCACGAGTTGATGAAAACGATCCCGTGCCACGAGTTGCTGAAAACTTTGCCATACCACGAGTTGATGAAAACGAAACCGTGAAACGAGTTGCTAAAAACGATTCCGTGCCACGAGTTGATGAAAACGATCCTTTGCCACGAGTTGATGAAAACTATCCCGTGCCACGAGTTGATAAAACGATCCTGTGCCACGAGTTGATGAAAACGATCCCGTGCCACGAATTGATAAAAACGATCCCGTGCCCCGAGTTAATGAAAACGATCCCGTGCCACGAGTTGATGAAAAAAATCCCGTGCCACGAGTTGATGAAAACGATCCTGTGCCACGAGTTGATGAAAACGATCCCGTCCCACGAGTTGATGAAAACGATCCCGTGCCACGAGTTGATGAAAACGATATTGTGCCACGAGTTGATAAAAACGATCCCGTGCCACGAGTTGATGAAAACGATCCCATGCCACGAGTTGCTGAAAACGATCCCGTGCCACGAGTTGATGAAAACGATCCCGTGCCACGAGTTGATAAAAACAATCTCATACCCCGAGTTGCTGAAAACGATCCCGTGCCACGAGTTGATAAAAACGATCCTGTGCCACGAGTTGATGAAAACGATCACATGCCACGAGTTGATGAAAACGATCCTGTGCCACGAGTTGATGAAAACGATCTCGTGCCACGAGTTGATGAAAACGATCCCGTGTACGAGTTGATGAAAATGATCCCTTGCCACGAGTTGATGAAAACGATCCCGTGCCACGAGTTGATGAAAACAATCCCGTGTCACAAGTTGATGAAAACGATCCTGTGATATGAGTTGATAAAAACGATCCCGTGCCACGAGTTGATGAAAACGATCCTATGCCACGAGTTGATAAAACGATCCCGTGCCACGAGTGATGAAAACGATCCTGTGCCACGAGTTGATGAAAAAAATCCCGTACCACGAGTTGATGAAAACGATCCTGTGCCACGAGTTGATGAAAACGATCCCGTGCCACGAGTTGATGAAAACGATCCCGTGCCAGGAGTTGATGAAAACCATCCTGTACCACGAGTTGATAAAGAAACGATCCTGTGCAAGAGTTGATAAAAACGATCCCGTGCCACGATTTGATGAAAATGATCCCGTGTTACGAGTTGACAAAAACGATCCCATGCCAAGTGTTGATGAAAACGATCCTGTGCCACGAGTTGATAAAAACGATCCCGTGCCACGAGTTGCTGAAAACGATCCCATGCCACGAGTTGCTGAATACGATCCGTGCCATGAGTTGATGAAAACGATCCCGTGCCACACGTTGATAAAAACGATCTCATACCCCGAGTTGCTGAAAACGATCCCGTGCCACGAGTTAATAAAAACGATCCTGTGGCACGAGTTGATGAAAACGATCTTGTGCCACGAGTTGATGAAAACGATCCCGTGCCACAAGTTGATGAAAACAATCCCGTGCCACGAGTTGCTGAAAACGATCCCGTGCCCCGAGTTAATAAAAACGATCCCGTGCCACGAGTTGATGAAAACGATCCCGTGACACGAGTTGATGAAAACTATCCCGTGCCACGAGTTGATGAAAACGAAACCGTGCCACGAGTTGATAAAAACGATTCCGTTCCACGAGTTGATGAAAAGGATCCTGTGCCACAAGTTAATGAAAACTTTCCCGTGCCACGAGTTGATAAAAATGATCCTGTGCCACGGGTTGATGAAAACGATCTCGTGCCACGAATTGATAAAAACGATCCTGTGCCACGAGTTGATGAAAACGATCCCGTGCCACGAGTTGATAAAAACGATCCCGTGCCACGAGTTGCTGAAAACGATCCTGTGCCACGAGTTGATGAGAACGATCCCATTCTACGAGTCGATAAAAACGATCCTGTGCCACGAGTTAATGAAAACGATCCCGTGCCACGAGTTGCTGAAAACTTTGCCATACCACGAGTTGATGAAAACGAAACCGTGACACGAGTTGCTAAAAACGATTCCGTGCCACGAGTTGATGAAAACGATCCTTTGCCACGAGTTGATAAAAACGATCCCGTGCCACGAGTTGATAAAAATGATCCTGTGCCACGAGTTGATGAAAACGATCCCGTGCCACGAATTGATAAAACGATCCCGTGCCCCGAGTTGCTGAAAACGATCCCGTGCCACGAGTTGATGAAAAAAATCCCGTGCCACGAGTTGATGAAAACGATCCTGTGCCACGAGTTGATGAAAACGATCCCGTGCCACGAGTTGATGAAAACAATATTGTGCCACGAGTTGATAAAAACGATCCCGTGCCACGAGTTGATGAAAACGATCCCATGCCACGAGTTGCTGAAAACGATCCCGTGCCACGAGTTAATGAAAACGATCCCGTGCCACGAGTTGATAAAAACAATCTCATACCCCGAGTTGCTGAAAATGATCCCGTGCCACGAGTTGATAAAAACGATCCTGTGCCACGAGTTGATGAAAACGATCACATGCCACGAGTTGATGAAAACGATCCTGTGCCACGAGTTGATGAAAACGATCTCGTGCCACGAGTTGATGAAAACGATCCCGTGTACGAGTTGATGAAAAGGATCCCTTTCCACGAGTTGATGAAAACGATCCCGTGCCACGAGTTGATGAAAACGATCCCGTGTCACATGTTGATGAAAACGATCCTGTGATATGAGTTGATGAAAACGATCCCGTGCCACGAGTTGATAAAAACAATCTCATACCCCGAGTTGCTGAAAACGATCCCGTGCCACGAGTTGATAAAAACGATCCTGTGCCACGAGTTGATAAAAACGATCACATGCCACGAGTTGATGAAAACGATCCTGTGCCACGAGTTGATAAAAACGATCTCGTGCCACGAGTTAATGAAAACGATCCCGTGTACGAGTTGATGAAATGATCCCTTGCCACGAGTTGTTGAAAACGATCCCGTGCCACGAGTTGATGAAAACGATCCCGTGTCACAAGTTGATGAAAACGATCCTGTGATATGAGTTGATGAAAACGATCCCGTGCCACGAGTTGACGAAAACGATCCTATGCCACGAGTTGATAAAACGATCCCGTGCCACGAGTGATGAAAACGATCCTGTGCCACGAGTTGATAAAAAAAAAACCCGTACCACGAGTTGATGAAAACGATCCTGTGCCACGAGTTGATGAAAACGATCCCGTGCCACGAGTTGATGAAAACGATCCCGTGCCAGGAGTTGATGAAAACGATCCCATGCCACGAGTTGCTGAAAACGATCCCGTGCCACGAGTTGATGAAAACGATCCCGTGCCACGAGTTGATAAAATCGATCTCGTACCCCAAGTTACTGAAAACGATCTCGTGCCACGAGTTGATAAAAACGATCCTGTGCCACGAGTTGATGAAAACGATCCCATGCCACGAGTTGATAAAAACGATCCCGTGCCACAAGTTGAAGAAAACGATCTCGTGCCACGAGTTGATCAAAACGATCCCGTGCTACGAGTTGATGAAAATGATCCCGTGCCACGAGTTGATAAAAACTATCCCGTGCCACGACTTGATGAAAACGATCCCGTGTCACAAGTTGATGAAAACGATCCTGTGCCATGAGTTGATGAAAACGATCCCGTGCCACGAGTTGATGAAAACGATTCTATGCCACGAGTTGTAAAAACGATCCCTTGCCACGAGTGATGAAAACGATCCCGTGCCACGAGTTGATGAAAAAAATCCCGTACCACGAGTTGATGAAAACGATCCTGTGCCACAAGTTGATGAAAACGATCCCGTGCCACGAGTTGATGAAAACGATCCCGTGCCACGAGCTGATAAAAACGATCCTGTACCACGAGTTGATTAAAACGATCCTGTGTTACGAGTTGATAAAAACGATCCCGTGCCACGAGTTGATGAAAATGATCCCGTGTTACGAGTTGACAAAAACGATCCCGTGCCACGAGTTGATGAAAACAATCCTGTGCCACGAGTTGATAAAAACGATCCCGTGCCACGAGTTGCTGAAAACGATCCCATGCCACGAGTTGCTGAATACGAACCCGTGCCATGAGTTGATGAAAACGATCCCGTGCCACACGTTGATAAAAACGATCTCATACCCCGAGTTGCTGAAAACGATCCCGTGCCACGAGTTGATAAATACGATCCTGTGCCACGAGTTGATGAAAACGATCCCATGCCACGAGTTGATGAAAACGATCCCGTGCCACGAGTTGATGAAAACGATCTCGCGCCACGAGTTGATGAAAACGAAACCGTGCCACGAGTTGATAAAAACGATTCCGTTCCACGAGTTGATGAAAAGGATCCTGTGCCACGAGTTAATGAAAACTATCCCGTGCCACGAGTTGATAAAAATGATCCTGTCCTACGGGTTGATGAAAACGATCTCGTGCCACGAATTGATAAAAACGATCCTGTGCCACGAGTTGATGAAAACGATCCCGTGCCACGAGTTGATAAAAACGATCCCGTGCCACGAGTTGCTGAAAACGATCCTGTGCCACGAGTTGATGAGAACGATCCCATTCTACGAGTCGATAAAAACGATCCGGTGCCACGAGTTGATGAAAACGATCCCGTGCCACGAGTTGCTGAAAACTTTGCCATACCACGAGTTGATGAAAACGAAACCGTGACACGAGTTGCTAAAAACGATTCCGTGCCACGAGTTGATGAAAACGATCCTTTGCCACGAGTTGATGAAAACTATCCCGTGCCACGAATTGATAAAAATGATCCTGTGCCACGAGTTGATGAAAACGATCCCGTGCTACGAATTGATAAAACGATCCCGTGCCCCGAGTTGCTGAAAACGATCCCGTGCCACGAGTTGATGAAAAAAATCCCGTGCCACGAGTTGATGAAAACGATCCTGTGCCACGAGTTGAAGAAAACGATCCCGTGCCACGAGTTGATGAAAACGATCCCGTGCCACGAGTTGATGAAAACGATATTGTGCCACGAGTTGATAAAAACGATCCCGTGCCACGAGTTGATGAAAACGATCCCATGCCACGAGTTGCTGAAAACGATCCCGTGCCACGAGTTGATGAAAACGATCCCGTGCCACGAGTTGATAAAAACAATCTCATACCCCGAGTTGCTGAAAATGATCCCGTGCCACGAGTTGATAAAAACGATCCTGTGCCACGAGTTGATGAAAACGATCACATGCCACGAGTTGATGAAAACGATCCTGTGCCACGAGTTGATGAAAACGATCTCGTGCCACGAGTTGATGAAAACGATCCCGTGTACGAGTTGATGAAAAGGATCCCTTTCCACGAGTTGATGAAAACGATCCCGTGCCACGAATTGATAAAAACGATCCTGTGCTACGAGTTGATGAAAACGATCCCGTGCCACGAGTTGATAAAAACGATTGCGTGCCACGAGTTGGTGAAAACGATCCCGTGCCACAAGTTGATGAAAATGACCCCATGTTACGAGTTGATAAAAACGATCGTGTGCCCCGAGTTGATGAAAACGATCCCGTGCTACGAGTTGCTGAAAACTATCCGGGGCACGAGTTGATGAAAACGAAACCGTGCCACGAGTTGCTAACAACGATTCGGTGCCACGAGTTGATGAAAACGATCCTGTGCCACGAGTTGATGACAACTATCCCATGCCACGAGTTAATAAAAATGATCCTGTGCCACGAGTTGATGAAAACGATCCTGTGCCACGAATTGATAAAAACGACCCCGTGCCCCGAGTTGCTGAAAACGATCCCGTGCCACTCGTTGCGAAAAAAATCCCGTGCCACGAGTTGATGAAAACGATCCTGTGCCACGAGTTGATGAAAACGATCCCGTGCCACGAGTTGATGAAAACAATCCCGTGAAACGAGTTGATGAAAACAATCCCGTGCGACGAGTTGATGAAAACGATCCTGTGCCACGAGTTGATAAAAACGATCCCGTGCCACGAGTTGCTGAAAACGATCCCATGCCACGAGTTGCTGAAAACGATCCCGTGCCACGAGTTGATGAAAACGATCCCGTGCCACGAGTTGATAAAAACGATCTCGTACCCCAAGTTACTGAAAACGATCTCGTGCCACGAGTTGATAAAAACGATTCTGTGCCACGAGTTGATGAAAACGATCCCATGCCACGAGTTGATAAAAACGATCCCGTGCCACAAGTTAAAGAAAACGATCTCGTGCCACGAGTTGATCAAAACGATCCCATCCTACGAGTTAATAAAAACGATCCCATGCCACGAGTTGATGAAAACGATCCCATGCCTCAAGTTGAAGAAAACGATCCTGTGCCATGAGTCATGAAAACGATCCCGTGCCACGAGTTGATGAAAACGATTCTATGCCACGAGTTGTAAAAACGATCCCTTGCCACGAGTGATGAAAACGATCCCGTTCTACGAGTTGATGAAAAAAATCCCGTACCACGAGTTGATGAAAACGATCCTGTGCCACAAGTTGATGAAAACGATCCCGTGCCACGAGTTGATGAAAACGATCCCGTGCCACGAGCTGATAAAAACGATCCTGTACCACGAGTTGATTAAAACGATCCTGTGTTACGAGTTGATAAAAACGATCCCGTGCCACGAGTTGATGAAAATGATCCCGTGTTACGAGTTGACAAAAACGATCCCGTGCCACGAGTTGATGAAAACAATCCTGTGCCACGAGTTGATAAAAACGATCCCGTGCCACGAGTTGCTGAAAACGATCCCATGCCACGAGTTGCTGAATACGAACCCGTGCCATGAGTTGATGAAAACGATCCCGTGCCACACGTTGATAAAAACGATCTCATACCCCGAGTTGCTGAAAACGATCCCGTGCCACTAGTTGATAAAAACGATCCTGTGCCACGAGTTGATGAAAACGATCCCATGCCACGAGTTGATGAAAACGATCCCGTGCCACGAGTTGATGAAAACGATATCGCGCCACGAGTTGATGAAAACGAAACCGTGCCACGAGTTGATAAAAACGATTCCGTTCCACGAGTTGATGAAAAGGATCCTGTGCCACGAGTTAATGAAAACTATCCCGTGCCACGAGTTGATAAAAATGATCCTGTGCCACGGGTTGATGAAAACGATCTCGTGCCACGAATTGATAAAAACGATCCTGTGCCACGAGTTGATGAAAACGATCCCGTGCCACGAGTTGATAAAAACGATCCCGTGCCACGAGTTGCTGAAAACGATCCTGTGCCACGAGTTGATGAGAACGATCCCATTTTACGAGTCGATAAAAACGATCCTGTGCCACGAGTTGATGAAAACGATCCCGTGCCACGAGTTGCTTAAAACTTTGCCATACCACGAGTTGATGAAACGAAACCGTGACAGGAGTTGCTAAAAACGATTCCGTGCCACGAGTTGATGAAAACGATCCTTTGCCACGAGTTGATGAAAACTATCCCGTGCCACGAGTTGATAAAACGATCCAGTGCCACGAGTTGATGAAAACGATCCCTTGCCACGAATTGATAAAAACGAATACGTGCCCCGAGTTGCTGAAAACGATCCCGTGCCACGAGTTGATGAAAAAAATCCCGTGCCACGAGTTGATGAAAACGATCCTGTGCCACGAGTTGATGAAAACGATCCCGTGCCACGAGTTGATGAAAACGATATTGTGCCACGAGTTGATAAAAACGATCCCGTGCCACGAGTTGATGAAAACAATCGCATGCCACGAGTTGCTGAAAACGATCCCGTGCCACGAGTTGATGAAAACGATCCCGTGCCACGAGTTGATAAAAACAATCTCATACCCCGAGTTGCTGAAAATGATCCCGTGCCACGAGTTGTTAAAAACGATCCTGTGCCACGAGTTGATGAAAACGATCACATGCCACGAGTTGATGAAAACGATCCTGTGCCACGAGTTGATGAAAACGATCTCGTGCCACGAGTTGATGAAAACGATCCCGTGTACGAGTTGATGAAAAGGATCCCTTTCCACGAGTTGATGAAAACGATCCCGTGCCACGAGTTGATGAAAACGATCCCGTGTCACATGTTGATGAAAACGATCCTGTGATATGAGTTGATGAAAACGATCCCGTGCCACGAGTTGATGAAAACGATCCTATGCCACGAGTTGATAAAACGATCCCGTGCCACGAGTGATGAAAACGATCCTGTGCCACGGATTGATGAAAAAAAGCCCGTACCACGAGTTGATGAAAATGATCCTGTGCCACGAGTAGATGAAAACGATCCCGTGCCACGAGTTGATAAAAACGATCCCGTGCCAGGAGTTGATGAAAACCATCCTGTACCACGAGTTGATAAAGAAACGATCCTGTGCCACGAGTTGATAAAAACGATCCCGTGCCACGATTTGATGAAAATGATCCCGTGTTACGAGTTGACAAAAACGATCCCATGCCAAGTGTTGATGAAAACGATACTGTGCCACGAGTTGATAAAAACGATCCCGTGCCACGAGTTGCTGAAAACGATCCCATGCCACGAGTTGCTGAATACGATCCGTGCCATGAGTTGATGAAAACGATCCCGTGCCACACGTTGATAAAAACGATCTCATACCCCGAGTTGCTGAAAACGATCCCGTGCCACGAGTTAATAAAAACGATTTTTGTGGCACGAGTTGATGAAAACGATCCTGTGTTACGAGTTGATGAAAACGATCCCGTGCCACAAGTTGATGAAAACAATCCCGTGCCACGAGTTGCTGAAAACGATCCCGTGCCCCCAGTTGATAAAAACGATCCCGTGCCACGAGTTGATGAAAACGATCCCGTGACACGAGTTGCTGAAAACTATCCCGTGCCACGAGTTGATAAAAACGAAACCGTGCCACGAGTTGATAAAAACGATTGCGTTCCACGAGTTGATGAAAACGATCCTGTGCCACGAGTTAATGAAAACGATCCCGTGCCACGAGTTGATAAAAATGATCCTGTGCCACGGGTTGATGGAAACGATCTCGTGCCACGAATTGATAAAAACGATCCTGTGCCACGAGTTGATGAAAACGATCCCGTGCCACGAGTTGATAAAAACGATCCCGTGCCACGGGTTGCTGAAAACGATCCTGTGCCACGAGTTGATGAGAACGATCCCATTCTACGAGTCGATAAAAACGATCCTGTTCCACGAGTTGATGAAAACGATCCCGTGCCACGAGTTGCTGAAAACTTTGCCATACCACGAGTTGATGAAAACGAAACCGTGACAGGAGTTGCTAAAAACGTTTTTGTGCCACGAGTTGATGAAAACGATCCTTTGCCACGAGTTGATGAAAACTATCCCGTGCCACGAGTTGATAAAAATGATCCTGTGCCACGAGTTGATGAAAACGATCCCGTGCCACGAATTGATAAAAACGAATACGTGCCCCGAGTTACTGAAAACGATCCCGTGCCACGAGTTGATGAAAAAAATCCCGTGCCACGAGTTGATGAAAACGATCCTGTGCCACGAGTTGATGAAAACGATCCCGTGCCACGAGTTGATGAAAACGATCCCGTGCCACGAGTTGATGAAAACGATATTGTGCCACGAGTTGATAAAAACGATCCCGTGCCACGAGTTGATGAAAACGATCCCATGCCATGAGTTGCTGAAAACGATCCCGTGCCACGAGTTGATGAAAACGATCCCGTGCCACGAGTTGATAAAAACAATCTCATACCCCGAGTTGCTGAAAACGATCCCGTGCCACGAGTTGATAAAAACGATCCTGTGCCACGAGTTGATGAAAACGATCACATGCCACGAGTTTATGAAAACGATCCTGTGCCACGAGTTGATGAAAACGATCTCGTGCCACGAGTTAATGAAAACGATCCCGTGTACGAGTTGATGAAATGATCCCTTGCCACGAGTTGATGAAAACGATCCCGTGCCACGAGTTGACGAAAACGATCCCGTGTCACAAGTTGATTAAAACGATCCTGTGATATGAGTTGATGAAAACGATCCCGTGCCACGAGTTGACGAAAACGATCCTATGCCACGAGTTGATAAAACGATCCCGTGCCACGAGTGATGAAAACGATCCTGTGCCACGAGTTGATGAAAAAAAACCCGTACCACGAGTTGATGAAAACGATCCTGTGCCACGAGTTGATGAAAACGATCCCGTGCCACGAGTTGATAAAAACGATCCCGTGCCAGGAGTTGATGAAAACCATCCTGTACCACGAGTTGATTAAAACGATCCTGTGCCACGAGTTGATAAAAACGATCCCGTGCCACGATTTGATGAAAATGATTCCGTGTTATGAGTTGACAAAAACGATCCCATGCCAAGTGTTGATGAAAACGATACTGTGCCACGAGTTGATAAAAACGATCCCGTGCCACGAGTTGCTGAAAACGATCCCATGCCACGAGTTGCTGAATACGATCCGTGCCATGAGTTGATGAAAACGATCCCGTGCCACACGTTGATAAAAACGATCTCATACCCCGAGTTGCTGAAAACGATCCCGTGCCACGAGTTGATAAAAACGATCCTGTGCCACGAGTTGATGAAAACGATCCCATGCCACGAGTTGATGAAAACAATCCCGTGCCACGAGTTGATGAAAACGATCTCGTGCCAAGAGTTGTTGAAAACGATCTTGTGCCACGAGTTGATGAAAATGATCCCGTGCCACGAGTTGATGAAAACGATCCCGTGCCACGAGTTGATGAAAATGATCCCCTGCTACAAGTTGCTGAAAACAATCTCGTCCCACGAGTTGCTGAAAACGATCCCGCGCTATGAGTTGCTGAAAACGATCCCGTGCCCAAAGTTGATAAAAACTATCCCGTGCCCCAAGTTGATGAAAATAATCCCGTGCCCCGAGTTAATGAAAACGGTCCCGTGTCACGATTTGATAAAAACGATCCCGTGCCCAAGGTTGATAAAAACGAACCCGTGCCACGAGTTGTTAAAAACGAACCCGTGCCTCAAGTTGATAAAAACGATCCCGTGCCCCGAGTTGATGAAAACGATCCCGTGCCAGAAGTTGATGAAAACGATGCCGTGTCACGAGTTGATGAAAATGATCTCGTGCCACGAGTTAATGAAAAAGGTTTCGTTGTCACGAGTTAATGAAAACGATCCCGTGTCACGAGTTGATGAAAACGATTCCGTGCCACGAGTTGCCTAAAACGATTCCGTGCCACAAGTTGATGAAAAAGATCCGGTGCCACGAGTTGATAAAAATGATCCTGTGCCACGAGTTGATAAAAACTATCTCCTGCCACGAATTGATAAAAACGATCCTGTGCTACGAGTTGAAGAAAACGATCTCGTGCCACGAGTTGATCAAAACGATCCCGTGCTACGAGTTGATGAAAATGATCCCGTGCCACGAGTTGATAAAAACGATCCCGTGCCACGACTTGATGAAAACGATCCCGTGTCACAAGTTGATGAAAACGATCCTGTGCCATAAGTTGATGAAAACGATCCCGTGCCACGAGTTGATGAAAACGATTCTATGCCACGAGTTGTAAAAACGATCCCTTGCCACGAGTGATGAAAACGATCCCGTGCCACGAGTTGATGAAAAAAATCCCGTACCACGAGTTGATGAAAACGATCCTGTGCCACAAGTTGATGAAAACGATCCCGTGCCACGAGTTGATGAAAACGATCCCGTGCCACGAGCTGATAAAAACGATCCTGTACCACGAGTTGATTAAAACGATCCTGTGTTACGAGTTGATAAAAACGATCCCGTGCCACGAGTTGATGAAAATGATCCCGTGTTACGAGTTGACAAAAACGATCCCGTGCCACGAGTTGATGAAAACAATCCTGTGCCACGAGTTGATAAAAACGATCCCGTGCCACGAGTTGCTAAAAACGATCCCATGCCACCAGTTGCTGAATACGAACCCGTGCCATGAGTTGATGAAAACGATCCCGTGCCACACGTTGATAAAAACGATCTCATACCCCGAGTTGCTGAAAACGATCCCGTGCCACGAGTTGATAAAAACGATCCTGTGCCACGAGTTGATGAAAACGATCCCATGCCACGAGTTAATGAAAACGATCCCGTGCCACGAGTTGATGAAAACGATCTCGCGCCACGAGTTGATGAAAACGAAACCGTGCCACGAGTTGATAAAAACGATTCCGTTCCACGAGTTGATGAAAAGGATCCTGTGCCACGAGTTAATTAAAACTATCCCGTGCCACGAGTTGATAAAAATGATCCTGTGCCACGGGTTGATGAAAACGATCTCGTGCCACGAATTGATAAAAACGATCCTGTGCCACGAGTTGATGAAAACGATCCCGTGCCACGAGTTGATAAAAACGATCCCGTGCCACGAGTTGCTGAAAACGATCCTGTGCCACGAGTTGATGAGAACGATCCCATTCTACGAGTCGATAAAAACGATCCGGTGCCACGAGTTGATGAAAACGATCCCGTGCCACGAGTTGCTGAAAACTTTGCCATACCACGAGTTGATGAAAACGAAACCGTGACACGAGTTGCTAAAAACGATTCCGTGCCACGAGTTGATGAAAACGATCCTTTGCCACGAGTTGATGAAAACTATCCCGTGCCACGAGTTGATAAAAATGATCCTGTGCCACGAGTTGATGAAAACGATCCCGTGCCACGAATTGATAAAAAAGAATACGTGCCCCGAGTTGCTGAAAACGATCCCGTGCCACGAGTTGATGAAAAAAATCCCGTGCCACGAGTTGATGAAAACGATCCTGTGCCACGAGTTGATGAAAACGATCCCGTGCCACGAGTTGATGAAAACGATATTGTGCCACGAGTTGATGAAAACGATATTGTGCCACGAGTTGATAAAAACGATCCCGTGCCACGAGTTGATGAAAACGATCCCATGCCACGAGTTGCTGAAAACGATCCCGTGCCACGAGTTGATGAAAACGATCCCGTGCCACGAGTTGATAAAAACAATCTCATACCCCGAGTTGCTGAAAATGATCCCGTGCCACGAGTTGATAAAAACGATCCTGTGCCACGAGTTGATGAAAACGATCACATGCCACGAGTTGATGAAAACGATCCTGTGCCACGAGTTGATGAAAACGATCTCGTGCCACGAGTTGATGAAAACGATCCCGTGTACGAGTTGATGAAAAGGATCCCTTTCCACGAGTTGATGAAAACGATCCCGTGCCACGAATTGATAAAAACGATCCTGTGCTACGAGTTGATGAAAACGATCCCGTGCCACGAGTTGATAAAAACGATCCCGTGCCACGAGTTGGTGAAAACGATCCCGTGCCACAAGTTGATGAAAATGACCCCATGCTCTGAGTTGATAAAAACGATCGTGTGCCCCGAGTTGATGAAAACGATCCCGTGCTACGAGTTGCTGAAAACTATCCGGGGCACGAGTTGATGAAAACGAAACCGTGCCACGAGTTGCTAACAACGATTCGGTGCCACGAGTTGATGAAAACGATCCTGTGCCACGAGTTGATGACAACTATCCCGTGCCACGAGTTAATAAAAATGATCCTGTGCCACGAGTTGATGAAAACGATCCCGTGCCACGAATTGATAAAAACGACCCCGTGCCCCGAGTTGCTGAAAACGATCCCGTGCCACTCGTTGCGAAAAAAATCCCGTGCCACGAGTTGATGAAAACGATCCTGTGCCACGAGTTGATGAAAACGATCCCGTGCCACGAGTTGATGAAAACAATCCCGTGAAACGAGTTGATGAAAACAATACCGTGCGACGAGTTGATGAAAACGATCCTGTGCCACGAGTTGATAAAAACGATCCCGTGCCACGAGTTGCTGAAAACGATCCCATGCCACGAGTTGCTGAAAACGATCCCGTGCCACGAGTTGATGAAAACGATCCCGTGCCACGAGTTGATGAAAACGATCTTGTACCCCAAGTTACTGAAAACGATCTCGTGCCACGAGTTGATAAAAACGATCCTGTGCCACGAGTTGATGAAAACGATCCCATGCCACGAGTTGATAAAAACGATCCCGTGCCACAAGTTGAAGAAAACGATCTCGTGCCACGAGTTGATCAAAACGATCCCATGCTACGAGTTGATGAAAATGATCCCGTGCCACGAGTTGATAAAAACGATCCCGTGCCACGACTTGATGAAAACGATCCCGTGCCCCAAGTTGATAAAAACGATCCCATCCTACGAGTTAATAAAAACGATCCCATGCCACGAGTTGATGAAAACGATCCCATGCCTCAAGTTGATGAAAACGATCCTGTGCCATGAGTTGATTTAAACGATCCCGTGCCACGAGTTGATTAAAACGATTCTATGCCACGAGTTGTAAAAACGATCCCTTGCTACCAGTGATGAAAACGATCCCGTGCCACGAGTTGATGAATAAAATCCCGTACCACGAGTTGATGAAAATGATCCTGTGCCACAAGTTGATGAAAACGATCCCGTGCCACGAGTTGATGAAAACGATCCCGTGCCACGAGCTGATAAAAACGATCCTGTACCACGAGTTGATTAAAACGATCCTGTGTTACGAGTTGATAAAAACGATCCCGTGCCACGAGTTGATGAAAATGATCCCGTGTTACGAGTTGACAAAAACGATCCCGTGCCACGAGTTGATGAAAACAATCCTGTGCCACGAGTTGATAAAAACGATCCCGTGCCACGAGTTGCTGAAAACGATCCCATGCCACGAGTTGCTGAATACGAACCCGTGCCATGAGTTGATGAAAACGATCCCGTGCCACACGTTGATAAAAACGATCTCATACCCCGAGTTGCTGAAAACGATCCCGTGCCACGAGTTGATAAAAACGATCCTGTGCCACGAGTTGATGAAAACGATCCCATGCCACGAGTTGATGAAAACGATCCCGTGCCACGAGTTGATGAAAACGATCTCGCGCCACGAGTTGATGAAAACGAAACCGTGCCACGAGTTGATAAAAACGATTCCGTTCCACGAGTTGATGAAAAGAATCCTGTGCCACGTGTTAATGAAAACTATCCCGTGCCACGAGTTGATAAAAATGATCCTGTGCCACGGGTTGATGAAAACGATCTCGTGCCACGAATTGATAAAAACGATCCTGTGCCACGAGTTGATGAAAACGATCCCGTGCCACGAGTTGATAAAAACGATCCCGTGCCACGAGTTGCTGAAAACGATCCTGTGCCACGAGTTAATGAGAACGATCCCATCCTACGAGTCGATAAAAATCCTGTGCCACGAGTTGATGAAAACGATCCCGTGTGACGAGTTGCTGAAAACTTTGCCATACCACGAGTTGATGAAAACGAAACCGTGACAGGAGTTGCTAAAAACGATTCCGTGCCACGAGTTGATGAAAACGATCCTTTGCCACGAGTTGATGAAAACTATCCCGTGCCACGAGTTGATAAAACGATCCTGTGCCACGAGTTGATGAAAACGATCCCGTGCCACGAATTGATAAAAACGAATACGTGCCCCGAGTTGCTGAAAACGATCCCGTGCCACGAGTTGATGAAAAAAATCCCGTGCCACGAGTTGATGAAAACGATCCTGTGCCACGAGTTGATGAAAACGATCCCGTGCCACGAGTTGATGAAAACGATCCCGTGCCACGAGTTGATGAAAACGATATTGTGCCACGAGTTGATAAAAACGATCCCGTGCCACGAGTTGATGAAAACGATCCCATGCCACGAGTTGCTGAAAACGATCCCGTGCCACGAGTTGATGAAAACGATCCCGTGCCACGAGTTGATAAAAACAATCTCATACCCCGAGTTGCTGAAAATGATCCCGTGCCACGAGTTGATAAAAACGATCCTGTGCCACGAGTTGATGAAAACGATCACATGCCACGAGTTGATGAAAACGATCCTGTGCCACGAGTTGATGAAAACGATCTCGTGCCACGAGTTGATGAAAACGATCCCGTGTACGAGTTGATGAAAAGGATCCCTTTCCACGAGTTGATGAAAACGATCCCGTGCCACGAGTTGATGAAAACGATCCCGTGTCACATGTTGATGAAAACGATCCTGTGATATGAGTTGATGAAAACGATCCCGTGCCACGAGTTGATGAAAACGATCCTATGCCACGAGTTGATAAAACGATCCCGTGCCACGAGTGATGAAAACGATCCTGTGCCACGGATTGATGAAAAAAATCCCGTACCACGAGTTGATGAAAACGATCCTGTGCCACGAGTAGATGAAAACGATCCCGTGCCACGAGTTGATAAAAACGATCCCGTGCCAGGAGTTGATGAAAACCATCCTGTACCACGAGTTGATAAAGAAACGATCCTGTGCCACGAGTTGATAAAAACGATCCCGTGCCACGATTTGATGAAAATGATCCCGTGTTACGAGTTGACAAAAACGATCCCATGCCAAGTGTTGATGAAAACGATACTGTGCCACGAGTTGATAAAAACGATCCCGTGCCACGAGTTGCTGAAAACGATCCCATGCCACGAGTTGCTGAATACGATCCGTGCCATGAGTTAATGAAAACGATCCCGTGCCACACGTTGATGAAAACGATCTCATACCCCGAGTTGCTGAAAAACGATCCCGTGCCACGAGTTAATAAAAACGATTTTTGTGGCACGAGTTGATGAAAACGATCCTGTGCCACGAGTTGATGAAAACAATCCCGTGCCACAAGTTGATGAAAACAATCCCGTGCCACGAGTTGCTGAAAACGATCCCGTGCATCCAGTTGATAAAAACGATCCCGTGCCACGAGTTGATAAAAACTATCCCGTGCCACGAGTTGATGAAAACGAAACCGTGCCACGAGTTGATAAAAACGATTGCGTTCCACGAGTTGATGAAAACGATCCTGTGCCACGAGTTAATGAAAACGATCCCGTGCCACGAGTTGATAAAAATGATCCTGTGCCACGGGTTGATGAAAACAATATCGTGCCACGAATTGATAAAAACGATCCTGTGCCACGAGTTGATGAAAACGATCCCGTGCCACGAGTTGATAAAAACGATCCCGTGCCACGAGTTGCTGAAAACGATCCTGTGCCACGAGTTGATGAGAACGATCCCATTCTACGAGTCGATAAAAACGATCCTGTGCCACGAGTTGATGAAAACGATCCCGTGCCACGAGTTGCTGAAAACTTTGCCATACCACGAGTTGATGAAAACGAAACCGTGACAGGAGTTGCTAAAAACGATTCCGTGCCACGAGTTGATGAAAACGATCCTTTGCCACGAGTTGATGAAAACTATCCCGTGCCACGAGTTGATAAAAATGATCCTGTGCCACGAGTTGATGAAAACGATCCCGTGCCACGAATTGATAAAAACGAATACGTGCCCCGAGTTGCTGAAAACGATCCCGTGCCACGAGTTGATGAAAAAAATCCCGTGCCACGAGTTGATGAAAACGATCCTATGCCACGAGTTGATGAAAACGATCCCGTGCCACGAGTTGATGAAAACGATCCCGTGCCACGAGTTGATGAAAACGATATTGTGCCACGAGTTGATAAAAACGATCCCGTGCCACGAGTTGATGAAAACGATCCCATGCCACGAGTTGCTGAAAACGATCCCGTGCCACGAGTTGATGAAAACGATCCCGTGCCACGAGTTGATAAAAACAATCTCATACCCCGAGTTGCTGAAAACGATCCCGTGCCACGAGTTGATAAAAACGATCCTGTGCCACGAGTTGATGAAAACGATCACATGCCACGAGTTGATGAAAACGATCCTGTGCCACGAGTTGATGAAAACGATCTCGTGCCACGAGTTAATGAAAACGATCCCGTGTACGAGTTGATGAAATGATCCCTTGCCACGAGTTGATGAAAACGATCCCGTGCCACGAGTTGACGAAAACGACCCCGTGTCACAAGTTGATGAAAACGATCCTGTGATATGAGTTGATGAAAACGATCCTGTGCCACGAGTTGACGAAAACGATCCTATGCCACGAGTTGATAAAACGATCCCGTGCCACGAGTGATGAAAACGATCCTGTGCCACGAGTTGATGAAAAAACCCCGTACCACGAGTTGATGAAAACGATCCTGTGCCACGAGTTGATGAAAACGATCCCGTGCCACGAGTTGATGAAAACGATCCCGTGCCAGGAGTTGATGAAAACCATCCTGTACCACGAGTTGATTAAAACGATCCTGTGCTACGAGTTGATAAAAACGATCCCGTGCCACGATTTGATGAAAATAATTCCGTGTTACGAGTTGACAAAAACGATCCCATGCCAAGTGTTGATGAAAACGATACTGTGCCACGAGTTGATAAAAACGATCCCGTGCCACGAGTTGCTGAAAACGATCCCATGCCACGAGTTGCTGAATACGATCCGTGCCATGAGTTGATGAAAACGATCCCGTGCCACACGTTGATAAAAACGATCTCATACCCCGAGTTGCTGAAAACGATCCCGTGCCACGAGTTGATAAAAACGATCCTGTGCCACGAGTTGATGAAAACGATCCCATGCCACGAGTTGATGAAAACAATCCCGTGCCACGAGTTGATGAAAACGATCTCGTGCCAAGAGTTGTTGAAAACGATCTTGTGCCACGAGTTGATGAAAATGATCCCGTGCCACGAGTTGATGAAAACGATCCCGTGCCACGAGTTGATGAAAATGATCCCCTGCTACAAGTTGCTGAAAACAATCCCGTCCCACGAGTTGCTGAAAACGATCCCGCGCTATGAGTTGCTGAAAACGATCCCGTGCCCAAAGTTGATAAAAACTATCCCGTGCCCCAAGTTGATGAAAATAATCCCGTGCCCCGAGTTGATGAAAACGCTCCCGTGTCACGATTTGATAAAAACGATCCCGTGCCCAAGGTTGATAAAAACGAACCCGTGCCACGAGTTGTTAAAAACGAACCCGTGCCTCAAGTTGATAAAAACGATCCCGTGCCCCGAGTTGATGAAAACGATCCCGTGCCAGAAGTTGATGAAAACGATCCCGTGTCACGAGTTGATGAAAATGATCTCGTGCCACGAGTTAATGAAAAAGGTTTCGTTGTCACGAGTTAATGAAAACGATCCCGTGTCACGAGTTGATGAAAACGATTCCGTGCCACGAGTTGCCTAAAACGATTCCGTGCCACAAGTTGATGAAAAAGATCCGGTGCCACGAGTTGATAAAAATGATCCTGTGCCACGAGTTGATAAAAACTATCTCCTGCCACGAATTGATAAAAACGATCCTGTGCTACGAGTTGATGAAAACGATCCCGTGCCACGAGTTGATAAAACCGATCCCGTGCTACGAGTTGGTGAAAACGATCCCGTGCCACAAGTTGATGAAAATGACCCCATGCTACGAGTTGATAAAAACGATCGTGTGCCCCGAGTTGATGAAAACGATCTCGTGCTACGAGTTGCTGAAAACTATCCGGGGCACGAGTTGATGAAAACGAAACCGTGCCACGAATTGCTAACAGCGATTCGGTGCCACCAGTTGATGAAAACGATCCTGTGCCACGAGTTGATGACAACTATCCCGTGCCACGAGTTAATAAAAATGATCCTGTGCCACGAGTTGATGAAAACGATCCCGTGCCACGAATTGATAAAAACGACCCCGTGCCCCGATTTGCTGAAAACGATCCCGTGCCACTCGTTGCGAAAAAAATCCCCTGCCACGAGTTGATTAAAACGATCCTGTGCCACGAGTTGATGAAAACGATCCCGTGCCACGAGTTGATGAAAACAATCCCGTGAAACGAGTTGATGAAAACAATCCCGTGCGACGAGTTGATGAAAACGATCCTGTGCCACGAGTTGATAAAAACGATCCCGTGCAACGAGTTGCTGAAAACGATCCCATGCCACGAGTTGCTGAAAACGATCCCGTGCCACGAGTTGATGAAAACGATCCCGTGCCACGAGTTGATAAAAACGATCTCGTACCCCGAGTTACTGAAAACGATCTCGTGCCACGAGTTGATAAAAACGATCCTGTGCCACGAGTTGATGAAAACGATCCCATGCCACGAGTTGATAAAAACGATCCCGTGCCACAAGTTGAAGGAAACGATCTCGTGCCACGAGTTGATCAAAACGATCCCGTGCTACGAGTTGATGAAAATGATCCCGTGCCACGAGTTAATGAAAACGATCCCATGCCACGAGTTGATAAAAAAGATCCCGTGCCACGAGTTGATGAAAACGATCCCGTGCTACGAGTTGATGAAAATGATCCCGTGCCACGAGTTGATAAAAACGATCCCGTGCCACGACTTGATGAAAACGATCCCGTGTCACAAGTTGATGAAAACGATCCTGTGCCATGAGTTGATGAAAACGATCCCGTGCCACGAGTTGATGAAAACGATCCTATGCCACGAGTTGATAAAAACGATCCCGTGCCACGACTGATGAAAACGATCCTGTGCCACGAGTTGATGAAAAAAATCCCGTACCACGAGTTGATGAAAACGATCCTGTGCCACGAGTTGATGAAAACGATCCCGTGCCACGAGTTGATGAAAACGATCCCGTGCCACGAGTTGATGAAAACGATCCTGTACCACGAGTTGATTAAAACGATCCTGTGTTACGAGCTGATAAAAACGATCCCGTGCCACGAGTTGATGAAAATGATCCCGTGTTACAAGTTGACAAAAACGATCCCGTGCCACGAGTTGATGAAAACAATCCTGTGCCACGAGTTGATGAAAACGATCCCGTGCCACGAGTTGCTGAAAACGATCCCATGCCACGAGTTGCTGAATACGATCCCGTGCCATGAGTTGATGAAAACGATCCCGTGCCACACGTTGATAAAAACGATCTCATACCCCGAGTTGCTGAAAACGATCCCGTGCCACGAGTTGATAAAAACGATTCTGTGCCACGAGTTGATGAAAACGATCCCGTGCCCCGAGTTGATGAAAACGTTACCGTGCCTGGAGTTGATGAAAACGATCTCGTGCCACGAGTTGTTGAAAACGATCCCGTGCCTCGAGTTGATGAAAACGATCCCGTGTCACGAGTTGATAAAAACGATCTCGTGCCCCGAGTTGATAAAAACGATCCCGTGCCCAAGGTTGATAAAAACGATCCCGTGCCACGAGTTGATAAAAACGAACTCGTCTCCGAGTGTATGAAAACGTTCCCGGGCCACGAGTTGATGAAAATGATCCAGTGCCACGAGTTGATGAAAACGATCCCGTGCCACGAGTTGATGAAAACGATCCTGTGCCACGAGTTGCTGAAAACGATCCCGTGCATCGAGTTGATGAAAACGATCCCGTTTGACGAGTTGATAAAAACGATCCCGTGCCCCGAGTTGATGAAAACGATCCCGTGCCCCGAGTTGATGAAAACGATCCCGTGCCACGAGTTGATGAAAATGATCCCGTGCTACGAGTTGCTGAAAACGATCCCGTCCCACGAGTTGCTGAAAACGATCCCGCGCACGAGTTGCTGAAAACGATCCCGTGCCCCAAGTTGATGAAAACGATCCCGTGCCCCAAGTTGATGAAAATGATCCCGTGCCCCGAGTTGATGAAAACGATCCCGTGCCTCGAGTTGATGAAAACGATCCCGTGTCACGAGTTGATAAAAACGATCTCGTGCCCCAAGTTGATAAAAACGATCCCGTGCCACGAGTTGATAAAAACGATCCCGTGCCCCAAGTTGATAAAATTATCCCATGCCACGAGTTAATAAAAACGATCCCATGCCACGAGCTGATGAAAACGATCCCGTGCCTCAAGTTGATGAAAACGATTCCGTGCCCCGAGTTGATGAAAACGATCCCGTGTCACGAGTTGATGAAAATGATCTCGTGCCACGAGTTAATGAAAACGGTTCTGTTGTCACTAAATAATGAAAACGATCCCGTGTCACCAGTTGCTGAAAACGATCCCGTGTCACGAGTTGATGAAAACGCTCCCGTGTCACGAGTTGATGAAAACCATCTTGTTTCACGAGTTGATAAAAACGATCCCGTGCCCCGAGTTGATTAAAACAATCCCGTGCCACGAGTTGATGAAAACGATCCCGTGCCCCGAGTTGATGAAAACGATCCCGTGCCCCGAGTTGATGAAAACGATCCCGTGTCACGAGTTGATGAAAACGATCCCGTGCCACGAGTTGATGAAAACGATCCTATGCCACGAGTTGTAAAAACGATCCCTTGCCACGAGTGATGAAAACGATCCCGTGCCACGAGTTGATGAAAAAAATCCCGTACCACGAGTTGATGAAAACGATCCTGTGGCACAAGTTGATGAAAACGATCCCGTGCCACGAGTTGATGAAAACGATCCCGTGCCACGAGCTGATAAAAACGATACTGTACCACGAGTTGATTAAAACGATCCTGTGTTACGAGTTGATAAAAACGATCCCGTGCCACGACTTGATGAAAATGATCCCGTGTTACGAGTTGACAAAAACGATCCCGTGCCACGAGTTGATGAAAACAATCCTGTGCCACGAGTTGATAAAAACGATCCCGTGCCACGAGTTGCTGAAAACGATCCCATGCCACAATTGCTGAATACGAACCCGTGCCATGAGTTGATGAAAACGATCCCGTGCCACACGTTTATAAAAACGATCTCATACCCCGAGTTGCTGAAAACGATCCCGTGCCACGAGTTGATAAAAACGATCCTGTGCCACGAGTTGATGAAAACGATCCCATGCTACGAGTTGATGAAAACGATCCCGTGCCACGAGTTGATGAAAACGATCTCGTGCCACGAGTTGTTTAAAACGATCCCGTGCCACGAGTTGATGAAAATGATCCCGTGCCACGAGTTGATGAAAACGATCCCGTGCCACGAGTTGATGAAAACGATCCCGTGCCACGAATTGATAAAAACGATCCCGTGCCCCAAGTTGCTGAAAACGATCTCGTGCCACTCGTTGATGAAAAAAATCCCGTGCCACGAGTTGATGAAAATGATCCTGTGCCACGAGTTGATGAAAACGATCCCGTGCCAAGAGTTGATGAAAACAATCCCGTGCCACGAGTTGATGAAAACGATCCCGTGCTACGAGTTGATGAAAATGATCCCGTGCCACGAGTTGATAAAAACGATCCCGTGCCACGACTTGATGAAAACGATCCCGTGTCACAAGTTGATGAAAACGATCCTGTGCCATGAGTTGATGAAAACGATCCCGTGCCACGAGTTGATGAAAACGATCCTATGCCACGAGTTGATAAAAACGATCCCGTGCCACGACTGATGAAAACGATCCTGTGCCACGAGTTGATGAAAAAAATCCCGTACCACGAGTTGATGAAAACGATCCTGTGCCACGAGTTGATGAAAACGATCCCGTGCCACGAGTTGATGAAAACGATCCCGTGCCACGAGTTGATGAAAACGATCCTGTACCACGAGTTGATTAAAACGATCCTGTGTTACGAGCTGATAAAAACGATCCCGTGCCACGAGTTAATGAAAATGATCCCGTGTTACAAGTTGACAAAAACGATCCCGTGCCACGAGTTGATGAAAACGATCCTGTGCCACGAGTTGATAAAAACGATCCCGTGCCACGAGTTGCTGAAAACGATCCCATGCCACGAGTTGCTGAATACGATCCCGTGCCATGAGTTGATGAAAACGATCCCGTGCCACACGTTGATAAAAACGATCTCATACCCCGAGTTGCTGAAAACGATCCCGTGCCACGAGTTGATAAAAACGATTCTGTGCCACGAGTTGATGAAAACGATCCCGTGCCCCGAGTTGATGAAAACGTTACCGTGCCTGGAGTTGATGAAAACGATCTCGTGCCACGAGTTGTTGAAAACGATCCCGTGCCTCGAGTTGATGAAAACGATCCCGTGTCACGAGTTGATAAAAACGATCTCGTGCCCCGAGTTGATAAAAACGATCCCGTGCCCAAGGTTGATAAAAACGATCCCGTGCCACGAGTTGATAAAAACGAACTCGTCTCCGAGTGTATGAAAACGTTCCCGGGCCACGAGTTGATGAAAATGATCCAGTGCCACGAGTTGATGAAAACGATCCCGTGCCACGAGTTGATGAAAACGATCCTGTGCCACGAGTTGCTGAAAACGATCCCGTGCATCGAGTTGATGAAAACGATCCCGTTTGACGAGTTGATAAAAACGATCCCGTGCCCCGAGTTGATGAAAACGATCCCGTGCCCCGAGTTGATGAAAACGATCCCGTGCCACGAGTTGATGAAAATGATCCCGTGCTACGAGTTGCTGAAAACGATCCCGTCCCACGAGTTGCTGAAAACGATCCCGCGCACGAGTTGCTGAAAACGATCCCGTGCCCCAAGTTGATGAAAACGATCCCGTGCCCCAAGTTGATGAAAATGATCCCGTGCCCCGAGTTGATGAAAACGATCCCGTGCCTCGAGTTGATGAAAACGATCCCGTGTCACGAGTTGATAAAAACGATCTCGTGCCCCAAGTTGATAAAAACGATCCCGTGCCACGAGTTGATAAAAACGATCCCGTGCCCAAAGTTGATAAAATTATCCCATGCCACGAGTTAATAAAAACGATCCCATGCCACGAGTTGATGAAAACGATCCCGTGCCTCAAGTTGATGAAAACGATTCCGTGCCCCGAGTTGATGAAAACGATCCCGTGTCACGAGTTGATGAAAATGATCTCGTGCCACGAGTTAATGAAAACGGTTCTGTTGTCACTAAATAATGAAAACGATCCCGTGTCACCAGTTGCTGAAAACGATCCCGTGTCACGAGTTGATGAAAACGCTCCTGTGTCACGAGTTGATGAAAACCATCTTGTTTCACGAGTTGATAAAAACGATCCCGTGCCCCGAGTTGATTAAAACAAACCCGTGCCACGGGTTGATGAAAACGATCCCGTGCCCCGAGTTGATGAAAACGATCCCGTGCCCCGAGTTGATGAAAACGATCCCGTGTCACGAGTTGATGAAAATGATCCCGTGCCCCGTGTTGATGCAAACGATCCTGTGCCATGAGTTGATGAAAACGATCCCGTGCCACGAGTTAATATAAACGATCCCATGCCACGAGTTGATGAAAACGATCCCGTGCCCCAAGTTGATGAAAACGATCCCGTGCCCCGAGTTGATGAAAACGATCCCGTGTCACGAGTTGATGAAAATGATCTCGTGCCACGAGTTAATGAAAACGGTTCTGTTGTCACTAAATAATGAAAACGATCCCGTGTCACCAGTTGCTGAAAACGATCCCGTGTCACGAGTTGATGAAAACGATCTTGTTTCACGAGTTGATAAAAACGATCCCGTGCCCCGAGTTGATTAAAACAATCCCGTGCCACGAGTTGCTGAAAACGCTCCCGTGCCCCGAGTTGATGAAAATGATCCCGTGCCCCGTGTTGATGAAAACGTTCCCGTGTCACGAGTTGATGAAAATGATCTCGTGCCACGAGTTAATGAAAACGGTTCTGTTGTCACTAAATAATGAAAACGATCCCGTGTCACCAGTTGCTGAAAACGATCCCGTGTCACGAGTTGATGAAAACGCTCCCGTGCCCCGTGTTGATGAAAACGTTCCCGTGCCACGAGTTGATGAAAACGATCCTGTGCCACGAGTTAATGAAAACGATCCCATGCCACGAGTTGATAAAAAAGATCCCGTGCCACGAGTTGCTGAAAACGATCCCGTGCCACGAGTTGCTGAAAACGATCCCATGCCACAATTGCTGACTACGAACCCGCGCCATGAGTTGATGAAAACGATCCCGTGCCACACGTTGATAAAAACGATCTCATACCCCGAGTTGCTGAAAACGATCCCGTGTTACGAGTTGATAAAAACGATCCTGTGCCACGAGTTGATGAAAACGATCCCATGCCACGAGTTGATGAAAACGATCCCGTGCCACGAGTTGATAAAAACGATTCTGTGCCACGAGGTGATGAAAACGATCCCGTGCCCCGAGTTGATGAAAACGTTACCGTGCCTGGAGTTGATGAAAACGATCTCGTGCCACAGGTTGTTGAAAACGATCCCGTGCCTCGAGTTGATGAAAACGATCCCGTGTCACGAGTTGATAAAAACGATCTCGTGCCCCGAGTTGATAAAAACGATCCCGTGCCCAAGGTTGATAAAAACGATCATGTGCCACGAGTTGATAAAAACGAACTCGTCTCCGAGTGTATGAAAACGTTCCCGGGCCACGAGTTGATGAAAATGATCCAGTGCCACGAGTTGATGAAAACGATCCCGTGCCACGAGTTCATGAAAACGATCCTGTGCCACGAGTTGCTGAAAACGATCCCGTGCATCGAGTTGATGAAAACGATCCCGTTTGACGAGTTGATAAAAACGATCCCGTGCCCCGAGTTGATGAAAACGATCCCGTGCCCCGAGTTGATGAAAACGATCCCGTGCCACGAGTTGATGAAAATGATCCCGTGCTACGAGTTGCTGAAAACGATCCCGTCCCACGAGTTGCTGAAAACGATCCCGCGCACGAGTTGCTGAAAACGATCCCGTGCCCCAAGTTGATGAAAACGATCCCGTGCCCCAAGTTGATGAAAATGATCCCGTGCCCCGAGTTGATGAAAACGATCCCGTGCCTCGAGTTGATGAAAACGATCCCGTGTCACGAGTTGATAAAAACGATCTCGTGCCCCAAGTTGATAAAAACGATCCCGTGCCACGAGTTGATAAAAACGATCCCGTGCCCCAAGTTGATAAAATTATCCCATGCCACGAGTTAATAAAAACGATCCCATGCCACGAGCTGATGAAAACGATCCCGTGCCTCAAGTTGATGAAAACGATTCCGTGCCCCGAGTTGATGAAAACGATCCCGTGTCACGAGTTGATGAAAATGATCTCGTGCCACGAGTTAATGAAAACGGTTCTGTTGTCACTAAATAATGAAAACGATCCCGTGTCACCAGTTGCTGAAAACGATCCCGTGTCACGAGTTGATGAAAACGCTCCCGTGTCACGAGTTGATGAAAACCATCTTGTTTCACGAGTTGATAAAAACGATCCCGTGCCCCGAGTTGATTAAAACAATCCCGTGCCACGAGTTGATGAAAACGATCCCGTGCCCCGAGTTGATGAAAACGATCCCGTGCCCCGAGTTGATGAAAACGATCCCGTGTCACGAGTTGATGAAAACGATCCCGTGCCACGAGTTGATGAAAACGATCCTATGCCACGAGTTGTAAAAACGATCCCTTGCCACGAGTGATGAAAACGATCCCGTGCCACGAGTTGATAAAAAAATCCCGTACCACGAGTTGATGAAAACGATCCTGTGGCACAAGTTGATGAAAACGATCCCGTGCCACGAGTTGATGAAAACGATCCCGTGCCACGAGCTGATAAAAACGATACTGTACCACGAGTTGATTAAAACGATCCTGTGTTACGAGTTGATAAAAACGATCCCGTGCCACGACTTGATGAAAATGATCCCGTGTTACGAGTTGACAAAAACGATCCCGTGCCACGAGTTGATGAAAACAATCCTGTGCCACGAGTTGATAAAAACGATCCCGTGCCACGAGTTGCTGAAAACGATCCCATGCCACAATTGCTGAATACGAACCCGTGCCATGAGTTGATGAAAACGATCCCGTGCCACACGTTTATAAAAACGATCTCATACCCCGAGTTGCTGAAAACGATCCCGTGCCACGAGTTGATAAAAACGATCCTGTGCCACGAGTTGATGAAAACGATCCCATGCTACGAGTTGATGAAAACGATCCCGTGCCACGAGTTGATGAAAACGATCTCGTGCCACGAGTTGTTTAAAACGATCCCGTGCCACGAGTTGATGAAAATGATCCCGTGCCACGAGTTGATGAAAACGATCCCGTGCTACGAGTTGATGAAAACGATCCCGTGCCACGAATTGATAAAAACGATCCCGTGCCCCAAGTTGCTGAAAACGATCCCGTGCCACTCGTTGATGAAAAAAATCCCGTGCCACGAGTTGATGAAAATGATCCTGTGCCACGAGTTGATGAAAACGATCCCGTGCCAAGAGTTGATGAAAACAATCCCATGCCACGAGTTGATGAAAACGATCCTGTGCCACGAGTTGCTGAAAACGATCCCGTGCCACGAGTTGATGAAAACGATCCGTGCCACGAGTTGATAAAAACGATCTCGTACCCCGAGTTGCTGAAAACGATCCCGTGCCACGAGTTGATGAAAACGATCCTGTGCCACGAGTTAATGAAAACGATCCCATGCCACGAGTTGATAAAAAAGATCCCGTGCCACGAGTTGATGAAAACGATCCCGTGCTACGAGTTGATGAAAATGATCCCGTGCCCCGAGTTGATGAAAACGATCCCGTGTCACGAGTTGATTAAAACAATCCCGTGCCACGAGTTGATGAAAACGCTCCCGTGCCCCGAGTTGATGAAAATGATCCCGTGCCCCGTGTTGATGAAAACGTTCCCGTGTCACGAGTTGATGAAAATGATCCCGTGTCACGAGTTGATAAAAACGATCCCGTGCCCCGAGTTGATGAAAACGATCTTGTTTCACGAGTTGATAAAAACGATCCCGTGCCCCGAGTTGATTAAAACAATCCCGTGCCACGAGTTGATGAAAACGCTCCCGTGCCCCGAGTTGATGAAAATGATCCCGTGCCCCGTGTTGATGAAAACGTTCCCGTGTCACGAGTTGATGAAAATGATCTCGTGCCACGAGTTAATGAAAACGGTTCTGTTGTCACTAAATAATGAAAACGATCCCGTGTCACCAGTTGCTGAAAACGATCCCGTGTCACGAGTTGATGAAAACGCTCCCGTGCCCCGTGTTGATGAAAACGTTCCCGTGTAACGAGTTGATGAAAATGATCCCGTGTCACGAGTTGATAAAAACGATCCCGTGCCCCGAGTTGATGAAAACGATCCCGTGCCCCGAGTTGAAGAAAACGATCCCGTGTCACGAGTTGATGAAAATGATCCCGTGCCCCGTGTTGATGAAAACGATCCCGTGTCACGAGTTGATGAAAATGATCCCGTGCTACGAGTTGATCAAAACGATCCCGTGCTACGAGTTGATGAAAATGATCCCGTGCCACGAGTTGATAAAAACGATCCCGTGCCACGACTTGATGAAAACGATCCCGTGTCACAAGTTGATGAAAACGATCCTGTGCCATGAGTTGATGAAAACGATCCCGTGCCACGAGTTGATGAAAACGATCCTATGCCACGAGTTGTAAAAACGATCCCTTGCCACGAGTGATGAAAACGATCCCGTGCCACGAGTTGATGAAAAAAATCCCGTACCACGAGTTGATGAAAACGATCCTGTGCCACAAGTTGATGAAAACGATCCCGTGCCACGAGTTGATGAAAACGATCCCGTGCCACGAGCTGATAAAAACGATCCTGTACCACGAGTTGATTAAAACGATCCTGTGTTACGAGTTGATAAAAACGATCCCGTGCCACGAGTTGATGAAAATGATCCCGTGTTACGAGTTGACAAAAACGATCCCGTGCCACGAGTTGATGAAAACAATCCTGTGCCACGAGTTGATAAAAACGATCCCGTGCCACGAGTTGCTGAAAACGATCCCATGCCACAATTGCTGACTACGAACCCGCGCCATGAGTTGATGAAAACGATCCCGTGCCACACGTTGATAAAAACGATCTCATACCCCGAGTTGCTGAAAACGATCCCGTGTTACGAGTTGATAAAAACGATCCTGTGCCACGAGTTGATGAAAACGATCCCATGCCACGAGTTGATGAAAACGATCCCGTGCCACGAGTTGATAAAAACGATTCTGTGCCACGAGTTGATGAAAACGATCCCGTGCCCCGAGTTGATGAAAACGTTACCGTGCCTGGAGTTGATGAAAACGATCTCGTGCCACGAGTTGTTGAAAACGATCCCGTGCCTCGAGTTGATGAAAACGATCCCGTGCCACGAATTGATAAAAACGATCCTGTGCCCCAAGTTGCTGAAAACGATCCCGTGCCACTCGTTGATGAAAAAAATCCCGTGCCACGAGTTGATGAAAATGATCCTGTGCCACGAGTTGATGAAAACGATCCCGTGCCAAGAGTTGATGAAAACAATCCCATGCCACGAGTTGATGAAAACGATCCTGTGCCACGAGTTGCTGAAAACGATCCCGTGCCACGAGTTGATGAAAACGATCCGTGCCACGAGTTGATAAAAACGATCTCGTACCCCGAGTTGCTGAAAACGATCCCGTGCCACGAGTTGATGAAAACGATCCTGTGCCACGAGTTAATGAAAACGATCCCATGCCACGAGTTGATAAAAAAGATCCCGTGCCACGAGTTGATGAAAACGATCCCGTGCTACGAGTTGATGAAAATGATCCCGTGCCACGAGTTGATAAAAACGATCCCGTGCCACGACTTGATGAAAACGATCCCGTGTCACAAGTTGATGAAAACGATCCTGTGCCATGAGTTGATGAAAACGATCCCGTGCCACGAGTTGATGAAAACGATCCTATGCCACGAGTTGATAAAAACGATCCCGTGCCACGACTGATGAAAACGATCCTGTGCCACGAGTTGATGAAAAAAATCCCGTACCACGAGTTGATGAAAACGATCCTGTGCCACGAGTTGATGAAAACGATCCCGTCCACGAGTTGATGAAAACGATCCCGTGCCACGAGTTGATGAAAACGATCCTGTACCACGAGTTGATTAAAACGATCCTGTGTTACGAGCTGATAAAAACGATCCCGTGCCACGAGTTGATGAAAATGATCCCGTGTTACAAGTTGACAAAAACGATCCCGTGCCACGAGTTGATGAAAACGATCCTGTGCCACGAGTTGATTAAAACGATCCCGTGCCACGAGTTGCTGAAAACGATCCCATGCCACGAGTTGCTGAATACGATCCCGTGCCACGAGTTGATAAAAACGATTCTGTGCCACGAGTTGATAAAAACGATCCCGTGCCACGAGTTGCTGAAAACGATCCCATGCCACGAGTTGCTGAATACGATCCCGTGCCATGAGTTGATGAAAACGATCCCGTGCCACACGTTGATAAAAACGATCTCATACCCCGAGTTGCTGAAAACGATCCCGTGCCACGAGTTGATAAAACGATTCTGTGCCACGAGTTGATGAAAACGATCCCGTGCCCCGAGTTGATGAAAACGTTACCGTGCCTGGAGTTGATGAAAACGATCTCGTGCCACGAGTTGTTGAAAACGATCCCGTGCCTCGAGTTGATGAAAACGATCCCGTGTCACGAGTTGATAAAAACGATCTCGTGCCCCGAGTTGATAAAAACGATCCCGTGCCCAAGGTTAATAAAAACGATCCCGTGCCACGAGTTGATAAAAACGAACTCGTCTCCGAGTGTATGAAAACGTTCCCGGACCACGAGTTGATGAAAATGATCCAGTGCCACGAGTTGATGAAAACGATCCCGTGCCACGAGTTGATGAAAACGATCCTGTGCCACGAGTTGCTGAAAACGATCCCGTGCATCGAGTTGATGAAAACGATCCCGTTTGACGAGTTGATAAAAACGATCCCGTGCCCCGAGTTGATGAAAACGATCCCGTGCCCCGAGTTGATGAAAACGATCCCGTGCCACGAGTTGATGAAAATGATCCCGTGCTACGAGTTGCTGAAAACGATCCCGTCCCACGAGTTGCTGAAAACGATCCCGCGCACGAGTTGCTGAAAACGATCCCGTGCCCCAAGTTGATGAAAACGATCCCGTGCCCCAAGTTGATGAAAATGATCCCGTGCCCCAAGTTGATGAAAACGATCCCGTGCCTCGAGTTGATGAAAACGATCCCGTGTCACGAGTTGATAAAAACGATCTCGTGCCCCAAGTTGATAAAAACGATCCCGTGCCACGAGTTGATAAAAACGATCCCGTGCCCCAAGTTGATAAAATTATCCCATGCCACGAGTTAATAAAAACGATCCCATGCCACGAGCTGATGAAAACGATCCCGTGCCTCAAGTTGATGAAAACGATTCCGTGCCCCGAGTTGATGAAAACGATCCCGTGTCACGAGTTGAGGAAAATGATCTCGTGCCACGAGTTAATGAAAACGGTTCTGTTGTCACTAAATAATGAAAACGATCCCGTGTCACCAGTTGCTGAAAACGATCCCGTGTCACGAGTTGATGAAAACGCTCCCGGGTCACAAGTTGATGAAAACCATCTTGTTTCACGAGTTGATAAAAACGATCCCGTGCCCCGAGTTGATTAAAACAATCCCGTGCCACGAGTTGATGAAAACGATCCCGTGCCCCGAGTTGATGAAAACGATCCCGTGCCCCGAGTTGATGAAAACGATCCCGTGTCACGAGTTGATGAAAACGATCCCGTGCCACGAGTTGATGAAAACGATCCTATGCCACGAGTTGTAAAAACGATCCCTTGCCACGAGTGATGAAAACGATCCCGTGCCACGAGTTGATGAAAAAAATCCCGTACCACGAGTTGATGAAAACGATCCTGTGGCACAAGTTGATGAAAACGATCCCGTGCCACGAGTTGATGAAAACGATCCCGTGCCACGAGCTGATAAAAACGATACTGTACCACGAGTTGATTAAAACGATCCTGTGTTACGAGTTGATAAAAACGATCCCGTGCCACGACTTGATGAAAATGATCCCGTGTTACGAGTTGACAAAAACGATCCCGTGCCACGAGTTGATGAAAACAATCCTGTGCCACGAGTTGATAAAAACGATCCCGTGCCACGAGTTGCTGAAAACGATCCCATGCCACAATTGCTGAATACGAACCCGTGCCATGAGTTGATGAAAACGATCCCGTGCCACACGTTTATAAAAACGATCTCATACCCCGAGTTGCTGAAAACGATCCCGTGCCACGAGTTGATAAAAACGATCCTGTGCCACGAGTTGATGAAAACGATCCCATGCTACGAGTTGATGAAAACGATCCCGTGCCACGAGTTGATGAAAACGATCTCGTGCCACGAGTTGTTTAAAACGATCCCGTGCCACGAGTTGATGAAAATGATCCCGTGCCACGAGTTGATGAAAACGATCCCGTGCCACGAGTTGATGAAAACGATCCCGTGCCACGAATTGATAAAAACGATCCCGTGCCCCAAGTTGCTGAAAACGATCCCGTGCCACTCGTTGATGAAAAAAATCCCGTGCCACGAGTTGATGAAAATGATCCTGTGCCACGAGTTGATGAAAACGATCCCGTGCCAAGAGTTGATGAAAACAATCCCATGCCACGAGTTGATGAAAACGATCCTGTGCCACGAGTTGCTGAAAACGATCCCGTGCCACGAGTTGATGAAAACGATCCGTGGCACGAGTTGATAAAAACGATCTCGTACCCCGAGTTGCTGAAAACGATCCCGTGTCACGAGTTGATGAAAATGATCCCGTGCCCCGTGTTGATGAAAACGATCCCGTGTCACGAGTTGATGAAAATGATCCCGTGCCACGAGTTGATCAAAACGATCCCGTGCTACGAGTTGATGAAAATGATCCCGTGCCACGAGCTGATAAAAACGATCCCGTGCCACGACTTGATGAAAACGATCCCGTGTCACAAGTTGATGAAAACGATCCTGTGCCATGAGTTGATGAAAACGATCCCGTGCCACGAGTTGATGAAAACGATCCTATGCCACGAGTTGTAAAAACGATCCCTTGCCACGAGTGATGAAAACGATCCCGTGCCACGAGTTGATGAAAAAAATCCCGTACCACGAGTTGATGAAAACGATCCTGTGCCACAAGTTGATGAAAACGATCCCGTGCCACGAGTTGATGAAAACGATCCCGTGCCACGAGCTGATAAAAACGATCCTGTACCACGAGTTGATTAAAACGATCCTGTGTTACGAGTTGATAAAAACGATCCCGTGCCACGAGTTGATGAAAATGATCCCGTGTTACGAGTTGACAAAAACGATCCCGTGCCACGAGTTGATGAAAACAATCCTGTGCCACGAGTTGATAAAAACAATCCCGTGCCACGAGTTGCTGAAAACGATCCCATGCCACAATTGCTGACTACGAACCCGCGCCATGAGTTGATGAAAACGATCCCGTGCCACACGTTGATAAAAACGATCTCATACCCCGAGTTGCTGAAAACGATCCCGTGTTACGAGTTGATAAAAACGATCCTGTGCCACGAGTTGATGAAAACGATCCCATGCCACGAGTTGATGAAAACGATCCCGTGCCACGAGTTGATAAAAACGATTCTGTGCCACGAGGTGATGAAAACGATCCCGTGCCCCGAGTTGATGAAAACGTTACCGTGCCTGGAGTTGATGAAAACGATCTCGTGCCACAGGTTGTTGAAAACGATCCCGTGCCTCGAGATGATGAAAACGATCCCGTGTCACGAGTTGATAAAAACGATCTCGTGCCCCGAGTTGATAAAAACGATCCCGTGCCCCGAGTTGATTAAAACAATCCCGTGCCACGAGTTGATGAAAACGATCCCGTGCCCCGAGTTGATGAAAACGATCCCGTGCCCCGAGTTGATGAAAACGATCCCGTGTCACGAGTTGATGAAAACGATCCCGTGCCACGAGTTGATGAAAACGATCCTATGCCACGAGTTGTAAAAACGATCCCTTGCCACGAGTGATGAAAACGATCCCGTGCCACGAGTTGATGAAAAAAATCCCGTACCACGAGTTGATGAAAACGATCCTGTGGCACAAGTTGATGAAAACGATCCCGTGCCACGAGTTGATGAAAACGATCCCGTGCCACGAGCTGATAAAAACGATACTGTACCACGAGTTGATTAAAACGATCCTGTGTTACGAGTTGATAAAAACGATCCCGTGCCACGACTTGATGAAAATGATCCCGTGTTACGAGTTGACAAAAACGATCCCGTGCCACGAGTTGATGAAAACAATCCTGTGCCACGAGTTGATAAAAACGATCCCGTGCCACGAGTTGCTGAAAACGATCCCATGCCACAATTGCTGAATACGAACCCGTGCCATGAGTTGATGAAAACGATCCCGTGCCACACGTTTATAAAAACGATCTCATACCCCGAGTTGCTGAAAACGATCCCGTGCCACGAGTTGATAAAAACGATCCTGTGCCACGAGTTGATGAAAACGATCCCATGCTACGAGTTGATGAAAACGATCCCGTGCCACGAGTTGATGAAAACGATCTCGTGCCACGAGTTGTTTAAAACGATCCCGTGCCACGAGTTGATGAAAATGATCCCGTGCCACGAGTTGATGAAAACGATCCCGTGCCACGAGTTGATGAAAACGATCCCGTGCCACGAATTGATAAAAACGATCCCGTGCCCCAAGTTGCTGAAAACGATCCCGTGCCACTCGTTGATGAAAAAAATCCCGTGCCACGAGTTGATGAAAATGATCCTGTGCCACGAGTTGATGAAAACGATCCCGTGCCAAGAGTTGATGAAAACAATCCCATGCCACGAGTTGATGAAAACGATCCTGTGCCACGAGTTGCTGAAAACGATCCCGTGCCACGAGTTGATGAAAACGATCCGTGCCACGAGTTGATAAAAACGATCTCGTACCCCGAGTTGCTGAAAACGATCCCGTGTCACAAGTTGATGAAAATGATCCCGTGCCCCGTGTTGATGAAAACGATCCCGTGTCACGAGTTGATGAAAATGATCCCGTGCCACGAGTTGATCAAAACGATCCCGTGCTACGAGTTGATGAAAATGATCCCGTGCCACGAGCTGATAAAAACGATCCCGTGCCACGACTTGATGAAAACGATCCCGTGTCACAAGTTGATGAAAACGATCCTGTGCCATGAGTTGATGAAAACGATCCCGTGCCACGAGTTGATGAAAACGATCCTATGCCACGAGTTGTAAAAACGATCCCTTGCCACGAGTGATGAAAACGATCCCGTGCCACGAGTTGATGAAAAAAATCCCGTACCACGAGTTGATGAAAACGATCCTGTGCCACAAGTTGATGAAAACGATCCCGTGCCACGAGTTGATGAAAACGATCCCGTGCCACGAGCTGATAAAAACGATCCTGTACCACGAGTTGATTAAAACGATCCTGTGTTACGAGTTGATAAAAACGATCCCGTGCCACGAGTTGATGAAAATGATCCCGTGTTACGAGTTGACAAAAACGATCCCGTGCCACGAGTTGATGAAAACAATCCTGTGCCACGAGTTGATAAAAACAATCCCGTGCCACGAGTTGCTGAAAACTATCCCATGCCACAATTGCTGACTACGAACCCGCGCCATGAGTTGATGAAAACGATCCCGTGCCACACGTTGATAAAAACGATCTCATACCCCGAGTTGCTGAAAACGATCCCGTGTTACGAGTTGATAAAAACGATCCTGTGCCACGAGTTGATGAAAACGATCCCATGCCACGAGTTGATGAAAACGATCCCGTGCCACGAGTTGATAAAAACGATTCTGTGCCACGAGGTGATGAAAACGATCCCGTGCCCCGAGTTGATGAAAACGTTACCGTGCCTGGAGTTGATGAAAACGATCTCGTGCCACAGGTTGTTGAAAACGATCCCGTGCCTCGAGTTGATGAAAACGATCCCGTGTCACGGGTTGATAAAAACGATCTCGTGCCCCGAGTTGATAAAAACGATCCCGTGCCCAAGGTTGATAAAAACGATCATGTGCCACGAGTTGATAAAAACGAACTCGTCTCCGAGTGTATGAAAACGTTCCCGGGCCACGAGTTGATGAAAATGATCCAGTGCCACGAGTTGATGAAAACGATCCCGTGCCACGAGTTGATGAAAACGATCCTGTGCCACGAGTTGCTGAAAACGATCCCGTGCATCGAGTTGATGAAAACGATCCCGTTTGACGAGTTGATAAAAACGATCCCGTGCCCCGAGTTGATGAAAACGATCCCGTGCCCCGAGTTGATGAAAACGATCCCGTGCCACGAGTTGATGAAAATGATCCCGTGCTACGAGTTGCTGAAAACGATCCCGTCCCACGAGTTGCTGAAAACGATCCCGCGCACGAGTTGCTGAAAACGATCCCGTGCCCCAAGTTGATGAAAACGATCCCGTGCCCCAAGTTGATGAAAATGATCCCGTGCCCCAAGTTGATGAAAACGATCCCGTGCCTCGAGTTGATGAAAACGATCCCGTGTCACGAGTTGATAAAAACGATCTCGTGCCCCAAGTTGATAAAAACGATCCCGTGCCACGAGTTGATAAAAACGATCCCGTGCCCCAAGTTGATAAAATTATCCCATGCCACGAGTTAATAAAAACGATCCCATGCCACGAGCTGATGAAAACGATCCCGTGCCTCAAGTTGATGAAAACGATTCCGTGCCCCGAGTTGATGAAAACGATCCCGTGTCACGAGTTGATGAAAATGATCTCGTGCCACGAGTTAATGAAAACGGTTCTGTTGTCACTAAATAATGAAAACGATCCCGTGTCACCAGTTGCTGAAAACGATCCCGTGTCACGAGTTGATGAAAACGCTCCCGTGTCACGAGTTGATGAAAACGATCTTGTTTCACGAGTTGATAAAAACGATCCCGTGCCCCGAGTTGATTAAAACAATCCCGTGCCACGAGTTGATGAAAACGATCCCGTGCCCCGAGTTGATGAAAACGATCCCGTGCCCCGAGTTGATGAAAACGATCCCGTGTCACGAGTTGATGAAAACGATCCCGTGCCACGAGTTGATGAAAACGATCCTATGCCACGAGTTGTAAAAACGATCCCTTGCCACGAGTGATGAAAACGATCCCGTGCCACGAGTTGATAAAAAAAATCCCGTACCACGAGTTGATGAAAACGATCCTGTGGCACAAGTTGATGAAAACGATCCCGTGCCACGAGTTGATGAAAACGATCCCGTGCCACGAGCTGATAAAAACGATACTGTACCACGAGTTGATTAAAACGATCCTGTGTTACGAGTTGATAAAAACGATCCCGTGCCACGACTTGATGAAAATGATCCCGTGTTACGAGTTGACAAAAACGATCCCGTGCCACGAGTTGATGAAAACAATCCTGTGCCACGAGTTGATAAAAACGATCCCGTGCCACGAGTTGCTGAAAACGATCCCATGCCACAATTGCTGAATACGAACCCGTGCCATGAGTTGATGAAAACGATCCCGTGCCACACGTTTATAAAAACGATCTCATACCCCGAGTTGCTGAAAACGATCCCGTGCCACGAGTTGATAAAAACGATCCTGTGCCACGAGTTGATGAAAACGATCCCATGCTACGAGTTGATGAAAACGATCCCGTGCCACGAGTTGATGAAAACGATCTCGTGCCACGAGTTGTTTAAAACGATCCCGTGCCACGAGTTGATGAAAATGATCCCGTGCCACGAGTTGATGAAAACGATCCCGTGCCACGAGTTGATGAAAACGATCCCGTGCCACGAATTGATAAAAACGATCCTGTGCCCCAAGTTGCTGAAAACGATCCCGTGCCACTCGTTGATGAAAAAATCCCGTGCCACGAGTTGATGAAAATGATCCTGTGCCACGAGTTGATGAAAACGATCCCGTGCCAAGAGTTGATGAAAACAATCCCATGCCACGAGTTGATGAAAACGATCCTGTGCCACGAGTTGCTGAAAACGATCCCGTGCCACGAGTTGATGAAAACGATCCGTGCCACGAGTTGATAAAAACGATCTCGTACCCCGAGTTGCTGAAAACGATCCCGTGCCACGAGTTGATGAAAACGATCCTGTGCCACGAGTTAATGAAAACGATCCCATGCCACGAGTTGATAAAAAAGATCCCGTGCCACGAGTTGATGAAAACGATCCCGTGCTACGAGTTGATGAAAATGATCCCGTGCCACGAGTTGATAAAAACGATCCCGTGCCACGACTTGATGAAAACGATCCCGTGTCACAAGTTGATGAAAACGATCCTGTGCCATGAGTTGATGAAAACGATCCCGTGCCACGAGTTGATGAAAACGATCCTATGCCACGAGTTGATAAAAACGATCCCGTGCCACGACTGATGAAAACGATCCTGTGCCACGAGTTGATGAAAAAAATCCCGTACCACGAGTTGATGAAAACGATCCTGTGCCACGAGTTGATGAAAACGATCCCGTCCACGAGTTGATGAAAACGATCCCGTGCCACGAGTTGATGAAAACGATCCTGTACCACGAGTTGATTAAAACGATCCTGTGTTACGAGCTGATAAAAACGATCCCGTGCCACGAGTTGATGAAAATGATCCCGTGTTACAAGTTGACAAAAACGATCCCGTGCCACGAGTTGATGAAAACGATCCTGTGCCACGAGTTGATAAAAACGATCCCGTGCCACGAGTTGCTGAAAACGATCCCATGCCACGAGTTGCTGAATACGATCCCGTGCCACGAGTTGATAAAAACGATTCTGTGCCACGAGTTGATAAAAACGATCCCGTGCCACGAGTTGCTGAAAACGATCCCATGCCACGAGTTGCTGAATACGATCCCGTGCCATGAGTTGATGAAAACGATCCCGTGCCACACGTTGATAAAAACGATCTCATACCCCGAGTTGCTGAAAACGATCCCGTGCCACGAGTTGATAAAAACGATTCTGTGCCACGAGTTGATGAAAACGATCCCGTGCCCCGAGTTGATGAAAACGTTACCGTGCCTGGAGTTGATGAAAACGATCTCGTGCCACGAGTTGTTGAAAACGATCCCGTGCCTCGAGTTGATGAAAACGATCCCGTGTCACGAGTTGATAAAAACGATCTCGTGCCCCGAGTTGATAAAAACGATCCCGTGCCCAAGGTTGATAAAAACGATCCCGTGCCACGAGTTGATAAAAACGAACTCGTCTCCGAGTGTATGAAAACGTTCCCGGGCCACGAGTTGATGAAAATGATCCAGTGCCACGAGTTGATGAAAACGATCCCGTGCCACGAGTTGATGAAAACGATCCTGTGCCACGAGTTGCTGAAAACGATCCCGTGCATCGAGTTGATGAAAACGATCCCGTTTGACGAGTTGATAAAAACGATCCCGTGCCCCGAGTTGATGAAAACGATCCCGTGCCCCGAGTTGATGAAAACGATCCCGTGCCACGAGTTGATGAAAATGATCCCGTGCTACGAGTTGCTGAAAACGATCCCGTCCCACGAGTTGCTGAAAACGATCCCGCGCACGAGTTGCTGAAAACGATCCCGTGCCCCAAGTTGATGAAAACGATCCCGTGCCCCAAGTTGATGAAAATGATCCCGTGCCCCGAGTTGATGAAAACGATCCCGTGCCTCGAGTTGATGAAAACGATCCCGTGTCACGAGTTGATAAAAACGATCTCGTGCCCCAAGTTGATAAAAACGATCCCGTGCCACGAGTTGATAAAAACGATCCCGTGCCCCAAGTTGATAAAATTATCCCATGCCACGAGTTAATAAAAACGATCCCATGCCACGAGTTGATGAAAACGATCCCGTGCCTCAAGTTGATGAAAACGATTCCGTGCCCCGAGTTGATGAAAACGATCCCGTGTCACGAGTTGATGAAAATGATCTCGTGCCACGAGTTAATGAAAACGGTTCTGTTGTCACTAAATAATGAAAACGATCCCGTGTCACCAGTTGCTGAAAACGATCCCGTGTCACGAGTTAATGAAAACGCTCCCGTGTCACGAGTTGATGAAAACCATCTTGTTTCACGAGTTGATAAAAACGATCCCGTGCCCCGAGTTGATTAAAACAATCCCGTGCCACGAGTTGATGAAAACGATCCCGTGCCCCGAGTTGATGAAAACGATCCCGTGCCCCGAGTTGATGAAAACGATCCCGTGTCACGAGTTGATGAAAATGATCCCGTGCCCCGTGTTGATGCAAACGATCCTGTGCCATATGTTGATGAAAACGATCCCGTGCCACGAGTTAATAAAAATGATCCCATGCCACGAGTTGATGAAAACGATCCCGTGCCCCAAGTTGATGAAAACGATCCCGTGCCCCGAGTTGATGAAAACGATCCCGTGTCACGAGTTGATGAAAATGATCTCGTGCCACGAGTTAATGAAAACGGTTCTGTTGTCACTAAATAATGAAAACGATCCCGTGTCACCAGTTGCTGAAAACGATCCCGTGTCACGAGTTGATGAAAACGCTCCCGTGTCACGAGTTGATGAAAACGATCTTGTTTCACGAGTTGATAAAAACGATCCCGTGCCCCGAGTTGATTAAAACAATCCCGTGCCACGAGTTGATGAAAACGCTCCCGTGCCCCGAGTTGATGAAAATGATCCCGTGCCCCGTGTTGATGAAAACGTTCCCGTGTCACGAGTTGATGAAAATGATCCCGTGTCACGAGTTGATAAAACGATCCCGTGCCCCGAGTTGATGAAAACGATCCCGTGCCCCGAGTTGATGAAAACGATCCCGTGTCACGAGTTGATGAAAATGATCCCGTGCCCCGTGTTGATGAAAACGATCCCGTGTCACGAGTTGATGAAAATGATCCCGTGCCACGAGTTGATCAAAACGATCCCGTGCTACGAGTTGATGAAAATGATCCCGTGCCACGAGTTGATAAAAACGATCCCGTGCCACGACTTGATGAAAACAATCCCGTGTCACAAGTTGATGAAAACGATCCTGTGCCATGAGTTGATGAAAACGATCCCGTGCCACGAGTTGATGAAAACGATCCTATGCCACGAGTTGTAAAAACGATCCCTTGCCACGAGTGATGAAAACGATCCCGTGCCACGAGTTGATGAAAAAAAATCCCGTACCACGAGTTGATGAAAACGATCCTGTGCCACAAGTTGATGAAAACGATCCCGTGCCACGAGTTGATGAAAACGATCCCGTGCCACGAGCTGATAAAAACGATCCTGTACCACGAGTTGATTAAAACGATCCTGTGTTACGAGTTGATAAAAACGATCCCGTGCCACGAGTTGATGAAAATGATCCCGTGTTACGAGTTGACAAAAACGATCCCGTGCCACGAGTTGATGAAAACAATCCTGTGCCACGAGTTGATAAAAACGATCCCGTGCCACGAGTTGCTGAAAACGATCCCATGCCACAATTGCTGACTACGAACCCGCGCCATGAGTTGATGAAAACGATCCCGTGCCACACGTTGATAAAAACGATGTCATACCCCGAGTTGCTGAAAACGATCCCGTGTTACGAGTTGATAAAAACGATCCTGTGCCACGAGTTGATGAAAACGATCCCATGCCACGAGTTGATGAAAACGATCCCGTGCCACGAGTTGATGAAAACGATCTCGTGTCACGAGTTGTTTAAAACGATCCCGTGCCACGAGTTGATGAAAATGATCCCGTGCCACGAGTTGATGAAAACGATCCCGTGCCACGAGTTGATGAAAACGATCCCGTGCCACGAATTGATAAAAACGATCCCGTGCCCCAAGTTGCTGAAAACGATCCCGTGCCACTCGTTGATGAAAAAAATCCCGTGCCACGAGTTGATGAAAATGATCCTGTGCCACGAGTTGATGAAAACGATCCCGTGCCAAGAGTTGATGAAAACAATCCCATGCCACGAGTTGATGAAAACGATCCTGTGCCACGAGTTGCTGAAAACGATCCCGTGCCACGAGTTGATGAAAACGATCCGTGCCACGAGTTGATAAAAACGATCTCGTACCCCGAGTTGCTGAAAACGATCCCGTGCCACGAGTTGATGAAAACGATCCTGTGCCACGAGTTAATGAAAACGATCCCATGCCACGAGTTTATAAAAACGATCCCGTGCCACGAGTTGATGAAAATGATCCCGTGCTACGAGTTGATGAAAAAGATCCCGTGCCACGAGTTGATAAAAACGATCCCGTGCCACGACTTGATGAAAACGATCCCGTGTCACAAGTTGATGAAAACGATCCTGTGCCATGAGTTGATGAAAACGATCCCGTGCCACGAGTTGATGAAAACGATCCTATGCCACGAGTTGATGAAAAAAATCCCGTACCACGAGTTGATGAAAACGATCCTGTGCCACGAGTTGATGAAAACGATCCCGTGCCACGAGTTGATGAAAACGATCCCGTGCCACGAGTTGATGAAAACGATCCTGTACCACGAGTTGATTAAAACGATCCTGTGTTACGAGCTGATAAAAACGATCCCATGCCACGAGTTGATGAAAATGATCCCGTGTTACAAGTTGACAAAAACGATCCCGTGCCACGAGTTGATGAAAACAATCCTGTGCCACGAGTTGATAAAAACGATCCCGTGCCACGAGTTGCTGAAAACGATCCCATGCCACGAGTTGCTGAATACGATCCCTTGCCATGAGTTGATGAAAACGATCCCGTGCCACACGTTGATAAAAACGATCTCATACCCCGAGTTGCTGAAAACGATCCCGTGCCACGAGTTGATAAAAACGATTCTGTGCCACGAGTTGATGAAAACGATCCCGTGCCCCGAGTTGATGAAAACGTTACCGTGCCTGGAGTTGATGAAAACGATCTCGTGCCACGAGTTGTTGAAAACGATCCCGTGCCTCGAGTTGATGAAAACGATCCCGTGTCACGAGTTGATAAAAACGATCTCGTGCCCTGAGTTGATAAAAACGATCCCGTGCCCAAGGTTGATAAAAACGATCCCGTGCCACGAGTTGATAAAAACGAACTCGTCTCCGAGTTGATGAAAACGTTCCCGGGCCACGATTTGATGAAAATGATCCAGTGCCACGAGTTGATGAAAACGATCCCGTGCCACGAGTTGATGAAAACGATCCTGTGCCACGAGTTGCTGAAAACGATCCCGTGCATCGAGTTGATGAAAACGATCCCGTTTGACGAGTTGATAAAAACGATCCCGTGCCCCGAGTTGATGAAAACGATCCCGTGCCCCGAGTTGATGAAAACGATCCCGTGCCACGAGTTGATGAAAATGATCCCGTGCTACGAGTTGCTGAAAACGATCCCGTACGAGTTGCTGAAAACGATCCCGCGCACGAGTTGATGAAAATGATCCCGTGTTACAAGTTGACAAAAACGATCCCGTGCCACGAGTTGATGAAAACAATCCTGTGCCACGAGTTGATAAAAACGATCCCGTGCCACGAGTTGCTGAAAACGATCCCATGCCACGAGTTGCTGAATACGATCCCTTGCCATGAGTTGATGAAAACGATCCCGTGCCACACGTTGATAAAAACGATCTCATACCCCGAGTTGCTGAAAACGATCCCGTGTCACGAGTTGATAAAAACGATCTCGTGCCCCGAGTTGATAAAAACGATCCCGTGCCCAAGGTTGATAAAAACGATCCCGTGCCACGAGTTGATAAAAACGAACTCGTCTCCGAGTGTATGAAAACGTTCCCGGGCCACGAGTTGATGAAAATGATCCAGTGCCACGAGTTGATGAAAACGATCCCGTGCCACGAGTTGATGAAAACGATCCTGTGCCACGAGTTGCTGAAAACGATCCCGTGCATCGAGTTGATGAAAACGATCCCGTTTGACGAGTTGATAAAAACGATCCCGTGCCCCGAGTTGATGAAAACGATCCCGTGCCCCGAGTTGATGAAAACGATCCCGTGCCACGAGTTGATGAAAATGATCCCGTGCTACGAGTTGCTGAAAACGATCCCGTCCCACGAGTTGCTGAAAACGATCCCGCGCACGAGTTGCTGAAAACGATCCCGTGCCCCAAGTTGATGAAAACGATCCCGTGCCCCAAGTTGATGAAAATGATCCCGTGCCCCGAGTTGATGAAAACGATCCCGTGCCTCGAGTTGATGAAAACGATCCCGTGTCACGAGTTGATAAAAACGATCTCGTGCCCCAAGTTGATAAAAACGATCCCGTGCCACGAGTTGATAAAAACGATCCCGTGCCCCAAGTTGATAAAATTATCCCATGCCACGAGTTAATAAAAACGATCCCATGCCACGAGTTGATGAAAACGATCCCGTGCCTCAAGTTGATGAAAACGATTCCGTGCCCCGAGTTGATGAAAACGATCCCGTGTCACGAGTTGATGAAAATGATCTCGTGCCACGAGTTAATGAAAACGGTTCTGTTGTCACTAAATAATGAAAACGATCCCGTGTCACCAGTTGCTGAAAACGATCCCGTGTCACGAGTTAATGAAAACGCTCCCGTGTCACGAGTTGATGAAAACCATCTTGTTTCACGAGTTGATAAAAACGATCCCGTGCCCCGAGTTGATTAAAACAATCCCGTGCCACGAGTTGATGAAAACGATCCCGTGCCCCGAGTTGATGAAAACGATCCCGTGCCCCGAGTTGATGAAAACGATCCCGTGTCACGAGTTGATGAAAATGATCCCGTGCCCCGTGTTGATGCAAACGATCCTGTGCCATAAGTTGATGAAAACGATCCCGTGCCACGAGTTAATAAAAATGATCCCATGCCACGAGTTGATGAAAACGATCCCGTGCCCCAAGTTGATGAAAACGATCCCGTGCCCCGAGTTGATGAAAACGATCCCGTGTCACGAGTTGATGAAAATGATCTCGTGCCACGAGTTAATGAAAACGGTTCTGTTGTCACTAAATAATGAAAACGATCCCGTGTCACCAGTTGCTGAAAACGATCCCGTGTCACGAGTTGATGAAAACGCTCCCGTGTCACGAGTTGATGAAAACGATCTTGTTTCACGAGTTGATAAAAACGATCCCGTGCCCCGAGTTGATTAAAACAATCCCGTGCCACGAGTTGATGAAAACGCTCCCGTGCCCCGAGTTGATGAAAATGATCCCGTGCCCCGTGTTGATGAAAACGTTCCCGTGTCACGAGTTGATGAAAATGATCCCGTGTCACGAGTTGATAAAACGATCCCGTGCCCCGAGTTGATGAAAACGATCCCGTGCCCTGAGTTGATGAAAACGATCCCGTGTCACGAGTTGATGAAAATGATCCCGTGCCCCGTGTTGATGAAAACGATCCCGTGTCACGAGTTGATGAAAATGATCCCGTGCCACGAGTTGATCAAAACGATCCCGTGCTACGAGTTGATGAAAATGATCCCGTGCCACGAGTTGATAAAAACGATCCCGTGCCACGACTTGATGAAAACAATCCCGTGTCACAAGTTGATGAAAACGATCCTGTGCCATGAGTTGATGAAAACGATCCCGTGCCACGAGTTGATGAAAACGATCCTATGCCACGAGTTGTAAAAACGATCCCTTGCCACGAGTGATGAAAACGATCCCGTGCCACGAGTTGATGAAAAAAAATCCCGTACCACGAGTTGATGAAAACGATCCTGTGCCACAAGTTGATGAAAACGATCCCGTGCCACGAGTTGATGAAAACGATCCCGTGCCACGAGCTGATAAAAACGATCCTGTACCACGAGTTGATTAAAACGATCCTGTGTTACGAGTTGATAAAAACGATCCCGTGCCACGAGTTGATGAAAATGATCCCGTGTTACGAGTTGACAAAAACGATCCCGTGCCACGAGTTGATGAAAACAATCCTGTGCCACGAGTTGATAAAAACGATCCCGTGCCACGAGTTGCTGAAAACGATCCCATGCCACAATTGCTGACTACGAACCCGCGCCATGAGTTGATGAAAACGATCCCGTGCCACACGTTGATAAAAACGATGTCATACCCCGAGTTGCTGAAAACGATCCCGTGTTACGAGTTGATAAAAACGATCCTGTGCCACGAGTTGATGAAAACGATCCCATGCCACGAGTTGATGAAAACGATCCCGTGCCACGAGTTGATGAAAACGATCTCGTGTCACGAGTTGTTTAAAACGATCCCGTGCCACGAGTTGATGAAAATGATCCCGTGCCACGAGTTGATGAAAACGATCCCGTGCCACGAGTTGATGAAAACGATCCCGTGCCACGAATTGATAAAAACGATCCCGTGCCCCAAGTTGCTGAAAACGATCCCGTGCCACTCGTTGATGAAAAAAATCCCGTGCCACGAGTTGATGAAAATGATCCTGTGCCACGAGTTGATGAAAACGATCCCGTGCCAAGAGTTGATGAAAACAATCCCATGCCACGAGTTGATGAAAACGATCCTGTGCCACGAGTTGCTGAAAACGATCCCGTGCCACGAGTTGATGAAAACGATCCGTGCCACGAGTTGATAAAAACGATCTCGTACCCCGAGTTGCTGAAAACGATCCCGTGCCACGAGTTGATGAAAACGATCCTGTGCCACGAGTTAATGAAAACGATCCCATGCCACGAGTTTATAAAAACGATCCCGTGCCACGAGTTGATGAAAATGATCCCGTGCTACGAGTTGATGAAAAAGATCCCGTGCCACGAGTTGATAAAAACGATCCCGTGCCACGACTTGATGAAAACGATCCCGTGTCACAAGTTGATGAAAACGATCCTGTGCCATGAGTTGATGAAAACGATCCCGTGCCACGAGTTGATGAAAACGATCCTATGCCACGAGTTGATAAAAACGATCCCGTGCCACGACTGATGAAAACGATCCTGTGCCACGAGTTGATGAAAAAAATCCCGTACCACGAGTTGATGAAAACGATCCTGTGCCACGAGTTGATGAAAACGATCCCGTGCCACGAGTTGATGAAAACGATCCCGTGCCACGAGTTGATGAAAACGATCCTGTACCACGAGTTGATTAAAACGATCCTGTGTTACGAGCTGATAAAAACGATCCCATGCCACGAGTTGATGAAAATGATCCCGTGTTACAAGTTGACAAAAACGATCCCGTGCCACGAGTTGATGAAAACAATCCTGTGCCACGAGTTGATAAAAACGATCCCGTGCCACGAGTTGCTGAAAACGATCCCATGCCACGAGTTGCTGAATACGATCCCTTGCCATGAGTTGATGAAAACGATCCCGTGCCACACGTTGATAAAAACGATCTCATACCCCGAGTTGCTGAAAACGATCCCGTGCCACGAGTTGATAAAAACGATTCTGTGCCACGAGTTGATGAAAACGATCCCGTGCCCCGAGTTGATGAAAACGTTACCGTGCCTGGAGTTGATGAAAACGATCTCGTGCCACGAGTTGTTGAAAACGATCCCGTGCCTCGAGTTGATGAAAACGATCCCGTGTCACGAGTTGATAAAAACGATCTCGTGCCCTGAGTTGATAAAAACGATCCCGTGCCCAAGGTTGATAAAAACGATCCCGTGCCACGAGTTGATAAAAACGAACTCGTCTCCGAGTTGATGAAAACGTTCCCGGGCCACGATTTGATGAAAATGGTCCAGTGCCACGAGTTGATGAAAACGATCCCGTGCCACGAGTTGATGAAAACGATCCTGTGCCACGAGTTGCTGAAAACGATCCCGTGCATCGAGTTGATGAAAACGATCCCGTTTGACGAGTTGATAAAAACGATCCCGTGCCCCGAGTTGATGAAAACGATCCCGTGCCCCGAGTTGATGAAAACGATCCCGTGCCACGAGTTGATGAAAATGATCCCGTGCTACGAGTTGCTGAAAACGATCCCGTACGAGTTGCTGAAAACGATCCCGCGCACGAGTTGATGAAAATGATCCCGTGTTACAAGTTGACAAAAACGATCCCGTGCCACGAGTTGATGAAAACAATCCTGTGCCACGAGTTGATAAAAACGATCCCGTGCCACGAGTTGCTGAAAACGATCCCATGCCACGAGTTGCTGAATACGATCCCTTGCCATGAGTTGATGAAAACGATCCCGTGCCACACGTTGATAAAAACGATCTCATACCCCGAGTTGCTGAAAACGATCCCGTGCCACGAGTTGATAAAAACGATTCTGTGCCACGAGTTGATGAAAACGATCCCGTGCCCCGAGTTGATGAAAACGTTACCGTGCCTGGAGTTGATGAAAACGATCTCGTGCCACGAGTTGTTGAAAACGATCCCGTGCCTCGAGTTGATGAAAACGATCCCGTGTCACGAGTTGATAAAAACGATCTCGTGCCCTGAGTTGATAAAAACGATCCCGTGCCCAAGGTTGATAAAAACGATCCCGTGCCACGAGTTGATAAAAACGAACTCGTCTCCGAGTTGATGAAAACGTTCCCGGGCCACGATTTGATGAAAATGATCCAGTGCCACGAGTTGATGAAAACGATCCCGTGCCACGAGTTGATGAAAACGATCCTGTGCCACGAGTTGCTGAAAACGATCCCGTGCATCGAGTTGATGAAAACGATCCCGTTTGACGAGTTGATAAAAACGATCCCGTGCCCCGAGTTGATGAAAACGATCCCGTGCCCCGAGTTGATGAAAACGATCCCGTGCCACGAGTTGATGAAAATGATCCCGTGCTACGAGTTGCTGAAAACGATCCCGTCCCACGAGTTGCTGAAAACGATCCCGCGCACGAGTTGCTGAAAACGATCCCGTGCCCCAAGTTGATGAAAACGATCCCGTGCCCCAAGTTGATGAAAATGATCCCGTGCCCCGAGTTGATGAAAACGATCCCGTGCCTCGAGTTGATGAAAACGATCCCGTGTCACGAGTTGATAAAAACGATCTCGTGCCCCAAGTTGATAAAAACGATCCCGTGCCACGAGTTGATAAAAACGATCCCGTGCCCCAAGTTGATAAAAACGATCCCATGCCACGAGTTAATAAAAACGATCCCATGCCACGAGTTGATGAAAACGATCCCGTGCCTCAAGTTGATGAAAACGATTCCGTGCCCCGAGTTGATGAAAACGATCCCGTGTCACGAGTTGATGAAAATGATCTCGTGCCACGAGTTAATGAAAACGGTTCTGTTGTCACTAAATAATGAAAACGATCCCGTGTCACCAGTTGCTGAAAACGATCCCGTGTCACGAGTTGATGAAAACGCTCCCGTGTCACGAGTTGATGAAAACCATCTTGTTTCACGAGTTGATAAAAACGATCCCGTGCCCCGAGTTGATTAAAACAATCCCGTGCCACGAGTTGATGAAAACGATCCCGTGCCCCGAGTTGATGAAAACGATCCCGTGCCCCGAGTTGATGAAAACGATCCCGTGTCACGAGTTGATGAAAATGATCCCGTGCCCCGTGTTGATGCAAACGATCCTGTGCCATGAGTTGATGAAAACGATCCCGTGCCACGAGTTAATAAAAACGATCCCATGCCACGAGTTGATGAAAACGATCCCGTGCCCCAAGTTGATGAAAACGATCCCGTGCCCCGAGTTGATGAAAACGATCCCGTGCCCCGAGTTGATGAAAATGATCTCGTGCCACGAGTTAATGAAAACGGTTCTGTTGTCACTAAATAATGAAAACGATCCCGTGTCACCAGTTGCTGAAAACGATCCCGTGTCACGAGTTGATGAAAACGCTCCCGTGTCACGAGTTGATGAAAACGATCTTGTTTCACGAGTTGATAAAAACGATCACGTGCCCCGAGTTGATTAAAACAATCCCGTGCCACGAGTTGATGAAAACGCTCCCGTGCCCCGAGTTGATGAAAACGATCCCGTGCCCCGATTTGATGAAAACGATCCCGTGTCACGAGTTGATGAAAATGATCCCGTGCCTCGTGTTGATGAAAACGTTCCCGTGTCACGAGTTGATGAAAATGATCCCGTGTCACGAGTTGATAAAAACGATCCCGTGCCCCGAGTTGATGAAAACGATCCCGTGCCCTGAGTTGATGAAAACGATCCCGTGTCACGAGTTGATGAAAATGATCCCGTGCCCCGTGTTGATGAAAACGATCCCGTGTCACGAGTTGATGAAAATGATCCCGTGTCACGAGTTGATAAAAACGATCCCGTGCCCCGAGTTGATGAAAACGATCCCGTGCCACGAGTTGATGAAAACGATCCCGTGTAAAGCGACTGCAAAAATGAAGGCAAAATACCCAATTGCTACAGTTATTTTAAGGCTGTTAAATTGGTTTACTGGATACAGTCACCTACTTTGCCTGGGTGAGTATGGCCAGCCAAGGTGTCCTCGCTGCATGTTCAAGGTGACTACTCATTGTCATAGTAACCGCATATGTTAACATGTTTGGAGTTTTAAGACTTATGAACTACTGTTCAAAGTTTTGGTTGATAATTCCTCTCTTTTTTGTTTTTTTACATTCAAACAATTTTATTTCAATTACCAATAAATCTTCAGGTTGAATTTTAATTAAAATTTTTCATTTTTATTCCTGTTGGACGTAGGTGAGGGGGGCGGGAGGTTGCCCCATGCTTTGCCCAGGGTCTAGAGCTGCTAAGAAGCCCATGATTCCTTAATTCATTGAACAATGAATGGCAAGAGTCGGTAATCATTTCGTGCAGCATGAAACCTGTTGCAAACTATTATATACTAGTTAACCACTACAAGAGGTGGTTAGGGTGGGGGACAAGTTAAAAATAATAGGACCATACAAAAGGCCGTTGTGGTTCACAAGATTATTGTTAATTACTTAAAACTAAAATGAGAAAACCAACGAGGGCATCTCCGCTACAGAATTTGTAATGGGAGATCTATAAAGAAAGTGGAGATGAAAAATGTAGGGAAGATAAAAAGCTGTAGATCAACATAGAGGAATTAAGGCTAAGAGTGGTACGCAATTCTCCAGATGTGAGCTACAGCATGGTTGTTGATTGTACAATTGAATCCCCTCTTTTGCGGGGGCGATCCAAAAAATCAATTTATTGACTGATGGAGATGTAGTTAGTGATGGCAGTACGCGTGAAGTTGAAAGGTTTTTAAGTGAGAATGAGTCGGCCGAAGATGCACCTCCCGTGGGAATAGTGAAAAGCACTAATGCCGATGAATTGAAGTCCTATATAGAATTAAATCCACTCTGAAATCCGAACTTAGCCAACCCAGGCACTTTTGCGGACGAGTTAAATCGTCTCGTGCAAAAGAACGAGGCTAAGAAAAGGCTGTGGTTCTCGCCCAACCCCACGTCGCAGATGTTAAAAATCCAGTTTCTCCACGAACAACAACTAAAGGACGCGAAAAAAGTAGAAGAAGCAGCCAATGAGCATCAAAAATACCCAGAGGTAGAAGTAGTAACCACAGAAAAAAACGGAAACTCAAAATAGAGCCCGAAGAAAAAACGGCAAAGAAAAAAGAAGATGGAAATGCGACAAGAAACAGAGAAGGAAGAAAGAAAAGAAGTGAAAAAAAGTCAACTTCTACAAGCTAGGAATAAGATGAAGACGAAATCTTAAACTATCTTGGAGTACCCCTCACGGAGTAAAAGGATGTCCTACTGCGGGGTTTCTTCTTCGACGCCGAGGACGTGAATTTCAAAGTCTTCGATGCTTTTGTATGCAGACACCAAAAGGGAAACGTGGAACGACTGATCGAAGGGATTAACCGAGGCGACTACAAATGGCCCCACGAAGAACCATGTTCGCCAAGGGAAATAGGACTACTGATGGAGCGCGCGATGCTCATCCCGGACTCGTGCATACACACCGTCAATATGTCCACCTACAAAAAAATACAAGGTGGACCAAAAACATCGGACATTGATATATAATCTAAAGTACGAATAAGTGTATAAAATAATAACGAAAAGTGAATAAATAAGGATACTAGAGTGATTAAAATAAGTGTCTAAAATAAATAACCAGATATGATTAAAATAAACAACAACTAATAAAGGACCAACTTAAATTAGAAATACAGGGTGTTTAAAAAATTTGATATCATTTGAGATGTAAATATCACAGAAACCACATAGTCAAGGCAAATGAAACTAAACAGGCTTAATGTTAAGCAACATAAGATTTATTCCTCCAAATTTGAATGAGAAAATCAAAGGTATGTGGATTCCATGAACGATTTCACAAATGTTCAATATGCGTACCGCCTGAGACACGGCACACGTCAAGTCGGTAGTCCAGCTCCTCCCAAACACGCTGCAGCATGTCTTTGGTAACAGTCTCGAGTGCGGAAGTGATTCTGTGCTTGAGTGTCTTTAGGTTTGCCGGAAGAGGGGGAACATTGACCAGTCCCTTCACATAGCCCCAGAGAAAAAGGTAGCAAGGTGTTAGGTCAGGTGAACGTGGCGGCCATTTCAACAGCACATTGTCTTCATCACCAGCAGGCCCGATCCATCTCCAGATAGTCATTGAAATAAGCCCGCACAGTTAGCTTCCAGTGAGGTGGAGCCCTGTCCTATTGAAACATGAAGTCTTTTTGTTCATTTGCAATGAGCTCATCCATTAGCCAGTTCTGAAGCATTTGCAGATAAAGATGGCCCCTCACATTTCCCTCAAAGAAAAACGGGCCATGAAGATGGTTCTTGGAGATGGCGCAGAACATATTCATTTTTGGTGAGTCCCTCATGTGCTCAATACTGGCATGGGTATTTTCTTCGCCCCAAACGCGAACATTATGCTTACTGACTTTGCCATTCGTATGAAATGTGCCCTCATCACTGAAAACAAGACATTCCTTGTACTCGTCCTCTTCAAGTTTCTCTTGCATATCAACACAGAATTGTTTGTGCTTTCGCATGTCATATGCCGTTATGGCACTTCCCCAGGAAGTGCCAAACTGTCGTTGGAGGAATCTGTATTTCCAGACTTGCTCTTCTTATGGACTTCTTGGGGCTTCCTAAAAGTTTTTTGGCGAATCCGCTCGACTGTCTCTTCCGATGTTATTGGTCGTCCAGATCCTTTTGCCCTGCGCAGACAGCCTCACTCTTTAAACTTTTGTGCCATGTTCAAATCTGCATTGCCGTTGGTGACTGTTTAGAAAACTTTCTTTCACAAATGCACGCTGCACAGTCTTGTTCGACTGTGTTCGAGCATACTCCAACACACAAGACGCCTTTTCACTTCCACTGAATGGCATTTCTATACCTGTAAAGATAAAAACATCAAACATTAAACATAAGATTTTGACCTATTTCTACACATGCTGTTAAAATTTGAAGTCATTTGAACGGGAACTGGCAAAGTTATTAGATTGCAAAATGATATCAATTTTTTTTAACATCCGGTATGTAAATACTATAGTAACATGAAGTCGACTAAAGAATGGTATATGATTATATTAAAATTTAATAATATGAATAATTAATCCAAAAAAATTGAAATAAGTTTATAGAGTATTACTAAAACTAAAAAAAAATCACGTATTCTATCAAAAACTAACTATGTAATGTATAAATTTAACAACACGATCTCCTGACATTTCCGGGAGAATCTCTTTAAGTTTTACTCATATTTATAACTTCCTCTTCTCCGCTGAAAATTTTATAAAAACATTCACCACTATTACTATTTATTATTTTTTTACACTTATGTATTTAATTTATTTAAATATGAATATTTGTAAAAAACTTATTGTATATCTTTCTCTAATAAATCAATCAATCAAATCTCTGCTTCTACCTCACATCAGAAAAACATACTCGTCTTTCAATTCATCCACAAAACAGCACTAAGGCCTGATATTTGAAAACCTACCATTTGTACTCGATTAAATAATGCAGTGACCTGTAACACCCTGTATCCTTTCTCCCTGGCAATGGCCTTCATACTCATTCGTATTCATATTTTCCACATGTTTATTCATTCCAATTATTCACCCAGAACACATTTATGTTGTTACTTCTAGATCAGACAGTGGATGATTTTTTTTGCATTTATTTTTACGTACCACCCCTCCCCCCTCTCCCCTTGCCCCCATTTCCCTAGCCCATCCCCATGATTAAAGTTTATACTTTTGAGACTACGTTCACAAGTACGAACTTGTTCTATGTGAATATGTTTTCTCGGAAACAGAAGTTAGAGTAGGTATGATTCACTCTTGTAGTCATCTAGGTAGACACTTGAACCTTTTGTTTATTCGGGTTGTTACTATGTATAAATATATTTTTAGTCGCGTGCTACTCTATATCTCACTATGTCGTCGGTCCGTTGGTCCCCGTTTCGCTTTTGTTTAGGCAATAACATCGTAACTATTCGGCCGATTCTAACGAAATTTGAAACCCTTATGTTGTTTTACATTTTCTTTCGAACGATATAATTGTCAAGGTCCTCCCAAGATTAGTCTGGAATTATATGACAATAACATAATAACTATTTGGCCGATTCTAACGAAATTTGAAACCCTCATGTTGTTTTATATTCTTTTTCGAATGATATAATTGCCAAGGTCATAAATCAGAATAAGTGAGAGCACCCGACTTTGGTCAGCTGACCTTATTAGTTAATTGTTCACTCGTATCATCCATTTATAGCAAATAAACAGACCCAATTTGGTTGCTTAAGGTTCTTTCTTTCATTAAACAAGAAACTAGTTAATCTTTTACAAAACTCCTCAAAGGCGATAACCTAGGTCCAATTTTTCCTAATACACTTTTGAGTTTTTCCTTCGTATCATTTATTTATAGTAAAGAAAAATCCCAATTTAGTTTCCCAAGGTTCTTTCATTCATTAAAATTGTATATATTTAATCTTTTACAACGCCCCTGCCCCCTATCATCTTTCAGGGGGACTTTAATCTCTACCACAAAACAAATATTCCAAGTCTACCTCTACCGATCCCAAAAAACTTGCTTGCACTTTATTCTTAACAATCTGGAACAGCTCATCCAATACCCAAAATGTGTTCCAGATCAACATAAACACATACCCTCAAACTTTCGATCTCTTTCTCACTTCTTATATCTCCTCTGATGAATATAGTGTTTCTGCTCCTTTGGTATCCTCTAACCATAATCCTATTTGTGTGACATGCCTCTTACAGTCTCTGACACTATCACTCTGTTCACTGGACAAAGCTTTCAAGATTCTACTGAGACTTGCCGTGGGACGTCTGTTGCTTCTCCCAGCGGGATATATCCTACTGTGCTTAATGAGGTCACAGAGATCATCATTGTTGGTATGGAAGCATACATACCATTTTCGTTCTTTTTCTCATCTTCCACTTCACAGCCATGGTTCGAAGAGGTCTGCTCTGATGTTATCCCAGTGAGGAACAGAGTTAGCAAAGCATGATCTCAGTACCCTTCCACTGTTACTCATTGCAACTTTACTTCTAAGGATTTGGGCAAAGTCTATTCTTTGTGCTGCTACACACATTTTTTTTTTAAATTGTAATGTGATGATCTGTATGATCTTTAGCTAAAAACATATCCAAATTCTGTCACTCTTCGACCCCCCTCCTTCATTTCGTGTTGATAGATCAAATGCTGTTTCTTCCTTGGACAAAGATGCCCTCTTTGACTCCCTATTATATGATAGCTCACTTCTATACTATTTAATGAAGACGCTCTTACCACTTTGCCTCTCTCTAATTGTATGTTTAAACCATTCAAAAAGACTGTCCATAAGACTCTATGTTCTCTAAATACCCAGAAAACTCACAGTTCATATTCCCTACTACCTTGTATACAGAAAGAGTGTATTTTTGATCTTTCACATTTTCTAGCCCGTTTTTGTTGTTGTTTTCTTCTAGATCTTCTCCTTCTGGGGGGAAGCACACGCTGGTCCAGCCAGTCCTGGTGAAGGAAGAACGCTCTGATCCCTTCCAACTATCGTTCTCTTTCTATCATCTCAACTATCTCACAAGTCTTAGAGTCTATGCTCACTTTCGTAAACAACTTAAATGCTCTACCCTCCTCTTTGATCACCATTACGGTTTCCGCAATGCTAGCTTCATTGATGTTCTCCTGTCATACCTTACCCATCAGTGGTGATTCACTCTTTGAGATTATGAAGATTTTTTTTGCCATTGCACTAGACATTTCTAAAGTTTTTGAAATGGTTTGGAAAAAAATCACTATTTGCTAAACTACTATCTTTTGTCTTTTCTCGTTCTCTTTTTGACCTGATATCTGGTTTCTTCTCTAATAAATCCAAATCAACTATTGAAAATTGATCTACTTCAGTTGTTTTCTACATCGCCAATGATGTTCTACATGGCTATACTCTCTCTTTCTCTCCTAAATTCTTTCTTCTTTTCATTAAAGATCGCTTAAGTTCAACTTTCCATTCCATGATGATGACTATACTTTACACCTTGATTAATGAAGGCAGGACTGCTCAAGGTCGACGGAGAAAGGAATATGTGGGAAGGATAGTAAAATTTTACACCTTGAACCACGCTAATAGCTTGATAGGGAAAGTTAGGATTTATCAGATTTTTCTGTTAATCAAGTTTGATGAGTTTTCCCATCTGGTCTGCACAACATGATAACACTAATGTTATGTTTCCATTATGCTGTGTTAGTTATGTTCTCATTATGCTGTGTTACGTCCTTCATATTTTGATTTCAGTTTTGTCGTATATATGGGCGCCACACTAAGAGCATCTATCCTCTTTAAGAACAATGGGACGTTGCGAGGCCTCAACGATGAAGTAGTCTTTTTTTAGGCAGGTATAGTTGGTCACAGACTTGTTGGCCCAGTCAAAGTGCCTGATGGGGTTAAAGTGACCGCAACCGCCTACTGAAATCTCTTGAAGGAGGTTTTTGATCCCTTGTTAGATGGCATACCGTTGTCACTTCTAAGGAGTCTAGTTTTGATGCATGACAACGCTCCATCCCACTCTCCCAGGACCACCCAATCGTTCCAAATCTCTTACGGTATACGAGGAAACAAGTTGATGGTGGGGTCGCCAGCTTCTCTGGATCTCAACTCAATCGAAAATTTGTGATCATTCATTAAATGAGATGTTTATGCTGATGGACGTCAATTCTCGCCTAAAGAAGTCTTTGGGCGACAGTCAAAGCTGCAGCAGAAGTAGTCCAACCTGCTTCTATTATGAAATTGACAGATTACATACACGATTGGGTTTTTGAAGTCATTCGTCGAAATAGCACACATGTGGGCAAACAATTATTATGTACATCAATCGTGTATTATAATTATGGTTTTCTGTTAAGTATATACGGAAGGTTTGGTTAATATGTATAATTCTCCTTCGTTTTCTCCAAAATATGTCTAGATGAGGTACTTTCATTCAAAAGCTACTCGTATTACTGTGTTCTACACCAAAAACGATGAATCTGAAATAAAAAATTGAAGGACGTAACACAGTATAATGAAAACAACATAAGTGTTGCCATATTGTACAGACCAGCTAGGAAAACTCTCATCAAACTTGATTAACAGAAAGATCTGATAAATTCTAACTTTCCCTACCAAACTATTAGCGTGGTTCAAGGTGTACAATCTTACTATCCTTTCCACATATTTCTTTCTCCATTGTCCTTGAGCAGTCCTACCTTCATTAATCATCTCAACTAGTATCAGATTTAAAGGCAAAAGCGCAGTGGGTTATCCATCGATCTCGTTAAATTTAATGTTAACAAAACACAATTTATATCCATTTCATTTAAATATTCAAACCTGAATATCAACTTCTCAAAACTGATTCTTTTAACCCCAGTCCGCAATCAATATCTTATGTGTAAATGTCACTTCAGATATATGATGGAAGAAGTATATACGAGTATCATCATAGGCAAAAATGATTTTAAAAAAATCGGGATCATCTTCACTAAATTATTAGATACCAGACAATAAAAAGCTGTCCGCCTCATTAATATTCCAATCTTATCTGTAATGCTCGAGCCCATCAAACTTTATCGATAAGTAGAGAGAAACAGCGACGGTGGAAACACCTGTGCACACATAAAACATAATCTGATCTGATCTGCCAGAGTTTACATGAACCCGGGAAAAGACAAAATCAATCTTGCTACAAATCTTGGTTGATAAAGCAAGGTTAGATTCCCAAATTCAGATACTATCTTGATGCACACACACCTTTTGACCAAACAAGCTCTGCCAATCAGTCTTAGTAGAGAGCACACACACATACCCTTTGATCCGATAAACTCCGCCACGCGTTCAGATTAGAGAGGCGAAGCTACGCCCCATTAATTGGCGTTAGTATAAATAAGCGGGCAGAAATATAAAAGAACAGTATTAGTCGCATTATTATCATTAAATTCATTGGTTATCAGTATTAGCATTGGCATTGGCCTAGAGTCAGTCAGTACCTCGTCCTCAATCCGTCCGTCCATAGTCCGTCCATAGAGGTGCCACACAAGAAAGTGCCTTGTCCGCGATCAGAAGTAACCGAATTTGACATCAAACTGCATTGCTTATTCTGTGGTAAAACAGCTGATAAAACTGCAGAGCTTAAAAAGCCAAGGAATTATCGTAGGTCCATACCCGAAGTTACGACACTGACACTACAGGAAACAGTGCGGGCAAGAGCAAAGGAATGCAATGATAAACTTGGTTATTTGGTACTAAGCAGGATTGACAGTGTTATTGCCCTAGTAACAGCAGAGTCTAAGTATGATCGGAAGTGTTATAATGATTTGTGCAAAACTAGCTGTGATAGTGGTGCATCCTGTTCTCTTAAAGCAGTTGGAAGACCATGCCAGGCAGGTGCATCGGAAGCTTTCAATAGACTGTGTGACATTATAGATGACAACAATGAGTGCCAGTACTCACTGCAGGAATTACACAGGATAATGATGGAGGCTGCAGACATAACAGAGACTGTATACATAGTTAGGAAACTGAAACAAAAACTGCTAGACAGATATGGAGAAAGCATCACTGTCAGTGAAGCAGTCAGTAGATTCTTAGCAGGCTCATGGTATAAAAACCGAGAAATCAATATTCAAGATGAGAGACGTCGAATTGTACTAACAGCTGCCGCCATAATATTTGAAGATAACGTGCACGTGTGCATGACAATTCCGTGTATCCAGTATGTGAAAACATTACTAATTCCTCAATAAAGCAGGCGCCAGACACTCTCCGTGACTTTGTTGACGAAGTAACAAAATCAAAGCGTAGGGATGAACATAAGGAAAATGAGCAAAAGCGCTTAAGCATACAACATGCAATCATATCTGCAGCACGATCGAGGTCATTCTTGTCCTTACTCCAGATATCTTTATCTGTTTTCCTACATAGGCGCTTTGCTTCTTTCCAGCTAATTGATATTCTGGCCAAGGTAAGAGTAGCAGCGTCATATACAGAGACTCTACGCTACGTTAACTCATTTTTTTTTATGACTGCATCTGTGAATATAAGAAAAGATGGTTTTCTACAATATATATTTGATAATGCAGATTTCAACATTCGCACTCTTGATGGATTGGGAACGTTTCACAGTATGGGTGTTGTAAAATGTGTAACTTCCCTAGTGCAGTATTAACCAGTACTGCAGTTCAGAGAGTCGTGGATGTAAGTAGTTCAAGTAACGCTAAAGGAACAATTCCAATAAAGACATAGAAAACCTACAAGCATGTCACATCTGCAAAATATCACAGCAAAGGCATATATCTCATGCGATACATATCAACCGGTAACTGCAAAACATGCTCAACAGTTAGATACCTTATGGATATGTGGAAGCTACTTAAGTACCAGCAAAACCACAGGCTGGAATGGCTACATGCAGGCAGCAATGAAAGGTGGTAACTTTGAAACTACTCATATACTTGCACTTCCCTTCATCAACTCGGACCTAGAGAATCTATCAACTATATATACAGCACTCCTGCATGCTGTAGATGGTACTAAGTCCCAGAAACAAACTCACTGTGTGGTTACTTTTGACCAGCCCCTATATATGAAAGCATTTGAAATAGTTGCTGCAGGTGGTGAAGAAAGTCCCTTGTTAAAAGTAGTTGTACGTTTGGGTGGTTTCCATTTCCTCGTGTCCTTTATGGGAGCAATAGGCACCATAATGCGTGGAAGTGGACTGGAAGAATTGTGGGCAACAATATATGCTGAAACTTCTGTGAGGCACATGCTGTCTGGCCATGCATACTACCGCGCCCTTCGAGCTCACTTTCATACACAGGCTGCTCTTACAAGAAATGTTCTAGAAGATGATCTCAATATGAATGATGAAGAACGTAGTGCAATCTTGAAGATATTTCACTCCTTCTTGACCCATAAAATTGATGTTGAAAACATTATAAACAATGAAATCCTAAAAGACATTAATGAGAAGCTGATAAACATCATCAACCAAACGAAGGACTTGAGTCTCACAGCACGACTTTGGTTGCAGTATCATGAACAATTATCCCTAATTAAGTTCTTTGTGAGAGCTGAACATACAGGACAGTGGAATTTGCACCTGTATTGTGTACGAGAGATGCTTCTACAATTGCATGCTGCAGGACATTTACATTATGCCAAACCAGCACAGATCTTTTTGCAGCAAATGAATGAACTTTCAAATACAATGGCAGATAAAGAATATGAGCAACTGACCAGAGATGGAATCTTCACGGTGCGTCGTAGCAATCGTTACTGGTCAGGGACATGGAATGATATGATAATTGAGCAGTATCTTATGAAGGGATTTAAATCTCCTGGAGGACTTACGCATGGCAGGGGCATTACTGAGAGCACTTTATCCCAGTGGATAAAAGCGATGCCAGCAAGTACACAAGTTTGTGAAGTTGTGGAGAAATATACTGGTGTTTCCTCTGCAACAACTAAACAGCATGTTGAATTGCGAGAATCACGTCAGTTTCATGATGTGAAAGCACTTACACATATTGCAAAACTGGCTACGATATGGCACTATAAATTTCAAGAAACATTTAGTGGTTTGGTATCCCTGGGAACAGGGATAATTGCTGATGATTTAGTGAACTGTGACACAGCAAAACCAATTGGCTTGAAAGAAATGCATGATTTGGATGGCAAGAAGTTCTCAGCTATACACCTGAAACGAAGGAACACAGTTAGGTCAATATTAGTAATGAAAAATGGACTGAAAGTTCGTGAAGACTCAGTTGCAGTGAACTCTCAACAGCTATTCAGCAAAATAATATGTGTTCTAAAAGATGATAATCAATTTGCCAATTATATGACCTATGAGCTGGCCTCTAAACCTCCTTCACTCTTAGACGACATCTCAATGAGAAAAGGAAACAAAGCAGCATTAGCAACTAAGTTAGAATCTTGTGGAACTTGGGAAGGGTTAGTTTTAGATGAATACCAATATGTTGTGGATGGTGGTCATCTCCTTCATAAAGTTGTGTGGCCAAGGGCGGCTGTGTACCGGGATATCTTCCAAGCCTACACAAGTTATGTACTCAATCATTATGGCAAAAATGCAACAGTTGTATTTGACGGCTGCCCAGTAACACCAACGAGAGAATCTCAGCAACAAAATCCTAGGGCATCCAAACATTGTTCTATAGAAGTTGCAGTGGAAGAATAATGTTACACAACCTTACCACTAGCAGATTTCCTGTGTAATAAGCGTAACAAGACACAGCTGATCAATGAGCTAAAGGAACGCCTGCAGTCTGCCGGTATTACAGTTATAGTTGACAAGGATGATGTAGATACGTTCATTGTCCAAACTGCCTGGTCATTAAAAGATACGGGACATAATGTAGCAATAGTGGGTGACGACACAGACTTGCTTGTACTTCTTCTATCACTTTCTAAGTCATCCACGAAAATACTTTTCATTAAACCTGGTAAAATCCACAATCCCAACAAGACCAATTATATTAGCAAACTTCAAGTTAACATGGGACATCTTTGGCAACATCTGCAGTTACAGGCTGCGGCACAACATCAACAACAACCAGGTTACCATTCAAACCCAGCCTAAAAGCGAATTACCCAAAATAACACTTTAGATTCAGACCAAACTCGACTGTAAGGCTGCCTTACCTTCTCTACCAAATAAATCGGATCATCAACCGGAACAACTATGACCGGTGCCTGCCATAAGCTGGTGACACACCTATACGTCTTTTAAAGAAGTTTAAAGGCATACATAAAGGAGTGAGGGACCGTATACAGCAACCGGGTTATTCCCATATCCCAGGAACAAATAAAGCACAATCACTCGTAGAGCACAGATGACAACGAGGAACAGAAAGTAAGGGGGCAAATCCAGAACGAAGGTTTCTTGTGGGCCTAGATAGGCTCAATGCAGAAGGTAAGTAGGAGGGTGCTACGGTATCAAGGATCGTACATTTATAACGTCATCTCATAAATAATGAGGAATTTTTTTTCGTGTTTTGCATTATTTTATTGATAGAAATAATAAAGAGCAGGTTTGTTTTTATACTAGAATAGTCTACTAAATTTGAGGCCTACCTCTATGTCTTAGTCTAACCCAAGGCTTTCATTTTGACATATCTTAGGGATTCTAGTGTTTTTGAACTAACCCAAATCAGACTATCAGGGAAGAGGTTTACTGTGGACTATTTACATGTAGCATGCGAAGAAAGAAGTCCACCATTAGTCAAGAGTGGTCTTTAATCAAGACAACGTGCGGTTTTATATAACAAAATATACCATTCAAAGGTTTACCAATTTCAATTGGGAACTAATGATTAATTCCTCCATACTCCTCGACTTAGCCTCATCAGGTTACTATCTTTTGAGGAGTTTAGCGAATCACCTGAAGAGAAGGAAGATGACTAATACAGATGTCGAAACAACCTTAGAGTACATTTTAAAATGAGAGTCAAACATTTTTACAAACATATTGAAAAGTTAGAACAATGAAGACTAGTGGGAGAAACTAGTGGAAATTATATTACTTATTAAATTAATAAATAAATAAATAAATATAAATAACTTGAAAGCGTTGTTTGACTTCTATCCATAAAATAATAATAAAGATGACAAAAATGTCGCATTATTTATGGGATAACCCTATAAGAAAGAGGACATTAATGGCAATCCTGGGTTAAATGGGCAGCGTAGTTCACTGTGCGGAGAAGCCACATGAGGGAAATACCCTTGGCAGAGAAGATATTTCCAAGGTAACATTTTTTTCGTCACATGAATTTTTTTAGTACATTTTTTCTATTTTGTGCATTGAATGTTTTTCTTCCGAGGCCTCGAAGTTAAATTGAGCCCAGTCTCAGAGATGTGGGTTGCTTTGGCAACTCAGTTATTTTTATTCCAACCCCCAAGGTAGTACAAGAAGAGACCCATGAAGGGCTTTAGGACTTTCCTGTGACGATGGTCAAAGGGTTTTATTTATAGTTTCTGTTTTGTTGGCGTCGTTTTACCCTCCCAAATTGACAGTACTTTAATATTTTTTATTCAAAATTTCTTATATTTCACCATCTTTTAAGAAAATTAAGCAAGCCTATATTTTATGTAAGCCTATTACTATTTCTTCACGAAAGGATTTTCCCTTTCCTTTTTGGCGAGAGGCTTAGTAATTTCGTATTTTGATATTCGAGCCTTATTTTTATACAATCCTACATTGAAAAAAATTTCCAGCCGAACCAATGTTCAATCCAACCTAATAGGCCTACCATCTGGCAGCCTTTCTCATACTTTTATTTGGTTTCTTCTTTCGTGTTTTTTTTTCAGGTGCTTTCTATTATATTGGTCATGTCAGGTTTTCTTTTTAATAAGTCAAAAAATATATCACCTACCATACTTTAGACCCGGAACGGGTCCAAATTCGCCAGGGGTAATGGAAGTTTCAACTTAATCGCTTGCGTCCAAAACACAAAAGTAATTTTGGATAAGAGGGACGCAGGCGTTTAGGGATACTAAATCATTTCATACTTCTTCATATCGGTGCAATAGTGTTCTAGGAGTGATATTTTGAAGGCGGACAAGTTTTATCATCCCCTATAAAGTCACAAAAATCAATATTTCACCCCATTCCGCAATGCAAGTATTCCACGATGCCATTTTTAATTTCCGTGAGCCTGCTTAAGTAAAGCTCGCTCGTTTGAAGATAGCAAACTAAGGAAGATGGTTTTTAAGGTTAATATGAGTTCATTTTTATTTACCGATGGTGATGTAAAAGGTTAAAGGTAGTAGTTTATTTAAACATGTTTAGTATTCGTAATTCTACAGAATAATGGTGCGAAAATCGCCAATGGGCGCAAGCGTTTTGGGGATATTTTTTTCACCCCAAAACAACAAAGAAAAAAAGCAGTTTCTTCATGTCATTTCGAACTCGCGCTACTTTATGAACCCAGTTAATCCATCTCCCCCTCACCTAACCGACAATGGCAATAACATGATTTGTTAGTGATAATTTGTAGAATTACCAAAACTAAACATGTCTAAATAACCTACATAATACTACAAGATAGGTCTATGTAATAGATTCAAAGTAAATTATCTGCAAAAATGATGGGGGTAATTTTGACTATGTTAGAAGCAAACGGGGGGTGGGGGGCCACCCCGCCAAATAAAAAAACACAATTCTGTATGCATTAAAAGCTGTCTCTTGGCATTTAAAGATGGAGTCGTTGAAGAATGGAGTTGAAATAGTGACTTTTCATGACTTTATTAGGGGTATCACCCCCTCTCCCCCATCTGAATCAAAATTACCAACACGAATACATCCACACACCTCCTCCACCTCTAACTAAGGAGGCCTATAATTCCCTCGTGCACAATAGCGATTGTCGTGTTGATTTGTATGTTGATTACATCATCCGGTAAGGGAGGTGTTCCATCCTAGTCAAGAGACGGATAACGTTGCTGGCCTACTTTAATAAGCCATTGGCTAACTCTTTATTCAAAGCCTATTGTGGTATATTTGTACCTCCCCTACCGATCAGCTGCATTTTAAGTAAGGTATCATCGAACATTTCCAATTCCCATAACCATTTCATCTAAAAATATCATTGATAAAAATGTTCTAGAAGAATACCATTGTCGGTTTCTAGTAAAAAAAAACCCTAATGAATTTGATACATTCCCATCAAAAGCACATAAATATATATTTTTTTTAATGTTTTAATTGCATTTCCTTTTGTTTTTAACATCTTTTCTCACGATGGACGTTAAGCTGAACTTATGTCTTTCAAAACAAAATGGTTTTACTCCAAATGATATGATGTTACGTGGCATAATTTACCATGTACCAAAAGGATTAACATGGAATAAGTAATTTATCATGTACCAAAAGGATAGACATGGAATAAGTAAAGCCAGTAAGTAAAGGTTGCCTGCAGTTCTAAACACTACTATGGTACCATCATAGCTCAACTGATATTTTTGTTTTGTTCCTCTATGTAACAGGTGACCAGAATTCTATTTATTCCTTTAGAAGTAAGTTCTAAATTTTCTTAGGAAAAGTATTATATCATCAACATATACTTCAGCATATTTCTCACATTTTACCATTTCAATTTCACGTTGAAGATACTATCAGCTCCTTCACCTTTCTACGGTATGATGAAAAATATAAACACAGAAGCCACGAGCAATGATCTATCAGATTTTTCAGGAATACATAGAGTCAATCTATTAGAATTTGAATTATATTTAAAAATGTTCATATTTCTTTATGATGTAGTTGTATGAAACGAGTTTTACAGGTCAGAATCTCTAGCTTTACCCTAACAAAAATTCTTGCCCTAATTTGAAGGAAAATCATATTTAAACTTAAAATATTAAAGGCCTTTTCTTTATTTGGGTTCTAGAATATCTCTAATAAAGCTCATATAAAAGACCCTAGAAAATAAATCACAATATAAAATTTAGTCATTTAAATGCATTTATAAATAAAATAATGAGTCTTACAGGTAAGAAATGAAGAAATGAGATATAAGTAAACAAGAATGAGTAACAATTTAGAAACATTTCCTGTGGACAATTCCAGGGCCAGATTCTTCGTATTCTTCCTTGGTGATCCACATGGCCTGGAAGGTGGAGAGAGAGGCCAGGATGGAACCACCGATCCAGACGGAGTATTTGCGCTCAGGTGGAGCAATGATCTTGATCTTGATGGTGGATGGAGCAAGAGCGGTGATTTCCTTCTGCATTCTGTCGGCAATACCTGGGTACATGGTGGTACCTCCGGACAGTACGTTGTTGGCGAAGAGATCCTTACGGATATCAATGTCGCACCTCATGATGGAGTTGTAGACGCATTCATGAACACCGACAGATTCCATACCCAGGAAGGAAGGCTGGAAGAGGGATTCGGGGCAGCGGAAACGTTCGTTGCCGATGGTGATGACCTGACCATCAGGGAGTTCATAAGACTTGTCAAGAGAAGAGGAAGCAGCAGCAACGCTCATTTCACTCTCGAAGTCCAGAGCAACGTAGCAGAGTTTTTCCTTGATGTCCCTGACGATTTCTCGTTCAGCGGTGGTGGTGAAGGAGTAACCCCTCTCAGTCATGATCTTCATGAGGTAGGCGGTAAGATCACGACCGGCCAAATCCAGACGGATGATGGCGTGGGGAAGGCAGTAACCTTCGTAGATGGGCACGACGTGGGACACACCATCTCCGGAGTCGAGCACAATACCGGTGGTACGACCGGATGCGTAGAGGGAGAGGACGGCCTGGATGGCGACGTACATGGCGGGCATACCGAAGGTCTCAAACATGATCTGGGTCATCTTCTCACGATTGGCCTTGGGGTTGAGTGGGGCTTCAGTAAGGAGGCAGGGAGATTCCTCGGGGGCAACGCGGAGTTCGTTGTAGAAGGTGTGATGCCAGATCTTCTCCATATCATCCCAGTTGGTGATGATACCGTGTTCAATGGGGTACTTAAGAGTGAGGATACCTCTCTTGCTCTGGGCTTCGTCTCCTACGTAGGCGTCCTTCTGACCCATACCGACCATGACTCCCTGGTGACGAGGGCGGCCGACGATGGAGGGGAAGACAGCTCTGGGAGCGTCATCACCGGCGAAACCGGCCTTGACCATTCCAGAGCCATTGTCGCAGACAAGCGCACTCATATCATCGTCACACATGGTGGTGGGTCAGTTGTTACTTGATCCTGAGAAAGAGAAAACATAAATATTATTGACATATCGCTAAATGAGAGAATTTTAAAACATCCTCTACATATCAATTTGTCAGATTTGTGATAAGAATTTGTGGGCGTAGAATATTATTTCATGAGTTCTTCAACCGTGAAGAAAAATGATCGTATACCAATGACTGGTTACAAATTAATGAATGACAATCTCGTTCTGACCCCGTGCGATTCATTTACTTGGTATTTTATCCTATAATTTATGTTCCGTATCACCTATTTAGGTCATGCTACCGGCTCCAAAATTTGCAATTGCGTAAATTAATTTGCATTACCGATTTGAGACTACCGGTGGTGAAATTTGATTTGGGCGGTAATTCTCACATTGGCTTCTGCCCACCGAAATGAAAAAGTGCCGTATATATTTAAAAAGGTTTTAACCAAAGATTTTAACTAATTATAAAGAAATCTATCTTCAAATTACGTAGATGACACAACTTACTCAGAGGTGTTTAACAAAATGAAAAAATGTTATGGTAATCAGAACGTATATGATATATGAGAATCAAATGTATCTTATTTTCAATCTTTTGACGATTTTAAATTTTAAAACTTTTAGTTCTTCATCCGAGTGTGGCTTATATACATATATATATATATATATTTGCAATGGAACAATTATAATTATGCGGTTAAAAAGACTTTGTTCGTAGTTAACTAAGCTTTTCATCAAGCCCTCGGAAGGAGCTCTTCTCACAGTCATGAGAGGATATCGCGAGGGAGAGAAGAGCTCCTTCCAAGGGCTTGATGAAGAGTTTAGTTAGCTACAACATTGCCTTTTTAACCGCATATATATACAATAAGCTAAATGCAATTTCGCTGAGTTTTTAGCATTTTACGATTGCTTTTAAACGGCGTGCATCATTGATTTTGCTATGATACAACGAGCATATTTCTCGTAAACGTCAAGTCGTCAATAATCTTAAGATAATTTAAGGTGGTAAAAATTGGTTGAATTTAATTTCGATTTAAAATGACTTTAAACTAGATATGAGCTGAATACAATATGAAATTTTTATTATAATTATTATTCTTAGGACCATTTTGAGAAGAATATAATGACTTTACGATTACTGAGATTTTATTTAGATAGCCACTAGATTTTTAAGCCTCCAAAGTAGATAAAACGATTAAAGAGATAAAATACTAAGAACATCAACTAAGACTAGGATTAAAATTCCGCATTTTCCCTACTTTAGTCTTTACTTAGTAGATAAAATGAGAAAATTAGGTTGGATAGGAGAAGACAGATACAGAGACGAAACCCAGATAAAGAAGAGAACTATGAAGTTACATAATCTGCTTAGTCATCACGATTAGCTTCAAAATCTGAAGCATCTCCAAATTCCCTTGAAAATTTGGCGCTTTCTTAACCCGGAAGTATTTTAAGAATTTAAAAATACAAGTCGGGCAGCTGCTCGGCTTCACTCTCCCTTACAGTGGGGCGTCTTGTTTAAATTATCTACTACACATTGTACACTATCGTAAAAATGGCTAATAATAATATATATTTCTTTAGTAAAAGAAATTCACGGATTTTTCTCGATTTAACGACCAGCTATTCTAATTGAGAGACTTCCTGTAGGCAAATAATTTTATCACTAGTTATATAAAGTTAAGGTTGTTCTATCGCTTTTCTCTTATTTAGTTCATCTTTTGCTATAACCAGCTATAAATGGGGCTATTAAAATTGATTACTGGTATTGAAGATTTGGTATAATGACGGATGAGTGGAATTTCTGAATGTGGGATGTTGATAAATGATAAATCATAGGGTAATAACGAGATTCGCTCTGGATAGTTAACACACCCTCATGTTTTTAAAAAAAACCCAAAGGTGGATTGTAAAATTAGTCTCTACGAACACGTTTGTACGAAGAGCAAATGTACTTTAAAGTATGGATTTCATCATCCATCTATGGAGAATAGTATGGTTGGTAAACTTAAAATCAGAGTTTTAAATTGTTTGAAAAACTAGTTTCACTAAATACCCTTTATCTATTAAGTTAAAGAATTGATCAAATTCTTTCATTATCAATCTAATGAATTGATCAATTTATTCCCGCGTAAATTTCTTACTTTGAATTAAATGTCAATATTTTTTTTTTAACTCGTTCAAATCAAATTTAATTAAAAAATTTCTACTCTAAAATGACTGACAGATTGTCAGGAATAAATGCCTTCCAATAAAAAGTGAATTTCCTTTAGACACTTCTAACCATACAAAATTTAATTAAAAAAATCAAATAAATGGCGAAAATTAATCACAAACGTCTAAAAAACAAAAAAAAAAATGAAACGCCACTTTGATAGTTTTCATCACTCGATTAACTTGCTTATAAAATATCCTTTGAAGAACACACAAAACAATCGCTTTCTAATTTTCATTCGGATAATTTAAGTTTTTAGGACAATCCGTGATAAAATAAGTAAATCTCTGTCTATCGCTTAATAAAAACCACTGAATCACTTCTCTATTAGGCCCTCCTGTCCTCAATTAAGGGTGAACAGCTTCTAAAGTAACTAAGTCCTTGGAGAGATACTCACTCGAACGTAAAGAGTGAAAGAGTCTACGCGGAAAGACTGGAGAAATGCGGTTTCTCTATCAGCTTATATACGTTTAGTGATGAAAAAAAGTAAATAAAATAATAGGCAAAAAATGAATCCCCAAACAATAATGGAGTCGTTTTTGGCAACTGAATGTTTGTTAATTTAAGAAAAAATAGACTGACCATTAATTAACAAAAATACATTTGACTCAAACGCATATAGCTTCAGTTTCATATTTATTCTTTTTTTTTTAATTTATTTAATTCTTTTTTGTGTAAAAGTATAAGGAATTTATGTGATTTGAAATTTCTTACGGTTATAGACTGCTGATGCCTAGGGCTTTAGTTCATTCAAAGCTTAATTAGTCTTGTTTTGCTTATATGAAGGGGAGGCTGCCAGAGTGCGGGAAGAGAGAGAGAGAGAGAAAAGAAAATCTGATAAAAACGTTTAGATTTCACAGGAATATTGTTTATTCTTTAGAATTATTTGCCTGTTTAGATGTAACTTCATTCATTGATAAAAATATTTATTAAAAGGAAGTTAAAATAGGAAACGGAATAACAAATTAATCGATTAGATAAGGTATTTTAGACTTTAAAATGATAGGGATAGGATCAATTGAAGCTATTGGCCTATGAATGATGTGAATGCTAGTTAAATATATGAGAGGGAGTGAATAAGAGTGGAGAATACTTTACATCGACTTATAAAGAGTTGGAGAGAAACTTATTGAGGAAGAAAAGGATTTACCGAAGGATGGATTATATCTGATGTTTGAAAGTAATCATTCATACCGCCAGAGGTTGAAAATTCGTCTGCCATACACTTCAATCATGAGAAAAGATATAAATGATCTCACCCAAACATCCACCTCTCAAATTTACGGTTAGAGTGACAACTCGATTGTCATGTATTGCAATGAAGATGAGAGAGAATTAGTATTATTTTTCTCTCTGTCACACACATGCACACACTCACTCTCTATCTCTCGCTCTTTCTCTCTCTATCTCTCTCTCACACAGACTCTTTCTATCTCTCTTTCTCCCTCACTCTCCTTCTCTGTTTCTATCTGTGCCTCTCTCTTTCTTTCTCTCTCTCTCTCTCTCTCTCTCTCTCTCTCTCTCTCTCTCTCTATATATATATATATATATATATATATATATATATATATATATATATATATATATATATATATATGAGTACAGTAGCGTACGTGTAACTATAGGGATAAAATCACAGTAATAGGACTAATTTTATATGTGAAACCAGGTTTCGACGGAGACATCCATCATCGTCAGTCCACTAGCGATTGACAACGACGGATGTCTCCGTCGAAACCCGGTTTCACATATAAAATTAGTCCTATTACTGTGATTTTATCCCTATAGTTACACGTACGCTACTGTACTCATATATATATATATATATATAGAAAGAGAGAGAGAGAGAGAGAGAGAGAGACCAATCAACACCGCCATAATAGAATTCAATCTCTGAATTGCGCCATAACAAAGACTATTGATGTAGATCATCCGCTTCGGGATGTCGACGCTTCAGACCCCGAATTGAAGCAGTCTTTGAGGCTAATGATGGATTCATTGGATAGGTGGAGAAGAAGAGTTTCAAGAATATTTATAGCAATTTTTTATTATGCATCTTTTCTCTGATGTGCCTTTTTCTACATTCCTACAAATGACCGCAAAATAATGACGTGCCCTGTATATATATATATATATATATATATATATATATATATATATATATATATATATATATATATATATATATATATATATATATATTTACAGAACGTCAGTATTTTGAGGTAATTTGACGGATTTTAGAAAAAGGCGAATCAGAGAAAAGTTTTCTGCCTCTCTCTCTCGCACACAAACACTCTCCTTCTCTATCTATCGCTACCCTTCTTTCTTTCTCTCTCTCATTCATAAACACCTCCGCAGGGGGGGAGGAACCCTGTGTTGCCTGTTATACTTGGTACCCGGAGGAGTCGCACGTTCCCCCGGCCCGAGTGCAAATTAGGTAGGCCCCGTCACTGGGTTGTCTTGAACTCTACCCTGGTGCCTGGGAAAGTTACTGGTGCGCTTTTCCTCACCAACATTCACCACTATTATTATTAGTAGTAATAGTATTTTTATTATCATTCTTATTATTATTTAGTATTATTAATTTAATTTTTATTATTTAGTATGGTTTTTGTATTATTTATTATGATATATTATTATTATTTATCATTATATATTATTATGTATTAAAATGATTTATTATGGTTAGTATTAATTGTTATTAGTATATTGTTATTTATTATTATTTAATAATATCATTATTATTATTATTTATTTTATCATTACGGCTATCCATTCAACCTTTTCTACCCGCACTTGGTACCAGGAGGAGTGTTCCCACTGGTTCTGTAGCCCTGGTGCCTTGGTAGACTTCATACCATCCTGGGATCACCTAGCACCAGGGTAGGGTAATAATGGGTGATTGCCCACCCCCACTCGTTAGTGGACCCGTCTCTCTCTCCTTCTTTTTATGTATTATATATCCTCCTACCTATTTTCCACCCTGCTCTTCTATCAATAGAGGGGCTGGTTGCCCGATGACCTTCCGTCCCCTTATGAGTCTTAGTCGAGTAGTAGTGTCTACTGGGAGGCCCCTACCTGCTGCGAGGGCTGAAAGCCCGCTGGTTAGGGCAAGTATTAGGTACGAGGTGTGTTGGGCTGTTGACTCTTCACCTTCCTCCAGTACATATAGGAGGTGGCTGCGTCAGTACCATCCTTTATGGTTAAAGATCCATCCCAATTTCGCCTGAATGGTAGGTCGGGTTAGCGAAGCCCATCAACGCTGGACGGGGTCCGATTATGTGTAAATGATCGCATTCTGGTATTTCTGATTCTATTCTGACTCTTCTTTTAACCTTTACCTCATTGGGAGATCATAGTATCTATCATTTTTTTCTGATACTAGGGTAACAAGTGATAATAATAGTGAGACTGCATATGTGGATCCGCCTCCAAGCGTGGTCTCGCTCTCCCTAGGTGTCGGTGAGGATGAGGTAACACAAGACACCCCTTCGACCGGTAGAAGAGCTGCCCTCTCACCATCTGTACGCGGCAAAGGAGATACTCCCTTGCCATCTTTGGAGCCGCACTCGGGGAGCTCCACCTCTGAAAGGGAGGTGTCTCCCCTGTGATTTCTCAGGGGCCTCTCCAACTCTATTCTACCCGAGAGGAGCTTTCCTCATCTCTTGTTCTACGGGTGCGGCGGATTCCACCTCCTCCCCTTTTTATGGAGGCGCGCTCCAGCGACTCAATCTCTCTATTAGCGGCAGTCCTTCCTTTTTTATTACAGGGGACTGACAAGAGAGCAACAGGCGACCTAAAATTGACCGCTCCTGGTGGGAGCGGTCAATAAGACCAACCCCCTAGGGGGCTTAATAGATAGCAGGACCCACCGGTCCGGGCCCCCACAGGCGTTCAATCGGGCAGTTACACCTTGCAAGGGATCGGCGTTCCTGTTCCCCTCCTTTCCGTGATGGATGTCGGTTCGTCGCCTAGAGACGACATGACAAATGTACGTCGGATGGGATCCGTGATGCATTGGGGGTAATGGCAACATGGAGGCCCCCACCTTGAGATGGGCATGGTTCCCAGAGGGAAAACAGCCCAGATGGCAGGATTTTAAAAGTGGGTCGAACTCGGACATGATGGTAAACACAGAACCTGAGTCCTCCCCTGTGCAAGCTTCATGTCAGGCGGCTCTGGTCCCTGAGGACTAACAAGAAAAGGAGGGAACTCTTTGCAATTCTCCGGCTGATCCCTCTTTGACCGACAAGACCTTCTCCATTTCGAAGAAGGATTTTGCCGAGGCCGGTCCACCCGGTTTAGGGGCTCCTTCCGATGGCAAAGAGAAGCGCATTCGTTCTTCCAACCCTCCTCTATCAAAAAAGAAACAGGAAGACAAAAAGGACTAAAGGCTCCTTGGATGGACGGGTCTTCTGCCATTTCGGCAAGTGACCAGGCCAAGATCTGCACGTCCGGCCCCGAGGGGCCCCTCGATTACGTCGGGTCCCCTTATTGATTAGTGCTATTCGGACACTTAATGGTACTTGTCGATGCTGGGGAGATGCCCTGGGCCGTGTACAGTGCATTATGAGCCTGTACGTGCGATCCCGGCACCTCTGTCAGTCGCCAACGGCTCTCAGTGCGTCTGCAGCTGATCTCGACGGTGCCTATACCACCGAGAGACGCCACTCATTCCTTAAGGCTTTTGGGTTTATGGCTAGGAAACTCCTTTGAGAGCTCGCTATAGCTCTACGGCAGGTGGTGCCTCTGGTTCTGCCCAGAAGGCTACCCTGGAGGATACCACCTTTGATTATTTGTCGCCACACCTTTGCTCTCATCCTTTACAGCGCCGGAAGTTTTCCACTCGTCCTATTTGGAGCACACTTCGTGTCGCGTTGGATCAATGTTAGTGTATATACGGATGGCTCAGATTCTCAGGATGGGGTCGGTTTCCACACCGTATCCCCTCTATTTGAAGTCAGCGGGGCTCTGCCAGGTGGTGCGTCTGTCTCCACGGCCGAGCTCGTTGCAATACACCGTTCAGGTACGAGAGATAACGTATCATGCTCGGTTCGGATACCGGATTGTGATCTTTAGCGACCCTAAAAGCGCCTTGAGTGGTCTCAGGTCAGTGGACTCTCCACATCCCCTGGTTCGTGGTATCCATAACGCCACGTTTGCCGCGAGCCAGCTGAATGTCGAGAATATCTTCTGCTGGATTCCTGCGGGGAATGAGGGCGCCGATGATGGCCCCAATGAGTCCGCGAGAACTGGGAGACGATACCCGCATTTGGCTCTTCCTCACACCGACTACATGGCAGGATTCAGGGCCTGGCAAAGAAGATGGAAAACGGCCCAGGGAAACTTAAACTTGCGTGCTATTGCGCCGCGACTGTTCACATGAACCACCGCCCAATGTGGCGACGGATTCAGATCGCTTTTTTTCGTCTCCGAATCGGACACACTCACGGGATGCACCGCTATTTGATGGAGCTCTCGCCTGCGCTTTATTGCGACGAGTGCGTTGTCCCCCAGACTGTTCGGCACATTCTCGTTGAATGTCCCAGTCTGAGTAATCTTCGCCCAAGTCACCTGTCCCCGTACCGGGATGGGCGGGGTCGCTACCGCTTGCCCCTTGTACTCGGGACGAGTTCGTGCACACAGACTTGTGGACGATTTGATTTTTTGGAGGAGGCTGGCCTCCTCCGTTTTATTTGCCTTTCTTACTCGTAGGTCGTACGTTTCTTCTTGTCTCTTCTTTGTTCTTTTGTTTCTTTTTGACTTTTCTTTGTTAATTACGGTGACTTATGACCTTGAAGGCAGTCGCCAGAGGGGCACATAAAAAACACACTCACAAACTCTCTCTCTCTCTCACATACACTGTATCTGTTTCAGCCTTTCTTTCTATGTATCTATCTGTCTCCGTCTCCCCGCCCCTCTCTCTTTTTTATCTCTCTCTCTATCGCAGTCTCTCTCTTGATCTCTCCCTCAGACACATTCTCCCTCTTAATCACACAAACACACACACATACTCTCAAGAACTCTCACTCTACTTTTCCTCTCTTTCTCCATCCCTCGCTCTCGTTCCCTCCATCTCTATCTCCATCTTACTCTCTATCTTTATTTCTCTCCCTCTCCCACTTCCTATCTGAGAAAAACACATATACTCTCTCTCTATCTATTTCTCCTTCTCTTTCTTCCTCTCTCTCTATATATCTCATTCTCCATATAGATAAGTGGTGCGTGGACTTTCCGAAAGGGTGTTATTTAAAATGCCACCCGGCCAGTTCCTGCACCGACTGTATTCTAAACGGCCAAATCAAGGAGCTAAAAGAAACATGCAGGGCTTCCAAGAAAAGATCTAGGAAGTTGGAGGAGAAAATAAACAGCCTGGAATTGGAACACGCCAGACTGATTCGCAGGCTAGAGGTCAGAATAGCAGAGCTAACGTTAAGCCCTGTAGTAAACACTGCATCTGCAGTATTACCCCCAGAGCTAGGTCCGCATGCTACGGATAAACCTTCAAAGAAAAAGAAAAAGAAGGGAAAGAAACCGGAAGAAGAGAAAGTTGAAACAGAAAATAAAGTAGAAGCAGAAGAGTAGAAAGTTGAAGCAGAAGATAAAGTAGAGGCAGAAGAAGAAAAGATAAAAACAGAACAGTATATAACAAAGGAAGATACGGGGGAAAAGATTAATAAGAAAAAGAAGAAGAAGAAAGGAAGAACAAGAAAAATAATATGGAGAAGAAGAGGGAACCGAGAGTTCACTTCCGGAAGGAAAGCCTCAAACCACTGCACGGAAATGTCCGAGGGTTACCCTTGTGGGCGATTCCTAAGCACAAGGTTTGCAGCCCCTGCTAGCGGCCCGCCTTCGCACTAGTGTGGAGGTATGCTGCCAGCCAGGACGGGGAAACCACCACATCAGGGTAGAGGCTGAGAAATCTCAGATCTCCGAGAATTCAGTCGTTGCCCTGATGGTGAGTGGGAATGACCTCTACCTCCGAGGAGCCAAAGTAGGCCCCAGTGAGAAAATTCTCAGCACGGTCATGGGAGCCGTGGACGACTGCGGATTGATAACTCGCAGACGGGTCGTTGAAGGGATGCTCCCAAGAAGAGGTCCTAGCCTTACAGCTCACTCAAGGAACGTGACCTTGAACCAGTGCCTGGCCGACCTCTGTACGGCGGAGAGGGTCTTCTTTCTGGACCCTTACCGCACCTTTTACGGTCGAAACGACCTCTACCAAAGGAACGGAGTGCACCTTTCATTCAAGGGAAAGGCTGTACTCTGTAACTTAATCCAGTATGTTGTAGAGCGGACGCAGAGGAGCGTCTGACCCAAAGTGAAGGCGGACATAAGACAGTATGCCCGTGTCACTCCTGGAACGACGTTCTTAGATGTGGCAAAGAGGGGGTACTGCCACACAAAAGAAGCCGGAAAACGGAAGAGCGTAGGGAGTCCTATACTGGGGGACTCCCTCAAAGTTCTTCTGTTCAATGCGAGGTCAATCAGGAATAATTTTCTTGAGCTCCGTGGCCTCGTAGCAACATAGGAACCCTGAGATGGTGGCCATAACGGAGTCGTGGATAAAAACCTCAAGCCGAGATTTTGAAGGTGAATTCACGATTCCCGGTTACCAACTCTGCCTGAAAGATAGGCCAGACAGAGAGGGTGGCGGTGTAGTGTTGTATGTCAAGGATACTCTCAACTCGACGGATTGCAACAGCGTATCCGACCATGAACTACTAGGTGTTGACCTAGAGATAGGTCCTGCCAAATACAGGAACCTGGTGCTTTATAGACCTCCTGCCCAACTCGTTGAAAAGGACAGAGATCTGTACCAGCTACTAGGAGAACCTTTCGAAGACAGAATGTGTATCGTCATGGAGTATTTCAACACACAAGTTGACTGGGAAACCAGAGAACCATGTGGCGAGAACGCACTAATCCTGGAGTTCGCTAACAACGAGTTCCTCACTCAATGGGTGAGAGAGCCAACGAGAGGAGACAATATCCCCAACTTGGTTTTCCCCTCTGAGGATGACATCGTTGACGACCTCTCTGTTGGCGAAGAGCTCGATGGCAGTGACCACCAACTAATTAGATTTGTAGTCAAACTCCCCAAGGCAGAGCCTGCAACTAGTAAATCGAGGAAACTTGATTTGAGAAGAGCAGACTTTGCAGGTCTACGCGCTGGACTGACTGACGCGAGGCTAGAAGAGTGTGAGGCTGTTGAAGACTCGTGAAACAGTTTTAAAGCCACATTCATGAGTCTTCAATCGCGTTTCATCCCTCTGAAATGCCCCCGTCGGTCTTCTGTTCAACCAAAGTGGTTTAATCGAGAAATCGGCCAACTGCTTAGGGAGAAGAGAAATGTGTACCGGCAATCGAAGATCTCGGGTGACTTTGACAATTACCGGAGGCTAGCCAGGAGAGTGAAGTCCAGCCAAGTGTAGGCCACGAATGGTCTTTTGCAGTCTCCTTCTTTTCATATGTTCTTATGTTCTTATAAGGGCGGCTAAGCGGTCTCAGGAACTCAGAGTGGCGAGACTCTGTAAAGAGAATCCCAAAGAGTTCTTTGGATATGTAAACAGCCGTAAACCAATTCGTCGAACGATTGGACCTTTGAGGAATGAGGAGGGGACATTAAAGCACTCAGATGCAGAAAATGCTAACCTCCTCAACGACTACTTCTTTTTAGTCTTTACTGAAGAGTGTGGTCCCATCCCTCAGCCGACGGATTCCTACTCGGGGGAAAAGCTGGAGGATATGGACTTCACCGAAGGAGAAATAAAAAAAGATCAGTGACCTAATGACGAATAAGTCACCGGGCCCGGATGGGTTTCTACCTAAAGTGTTAAAAGAAGTGCGCGATCAAGTGTCACGACACCTGAGCGCAATCTGCAACATGTCAATCCGGACCGAATGCGTTCCTAGAGACTGGCGTGAAGCGGAGGTGACTCCTATCTTCAAGAAAGGAAACCGTAGCCAACCGTCGAACTACCGACCTATCAGTCTGACCTAGATAGTCAGTAAACTCATGGAAAGCATGATGGTGGACAAAATGACGTCGAATTTAGAGTCAAAGCTGCTACTGAGGAGTTCCCAGCACGGCTTCCGAAGGCAACGGTCATCGCGAGATTGGAACGCGTGCAAGCCAGGGCAACCAAACTGATTCCCTCTATCAGACATAAAAGTTATGAAGATAGATTAAGGGAATTAGATATCTTGTCGCTGGAGACCCGGAGACTACGTGGTCAGCTTATCGAAGTGTTTAAAATACTTCGAGGCTTGGACAGACTGGACTACGGGGATATTTTCCAGCTCAGTGAGGGGAGAACAAGAAATCACGGCTTTAAACTTGAACTGAAGCGATACCACCGTGATCTGTGTAGGAAATTCTTCACTTACAGTATCTGCGGTAGTTGGAACGCACTTCCGACGGAAGTTGTCAACAGTAAATATGTTGACCAGTTCAAGTCAAGACTAGATAAAGTCTTGCGAAATCGCCGTTAAGATCCTCGTGAGTGATCTTCGAGGTGGTTGCCAACGGACACCTTCGAAGATTGCGCCAAAAGTACCCTCCTTGTATGGATCGTAAGGTCTTCTAGGGTACTTATTTTCCTTGTAGCTCCTTGTAGCTCTCCTTATCTCTCTCCCTCCCACTCTCTTTCTCTCTGCCTCTCACACACACACACTTTTTATCTTTTTGTTTCTGTCTTTGTATCTCTCTCTCCTTCCTTATCTCTCTGTCCCCCATCTATCTCTCCCCTCTCAATCTCTCACACACTCTCTTTCTCTCTCACTCTCATACACTCACACACATAATCTATCCCCCTCTCTATAGATATATCTCTCTATCTCCTTATCTATCTCTCTCCCTCTTCCACTCTCTTTATCACACACATACATTCTCTATACCTATTTATCTATCGCTCCCTCTCTCTTTATCTGAGCTCTCTCAATTTATCTCTCCATCTCACATACGCATACACTCTCTCTCATACACACATTCTATCTCACATACACACACAATCTCTCTCACACATACACACTGTCTATCTCTCACTTTCATTATATCTGTTTCTCTATCTCTATCTCTCTTTTATACCCCTCTTTCTCTCCTATCTCTCTATCATTCTCACACGAACACACACACACTCTCTCTCTCACTCAAATAAACACACACTTTCTCTCGCACTCTATTCTCCCTCTCACTCTCCATCACCAATACACAAAAGCATTAACACACACACTCTCTCCTCCACTCCCTCTCTCTCCATATCTCACACCCACCCACACACATAAACTTTCCCTATTTCTTCTTCTCTCTTTTCCCTCTCCCTCTTTCCCATTCTATTTTATTCTCTCATTTTGTCCCTCTATCTACCTCTCCCCCCTCTCTCTCTCTCTCGCACACGCACTCTTTCTCTCTCTCTCTTGGTTTCTGTCTTTCTGTCTCTCTCTCTCTCTCTCTCTCTCCTCCTCTCCCTCCTTCTCTTTCTCTCTCTCCCTTATTCTAAGAAGCCCTCGGGAGATTAGAGAGGGGAGGATATGGGAGTACAAATAATAATAACCGAGGATGCATAAATGTTTCGTATTCTCCCCTAATTATTAGTTCGCACCTAAAACCCGGGTGATTTTGATGTATGAACCTAGGTGTAATCTGAAGAGAAATCTCCTTATCCTGCCTTAAGGGGCACAGACTAACCCCCACTCCGATTCACCTAGGGTTTTAAATTGGCGCAAACTAGGTCATATAAGCTTTTAACATGCCCTCCTTTCCCCGGCATAATCGATTGGGCAGGTTTGCCCATTGTAGTTTATCACTTTTTCAATCGTCCTCATCGTATTTTTTAAATCATTTTCTTTATATGTCTGTCCTTATCTTTTGTATTTATTGCGGTAAAACCACCTCCTTACATTAGTTTACGTTGTCACCCACATAATGAGTTCTCCGCCTCAAATTGCGACGCTGAAGTGACGCTGCGTGGGATTGAGCCTGGCGTCTGTGTCAGGGTATTTCTGTCGTGGAAATCCGGCGTTAAATTTCAAAGCGATCGTATTTAGGGTCACCAGGCTCGTTGGTACGTTCATGGAGGTGTAACGTACCCCCCCCCCCACACACACACTCCCTGAGGTTAGGATGTAGTCGTCAGCGTCCGCTATTTTGCTTCTCCACCGTTTATTTGTCTTTCCCTACCTGTCTTCGCCAAATTTATTTCGCTATTAGGGTTTGGTTTAATGGTTAGTTGAGGATGAGGTTAATATGGCTACCATTAACGCTAGTAGAATTATAACTAACAATAGTACCACTAAGACTAACATCATTAGTAATAGGAGCATTGCTATTACTAATAGCAATATGGTATCACAGTCCTGGTATGGATTGGAACTGAGGGCTCTTCTCATGCGAGGGACGCCATTGATTTTAGGTCTCCTGTGGTGTAAATGATACCCGGTATTTTAGCTAATTAATCACTCTCTTTCTGCCACTTTACATTGTTTAGTAATAAAGAGTTCAAACTCGTTAGCTAATTTGTTTCTCACTATATTTGTCCTTATTTTCTTTTCGTACTAACGATTTCAAAGTTATTGGCTAATTAGTCTCTCTCTCTCTCTCTCTCTCTCTCTCTCTCTATCTATCTCTCTTTGCATTTACCCTCGCTTAGTATTAAGGATTTCAAGCTTGTTAGCTAATTAGTCGCGCGCTTCCCATACTGTTACTCACTTTTACTAGTGGCGATTTTTATGTTGTTAACTAATTAGTCTCTCTCTTTATATCGTCTTGCCCTTACCCTCATTTAGTACTAAAAAATTCAGCTTTTTAGCCAATTAGTCTACATCTCTCCCTTAACCTTGTTAAGATTAACGATTGTAAATTAGTTAACTTTCCTTAAATTTCCCGTATTACTTTTTCTGTGAGCTTGACAACCATGGAACGCCACCCCTGTCTTCCTTCTCCGAGTTATTCTATCAGATAATATATATATTTTATTCACTGTCTTCCTATTCTATCTTCTATTCTTCTTTGTGAACAATCGCTCTCCACGTCTATATCGGCTTCTCTCTCTCTCTCTCTCTCTCTCTCTCTCTCTCTCTCACTCGTGGGCTGCTACTAAGGGCTCGCGTTGTGGCCGTGTTCCTCCTTCCTCAAAATAGAACTCGAAGCGCCCATGCCTTTATTAGTATGCGCTCTCTGCCCGAGTTCAGCCTCCGCCCCCACGCAATCAGCTCCCCCTCCCCCCGGAACGGGTAGCCAATCAGATTCTCTTCAACACGAAACTATTTCATCTTTATGTGGGACAGATTTAGGTGGAATGCGTCTTAATATAGGATTTATTCTCTTTCCTCTTATGTAGGTATGTGTGCGTATGTGTTATGGTTGAATGGTATCTCATAGCCAGTTATTAAGAAGGTTTAGTAAGGAATGGTTTGGTGGTATGGTTGGAGGAGTTTCTTTCAATAAGTTCTTTCTTTTCCGAAAGGTTGGCAGGAATGTCTAATTGGGATTATACGACACAGTCCCGAAATGACTAGGACCAACTAGTCTACAAGAGCTAGTTGGACAGCTAGTCACATATAGGAAAAGATGGCTAGTGCTATAAAACGGGTAGTGAGACAATAGCTGGTAATTGATTAAGTTGTATAAAAAAAACCCAGATTTTGTACCCCAAGACGCCCTCATTCGGCACCCAAATACCCAGAGCGAAACTATCATACCCCTCCTTTTTTCATGGCAGCTTCTAAAACGGAGCCGAAGAAAAGTTTTTAACTAAATGATTGTATTTGTTAACTGCGTTTTTAACTTAACCCAACCCAAACAATGAAATCTGTAAAAAAAAATATTTTATGGGGGGGAGTTAGCTACAATATTATGGTAATAACCTTTTTATCTTATTTATATATTTCAATATTTTTTTCCACCGATGCTACTGCTATAAGCTATTTAGATACTAGAAGTACTAGCTATTCATGTATTTGCTATTTTGGTCACGTGCCTTTTGTTCTTACTAGCTCTCTTTGCTCTAGTTATTTTGGGACGAGCTGTTTTGTCCAACTAGTTCTCTTGGACTAGCTGTTTCAGGGCGTAGCAATATCGGGAGTAGTGTAAATGAAAAGAAGAGCCTAGGCCTTTGACAAGTAAATATCGTCATATAAAGTAATGAAGATCAAACACAAATACTCATTTTATCTCAACATATAGCGAATATCGTCAATATATAAGCAAATTAATGACGATAAAAAACAGATACTGATTTTTATTTCTAGTGTAAAATGTTCTCACCGTGTTTGTTTTGTGGCTTCTTGACAAAGAGATACAATGACAAGCAAAAACAGCAAGATACGAACAAAGAATAAGTGTTGAAACGCATGTACAATCTATCTCATGCAAATGCCATATTTACAATAATTATACAGTTTTTAGGCTGTTGCGTGGGACAAGGCAAATGATCTTTGAATAGTTTCCATTATTCATGTTTTTTTGTCCGGTCAACTACCTTGAATTTGTATGGAATTGATGAGAATAAATAGAAAATAGCGTGTATGTTTAATACCCTTTATCGTCAAGGTGAATGCCGAATGAAGGACGTCATATACACATGATGGTTTTGATAATAATGACAAATTAGGCAAATTTGCGAATGGAAAATTATGTTTATGTAGTAACGCATTGATATTGCAATTTTAAATAAGCTTGTTTTTCAGCCTTATCCACCGGTACAAAATCCAATAGCCCATTTTCGTGCTATTCTGGGGGAGTAAGTCACAAGAGCAGTGAAAATTAGAATGATAGATGGGTCTTTCACGACATCTCGTGGATGGATTGAAAATTAAACATCTTTCCATAGTGGATCTCTTGCATTGAGTATCTTCAGGAATGACAAAAGGAGGCTAACGAAGAAATATCATTGAATATTAAGGATGCAGAGATGGACACACACAATTTATTTAAAAATTCTGTTTCAAATATTCGAGGCTTTTCCTCTTTCTAACATCAAACAACACGATGCTGAAAGGTCTTGGCCTCTTGTGCAACGTCTAATACTCATTTTGAAATGAAATTCCGTAATCACATGGGAGAAATTAGTCCCTCGTATGTGGTTCTATGTTGCGAATGACCATAATTTGAGGTCTTGAAAGATCAGAACAAGTTTAGGAGGAATGATTTGTAAAACCTTTAATTTACTTTTATTAATGAAATATGAGACCCCATTCTTCATATAAATTCCTAACAAATATATTTGGTAGAATTAAATCACCATGGAATTTCTGCCAGTGTTACGATTCAAAAAATCCTAACTTTAATTGAAAAAATTGGTATTATTGATGAAGTTTACAAAGGTGGATTCAACACAATAAAATACCATTAGGCAGAATTGAATAATATAGCGAACATGTTTAGAAGCATTTCCTGTGGACAATGCCTGGGCCAGATTCTTCGTATTCTTCCTTGGTGATCCACATGGCCTGGAACGTGGAGAGAGAGGAGAGAATGGAGCCACCGATCCATACGGAGTATTTACGTTCAGGTGGAGCAATGATCTTGATCTTGATAGTGGAGGGAGCCAAGGAGGTGATTTCCTTCTGCATTCTGTCAGCAATACCGGGGTACATTGTGGTACCACCAGAGAGTACGTTGTTGGCGAAGAGGTCCTTACGGATATCAATGTCGCACCTCATGATGGAGTTGTAGACGCATTCATGAATACCGACAGATTCCATGCCCAAGAAGGAAGGCTGAAAGAGGGATTCGGGGCAGCGGAAACGTTCGTTGCCGATGGTGATGACCTGACCATCAGGAAGTTCATAAGACTTGTCAAGAGAAGAGGAAGCAGAGGCAGTTGCCATCTCATTTTCGAAGTCGAGGGCGACATAGCAGAGTTTCTCCTTGATGTCTCTCACGATTTCTCGTTCAGCGGTGGTGGTGAAGGAGTAACCCCTCTCAGTCATGATCTTCATGAGGTAGGCGGTGAGATCACGACCGGCCAAGTCAAGACGGATGATGGCGTGGGGAAGGCAGTAACCTTCGTAGATGGGCACGACGTGGGACACACCATCTCCGGAGTCGAGCACAATACCGGTGGTACGACCGGATGCGTAGAGGGAGAGGACGGCCTGGATGGCGACGTACATGGCGGGCATACCGAAGGTCTCAAACATGATCTGGGTCATCTTCTCGCGGTTGGCCTTGGGGTTGAGTGGGGCTTCAGTAAGGAGGCAGGGAGATTCCTCGGGGGCAACGCGGAGTTCGTTGTAAAAGGTGTGATGCCAGATCTTCTCCATATCATCCCAGTTGGTGATGATACCGTGTTCAATGGGGTACTTGAGGGTGAGGATACCTCTCTTGCTCTGAGCTTCGTCTCCTACGTAGGCGTCCTTCTGACCCATACCAACCATGACTCCCTGGTGACGAGGGCGGCCGACGATGGATGGGAAGACAGCCCTGGGAGCGTCATCACCGGCGAAACCGGCCTTGACCATTCCAGAGCCGTTGTCGCAGACAAGAGCAGTCGCATCATCGTCAGACATGGTGGTGGTATTGGCTGAGTCCTATGACTGTAAAAGAAATTTGTCTAATTAATAGCAGATAAATAATGATCATCAATTTTCTAATTTTCAAACCGATTTTGGTTGAAGTTATTTTGAGATAATTTTACCATCAAAATAAATAGACTCTATATCAGAAATGTGGTACCTTTAGAGTAGTATTCACCAAATCCTTCAAATTCATTTGCCTGTGACGTTGATTAATCTTTCTAGTATTTTATAATGACCTGAAATTTATTACCATTTGCTCTGGTTATTTAAAATATACCAGAAAGTTTTGAGCCTTACAGTACCAACCTCATTTAAATCACAAATAGTTACTAAAATGATACAACAATTGTATTGTTGATACCATTATCTCAATCTAATAAACCAATGACTTATGAAAGAAAACTTTTATAGAACTTATATAACCTTCACATCGACTTCAAGAGTACTGCCCGATCACCTCCTGCTCACGTTAGAGCATTTGAAAATTCCCCCTATGCAAATAATGAATAAAATGTGAATTGGCAACTCAGTGCCAATTCAAATTACCTCACTTAGGTGTCCAAAATCGTTCATCTCGGCATACGAAAGAAATTTTAGTAAGTGGATGGAAAAGTACAGCTAGGAGGTAAAATTTATTAAATCCATGAATTTTCTTTACGGGTGTAATGAATTTCTTGCGTATGGTAATTTAAATTATTATTATTATTATTATTATTAATGCTCGACTTTGCTGAAACTCCATAAAAGTTTGCAAGCGAAGCTGTGAATCGAATGGTCCTTTCTTCTAGGAGGTGGAGGAGAGTCAAAGCTTCATTTAAGCCATGAACTTAAAAAAAAATGGGAACCCAAACAAGGGGGTGAAATAAATATGAAAAAGCAAGAGGAAATAACAAAAAAAATGAAATAATATTAGACGAGAAAGCCAGAAAACTTTGAAAAAATAGCTATAAAAATATTTAATAAAATTCCTTAACTTCTGAAGATGTTCTGACAGGCTTTTGAGGAAGGAGGGGCTGTCATAATTTTGAATTTGTTTTTGAAAATTACGCTCCCTCTAAGTCATATTATTTAGGCTTTGCTGTTTATTATTACTTGCTACGAGGGGAGGTCAATAAGTTTTGCGAATCGGTAGGGCAAAACAGAGGAAGGGAGATGGCTGTTTGTGGGGGTGTTAGGACAAGTTATGACAAGGCAGGACCTGCAGCCGCACACTCCTGCCTCGTCTATTTAAGAAGAAGTAGCTGATCGCAGATCGTCAGTTACAAATTTTTCAACAATGGAGAAGGTTGAGCACCGCGCAGTGATCAAATATTTCACCAAGGAAGGCAAGAATGCAAAAGAGATCCATGAAGGCATGGTTGCAGTGTACACCGACACCGCCACTTCCTATGAAGCCATTGCTCGCTGGAATAGGAAGTTCCGCCATGGTCGTGAGGACAATGTGGCCCGTATGGAGAGGATGATCCTCGAAAATCGACGGGTAAAGGTCGAAGAAATCGAGCGACAACTTGGAATATCACATGGAAGTGTTATCAACATCACCTACGACAATTTGGCCATGACCAAGGTCTCTGCCCGTTGGGTCCCTAGAAACCTCACATCCCATGATCGACTTCATCGTCATTAAAGTCCACAAGGCCAGAGTTGCACAAGCTGCCCTGCGCGAGTGCAAGTTCGAGGAGCTCAATCATCCTCCCTACAGTCCAGATATAGCCCCTAGCGCCTACTTTTTATTCTGCTAGCTCAGGGTTGCACTGCGTGGACGGCGGTTTGGGGACGATGAAGATGTCCAGCTCGCCGTCCAGGAGTGGATTGAACAGCAGTCGGGAGATTTCTGGTTGTCGGGAATTCGAAGCCCCAGGGACAAGTGGCGAAAGTGCATTGAAGTCGAGGGTAGTTATATTGAAAGATAATAAAACACTTTTCCTCATATCTCGTTTCCTTATATCCAAATTGCAACACCTATTGACCTCCCATCGTATCATTAACTTTTTTACTATTTTTTTGTCCCCGTTTCGTTTATCTACTCATTCTTTTTCTAGGAAGATAATTCCTTCGTTGGATTACCAAATATATTTTTCTCATTTGTAGTGCTTTCATTCCCTTCCCATCATCGCTCTAATAATTATACGGTATGATTTTGCTATCCGTCTCTCGAAAAGGGTGTAGCTCCTCGCTCGGATAATGAAAGCAACATAAAGATTATAATGAAAGTCGCTGGTGCCCGACTAAACCCTAAAGTTGGTCCTGATGAGGGACCCTCCTCACCACGGGAGACTGAAAACTCGTTCGCCGCCAAGGGTATGTGGGTATATCTATCCATCACCGAGGACCCTCGCAACAGAGGAGAAAAGTGTGTATAACTCCTGTGAAGACCTTAAACGAAAGACAACGGTGTGTTGATCGACTATATGTTTTTTAGGATCGTATGGTGCCGATTTCAGTGTGGTCCTGCAGCCTGACATGGAACCACAATTGTGAAAAATAAATCACGGAAAAATGGGGGGGGGGATAAGATAAGAAGAGTTGTGCACCCGCTCGATTTCTGATTAGCCCAAGTAGACTAATTGGCTCTCTACTTAAAACTCATTTTTATTTCCCGAAGCTTCGACTTTTTCTTTGCGCAACCCCCTTCCAAGACAACTTCTTTGGTTTCGGCCTAATAGTACTACAAAAAATAGTAATAGTAGGAAAATAATAGTACTACAAGAAATAGTAACAGTAGGAAAAATGATAGTGCTACAAGAAATAGCAAAAGTAGGAAAAATAATAGTGCTACAAGAAATAGTAATAGTAGGAAAAATAATAGTGTTACAAGAAATAGTAAGAGTGCGAGCAATGAAAGAAGGCCGGTCGAGGCCGTAGACTTTACGGTCGTTCGAACCAAATGAGGCTCGATTTGGAGCCGCCGTCCAGAAATGCACCTTTGTTTAAAGATCCCGGGGGAAAGGGATCTCGCCGCTGGTAGTACAAGTAATAGTAGTACAATTTATAGTAATAGTAAAATCAGGGATTGTCATAGCATCATAAGTAATATTAGTTTAAGTATTAGCAAAAGTAGTGTAATGGTAGCACAAGGAGTATTAATAGTACTACAAGTAAATAATAAATAAATAGTAGTACAAGTAATAGCAATATCAGTGCAAGAAATATTAATAGTAATACAATAAGGAGTAATAGTAGTACAAGAAATAATACTACAAATACTATTAATAGCAGTAAATGCAATACTAATATAAGAAATAGTACTACAAGGAATTGTAATAGTAGTACAATAAATAGTAGTAGTAGTTGTATAGTGAGAACCAAGGTATGGATAAGTTACCCTTTCCCTCCTTCACTTGCGACGAGATCCCTCGACCATCTTCTCAAATGGTAACCACCACCTTTTCAAGTTTAGCGAAGTTAAGCCACATCGAGTGTGATTAGTCTCCGGATGGAGTTTAGATTCGGGGGTTTTCAACGCCGGCTGCCATATGCTGTAGATACTCTTGGTTTAGATTCTACGTTAATCAGTAAGTCCTCTAAACATATACTATTGGTTCGGAATCTACGTTAATCATTAGGTCCCCCACTGAAGAAATTAAAGGCATCTTAAATATATTCAGAGGAGGTGCTAAAACACCCACCATTAAAAAGAAGATATACTTTAGTGTCTAACACACAAACACACACACACACAACAGTACAACACAAACCACTCAAAATGATCAAAGAATGAACACAAACCACACCCATACCACTCATGCGCGGAAAACACTACGAATTGGAGCTCGCCCAAACATGATAGGAACCAAACACTTCAACAGGGCATCTCCGCCGCCCATCCATCCTTAACACCTTGTCGATTGTGTTCCTTCCCGGCCCCACCACCTCCAGATGGATTCCCTTGAGTCCCCAACAGCAGTAGCTGCGTTCCCTCCGAACCCCAATACCCGCACAGCACTAAATCATTCCCATCCCATCCACCACCTTACAATACCATCTCCACCCTACTCCAGAAAACTACTACCACCACTAGTACAATAACATCCCCCCATCCCACCCCTACCCCCAAACCACAACATGCTAAAACACATCTCCACCATCCCCACCCACTTACCGTCCTGCCAAACATCCTAAATACACCACACCTACCCAAATAGGCAAATCACTACACGAACAGATTTTAGCCCCAAGATCAGGCCACTCTTCTATCCTCCAAACGCCCACGCCCTACTTGCCCCAATACTAACTTGCCCTCACTAAAGGACCTATTGCTCCCCCGGACTAGGTGGGGGTGGGAGGGTGCGATAAGGTTCTTGGGAGGGGTCACCCGGGTTGGGTGGGGCTGGGAGATGCGGTGACGTTCCTGGGGGGCCACCCGGCTCACTGAAGACAGGTAAGGAGGCGGAAAGGCAGATCCTGATTGTGCTCTCGTATCATGCTCTGAGACAATGAGGGGGGAGGGGGTGCGAATAGCTTCTTTGTCGCTCTTTTCTTCATCCCTGTTCCTTGTCACCCTTATCCTCATCCCTGTTCTTCGTCACCCTTATCTTCATCTTTCTTCTTCATCACCCTTATCTTCATCATTTTCTTCGTCACCCTTATCTTTATCCTTGTTCTTCGTCACCCATATCTTCATCCTTGTTGTTCGTCACCCTTATCTTTATCCCTGTTCTTCGTCCTTTTCTTCTTCACCCTTATATTGATCTCTGTTCTTCGTCACCCTTATTTTCATCCCTGTTCTTCGTCACCCTGATCGTCATCCCTGTTCTTCGTTACCCTTATCTTCATCCCTGTTCTTCGTCACCCTTATCGTCACTCTTATCTTCATCCTTGTTCTTCGTCACCCTTATCTTTATCCCTGTTCTTCGTCACCCTTATCTTTATCTCTGTTTTTCGTACCCTTTGTCACCATTATCTTTATCCCTGTGTGGCCCACTCCGAAGATGATTGTACAGCAATTATATTATTATTAATGATAAAATCAATACTACAACTACTGCTACTAATAATAATAATCATCGTCACCATACCAAACTGTATCATGACAATAAAATTAATCTTTTGGGAACTGATAATTATTCGAATTATAAAAAAAAGGTCAACACGAAATGAGAGAGGTCATTTGCAATAAAAAACAGACAATTTTTGGAGGCTCGGCGGATAAAGGAAAAAAAAGGTATTTACGAGTATTATTAACATTGTTATTAATTTATTATTATTTTTTTAATATTATCATATTGCTTCTGTTATTATTTTACCGATGAGGAGTGGCAAGTTGCATAGCCATCTTCAAAGTAGGTCGCACATTACATATGTAAGGGGAAGCATGCTGCAGGTGACATTTGTGTGCCCTCTGAATTCCCGCAAAATGATGTGCGGCTATATATCTTCCACACATTTTCACTTGCCTATCTTCACTTCTTCTTATACAAATTTCTTCTTATCATCTTTAAGTAACAATAGCAATTATGATCCAGTCTACCCTGATGACGTCACAGCTAACAAAATGAGAGGCTTCCCGCCAATTTTGACAAAAGCGACATTCGTCTGCCACAATTAAGCCTAAATCTTTGAGGGGGGAGGAATATTTTGCTTTATTTCATCCATAAAAAATAACATAAAGCCTCTTTAAATATGGTCTACTGATACTTCCTACTTACTCATTTTAAAAGCCACTTCCTGCCATTTAGAACTATTTATTCTTTGCTTTATTTGGGGGACGGGGCATAATAAATTGGCCTGTAGCGGCTAGATTTCAGAAAAACGTTGACAGAATGTTACTAATTGCTTAACGGTTACGGGCAATTAAATATAAGTCGTGGTCAGGCCAAATTCTCTGGTTACGTTGGGATTTTTTATTATTTTTACCTTGAAAAAAATAAAATAGTACCCCAGACATACATAATATGTGGTTTTTATTAATTTAAGACATCATTGGCTTGCTGATGATAGAATGTGTTGATTTTATGAAGAGTTGATATGACTAGGAGAAGATGGTTAAGCCTATCTCTGTAGCGTTTTATTTACGACGAAAATTAAGGTAGGAATTTTTTCATAGCGCCTTAACACTATGGGTAAGCTATGTGGTCCGCAAGGCTACGGAAATTTATGTTTATTTATTAAATTTATAATGCTATGCGTAGGTGAAGTGGTATCTATGGCAAAGGATTTTATTATTTATTAAATTTATAAAGCTATCGTAGGGGATGTGGTCTCGAAGACTACGGAAATTTTCTTTATTTAATAAATTTATAACGCTATGCGTAGACTATTTGGTCGCTATGGCTACTGATTTCTTTTTATTTATTAAACTTATAACGCTATGCTTAGGCTATTTGGTCACTATGGATACGGAAATTATATTTATTTATTATATAACGCAATGCAATGACTAGGCTAGGCATCGCTTATATGGCTTATTGTGGTAGATTTTAAATTTCAATCTTAGTAGCGAAGCGCAAGCTTCCCCCGTAGGGGAAGTGGAGAACCATTGCCTGGTTATAGTTATGGGGTAAAGAAAGGAGCGTTTCTTACTCATGGCATTATATTGCGGGGCCAATTTGAAGGACCATAATTCCAAACCCGCAAAAAAATAATTTCATAGATTGGAGACAAAATTGAAAAAGAACGTGGTTTGAATTCTAAAAATGCCTACGTCAAAAATTTGAATATTCCACGAGACCCCCTAATGTTAATATTTAATGGGAGCGGAGGCATTATTTTAGGTAAATTTCCCAAAAGAGGCAGATAATTTGTACTTTAATTAGGGGTTCACAACCGGTTTGGCCTTATTGCCCCCATAGTACCCTAATTTCTTTTTCCTGGGGTCCCATGAATACTATTTTCATCAGGCAATATGCAAATTAATTCTATTTTAAACAATAGGCTTTTGAGATGCAAAATTATGGGTAAAGTTGAAGATAAGCTGCTCAGCTGCTAATTTACGTTTGGTTATTCGTATATGTGCTCGGTACTGGAACTCGGTTTCGAGCCTGGCTATGACTTGCTATATGGGGGAGGAGTCCCCCATACCTCCCCGCTCGCTCCGTTCGCTCTCAGTAACAAGTAGTGCTTTCCTTCTTTTTATAAAATCTTTCGTGGTATTATTTGTTCCTGAGGGCGAGCGGAGCGAGCAGGAGAGTATGGGGGGCGGAGCCCTCCCATATAGTAACTCACAGCCCGGCTTGAAACCGGCTTCCAGTAACCAAACACATATACGAATAACCAAACGCATATACGAATAAATTAGCAGCTTATCTTCAACTTTACCAAATTATTTGTTTACAGATAAAAATTATAAGATATCTAAATATGTATGTTAATATTTTTTAAATGTATTTCAACTACATAAATTAAAATTATTTATTGGCCTATAATGTAGGCTTCAATAGGCTGAGTCACGTGCCCCCCCCTTCATAGAGTTTGTGGCCTCTCTAAATCTTAACATTTTCCATTGACGCCTTAAAATGTACCGTGGCTCCGAAGAGGCCGTATGGCTCCTGGTTGGGAAGCTGTTTTAAAGTACTTTGCTTTGTAAACTTTTGTTCTTGGACGATTCGAATAGGCCTTAGCGGCTCCGACATTTACTGTTAGGTTGGTTATAGCTGACCTATTTGTTCCTAATCTATTTACTCTTATTTATTTTTTTGTTGCTGTACTTTTATTTTCTTCATCTGCCTATCTTTCCCTAATTAGTTCAACGCCTAGCTAGACTCAATACAATTACGCCATCCTCGCATATTTTCCTCCCCCCCGCTCCCTAACTACGTAATCACATTCGTCAATCAAAATTATTAAATCTGTCTTAAAGTTAAGGTAAACCCATTACCTTGAACTCGGTATGTATGTGGTTTTGTTATGTGTAAACAAATCAATTAGTCATTTAGTCACATTAAACAGTTCAAACAACTATTAATCTCTGTAAACATTTTTTTTATCACAGCAGACACTTCCAATTGGAATGAAATAGGTATATAAATCACAATGTTATATTTAAAATTGTTCAACCACACTCTTTGCACTAGGCTTCCTTTTGGTTGCACACTGTTTTTGTTTTGAAGCAGGATTTCTAGAATTGCTAAAGAGCTTGCTCGTGATGTTCGTAATGCACCGTTATTATTGCATAAACTAAAACAAATTGAATTATCCGTTTTCTTTAAAAGGAAATTGTTAAGGGGTGACCCGTAAATTAGAAGGCTCATCATATTGACACCTTGTTATTTTTGCACGGGGTAAAGTCCTTTAAATTTATGTTCTATTTTCATCTATAATAATTTATCACTAAATACATCATTTCCCAAGCTATGAGGAGAAGTTTCCAATAATGAGCCCTAGGAAATATAGCGTAATTGAAATCAGAATAGGCCCTTATCATAGGCCTATACTCACAAGAACCAATGTAGGTAGAATTTGTTTGACACGACTGGCAAGCAGAAGCTATATCTATCAGCTTTTATAGGCGAAAGAGACGAGGTGAAAATTAAAAATAAAACAATAACGCCTCCCCCCATCACCACCTAGCAAAAAAAAAGGCAGAAATTGGCAAGGTTATTCTGAAATTTGTAGGGAAAAAAGAAGGTTGACAGACAATTGTCATACATATCCACTATCAGATATGAATACCTGGATACCTTTGACTGATCATATAAAATTTAACATACATATATTCCTTATTTGTAAATTATACGGTTTTACATGTACAATAAAAATCTCCATGTAAATATTTTCTATTTATGAATACCTATGGGTTTTTATTTAAGTTAAAGTTTGATAGCAATAAATATAATATCCATATTAATATTTTTAGTTCACTCCATTTGTGTCTTCTGACTATGATTTTATAGTTTTAAAATAAACGCTTAGTTTTTCATATTATTTCAATATGGTATTGACTTGACAAAGTCAAAGGAGGAGATGATCTATCTAGCATTCTATTTATAACTGTCGCATCTTGTCTGAAGCGAAGAAAATCAATTCGTAGTAAATATATGACAAACGTCATTAAATGAATTTAAACCAACCTTCCTCTAGCTATAAATGCTAAAATAAATCTTACACTCCATTTTCGTACGCACCTACACCAAATACACTTGAAAAGCAGTCGAAAGTAGAGTAATTGTATGAAAATAACACATCCCCCTACGCTGACTGGCCCATACTTGTTATATGACTTTGCCTATTAAATTTTGAGGGGATGAAAGCTCGGGTGCAAGTGTTATGTAAGGAAAAAGGGGGAGGGTGAGAGGTAATATAAGAGGCGAAAGCTTGGAGGAAGGAGTCAGGAGAAGGAAATCAAGGAGAGAAGACCATATAAGTACTGTGAGAGATCTTTTGACGAGAGGGAGGTGTGAAAAGTTGAGAAATGGAGTTGTGATCGATGGATGATGAAGAGTGAGAATGCATAACCCTGTTTTCTAAGTCACGAAACAGTATGTAAAAGATGATAACGGATGGGACTCTATGAAATGATTAATGCTGCTGGATATAATAGTTTTAATTGATTGACTAGAGTACAAACTCTAACAGTGACGTTCTAGAGCAGACCACATTATTTTATACAATTGTGGGTAAAAACTTTGGCAGAAGCAATTTGTGCTTCTTAATGTTTTAATGCTTCAGATTTTTTTTTAAATATATTCAAGTTTCTGTGGTATCTTACAGGATAATCAAAATATCTATAGCTCTCATAGGCTCTATGACCTCAGGTAATATAAATAAAGGTGAATGGCTTCTGAGATTGGTTCGGGTCAGATTTCAACTTCGATGAGAAGATCCTGAACGAGGGTTTTCCTTTCTTAGCTTAAGAGGAAAGGTCAGGGGTTTACCATAATTTTCCGGCTTCTTTGTCTCCCTTATTTTTTAAGAATCTCATAATTTCTCAAATGGAGTAAGATATAGGGAGTTCCCAGGCTAAAAGACCCATGGATGGTGGGGGCAATTCTTTACATAAGCTCGATGACACCTGATCTTTACGATGCCGGAAAACCTTGATCACCATCCAATTGCTTCAGGATCTTTTTTAGGAGTTGCTCTCAGGGGACATTTTTGTCCTATTTTTGGTTTATAGTGGTGTTTACAGGACGAAATTGGTCAATATGAAAATGTATGCCCTTCGCTTCCACTCTGTTTATATACCGATAGTATTTCTCATGTATACTCTGTGTATTTACTCGTTTCTGCTCTGTATGTTTACCTACTTCTCGTTTTTATTGTTTATATATCCTACTTCTTGTTTCTTTTCGGTTTGCTTACATACTTCTCATTTCAGCTATATTTTTTCCTTTGTTTACATACTTCTCATCTTCTGTTTGTTCTCCTACTTCCTAGTTTCTGCTGTTATTTATCTTCTCGCTTCCGCTTTGTTTATATACAGTACCATCTAAAAAGATCAGAATGCCTGTATTTCTATCACATTATCTTTCATAACTTTTGCCAAAGAAAATCCATGGTTTACAAAATTGGTGTATGATAACCTCAAAGTATGAACCTCCAGGTAAAGGTTATGCAACTTTTGAGGAATAAAAATGAAAGTTATTATCAGAAGATGAGCAATTTACTAGAAAAATTGAAGCTTCCAAAATGACCCGAATGACAGCGGAAACAAATTTATATTGGGATATATCGATTAAATTATGAGCGGAAAATATTTGAACGAGTTATCCGTAATTACAATTTAGTGCGGATGTTTTTATTCTCGATGTTGCTGTGACATGTGTCAGAGGAACGAAACAACGGTTGACACTGTTGTGTAAGAATCTTGCTCCATTCATCTTGAAGAATTTCTCAGAGATCTTGAACTGTTTTCAGATTCCACACTTTAGACTTCTCTGAATTTCTTACAAACATTTTCAATGTGATTCAGCTCCCTAATCTGTTATATCTGGTTCATAATACTAATGTGGTCGTCCAGGAAAGTCTTCACCGAGTTAGTGGTATTGCAAGGGGCGTTATCCTTATGAATTGGCCTGAATGGCCAATTCCTTCTACCGAAATCATGCCACAAACCATTAGAGTTTCTCCAGCAAATTCACTCTTTTTGTTACAATTGAAGACAATCTTTCTCTTGCTCTGCTACGAAGAAACCTCCTGGGATCGAATTCGAACAAATTAAACTTAGATTCATTACCGAAGTGGACTTGGCTCCATTGGTCCTCCGTCCATTCAACGTGCACAGTGGCAAATGCAAGACGAGTTTTGTTCTTCAAATTGATCAATGGCTTGATCGCAGGTGTGCGAGAGTGAAGATGTGAAACAGGCTGACAGGAGACATTGATGTCCAAAAATCTCATTAATCTCTCAAGAAAATGCTGCAGCCATCTTGAATCGGTCTTTCTTCACAATTCTGGTAATGGTTATGTCTTCTTTTTTGATGTCTTCCTTTGCTTACCGGTTGATTTAAAAGCTTTACATAAACTTCTTTTATCATAAGTTGACAGAATGTTATGGGCTACACGTTTTGACTGTTTGACAGTCTCTGCAATGACTCCAATTGAAAGACCATCTTGCTGGTGCAGCTTTCGATCAGCTCGCGGACAGAGACGCGTGACAGATTTCTTAGGCACGTTACTCGGCCGACAGCTGGCAAGAGAATGACCGAACGATCACGAGATTGAAATTAAGTTAATTGCTATGGAAACAATACCGGAACTGTACAAGAAATCTAACCGTTCGGATAATTTTGGACACTTCAATTATTCTAGTAAATTGTTTATCTGCTGATAACTTTCGTTTTATTTATCTAAATTCGCATAACCTTTGTTCATAAGTTGATTATACTTATAAGTTCTAGTACACCAATTCTGGAAGCCTTGGATTTTCTCTGGCAAATGTTATGGAAGATGTTTTAATAGAAATAGAGGTGTTCTGATATTTTTAGACGGTACTGTATCTACTCGTATCTGTTCTGTTTAACCACTTCTCGTTTCCGCTTTGCTTATTTGCTGTTTTTAATAGTTTTGTTTGTTTTCCTACTATTCGTTTCTGCTCGGTTTGTTCACCTAATTCTCGCTTCCTCTGCCTTTTTACCTTTCTATTGTGGTTATGGATCTTCCTTATTTTTGTTTTGTTTATTTACTTAATTCTCGTTTCTACTCTGTTTCTTTGCTAATTTATCGTTTCTGCTATGTTTGTTTACCTACTTTTAGCTTCGTCACTGTTTGTTTACCAACTAGTCGTTTCTGTTCTACTTGTTTGTCTGCTTCTCGCCTCCACTTTGTTTATTTACTTACATCGTGTTTCTGCTTTGATTGTTTACCTACTTTTAGCTTACGCTGTTTCTTTAGCTGCTTCTCAATTCTTTTGTTTGTTTACTTGCTACTTTTTTCTGCTCTAATTGTGTATCTACTTCACGTTTCTGTCGTGTTTGTTTAATTATCTCTAATTTCCTTTTTTGACTACTCATTCTTGATCAGTTTTTTAACCTACTTCTCTTTTCTGCTGTCTGTTTACCTACTTCGTATTTCTTCACGTTCTGTTTACCTACTTTTATTTCTTTTTCAGTTTGTTTAGATATTTCCCGCTTCTGCACTTTTTGTCTACCTACTCGTTTCTTATCTGGTTACGGAGTTCTCGTTTCTGCTGTTTGTTTTCCTACTCGCTTCCGCTCTGTTTATTACTTACTCGTTTCAGTTCTGTTTGTGTATCTACTTCTCATTTTTGCTCTCTTTGTGTATCTGTTTCTGTTCTGTTTACCTACATCTTGTTTCTCCGCTTGAAGGCATACTTATTGCTTCCGCTCTCATTATTTTCCTACTTCCCGTTCTGCACAATTTTTTTTCACCTACTCTTTTCCACTCCTTTTCTTTACCTACTTCGCGTTTGCGGTCGCTTTATTTACCTACTTCTCGTTTCTATTCTCTTTGTATATCTATATGTTGCTGATCTGTGTTTACCCACTACACGTCTCTGCTCTGTTTGTTTGTCTACTTTTATTTTGTGCTTTGTTTGTTTACCTACCTCTTTTTTATACTATGTTTGTTTGCCTACCTTTCTTTTTGCTCTGTTTGTTTACCTACCTCTTTTTTATGCTATGTTTGTTTGCCTACCTCTCTTTTTGCTCTGTTTGTTTACCTACCTCTCTTTTATGCTATGTTTGTTTGCCTACCTCTCTTTTTGCTCTGTTGTTTACCTAACTATCTTTTGTGCTCTGTTTGTTTATCTACTTCTCCCTTCCGCTCTGTTTGTTTGCTTGCTTCTCGCTTTCGCTCTGTTTGTTTACCTATATCTCTTTTTCCTCTGATTGTTTACCTACCTCTCTTTTGTGCTCTGTTTGTTTGTTTACCTCTCTTTTGTGCTCTGTTTGTTTACTTACTTCTCGCTTACGCTCTGTTTGTTTGCCTACTTTTCGTTTCAGTCCTGGTTGTTTATCTACCTCACGTCACTCCTCTTTTTACACACTTATAGTTTATGCTCTGTTTGGTTGCCTACTTCGCTTCCGTTCTGTTTATATGGTTTATGCTTAGTTTAATTACTTACTTACCGCTTCCGCTCTGTTTGTTTTGTTAATTCTAGTTTGTATTTGTTTGAGTATCTATTTCTCGTTTCTGCTGTTTACAAAAACTCTCTTTTCTGTTCTATTTTTTTACGCTCTATTTTCTTGCTAGACCTCCCGTACCGGCTTTGTTTGTTTATTAAATTTCTCTTTTTGGTCTGTTTGTCCATCAAAACTCCTGTTTGTGTTTAATGAAACTTCTGTTTCCGCTGTTTGTTTTATAAACTTTCATTTGTTTGTTCTACCTCCCACAGCATCTGAACCGCAAGTCTCGTGATTCTGAACACACCAGTTTCTATTTTCTTTTGACATGATCAAGTTCGTTTTTTTTGTCGTCGTCGTTGTCAACACCCTACCTAGACTTGTTGGAGTTGCACCGATTCCAATGTCGTAAATTCAACCACCTAGTCACTCTGGAGGCACGTATCTGCAGTCTTAGAGTCTCTTGTACTGGCACCATAAAGATATTCTACTCCTTATAGTTTGGTTTCTGATAAGGCGACTATGTTACTTTTAGCTCAAAGCCTGATTACGGGCGCAAAATTTACTCTTCTGGATTCGAACGTCTATTCAAGATGGCCCATTCAAGTCATCATGCTGGTGTCCGCTTAGTCCGCTATGTCAACGAGAGATGCCAATCATCTAAGACTTTCGGTTTCAGGGGCACTAAACTCTATCTGGAGTTCGACACAATTCTCGGACCTCTGGCGCCGATTGCTCTGTTCAAGACGCCAGCCTGGAGAATACCACCAGTGACTTTGTCACCACGTCTTGGCTTCCAAAGCTTCTACAGCATGGAGAGTATTGGGTTAGTATTTCTGGGAACATAGATCACGTCACACTCGAAACATACTGATCTACACGGATGGCTCAATTCTAAAAGTGGAATTGGCTTATGTGCATTCTCTCCATTTTTTGAAGCCAGCGGGGCTCTTTTGTGCGACGAATCTGTCTTCAAAGCCAACATGGTTGCAATATACCGCTTGGGATGAGTGATTACACTCAGTGCAAGGTTAGGAGACAGTTTTGTAATCGATAGAGACTCACAGAGCCTGTTAATTGTCCTTGAGTCATTGGAATCTCCGCGGCCTCGGGTTCGTATTATCCGTAATGTTATGGCTAATGCCCATCGGAGGATGGCCGCATTGTCATCTGCTGGGTTCCTGGACATGTAAAAGTTGCTGGAAATAGGGCGCTGATGAAGATGCCAGTTTTTCCGCAAGACTTCAGGGAAACGATCAGGTTGTCTTAAATTTATGCGACATTTTAATTACCCAATGATTTCGCAAAGACGAACCAACCGTCAGGATTGTCTACACTCATATTAACGATTTATTTTATACCTAGTATATTACACTCGTTGAATCTATTGATTCAATTCTTGTTGGTTAAGTGGTCGCGATCTTAATCTAAACACTTTTTGTGCCGAGTATCCCGGTGTGGTTGAATTCTGTGGGAAGCAACTTCCATTTGGGAGAGTGTACTCAGTGTAAATATATAAAGTGTTAAGTACAAATTTAAGTTTAAGGGAATTAAGTGTAAATAAATAATTACTTATAAGTTTAAATATGTAATTAAAGAAGTTGAGCGCCTCCTTCTCCCGTACAAGCTTCTAATCTCAGTACAAGAGGGCGGTGCGATTGTGTAGTGTGAATGAAAAAAATTCCTACACAGATCAACCCTTAGAACTGAATGGCAAACAAGAGAGGAAGGGGGATCACGCGGGATTTTGAAGTTGCGTGTCATAGCGCACCAACTCTTCCAATGGGCCTCTCTCCCCAATTCCTCGACTGTATCAGTTTATGTCGTCTCCGAATCTGACACACTCGCGTTTTGGTTGACTGTCCTAGTTTGCGGGATCTTCACGCGCGGTACTTGCTTCGGTAGAGGGATGACGGGGTTGCTGCTCTGCTCTCTGCCCCTAGCGTTGGGGCCAGGCTCTTGCCGTCCAAGTAATGCCATAGATTTCTCGGAGGAGGTGAGGTTCCTCTATACTATTTATTTTCTTAAAATTTGGGACTAGAAACAAGGATGCCGGGGGGGGGGACTAGTCTGGAGTACCCTAGAGTGCCGCTGTTGAATTTGATCTTGATATTGTTATCTCGGTTATTGTTTGTGGTGGTGAGGGAAATTTGTTTCCAATTTAAGTTGTTTACTTTTTATAATTCTGTTCTTTAGCGACTGTGCCCTCGTTGGTGTCACATCACTCATTTTCCTTTCGTCTTATTTCATCTTCAATGCTCCTCTTACTATTATCATTAGTTATTATCCTTATTCTTCTTTCTTTTTAAATTATGTTATTCATTGAGTTTTCTCTGAGTGTATGTTGGGCATGAAACATACCCAAATTTTTCATTTGGCGCTTGGAAGGGGGCTAAAGTAGGGAATCTACGTGTATGTGTATCCGAAAGAATACCCATACCCTCTCTCCCCCCCACACACACATGACGTACAAGGTAACTAAGCTTTGAATTGTGATCTTACCATGAGGGCGTCTAAATGATGTTTTACACATGGAATTCAAATATGATCTTATTTGTTAAGATATCTCTAACCTACGTTTTTTTGTATTTCTAAATTGCTAATTTTACCTTTTTGTGCCCCTTTATAATATATGAGAAAATATAAGGCAAATTATGTATATTAATTAATCAAATTTAAATTTTTTTAATAGGTGAACTGCTTCAGTGGATACAATTACCAAGATTATTCTCCTGTTTAAACTTTGCCAGATTGCACATTTTCTGCTTTGACTCTTTCCTGGACAATGATCTCCTGATGATCTGATTTCTTATCAACATATCTTTCCTTCATTGTGAAAAAGACTAAGTTGAATTTTCAGTCACTTATTAACAAGCCTTTTTTTAATGCTTTGTGTGCAGCAAGGTCAATTGAGCACTTCCATAGAAGTGTTGAAGTTTTTCACCTCGAAAGTGTTTAGAGATTAGGTGAGAAGTAGCTAGGGCACATTTTCTGCCCAGCTGATCAGATCACCAAAGCTGGAAACACCACGATTTATGTTTGGTGCCCTTCTGGTCCTAAAAGGTTAATATCTGGGTTACTGTATCCCTTGATATCTAGGATTCTCTTCATCCCCTCAATCCTCTCCTTCTGATTCTCAAAGCACAGCAGTGTTTGGATGATGGAGTTACTGTCGCTTTACTAAGCAGATCGTTTTAAAGTTGGCTTTAAAATGTGCAGCACCTCCTTCTGTGCTTTAAGGCAATCCAGCTGAAAGAAGGTATGTCTATGCCGTTCGATCTAGAAATTCTTGAATTTTAAGTTGAACCAACATAGATAATACACTCCAATGATGAATTCCAAGATGAAATATTCTTTAGCCTTATCCCTTTAAGTCCGTGCCTTGGCACCCAAAGCCTGAGAAGTCTGCTGTAGTGAGCCAAGAGCGGCAGTTTACTGGTTCAATTTCCACAAGAACCGATCCTTCAGGAAGCAATTCATCCCTGACTTCACAGACAATTTGACAGTCATAGTTTTGATCAGTTGAGAGATCAAGGAGCTCTACTATTCGCTCTTATATGCTACAGAATGTGTGGCAGAAGGAATACCCATGCCCTCTCTCGGTGAGTGCCCCAAAAGGAGAGTCAACTCGAAATGATGGTTGTATATGTGGTAGGATAATACCTAATCCAACGACGAGTGTGGTTAAAGGCGAGTAAATCGACCGAACGGAACGAACGAACAATCCAAACTAACGAGACAATCTAACTGACCAACCAACACAACTGACAACTCACCCGAACTGAATACCCATTTAAAATGAAGGCCCATTCAAACTGACGACCCACCCAAAATAACGACGTAATTGAACTGACGACACACCCAAAACTACAACCAACTCAAGCTAACGACTTATCAGAACATTCAATCCACCATTACGAACAACCTACTGAACTGACGACTCACCTGAAATAACCACCAATCCGAAATGACGGCACATTCAACCTGACGACCAACCTAAACTACCGGTCAAACAGAACTTTCATTTCAGTAGAACCTTCATTTCACCAGTACTAATGACAAACCTAACCTGACGACAGACCGAACTAACGACTTAATCTATCTGACGTACATTAGAACTAATGAGCCATTTATATTGACGAACCAGCCGAACTAACGATCAAACCGAACTGACGACCGACTCGAAGTGTTGAACAAACCAAACTAACTCCCCACATGAATTGAAGCTAACAACCTACTCGAACTAATAACCTACCAGAAATGAAGATCCAACATAACATTCACTGAACACTTACAAACGATCAACCTAAAATACCGACCCTCACGATATTACACCTATCCGAAATGATCACGAACCCGAACTTATGATCAACCATAAAATTCACTCGACCAATACAAACGACCCACTTGAACTGACGAGCCAGCCGAAATAACCACCTACCAGAACACTTAATTCGCACGTGTTATCTCCTAACTTGATGTGACGATCCACCGAAACGGGTGAGGCAATATAACCAATACCTGTTTGAACAGAGTAGATACCTGAACGGACGACCCAACTGAAGTAGCGAACCACTCGAATTGACAAACGACCAGAAATGACGAACCACCAAACCGATCTGATAACTTAACCGAACTGACGACGAAACGGAATTAACAACCAACTTGAGCTGCCAACCAAACCGAACTGATGACTCAGTCAAACTGAAGATCAAGATGTATTGACGGCCCACTCGAACTACCGATCCACCATATCTAACGTACACTAGAACAAACGAGCTACCCATATTGACGACCCACCCGAAAATAAACAACCACAGGAACTGACGACCAAGCCGAAATGACGCCCAACCCGAACCGGCGCCAAACCGGAACTGACGACGCACTTGAACTGACGAATAAAAAAAACTAATGACCCACTAGAATTGAAGTTCCTCTCGAACTAATGACTCACCAGAACTGACGATCCACCAGAAAATTCAAGGAACCCGTAAAAATTTTCCGCTTGAACTAGCGACCCGCTCGTATTAACGACTCACTTGAACATACGACTATACCAAAATGACTAACCACACGAACTGACGAATGGCTGAAACTGATGACACCTCAGAAATAACAACCGACTAAAACATCCAATCAATCAGTACAAATGAATAACTTGAAATGACGACTCACCCGTATTACCGATTCACTTAAACTGATCACCCACCCGAAATGACGACACATCCGAACTGACAACCAACCCAAACTGAAGACCTATCTAAACTTACGACCAACCCGAACTGATGGCCTGCCCTAGCACTAAATTTACACGTATTAACGACCAGCTTGGACTGAGTATGCAACCAAAGGGACGAACCAAACGGACGAACCAACAGACTACCCACCTAAATGGATGACCCAAACGAAATAGCAAACCATTTGAACTAACGAACGACCAGAAGTGACGAACCATCTCATCTCAAAACCCAACTGGACTGACAACTCAGCCGAATTAACGATACCCGAACTGACGACTAAACGGAAATAATGATCCACTCGAATTGCCAACCAACCCGAACTAGTGACCCACTCAATAGGACGGTCAACCTGAACTAACGACACACTCGAAACGAAAACTCACTCGATATGGCGAGCCATGAGAACAAATGAACCACCCATAATAACGAGCCAGCTGAAGAAATGACCAACCCGAACTGAAGACCAATCCAAAATAACATTCCACTCAAACTGACGAATAGCCTAAACTTACGACGGACTTAATTTGATATTCCAACCGAACTGAGGACCCGCCCAAACTGAAGAATCACTCGAACGATACACATAAACTGACGAGCCTTATGAATTGACGTCCAACCCGAATAATGATCCACCAGAACTGAAGACCAAACAGAATACTCAATCTGCCCACTTAAATTGCTGACTAACCCGAACTAACAATCCACCCGAAATGACTATCCAACTTGCCCACCGATGACCCAGTCGAACTGACGAACCAGTATAACTGTCTAGTGACCAAAATATTTAATCCACTAGTACTAAAGCCATCCACCTAAACATACGACACACCAGAGCTGAAAGCCAACCTTAAGACCACCCACTCGTCATGACGAACCACCCTATATGACCACACACATGAAAAAAACAAGTAATGACACACTTATATTAACGACCCAAACAAATTAGCAAACCACATGAACTAAAGACCCACCCGAAGTGAAGAACCCTCCGACCTGACGATCCACTTAGACTGACGACTTAGCCAAGCCGATAAACCAAAGAACTAATAACCATCTGAAATGATGACCCACAGGAATTGATGAACTAACCGAACTGACGACCCACCAGAACAACCAACCTACTCCTAGTAACGACAAACTTAAACTGACGAACAAGCCAAACTAACGACCCACATAATCTGACGACCCATCTGAACTGATGAACAAGTAGAACATTAAATCAACTCATATAACGACCAATCTGTATGATTAATAACCAGAACTGACGACTCACCTAACCTTGGAGCAACCCAAAGTGACGACTCACCCGAAATGAGACCCAACGAAAAGGACATCCCGCAAAAACTGACGACACACCAGAGTATTCAAACCACTAGCACTAACGACCCATCCAAACAAATGACCCTTTTGAACTGGCAACCCAACTGAAAGGACAACCAGCCCGAACGAATGACCCACCAGAACTAACGACCAACTCAGAGTGACGAGCCAATGGAATTGACAACTCACCCAAAATGACGACCAACTAGAACTGACAACCAACCAAAACTGATAACTCACCCGCTCTGACCAACGGCCTAAACTGATGATCTACTAAAACTGAGAAACGACCTTAAGTGGTGAGTCACAAATAATGACGATACATCAGTACTGACGGCCCAACATAACATTCAATCCAACCGTACTAACGACCCACTTAATCTGACGATCCTTCCAAACTGTTGACCAGTCTAAACTGACGACAAACCAAACCTGACGACCTACCAGAACATTAAGACTAATAGCGATAACGAGCCACTTTAACTGGTGACCTAATCAAACTCACAACCCTCCTCCGAGAACTGACGACTAAACCCAAGTTATGACACACCAGAAAGGACGACACACCAGAACTGACCACACGTCAGAACTAACAACCCATCACAATAATAAATCCACCTGTACTAACGAAGGACTTATTCTGACGACCCATCCGAAATGACGACAAACCCAACTCACGACCAACCCAAACTAGCGACACACTTGAATTAATGTCCCACCTGAATAAGTAACGAACCACTCGAATTAATAGCCCGCCCGGAGCGACAAACTCCCCATTTTGACGACCTAACTAAACTGAATACCAAACTAAGCTCTCGACCGTGTAGAACTGACGACCCACCCGAACTGACTAGTAACTCGAGCTCACCACTCATTTGAACGGAGGACCCAACTGAACTGACGACCCAACCGATCTGACGAACTACTTGAACTGACAACCCACCTGGAACTAGCGATTTACCCTAACTGACGATACACCAGACCTGACGACACAGCTGGAAAGACGACCAACTCAATCTAACGACAGAGTTGAGTTAACTACCCAACTAAACTATTAGCGAGCCACCCGATCTGACGACCTATCCAAAGTGACGACTCACCCGAACTGACGCTTCACCAGTCCATTCAATCCATCTGTACTAAACACTCACCCGATCCCTCAACGAACTCGAACTGACAACCTACCCGATTTAACGACCCACCCGATTTGACGACCCACCCGAACTAACAAACCGCTTGAACTCACAACCCACCAGATCTAACGACCCACTTATTCTGACAACACACTAGAACTCAAGTGTCATCAAAACCATCAGTGGACTCGTATTAACGACCTATTCGAACTGACGACCAACCAGAACTGACGACTCATTCTAACTGATGACCCACCCGAACTGACCACGATATTTAATATACCTGCACTAATGACGCACTTATTCTGACGATCCACCCGAACTAACGACCTACCCTAATTGACGATCAGCCCGAACTGATGACCCACCAGATCTGGCAACCTACCAGAACATTCAATCCACCCGTACTAACGACCCATTTAAAATGATGATCCGCTCGAACTCACGACTCACTCTGACAATCAACTCCAACTACTGACCCATCCGAACTTATAGCCACGAACTTGCACTGGGCTGACCATTCCAACCAACCAAACAATTGGGAGTCTACTAATCTAAAAAACAACAGATTACGACAATCATAAATAAACTAGATAAAAATAATAAAATGAAAACAAGCTCGTAACAAAAAACGAACACAAACAAAACAAAAAGCGGAAACAAAACAAAAACTAAAGAATCTTGAATGTCAACACAATGTAGGAGAATGGCCCTTTTGATCACTCCACACCTGACACCACTTTTGTCGTGGTATACCTTGTGGAACGTGAAATACTTCTTTGATGAAGTAGGCTTTGATCTAAGAGTGCTAATATTGTTGTTTTAAACAAGAGCCACTTCAAACACGTAAAGATATAGAGAAACGCACAAGAATTCCCAAAATAAACTTATATTTTAAATTTAACAAGTTATTACACAAAAACAAAACATGAACCACAGAAATACTCCGAATATTATAATACACAATAATTACTTCAATTAACTTGACCCTCAGGGTGCTTTAGGCGGCACCAAGGTAGGCGGGGTCTCTCTGGCGAGAGTAAGTCGAACTTGGTTCTTAAACCAAGTTAACTTAGAGTTCGGTGTGACCACCGGGAAACGGGCTCGAGGGGGAGCTTTTTTCCTTCGTTACGTAATTCCTCATGGGCGAGGACTGAACTCGGGGGTGGTGTTCTTCAAGGGCGAGGATCGAGGAGGGGGGGTTTCTCTGACGAGAATGAGTTGAACTTGAATAAGTTAGCTTAAAGGTCAGTTTGGTAACCAGGAACTAGCTCGAGGATGAGCTTCTTAGTTCCAGTCTTCCTCAAGGGCGAGGATAACGGAGAGGGGTTTCTCTGACGAGAATAAGTTGAACTTGGTTTCTCAACCAAGTTAACTTATGAGTTTGGTGTGGCCACCGATTAACGGGCTCGAAGGGGAGCCCTTTTCCTCTTCCTTTCGTAATTCCTCAAGGGTGAGGAATTTCCCTGGCTTTTACGATGCAACAGGATGGGAGGAGTCTCTCTGACGAGAGTAAGTTGAACTTGACCAAGTTAACTTAAGGTTCGGTTTGATAACCAGGGACTAGCTTGAGGGTGTGCTGCTTCTTAGCCCCTTAGGTAGCCCTGCCTCTCTTGCAGGGGACTTCGTAGTCTGGCGACTCAAGTATCCTACCTGTCCAGTCTCGGTAGCCCGGCTTCTATCCGGGGACTTCGTAGCCTGGAGACTCACGTATTCTACCCCGTTTTTCCTAAGTGTTTCTTATTTATACCTCGTCATCCCAATGGGGTAGGGGTAGGAGGATGGGGAGTGGTGAACGGGCCCAGGAGGGTTCTTATTCCAACGGTTTTTCTCACCAAGTCTTACCTCGGCTCCCGTTAGCCTTCAAGCTTGAGAGAAACGCGTCTCCAATTTCTTATTTGAAGTGAAATTGAATATACTCTCGTAGCGGAGATCTTGTAGTTTAAAACCTTTCGGCTTTTCATAGCGACGAGTGGCGAGGCTATGTGGTTACGAGTTTGACCCAACGGTGCCGGGGCCAGATGTCTTTGTGGTAACCGCCTCGTGTCTCCACTGAGAGAGAACAGGGAAGTGACGATTCCCCTACACACAAATATAAAAAAAACAACAAACTCAAACAGGAGCTCTCGCTGGCCTACTGGATACAAAAGATGCGCATGTCCTTTAAACTAACCAAAGATGAACGAAAATTTCCTCAACTTTATTGGTTACCCGATACAAAGTAGTTTCTATTCGTTTAAGACATCTTTTCTCACCCAAATAATATTCTATCTGTGGCTCTTGAATAAAACTCTATATATTTTGAAGTAATAAACTGCCAAAAGTATCTTTTAGTGTCATTCTGATTGTCTAGAGACAAAAAAAGTGACGTACACGTTGCACAACTACAAAGATTTCAAGGTGAACTTAATTCACAAGCATCCAGTACTGGTCAATCGTTAGGATATGTGTTTCTGCAATACAATTCACGATAACACATAGCACGCTTAGTGCGAGATATACTGAATAGTCTTGGTAGAGAGCTACTATCTCATCCGCCATGCTATCATTACATTTTTGCCAACAAAATAAAAGTCTAATTAAGCCTCTTGAATAAAACTCCTTACCCCTTGAAGCAAAAAAAAACTTTCAGGTCTCTCTTCCAGTACGTTCTTATCAGAGGATCTTACATTTCAAAAACTGATGTCGAAAAAGACCTATCTATTATTAACAATGTTTGACATGAAAATGTCAATTTTGACAATTTGCATTCGGCTTTACACTGAAGCAGCTTATTCAATGTCAGATCAAAAGATGGTTTTAGAAGCCTACGTAAAAATGATGTACTACATGCCATGAGGAAGCATTGCATGCTTCATAGGTAAGAACTGGTGTCAAAAGGGAAGTGTTATATGGTGCTTTTCAAGCTGTTATAAAAGTTAATCCACTAAAAGCAAGATTTTTTGCAGACTTATGTAATGATATGAAAGCTGACTACACCGAGCTTTTGTACTACCTCGAGGTACGCTGGCTCTCAGTATCCAAAACTCTTAAAAGAATATTTGAGCTTAAAGAAGAAGTAAAATTATGCTCATGATAGGGAAGTAGAAAACTTCTGACAACTGAACATTTTCAATACCCTTATGCAAGGGCCAAATGTTCACTTTATCAAATAGAAGTAAATAACTGCATTTATGAAGAAAATAGAATTATGGATCACAATTTACAAAATGACATTTTTTATTGATTTTCAAACTTGAAATGTTATTTTCTTTAAGGAAGATAGAATCAAACAATTTTTTATTATTGAGCATTTTGTTTTAAATACTTGGATATGGCAGAATTTTAATGGTCATAAAATAATTGTACGTAGATATTAGTAAGCTTGATACGTTGAATGAATCCCTTCCTGAGCAAGAGAAATTAATAGATCTCTCAGGCAATATAATTCTAAAATTTGATTTTGAAAATGAAATACTTGTTAAATTTTGATCACAATTAAAAACAGAATACTCTTCTTTATAAAAAAAACATTGCTAATTTTACTATTTGTTACGTCCTACTTGTGTGAAACTGGATTTTCTGAACTCACGGCTTTAATATCGAATTCAACCAATTATTTAACTTTAAATTAATATTTTCATTTTTTCAAATATCCACCTTCTTAGGGGTCGTGATACGTATTTTGCTCGCGTTGGGTTTTATCCCAAACATTAAATTTAGGCTCTCTAGAAGCAATTCTCATCAATACATCCTAAGCCTATATTTTTAGAACGTGATTTTGTTTGTTTTTAGATGGAAAAGTAAACTGGTATGGATTTCTAGTGCATTCTTTACCCCCTTTCTTCTCCCCCCCTCCCTCTCCCCCTTCCTTCTTTCCCTTCATCTCCCCTACATTTCTCCCTCTCTCTCACCTCTCCTCCATCCTCTCTCCCTCTCGCCCTCTGCCTACCTCCCTCTCTTTCCTTCCCTCTCCCTCCTTCCCATTCCCTCAGCCATCTCCCCCAATTCTCTATCCCCTCACCATGTCCCCCCTTCCCCCCTCCCCCCTCCCCCTTGAAAGATATATGCATATTTATATATATATATATATATATATATATATATATATATATATATATATATATATATATATATATATATATATTTTATATATATATATATATATATATATATATATATATATATATATATATATATATATATATATATATATGTATATATTTTATGTGCAAAAAATCCCACAGGAAAATAAAGGCGGATTCTAAGTACTTTTGAACTTGTTCAGTTCATTATCAAGGAATAACGAAAAATTGTCACAAAGGTGGTGTATATATATATATATATATATATATATATATATATATATATATATATATATATATATATATATCATGAGCGCGCGAGAATGATGAAATAAATCCAACTTCACCGCAGGAAAGAAAAAACGGAATCATTTTTAGGTCTAAAGGGCGGTTTAATTGAGATCAAAGCGGTTGCTCGCTGCCTCAATGTGCACGGTTAGAATCCCACCTTAGCTCGGAATTTTCGAAGTAAGAAATAACTATTTCCGAAGAAAAATTATTCCGTTTTCCCTTTCCTGCGGTGAAGTTGGATATATATATATATATATATATATATATATGTGAAACAAAAGCAATGCCCTGCCCATGTACAACGAAATCACCCAAAGTAGAAAATTAATATTAAGACGGATGTGAAGTATAAAACCAAATAGATAAAGTCTACTTCCGGAAAATTCTAACCTGTGCGCAAAGAATGGAGACATCTATGTGACTAAACTAGATATATACAAACCCGAATGTGAATACATAAAAATAAACAAGAGAGACATTACTAAATTAATAAATCGAAGGGCTAAGATTTAAAATGGACAATTTCGTTATAAATAGGCCTTTTAATAACAGGGTCTAGTTTGAAAAGACCAGGGGATATATTAAAATTAGGCGAGGAATTAATGAATGAGCATTCAACAATATTTCTTTAAATAAAGTCATTAGATTTGTAAATAAATTTAGCCGAATTCCAATTGATACTGTGACTGTTTTCCGATAAATGGACAAAGAAAGCGCTGCTGCATTCTCCCCTCCAAATATTGTATTTATGTTGCGTCAGGCGTACACTTAATGATTCACCGGTTTGCCCAAGGTATTGCTTAGGGCAAACTGAATAATCAACAGAATACCCCCTCATCTATGGTAGACTGATATTTAAAAATAATGGAAGTATTTAACTTATTCAGAAGGCCGGGAAGCAAGAAAAAGGACTCAGAAGACGGTAAAAGAAGGGAGTTCTTAAAATTGAATGCGGGAGGGAATTCCGTTCTATAACAGGATTTTTTGCCAAATCTTAGGCATCCTGCAAGAAATTTATGAAGGTGGCAAAGATTGGTTCGTGAGATTTCTAAGATCTTTGAAATTTATTAATTTAGTTATGTCTCTCTTGTTTATTTTTATGTATTCACATTCGGGTTTGTATATATCTAGTTTATTCACATAGATGTCTCCATTCTTTGCGCACAGGTTAGAATTTTCCGGAAGTAGACTTTATCTATTTGGTTTTATACTTCACATCCGTCTTTGATATTATTTTTCTATTTTGGGTGATTTTGTTGTACATGGGCGTGGCATTGCTTTTCTGTTTCACACACACACATATATATATATATATATATATATATATATATATATATATATATATATATATATATATATATATATATATATATATATATATACATATATATATATATATATTTGAGCTAAATTAGAAGATTTTATATTTCTCCTTTATTCAGGAACAGGTCGATGCATACTGAACTTTCAACGGCGTTGGAAAGATTACAGTAAATTTTTATTTGAGCAAAAGATAGCTGACACGAGAGGACTCGAAGCCATGCGTGATCATGATTCGCGCCGGGTATCAAAATACCCGACATCTTGGCTGGTGCTTAATGCTCTGTTAGCACTGTAAATGCTGTAAGGCGTGACATAGGCAGCTGCAGCCGAGACTACGAAGCCGTAGCCAGCAGACAGAAACACCACAGGTGTTTTAGCTGCAACTGCACGCCGGAATTTACCCAACAACTGTAGGACAAGGTGATGGAAGAGCCGAACAGGGAAATCCAGCCTTTGGCGAGAGAGATGGGTGTTGGAGTCACCACCATGGAGCTAGTCATGAATTAGGAGCTTCGATACCACTCGTACAAGAGGCTCAAGGGACATATTCTGACAGGTTGGGCCAAGGAGAATCGCTTAACGAAGGCAAAAAAGCTCTTGAACAAGTTGAAGCACCCTGCTGAGCCAAAAACGATCTGATACTTTTCAGATAAAAAGAACTTTTGTCGGGACTAGTTACACAACACCCAAAACACCATGTATCGTAAAGACAAGGTTCCTCCAAACTGTGATGGTCTGTGGTTGCGTATACAGTGAGGAGGACGCCATTCCGCCCTTTCAAACGACTGTTTGGAGCTTTTGGAGATTGCTATCAACCCTGTCTGGAGAGGGTTGCTGCTGGATGGCCATACCACCGGAAAGAGTCAGAACTTGTTGCCCGAGAATCTCTATGACTTCACCAGCCCCACTGTATGACCTTGTGAATACCCCGATTGCAATCCCATGAATTACTATGTGTTCGGCGCGGTTGAGAAAGACATCAACCGCTCTGCCTGCAACCTCAAGGCTTCGCTTGTGGACAAGATGAAGGTAGGTGTTCGAAGATCTTCCCAGCAACACAGTGAGGAACGCAAACGCCAAGTTCCGGAGCCGTCTTGAAAGCTGAGGGTGGTTGCTTTGAATAATCAGTTATCTCCGAGTCATAATTTTTAAAATACATTTATTTTTGCGATATTACTATATATATATATATATATATATATATATATATATATATATATATATATATATATATATATATATATATATATATATATATTGAAGAAAATGGAAATTCAGTATAAACAGGAACAAATTTAAAATTATTCCAATGTGCAGAAGAAATCTTGGAGATATTTGCGGTGAAGAAGAACAATGTAGGTACATGAACGATATCAAAGTGCTATGATTGACAATCGTTAAAAATGAGATAATGCGATCATGTAACGGAAAGAGTAAAAAAGGAAAATGAGAACTGAGACTACCCACAAGATAATAAAGGAAAGCGAAGATAATGGAAAAATCAACAAAAAATAGGAGAAGAAATCACCGTACAGATAGCCAAAAGGGTTGACGGGGATCGCACCTCCTCTTCCCAAACAATACAACAAAGATCAATCAGGAAGAGGAAGAAATTTATACATTAAATACATTCACGAACAGTTCAACAGTTTTATTTCTTCTAATAACACATATCATTATCCAGAGACTACAAGAACTAAATTTAGGTTTTAAAGAGAACTTCAACATAACAGCAATGTTTTACGATGACGAGGGTCTCATTTTAAGCTCATCTACAAACGTATAATGTACTATCATTATATTTCATAGCTTTTCTAGATTCATAGTTGCATAATTAAGATAACTTATTAATAAATATTGTATTAACAATTCTATTCACCTCATAATTTCAGTTTTGTCTACTCCTTTTCAGCTTACGACACCTAGCGGTTAAATACATCGAGTATTGTTAGTTTAGTCAATTGTAAACACTATTTTTTGTTTACAATTTGCTGAAAACAATAATAAATCGAATGGTTGCCAAAATTTTATTTATCACCTTAGCGGAAAAAACTGTTAGACTAGTAAATCAGTTAAAATACCAAACTACCATTCAGAACATATGGAGCAGAATAAATATTTACAAAACCGATCGGTTTGATGGTTACATCCTATAAATATACATGATTTAGCTTCCCTCGAGTTGTGCATAGCCGCACTTCATAAACAAACATATTTGAAACTTTTGAGTTTATTGCAGTTTCTTTATTTTTTTTTAAATTCTTACGTTTAATGTATCCATTTTTCCCATGTTATGAAACTACGAACATTAGCTTTTGTAAGATTTTGATAACACAGTAAAAGTTAGCTAAAATATCTTTGTATTTCCGATGCCATTGACAAAGGAAAAAGGAAGAAGGCGAAGAAAATCCACAAAAACGGATATTTGATGGATTCTGTTACCTTTGAACCATGGGTAGTCGTTTCTGCTGAATGGTAGATCAGTAATATATAGACTATAAGTCTAGTTTCAATCACGGAAAGTCTTCTGCCTAATGTATGTCAAATTTTCGCTTCTACTCAGGCTCCACGTTATAAAAAACAAGAGTTTAACCGTTAGTCAAACTCTTCATAAACAATATGCAAACAAAACTATATTCACTTGAAAATTTTGGACTAAGATTATATATATCTAGCTAAACCACCTCCTATGTAAATTTTTATAAAGAAATATTAGTATGAAACTGAAATAGAATAGCCTAGTAGTGACGCGGTAAATAAGCCTAGCCTAGGCCTCATGAGTGCAAACAAACCAACAAGGAGTCAATTACATTTAAGCTCACTTTTTTTGGCTACAAACTTAGGAAAATCAAATACATGATCGATTCGGAATATTTATAAAATTAAAGATTGATAAAAACGAACAAGAATAATACGGAATGTCATATAAAAAAACTCATTAATCCACACATAGGTGTCCAAGAGAGCGCAATTAACCAAATAAACTCTAGAATAACAAACACGGAGATTCCGAATTAAGTAACAACGAATTATTTGCATGCAATCAATCAAAGAGTAGCCCAATCACAACGAAAACATCGACACAAATTACAAAGAAACAACGCAAGAACAAATATATCATTTAATATCCCTAGCCATTGGCTAAAAAGAGCTTTGAATGGAGACTTACGATAGGCCAATACTCTCAAGAACTTCGAAAGCCTAATTGCAGACAGTTTGATTTCTTTCCTGGTCTTTTATAAATAGCGGATTTACGAAAAATCTCAAAATAAAGCGATAACTAAACTTTGCCAAGCTTTCTTATAAAGTGGGTAAAAAAAGTGAATTATTGACCAAACAATGTAGCGGTTGGTGCTAAAATCATTTCAATCACAGAGCAACAGATGACTCGGGCTCTCATATGGTTTAAAATCTGCTTAATCAATACGATTGTTGGCGGTTGGGTTGAAAATTTAGAATTGACCCCATATATTGTTTACACTCTAGTTGTGTTATTTCTGCATCTTGATTAATAATTTTAAGATCATGTAAATAAAATGATGGCTCTTTTTTACTAGATCATTTTAGAGTGCTTATCTTTACTAGTAGTTAAGCGAGCTATGTAGGCATGTTGCTTTTTAGGATGGTTTCAGTGACCTTATATCACTTATACTTGGAATTTTTAAAATTAAGTTTTTAGTAAAGATAAGCAGGTAAGTAAAGATAAGCAAATATAAGCCATCTATATAGAAACAGAGTAAAGATGTAGATATAATTTAGGAAAGATAAAATAACCCACTTTTGTAATTTTTCTTTCTCCTAACCCACACATAAATTTTTGCTCGGTCTGTTTAATGACTTTTGGCTAGGTCACCATAGAGAAGGCTTATCTTTACTAGTAGTCACTGAGATGGCATATCTGTACTAGTCATCACTGAGATGGCTTGTATGTACTAGTCATCACTGAGATGGCTTATCTTTACTAGACACCAATGATATGGCTTATCTTTACTAGTCATCACTGAGATGGCTTATATGTACTAGTCATCACTGTGATAGCTTATCTTCACTAGTCATCACTGTGATGGCTTATCTTCACTAGTCACCACTGTGATGGCTTATTTTCACTAGTCATCACTTAGATGGCTTATCTTTACCAGGCAACACTCAGATGACTTAACTTTACTAGTCATCACTGTGATGAGTTATCTTCACTAATTATCACTTAGATGGCTTATCTTCACTAGTCATGACTCGATTACAACTTTACTAGTCTTCACTGAAATGGCTTATCTTTACTCCTCATCACTCAGATGGCATATCTGAACTAGTCGTCACAGAGATGGCTGCTCTCACTAGTCATCACTGAGATTGTTTATCTTCACCTGTCATCACTGAGATGACTTATCTTTACTAATCATCACCGAGATGGCTCATCTTTACTTGACCCTATTAAAAAAAAAACCCTGCACAAGTGCTTAAGGCCCAGTGTGCTTTTTGAATAGGACCCCGGCACTTTTATTTGCGTCATTGGCGAACGGACTCATCTAAAGTGGGTTGGTAACTGTCTGTATAGGATAAAGTGGGGATGATACCCCCTTAAGAGGGGGACATAGCGTTTACTGAAAGTTTAGGAACTGCTCCTAAGTGGCATTGAAAGATTTAATAAATAATGGCGCGAATTTACGAAGAAAATCTTGCAGAAAGTTGCAAAAAAAAACTAACCTAACCTGAACTGACAGAGATGGAATGCTTTTATGCCCTTTCCCTCGTTGGTTACTTATAGGCTGATACAGCATAGCAACTCTGCAGAGATACATTTACCGCTTTTTCCTATTTATAACCCTCAATGACAAGACCTAAATATCCTATGAACATAATTCACTTTTTTTTATTTTCTCTCGTTGGGTAAGTAACAGCTAACTGGGCGTTTGTTTGTTTTTTTACTTTGGCCATCGTTGGATTATAAGCCCAGTTTGATCTGGGTCTTTTTGTGTGTTTTTTTTTACTAAAGAATTACCGAGTGGCATAAGCCACAGTCCACTGATCTCATCGTCGTTGAAGAGGGAGGTTCGCATTTCGCTTCCGACACGACGTTTTTCTTGGTTTTTGCCACGGCTAGTTTCATTCCTACATCCTTTGCTTTATTTGTACTAAAGTTTGTCGTTTGTTGTTACTTAAAACGAAAAGGCGAAAACCAACGACGGCATCTCCGTCATAAAGTTTGTAAAGAGAGATCTGGAAAGAAACTGGTGAAGTTAGGGGAGTGAAAATGTGTGGGAGTTGTATCGTCACAAAACCAGCTCTAGGGGTGTTGGAGACTTATGGGCAAGTAATCTTCAAGATGTCAGCTACACCATGTTCCCCATGATACCTTTCTTGTTATTTTTCTTATCTCTTAAAAAAGGACACTATTGTTGTGGAATAGCCATACTCAAGAGAATTGGTCCCCAACGCCGTAGGTAGTCTCTGTTGGGGGTTAGCTGGGGAAGCGTGGTAGTACCTTCCACACAGGATCATTTTCCCCAACTTCACCACTTCAAAACCTCTCTAATGACAGCTCCGTTGGTGGAAGGTCAAGACGCACCGCCGCCCCTCGATCATTTTTAAGTGCTGATCATTTCCTTTTCTTCTCCCGTCGCCCTCCAGAGCTCAGCGATAAGTTAATAACATATAAAATTTAATTTTATATAAAAAAAAGTCAACAGACCTAGGTCACGTGCTCTCAATTATTCTGACTTATGACCTTATGATCTTCCAAACTTTCAACAAGTGGGGCAATCCGACCCATAGCTAGTTTTCTTTTAATATTTCTAAGAATAACCTCGGGAGCACCTTGACAATTATATCATATCATATCATTTGAAAGAGAATGTAAAATAACATAAGGATATCAAATTTCGTTAGAATCGACCGAATAGTTACGATGTTATGGCCAAATAATTCCATGTCTAACCTTACAAGAACCTTAGCAATTATATCATTTGAAAGAGAATGTAAAACAACATAAGGGTTTCAAATATCGTTAGAATCAGCTGAATAGTTATGATTTTATTGCCAAATAATTCCATGACTAACCTTGGGAGGACCTTGGTAATTATATCATTTGAAAGAGAATGTAAAACAACATAAGGGTTTCAAATATCGTTAGAATCGGCTGAATAGTTATGATGTTATTGCCAAATAATTCCATGACTAACCTTGGGAGGACCTTGGTAATTATATCATTTGAAAGAGAATGTAAAACAACATAAGGGTTTCATATTTCGTTAGAATCGGACGAATAGTTACGATGTTATTACCAAATAATTCCATGACTAACCTTGTGAGGACCTTGGCAATTATATCATTTGAAAGACAATGTAAAACAACATAAGGGTTTCAAATTTCGTTAGAATCGGCTGAATAGTTATGATGTTATTGCCAAATAATTCCCAGGCTAACCTTGGGAGGACCTTGGCAATTATATCATTCGAAAGAGAATATACAACAACATACCTTACCTTACCGACTTCGGCAACCATGGAGCGCCACCTGACTCTGTTTCTTGTAGTTGGAACAGCTCTGAGGCTTAAGATGACCCTCTGTCACTCTCGTCTTACCATCCATAAATTTCTCTCTGTGTCGTCCTCTTGCTCTTCCTCTCTCCACCATTCCCGTCAGCACCACGGCCTCCATCTCATTCCTTCTCATCACATGTCCAAGAAATCTCATTTGTTGTCTTCTTATTGTTGTCATCATTTTCCTCTCCACTCCAATTTTCCTCAGCACGTCCACACTTGTTCATCTTGCTGTCCATTATATCTTTAGAATTCTCCTCTATAACCACATTTCAGCTGCTTCCAACTTTTTCCGCATCTTCCTCCTCACCGTCCAAGTCTCATACCCATACAACTTTTGCTGTCCGCTTTCTAATTCTGTTAGACAACTTTCTATTTGTCAGATATTCCTTCATTCTTGTAAATGCACTCTTCGTAATGCCAATTCTCTTTCTAAGTTCCTTTTCACATCTGAAGTCATCTGTTATCAAACTCTCTAGATACGAAAGTTTTTCACCTCCTCTATTTTTCTTCCTCTTGCCTCTATTCTTACTCTGGGTGCATTTGTCTTAGATGCTACCAACACTTTGGTCTTGTCCATATTGACCTTCAAACCTTTCTCCTCGCTCGCCCTCACTGTCACATTCAACGAATGTTGCAACTTCTCTGCAGAGTCCACCACCAACACAGTGTCATCTGCGTACCTAATATGGTTGATATTATCATCTACTCTCTCCACTCCTCAAGTCCTTGCAGCTGCCTTATTATCATCTTCCCATATAGATTAAACAAATCAGGGGACATAACACATCCCTGCCTTACTCCTCTCCTTATGGTCTGATATTCTGTTTTCTCTTCCTGCACTCTAACAGCAGCTTTCTGTTTCCAATATAAATCTCTCATTATCCTCATACCGATGTCCAACCCTTCCAGCACCCTCATCAGTTCCCCATGCCTTAATTTATCAAAAGCCTTTTCATAGTCAATAAAACAAAGGAAAGATGACGTGAGAGAAGGAAGACTATCTCCGTCTACCGATGAAGTAAATGCAACTACAGTCGAGGAAATGTAGGAAAAATACAGCAAAATTAACATTGACTTCCATTACATTTTTAATGATTTACGGATTAAAGATTAACTTCCATTACATTTCAAACGGATTAACGATTAGATTCCGTTACATTTTTAGCAGGTTAACTGGAGGGACATGATCTTGTGGACCTGCACTGAAAATGGCCGATTTTGCAGCTCTAGCCACTAGGAAATGTAAGTTGATATAAGTTGACCACTAAGAGGTTAACCTATATTATATTTGAACTCGGTGACCTCAATTACCTTTGGTACCATTGGTTTTGGCTGGCTACATTGAGCCAACGACTCGTTGCGACCAGAAGATGAACACAACACGACATTCACTTCTGAATTCACATAACCTTAAAATACCCTACATTGCTCACTCTCTTCTTATCATATTCTTTATGTTGATCTATTAAGACAACATACGCCACATATTTCCTTCAGGTCTTTTCGAACCACTGCCGCAGAACAAACCCCAATCAACGCATCCTCTCCTTCATCCAAAATTATTTATTCAACATCAACTAATAATTCTTCTCCATCCTCTCTTAATATTCTATCATTTTCCCTTACCATACAGCAAGATAATTATTATATGGTTTTCACACTTTCTCTATTCACTCTCAACATGGGAGAGTGTAATGAATCTTCAAGTACTTTCACATACACATATGCTTTACAATATTACACTCATAGCCACCTTGCCACACAAGCCAACCGCTTTTCTTTCTTCTTTTTAACTTTTTCGCTTCACTTCTTCCATACTAATGGATTCGCCACCTTGGTACGTACCCAGCCAAACAGCTCTTATTCACATTTGCTTCATCCACCTCAACTACATATGCTTTAAATACTAGTTCCATCTAACCTCATCTTAATTTATAAGCATTCAGACATTTACAATTTTTACACCTAAAGATTTGATCATATACTTTATGCTTCTTTTAACTTCATTTTTTTATTGATTTTATATATGATTTACAAAATTTATATAATTTATATAACCTCTTCCATCATTTTATCTATGTGTCTTTCACTTCTTCCCCTCAAATAGAAAATTAGGTTTTCCAGCGAGGTGCCCACTCAAAAGAGGGTGGACTCTTTAATGGGCTCTCATACGCTGCCATCTTCTTTCTCACCTGTTTCGACTTCTTATTGTATGATATACCCAACCCCTATCACCCAAACAGTTAAAGTAAACATCTACTTAGTTGACTATTGACCACATCGCAATCCCCAACCACACGCACTGCCACAATAAGCTTGAATACATACCCTCGTCTCCTCGAACGAAGGTTCCAACCAAAACAAAGATCCAACTTCACACAAAAATCCCGTCTCACTCTTAATCCCAATTACACATTAAACAGAATCCAATCGTGGTATCCTACTCCGCAGTCCACACTTCCCTTTAATTCAAGATCAGAGTTAATATACACATAACCTTCATCCCAACATAAAAACAACTCACAACGATAATAACAATCAATCTCAAAGCATTTTGAACCCTCTCAAGCACTAAATTCAGAATTCAAAAAGAAACACTTAAAATCGAACACTTAACAGACGAATACAACTTTTTATCAATTTCAATAACAACTAAGGTTCCTGAGTTAAAAAAAACAAACTTAATTTTAATTTGTCTAGTTACTACCTCAAATTACTTCCACTGAAATTACTCAATTGGTCCAGTATAATTTTTTAAGCTGCAAAAATTAATCCACATCTTTCAAAAGTTATATACACATTGACGATTTTGTATGTATGAGAATTGGTTTGCTTCTTCAGACATGTTTTACCCATTGACTTTAGTTCCCTCCCCCACCAACTATTGAGGAAAGTAAAAGAAAAAAAATATTACTGCCAAAAAGAACGAGAGTATCCATTAAGTTTCGAATATTTCACTGGGATATTTATCAAGGAGTAATTGGAAAGGATAAGAACAGTTGAATTTGCTCGAAGATTAGGTTAAGAGTAGATTAAGTTGCCGCACAAGCTTCTTTTTTTTAAGTTTATTTATTTATCCACCAGGCAATGGTTTCGCCACTGAGCTTGCGCTGCGCTACTAAGATTAAAATTTAAAATCTAAAAAAACGCAGCCATGGTTAAATTTTCTGAACTTCACCATTTGTAATTCTTTTGGTTTTACAAAATTCACAAAGTTTCGATACTTATATTTATTTCTGAACTTCACCATTTTGTTTTTTATATTATAAAAGAATTATTAGAAATAACTTTGATAAAAAACATAAGTCATAACCAAACTAAGATGAAATTATTATTCAAATACACAAAAAAATCCTCTTCTTAAATTGTACAGTTAGTGATGATGATTATGAAGTGATGATTATGATGATGATGATGATGATGATGATGATAACTCTATATATTTAGAACAGGATTTGGGGGAAATAGTGAAAAAATGGTAATGGGGGGCGCGGGTAGTTAATGAATGACCTGATACCTTTTGGCAGTTTTCTAAAATCAAGATATCATTATTATTATTATTATCATTATTATGATTATTATTATTATTATTATTATTATTGGTGAAGTTCAGAAAATTTATAAAAAGTAGCGATGGCTGCTTTTATTTTATTTATTTTTATTCGAAATTTTTATCGAAGTTATTTTTTAAATAGATTTAAAATTTTATTCTTTATCAGGAGGAAATATCTGGTGGCACCTAAAAACGGGTAGAGCTAAATGAGGAGAGGAGAAGCTGGTCCTTTTGTCCCTAACAATATATTTTAAGAACGGGAATTTGAGGATGGGGTAAATATAAAGAAATGCAGGAGGAGAAGAAGAAGAAGAAGAGTAGGAGAATAAGAAGAGAAAGAAGATGACGATGAGGAGCGGAAGAAGAAGAAGGAGACAAAAGAAAAAAACGAAATGGAAGAGACGTAAGAGAATGAATAGGAGCAGGAGGAGAAGAGGAAGAGAAGTAGGAAGAGAAAAGGAGATCGAAAAAAAGAAGAAAGGAAGATGGGGAGGAGAATAATAATAAGAAGAAGAAGAAGAAAAAGAAGAAGAAGAAGAAGAAGAAGAAGAAGAAGAAGAAGAAGAAGAAGAAGAAGAAGAAGAAGAAGAAGAAAAGTTGAAGAATTCCCGGTTGTTAAAAGAAAGAAGCGGTTTGAAGAAAGAAATTCAGAATTAATTAATATTTATAAGGTGTGAGTTAATAATTACTAAATAAAGTATTTATTATATATTTTTTGTTTCTTTTTACTTTAAAAGGGATGTAATTGAAGTTTAAACAAAGAGTAAAAAAAAAGCGTAATGAAATGGGGTTGAAAAAAGCGATTTCAAACACCAAATAGCCCTGAGGCCAACAACCCGAAGGCCTGTTAGCGAGAGCAGCGAAGCCATGGCTTGTAGAGGGTCTTTCAATAAGGTCGCTCCATTTTTGAATGTAAATAAAACAAGTCGTGTGTGATATTTGCACTCAATTTATTTTAAATTTGAAAGTACATTTTATGGCATTGAGTGTGAAATATGACGTCGTTCAAATGTCCGCCGCGGCTTCGCTTGGTGGAACGTATTCGGGAGGCCCAATTCTGGCTGAATTTGCTGGTTGGTGTTCGTTATGTTGACTTTGAGGACATCAACTCTTTGCGGATTTTTCGCATAGACCTGCGATTTAAGGTAGCCCCAAAGAAAGTAGTCTAATGGCGTTAAATCACATGATCTCCATGGCCAGTTGACGTCGCCGCCGCGTGAGATGACCCTGCCCTGAAATAGCTGGTGCAAAATGTCTATCGTGGCGGGTGCAGTGTGATACGTAGCGCCGTCCTCTTGGAACCACATGTCGTCAGTATCCATATCAGGCATATAATCCAGTTGAGGTCACAAGAAGTTGCTTATCATCCATTTGTAGGTCTCGCCGTTGACGTTTATGGTAATCCCATCTTCGTTCTCAAAAGAAATACGGACCGATGATTACGTTAGACGAAAATCCGCACCAAACAGTGACTTTGTTGCGATGCAATTGGTGCTGGTGTATCTCATGTGGATTTTTTTTTGTCAAAATCCGAAAATTTTGCTTGTTCACAAATCCATTCATCCAAAAATGGGCCTCGTCGATGAAGATGATTTTTGGGGGAAAATTTGAGGCAACTTCTAACTGCTCTAGAGCCCAATCAGCGAACACACGGCGTTGTCTATGGTCGTTCACCTTAAGTTCCTGGGTAAGTTAGATTTTGTACTAGTGCAGACCCAAGTCCCTACGCATAATTCGCCAAACTGAAGTCGCAGAAAGGCCAAGTTCTTGTGAACGACGAGAAATTGACTGCCTCGGATTTTCACGTACATACTCATTTACGGCAGCGATGTTTTCAGCAGACCTTGCGTTTCGACGACCTACGGGTAGTGGCTGATTGTTGATCGACCCTTTTGCCTTGAATTTGGCCACCAAGCGTCGAACAGTGGACTCGGCAGGACGATTGTGGCGATGATAGAAATCACGTAATGCTTGGAACATTTGTCGAACGGAGCACTGATTTTGATAATAACATTTGACAATTTGCACACACTGTTCAACGCTATAATCTTCCATTGTGACTTGCCAAGTACTACTGAACAGTTCACAGTGAGGTTGCCAGATGTCGCTTTCACAACTTGGACACTATCGCCTGACAAAGCTCGAGCGTTTTTGTTGAAAGACCCTTTATTTATAGATACATTTAAAAGTTTCTTTATTTATAGATTTATACAAGGTATACGACTAGTTAATGTTCAGTGGCCTAGTCTTTCCTAAGCCTCGCTTGAAAGTGCACAGTGACCTAGAGCCTAGGTAGACTAGGTCACTATGCACTTTCAAGCGAAGCCTAGGGAAGCCTAGGCCACTACATACTAATTAGTCGAACACCCTTTATGATATCTAAAGTTTCAAAACTTTTCCATAAAATGACTTTTTCTCGTGAACAGCAACGTACTCTTTTACTGTATAATTACAAGTCCGCTGACCAATCACAACGTCGTATCAGCCAATCATTGGGAGAAGACACAATAAGTCGCCGCACAGCCTTCGATTAAGATCAGCCAAGAGGTAGTCAACCCTCACTTATTGATAATGACCGTTTTCGGGCCTTTGTCAAAGCTGATCCACATCTGACATCACGCGAGCTGGCTGAAAAGTTTAGCGTGAGCCATACTGCCATTTTGCATCATTTAGAGGAAATGGGCAAAGTCAGCAAACTAGACGTATGGATTACCCATAAACTGACTGACTTCGACCGTCAGCGCCGCATAGATGCCTGCACGATACTACTGTCCAAGACACGGCGTTTTAATGGGCTGAACAAAGTGGTTACTGTAAATGAGAAATGGTGTCTACACTTAAACATGGCACGCAAAAGAAGCTGGACAGACAAAGGTGCACCGGCACAACTTCAGGCAAAGGCCGACCGACATCAAAAGAAGCTTATGTTTTGTGTCTGGTGGGATGTGAAGGGAGTGATTTACTGGGAAGTATTGAAACGCAATCAGTCTATCGGTGCTCAATTATACAGTCAACAACTGCAACAGATGGCAGATGAAATTGCGTAAAAACGACCGGAATTGACTGATGTCATGTTTCTTCATGATAACGCCCGACCACACGTTGCAAAATCATGCCCGTAAAAAACTCCTGGAGCTGGGTTGAGAAGTTCTCCCTCACCCACGGTACTCGCCAGACCTGGCGTCAACAGACTGCCATCTATTCCTGGCACTGCAGAACTTCTTGAATGGAAAAACGTTCGCAAATGATGACGAACTGAAAACTGCAGTTGGAGACATTTTGAATAGCAAGCAGGTTGAATTTCCCAACAAAGGCATCGATGATCTATCACTTCGTTGAAAGCAGGTGCTCGAAAATAACGGTGATTACATTTATCAGTGATATGTATCTTTTTCTGCATTGTTTCCTTGCAAATTATTGTCAATAAAAGTTGTGCGAGAAATTTGTTTCCAATCTATTAGTATTTTTTTTTATCTTTTCGAAACAAATGTATTCTAAAAGATAATTAGTGTTAGGAGTGCGGGGTGTTTGGGCACCAAAGCAAATAAGAAAAAATAATATTGGGACCAGATTTTGCAAAGCCATTTCAAAGGCTAAATTTTAAAAAATGAATAAATAATAATAAGATTTTCGAAATAATTAATTGACTGCGTTGGTGCGCCAAAATATTGGCAGAAATTAGAGGAATTAAAGATTTTGTTAGAAATGTTTATTGTCGATGATAATCATACACTTTTGGATAGTCGTAACCTAATTCTGATTTCATATTATATTACAGGGTATGATAGAGGAAACGTAAAAATTGTTGTCAGCTAAACTTTATGATTATCATTATTAGCAATAATCTATTTAAGAAGTATAAAAATAGTTTTGAATTTTAAACATCATTTATAGGAACACGTTTGCCTAAATAGTAAATTAGAAAGTTTAGAACTTCATGGCTTGATTAAATGAGTATTTGTTTTCTTCCATAATAATGTTTCTGTTTTTAGGATAATTGAAAATTCAACTATATCTTAGATCTTTTCTATTTTTTAATGACCTTACAATAGAAATTGATTCGCCGAATAGCATATGAATTATAAAAAATAAAACATTTAAAAAGATTTTATTGAATAAAATAACATGAAAATGAATGGTAAATTCATTGTACTTATGAAAATGAAATAAATATAAATAATAAATATTTAGAAGCATTTCCTGTGGACAATACCGGGGCCAGATTCCTCGTATTCTTCCTTGGTGATCCACATGGCCTGGAAGGTGGAGAGGGAGGCCAGGATGGAACCGCCGATCCAGACGGAGTATTTGCGCTCAGGTGGAGCAATGATCTTGATCTTGATGGTGGATGGAGCAAGAGCGGTGATTTCCTTCTGCATTCTGTCGGCAATACCTGGGTACATGGTGGTACCTCCGGACAGTACGTTGTTGGCGAAGAGATCCTTACGGATATCAATGTCGCACCTCATGATGGAGTTGTAGACGCATTCATGAACACCGACAGATTCCATACCCAGGAAGGAAGGCTGGAAGAGGGATTCGGGGCAGCGGAAACGTTCGTTGCCGATGGTGATGACCTGACCATCAGGGAGTTCATAAGACTTGTCAAGAGAAGAGGAAGCAGCAGCAATGCTCATTTCACTCTCGAAGTCCAGAGCAACGTAGCAGAGTTTTTCCTTGATGTCCCTGACGATTTCTCGTTCAGCGGTGGTGGTGAAGGAGTAACCCCTCTCAGTCATGATCTTCATGAGGTAGGCGGTAAGATCACGACCGGCCAAATCCAGACGGATGATGGCGTGGGGAAGGCAGTAACCTTCGTAGATGGGCACGACGTGGGACACACCATCTCCGGAGTCGAGCACAATACCGGTGGTACGACCGGAGGCGTAGAGGGAGAGGACGGCCTGGATGGCGACGTACATGGCGGGCATACCGAAGGTCTCAAACATGATCTGGGTCATCTTCTCACGATTGGCCTTGGGGTTAAGTGGGGCTTCAGTAAGGAGGCAGGGAGATTCCTCGGGGGCAACGCGGAGTTCGTTGTAAAAGGTGTGATGCCAGATCTTCTCCATATCATCCCAGTTGGTGATGATACCGTGTTCAATGGGGTACTTGAGGGTGAGGATACCTCTCTTGCTCTGAGCTTCGTCTCCTACGTAGGCGTCCTTCTGACCCATACCGACCATGACTCCCTGGTGACGAGGGCGGCCGACGATGGAGGGGAAGACAGCTCTGGGAGCGTCATCACCGGCGAAACCGGCCTTGACCATTCCAGAACCATTGTCGCAGACAAGAGCAGAAGCGTCGTCGTCACACATGGTGGTGGGTCAGTTGTGAGGTACTTCTAGAAATAAAACATATATCTTAGTTCTAGGCATTCTAAATGTAATATAGTTTATAATATGACTATTTTCCTATAACGTTTTACGATTTGGCTTAAGCGGACGATTTGCTTTTAACAATTTTGTTAATTGTCAAGTTTCACCAATTTCTCTTGAAACTTCGATTCCAAAATATTTTGCTGAACCATCCCTTTATGAAATAATTAGGCCTCATATCCTTGTTATTTCATATTATTAATCACTATAATAATTTTATGCCATTGCCCTTAACGAACTAATTTTTGTTCGATAATTAACTTTTGATCCAGACAACCAAAATAATTCATTTTCAGAGATAGAACGTTCATTTATGCAGTGCCTAACCTATGCCGAGCGTTAAGTAAATAGACGGAATTTCCGTAGTCATAGAGACCACATAGCCTATGCATTTCGTAAAATCAATTGACGGTACCCCTCAAATAAGTAACTTTTAATGTGACTTATTAGAATATTAATACTTTTTACTTTATTATTATCTCACATGACGTAACGACTTTTAATTTCATTATTTTATATTATAGCTGTGTAAAACGTCGTATTCATGATTTAAAGTATTCTAACTTTTAAGGGATACAAAATACTAAGAAAATCATACACTAAACTGAAGCATTAATAAATTCTTGAGCATATTTCTATATCACGGTTTCTTGATAAAGATTATTGGCGTGAGTTTGTGAAATAACTCAAGTAAATTATTCCAATAAGTCCTATTCTATATGATTTTATTAAATCACTTCTCGATTATCCTTATTGTTCGAAATTGACACTAACAATCATGATTATTCATATAAAGTGACAAATGATGGGCACAGAACTATTTACTCTTAATTATTCCTGTCCTTGGGCAAGTTACCATGAAGTGCTTTTAATTTTGATAGGAGATGGCATAGTACGACATCAGGGGTTTGCCCTCCCCCCGTTCTCCCTTCCATCCGGGCTTGGAGAGGTAGGAAGGGGCCGAGGTAGGCCTACCTCTCCGTAGGATCTCTCTACCCAACTCACATCGGCTATATTTTGGCCGATTGCGAGTAGGCTGCAGGCGGGAGGCGGGAGACGGGAGAACTTTGCATTTCAAAGTAACATTATATTGAACTGCGTAATACTTTTTGTTCTTAACCGCAGTCTGTTACAGTTTTGCGTTCCCACCTCTTGGTATTAAAGCTTTTTGCCATCTTATTTTTTTCTATAAGATAATTAAGTTCAATTTTTTGAATGGCTTTCCTTCTGGACAGTATGGAGGTAAAATATCTCCTCTGCTTAATTCATGTTAATGGGTTCTACTGTCGAGAACTTTACTGTCCTTATACTTTTTCATGCTTGTTCTTTGTATTTATATTCCTTTTTCTTCGTTTCTCTTTTCTCCTTTTATTCTTTTTCTAAAGTGGTATAATGCCTGCTTTTAGCCCGGTTGTCTGTTTTAAGAAAAACAAAGTACCTCATTAGGAAATATGTTTTAATTAAATCGTTTGTCCTTTGCGTGTCAAAAATAAGTATACTTTTAGCGTTTTTAGATACCATTTTTTTCTTGGCAGTTCTTGCCAAGTAGGGCTGGCATATTAAAGATTGGCTAATCTTTGTGGTTTATTTGTATTGTTCTAGGTCAAATTAATCGCTGTCTGAAGTTTGTCACTGGTATTTTCAGCAAAATGGATCTTACATTTGCGTTGGTTATAGAATCTTAATTCTAATTAACTTAGGGAGATATTCTCTCTATTAGGACGTTCTTACCGAAAATGTAAGATCTCTTTGATTGTTTGAGTTTTCTCACATAAAGTTTAAGTATAGTCATAAGGAAACTTGCTCGATATCAAACATTCGTGTAGTTTATATGATTATTTCCAGGTATTCTTTATTTTAGTGATTTGTTGAATCTAATCATATACAGGTATTGGATTTCTTAGCGATTTGTTGAATCACTAAGGAAGTATTGGATTTCTTAATGATTTGTTGAATCTAATTAATAAAGCAGGTATTAGATTTCTTAGTGATTCGTTGAATCTAATTAATAAAACAGGTATTGGATTTCTTAGTGCTTCGTTGAATCTAATTAATAAAACAGGTATTGGATTTCTTAGTGCTTCGTTGAATCTAATTAATAAAACAGGCATTGGATTTATTAATGATTTGTTGAATCTAATTAATAAAGCAGGTATTGGATTTCTTAGTGATTTGGTGAATCTAATTAATAAAACAGGTATTGGATTTCTTAATGATTCGTTGAATCTAATTAATAAAACACATATTCGATTTCTTAGTGATTCGTTAAATCTAACTAATAGAAAGTATTGGATCTTTTAGTGATTTGTTAAATCTAATTAATAAAACAAGTATTGGATTTCTTAGTGATTTGATGAATCTAATTAATAAAAAAGGTATTGGATTTCTTAGTGATTTGGTGAATCTAATAAATAAAAAAGGTATTGGATTTCTTAGTGATTTGGTGTATCTAATTAATAAAACAGGTATTGGATTTCTTAGTGATTTGGTGAATCTAATTAATAAAAGAGGTATTGGATTTCTTAGTGATTTGGTGTATCTAATTAATAAAAAAGTATTGGATTTCTTAGTGATTTGGTGTATCTAATTAATAAAACAGGTATTGGATTTCTTAGTGATTTGGTGAATCTAATTAATAAAACAAGTATTGGATTTCTTAGTGATTTGGTGAATCTAGTTAAGAAAACAGGTATTGGATTTCTTATAGTGATTTGTTGAATTTAACAAATAAAACAAGTATTGGATTGCCTAGTGATTTGGTGAATTTAATTAATATTAATAAAGAAAGTTTCTCAGATATCAATCATCGGCTAGTTCATATAATTATTTCCAGGTATTTGATTTCTTGGTGATTTTTGAATCTAATTAATACTCAATATCTACACAACAGAAGCTAATCAAAAGATGAAAAATTACCCAATAATATTGATTTAGCTTCCTATGGCCTGAATTTTAGCTTAATTTCCAAAAATAAAAAAGAGGCCAGTCTGTATTCAGCTCAGTTCATGATTTTTAACCTAGTATTTATTTATTATTTTTCAATTTATAAAATCTATTGATAACAGTATTTCGTTTGAAAACTATGTAGTATTTAGAATAATAATAACACTGAAAATTTAATACGTGAGCAGCTGAACAAGAATCAAGGCCGTGATTGCATTTTGTCAAAAAACAAAAAACAACCCAAAATACCATCATGTTAATATTAAGTAAACGGACACAGATTATTCAACTTGAAAATACTTTTGCACTAAGCTTAAATCCATCCCAACTTGATTGGACAATAAACTCACAAAATCACTGACATTTTCCTAAAGTTGCCACAAATATAATATAAAATTAATAATAAGTATACGAGCGGGATAAATAACTAAATTATGCTTTAAAAAATAAGTAAATATTAACGATAGCGGCAATAATAATAATAATACTATTGATTTTTACTCACATAAACTGAGAGATCAAGAGTCTTAATCAAGGACTGAGGCTTTCACATGTTCAACATCGTATATAAAGACTAGGCTGATGAGGGAGAGAGGTACAAAAAAAAGACCCCAGACAAAAGGGGACAGAAATAAAGTAAAAAAAATATTAGTGAAAGATTTGGCAAGCGAATTCTGCTAACTGGAGAAATTTGGGCAAGGCAAATGAGGTTTAATTTACATCTCCCGAACGTATGAATCTTGAAATTTAACCCCCAAGAACGCTCAAACTTCTTGGACGTCAGAGAGGTAAACGAATATCGCTGAAAAAGTGGGTTTTTCTCAGTTCCTCAGAACAACTTCAATTCTATTTTGGGTCATTTACTTTTGCCTACACTTTCTCTCTTTATCTTTATTTTTCATTTCTAATTCATTCGATTACACCTCCCATGAAGAAAGGAAAACAAATTTTCAATCATTCCATTCAAATTTACGAAAATGACATCTGTTCTTACGAGTGTTTGTATTAAATATAGGCTATTTTGGATACCATTATTTTTCGATTTAATAACAATTAATTTTATTTTAATTTTATTTACTACCCATCAATCATTTCTGATATGTTGATGTAAAAGAATTTTTTTCAAATATTCTCACTTGCATTTTTTTCGCTTCGAAGGTAAAAACCTAATTTGTCGTTATAAGGTGAGATTTCCGTAAAAGGAGACCTACTTGGCTCGCGCGGCTAATAATAGGCCGAGCGAATCCTCCTTTACACCGAAGCCATCCACAGGCCATCAAAAACGCGCATGTGACGAGTTTACGGAGATGTGTCATACAAAATAAAACCCCCACTATTTTGCGACGTCTCTTTTCTAGATTTGAATTTTATATTTTGAGTATATTAAAAACGGGGGTGGGGGGTACGGAGGAGAGTGAGTATAAAAGCTGGGCCAGGGGTTGATGAAGGGTTAGCGTCAGCAACACCTGATGTGTGTTTATTTGGGAATAATTGAATCGCTGCCGGTCATACATACCACAGCCTTCCACATGTTTCGATACCCGATTTATTCTGAGAGTTTGGAATTAAGTGATAGCCTATAATCATATGCGGATGGCTAAATTAGAGAAAATAAAGAATATAAAAGAATAGGCCATTTTCCCATGGACGGAGAACTGGGATAAAGATTGAGAATTTAATTGGAATTTATGTTCGGTTTGCCACATTATCAAAAGTTATAATTGGTCATTAGAATAAAGACTTACTACGTTAAATAGGGTCTAAAGTGCAAAATTCCTACAGCTTATTTTTCTTCAAGGCTGTTCAGGAAATCTACCTACCTTCTCGAGGCTCCAAGGAAAAGACAGGAAATCTACCTACTGTCTCGAGGCTCCAAGGAAAAGAAAGAAACACACTTCCTGATATTTCCTTCATTCGTCATTCTTTTTTCATCCTTTACTTTAATCATTATTAGATATACTGATATGTTTAATAAGAATTCGTCCATATGATTGAAGCAAAATAGTCCGGGATGTGATATAGGCCTAGTTCTCGTTCTTCCATTTTCTACTAAGATTAGTAAATTTAGATTCAAAATTAAGACAAAAAAAGGTAGTTGAAAAGAGATTAAATTTTCCATCAGCTTCGTTTTCATTCTAAAACAGATCCGACACCAAGTTTTGAGAAATAGAATAAAACACATGATTTTCAAAGGGTAAATCTGTATATTACAACTCCATTGCAAAAAAGCAGGAAAAATCAAATAAACCTCTTTTTTAAACATTAGTTTAACTAATTTTAGGTGTTCAAATTAAATAATTTTAAAATATTCTAACTACTGTTAAACGGCTTTTAGCGAACGCCTTCCACTAAGATTACAGCCTCAAATTTTGGTCTACTACCTGAAGCCGTATTGGACAGGAAATAACTAAGTTTTAAGATAATATAAAACAAATGAACTTTAGATCCTAAAAGAATCAAATGAAATTACAAACTCTTAATGAGAAATCAGTTATAACTAAATAAAACAAGTTGAATAAACATGTAAATCTTCAATTAAATTTAATTAACTTGAAAACGAGCCAGCTCTAATACCACCACTCGCTCCTAGCTTATGAGGCTTATTTTGAGTTAGGGAACGGAGCGCAAAATTTCTGTCATTCATCACAGGATAAAATTACTTTCGCATGTACATTAAGCTGCTAAGAGAGTGCAATATGAAAGCGTATTTATTGAACAGGTGCTGCGTATGTTACAGGCACTATTGCCTACGCACACATATACATATTTGTCTATATTTAAGTTATCCATGGGCAAAAAAGTGAAAGTCTGTTTCCTTGTCGTAAATAATATATATACCTCGCCTACATAAATATTCGCCCTAATTTGTCTTATGCTAAATTTGAGAAACGTCACCATGAATGAAAGAAAAAGTTTCCTCACAACACAAAATATCTTTTTAATGTCGACATTTTTTTTATTGATACGATCACTTGATGCATGCAAGTCAAGGTAAAACTGCTTCCCCATTCTCAACTTAGCTTTCATGTTTACACAACCATGTAATTAGGGAGCGCTACATTCATCTGGCGATTCTATAATATTATATGATATTCGAAAACGCAGTTTCTATTGATGCAGAACAACGTTATCTTTGAGAAATTTGTAGACGAATATTTTAATCATGAGACAGTGGGATAATTGAAGTTCCTGTGCAATGACTCTAACCCAACAAAATAGTAACCGTAAAATGGTATTTTCAGTAACTGAAACTGTATACCGGACCATTAAAATATTGATTTAGTTCTTCTTAAATGGTTTAAAGAAAATACGCTTAAAAATGTAAAGAAGCTAATTGAGAACAATGAGTAGGAGAAAAGTCAGTTAACAATATGCCGAAAAAAAAAAGAGTCGAATATTTCGCGATACCGTGCGTTTAAAAGACTTCCCTAACACATTTGTAGACTAAACATCAAATTAGAAAACTACCATAGATTAGACCACTAAAACTCATATTAGCAAGCTGTAGCAACTGGCCATACCATGTACAATTCTACAAAATAGATTATGTAGCTGGTCTTAATATATATATATATATATATATATATATATATATATATATATATATATATATATATATATATATATATATATATATATATATATACGTAGCCAGTTTTTAATTAATATTTTACATATAAATCACTTACGCTTAAATTAATTGTACAAAATTTAAATCATGGAAAAAACCTTTGTTCCCTCGCTATAGACGTCACATCACGTGATGCCTATTAGCCAATAGCCACTAAGCATTTCAAGGTCACCAGAGGCGTCCCCTGTAAGGGCTTTTGCCGAGAGACACGGAAACAGATATAAGGGCGTAAAACCTTCATCGGAGGAGACGGTTCAGTCTTCGGATCACTTTACGCGCTAACGCTCTGTTAAAGTTACTCGCCGATAAAGGAGGTAAAGCCCAAAAAAAGTCAAAAAAAGCCCCAAAACGTGATTTTTTTTCACGGGAAGCCATTTTTCTTCAAAAATTGCACCCAAGTGACATGCGTACTTAGTCTGAGGGGCACATGCTAAAGAGGAATTATCCACACTTCGCGCTATTTAACTCCCACTTTGTTTCATATCTTCGCAACATAACACAACCCTCACTGCGCAGTTCCCACAACTATTCGTGATTCTTATAAAGCTCCCTAAACACACCTGATATTTCTCATATTACTGAAGGTTACAAAATAATCTTAAGTTATTGACAACACATCCATTTTTAGTTTAAGGTATTTTGTCTTTAATAAAAAAACAACTAGAAAATGCTGTTAATTATGACTCGAAAGCAACAATTAATCAATTTGATGATCGAGGATTATAATTACAGTAGTTTAAACAATAATCAAAGGAGTTTAGCTACTATTGAGAAGAGTTCAGGAACTAATTCTTAGAGCTTAGGGTCTGCTCAGAAGATCCTAGACAAGGGCGTCTCACCCTTAGGTAGTGTTGAACAGATCAGTCAGGGGGAGCGTTTTGTGGCCCCGAAGAATCTGTGAGATATGGAAAGAAGTGAAATTTATTTATTGCCTTTAATGGTGAAATTTCATAAATAAAAATGCAACAATAAATGAATTTCCAAATGAATTAATATGTAAAATAGAAATAAAAACTACAGCAAAGAGGGAAGGGGGGGGGGGTAAGTGTTTGTTCCTTACAAGTGGTGCATCTATGGGACAAGGTGAAGGAGCGCTCAGGTACCTTCCAAAGAGGCTTTGTCACTGATGCGAAGATCGGAAGGAGCCTAGGCACTGTCCAAAGAGGATTAGGCACTGATACGAGGATCGCAAGGAACTTAGAAACTGTTCAAAGAGGAGTAGGTATTAATCCGTGGATTGGAACGAGCTTAGGCACTTTCTAAAGAGTCTTTGACACTGATCCGAAGATCAGAAGGAGCTTTAATACTGACACTAAGACTATAAGGCAAATATTATCAGAGAAACCATGGCACTGATCAGACATCGGCGAGATGAAATACCTAAAGAAAACATCAACGTATTTAAATATTCCTAACTGATTATTCAATCCTTTCGCTAATCCTCCACACAACCCAAATTCTGCCACAGTACAAACCAAATCTTAACCTATATATCTCATGGGAGTTAGATCGGAAAACATCATTTAGGAATATAAACTAATGACAATATTTATCTATAAGGAGAAAGAATCTTGGTAATTTGGAGTTATATTCGACCCGAACTACTTTATCGCCTATTTTTAGAAAAAGACATATAAAACACAGACTATCTCATCGCTGTTTTTTAAGATAAAAAGGAAACTAGTATAACCAAACGGTGGTATTTCTTTTTAAAGAAGAAAATGGACAGATGATAAAGGTAAATAAATAAAAAGAATAGATAAAAAATAAAGGGTGATAGGAGGTGAAGTAAGGAATCACGGAACCAGGAAAGAGTATTATAAACCTCAAAAGGCAAGTTCGTGCTGACATCATTGGTAGTCATATGTACGAACTTGCACCCCTATGGGTCGCGTTACTCTTCTAATAGGTCGAATTCTAGATGATTAGAATCCTATTCTAGTTATACAAAGACTAACTTCTGGATCGATCGGGGCTAGTAACACTAAACAAAGGATCTTAGACACTGATCAGACATGGCATGGCACTGGTAAGATGAGCATGTGGACTGGTAAAAGGAGTTTATGCACTATTTTAAAAAGTTTGGGCACTAATCAGATATGGCATGGCACTAGTAAGATGAGCATATGGACTGGTAAAAGGAGTTTAGGCACTATTTTAAAGAGTTTTGGCACTAATCAGATAAGTTTTAAGATTGATCGTACGAAGTTTTGCTTGGATACTGATCAAAGGAGCTTGAACACTCATTAGAGAGCTTGTGCGCTGATCAAAAGAGGTTGGGCATTGATCAAAGGTGCTTGAGTACTGATTAAAGAAGCTTGGGTACTGATCAAAGGAGCGTGGTACTGATCAAAGAAGCTTGAACACTGCTCAAAAGAAGTTGGGCACTGATCAGAGTAGCTTAGATACTGAGCAAAGGAGTTTGGGTACTGATCAAGGGTGCTTGAACACTGATAAGAGAGCTTGTCCAACGATCAGAGAAGTTTGGGTATTGATCAAAGGAGCTTGTGGACTGATTAAGTGAGCTTGAGGACTGAACAAGGGAGCTTGTGTACTAATCACAGAGCTTGCGTACTGATCATATGAGTTTCTGCAATGATCACAGGAGTTTAGGTACTAATGAGAAGAACTAAGGCGCTGAACAGATAGGCTTAGTGGCCAATCAGAGGAGTCAAATAGCTTAGGCACTATCCAATGAAGCATAGTAAACTCTGATTCGATGATCAAAGATTAAACACTGACTAAGGATCATAGGGCAATGATCAGAGGGGTATGAGAACTGACTACTAAAGCTTACAAATTAATCAAATGGGCTTGGGCACCAATTAGAAGACCTTAGGCACTACACATGAGGCATTAGGCACTGGTTATAGAGACTTGGCACTGATAAAAAATATTAAACGATACTCATAGAACAATAGGAAGTGATTGGGCGGAGGAGGTACCGTCCTGGAAGCTCAGGTAACTATCATAGCAGCGTAGACAAACATCAGAGGAGCTTAGACAAATATCAGAGGAACTTAGACAAAGATAAGAGGAGCTTAGACAAAGATCAGGGGAGCTTAGACAAAGATCAGAAGAACTTAAACAAAGATCAAAGGAGCTTAGACAAAGATCAGGGTGCTTATAAAATATCAGAAGAGCTTAGACAAAGATCAGAGGAGCTTAGACGAAGAGCAGAGGAGCTTAGACAAAGATCAGAGGAGCTTAGACAAAGATTAGAGGAGCTTAGGCTAATACCAGAAGAACTTAACCAAAGATTAGATGAGCTTAAACAAAGATCAGAGGAGCTTAGTCAAAAATCAGAGGAGCTTAGACAAAGTCAGAGGAGCTTAGACAAAGCTCAGAGGAGCTTAAACAAATATCAGAAGAGCTGAGACCAAGATTAGAGGAGCTTAGACAAAGATCAAAGGAGCTCAGTTAAATATCAGAGGAGCTGAGACAAAGATCAGAGGAGCTTAGACAAATATCAGAGGAGCTGAGAGCAAGATTAGAGGAGCTTAGACAAAGATCAGAGGAGCTTAGACAAATATCAGAGGAGTTTAGACAAAGATCAGGTGAGATTAGTCACGGATTGCAGAAGCTTGGGTAATGATCAAGTTCGTATGTTTGAGAATCTTTGCCCTAATACTACGAGCATGTTTTTAGGTGAGCAAGAAGACGCTCTTAACCTCTATATTTGGGACAGGGACAATATCCACACCCTCTTCAGACTGCGGTTAATAAAGACAACTATACCGTACTAGAGGTCACGTCGGAAAGTTTGTTCCTGCGAGCGCACTAAGTAAAGACGATAATGGGCAGGTTTTCGCGGCCTCCGTCATGCCGGTGGTGTAGTACATGCGCGCGAACCACGTATTATAAAGTTGTTGATAATTGAGATTGAAATTAGAGGTGAAATGTCTCCCTATGCTAGGGGGGTGAGGGGGGCTCGTCGTTGATAGGGACCTGATTCGCGCGGGGTTGAATTTAAGGTGGCTTCTGTACGTCTTAATTACTGTGGTTTGGATCCCACGTCTTAGCAAACGAGGTTTCGATCCACACTTAGCGACAGCGGTTTGGATCCCATTTCTTAGCGACCGTGGTTTGGATCCCACTTCTTAGCGACCGTGGTTTGGATCCCACTTCTTAGCGACCGTGATTTGCATCGCAACTCTTAACGACCGTGGTTTGGATCCCACTTCTTAGCGACCGTGGTTTGGATCCCATTTCTTAGTGACCGTAATTTGGATCACAATTATTAGCGGTTCTGGTTTGGATTCCAGGTGTTAGCGACCGTAGATTGAATTCAACTTCTTAGCAACAGTGGTTAGTATACTACGTCTTAGCAACCGAGATTTCGATCCACACTTAGCGACCGTGGTTTGGATCCGACTTCTTATCGAGCGTGGTTTGGATCCCACTTCTTAGCAACCGTGGTTTGGATCCCACGTTTAGTGACCGTGGTTTGGATCCCACTTCTTAGCGACCGTGGTTTGGATCCCACGTTTAGTGACCGTGGTTTGGATCCCACTTCTTAGCGACCGTGGTTTGGATCCCACGTTGAATGACCGTGGTTTGGATCCCACGTTTAGCGACCGTGGTTTGGATCCCACTTCTTAGCGACCGTGGTTTGTATCCCACTTCTTAGCGACCATGGTTTGGATCCCACGTTTAATGACCGTGGTTTGGATCCCACGTCTAGTGACCGTGGTTTGGATCCCATTTCTTAGCAACCGTGGTTTGGATCCCACGTTTAATGACCGTGGTTTGGATCCCACGTTTAGTGAACGTGGTTAGGATCCCATTTTTTAGCAACCGTGGTTTGGATTCACTTCCTAGATATTATACTTTCGATTTCACTTCTTATTGATCGTGGGTTTCTCTCACTCCACACTTTAAGTCTTCACTGGAAGTCTATTATCTAACACTAAAAACAACTACTGTATATGTGTACAAATATTAGTAAAGCCATTCAGTATTTTAAAGCCTCCATTTCAGTGGTTGTGTGTGCAAACAGCGATTGTTTAGCCACAGTAGATTAATATGCTCGATTCTGTCTGCTTATGATTTAATTATACTAGCTCAAAAATTAATTTTGTCACTTTCCGCTGGTCGCTCTAACGTTGCGATATCCACTTGGATATGAGGAGACCTAAATTGGACCGCCTAGTTCAAATGAAGCCCACCAAACAGTATATCACGGAAGAATGATATAATTGATTTAACCGCAAAATCCTAGGGATGTATCTTAGATTCCCAGAACCCTATTTGCTTTTTTTGTTGTTTGCTGTTTGCTCTCTGCTTATTTTACTGTTTGCTTTTTATTGTTTGATTTTTTTTTTTTTTGCTTTTATGCTGTCTGCATTTTTGCTGTGTGTTTTTTTATATTAGTTTTTTTTTTGTTGACTGCTTTTATCTAGAGTTTTTTTGCGATTTGATTTTTTGGGGTTGTTTGCTTTTTTTAGCAAACAGCTGACCCTTAAAGCCAACCTGGGTATCGTTTACTAAGTTTTAGAATTTTAAATTTCATACAATTCAGTTTCCAATATTAGAATCAAGAAGTTTCCCCACAACAGAAGTTAGCGAAATGGGCCAATAATTGTAGGAATTAGTTTTAATCCCTTTTTAGTCTCGTGCGAGTCTAGTCGCAGGCGCCTTTAAATCTCACTATGTCGTCGGTCGGTCGGTCTTCGTTTTGCTTTTTTTTGTTTTGGTAATAACATTGTAGCTATTCGGCCTATTCTAACGAAATTTGAACCCTTATGTTGTTTTACATTCTCTTTCGAATGATATAATAGCCAAGGTACTCTCAAGTTTAGCCCGGGAATTATTTGGTTTTGGCAATGATATCATAATTATTTTCCGATCTAACGAAATTTGAAACCCTTATGTTGTTTTACCTTCTCTTTCGAATGATATAATTGCCAAAGTCCTCCCAAGATTAGCCGGGAAATTATTTGGCAATAACATCATAACTTTTTGGTCGAGTCTAACGAAATTTGAAATTCTTATGTTGTTTTTCATTCTCTTTCAAATGATATAATTGCCAAGGTCTTCCCAAGGTTAGTCCGGGAATTATTGAAAGTTTTGAAAGTCGTAAGGTCATAAATCAGAGCCGCGACTTTTGGTCAGCAAACCCTGTTTAAATAATTTTGGAACTATACCTCCATTAAGTGATCTATTAAAAATAGTGCAAATGGGTTTTCTTAATTTTATTATAATTCATTGACATAAATTGGGTAGATTTTATCAGGCCCCGTCTTTTAAAATATTCTCATTTTAATTAAGAAGCCTTGGCAAAAAAATGTTATTAATCACCCCTCATATACTTAAATAATTAAAATATTTAACCAAACATTTGGGAACTTATCATATTCATAAATATGTATGATAATAATGTTTATTTCGCTTTTGCTAATATTTTTGAATTACTTAGTATTTTACTAAATGGGGTGCAATTAATTAAATGGTGTTTTATTAAATCTGGCTATAACCGATATTTCTTATGTTTCAGCTTAAATTTACAACTATTGTGCATTCAATGTCGTTAGAAATAAGTAATATGGCTAAATATAAAGAACTTAGAGAAGCAGAAGATAACACAAATCAATCTTAGCCATACACAAGAGATATCAGAAATGGAAAGTGCTAAAAAAAATACAATGTTTATGATATGCTGTTCAAGCCATTATAAAACGATATGAAATGATGAAAAGTTTTGTATCAAGGAAGAGAATTGGCAACAAACGTCTTGTAACACCTAGAGAAGAGATCTAAACTTGCTGGGAAAGTTCAATGAAGCTTAAATTTTTAAATATCTTTAGAAGGAGACTTAGAAGGAAACTTGATCTTTAGAACGAGACTTAAAGATCAAGGGGTAAAAGGCTGCAAGGGAGAAATAAGCCATGGATATCTGAATTCAACAAAAAAAACGTCTTCAGTGGGCCGAAGATCACAAATACTGACACTTGAACAAATGATCTTGAACAAATTTTGCTGATTTTGAGCACTTCTGGGGCTCCCCTTATGAGACGAAGAGGTATTTCACCTTGCCTGTGTGATAACAACTATGAAGCACAGAGGTATTTCTATCATAGTATGGGGATGCATATAGCTTCGCCAGGACTAGGGGAGATGTTTTTATGCTAGGGAAGAATTAATTCCACAGCTTATACCACCATGTTTTCTCCACCTTTTTGGTATCTATCGAGAAATTGTAGCCCACAACACCAAGAAATTGGTTTAGTGAAATGGGGATCACCCCTATGGAGTCGTCACCACAGAGCACAGAACCAAATCCAATAGAACACCTGTGGGGACTGATAGCAAAATCAATATGAAGTTCTGACGTACAAATAAAATAGAACTGTAAAAAAATTTTCAACTTCAGAAAGGAAAAGAGAGCGCGAGAAATTTGTGAAAATTGGATGAAATCAATGCCATGAAAAATAATGGCTATAGTTAAGTAAAAAAGGGTACAACTTAGTATTAAACTAATTATATATATATATATATATATATATATATATATATATATATATATATATATATATATATATATATATATATATATATATATATACTGAATTCATTTACCACAAATATCTAATTATACGGTATGAATATTACATTGGGTGCTTTATAATTTTGGTAAAAAGTGTATAGAATTTATTTTGTTTTCAGATATACTAATATACAAAAGAACCCTAAAAAGCTAATGGCGTCCTGGATAGCAGGTGAGTTTTCGTATCTTCGACGGTGAAAGGCATTTAAATTTTTTTCATTTAATGCCCTAAATATATAACCGGGTTTTTACTAATCCAACCATCAGAATCCTCAAAGGGAGAAACGCATCCCATGGCATTCTTCCGTTTCTCCTAAATGTGCCACTCTTTCCCGCTACCCAGTAATTTCACCAGCATGATTAGGTCTAGAATGCCGACACTTGAGAGCGAAAAATGCCATATATCCAATTCTCTTTCTAACAACAGGGCCTTTTGTCCTATATTAAACCTGACAGGACAATAACTTCTCTATTGGTTTTCTTTACAAAAAACAAGCTTATTCATTCATTATAATGACCTGAAAGCAATGATACTGTTTCCATCGCTATCTCTCAGAAGCATCAAGAAGCGAGAAAACTCTTCGTTGTGATTCGGTACCGCAGAATGATCTCTAGTTTGAAAGGTACGACAAAAGTAACTGTCATATATTCCGTAAAGTAGCGTCAGAACGACTATACAAGGGAGAATAACAGCGCTAAACTTTATTGAAGACTTTTATACCAGCTTAAGAAATCGTTTCTCATTATTCTACCATTTCTAGAAATGAAAACATATGTTAGATCAGTTTGCCTTCTTCAAAATCCTTTATAGGGTTTGAATTAACTTAAATGTGTATGAAATTCAAGTGAAGTAAATCAACGTGGAAGAATTCAAAGCCATATTTTGAAGTAACTGTTCCCTTGGTAATTTTTCCCATAAAGATTTGAATCCACTCACATATCCCCGCCATTAGGATTGAATTGCTTTATTACATTCCTTTGTCTTTCTCATTCATTTAACTACCATTCATTTTAACGTTTAACCCTCTCTTTATCTTCCGTGTCATAATTTTGACCATTCTTTAGACATCTTGAGAATATCCGTTCTTAAAAGGAGTGTAAGTACTTCGAAAAACTACAGTCGATAATAAAAACATAATTTAAAAGGAATAAAATATAATAACTTTATTAGATTAACCAGGTAAATATAAATTTGAATTCATTTTATTAAAGTAACGAAAATAAAATATTAAATAGATAAAAATAAAAGTATTAGAAACATTTCCTGTGGACAATGCCAGGGCCAGATTCGTCGTATTCTTCCTTGGTGATCCACATGGCCTGGAAGGTGGAGAGGGAGGCCAGGATGGATCCACCGATCCAGACGGAGTATTTACGCTCAGGTGGAGCAATGATCTTGATCTTGATGGTGGATGGAGCAAGAGCGGTGATTTCCTTCTGCATCCTGTCGGCAATACCGGGGTACATGGTGGAACCACCAGAGAGTACGTTGTTGGCGAAGAGGTCCTTACGGATATCAATGTCACACCTCATGATGGAGTTGTAGACTGTTTCGTGGATTCCACAGGATTCCATACCCAGGAAGGAAGGCTGGAAGAGGGATTCAGGGCAGCGGAAACGTTCGTTGCCAATGGTAATGACCTGACCATCAGGGAGTTCATAAGACTTGTCAAGAGAAGAGGAAGCAGCAGCAATGCTCATTTCACTCTCGAAGTCCAGAGCAACGTAGCAGAGCTTTTCCTTGATGTCCCTGACGATTTCTCGTTCAGCAGTGGTGGTGAAGGAGTAACCCCTCTCAGTCATGATCTTCATGAGGTAGGCGGTAAGATCACGACCGGCCAAGTCAAGACGGATGATGGCGTGAGGAAGACAGTAACCTTCGTAGATGGGCACGACGTGGGACACACCATCTCCGGAGTCGAGCACAATACCGGTGGTACGACCGGAGGCGTAGAGGGAGAGGACGGCCTGGATGGCGACGTACATGGCGGGCATGTTGAATGTTTCAAACATGATCTGGGTCATCTTCTCGCGGTTGGCCTTGGGGTTGAGTGGGGCCTCAGTAAGGAGGCAGGGAGATTCCTCGGGAGCAACACGGAGTTCGTTGTAGAAAGAGTGATGCCAGATCTTCTCCATGTCGTCCCAGTTGGTGATGATACCGTGTTCAATGGGGTACTTGAGGGTGAGGATACCTCTCTTGCTCTGGGCTTCATCTCCTACGTAGGCGTCCTTCTGACCCATACCGACCATGACTCCCTGGTGACGGGGGCGGCCGACAATCGAAGGGAAGACAGATCTTGGGGCATCATCGCCGGCGAAACCGGCCTTGACCATTCCAGAGCCATTGTCAACAACAAGGGCAGATGCGTCGTCGTCACACATGGTGGTGGGTCAGTGAATCTTGCTAAAAGAAAAAAAAATTGAATTTATTTAGTGTTTGATTCATATTATTTGTCTATGGTAGTTAATCATTAATTTTTAAAGTTCGAATAGTTGATTAATCTGTATCATACTTTACACGACTTTGGAAACATCTTTTATAAATTACGTTCCCTTCGATGCCCTATATATATAATTGTTAATGAATCTATTTCTATATTCAAAACATAAACAATTATGAGAACAAAGAACATTATAAGAGATATCGGCATCGGGTTTTATATTCTCGAATCAAAGCTAGAACTCCTAGAATCTTGGCCTATGGCTACCGAATAAAAGCATTGATGTCCCTCAGCTTTGAAATTTAGTTTATACCAGCAGGATAGCTAGGGTTGCTTGGGTTTAATTGCAGTTCTCTCTGTGGTACGCTAGAGGAGTATGAGGGGTTTGCTGTTTGGTAGGTTAGATTGTTGTTGTTGCTGATCCTCAAGATGTCTGGCCAAGTAGCTCCGACAACCTCATATGCCCTGTATCAGGTTTTCCCACAGAGTTTTCAGGTAGTGTATATTGTGATGGCATGTGTAATTGTGTGTAGTGCAGTCTTCCATAATGTGTTTGTGTACGGGCGGTGTAGCATTCTCGATTATCACATTCAGACCTTTCTGGTAGCTCGGGAAGACTGGGTGATGTCCACACCGCAGCCAGGCCAGGTGAACTCTGTCACACCGAGGGAGGGAGAATTCAGAGCGGTGGACGTAAGGGTGCCCGTGCATGCAGCAATGTATTGGGTGAGAGAGACAATAAAGCGTCGCGTGAAGTGGGTGTTGGTATGCTTTGGACGCTGCTTTCGCGTGGGCGAGGTGAGGGCGTCAGTTTATTCCTAACGTAGTATAAAATTGGTGTCATTTTAATGTTTGTGGGAATGGGCGTTCTGGTATATAGTTCTCAGGGGGTTGTGGGGGCCTTGGTTAGTATTCATATGCCTCTCAGGTCAAGGTGGTCCTTGAATTTGAAGACTTTGGTTTCAGCGTGTATGTGGTTTGTGGGTGGGGTAGTTGTGCAACCTGTGGTTGTTTTAAAGGCTTTGTTTGGTATGGTCTAGAAGCTGCTTAAGACCCAAGCAATGCTTTTATAATCCATCACAGAACGTATAAATGGTTTCAATTGTAGTTTCTTGGTTTTGTCCGAACTTTGTGTATGTGAGTGATTTGTGAGCGTTAACTCTCGCTGTACACGTTTTTTTTATGTTTATAACATGATTTTAATGTTCATTGACGTGTATGTTAGGTCTAGCATTTTGCATGTGCACGTGTATTTTAATGGAGTGTTATTTATTGTAAAGTGAGGTGTATCACAAGTGAAGGAGGATCTGAAAAATGGTTGGGGTAATTTTTAGTCTGTGGTGAGTCAAGTTTGTATGGTGTTGAGGTAGGGTCAGAGGATAGGAACAGCCATGCTTTCGCTTCCATGTGTGCATCTGAGAGTTATGTTGTCTGCGTATGAAGCTATATGTATTTGGGGCACGTGGAGTTTGGGTATGTCATGCATGTAGAAGTTAAGGAGTGCGAGGGAAAGTAGCATCCCTTGAGGAACACCCTGTGAGAAGATTTTGTTCTTTGATGACTGGTCAGAAAATGTCACATGATAAGGTTAGGTTAGGTGTGTTGGTTGGGTTTGTCGGTTTTATTTGATGGTTAGGAATTGTTTGGTGTGTTACGTAGGTTAGATCAGATCGTTTGGGTTTTTTGCTTTTATTTGGTGATTATGAGTTGTTTGTTGTATTCCGAAGGTTAGGTCAGGTTGTTGGCTCTGTTTGTTTCATTTAATGATTAGGAATTGTTTGTTATGTTGCGTAGGTTAGGTCAGATCGTTTGGGTTTGTTAGTTTTATTAGATGCTTAGGAGTTGATGGTTGAGTAGACTGCGCAAAAGATACGATAATAAGTCTTCCTAAGAGTAGAAATTATGCAATAAGTTTGACTTATTTCATAAAATATTCCGTTTGAAAGCAGTTGCTTTCGTGTAGGCCTAAGGTTTGCATTCGCGATTTCTTCAATTCTTCTAACGGAAACAAACTTTATGTAAACACCTATGCTGTGTCTAAATTTTATGTGATGTTAAAACACGAAAAATCCTAAGGATAATAATACCATATACTTAAAAGCGTCCCCCCCCCACTGAATTATATCAAATAAGATTATTAGTCAAGAGATAATATTAAATACGCGGCGAGGTACGGCCTAGCCAAGTGTAAACATTCTTACGTTGATCAAAATTAAGCAACATGTTACTGATGTAATATGTTGCATCCATCTATGCTTTGGATAAAATATTAAACTGTCGGTACCAAGTGAGATGGTACCAATGGCTCGAATTGATTACCGGTAAGAGCCATAATTTTCTGTCAGAAAACGAGGTTCCACTGTCAGTTTTCCTCGGAGCTAAAAATGGGATCCTCACTGTATCAAATCAAAGATTTCGTATAAATTGGCCTACTTGGCTCATCGAAGTGAGTGTTATCAATGCGATTGATGGAAATAGGTGTATATTCGTTTATTTACATCTCCGTCTTAAGCTACGGTAACTATGGGATTGTCTATTTCCTCTCATAAAGCCTACCAATTAACGGGAGAGTAACTATTATCTAAAAATGTTGATGAGGGCGCCACAAAAGCCTAAATTGAACACAAGAAAAAAATAATTGAAGTGAAAGAAAGCCTATCGACCAGACAACATTATGATTGCAAAACTGAATACCCACCACTAAGAAAGTAATAATTTATACCCAATAAGAATGAAGGTTGTTTCGGGCGAGTACGCCACTATTTACCAGGCGATGATAATGATGATACCCAAGCAATCCCGTTGAAGCTCATCATGAAGTAGTAATTAACTTATTGCTCTATTACAGATTTGAATAAAATTTTATTTTGTTAGTACATCCTAGGTGTTAGGCATCAGAGTGCAAGATATTGCATTATTATGTAATATTTAAAATATGATCGTTATATTTGAATTTACGCGCACTTTCGACATGATATTTGGCAGTTAATAATGTCTCAATTTTTCATACTTTGCCCTTATATTTACTTTACTAAATAAATCATTTAAATAAAGAAACTTAAAGTCAAAAACAGACAAATTTACACGATTATGATTATTTTTGATAAAGGAGGAAGTGGAAAAATTTAAATCCTTTTAGTCAGTATTTCCCAGGTTTTCGAAGGGAACTGAAATGCTAAAATAATCAGACCTAGCAAGATCGTTGGTGTTTTAATTATCATTTTAATAATTATTATAGTCATTCTTGATACCCACAGCAATTATTTTTCAAAAGTAGGGAATAATTATTTTGATAATTTGGACAAATAACTGTTTATCCACTTTCACCTCATATTTATAAAAAGTATAAATGTAAAACTAGGCAGATAGCAACGGGTAATTTTAGATAGATGCATATCTTGCAAATAATTCTTAATTATCGTATTTAGACCATTCCGATAATAACCCCGAACATTTGTTACTCAATAAAATTCTGAAGATTAATCAAACGTCATCTTTTAAATATACGATCAGCACTCTTTCCGCAAAAGGAGGAAATTCTATCACCACGACAAAGGGGAAGAAAAATTATGTTAGGCCTATCGTAACACGTTGCTGCGCGGAGCCTACATACTCACAGTCACCAAATAAGTTGAGTCAAAATGAAAAGACTGGGAAGTCTTAGTATAACTTTTGGCTTTTATAGGTTACCCGCCTCTGAAAGAAAAAAAAAATGATAAAATAATATTGTATAAAAAGGAGAGCCGAATTAAAGTATTTGGCAAGCGTGTTCTAGAAACTGGAGCATAATAATATATTAAGTAGAGAGCTGACCATATATAACCAGATATTTAACAGGTGTATATTTTACTCTTAAAACCAACATATCATCATCTTGGTTCACGTAAAAAAACGTTTTGTTTATTCAGTTGGCGCAAAAATGCGAACTGCGGGTGAAATCTGCGCATATTTAATTGCAATAAATAGGAAACTAATTTGGAGGGGGGGGTCGCTGTGTTCGTATCTATTAATAAACTAAACTTAATCCCCAAGCAATATCTCAATGCCCACACAACCCTAACAAACATAAATGAGGTATGCAAAAAGATTGCTAAGTAAAAAATTCACGTTTCCTTATTTGAAGAGTGAATATTCCTTTCTATTTATAAGCGAAACAGGGTAAAAAAAAAGTCAGTAGAAGTGAGTTGGGTATAATCGGGAATAAAGAAGAGAGCTGATTTGGGCTAGATAGAGGAATATGGTAACTATTTCCTATTAGTTTAATTTAAATTATTGGCGAACTTTTAGAATTAATAATGGGACAATGGGTCAAATTGAGTCTAGTGATCGAATTAACAGAAGTGAGGGAGACATGGGTAGGGGGAATGTCTAATGCGATGTCGAGTAGGGTGGATCCGGCTGATTTAGACTTACAAAGGGCCTTTTGATACCGTTCCACGTGAGAGGCTCTTACCGAAACGTAAAAACACGGAATAAAGGGAGAAAATTCTTAATTGGATAAAAAAATAGGTAATTTGAATAAGAAGGGCGCAAGCGTTTTAGTCTAGCTTAGGCCGTCTCATGATATTTAAAGATGGCGTTGTTAAGTATTTTTGCATTGCAAAATCTGGTTGAAATATTGACTTTTCGTGACTCTATTAGAGGTGATATATACTCTTCGCCATCAAAATATTACTCCTAGGGCACTATTACAACGACACGAAGACGTATGACATGATTTAGTAGCCTAAAATACTTGCGCCCATCTTATTCAAAATTAGTAAAAATTAGATCTCAAATCATTTACAGAGGAATATTGTAAACGGAGCTAATTCGACCTGGGGGGCATTTACTAGTAAAGTACCTCAAGGATCTATGTTTGCTTCACTTTTGTTTATAGTATACATTGTGGGGGTTGATTGAAATAAACTATCGCTGCCCCCCCCCCTCCTCCCTACGGTCTCGTCCTTTCTACGGTTGGAAGGCTCAACCGCCCAACTATTTCCGTGGCGAGAAAGTGGAACGGGCAATGGTTGGAGGGTATGAAGTTCGTTTTGCTCGATGCCCAGGTTGGTTCAAACGAGGTTAAGTGGAGTAAGAGCTCACAGGATAGAAATAAAGGTATAATTTTTTACACCCGTTGTGTAGGATCTGAGAAGGAAATGGCCGCTTTGTCGGGCTCAATCTTCACAGAGACAGATGTTCGAGCCTCTTATCTCTAAGGTTTTCCTTTTATCTTCCTTGGCGGGGGAGGGGGGAATGAAATTTCAAGTGCTCCACTTCTGATTTCCACTTTATTTGCTTCTATACTTTTCTATCACTTTTCTTTCCCTTTATTCATTCTTTACTTTTCTCTCCCTTCTTTCCATTTTTCATCCTCTTTACTGTGCAAAGATAACATAAATAACCTTGATAACGATAGTAAAATCTTCAAATGACTTAGTAAAATATCCAGATGACTTTGTAAAATCTTCAAATAACTTAGTAAATCTCAAAATGACTTAGTAAAATCTCCCAATGACTTAATAAAATTTTCAACTGACTTAGTACATCTCCAAATGACTTGATAAAAAAATGTCCAAATCACTTAGTATAATCCTCAAATTACTTAGTAAAATCTACACAATTACTAAGTAAAATATCCAAATGACTTATTTCGTTTTTGCAACCAGGGTAGCCAAATTTACAGCAAAGGACAATTTTACACTTGCAACTGAGACTCAAAAAGCTTGTCAAGTTTTTCAATGAAAGCCTCTTTGACATGTAGCTGTCCTCTTCCAAGAGATATGAAAGCCTCTTTCGCATGTAGCTGTCCTCTTTCAAGAGATATGAAAGCCTCTCTGATATGTAGCTGCTCTCTTCCAAGAGATATGAAGGCCTCTTTGACATGTAGCTGCTCTCTTCCAAGAGATATGAAAGCCTCTTTCGCATGTAGCTGTCCTCTTTCAAGAGATATGAAAGCCTCTCTGATATGTAGCTGCTTTCTTCCAAGAGATATGAAGGCCTCTTTGACATGTAGCTGCCCTCTCCCAAGAGATATGTTTTTGGATTGCTACCAGTTTTCTTGGATCTTGTTTAAGATTGTGATCCGTGAATTTACAACGGGGCTACAAAAGAACTGTTCGCTCTTTCCCACATTTCAAGCACTTTAGGCTAAATATCCTTTACAAGACTGGTTGCTAGGTAGTTTCTCCCTACTTTGTTCTCTGAGCAATAGTCCATATCTCAGAACGTCAACAGAGTTGGGAGTTCAGAGGGCTACAACACTACCATATCTAATTAATTTGCTCATATGTATGAATGTCCCCAGTCTTGTTCTAGTTTTCAAAGCCATTGTAGGGCAATTCCCACTAATTAGGATGATAGCACTGACGGTCAAGTAATCTTCAGCACACTGGTGAATATGTTTCAACTTATGAAATAAGAAAAACAGTGAATTAGATATAATTATTAATATAATAATTGTTATTTAATTCCCCTGAGCAATCAAAAATGCCACACTCTTTAAGTAGCTTACTTAATATCAAGCAGAACTAAATTATATTAAAATAACAAAAATATCTTTATAATTCATAAGTCATGCTGTCACTTTGTTAGCTCCCTTTATTTATGGAATTTAAGGGTTGAAAAAATTGACACACCCTACCGATCCACTGTGAGGATGGCTACTTGTAGCTATATTAAGCATACCATCACAGCCTACATTGCAGTTTTCCTTACTATTAAGATGGTAAAATTTAAAACCGGATTACCAAATGAATCTCAAAATTCGAGAGGCACTAAACATTAGGAACGGATCTAGGATTTTTTGTTTAGAAGCTACTGAGAAAAATAACAGGATGTTGTGATATACTTTAACGCAGTTTGTTTAAATCCCCAAATATCATTCCTCTATAAAATCAAACGTCCGTCCTCAAAGCGTTATGCAGTACAATTTTGACCTTCTTATTTGCATAAGGACGTGTTACTTAAATAAGGATGTAACGCTGTTCGAGTGGGTTCAACCTATGGCGACAAAACTAATTCTCAAGCTTAGAAATAAACCGTACGAAGACTTCGATCCTTAGACCTGTTATCACTCACAGGTAGGCTTACATGGACAACTGATTAAAATGTCTAAAATGTTAAAAGAGTTCAGCAATATAAATTACAGATGAATTATAAAGCAAAAACGATAAATGAATTAAAATTGGTAAGCAAATGATTCAATACAGCTGTCGTGGTGTGACATTATATTATATCAATACCATATTATATCTATGGGGAAGGGACTAATAACTTAAAGGCGAACTGACAAAGGGGCGGAACGCCACGAGTTTCGACGCGTGGAGCAGCGAGAATAGAGTGCAAAACGAGGTCAGGTAAAATTTGGGCACTCGGAGCTTCTGAGCGGGAAGTTGACGTGATGACGGTTCTCCAAGGAGAGGGGGGGGGGATGTCCGGTCCAGGGGAGAGTATTTCGGCCACCGAAGACGAGGAGGGAACGAGGAGGGCTTCTACAAGAGTTGATGAGTGGAGTCGGAAAAATCGCTCGGTGGCGATCGTCAAATGGAAATACCTGACTGGCTGGGCTAATTCCAACGACACGAAAAGTTCAGCCGTCACTTTACTTCGTTGTTAAGCACTTGACTTGGAACTAGGGGAAATGCTTCTTGGATCCTGGCGGGACTCCTCAACTCTGTATATCCCACCTGGAAGACGAGCCCTATATATCCAAGGCCCCCCCCCCCGCAGGGGTGGGGGAAACATGGGGTGTTTGGCCAGCGCTACTCTCGAATGGGCTCGAACCTTCACGCCCAGGCGATTCTAACCCGCAAAAAGGTGGTCCGGGCTGGACGCGATTCGAGGCTACCGCTTGTGGATGGGGAAGGGAAGGCTTACCAATTTAAGCCTGGTCAAATTCTAGAATTTTCTTTAACGCATGGATGTCACTTCCGTGCTGGAAAAGAAATTCCCCGTGTAATTTCCCCACAACAGCCATAGATGAGAATACCTTTAGTTATAAAATCACGTAAACGTGGAAGAGTTTACTTTGACGAGTATTTGTTTAAAATGTAAATATTATCTAATAAGAAGCGCAAAAGAGAAACTGCTGAGCGAACAAGATGGTTAGTGAGAGAAATTAAAAAAATGAGACCAGTAATAATCCCCTGAATAACATGTAAACAAATGCGTTTTCCTCATTATTTTCGTAATTTCCTGTCACTGTATTTTCTTTACCACTAGTAGGTGACGGTCGGCAGAAAGAAGTAGATCTTTCCTGTCCTGTCCTGTCCTTTCACCTCTGGCACGCGAGGGTCTTCAGAAAGAAGTAGATCTTTCCTGTCCTGTCCTGGCCTTTCACCGCTGGCAGGTGAGGGTCTGCAGAAAGTAGATCTTTCCTGTCCTGTCCTTTCACCACTGGCAGGCGAGGGTCTGCAGAAAGAAGTAAATCTTTCCTGTCCTGTCCTGTCCTTTTACCGTTGGCAGGTGATGGTCTGCAGAAAGAAGTAAATCTTTCCTGTCCTGTCCTTTCACCGCTGGAAGGCGAGGATCTTCAGAAAGAAGTAGATCTTCCCTATCCTGCCCTGTCCTTTCATCGCTGGCAAGCGAAAGTCTGCAGAAAGAGGTAGATCTTTCCTATCCTGTAAGTAAATGTATTTTTAACCGAATAATATTATCTTCGAGTTCCATTTAACCTACTAGAATATTAGATGCACACGTAGGAAATTATGTGTCCTTATTCCTAAAATTAACATAAAGAAAACATGATTTTATTTTTGATACATATGTAGATAAATGTATCAGAGCCGTTCTCGATCTAACATTAAATTTAAGTGAATGTAATTCGGGCCGCTTTTAATTGTAAGATATAGCCGGATATAGTCTGTTCCTATCATTTACTATCGCGCCTTACGTCCTTTCCCTGTTAAACGAACCGTTAATATTCTCTTGCCTGTCCACTACCTTTTCCAATCCACTATAACATTCTATTTAGCTAGAGCAGCACATTTATTTTCCGCTATCTTTCGTCTACGGTCGCCCTTACCTTACTACAGGCGACCTTTGGTTTCCTCGCCAGCCATAATGCCATTCTCTTGGCATATTCCTGGAACCACTATTCATGTCGTCTGTTATCATCTGCCCTCAAAGACCTTTTCCCAGATAACGCATCCCTCTACCACTAAACTCACTACACGATATACATACTTTCACTGTCTTCTACTCCTTTTGAGGTCGTCCGCAGCCTCATCACCCGCAAATGCTTGCCCTTCCTGCTACAATCTTTCTGTGGGAAATCCTTGTTAGATTTTACTTTAAATTATAAACAAGGTTAAGAGACATAGGTCGCGTGCTCTCAATTATTCTGATTTATGACCTTACGACCTTGAACACCTTCAATAATTCCCGGAGTAACTATGGGAGGACCTTCACAATTGTATCATTCGGGAGGGAATATAAAAACAACATAAGGGTTTAAAATTTCGTTAGTAATCGGCCGAATAGTTATGATGTTATTTCCAAAACAAAATAATTCACCGGCTAACCTTGAGAGGACTTTGGTAATTATATCATTCGAAAGAGAATGTAAAACAACATAAGGGTTTCATATTTCGTTAGAATCGGCCGAATAGTTATGATGTTATTGCCAAAGCAAAATAATTCACCGGCTAACCTTAGGAGGACTTTGGCAAATATATCATTCGAAAGAGAATGTAAAACAACATAAGGGTTTCAAATTTTGTTAAAATCTGCCGAATAATTACGATGTTATTGCCAAAACACTCATTGGAAAGTATAGGGGTGACCACCCGACCGCACATAGGATCTTTAATATGTGGTAATTTTAACTTTTCTTTTGTGGTTGCCACTACTAAAGGCTTTTAATGTGTATGTAATAATTTTAGCTTTTCCCTTCTGTTTTCCCTCAATAAGTGTAACTAATATGTGGTCATTTTGAAGCTTTCCTTTGTGTGTGCCCGCAATAAGGGTCTTTTATCTGTGGTCCTTTTTCACGGGTTCCATCCCCATATAAGCTTAAATCTCGGCTTTATTATTTACTTTCATTTATGTTTTACCTTTTTTAATAAAACCTACAACACTTGATGAAATTAATCTAACCAAGAAATAGTGTTTTATATAAATGCTCTCGTTGGTTCATTATTTTTAGGCAAGTGCCCTTTCACACTCGATTTCACATGTGTCAGAACATTGCTAAAATGGGAGTTAGAAATTTCATAGTAATTACACATTACCGCTCAACAGGTTTGTCGTAGTTATTTTTCTTTCAGGAATATTTAATGTTCAGGTGAGTGAACTTTAAATTTATTTTACACCCCCAAAATGAGTGGATCAGATACATATGAGACACTATGATTTTTTTAATTCAAAAATGGTTCATCATTATCATAAGCAGCGATGAATTTCTACACTCTCGATGGAAATAAAGTTTCAACTCCCAAGAAATGCCTGGTTTGCTCATTTAGGTCGGGAATTTTTTCTTTAAGCTCCAAGAAATGCCTGGTTTGCTCATTTAGGTCGGGAATTTTTTCTTTAAGCTCCAAGAAATGGCTGGTTTGCTCATTTAGGTCGGGAATTTTTTCTTTAAGCTTCAAGAAATGCCTGGTTTGCTCATTTAGGTCGGGAATTTTTTCTTTAAGCTCCAAGAAATGCCTGGTTTGCTCATTTAGGTCGGGAATTTTTTCTTTAAGCTTCAAGAAATGCCTGGTTTGCTCATTTAGGTCGGGAATTTTTCTTTAAGCTCCAAGAAATGCCTGGTTTGCTCATTAAGGTCGGGAATTTTTTCTTTAAGCTCCAAGAAATGCCTGGTTTGCTCATTAAGGTCAGGAATTTTTCTTTAAGCGCTCCAAGAAATGCCTGGTTTGCTCATTTAGGTCGGGAATTTTTTCTTTAAGCTCCAAGAAATCCCTGGTTTGCTCATTTAGGCCCAGAATTTTTTTTTAAGCTCCAAGAAATGCCTGGTGTATTCATTTAGGTCGGGAATTTTTTCTTTAAGCTTCAAGAAATGCCTGGTGTATTCATTTAGGTCGGGAATTTTTTCTTTAAGCTTCAAGAAATGCCTGGTTTGCTCATTTAGGTCGGGAATTTTTTCTTTAAGCTCCAAGAAATGCCTGGTTTGCTCATTTAGGTCGGGAATTTTTTCTTTAAGCTCCAAGAAATGCCTGGTTTGCTCATTTAGGTCGGGAATTTTTTTTTAAGCTCCAAGAAATGCCTGGTTTGTTGATTTAGGTGGGGTAAATTTTTATTTACGACACAAGAAATGCCTGGTGTATTCATTTAGGTCGGAAATTTTTTCTTTAAGCTTCAAGAAATGCCTGGTTTGCTCATTTAGGTCGGGAATTGTTTCTTTAAGCTCCAAGAAATGCCTGGTTTGCTCATTTAGGTCGGGAATTTTTTCTTTAAGCTTCAAGAAATGCCTGGTTTGCTCATTTAGGTCGGGAATTTTTTCTTTAAGCTCCAAGAAATGCCTGGTTTGCTCATTTAGGTCGGGAATTTTTTCTTTAAGCTCCAAGAAATGCCTGGTTTGTTGATTTAGGTGGGGTTAATTTTTATTTACGACACAAGAAATGCCTGGTGTATTCATTTAGGTCGGGAATTTTTTCTTTAAGCTTCAAGAAATGCCTGGTTTGCTCATTTAGGTCGGGAATTGTTTCTTTAAGCTCCAAGAAATGCCTGGTTTGCTCATTTAGGTCGGGAATTTTTTCTTTAAGCTTCAAGAAATGCCTGGTTTGCTCATTTAGGTCGGGAATTTTTTCTTTAAGCTCCAAGAAATGCCTGGTTTGCTCATTTAGGTCGGGAATTTTTCTTTAAGCTCCAAGAAATGCCTGGTTTGCTCATTTAGGTCGGGAATTTTTTCTTTAAGTTCCAAGAAATGCCTGGTTTGCTCATTTAGGTCGGGAATTTTTTCTTTAAGTTCCAAGAAATGCCTGGTTTGCTCATTTAGGTCGGGAATTTTTTCTTTAAGCTCCAAGAAATGCCTGGTTTGCTCATTAAGGTCGGGAATTTTTTCTTTAAGCTCCAAGAAATGCCTGGTTTGCTCATTAAGGTCAGGAATTTTTCTTTAAGCTCCAAGAAATGCCTGGTTTGCTCATTAAGGTCGGGAATTTTTTCTTTAAGCTCCAAGAAATGCCTGGTTTGCTCATTTAGGCCCGGAATTTTTTTTTAAGCTCCAAGAAATGCCTGGTTTGTTGATTTAGTTGGGGTTAATTTTTATTTACGACACAAGAAATGCCTGGTGTATTCATTTAGGTCGGGAATTTTTTCTTTAAGTCGCGAGAAATGCCTGGGTTGTTCATTTAGGTCGGGAACCTTTTCTTTAAGTCCAAGAAATGCCTGATGTGTTCATTTAGGTCGGGAACCTTTTCTTTAAGTCCCAAGAAATGCCTGGTTTGTTAATTTTGGTTGGAAAAATTTCTTTAGGTTCCCATAAATGCCTGGTTTGTTCATTAACAGTCGTGTAATTTTTCTTTAAGTCTCACAAAATGCCTTGTTTGTTAATTTAGGTGAGTAAATTTTCTTTAAGTCTCAAGAAATGCCTGGTTTGTTCATTTAGGTAGGAAAAATTTTCTATAACTCCCAAGAAATGCCTGGTTTGTCATATACTGTCGTAAATTTTTCTTTTAATGAATTTCTTGGTTCTAGGCTACCGATTTCAATCGATAAAAAGCTATTCTAACCTTAAAATAAATCTTAAGCTGACAGTATGCAAAATATGACAATGTTTCAATTGAATACTTGCATCAATCATAAAACAAAATTAATGGCCTCGATAAATAGGCTAAAACTTAATCAAGGGGTTCCTCATAATATATATTATTTGTCCTAAAACGATATTTAGAGAATCTCTGCTAATGAATCTCCATGATATTAAATTTCGTTAATTGAAGTTCTTTGTCTTCATCTAGACAACCAGGCCTCAATCCAATTCAACGATTCATTCAGGATACCATCTGCTGTAATTTTTGTAAGCACTCATATATGAAGCATTTTGTCGTATGCCTTTAAAAATTTAAGTAAATAATGCAAATTGCTCTCGCAAAGTCGTATTTCTAAAATATTCAGAGAAAAAATTCAAGGAGATTCATAAGTCATGATTTATGCTTTCGAAAGGTTGTATGATTTGAGATAATAGATAAGGAAGTATTAATGTTTATTATATTATGTATGAAATTAGGTTTATTTGACAATTTTGTAGAAATTCATGACATGGGTGCTATAAGTCATTGGGAAGCAAATCTGATCGGGCAAAGATCAGCTGTCTACAGCATAATCTGATGACTAAGAGAAACAAAATACTGTTGTGTCAACAACTGTAACAGCTGTTAAGACTGTTGGCAATATTACTATTTTTGCTAAATAAAAGTAATGATTATAACGAAAAATATTGGATCACCTAACAGATTAAGTTTAGATAATCTAACAGTTCTTTAGGACAGGGTTTCCCAACCGGGGGCCATGGCACATCTGAAGGGAGCCACAGGAAAATTTTAAGCTTTAAAGGGGCCACAGATCCATGAAGGGGGCCACAGATCCATGAAGGTGGCCACAGAACTCAACCTATCGAAACCTGAATTATAGTTAGGGCAGTACCCAATTTTAATTTATGCAGTTGAATTACATTTTAAAAATATTAATATATATATTTTTCCTTTTTTTAAATATTTTATTAGCGTAATAGGATTTACATTAATCTGTAAACAAATATTTTTTATCTTACAAGCTTATTCTGCGGCGCACTCCATTTTGCGCTTGATCGTTATGCGCCTGGCACCGTTGTTGGCTTGATGAAAATACTTCAGGTGGATTTTTAAATCCTTACATCTGTTTATCAAGTGGTTCGGCGTTATAGTATGTAAATAGCTTATATTTGTTTACCCTAATACTGCGAACTTGTAGTAATTTTACTAGTTTTTTAAATTATAATAGATTGTCACAAGCACAATAATATAAGACTTTTATAAGTAAATAACTGAGCATTTTTGTTTGTAAGTGAAATGTGCCATTGCTAGGCCTACACCAAATCATTTTTTTTCACTTCAGTTTCACTTGGGCTTATTTACGAGATTAGCATTTAATCTTAGATTCTGAGGATTGTACTTATCGTTTTGTATCTGCATTAATTTAAGTAATATATATGTATATATAATATATTACTAAAATTAATGCAGATCTACCCCCCTGAGGGAGTACATTTCTGCTGTTTTGCATTTAGGTACAGGTACAGAGTACCAGGATGTACAATCAACAACGAAAATTTTGGACATGTCCAATTAATAGAAACGCTCATAAAAATAGTTGCATTGTTTTGCGGTTCTCTTTTTGGTGTCAAATATTTATCATCAGGGGCAAGTATTTAGCACAAAAAAGGAAAACAAAATTTTCAATGCAGCTATTTTTATGAGCGTTTCTATTTATTGGACATGTCTGAAATTTTCGTGGCCGACTGTAATAAGAGTTGGTGTTGGGCACAGACTCGGTGTTCTGCACAGGGAATGGAGGTTGTTTCTGGGTCTTTTCTCAGAAATACTCTTCCTTTTTCGCCGCTGAGATAAGCGCCTCTCATTCTGTTGCGGTGAGCTTCGGCTCTAAAATGTAATATATATATATATATATATATATATATATATATATATATATATCATTAATATATTAAAATTCTTCTCCACAGATTACCCATGGCTACAGCGACGAAGAAAAAATGTCGACAATACTCCAGTGAGTATTTAGCTTATGGTTTTATACATTCACCAGACAATATAACACAGCCATTGTGTCTTTTATGTATGGCTACACTTTCTAATGATAGTATGCGACCAAGTAAGCTTGAAATATATTTGGAGAATAAGCACAAGGACAAAAAGACAAAACATTAGATTACTTTAAAAAGCTGCGGGATGATTTCCAAGCAAGGAGCACTATTAAAGATATATTTAGCAAAATTGCGGCAAAACTAGATAAAGGTTTAATTGCATCTTATGAGATTTCCAAGCTAATAGCAAAATCGGGAAAACCTCATACTATTGGCGAAGAATTGATTTTGCCTTCAGTATCTGTGGTTATTTCAACTGTCATGCAATAAAATCCCCCCAAAATCACTGAAGTCATTCCGCTGAGCAACAATACAGTATCAAGACGTATTGACGAAATGGCAAAGGATGTAGAGGAAAAACTCGTTAAACGTTTACAAGTAAAGCCCTTTGCATTACAAATTGATGAAACGTTATTACGTGATAACGAAGCCCTTCTCATGGCGTAAGTTAGGTTTTTGGATAAAGAACAACTCAGAGAAGAACTGTTTTTTCCCGCAGCCTTGTGACAGATACTAAAGGCGAAACCTATTTCAAAGAAAATTATATTCCACTTGGAAATATTATTGCTTGTGCAACTGATGGCGCCGCTGCTATGGTAGGTAGATATAGGGGATTTATTGCATATTTAAAAGAGGCTGTACTTAGAGTTTTTTTCATACACTGTGTTGTCCACCGTCAACATCTGATTGCAAAAAAACTAGGAGGACGTCTAAAAGATTCACTTGATAGTGTAATCAAGACAGTCAACCTTATCAAGTCAAATCCACTTCAAGAGCGTCTTTTCCGACAACTCTGTGCTACCAATAAAGAAGGGTTTGAGCGCCTACTTTTGCATACAGAGGTGCGATGGCTTTCTAAGGGCAATTGTCTGAATCACTTCATTGCACTTTGGGATAGTGTTGTGTTATTTCTGTATGGTAAGCAGCTCGGAGTAAGAATCATTGCTGCCAAACGTGACATATTCTACCTTACAGATATATTTGAAAAGCTGAATATCTTGAACAAACAGCTACAAGGTAAAAATGCAAATATTTTAACTTGCAAAGAGTCTATTTGGGCACTTATGGGGAAAATTAAGCTGTTCAAGACAAATATGGGGCGAAAAGAGTTGATACAGTTTCCAACCCTCCGCACTATTGAGAGTGAGCTGAAAGAAGATGATATTTTAGTATACATTGATCATTTGGAAAAATTGCATAGTGATATGGAAGTTAGGTTCAGAGATCTTCTACAACTGGACATTCAAGGTTGGGTGGTAGACCCATTTGGAATTAATGCAGCTGATGTTGATATCAGATTACAAGAAAGCCTCATTGAGTTACAGAGTGATCAAACTTCTCTGGCTAGATTTAAGCATGGTGTCAGGAACTTATGGACAAGTCATGAAATTGCTATGAAATACCCTTTGCTTTGGGACGAAGTAAAATTATATTTTATTGCTTTTCCTACTTCTTATCTGGTTGAGTCGGGTTTTAGTAAAGTGTCACACCATCTATCAAAAGCTCGCAGCCGCTTAGAAATAGTAAGAAGAGGTAATCTTCGTCTGTCTCTAACAACTATAGACCCTGATATTGAAAAACTTGTGAAACTGGATGAAGAACAAGGATCGCATTGAATGAATAAAGAGTTGATGATATATTTATTTCATTTTGCTAAAGGATTTTATTTTTTGTAAGACTAATTATTTATTTTAAAAGAGTATTACATTTTTGTTAACCACTGTTTAATGTTTGCTATGTTTATAGTCCTATATATGTGACAAATATAATTGTGCCTGAATACAAATAGCTGTTTTAATATCTTTTATCCTTTAAAGTTGAGTTAAACTGCATATCACCTATTGAAAATAATGATTATGGGCCATAGGTTCCTAAGGGTGCCATAAGCAAAAATCGGTTGGGAACCATTGCTTTAGGAGATTAAATTCTGGCAATGAAAAAATCAAGTAATTATATAAATAAAACTTTATTTTGATTGAGTAAAATATGCTGTTTTAAAATACGTCTAATATAATAGATGAAACAAGTTGTTTAAGAGATAATGGGAGATCGTCCCAAAGTAGACCGATAAATAAAAGAATCTTGCTTGAATCGTAGATTTTGTAAATTTTGGAAGGTTGAAGTTTAGAACAGATGAAAAACGAATGGCACTTGTTTGAAAGAGGGCAACGAGCTGCTATTTGAGAAAGGGATAAGTCTCGCTATTGAAATTTTTAAAGAATTTGATTGCGCAAAAAAAAAAAAGAGTTCAAAGAAAGAAATTTGTTTGAAATTGGGTTGATGGGTTGGCAATATATAATATATATATATATATATATATATATATATATATATATATATAGTTGGACAGTAGATTCTCTTCGTGACATATTTTATTAAAGACGACTGCGAATTTATTGTTAGTTATTTTTTTTTGTCTTATATTCCGCTTTTGGTCGTGAGTTAACCCGTCGATACGTTCGCCAAAATTCATTAGAAAAGTAGTAACGAACGAGGACGGGAAACTACAGTGGGGAAAAATATGTATTCGTAGACCTTCAAAATTCAATTTCAATAGGCTTCCAACTCATCAAACTTCAGGAAATTTATACAGTAGATGTACAGTATATTAATGTAAAGTTAAAATTTCTGTACACGAAAAGGCATGAAAAAGAATTGCTATTCAGTAAACTTGAAATTAATGAAAAGAGGAGTGAAAAAAGGATTCATACAGAAAGATTAACCGAACAAAGTTCATTTTTAAAAGCACATAAGAGACATATATATTAGCTGTGACGGTGCAAAGAAGCTTCTAGAGGGTTCCAATAATATGTACAGCAGTCAACAAGAGCTCAGGAAAGATTGGAGTGCCATTCAGCAGTCGCCGTTCCCGCAGTAAAGACGTTATCATGGCGAAGAATAAAGAAGTCTCCAATGACTAAATAAAGGCGACCCTGAAGCTCCATACTGATGGGCTGAACTACCGAAAGATATCCAGGCAGTTGAAAATACCTTTCAGTAACATTGGTTCTGTCATTCTTGAAGTGGAAAAAGGTGGGAACCATCGACAACCTTCAATGTTCAGGTGCTCCTCTGAAGATTTCCCCCAAAGCTTCTCGTATAATACTCAGGAAGGTTAGAGTTACCACTATGACAACCCGTAATTAAATTCAAGATGACCTACTGGCGACAGGAATGTCGGTCACAAAGCGAACCATCAGGAATGAACCGAACCGGCATGATTTTAAGTCTCGCAGGCCAAGGAAGACACCTCTGCTGCTGGAGAGAGACAGAGCTGCAAGGTTGAAGTTCGCAGGTGAGCATTTGGAGAAGCCTGCTGTGTTCTTGGATATTGTCCTGTAGTCAGACGAGACAAAAATAGAATTGTTTGGCCGTAACGATGGCCGTCCTGTCCGGAGGAAAGACGGCAGTGCCTACGATACTAAGAACACCATCCCTACCGTGAAGTGGTTGGGTGTTTCTCATCTAAGTGTACCGGAAATATCCACATCATAGATGGGACCATGAATTCGGCAATCTACAGAGACATTTTAGAAGAACATCTGTTCGTTTCTACTGAGAAGCTTGGATTTAGAGATGGATGGATCTTTCAACAAGATGATGATCCGAAGCACACTGCGAAAGCTACTCGCGAATGGTTCTGTAAATACAATGTAAACGTTCTAGAGTGCCTAGTCAGTCGTCAGATTTTAAACCCAATAGAGAACTTGTGGCGAACATTGAAGAGCAAGATTTATTTTAGGTGTCCCAAGAACATCAAAGAATTGGAGGTAATTTGCAAAGAAGAATGGGCCGAAATACCGAAGGAAAGTTGCAGTGCACTAGTGAAGAACTACAGGAAATGACTAATGGCGGTGAAAGCCAACAAAGTGTACGTATCTAAGTATTAATCACCAAATATCGATGTGTGCGAATACTTTTTTCAACTCTATTTTCATTCATTTTAAGTTTACAGAATATCAATTCTGTTTCATGCCTTTTTGTGCACAGAGCTTTTAACGTTACATTAATATACATCTATTGTATAAATTTTATGAAGTTTAATCGGTTGGAAGTCTATTAAAATTGAATTTTGAAGGTGTACGAATACTTATTTCTCCCTACTATAGATCACAAACCAAAACGAAATATTTATTGGCCCGACGCGTTTGGATTCACACCTGTATCATTATCAAAAGCGGATAGTTGTAACCTAAGGAATTGAAGACAGAGCTTTATATACATGATTAGTTAGATGTTAACAAATATATGAAGATACTTATAGGGAATGGAATTTCTTAAACACATGGAGGTACATTAAAATCCTTAGAATTAACCTTTCGCTCCCAAGTGATGGCATCTTTTCTGGTAAGTTATAGAGAGCTTGGGGTGAAAGATGTCGAGAAACACTGATTTAGAGGCCATTCAGAGCTGGCGTGATCAAGTGTATAGCAATAGTAACAAGTTAGAAGTTGTATATATTACTGATTTAATATTAGGCGGAGGAATTTGGAAAGGGCAGAGAAAAAGGCCACCATCGAGTAAACCGCTCGCCGCCAGTCGGGAGCGAAAGATTAATTTTGAGGATTTCGTTGTGGAAGACTTCGTCAATAATGAGATTGGGATTTTTCATTCTTGATCTCAACAACAATTTTGGTATCATTATTTTCCTGTGAATGGATCCCAGGGGTAAATTAAGCCCCAGGCAATTGAGAAACACTAATGAATTTAATGTGGGTAAACACAGGGTGAGCTTTTGAACCCCTTCATGTTCTTGACACATTGACAGCATTGGCCTACATACGGTACACATAGTTTCATGTAACCTGCCCTTTAGAGAGGTGCCTGGAGTAAAGGCACCCTCTCCCGACCTCAGTTAACCTGGCAGTCGGAAAATAGATTGAAACTACCTATGCTTTTTTCCTTCTAGACGTCTATATGTTATCATTTTCGCCACTTTTTTTGTAAGCTCCCCCCCTCCTATTTTCTTAGCCGACGGCTAATCGCCGACCAGGTTTCGTCCATTCATCCCTGGTCGGCTTTGAGAAGGGGGAAGCCCCCCCCCCCCGTCCCTCTTGGCCCCCTATGGGGGTGGTCTTGGTTTTTAACATGCCTATTTTCTTACAACCTTTAATTCCCTTATGTCCTCATCTTTCTCTTCTATTACTATCCCTCGCCAAAGGGCGTAGGTTCTAGCCTAAAAACAATGCTGCCACTGACATCTGAAAGATTTCATACTCTTCCAGCCCCGACGCCCGTAGATGCGTACCCCGGCCCCACTGCTTGTAGGGGAATCTTCAGCTATATTGCTTCCTCACGTTTTTACTTCTGCTATCTTTATCACTTTCTTTACAGATCCCTCCCTTCTAACTTTCTGCGGGAGTGCGGGAGATGCCCTCGTTGGTATTCCTTTTTAAATTTTGGTGGGGGAAAAACTTAAAAAAAAAATAATTCTATTGTGAAGGAGTTTGAAGGAATATGGGTGAAGTTCGCAGCGTTTGGTTCAAGCGGAGAATCCCGCCTTACTCGGGAAGCCCCGGACGACGCGTCAATTGAGGGATCCGCCGCTGAGCCCCCGTCCGAGTCGCAAGAAGGGGGGAGAGGGAGGGGATGAAGGCATGGGAGGGAGGCCAGGGAGGCGAAGGAGGCGAGGGAGGCGAGGAAGGAGAGGGCGAGTCCGAGTGACGTGGCACACCCTGTTCGGATGCTTGCTCGCAGCTTTTTCAAAAACTTTACTGTTATTTTGCCAATGGTAATAATATAAGGGAGGCTTGATCGAATGAATTCTTATTAGCCTACACGCTTTTGTTTAGAAGCCTATAAAGTGTTTGCCTAGACGTCTAGAAACATTTTATTAGAAGCATTGAAGAATTTGTTTAGAAACCTAAAAAACATCTAATTAGCCTACAAACATTTGTTTATAAGCTTACAAGCGTTTCTTTACAAACTTAGACACGTTTGTGTAGAAACCTACAAGCGTTTGCTTAGAAGCTTATAACAGATTGTTTAGAAGCCTACCATAATTTGTTTAGAAGCCTACAAGCCCTTGTTTACTTTCATCTGCCTCGGGGAGAACATCGAAGGGCGGTTTTGAGAGCCTTTTTATTTATATTTGTGAGTAAGATATGAGAGAGAAGAAGAGGTAAACTTTGATTTGCTTATTGTATGTATTTGGTTTAAAACAATCTGATAAGAGAGATTTAGCGGTCTTTTTTGCACAAGTGGCGACGTACGGTCTAAAAAAATAACTGTTAACAAATTTATTTAGGAACATATTTGTTACAATTAAAAATTGTAAACTTTGTAGAATTTAGAAATTAAATTTTAATAACTTAATTAAAACGGTATTGGCTGGCAATCGTATCGCAAAAATCATTGAAAACGTATGAATGTCTTTCAAGCCACATAAATTCCTGGAATATTTATGATCTTTAGATGAAATTTCCTTAGAAATTTCTTTAGAAATTTAGGATCTTTACTTGATCCTATATGGATCAAGTAAAGATCTCATACCCTCTTATAACTCCCATTTTACAAGGTAAAGGTCATCCGTCCCCCAATTAACCAGATAAAGTTAATCCCTCTTTTTTGTCTTAGGAGGGACTATCTTTAATTGATCCTCGGAATTTCTTTAATTAATCAGGATTCGATAATTTTTCTTTTATTATAATTATTACAAAATAAAAATGCAAGCATCTATTTAATCCCGTGTAAAGCCCCAAATTGCCCCTCTTTCTATGTGGGAGAGACCGGAAGATCATTAGATAAACACATATACGAACATAAGGGGATATTCGTATAGCAAGCAACGCATCAAGTATTTCTAACCATAGATTTCTCTAGTGCCCAAATAATTTACCATTGTAATGATTATGCACCCTAATTGTTAGGGTGCCAATGTAAAATAATTTACGTATAAATACTAAATTACGTGGAAAGCACTTTAAAATTAACCACGATTGACATTTAATCTAATTTAATCTAAATAAGACAATAAAATTTGGAAATAAATAAATTTCACCTTTAAAAGTCCAATGGGAAATTTGAGCTTGATGATTATAACATAATTCTTTAATATTGGGACGTGAAGTTGACAAGGCAACTCTCATTATTTCATTTAATGTAAGCCCTGGATCGAACGAGTAGCTTCAGGGAGGCTTTACGTCTGACAGCAAGACTCTGCGCCCTGCCATACTAGCCGGAAGACCCAGGCCTAGCTGTCGGAGAATTTATTCGATCACACAGCACCTGGCATTTGGCCTCCCAACTCACCTGACTGCAACCTCCTTGACTTCTTTTGTGTGAGGCGCGGTGGAACGAGATAGCAACAAATCCAGCTCTAACACGAAGGACTTCCTGAGGGCCAGGGCTTTCGAGGGCCTAAAAAGAGAAATAGGGACGAAGGTCTGTGGCAGGTCCCAAGTTCGTCTGGAGACTTTCATCGAGGCCACAGGTGGGTTCATCGAATGAGATCGACAGAACATGTCATGGAGACAAACTGACTCAAATTTAACGAATATATCTAAAAAAAAAAACCCTTTTATTTTTTCCTGAGACAGTTATTATGCAAACGAATACAGTCCCCACACTGTATGTACATTGTAGTTTACTTTACTATTGTAAGATATTACGTGCCTCCACGGGTGGGTGAAAACGATCCCGTGTACTAACCCACCAAAAGTGAAAGTTAAAATATCCAAATACAGTTCTTTTTAGGACTGTTAAATTGGTCTATTGAATACAGTCACATGCTTAGCGTGGATGATGGGGGTCTTCTAGGTGTATCCGATGCAGTGTGAAGATGGCAAATCATTACTATACTAATCAGAAACCACCACTGCGCACATTTAGTCTACCTTACAATTTTTCCTTGGACCAAACTCTTTTGTAAGCATGACTTTTCTTCATATCACTTGTGGGCTACCACACATATGTCATCTCTGGTGATTCCTCTTATCTATAGGTATGGTTTATTGTCTCTGTTGCAGCGAATTCCTAATTTGAGGATGGGTCTCGGATAATCACTGAAATGAGTCAACTTATCCAGATATCTTTAAAGTTGCCATTTTTACAAATGTACCTATGTATGGACCCATTTCCACCCATAGATTTTTCGGTCTCCAGGTATTTCTATGGAAATCTCTTAGTTTAAACTCTTCCTCTTTTATGGGAACTATGTCCCTCCTCCCCCACGATACGATGGGGTTTCAGGGGCATAGCCTTTTTTTGTTAGTTTTAATATAGGTCATTGATTTTCTTCATATACTCGTATGCAGTAAAGTATGAACTGTAAACTTTTAAATAGACCTCATAACCGTCTCTTTTGAAAGCCTACAACACATCCACTTCTGCTACGACAAACCTGGATTTTGAGCCTTCATTGTGTTTTTATACCTTATTTTCCCCAAATCATATACCCCTGTCACTTTCACTCTTAAATAGACCTCATAACCGTCCATTTTCCCCCAAAGCCTACGACACATTCAATCCTGCTACGACAAACCTGGATTTTGAACCCTCAAATCCTACACAACTTATATCGCTTAAAAGTCTTCGCTCGGATCGAGTGAAAACGATGCTCTCGGTAGAAGACTTTACTGTCTTGTTCTAAGATACGGTTTGCCGATATGTTTGATGTTCTTCATGCAATCTACCTCCACTTCAACATTTTAAAAAGTGCTTCAACGAGAGGAGGTTAAGGGTTAAAGAAACGGGAGGGCTAGTTCTTAAGATTAGGGGATTAGTGAAAGAGTGGTAAATTTTTACTTTCGTGCAACAATCTGCAGCAGGAGAGAACGAACCAGTTGACTAAAATATATAAAAACACCACTTTTTAATTAACTTCCTAACCCTACAAATTAACCTTCTTTTCTTAAACCCCCTAACCTTCCGGTGAGATGATGTTTAGAACATTGAATTGGAAGTAGACTACATGTCAGAACATCAAACATGTCGGTAGACCGCAGAGTAGAACACCTACCTTACGGTATGGGCCTAATTTAAAGTTCCACTAAATATTGCGTGAATCCCTACTCGTCTTCCACCTGTACTACTTACCTTTCTTAAGCATTAATTTCCCTTCCACTACTGACACATTTTCCTGGTCTTAGTCGCACTTTGCTGAGGTAACACTCAGGGGTACTTGTAGTTTCCTGAGAGAGTTCCTGAAGAATCGTTGATTCTAAAACTCCCCCTAACTACCACCTAGCTGAGGAGAAGCAGCGTTTCCGAGGTTTATCAAGGTTAAGTCAAATTGGTTCTGATAATCTTCAGAGTGGTTATGATTGGTAAGTATTTTGCTGCTGGTATCATATAGGACCAGTTGTTCGGATCCCACTTTTAACTGTATGGCCTCACTGTGAACGACCTCAAAATAAGATTCTTAGTAAAACCCATCCTCAAGTATTTAAAACTCTCAACACAAGAATAAAAGTTAGAAAAACTAATTTTATAATTCAAGTTAGTACATTATTTATTATTTAGTCCTCTTCTGTTCCAATCCATACTGCTCTGCGAAGTCCCTGAGGGTAAAGACCCTAATTCTTTTGTAAAGTTCAACTTGGTTACCTTGTAGCTATCATGACGGTCCTGACTAGTACAGGATGGTCCCGAAAGTATTGTCATCCCCTGCAAATATCGTTTTAATTTTCTATAAGAGAACCGAAAGTCTTGTCACCCCTGTTAATATTGTTTTAATTTTCTATTTCAGAAGGTTGACACGAGTTCTTACAGTTTGGAAGAGAGACTGATTGCAAGTGTATGGTCACATGATCGTGTGCATTATGGCAAGAACATGGAGGATGTGCGACATGACTTCACTGCAAGAATCGGCAGACTAGCCGCTCCAAAGCCTCGGGCAGCCTTTGCAACAATCACCAAAGTACAGTTTCGTAAAATATCACACAGGACAAAGCGTCGCATCATTTGCGCCACTAAAATGATGGTGTTCATACAGATCTTCTCGATGTGTGACAGTGTCAATGAAAGTGTATACACTAAAGCCAATACATGTGTTAGATATTATTATATTGGTCCCTTATTGTTCTTAATAGTTATCAGTAAGGTGACAAGACTTTCGGACCGCCCTGTACATTAATCTTCGATCTATCTGTTTTAGAATCACCAGCTGTTTGACTCGCGTCTTATATTAATTTTGAATTGGGGAAGACTGAATGTTTTGACTACTTTAATTATTATTGCAAATTTAGCTCTTTACTTATCTTAATTTTCCTCAGAGACGTTTTAAAACTAAAACCCCCAATATTCCTAAGAAGGAGAATTTTAAAAAAGGATTGATGATAAATTTAAACTTTAAAAAACTTTAAATATATACATAGATTTAAACTTCAAAAAAACTTTAAATATATACATAGATGTCATAGTACATATTCTCTTATTAAATAGGAAGCAATTTCTCCAAAACGGAAGAATTATTGAAGGAATTTGAAAATTTGCTACCTTTCTTTGCACCCATCTCGAAATATATATTTGAAAGTTTGCATAGTTAACTTAAACCACCCCTTCAAGGTCCTAGTGAAAGGTCTGATCAAGATAAAGCCTATATATTCATTTTAGCTTCATTGTTGTAATGGAATGGTTATATACTTGTCTAATTTAATTTTTAGAAAATTATAAAAAAAATGCCCACGAGATTTCTACAAATTCAAGCATTCAAGCATATTTCTGCTATTGGGTGAAAAGTCCAATTTCACGGTATTAAATGACCTTTGAATTTTACACTAACAAAATTAATAATAGCGGATATTTTTTTACCAGGAAATTGACAATAAGATGATTGTATATTTCCTTGTCAAGGGTGATAAATTCTAAAGTAATAGTGATTCTTGTGGATGTAACTACAGGCAATTCTTAGATGTACTAGGATCCTTCTTTCATGATTATTTTAAGAGACGTGTTACCCACAATCCAGATAAATTGCATAATCAATATGAAATAAAAATATGGCATATTGATAAATACAAGAGAGGAAAATATAAATTTATTGCTTAACAAAGTTACGTTTACTTTTCGTATTCTGAAAAATAAATAAACAAAATGGCACACAGAAACAGCTTCTTAGAAGCACTTCCTGTGGACAATACCGGGGCCAGATTCTTCATATTCTTCCTTTGTGATCCACATCTGCTGGAAGGTGGAGAGAGAGGCAAGGATGGAACCACCGATCCAGACGGAGTATTTCCGCTCAGGTGGAGCAATGATCTTGATCTTGATGGTGGAGGGAGCCAAAGAGGTGATTTCCTTCTGCATCCTGTCGGCAATACCTGGGTACATGGTGGTACCACCAGAGAGTACGTTGTTGGCGAAAAGGTCCTTACGGATATCAATGTCGCACCTCATGATGGAGTTGTAGACGCATTCATGAACACCGACAGATTCCATGCCCAGGAAGGAAGGCTGGAAGAGGGATTCGGGGCAGCGGAAACGTTCGTTACCGATGGTGATGACCTGACCGTCGGGAAGTTCATAGGACTTGTCGAGGGAGGAAGAAGCGGCAGCTACGCTCATTTCCTCTTCAAAGTCGAGGGCGACATAACAGAGCTTTTCTTTGATGTCCCTGACGATTTCACGTTCAGCGGTGGTGGTGAAGGAGTAACCCCTTTCAGTCATGATCTTCATGAGGTAGGCGGTGAGATCACGACCAGCCAAGTCCAGACGGATGATGGCGTGGGGAAGGCAGTAACCTTCATAGATGGGCACGACGTGGGACACGCCATCTCCGGAGTCGAGCACAATACCGGTGGTACGACCGGAGGCGTAGAGGGAGAGGACGGCCTGGATGGCGACGTACATGGCGGGCATACCGAAGGTCTCAAACATGATCTGGGTCATCTTCTCACGATTGGCCTTGGGGTTGAGTGGGGCTTCAGTAAGGAGGCAGGGAGATTCCTCGGGGGCAACGCGGAGTTCGTTGTAGAAGGTGTGATGCCAGATCTTCTCCATATCATCCCAGTTGGTGATGATACCGTGTTCAATGGGGTACTTAAGGGTGAGGATACCTCTCTTGCTCTGGGCTTCGTCTCCTACGTAGGCGTCCTTCTGACCCATACCGACCATGACTCCCTGATGACGGGGGCGGCCGACGATGGATGGGAAGACAGCTCTGGGAGCGTCATCACCGGCGAAACCGGCCTTGACCATACCAGATCCATTATCGCAGACAAGCGCGGTCATATCGTCGTCACACATTTTGGTATGGTGTCAGAAGTGCCTTCCTCTCTGTAAAGAAAAGGGTTTTTCATATTGTGGTCTTATAAGTTCAACAGATTTTCTAATAAACATAAACATTCTTATTAATATGTATAGAGATACACTAAAATTTCTGTACGATTTTCGAACATGCATTTCATTCCATGGCTCTACATTTTATTTTAATATTGATACCTGACTAATTCTAGGGAATTTATAGGATTTTCTCATTTCCTCCAGTTCGCACTTTTAAAATTACTCGAACTTTTTTATTACCGACAGCCTGTTTTTTTACTAAAGGATTTTTTATCGATATTTTTTTAGGATAAATAACCTCACTCTGCCTAGTACCAAAGATGATGCTGTGGATTTCTTGCAAGAGCAAGGTGCACTTTCAGCGCGGCGACTGCGTCAAGGTGTACTACCAGCTAGGAGACTGCGTCAATGTGTACTGCCAGCTAGAATATTGCATCAAAGTTGAGTGTCAGCGATGCTACTGCGTTAAGCTGTACTGTCAGCGAGGCCACTGCGTTAAGATGTTGTGCCAGCGAGGCGAATACGTCAAAGTGTACTACCAGCTAGGGAAGTGCGTAAATGCGTACTGCTAGCGAGGCGACTGTGTCAAGGTGTACTACCAGCTAGGGGACTGCGTAAATATGTACTTCTAACGAGACAACTGTGTCAATGTGTACTGACAGCTGGAGAGTGCGTCAAAGATCAATTGAAATTAATCTGTACTTTAGCTCGCATACTTTGGAGGATTGTAGGAAGTCCCCTTGTTGAAGAGGATTAACATGTCTCAAGTGGTCCGTGACTATTAAAGTTCTTGCTTATCAACCGCTGGTTAGGTCAGGTCATTAAAACAAAAACCTATGGAAACATTGAAAATACCCTGTCTTCCAGAATCTCAACTTTAATTGAGTATCCGTGCTTTGTGAATTCAATATTTTTTAGTAGTGTGCGACTCTATATCTCGCTATGTCGCTCGGTCAGTCGGTCCCCGTTTTGCTTTTTTTATTTTGGCAATAACATTGTAGCTATTTGGCTGATTCTAAGGAAATTTGAAACCCTTATGTTGTTTTACATTCTCTTTCGAATAATATAATTTCCAAAGTCCTCCTAAGGTTAACCGGGGAATTATTTGGCAATAACATCATAACCATTCGGCCGATTCTAACGATATTTGAAACCCTTATGTTGTTTTGCATTCTCTTTCGAATGATATAATTGTCAAGGGCTCCCAAGGTTAGTCTGAGAATTATTGAAAGTTTTGAAGGTCTTAAATCAGAACAAGTGAGAGCACGCGACTTTGGTCAGCAGACCTTGTTTTTTAGATTTTTTTTTATAACAACATAATCCTTTAGTAAAAAAAATGGCTGTCGATAATAGGAAAGTAAATTTAATTCATTCTCAAAATAGCCATTATGACTCTCAGCTGCCTGGTATTATAAAGTCATTTATATCGATGGGCATATTTTTTTATATTTTTTTGTCCAAAAGTTCATTTGTAATGCTTCATGAAAGGTTCAAAATGCTACATCATTATTTAGAGTATACTTAAATGTACCTTTCCCCTATTTTGTCCTCTTGTTTCACTTCTTCACTTTTCTTTATTGTTAATAATACATTTGGTAACTCAGTTACCTTTGTTTTCCTATAATATTCAAGTCATCAATGACTTTTATGAAAACCCTCTACCGAAGGACATCCATTCCATTATTTTTACTTAACTCCACTTTCGTTGAAGAATGGGGGTAGGTTAAGCACAGTTACCACCCTTACCGCCTACACAACACCCTAACTACTCTCTTTTGATTACCATGGTTATCTTCATACCACACAGTTTGACTTTTAATTCACTCTTCTTCTTTTTTTTAATCTCCTCAATAACTTTCAGCTAGAAACGCTCCGATTGATTTGGTCCTTTTAGTCAAAAAGTATAACGCGGTAATAGACGTGGTTTTAATTATCTAAATTAAACTTATATTTTAATGTTTTTATCTTACATTTTCTATAACACTGGTAGTGTATGTGCATATCATAATAGACTAATCACTCTTTGATAAAGCAATCTAAAGAATAAGCCTATTTCGGTTTTGATTAAAAAACCTAATTCGATTCGAAAACAGGCTAATTTGTTTTGAGAAAAGGCCTTTTTTGGTTTGAAAGCCTAATTTGTTTTGAGAAAAGCCTATTTTGGTTTTAGGGGAAGCCGAATTTTGTTTTAGAAAAGTCTATTTCGGTTGGAAAACATGCCTGTTTCAGTTTGAGGGAAAGCATATTTGGGTTTGAGAAAAGCCAAATTTTGTTTAATAAAAAGCCTATTTGGATTTGAGAATTCAGTATTATGGTTCGCGTAAAAGCCGAATTTGGTTTGAGAAAAGCCTATTTTTTTTAAGTCTATTTCGGTTTTAAACAAGCCTATTTCGTTTTGAGGAAAGGCTATTTTGGTTTGAGCAAAATCTATTTTGGTTTGAGAAAAGTCGTAATGTTGTTTGAGAAAAGCCTAATTTGGTTTTATAAAGCCTATTTCGGTTTGAACAAAACCTATTTTGGTTTGAGAAAGACTACCATGGTTTGATAAAAAGCCTATTTTAGTTTGAGAAAAGCTGAATTTAGTATGACAAAAGCCTATTTTGGTTTTATAAAAGCTTTTTCATTTTGACGGAAATCTATTTTGTTTTGAGAAAAAGCTATTGTGGTTTGAGAAAAGGTCTAATATGGTTTGAGAAAAGCCTAATTTAGTTTGAGAAGAAGCCTATTTTGTTGTCAGAAAAGCCTAATTTGTTCGGGGGAGTTTAAAGCTTATTTTGGCTGTTGAATATAACGCCCTATAACACAAATTTATTAGCCTACGCGGATACTCTATCCAAAAATAGAACTTCTTTCTGAATTAAACGCAAAATGTCTGGTGAAAAGAAAGCCCGCTAACCACGCCCAGTCTGTAGACTTCTAGGGTGTTTCAGTACAAAGACCGTTCCCCCCCCCTCCTTTCCGACTCAGTGCCATCATTTTGGGATGCTCCGAGTCATTATACTGACATATGGCATTTTTTAAAGTGACTCCTCTATCTCCTGAAAGGAATCGACACGTTAAGTGATCATATTTTTTCTACATAATTTTAAAATTACATAGAACAGGAATGATTCTTAATTTTAACTCTATTTTATTGATATTATATTATTTGTTCAAAAAATTTAAATGTAATTTTGAAGAGTTATTTGTTTTCTAGCTCGATTTTATCAAGTTTTATAAAATTGAAATTGTGACTTTATCGAGTCCTAAAAATTCACGTTTGACAGATAAACCTGACCTCAATTTGGCTGTCATGGAAATAGGTTTTTATCTTGTAAATCGGACGTAAATAAATTGGGGTTAATATTCGTTATCATTTCATTAGAAAATAACAAAACTATCAATGAAAGTAGAAACTTTGATTACTAGCGAAAAAAAATATCAACGGAAGTAAATTTAACTTCGCGTGGGAAAGAAGACGGAGTTTTACTGATTTCTTTTTTTATAAAATATATATAATTTTTACTTAGGATAAAAATTTCAGAAATGCCTGTCTTCTATCATCAGTCATTTCTGAAACCTGTCTCATAAGTAAAACATTATATGTTTTTGTCTAAAAAAAAACCCAGTTAAAATATTGGTCATTTTCGCCAGGTTTTTTGCTATATTTGAGCTGTTTTTAGCATTTTCAAACTTTTTCCAATTTAAGCAATTATAGTAATTTGCATAAACTAACTTAACCTAGAAAGAAACAAAAAAAAAAACCCGGCTAAAATTTAGCCAAAAACATGCTAAAAAATCGTGGGCCGCTCTCTTTGAAAATTACCATAATATTTAACTTCGCTTACTATAATATTTTAGAATTCCACAACGATTTTATATTCCATTAGAGGAAATCGATAAAAATACGGCGTAAAATCTATCTCCTAATATAAATTAAGAAAAATTAAAACCGATGAAATATTTTGAATGATATATATATATATATATATATATATATATATATATATATATATATATATATATATATATATATATATATATATATATATATATATATATCATAAAATCTACTTAAATGGAGCTATGTATCGTAAGACCTCGCACGGTATAAGAATTACACTTGAAATCCATATGCCACTAAGATTCCTCCACGGTCATTATTTTTGGGGAATTATTTCACTAATTTTGTAGAAAATACGAAAACAAAACAATTATTTTCAAAGCAATAAAAGACGCTTTCACTATGACTCAAACCTTAACGGACGTATTCTAAGCCTAGGCTACGTCTAGACGTACAAAAGACTCCAAATAGGCTAAATTTACTCACACAAGCAATTCCTGGTACTGGTGAAGACTAAGGCGTGTTCGTCAGAGCAAACCTTTTATATAAGATAGGAACTTTAGCAAAACGGAAGGGGATTGGGGGAATAAGGCTCAGGTATTTCTATCATTGGCACGAATAACGCTTCAGAAAAAAATAATCTTCGTATACAGGTGACCAATAAATAAGTACTGCCATTTCCTAATTTAGTAAAACGTCGACATTAAATGAAAGTCGCAAGCTATATTTGTTTACCTATAATAGCAATTTAAAGTAATTTATTTGTCGTTTAGATATAAACGGAGAGAGATGCGAGGGGAGAGGAGTTTCTCCATTCTTAGATTATTTATATTTGCTCATTTTTTATACGAGAATTTCTGGAATTAGACAACTTTAGAAGCTACGTTCGTATTTTGAACTCGGTTGATTTTAATTACACACAAAATAGTTGGACAAGTTTTAATCAATATTTCTCTGGGTTGATTTTTTAGTCAAATTAAATCAATGCTATCGAGAGGTCAGCCATCGTTTCAAAGATTTCCGCTGAACATTCATGTCTATTGCTTCAAATGAACTCTTCCTCCCTCTGTTCCTGTTCCAAAATACTTCAGAGCGCTAAAGAAATTAAATTAAAGCATAAAACAGCAGTTTATGAGTTAATTACCGATCGCAGGTGTGATAGAGAAAATAAAAGGGAACCAAACTCGCTTATTTTAGGGTGGTTCTGCTAAAACGAGAAATTTTAGCTGTGGTCATATATCTTCAAAGCCTTTTTCACTTCTATCTTCACTATTTTCTTAAAAAGATCTCTGCTTGATAGGCCTCGTTACTATTGAAAAGAAAAAAGGACAGATTAGTAAAGAGAATAAGTACATAAGGACGGTAATAATAAAAAAATATTATTACCTGTCAGAATGATAATAGGCTCAAGGATTACAAAGCAGAAACTCAATTAGGTAGTTGAACTTCCCCACAAATAATAATGCCGAGTGGTATATTCAGTATGTTCCTCCCAGTTAAATTGTCTACTTCTAAATAGCGTCTTAATAGCTAAAAATCTACGAATAAATTCATCCGGTTCAAATTTAGTTACCCATTTGTCTTGCAGCCAGATGTACTTATTCGTTTGTTTTCACATCAACGTCAGCCATTTGCCATTTACGCGATTTAAAACAGTGGTAGACATATTTTATGTTCATTTTGGCTTTTGTTACTCCTTCAAAGAGTAGTTTCATTTGGAGAGTTGTTTATGTATTAAAAACTTCGAGTAAACGCCAACAAATGGCAGACCATTGACCCCAGTCGGTTTTAATCGAACAAATTTATCGAAAAAATCAATTAAGAACGACAAATTTTTCAAAAACTCTCAAGTAAGACGACCAATTTTCGAAAGACCTCAATTAAGAACGACAAATTTATCGAAAAACTCCAAGTAAAAACGACATTTATTGAAAAACCTCAATTAAGACGACAAATTTATCGGAAAACCTCAATTAAGAAGGACAAATTAATTCAAAACCATAAATTAAAAACGACAAATTTATCGAAAAACCTCAATTAAGACGACAAATTTACCGAAAAATCTCAATTAAGAACGACAAATTCATCAAAAACCTAAATTAAGAACGACAAATTTACCGACAAACATCAATTAAGACGACAAATTTATTGAAAAACCTCAATTAAGAACGATAAATTTATCGAAAAACCTCAATTAAGAACGACATATTTATCGAAAACCATAATTAAGACTACATATTTATCTAAAACCTCAATTAAGAACGAAAGGTTTATAAAAAAAAATCAATTAAGAACGACAAATTTATTGAAAAAACTCAATTAGGAACGACAATTTGGGGGAATAGAAAAGCAACCTGAAATAAAATGATTGTATCATGTCCACCAATACTGTACAGACAGAACCAAGCCTAAGTTTACAGGGCAGTCACAAAGTCGCTGGCCAATATACTTTCTTATGTCTTTACAGATATATTAAAGTATATTGCCAAGGGTTTTTGTGACCACCATGTAAGAGGAATGATTTTCATATACATATCTTTAATACTATAAATGCTGTTTCTATATTTATAATGAATTTATGTGAATTTGTTTTGATTTGTTGTAGGTAATGGCTAAAATAATTTTAGGGGTAATGAATACCTTAACATCCTGCCTAAATAATTCGGATTTGAGCCTAGTTAAGATAGAAGGCTTACGATGTAAGGAAAACAATGAACTTTTCAACAGATTTTAGGCAATGTGAATATTTCGAGTTTCCTATATCACTAGATCTTGGAAATTCGCTAGAACATTGGATTTGACTAAACCAGAGATGTCCAATTCGCGGCCCACTGCTTACTCCAATTCTAATTTTTACGGGGTATTCTTTAGGTATATTTTAATTTACTTTGAAAAGTAGATATTGAGAATATCATAAAAAGAAGGCAACTCACATTGATTTTATTTTGTGTAAATCTAATTTTATTTTTTACTGTTAATATACAGTATTTTGTTTGTAATTATATTTATTTGTTATTAAAAATTGTCATTCACTACATTTTGAACTTTTTAAATTTTATATTTAAGTAGTTTTGTGGTCCAGTGAATATACTTAAATTTCTAATTTGGTCCGTTGGTAAAAAAAGGTTGGACAACTCTAACTTATTTGGAACTCCTCTAGGGCCATTTATCTACTTCCACTAAACATTTACACGAGCACCTACATCACCTACATACGTGCGCACAAGTCACACCCTTCCAAACAAACACAAGTTACTCTCCATAATTGAAAATATGACTACTCCAACCATATCACATTCGTATCTCCGCACGGAAATCTTGAGTTCGGGTGGGCATAAGGCAAGTGGGTATGATGCCACCGGGGCTGTTTAATCATTTTATGGATCTTTACTAAGATAACAAGGTCAACATATCTAAGTCACGTGCTCTCAATTATTCTGAATTATGACCGTATGACTTTACGACCTTCAAACTTTCAACAAGTGTGGCAATCCGACCCATAGTTAGTTTTCTTTTTAATAATTCCAGGACTAACCTTGGGACGACCTTGAAAATTATAGCATTCGAAAGAGAATGTAAAACAACATATGTGTTTCAAATTTCGTTAGAATCGGCCGAAGAGTTATGATGTTATTGCCAAAACACTCATTGAAAAGTAAAATGATTACCATCCGACCGACCTACCTATGAACCGAAATATTAACTTATAGAGTCGCTTCCACGCGACTCAAAATGAATGAGGGTGAGAGAGAGAGAGAGAGATAGGTGTGAGGTTGATGGATAAGTGGTCTCTAGGTTCGAGTACAGCAAACAGTAAGAGGTTGGTTGGGAGCGAGAATGGTATATGATAGTAGAGCCAGTAGTGTTCCCTTTTAACCTGCGATAAGTTCACAAGGTAGTGAATGGTACTGGTTCGGCTAAACCAGATTGTGATAACAAGGTTTGGAATGGTAAGGAAGTGTGAGAGATAATCAGAATATTAGTAGATAGTAAGGGTTTAAGTCTGGAATGCAAAAAAAAAGTGACACGAGAAGGGGCTGCTACCAACCATGGTGTGTAGAGTTGAGGCTCTAGTGGGGGCGAAAGATCTATAGGGGTGCAAATGGACAATTTGAACGGGATATTGTGTGAGGAAAGGATAGGAATAATTGTGTAAACATTGTGTATGTTGTGACAGAGAATGTTCAGAGGGGTTTCGAGCATGCAAGAAGAATCTTAGAGGTTGCGAAGAGATTGTGGGACCTTATCCTTCGTGCGTGATAGGATCGATGGTCACGAAAACCAACGAGGGCATCTCCCACGGTGTGTAAGCAGAGATCTGTAGATTGGACGATACACTACGGCGGATCTCCCGCGCGCGTTGGGGCCTGGAGGGTACGCTCTCCTCCAGATGTCAGCTGCAGGGTGGTTACCAATGCTATACCCGCCTGCCCCATACCCTCGCTTGTTTATACGAGGGAGTGCTTAAGAAAATTGGGGGGTGGGAACTAGTGACAAGTTAATGATGCGTGTGAAAGGATAGGGTTAGTGAAAGGGGTCGCTTGGGGTTGCTTTCCCCCGGGGGATGCAGCATATAGCGCCCCATCAGCCCATGGATGAACATAGCAGCACATACACCCCATCGCTCTAAAGTGAGGGGGAAAAGGACGTGTGATGAGGAGAGAAGTTATGAAGCGCTGATGGGCGCCGATCCTATTTTCTGGGAGGGCGATGATTTTTAAATCCCCAAAGAAGGTATATTTGTCCTCCTACAAAAAGTACTGACAAGAGTCATTAAAAGGTTAGTCAACCTTAGAAACGATCATTATTTTTTTAATTTTTAAGGTAATGCATAGTCGTAGTATCTAGTTATATTCAAAATAATCGGCAACTTGCAGTAATTAAAGTTGCTAATTAAAGTTTCATTAATGTAACCGACAGCTAACTTAATGCGGCCTTAAAGCACGCAAAAGTTCCTCACCCTTGTCCTAAACTATCCGGCGCATTCTTGTTGCATCCCGGTCTGGAGATCTTCGCGCGCGTTGTGTCCCGGTACCGGGACGAGTGGGATCGCTACCTCTTGTCCTTTGTACTCTTTCTGCACTTATATTCTCTTTAGGTTAATTAAAACTTCCAGGTATTTCATTCTCACCCTGTCGCCTATACGAACATCCATATCTTCTACAACCATTAAGTCTCGTTCCAATCACCACTCGTCTTAAGTCTCTCCAGAATCTCTCTTCTCACCCAACACAGTTTCTTGCCAATCTCAACTTCATCTACCCAATTCTCGATCATACATATTCATACCTAGTCATTACATATTTCCAGTCGTGAATACTACCACGAGTCTCACCTGATCCTACTATATTTACTTTGTCCCATCCAAGCTCTTCTTCATCTCCCTCTCTCATTTCATAGTCCCCTCATTTTCCCTTCATTCACTCGAATCAAACGTTGAGGCAGATTAATTGGCCTTGGGCTGGGTCTATATCGCCTTCCCCCATCCCCGTCAATAGGGAAGCCCTTTGGTACTTCTGAGTACTTGTGCCCATTTGTAGAAACTCGTTTTTGTAGGTTTATAAATAAGCGTTCTTAGGGCAAGTAATTGAATTTAATTATTGTTATCCCTAAACCTAAAAATGAATCATTTGATGCAGTTGACATGTCCAATTCTCCAAAATGATATTAAAATACTCTTCTTTAAAATACTCGTCGGCCTTTAAAATATTCATAGAAGTCTGGAAAATATTCAATGGTCTTTAAAACATTGTTATTCTTTAAAATTCTGATCGAACTTTTGAAAATACTCAAGTTCTTAAAAATACTCATTGTCTTTAAAATAATAAAAAGTTTCACTTATATAAAGTATAAGTTTCTATTTCAGTTTTATATCTATCAAATTTGAACCCATGTGCACCAAGGATTCTTTCTCGAAATTAAAGCGCAATAGCAACGAGGCCGTATCACGCAGAAGGTAACTAGAGATCTGTAACGAAAGCGGGGAAGTTGGGGGAAGAGAAATGTGTGTAAGATTTAAAGCTGTAAGTCCACTTTGAGGCATTGAGGCAGGGTGTGTATATATATATATATATATATATATATATATATATATATATATATATATATATATATATATATATATATATATGGGAAACGCTTGATAAAGAGAAACAAGGTCAACAGACATAAGTCGCGTGCTCTCAATTATTCTGACCTTAAGACCTTGAAAACTTTCAACAAGTGTGGCAATCCGACCCATAGTCAGTTTTCTTTTAATAATTCCCAGGCTAGCTTTGGGAGGATCTTGGCAATTATTTCATTCGAAAGGGAATGCAAAACAACATTAGGGTTTCATATTTCGTTAGAATCAACCGAATAGTTATGATGTTATTGCCTAATATTTCCCAGGTTAAACCTTGAGACGACCTTCGCAATTATATCATTCGAAAGAAAATGTAAAACAACATAAGGGTTTCAAATTTCGTTAGAATCGGCCGAATAGTTACGAAGTTATTTCCTAATAATTCCCTGGCTAACCTTGGGAGGACTTTTGCAATTATATCAGTCGAAAGAGAATGTAAAAGAACATAAGAATTTCATATTTCGTTAGAATCGGTGGAAGAGTTCTGATGTTATTGCCAAATAATTCCCCGACTAACCTTGGGAGGATCTTGGCAATTATATTAGTCGAAAGAGAATGTAAAACAACATTAGGGTTTCAAACTTCGTTAGAATCGGCCGAATAGTTACGATGTTATTTCCTAATAATTCCCTGACTAACCTTGGGAGGACCTTGACAATTATATCATTCGAAAGAGAATGTAAAACAACATAAGGGTTTCAAACCTCGTTAGATTCGACCGAATAGTTACGATGTTATTGCTATAAACTCATTCAAAAGTAAAATGATTACCATCCGACCGCCGACCTACGGACCAACATAGTAACTTATAGAGTCGCCTCCACGCCACTAAAAATACGGGATAACGAATGGGGCTTAAGGACAATAGGGGCTGTAAATTAAATTCCCATTAATCCTATAAACTGGGGCCAGAGGGGCTTATAAAAAGAAGGAATCAGGTTTGTATATAGACCACTAAACCTATGGTATTGACCTATGGCAACGCAATCTTTGGACAGGGGTAATCATGGTTATATTTACCGAGTCCCCCATTTATTTTGAGCCCCTGATTCTCGGAGCTACGAGTTGGTAACCGGGAGGTGCTTTTATTCCTCCCTTCCCTATTTAGCTCTTTAGTATTTGCTTTTATAAAAATGATTTATTAATTATAAAAAACATCACAATTTCCGAAAAGATCTCACTTAAACATCAAGGTTATGTAGGATTGGCTCTCATGTTGTAGCTGGGCATGTGTAGGAAGTCGTCCTGTCCTGGTCCTAATGGCGCAGAGGATGTGGCGATATATCTTCCAGTTTTCACTTCCTATATCTTTATCAATTGATTTACTCTCTTAATAATCTTTATGCTTGAGTTCTCGCTAGTTTTCGCTTTATATGGTTCTAAAATCGGGTACAAATGTATGATTATTGTCACTTTTGTTTAGTTCCTCCCCGGAAAAGGCTTCAAAACAGAAAACGGGATGCGGGCGATGCTATTTTTAATGTTTTTATAAAACAGCCACATGTTTTAAAAATTAAAGAATAAATAGGGTTAAATTAAATAAAGAAGAAAAGGTTACTTAATAAAATGATGTTATAATAAACTTGGAATTTTCATAATAAAAATATATTGTACAATTTAACTTGAAGATTTACATAATGAAAAATATCATGCTTTAAAAAAAAGATACTACATTGAAATGAACGAAATGAACAATTATATATAACAAATAATTATAATACAAATAATTTTAAGTACAAAAATAAACGGAAGGAAGGTTATTGAATTACGTCCAAGGTACTTTAACAAATGAGGGATTAAAAACATTTCCTATGAACGATTCCTGGTCCAGATTCATCGTATTCTTCCTTTGTGATCCACATCTGCTGGAAGGTGGAAAGAGAGGCGAGGATGGAGCCGCCGATCCAGACGGAGTATTTACGCTCAGGTGGAGCAATGATCTTGATCTTGATGGTGGATGGAGCAAGAGCGGTGATTTCCTTCTGCATCCTGTCGGCAATACCGGGGTACATGGTGGTACCACCAGAGAGAACGTTGTTGGCATAGAGATCCTTACGGATGTCAATGTCGCACCTCATGATAGAGTTGTAAACCGTTTCGTGGATTCCACAGGATTCCATACCCAGGAAGGAAGGCTGGAAGAGGGATTCAGGGCAGCGGAATCGTTCGTTGCCAATGGTGATGACCTGACCGTCGGGAAGTTCATAGGACTTTTCAAGAGAGGAAGAAGCAGCAGCAGTAGCCATCTCATTTTCAAAATCGAGGGCGACATAGCAGAGTTTCTCCTTGATGTCTCTGACGATTTCACGTTCAGCGGTGGTGGTAAAGGAGTAACCCCTCTCCGTCATGATCTTCATGAGGTAGGCGGTAAGATCGCGACCAGCTAAGTCCAAACGGATAATAGCGTGAGGAAGTGCATAACCTTCGTAGATGGGTACGGTATGGGACACACCATCGCCAGAGTCGAGCACAATACCGGTTGTACGACCGGAGGCGTAGAGGGAGAGGACGGCCTGGATGGCGACGTACATGGCGGGAGAGTTAAAGGTTTCGAACATGATCTGGGTCATCTTCTCGCGATTGGCCTTGGGGTTTAGAGGAGCTTCTGTTAGGAGAACCGGGGATTCTTCAGGGGCAACCCGTAGTTCGTTGTAGAATGTGTGGTGCCAGATCTTCTCCATGTCGTCCCAGTTGGTGATGATACCGTGTTCAATGGGGTACTTGAGGGTGAGGATACCTCTCTTGCTCTGGGCTTCGTCTCCTACGTAGGCGTCCTTCTGACCCATACCGACCATGACTCCCTGATGACGGGGGCGGCCCACGATGGAGGGAAAGACAGCCCTGGGGGCGTCGTCGCCAGCGAAACCGGCCTTGACCATTCCTGACCCGTTGTCGCAAACGAGAGCTGTTGCATCATCGTCACACATTTTGTTGTGTTAAGCCTTTTCTGTTTGCTTCTCGAACCTGAAAAATATAAGATAAAAAATACGTTACCACTAATAAACACTCGCCATACTGGATGAAAAAACGCTTAAATACTAAATGAAATATTAGATAAATTCTAAGTGTTGCTAATCTTTCATAGCGGCGCTCGTATGACTTATTAGAAAATATGACCAACCTTTTTGGTTAATCCTTGATCATTTTTGACCTATAGAAATATATAAACATAAATTTCAGCTAAAATGTACCACTGTATGCAATCATTCTTACTAAAGGAAGTAATATTCGTATTGAATTACACATGGGAAGTAGAAGAAAGCTTAATATTTTTTTAATATTTACCGATTGGCCGCTACTGAAAAGAATAAATTTCCCGAAAGCTTTGGTTATACTGCGGTTTTATGAGGAAAATATGCCTACTTGTATTAAGATACAGGTATAGCGGTGGTATATGACAGAGACGAGCTTCTGGTTGTATAATTACGATGTATTATGTAAGAAATGTGAAGTTGAAAGTCGGTGCAAAACATGGCTCATGTAATTGTATAAATGTTATAGCAGTAAATTTGTGAAATGTTTACATTTTAACCCCAGTGTAATTCTCAAAATTTATTTAGCTGAATTTTCATCGATTTGTTTGTGTATGATTATTATTCATTTTCACTTTCAGCCGATATGCAGAAATTTAGGGTCCATTATTCCTTCCCTTTATATCATTTCTGCCCATTCTCCCCACTGTTAATTAAAATTCAACGAGTGAATACTTTTAGTACTATATATTAGTATTTTGTTATATATATTGGTATTTTGCGTACCATTATTTATCATTCCATTCAAAGAAATTATGATTTTGAAAGCGACATCAAGTCATCTTTTGGCTGGTCCACAACCTTCCGTCATCGACCATTTCACGTCAGTTGCATTATTCGTCTAGTATCGTTGCTAATTAAGCGTCAAACGAAGTTGGTCACCCATCTTTACTCGTGCAATCGCCATCCCACAGTTTTACCCAACCATTAAAACTCCCTAACTCACGCTGTTGCCAAAAAAAAAAATCACTGGGTTTGGTTTTTGGTCACTGTCAAAAAAAAAACAAGCACGGTAATAATCACTCAAGGTAGAGGAATCAAACACATCCAGGTCACAGAGTTCCTTCAACCTTGACGAGACAAGGTCACTGCCCTACACCCGCAAACAACAATGAAGAAGTAAATTGTTGCGTTACCTACCTCTACACCTTCCGAGCCGTGGCTACGACTATTTAAGAGGACCTTTCCTCTGCTTATATATCCACTGTCAAAGGTTCTGCTTCGAAAGGAAGTAACCGCGATTTAGGGAGAAGGGGGAGGGTTGGAAGGGGCGTATTATAGCAAGGAAGGAAATACGCGAGCTAAGAACTTTCCCCTCCTCTCCTCCATTACAAACCCTAGATGAAGCCGGGTGCCAAAAACGCATTGATATTTCTCTAATCGTAACTCCGTTATCGGTTCTGGTAGGTCATCTATACTGATCTCACTCGAAACCCCCGCCTCTACAACCCCAATGAGCCAAGGATTAGCCCACCTTCCTTCATGCACCAACGTATTATCATTATCGTATTTCTATCTTTAGTTTGGTTTCCCAGACATCGTTTATCATCAAGTGACGGAGAAGCAGGGCTTGCCCCGCTTGCCTCGCTGCGCCAAATATAACCCGACGGCGTCGAAGGAACTAAGGACCAGGGACTATATTCAGAGGGGAAATAGGTTTTCCTGTATCCTTTAAGTTTTAGGTTATTTTTGGTACCTAGCCATGTCCTGGGGTCTAGGGAGAACCTGGTAATTGGTAAAAAAAAACACGACATCCAAAGCATAAATCGCTACTCTGCCATCTGATCAGGTTTTATGCTGCCAATTAACCGCTAAAATAGAGCCTGTTAAAGCTAATTTGCGAAGCCCTTTTATAATTACCCTGCTATTACATAAAAACTAAAAGTAGAAAGGAGTTAGTGCATATAATAGCCAGGCGTAAACCATTTTAACACTAATAGTTTAATCCAGAGATGTTAACAAAAATTGTCCACCTTTCAAATCCCATTTATTATATTTAAAATTATTCAAACAACTCTTCGAATCCTAACTTACAAAATGATTTTTTTTTCCATTAAAAGAAATGGAGGCACGTTAAAATGTTTCCTAGAAATGCTTCCTGTCTGTCGCGGGTTAAAAATACCCCATAAAGGACGCTTTACCTTCCTATATGTACATAATGTTTCTGTTGTTTTCTAAATTTCTCCTTATATGGATTCCGATCGCGGGATTTCTTAATTTTCCCCTTAAGAGAAATGAAGCCTAATTTGGTATTATCAGGCTCGACACGGTAGGTGGCTTTAATTATAACTTCATCATTATAAAATTAAACACAATTAGTAAAGAAATAATTTAAAATGAGTAATCGATGACTTTGCATCTGCGATGTATTGACATGTTGACATCTTAGGTGTACACAATAAGGTGGTGTTGCCTAGGGCTTCTGCATCTTACTAGGCCTACTTTAGTCTTACTTTAACGGTAGCAAAGCTTACCTCTTTTGGAGATTAGATACATCTTTAATATACATACATAAAGCCTTAGAAGGAAAATAGATTTACTAGAAAGAGGTGAAGATAAAATAAAAGAGCGTATTAGGCTCATATTCCGATTAGCAAAAAAGAGGAGACTAATGGAGACGCTTTCAACCGACAGAGGAAGTCCCGGTAGTGGGACAGAGAGAAAGAAACTATAAATCTTTTCTCCCACCATTGCTAAAGGTCAGGTGTGGTTACTCAATGGTTGAATTCACGTTTGGGGGCGATTTTGTGGTATTTGACATATGCTGTAGATCCCAACATAAAGAAAATAATTAAAAAACCTGTGTAAATCGATTTTGAACCCGGTAACCAAAGAGTTAAAATCAGTCAGATTTTCACGAGTTTAAAACACAATAGCAACGAGGGCATCTCCCGCCGAGACCAGAGATCTATAAAAGTGGTGAAATGGAGGAGGTGAAAATGTGCGGAAGGGCAAACTGCGGGTGTTGGGGCCTGGAGGAAACACAATCCTCCAGATGTCAGCTGCATCAAGGGGGGGCCATGCTACAGTTGACATCCCATTGCGGGTATGTAAAGGATAAAGATGGGGGGGGGGGTAAAATGGCGGGACACCCCCCCCCCCCTACTCCCCGCATCCCTCCTGTCCCAGACTAGGAATGAATGGACGAACGCTGGTCGGCGACTCGCCTTCGAAATCAGCCTCTGACCACGATGATTAAAGAAGAGACAATAAAAGGTTAAAAAACAAATGTCTAGAATGAATAAAGCTCTGATAGTCTCAATCTCGTTTGAGACTATCGGGAGCACTGGTGCCTGGAGGTCGTGCTCTTCTCCAACTACCAGGTGTAATAGTATACAGCGCCAGCCTTTCTTGCAGGGTCAAACTGGTATTAAACCCGCAAAAAAACAAATTAAAAACAGGTTGTAAAAAAAATGTAGAAAACCACAACAAATTAAAACAGGTGGTAAAACATGCAGCAAAAAAGCTAAGTCCACTGGTAAAATGTAGAGTAAAAAGCTAACAAACAACAACAAATTAAACACAGTGGTAAAACTTGCAGCCTCAAGTTGAGTCAATAGTAAAATATGCAACAAAAAGTCAGTGGTAAAACATGCAGATTTGGGGGGCTAGTGGTAGAGCTTACAACATTTTTTTAGCTAGTGGTAGAACACACCGCAAAAAAGTTAAGACCAGTAGTAAAATATGCTGCAAAAAGTAAGCCCCGTTGTAAAACATGCAGCAAAAAAGTTAAACCCAATGGTAAAACACAACAAAAAGTCAAGTATACTGGTAAAACACGCAGCGAAAAAGTTAAACCCAGTGGTAAACCATGCTGCAAAATGTTAACCAAGTGTTAAAACATGCAACAAAAAGTTAAGCCCAGTGCTAAAGCTTGCAATAAAGCAAGTTGAAAACAGTGGTTAAACATGTAGCAAAAAAAAAGTCCATGGTAAAACACACAGCAACAATTAAAACAGTGGTAAAACTTGCAGCAAAAAAGGTAGTATAGTGGTAAAACATACAGCAAAAAGTTAAACCATGTGGAAAAAAACTGCAACAAAAAGCAAGCCTAGTGGTAGAACATGTAGCAAAACATGCAGCAAAAAGTAAGTCTAGTGGTAAAATAAACAACAAAAATTTAAATCCAGTGGTAAAAGCTGCAACAAAAAGTTAAACACAGTGGTAGAACATGCAGTAAAACAAGTTAGTTCAGTGGTAAAAGATGTAGCAGAAATGTTGTATAGTGGTAAAATATACATAAAAAAGTTGAGCATAGTTATAAACTTACGATACAGCAAGTTAAAACTCGTGGTAAATAGGCAGCAAAAACTAAGTCCAGTGGTAAAACGTACAGTAAAAAGTTTAGTATAGTGGAAAAACATAAAACAAAAAGTTCAACACAATGGTAAAACTTGCAGCAAAAGGTAACTGCAGTGGTAAAACAAACTTAACCCTAGTTGTAATACTTGTAGGAAAACAAGTTAAGTCCAATGTTAAAACATGGCGTCAAAAAGTTAAGTCCAGTGGTAAAAATACAACCAAAAAGTTTAGCTCAGTGGTAAAACATGCACCAAAATTTAAACAGTGATAAGTCCAGTGGTACAACATGTGGAAAAAGAGTTAAGCCCGGTGGTAAAATTTGCAGCAAAAAGTTAAGCCCAGTGGTAAAAGATGTAGCGAAAGAAGTTAAGGACAGTTGTGAAACATGAAACAAAAAGTAAAAACAAGTTATAAAACCCGAGACAGAGAGTAAAGACTAGTGGTTAAATATACAGCAAAAAAAATTAAACTCAGTGTTAAAACATGTAGCAAAAAAATTAAAACCAGTGGTAAAACATGAAACAAAAAGTTAAACACAGTGCCATAAACATGCAGTAATGAGGTTAAGCCCAGTGATAAATCATGAAAGAAAAGGTTAAACCCAATGCTAAAACATGCAACAAAACAAGTTAAGTCCAATGGCAAAAGATGGTGCAAAAAGTTAAATGTGATAAAACATGCAACAAAGCGAATCGAAAAAAATGCACCAAAAATTTAAGTCTAGTGGTACAAAACAGAACAAAAAGCTTAACCCCCAGTGTTAAAACATGCAGCAAAAGAAGCAAGCTCAGTGGTAAAACACGCAGCAAAAAAATCAGCCCGCCGCGAAACATGTAGGGCACAAGTTGAACTCAGTGGTAAAACATGTAACAAAACCATATAAACCCAGTGTTAAAACCTGAAACAAAAGGTTAAACACAGTGGTAAAACATACAGTAAAAAAATAAGTCAGTGGTAAAACATGTAGCAAAACAATTGAAGTCCTGCAGCAAAAAATGTAAGCCCCGTGGTAAAATAAGCAACAAAAAGTTAAACCCATTGGTAAAACATGCACCAAAAAAGTTAAGCCCCTTGGTAAAACATGCACTAAAAAAAGTTAAACCCAGTCATAAAACAGGTAGCAACATTTTTACCGAATGGTAACACATGCAGCAAAACAAGTTAAACCGAGTTAAGCCCCTTGGTAAAACATGCACTAATTTTTTTTTAAATCAAGTGGTAAAACATCCACCCCCAAAATAACCTCAGTGGTAAAACATGTAGTATAACAAATTAAACCCAGTGCTAAAACATGCAGCAAAACAAGTTAAATCCAGTGATAAAAATGCAGATAAAGTTAAGTCCAGTGCTAAAAAATACAGCAAAACTGAAGCACAGTAGTAAAACATGCAGCAAAAAAGTCTAGTGGTAAAACATGGAGCAAAAAGTTAAACCCAGTGATAAAACACGCAGCAAAATTTGTAACGAATGGTAATTCATGCAGCAAAACAAGTTAAACCAAGTGGTAAAATATGCAACAAAAAGTAAGGCCGTGGTAAAACATGCAGCAAAAAAAATTAAGCCCAGTGTTAAACATAGCAAAAAGTTAAGTTTAGTGAAAAACATGCAACAAAAAGTTAAACCCAGTGGTAAAACATGTAGCAAAAAAGTTAACCAAGTGATAAAACATGCAGCAAAACAAGTTGAAACCGATGGTAAAACCGATAGCAAATACCAGCGGTGAAAAACTATGATAAAAAAAAACCAGTTAAAAACCGGTGGCTTATGAAAGGGACTATGTGCTTTTTGTAAACGTACTGTGTGTGTTATGTAAATGAACTATGTGCGTTAATTGATACCGGTATCTATTACTTGCACTAACTATCGACTACTGGAACTCATGCTAGCCTAAGAGACGCCTCGTTGGACTTCTGACGTCGAGGTGTTGGGTTCATTCTCCGGAGAAAACGGAAGCAAACGTCAGTGGACGTAAAGGTCTGGCGAACGATTAGTGGACGCGCTATTCTTACCCCTGCGGTGATAGGTAGATGTTAAACATCATCATCACACACACATATACAATCACAGTAATGCTGTTTTTTCTCTTCCATCTTCTTAGCGCAACACATGCACACTCTTCTTCTCTGTTCCAAGGAAACCTGCCGACGGGTAACTGGCGACAAACGGGTTCCCCCCAGGGAACGAAGGATCTGATCTGATTGGTGAGTTAGTATGATAGGAAACTATTTCCTGCAAGTTCTCGTTTAGCTGGTAACTACCAATTCTTCGCACTCTTTGTCGAATTCCTTATTTTCGTTCGGAGAGATGCGAAATGGTTCCCTCCAGTTTTCCAGGAATGGGAGCTCTTTTTCTGGAGGATATTCGATAATTCGCTCCTCTATTTGTAGCTGAAAAGGAGAAAGGGTTTGTTTTTTTACCTCAAGCTGCGTTGACTTGGTGTCAGAACTTATTACGGGTCAGTTCACTTTTAATATTCTCGAAGAATTCATCCAAGCGAATGTTTATTTTTCTTTGTCTAGCTTCATGCAAGACTTTATTCACATGCTGTAGCTGTTCTATACTCGCATAAAGGCCCCGCCCTTTCAATCGCAGTCTTCAATCTTCTGTAATTATCTTTTAAATTTGAAATTTCCATGGTACGATGTGAGTGTAGCAACGTTATGTCCGCTGTTCGGAGAAGATCGGGGTGTGCCTCGCTAAGTGTTGTCATCAAGCGTTCGGGTTGTTGAAAAGTGGCTAACTTATCGGAATACGTGTCCTAGTTTGCCAGCCTTAATATTTCCTCAGGGGACAACTTACTTGTAACGGATCAGGAGATAGTTTATTCAGATTGTTTCATGGTCGCTGGGAGTAGGTGTACCTCTCTTTATGTTTTTTTTTAGCGCCGATTAGGCGAATGCCCAAGCTTCTCTCTGATGGCAGTTTATGGGTAGGTTCGAGTTACCTACGCTTAAGTCTAGCTTAGTAGCTCCTTTTAGTCCGTAAAATGTGCAGAATTCTGGCCCTATGTGTTCCTGGATACCATAGGTGGGCGTTATCGCGATAACGATATCTGGTTATCGGTTAACCGATATTCCCCCCCCACCCTACTTCGCGTTATCGAGTCATCGGTATCGCCGATACTTTTGATTCCAGTTTAGCACAGGGGCGAGCCACGCGTGCCTTGGAGGCAGAAATAGGTAGGTCCGAGTTGGGAGGAGGATCCTCAAAACTTATGAAGAGATGAAGGAGAGCCTCACCAGGTAAGAAACTAAGAAACAGTATTCAAATATTCTTACTATTGTATTATAAAATAACGCTATATATATTCAATAATCAATATTGTATCATAATTTTTGGATTTATTGATTTATCGGCTATCACCTTATCGGGCAATAAATCTATCGCCAGTTATCGGTTATCGGTTATCGCCGATAAGGTTATCGTTATCGATTTATCGGTTATCGTGATACATTTTTTGGTATCATTTCTCACAATTCTGTTTGTAAGAAATATATTTAAAACCAAAGAATTTACTATCTACCTTTTTTTATCATTACCCAACAAAGAGATGGTCCACGATATTTTTTTTTTAATTGGGCTGGTGGTCTGTAGCTTGAAACGCGTTGAGAACATCCCTAATTGAAGGTTGTTACCATCGGAGTACTTCAAGGATCAGTTCTGGGTCAATTGCTATTTCTAGTTTGTATAAATAATCTTGGGGAGGCAGTAAATAACAGTGTCAATATAAAGATAACCAGATTATCGTTTCTAAATGCTCGTAAAAAGTTATGAAGGGGCATGTACCTTCGTCTTGGTGGCTGGTGAAGTCCTATGAGGATAACTTGCCCCATTGCTCTTCCAAGTGTTATTGATAGGTAAGATTCTTCGAGGTCGGGGAGCCTTTCTTTTATTTCAAGATATTTTTTACTGGAATAGCAACTATGCCATGAAGAACCTGTGCATTATTATTTATTATTATGTTGTAGTTAAAAATTCTCTAAGTAGATCTGTTTGTCGTGGTATGACATTACATTATATCAATACCATATTATATCTTTGAGAGAGGACCAATAACTTGAAAGCAAACCGACAAAAGGGACAGAAAACCACGCAATCAGACGGGCTGAGTAACGAGAGAGTGTAACGAAGTCAGGCAAATTATGGACAATGGCAAAGTTCAAGGTTATTTAAAGAGACATGTATAAAAATAGAATTTTATTTACACAAAAAAAAATAATAAGAGGTTTGAAGGGTAAAATTACCTCAGAGAATTAACGGGCAAAAATCACATCACTAAACGAAGGGGGAATGGAGATTAACTCAATTGGGTTACTGAAGGGGGGAGGGGGTTGGCTTACGGATGTCTTCTGTACATGAGGTCAGACCGCTCGGACTTCAGAGCGGGAGGTTGGAGTGATGACGGTTCTCCAAAAGCAAGGGGAGAGGGTAACTTCCGGTCCAGGGAAGAGTATTTCGGCTACCCGAAATGAGTTGGGCTTCGACAGGAGTTGATGAAAGAAGTCGGGAAAATCACTCGGGGCGATCTTTCAGTGGAATTACCTCCTGGCTGGGGTTAATTCAAAATACACAAAATAGTCCAGCTGTCACTTTGCTTTGTTGCTAGCATTTGACTTGGAACCATGGGAAAATCTTCTTGGTTCTGGCGAGACTTCTCAATTCTGTGTCTCTTCCGGGGAGTCGAGCGTTATTTATGTCCGAGGCTCTCCCCGGAGTTGGGGGTTAGCGGGAAACAGCTCTACTCTCGAAGGGCCTCGAATCTTCTGGCAGAGCTATTTTAGCCCGCATAAAGGTGAATCGTGGCGGACTCGATTCGAGGCTACCGCTTGTGGAAGGGGAGGATGGGGGGGTAGGCTTACCACTTTAATCCTAGCCGGGCCTTTTGCTGCACATGGGAGTTCCTTTCTGCTAGAGATCTTCCACGTGGGGATTCCCTCACACTGTTGATTGTTCTTTAATGATTTTGTTCAGAAGAATCTCATTGTCTTCACTGAGATATGCGAGGCATAGTGCATTGCGTTTGTTATCCTAGTGTTTTACGTTATGGCAATGGTTTTATTTCCCTAGCTGCAGTAGTCATAGTACGAGTTTATTGGATTGTAGTGCTCTTGACTTATTTACTGGCCCTACAATCGGTCTTAGATGTTTCAGGCTCTGTTAGTAATATTGTTCTTCTGTTTCTTTTTTCTTCAAAGCTTCGCGTGGAATCACATAACATATGCTCTTCGTCAATCTGAATTGGCCAGCGAGGAGCGTTTTTTTTCTAATTCGCGCTATGATACTGGTACCTCGTACTTCTAATTGCTTCAGCTGGATTTCATTTTTAGTATGGCGGCATTGATCCACAGTGGCCCTCTGTTCTTCTTTTGAAGTCTTTTTTGTTAATTATTTCCATTTTACTCGGGCAAGACATTGCCATAGTCTTGTAACTTCCCCGCAGTTGATGCATTTCTTAATGGAGGCTATTGCATTCTCCCCATATATTGCTTTGGATCTCACATTTTGAACTTATTTTTCCTAGCATGAGGACGCGCAAAGAGATCCGTTTAGACGAGTTCATCAGTTCAAGAAATCCACTCTCTTCACGTTGATAATTCACCCTGATAATTACAACTTAATTTTATTCCTACACCTAAAAGGTTACCCTAATATTTATAAGTTATTCCGTTAGTGTCATGTCAGAGGCCCTACCTGCCTACCTAACACCTAGCTCTAGCAGGTTTTACTCCCACTCTTAAACGCGTACCACTCACACGGGTCTAACTCGGCCATTGCTAAGTTCCAGCATGTTAAGGGTAAGCTGCAAGGTTCATTTATGTTTCATGTGTGTATGAGTATCCACAAAGACGAGCCTCCCTATCTGACACGTTATAAACAGGGTAAAGGGAAAAAGAGGTTGAGTCGCGTTGGCTTTGAACCACCACTCCGTCTCTCCAGTCGTAATGACTTCCATTGATGTCTAACTTGTTCGTAGGTCAAAAGCTTCCAAAGCGATTCCAATAGTAAATAATCTCTTCAAGAATCCTCAACAATCTTTGTTCGTTTGTATTCAACAGATGTGTATACATCATACTTATATACCATCAATCTGATCATTTTAAAAGAAATTAATCAATCAGAAGCTTTCTAGTTTTCTCTTTATGTTTATGTTTAGATTTGATCATATTAAAAGCCGAACTACTTTGATTTTGCTATCATTATTCTTAGACTGAAGATGAAAGCCAGTCAGTCACTTGTGTTTTTTTATTGCCCTATGTACATTATTAACTTACGTTTTATTATTGATAAACTAAAAAAAATAATACATTTCGTTGTATTACCTACAGAGCAGGTGGGTAAATGACAAGGATTCAGAGGAATGCATCAAATTTGGCTTCACTTGTAAGGAAAAAGATGACGTAGAATTACCACAGTGTATCATTTGTTTCTACGTCTTGGGGAATGACTCACTCACTGAATACACCTAAGCTTAAACTTCCTTTCGAAAAGTGTCATCCCAATTACTTTACAAAACAGATTTTTAAATCAATAATTATCAGGTTTCAGGTGCATTCCCTACGTTGTTGCAGAAGATGCAGCACTGAAGCTAAATGATGTATGTTTTTAACGACACAGCATCGAGTAAACAGATAGTGGAAAAATGATAGAAATCTCCATTCTTTCATCTACATTTGGATGACTCAACTGTTTTTTTGACCTTTCAGCTATTAGTATTTGAGAGATACATTGTTAAAGGAGACTTCAAAGACGAATTCCTCTTTTGTCAGACTTTTGATGCCACATCAAAAGCTCATAGTATGTTAAAAATGTAAAAAATCTTTGAAGTAAATTTCCTTGATTAAGTAAATCTGGTGGGTCACACCAAAAATGGTGCGTCTGCTATGCTAGACTCAAAATAAGGCTTCAAAGCGTTGGCGAAACATCGTGTTCCATTGTTAACCGGAGTTCCTGCTTTATTCCTAGGGAAGCATTGACATCAAAAACCTTGCCTGGTCAACTGAACATCATCTTCAAAGGGTTGGTGAAGGTAGTTAATTACATAAAATCGTCAGCATCAAACACAAGGTTGTTAAAAATTATACTAAGATAAAGATTCCGTCCTTAGTATGTTTTTTTATACACTTCCATATGGTGATTATCAGCAGAGAACATACTCAACATATTCTTTTAACTGAAAGAACAATTGGTTTTATTTCTCTAGTCTCAAGGAAAGGAGAACTTAAAAAATATGCTTATAAAACGAAAACTAGAACTTGCGTACATTGTCGATATGTTTGGAATCTTGAACGAATTGAATCTTCAGCTGCAAAGGAAAAGGACAAATCTATTCTCTCACCGGAGCATTATTTTATCAAGGCTTTTATTGAGAAATTAGAACTCAGGATCGGAGGAATCGAAGGCAATAATTTGTTCAATTTCCATGTATTGATGCCATGCTATGGAAAAGGAAAGCCATTTGTATGCAAACTCTTGAGCATTTACGTAAGCTGCGAGACAAATTTCAGCGATACTTTTGGAGGTGGAAATGAAAAAGGGTAGGTTATCTTTCATCAGGAATCACACCAGATGTTAATAGTGTTACATAAGATCTGCAAGAGGAATTCTTGGAACTGAAAAATGATTTGGTGGTTCAAGATGTGTACTAGCAGTCTATCATGGAGAAATTTGGAGCCAGCGTGATCTGTATTTAGCCAAATCTGTCTACAATACAGTCAGATTTTTTTTCCCCATCTGCATCAAATTGCATGTGGGAGAGTGAATATTTAGGTTTTTTGCTCATTAAATCCAAATAGGGAAATCGGAGTGCATTATCAAGTACCACTCATAACATTTAAAATCTTTTCAGTCAGCATGGAATCCAAAAGTCTGGTTGTAAGAAATGAATTAATCAAATTTCAATGAAAAATGTTAGTTGTATACTATTATCTCAAAATTCTGTTTGGTAGAAATAAATTTCCCAGCAAAATGCTAGATATTAACTATTTAAATATTTAATTTCTCTAAATTATTTTTGTAAGAAATATATTCCAACCAAAAATTATACCCTTCTACTTTTTCATATCATTTCTCATAATTCTGTTTGTAAGAAATATATTTAAAATCGAAGAATTTACTATCTACACTTTTTATCATTACCCAGCAAAGAGATGGTCCGCGATATTTTTTTAATTGGGCTGGTGGTCTGTAGCTTGAAACGCGTTGAGAACATCCCTAGTCGAAGGTTGTTACCATCGGAGTACTTCAAGGATCAGTTCTGGGTCAATTGCTATTTCTAGTTTGTATAAATAATCTTGGGGAGGCAGTAAATAGCAAAGTGTCAATATTTGCTTGACACCAAATTGGCAAGCGCAGTTTAAAGAATTTAAGGCTAACTTTAAAGTGCAACGTGAATTAAATAAGTTAATATTTAGAGTACATAACTTAGGCACCATTATAGTCTTCTATACAGGCATGGTCCCCTATATTCTAGACATATCAACCTGCTGGAGGCAGTGGAATGGAGAGCAAGAAAGATGACACAATCGCGGAGGCATTATGAATATGAACTAAGGGAACTAAATATGTTCTCAATTTAAATAAGGTGTGTCTGATGGCATATGGTTCAGCTATTTAATTATTTCCTGGGATTCACAAAGCTTAATAGTGGAAAGTCAAGTTTTTAGGCAATAATAAGAAACGGAGGTCATAATTTAAAAGACTAAAAAAGGGTGTTGGTTGGATTTGAGAAGAATTTTGTCACCAATAGAGGGGTAGATTTCTGAAATGATTTTCTGCAGGATGTCATATGAATAATTCAAATTTAAAGATTTTTAAAGAGGGCTTAGACGACTATATGGGCGAGGCATTGATTATATTCCTGGTGTTTGAGTCTTTTTTGTGGTTATGTACTTTACATATTTTAAATATCGATATTATTATGTATTGTAGATACATGATTAATCATTTAGACAAGCCTGATTGGGGTATCTTTATGGCGTTATTCTAGACCAATCGTTTGGATGCAGTTTATATTAAGTTGCCAAGAAATGAATTTCGTCTTTTATGGAAAGTAAAATCTTTTGTAATAGACCCTCAAATATATTTAATCAGCAAAGTAGCCCCCTCCCCCCTCTCATTATTGGCAATGCTGTTCTCCCATCATTTAACTCTTCAGTGGTTACTTTTCTTGAGGAATTCACTCGGTTTGGGTGAAATATGTAAATAAATGTTGTAATAAGATCGTGCGAGGGCTGTGGAAAGGAAGGATGATGAAGGATTTCACAACCTCCCTCATTCATTTTGTCTTGGGTCATGCATGTCATGTGTGGGCGTGATTTGTATGGAGGACACCGTTTGGGTTGACAGGTGAAGGACATTTTTGTTCAAGAGCTTCATTTGAACGTTGCAATTGTTGAGCATGGAGGACTTCATTTGTTGAACGTTGCAAATGTCAAAATTGAAGGTCTGCAGTTTTTGAACGTTGCAATTGTGGAAAATGGAGGTATGCAGTTGTTAAACGTTTTAATTGTTGAACATAAAGACCTGTAGTTATTGAACGTTGCAATTGTCGAGGGTGGAGGCTGCAATTATTGAACGTTTAAATTGTTTTAAATAGATGTCTGCAATTGTTGAACATAGAGGTCTACAGTGGTTGAACATTGCACTTGTTGAGCATGGAGGTTTGTATTGACTGTTTGCTTATTATTAAAAAGCTCATCCTGAATAACTCTTTTCACACCACCCATTGCAAAGTATGTCCTTCTGCTTTTGAGGACGACATCTACGACATTTGCGATCAAGCCTTGTTTACTCCGCTTATTATTGCAGCAAAGAACCCCCTTTTCACCCTCATTCACAATTCTTCCCAGAAATGGTTCATAGGGATTCCGAGCCAATGGAGATGAAGCAATATTCACACGTTGTAAATCCCTTCACTCAGACATTTATATACACTCATGGGCAAAAGTTTTGATGCTATTATATTTTTTTCCTATAAGAAAATTAATCGAACTAATCAAAGGTTGCATTTTGTTTTAGTAATGCTCGTATCATAATTTGAAGGTGAAATATATAAAAATTTAGAGCCTAAACACATTTTTTTTTAATAAATACAGTCAATTAACGTGCGCCGAAGCGTTCAGTCCTACACCTTTCCAAACGTGAGCAAGCTTCCACTTGAGGCCCCCGTTGCTTGAACTGGGACATTCCCAGAAGGCGATTTTGGGGTTTATTTGAAGCTCTCGGACGTCAATAATACTTCTTCACAAGAGTGTAACCAATCTTTTTAAAGTGATTATTGATCTTAAGGATTGTGGTCATTGATGCAATACCTTTAGCAACTATCTCTTTGCATTTCAGGACATTTTGATGCAGAGCAACAATGGTTGTACGCTTTTCTTTGAAAAAAAAATCTGGAATTGAAAAAGATTCAAACATTTATTTTATTTTTTTACAAAAAAAAATATTACAAAATAGAAGATAATTGCACAACATCATTCATGTAATCCACATTTGTCAGCATTTTACCTTTGTGATCGAAGAGGGATCATAATACATCCAGGAACAGGACCAGAGCGCGATTTGGGATTTAGCGAAAGAATGCACTTTTTTCTAATTATCTTTTAATGCTGACTTTTTAATAAACCTGCAATAATTTAAATATTAGAATAACCAGGCAATGGCTTCACCCTCCCCCGCCTACAGGGGAGCTTGCGCTTCGCTACTAAAATTAAAATTTAAAATCTAAAAAAAAGCAGCCATGGTTGAATTTTTTAAAATTTTCTGAACTTCGCTAATTATAATAATTTAAAAAGGAACTCTAAACTAAATTTCCCCCTTTTCAAAATATCACGTTGCTAAAATATAAGTTATAGAAGAAGATATATAAAAATAAATTTTCTGAACTTCACCATTTGTAATTCTTTGGGTTTTAAAAATTTCAAAAAATTTCGATACTTCTATTTATTTCTGAACTTCACCATTTTGTTTTTTGATATTATAAAAGAATTATTAGAAATAACTTTGATAAAAAACATAAGTCATAACCAAACTAAGATGAAATTATTATTCAAATACTATAAAAAATCCCCTTCTTAAATTATAGAGTGAGTGATGATAGAAGAAGATTATTCCTATTACGTAAACTTTAAAAAACGAAAAAATATATATATATATATATTAGTCTCAAAACCTTTGGCCATTTTAGCTTAAAAAAAATGGAATAAATATTGCTACAATGTTCTACAGCTTGTAGCAAATTTAGAACAACTCTAAAAGTCATTATTTTATGTCTTTAAAAAACGACATTAATTTCTTGACATCGATAAAATTTACGCATTTCCTTGTTGACTGACTCGGGGCACTTTTGATGATTTTTGATGACTTCGTGACTTTTGTTATCAATAGAAAGTGAGAATTTTAGAAAAGGTGGAAGTCACAAATCGACTTTAGTCCGCTTGGAAGTTTTAAGAAAAGGGTCGAATTGTGAAGTTAGGTGATGTGAAAATATGTAGAAGGCACTATTGCGATACAATAGTGCCCACCTCCGACTCACCCAAACTTGGCCTCTCCTCTTCTATACCCCCAAAGTGGAGCGCTCCCCAGAATTGATTAACCCCAGCAAGGATATTAAAAGCTTCAAAGAGACCTAACCTTTATTGTGCTAATTCCTTTACCCGGCTCACGTCAAGAGTATTATTTTATTGAAACAGAATCGGTTAGAGATTTTACCATTCCGCAAGGGGAGCAAAAGGGGTATAATCTATATTTGACACAATTTCTACAAGGATGCTTCTTAATAACGCTAATTTTATCATTCATAAATAGGATTATTAAAAGTGGTAAATCGCATATTTGGCCCCGATTGACCACTCTTCCCAAACAGATATCAAAAGTGGGCTACTTAGAGCTGGCATACGACGAGTTGAGCGGCGTCAAGTTAGACCTCGTCGATTTGGGTTGCGGCGAATAGTGCTACGCTAAGTTGAGCTATGGTGAATTGGGCTGCGAAAACTTGGGCTACGCTAAGTTGGGCTACACCGAGTTGAGCTATAGCTAGTTGGCCTACGGTAAGTTGTGCTAGGTTAAGTTGGGTTACGGTGAGTTAAGATACAGAGAGCTAGGCATCGGAAAGTTGAACCCCGTTGAGTTAGGTTATAATTATTTGGACTACGACAATATAAGCTACAGCAGGTTAACCTACAGCGATTTGGCTTACTGCAAATTGGACTACGCCAAGTTGGGCTTTGTCGATTCGGCTACTATCAGTTGGGTCGCGGCATGTTTGGCTAAGGCGAGATGTGCTACGTTGAATTGGACGAGGGCGAGATAGGCTAAAGCAAGTTAGGCTGCAGTGATTGAGGCAACGGCGAGTTGGGCTATGTTGAACTACGGTAAGTTGGGTTAAAAAGTGTTGAGGCTTTTGGTCGTATATAAAACGCATGGCAACTAGGTTGTATCAGCAGAAATTAGTAAGGAAAGATCTGTAAGGTAAGTGGTGAAGCTAGAACATGTCTGCCTTTACCCTCCCTGTAGATCCTCCTGCAGGCATTTTTGCGGGTTTTTAAAAGCATATATAGGGGATGGGAAGATCCGGACATGCTAAAAATCACCACCCCAACCAGAACCACGAAAGTTGGGTAGACCAGTCCCTCTCCCCCTTCCGCCGCTTCAATCCCAGACCAGGGATTGATTTGGTCAAAGTTGGTTGGTGACTAGTTTTCAAAATCAGCAGGTCTACCAAGAAAATAGATGAGAAGAGGCTTGTAAAGAAATTATCACCAAAGTGTAAAATGGAACTGTCTATAAGGAATGAAACCCAGGTAGTCTCAATCAAGTTTGAGAAGGTCAGGTAGTATTGGGAGCGGGAGGACGTGCAGCTCCTCTAGGTGCAATGTTTAACAGTCTATCCAGAAAACGCCTTCGCGAGTCGAGCTGCGGCGATTTGGGTCACGACGAGTAGTTCTACAGCGAGTTGAATTACGGTAAATTGGGCTACATCGAGTTGTGCTACGGCGAGTTGTATTACGGAAAGTTGAGCTAAGGCGAGTTGGACTACAGTAAGTGAACTACAGCGAATTGTTCTAGGCTGGGTTGTGCTACGACGAATTGGATTACGGTGAATTGAGCTACTGTGGGTTGTGCTACGGCGAATTGAGTTGAATTTCGGCAATTTGCGTTATGGCGAGTTGGGCTACAGCAATTCAACTACAGAGAATTGTTCTAGGCCAAGTTGTGCTACGACGAATTGGGCTACGGTAAGTTGAGCGACCGTGGGTTGTGCTACGGTGAATTGAATTATATCGAGTTGAGCTCCGGCAATTGGGGTTATGGCGAGTTAGTTAATCTAACCTAACCTAACCTAAATTAACCCCTAACCTAACTAAGGTAAGGTCAGGTTAGGTTATTTTGTCACTTTCAACTTGAAATCACTTTCCCATATTGATTCACCCACGAGCAACCCTCAAGGGAAGGGCGTCCTTTAGACTGTTACATCCAGCACTGGGAGGAGAGATGCGCCCTTCCCTCCCCAGTGTTGGCGGTAGTCTGAAACTAGATTGAGTCTACCTGCGTTTTATTCATTATAGACATCATCTCAAGTTTTACCTTTTTTGCCACTCTCTCATCCTTTTTCCCTTGGTCAGCAACTAATTTTGCAGGCTAGTCGTCAACCACCTTTCGATCACTCCTTCCTAGTCGGACTTGGGGGCTCTTTCTTGTTTTACTTCTACTCTCTATTTTTTTTATTATTATCATCCGCAAGGGGTTGTTAAGTATATCATAGCAACTATCCTGCATCTAACATCTGTAGGATTGCGTGCCCTTCCGGCCCCATGCCTGTAGGAGGATCTGGGGAGATATTATATCTTCGAAACATTTTCACTTCCTCCTTTCTCACCAATTTCTGTGCAGACCTCTTTCAATCTTTCTGCGCGAGATGCCCTCGTTTGTTGTCGCTTTAGATTGTGAGTAGAAAACGATGTAGGTTATGCCATTTTTATTGTTCTTGTAAATAAAGACAATATTTGTTAATGTTAAGTACACATAGTACCAGACGAGCATGGGATAGTAGTATGTAAAAGTAATGATGGGCCACGCCACCGTACCGCGACGTCCTTGAGATTCCCAGACATGTATGAGTTTTGATCTAACATTTGTTAGGGGAGGGCGAACAACAAGTGAACTGCTTATGGCGAGGCAAAGTGAATTATCGGTGTTCGAACGGGGTCTGATAGTGGCTGCCAGACTGATTGGACATTCCATTTATGAAACTTCGGGCCTTCAATATCCTACGATCTATGGTGTCGTTTGTGCACCGAGAATACCCCATAGAAGGCATTACCATTCATAGTGGACAAAGCATTAGCTGACCATGGATGCTCAATGATCGTACCCGTCTGACTAGAATTGTCCCTAATAAGAGACTAGCAACATTAGCCCAATTTGAATCATTAGTCAATGCAGGAGGTACCAGACGCTCATCCATCAGGTGAATGAAAGGTTGTTTACGTTCCATAGGCTATGGAAGCCGAAAACCCACCAGTGTCCTTGTGAACACCACGACACCGAATATAGCGTCGCACCTTCTCCCGTGATGTTAATTAGAGCCTGGGGAACTGACAACAGGGAGCGGGGTTCGATGAGTCACGGTTTCAGTTGTTTCAGGCTGAGGGTAGGATTCGGGTGTGGCGCAGATGATATAGCACCGTGCAAGATGCGGTGGCTCCATGCTGGTGGAGTGTACTCACATGATATGGATTGGGTCCGATTATCCGTCTTAACACGTCCTCGAAGACGACAGCGCCTTCAGCGCCCTTTTCGGCCAACAGCGCCCGGAATTCTCGCTCCGGGAAGTGTACGGCCATTCCCGTGAGGGTCTTCTCTTCGAAGAGGGCCCCCGCATCTCCTCTGAGTTAGGCTTGGAGGGCATATTCCTTTAATGGAATTGCCGCGGACTCCGGCACAACTCTTCCGGGGTATAAGGATTTTGCAACCTCACCAAAACGGGATGGAGCCGGACAAGAGGATGCGCCATTTACACCCGGCGTGATTTATCCGTTCTTGTCTTTACTTTAAATACTTCTTTTCAGGCAGCAGCAGTGCAGCTGAACCTGGATAGGAGTTATACTGTTATTTCTGCGTACATTCCCGCGGGTGACTTTCGCCGCATCGTGGCACGCTTACCGAGGGCCTTTCTCTTGTTCGGGGATTTGAACGGTACACACCCCCTCTGGGAAGACTACTCGATCAAACCTGATCGACTAGCTGAAGATAGCTGTCCTAAATGTGTATTAGCTTACGCATCACTGCCAGAGAGCCGCTTCATTTTCTTGTCCCGATCTATCTTTGTGCTTTCCAGATGCACAGCCTGATTTTGGGTGGGGAGTAGTCGATGACCTCCAAAGTAGTGATCACTTTATCATTCAAATATCATTTTCTGGACCTCTGACGCCTGAGTGAACCTCCGGTGATGTTTGGCACGGGCATGGTGGTCCGCATTTCAAGAAATGACTGATTTCTCTGTCCCAATCGAGGAGTTTAGTTCAGTGGATGAGGCCGTTTAGTTCTTCTTCGGTAACCTCATCGCCATGGGCCTAACTACTTTTAGGAGAATAGCCTAATGCTCCCACGTCTCCCCAACTCTCTTCCGGGTGGGCCGCGATATCAAACCTTCCCCTTCCGGCCCGGTGTCTGGTGGCCTCCCGCCGGAAGAAGCCGCCGGCCATTTCAGCTAACCACCGCATTCCTTCCCGGACTGGTTATCAATAGATGGGAGCCCATCTTGGCTTCCGGTGGTTTAGGGAAGTTTACAAAGGACGAAATGGAGGAGATAATCAAGCAACTTTCACCCTAAGAAGGGCGCTTGATATCAAATCTACTTCCATAGCCAGGTGAACTTCTCCCGAGTTTCGGGTATAAAAGATGAATTCTTTTAACCCTCGGTAGTAGAGCTTGCACAGCGTCTGGCGGGGCAAAAATTGCCATCTATCTCGGTGTTGTGGTTAATCGTCGAAGCACCAAGTCTTCAGAGAGGAGATCGGTCCCAGTTAGGGATGCTCCTTCTCCGTTAGTCTGCAAGTCAGTGCGGACCCAGGCTCGTCTCACGTTTTCAGAGCCGAAGCTACAAACAGCCTCACTCTGGTTCCCTAAGCGAGAAAACTACATCCTAGCTTTTCTCCGTGACCCTACGCGTTGATAGGTCACTTCACCCCCCTCACAGAGGCACCCAAGATTCCTCGGAGTTCACGAGCGTGGGGCCCGCTTTAACAAGAAGCTCCCGTCACCGCCTTCTTCCAACAGAATCGTGACCTAATTGTGGGATCAGGTAGGTCCCTGAAGAACCTACCTCATCGTCTCCACCCCATGTCTCACCACCTTCATCAGGTTCCAATGTAACCCTTCCCTTTCACATTCCACAAGCTTCATCGCGAAGCTTACCAACATTAAAAGTGTTTTGGGATTTACATAGTGCACAGTTATTTACAAGCCAAGTGAGATATATATATTTTTCTTGTTTATCTTTCATTAAAACTTTATTTTAATATTGTTGTGTATCTAACTTTCTTTGGGCCGCTTGCGGGAAAAGTTTATTCCAATCCCTCCGTAGCTAACCTCTAAGCACTCTTGAGTCAATAAACCCATTCAGGGCACGGGCCGAACGAAGTATAAGGAGTAGTACGACGACCCCTCCGCATTCGTGATAATAGGATATATATATATATATATATATATATATATATATATATATATATATATATATATATATATATATAAGAGTCGGGGAAAACTCCCACCACGCCTCGGCCTATTCCTCGACATTACTATTCCTAGAACGTCTGGCTGTTTTACACGCCTAACGCTTCCGTGGTGGTCAGTCGAGTGAGACGGCCCTCAAACAAAGGAGTTATGTCTATATGCGATATAAGCACCGCCCGAATGATTTCACTGCCGGTAAATTTCGTCGAGCTTGGGCTAGAATCCGGTATGTTTCGAAGCACGCCCGACGCTTTTATTGACAAGGATATTTGTCTTCACTTAACGATAAAGCCCCTTTGGCAGAGGTCTGGAAGAGAGTCAAAAATATTCTGGAGATATTCTCGCAGGACCTCCCTCTCGTTCTCCAGGAGAATGAGAGCGCAATCTCGGACCGCGCGTCTATGGTGGAGTCCTTCGCGATCGCTTTCTCCGCATTCTCTAGCCGGGATGCTGCTCCACCAGCATTCAATGCACGTCTGATGTCTCTGAAGGACGCATTTCGCTTTGTGTACAAACACTGCACATGGTCCGGACGATGTCCCGTACGCCATGCTTCGACACCTGGGTGAGAGAGGCATGGCCTTTCTGTTAGATTTGTTCAACAGAACTTGGAGAGATCGTATCCTCCCTGACTTTTGGCGAATGGCTGCGGTGCTCGCTTTTCGCAAACCGATGAGATCACTCTAACTCGTGCGATTTCTGCCCACTCTTTCTAGCCTCCTGCGTATGCAAGTTAATGGAGAAACTGGGGGCCACCTGTCTTCCTCTCAGTTCGGCTTCCACAAGTTCCACTCACATCGGATACTCTGTTCCGAGTGGAAAATGCCGTCTGCGACGCCTTCCTTCGTAGACAGCATTACACCATAGTGTTTTTCTATGTGCAAAATGCCTATGATGCTGTGGCGATACGGTATCATGGAGATTCTCCACACGATGAGGGTGAGGAGACACCTCCCAATCTTTATTTCTGAGTTTTTGCGAGACCATCGATTCCGCGTACGGGTAGGGAGAACCCTCTCTGGCCCAATGGAGCAGAATAAAGGTCTCCGGCAGGAAAGTTACCTCACTGTCACACTCTTTGCCCTGAGCATCAACGGTATTACTTTAGGGCTGCCATAATATTTTCTCGCTGCGCTATACGTGGATGTCCTTTCGATATCTTTGGTGCGGCCCAGATGTCAAATCTGGAGCGTCGACTCCATCAGGCATTTAACCCCATCTCTCGCTAAGCCGAAGTGACAGGTTTCGGTTTTCTTTGGCCAAGACTAAGGTGGTGCACTTCTGCCGCCATTCACGGCTCCATCCCGAACCGGACTTGTTCCTAAATAGGCTTTGCCTGAAAGTGGTGGACTCGCACCGTTTCCTTGAGTTTGCTTTCGACCGACGCCTCACCTGGGAAGTTCATAATCGCAGCCTTAGGGTCTCTTGTACCCGCGTCATGGACATTTTTCGTTCTGTGACGTTAAGCGCCTGGGGGCGCTGACTACGGATACGAGTTTTATGCATCCGAAGCCGAGCGTGTATTGCGAAAGGTGGACTCGATCCACCACACCGGTATCCACCTGGCGTCCGGTGTCTTTCGCACTTGCCCCATTGAGAGCCTATTTGTCGATGCTGGGTAGATGCCACTCGCCCTGTGCAGCGTACAGTGCATTATATGCCTTCAAGGGCAAGCTCGGTGCCTCCCTCAGTCACCAATTGCTCTCACGGTATCCGCAGACGACCTCGAAATTGCCTATGCCGCCAAGAGCTCGGTTTACCTCTTAGGCCCGTGGCGTCTTTGGTTCTTTCTAGGACTTCACTCTGGATGGGTACCACCTTTCACTATTTATCACCACGCCTCTGCTCCTAAAGCTTCAACAGCACTGCGAGTATTGTATTCGTCCTTTTTGCAGCACACTTCATATCAAGCTGGATCTATGCCTATGTATACAGATGGCTTGAAGTTACAGGAGGTAGTCGGTTTCCACGCCGTATCACCTTTGTTTGAATTCAGCTGAGCTCTACCAGGCGCAGCGTTTGTCTTCAAGGCCGAGCTGGTTGCAATACACTGGTTGGTACGGGATAAAACGCATCGTGCCTGGTTCCGAGACCAGATTGTGATCTAAGAGACTCACAAAGCACCTTGACTGCTCTCGAGGCATTGGAATCTCAGGATCCCCTGGTTCGCGGTATCCGTGACAACACGGTTGTCACGAGCCTGCTGGATGTAGAGATTATCTTCTGCTGGGTTCCTGACCATGTGGAAATTGCGGGAAATGAGGGCGCCGACGAGGGCACCAAAGATCGCGAGGACTGGGCGAACGGATCAGCATTTGGCATTTCCTCATACGGACTACATGGCAGGATTCAGGCAGCTCTCCAGGCTGCCTGGCAAAGAAGATGGAAAACAGCCCAGGGAAACTTAAACTTGCGTGCTATTGCGCCGCGACTGTTCACATGAACCCACCGCTCAATGTAGCGAAGGATTCAGATCGATTTCTGTCGTCTCCGAATCGGACACACTCGCGGGACGCACCGCCATTTGATGGAGAGCTCGCCTGCGCCCTACTGTGACGACCTGTCCCCGTACCGGGATGGTCGGGGTCGCTACCCCTTGTCCTTCGTACTCGGAAGGGGTTCGTGCATGCAGACTTATGAACGATTTGAATTAATGTAGGAGGCTGGCCGACTCCATTTTATTTCAATTCCTTTGTGGTAGGTCTCATGTTTCTTCCGTTGGGTGGAGGCGAGCCCCCCCCCCCCGCCCCGACGCTTGAACGTACTTCTTTTTTTTTGTACTTTGTTTTTTAGCCCCTTGTTTATTTTCTTTGGTGAATTTTAGAATGGCCTAATACTAGGCTAGTATCTTAATTACAGTGAATGATGCCCTTGAAGGCAATCGCCAGATCGACGTTTAAAAGAATTCAATCTCTTTTTGCAGATAGCGTCTCTTGCATAGAGTAATCATCATCCTCATCACGAACTCTATAATTGTATAACGGGATTTTTGAAGATGGGTGAAAACTTAATAAATGGTTTTGTTCCTTAGTGGACAAATGACTTCTTTTTTTTATCAAACTTATTTCTAATAATTCTTTTATAATATCAAAAAACAAAATGGTGAAGTTCAGAAATAAATATAAGTATCGAAATTTTGTGAATTTTTTAAAACCCAAAGAATTGAAAATGGTGAAGTTCAGAAAATTTATTTTTATATATCTTCTTCTATAACTATATTTTAGCAACATGTTTTGAAAGGGGGGAAATTTAGTTTAGAGTTCTTTTTTAAAATTATTATAATTGGCGAAGTTCATAAAATTTATAAAAATTTAACCATGGCTGCTTTTTTTAGATTTTAAATTTTAATCTTAGCAGCGAAGCGCAAGCTCCCCGCGTAGGAAGGAGTGGCGAAGCCATGGCTAGCTAAATATATAAAAAGATATGAGAATAAAGATTAACATTTAATGGTCTTTGTGGATGTTTTTTAAAACCATACTAATTTAAATTTACTTTTTAATTTCCATTCAGGTTAGGTTGCCATTTCACATCAGTAATTATACAGATGAACAATTCCAACGCAATCGAAGGCGCTTTGTTAAAAAAATTAATATCTTGAAAAAAAATACACAAAACTGCTATATATAAATATACATTATCGAGCACTTTCTTTAATTAAGGTGCGAAAATTACATCGGCAATCATCTTGTCATTGATTATTTGAAATTGAAACAAGGTCAACACACTTAATTCGCGTGCTCTCAATTATTCCGACTTATGACCTTATAACCTTCAACAAGTAGGGCAATCCGAACCATATTTAGTTTTCTTTCAATAAGTCCCGGACTAATCTTGGGAAGACCTTGGCAATTATACCATTCGAAAGAGAATGTAAAACAACATAAGGGTTTCAAATTTCGTTAGAATCGGCCGAATAGTTACAATGTTATTGTAAAAATAAATTCATTGAAAAGTAAAATGGTTACAATCCGACCGACTGATCTACGGACCGACATAGTAAATTATAGAGTCGCACGCGACTAAAAATAAGTAGGATTAGGTGGTTAGTTTTTTAAATTTATGTTTAGCCTGTTATTTTTTGTGGGTTCGTTTAGTTTGTTTTTAGAAGGTTCTGTTAGGTTTTGTGTTTTTCCCCCGCGGGAAAGGGAAAAGAGAAGCATATTCTAGCGAATTGGCCGTGGCATTGCCTTAATCCTTAGGCTTCAGTTCAAAATGTCTTATCTTCGTGATACAATGGTGATTACATTCTCGCGTGAATATTAGGCGTTAATCTGTAGAATAATACGAACTACATAAACCTGTTTAAATCACTTATTAACTCTAACCTTCTACATCATAGCTAAATTAGCGTCTTACCTAATGCGAACACATTCCCTTTTCCCGCGGTTTATGACGTCATTTCTACAGGGCTAGCAGCAGCAAATAAAAGCTCGATGCCTCAGAAATTACTATTTTCGAGTGCTAATATATCGGAAAATAGTGCTTTTGGCGCTCCCTAAAATAGCGATAGACATATAGAATAGATTGAATAGGGTTGTTAATCTGTAGAGTTACCCACTTTTCCAGTATGTTGACATTTTTTAGTCAATTATAACTTTGTGTAAACATACGGCTAGATTTTTACTTAAATCGACAAGAAAGGATTAACAAAAATAGGAAAATAAAACTTTATTCAATTCAACAAATGTAAAAAGAGGAATAGAAACTTAGAAGCACTTCCTGTGGACGATGCCAGGACCAGTTTCGTCATATTCTTCCTTGGTGATCCACATGGACTGGAAGGTGGAGAGAGAGGCCAGGATGGAACCGCCGATCCAGACGGAGTACTTACGCTCAGGTGGGGCAATCTGCTTGACCTTGATTGTCGCGGGTGCTAACTGAACAATCTCTTTCTGCAACCTGTCAGCGATACCCGGGTACATAGTGCTACCCCCCGATAGCACGTTATTGGCATAAAGATCCTTACGAACGTCAATATCGCACTTCATGATCGTGGTGTAAATAACATCATGAATTCCACTCGACTCCATACCGATAAGCGACGGGTTGAAGAGAGCTTCTGCACACTTGAAACGCTCGTTTCCGATTGTGATGACTTGACCATCCGGTAACTCGTAGGTCTTTTCGATGGACGGGTCGTTGGTTCCAGTCTCGCTCTCATAGTCGAGGGCGACGTAGCACAGCTTTTCTTTAATATCCCTGACGATTTCACGTTCAGCTGTGGTCACAAACGAGTAGCCTCGACCCATCAGGAGCTTGATCATCCAGTTGGTCAAGTCGCGTCCAGCAAGGTCCAGTCGCTGGAAGGCGGCTACGATAGCGAAACCTTCGTAAATAGGAACTGTGTGCGTAACACCGTCGCCGGAGTCCAAAACGAGGCCCGTGGTTCGGCCGGACGCGTACAGCGCAAGTACTGCTTGAAGAGCTACGTAGACACTGGGGACGGCGAACGTCTCGAACATGATCTGGGTCATCTTCTCGCGGTTTTGTTTCGGATTCAAAGGGGGTTCGGTCAACAGAATACCACACTCCTCTGGGGCGACACGAAGCTCGTTGTAGAAGGAGTGGTGCCAGACCTTCTCCATGTCGTCCCAGTTGGTTATGACGCCGTGTTCGATGGGGTACTTGAGAGTAAGGATACCTCTCTTGCTCTGGGCTTCTTCCCCGACATAAGCATCCTTGGAGCCCATACCGACCATGACTCCCTGGTGACGGGGGCGGCCGACGATGGAGGGGAAGACGGACCTGGGGGCGTCATCACCGGCGAACCCGGCTTTTACGATACCAGAACCGTTGTCCAGAACAAGGGCTGTTGATTCATCGTCCAGCATCTCGATCAATTACCTGAAAAGAATTGGATGTTAGAACGATTTTTGCCTCGTACGTGATTCTTATACCTAGCGCGTCTAGTAGTCTCCTCTCTGGACTATTCTAACTAAATTTTAATTCTCCTAACTTCTGTACATTTCATACCCACCTCTATTGACGTTCTACCGTTGTTTTTTATATGTAATGAAAGGAAACGGATCATTATATCCCCCTTCCCCCAAGAATAACAAAACCTAACCCTAAATTTGGAGACTCAATAGAAAGAACATTCAAATTTTCCTGAAATAAGTTCGTATTTAAGAACAAAAATGATTAAAGGTTTGAACTTAAATATACGAACAAATTGAAACGGATGAACAAAACGCTCGGAAGTTTGGACTTGAATATACGAACAAATTCAAACGGGGAGGGGGGGGGGGGAAATTATGAAATGTTTAAACTTAAATATACGAATAAATTCCAATGGACGAAAAAAATGCTCAGAAGTTTGAACTCAAATAAACGAACAAAGGTACGAGTAAAAGTGTTCAGAGATTTGAACTTAAATACACGAAGAAATTCAAAGGTACGAACAAAAATGTTCAGAAGTTGGAACTTAAATATACAAACAAATTCAAACGGACGAACAAAATGCTCAGATATTTTAACTTAAATAAACGAGGAAATTCAAACTTCAAAGGTACGAACAAGATTACATAGAAGTTTTAACTTAAATATGCGAACAAATTCAAACGGACGAACAAAAATGTCGAGAAGTTTTAACTTAAATATATGAACAAATTCAAACGGACGAAAACAAATATTCAGAAGTTTTAACTTAAATACACGAACAAACTGAAAGATGCGAACATAAATTGTCAGAAGTTTGAATTTAAATACACGAAAAAAAATGCTCTGATGTTTCAACTTAAATATACGAACAAATTCAAAGAATGAACAAAAATGCTCTGATGTTTTAACTTAAATATACGAACAAATTCCAACGGACGAAAAAAGTGCTTGGATGTTTGAACTTAGGTATACGAACAAATTAACAAACAGACGAACAAAAATATGCAGAAGTTTGAACTTAAATATACGAACAAATTCAATCGGACGAACAAAAATGCCGGGATGTTTGAACTTAAATCTCTACGAACACATAACTCCTTACGCAAGAAAAAACGTTCATAAGTTCTAAATTAAATCTTCCCGAACAACCTCAGACTTTAGATAAAAAAATACCTAAAATCTGAACTTAAACTTACTAACAACTTCATAGGTAAAACAAAAATGCTCGGAAGTTCGAACTTAAACATTTTTTTAACGCGGGTACAATAAAAATCCAGTTTACCCTAAAAGAAGAATCTCTTCAGTTCAGAGAAGATTAAAAGAGGAAAATGACGATAAAAGAAAATAGATAATAGATAAAAGACAAGAAAAATGACGAAAGACACTAGATATAGAAAAAGGCGGTACACGAAAAATGAAAGACCATAGGAAAAATGACAATAGAAAATGATGGAAGAGAATAGACGATGAAAAAGACTAAAAAAGATAAAAGCCAATAAACAGTAGATAAAAACAATAGATAAAAGAGAATAGATTTAAGATGAAAGAATATACGATAGATGAAGTATTAGACAAAAGATAAAGGAGGATAGACAAAAGAGAATGATTTAAACCATAGATCAAATATAAAGGCAACAAATAGAAGATAAAAGGCAGCAGACGAATGTTTGACTGCGGTAGATTAGTACAGGAATCTTCAAAGCTTAATACTGCCAAGAGTAGCTTCCTCTTGAATTACTCGATTGTATTTATTAATTTACTAATTACTAAAAAAAAAGCGAAAAAACAACTTATGGCATCACCAGGAAGATTTGAAACAGTTCTTAATGAAAGTGGTTAAGTTAGTTGAGGCGAAATCGTGTGTAGGCACATAAAAACCAGGGCAGCGCGCAACAGGGCTAGTTTGAATGGCCAGATTCTAGAGATATTTGCTTTTCTCCTGCAATGCACTTGTCATACTTTCTTGACAGTCAGACACGCTGCCATACTTTATAATGTCAGTAAAATCTAATAAAACGTCAACATTTGAGCGTTATTCTCCATTCAATTGGGTGAGAGCGATTTGCCAAATTCGGTCGGTGCCATAAGCAATTAAACAAACATGACTCCACCATCCCAAGAATGGAGACGTCATGTAATCGACGGCCTGTGAGAGAATACATGAATATATGGGGATGTATTCATTCTGTTATAGCAACGATGACAAGTTGTGTTCGTTCCGAATATACACCACCTTAAATGTTTAAGCCCGTATTATACATTCCCTTTGTTCTACTTTGTTTCCGTAATGGGGTTTATCGTTTGTAATATTCAGTGTCTAATTACTCCAATATGATGTATATATTTAAGGGGTGAGGTCGAAGCAACAAGTAATTTGGCACGTTGCCATAGCCACTTGTTTGATGGCAGTGGCAACGGAATTTTTTAGCTACCTTGGTAGGAAGCTGTTTACCCATATCTAGTTGTTTTTTTTTATATTCTGGTCCCGTGTCCTTGGGCCCTAGCTTCTATCCTGGGAGATCCCTCTTTTGTTCATTCAGGCTATAGCGACCATATTTTACCTGCCATAACAACCAATAGTCCTTTTTCAAAACAAACTTCCTACTTAAATGGCATTGCAGGTCTTCGATTTTAAATCTTGGAATGTAATTATCCTCCATCCATGTAAACAAAATTTATTGATTAATTTTCTGTTAGCTTCATTATGTAATTTTATTCTATCTGTTATTTGTCTCTATTTCTCTTCACTTTTTAATAACTCTTACCTTCAATTTTTATATTAATTCCATGAAAAGAACTATTATAAAATACACTAAACTGAAGTTTGGATAACAGATATCCCAAGTGAATAAAAGTGTTGGCGAATACGGGAAAAACTAAATAAAACACAATTATTTAGTCAAGATTAGTCACAAACATTCGGCCAAACCTATTACCCAAATAGGAAAATATATTCATGATAAAAATATATTTTATTGTAACTAAATACATCAAAATGAAAGCTCAAAGCAAAGATATTCTTCAATTAACGCGAGCCTGTGCCAAATATGGTTTCAGAATTTTCGCGCGGGAAACGTTAGTCTTAAAAATGAACCCCGTGCAGGGCTACCAGCGGAATTTAATCAAGATCTTTTTAAAATAACAATGGAAGAAAATTTGATTGTAACTATTGAGCAATTGGCTGGAAGATTACATTAAACTAAAAAAAAAAGAGATACTGAAAGGATTTAAAGAAAAAAATGGAAAAAGAGAAAGAAAAGATGAAAGAGAATTATTAAACTATGCCAGTCTTACCAACCTATAAAAAGGGCTAGATTCAATTCCTGTAAGGCTAAAATTGCTTTCGAGGATTTTACAAGCAAATATTTTCCTTATTTGGCAAACTAGCTCCTAATGCCAATTAGGAATGGCCGGATTGCAAATAAAAAGTTGCTATAACGATGAATTGACATAGTAAGAAAATCATTTCTAATTAAGCATTTCACGTTAGACAGAGTTAGGCCGCAGTTACAAATTCGATGAACTAAAAAGCCTATATTTAATAGTATAAATAAGCTTGCTAGAACGGGATACTAGAAAATACTGTAGAATGAACAGAAAATTTAGAAAGTTACGATGATTCGACATTAAATTACTGCTTAAAAATCCTATCCCACGGTATTCTAGTAGCATTGAAGATCATACTCTTAGTTCTCAAAAGTTACGCAATGAATTTCAACAACAACGCATACAGAAAACCCCCCAACTAAATAGCGTTCAATAATGCACTTTTTAGTTCAAACTCACCTACGTTCTTGTAATAAGAGACAAGTCACAAACCCAATAAGAAGCCAAGGCGCCAGAAATTAGACTGACGACGGTTGAGAAAGAAATTTTGTCGTAAGCTCATCTTTCTTTTTTTTACAAATGACCTCTGAATTGTGTTAATTTTAAATATTTTTAGTTGAAGAATTTTCTCCTAACGAAAACATTTCCTTGCACTTTTTTTTCTTGATGCTTCACTCAAATTTATTAATGTGTCGTATTTTTTTGTGGAGGAGGATGCGAGATTGCTCATAGATATAAACGCCAACATTTCTTGTCCTTGGTTGATCTTCGGCCCAACCTTGCAGAAGCGCCGATCTATCTTCCTTCTAACCACTCGCTATAGACGCTATAAAACAGCTAAGAGCTGATTCACACCGCCACCGAAAGTCACAACCAGTTCACTATATAGACACACACACACACACACACACACACACACATATATATATATATATATATATATATACAATCCATACTTCGTATTCTTTCTTACAGAAAGAATACGACTCTTTATTTTAACACCCTGAAACCTTTTTTTAAAGTTATTTCACCCGGTTTGATATATAGAAAGACCTTCATCAGATCTCTTTTTTCATCTACATTTGTTTTATATACGAAATGATCGTAAAAAAGCGCCAAAGCCCTAATTTTAATACATTTTTTGAACTTCACGATTTGTATGTTTTTTCATTCCAAATCATTCGATAATTATATTTATTTTTTCTGAACTTTTAGAAAGAACTTTGATAAAAGCTCGAAACACAAAAAACACCGCTGCGAATAAAAGTTTTAAATAAACCTAAACTCAAAAACATGAAAGGTTACTTGTCCACTAAGCAAAAAAAACATTTTCAAAAATTTCAAAAATTCACTAAGTTAAATTATAGAGTTAAGTAGGATATATATATATATATATATATATATATATATATATATATATATATATATATATATATATATATATATATATATATATATATGAAAAGAAACTCACAACTTGCACGTGAGTCAAAATTATGATAAATAACACCCACAAGGAAAGTGGAAAAATGATTCCGAGCGCTTTCGTCTTTATTCTAAAAGACCTCTTCATGGAATAACGTAGGTCAGGACAGACAACGTCTCAAATAGTAAGGAGTGGGGGTTAAAACGGCTACCTGCATCAAAACCCTAATTAGGGGGTACAAATTCTTTAAACACTTTAATTTGTGATTTAATATAATTAGATATGATAGGATTTAGGCTAAACAATCCAGGGCTAATATTAAAATTTGGGAAAGTATTAATTGAGATACACTCCAAAATATTTCTTGAAATGTAGTTGGTACATTTACTAACAGGTTTAGCACTATAATGCAGATTGTTGACAAAAATTACGAACATTAGTTTGGTGCTGTTTAACTCTAACATTCAGACCAACATAACTCCTATTTTATGGATGCGTTATGTTGATGACATTCTTTGTTTGTGGCCTAATGATATTAATATCAATACTTTTCTTGAAAAGATCAACACGTTAGTCCCCTCAATTAAATTTACTTTAGAAAATAGAAAAGATAACACCATCCCTTTCTTAAATATTTTGATCCACCGAACAGACCAAGGTTTCAAATATGAAATTTATAGAAAACCTACAGCCATTGACCCATACATCCATTTCTATTCCAATCACCATATTAGTATCAAAAAAAGTGTTTTCTCTTCCATGTTTCTCCATGCCTTGAGAATTGTTTCACCTGAATATTTGGAAAAAGAGGTTGATAGGATATATAATATAGGTTTAAATTTGTGTTACCCTTTCTACGTACTTAAAAATTGTTATAATTCTGCTAAGCGTTCATTTTATCAACCTAATCGTAACATCCCTAAAGTTCATGCCAAAAATGTATTAGTTTTACCTTTTAACCAAATTTTCATTAAATTAACTCATTTACTAAAACCTTTGAACATAAATGTTATGTTTAAATATGAAAACACTATCCATCGCCTTCTCATCAAAAATTCACCTCCAAACCAGGCATTGTATCTTCTATTGGTTGCAATAATTGTGAAAAATGCTATTATGGACAGACAGGTAACTATACCGTGGAGGAAAGAAATCTGATACGCCCGCTGTACTAGAAGAGATGAACACGGCCTAGGAACGAAGATGTCTGTGTTCGGGTGAGAAAGCTAGGAGGAACTTGATGAATCTCTGTTGCAAATGTAAAGAAGAAGATGCAGGGAATAAAATATTATGCGAATGCTATGAGAAAGAACATGAGAACGATTTCTGTTTTTATATCAGCTTCGAGAATAAAAAAACGAATCAGGAGCAAACATCATCCGAATGAACGCTAAGGAAGCTTTTGTATTTTCACATGTCGAGTCCTCATCGGACAAATTCTTGCTCAGCCTCGTGAATCACTAAATGACGAGATGATTTTTCATGTTCCGCCACTTCAGAAGTCTTGAAACGAAATTCACCATAGTTATATTTTCAAAGAAATAGGATTTTATAAATGCCTTTTAATAGTATGACTATTGATACTATTAAGCACGGTTTAATGACAAGGGATAGTAAACGGCAGAAGCTGCAAACGAGAAGGCAAGCAAAGCAGGCACTTAACACTAAAGTGCAGGCCCACCGGTGTGTGGACATGCCCTGGCACTTACCAACCACTGCACTCCCCCTCCCCACTACCTTGTGGGTTCTGCCTTTTTAGGTAAAGGCTAGAGGAAGGATACCTCGATCACAAACCAGGATCGGGAGTGCCTTTAGGCGAGCACCAACAGACCAGTGTCTCAGCAATTCCCTCCAGCCGAGGATGAAGCCTGGTCGTCTCGAGCCTCTCCTGCCAACAGGGTCCTTCTAACCTCAGTAAAGATACGGGTCCGAAGACTGCATATATTCCTACCTATTTAAACCTAGTGCAGATTGATACCCTCAAGAGGGCATCCGTCATCATCGACCTCGATGGAATTCCCAAAACCAACTAAGAGGTTCTCAGCTGACCTGTCAACAAATCGCCCAGAGGGTCGATGGAACACATCCGGGTGTTGTAGAAGTGTTGAACAGGATCCAATAAAGTGGGAACATCCAAGACCAAGCTCATTCTGGACGACCCAGGGTTAGTAAGAGTAGGTGACGATAGGTCTCTTCGTCACATGAGCCTTCGGCATCCTAAGAAAACCGCAGTTCAGTTACGACCGGAATGGGCAAAGAGAGGACAGGCTACCAACCCGTCAGAACAGTCCGCTGCAGAATGCTTCCACAAGGCTTGAAATCATGTAAAGCCAACCAAAAGCCGCCGATTAACCTTCAACAGAAGCGACGTTGGCTTGTTTGGGCACGTGTTCATCGAAACTGGACTATGTGTCAGTGGAAATATGTCTTATGTCCCGACGAGTCCATGTTCTAGTTGTTCTCAACCACAGTCAACGTTAGAGTTCGCAAGAGGTCAGGGGAGCAGTGAAATCGAGATTACATAGTACCAACAGTAAAGTATGGTGGCCGCTCTGTAATGATATGGGACTGCATGTCAAGTTCAGGTGTGGGTCGCCTCGCCATCAATGACGTCACAATTAATTCAGAAAAGTATCAAGGTGTCCTGAGAGATTACATGCTGCCATCAACCCAACACCTCCCCTGAAATAACCGGAATGAAATCAACCAACAGTAAAACTGCCCAATGTAAAAGGTTTGCGTCCGCCGTACAGTGGTTCGGGGACAACAATATTACAGTGATGGACTGTCCATCTCAGTCTCCGTATATGAATCCACCGGAAAACCTCTGGCAGGACCTGAGCGGCAGTATGACACCGCCACCCAGCCTCCGATGAGCATCTTAAGTCAGTCTTCAATGAGGAGTGGGGCCACCAGCATCACACCCCTTAGGTCTCGCACCCTCAGGGAAAACATTCCTTGAAGAATAAATCCTCTCATCATTGCCAATGGACTCAACACGCTACTGAGCTTGTTGTATCAGTTTGTTGATGCTGTAATGTTCAGTGTTTCATCCGCTTATCTGTTATAAGTTGCTGATGTTACATCTTTTAGCAAATTTTGTATTTTGTTCATTCTTGTTGACTATTGGGGGCATATATAACTTATTGCTATTTAGTCATCCTTATTTTAATGTAATATTCATATTGATATTCATATAAAAATTTCACTACTCTGCATTTATCTAATTACCTACAAATTTTTGAGGTGCCCGAAAATATTTGGCCACGGCTGTATGTGAGAATGCTTGAGAATAGAACAGAGGAAATAAGTGCACGTTCGAGATAGAGAAAATGTGGATAAGAGTTAAGAAAGCAATCATATGTAGTTCAAGGAGGTGTGGCAGAGCTCAGAAGAGGAGGCAAAGTGCGGAATGGTGGAGTGATAATATGAAGCGTGATATAAAAAAAGCCGCCATTGCTGCCTTATTTTTTCGTTTAGTTTCTTTTTTCTTTCTTTTCATTTTTGCCATATATTTGTCACACGTTTTCGGTCACATTTTTTTTTGCGATTTCATTCGTTTAAATATGTATTAGCAGTGGTGAGCAGTCCGGCAGTCCGGCAGTCCCTCGCTGACGGACTGACGACTGACGGAATAAGCGCCGACGGAAGCGATTTTCGGCCGTCACTCGAACCGTCACTAACCCGAAAAGCAAAGACGACCTTCGGCAAATAATGTTTCCGTCAGTCATCAACGAAATGAGAGTCCGTCAGTGACGGACTGACGGACCTTCCGTCATCGGTACTGACGGACTGCCCACCACTGTCAGTATTAGAATGGTATTGGTCGTTTTTTTTAGGTCGCGCTCTTTTTTTTCTATCTTCTTTGTTTTTTACAACTGTTGGGTTAAAATAATACAGTTGACGGTTTTGAACAGGACGAGAATGGTAGTTTATTTTTAGTCGCGTGCACACGATTTATAAGTTACTATGTCGGTTCGTAGGTCGTCGGTCAGATGGTAACAGTTTTACCTTTCAATGAGTGTTTTGGTAATAACATCGTAACTATTCGGCTGATTCTGACGAAATTTGAAACCCTTATGTTGTTTTGCAATCCCTTACGAATGATTTAACTTTAAAGGTTCTCCTAAGGTTAGTCCGGGAATTATTGAAAGAAAACTACCTATTGGTCGGATTGCCCCACTTGGTGAAAGTTTTGAAGGTCGTAAGTCATGATAATTGAGAGCACGCGACTTAGGTATGTTACCCTTATTTACAGATATAACTAAAGTTACTGCGTCGGAAATGTAAAAGAGAAGAATAATCAGGTATGTTTCGCTATGTTCAAATACTTTCATTACAGTTTCTGTCTTACCTTGGGGTTAAGTTAGGGCTGGTTGGTTATTTTAGGAGGGGTTGGGTTAGGTTAGAAAGGGTTGGTGAGATGAGAAATTGGAAAGTTGCGTTAGGTTAGATCTTTCTCGGCAACACTTCATTTGCGACGAGCTTTAGGGTCAGATTCGCTTAGAGCGCCTTAAAATACAAAAGAAAAGACAATTTTATACCCTGAAAGTGATTATGGTCCTAATCTGCACAATTACCCTGTCAACAATGCGTTACTGTGGAGGAAACGGCTTCGAAGATTTGGGGAAGATATGAAGCAAAGTAGCCATTTAGATACGGAAAAACATATATTCTCTTTGTAGTACAGAAAATAGGAAATAAAAGCATTTATCAACTCTTTAATATAGAAAATAAATCCATTAATCATCTGTTTAATATTGAAAAGAGAAAAAAGAAACATTTATCAGTTGTTTAATATAAGTAGAAAAGAAAAATAAACCATTTATCAGTTGTTTAATATTTTAAAGAGAAAGTAAGCCATTTGTCAGCTGTTTAATATCGATAATAAATTACTTTACCAACTGTTTAATACAGAAAAGATAAAATAAAGGTATTTATCAGCTGTTTAATATACAAAATAAAAACTAGGCATATTTATACGGTGTTTAATGGAGAAAAGATAAACTAAGAGCAATTACACTGGTCTGCGTCAAAAATGTACCTTAGGTTTTCTATAGTTTTTCTTAATAAAATTGACCTCCTAAATCCTAATCTGTCATCCGTTTTTCTCTATCAGCTCCAGTTTTTGCGATACAGGGGGTGATAATAATTTTATAGTTTATACATCTCCTATATTACATCAAATTTCAATAGTTTTTGCACTGCTCTATTCGCAGTAAGTTTTGTGTACATTTTAAGTAATTATGCAAATAGGTTTATAGTTTGCAGGTTAAAAATTGCTTAGCATTATAATAATAATAATAATAATAATAATAATAATAATAATAATAATAGTGGTTGAGTTAAAAATGAACAGAAAATGTAAAAATAGCTCCGACAGATTTTGCTATGTTTGCGGCAAAGTGACTTTTTCCCGAGCAGCAAAGTACAATCCCTCCTGTAATTAAATCTTTGTATCATGCATATTTTGGAGTAAGGCTAAGAGATCAAGATAAAAGTTTTGCACCACATATCTGCTGCAAGGGATGCTACATAAGTTTAAGACGCTGGAGTCAGGGCGAACAGAAGTCCCTCTCTTTTGGTGTTCCCATGGTGTGGAGAGATGGCAAGGACCACACTACGGACTGCTATTTTTGCATTACAAATCTTAAAGGTGAGCATTGTATCAAGTATTTAAGCTTTCTGTATTATACTGGCTCCTGAAAATCTCATTATTATGCAAAGACTTAGCATAAAATTAAAAACTAACATAGTTCACTTCAGCATGAACATATCCTTTACTAAACATTTATGTACTATCTGCAACTCCAAATCAATTCCTTTATGTAATATGCAATTATATTTTCCACAGGTATAAATAAGAAGAATAAACATAGTGTGGCATATCCGGATGTTCCTTCTGCCATCAAATCCCTGCCCCATGGCCCAGGAATTCCTATACCTTCTCCCCCTGAACATATAGAGGTACATAAAGAGATTAATATGGAAGTTGACCAAGATTATGACACATCTGAGTCTTATCAGGTTTCCACACATGATATGGTCGCAAGACCATTCACTTAAGTTCAGTTAAATGACCTGACCAGGAATCTGGGGGTTTCAAAGGTGAATACACAACTTCTTGGCTCTCGACTTCGTGAAAGTAATCTTCTCGCTTAAGAAACAACATTTAGGGGGGTACAGAAATAGAGAACAAGAGTTTCGAAGCTATTTTTTACAGCATTCTTCCAGCTCTTTAGTATACTGCGCCAATATTAAAGGACTTGTTGAGGCCCTTGGAATTCCCTACAACTCATTAGAATGGAGACTGTTCATAGATTCCTCCAGTGGAAGTTTAAAAGCTGTGTTACTGAATATTGGTAACAAGATAGCTTCCGTTCCTATAGGCCATTCAATCCAACTTACTGAAAGTTATGAAAATATGAAAAAATTGCTGGATGCAATAAGTTACTCTAGCTATAAGTGGAGGATATGTGGTGACTTAAAGGTAAGATCATTTTACACTTGGCATTTCTAAGCTTTTTGATATTGACATTTTCATTTTTAATTGTTAATACTTGTATACACCTTTTGGTCAACTTACATTTTACAAGAATGCAAATCTGGAAATCATGAGTCATTTTTTAGTTATATTTTTTGTTGAAGTGTGTCCCTATAGGTTAATGCATCATATTGGGTTAATGGGGAACTTATCCTAATTGAGAAGGTATACAACACAACTCAATAAACTCAAAATAAGATGTACATATATCCAATTAGTTCCAATACGATGATTTAATGCATCGGCATACAGGATTTTTCAGTACATATTCATATTCTTATTGTTTTAAGAAATATTACTTTGAATTTGTTTTTAGAAATATTACACTGAATTTACATACCGTGCTAAATTTTTTTCAGGTAGTGTCTCTTACGCTTGGGACGCAAACAGGCTACACGAAGCATCCCTGTTTCCTATGTTTATGGGACAGTCGTGCAGATAGTATGCACTATGAGAAGAAGGTTTGGCCTCCACGAGAAGCATTTAGAATTAGATCAAACAATGTGATAGCTGAACCTTTAGTGCCTCCTCAAAAAATACTCCTCCCTCCACTGCATATAAGGCTTGGCATAATGAAAAAATATGTCAAAACCCCTAATAAAGTAGGCCAAGCTTTTAAATTTCTTCTTCAAAAATTTCCACAAATCAGTGACGCTAAGCTCCATGGGGGAATTTTTGATGGACTTCAAATCAGTAACTTGATCAGCAATTTGATGCATCAATGAAGGACATAGAAAAAGATGCCTGGAAAGCTTTCAAAGCTCTAGTTAACAATTTTCTAGGCAATAAAAGAAGCCTAGAAGAATATGTTGCCCTGGTCAATCAGCTCTTAACAAGTCTCAAACATTTGGGAGCTCGAATGTCTATAAAGATACACTTTTTACAGTCCCATCTGGATTATTTTCCCGACAACTGCGGGGATTACAGTAAAGAACAGGGGCAAAGATTCCACCAGGACATAAAAACAATGGAATCCAGGTACCAGTGTAAATGGAACGGAAACATGCTTGCTGACTACTGTTGGTGTTTGAAGCGTGATGCACCAGATGACAGGCACAAACGAAAATCGTCAAGGGCGTCTGTTCTTCGAAATTATAATTATTTTCTTTATTATGTTGCATTCTTTTATTTTTTGTTTTTTTAAAAGAATTATAGTTTACATACGTGTATTCTTGTTTATATGATATAACAGTAATAATGCATTATTAGATAGAGAAAGTTTTGTTTTTTTTAAATTCAGAAAAAATGAGGTAATCTCAATGAAAATGGTGTATGCTGTACTGAGAAAATCTGACCTGATTGAACAAATATACATTCATTTTTGAGCTCAGGAGGTTGGATTCATTAAGAAACCACAAAAAAATACTGGGGAACATAAAAAAAAATTTCAAACGCAGGCCTGTGTTATTAGCTGTTTGATATATTAAATAAACTATTTATCATCTGTTTAATATAAAAAGAGAAACCGACCATTTATAAGCCGTTTAATATAGAAAAAAGGAATTAAGACCATTTATCAGCTGTTTAGCTGTTTAATATAGAAAACCAGGCAATGGCTTCGCCATTTTCCCCTACGGGGGGAGCTTGCGCTTCGCTACTAAGATTAAAATTTAAAATCTACAAAAAGCAGCCATGGTTAAATTTGTCCAAATTTTCTGAACTTCGCCAATTATAATAATTTTAAAAAGGAACTCTAAACTAAATTTACCCCCCTTTCAAGATATCACGTTGCTAAAATATAGAGTTAGAGAAGAAGATATATAAAAATAATTTTTCTTTAGGTTTTAAAAAATTAACAAAATTTCGATACTTATATTTATTTCTGAACTTCACCATTTTGTTTTTGATATTATAAAAGAATTATTAGAAATAACTTTGATAAATACATAAGTCATAACCAAACTAAGATGAAATTATTATTCAAATACTCAAAAAACTCCCTTTCTTAAATTATAGAGTTATTGATGATGATGATAATGATGATGATAAAAACATTAATGAGCTGCTTAATATGGAAAAGAGAAAATAAACCATTTATCAGCTTTTTAATATTGCAAAGAGAAAGTAAGCCATTTATTAGCTGTTTAATATAGAAAATAAAAATAAAACTATCAGCTCTTTAATATATAAAATAAAACATTTATCAGCAGTTTAATATTTAGCAGAATAACTAATCCCATTTCTCAGTTGTTTCATATAGAAAAGATAAATTAAGACCATTTACCAGCTGTGTAATATAGAAAAGATAAACTAATGCCATTTATAAACTTAAAAATAGAAACTAACCATTTATCAGCTGTTTAATGTAGAAAATAGAAAGAAAGCCATTTATCAGCTGTTTATTGTAGAAAATAGAAGCAATTATCAGCTATCTAATATAGAAAATATAAACCTACGGCTGTTTATCAGTTGTTTAATATAGAAAATAAATCCATTTATCAAGTGTTTAATATAGAAAAGAACCCCTCTACATACACATCTATCATAAACAAAAGTATCGACTTCCTTCTCGGTTAACCTTTCCGCTCTCACACACTAATTTACAAAATCAACCCACCTTTTACCCAGTCTTCCAACCCTTCACAAACTCACACCCCTTTATTCTCTTACCAAGTCTATTTCCAGCCATTCTTCTCTCTTGCCCATACACTCTCATAACAATTTCAAATCGTAACCTCATTCGCACCCTTCATACCCTAAGCATCTCTTACCCAGTCGCACCTCACTCTCTACTCCTAGCTCACACCGAGCACCCATCTCAAGTTGTCCATTTGCACTCGAGGTCTTTCTTTCTCCTTCCACAACGTAACTTCATTCCTCGCACATTCCACACTTAAAACCTTACCATTCACTAACGCTCTAATCACTTTGTATTACACACCCACGTATATCAACCAACTCACTCTGTCTATCTTTTACCCTAATGCACGGTTTATTTCCATCATGAATACACTTTACAACATGGAATAGTTTACCACTTACTCCATACATTCTTAACACCTGCCATAAGGCTTCTCTATCTACCCTCTCATGAGCTTTATTCATTTCCATGAATCCAGCATACACTTCATACCTCTTATCCCTTGTTTCCTCAGCTAGCTGTCTCAGTACGAATACCTCTATTCACACACACTTACTCACTCAAGTCCTCCTCTTCCTCATATTTCAACCATTCCTTATCATTCTTATAAACCCAATCTAAATTTTTCCATACACCGCAAGACTCAACAGACCGATCTCCCATCAATTTTTGCTAGTACCTTTCTCCCATTTACTCTTATACAACGGCACTATTACTGTATTCTTCCAGTCCTCAGTTACTCTTACACTTTCAAATACTTTACAACACAGCCACCAGACACATTCCATAAAACCATCACCATCACTTTTTAGCATCCTAGTGACTATATCCACTTCCTTCCCAATTTCAGACCTTTCTTTACACTAATAAACTCTTGCACGCTTATCTCTTCCATACCCCAATACATCATCCAATTTAAACCCAAGAAGCCTATCATATTTACATTTGTATTATCTTTCATACCCACATTAAACAACTCATCAAAGTATTCTCGCCATCTTATTTTGACCTCATTTTCACAAATTCCTGCATTTCTTATATTTGATGTTCACACAACTATTCTTCTTTTGCTTCCTCACACTTTTCCCTTCCTTTCAAAATAGCTTCTTGTTCCTATCTCAATTCTCATTCATCATCCATCTAAATTCTTCATTTGCTCATTTCCTTCTCTGTTTCATTATTTTTCTCACTTTCCGTCCATTTCTTTCATTTTATTCAATCACATCACCCTTTCATTCTCATCTGCATTATTAAGCATTTGCATGTACGTCTCCTTTTTTCTTTTCACTATACGTTTCACATCTTCACTTTCCATGTAGCAATTTGATTTCTCTTTACAGTTCTGATACACACACACACACACACAGCCCTTCCACTACCTACTACCAGATCCTTAAATTTGTTATTCATTTGCTCTATCTTTTCTTCTATCAAGCATTCTCACATACTCTCCCTTTTATCTCTTATTCAACACCCTTTCACTTCTGATTCTCCTTTCCTTTCCACTATACTCAGTCTTCTCATCCATGTAACCTCCAAATTAATCTTACACAACACAATCGTGATAGGATAGTACCATACTCATATTTCTTACAGCTTTCACAACAAACACCCCCATCATATTTTTTCTTACTATGCACAACACTTTCATACTCTTAAAGTCTCCCCCTTTAATTTGCTCAACCCAAGGGTATTTATGCAAGTCATTGTGCTGAAAGAATTTGTTTTGTAAAATGTGTTTCTTTCAGCTTTGTGTTTCTTCTTTCATTTATATCTCCTAGAAACATCAACCGATGGTCATTTCTAATTCCATCCACCACTCTCAAACTTCTCCTTCTCAACTTTAACTCTATCATTACAAAGACCAAACACTGCAACCATGCACAGTTTAACAATTGCAAATTACAGCTTCCTCCACATAAATCTCGAGCTTGCACAAGCATACCCAAACACTGCATCACACCACTAATCACTCAGATGCACTGTCACATCCAATTTACTTCTACCATCCAAATCTACACATGATTATGCTCCAATCACTCCATCCCACACAAACTCTTCATTCCCTTTCTTGTTTGTCTCACATAAAGCAAGCATCTTATATCTCCGTTTTAAAGACCATGACCACCACTCCGATCTTTTTCACATCATATATATACACATCTACCATTACATACACCTACTCGCTTCATTGACACGGATTAACCGGCCTGAAAAGACGGGGGCCGCGACCCTCCCGCACTCATTAGCGTTAATACGGGTCCCGCAAATAGCACTAAGCCTTCGGGAGCG